>OX382316.1:10000000-14800000 GCA_947507805.1 Aporophyla nigra | reverse complement strand
GAAAAAATCAAACTTCTAATCTAACGCAATAAATAGATATAGCCGTTTATGCCGCAAATTTCCGCAAATTTTCGAAACTAGCAAGGGAATCAAAACCTAAAGGGTACTTCCAGTCGATCTAGAATTTTGAAATTTGGTACGAAGCAACGTCTTATAGCAAAGATAAAGGAAAAATTGCGAAAACCCGACAGCTTTAGTTACATCATATAATAAAAATATTTTAATAATTTTAACTTAAATAAGGAACCCTCGGTGCGCGAGTCCGACTCACAGTTGGCCGGTTTTTTTTATTCTAGACTATACCAGTTTCAACGCGATGTTTTCTTTCACCGTTTAGAGTGCAGTGGCGATAAAATTTATACAAAATAAAGTGCGTGTCTAAGGTCGAGCTTACGACTCATAAGTCGCGTCTGTTACTAATGGGCTACCAATACACTCTTACTTGATGTTACAGGTAATAAACAAGGTACCCCACCTAAAGTCAGTGCCGGGGTTCTCGCATTCAGCGGATTCCTGCGGCGGTAAAAAAATGTATGGAATTAGGGAAATCTGGGTTCACAGGTAGGTACACGTCTGTCTGTCACTTTGGGATCTACATGAGTGGTGCTACGGTATGCCAGATTGGATGCGGAAGACGGAGGACAGGGTGTTGTGGCGAAACATGCGAGATGCCTATGTCCAGCAGTGGGCTGCGATAGGCTGAGTTGATTGATGTTATGTTATAAGAAAGAAAGAAAGAAAGAAAGAAAGAAAGAAAAGAAAGAAAATACGTTTATTTGCGGCAAACATGACGCACAGAAAGCCCAGAAACATACAGAAATAAAAAATAAGGGGTGGGAAAATATGCGTCACATCCACGCAAAACGGCCATCACTCAGCATAATGCTGTGACCCTATGCGAGACAGAGCCCCAGCGCTGGTTTTCAGTGACAGACATAAGGGATTGGGGTACCTTATAGACAACAAATAAACTAACAGTAAGTAGCGTCTTTAATTTATCTTTTTTTTGTAACCTTAATTACCACTTCGCTTTTATTTATAACAAAAACCGGCCAAGTGCTAGTCGGACTCGCGCACCGAGTGTTCCGTACAAACCTGTAGGTATTCACGGTTTATGCATAAGGTTTATGTTTATGAAATTAAATGTTTTTTTTTTTAATTTTTATATTACAGTTGATTGAATGAAAGATAAATTGCGGTTTATGATTTATGACGTATTAAAAAAACTACTTACTAGATCTAGTTCAAACTAATTTTCGGTGGAAGTTTATATGGTTATGTACATCATATATTTTTTTTAGATTTATCATTCTCTTATTTTAGAAGT
This sequence comes from Aporophyla nigra, assembly GCA_947507805.1. Classification (NCBI taxonomy): domain Eukaryota; kingdom Metazoa; phylum Arthropoda; class Insecta; order Lepidoptera; family Noctuidae; genus Aporophyla; species Aporophyla nigra. Next base: position 14,798,673 of record OX382316.1, on the reverse strand, counting down.
TACAGGGAGGGACACACATTTTATCACTTTGGAAGTGTCTCTCGCGCAAACTATACAGTTTAGAAAAAAATGATATTAGCAACCTCAATATCATTTTTAAAGACCTATCCATAGTTTCAGTTCTATGTATGGGGAACCCCAAATATTATTGTTTTTTTTTTTTTCATTTTTGTGTGAAAATCTTAATGCGGTTCACAGAATACATCTACATACCAAGTTTCAATAGCATAGCTCTTATAGTTTCGGAAAAAAGTGGCTGTGACATACTCGGACAGACAGACAGACATGACGAATCTATAAGGGTTCCGTTTTTTGCCATTTGGCAACGGAACCCTAAAAACTCTTGATTTGTTATCCTTAAATAATCGGAACATTATGGCAAATAATAAGTTAAATAATTAATTATTGTTTGATACCGTAACTAAATTATAACTTGAGTTTAATTTTAATTAACAGCGGAAGGCTAATGGCATGCTTGAAGTAACTTAAAACGGCGTTATTTTTTGTGATATTCGTTAAAATCTTAACTAAGTCTCGGTTGTGGTAATGTTAAGATCATAAAGCACAGTGATTAAGTATACCTAAGTATAACATACCTTTGTTAGGTTATTTTTCTTGAAGTTACTTGAATTGACCGCCAAGTGGTTGCTAGCGCTACTGGTGAGCATCTTGGTATCGATTCCCGGATTGGACAAAGTGTCATTGAGTTTTCCCAATTGTAATTTGTCAGTTTATTTTTAAATATTTTTATTTAATGAAAGTAAAGTACAGTTTTGTAACTTAATTCTAAACTCGCCAAACTTTTACGCATGATGGCGAGAGGCGCTCTTTATAATAAACAATGAAACTTACATAACTAAGACTTACATACCTAAACACTACTTATATATTAAATTGTTCACAGGGGGTTATTGCGTAATACACCACCAGTAGAAATCCCTTTCCTTTCAATAATTCGTCAACAGCAGACAGTTTTTACGAACATTTTATGTAAGAAAGATTAGCAACAATCTTCAAAATGATTCAGACTCTGATCATTAGTATGTAACGCAATTAAGGTGCCGGTTTAATCTTCTACGATACATTTAATTCTGCTTGCTATCCTGTAAAAAGTTTTTCAATTTTGTTTTAAGTGATCCCTTACTAATTTTAACTTTTTCTCTTAATAAATCGATCTATCTATCTAATCTATAGTTGTAGTGCGCAGTCTGCATTTGTGTCCGGTTAATGGCAATAGGCTCGCCCCCTATATCATATAAATTAAATATAAGTGGCGCAATGTAGATGCACAATTTTTTTTAGGGCTGAGAAATCATCAAAGGACGTCTCCCGGTCTTGGGTGAAGCGGAAGGGCGTGTCAGACTTTTACTGACTAAAACCCACCCGTGTGCCTTCAGTTGCTCATATACCAGGGCCACGGTAACTCTTTCGAACGAATCTCGTGACCCTGGCAAGATGTAGATGTACTATAACGACACCTTCGCCTAGCTCTTCGGCCATTACAGTCGCGATGTTATGTTTAATTAATTATATGTGCAGAAGACGGGCTTTTTACACGCTTTATATTAGCTTCACTTGTATGTTTGTTTGTAACCGACTCCTTATAGCGCGATTTTGACCCACTTTAAACGACCAGATTTCATTTAAACTCTGTAGAGTTATCGAGGACCGATAACAATACTATAATTTCATAAATTTGTGCCAGTATCCTTGCCAGGGTTACCAGGACAGCAAAAAACTGTCTTCGAAAACTACGCTGACATACGTCACAAACTACGCTGACATACGCCTCAAAATTCGAAAACCCTAAAAATAGAAAATAAATAATAGTTAAAAAAAAAACACGCTTCCATAGAAAACCAAACTAAAAAGTAGAAAATAATGGAAAAAAAGCGTGGAGTGGCTGATATCAATAAAAAAATACCTTAAAAAGCACCCCACGCTTTTTTTCCATTATTTTCTACTTTTTAGTTTGGTTTTCTATGGAAACGTGTTTGGTAGTTTTTTTTAACTATTTTTTTTTTCTACAAAACAATATACTGCGATGTATTATTCTGGTATATGCTTTGTTCCTACCTTATAGAGGTCATTGACAGGCCCGGCTCAGACTCATATTATCTATAATGAAGCGCATTGTGCACATCCTATTACTTCATAGCTACTGTGATATGATTAGTCTGTCACCAAGGTTGATACACAGCATTATGCCTATTTCCCCAGAAGGGAGACCTTTAAAAAAAATATGATTGATATGTAAAAGTGTTTGTAAAAACCTACTTGCAAAATAAAGTAATTTATCATTTAAAGGTAATAGAGGCACAAATTACTGAAAAACTCCTTATGGAAAACACGAGGCTCAATTTGGCTGTCCAATGTATCGTCTCTGAAGAAGATAAATTTTAATTCACTCTGTGGACTTTCCGAAAGGTTCCGTGTGGTAACGGATGTTAAGAATTGCACTATCCTATTTCTTCCCGTGGGTGTCGTAGAAGGTGACTAAGGGACTTACTAGAGAATGAGCAACAGCGTTCTCTATGCATTTTACCACCATACTGCGATCGCCAACCCGCCTGCCAATCGTGGCGATTATGCCATACCTGGGGGTTACTCTTCAACCTAATTTTAATTCCAATCTAATGCCAATACGATTTCACTGTTAATTTTGCATACACGTAATTCGGTAGGTACTCTTAAAAACAATAGTTTCTACATTGTAAAAATAACAATGCCCGATCTCGATTCTACTTAGTTCTAAAAAATTGACACCCAATTTAAATACATTTGGCGCTAGCGTAGAACTCAAGAATACGAAAAGTTCCAATTCCAATATCAATCGATCGGAATTAAAATCAAGTGTAAGCACCCTGATTTGGAGGAGGCTTATGTCCAGCAGTCGACATCTTTTGGCTGAAATGATGATGATGATGATTGCTTGAGAACATCATCAAGCTATGTGAGTAAGGAATTTAGTAGAGCTTGTATCTATCCAAAAAGCTAGAATTGTAGACCATTAAAAACTTAATACATTACAAGTAGTTATCAACTATTTCTTCTTTGCAGTGATTATTTCGCAAACAATTAATCATCTGAACAGACAGACAAAACGTAAAAAAAACTATGAATAACTTTATACCTATTGTATGATTATAGTGTGCAACGATGAAACACTGAAATACTAGATAAAAATTTAACGTTATATAGAAGTAAGTAAGTATACTTGGAGTGTAAGCTACAAATGCCTTGACAAGGTTTTAGAATAGTACTTAACTTAGCTATTTGTTATTTTGTGTTTTTTTACCCTTATACACACATGGTCTACAACACTTTTTATCTACTCTGCTATCGCAGGTATGCTGGAAGAGATTTCTATAGATATAAGCATTACTTTTGTACATATTTTTCTGTTCCTTTCTTCTTGTATGTGTTTATGTGTGTGCATAAATGGGAACTGGCGAGCGTTTGACGAGTTTAGCTAAACAGCAGTTGCAATAAAAAGTCACGCGACCAACCCCAACTATTGCTAATTACCAATATACCTTCAATCAAGTACATAAAAAAGCCTATACTTACAAGTACATGTAAAGATTCTCGTACAGGAAAACCTCGTGAGGATAACCACACACACAACATCCTTAAAACAAAACCTATTATAACTATAATGGTTGATGACAGAGACACGAAAATTCACAGTAATAGCAGTTTTCCGTCCTCCAAATAATATACCAGCATTTTACATAAGGACGGCTTACATAAGGCTGTATTAACATATGTGTGCGTGCGCAGGCTAGTCGCGAGTCGCTGCGCCGGAGTCGGTTATGTTCCACTCAATCGCATTTGAGTCGTGGCCATCGGCGCTAGTGGACGCGCGGTCGCTGTAAAGAATAAAACAATTTAAAAAAAAAAACAGTGCTTGTGAGTGCTTGTGGAACACGAGTGTTAGAAAGTTCTGTTTTACCAAGTTTTTTACACGCAAATAAATTTTTAATTTACATTTTTTTTCACCAATCTGGAAAAAGCTAGTTACGTGAATCTGGTTCGCCCGTTTTTCCGGTGCAGGTACGTTTTTTGTTGTAACTGAATTCCGCTTAGTTTTTTACTTGTTATGACAAGGTTTTTTAGTGTTTCAGATTGTTATATGTAAATATTGTCTAGCTAACAGAGTGTTTTGCTAGAAACTTGTATGCATTTTACGGTTGTGACTTTTTGCGTGGATTTTCTACTGAAATGTTTGTTAGAACTGTGTAACCTACAAAAGATGTTTCTGAAATCATCTATGTCTTTATTTTACCTAAAATTGTAGAGAAATTTTATCATCAAACAGTAGGTCCCATCATTCAAGTGCCCTTAGTCACTTTAAACCTTATTTTACTTGTCTAAAACTATTGAAATCAAAATGAACCAGTAATATTATGATCATACTTTTAACTATCAATTTAAGTAATAAGATTCTTATAAGTTGTAAAGGTATGTCTGATTCATCGACGAAACTCAAGGCTTTTGATCTTGAAAGTCATTGTAATCAAACTTCTTGTTCGTCAGGGGTAAGCAGGGGTCTTGGTCAAACTATTGGGGAACAGAAAAATTCGTTTAAGATTAAACTTTTCGATGGTAAAAGTTTTACAAAAGCTTCAGCGATTTTTGGTAACTAAGTAGTAATAACATACAGAGAAGTTAATAAGAAGAAAATCGTCATATAAGAAATAAAACTTTATTTCCTATAAGATGGAAAATCTGAACGTGATTGTGAAAATAGAAAAAAAAAGAGTTATATCGTAATTTGCAACAATATCGTAGAAATGAAGGCAAAAATATACTTTAAGTATGAGACGTCTCAAAATACCAAAATTGTTCATACCTAACGGTAAAATGTTAGTGAATACTAACATTTAAAAAATGTTTTTAGTAAAGTTCTCATGCTAACATTGGCTAAGTTCGTAGAACCTATTAAGGAAATATTTTAAAGATCTCAGAACTATCTACAATGCTTATAGATCAGATCTATGCATTAAATTTCACAATAAGTACCTTAATAACTCAAGACCTAAATTTCATATCGATGTGGATAGTGAACTAACAAACCCTTGGAAAAAAAAGACCCTAGAAACATTGGTAAATGCTTCTCAGCCGACTTGAAGATAAAAAAAAAGTAGACTGTTGCGAATTTTTATATTGAATACCAAGTTTATCGTAGCTTAAGAAGATGAATACAATTTAAATTGAGATTACTATTATTAAATCCGGTGAAAAGCGAGAATTTAAATTATGATATTTAATTTATTCATCAATGAAATATATTTCAAACGCTTAGGTAACATTGCTACAACGGTTTACGTAAACCATCATAATACTTTTTTATCCGACGGTAAACGTTTTGTTGCACAAAATGTTTGGTACTACTTGATTGTGGAATGTTCGGGAAAAATTGTGCTCTTTTTCTGTCTGTTTAGATAATTAATTATTCGTTTTTACGGTAACTTAATCAGAAATCACCATCTCATCCCATTTCTTACCGTGGGTATCGTAAGAGGCGACTAAGGGACTTACTAGAGAATGGGCAGCAGTATTCTCTATGAATTTTACCACCATACAGTGATCGGCAACCCACCCGCCAAGCGTAGCCATTATGACAAACTGCGTCAAATTAGAGATGGCCTATGTCCAGTAGTGGACATCTTTCGCCTGCATCGTTTGATGATGATGAATAACAGGAAAATCCTAAGGAATTTATAGTTTCTATTTGAATGATTTGATATAACCCTTTATGTATGAGCGAATAGCTATAGATATTGCCTAGGCAATCATAGACGTTCAATCAATAGCTAATTTATTTGTTCCTTCTCCATTGTGCTAAGTTTATCCAGTAGCCATTATTTGCTGCCTACTTTCAGTATTGAAATTACACGCTACTATACCTGTATTACAAAATAAACTTGCAACAAAAATCTCCAGGAAAAATCTTTCCTTTGACCAGTCATTTATTTTCTAAGAGATTTTACCCACGTCTTCACAGGTGTTGAGGTTGGAAATTATTATGTGTGTTAATCCTGGTCATGAACAATCTGTGTGCCTGTAATTTAAATCCGTTCAGTTCTTTTTACGTGATTGAGTTACAAACAGACAAACTTTTGCATTTTCAATATACGAGTTTATCCCAGCGATTTTGCTCACGTAATATACATATGAACCGTCTTCTTTAATCAATGTGTCTATTGATAAAAACCGCACTAAAATCAGTGTAGTTCAAAAGATCTAAGCATACAGAGGCGGGAAGCGACTTTGTTTTATACTATGTAAAGAAGTTGGAATACTATAAATCATTTACTAACACATGCTTGTAATTGGTATACCTTTTGGTAGATCAAACCCATTAGCAATAAAGACATTTCCATATCACCAAAATTTTGCTACAGCACTCGACTCTTCACTTTTATCATTGGCCATGCTGCAAATATTTTTTTTTTTTACATTTTCGGCCTCTCTACATCGATAACCCGTCTAAAATTCACTGACCATCAAAAACTCTTAATAATCTTACATAAGCCAGCAAGTGAAAACATTTTTTATCTAATGTTTCAAGTGTGGGAGCCATTGTCGCAGGTTCTAGGTTAAAAGTCTTTGTCTTAAGTTACGTGTGGTTCCCATAGCTTACTGTTGTGCTCTTTACTCATAATTGTTTTATTAAAAGCAAAAATGTTTGTTGGATTTACGGAAATTTTGATTAAATTTTACGGATTTGTTGTGGGTTTTAAACGGATCTTGAGTTTAGTTTTTGTGTCTGGTTTTGTGCCTGGTTCATACCAATAGACTCGCCCTATTTTACATGATAGTTCATCGACAGTCTTCAGAGATTTTTTTTTTATGATTACTCGCTAGTCGACCTATGATGTTTTCGGCTGCTTAACCTTACTTGCCTGTGGTTACCCTAATAAATTAAGGCCAGAGCTTAAAAACTTAAATACTAGAGCAACTACTCGCTAAGGGTACCTCCTGTGGGGTACGGACCTCGGCTTAGGGCAACACTGGTAGAAGGCAACAAGAGATGGTCTGGATCGAAATGAACAGTCTTCAGAGAGCTCACGTATGGGAATATGTTCAGTATGGGGTTGCTGTCATCGAATACGTTGAAGAAGACCATACATGTTATTTGAACATAACTGGCGAAATTTAATTGTACTATAGATACACTACTGCCAATTTTTTTTCGGATTATAGGCTTGATGTTATACAAAAAAAATACAAAATACAAAAATATTTATTTTAACTTGAACATTGTGTCATGCATAAATTGGGACAGCTCCAGTAAGTTACAAAAGTACTTGTGTCATATTTTGTTGTTATATTATGTGAGTTTTAAATAACATATACTACTCTATTTAATTTTAACATTTAAATCTAAGTTTACCTATACTATTTTCTATTCCTACTTTGTGAAAAGTATGTTTGAAAATTATTTGATACATAGAGAACAAAATCAGCCTATACTGTTCCCACAGCTGGGACACAGGTCTCCTCCTCTGTGCGAGGGAATTGGCCGTAATCTACTACGTGGGCCCGTGACTGGTAGATGTCACATATCTTAAAATTGTTGGTTCTAGAACATGCCGGTTTCCTTACGATGTTTTCCTTCACCGTTTTGAAAGCAGTAGTGGTGAAATAATTTACACAAAGCAAAAGCGCTTGCCTGGGTTCGAAGTAACTAGCAACAATTTGTAAGTTGCGGCTGTTGAGCCACCGAACCACTGCTCATACACAGATTAGTTCGTTATTTTTCTATGAAAGAGACATGTTTAATATTGTACATGATCTTGATGAAATTCGGTATTCAACGTCTTGTCTAAAAAAGTGTACTTTTATTTAGCAGCCCAGACATTATCACTAAAATGTTTAGCTCTAAGATCTCCATTTCTAAATAACCTTTGACTTTACAGAAATGAAACTTTTCCTTACTTTTAAATCACGTAATGTTCTTTCAGAAAACAAAATTCTCTTCCACAAAACTGTGAAACATTTTAGAATATTTTACACAAGTTTCTTTTTTCGTGTTTTTAAAGGAGAATACCGGCTATTGTTGTTTGTTTCTTGCTGAAATGTCTTCGTTGTGAGTCAATCTATCTAGTTTAATCCAGATACCAACACCTAATCATCTTTAGACAAAAAAGTTTTCGTTAGCTGTTTTACTTTTATATTAAACCTTCTTCTAATCTTCGGAATTTTTCAATTCCAAGTTTTATCTACACACTAACTACTGCCTGCGACTTCGTCCGCGTTAAATTTCTTCCCCGACCCTTCCCGTCGCGTCGAATCACCTACCCGTGCGATTTTCCCCGTTTTTGCAACATTTTTCATTACTGCTCTGCTCCTCTCGGTTGTTGCGAGAAGTTATATAACCTCCTTCCGCCTTCCTTGATAAATAGGCTACTCAACAGAAAAAAAAAATCTATTCGGACCAGTAGTTTCTGAGATTAGCGCGTTCAATCAAACAAACAAACAAACTCTTTAGCTTTATAATACGATATTAGTATAGATATCAATTTTCGCAATTCTTTCAATTCATTCAATTTTCAAATAGCATTCAATTCGTTCAATTTTCAAATAGCATCTTTGGCTTTCTTGTACTACCTGTACCTATGTTTGGTCTTTGTCTTTATGTATAAACTTATCAACCAGAAAAATTATGGAGCAAGCAAGGAAGTGGAGTAATTGTGGCTTTGAAGTATCAGCCTTGACTTACGAATTGTAGCTTCAAACCCAGACAAGCACTTTACGTTGTGTAAATAATTTCATAACCACTGCTCTCAAAACGGTGAACGAAAATATCGTGAGGAAACCGGCAAGTCCTAGGACCAAAAATTGAAACACATGTGATATCTACCATGACAGAAGGCATGTGTCTCAGCAGTAGTAATAATATAGGTTGATTATGATGAACCAGAAAAATTAATTCTATATTACTTATTACTAAAGATGTTTCTTGTTGTTCATAAAGAACATCTTTTCACAACATTATTCATTGATCTACATAACACTCATTCTCAACACCCATACTCCAAAAATAATCTAACATTTCTTCAATTGCTTATATAGTGACAGCAGCACCTTTCGTCAATACTTTTTCCTAGTAAAAGATAGGAAAAAAAAACACAGCAAAAACTACAATGGACGGTAGCACTTTCTAAAATGATCGGCGCGGCGACAGGCGCGCGCGCCGACGGCTAGTAGCGAATATTGTAAACAGCGGTTTTCGATCTGTTGTGATCGTTTATTACCGGTTTTGATGATGTTAGTGGGTTGGATATTGGTAAAACTTATTGTTTTCTTGATTTTGTTTTTTAAACTCTTACCTACATTATTGTTTTGTAGATCTTGTTATAGCAATAAGCGGGTGTGAAATGTATTTCTGTTTCTTTCTTTCTTATACTTTAAATGTGTTTGTTGAAACGTCTGATTGATTTTTATTGTAGGTACTATTCTATACTGATTGTTTGTCGAAATCTGTTTTTATTTATACTAGCTTTTGCCAGCCGCTTCGCCCGCGTATCATACGTATAAACGATCCTCTTGAATCACTCTATCTAATAAAAAAACCGCATCGAAATCCGTTGCGTAGTTTTAAATATCTAAGCATACATAGGGACAGGCAGAGAGAAGTGACTTTGTTTTATACTATGTAGTGATAGTTATTATCAGAAACTACCTCAGTTTATACTGAATTCATGTTAATCAAAAGGTTTTCTTAAAAAAACGAATAATTTCGATAAGTTTAGAAATGATGAAAGTTAATTGAATTTGTCGGTTACGTTATCATTAATTAAATAACTTTGAAATTAATTGTTGCTATTTTTACTGTTTTCAAATACGCTTTGCCCTTTGCAGCATTATTTATTCGATTACGGACTGCCCCGTTGGTCTCGTGGTCGCAAGCGCGGCCGCTGAGCGTGGGGTCCTGGGTTCGATTCCCGGGTCGGGCAAAGTGTTACTGGGTTTTTCCATTTGGAATTTCTTAGTAGCAGCCCGGAGTTTGGAAGTTGGCTTTGTGATACCCCCGTGCCTCGGAAAGCACGTTAAGCAGTTGGTCCTACGCCTGATCTCTCTCCGGTCGTGTCGGATTGCCGTTCCATCGGACTATGAGAGTGAGGGAAGAGTGAGTGCTCCTGTGTCTGCGCATACACTTGAGCACTATAATATCTCCCGCGCCGATGGCTAGTCTCCGTTGAGATTGGCCGCCGTGGCCGAAATTCGGTCTGGAGGACTATATATATTCGATTACGAATTATATAATAACATTATCAGTAAAGGACCCACAACCCAGACTGGGTTCGCGTGTTGGATCATTTATTCAAATTAGGCTAAGGATCAGCACTTTTCGAACGTCAAAATTACAAAAGACAGTCCCCCCAAAACGTCCACCCGTCACCACTTCCTAGTGCTTTAGCAGGGAAGAAGAAGTGGCCAACTTACAGAATATAGGCTCGTCTCAGCAGTGGAAACATAGCAGTATCTATCATGGTAGCTGTAAAGGTAGTACATAAAATATAAATTTCACTCTAATACAGGTTTACTTGGTTCTCATTACTTTGCCACATCATGAAACCAAATTAACTTTACTAAAGTACGTTTTATGAATCAGGTTTTAATTAAAAGTGTTGTAGTTACTTAATTAAGGCAATTTAACTGGGTATGTACTTGCGTTATAATTAAGTATAACAGATTCACATACATGGAGCGTACCCTTTTCTTTTTACTTACTTTTGTCGAATATTTTATAACTATACGATTAAAGGGATAAGGAACATAATGATTATTTAATTAATTAAATAAGAATATTATACATAGAAGGCACAAAAATTGATCACCACGCTTACATATGAGTACGCTTTTTCACCAATCCACTATGGCGGTTTAGTGAATTCATACTTATATTAATGAAAAGTCCAAGTATCTTCACGATATTTTCAGAAATAAATTTACCGAGTAGATATTGTAAATTGAAAAAGTCATGTTTAACAATTTGTAATTGGAAAAATTCGAACAAAGAAGTGGTGTCTAGTCAATGGTTTTATTTTTTAGAAAATTTTCAATTTACAATGATTACTTAAGTGAAACATTATATTATTATTTATTGGGCAACACTGCAACTGCCACAGTTAAAAGAAAACCATAATAAAGAGTTGAAAAACAATGAAAGCACTTAGATAAAGCTCTACGCTTCTGGTACTGGGCTACGATACAACTGTCTAAGTACTCGCAACAAGTAGGTAATTATATTGCAGGAGTAAAAATATACTAATACTATTCTTCTCGTATAACCGAGTTCTATCAGCATGAATTATGCTCCCAGATTTTTTTTTGTGAACCCACACTGAAATGCTTCAAGAATTGACTGGTCAGATTAAATATCTCCAAGCTTTTTGATATATACGCATCAGCTAGTTAGCTGCTAGTGTGGCATTAATACCATTATCCTGGCCATATTCCAATTTATTTTTAGTCAGCCCAACATATCTTTTTCTTCCACACTTCTCTATTAGTCGTCATCTCAGTAGTCACCCCGTTTCCATCCATAACATCATTCATACAGTCCATCCATCGTTTATTTGACCACCCCTTACTCTTATAGATATCAACATTCATACTCAAAACTTTCCTCACGACATTTTCTTCATTCCTCCGTATCACGTGCCCATACCATGACAACTGATTTCCACGCACTTTTAAGTTAGTGTGTCTACATACATTAATAAAATCACGCTTTTTCCCATGAGGCTAGGCAGAAACTAAAGAACGCCACTTGCTACGATCCTTGCCTCCTTTGCCTCGTTTAAGTTCACACATCTGGTCATACACGCACGCCGGTTACCAATACTACGCACCTGACCCTTCTGAAGAACATCACCAATAAGGTCACTATATGTTCTCCTAGGGCGTCCGACGTGACCAGTCACATCTGCCATCTGTCTAATCAAATATTAAATAAATAAACATAAATCTTATCATAGATATGAAATATAACAAAAACATACCAAACATCAATGACACACTGAACAGGGCACCGCTGACTGAGCACGGCAGTCGGCAGCTACGTCATCCGACACAGCAAACAGTTCGGCACCGCCACCCATGCGTTACCAGCTGAACTTGACTTACAAACAGCTGCTCATCCTGTGCGAAATAACTGTAATAGGAAGAGGAATAGACGTAAGGAACGGAAATTATGGAAAGAAAGTGGAGGGTAGATATATATGTAGACCATTTTATTAAGTACATGGTACTTGTTGACAGGCTACACTGTCCTCCCATACATATTAACACTGTAATTTGAAAACATTGTAAAAGCCAATTATTTTTCAAAGAGTAACCATAGAGTTTCTTGCCGGATCTTCTCCAATGGAAACGACCAATTGGAACGTTGCACTTAGCTCGTTGCTAAGCTCTGTGAAATAAAATATTTTAATTTTAATTGATCATCCACTTAACATACAAATACAAAAAATACATAGAAATTACAATGAAACTGAAACATTAAAAGATAGCTGGAATAAAACTAGAGACATCATTATATCCGTATCTATAGATACCCTTATACTAAAGCCGAAGAGTTCGTTTGAACGTACTAGTCTTTGGAACGACTTGTCGGATTTAAAAAATATTTTTGTATTTCATAACTAAATTCTTTACGAAAGTTTTATACTATTTAACACCGCAGTACGACCCTTAGAGCCAGCAGAATAATGTCGGAAAAAACGCTGAGCGGAAATGCAGTAATAGCGCCGCAAGGCGATGTGATGCGATGGGGTGGGACGGGGGATTAGTCATTGATGAACGTGGTTTTAACAATGGATGATAGTTATAGAATTGGATAAGAAATATAGCATTAAAGTGGATAAATACACAAACAATCAACAAATCGTTAGATTTAGTAAAGGTTCTATTAATAAGGCTACACATCAAGGTTTACATCACCAGTTTAAGCTGATCTCTCTCTATACGGAAAACCCATACAATGTGAGATCAGTTTATACTGGAAATGCATAGCTTGATATATAGCAGTGCGTACAGTAAACGTAAGACGTGATGATGAGGAAAATAATGCAATCCAAAAGAATCGAAAATGTCTTTTTCGGCTCTAAACAAGCCATAAAAGCATAATTCTCAACTTGAATTATCATTCATTACAACGGCACGTAAGACTTTAAATGTTTTTGTAAAAATCAAACTAGTTATGACTGTTAGATAAAGTCTTAGTTTAGTTTATTTCTCATAAAAGGTTGTCAAAGTAAATTATTGTAGTGACATTGATAGAAAAGCGAATAAATGGTCAGTTTTCATCCAATAGCGATGAAAGCGACACATTCCACCGCTGACCGGCGATCCGGCGCGTGAACACCCCTCTTTGCGAATCGTTGCACCAGGATCATTACGTCACAGAAACATGCCAGTGACTTTGTAGTGAATGAAATGCATGAAATATTAGTTTTACTAAAAGTAATAGTAGATTATGCTGATTCTTTTAATTAAATAAGTTTTCAAGCTGGTGAAATTGTTCAAGTTATTAAAGAGGCTTGTGGCTAAGTAATAACAGTCGACCGAGTGGATCGAGAGTTAAGCTACGCATGCCGCTGTTAATTTGTGGATAGGAGACCATCTTTACACATCGAGATCCCGCCGTGCCTCGGAAAGCACGTTAAACCGTTGGTCCTAGCTGTTATAGGTCTACTTTTGATAGTCGTTACGGTCTTACCAAGGAGTATTGTACTATGCAGTATCAGAGTTGTGGAGATGCGATAGGCAGTTACTCCATGGAAAATACTGGTATTTAACTGTATCCCTTTAGACTGGAAGTTGACCCCAATATAGTTGTGAAAAGGCTATACAAATTGATGACCGTCATGCTTAGACCTACAAAAAGTTATCATCATCATCTCAACCAAAAGACGTCCACTGCTGGACATACGCCTGCTTCAAGCTCCACCACTTCAGCCGGTTCTATACTTCCCGCAGCCAACGGATTCCTGCGGTAAAAAAGTAACAAAAAGAAACCTCCATTTCACAAAATCTCCAAAGTTATTTTTTGCACACTGTATACATCTCTGCCTACATCTTTGAAAATATGAATGATATGCCTGATATTGTTTCCTAAATATTCAATCCAACATAAACTCATTCATGCACCGACAATGATGACATCATCACCAATGATGACGACAGTCTCGTTGACTGAACACCACTGATCCTGACGCGGCATGCACAAGCGCCGGGTGACGCTCCGATGATACCCAGTCAAATGTATCGTGTTTTTACCGATTGGATTAAGTAGATTGTTGTCTCTGTCATGTGTAAGCTAATAATTGTTTACTATATTTTGTGCATGTTACTGATAAAAGAAGATGTTGCAGTTGATAATGAGGGTGATGATGTAATTGGTAATTTTGATAATCGTGATGTATTGGTAAAAGTAGAGGAAGATTTATCAATTCAAGAAGAAGAAATCAGAAGGATATTAGAAGAGAATATAGTCATTTTGAGGTAGAATAATCACAGTTTCGGAATTTTCTAAGATAGGAGCTGCTAATTCCGACTAACTACTCAAGCTGAAAAATATCTGCTAGGTTTTTTGCTGCTTTGACATTGTGCAAGACTCCATATTCCTATCGTTTTATAATAAATCTGAGTATCAAGCCTACGACATCGTTACTCCATTGTTAACACGTTAAAACCGCGTGCGTGATGACAACGCCAGAATAAATCCCTCAAAAAACCTCCTAAAAAATCCGTCCGAAGTTCCAATACAAAAGGCACCAAAAATTCTACCCAATTCACGTCCAAGACACGTCCATTGACTTTTACTACCGTTTCTATCGACCACAGCACACCGCTAGCCGTAGACCCTGACGCAGTCATCGAGCGAAACACAACAGTCCTGTGTTCTTCTCTTGCTTCACTGGAGCATGGCCCACGTGGAGCCATCGGAGCAAATATGACAGCCATTGAAGAGCTCCTGAATAATTATGAAATAATAACGAATTTCAGTATTAAGTCACAGATGACGTTCTGTTAAAGGATTGTTTTTATTTAGAGCGTTATGTTACATGGTTCATATCGGTTCCTGGTTTTAAATATTGATACTTATTTTTCATTAATTAACTTGAGCTCTAGAACAGTATCGGCAATCATTGACTGAAACAAAACAGTCCTATATGCTTTTGTGGCTTCAATAGAGCATGGCCCGCGTGGAGGTAATCGACCAAGTATGGCCATTGAAGAGATAAGGAAGTCTTGATTTTAGTTAACACTCCGTTATAATGTCAACTAGTTGAGCAGACTTAGTTTTCCAAGTTAATGCTTATAAAAATCAGCAAATATTTTGTTTTAGGGGTTCAGTAGTTAAGCCATGTAATCTTATCTGTTCTGTAGCTGGAGCAGCAGGTGTCTGGGATGTCAGTCAATTTTTTTCTCTGTCATTGGTTTTATCAGTATCCTATGGACTAACTCCATGAAAACAGATCTCCACTAAACTTAACTATATTACAGTTGCAACAGTTATTTCACAAAAACAGTTTTACCTCAATCAGAAGACACACAAAACAGTATGAGCAGTCACCGAGCGAATCAAACAAGCGTCCTGTATGTATGCTTCAGTGGAGCATGGCCCACGTGGGGCCACTCGACCAAACATGGCCTCCACGCTGGGATGTGGTCATTTCATGCTTCAAGTTTGGCATCCTTCAATGATTTTCTTTTGACGTATGAAAATCAGCTGTTACGATGACGTCAAACGCATTCTAACTTTCAAGTCTTCTTTATCATTTTGTATGTATATTTTTGAAATAGTACAGCACATGTTAACCCACAGAAGTCCTTTCAGCTCCTACATTTTATAAGACTTAGCTTGTGTGATATTGGGACATTAGTTCTACTGGAAAGCCTGTGTTATCTGACTGAAAGGAATTATATAGGTTGCCTGTCGCTGTAGTCTTTGTATACAGACGTTCAGATTTAGATTATGCGTTGCCCTTCAGTCAGCCAGTCAATCTATCAATCAGTCAATCATGGAATTGTTTTATTATGATACGATGGTTCATGAACAATCTAGCCTGACATGAAAATGACATCAAGAGGAAGTGATTCATACGAGTAGTATTAGGCCTATAGTTATCATTATTTCGATTGATAGTTGCCTATTGTATATCAGTCTTTATTAATGGCAATGTAATGTGTAGAATGATACACAGTCGTTCTAACTGCTTTATTGAAACATATACCACAGGGGTCAGTCGATCAAGGATGGTCTGCCATGTCATGGCACTGCCCCAAGAATTGAGTTTTGGATAAAACTTCTTCTCACAACTGTTTTCGGCAACGATTTGGCAACAGTTAGTATTCATACGTTTGTGAAACGTTATGGGCAGTCATTAAGTGAAAGAAACAGGAGTATTGTATGCTCCGGTGACGAATCCGCCTCGTGGGGTTACTCGACTACAAGCTACTGGTGATAGACTGAGGAATTGAAAGAAACATATTTTCTTAGAGCTCATGTCTTCTGGTAGAGTTTCTTAAGCTATTTCGCTATTTTTTAGAGTAGCTGTGAGTAACATTTGAAAAATCTGCTAATATAAGTTTGATCATAGTGCTCATAGTCCTTCGAGCTGGATTAAAGCTGTCAGTGCCACATCCAGATCATTTTTGGTGTACAAGGTTATTTATTCATATGATAGAGTTTTTCTTACACCTGTTGTATATTTTTAAATTAAGGTTCGTAAAAATTTCTCAACGGTTTGAGTAGTGAGTACTGTGAGCAGTCATTGAGCGAAACCAACAGGCGTCCTGTCTGGTCCACTGAAGCAATAACCACGTGGAGTTACTCGACCACTAGTTTCTGGCAACAGGTTAAGAATTTGGAAGAAACAGATTCTCCTTGGTGACAAATTTTCTGATTTCTTCATCTGTTTCGTAAATTTTTGGAGTGGCAGTCAGTTTGTTGCTTTTGAAAGACAACAACTAGTAGTTACCAGGATCAGTCATAGTCGCAGTGCTTCGAGCCAGATCAAAGCTGTCAACGAAATATACAAAATGTTGTTATTGCAGAAGGTTATTCGTGTGATTGAGTATTTCAGATAACTTGGTAACTGTTTATATTTTTTCTTTAAGTTTAGTGTTTCACGACGGTATGAGCAGTGAGCACTGTGAGCAGTCATTGAGCGAAACAAACAGGCGTCCTGTCTGCTTCACTGAAGCATCCACCACGTGGGTCCATTCGACCACGGATCGGTGAAGACGTGTCTTCAATGGAGATAGACGTGACGACGCGCGACGTATTGACGTATCATGCTTATACCAGTGTGCGGGCCAGCAGTTCAGCAGTCAATTACAGGGAATCATATGTCAACATTGGTTAGAAAACTTCTCTAGTACAATGATCTACTTAAAAGAAATCTTAAATTTACTGACAAACAACGTAGACCCTAATCGGCTGGGTCTCCGTCTCTGTGTCTAGGACTCTATCATAATTTTCGAAAGTCTTGTGAAAAATTTCATGTTTTTTTTGTTTGTTTTGTTTCATGTTTCATTTGTTGTTTTGTTTCAGTATTTTCACTGGACTTTCATAAATTATGAAAGTCTAGAAGCACTAAGAAAGGATTCCTCCCCTAAAAGGGTTAAATAAGGGTTGAGAGTTTGTATCGTAGTTGGTAAATATTACCCATGAACAATCCCGGCGAGCCCACAGATTGCGTAGAATAAAACAGAAAACAAAATGGCTGCAAGACTCTGTCTCTGGTTTTGTTGGAAATTGTTAGAATTTTGCGGTTAGCAACTTATGTAATCATCGCAATCGGTCAATATTGAAAAATCTCTTGACTATATTAAACTTACCAAGGCAACAAACTTTATCACCAACAGAAAGTCCAGCGCAAAAGTCATTCATAAACAATGCCCAGAATAAATCTCTTTATTGACACAATAATACAACAATAAACTAGGCTAAACCCAAACCAATCAAGTCATGGTCATACCCTACTCTAAATCTTATGATAATTTAGTGACCCTAATAGTATCGATAAAAAATATGACCATCGCAGAACATCCCTGGCTTATCGACAAAAACTTCGGAGGTCGGTTGACTAATGATTTTTTGTCGATATCAACAAGGTTACAACCTTATTGTTTGCGCAAGTTTGCCCAGAAATTGTTTGTAGTGCGAACAGAATGTAGCTCGATTTGTAATATTGTAAATCCATGGTTATGGAAGTCTTAAGCAAGATTTTTTATCAACAATATCCACGTAGATAGTTTAGGCTTTGAGATTTTTTTATATAGAATAACTTATCAAATAGGTTTAATTTTAAAGAAACTTTATTGTCAATAATATCACTCACTTGAGAACAATATTATAATATACTAGCTGATCCAGCAAACGTTATTTTGCCGGGTGAAAAAGAGTGAAAATTTAGAGTTGTATGTATTTTTCAATGTTCAATCATAATAAAATAAAAGTTTAAAAAAAAATCAAAAAAAATAAAATTTAGGGGTGGACTACCCCTAACATTTAGGGGGATGGAAAATAGATGTTGGCCGATTCTCATAGATACCGGATAAGCACAAAAAATTTCATCAAAATCGGTCAAGCCGTTTCGGAGGAGTATGGCAACGAAAACTGTGACACGAGAATTTTATATATTAGATAGGTACATAATTTACACAAGGTTCGTCGTGATCAGTTACACAATACTAGTTTTTAACACATTGAAAGAGTGTAGATTTCTTATATTAGATGGTATTCTATTATAAAGTTCTGCTCCTTCAAAAGTTAGCATTTTTTTGCCACAGTTAGTTCTTTAAAAATTGTTTATAAAATAGTGTAATTTTGAAATCAGTTTTAAGATCCAAATAGAAGAAAAAGATTCACATTGGAAAAGTTGCATCTTAGGATGAGGACACTGCCTTTAAAAACATCATAGATCATCATAGAGGTAATTGTGTAACACGCACTAAAACTAGAAATAGCTTTCATTGTGACTGTTCAACATTCATTGCGTTATACCTATATGTTTTAGAATAGATAAATTTTTCTAACATATTATGCAATTAATTATATATTTTAAAATAATTCAGAGACTGATTTCTAGTTTGTTACGCAATAAGGGTGCAATAATATATTATTAGTTGATAACTCTTCTTAGCTATGAATTGAGAAACTGAGCAGAAAATCTAAATCATTAACACGAAAGGACACTATGAAAGTACACATTTTGGTTAAAATGGGACGAAAAACTAAATTGATAATAAAGATGAAAGGAACATAAGAATTTGTTGACAATATAATAAATGACACAAGAACTAAAACTGTATCCTCAATAACATCAAATGAATCTAAATAACTATGACTACTTCAAGAACTTCCAACAATAATTACAAAACATTATTTTGTCATTCTATTTTCACTCTTACTACCTTTAGAATAACAGAGAATACTTGACAAATTCGTCCGATCCACCATAAAATTATTAGCTCATTGTAATCACGACTTTCAATGTAATAGTGCAATGTGGAAATCAATTACTGAATTTTGTATGATCAATTGTGCGAACAGTCATTGGACGAAAATTAGTGTGAAGTTTTAGTGCTCAATTCATAGTATTTATTTCAGTGATAACACTTTCACAGACCTGAATCGCCTGTATGTCGTATATTGAGGATGCTCAATACCCTCCTGACGGCCAACTCTGAATGTGATGTGTTTGCGTTCTGTGAGAAACAGTATGCCAGGGTGTCCACTGTTCCATGTTAGCAAGTAAATTGTTAATTGTATAATTTTGTTTTCTTTATGTTTCTATGTTAATTAATGTAATTGGTATTGTACCGTGTTAATTAACTATAAATAATAAATAAATTTCTTTAGCTTTTTTATCATTTATCAAATTTGTACGATCTATTTCATCTCTTAATTATGTGTAAACTATATCATCATCTACCTAGCTATTCCCTACTACTGTAACTGTGACTGCCTATCTGACCTAGACAACTCAGTTACTGGATAATACGATATCCCATGGTAAAACTGGTTATCAAACTTTTGGGCTTCTGTCAGCCCGACGACTTTCAAGGATCCATGAATGACAGACCGGACCAACGGCTTAACGTGCTTGCTGAAACAGGAAGGGATCTTGGTATATAAAGATGGTCCCACATTCACAGACCAACCGCAGCAAGCGTTGTCTAACCTGTTTAACTTAATATGTATTTAGATATTTCAACTATTAATTGAAACCACTTTGTACTTTTAACAATATAATAACTTCAATTTATAAAATAAAGACAGAATGACAAGGAAAGTACTGAATACATGAAACGACTGCCTCTTACAGCAGATATACGTCGTCCAAATATAAAATGATATTTTCAAATCTTAAATTTACCAATACATTGCTGATCGATTGACTTCTGCAGATTTTATTACTTAGCCAAAAGCTATCTAAACTTATATATGAGATTAAATTAGACATACCGTAGGCATAGTATGAAACAACCCAGAGGGCCAGGACAGTGAGATATTCTATCAGCGAAAATAATGATGGAACGGTCAAAAACATATTGAAGTCCTGTTGAAAATTGAAGTAGAAATATGTCACTTCTCTAGGCTCTTTTGTTTTAGCAATTATATACACAGAGCATATGTCATTAGTTCGAAAAACAAGTGTGAGACATGTCATTAGGTCGAAAGGTTGTGAGGTCAACATGTCGTTAGTTCAACAGGACGTTACTTCAACAAGCAATGAATGTTTAACGACTAGGATTTAACTAGGTAATACGGTGCTAGATATCGATGATATATTACTACCCAACGTAAAAATCAGAAACATTGAACCAAAACACGTAAAGATTCAGAAAATGACGACATAAATGACGCAGTGACGGAATCCATTTAGAAGGGCTCAATTCTCGCATCGTGCGTGTCTAAATATTGAACTGACCTACAGAATATTCGATCACAAGAATTGTATTTGTAAATCTACGAAACAAATATAGATGAAATCATGATTTGTTTGGTATACTTATTAACAAATATCGGCCTAGAGTATACTCTCTTACGACTGTTTATGGGACGACGAGTATATAATTTACACATTGAAAATCTGTGATTCTATCCTCGAAGAATAAGTCAGAAGTGTGCCTGTAGTACAGCCACTTTTCGACAATTATAATAAGTAAATCCTATGTAACAGAGGGCGAGCTTATTGATTCCAGGCTGTTACTGAGAAAACGGGATGTTTGATTTCATCATATATTTTTTTTACAATACTTTTCTGATAATCAAGGACCTTGAATCTGTTAATAAGTCACAGCTCATCAGCAACCTGTAACTGTTTTAATTTGGTTACTAGTAACCTTAGTACCGAGGTGAGGTCAAGTTTAGTTCAACGTGAGAAGGCCACGATTTGATACGGTTTACTGAAGTTTTTATTATCTGTAATTTGGTTACATCATTATTTTTGTGTCAAATTTTGAAGAATTTGTTGTACGGTGAAAATTATCTAAGCAGGCATTTTTTATTTTCGGAAATGTACATCGCCACATGGAAGCTATCAATCAATCACACTGACGTGCAACTAAAATCCTACATCGCGCATGTAAAGTTTACCGCGCAACATCCCGACATCAATCGTTAGTAGTTGCCTACCAAACTCAACACTTATGTATATAATCGGAGGGTCCATTTTGGAACTTTACACCCTGCTCCTGATACCTCTATTTCACCAATCCGCCTTAGCCAAGTGTGATGACCAATGTTCGTGCCTTCTCTTAGAAGTGGCTTCTGCCCTGCAATGGGACAATAAAAAGCTAGTTTTATTATTATTTTATTTATAAATCTTCTTATTTCTCGCTAGTTACCGCCCAGTATGCAACTACTTAAAAAAAAATCAAATGAACTACTGTTCTTGGCTGCGCTAGGACGGTGTCTGTTTTCATTCATCTAGGTCTCTAAAATTGTTGATGCATTATATCTTTCTGAAAATATCTGTCTTTATCCTTTTCATCATCCATAGCTGAACTCATGGCCATCGTCATTACGATCGGTATAATTATAATAGTACTAGCTTCGGCACGCGCCTTCGTCCGTGTCATATTTTTTTCCCCTGACCCTTCCCGTCGCATCAAATTGCCTGCCAGTTTTCGTCCATTTTTCGTTGCTGCTCCGTTCCTTTTGATTGTAGCGTGATGTTATACCTATAACCTTTACCAATAAATAGGCTACCCAACACAAAAATAATTTTTCAGTTTAGATTTGTAATTCCTGACATTATCGCGTTCAACCAAGTAAACAAACTCTTCAGCTTTATAATATTTGTATAGATTCCTCAAAAATTGACAGTGCTATCTCCCATATTAGAAAATCCACGAAACCAATAACGCCAGCGTTTGATTCATTGTCCTTTAAAATAGTAGGTATAATCGCCATATGATATCCTGACAAGCTATTGTAAATAACGCTGGACATTAGTATCAATGTCGATCATTTGGACGGAATAGAAAGTTTACATCGCGATACATCAGCACAACAATATTTTATGACACCGATACAAAGTGAAAACAAATTGTTTGGCATTCTAACAATAACATCTATTTAAGTTTAATATACTCCGGGTATATGAAATGATAGTTCAGGTAACATGAATATACGGAGTAACGCAACTTGTTAATTTAATTTAAATTACAAATCCAAAATCTTAGATCAGAAGGACATACGTGAACACACGCCTTCTTTCCATGAGGGTAAGCAGACCGCAAAACACCCTAGCTACGATGCTTACATAAGTACTACTCTTAACTTCATTTTTTTAATGAATAATATTGTAACTGTTGTTATAATTAATACTAGAGCATAATCCACACCTTACTTTTGACAGTTTAAGGAGGAAATCAATTAATCCCACCATAAAAACACAGCAACAAGTTACGACAAAAAGTTAAACCAAACCAATACTTTAATTCTAAAATAATTTCCTACGGGAAACTAAATTTTACATGCCCCCATTTCCCATGGAGTCGACAATAGCCAGAGAGGCGCAGACGCCGTCGGCAACATGGCGGCGGTGACGTCACACCGGAAACGGCTCCGTTTTGAATTTGGAACGGTCGAGCGAGCAATGGCGGAACATCCGGCGCGCGAAGACGTTACAATGAGTGCGCGTGCGACGTTAAAAATGTTCTATGTAGATCTATTGATCATTGATCTTTCCTGTCGATCTTGATCTTTACTGTTTTATTTGTTTTAAAGGTCTTTACCCTAAATATTTAAGTACTTATTACTGAGTATTCATGGCAATGGTTATTCGGGAATATGTAATTGATGACCCTAATGAGACATGTGGGGTAAAATACAGGGTAATAAGTTTAATAATCTGTAAAACTGTGACAGATGCTCTGCACTATTTTATTGCTATAGAATATTTTGGACTTCGCCAAATAGTTACTGTGAATCTCTTCTTTCTCAATCAAACCATAATAAACTATAGTTCTCTTTAACAGTCCATAGTTTAAAGTCAAAATCTCTAAAGTTGTTGCAATTATATAAACGTAGAGTTATCTTCCTACAATCACTCCTCTAAAAATCATGAAATACTTATATCTCAACTAAGGACCACACGCAACTCTGCTAGATATTCCAATAGTTTTAATAGAGTAATCAAATAATCGACTAAACTTCTTCGTTTTGTATTTCGGTAACAAATTTAGCTGTATAGTAACCGAACCCGGAAGATGATCTAAAAACCGGTTTATTCGACTACTGTGTATGTGGTGTATCTTTATTTTATTTATTTGTTAGGTAGACGCAGCATTATGGCTGGAAATGGTAAACAGACTGATAATTATGTGGTTACGACTAGTGATGGGACACGTTTATAGTCTTTTTTGAAATTATTTTGTGTAGCAACTTGCAATTTTAAATATTCAAAATTGTGATTCAATGTAAGACTATATTGTCAAGTAGTCGCACTTTTATCGCAATGGAAAAAGAAACGAAACTTTGTTACAGAAAAAAAAACGATGTTTAGACTTTTTTATTGTCATTCTGAATCTTTTGACTGGAGACCTCTTATTTATATTTGCTGCTTTTGACGTAACTGGGTAAATAATTATTTTACTATGAATACCATTGGGTACAATTTCGTATCAATTATGATTCACATAAAGCTGGCACAAAAAATCGATAAATTTTAATCAACATGTATTTACTCATTGCTAACATCACTAGCCCTGACCGCTACCATCTCGATACAATATTAGTTTTCGATACTTCGTTTCTTAATAATTCTATTAGCAAAAAGTACACGTGGTAACAGCCTGTAATAAGGTTTATTTTCAACAAACTTTTTGTCATAAATTCCATCATTTGTTACGCATATAAATGCATCATCATCTATCGAATGAATTGGAATTTGATCTTGTCTGCGTTTCCTAATATTCATGATTTTGTCAAGCAACGATATAATATATTTCAAATGAAGAAGGACTAAATTTGCAGCAATTTTTTTTCGTATGCATTATACCATATCTGCAAAAATATAAAAGATACTTGCTTAAGGAGATAAAGTCGCTAGTCATAATATTCATAGCCAGAGAATCAGCCCTTGTTGAATGTCAAAATTACATTAGAAAGTCCTTCAAAACGTCCACCCTATACCACTTCCCAGTATTCTAGGAAATGAAGAGGCCCAATGAACATCCTAGCAACACATCTTTCTGTTAAGTTAGAATAACATTATCAAAACTATGCCCAGAATTTAAGACATTATGCTACGTTGATGTCTACAAAATGCTTTATATTTCACAGTATAGTGTAAATACCTTTAAACCCGACTATCACTAACACATTACACATGTCAAGAATTTATTACTAACCGACAACTATTAGTAGAATGCGGGTAACGTTGACAACTGGGGTATTTTCTTCCTCTACTTGAACTTGCTGATAATGACTACTCAGGCTGAGTTGTAATCGTCCTATTGTTACGTTTACAGAGCTGTATATGTTATTGGTTTTACGAATACCATTTGTCTTTATGATATCTTCAATTCTATCGCTCTTGACTTCATCAAGGCATTCTGCTAGCGTCAGCTTTGCGATTGGATCTTCTTTGGCTACTTTATGTGTTATGTTTATTTTTGTGGAGAAGTCCTGGTTGCCATGCCTTGGAAAAATAGATGGATAAAATTTTTAAATGACTCGTCATTTGTCTAGTCTTTTCCCAAATATATTGGATGTAACTGAATCCAGTATTTTGCATGGAGCATTTGCCTATCTAACCTCCACAACTCAATTGGACTCATTGGACTGGCTGTCAGACTTACAGGCTTCTGACGACTTATAACGATTGTCAAAGATCTGCAAATGACATCCGGGACCAATAGTTTAACGTACTTTGCGAGTCTTGGTATGTTAAGATGGTCACCTTTTCACAGATCAACCATAGTAAGAGTAGCTTAACTTGATCAAACAAACCGTACGGCTGTTATAAGTTATTCACAAGTCCCCAAAAGTATTAAATTACTACTATCGCGTAAATCCATTTGTGGTGTTGAAATCTTGGATATACAGGGTGTCCCAAAAATCAACGTCAAGCCGAAAACGGTTGATAGGCCAGGTGGTGACAGTTATCAGAAAAATAATAAAAAAAATCTAAGTTAAGTACTTTTCAAATTATTGTGACTACAAATCTTTACTTTTCATATTTTTTTTGTGAGTTTTTTTTTTGTGAACCCTGAATAACCTTTCTGTAAACTACAGTCCAAAATTAAAACACAACTACCTCAGTTTTAAAGAAATCATCACTTTTTTAACCGACAAAAAAAACGGAGGAGGTTATCAATTCGACGCGTATATATTTTTTTTGTTTGTTTTTTTTTTATGTATGACCACGCATAACTTTTTACATAGTAGTCCGATTGTAATAATTCTTTTTTTATTGGAAAGGGTATACTTCGAGGGTGGTTCCATATAAATTTGGAAAACAAAATCGAACCCTAAGGGTTGGAAAACAGGGGATGATTGATTGTTCACTCACTGATTGTAATGTATAACCACGCATAACTTTGGACAGAGTAGTCAGATTTTGATAATTCTTTTTCATTGGTTAGGATTGCCTTGCCAAGTATTATTAGTACATTAAAGCCACAAAAAAATTATAAAATATTTTTTTTTTAACAAAAACTTAAACCGCCGAAAAAACAGAAAAGCAAAAAATAATAAACCTTAAAATTTTGAGTCGGCGCTGAAAAATCAATGAACAAAGATCACTCAAAGCGCCGAATCATAATTTTAAGGTTTATAATTTTTTGCTTTTCTGTTTTTTCGACGGTTTAAGTTTTTGTTAAAAAGTTTTTTGCTCCACCATGTACTAAAAATTAAACCAACTTTAACTGACTGTACTGAAAAAAAAAATGCTTAACTTAGATTTTATAAATTATTTTTCTGATAACTGTCACCACCTGGCCTATCAACCGTTTTCGGCTTGACGTTGATTTTTGGGACACCCTGTATATGAGATTGATTGCTTGCATAATCTCATTTGCTTTTACTAATGTAAACCAGTGACCTCCGAATAGTTAAAGATTTAGTTAAGAAGTCGCTTTTTCAAATTGAAAGCAAGACTTACCCATACCAACTATACTTGTATTATTATTTCTATCTATAAAGAGGTCGAATAGACAGGTGACTGGAGTGAACTCCGTCACGCCACTGACTTTGAGGGGTCAGAAAAAGGTGCACTTTCCACTCACTTATAACAGACAAGCATGATATCGAAATTACTTGAAAGTAAAAAGAAACTATTAGAATGATATTCATCAAGCAGTCAAAGACGTTGGAGAGTATAATATTTACCAAAGACCGTACTGTCTTTATTCATTTCATGCAGATCAATTTGATCTGTAGTCTTTTTCGTATCATGAATAAGCAGACAAGTTCTTTTGAGCCCTCTGATTTCTGAATTTCTCAGATAAATTCTCAATAGCTTTGGAATTGAAAAAGATTTTGCTACGCTGGCTTCATAAGACTCACAAGTAGTTTATAATGTTCTCACTGTTATGACACAGACCTCCTCTCAGTGAGAAGGAGTGAGGCCGTAAAAAAGGCGCAGTGCGGGTTTGGTAGATGCCACATGTCTTCGAATTTTTGGTACATGTCGATTACTTCAAGATGTTTTCTTTCACCGTGTTGTGAGCAGTGGTGATGAAATAGATTACATAAAGTAAATGCTAATCTGGGTTCGACTGACGACCTACAACTCATAACTTGCGGCCGTTACCACCGGGCCACCACTGGAATTATTTTGTTTTTCTTATGACTCAGAAACCAATATTGCTTAGATATAGTCCTAATAGCAGGGCTTTATCCATTTGGATTAGCTGTTCAAATAAAATCAATTTATTTGCAATAAGTGTTGGTACAATTACGGTCTTAACATAAATAAAAATAATAATTTAAAAAAACTAAAAAACACGCTTCCATTGAAAACCAAACTAAAAAGTACAAAATAACGGAAAAAAAAGCGTGGGGTGCTTTTTAAGGTATTTTTTATTGATATCAGGCACCCCACGCTTTTTTTCCATTATTTTGTACTTTTTAGTTTGGTTTTCAATGGAAGCGTGTTTTTTAGTTTTTTTAAATTATTATTTATTTTCTATTTTTTAGGGTGTTTCGAATTTTGAGACGTTTGTCAGCGTAGTTTGTGACAGTTTTTTTGCTGTCCTGGTAACCCTGGCAAGGATAATGGCAGAAATTTATGAAATTATTGCATTGTCATCGGTCCTTGACAGGTGTGCAAAGTTTGAATGAAATCTGGTCGTTTAAAGTGGGTCAAAATCGCGCTATAAGGAGTCGGTTACAAACAAACATACAAATATACAAACATACAAACATACAAATATACAAACATACAAACATACAAGTGAAGCTAATAATATAAAGCGTGTAATAACAGATCCAAAACACTTAGTCATAACACTGTGACATGCAAACATATGTCGCTTACTGAGTAGAAATTCTTTTTCTTTAACCATACTTTAAGACTCCTTGTAAATTTATTAACCGGTAAGATTTTAATGCTGTCAGGATACTGTTCTATATGACTGGCAGCATTATAGTTCATTTTAAGCCCTTCACCAATCATCTGTCTTTAATAATCCAGTGCCTTTGTAACTTCTGATGATCGACCACTAGTAAAGGTCACAGCCTATCTCTACGGAAGCGGTTGCGGTCGCACCTGCCAATGACCGGTTCTTATTAGCTTTGATTGTTTTCTATTCCAAGTGTTCGCCAATATTAGGGATTTGGTTTCCTGTTGGTTTTCATTTTGTTGTTGTTGGTAACTGTGTTTTAAGTGGTTAGTGTTATGTCTTGATTTTTGCCGCGGATATCGTTTTCATAGTTTTCTAGTTCTGATTCGACACTATATCTATTTCACTGTGAGTCAGTGTTTCGACTGTTCTGTGCTATGTGTAATGAAGAAATATATTCTTAGTATTATAGACTAAATACTCTTTATTATGTATAGGTACTATAGTAATTAGTGATTTACTTAAATAAAGAAACGTAGGGAGACTCATTGGGTGGTCTTACCGATAAAAGTGATCTTGTAAAGACAACCTTGAAGATGAATTAAAAAGAAGAAGAGAAAATACTGTACGTAGTCTGTGGTTTACTATTTATATAAACAATAAATACATACATAAAGCAAATCTAATATCAACATATATAATTACAAAAAAGGAGCAAAACAAATATAATTAAGATGTTTCTGGAGAAAGGAAGTGTTTTTTGTCACAATTTTTAAAAGTAGACAAAGATATAGTAACATTTGTTCTGATATCCATTAAGGGAATTTTTATTTCGCCTTTATTGGACATTATAATTTAATTGATACAATTTGGTTTCATCGAATTTATTATAAGACATTGAATAAAGTGTCGTTTAATTGTCTTTATTCTGCATTCGTTTTGGTACCTTAGTATCACCATAGTAAATTCTGATTTTCAAAAATAAACACAAATATTTATAGAGACTACATCATTGTCATAGATTTTAGGCCGTAAGATTCAAGCCAGGCTCCAAAACTAGTATACAATAAGGCCATAAAGAAGACGTCAGACAGCCAGCCTTAGGCTCAGTCTAGACCGCAATCCAGTTAGCCTAGATAATGTCCTAATGTAGGGCTGGCAAAGTTCTGGACGCAAAGTTGAATCAAAGATTTTTTTTTTAAGTATTTCTCCAAATAAATTTAAGTATATTTAGAATATTTTATATGGATGCCGAAAAAAACTCAAATTCAATCTACTTGCAGCTGATGAAGAAGCCAATTTTCTGTTTACCAAGAAAAACATGATCAGGTTAAGTAAATTGTAAATTTCCAAATCGTTTTATGACGAAACAATCTAACATCAGGAGTCATTTGTGGAGTATTTGGCAGTCTTTACGGGTCATCAGGAGCCCGAAATTCTGATAACCAGTCTTACCAAGGGATATTGTATTTCCCAATAACTGGGTTGTGAAGCTCAGATAAATAGTCGCTTCATGTAAAATACTCAGTTGCATCCGGTTAGAATGGAAACCAATCTCAACAATTGAATTTCATACTGATATGTGAATCAGCATGATGATAACAAGACAAACTGACTGTCAACATTATTGTAGCTCATATCTGTATCTATATTAATAATGAAACCTCTGGAACTGCAAGCACCATTAAGATTTGAAAAAATATTATTGTATTTCATAGCACAATTCTCGAGAAAGGATAGGTTATTTAACACCATGCTAAGACCCTTTTTTTTGGATGGGAAATCATCAAATTACTTCTCTCGCTCTGGGCGGGACCGGGCGTGTCAGACTCTTACTGACTAAAACCCACCCGTGTTCCTTCAGTTGCCCATGTTCCAGGGTCACGGTATCTCTTTCGAACAATCTCGCGACTCTGGCAGGCATCAGTCCTAGCAGACCCCTTTAGAGGATGCTAAGACCCTTACGTGCCTAGCAAAATAAAAAGCAGCAACAACGCTATGCGAAGTAACAGCACTAGCAAGCGATGCGATGCCTTGCGGCGTGGGTCGGAAGAAGCAGTCAGAAAATAGTAAAAAAAAACAACAATATTTTGAACTTGAAATTAGGGCCATCCTTAACCTAGTTTAAGACCTAGTATAAACATACCTAAGGCGACTTTCTTTCACTTATTATTAAGTTAAGCTCCAATGGTTTCAACTTTGAAAGTTATAATAATAATAAACATTTAGTGGTCAAGTGATATGGTGTGTACTTTGCTTTTGTTTTTATTATGTTGTGGATATTATAGTAATATTGTGAGGTTCACACGGTTATTATTTGAGTAGAGTTGAATGATTTGTTGTAACCTGTTTATAAGTTTTAACTGCCCCGAGTACCGAGCGTGGGGTCCTGGGTTCAATTCCCAGGTCAGGCAAAATGTTATTGGATGTATCCATTAGGAATATCTTTTTATTAGTCTGGAGTTTGGAAGTTGGTAGTGTAATACCCCCGTGCCTCGGCAAGCACGTTAATCCGTTGGTCCTGCGCCTGATCTCTCTCCGGTCGTGTCGGATTGCCGTCCCATTGGATTATGAGAGTGAGGGAAGAGCGAGTGTTCCTGTGTCTGCGCACACACTCGTGTACTATAATATCTCCCGCGCCGATGGCTAGTCTCCGTTTTGATTGGCCGCCATGACCAAAATACGGTCTGGAGGACTATAGGTTTAAAAAAAAAACTTTTGTCTTGCAAAAACCTGCCCTTCCACGAAAGTGTGAAAAGTAACCTTTTGAGTATGTTTGTTTTTATCAGTGTGAACCTTTTGTAGTCTGTATGAATAAATCATAATAATAAATAAAAAAACCGGCCAAGTGCGAGTCGGACTCGCGCACCGAGGGTTCCGTACAAACCTGTAGGTATATAAGTAAAAGTTCACCCATCACGACGATCAAGTCGTAGTTCTGTTCGGTTTCTTGGCTTGGTTTTATTTCTGTCTATGTTTTGTTCTGTTTATTATATGATGTAACTAAAAATTTACAGTTTTCGTAATTTTTCCTTTATCTGTGCTATAAGACGTTGCTTCGTACCAAATTTCAAAATTCTAGATCAACTGGAAGTACCCTTTAGGTTTTGCTTCCAGGTATAAACGGCTATATCTTTTGATTGCGTTAGCTTAGAAGTTTGATTTTTTTCACAGCTCCAAGGGACAGTAGACCTGAGTATTTGATATAAATTTCAGCTTGATACCTCCACGCGTTCCTGAGAAAAAGGGTCTTGACAGACGGACAGACGGACGGACGGACGGACAACAAAGTGATCCTATAAGGGTTCCGCTTTTTCCTTTTGAGGTGCGGAACCCTAAAAATATGTAAGTTTTAAAAATGAATAAATGGAATAAAAAATATTATAAGGCTGAAGAGTTTGTTTGTGTGTTTGTATGTTTGTTTCATTGAACGCGCTAATCTCAGGAAATACTGGTCCGAATTGAAAAATTATTTTTGTGTTAGGTAGCCTATTTATCGAGGAAGGCTATATAACATCACGCTACAACTAAGAGGAGCGGAGCAGTAATGGAAAATGTTGCAAAAACGGGAAAAATCGCACGGGTAGGCGATTCGGACGGGAAAGGTCGGGGGTACAAGAAATTTAACGCGGACGAAGTCGCGGGCAGAAGCTAGTAATGAATAATAGTGTCGTGCTCTGTCTCTGTCAGAATCAGAATAACTTTGAAGGATATAACTTAATCCATTGCTTCGTTTGGTTAAAATTTATTTAAAATTTTTGATCTATCGATACGTATCAATACTCATTTAACGCAAACCTCATCATCTGCCTAGCGTTTTCCAAACTATGTTGGGGTCCACTTCCAGTCTAACCGGATGCAGCTAAGTACCAGTATTTTACTTGGAGCGACTGCTTATCTGACCTCCATAACTCAGTTACTGGGTAATACGATACCCCTTGATAAGATTGGTTGACAGACTTTCAGGTTATGACGATCCATAAAGACCGTCAAAAATCCACAAATAAATAATAATAATATCTTACAATGGACGACCAACACACCGCTATCTGATCCCAAACTAGGCAAAGCCTGCTATGGTAATCAGACAATTGATAAATATACTTATATATTTCTAAATACATACATATTATAGATAAATTACACCCAGACACAGAATAAATTATTGTGCTCGTCACACAAAATTTGTCCTGGGTGGGAATCGAACTCACGACCTCAGTCTTAGCAGTCAGGGTCACTAACCACTAGACTAACAGGCCAGTCGAACGGACAGGGAGGGGTATTGGTATGTAAAGACGGTCACCCATCCACAAACAACCGCGGCAAGTGTTGCTTAACCTAATCAAGTGCAAACCTACTAAGATTATTTAAAGAATTAATCAGCTGTGTTAACAAAAGGGTCTGTCCCTTAACTGTATTTGCTAGTCCCGTGTTCGCGTCGAGTTCGAAAGATGGGTAACTGTACAGGACGATCACTGTAATCTAGTCTAGACAACAGTTACAATATAGGCCAAAGTACAGGCAAACAACTTATGTTTACATTTTGTCGATGTTTATTATAGTTATCATTTTTGTTTGGACTTTTGGAGCTTTGGAGTGTAAATGGAACATTGGTGAAAAATGGCATTACTTGGTCTACTAAAACCAGATTACCTATTACTGAGTATTAACACAAATGGTCAATTAAAAACAGCCTACCTATTACTGTATAATCAGCCTATAATGTTCCCATTGCTGGGACACAAGCATCCTCTCTATGAGCGGGGTGGGTCATAATCAGTGATCGGATATTCGGATGCAAATTTAATATAACTGTTTAGCTGTGAAAGCACGGAACCGGCTTCGTATTTCTTATTAATTTCTTGGATCATCATATTTATTTCAAATTAATGTTTAGGGCCCTCTTGTAGTTGAAGACGTTTCGGCGAACACTGGCCGGTATTGCGAGCGCTTGAGCTGTTAGATTTTGTGTATAATTGTTTCGTGGAGACAAAATGATAAGGAAATTATAAAATGTTTTCTCAGCATGCCCTAAAAAACAATAAAACCTATCTTTTGGCATAAGTTTTACATGGTTTAATGATGGAATCTCTTCAAGGTACACGTTTTAAATGGCGATTTAGTGTCATCTTTATGATTATTTTTTATCGAGCCAATTGTTTTAATTCTATCTTCTTCGTTTCTATCTTCACACAGCGCTTAACAATATGTTCAATTTCCCTAAACAATTTTTTTTTTTTACGGAAACTAGCCATTTTGCTAGATTTACACAGGTTTAAAAAAGTTAAAAAGTACTGCAACCTCGCCTTAACCCCAGATGCAAATACATATGTCTGTAGAGTGGTGTGTGTTAGTTAAAACAACACACAAAACACGGTAAAAACGCGCATTCCATATTAGCCAACATTTCAACTTTAGGTGAATATGCATCTGAATATCCGGTCTCTAGTCATAATCCACCAGGGCGGTCTCAGTGCGTGTTGGTGTATATCACGTCTTCGAATTTTTTCCTTCTAAAACATGCCAGTTTCCTCACGATATTTTCGTTCACCATTTAATCGTAGATATCAGAATGATCTCAACAACTAAGAAAATTAATCTTTATCTCAATCGGATAAAGTTCTTGTTAGAATGACAGTTGGCGTGTCTTCATTCTGAAACATTCCATGTGCCATTGAGTTAATATTTAATTTTCATAGTTGTTTAGATCATTTTGAACAGTCTTTTCATCCCGATATTACTGATGCTGACTATAAATGTTTAAGTGTATGAAAATTTTTGGCAAATAGTGAAAAATATCTTCAAACGAGCAATTCTTGTATATATATATATATATAATCTGAATCTCGGAAACGGCTCCAACTATTTTCATGAAATTTAGTATACAGGCGTTTTCGGGGGCGCTAAATTCATCTAGCTAGGATTCATTTTTAGAAAATGTCGTTTTATTCGTGTTTTCAATAATCAACTTTATCGATAATCCACTTAAACATTAACTTCAGGTACTACACCATTAAAAGAGTCCATTCTGAACCACAATTTAGCAAAAGCTTTACAAATTTTTTCCTAATACCGCTAATACCGCACCATTTTGAACTTGCACCAATCTAAAAGAGAGCTAAACTGGCGCTCTCACTCTTGACCGTTTGAAAGTAGATACCTGCTCACCCCATCACTTATCAGTGCCCTTTGCTGACCCCTCAGAGTTCATTTAACCCTGCACAAGCGACGACAGGTGACTTCACTAGTCTTCCGTTACAAATATAAAAACACACCCTTAAGGACTGTTAGAGAAAAAAAAAAACTTTAAAATGCATTTCCTATCAGCTGGTTTGAAGCAAAGTAAGAAGTTGCTGCTGTAGAAATGCATTAGCAACACTTAAGGTGGTGAAAATAAGGTCGAATTTCGGTTACAAAATGTTGACGACAATTACAAAATAAAACAGCTTTATGTTTGCGGTCAGTAAAATTGTTAGTTCTATTCTATTTCGTGACACATAAGGTTCAATGTCGTTTGTGGTTTCTGTAATTGGAGTGTTTTCGTAAGGTTGCTTTTTGTGGCTAGGAAGTCCGAAGATTGGTTAGTTCCTAGTTTCTTTACAGTAAGTTATTTTAGTAATAAATAGACAAGGTACTGTTTTTGCATTTATATTTAACCGCTTTATGCACATTGAACGATAGTATTTTTTATGAATAACTAAATAGGACTACTTTTCTTTGATGTATTTTTTATACAAAAATTTTCATTAATTTTTTTTTTTTTTTTTTTTTCGGAAATTTCACAATTTCATTTCAATATCGAGTTGACCTTCACCATAGAAACCATTTAGGCTCTGAGAAGCATAGCCATATGAAGCACCGTTTCCGAGTCAGAATCTTTCCATTTTTTTTTTTTTTTTTTACAAAACGCTCTATATTTCCAAAATGGTAGCTCGGATGAAAACCTTTTCTGGAAAGAAATTGTTGCTCTAGTCGAAAACGAAAAATATATATATATATATTATCTTTGCTGCTCATAGTTCCCCAAAGCGTATACTCCAACTCCTAAAACTCCGCCCTTAAGATGAACCAGTGACGAACCTTTCACCTATACAGACATTACTCAATATGTCTCAGACATCTAAAATTTTAAAATGTTCTTCTAAATAGGTACTTGTCTGTACGGCAACTCATGCGTAGCCTATAGCAGTCCACTGCATAACATAGGCCTCTCCAATAGCACGCCAATCTATTCTCGGCAACTCTCATCCAGCTGCTACCAGTCACCCTGCGTGGATCGTCGCTCCACCTAGCCAGAGGGCATCCTATCTTACGTTTGCCGATTCCCGGTCTCAAGTCAAAAACACGTCTACCCTAACGGCCATCAGTTCTACAGCTAGTATGGCTGGTACATTGCCACTTCAGCTTGCTTATTCTGAGAGCCATATCGACAGCTTTAATGCCAACTTTATCTTCAGGATTGGGGCTCAGAGTCTATTACTTTCACGATAAAGTTTGGATGTAGAAAAAATCGCTACTATAACATTTCTTAGGTCTATAAGGAGGATCGGAGAGTCTTGTAAGGATCGTAGCAGATGGCGTTCTGTTGTTATCTGATCTGCCTACCCCCATGAAAAAGAATTAGTCTTGGGCATAGTAGTTCGCGAATGAGATCGCTCAGCTTAGTTCGCCGCTCCTGAACGAACTAGTTCGCTCTTCTAGTTCGTCAGCTCCCAGCTCGAATCAAAGAGAGGCAGATCATTCGATCGTTCGCCCGTTTTGATTTTGCTCCTACTGCATGCGACACTGCGAGGCGGCGAGCCTCCTTGCCGGAGTGCCGCCATGGGATCTGGAGGCAAAGGTCCTCGCCCACATGTGGGAGTGGCGCGAGGAGGCGAAACGTCGGGGCGAAACTCCGCTGCCGCGACAAATCGCGGCACGGCGGGCGGAGCTCCGGCAGGATCTCATGGCGACATGGCGGGTACGATTGTCGCAACCCAGCGCTGGGCACGCCACAATTGCGGCGGTAAGTCCCCTCTTTGAGGAGTGGATTGAGAGGCGCCACGGCGTCCTCACCTTCCGCCTGACGCAGGTTCTCACCGGGCATGGGTGCTTCGGTGGGTTCCTGTTCAGGATAAAGCGGGAGGAAACGTCCGGGTGTTTCCATTGTGAGGATCGTCTGGAGGACACGGTGGAGCATACAGTGGAGGTGTGCCCTGCATGGGCGGAGCACCGCCGTGTCCTCGTGGAGGCGATCGGCGGCGGCGACCTCTCGCGTCCGGCCCTGGTGCGAGCCATGGTACGGAGCGAGAGGGCATGGGAAGCCGTCACCTCCTTCTGCGAAGCAGTAATGCTCGCGAAGGAGGAGGCGGGGCGCGTGAGGGAGTGGCAGTCTCTGCACCCTCACGTCCCTAGCCGCCGCAGGAGGAGACGCCCCGGGCGTCGGGAGTCGATAGCGGACTCCCGGCCACCGTAGGCGCGAGCTTGCGGGTGGCGAGCAATGGGTAGCTCGCCGCCCGGTAAGGATCAGGCTCGGGTCGACGGCGCGTAGTGTTCCACGCGCGCCTCAAAGAGATGTCAGCAGCAATGTAGGGGTCTGCTAGGACCGATGCCTGCCAGGGTCACGAGATTGTTCGAAAGAGATACCGTGACTCTGGCACATGGGCAACTGAAGGAACACGGGTGGGTTTTAGTCAGTAAAAGTCTGACACGCCCTCCCACTCCGCCCAGAGCGGGAGAAGTCATTTGATGATTTCCCATCCAAAAAAAAAAAAAAAAAAAAACTGCATGCGACAAGATTATGGAATTTTATACTTTTACTTACAATTTTTGGACTCTAAAAACAGCAAAAATCTTTGAATGATAATTCATAAAATGATTATGATTATAAATAATACCAAGGTTTATTGTTGCAATAAATAACTAGTTTAGTGATTACAAAAACCTTTTGTATTTTGTCCCGTGCATTAGCTCGGTTGACGCCATCCTCGCTCATTCGGTCGGAACAAGTTCGCGTAGTTCATCTATGGGAGCGCTTTTACGACCTAGTTCGTTCACGAACTACACAAGACTAATCATCATCATCATTTCAGCCGAAAGACGTCCACGACTGGGCATAGGCCTCCCCCAATTTGGACGGGTTTACCATAATCGCCACGCTTGGCAGGCGGGTTGGCGATCGCAGTATGGTAGTAAAATGCATAGAGAACGCTGCTGCCCATTCTCTAGTAACTCCCTTCGTCGTCTCTTACGACACCCACGGGAAGAAATGGGGTGGTGCTATTGTTTACGTCCGGTACCACACGGTATAATGCGTTATCGATGACGAACGCAACTAGAAAAGATAATTTCATAATACAATCAATTTCAAAATCATCATCATCCTTAGCTCAAAAAAAACTTCAATCCAACTATTATCAAACACCCTACCGTTACGTAATTATACAGGATGTTACATTTCGATATCATTGTCATCGGAAATGACTTCACCCTTATAATAGGTACGCACGTGCCATAGACAAGAAAAAATGTAAAAAGTTCGTTAGAGCATGTGTTTGTAATGTATTTAAATTGTTCTATTTTTGAATATTTAGAACAACCTGTTGTTGTTGTTTTGTTGAAGGTATCGGCTGTCATTGTATCGAATTTAAGCGGGAAATCTCCAACGATTTAGGCGCGAAATGGCGAGAGGTGGCAAGGACGAGAGTTCTATTCCCATTCATTGATTTAACGGTTCAATCAACTAACTCAATCTATCGCAGTCCACTGCTGGACATAGGCC
This sequence comes from Aporophyla nigra, assembly GCA_947507805.1. NCBI lineage: Eukaryota > Metazoa > Arthropoda > Insecta > Lepidoptera > Noctuidae > Aporophyla > Aporophyla nigra. Next base: position 14,760,860 of record OX382316.1, on the reverse strand, counting down.
TCTCCCATGATGCGCCACAAAAGCTTGTCCTCCGCCTTCCGCATCCAGTCTGTCCCAGCTACCTTCACGGTTATCCTTGAGATTTCAGGGTTACCTTTACAGAAAAAAGTGAGCTCAACGATAGTGAAAATTAAAGCAAAATAACCATTAAATGACTGCAATAAATCTAAAAATCATGTGTATTGATATCCTATAAAATAAGATATTTTTTTATTAAAAATCCTATCACTCCGTATAAACAATAACCCGCCGAGCATCGAACCTATTGACCAGCGATGACATTTAGCGCCGCAAAAAAATCACGAATAGCACGTGGCAACGCACCTGCTTAACCCTTAGGGTTGTCACGCAAACATTTTGACTTTTAATTTGTCATGTATCGTGTGGTATAGTGAAAAATAAAATATATTTATTATTAAGACGACTTATACCTATTCTCTAATTTTATTTATTTATTTGTGCACAATTTAAGGGTAACAATTGTTTGCACTTACGAAGCTGTCAACTTCCTAAAGGTTGGACATCATGTTTAGTAGTATTTTATCCACGCACCCGGTTATAAATAACAGTTGAAAGCTTTTTAAAATTAAACACAATTATTTCTTTTTTATTGTTTTTTTGGTAAAAGATGAAAGTTAATGACAAATTCTTAAAAATCTATGGACGTAATAAAATCCTGGCGGGATTTGTTCGTGCACTGGAATATCAACTCTTGTTGTTGTACCGAGGATCGAAAATCTAACAGAGTGGAGCTTAACAAATTGAAAATCTAACTATGTGTTTACTGTTCGATTTTCAGTTCTCGGCGCTGAGAAGTGGGTTGAAGATTCAATACGCGTTTTTGATAATAACTTAAATTTATATAGCACAATCAGCCAATGTTCCCACTGTTGGGACACAGGCCTGCTCTCTTTGAGAGGGAGTTATTCATCGCTCGAGAACTGTTGGTAGATGTGACATATCTTCGAATTTTTCTTCTAAGACATTCCGGTTTCCTCACGAAGTTTTCCTACGCCGTTTTGAGAGCAGTGGTGGAGAAATATTTCTTCCAAGGAAAGCCTGTCTAGGTTACGGAGCGACAGGGCATAGGAAGCCGTCATCTCCTTCTACGAAGCAGTAATGCTCGCGAAGGAGGAGGCGGGGCGCGTGAGGGAGTGGCAGTCTCTGCGCCCTCACGTCCCTAACCGCCGTAGGAGGAGACGCCCCGGGCGTCGGGAGTCGATAGCGGACTCCCGGCCACAGTACGCGCGAGATTGCGGGCGGCGAGCAATGGGTAGCTCGTCGCCCGGTAAGGACTAGGTTTGAGTCAACGGCGCGTAGTGTTCCACGCGCGCCTCAAAGAGATGTCAGCAATACTGAAGGGGTCTGCTAAGACCAATGCCTGCCTGGGTCGCGAGATTCGTTCGAAAGAGTTACCGTGGCTCTGGAATATGGGCAACTGACGGAACATGGGTGGGTTTTAGTCAGTAAAAGTCTGACACGCCCTCCCGCTTCGCCCAGAGCGGGAGAAGTCATTTGATGATTTGCCATCCAAAAAAAAAGAGCCTGTGTGGGTTTGAATCTACGACTTACACTTGTAAGACTCGATCGTTACCACTCCACCAATACTTTTTAAATAACAAAGTTTCAAAACAAAAATTAATTATACTTAGAAAGAACTCAGACACTGTTAAAAACAGAATCCAGAAATAAAAATATTCACGTGACAACCCTTAACTAAAATAATCATGATGCAGTGCGATTATACCAAGGGTTGCGGTTTTTTTTATTTAAGGCTTTCAAAGGTCAAACACTGTCGATGGAGTTAAAAAAGATTTAATAAATTTACTGGTCTTTGTGGTTTTCAGAATAGGGTAGGTTTATTAAGCCTAGGTATGTATTTTTTTTTATAATTTAAATACATTTTTTATACTGTATAATTAGTATTAATTTAAATTAAAAAACTTTTAAAAGTAGAATTCTATGCTCATCATCATTTCAGCCGGATGGCGTTCGCTGCTGGATTTAGGCCTCCCCCACCCTATTTGGGGGGGTTTGTCATAATCGCCACGCTTGGCAGGCGGGTTGGCGATCGCTGTATGTTGGTAAAATGCATAGAGAACGCTGCTGCCCTTTCTCTAATAAGTCCCTTAGTCGCCTCTTACGACACCCACGGGGAGAAATGAGATGGTGCTATTATTTACCTTTATATGACTCGTCAGACCGAATTTAATTTTAAATACTCGGTCACAACTAATGCAATAGAGTTAGCCGACAAAGTTAAAGGAATAAGTATAGGAGTAGAGGTAAAGAGAATAGGAATAACCTAATTATATTATTATTAAATGCACCTAATAAAAAAACCGTTTTTATTAAAAATCATTAATCAGCGCAAAAGTTCAAAATTAGAATAAACACCGAATAAAAATATAATTTATTGTCCCCTTCCCACACGCTAGGGTTGTGCGTCATTTAGATGTAAAATATTCACTGTTTTAACAACAGGTGCTCAATTTATGTGGGAATTCTTAGTTATTTGCATACCGATGTAATGGTAGTTTGTCGGTATGTTGGTACCTGGTAAGTTGGTACTTAGTTGTAACTTAGTTTGTGAATAATTGGTGCAATTTTGTGAGAATATGCGTTTCAGTGTTTGTGAATATTAGTTTCAACTATAAAAGTTGACCTTGTTATAAAAGACTTAGCACGATTTTTTTTTTAAAGTTAATTTTGGTTAGTTTATATAGTAAATGACCTAAGTGCCTATGTATGTCCATTATTAGAAAAAAAACGAAAAGTCATATCATAAAATTAATACCTTAGGATTTTTCACCAGATTTCTATCGAAAATAACCACAAAAAAAGTACACTTTTCAAATACTGTTTACTTGACTAATTCAACCCTAATTCACATCGGAATAAATCACTTAATGCAGCCCTAACGTCTTTCGGTGTGAAGGGCGGCGCGTGCGCAGGATTCCGTTACGTCAGGTGATCCCATCAATTAAATTAATTAACTGACATACCTGTTGCTAACCTGTACTGAGAACTTCGTCATAAATCTAGACTACTAGTATTTAAGTTTTTTTTCTGTTAATACTTTAGTTAAGAAAGAATCTAGGCAGTTTAGTCCAGTTTACAATGCTATTCCTAGCCTTTTCCCAACTATACGGTCGGTTTCTAATCTAACCGATTGCAACTGAATACTAGTATTTTACATGGAGTGACTGCCTATCTGACCTCTATAACCCAGTTACTGTGTAATACGATACCTCTTGGTAAGACTGGTTGTCAGACTTTCAGGCTTTTGATGACGCGTAACGCCTGTAAAAGATCAACGAATTAACGTGCTTTCCAAGGCACGGAGAGGTCTTGATATGTAAAGATTGGTCACACATGCACGGATTAACCGCGGCATGTGGAGCATAACCTGATCAATAGATCTGTGCGGCTGTTATTTTTAAACTACATGTCTTTTAGTTCATAATGCTTTACAATAATCCCAAATATTCGGGATATGAAGAGTATGAACCAAAGTTTGGCCCATGCCAAAGTTCATTGTACCACATTTTGGTCCAGCACCAGTCTTTATGGTAGTCACAACTGTCTGATAGAAGTCCTAATTTGCTCGTAGAACTTCACCTTTTCCCGCCATTTAAGTTGAAGAGGTGAATGGACGTCATTCATTCATTGTTATTGAATAAAGTCACCTGCACCCTAATTGCGAAACGCACAATTTATCAAAATCTGAATGGGATTGAAGATTATTTCTAAACCATTGCGTCATTTGTTCGAATAAATTGTCGGCTCAGCAACGTAAATAACGCAATGAATGTTGTTTAACTATGAATATTAAACCAATTCCTACCGATAAAAAGTTCCGCAATTACCCCTCTGGTCTCTGCTAGGGAAGCTGTAGTAGCCCAGTTGATGGCGAAGCACTTTATGAAGACACTATAAAAGCCAGTAAATTAAATGCCTCATCATCATCATCATATCAGCCATAAGACGTTCACTGCTGAACATAGGCCTCCCCCATAGGGAGAGGTTTGCCATAATCGCCACGCTTGGCAGACGACTTGGCGATCGCAGTATGGTGGTGAAATGCTTAAAGCACGCTGCTGCCCATTCTCTAGTAAGTCTCTTAGTTGTCTTCTACGACACCCACGGGAAGAAACAGGATAATGTTATTCTTTACGTCCGGCTACACAAGGAACAAAAAATAAATGCCTAAGATAAAAAAATAATCTTCTAATCCTACTCCATACAAAAACCAAATTTCTCTTTCCACACGAAAACGACCTTAAATCAAACCTTTTCACACCTCTAGACAGGGAGGCGTCACACAAAAACCGTCTCAATAAATCACAAACCACCTCCAACGTGTTTTGGCGGCAAGGCGAGAGTCGCGTGCGCAGGATTCCGTTAGCGCGTCAGGTGTCCCGCAGGTGGGTATAACGACCTTAGGGTAGTCACCCCTACGATTTGAGTACGTTTTTTTAGAAGAGACTGACTTGTAACGAACGTTTTGTAGGTTGAAGACCTCTGGTGATACGGAGATAAGAGGGTTTCTAATTAGAGATAATTTGGGGTAAAAAATAACTAATAATATTTTGTTTTAACATTTTTGAAAATAGACTTGCAAGACTACAGTATAAGGTGTCAGGTAAAAATGACATAATTTTTTATTAATTGCATAGAACCCATTTTTTTAAGTAGCTTTACTTACTCCTTACAACATTAGCTACCTGCTAGTGGACACCACATAAACTCGGCCCAGCCCAGCCGTTTCGGAGCTTACCACACAAACAGACAGACATGTAAATACAAAATTTGAAAAATGTACCATAAACTACTTTCATATGCAAAGCTATTTTGACACTAGCTTCAGCCCACGTCTATGTTCGCGTCTTTCTTGCTCACCTGACCCACCCCGTCGCATCAAATAGCCTGCGAGGTCTTCGTAATGGTGACTTTTTTTCTCTTTGCTCGACTTGTCACTTACTGACTCATCCTAGCGTAATATTGTATAGCCTATAACATTCCTCAATAAATGAACTAACCAATACTGAAATAATTTTTCAATTTGAGCCAGTATTTTCTGAAATTAACGCGTTCAACTAAACAAACAAACTCTTCAGCTTTATAATATTAGTATAGATATATACTAAAGTAAGTATAGATTACAAACACACACTTCAATTTAATTTCTAGTATAGATATTCAACGGAAGAATAATAAAAAATAAAAAATAGTTTAAAAAAACTAAAAAACACGCTTCCATTGAAAACCAAACTAAAAAATTCAAAATAATGGAAAAAAGCGTGGGGTGCTTTTTAAGGTATTTTTTTATTGATATCAGGCACCCCACGCTTTTTTTCCATTATTTTGAATTTTTTAGTTTGGTTTTCAATGGAAGCGTGTTTTTTTAGTTTTTTTAAACTATTATTTATTTTCTATTTTTTAGGGTTTTTCGAATTTTGAGACGTATGTCAGCGTAGTTTGTGACGTATGTCAGCGTAGTTTGTGACGTATGTCAGCGTAGTTTTCGAAGACAGTTTTTTTTGCTGTCCTGGTAGCCCTGGCAAGGATAATGGCACAAATAAGTTTGTGACGTATGTCAGCGTAGTTTTCGAAGACAGTTTTTTTGCTGTCCTGGTAACCCTGGCAAGGATAATGACACAAATTTATGAAATTATTGCATTGTCATCGGTCCTTGACAGGTGTGCAAAGTTTGAATGAAATCTGGTCGTTTAAAGTGGGTCAAAATCGCGCTATAAGGAGTCGGTTACAAACAAACATACAAACATACAAGTGAAGCTAATATAAAGCGTGTAAAAAGAACTTATCTATGCAAAGCACAAGAAAACCATACCGTGCGTGCAAGCAAATACAAACAATTGACAAACGCAAAAAACCTATAGGCAGTTGTCATCAGTACACTATAGTGTCATCGACCTCAATTAACATCATCTTTACAAGACAATGGGATAAAAACGATCTCTGATTGAATAATTACTAAGAGAAAAACACTGTTAATAGTTTCCTTTTACTTAGAGGAAATATGTAGGTGACTGATGAGTTGGTCCTTACAACAGGACCTTCAGAATATGTTTTATAATTTTTCTCCTGCCCTTATATGAGGATATATACCAATTTATTCGAGGTTGGCGCAGCATTTCTTTTTCTTTTACACGTCTCTATTAGTCGTCATCTCGCTAGTCAGCCCCTTTCTATCCATATCATAATTTTGACTGACCTGTTAGTCTAGTGGTTAGTGACCCTGACTGCTGATACTGAGGTCGTGGGTTCGATTCCCACCCAGGACAAATGTTGTGTGATGAGCACAATCATTTGTTCTGTGTCTGGGTGTAATTTATCTATAATATGTATGTATTTAGAAATATATAAGTATATTTATCAGTTGTCTGGTTACCATAGTACAGGCTTTGCCTAGTTTGGGATCAGATAACGGTGTGTTGGTTGACCTAACAAAAAAAAAAAAAAAATCACACAGTCCATCCATCGTTTCTTTGGTCTCTCTCTATTCTTATAGCCATCAACATTCATACTCAAAACTTACCTCACGACATTTTCTTCATTCCTCCGTATCACGTGACCATATGATGACAACCGATTTCCACACAGTTTTTCAGTTATCGGTGCCACTTTAAGACTTCCTCTAATGTACTTTATTTCTTTTCCCCAGGTATCGTTTGATATGCCATTTTAATCGTCCTTGTATAAGATTTTATCTCTCAATCTGAGACGTTTTTTCCTGAAAGTACAATTTCACACAACAATTTATATGGTCTTCACATGATCTGACCAAGATTATGCTGTGATCTCTGGGTTTCTTTTGGCCTTTCTTTTCAGAGTAGTCAGAAAACAACCTCATCAATATGATTGACGTTTTCCAACAATATCATTGATCCTCACTTGCTGGGTTAATTTTTTTCCTCAACCGATCGTTATTTCTCCTGTCAAAGTTTATTCTATTTCTAAGTATGTATTTATGTACAAGTTAAGTTTTCATTCTGTAATTTAATAGTAATTGCCAAGCTATTTATCCCTTATGTTGCCCGTGTCATGTTTAGCCTGTTTGTTCTTCTTCCCAGCTAAAGCACTAGGAAGTGCGCGACGGGTGGGCGTTTTGGGGGGACTGTCTTTTGTAATTTTGACGTTCGAAAAGTGCTGATCCTCAGCCTAATTTGAATAAATGACTTTTGATTTTGTTTTTTTTTGATTTTGCATCACCCTAAGGCTACCCAGTAGAATATGCCTCCAGTTTTATGCCCTTGTAAAGTTTTTTTTTCTTGTGCATAATGTATAAAACATACAAGCTGGCAGGGACATGAGCCCGAAGCCCCTTACGTTGAAGATCTTCGTCAATACTAACTAGTTTATTTTTTAAGTGAAAACTTCTTTAGCATCGTTGTGATTTGAAAGTGTATGAAACGAAAAAGCGACAATAAAAAGAGACAGACACAGAGACACATAACAATGTCATTATGTTTTGTGTCTCGCTCTAACACTTGGGGTAATGGAAATACTTAAGTAAGGGTGCTCTTTTAAGAGAAAGTTTACTTTTCTATTTGACGTTTTTTGAGCAGGCTTTTTGGACAAATAGACTTTTTTTCATTCGTCTCATTATATTGAAGCCAACATTTTTTAAGGTTTCACTTCTACCACGTGTGAGTTGCACACAAGTTTTTTTTTAATTGTTCTATACAATTTTGACGGCGTAGGTATTGCACTTTTCTACGAAACATCAGTTTTTATTTGGATAATTGAAGAAACATGCTTATGCTATGAGAGTCTAGAATCATGTGCTGAGCTCCCGATGTACCGGTACCCTGTATGGTAAAAACTAGTGTTTTTTTAATATAAAAACGAGCCCATTGAACCCACGATTACCAGTCGTCTCCAGCCAACAGTCAATTTTAATTGAAAACACCGTCTGCCTCAACGTAACAAAATGACTAACGACACACCACTTCTTTAAAGTCAGTTATATCGTTACAATGTCCGATAAAGCAGGAAACAGAGGGGAGACTTCTTGTATGGCAGTTAACCTGTTCCAACCGTTTGTGGATAAATTACCATCTATACGTGAACCTAATCTTTGACATCACGCTAAAGGGGTTAGCAGAATAGTCAGGTCATTATAATGAAGTAAATGTCACTGTTGTTAATAATTACGGGGTGGTATTCAATTTAAATTAATCACTTATTACAAGCTTTGGTCGTGTAGACATGATAAAAACGAATAGTCCTTTTTGTATGAATAACAAGTGAATGTTGGATGTGGCAAAGAAGCATGAAAGAAGAACCAGTGCTGTGGAAATGCGTTCTTTGCGAAGCATGTGTTGTGTGACTGGGAATGATAGCTTGAGGAATGGTTTGTTAAGACAACGGTGCGGTTTAAAGACAAAATGTCACCATCATCACCATTTCAGTCGAAGGAAGTCCACTTTTGGGCATAAGCCTCCAACAATTTCGAAAGGCTTACCATAATCGCCATGCTTGGCAGGCGGGTTGTCGATCGCAGTATGGTAGTAAAATGCATAGAGAACGCTGCTGCCCATTCCCTAGTAAGTCCCTTGTAGCATTTAACGACACCCACGGGAAGAATGCTAGTGCTATGTTCTACGTCCGACACCACACGGAATCATGGATAGGAAGATGTACTGACAAAAACTTTAAAACGTTTGCCTATATGGTATAGTAATGTTGAGAGGACGAATGAAGTGCGACTAACAAAATAGTGCTCTGCACTAAGTGACGAACTCAGAATACCTAAAAACTGTAAGTAATTTTTGTTACTGTATATTCTAGTGTGTAAGTTGTTGAAGTGTCATATTAAGGCCGACGTGAGTGAAAACGCCGGGAGGGGACGCCCTAGGAGGACATATAGTGACCTTATTGGTGATGTTCTTTAGAAAGGTCAGGTGCGTAGTACTCGCAACCGGCGTGCGTGTATGACTGGATGTATGAACGTAAACGAGGCAAAAGGAGTATGTAAGGATCGTGGCAGGTGGAGTTCTGTAGTTACTGCTTACCCCTATGGGATAAAGACGTGAGGTTGTAGTTCTTATCCATATATCTCTCTATACAACTTATCTTGGACTAGCTTCTGCACACGACTTCATCCGCGTTAAATTTCTTGTTCCCCCTATCCTACCCGAGCGATTTTCCCCGTTTTTGCAACATTTTTCATTACTGCTCCGCTGCTCTTAGTTGTACCGTGATATTATGTAGCTTATAGCCCTTCTCTATAAAGAGGCTACCCAACACAAAAAATATTTTTCAATTCGGACTAGTAGTTCCTGAGATTACCGCGTTCAAACGAACAAACACTTCAGCTTTATAATATTAGTATAGATATCGATGCGCAGCCTGTTATCATAAATTCAATACATAATTCTGAAACTTCTGCGTTGAAATTTTTCTTATATTTTATATTTTATACTAAAAACAAAGTCGCTTCTGGCGTCTGTACGCATAGATCTATTAAACTACGTAACGGATTTTAGGTATTGCGGTTTTGATTAATAGACAGAGTGATTCAAGAGGAAGGTTTATATGTATAAAACCCGAGTGAAGCCACTGGCAGAAGTCAGTCGGTGATAAAAAAAAGAAATTGATATTCCAAACCTACATTTATTTTGACGTAATGGGTAGGTACTGGGCGTCGGGAGTCGTTCGCGGACTCCCGGCCACCGTAGGCGCGGGCTTGCGGACGGCGAGCAATGGGTAGCTCGCCGCCCGGTAAAGACCAGGCCCGTGTCGACGGCGTGTAGTGTTCCACGCGAGCCTCAAAGAGATGTCAGCAGAACTGAAGGGGTCTGCTAGGACCGATGCCTGCCAGGGTCGCGAGATTTGTTCGAAAGAGATACCGTGACCCTGGCACATGGGCAACTGAAGGAACACGGGTGGATTTTAGGGGTAGGTAGTGCACTTTGCTATGAAACAGCAGATTTTATTTGAGCACCTCTGCTTACTACTTTTAGTTACAAGCGTGATGATACATGAACAAGCCATCCTCACAAAATTATTTAGTTTTTAAACCGTAGCTACAAAACCAGCGATGACTATATATGTCCTTGGCGCGCCTCTCCTAATCACTTTATAGTCTGTACCTATTGTTGGTATACTTCATACATTATTACATGTTGTGGGGTAGGTAGAGTAATCGTAAAAGTAACGTTTATGTTTTAATTTGGAGGCAACTGTGAACGAGGCTTCGCCACGTGGATGTCGGAAATTAACTAAGTAGCTTATGTTATTCCTTATAACATCAGCTATCAGCAAATTAAAGTGCCGTCAAAATGGGTTTAGTCGTTTCGGAGATAAGTTTAAACAAACACACAGACAGACAAACAATGTTTTATTTTTGTTATAAGTACTTTTAGAAATGCATTTAGTAAAAAGCTATAGTTTATCATTTCGGAGTGTTTTTTTTTTTGTATTAATGTTTTTAGTATCTACAGTATAATAGCCGCACAGATCGATCGATCAGGTTAAGCTACGCTTGCCACGGCTGGTTCATGGATATCGTATTATATGTTCATGGATATATTAGGGGTATCGTATTACCTAGTAACTGGGTTGCGGAGGTCAGATAGGTAGTCGCTCCATGTAAAATACTGGTATTCAGCTGGATCCGGTTGGATTGGAAGCCGACCCCAACATAACTGAGAAAAAAGCTAGACGGATGATGAGTAAGAAAAACTGTGAAGACTTGTAACGTGTTACACAAAATACAACAGTTTTATGTAACCAAAGTTCAAGAACAGTTCTAGGTCACCTCTTACACACACACACACACACATTTTTTTCAACAACTTCGAACCACAGTCTAGTAATCGAGACTAACCTACAAACCAACAATGTAAGTGCTAGTTCACACGAGCGTTCCCACGCGTCAATGTCTAGGGCGCGCGTGTGAAACACCTTAACAATGACGTAATGTTATGTCATGAGCGCGAAAGGAAAAATGCTTTTACTTTGGTAGACGATATTATGTCATGAAAGAAAGAAAGAAAGAAAAATAACTTTTTACTGAATTGTAACCACTTTTATTACTATAGGTTTGGTCAACAATTATTGTTGTAGAAGTATCCTTCTAAAAATCTAGCTTCATCATAATCAGCCAATATTATTCCCACTGCTGGGACACAGGCCTCCTCTCGGTGAGAGGGAGTGGGCCGTAATTTACCACACTGCAGTGTGGTAGATTACGGCCCACTCCCTCTCATTGGGCCAGTGCACTGGCCCAATGCGGGTGGGTAGATGTCACATATTTTTGAATTTTTAGTTCTAGGACATGCGGGTTTCCGCACGATGTTTTCCTTTACTGTTTTGAGAGCAGTGGTAGCCCAGTGGTGTCGGCCCTGACTTACGAGTTGTAGGTCGTGGGTTCGAAAAAAAAAGGCAGGCGCTTTACTTTGTGTAAATAATTTCCTGCTCTCAAAACGGTGAATCTAGCTCAGGCACGTGATTTATTAAATCTTATTAGTCTAGAACATCTTCGACGTAAAGAATAGCACCATCTCATTTCTGCCCGTGTGTATCCTAAAAGTAAAAAGTAAAAGGCGACTAAGGGACTTACTAAAGAACATGGGTAGCAGCGTTCTCTATGCATCTTACCAACATACTGTGATCAACAATCCATCTGCAAAGCGGCCACGCTTGGCAGATGGGCTTGGTGATTGTGGCAAATCCCTCCACATTTTAGAACGTACTTTTTGAAAGAACATTATTGTTGATTCTAATCAAAGAACACGATGCCAAATAACTATTTATTTATTTTTAGTCTATGTTATCCCACTGTAGGTGATAACATAGCTTCCTTTCTCCGTCTCATTCCTCTCTGTCTTGAGAGCTAGTGTGGACAAACCCTTTCTATAGACGTGCCTCGGAAAGCACGTTAACCCGTCGGTCCCGACTGTCTTTCGTGGAACAGTCGTAATGTCGGAAGCCTGAAAGTCTGACAACCACTCTTACCAAGGGGTATCGCGTTCTCCAGTAACTGAGTTTTCGAGGTCAGGTAGGCAGTCGCTCCAAGTAAAACACAACCTTGGTAACAGGTTGTGCTTGACGTCCCTGTCATTCTTTCTGTGTAAATAAAAAATAAAATAATTAAAATCATAATTTCCCCAAAATTATAGAACCAAAATAAATCCAGGAAACAACAATTTGAATACCGACACGGGAATCGAACTCTGAACCTACCCTACCCTCTATTCATTATTTTATAGTCAATCGTTTGCAGTCACGCGAACTTAGCGTGTCTGATCATTGACCATAGGAATTTAAGGGTTACCCTTGTAACTAAATATGGTAAATGGTGTAATTTGAATAAGGGTGAAAATTACCAATTAACTTCTAAATAGGTGGGAATTTGTTACTATTTGTTTTGTGGATTAAAGATGGGGTGAGTTTTGCGAGAGATATTGGGTATTTAATGAGAAAAATCAGGATAAAAAAAAACATATATTTATTCTAATTATTATTAAAACTAAAGCTTTTTAGTGGACGTAGATTATAATTTCTACTAAAGGTTTGATTCTTGATTTTTTTTAACACCGAAAAATAATCTGACCCAGGTAGGTTAGTTTTTACATACGGTTATATCGAATTACCCCTTTACATACATAAACCCTCATCGTAATTACCTAACTGATCGTTAGACTGAAACTACATCTTTCTCTCGACTTAAATAGCGTTCTAACTTTAGTTCTAGTCTATAGCTCTGAGACAGATTTTGCAGTTCCATCATATTATTATTACGATTTATCTGACGTTCTTAATACAAAAATGTCATCTTAGCACCTGACTAAGTCGTCAGATTTAGAAAAGGAACTACACAGTTTTTGAATAAAGAATCAAATTATATATAATTAGGTTCTTAATTTATAAACTGGCTTGGTGGCTTAAACCTGATCTAAATAAAAACGTCAAGCTTACAAAAAAAGCTACTAAATTTAAAGCGACTTTCTAGCGAGAAACCCTAGTACCTACAACAAAAGGGTAAACCAATTATAACCATTTATTCACTAGGCTGCGCTTACGCAGGGGTTCGACGTAAATCTACCGGAAAATTACTATTGTTTACAAAATAACTAATTTTTACTAGGTTTATGTTTTATTTTATTTTTGTCGATTCGCTCTACTGATAATTGGGGGCTTGCGAAAAATATAATTTGTTTAAGAACATTTTTTTTAGGTATAAAATATTAGGTTACCTAAGTTATATTTAGATAATGGTTTGGAACAAATAGAGCAGTCTTTTAGATTTCTTTGATTATTTGTTACGTCTACTTTAAATGATCCAGTCTTACCAATTGATATTGTGTTACCCAGTAACTGGGTTGTGGAAGACATGGCAGCATAATCAGCCCATATTGATCCCACTGCTGGGCCACAGGCCTCGTCTCTGTGAGAGGAAGTGGCCCATTGCCAAATGGTGGATGTCACATGTCTTTGAATTCGCTTCCCCCTTTTTTTTGTTTTTTTTTTTGGATGGGAAATCATCAAATGACGTATCCCGCTCTAGGGCGGACCGGGAGGGCGTGTTAGAAGCAGGAGGGCGTGTCAGACTGTTACTAACTAAAACCCACCCGTGTTCCTTCAATTGCCCATGTCCCAGGGTCACGGTGTCTCTTTCCAACAATCTCGCGACTCTGGCAGGCATCGGTCCTGGCAGACCCCTTCAGTTCTGCTGACATCTCTTTGAGGCGTGCGTGGAACACTACGCATCGTCGTTCCGAGCCTGGTCCTTGCGGGTAGCTCGCCGCCCGCAAGCTCGCGCCTACGGTGGCGGGCGTCTCGTCTTGCGGCGGCTAGGGACGTGAGGGCGCAGAGACTGCCACTCCCTTACGCGACCCGCCTCCTCCTTCGTGAGCATTATTGCTTCGCAGAAGGAGGTGACGGCTTCCCCCTTAAAAAGAATATTAATAACACTATCTACCAGATAACTTAATCAGAACTTATCAGGATGTGGTGAAACATGCCATCATTCTACAAAATTCAACACCAATTAGGCAAAACAGGTTTTCCTTTGTTGAAAAATAACAAAAGAGTTTTGAGAAATCATTTTCGGATTAGCGATGTTATCGCGACATGTCCTTGGGTTTTCTGTCGGTATTTACATATATACATAGTTTTATATATAGGTGTAGTGTGAAACATAGTGTTTCATGTCTGTTGAACCTGTCTCTTAAGTGGCCGTATACGAAACTAGCATCTGCCCGCGACTTCGTCCGCGTCAAATTTATGCTCCCCTGACCCTTCCCGTCGCATCGAATTGCCTGCCATATTTTGTCTAATTTTCGTTGCTGCTCCACCCCTTTTGATCGTAGTGTGACGTTATATAGCAATCAAATCAAATCAATCAAAAGTCATTTATTCATCAATTAATGATCTCCTTTTTTATTAGGGTTCCGTAGCCATTTGGCAAAAAACGGAACCCTTATTCGTAATGACTGTCTGTCTGTATATCCGTCCGTATGTCACAGCCACTTTTTTCCGAAACTATAAGAGCTACGCTGTTGAAACTTGGTAAGTAGATATATTCTGTGAACCAGATTAAGATTTTCACACAAAAATAGAAGATACTATATATACTTAGAACTGAAACTCATTTTTTTTTAATTCATCAAACCCATACGTGTGGGGCCTATCTATGGATAGGTCTTCAAAAATGATATTGAGCTTTCTAATATCATTTTTATGTAAACTGAATAATTTGCGCGAGAGACACTTCCAAAGTAGTAAAATGTCCCTCCCTCCCCTGTAACTTCTAAAATAAGAGAATGATAAAACTAAAAAAAAATATATGATGTACATTATCATGTAAACTTCTACCGAAAATTGGTTTTAATGAGATCTAGTAAGTAGTTTTTTTTTTTAATACGTCATAAATTTTAAACCGCAATTTACCTTTCATCCAATCAACTCAAAAAAAAACACAAACTAAACCTTATGCATAAACCGTGAATACCTACAGGTTTGTACGGAACCCTCGGTGCGCGATTCCGACTCGCACTTGGCCGGTTTTTTTTATTTATGTCGACAATGCAAGACTTAGGTAATTTTGAAAGATAATTTACCACCAATTCTTCTTAAAATTTTACATTTTGTTACTGGGAATGGATTGATCTTGAACTGAACTTTATTCTTGTTGTTTTCATTTTATGAAAAAGAGTTCTAAGTAGCCATAGTCAAAACCAATTCCTTGCCCATTTTCTCTAAAATTTTACTAAGTTATATATTTTTTAATATGTTTCTTTAATGTAAAAACTGCTTCATACTTTTTATAAACAACTTTCAAAACAATACATTGTAATTTTTACGTACCATGTAGAAGTTTAAACGATTCGTAAAAATTTGTTATTCTAAATCTATTAACGTAAAATTTACAAAACAGTCGCCGGTTGGAGATCGATGAAACTAAATCAAATGATTAAAATAAGAAAGTCGCTGATTTGTTTGACCAAAATTTAAATAATTCGGTCCGTTTGAACGTGGTCTAAACGGTGGTCGCCCTACTCTTAATTAAACATACCTTTGTTTAAATAGTTCTACAACTATTTTGTCAGTTCAATGTCACTGTTTTTTATTTGTACGCATACGTCACTCATACATCCGACGCCATTTATAGCCGCCATGTTGGATTTTTACGAATTTTATGCGTCATTTTATTTTCGATTGATTGTTTAATGATTATGTTTCACAATATTTAGCAAGTACGATACGAAATGGTGAGATTCATCCGTTCTGCAGAAAAGGAAAATATTCCATTTTACTAAACTATTCATATCACGGAGGGGCGGGGAGGGGACGAGCTGGGCTCTTAAAATCGCCTAAGAATTCCTAATGGAAAAACCCAATAACTATTTGGCAGACCTAGGGATCAAACCAGGACCCTACGGTCAGCAGTTGCCCTTGGAACCACGAGACCAACGAGGCAGTTTGGCCGCGGGCTATAGGCCAAATGCGACGTCACATCACATAAATACAGTCAGGACTTAGTAGTAACGTCTGACTCCGATTTTGCGGACCGGAAAAAGTCGACAATTATGTCTTGTTCGTAATTATTTAACTGTTTTAGTTTTGCCATATTGTTTGTCATTTTAAAAGTAACCATCTTAAACTCTACAGTATCATAGTTTTCCACTACAACAAGTAACAACTAAAAGTAACAAGGATACACAAAATCTCCTTATTTAAACCTATCTTCATCCTTTTGCCCATTCAACTCAAAACCAGTGTGAACCACACAAACCGATCACGTTAACACAATTACAAGAACCTCAAAAATAACATCAAGAACCAAACATATAATCAAATAGCAGTCACTACTGAATTTGTTAAAAAACAAAGTTAATAATGACACTTATAAACGTGGGAATCTGTCGACACCTTCGTTGAGCTTAACTATACAATAATAATGTGTAATCTTATAAAAAACTACGTAGAAGCTAAGATTTTTGGGGACACTGGTCTTGCATTTGAGGGATTTGTCATTCCTAATGATTACTTTTATCCAAAAACAGCGAACCATGGAGTGCAGTATCCTGGGAGTTCGATTTTCAGACCGTATTAGGAACACAACATTGCGCGCCAAAGCCAAAGTCACAGATGTCACCCAGAAAGCTGCACAGCTGACATCGCGTAGGGAAAGTCCAAGCATAGCCCTCTCCATTGCCCTTTGGGTGACTTTTAGCCTTCTTTTGAGGCCCATTTTGAGCGTACACGTCTCAGTGCCATATGTCATCACTGGCAACACGCACTGGTCAAAGACTTTTGTCTTGAGACACTGGTCTCAAGACAAAATACATACATACATACCGCAGTGGTCACCACATACAGGGCGAATTACTTCGGTAACCCAGGTAGCCTTCGTGAGATTGCCATTAAAATCAAAGCGTTGCTGGTCTTCCTGGCGGAGTTGGGGTGTATCGAATAAACAATTCGAATGTCTTATGCAAAATCCCAAAAACCCTTTTGCCCGGTTTGTGAATCGTTCTTAGGACCCCACGTACAGCAGTCGCGCTAATGATAACAAGACCAATGTGATAGTTAAAAAAACTTATACTAAAGTGTTAAAGTTTTAGCTAAATAAGTATACGAAAGAATTACTATTTTTAAATTCCTATGCAAATAATCCACGTGTAACTGCCAGAGTATGAGTAAATTGATAACAAAGAAACATTCAACGTTTTAACTAATTTCAAGGTCACTTTATCGACGTTACTACGGGGTCAGTAAAACTGTCAAGTTCATTATACTATAGTCTACTAGAAAATATATATAATATATTCAGCTGCATCCTATGAGACTGATAACAGGACCGCACATAGTTGGGAAGGGCTCGACAATTTTTCCCCCAATCCGACTAGATTTGGAGGGCGAAGCCCAAGATAACGCTTGGGCCTTAAATCTATACTAATATTACAAAAGCTGAAGAGTTTGTTTATTTGTTTGGTTGAACGTGGTAATCTCAGGAACTACTGATCAGAGTTAAAAAAATATTTTTGTGTTGGGTAGCCTATTTATTGAGGAAGGCTATATAACATCACGCTACGATCAAAAGGAGCGGAGCAGTAATGAAAAATTGACGAAAACTGGCATGCAATCGATGCGAAGGGAAGGGTCAGGGGAGCTTAAATTTTCGCGGACGAAGTCGCTGGCACAAGTTAGTAGGTAATAATAGTTACCAAGGGTCTTGCAGTAATCATCATTTCAGCCGTAAGACGTCCACTGCTGGACTTAGGTCTCCCCCAATTTGGGGGGCTTTGCCATAATCGCCACGCTTGGCAGGCGGGTTGGCGATCGCAGTATGGTGATAAAATAAATAGAGAACGCTGCTGCCCATTCTCTAGTGAGTCTCTTAGTCGCCTTTTACGACACCCACGGGAAGAAATGGGGTGGTGTTATTCTTTTCGTCCGGCACCACACGGCACAATAACGACAATAACTAAAATACCTGGTTATCATATTGGTACTCATTCAAATATTAATTATTGTTATCTTTAGGAAAAACTATAAGAGCAGTGTTTAAAGTTAATTTCACAATCAGTCTGTAATGTTCACACTGCTGGGAAAAATGCAGCCTCTCTGTGAGAGTGAGTGGGCTATAATCCACCACGCGAGCTCAGTGCAGGTTAATAGAAGTCATATATCTTCAAATTGTTGGATCCAAGACATGCCAGTTGCCTCAAAGAGATGTCAGCAATACTGAAGGGGTCTGCTAGGACCGATGCCTGCCAGGGTCGCGAGATTGTTCGAAAGAGATACCGTGACCCTGGCACATGGGCAACTGAAGGAACACGGGTGGGTTTTAGTCAGTAAAAGTCTGACACGCCCTCCCGCTCCGCCCAGAGCGGGAGAAGTCATTTGATGATTGCCCATCCAGAAAAAAAAAACATGCCAGTTTCCTCACGATGTTTTCCTTCACCGCTTTATGAGCTGTGGTGATGACATTAAATACACAAAGTTACTTAACTTGGCCAGCTTGGGTTGGAACTTAAAACTCGTAAATCGGGCCGATACCACTGAAACACACTACATTAATTGAAAAGCAAAGAAAATAAAATTATTTTTAATTGCAATTATCAACCAAATAATCTTTAAAATCACCACATCCTCGATTGACGTCATCCAATGATTCATTAGGTAAAACATAAGCAAATAAACAACTTTGTACATGAGATAAGTATCGTCGGATACGTGTGAATAAATTGTGGGAAGTTCTGCTACACACGAGCTGTTGAGATATGTCTGAAGATATGGATGATTGGGTTTTTGTGTTTTTTTTTTCTTACCATATTCAGAAATAAGAAGCGGTGGCGAGACGATCTAGGCGCGTACTCCAAGGGTTGGATCGAGGTGGCCCTGGAAAAAGATGCCTGGGGGATTTGGGAGAGGCCTTTGCTCAGCAGTGGGACGGTGTAGGCTAACATAAAAAAACAGAAATAAAAAGAAAAAGCTAGTAGGGAAAAGAAACGAAGAACTGTTGTTATTTATCGACTTTTATTAACGAAGAGTTGAATGAGAATTGTATATTATTGCTACCTTAAAATAAACAACAAAGACTTTTTTAAGGATTAAAAAGTGCCACTACCCATAACTTCACTGTAGCCAGATTATAATAAAAACTATCTTCAGAGAAATCCCCCACAAATAACCGCATGTGTAACACACAGTATTGTATTGTCAAATTATTTCCCACAGCCTTGCGCGTGCGCATTGCCTTTTTGTGAACAAGCGTATAGACGCTACCTTCATGTTGCTTCAAGTTTAAACGAGTTGGGAATCGGTAGTTGTGTGTTATTTAATACTTTAATTACTTATGTCGAAGATAGAACACATTCATCTATTTATTAAAAAAATAATGACAAATTAAAATAAAAGAAACTGTAAAAATGCGTATTTAATGTCTGACGCATTTTCTACCAGTCAATCTTAGGGTGATTCAGAGACAAAAGATGGCACGAGCTACATACGGGATATATAGCTCGGAAACAACTATAAAATACAAGAATAAATACTTACACCAAGATACATAAGTTCATCACCATCATCATTTCAGCCATAAGATATCCACTGCTGGACTTAGGCCTCCCCCAATTTGGGGGGCTTTGTCATAATCGCCACGCTTGGCAGGCGGGTTGGCGATCGCAGTATAAGCATAAGTTCATATGTTTAGTTAATAATGACTGAAAAAAAAACTATGAAAAAAGTACAATAGAACCATGGCCACCATGGCTGGTGTTTGGTTTTGGCTTCATACCTCACTAGCTTTTGCCCGCGACTTCGTTCGCGTCAAATTTTTGGTCCCCTGACCGTTCCCGTCGCATCGACTTGCCTGCCAGTTTTCATTGCTGCTCCGCTTCTTTTAATTGTAGCATGATGTTATATAGTCTATAGCCTTCCTCAATAAATAGGCTGCTAAACAAAAAAATATTTTTCAATTCGGACCAGTAGTTCCTGAGATTACCGCGTTCAACCAAACAAATAAACAAACTCTTAAGCTTTATAATATTAGTATAGATAGTATAGATTATAAGTTAATGAGGAATAAAGCCAAAACCAGAACTAGAAAGAAAGATGCTGCAAGACTTTCCAACATCATCAAATCAGCCTATCGCAGTCCACTGCTGGACATAGGCCTCTCCCATGCTGCGCCACAACACCCTATCCTCCGCCTCCCGCATCCAGTTTGTCCCAGCCACCTTTTTGAGGTCGTCGGTCCATCTAGCTGGGGGGCGCCCCACACTACGCTTGCCAATACGCGGTCTCCACTCCAGGACTCGTCTGCTCCATCGGCCATCGGTCCTTCGACAAACATGGCCAGCCCACTGCCACTTCAGCCTGCTGACCCTGCAAGCTATGTCGGTAACTCCAGTTCTTTTCCGGATAACATCGTTTCTGATCTTATCCATCAAAGAAACTCCGAGTATAGCGCGCTCCATAGCGCGCTGAGCGACCTTAAATTTGTGGCCGCCAACCGTCAGTGTCCACGTTTCGGCAGCGTATGTCATGACGGGCATCCGAACAAACATCATCATCATCATCAGTTCAGCAAAAAGACATTCACTGCTGGACACAAGCCTCCGCCAATTTTTGAGGCGGTTTGCCAGAATCACCACGCTTGCATACAAAACACTGCTGCCCATTCTCTAGTACGTCCTTATTCGCCTTTTACCGATACCCACGGGAAGAAAAGGGATGGTGCTATTCTATACGTCCGTCACTACACGGAACGGTAGTTTAAACCAGAACTAGAAAAAAAGCTGAAAGACTTTCCGACATTAGTCCAAGCAAAACTGTTTTAGAAAAGTGAAGTATTCATCAGAGCTGAAGGAAACCCTCAAAATGTTTGTGGAAAAGCAACGATGAAGCTGCTCTTTTAATATGGCGGAAAGATTCTTGTATGACCACCAAACTGACAATAGTTTTCTTGGAATTCCTTTTGTGATCCTTTTGTAACAGACAAAGAAACACATTATGAGTCAGGTTTTCACACGAAACCAAAAGATGGGCACTTAAATTCAATACGTATAACCAAAACCTGTTTTTTTGGGTACCACACCCGTGTTTATACCTAATTTAAGAAACTGGTTTAGTTTAGGCACGTCATTATAATTAGACAGAAGTATTTATGAGTTTAGTTAGACTATCTGCTAAAGCAGAATCCGTTTATTGGGTTTCAAAAGACACAGTCAATTACATACGTATTGGTAGAAAGATGTGCAACAATTTCACTGTCTAATCATCTGTAATCTAATTTTTTATCAACGAGAGCTTTTTTTTGGATGCGACATCACCAAATAACTTCTCCCGCTCTGGGGCGTGTCAAACTTTTACTGACTAAAACCCACCCGTGTTCCTTAAGTTGTCCATGTGCCAGGTTCACGGTGTCTCTTTCAAACAATCTCGCGACCCTGGCAGGCATCGGTCCTGGCAGACCCCTTCAGTTCGCTGACATCTATTTGAGGCGCGCGTGGAACACTACGCGCCGTCGACCTGAGCCTGGTCATTACCGGGTGGCAAGCTATACATTGCTCGCCACCCGCAAGCTCTTGCCTACGGTGGCTGGGAGTCCGCTATTGACTCCCGACGCCCGGGGCGTCTCCTCCTGCGGTGGCTAGGGACGTGAGGGCGCAGAGACTGCCACTCCCTCACGCGCCCCACCTCCTCCTTCGCGAGCATTACTGCTTCGCAGAAGGAGGTGACGGCTTCCCATACCCTCTTGCTCCATACCATGGCTCGCACCAGGGCCGGACGTGAGAGGTTGCCGCCGCTGATCGCCTCCGCGAGAACACGGCGGTGCTCCGCCCAGGCAGGGCACATCTCCACCGTATGCTCCACCGAGTCCTCCAGACGATCCTCACAATGGAAACACCCGGGCGTTTCATCCCGCCTTATCCTGAACAGGAATCCACCGAAGCACCCATGCCCGGTGAGATCCTGCGTCAGGCGGAAGGTGACGACACCGTGGCGCCACTCAATCCACTCCTCAAATAGGGGACTTACTGCCGCAATTGTGGCGTGCCCAGCGCTGGGTTGCGACAATCGTAATCACCGAGGGCTTTAGATAAACTTTTTAACTATTTTGCATCTTACCAAGGGGTATCGTATTACCCAGTAAAAGGGTTGGGGAGGTAAAAGGCTAAGCAGATGATGACGAATAGTTTGTTTCAAACTTAGTTTAGTTTGAGTCCTTCTTTTACATCAAACGTATAGTCCAAGAACGCAAACATTCTCAACTAGAAGAATTCAACATTTGAATGTTAAAATTGAAACAAACGCGGTGAAAATATTAGTTTAACAACAAAAGGTATCCTGTAGGAGCGCTTGCAATGAGAAACGGTTTGCCGCCATGTTGGACGTGGACACACGAAGGATTTTGTGATGGATGCGGCAATATTTTTATCTATTGAAATCAGTAGATAAATGAAACTGCAAAATCTAAGAAATATGGACATCAGACAGCAAATTGTGAGCATACTATCGATTAAAATCTGAATCATTCAATCAATCAGCCTATCACAGTCCACAGCTGGACATAGGCCTCTCCCATGCTGCTCCATAACATCCTGTCCTCCACCTTCCGCATCCAGTCTGACCCAGCCACCTTTTTGAGGTCGTCGGTCCATCTAGCTGGGGGGCGTCCCACACTACGTTTACCGATACGCGGTCTCCACTCCAGGACGCGTCTGCTCCATCGGCCATCGGTCCTTCGACAGACATGGCCAGCCCACTGCCACTTCAGCCTGCTTACTCTGCAAGCTATGTCGGTAACTCCAGTTCTTTTCCGGATAACTTCATTCCTGATTCTATCCTTTCAAGAAACTCCGAGCATAGCCCGCTCCATAGCCCGCTGAGCCCCTTCTTTCTTTTTTTTCCAAACAAATTTTACTATATCATTTTTTATGAGGTTTCCACAACATATAAAATTAAATAGGCTTTCAATAAAACGTTAATCACTTCTGATCGCAATCAATTACTGACTACAACACACGTATGTATGGCTTCTCATCTACTAAAGGCAGCCTTGGGTCACTTTATCTCTAGACAACGTAGGACTCATGGCTGTTCAAGTACAATATTAGATACCCAGTTTTAATAGGTCATTTTCTACATGCCGCATCCTCTCGCTCTCGTAATCCCACATCCTTGACAACATGAAACAATAGCGAACCCGGGCACGAACCCGGCGTTTTAAATAATACATAGATACACATTTTATTTGCAAAACGGAAGCCACGTGATTTATCTGTGTGTGCACTTAATCGGTAGTTTTGCCAATGTACTGTGGTTGCACGTTGTGTTGAAAACTAGTTCGGCCCTGCGGTTTCACCCGTATCCCGATCCCGTAAGAATATCGGGATGAAAAGTATTCGGTGTCTTAGTTCAGGTTATGGTCTACCTATGTGCCAAATTTCATACCCATCTGATCAGACATTTCAGTGTGAAATCGTTACAAAAAAATATATTAAAAAAACGTTTATCTTTATAATATTTGTTTAGTAATGTGTATGAACTGAAACACTTTTGTGAAGGTAAATTTACTACAGTTTGTGGTATGCTTTATAACAATTTGAGAGAAAAATATATAGAAACCCATAGGAAGACATTTTCGCTGCTTTAGCATGCTAATTACAATTTAAAAACCTTAGACGAAGAAGTTTAATTTTGGTGAAATTATTATCTGTAATTAATAGATGAAAACGATACACCTTACAACTTTTTGGTGAAGTGTGTTTTAACAATTGGCTAACTTCTTTTTTCTGTTTTCAGGTACAAAGATGATAAAACGGCAGAAAATCCGCAAGAAAATCCGGTGAGACCGACCCTGGTCGACGTAACGATGTGACAATACTGACACACAGTTAAAACATACTAAAAATACTCCTAAATAATTCTCCTAACATTCTCCTAATTTAGATTATAGTCATAAAACTTCGTGCCAATAATAGTGAAAAAAAAAACCACAGAGTAATAGAAGAATAGAGGTGACATCAAACTTTTGATGCAACGATAAAAAAGTGACACATTTGCTACTGCCACTACTAAACATTCTAAATTCAAAACAAAAGAAAAATAATTCAAATAAAGAACTTAAACATTAGGGATCAAAATTCGGACGCAGTGAATTTGAATTGTGCAGAACAAAAAAGTGACGTTGACGTTAAAAATTGGACAAAAATAAGTGATGTGCTAAGAATGGATCTCCACGCTCCGCAATTGGTAGTCCATTCCTATGAGCCTCATGCCCCTCTTCTGGAGGTTGAAGGTCTGGATCCTCACAGTCCTCAACAGAAGGTGCTGATCCATGCCCCAACGTTACAGAGTCAGGAGTTGATGAGCAGTGAGCATCGCAACGGAGGCGAGCAGAGCTACGGTAATGATTACAACTTTTTATTATTTTCTTACTACAATATATTTTGTGATTTATTTCTTGAAGACTGATGGCTGAAATTGTTCTGGACACTTAAAGATTCGGGATTATTGTGTAATTTTATGCATTTGTGAAGTTTACGCTAAACTCAGTTATGATTTTAAATAAAACCGATCTCAATCAAAATTATTTGTTCTAACGAGTTTAAAATATTTTGGCTATAATTATTCAGTATTTGGTATAGTAACATTCGAAAAAAACAAAATTGTGTGTGGCAGCTCCGACACACGAGTGGAGGTTACTCCTTATGAACGATTATAAAATATACAGATTAATAAACATAACATAAGGCATAACGTAACGTAACGGGGAAAGTTTGATTTTAGTCCCGATAAATTTTCATACCCCGGGCTTATATGAAAATCGATATTAAAAAAAAGACTACCTTATTGGTCTTGCTAGCCAGAAGTTGCAAGAGATACCTGCTGCTTTGCAGGGGAGTTCTAGGTCCGAATCCCAGAAAGAGCAATATCATATTGATGTTTTATCTTATGTAGACAAAAGCCTCGATACATGATTATTGAGAGCAGATGTGTCTGATCTGACGTAGAGTACGACTTTACAGATGACCAGTACCACGCGCACAGCAGCAACCAGAGTGGAGACGGTGAGTCATATTACATTAATTAATTTAGTTTTTCAGAACAATCGTTTTATATGTCATAACGTTAACTTTAGTGTCCAATTTTGTCTATCTCGCTTCCAAATCTTATTCCCTGTAAATAGAGAGGTCTGGCTCTTTTGATACAGGAACTCCTACTACAAGAGCCAGGGCTACAATGATGTCTGTAACCTGAAGTGAACAATAAATAAATAACTTATAACTTATATATTTATCACGGATACTGCGATGGCAGGTATGAAATACTTGAAGTTAAGTACTATCTTTACATCTTTATGAATGGCTGGCTCCACAACCCAACCTGTTTTCTAATGGTACCTACCTATGCAAGATCAAAACACATAAACCTACATGGGCAGTAATGGAGCGTTGATCGTTGTCAATGGAGAAGATCCGGAAATAAATTCCACGATCAATCTTTTGAAAATAGTTTTATTTCATAAAATTTTAAAATAAAACTGTTATTAAGTATTGGGGGGACAGTGTAGACAAGTAAATCTTTGAGGAGTACATCACAGTTGTTTAAACTAAATTATTAGGATAATTTAAGCGCTTATAAAATAGTATATTAATGATTTCTCATGATATTAAATTGAGCCATTTCCCATGAGTTTCCATTTGTCATAAACATAATGAATAATAGAAAAAATGTGATAATTTCGAAAAGACACAAAAATAATAATTTTGTAATTTGTATGCCACCTATAACTATGAGGCAGGACACAGTGAATACTTGATATTGTTGCTAAAACTTAAAAGTAACCTGTTTGCAAAAATAATCATAATAAATGTTTATTATTTATTTTAACACAATAATATATGAGAAACGTATTAAATTCTAGTTAAAAAAGTAACAGTCTTAAAATACCGATATATTCGAGTATATAAAGAAAAGAACCGTAAAGTATCAAAAATTTCATCTGCATCATTGCCAACAGGAAAAGTGCCCAAAAAGCTGGCAACATTATCATCGAACATAGCAATGTTGCCAGCTGCTTTTTGGATTATTTTGTCTAGGATTCTATGGCCAAAACATTATCATAATTATTTTATATATTATTATTTAATAATTATAATTATTTATTTGAAAATGTAATACATATATTGTCCTGTCTATTCCTTCATAGCTCTACGTAAAACTGATTCCATTTGCATTCCCCGCATCTCACCTCGTAACAAATGCTTGTAAAGAACTAATTCCGTTTAATTTCTTACACTCGCTTCTCGATTCGGTCTAACTTTTTGCGTCTAACATTCTAGACTAGACTGAAATAAAAAAAATATAGACCTGTCACCTGTCACGTTGTAATAGAGAGTTTTCAGGCTGTGTCGATTCGTCAGGCTGTAATTTTCACTGGGTATATGATCCAGTTCATAATTGACTAACCGACTGAAGTAACCTCCCTCCTTACATCTCGTGTTATTAGAGATTTCGATGCATAGTTTGCCTTATATTAGTATAAAATTTATTAATTTCATTATCATTAGGGTAGGGTTACCACCCGTACTTTATAATAAAGTATTGTAAGTTATTTCACATAAATGTACATCTATACTTCTATACTTTATGAGAAAAATAAAATACTTTATTTTGCAAGATTTGATTGCTTTGGGATTTTGAAAAGAATAGTCGTAAATACTTTTTGCAACTTGAAATTTGTTTGATGCAAACTGCAAAAAGCAATAAAAAATATGTTTTGAAATAACAAAGAAAAATAAATCGTACTTTATTTTTATACCATGTCCTTTTTTGTCTTAACTATAATAAAAAAATACTTTAATTGCATGAAAAAAAGATGGCAACCCTAGTCATACTATTGTATAGAATAAAGTTTATCTGTTTACACATGGTGATGGAAGTAAAGAATAGCTCCATCCCATTTTTCTGCCCATAGGTGTCGTAAAAGGCGATTAAGGGACTTTAAGAATGAGCAGAAGCGTTCTTTATGCATTTTACCACCTTACTGCGATCGTCAAGCCGCCTGCCAAGCGTGGCTATTATGTCAAATGTAAGTAAAAAACATTACAACGTATTGGAAAATTTTGTTTTTTTTTCGATATTGAAGTATCGTGTTATACATATATGTACATTTTTTTACAGGTTATTTGATTGTTTTTGTACAGCATCTATCTTTCTGATTGTATGCGTATCACAAAAGTAAAAAGGAAAACAATCTCCGTTGGATTCACCATTTCGGAACTATTTAAATAACTCATTTTACTTTATATTCGTTTCCATTTCAAAATAACTACTTTTATTTAGTACCAATATTTTTTTACCATATTTCATTTGCACAATCGCAATATTTCAGTCGATTACTTTCTCAAAATAAAACCGTGAAATACTTATAATCTTTAACCCGTAACTTGTCTACAAAATGATAAGTAACAGAGAATCTAAAATAGTTCTCGCTATTAAAAGATATAGTTTAAAAAGAACAAAACAAATTGATCTTTCATGCCGATTAAATAAAAACATGGAGATCAAGCTACTGGTTTCTGGTAGGCAATAAATTCTATGTTATCTGTACTTAAGTGTTGTCATTCAAATTCATTTATTTACCAGAATATAGGTTTACAATCCGCTGATGCGAAAAGTACGGAACCGGTCGAAGTGGCGGTGTTTGGGGGATGATCAAGTCCATGGCCCAGGCATATACCGTAAAACGGGGCTACTTTGTACAGGTTTTGGAGGTTTTTGGATTGTAACTATTTTTTTACGGCTCGAATTTCACTTTTTTTTACGCCAACAGAACAATGTGTCCTTTGGTTATCAGATCTATGGCGAAATGCTACTGACGTCAAAGATAGTAAAAGCATGGGTTACTTTGACATCATTTTGACCGAAAAAACTATTATTTTATTGAAAACTACATAGATTTAAATGAAAACAATGACAACAAACTATGACGCGTTCCCCACACCCTGCGCCTCGCGCAGTATTACTCGAGGTTACGCACTCTTGCTGAGCACACGTGAAAACCGATTTTGGCGCTCTGTCAAAGTAGCCCCAAAATCTGTCAAAGTAACCCTGGAAGTCAAAGTAGCCCCGTTTTGCGGTAGGCAACTGAAGGAACACAGGTGGATTTTAGTTAGTAAAAGTCTGACACGGGCTCCCGCTTCGCCCAGAGCGGGAGACGTCAGTTGATGAATACACATCCAAAAAAAAAAAAATAGCATGAAGCTACATTTACACGATGCAACTTTCTTGCTTTTGTCAACAAAACAAAGGGGATAAATATAATGACCACCATAAAATGCTTTGATACCCTTAGTTTTGTAACCAAAAATATCTACTTAACACCAGAAAAATAAAATCTAAAAATACAATAGTACCAGCTATTTTAGTCACGACTCCACTTTAAATTGTATTCGACCACCAAATTTAGTAAATGATCACCAAATCTTAATAATTGGGTGTACTACGTGAGCTCGACAAATGAATGTACGAATGCACGTTTGTGCGACACACTCGAGCTCACATAGTACACTAGGTTAGGTTAGGTTAAAACTGTGACCTCCTACGCACGAGCCGAGCGAGCGAAGCGAGCGGTGCCGCGGCAGCGGCCGGCGAGTGCTAGAAACGACTTGATTCAGTGTGCCGCACAAGCGTGCATTCGAACTATGTCAGTCGCAATACAGTTTTGTCGCTCAAGTGTTATTCGCACATCCATTTGTCGAGCTCACTTTTAATAATTTGGTGTTCATTAACAATTTTTGGGTTAACAATGATTTTTTTGGAGTCAATTTACTTAAATAGGATAGCAAGATGTAAAAACTTTGGTTATAATTTTACATTGAAACGCTGGTTTGATTTTGATGATCAATTACCACTTTTGGATTAACAATGATTTATTTTGAGTCATTTTGCTTAAATAGGATAGCGAGATGTTAAAACTTTGGTTATAATTTTACATTAAAATGCGGGTTTTAATTTTGGTGATCATTTACTATTTTTGTCTGTTATATGTTACTATATCTGGTGGTAAGTTAAACATAAGCCCAAAACAAATGACTTCATCATTCAGCCGAAACACATCCACTGCAGGACATAGGCCTCTTCCAATATGGGAGGTTTGCCGTAATCGCCATGCTTGGCTTTGGCGATCGCAGTTTGTTGGTAAAATGCATTGAGAATGCTGCTGACCGTTCTCTAGTTACTCCCTTAGTCGCCTCTTATGACAACCGCGGGAAGAAATGAAAACGTGCTATTCTTTACATCCGGAACCACACAGACGTTCTAGACTAATAAGCTTGAATAAATCCTGTGCTTAGGCACGGCTTAATTATAAGAAGGATAATTCTACAACACTGGTTGTTGACCGAAGCAACTAAAAAGTGGTGAAAATTCAGTAAAAACTTTTACAATTCTTTTTTTTTTAGTTTTTTTCTTTTTGTCCTTCATAACATGTTCTGCGCGGCCCTTTTTTGTTTACCCCTCTATGTTATTTGATTGAAATTTAAGGAATTTTGACCTTAACTCCGAACCTACTTAAATCCAGGTTCCCACTACACTTTTGAGATACTGATCGATGCAGAACTCAGAAAGTAGAAGCTAGTTAAAATTATGATACATTTTTAAAGAGAAACACAAACTTTTATCCAACTGTCTCCAATCCAAAAGATTGTGGAAAAAGTGTGGAGGATCGAAGAGTTTTTTCAATGGCACTCACACAGACACCGATGTTGTTCACACGCTGTTGTTTTGTTTGTGGGTGTGTATAAATATCGGATGGGGTGTGGTCCCAGTGATGGTATAAGCGGAGCGGGCTTATGGTCGCGTTTAGTTTCAGAAAGTTTTTTTTTTATTAGCATCCCTACCTTCTAGTTCTTTTGGATATGATTGTATTTTAAATAAAATCTATTAATTGCCTAGCTTTATTAACTGATAAATTTTCATTAGAATTCATTGCTGTTGAATGACTAGGTTCGATCCCTGGGTTAGCTAAAGAGTTAATAGATTCTCCTATTAGGAAGCTCTCAAAAGCAGTCATGAGTATAATATTATTTTTGGTTATTAATGGTAAAAGACTCTGGAATTCGGGTTTCATCAAAAGATAGAGTGATTCAAGAGGAATGTTATTTAATAAAATGTTATTAAAAACATACACAGAACTTCTCAAATAATAAAGAATCTTATAAGCTTTAATTTTATCGTCCTGTCACAACGCTGCTTGTGAAAATAGACAGTCAATCAATCTTTTGACGCTTGTTATTCTTACAGAACTGAGAGAAACATAAACCAAAACGACGGATTAGTAATTTTAAAAATAATCTACGTGCGATTAAAGAAGAACCAGTATTCAAAGACAGTAATTGCATAAAAGCCTCTTGCATAAAAGGCATGTACTCGCATACGTTGTCAAACTACTTATCAGTCAATTTAACCGATGCCCGCTCATACTTGACCCCCACCCCACGTACACGCGGGTCGACTGTCCCAACTAATTTCACACTGATTTAGTCAAGTGTACTCGCGACAAAAAACGTCCCATTCACTGTGCCGATGTGACCGGCAGACGTGGCCCGACAGTGAAATTTCAATGAATGAGCTCGAATTTCATCGAACATCATGGTATTTTTGAGAATGGTGTTGGTTTGATGGAGTAAACAACATTCTTAAATTGTTCTCTGACTGATAGACTGGCAGATACAGCCTAAACATACTAAACACTGAACCCAGAAGTAGAGACGTGCACCTATCGATGACAGTCATAGTGTTCTCTAAAACAATTTTTCGTTGGTGTCTGAGTCTGACTGGGTCACAAGCCTCATTTCTATGAGAGGGGGAAGACCGTATCCATGACCAGAGCCTGCAGTCTGTGAGTGTCTTTAAGTACCTAGGAGTTGTGAGTTCCTTCGCCTTTTTTGTTTCACCTTTGAACCAGCCGATTCGAATTTCTGGGATGCAAATTACGTAGCGTTGGAAGGCTTCCCAAAAAAATGGACCGGTGTCCTAGTGAAGGGCAGGAATTCATTGGATGCGAGAAGTATACTTGTTGAGCCACTTCTTCTTCTCAGCTAAAGCACTAGGAAGTGTCGAAGGGATGGGCGTTTTGGGAGGATTGTCATATGTAACTTTGACGTTCAAAAAGTGCTGACTCTAAGCCTAGTTTGAATAAATGACTTTTGATTTGATTTATAGAATTAGTCGAAGTGGCGGTGCTTGTGGGAGACCTTTGTCCAGCAGTGGACGTTTTTCGGCTGGATTATGATGAAGGTCGTAGAGGGTCGATAACAGCTAGTCATAGTAAGAAGAAGGTAGACTTAGATTTCACAAACATATACGCAGACTTATCCAATTTTCATCCATGATTTTCCCAAAGACAACTAAAGACCAAAAGTTGCATTATCAGCTACAAAATCCCAATTCTAAACCTCAACAAAGACTTTATAAAAGTGAATAGTTCGATCGGCCATTGCTCACGCGCCGGTCGAAAGCGAAACTGCCATGTCGCTACAAAAACTCACCAAATAAACATCGACCAGATGTTTAGAGTCGCCTGGATTGCCTGCAGCGTTCGTTTCATCTGATAACTTCGTATCAATCAATTGAATGTATCAATCAATTGAATTAGCGAATCAATTAGGAAGTAATGATGTTGTGTTTGTTGAATAGTTGGTATGTTTTCATTTGTGACTATTTGGCTTTGTAAGTAGTGCAATTTCTTTTGAAAGTGTTTGAGTCATTAAATGCAGCAGCCTGCACCCTAATTGTGAAACGCACTATTTATCAGAATCTGAATAGGATTGAAGATTATTTCTGAACCATTGCGTCATTTGTTCGAATAAATTGTCGGCTCAGCAACGTAAATAACGCAATGAATGTTGTTTAACTATCAATATGAAACCAATTCCTACCGATAAAAAGTTACGCAATTACCCCTCTGGTTTTGTTACCTAGCAGAGTTTTGCTATTTTCTAATAGGTACCTATATCTCTTTTACGACACCCACGAGGAAAAATTGGATGATGGTATACTTTACGTCCGTCTCCATACGGACAGGAATTCCTCATTATATTTTGATAAGTCCCTTAGATCAATCGCAACAACAACTATCTCTGGACGGAAATGGATCACCCACCACATCTCCCCTCTCTTTAATCACTATATCTCAGACGTGCGCCTGCGCCGGTAACAGATACGTCTCGCAGTCAACCGCAGCCACATCCTTGGGAACCTGCTAGTTGGACGGTCGTCTTTTCATTTGGTCTGTGAATGAAAGATGTACTATTTGTGTAGTGAATGGAGGAATAGATTGATTCCAAAGGAACTTGGCAATTTTTAGTTCTTGTGACAAATTTTTTTTTCCCTATTATCTATTTCAGAAAGAGGTGTTCTCAATTCGTATGTTTTTTGTATGCAGGTATGTTCCGCGATATCTCCGGCAATCTTGGATTGATTTTGAAAATTATTTTTTGATGGAAGGAGTTAAATTTTATAAAATTTGCTTCGGTAGTTTCTGCGTTAGGTTCGATCATACATATTTAGTCCACTTTGTGTAACTCGATGATGTTCTAACCATTCCTGTAACTGTTATTACTTAGCTAGTGAAGAAATATGAATTTGTCTGGAGTAGGTAACACAAGTAAAAACTAATCAATTTATCACAAAATAAAAACAAAACCATATAGAGTGAAAAGTAATTGTAATTTTGGAAGTCGGTGGCAAAAAACGAAAACTCTAAACCGATTTCCGAAAAGAAGGAAGAACTAAAAATTGGTTGATTCTGTTGCTATAGCTATTAAATTATAGTACCTATTTATTTTATGTAGTATGTCTATTTTTCAAAAACCTTTTATTTCTCACAACTGTAATATCAAGTTATTCACACTTATTACAACCACGTGGTCAAACCATTACTTACTTAACTTACACTTAAATTGTAACGTACTTTCTCACAATCCAGCGATACCCCACACAAACCGGTCGCGATGTCGAGTCATCGCCATTAGTTCCGCCCCGGGAATCGAACCCGCGACCTGCTACCGACGCGCAACGGATGTTAATGTTTTTCGACAAATTGTCGGGTTTATGTTTGATAGTTTTTAATTGGGTGGGAATTTGTGTATGATAATGTCAAAATTATTGTTTTTTTTTTTTGTATTTTGAGTGTTGTAATAGAAGGACAACCTAGACTAGTTTTAAATAAATATATCGTTTAAATATAACTTCGTATCGAAAACATTATAAAAAATCCCTCATTGGTAGTTTGTCAGAAGATTGACTACTGAGGGTCCCGGGTTCAAAATCAAGGTCAGGTAATATCCTCAGTACCTAAACCCACGTATCCTCTGGATCTTCAACGTACCGAGGATTGAAAAACGAACATTGCATCCCATTTATTATGTTCGTGTGACGACATTATGTAGTGTATTGTGTACCTACTACCTCCACCCGTCTGCTGCTTGGGAAATATAGATAAGTATCTGTCTCCTTATTCCTGCCAATTGTCGATCAGGGTGCATGTTTGTAAAACACAATTAAAAAAATATAAACAATATTATTATCCTTCCATAATTCTAGGCTCAAAACTTCCAAATTAGCCATTTTTTTTTTTTTTTTGAATAAATGATTCAGTCAAAACATTTAAAATAAAATATACGGAACCACCAGTAAACTGACCATTGACTCTCAGTACCCCGAAATCTCACGTGCGAAAGAGACAACTATATAGACCACGTTCCGCTCGATTAGAACCGCCTTGTTCGAATTTTGACAGCAGCCAATCAGAATAAATTTGTCCGCGCACACTAATTGATAATCCAAAGTCAAAAGATCTTATAACTACAAATTGTCATTGTAATCTCAATCTTATATCAATACTTTAAGGTTTGATTTCGATTGAGGCATGAAACTGCTGTATCGTAGTTAAAAAAGCCTACGATGATAATAGAGCATTGTAATATCAACCTTACCACAACGATGTAACGTAGGATTCGGCATGTTTTATTAGACTTTTTTTTGTTTTTTAGCAATCGTTTGACTGGACGGAAACTGGTGACATGTATAGAATTAAGATTTTTGTGTAATGAGTTTGTGCGTGACTATGTAATTAGGTATGTGGAAGCATACATTATTTATAACATTGTGATTTTGACACATCCGTTGTGCTTGTATTACGGCAGTAGATTTTAAAGGGGTAAGCAGAAATGTTCTTATGCAAGCTGTAGGTACTTACATTGGGTAAGTAGATCAGTAGGAAACATATTTTAACTATGGGAATTTCTTACATTCAACTCCTGTTCACAATTAGTATTTGATAAAACACTTTCATTTTGTGCCTGGAACATTATTATTTTCGCATATAAATTTTAAAATCTTGCAATAATTATCTACGGTGGTTGGTACCTAACATCAGTTTTTTACTTACTCAACTTTTTTATTTCTAAATTAGCACGTAGGTACCTTGGTTTATTATATTTTGAATTCTAATCTATGAGTTAGGTTGTGAAATATGCTACGGGCCATTCTTATTACTATATTCGCCTAAGTACTCTCCCTTCATGACACTCGGAAAGAGAGATGTGGTAGATATTCAGTAGGTGCAGTTGAAAACCAGCATCAGGTGAAGTTGTCTGGCATTTTTGCTGAACTGTCCCTTTTTGGCGCAGCTGTACGGTACACTATACCTACTGCTGGTTTCTGTCATCACACCTTACACATTTTTTTTAATTTTTTTTTATTTACTCTTTCCTATTATTTGTACCGTGTGGTGCCGGACGTAAAGAATAACACCACCCCATTTCTTCCCGTGGGTGTCGTAAAAGGCGACTAAGGGACTTACTAGAGAATGGGCAGCAGCGTTCTCTATGCATTTTACCACCATACTGCGATCGCCAACCCGCCTGCCAAGCGTGGCGATTATGGCAAAGCCCCCCAAATTGGGGGAGGCCTAAGTCCAGCAGTGGACGTCTTACGGCTGAAATGATGATGATGACTCTTTCCTGCTGTATACCTATTGTATGCCTTTTAAACTGTGCAAAAAAAATGTGTTTTCTTTATATACATTTTCAAGAAAAGCACAGCTCTTTAATCTTTGTGTTATATTATAAATGAAACCCTGATAAAAATACTCGCTTTCCATTCAAAACTTAAATATTTTTTTAATATACTTACTATTATACTACTTATACCTCTTTCCTTTACAGCGCTAAATTTTAAGATGGTCATTATGTTGAGCCAGTCAACTCAAAGCAATATGGATCTTAAAACAGTCCACTTTACAGTTCAAGTTACCTTAATTTTCTTCTGGAAAAGGTATCAATGAATATCGGAGAAGATTGCTTACACTGTGAATCGAACCTTATTTCTAAGGGTTTAAGGTAGATGTTTTACAGTAGATCGTTTGATGATTTTTTTTTGGTTTTTAATTAAACGGAAGAGATTGTTTTGGACGAATGAAGGCTGTGCCTTGAAGTACCTTTAACGATGTAGGTACTGGAGGTGGTACTCTACCTATAAGTATTTTCGGGGCGGTTCCAGTAGCTCAGTGGCTAGGCCAGGGTCATTTGCGCTACATTTTGAGGGTTCGATTCCAAAAAATTAAATTTTTGTCAAAGTTCTACAGAAGGAGAGCAGTTCGTTTAGAACTCCAATTGATTTAACATTATATCATAGAAGGTCTCGTATTATCATGGTTAGTTTTCAAAGACCTGCCTTTAAGGGTGTGATTGCAGACCATCAGACTAAACATTTTTCTCCTTGGGACCAACATTGTAGGCGTTTGCGAAAAAAATAAAAAAGCTGTCCCATACATTTAGGTAGAGTAAAAAGATTTATATGGGAAAATTAATACATTTTACAAGGGGCTAGCAACTAAATCATCCCAGCTACATAGATCGATCGATTAACCACTTGACAGTCCTTGGCAACCGTAGTTGCCAAAGTGAAACTACTCTCAGTAGTCCGGACTGTCAAGTGGTTAAGTTAAGCTACACTTACCAAGGTTGGCAAAAAGATCGCTGAACGACAGCCGGGATGCTGTCGTTCATAGATCTTTGACAGCCATTACGGGTCGTCAGATGCCCGAAAGTCTGATAATCCAGGTATCCCTTTGGTATCGTATTACCCTGCAGTAACTGGGTGCAGAGCAGTGGTGCAGAGCAGTGGTGGCCCAGTGGTATCGACCTCGACTTACGAGATGTAGGTCGCGGGTTCGAACCCAGGCAGGCGGTATACTTTGTGTAAATAATTTCATCATCACTGCTCTCAAAACGGTGAAGGAAAACATCGTGATAAAACCGGCATGTCCTAGAACCAACCATTCGAAGACATGTGACATCTACCAACCCGCACTGGGCCCGCGTGGTGGATTACGGCTCACTCCCTCACACCGAGAGGAGGCCTGTGTCCCAGCAGTGGGAACAGTATAGGCTGATGATGATGAACTGGGTTGTGGACGTCAGACAGGCAGTCGTTTCGTCTAAAATACATTTTCAGCTGCATTTGGTAAGACTGGAAGCCGACCCCAACATAGGAATGGCAAGGTAGATAAAAAGTCAATATCCATATCTGTCTACATCTATATCATACAGAAACTCACACTTTTTGCTATGGGGGTAGGCAGAAACTACAGAACGCCACCTGCTACGATCCTTACATACTTGTACGATCCAACCGTACAATTCTTATGTTTTATGTAAAATAAGCAGTTTTGTACCGCGTGTGCAAGTTAAGTTAGTTCACGTTTGGTCTCCGCCGCGAGTACTCATATCATAAGCATGTAGCTGTTTGATATCCTAAATTCATCCTATCATTACTGATCACTGTATCAGTTAGCTATAACATTATATCAATAAAATCATTGCCATAAACTATCACATCTATCATTTACTGTTGTCCCGTACAACATTTTGGTCCTTCGAGCCGGATTTGAACCAGCGACCTATGGACCTATTGCCTTGTTTAAGTTCATACATCTGGTAATACACGCACGCCGGTTACCAGCACTACGCACCTGACCCTTCTGAAGAACATCACCACTAAGGTCACTATATGTCCTCCTAGGGCGTCTCCTTCCGGCGTGACCACTCACATCTGCCTTGAAAGTACCTTTTGTTAGCCGTCCTTCATTCATTGTCTCAACATGACCAAACCATCTTAGTACGTAAGCACGTATCATAATACGTACCTATATATTCCACTAATCTAAGGAGCTCCATATTAATAATAATACGCCATCCATTATGATATTTTAGCTAATGAACCGTAAGATCCCATACACGAAACACCATAATTCAGTTAAAATAGATCAGTGTGGTTTGAGTACGAAGTATGTGGACTTGGGACAAAAAGATTAAATCAATGTTAACATTTACGTAACATAATCATGGCTGGTATTTTTCGCGTACTGGATTTTAAACTCTCTGTGTTGAACCTAGCAATGAAAATCGAACAGAGGACAGTGCGAGTCAGTCTCAGCGCATCGAAAAAATACTGTGTTCAATTTACAAAATGCGCGAAAAAATCCCGCCGTAATTATATTACGTCCATCTTTAGGTTAAGGAGGAAAAATACTGTGCTATATATTTATATATTATTAATTATATTTATATATTTTATAATTGTTTAATTTTTCTTTAAAATTATTTTAAGTCAGCTGATCCGACAGACGTTCTCCTGTCCAAATTTCAATAGCCCATACAAAAATTAAAGAGAAAAAAAAATCGTTCCTTTATTCCATTTTTTTTTACAATTTTCGTGAAACTGTGTCAATTTTACTTATATATAATAGATACATTAAAACACAAAAAAAAAAAATAGTTCCGAATTGGTCAATCGTTCCCATTTGACGGCCTGACCAACACTGATCGTTGGTCGTTCATTTAATTGGAAGATAATTTATTACGAAGTTCCACCCGCAGCATATTCATAGACATTTGTATTATTTACCGTGTCTTGAACTGAAACTTATCTTCTCTTAAAAATAATCAGCTTTCCGTCCTCAAAAGTACAAATACATGAGTAGTTTCCATCATCCCCCAGTTATGTTCTGTAAATAAATATCTACACATACATTTTCAAACACAAACTTTCCAAAAGAAAACATGACCAAATAAGAACAGCATTTATCACAATGAGGGAAGGCAAAACAGGTAACACAGACTCAGCCAAAAACTACCAAAAATTCAAAACGAGTCCTCAGTTTACCCAGTCACACCCCACATTATACTACATATACCATAGGTAGGTGAGTAGAATCAATTTGTCAAACACACAATCCCTTGCATTAGCAGACATGTCAGTAAATAGCTTGTTCTAATTAATAATATGATCTTAGTACAGGCTTTGGGACAAAGCATTTGTATCAACCTATCGAGAATAGAATACACATACTCTATTAATCAAATCAAATCAATTTATTTGCAATAAGTGTTGGTACAATTACGGTCTTAACATAAATAATTACAGATCCAAAACACTCAGTCATAATATTGTGACATGCAAACATTTGGGTTTATATACAGTCATGATAAATTATATTCATCGTTAAAATTAAACTCGCAATATTATTATAATTACTAAACACATTAAAAGGGAAAAAAAAATGTCAGAGAAATGTTAGATTGTTATTAATTTTTCAATCTCTTATTAAATATGTCGCTTACTGAGTAGAAATTCTTTTCCTTTAACCATACTTTAAGACTCCTTGTAAATTTATTAACTGGTAAGATTTTAATGCTGTCAGGAATAGCATTAAATATGCGACCACACATTGCATAGCTATTCTTGCTATATGATGCTGTCCTGGGAATGATGGGCAGATTAGCCTATAATTTCCCCACTGCTGGGATACAGGCCTCCTCTCTATCAGAGGGAGTGGGTATATTAATGCGGGCACTTCTGCGTCGGTTAACTAATAATTATAACAATAGGTTATAATTATTAGGCTCCAGAGGAGGTTCCTCTCTCTGGAGCCCTGACCGCCGGTGGTTTGACCCTGTTCCCGATACCGATGGGCTACTATTTTTTTATATTTTTAAATGTTTTTATAATTTTTGTTATTTTAATATTTTAAAATATAATTTATAAGTATTTACAAATGAATAAAGGAAATAATAATTCCATCATATCGATATGTTTACACTTTCTGTGTGTGTAGATTCAAAGATATTGTACTAAAAACACTTAGTCAATAGTATTTTTAATTAAGATTTGTATGCCTTCGCCTAATCGAGATTTTAATATTTCTTTGTTTGATAAATTTACTTTTTTGCTATTTAGCACAAAACATGTATTCGCTAGCATAAATTATACAGCCCGACGTGACTCTTGCTCCTTGAATGAGAGTAGTCATTCCCCGTAGATTTTGGGTCACTGAATTCAAATTCCGCCTCGGAATTGCTCCATCACATCACATTTTTTAGATATTCTAACCTAAAAGTGCAAAAAACGATTTTAGCGTGTTTTCACGGTTATGTAGCATGGCGACAAATAAAGCTTTGATTTCTAATTTCTATATACATGAATTGTATGAAAAATTGTATATCGAATGCATATAAAAATTTTCAAAATCAAATTTCTTGATGATGAAAAAAGATATTCGCGCAAACTCAACGCCATTTTCGATAACTTAATTTGTCGCGATGCTACATAACCGTGAAAACACGCTAAAATCGTTTTTTTTTTGCACTTTTAGGTAGTACGGTTTTCTTAGTACGTATTTTCTTAATTGGTAACAATTTTTTAATCACTCCTACAGGTATATTATGTCGGATACATTGAAAGGAAAACCTTTGTAAGATGACTATAATGTCAAAGTGTATAAATATAAATGTTTATTCGTCAAAACTTACAGATAGTTACATCAACGATCAGAGGGTAGAGAACTATACAATTAACTTGTTGTAAAATCTGTACAAAAAAAATTTTAACCCCGCCTCTCAAACTAGGTTATACTCTGTATTTTGAGAAACAGCCATCATAGCCTTTTCCCGACTATGTTGAGGTCGGCTTTCAGTCTAACCGGATGCGACTGAGTATCAGTATTTTACATAAGGAACTGCCCTACTATTGCTGTATTTAAAAGAAGAGTGAAAGAACACTATCTCTCCACTTTGTCATAATTGCTCATGAATGTTTTTATTTCAATTACATTATTAGTATAATATATATTTAGTGATATTTATTCTAGAAGTATTTATGTATGTTTGTATGTATGTATATTTTTATTTTGTATGTTTATATTTAAATTATAGTATTATTTTTCTTCTACTATTACACACGTTGTCTACATCTCTTTGTATATTCTCTCCTATTGCAGGTATGCTGGAAGAGATTTCTATAGAAATAAGCATTACCTTTGTACATATTTTTCTGTTCCTTTCTTCTTGTCTATTTATATGTGTGCATAAATGGTTAAATAAATAAATAAATACATGGAGTGACTGCCTATCTGACCTCCACAACCCAGTTACTGGGTAATACGATACCCATTAGTAAGCTGGTTGCCAGAATTTCGGGCTTCTGACGACCCGTAACGACTGTCTACGATCTACGAAAGACAGCCGAGACCAACGGCTTAACGTGAGACACAGTGTACAGCCAAAAAATATAGCCATCTAATAAAATATTTGACTGTCGTTAAACATTATATCGTCGTTGCAAATTTAAAATCTCCTATGTAACAATTTTCACAAATACGAGCTATGCATATATTTTAAAAGCGATTTTGTATACCTACCTATTGCAAAAACTCATTTGTGAATATCTTAATGTATCGTTAAAATATTCGCTAATTTAATAAAATCTCATGTTTATTGACCATCGAAAACTCCTATGTGCCTGATGTAATAAACTGTAAAACCACTTATGTGACAAAAAGTTGCAACTTAAATCTCCTATGTGCAGAAAAATAATTAAATTTATATAAATATACGCTGAACAACACATTGATATAAGACAAATTCTATATCAATACATTATTAGTCCTTTACTCTTTACATCTAAAAAAAATAAGAATGTTTCCTCAGTTTCTTTTTCAGGAAACAGTTTTTTTCGTTTTTCTCGAAAAGTTACTGTGTTAGTGTAAAAACACATAGGAGATTTTAAATTTGCAACGACGATATAACATTATGCCTGAATTCCCTAAACGGTTAAGAAAGAAAAGAAGAAAAAAAAT
Source organism: Aporophyla nigra (assembly GCA_947507805.1). Classification (NCBI taxonomy): domain Eukaryota; kingdom Metazoa; phylum Arthropoda; class Insecta; order Lepidoptera; family Noctuidae; genus Aporophyla; species Aporophyla nigra. The sequence goes on along the minus strand of OX382316.1, from coordinate 14,719,660 downwards.
ACGTTTATTTGCGGTAAATATGACGCAAAGAAAAAGTGAAGACAACAAAAATACAACAGCAAGCTGAGTACAACGAGTAACCTATAGTAAACAGTGTCTGGGTGTAATTTATATATAATATGTATGTATTAAGAAATATATAAGTATGTTTATCAGTTGTCTGGTTGCCATAGTACAGGCTCTGCCTAGTTTGGGATCAGGTAACGTTGTGTTGGTTGTCCTAAGATATTTATTTTTATATTACACTCTTTAGCCAGATATGTTTAAGTTCCATATAATACAGGACTAGCCCATTGCCGTCATCTGGTTACTTATTAGTCATTCTAGAAGGTAAAAACCCAATAACACTTTACCTGACCCAGGAATCGAACCCAAAACTTGATGCTCAGCAGTAGCGCTTGCGGCCACTGCGAGCATAGAGATTATGAAAATCTTTACATAAACGACATCGTAAAGGTGACTATACTCCATTTGTTTAGGTAGTTAACTAAAGGTAAACAATCTTGATATGTCTTTTTATATAAAATAAATCGTATAAAAGACCAACAAATATTATTTAAATTAAGTTACTTACCTAACATCGGTTTAAGTAAATACCTAATTGTAAACATTTTTAGATTCAATTTTTAGACAGTTTTTTAGATAAAAGACATGTTAAGATTGTTTACATTTAGTTAACTACCTAAACAAATGGAGTATAATCATAAGTGCTTTCTTTTTGCTGATGATATTTCTATAATTGTTACTACCGATAAAAAAATGAAATCAATTACTGATCATGAAGCGGACATAAATACTACAATAGACAACCTAATTAATTACTTAAATAACAATAATTTATCTATTAATCTTACAAAATCTGTATGTACAATTTAATCAATCTCACCAAAATAAATTTAATTTTAAAATGAACATACCACAAATTACACAAGTGACATATACTAAGTTTTTAGGAGTAGTTATTGACGAACATTTAGACTGGAAAGCACAGGTCGATAATGTCTGTAATAAAATAAATAAATTTGTATACGCCCTCAGACAGATTAGAAAGGTAACAAACATAAAAACGGCTGTGATGTCATACCGTGCATAATTATGTTGAGTCCTCGTTACGGTATGAATTAATTATGTGGGGAAATAGTACTGACTACAATAGAGCATTTGTCGCCCAAAAGAAATGTTTACGAGCCATATATGGGATTCCATCTGATGAATCATGTCAACCTTTATTTAAAAAGCTTGGTTTGCTACCGTTACCTTCATTATTTTTGTATGAAGCATGTATGTTTGTTAGGAAATATAAACAATTATTCAATACAGCAGAAGAAATAAATTCTCGAAGTCGGCGTGACCCATTTAGACTTGTACTAGACGAGCTCCCTAGGTTAGCAAAATATAATAAAAGCTGCCTCGCTATGTGTGTACGTGTTTACAACAAATTACCAAACGTATTAAAAATATTAAATTGCAGATTATTTAAAAATAAATTATATGAATGGCTGAATGAAAATAATTTCTATAATATTAAGGATTTGTTTGGACATAAATGTATTTAAATTCATATTTTATTATTCACCTACATTTGCATGCTTTAATTGTAAGCTAAACATGTATGATCTCATTTTTATAACAACACCTATGTATACCATTTTTTAAGCAAATAAATGATCTTATCTTATCTTTAGATTTTTTTTGAATAGTTTTTGACAGATCTAAATTCATTCGACATTTATTCGGTTCTTATGATTTAAGCGCACACACGGGCGAAGCCGCTGGAAAAAGGTAGTTAAATATAAGATTTAAAAGAAAAAAGTTCAAAAAACCAGTTCCTACTACTTACTAAAATAAATATCAACATACGAAAGTTTTCAATTGCTTTTCAGGTTGTAATAACCACTACAATGAGGTCTGTTACAGTATTATAATATTATTATTAAAATGATATTATTATGCTCGTTCTTATCACGTCAAAGGACAGATAACTGAGAGAGGGAGGCGAGACGGGAGAGCGCGGGGAGAGGTGACGTCACAGGAGTACGTTCCGAAATATGTAGTTACCGTGTTTCTGGCGATTTTTTATTTTTGTTTTTTTAAGTAGTGCTAACTATGCATTTTGATTATAGTTTCTACTTGAATATAACTTGAATAAGTATAACTAATAAACAAGTACATTTTTTTTTTGTGACATTTACAGTTTTATTGCAGTTGGGCGAAAATATCCGGAAATCGATTTTAAGTACCTGAATAATGAATTCATGATCTGCGACCACGTAGACGGGTTGTCACCATCTTTTGCGTACCTATGGCATGCCTTGATTTAGCAAAGGTTATGAACACATATATAATCAATGCACAGCTAAGAGTAAATTGTAAATTGATACTAGGTTTTTTATTGGTCCATTTATTACCTTGATCTAAATTTCATCCTTATGTGAAATCTAGGTACCTATATCTCAATAAGTAATTAGACAAGGATAGTTATTATAATTATACAACGATATAGTTACGTACATAGATACCTACATCAGTCTAGGTATTTGTTTTTCTTTCTAAAATCTGCAAAAACATCTTATTCCTATTATATTTCCCATCTTATTTATAATTTGATATAGGATGTATTTTAATAGTGTTTTTCAATAACTGTTCCTCTCAATCAAAGCACCTGCCATCTAATCTCTTCACCACCCTTGGTTGACTGGTAGAGAATGCCTAAGGCATTAAGTCCGCCCTTGTACCTTTTTGTGTGCGAGAAGTTTAAATAAATAATAAATAAAACTCAATGACCGGACGAAGTCATTCGCTAATTATTCACTTAATTGAGTTTCTATAAATGTAATTAAATGGTGAAGATGCAAATTAACACGCGGCTGCTCGTTGTCTCGTCAAGAATTAATTCTTCATTATCTATTTGCAGATTACTTTCAGTAATTTATTTGAATGCTCTAGAAGTTAGAAGATAGGAAGCTGAAATAGCTAGGCTTTTTATTCCATATTTTTGGGAACATTACATTCATTTATAAACTCACGGAAAATTACATAGGCTGCATCTGATCTGGTCTGGGGAAAATTGTCTGCTGTCGGAATATTTTTTGATATTATTTCGAGGTTAGAGTAAAGGGGAAAACTATGTAAATTTACATTCAATTTGTAAATCAAATAATAGGTTTTATGTTCGAAATAATATAAAAATCAATCAATTTGCATTTACTTTCAATCATTTTCATTTCGCTCTGCCAAAATCTAAAGATGGCGGCCAATATCTCACCCCTCGGTGCAGAATATTTCGGATCATCTCGCCACGTGCCGGCAGTGTATCCGCGGCTGCCGCGCGGTTCGTTGTCGCTTCTATGACGCGACCCCGCGACCCGCAACAACGCGACCCGCGATTTTTAAAAATAATTATCGCTGGAAAAATTAGTGGCCAGTAGTATTGTGATTTGAATTTCGAATGACAGTGATTTTTAAAAATGATGATGTCTATGGACTTTCGGATTTGGATGTGACTAGTGAAGTGGAAACTTAAATCTTTTAGGTTTGAAAATAAAAATTGTGATTCTTCTTGATTGTGTTTAAAACTGACGGCTTAAAACGACTTAAAACTTCGGCAAAGCAGGAAAAACACGAGGCTAACGTTTTCTGAATTGCTACAATTATAATTTGCTAAAATATAAACACCTATGAAGGTAATTTGTTTCGGTTAACAGAAATCGACGTAACTTATCACTCACCTAGAAAATCTACTAAATTAAAATTTAAGGAAAAAATACCTTTTATGAAAAAATAATTAGTTAAATAAACAAGTAATCTACCTGAAATAAATTAATATTCAAACAACAAAAAACAAAGAAACAATACAAAAAGCTAATTTACAACAAAAACTCGACGTAGGTTGGTATCGCCACCGACGCAAAAATACCAACCATATTCAGACACAAAACAAAAACCTTTATAAACAGCCAGCACATAACATACTCGTTATGTAAAACAATCCGGCATGTAATACCGACACCGTATAACCGGACCCAACGGATCGGATGACCGTCCACGCCCCGTGTGAATGTTACACGGTTAAAAGCGAGATAAGATTCAGTTTTATAAACAAAAGGCTTGGCTTTAAAGAGATTGTCGCTGAAATTGATGATAAAAGCAAAGAAAAATGGCATTATAGGCACTTTTATTGACAAAGGAGTCGGTGTTTCAGGGAGATGAAGCTAGTTGCCAATTCCAAAACGTAGTGAAAACTACAAACACATACCACACTACAGAGTATCTAAGACCTTAGTTAAAAAAATGAACGTCATTTTAACTGTTGATTTTAAATAAATTAAATCTAAATCTTTGGTGAACTCTGGCTGGTGAGAAAGGCCATATAAACTTTCTAACTCAGATTATTAAAAACAAACTAATTAAATTATATTCTCAAACCAAATTCCACAATTGAAATTGTTTCTAAATAGGATAACACTATTATTTTTCATCTTTGCGTTGGTATTCGTAATTCCGTATTCAAGCTCACTTAATCATCATTTTATAAAACTCCAAACTGTCAAATCACTATGTCGAAAGATAAAAGTTGACACAAAATTTGCACTCACACGTTGCCAAAATTAATTAGCAATGTGTGTTAATTTATGTTACAGCTAATCAAGATCAATGAGACAGTACGCAGAATAATGTTCTTTTACGAAATAAATTACTACTTAAGACTTCAAACTAGGTCGAGTATCATGAATGAGATGAAAATTAACATAATATCCACATTATTATTTAATTATCTCACTGTAATCATTCATTTGAGCTCTACAGTCTTCAGTTATTTGCATATCAAATTAAAAAATAAAATAAATGAAAACAATCCCACGGACTAACATAACAAGAAACCGATCCCTTGTCACAATCGATCGATTATGTCCGTCAACCGTAAAATATACCTCAAAATCGAAACTAAGTTATCTGTGCTCGATTGTCCGGCAATCGATTGAGACGTGTCTTAATCGAGAAGTAAACGACTTTGTTTGTTTAAAAAAAAAGTTTAATTTTGTGTGTGAGTTTTAAAAGTAAATTGGTACTTTTCAATTTATAAATTTAACTACACAAGTGTATCAAGTGTCCATACGAAAGTACACCTTTCTATAAACAATCTTAGCTTGCTGTGGCTGTAGCAGTAAAAAAAAGTTGGTAATATTGTCAGAAACCATGCAAAAAAAAAACAAAAGAGTACCTTTTTAATTCAAACTATGACAAAAATTAATTAAGCCGCCGAAAACCTTAATCGCGAAATACAACAAAACAAACTAAATTCATGAAAGTATAGCAAAATCACCCAAAACGTCGACTTTCGCCGAACCACACGAACAATAACCGAACTACACGCGATAATTGTGACTTCCTCCTCATAATCGGTTACTTATTGAAATCTTCCTTCTCGTGAGAAAAACAGCGTCATAATATCCCCACCTGCCTCTATTGAACCAGAAAACTAGTGATCAAACACCGGAAAATCGTACAAATCGTCGAAAAACCGGCGAAATTGCTCCAAACGAATCGTTATTACTGACCAATCACGGCTACGATTTTCATGCCGCTTTCACGGTGACCACTCTATTTTTTTTTTCTGGAAATCATTAGGGCATTGAAATTAACCAAGTAGTTTCGACAAATAGGTATTTTTTTTTTACGATATCCGGTTTTTATTTTGTTTTTTTTTCTAAATCTGCGAAGAGCAATCAGTCGTTACGATCTCTGTTTTAAGTTAGTCGAATTTAGATAGCTTTGGCGATGGTCTAATTACAAGCGCAATCAAGATTTTCACCATTAAAATAATTTATTTCAGTGTCTAATCTAAAGAGAGTGAACTAATACACAAACCTTACCTATAATAAACAGTAATAAAATAATAATTGCAATAAGTGATGAAGTGAAAAGTTAAAAAAAAGTTTACAAAAAAGACGAAAATGTAAAAACAAAAACGTGATGAAAATTCCGATCAGACTCAAGCAGTGACGTGAGAACAAAATTCAAAATTAGAACTTCAAACATGGCGTCTGCATAGCGCTCTTTTTGGTGAAAAATTTGACATTATTAGTGATTTTCTTTTGTAATTAAATAATTAATTTAATCATTTGTGCTGTGCCGTAAGTGTTCAAACTGGAGGGGCAGAGTAAGGCCACTTTTGCGGCCCTTTTTGGGTTGAGGGCCGGCGGCGGCGTGGACCTGTCCGCCGCTTACCGGTACAACCAAAATATGATGGAATATTATACATGTAAGTTGGGTTTTTAATGAAAATCAGGATAAATAACCTATGTTATAATAAATAAGGTCAGCAAAGAACGAATATGAGTCGTACACTATGCATAATTAAACGTAGTCACATCAAAATAAGGTTGTTTATTTATTTAATCGCCTTTTTTCTTGAATCGCCAACAAATGCTAAACAATTAACAAAACAAGCATATTAACATAAACAGACCAATACCTACAAGCGTGCGGATCCAACTATAGGGGAATAAATTAGAATTTTGCGCGCTACCATAACTATAGACATCTATTAACTTCATAATGAATGCCTTAAAAAATGATTTAGCAAACAGTCGAAGAATATTATATTTATCAGTTGTCTTGTTACCATAGTACAGGCTCTGCCTAGTTTGGGATCAGATAACAGTGTGTTGGTTATCCCAAGATATTAATATTATAGGTAAACATAAAACTATTGAGTTAGGTAGGTAGGATAAAGATATTGCGCGAATCTTTAAAATCTATTTATTTAAGGAAATCGCCATTAAAATGTTCGCTGCTAAACGTAGATTTTCGAATAACTAATCGACAACAGTTTACTTTGCTGGTTAGCACCACAGAGATGATGATCTGATAGAGACACTGCACTGTCAGCATCTTCCCAAATATTTTTGGGGTAACTTCCGTCTAAACAAATACATCTAAACACCAGTATTTTACGTAGAGCGATTGCTTATCTGACCTCCACAACCCAGTAACTGGGTTATAAGGCCAGTAGCCATACTTTCGGGCTTCTGACGACCCGTAATAACCACGTCAAATGACAGCCGGGACCAAGCACTTAACGTGCTTTATGAGGCATGTAAAGATGGGTACCCATCCATGGGCCAACTTCGGTAACCGTAGCTTAACCTGATTAACCAGCTGATATTACTAAGCCAATAACCCCTCTGTTAAAATCTTAAATAAGTTGGGATAAGGCTATTGATGGTTATAGAGGGGGCCAGCAGTGGACATCTAGCAGCGAATGATGATGTAACAGGATCCGATGAATCAGGCTACCAATTACTGGTATTACAGTAGTAGAGACTGGATCATTTTGGGCTCGTATGGTAATTTCATCACCACTGCTCACAAAATGGTCAAAGAAAACATCGTGAAGAAACCGGTATGGCCTAGAACCGAAAATTCGAAGGCATGTGACATTTACCATCCCGTACTGAGCCCGCGTTGACCCACAAAGAGGAAGCCTGTGCTCCAGCAATGAGATCATCACAGGCTCATTGTGTGACAAAATGTAGACTCACGGGTCCTTCATCCAGAATTACATCAATACTTATAGATGCAGAATCAGATACCTGTTGACTATTTTATGAATAAAAGGATATAACGTAGTTCTTATAATGACCTATCGCAAAGCTTCAAGCCTGAATCATTGAAAAATGGCTGAGGGTAAAATAATTGAACAGAACTTGGTATCAATTAAAATTTTCATCTAAAAAGATAATTCTAAATTTAATATATGTTTTTTTTTCTGCTGAAAAATGTCAAACTTTGACTTTATAAACAGCTAAATCGAAATGTGCTGAAACTACCCCTCCAAAAACTTACATCTCTACGGAAATCGATTGTTTAGGCTAGCAATCTGTAAGATTTATGTAAAGTATCTGTTCTCTATGTAAGCCATAATCATAAAACCACATAGAAAAACCCTTTTAACCGATTCATATTCCATTTTCAAAAACCATCCCTAAAACAAACGAACCGCCATCCGAATCCCTCAAACGACGTTATCCAGTCATTATGCAAAAGCGCTTGTACCATCCATAACAATATTATCATAAATACAACGCATAAAAACTCAATCCCTCCATAAAATACGTAAAATACCTAACAACCATCTGCAAAGCCCCGAGATTTCATAAAACACCCGAAAATTTTCCCTCCGAAAAAGATCGTTACAAAACCCGCGAATGGAGACCTTCGAAACGCGGCGGAGGGCGAGGGAAGCCTTCTGATTGGTCGTTTTGGAGAATGGTGCGCCGTGATTGGTCGGTGTGGTTGTGGGTGGGGCTTTGTGTCTGTGTGTGTAGGTGCGTTCGGCTTACGTTAATTGTGAGGCGTTTGGGTGCGTTCACTATATGTGTTGGACGTGTCTAGCAAATTGGACGTCGAGGCTTTTATTAGTTTGGCGTATGGCATATGGGTTTATGTAAATACATTGGTTTGCTAAACAGGGTGTCAGAGCTATCTCTAGCGGCTATCCGCAGCCTGTTGCCACGATTTCGAAGGAATTTCTGTTCTGAATTCATCATGGTATTTATTTGCGCGTTGATGACTCTACCACCAAGTATGAATCTGTGATGTAAAATATTAATACGAGATTCTAACAGCGAGCGTAGTCAATATTTTGTAGTAGGTAGGAGCATTTGACAATCACTCAGATTTATTACATAATATCAATCGTTAAAATGGAATCACTACCGTTATTCCAATTCTTGAATAAATAATTTATCTGTATTCACATCTTAATGATCATAAAACGATTTATCAAAGTTCTAATTAGACCAAGTAGGTATCTATTATTAGTAGGTATCAAGTATTTTTTCTCTGACTCAGCGTTCCCAAAAATCGCGTAAAAGTGATTCATCATCTTATTACCTGTTCAGGTTTTTCCTTTTGACGACTAGGTAAGTACTTACTAATGCCAAAGATTCATTCTAGATAGGTACTCTTGGTCCATCTTCTATACATACATAGTATAAAACAAATTCGCTTCCCGCGTCTTTACTCTGAGATCTTTTAAACTACGCAACATATGTCAATGCGGTTTTCGGCAATAGTCAGAATGACTCAAGTGGAAGGTTTATATGTATAATACGTGGGTGAAACCGCTGGCAAAAGCTAGTAAATGATAATAATTGCATGGGTCGAGACTGTTCTCCACAAATGATTGTTGAGTTAAACTGGTGTCAGGTTCCTGTCAAATGTTTGAACACTGGTTGCGAATTCAAATCTTAGTATGCATTTAAGTTACCATCTCCCTAGCATTTTATCGTGGCCAAATTCTGGGTAGACTGTTCTATATAGGTTGCTGACGACACGCTAAGAAGAAAATCACATTGGTGTTAGTGTTGTGTGGAAATCGGTTGTCATGATATGGCCATGTGATGCGGAGGACTGAGAAAAATGTCGTGAGGAAAGGTTTTTGTATGAATGTGGATTGCTATAAGAGTAGAGGAAGAGCATAGAAGCAATGGGTGAACTGTGTGAAAGATGATATGGCTACTGAGATGACCACTAATCTATATCTATACATATAAAATTCAAAGTCCTGAGTGACTGACAGATATATCAACGCACAGCCTAAACCGTTGATCTTAGAGACATGAAATTTGAAGGGTGTATTCTTTGTGAGGAGTAGGTATCCACTAAGAAAGGGTTTTTTGAAATTACATTCCTTAGAAGGTGAAATGGGGGGTTGAAATGGTGAATTTTTCGCCATCCACGTGGACGAAGCCGCGAGCAGAAAATTAAGGTAGTAGAGACATATTGAAGAAAAAGATACGTTGCGCTGACTCTAAATAAATTGGGATTGCAGCAAGAGTTTGATGATCACACCACTGTTAGTTTCAAAGACGGATGTCTTTAACACTTTACACACCGTCAGTAAATAACTACATATGTTAATACCACCGTTTCTGTTTACACCATATAGTTGCATAGCGTGACGAAACCCATGTTACATATCTACTTACATTTTATAAATTGGCGAGAAAGTTATACAGGGTTATTTGTAAAACACCGGTAACCTCTCAGGACTATGTTACTAACATCATAATCAACAACTTTTGTGCTATGACTTTTAAAAATTCATCATATTTTAGTTCATCAGATTTTCATACAAAAATCGGCCGCCCGTAAATAGTTCAAGTTCAAGCGCTCCCGCCACCCTAACTCCGCTCGCCTCGCTAATCTACTATGTGCTTTTTTTGTTTCGCATAGACTTCGTAATATTTAGACCGTTCAATTTAAATATTTTAATTTTTTTATTAATGTCTGGTGAACTAAAATATGACGAATTTTTAAAAGCCATAGAACAAAAGTTGTTGATTATGATGTTAGTAACACAGTCCTGAGAGGTTGCCGGTGTTTTACAAATAACCCTGTATAGTACAATACAGATAAAGATTTAGTTAATCATAAACTTCTTAATTAAGGTGAAAGTTAACACTGGCCTTCTCGTTAAAGAGACTTTCCAAAAAAGGTTTTAACTAAAGAGAAACAAGAGTTTAGACATTAAAACAAAAGAAGTAAAGCAATTCCGATTTGCTAAAATATTGTGCAAAAGGTTTTATAATGCTTGTGACTAAATATAAGCTTGCCGCACTTGATTCGTGGATGGGTGGCCATATTTATATATCAAGACGGTGCTTCGGAAAGTACTCTACGGTATGCCTTTGGTCCCGGTTGACAATTTTGAATCTTTGATAGTTGTTACGGGTCGTCAAAATACCGAAATTCTAACAACCAGTTATACCAAAGGTTATCGTGTTGTCCAGCAACTGGGTTGTGGAGATCAGACGGGCAGTCGCTCCAAGTAAAATATTCATATTTAGCTGTAACGGTGAGACCAGTAGCTGACCCCGACAGAGTGGGATAAGGCTAGGCAGACGATGAGGCTTTATTTATGAAAAAAAGATGGATGGATTGTGTTGAATATGATATGGCTAGGAACGAAATATATACTGAGATGAGTCTGCTGATAGAGGTGTATAGATATGGAAGTGAAAATGTATTTATTGTAAACCCTTAATACATTGTAATCAAGAAGTAGGTAATATGATGAAAGAAACATCAACGCGAAAACGGTAACCATTAATTCATCACAGCATGATTCCACCCCCCCTTTTTCCCCCTGATTCCCCCGTTGATCCCCTAGCGTAGTAATAATTCGTAAGCTATAAAACAAAAAAGTCATGTTTCATAGGAGCATTAAAAAAAAAATTGTCACAATTCTTCATCGCATAAAGTTCAAAACTATGTAATAAAAATCTAGCAAAAAGTAGTTGTTTCCCAAAGCCCGATCAAGTTACCAGACTAATTACTGATGTCAAACCGTAAGTTACTGAGAAGATTTGATTCGCTGTCTAAATCAGCCAATCAAAAACCTCTACAATAGACAAAGGAATTACTCCAGCTAAGAAAGAATATTAAAAACACAACGAAAATAGTTAAATACTTAAAGCACCAGAGTTTTAACCTAACATATTACAATAGAATAATGAGCAAATAAATCACGTCTAAGCCCAGAACAATAACGTTGAAAAATACTTAAAAAATCGTCATCGTACACTAAAATACAGGAAACATTCAAATCATAAACCACGGCGGCCATTACAATGTCGCATCCAAACAATAAAATTAGGGCACACATACAAAAAAACTACCAAATTTCATACTTCCTGCAAATGACTCAACTCTGTCCATAGATCACGAAATTATACTTATATAGCGCTAGAGTGAACGACATCACTTTACCAATATAATCCATACACATCAAAAACATAAACTACACCCGTATCCCCTAAAGATAAAGTCCAAATTAAAACGCAACGACGGCAAAACCAACGTTGAATGTAACATGAGACTCACGCACACATCCACAATATGACATACGCCTGTCCTACACGTGTCCGTGATTCTAAACGCACACATTCAAACGCACGCCTCTGATTGGTCGACAGCGATGCGCTCACGCATATATCAAGTAGATCTTTTACGTTTTGAAACCTGTTTTGCTGGGTAATTGTCGAGATTTTAGAAAGGCGGTCCGGCTGGTTGCTGTAACCAACTGGTTAGGTTGCGTCGCCTTCGTATGTGTTATTAACATATATATTTTTTATTGCCGGTTATGTAAAACGTTAATATTTATTGCAAATTATAGTGTTGCATACGTACATGAGGTAGGCATTTGGTTTGCATATATGTATTAATTAGGTAAATAATCCCTATTGCTTTGGTAGAGTAGATTTTCCGACAAAATAACAGAATTGTTAAAAAATTCTTATTCGTTACCCAAAGTTTGATATTGGACCAAATAAACAAGATTTATATTTGACGGTATGAGGGACCTCAACTAGTTTTTTTCTTAAAACCATCATTGGCAATGAATTTGATAATATGAAATCGAATGAATTATTAAAGTAGATGAGACAGTTAAGTAAGACTATTTTCCACAACTGAATAGATAGCAGAACACTTGTGATAATTCCTTTGTCCACCAACTTAATTTAAGCTATTGCTATCCTTTTCCTCTTAATTGAACAAGAAAGATACGGAAATAAATGATTGTTAACAAACTTGGTAGAACTCAAATTTTCTTCGGCGCAACTAAGACGACTGAATTCATCATGCTGAAAATCACGCTAAATGCAAGCGATCAAGACGTAATTTAGTTCGATAGTACTAAAACGTCATTTTTCATTGTGTTTCACTGTCTTTTACTTTAGATAGGAATACTCTTCGTTTAGTTTAGGTGGTAAATATAAGAATCTGCACCTTTATCCCTTAAAAACGCTGGACTATAATAGACAACACGCCTCATTCCGATTCAGCCCGACTCTTGCTGCTCTCTTCCAGCGATACCCAAAGTCGAGATCCGTACCCCACAGGGTGCCCTTAGTATGTAGTCGCTTTTCTAAGTTTTCAAGCCCTGGCTGGCGGTTTTCATTTATTGAGGCCTGGTCTGGCAAGTCCGGTTTAGCAGCCGAAAACCTCCTAGATTGATCTACAACATGTCAGCCGTCTTCCAACCGCTGTTGAATATAGACCTCCCTTTTATAGAAATCTATCCAGTTTACGAACAAGCATTTTACTTGCAGTAAAACAAACGTTACAAATTCATATAATTGATGGAGAACAGACGTTAGAAATCCACTATTTAATCAGAAATCTAAGCGATGCAACATAGTATTAAGTTGTGAAACATCACAAGGCTACAGCAGACGAGACTTTTATCTAAACTGAATTCTTCTTGTTGCTTAAGACTAACAACTTGTACTAAATTACTTATATCGTTTAAGATTGAATCAATGATATTGTAGCAGTAGTTTTCGAGTAGAAATGTGCTTGCAATATAGAACTCATCTTTCACATCAAATATAATTTTATGCTCCAACGCCAAAACTCTGCGACGTCAAAATTGAAGAGATTAACATCAAAGATCATTTTGGTTTAGCAAGTTAAAAATCAAACTATACCTATATTTTAGAGTTTATACAGGCCACTATTGTCACATTATTAGAAGAGACGTTGAAATAGGACCGATGTCGCAATTTTCCGGAATCGTAAAAAGTGACAAGACGATACGTGATGAGTTTAGTTCGCTATCTTTTGACGAGCTACTTGCAGACCGTGTATAACTACTGGATTAACAGTTAAAAGCATTAGAACCTCAAAAATATTCGTATAATTATTAGTCTAGTCTAGAGCAGTGGTGGCCCAGTGGTATCGACCCCGACTTACGATTTGTAGGTCGTGGGTTCGAACCTACGCAGGCGGTTTACTTTATGTAAATAATTTCGTAATCACTACTCTCAAAACGGTGAAAGTAAACATCGTTAGGAAACCAGCATGTCTTAGAGCCAAAAATTCGAAGACATGTGACGTGACATCTACCAACCCGCACTGGGCCCGCGTGGTAGATTACGGCCCACTCCCTATCACCGAGATGGGCTCTGTGTCCCAGCAGTGGGAACATTATAGGCTGATAATGAATTATTAGTCTACTTCTTCTGCGTTGTTTTAATGACTACAACATATGAATTTGGACCAGAATTCAACCACGTCGACAGCATGAGCTACTGCTCATGCTGTCGACGTGGTTGAATTCTGGTCCCACAAAAGCTTTAACATAGTGGCAGCTACGACAAATTTATATCATCGCAGCCTTTTGTATTGTATTCTAGAATTGTATAATTCTTGGTAGTTGTGGTCGAAATAGATGCTGCATATTATTTACAAGCTTGCTTCTGCCCGCGACTTCGTCTGCGTTAAATTTCGTGTTAAATTTACCACTTTTGCAACAAATTTCATTGCTACTCCGCTCCTATTGGTCGTAGCGTGATATTATATAGCCTTCCTCAATAAATGGACTAAGCAACACTAAAAGAAATTTGGAATTCAAACCAGTAGTTTCTGAGATCAGAGCATTCAACCAAACTTTCAGCATTCAACAGCTTTATAATATTGGTATAGATTTAACCCCTAAATGCATTGTGATGGAGATTTCCATCAACCCATTTTTCCGTTTCTGTTCGTCATTTTTTTGTTTTTGTTATTCGAAAAAAGTGGTTTATTATCTCACTACACATTTTGTTCTCAGTAGGTTAGTAGTGATTACATAAAGATGTAAATATCCACCAACCCATTAAAAAAAAAAAAGTATTTTTATGAATATATTTTTTTTAAATATTTTTTCCTTACTATATAGCTAATCTTACATCCAAATAAATTTAATTTGGTTAAAAAGTAAAAATCATGCATTTAAGGGTTAAATTTCTCACACACAAGTAGGAGTAGGCATTCTCTAAGTCTTCCACTAAGGGTTGTAAAGAGACAAGATGGCAGTTGCTCTGCGGGATAATTACGTAAACCACTATCAGTAGGAATAGGTTTTATCTTGACAGTTCAACAACATACATTGCTTTATTTACTTTGTTGACCAGACACATTTTTCGAACATATTAAGTAATGTATTAGCAATATCCTGTGCACTGCAAAATGATTCAGCCTCTGTTTTATGGTGTGGACGCAGTTAAGACTTTGATTAGGAGGAAATGGTAATTTTTTTAAATATCACAATAGTAATTTAGCTACTTTCAATTCTAATCTTATAATTATATCATCATTAATTAATTTTCCACGTGGTCAATGCCAATTGTTCGAGCGACTTATTTTTTAGATACTTCTTTATTTCTAGTCATCAAGCCACTGATTGTAGCGTCTAAAAATAGTAGGTACCTACACCCACAAATAAACATATCGTACAATAACATACAAAAACGTTACAAAATATCATCAAAAGCTTTTTACGTTTAATTCAAGATGGCTGACACAATGGCGTCGGGCTCGCATCCGGTCGTCGCATGGTAATCTGGCTTCCGGTCTGACCCTGCACGTCTGCGGTTTATTATCTCTGCAACTTTATTATTGTATTTATTAACGTTCATATTTCCGTGAAAGAAAATAAGGTTTTTGTGGGAACTGAAAAGGGCAAGGTAAAATATTTGTTTTGAGAAATATGCTGGAAATTAATTGGTATACAGAGGTCAGTGGTTGAAGGAGTTATGGGAAGTAACAGTTATAGATAGGTACAACGAAAACATTTTTTTTTTTAAGTAGGTACAATTTTTAATTGTATTTCATTGTGAGCAGTGTGATTACAGACACTTAGACCTAACATCGTGCATGATACAAATAAGACACGTGAATACAAAAAAGAATTTGAGAAAAATGAATACATTATTGTGTATGTAGGTACCAGAGACCCGATGCATCGTCATATTTTGCACTAGTGGCTTTGCCGAAATGGTATGTCAATAAAACATAATCTATGTTCCCAGGGTTTAAAGTATTCCTATTCTATATTTCATCAAAATCGGCCCAGCCGTTCCGGACATTACTCCCTATATACAAACGAATTTTACGTCATTTTGGTATATATAATCCAACTTGGATTTGTACAAACAGAAGATCTTTGGAGAATTTCTTCGAACTTTCTGCCTATAAAAGAAACTTAAATTACTGTATATAAAAAGAAAACACTCTGAACATCCAGTTTTGATATACCACGAGGCAATCCCATACCCCATAAGCACCCCGCATTACCATATTTCCCATACCCAAAAACCTTTATAATAATACACTCAAAATATTTCAGCAGATGGGCGCTCGGAACATAAAAAGGCGCATTCCCATAGAATTCCCATGAAACAAAAGACGATCCCTTTCCGTCACGGTTCGCAAAGCATACATATTTAGTTTTATAGGATGCCATGGTTATCGCACGGAGTAAGGATAATGTTGGGAAATATGACAATTTGATGGTTATCTTTTTATTTTTAGATATGGGATCAAGAGTGTGATAAAGCTTATGTAGTAATTGCTGTGTTAATTAATGTTTACTCCTTGTTTATGCCTTGAGAAGTTATGCACTTACAAAAAGCGATAATGTTGGTCATTTCACGATTTGTGAAATAAAATCTTATTCTGCTGATTACGCCGGCTGTCGCCGAAAACAGCGACAGCCGGTGCTAGGACAGCGCTAGGACTCTGTCCCGTAAAGGGTCGTACATAGCATTATGCTGAGCGATGGCTATTTTGTGTGGTTGTGATGCTTATTTCCGTCTACTTGTTCTTTTGTTTTCTTTCTCTGTGTCTGTCGCCAGTGGTATCAGCCCCAACTAACAAGTTGTAGGTCGTAAATTCGAACCCAGGCAGGCGCTATACTTTGTGTATTTAATTTCATCACCACAGCTCCAAAAAAGGTGAAGGAAATCATCGCGAGGAAAGCGGTATGTCCTGGAACCAAATATTCGTGAACATGTAACACCCCGCGTGATAGATTACGACTCAATCCCTCTCACAAAGAGGAGG
This sequence comes from Aporophyla nigra, assembly GCA_947507805.1. NCBI lineage: Eukaryota > Metazoa > Arthropoda > Insecta > Lepidoptera > Noctuidae > Aporophyla > Aporophyla nigra. The sequence goes on along the minus strand of OX382316.1, from coordinate 14,702,764 downwards.
CCTGTTTCCCAGCAGTGGGGGCATTATAAGCCAATTGTGTGTGTTCTTTTTCTGCCATAAATAATATTTGCTTTTCTTTGCCTTTACCGCCGTAAGCTTGAGTTCTACCTCCTCTTTGCGAGGGCGATGTAGTACCTACAATGGTTATCTTCATAGACAATTATGGGGGTCATAATTTAATCACTTGACCAAATACTTCCCAAGTGTCTTCTTTCTAAACAATTATCTTCTGGAATTATGATTATAGTGCCAGCTTATTATCTTCCCACAGCTGGGTAAAATCTTCTTTTCACGCAGAGAAGGCACGAACATTGATCATCACGCTTGCTCAAAATGAGATGGCGATTTGATATGCTTATTGAATCAGTACCCTAGTCGTTTATTTGCTCATCACACCAACCAAATCAATAGATCCAAAGCCACATTTTGCACCGCAATATCTTTCATAGAACACGGTCATCCACCTTACAGAAAATACATTACAAACCACTTAAAATATTAACAAAATATTGCACGAACAACCACAAAAACTTTGCCATTCCTTTGGAAAAGTTCAAAAATACCTGCGCGTTCGTGGAAAAAAGGTTACTAATTATAAAAGCTTACAAAAACTGACAGGTTACCGAGGGGGTGCTGTGGAGCATGACCGGCTTGTCCTTGCACCTGTATGCTCCTATCCTCAAGGGGTCGATGTAGCTATACCATAGTGACCATCACTTTTAAGACGGTCTTTTTAGAAAATGCAGTGTTTAGATGAGATTTTCGGGGCTGTCACATGCATCTGATTTTTAAGCACCTCGATCTGTATTAGGCATTGTTAAACCAACCAAATTGAAGCCCTCTGATTTATTTCTCTCTGTTTTTATATACTTACACATAATATATTAATTTTAGTGTTTAGATCGTTCATTGTATTTATGACTAGCTTCTGCCCGCGATTTCGTCCGCGTCAATATTTCGCCCCCCTTCCCGTCGCATCGAATTGCCTGCCATTTTTCATTTGCTGCTCCGCTCCTTTTAACCCTAGCGTGATGTTATATAGCCTAAAGCCTTCCTCAATAAATAGGCTACTCAACACAAAAAGATTTTTTCAATTCCGACCAGTAGTTTCTGAGATTAGCGCGTTCAATCAAACAAACAAACTCTTCAGCTTTATAATATTAGTATAGATGTCACCAAATTGATAAAAGAAATGAGAGAGCTAAGAATGTCGACAGTTAATCTCTTCTACACCTGTCAATACAGTATAGCTGTAATATAAGTAAATCTTACAGTGATTCGAACGTTACCATCAGCGGTAGACTCTCAATTTGACGGTTCAAAAATTAATTGCATCATTTACATTGTTAAGCAGACAAATTGGACGAAATTAGATATGAAGAAAGATTAAGAAATCCTTTAAAATGATTCAAATCGTGATAAATAGTGAATTTCGCAATAGGAGTGTCGGCATAAACTTCTAGATGTTATTTACGCAACGCAAGGAGATCTCACAGAGTATTCAGAACTTTACCTACGAGTATCTTAGCAGGAATACACCATTTATAAGGGTGTGTTTTGATGCATAACGACTCCTTGCACCTGCAAATTTTAACCCCTTAGGGTGAACGTAAATTATAGGTTTGTCAATTTCCTTAGCTTGTTTTTCGCAATTTTAAAGGTTACTGTAGTTTAAAGCATCTTTACATCATTCCAAAACCTCTCTGTCACTCAGAAAGCACAGTAAACGGTTGGTCCCGGCTGTCTTTCGGGGATCTTTGACAGTCAATAAATAAATAAATAAAATAAATATCTTAGGACAACCAACACACCGTTATCTGATCCCAAACTAGGCAGGATCATTAGACGCTCGAAAGTGTAACAGCTAGTCTTACAGAATCGTATTACCCAAATACAGCGTCGTAAAGGTCAGATAGGCAGTCGCTCTTTGTAAAATACTGGTATTTAGCTGCATCTGGTTAGACTGGAAGCCGACCCCAAAATAGTCAGAAAAAAGCTAAGCAGATGATGTTGACTACTTTTAAGCTCCAATACATTTTACTAGAATCATTATCCCAGACGAAAGGCATCCTTTGCTGGACATCGACCTCTAGCAAACAACACCATAAAACACAGTCCTGTGCTCCTCACATCTTACGGATTCTTGTCACCTCCATCTGGTTATCAGTCTACTTACCATGGAAGGTCTCATAACTCATGGAACTAAAGGCGAATGCCTAGGTCAAAATCTGTACCTATGCAGCAAAGTCTGTACATTTTATGTGATACAAGCAACACGCCCGTTCTTCTCAATTTAAATGGCGATAAATCAAAATATCATTTTTTTCTGTGCAGCATTTAAGTTAAATGTTAAAGTTTTATACACATAGACCTTCCGAAACGAGTTCTCTAAGACTCGAATGATGCCAAAACCCGTCCCTAAGTTCATTGAGTAATTTTGAAGATCTTCAACCGTGACTTTGCCCCCATGGCGGATTACGGCCTATTCCTTCATACAGAGCAAAATCACACAGAGTTTCACTCTGTATGAAGGAATAGGCGTGATTCTAGCAGTGAGAACAGTATAAGCTGATAATGATAAGCGATTACATAGACAGACACGAAAAGCATCTATATTATGCTATCTCTACAGATAAAAACAGGTAATAAAACACTGAGTTGGTATAAGACCTCAAGACCTCTTGGTATCCCATAACTACATAACTGCATCAACCATAGATCCATAGGGCGCAGTATGCTTCTATGCTATGACGACAACGCTCGACATTTGGAGGGGGAGCGCCGGCGCATGACGGGCGCGTCCTTGCACTTGTGAATGTGTAGTTATCGGTAATAATAGTGCATCGGAATAAACAACACTGTATGCCCTTTGAGGTGGGAGTTTTTACTTTCTTTAAGTTTTTATTAGTTTTTCAAAAGCACTAATTTCTTATGAAGGTTTCGTGTTAATGTTAAACGTCAAAATTATACTCGTATCAAGTTTTTGGTCGGCTGTTCCTGATTCTGTAAACCAATCACAGCAGTAGACACGAGTTTGATATTTTGTTAAATATTCTTTTAACTTTCATTCACAATATCGGGTCAAAAAAAAAAACATAAAATTTTATTTCACATAAACCTACACAATAACGTCAGTAGGTAAGTGCAGGGTTCCAATTGGTCGTTTCCTATGGAGAAGAGCCGGCAAGAAACTCCACGGTTACGCTTTGAAAAATTTGGCTTTTACAAGGTTTTCAAATTACACTGTTAATAGATATAAGACAGAAATAGAAAATGGTCTGTTAATAGATATAAGACAGAAATAGAAAATGGTCTTCAAATCAACAGGCCTTGTAGCATCCAACGTTCTCACAATCATTAAATATTAAATAATATAATCTACGTAATATGAAAGATAAATAAAATATAAATCATGATTTTCACTACAACCACTAATATTATTAGAGTTTAGAGTTTTAATTTGAGTTGTAGGTATTTGAAGTCAAATCTCTGGGTTACAGACCTATTTTCTTGTATAATATCCTCAAAAACTGATTACATAGATACCTCAAATGATAAGATATAAATGCAAACCTTCATCACCATTTCAGCTCAAAGAAGTCCACCACAGGACATAAGCCTCCCCCAAAGGGGGTGTTTGCCATAATGACCGCGCTTGACAGGCGGGTTGATATTAGCATTATGGTGGTAAAATAAATGCATAGAGAACGCTGCTGCCCATTCTCTAGTAAGTCCCTTAGTCGACTCTTACGACACTCACGGGAGAAATGGGATTGTACTATTCTTTACGCCCGACACTGCACGGATAAATGCTAAAATTAATATCAAAATGATGTTGGCAACAAAACAAATATAAAGTTCAAAAAAATCAAAACGCGAAATTGTCCGTAAAGTTATTCGAAATGAGAACTCCCTCTCAACGGAAGTGGCACCGGATGTCCTCCCCCCACATCTAAATTGGATGCGCTGTCCAGTTTTATGTTATGGGTGCCCATAACTAAACATGTACCTACATGTTTATGGACATTTTTATGGGAATATGAAACCATGGGACTTGTTTATACGATTTAATTTTGAGTAAGTGTTGCCATGTGTGGGGGTTCGTCATTTGAATCTGTGTGTGGTGGAATTTAAGTGTTGTGGCTTTGATTTACTTTCTCCTGTGTCTGACCTCTTAAGTATTTTTGAAAAAAATATGTTTTCATCTTGTTACTTTCTAAATTACAATCGGTAATTAGTCCAATATTCGAAACGAGGAAGGCACTTTAATTTGTGTAAAAAATTTCATAACCACCGCTCTCAAAACGGTGAAAGAAATCATCGCAAGGAAACCGACATGTCGTAGAACCAAAAATTCTAAAACATGTGACATCTACTACTCCGTATTGGGCCCGCGTGGTAAATTACGGCCAATTCCCTCTCAGTGAGAAGCGGCCTTTGTTCCAGCAGTGGAAACGGTATAGACTGATTATGTAATTAGTCCAATAGACTTCGAAGTTTTACCAATGATAAACGATGTGGTCCTAAAAAATTATAATTTCACAAAAAGACGGAAACGACTTCCAAGAAAAGTTTTTATTTTAAACTTTTTAGTTTTGCTACCTACTCTACACACATATCTGTATACCACTACTTGCTTACTAAATAACAATGACAGTAATTTATTATAACGTCATCTATATACATATACACTAAGTGAAAAAAAAAACATATTATTGAAGTTCACTCCAAAATAACCAAGTCCATTTAATACAATTTATATACGATCACCCCTGAAGCATGAAAACAAGAACTTTTAAAATCAAACCAAAATTTAAAAAAAAAACGCCGTATTGAAAACCTCCTCCTTTTTAAGTTGCTTTTAACAGCTGTCTTTCACTGTCATAAAAATGGAATAAATCCATAGTTCTTAGTTTTATTTTAAACGAGCTTTTGGCAGCGTCTTCACCTGCGTATTATACATATAAAGCTTCATCTTGAATCACTCAGTCTATTGATGAAACTGCGTAGTTTAAAAGATCTAAACGTACAGACACGGTAATTGTTTTAAACTATACTTATTAAGAATACCAAACAAACTCAGTCCCCCAAGAGAACCCCCGAAGTTATTCTCGTTGACCCAGATCCATATTTTCCAAGAACTGTTAGATGTCTGCGAGGGGCCTGAGTGGCTGGACACCTGGCGAGAGGAGCTGAGACGTTGAGATGTACTGTCGGCAAGCAAAATAATTTGTAGATAAAGATTTTTAAATAATCAGTAATGTTTTAATGAAAATCAAATGCTAGTTGCTGGCATACCTAGCGATGCTAAAAATTGAAAAATTAAAATTTGTGATTGTGCGCGAAATAAAATTACTTAATAAGATTTCGCAAAAAAAAAAACACATACACACTTCTACGCTCATTAAGAACATAACCCCCTTTTTTGGGCAGTCATGTAAAAATTGTGATTAAAAAAAACCTACCTGATTCTTAAGGTACTTACTAGGTATATTGAATGCATTAAGGCTTCATATACAATTTGAATCGTATACCTATGGGGGGACTCGTGGCCTACTAATATCAGCCTCACGGGTCGATCCATCAGATTATGCTACGCTTGCAAGCGTTGGTCCTTGAATGGGTGCCCATCTTTACATACCAAGGCTCCTCCGTACCTCCGTCCCAGCTACCATTTGTAGATCTTTGAAATTCGTTACGGGTCGTCAGAAGCCCGAAAGTCTGGCAATCACTCTCATCAAGAGATATCGTATTACTCAGTTAATGAATTGTGGAAGGCAGGTAGGCAATCGCCCCATGCAAAATACTGGTACTCAGCTGCATCCGGTAAGACTGGAATCCAACCCCAATATAGTTGTGTAAAGACTAGGCAGATTGATAGATATTATATATTTATGTATGGTAAAGTATATATTATGTTTATGGTTTAAATAAGTTATACGTTTATATTTAATTATCCTCAAATTCCTTGCAACTACCACTGTTTGTCTCTGCATCACCTGAAGGTTGACAAGTATAAAATGCCTAGTGCATTAAGTTTGTCTCTGTACAGACGGCAGCACATCAAGGTACCCGAAACTGTCAAATTGTCCCAATTTATTTTGAACCTAATGCTTTAGCGAAAAAGTTTAAAATCTAATAAAGAAATTTGACAGATTGTAGTAGCTCAATGTGCTAGCGTCTGTACATTTATGTGCTTAAATTATTAAATAAATAAATATTTAACAGTAACTATACGATTTAGAACTATACGTAAGAGTAATCCAAAATAAACACTCTCCAATTTAATTTATTAATTTATTCTTCTACGAACTCTACAATCTGTCGGTACCGTCGCGTCCCCAGCTTCCGGGCGGCCATCTTGTGCGCTATTACGCTTAATCACTACCTGAAATAAAGCCTTATTTGTGCCTTAGCTTGTTATACGAATTCCTTTGACATCCTTATATCAGACACGGTAATATGATTTTAAGGAAAAGTATATTTTTTTAGAAAATTGGTATTAATAGATAATTCATTTATATTTTATAGTGGTTTCTGAGCTATCTATCCCAAATGTCGCGTTCCGCACATAAAGGTTTCAGTAGGGAGGTATTGAGTTAAGGATGGATGTAGAATCTAGAAGAGTCCCTTTATTATGATGATTACAAAAAAAAAACGTAATATTTTTGTTTCTCTACGTTGTATGACATTTGCATGCTAGATTAAGGCAGAATGTACATGGATCCTATTATTTAATTTAACAACTTATATGTATGTAACACAACCTACATTCTAAGCAAATAAAGACCTATTCTATTCTACGTTTTTTTGTAACAGACATCCAAAGTTAAAATTATGAAAAAAAAAAACTAGTTACGAGAAAATGGAGTTTGAAAGTTAAGGTTACAAAAAAAAAAAAACAATATTCTAGTCACGGCAATTCCTGGCTAACGCCCAACACATTATATGCATCAATGTATCACTAACATAACCGATACTGTACTGTCAATATACAAATAGTATTAAAATTCAAAAACTCAAGATAATAATTATGAAAATATCGACATTTTATAAGACCTACCGATACTAGTACCTTTTTACAAAACATTTTCTTTAAAAAAACATGTGCTTAGAAATGTTGTCTGTAGATGTTAATTGTATCGAATTGTAGCTTTGTTGGAGAACAATAATCAGTAAAAATCACAAAATGCCATATTTCCACCCGATTTTACAAAAACGCAAATAACCCGGAAACTAAATGCCGACTAGGCTGAGTCAGCGTTAAGGCCCTCTTGTAGTTGACGACTTTTCGGCGAACACTGGCTGGTCGTTGTGAGCGCTTGAGCTGCTAGATTTTGTGTATAATTGTTTCGTGGATGAAAAATGATAAGGAAATTATAAAATATTTTCTCAGCATGCCTAAAACCTATCTTTTGGTATGAGTTTTACATGGTTTAATGATGGAATCTCTTCAAGGTACGCGTTTTAAATAGCGATTTAGTGTCATCTTTATGATTATTTTTTATTGAGCCAATTGTTTTAATTCACGTTTCTATCTTCACACAGCTCTTAACAGTATGTTCAATTTTCCTAAATTATTATTTTTTACGGAAACTAGTCATTTTGCTAGATTTACAGAGGTTCAAAAAAGTTAAAAAGTACTGCAACCTCACCTTAAGTCAGTCTTTGTTAAGTATTTTTGTGTTGTGCTCATAGGTACATACATAACATACCTAAACTAACACCTTTTTCCCATGGCAGTAACTACAGAACGCCACCTGCTACGGTCCTGGCAATCGCTGTATGTAGATTCTGTAATGAGTTTCAACGGGATTTACTTAAGATTTTAGGTAGTTTTTGGCAGTCCCATAGATGTTTGCCTTATGTAGGTATATAGTTCGTAGAATATCACTTTGTTTAGGCAATAATTTAATAATACAAAAATAAAAATATCTGATATGGTTTGGTCATGTTGAGAGGATGAATGAAGGTCGGCTCACAAAAGATATTTACAAGGCAGATGTGCGTGGAAACACCGGGAGGGGACGCCCTAGGAGGACATATAGGGACCTTATTGGTGATGTTCTTCAGAAAGGTCAGGTGCGTAGTACTCGCAACCGGCGTGTGTGTATGACCAATTGTATGAACCTAAACGAGGCAAAAGAAGTGTGTAGAGATCGTAGCAGGTGGCGTTCCGTGGTTTCTGCCTACCCCCATGGGAAAAAGGCGTGATTCTATGTATGTATGTAAAAATATCTGACACTAGCTTTTGTCAGTGGGTATCGGATAGCGCACTATCTTGAATCACTCTATCTGTTAATGGAAACCGCAATGAAATTCATTGCGTACTTTAAAAGATCTAAGCGTACAGACACGAATTGCGACTTTTTTATACCTACTATGTAAAGATAAAGATATTCGAATATTGACAAGATAAACAGAAAACTATATACACAAACTATTTTAATAAAGTAATACAGAACAAAACATAAATATAAGGTGGAAATAAGTATGTATACTGGCTCAGACAGGTAATACTGTAAGGTACAAAAAAAAAACAATGTATAAATAACCAAATTACGAACGGATGATCATAAATAACACTATTTTGGCAACGTTCGCGGCTGAACGTAATTTATTGTTTACAAAAACAATTCTGTTTGTTCTGTTCTATAAGCCTTTGGTTTACGCACTGACGTGTTTCCATTTTGTTTTTAACACGCTTTTAATGCACCTTCACCTATATGTTTGTAACCGACTCCTTTGGACTCGATTTTGACCCACTTCGAACGGTCAGATTTCATTTAAAGTTGGTAATCTTATCGAGGACCGATGACAATACAATAATTTCATAAATTTGTACCATTATCCTTGCCAGGGTTACCAGGATAGCAAAAAAAAACTATCTTCGAAAACTTCGCTGACATACGTAACAAAATTCAAAAACTACGCTGACATACGTCACAAAATTTGAAACACCCTAAAAAATTGAAAATGAATAATAGTTTTAAAAAATAACACGCTTCTGTAGAACACCAAACTAAAAAGTAGAAAATTATGGATAAAAGCGTGGGGTTCTTGATATCTATTAAAAAATACCTCAAAAAGCACCCCACGCTTTTTTCCATTATTTTCTACTTTTCAGTTTGGTTTTCTACAGTAGCGTGTTTTTTTTAACTATATTTTTTTTTCTCTTTTTTGTGTACTGTTAGTTGTATTTCTCAAATGAAAACTAATCTGTTAAAGATACATTTACGCCAACGGACGTAAATATGTCGCAGTGTTAACTTATCGTGCACTTTTGGTGTTGAGCCGAGCATTAAGAATTCAACAAAGCAATAATGACAGCTAAGAAATGACCAGTCCTAAATGACGGCACTTGTTCACGAACATAACATGACGTTCTGAGTAACTTTAAACCATCTACCATAATCAAATTCAGATTTCAGGTAACGTTATTTGCTCAACACACATGTGTACATATTATTAATAAAAATGTTTTAAGTACATGGAGTTGCCCTAACATGTTTACCATATTGTCATGAATAATAAATAATGATTAAATACGCAATCAATTATAATAGTGAATTAAACAATAACTAATCATTTAAAAATATATATATAATATATCGTTTTTTTTTTTGTTTTTAACAGTTTACAGTTACTAATTGAACAAGTGTATAAAACAATAATTATAATTCTTAAAATCTATACATTGTTATAAAAAATAGTAGGTATAATATTATTAACTAAAAATATAACTTTTAATTAAGCACCCAGTGTTCTTCCTCCTCTCTCCTACTTGATCTTGATGTGCCCGACAGGGTCCATAATTGTGACTTAAATAATGATGTCCCTTCCAACTATGCTTTAACATTATGGTACGCAATAAAGAATTGAGAATTGAGAATGGAGTGCAAGTATTAATAAAAAAGTAGAAAAAAAAATCAGCCTATAATGTTCCCACTGCTGGGAGACAGGCCTCCTCTCATTGAAAAGGAGTAGCCCGTGGTCCACCACGCCAGCTCAGTGCGGGTTGTTGGATGGCACATGTTCTCGGATTTTGGGTTTTATAGTACATGCCGGTGTCCTCACGATGGTTCCTTTCACCTTTTTGAGAGCAGTGGTGGTGGAATAATTGTCACAAAGTAGAGTGCCTGTATAAGTTCGAACCTAAGAGCTGCAACTCAAAAGTCGCGGCCTTTACCACTGGGCCATCACTGCTCTTCAAATCTATTGACAGGTCAATTAAAATTCAATCAAGTAAATGTACTAAACAGTAAATTCATCTAAAATAAAAAATAAATTATTTTGATGTTTTGGTTATCATAAGAAAATTCGCGACGCTTTCTTCCTAATGAAAAATAATAAAAGCAGCATAGTATGGCTGTCCTAGTGTAGGGCAAAGACCTCTACTGATCACTACCCTTGCTCAAGACGGGTTGCCTGTTTCAGGGTTATATTAACTATTATGTGATAAGACACGGGTTCGGTTTAAAAGTAGTGACTAAAATTGAAATGAGTAGATATGCTTATATGGTTTGGTCATGTTGAAAGGATGAATGGAGGGCGGCTAACAAAAGTTTACAAGGCAGATGTGACTGGACACGCCGAAAGGTAACATCCTAGAAGAACATATAGTGACCTTATTGGTGATGTTCTTCAGAAAAGTTAGGTGCGTGGTAACCGGCATGCGTGTATGTAAGAATCATAGCAGGTGGCGTTCTATACTTTCTGCCTACCCCCATGGGAAAAAGGCTTGAGTTTATGTACTTTATTATTAACTATTAGTCCTGGTTTTGCCGAAATATTAGATTTTTTTCCACCAATGTCTACCAAGATTATAACTCAGACAATGAAACTAAAGAAACACCTACAGTGAATTTTAACACCTCATCTCCCAAATCCATCACAAAACTACTCGAAAACCTTATCACTCCGCTCCGATAAGAAACAAAACAGCCGGTTCAAACCGGTTATCGACCGCGGGGCGTGTCGGATCGATCGTCACGCCTCGTGCCCACCCCACCCGGGTAGGGAGCGCCGTGAAAGTGTAGCGTAAGATGAGAAGGGATGTTAGCTTTGTGCTGAGAGCGAAAAGTTGCGTGTAGTTTGGATAATTTTTGTATACCTGGGCCATATTTGGCCTGGGCTATATTTCGGTATATTTATCTTGTTTGCGTTTATTTGTTAAAACGAACACAACATCTCGCCTTTTTTCGTCGTAGAGTTGAGCAGAGGTGTACAGAGGTGTACCTGTAGTATACCCACATTTTACAAGTTATGAAGTACCTAATTGAGAACGAGCCTACTACCATCAGTTGGGGCACAAATTCAGTCTCCGGGCGCCCTTCGTGACATTCCAGATAGAAAAACGCAGCACCTTTCCCGACCTGGGCATCTAACCCTGCATATTCAGCAGTAGCCCTTATGACCTAGTGGTCAACAAGACCAACAAGGCAGTTAGTTAATACGAAGACTAATATCTCATACCTTTAAACGAGCAATTCTTGTATATATATATATAATCTGAATCTCGGAAACGGCTCCAACGATTTTCTTGAAATTTAGTATACAGGAGGTTTCGGGGGCGATAAATCGACCTAGCTAGGATTTATTTTTAGAAAATGTCTTATTACCAAAAAAAAAAACCGAGCGGAGCTCGGGCATCCAGGTACTAATATTAAAGTTTGTTATATTTTCGTCTTCAGAAGCAAGTCTTGTAACAAAAGGCAAGAAGACTGAAGTCAGTTGTTTGTTTAAGCGTGATGTTCTACGCTTGTTGACGTCTTTTAAGCAGTTGAAAATAGAAATAGTACTGTTGTTGTGTTGTCCTATCACCACAAAAAATAAGACAGATACACTAGTGTCAAAAGAAAACAAATCAGAAAAAAAATCTTTATATATATAATTCTACTGTACGTGTGTATGTCACTGAACTCCTCCTAAACGGCTGGACCGATTTGAATGAATTTTTTTGTATGCGTTTGGGTGGCAACCTGAATGTAAACCATTCAGGTTGCCACCCAAACGCATGCAAAAATTTTCACTATTGGACCGGGAAGTGGCGCTGCTATCGAGTTCTAGGAAACAGGACAACGTCAGTACGGTCAGCTAGTATATATATATATTTGAGTGAAAACCTGATCCTTTAAATCCAAACTATAGAAAAATAGCTATTATCGTTACAATTTGAAATCTCCATTCTTTTATTACACTGCTTTAAAAAAATTAAAAAAGCTCAGCCACATCTCATACATTATATTGATACTAGAAATATTCTTAATAACTAAAGAATTAATGTACTTGACAATTACGACTTACATCATTATTATTCTCCTGCCTATATCTCAATTTATTTGGGGTCGGCGCAAAATGTCTTTTTAACCAACTTCAAAAAAGGAGGAGGTTATCAATTCGGCTGTATTTTTTTAAAATGTTTGTTACCTCATAACTTGTGATTGAGTGAACCGATTTTGATGATTCTTTTTTTATTTGAAAGTTGGTGCTATAAGTCTTAAATTTGCATTAAGTATTTGCGCGACAAATGAACGAATAACGCGATTAGATTAGTGCGGGGTATCTACCATAACTAAAAAATTAAAAATAAAAACTTTATACAAAAAAAATAACAACCGACTTCCTAAAAAAAAATACAGTCGAATTGATAACCTCCTCCTTTTTTTTTAAGTCGGTTAAAAAACACTACAAAGTGAAAAATTACTTTAATTTCGGAAGTTGGTGGCAAAAACTCCTTAATTACAGATCCTAAGATACCGACTTCCAAACTTAAAGTTATTTTTGACTTTGTAGTGTATTTTTTAGGAAGTCAGTTGTTATTTTTTTGTAAAAAGTTTTTCTTCCACTCTTCTATATTAGTCGTCATGTAGTCATAATTCATACAGTCCATCCATCGATTCATTGTTTTCCCTCTACTCTGATAGCCATCGACATTCTTACTCAATACTTTCCTCATGACATTTTCCCTCATTCCTCCGTACCACGTAACCATACCATGACAAACGATCCCCACACAACTTTTCAGTTATCGGTGCCACTTTCAGACTCCCTACAATTACAGAGCATTGATTGAAATATCTTGCTGCGTTGAAATACTAAACTTAAAAACAATTCTACGTCATCATCTCCAGAACTAAGCCAAGCATTCGATACTGTATGCCCACGTCCATTAAGCATGAAACGGTAACATTACGTCACTGAGCCACAACCATCGATCGGTCTGGTCCACGCCCGATACGCCGATACGCCCCGATACGCCCGGGTACGCCGGTACGCCCGGCTAGCGAGTCGATACCCGGTTCACGGCCGGGCCTCATCAATAATGTACTCCTTTGTATTGGAGATTTGACGGTATGTTGGGGAGATATTATGAAAGGTAGTTGGTAGTACGAAGCGAACAATGGCTCAATTGTAGAATTTATTTGAAGCAAGTCAGTAACGAAGTCCACAAGGTGTGTTTTCAGTCAGGAATCTCTTAGTAGGTATTCTAGAATTTCTCAACGTGATAGAATACAAACTGGCTCACTCCGATTTACAATTGCCTGAAAACCAACCCAAAAATATGGTGAAGGAACTGTCTGCTGTATCCATACACATTGTTCCTGTTTCTTCTAATATAAAATCATGACACGTTAACTATGCTGGGGCGGCTGTTGCAGGTGAGGAAAACGTCCAACGACGGAAATATTCCAATCTCATTCGAAGTTATATATTCGAGCCGTTTGGGGTTGAAATATTAGGGCCATGGGGTCCGAGTGCCCACTTTGTTTTTCGAGACATAGCCAAGCCGGTTAGTCGACTCTTCACGTGACCAGAGGGCTGGCCTAATTTTTGAACAAAAACCAGCATTGCCATACAACGTACCACTTAGCCTTTTGGGCACTTTTCACATTGACAGCGATGCAGTCAAGTTAGTTGATGCCCTCTGATTCTTTTCTCTCTGTTTTTATAAACATGTACATATCCTACTTCCTACTAATATTATAAACGCGAAAGTTTGTATGTATAGATATATGGATGTTTGTTCCTCTTTCACGCAAAAATTACTAACCCGATTTAGATGAAATTTGGCACACAAATAGTTTATAACCTGAATTAACACATAGGGTACTTTTTATCTCGGTAGTATGTTCCCGCGGGATATTTTCCGACCCCCACGCGGGCGAAGCCGCTGGCAAAAGCTAGTTATTAATAATATATAATTTTATTCGTTAAGTAATATGCTGTATTATTTTCCCAGGTCACGGCGGAGTAAACCAATTAGGCGGAGTATTTGTAAACGGGCGACCGCTTCCAGACGTTGTGCGACAAAGAATAGTCGAGCTGGCGCACTCCGGAGTGAGACCGTGCGACATCAGCCGGCAGCTGCGCGTGTCGCACGGCTGCGTCTCCAAGATACTGTCGAGGTAAGTACGATTGAAGATTGTAAGACTTTTTATGTGTTGCTTTTAGGTCCGCAGATTTGCGGGTAATTGTTCCTTTTGGTACTGGTTGCTTAAATGCTGAGCGATAGCCAACATTTTTGTCATTGTTTATTTACTATGACACTCCGACAACAAAGTCTCAAATCATTCATAGGTACCAAAATTTCTTAATTGAATACTTTTTTTTTTGGAATGTCATCTTGCATCTTAGAGGTTGTCGTCTGCTTAACCGGACTTGCCTGTGAGTACCTTAATAAATAAAGGCCTCCAGCCAGGGCTTAAAAACTAAAAAAAACCGGCCAAGTGCGAGTCGGACTCGCGCACCGAGGGTTCCTTATAAACCTATAGTGTTTAATACCTCTACGCGTTCATGAGGAAAGGGGTAGAAAGTCTAAAATTATTAAAAATATTTTTATTATATGATGTAACTAAAAATTTACGGTTTTCGCAATTTTTCCTATATCTGTGCTATAAGACGTTGCTTCGTGCCAAATTTCAAAATTCTAGATCGACTGGAAGTACCCTATAGGTTTTGATTCCCTTGCGAGTTTCGAAAATTTGCGGAAATTTGCGGCATAAACGGCTATATCTTTTGATTGCGTTAGCTTAGAAAGTTGGTTTTTTCACAGCTCCAAGGGACAGTAGATTTGAGTATTTGATATAAATTTCAGCTTGATACATCCACGCGTTCCTGAGAAAAAGGGTCTTGACAGACAGACGGACGGACGGACGGACAACAAAGTGATCCTATAAGGGTTCCGCTTTTTCCTTTTGAGGTGCGGAACCCTAAAAACTAGAGCGAATATTCGCTAAGGGCACCCCCTGTGGAGTACGAACCTCGGCGTAGGGCATCGCGTGTAGAGGGCAGCAAGGGATGGAAAGACTTCGATTCATACTATCGTGACCTTGTCACTTATAGGTGTGCACAGTTTTTTCATTATGTGATACAATGACGTTGACTGGCCTGTTAGTCTAGTGGTTAGTGACCCTGACTGCAAAGACTGAGGTCGTGGGTTCGATTCTCACCCAGGACAAATCTTTGTGTGATGAGCACAATCATTTGTTCTTTGTCTGGGTGTAATTTATCTATCATATGTATGTATTTAGAAATATATAAGTATATTTATCAGTTGTCTGGTAACCATAGTACAGGCTCTGCCTAGTTTGGGATCAAATAACGATGTGTTGGTTGTCCTAAGATATTTATTTAATGATTAGACTATAGTGAAAATTGTAGACAAAGCATTGTAGGATCATTGAATGATTGCATTGACTTTTACATTTCAGTGGTAACAATATCGATTAAGTACCGATATAAATATATCATGAATATAAAATGTAAAAAGAAAATGTAAAAATGTAAAAAGAGTTTTTTTTTAATCTAACAATATTAAAAAGAGAAATTAATTATAACAGAAATAGAAATTGTTGGTTATTGTTGACATCATGGTTAAAACCCGGAAAAGAGGCATAGGAGTGTGTATTGGGAGTATTGGCACAAGCAAAGACAGACCTATGCCATCTGTAGACTGGAGTCAGGCTGTAGATGATGACGTTAATGCAGATATGATCCACCATATTATGTTACCCCTGTTGAGTAGAGGTCACCCGCTTTGCCTTAATGTTTCCAACTAATAGCAATCACCCGATTTCTTGCCCAGCACGCCGAATTAACTCTCCAGATAAAAATATGACTTTCAAATTTTCATTCTGTAAAACAAAGAAACAACAAAGCAACTCTTCATGAAAATCGTGCATAAAATCTAAAATCACTTCAAAACCAAGCTCCAGTTTAACCACACTACAAACTCACTTCTAAAGCTTTATAATCTCATACCTACCGTCCTTTAATTATAACGAGTATTAACCCCACCCACACTCACACACTCTCATATACACACACGTGCATACATGGTGGACGTGCCTGTGTGTGTGCCCCCGTTCCGCGCAATAACTCCGGCGTGCGCGCAGGTCCTACAGCCGCTAGACAATACGCTTATGTCATTTTCTTTTGTCTCGGTTTGCTGTAACTAGCCGTGGTGGGGTACCGTTGGGTGAATGTAGAACCGTCTACGTTTTTTTTGGGAGATTTATTATCTAGAAGGGAATCATTAAACAAGTGGCTTGATAGAAATCTTATTGCAAACTTTCCGGCTGACTTTGATTGTTATAAGTCCGAGTTTTTATTTGACGGCTATAATTGTTGATTATGAAACTAATTTACTTTATTTTTACTGACTGGAGATTTTCTTTACAGAAATTAGCTCTGCTTTGTTCAGTATGGCAAACCAACCCAAGTTAACGATATAATTGTTCTGGACAACTAACAAGTTGAGCAAACTTAAAAAAAACAACACATCACATTAGTATGCCGCAGACGCGGCCTCAAAGCATCGGTCACATAGTATGTCAGTGAAGTGCAGCCATAAGTTTTGTCCCTACCAAAAAATTCATGGGTACTGCCCATAATAGTGAAAACATTGAAAAAAAAATTACTACTACATCATATTAAACTGTCGTGACGTGATTATATTAGCATGTTGGTGACAGAAGCCATGAGTTTTGGCCCTACAAAAAATCGCTTAACGCGGCTAAAGAAGTTTTCAGTTTAAAAATAAAATCTCATAATAGGTATCTCATGATATTTGCTTAATGTAGCCTGGTTTGGCAGGAAATCTCTCCAAAGTCAAACTTTTATTTTGTGTTCTTTGTCATTTGGCTGATACTAAAAGAGATTAAAAAAAACACAATAGTATCCATACCGCTACTTATGCCCTGACATAAACACGCAAGTAAAATAATATATTAAACAATTCAGACATTTTTCTTACAACAATTTACTTATTAATACGGAACCATCGCCCATTTAATAGCATACCACTCTGTATATCTTCGAGCCACATCTAATTGGCGTATTTATAACTGGCAAGTATTTCTACATCCAATGATGATTGTGATCCCGTTACTAAAAAATACAATTTATATGACGGAACTTACCATGCAATGTAGTATGAAATTAAAGAAATAATACGTAGAGTCTATTCACACTTATTTAACTTTGATTTATCTTCACCGTCAAAATTAAACGATCTTTGTTCTTGTTTACAATAAGGTTGTTTTTGGGTTGCTGCCACTAACATGTCTGTTAATATTACAGTAATCTTTATTTTTGTAACAATAAGGTTGCTGTTATGTTAGTGCTGTTAGAGGTAAAATAGTTGTGGACTTTACACTTGTATGACTTACGATGATTTATTTTTCTGACTGGGACATTTAAGAAGATTTTAATGATAAAACTCATGACCTCAGTCTATCAAAGCTATTGCTAAGTACAAATCAAATCAATCAAATCAAAATATTTTATTATGAAACGTCGGAAGATTGGACTTTACACTTGTATGACTTACGATGATTTATTTTTCTGACTGGGACATTTAAGAAGATTTTAATGATAAAACTGATGACCTCAGTCTATCAAAGCTATTGCTAAGTACAAATCAAATCAATCAAATCAAAATATTTTATTATGAAACGTCGGAAGATAGGTGCACGGTTCCAAATAGTTGATTCCTATGGAGAAGAGCCGGCAAGAAACTCCACGGTTACTCTTTTAAAAATAATTGGCTTTTACAAAGGTTTTAAATTACAATATTAATAGGTATGGGAGAACAGTGTAGGTCTGTCAAAAAAGTACCAAGTACTTAATAAAATGCAAAATTGCCTACAATCTACAAAGCCACTACACCACCATTTAGTACGAAAAATTGGGTTTAGAGATTAATTTTCGTCTAACAGTTTCTGTCTACGACTTCGACCGCTCTTATCATTTTAAATACAAATATCTAGGTTGAACTCAAACAGGGGCTTTAATTAAACTATTTCATCGCCACTGCTCTCAAAACGATGAAAGAACACATCATGAAGAAACTGGCATGTCTTTGAACCAAAAATTCCAAGATAAGACATTTATCAACCCGCACTGGGCACGCGTGATGGAATATACCCTGCATTTTCCTGCACCCTAATTGCGAAACGCACAATTTATCAGAATCTAAATGGGATTGAAGATTATTTCTAAACCATTGCGTCATTTGTTCGAATAAATTGTGGCTCAGCAACGTAAATAACGCAATGAATGTTGTTTAACTATGAATATTAAACCAATTCCTACCGATAAAAAGTTCCGCAATAACCCCTCTGCTCCGTTTTGAGAGCAGTGGTGATGAAATAATTTACACAAAACAAAAGGCCTACCTAATGTGACCAAGATTATGTCTGGACTTTAAAAGAGACTGTGACCTCTGAATTTGTTTCGGCCTTTCTTCTCAGAGTAGTCAGATAGGAAACGTCGACCTCATCTAGCTCAAAAAAATATTATTGACTTGTAAAAGTGTTTGGACAAACCTACTAACAGAAATGAAATCAATTACCTGGGTTCGAATCTACGATATACAACTCGTAAGTCGCGTCCTTTATCACTGATCACGTCAAGTCTTACCGGATGCTAAATACCAGATCTTTACATGGAACAACTAAGATTTATATCAAACGTAAAATTACTATTATCAATTCATATCTTTTTCTTTTACATTAATGATCATACCATTTCTAATCCAAAAGTAGTAAAAGCCAGTTAATTATAAGTATAACCGTCTGTTGAAGAGTTCTAGTTAAAACTAATTAGTTAAACTTAACAAGGTAACAGCTCAGTTAAACGCTCATCATTTGTGGTTAGCCGATGTTAAACAGCGCAGCTCTGCTAGTTAACTGTACCAGTTAATTTGTGCTTAGTTAAATATAATGGGTGTATTATTTAACTTGTGTTTATGCTTGTTTAGTGTGCTTTATTTGGCTGAAAAGTATAGGTTAAAGTTTCTTGTGGCTGTCTTGAGAAGAGATGTAGACGGCTTGGATGGCCTTGCAGTGGAAGTTTGTCGACACTTATCTATACGAACATACATATACGTACTCACCAGCATCATGTACGCCGTAAGACGCCCACTACTCTACCGGTCACGAGATTGTTCGAAAGAGACACCGTGACCCTGGCACATGGGCAACTGAAGGAACACGGGTGGGTTTTAGTCAGTAAAAGTCTTTCACGCCCTCCCGCTCCGCTCAATAGCGGGAGATGTCATTTGATGATTTCCCACCCACAAAACAAAGACGTCCACTGCTAGATATAGTCCTCCTCCAATTTGAGGAGCTTGTCATTATCGCCACGCTTGGCAGGCGGGTTGGCGATCGCAGTATGGTGGTGAAATGCATAGAGAATGCTGCTGTCTATTCTCTAGTAAGTCCCTTAGTCGCCTTTTAAGACACTCAACTCACGTGAAGAAACGGGGTGATGCTATTCTTTTTTCACCAAACGGACTATATACATACATACTACATAAAAATAAATCAAATTGAAGTGTCTGTTTGTAATGTCATAATTACAGTTCTTTACTAAATGCAATAAAAGTAATATGTAAACAATACTAATAACATTTAATAAAAGAAAAAACTGTCTTTCTGTTCCGAATTATCTTCGACACGGCCAGACTCATTTTGACAGAATTCTCACTAGCAGAGAGTTTATTTTATAAGGATTGATATAAGTTTTTTTCTCGGCAGCATGTGCCCGTGGTATATTTTAGATATCCAGATAGGCGAAGCCGGGAGCACAGGTTCTTGTGAGTAAATTCAAGATTCTTACTTCCAAAACTCGAGCCGATAGCAGCTGTAACACTCATCAGTTCTACCGGCCATCGGTCCTCCGACAAACATAGCCAGCCCACTGCCACTTCAGTTCGCTGACTCTGCAAGCTATATCAGTAACTCCAGTTCTTTCATTTCTGATTATATCCTTCAAAGAAACTCCAAGCATAGGCCTGTCAATTAAAAGACTATCAACATATCTCTTTACATTCAAATTACAAATGAAAATGTCCCCATTATGTTTTAAATCCCGCAATGATAGTACAACAGGCCCCAGCATTATTCGAGATTCAAGTACTACAGATGATCTGACAATATAATATCGATATAACTGACAATGATGAGAATGGAGCGCTGGGACTCGAGCTGACCATTGTCCGATTTAAATTGAAAACTGCGAACAGTGATGCGATGTGCGGGGATTTTCGCGGGATTTTTTTCGTCCCGGGTTTAGAGAGTGCGAAAAAAGTATTCTATATTTTGAATAGATATTTTAGTTTTTTTGGTATGATGTCTAATACAAAACGCTTCAGGTCCGGATATGATAGTCTTTATCTTCTTTATCTTTACATAGTATGATCTTTTAAATTCCGCTACAGATTTAAATTTGGTTTTCATCAACACAAAGAGTGATTCAAGAGGAAGGTTTATATGTATACATACGCGGTCAAAGCCGCTTGCAAAGCTAGTCACAGTATAGTTTCCAGATTTTTGAACACCCACGTTTTAAAATTCCCTCATGTCAATGAATGGAAGATTTTAGTGTTCGGAATCTGACGTGAATTTGACATCGGTATATCAAATTCACATACTCATGTCAATATCCAAGCACTTTAACACATCAGCATATTTTCGCTCAACAAATCAATCGATAGATCCCGGGCTGCCCATCCCTAGTCCCGGGAGACTCCCAATCGGCTCGCGTCGAACACTCGCTTTTCAATTTATCCCGCTCGTACAATTGAGCCCTATGTTTTGTTTTCAACCCCCCAGTCCCCCAGCGGGTCCATTTTTGCCTTAATGACTATGTTTCTGTATTCGTGTTGCTACACTGGGATTTAAAGAATGTTGTTTGGGGTTGAAAGGGCAGTGTACGACTTGTTTTTGTTAGAAAATATGGGTTAGTATGATGGTGTTTAGATGAGATTGTGTGATAACTTATTAAGTCTCAGAACAGTAAAGATGCTGCCAAATTCATAATATCATGGATGAAAACATGAGTTAATGTAACCATGTATCCAATGTATTTTGCTATTTTAATTATGAATTTTGCTGATCTTATACTAAATATCAATAATGTATGTAGCATAAAATCACGAACCAACCGATAAGGACACAGGTTTGCAGGAGTTAGGGCTTCACTTTGTTTATGCACAGTTTTTTTATGCCAAAGCACTGCTCTGAAAGACGTCAATTACCTACTACTTCGTCATTTCTCCCATCCTAATAGTCATCTCATGCGGTCAAGTTCATTCTTTCAGTCACGATGATTAGTAGCGTAAGTAAAAAAACAAAAGACTGCCCGAGTACACCGGATCAATAATTCGTAATGGTGATTCTTTATGATTTTTATGTCTGCGAAGGGTTTATGTATTCAGGGTGTGGCGTAAGTAGTAGTCCACCGTTCAGGATTCGATGAACCAGATAATTAACTATAACAATTAAAAATTTTAAACATTTTTACCGAAGGGTTCCGAAAATATTTCATTTTTGTCTTTTATTTACGAAATTTCTACCTTTTATTACATATTTGTTTGTAGTTTCAACAAAAACCATTATTTTTTTTATTTTGATTGTCTTTATTTTGTTTGATTGTGACTGTTAATTACTGCTGAATACTAGAGCTATCATGATAAATTATGATTTTTTATGTAAATTCAGCTCTTTTGAAGAAAAAGTTGGTTCTTCTCTAATTTAACCCCAATTTTTAACACACCATCAAGTTCAAGAGTAAATTTTGTAAAAAAAAAAATTGGGTAAAAATGGTAAAAATGTTTAATTGTTATAGTTAATTATCTGGTTTATCGAATCCTGAACGGTGGACCATTACTTACGCCACATCCTGTATATAGGTGTCCGTTGCTCCGTATGGTGCCTAAGAATAACACCATCTCATTTCTTCCAGTGGATGTCGCAAGCGGCGACTAAAAGACTTACTAGGGAATGGGCAGCAGCGTTCTCTATGCATTTTACCACCATACTGCGATCGCCAACCCGCCTGCCAAGCGTGGCGATTACGGCACACCCCTCTAAATTAGAGCAGGCCTATGTCCAGCTGTGGACACCTTTCAGCTGAAATGATGATGAATGATGAATACTGGACACAGAATTTATACCAGTCTTGTTTAAAGCATATTGTACTGGGTCGCCACGCTCTGCGGCGCATCGGGTGCGCACGCGTATAATATACAGAGCCACAGCGATGCGTGTGAGTAACGCCGCACTGAGGAAGTTCTTACACTTCTACGGAAACAATATGACTGACGTAGAAAATGCGTGATCTATTATATGTGTGTGGTTTAAGAAAAAAATATAGTGCAGCACTTGTCGGTGATATGGGGTTTAATTAGGAAAATATAAAAACTACATTTTATTGTGCTTTTTATATTTTTATCTGTGACTTTGATGGAGCGTTTTTCTTTTTGCGTCATACAATTTTAAAGTAGTACTTTTATTATAAAATTGCTTTTGTCCGTGACTTTGTCCGCGTAAATGTCGGTTATCACGGACGCAGACGAAGTCGCGGAATAAAAGGTAGCGTAATGTCCTTTCTTGGAGTTCAAACTTTCCCGTACCAAATTTCATCAAAATTGGTTCAGTGGTTTAGTCGCGAAAGCGTAATATACAGACAAAGTTACTTTCGCATTTAAAATAGTAGTATAGATTGATCATTTAATTTACTTCATTTTTTTTTTTTTGTTACAGTATTATCATATGATTCTTCTGATACTTTCTTTAGTTTATTGTTGATACTCGGTGGCTATAAGAGTGGGAAAAGACCAAAATAACTATATATAGATGGACTGTATGAATTATGATATAGATAGAAAAGGGGTGACT
Source organism: Aporophyla nigra (assembly GCA_947507805.1). NCBI lineage: Eukaryota > Metazoa > Arthropoda > Insecta > Lepidoptera > Noctuidae > Aporophyla > Aporophyla nigra. The sequence goes on along the minus strand of OX382316.1, from coordinate 14,679,578 downwards.
ACCGAGATAACGACCAATAGACTATGAAAGGTAAAAAGATATGTTGCGTTGACCCCAGATAGAGTGGGATGAGGGCAGGAGAATGAAGACTCTTGCTGTTTATTCTCATTCTCTTTCTCAGCGTTCAAAAAGTGCTGACTCTCAGCCTAGTTTGAATAAATGACTTTTGATTTTGATTTCTCCACCTTTCTTCTATGATCAGAGGGGAGATTCTAATAATTTTAAGAACATTCCCAGTCAGTCATCCTCAGTTTCAATATGTCAAAAATACCTCGAGTTACCGTACTTTTTGACAAGTTTTTGACATTTGATTGTCGCCGAGATGAGACTGCGCCTAGATTTGAACATTTTTAAGTACGAGAATTGGCTTTCAGGATAAACTATTTAAAGAAGAAATTACTAAAATATTAAAAGAAGTAGCTCAAATCATTTTCTTCTTTATTCTTCTGTATGAAAAGAATAATATATTACAGACAGTACAAGATGAAAAAAAAACATGTCCACTTCAATGACCTAAAATTCAAAACAAACACAATTACAATTATTTCATAAAATAAATCAACGCACGCTCGCAAACGGAAGCGGCGTCACGCTTTCTGCGCCGGCGCAGACCGATGTAAAAACTGACTAATTATTAAACAGATACAGGACTGTATAGCACTTTCATAATGCTCTTCTTGTGTAGCGTGCTGGTTGTGTGGGGACAGCAGAAATGTAGGTTGTAGAAAATTTTCAGTTGAAAACGTAGACTCTGTTTTCATTTTCTAGCTTATTAGTCAACTTGCACAGATTTAATCTTTAATCGGGCGAATCGACACATATATATATTTTTTTACATTGAAAATTCGTATGAACTTCATTTATTTGTGGGCAAATCGACCACTCCAGAAATACGTATTAGGCAATTGGCACGTTTTTAATTTTATACAACATAGATATGAAAAATAATATTTTTTTACTAGTTAGTAGAAGGAAAACTAACAAATTTTCTTACTTTAACGTATAAAATTCAAAACGTTCCTAATTCCTAATACGTATATTTCTGGAGTTCTCGATTCGAACACAAATAAATTAATTTTGTGTGAATCGCCTTCAGAAAATAATATTTTATTTAAAAGTGTAGAGTCTATCGTTTTGGGCGAGCGAACTCTTGCGGATCGACTAATAATCCTATTTTGTGTGTGGAGATAGTAGAGCCCAACCCCGCGCTACTCTCTGAGACTACAAATCGAAATTTAATAATTTCCTTTTACATTTCTTAGCTAAATTCTTGAGGAAGGCTACTAAACTCCGTGTGAGGAAGGCTCTATCCAAAGGAGCCAAGCGAAAAAGTTAAAAAGAACGAAATATCAATAAATAACACGAATCATCATCATCAACATTTTAGCTGATACACAAACACTCCTGGACATTTGGCTTCCCCAATTAGCGGGGGTTTGCCGTAATTCCCACGCTTGGCAGGCAGATTGAAGACCGCAGTATGATGGTAAAATGCATAAAGAACGCTGCTGCCCATTCTTCAGTAAGTCCCTTAGTCGCTTCTTACGACACCCACGGGAAGAAATCATCATCATCATCAGCCTATAAAGTTCCCACTGCTGGGACACAGGCCTCCTCTCAGTGAGAGGGAGTGGGCCATAATCCACCACGCGGGCCCAGTGCGGGTTGGTAGATGGCACATGTCGTCGAATTTTTGGTTCTAAGACATGCCGGTTTCCTCACGATGTTTTCCTTCACCGTTTAGAGAGCAGTGGCGATGAAATAATTTACACAAAGTAATGCGCCTGCTTGGGTTTGAATTCACGAGCTACTACTCGTAAGTCGCGGCCGTTACCACTGGGCCACCACTGCTCTCATGGGAAGAAATGGGAGGGTGCTATTCTTCGGGAGTCGATAGCGGACTCCCGGCCACCGTAGGCGCGAGCTTGCGGGCGGCGAGCAATGGGTAGCTCGCCGCCCGGTAAGGACCAGGCTCGGGTCGACGGCGCGTAGTGTTCCACGCGCGCCTCAAAGAGATGTCAGCAGCACTGAAGGGGTCTGCTAGGACCGATGCCTGCCGGGGTCACGAGATTGTTGGAAAGAGTTACCGTGACCCTGGCACATGGGCAACTGAAGGAACACGGGTGGGTTTTAGTCAGTAAAAGTCTGACACGCCCTCCCGCTTCACCCAGAGCGGGAGAAGTCATTTGATGATTTCCCATCGAAAAAAAAAAGAAAAAAAAGGGTGCTATTCTTTAGATCAGGCATCACACGGAACCGTCCGGTACCACACGAAACAAAACGAATAACTCTCGAAAATTCCAACTAATAATCATTTACACATCAGCCCACTATCGAACACCATATTTAAACCGACCGCTATAAGCCACTCAAAGCTCCTATAAGCCATACTAAGTCCCATATAAGCCTATTAGCGAGCGCCCTATGTTAGCTTGGTATCTTGATTGCCAATATGCTCGACATCGTATGAACGACAAATTGGTTATAACATGGTATAGAGCAGCGATATTGATTTCAATTTGGTTTGATGTTGTTGGATGGTAGGACATTTAAACTTTTACTTAAGTTGTTGTGTAAAGAATGCGTCTCTCCACAAAACAAAAAATATAAAGATTTTTCGGGATTTTTGGGCTGTTCTGAGAGGTTAAATATTAAAAGAAAGAAAGATTTATTTGTCACAAAAACACGTGCATTTAAATGGTAAGGCTCATATCTTTAAACGAGCAATTCTTGTATATATATATAATCTGAATCTCGGAAACGGCTCCAACGATTTTCATGAAATTTAGTATACAGGGGGTTTCGGGGGCGATAAATCGATCTAGCTAGGATTCATTTTTAGAAAATGTCCGTTTACAAAAAAAAAAAAAAACGAGCAGAGTTCGGGCATCCAGGTACTAGCCTTTTATATGAGACACTTAAACTTTTAGACTAATTCTTTCTCTTCTTTTCTTTTTAATCTTTTTTTATAATATTATTGTAACTAACTGTCAGGCATGTACAGTTCACCTCCCAGTAAGTTTAAAGTTTTAATTATTAATGGTAACCTGTGAACAGCGCTGTGGGTTACATTATTGTTTATGTAACTTATGTTTTCCTATGTGTAATCTTGCATAATGTAACCCTGTTTGTTGTTCCTATTTATTAAATAAAATAAAAAAACAAGAAAACAAAACAGCTTTATACTTCTGAACATAGAACATGTATACTCGGCAGCTGCCGTGAGTATGACAAGAAGACTTCCACTCAGCATAATGCTGTGCTATGGGATCCACAGCACAGCACTTATTTTTAATGGTCACCCGACAGCTCCCATCATCTTCATTTGCTCTTATCCCAATTTATTTGGAGTCCACGCAACATGTCGTTTCTATTAGTCGTCATCTCAGTGGTCACCCCTTTTCTATCCATATCATCATTCACACAGTCCATCTATCGTTTCTTTGGTTTCCCTCTACTCTTATAGCCATCGATATTCATACTCAAAACATTGACGTACGAAAATTAAGGTATGATACTGGTATATCTAATGTAGCTGACCCTATCATAGTTGGGAAGGCACATGATGCTAATATCACATCAGGATGACTGGTAGAAAATACCTCTGGCATTAAGTCCACTTTTGTGCAGTAGTTTTATTTATGCATAAAGTCTTAATAAATAATAAATAAATAATATAGATTCTTCTCTAAAGACAAGTTCCAGTTTCTGGTTTGTTTTAAAATTCATTCTTGATGTTTTAATTCTTTGTGTATTCATTATGAAAGATAATACATTAAGTTACATAAAACCGATTTGATAGTTTTACCGTATGTCCAGAATCTTCATTCCTCTCCATTATATATTCGTTTAAACAAAATTGGTCAACAATAAAAAGGCCAGCAAGTGCACAATCTCCAAAGTGCAGGTTTACATTTTGTCAAATTTACCTACAACCCTGCCGACCCCTACCCAGGGGTGGTGTTACGATAATGTTAGCGATCCCCCATGGATCACAAGCACCCTTGTTTTTGGCAATATGAGGGTAGTTATGTAGAGAAGTGTTACGGTTTAAAACGTTACAGGGATTCGAGATAGTTACAGTTTGTGTCTCCAATAGTCCTTCTTTTTTTTTCATGCACACTTATTTTCCCAATTCAATTTAGACATTGCCAGAATAATTGACATCGGCTTTGCTTTCCATTAAATAATAAAAATATACTAAATAAAGATGTTTACAAATTTCTTCGTAATAACACCATTTATAAAATAAAAGAAATATCTAAATAAATAAAAAAGTATTTATATAAACACCTGAGAATGTACAAAACCCATAATGTCTTATGCCAATTAGTTTCAATCAGCTATTTTGAGAATTCAAGAACAAAAAAAGTGTAATAAAAAAAAACCGCTGTTTTTACTCAACATCAAAAATTACACCCACTCTCAAACACTTCTCTCCCCAACAGTACTTGAAAGTACCACTCACTTAGGGTGTGATCGCACTCGTAATTGACTTATCACGACGATTGTAATGCTCCACAATGCTGTGTGTACGCACCCTTACAATAAATTGGTTAAGTGCGGTAGTCGGCGATAATCTTGTTTTTTTAAGTAATCTTGTCATTATCTGTGGAGATCGATAAAGAGATGAGAGAAAATAGAAGATTTGGTTCTTAAATTATGCTTGTTACCGTAGCTCGTGGGTGCCTATTCTTTTCTACCTGTATCTGATTCTCTTGTACCTCCCTTAGTCGCCTTCTGCGACACCCACGGGAAGAAATGGAGTGGTGTTATTCTTTACGTCCAGCAACACACAGACTTATTTACTCTTAGCTTTTTTATAACTTTAGCTTTGCATAAAATTTAAAATGTCTCAATTGCTTTATCTATACATCTATACATACAAATAAATAAAATTGGAGTGTCTGTTTTTAATATTAAGATAACCACTTTTTACTAAGTGTATATGGATGTATACACGATACATATACCAAAACAACATTTTTTAGAATTTTTGTCTGTCTGTCTGTCTGTCTGTCTGTTCGTTCCCGCTAATCTCTGAAATGGCTGGACCGATTTTGACGGGACTTTCACTGGCAGATAGCTGATGTAACAAGGAGTAACTTAGGCTATTTTTATTTTAGAAAGATTCTTTTATTTTAGAAAAAAAATAACTATCTTCGAAAACTACGCTGACATACGTCTCAAAATTCGAAAAACCCTGGCTGAATCCTACGAAATAGATCAAAATAATGTACTACAGTATTGTACACCTTAAAAAGGCCTACAAAAATGTCCTCAATGGTATATGTCTATCTCTTAGGGATAACCCACAATAACCATTTTTTATCTTTTACTTTTTACGAGAAATAAGGGCTTATTTACGAAGCGATTTTAAGCAATATTAAAATTTTCTAAAATTAATCCTTATCCAATTAAGTACCTTAAATACATTGTGCATTTAATATAGATCAATATGGCCCTTTACAGCATGTAATTTAAATGAATATCTTAGAAGATATTAGACATTTAAAAAGTGGGCGCAGAGCGCGTTGGCAGGGGCCGGGTAGTACAGGATGAGTAGGATTGTAATTCATATTACTTTGGCTTCATAGTAATTGCGAATATCATGTGTGTTCATTATACTCAAAATAAACCTAATAGTATTATTCCAAGTAAGAGACCGCGAAATGGCTTAGATGTTTAGATTTTTGGATGTTTGTTTCTCAATGATGCAAAGACGGCCAAACGGATTTAGATCGAATTTGGCACAAAGATATAGGTATTATATCATGGATACGTAACAGATAGGATACCTACTTTATCCCGGTAGTAGGTTCCCGGGTGATATTTTCCGACAGCTATACGGGCCAAGCCACTGGCAAAAGTACTATTCCTATAATTATGTTCGGTGTCTGGTAAATGATTGAGTGTCTGTATAGATAAAATAGGAGCGTTAAGAAAAACCAGGAAGACTTTTATTCAACTAAACCAAGCCCTATGTCACAGTCTTCTTACTCTGAATACTATTACTTTTATTTTAAAAACACCAACACACGTGATGTTCTCATAAACTATGAATCCTAAGTAATATGAGTTATAATCCTACTACTAATAATATTATAAATGTGAAAATATGTATGATTGGGTGTTTGTTTCTCAATCACGCAAAAATGGCTGAATGGATCTGGATCGAAAATGGCACACAGAGTCTATATTACCTATATAACTTGGAATATCACATTCTTATCGCGGTAGTACGTCCTCTTGCATTAATTTCCGACATCCACGCGGGCGAAGCCGCGGGCAAAAGCTAGTACTTAAATACAAAAACACACTTAGGCGTCGAAGAATCCGTCTACATCATCAGCATCAGGAAACATACCCAGAACACTGGCAGCATTGCCACGTTGAATGGCAATGCTAATTTTTTGGCCATAAAACAACCTTTTTTTTTTTTTGATCACGAGGTGGAAATCCTCATGGATGTCCTCCGCCCTGGGGTGGGCGGAGGGGTCTGTCAGACTCTTACTGACTAAAACCGCCCCGGTGTTCCATCCCACACCTACGTCGGGGACCACGGGGCCATAAAACAACCTGTGCCAAGTGCCGACCAGTCAGCGAGACATGTCAATTACAATGAATTAAGCCAGCGTCTAGGGTTTTAAACAAAACACACTAAATTCCCTCATAAAGAAGAATCGTACTAAAAGACCAAAAATTCACACCATATTGCTGTTGATATCCAAACAATAATAACCAAGTTGTACCTTCGTCGTCGTACCATCACGCCCCCTGTCCTTAGGGACTTGGCATTAGCAGAAGATAATTAAATTCGTCGAACAAAATAACAGGACGGTATTATGACAATTGGATGAAGTTGGACCCCATGAAGGGTGGAGCTGCCCTTTTGTTGGCGATTTTTGATTGAGTTTTTAGTAATATGGGGTTATGGTAGCTAGTTTTTATTATATTAATGGAACTGTATGAGGAGCAAGTAAAATACTGGCCATCAATGTGAAAGTGCAAGCCGAATATGAAAAAGACGATTTGAAGCGCTTAAAAATCTCGAACCATATTTTCGTTCCATACCTTGTTGTTCTAAATGCATTATTTTTTTGCTTATACATATTTAATATAAGTATTTTCAGCCTAAAATGTTCCCACTGCTGAGACACAGGCCTCCTATCGGTGACAGAGAGTGGGACCCAATCTACCACGCGGACCCAGTGCGAGTTGATGAATGTCACAAGTTACAATTTTTTTACCATTTTGAAAATTCTTTTTTTGTCTAAAACGGGGTACATATCAAGTGGTCGAGTGGTCTCATGTATGTTTGGCCAAGTTCTGACCAGTGATTTTATTTAGAGAGTTAGTTTCAATAATACGTACTTTATTCCACTTTATACCTGCGAGATAGCATTTCAGAAAAAAATGTGACCGCACATTGTCCGTTCATTTCCTAGATCCATTATTATTGAAATACATTATTGTACATACTGACCATTTTCTAATTCCAACTCTCTTCCCCAGGTACTACGAGACAGGCAGCTTCAAGGCTGGCGTGATCGGCGGTTCTAAGCCGAAGGTCGCCACACCCCCGGTTGTAGACGCCATCGCGGCATACAAGAGAGAGAACCCGACGATGTTCGCGTGGGAAATCCGGGACAGACTCCTGAGTGAGGGGATCTGCAGTCAGGATAACGTGCCTTCCGTGTCCAGTATTAATAGGTAAGAGAATTTTATTATTTCACTTAGACGTGTGACGGAATTTTCTACAACACCACCTTCTCTTGTGATTGCCATCATCTCATCGACGACCGACATCTCTTCTTCCAGCTCTTCGATGCCATTCTGCCTGTCATGACGGCGCCTTGCCAGATGTTCTGCCTATTTGAGTTCCATAATTCGCTTACCGAATGAATATCCTTTCTCTCATGTATGTGGTACTAACTACATGAGAGAAAGGGTTGCTACAAACTTCTTTGGCCGAGTCGTCTCATAAACCAAATATTTAGTTTGTTGCCATGCTCTCTCGTCTGTCGGCTCTGCTGAATCATGCCGAACCAAATAAGTATTTAGCAAGCTTAATAGCTCATGCCTTTTTTATAAGATAAATCAGTCGGCAAGGTTGCTTACCCAGGTTTACCCAAAGAATTATTTTAGTTACTTACTAAATATCATTTCACATGCTCAACTGAAGTGTATCTATTGCCTCCAAGGTAGTCTCAACGTTGTTTTAAAGATGTCACCAAAAATGCTATTGGTTTTTCGGGTACATAATAAGCCTAAAGCGTTCCCACTGCTGAGACTCAGGCCTCTCCTGTGTCACACGGACCCAGTACGGGTTGGGGAACGTCACATGTCTTCGAATTTTTAGTTCTAGAACAAACCGATTTCTTCACGATGTTTTCTTTCATCGATTAGAGTGAGATGATATTTTTTTTTACAAAGAGTTGTTTAGCCTAGGTTCGAACCTACAACCTACTACTTGTACTCTTTTCAGATATACAATTAAAACCATACTATTTGCTTACCTGCAACTTTGGTTCTACAAGTTTTGGAGAAATATTCGAAATAATTTTTGTACCGCTTTTCCGGATAATCTTGAAACTACATAATATACAAAATAAGATACCGATGTCTTATAAAGATCGTATAGTATACGAAAAGTTGCAGAACCATACCTAAACAGACGGAACTAACTCTTAACCACAAAACAATAGTTTTTATAGATTCTACTTACTCTGAATGTTGTAAGAATAACAATGATGTTAAAATGTTTCACAAGAAAGGATCCCTTCTGAGAAAGTTTTCCGAAAAACTTTCCGCTTGTATTGTTGTAGTTTGAACTCTAAATGGTATAGGTTACGGAGGAGTTTGGTTTGTAAGATGAAGTCAAGGAGAAAAGAGTTTGTGTGGCCATGAAAGTTGTGGAATATTTTGAACCTGTGAAGAATGTTCAAGAAAATCCAGAAAAAATAAATAAATAAAGGAGTATAGTACAAACAAAAATTTGCTATTTGCAGAATATAGTTAGTAATTTTGTCGAAAAATCAATATACTCTATTGAAAATATACAGGTTCCAAGAATAAAATACAAAAAGTTCCGCCCAACGTGGGGCTCGAACCCACGACCCTGAGATTAAGAGTCTCATGCTCTACCGACTGAGCTAGCCGGGCTGTGCTGATGCAGGGGAAAATGTACTCCAATTCAATTCTAACATTGACAAAAACCTATTGAAAGGTGATGAACTAAATGTTTGAACGAGATAAAGTTATTTTTAGATTCTATTGAAGGTCGCAGAAACACATTCTGATGGTTAGTAAACTATCTATGATTAAACTAAATACCTAAATTAATCTGCCGTGTAGGAAGGGATTTCTGGAAGCATTTGGTGGAGTTTTGCGAACAATGTGCCCTGCCCACTGCCACTTAAGTTTGGCAATTATTCGCGCTATATCGGTAACTTTGGTTCTCCTACGGATCTCATCATTTCATCATCGGATTTCATCAGGAATACGTTGGATGCGAGAAGCACAGAACAGGTCGAAGTGGCGGTGCTTGGGGGAGGCCTATGTCCAGCAGTGGACGTCTTTCGGCTGAAATGATGATGATTGGTGGAGGCCTTTATTTAGCAGTGGGACATACAAGTTTTATAAAAAAATGCAAATAAACAAGAACAGGAATCAAGACAAATAAGATGTATTTTAGGAGTCGTATGAGCACATTTATCCGTTCGGGTGTCGGATGTACAGAATAGCACCATTCAAATTTTCCCGGAGAGTGTCGCTAAAGGCTACTTAAAAACCTACTAGAGCAGTGGTGGGTAAACTTTTTTAATGGGGGCCACAAAGTTTAAAAAATTCTAGAGGAGGGCCAGAATTATAGAAAAAAATGCTTTGAATCATAATATATTAAAAACATTGCAGTGCACACACAAATGTTACAGGTTATGCGTCTGTTAATCTACTAAGTAAAATCTACTTTACTTCTTGACCGTCAAAACGTAATTATAACGGGCCATATACTATCCATGTCGATGGATCCTTGGCGGGCCGGATTAAATACTTTCGCGGGCCGGAGTTGGCCCGCAGGCCGTACTTTGTCCATCACTGTACTAGAGAATGGGCATCAACGTTCTCGATGTATTTTACCACAATACCGTTTTTAAATTACGTAAATATTTTATTTACTAATAAGGAAAATAAATATGAAAGAATCAAATAAAGGAAACCTTAAACACCATTTCTCTCAACTCGCACTTTTCATAGCCCATCAAGGGGTTGCGTGACCAGAACCGGAAACGACTCGGATGGGGGCGCAAAGATGGCGTACCGGAAGTAGAGACACGTGCTCTCGCGCTCCGGACGTCCTAGCTGCCATTGAATTATTATTCACATATAATGTAGAGATGCTCTATGCGTAGTGATGATCCATAGAGATTGTAGCTCTATATTTTTGGTAAAGTTTTCTTTTCTATGATTGGTTATGGATACTGTTTCCGGTACAAGAGTTTTCGATTAGTATTGTTGGTTGGATGTTGAAATATTGATAGTATCATTTTTAAGATATTATATAAATAACCTATTGACAGACATTTGTAATAGTTGGTCTACAGTGAGTTATCGCAACACTATAAAAGCTGGCAGGGACATCAATGCGCAACGTGTAACCATGATTCTAAAAGGCATTGAAATGTTTCATCGGTTATTAAAATAAATAATAAATATATACACGGTCACAACAGTTAGTTAAAAAAAGTTTTTAGAGTTTAAAGAAAAGCGATATATAGTGACGAATTCGGTGGAATTTTTCAAAATGAAACGAATGAAAATGGTTTTCTCGAAGTCCGTGATTTTGTTCACATAGACTTGACACCCTATCAATCCTTAACTGTTGTAAATGGGTCACATTATGGCACCTGGAAAGAATACATTAAATTATAAGTGACCCGATAGAAGACCTTTAGACTCTGCTCCCGAGAAGAACTCCATTTCCAGTACCTAATCAATATCGTATTGTAATTGAACATTAAAACATCATCCATTTAACGAACCATAAAATTGCCATACAACAAACACTTTCCCAATCAACAGATACACAAATAAAGATAACTCACCCTAAATTAATAAACGGTAGCATTACAGATCAAATAAAAAGATTAAACACGGTGACATGCTAATAACCGGGAATTGATAAAACTTCTCATAATCTAGGGTGTTTTATCTTATCTGGCAACACGCAATTAGCCGCGGATTTAAGCTGGTAACACTTGAGGTCGAGTGCTTTCCGGACATATCTTTTAATATTCATTTCCATGATAAAATTAGAATGGTAGGAAAAATATAATAAATATTTATTATAATATAGTAAAATGATTATTTTGCCACGAGCTTAAACAAACTAATAATATTTTTGCAAGCCATTTAATCGCTCCAATTTGTTATTAATTATCTTAAGAAATTAGGTAATCATTTTCTTAATAATCTCATAAGCCTTAACAAAAAATCTGCTTTGGATGAAATTTTCACCTCATAATGATTTAAATTATTAGACTATGCTAAGATAATATTTTTTTTATAAATAAATACTAGTTTTTGCACTTAGTTAAATCAGATAGGCTACAAAATCGATTGAACTTCACCACGTTCGCCTCTACTCTCAGCAAATAGTTTCTCAATTTCATCTGCCCATCCATTTCATCGATAATTTGAAACTGATACCTCTCACAACCTCATTTGTCTCTAATCTCAATAACAACCCCTTTTCTCTGGTCTATCAAAATGTACTTTAAGTGCAAAACCCAGTGGGGTGCAATGGGTCCATTATTGAACAATAAGCCATGGTTATTGGTATCAATATATTTCAGAGGGGCGACTCAAATCGTATTACATAAAATTTGTATGGAAAATTTTGTAGTTGAAGAATTTATTGTTGTAATACATTTTTAATACGAGCACATTCGACATTTTTATTTTAGATGAAATATATCACTGTCTTCAAATGAAAATGTGATAGTGTTTAAAGGTATTGGGAGATAATTCAATATGACCATCGTGGTATAAAAAACTAAAAAACTCATCAAGTTTAGATATTACTTGGGTCTTTTGGAACGTGCTGCCTCGAAAGAATGAATGTGAAACAACTAAAAATATTTGCGTCGCCGGAAAAAAATGTGGCCGAGGAGGGTTCAGAAGACCCTAAAAGTAGTATTTTTTATGTTGGGAACGTAAATGTTTATGAACTGCGGACTAGTTACTTATCGCTTATTACAACTTTTTTACTCGAGTTTAAGAAGTAAAATGACTGAAATATTTTGAATGACCGGTTACGGTTGAGAAATCTACAACACCCAAAATTCCATAATCATAACTTATCAGATGTAATCAAAAGTGAAAAATACCAAAACAGAAGAGTCAATTTTAAAGCCATCCCTTCGCGATACGAGTGTGATTCTCACCCCCGGCACGCACCGGCACGCGGCCGGCACGAGACCGGCACGGATACGACACGGATCCGGCACGTGATCGTAATGTAGCAGTGACGGAACTCGGAATAGACCGCATGCGACCTATGGTGACCATTTGAGTGGAAGTGAGAAGTTTTAGGAAAAGTGTTTATTTGTTATTTAGGGTGATTATTTGTGAGACTGGGCAATTACTCGTTTTAATGTTTATACGACTGTCATGATAAGATTAGTGCTGCAAAATATTCAACCTAAAATCATAATTATTATGACTTTTACAGCTGTTTTTTCTGAAGGGTTAGGTAGAGGTGTACCTATAGTACAACTCGTGCATTTCAGCCATGTTTATGTCTTATCTTATAAGGGGCGAGTTCATCGCCACTAAAAAAACCTGATGGGCTTCTACTAAAAAATCCTGATGTAAAAACCCAAATTCAAACTCAATTGAATGCATTTACTACTTTCTAACTATGAAGGGGCGGTGAGTCAGAAAGATGTAGCTATTTACCCATTCTAAAGTGTATTAGTTACCTTTGGTAAAGAACGAGCACGAAACTCCATGGCCACTCTCTAAATAAAAATATTGTTACAAAAAAATCGTTACATCATTCATGTTGAAATGTATTTTGAAATCAGTTTGTACTGACGGCGCCCGTTTACGAACATGACGTATGGATCAGCACCATTCAGCTCAAAGACTAATGAGGTTATTATTATTAGGATTGAAATAAAGACGATTGATCCTAATGAGTATTAAACTGCCAATCAAGATTAGAATACAATATATCTAAGAAGATAATGATAAACAGCCATAAAATAAAAAAGAGGCAGATTGTATGACAACAAGAGGACAACAACACAAAGCGCTGTCAATTTCAGTATTGTTAACACATTCAAAGGTCACTGCCCCGTCTATCACAGATTTATTTATTTATTTATTTAATACTTTAAGCACATAAATGTACAGAGGCGGACTTAATGCCATAGGCATTTTCTACCAGTCAACCTTTGGGTGATGCAGAGACATTGGGTGCATTGTATTGATTTGTCTACACAAAGGTCTGTAGTTGAAGTTGCGTCTCAATTTTAGTAACACTCCTAAATGGACAAGAATACATTACTTAGCTACAGCTACCTTAGTGTTTGGTCACAATAAAATCTACATTGCAGATTACGTCACATCACAAAATGTACCACCAAAGTTAATTGGGAATCAGTCGAGAAAATTAAACATTTCTGCAATTAAGTAACATTCAAAAAACAATAAATTAAACCTCAACGCCAATTCTTATTTTGAAACTCAGCGAAAAACCATGAACCGCCCCTTAAAATAAAAACATAAAATAAAAAAATACACAAAAAGCTTACTAGGCAACACTAAGACATTTTAATCGAGGGACGGGCGGGTAATTGAAGCCATAACTCTGGCAACCCCACTTTGACATTTAGATTTTTTGCCGCGCAAACTGAGTACGTTGGAAATAATTTGGGAGGGTGTCAACGCGTGAATGAAAGCTGTTCTATTTAGATTATTTTAGGTGTGAAATTAGATAAGCCTTGTTTATGAATTATTACGAAATTGATGTGATAATAATGGTTGATGTCATGCTTATTTAAGCAGTACAGTCTGGAATAATGTTCTTTTTTTTTAGAAATTGTTTTTAATAATAACAAGATGTAGCAAAAATTAAAAAACAAAGAATAATTGCATAATATTTACCATCATCTAACTTGTCTTTTCCCCAACAACTGGGATCCGTTTGGCTTTCAATCTAACCAAATGCAGCTGATTACCAGTATTTTACCTGGAGCGACCACCTATTTGACCTCCACATCACAGTAACTGGGTTATACGATACCCGTTTGTCAGAGTTTAAGGCTTCTGACTATCCGTAATGACTGTGAAAGATATACACGATAGCCGAGACCAATGCCTTATCGTGCTTTTCGAGGTGCGGAAGACTCTTTATTAAAAAAGACTGGTCACTCGTCCAAGGACCAATTGCAGCGAGCGTAACTGACCCTTGATCGATTTTTCCACGTGCCATAACATCTTCATATTCATGATTTTACTATAGTATGAGCTTTTGTTATTGTTGTTGTTGCTGTTTAATGTAGAACTGGCGAAGTGTTCATTTACTAGGGCTACCTCTCTGCCTGACATGGAAACAAGGATTGATGTTATGTGTAATTGTTCAAATACACGAGAAAAAGTTATAAACTTAATAGCAAACACGCCACATTCTGTTCCCATTTTTTATAATTTTTCATTATAATTAGAGGGTAACCTTTATAAGACCCACGAGTGGGGACTGAAGAATAGGCCATTCTTTGCCATGATCCCAACAGTAACACACAAAAAACCTTAAAAAACGGAAACTCAAGCACTTAGTACTCTAAATCAACATTATGTAAAGCAAATTACGGGAAAGCGGACAAATAAATCAGAAAATATTCGCCAACGAGTCACTCGTATGAAAAGAGGGGTAATAAAATATTAAAGGGTAAAACATGGCCGGTACTGGTAACCCTTCCTAACGGAAACGGACATCATAACCTTGCTTTTTGCGGTCACAATTGTTGGCATTTTGCATTTTTCGCAAATTTATTCGAAGGTTTTTTGCGAAAAACGTGGTTATAGCAACTTGGTTCCTTCCTGGTTTAGTGTTTTATGTGGGGTTTTAGAAAATTATTTTATTTAAGTTTATGTGACTTGACCATAAAAAGGTCACGAAGGCTTTCCTGTGGATTTATGTGTGTGAGACCATTCGAGACTGGGGTTTGCAATAAATAAACAGGATGAACGGAAAGAGAATATTAAATACCAAAAGAAAAAAAAAACACAAAACCTTAATATTTGCGAGCTTTATTAAAGTTCAAAAATAAAAATGTAATAAAGGAAATGATAATATGACCTTTTGGTTTTTCAAGAGTCAATGAATAAAACGATAACTTGTGACATTCTAAATAATATAACTAGGACACAGTTACACTATCGTATTATTCATCCTAATAATAGTAAAACAAATCACCTTCCAGAAACGCCAAAACACTATAAACACGGCATCAATCACCAAAATCCCCTCTCAAACTGATGACTCTATTACAAGAAGCTAATAACACCTTTTTGATAACTTTTACTAAACAATTTTTGCATATGTCAACCCCGAGGAGGCTGGCAATAATTCACGGGAGCCCGCCATCCATCATGGCGGAATGAACTGTCACGCGCGGCAAAATGGCGGCTAGATAAAATGAAAGTCATTCTTGTAGGCTTATTTTAGCGGGTTTTGTCTACGAAAAGTAAATATGTTAAACAAACACTGTACGTACGACAATTATCTAGTTTTTTATTCTTAGTAAGATGACGAAAAAGAGCGGTGACTGAATTTTATCTAGTTTCTCTCGGATAGTCTGAAATTTTAAGTATGTACCTACATGTCCGGTACATCCTAGACAGTTAGACAGACCCGTTAGATACCTACATGGCAATGACTGGCTAATTATTGAATTTAAATCGGAGTGGTCGTCTAGTCGTCTACTCGGTATCTAGGTATACCTAGTATCAGTCGGCACCAAGAAATTTCTTCCATTGTGATACAATCTTAGATCCTGTACTGCTTTCAAACAAATTCAAGTATTTATTTCAATGTCTTTGAGTACAACCAAATGAACTTTCTTTGTTATACTTTGATTCGGTTGCTAGATGGTTTTACGACCCTGTTTTTCTTTTATCGTCAACTTCATCATTTTAACCGAAAGACGTCCATTGCTGGACATAGGCCAAAATATGGGTGGATTTGCCACAATCGCCACGTTTGGCAGGCGGGTTGGCGATCGCAGTATGATGGTATCATTCATATATAGAACACTGCTGCCCATTCTCTAGTAAGTCCCTAAGTCGCCTTTTACGACACCCACGGGAAGAAATGAGGTGATACTATTCTGTACGACCGGCACCACAAAGAACTCGAACTTTGGTAATTTTTTTTTCACCTTTCCCTTTCGTCAATGAAAACATCAGCCAAATATCAAATGTATTCGTAATATCACAATGTCAATGATCGTATACTTCCAGCACGACTAATAATATTTATAACCATTTTTATAGCCTAGCCACTCCCCATCAAAAACTTTATAAGATCATCTTCCATAATTAGAGCAAATGACATGAATAATCCATTACTGAGTCCCCTCAAAAAAGAACTTGGTACGACTAAAAAGTCGCTGCGACATTTTCCCGTGGCATGCCGCAAGCCGCAATGAATTATGCGCCACGCGACTCGACATCCTTTTGCAATATAGAGAGCGGTCGCCGCGATTTGTCGCGCTTCCGATGCGCATTGTCACAAAAAACCGGTTGTTGGCAAATTGTTACGTTAAAATTGTTATTGTGCATCATGCATATAAGATTTTTAATTGGGTTTATTGTAAGGAGATATGAATAACTCTAAAGAAATGTCCAATCATTACTTTCAAAATTATGGTATTTGTTCAATGTTTTTAGTGGCAATATATGTGGCCTTTTTGAGTAGGAAATAATCAAATGAGTTCTCCCGCAAAGGGCGGAGCATGTCAGACTTTTACTAACTAAAACCCTCTCGTGTTCCTTCAGTTGCCTCAAACAAATTCGCGATCAGTGTGATAGATAAGATAATGTTTCCTAGCTGAAACATGTGAAGACATACATATTATTATAGTAAAAACGAAAATGCAGGAAAACATATAAAAAAATATACATGATCTGACAGGGTGTGCCAAAAGTTTATACCTATAGTTAATTTAGCAATCAATCATTCATTTTAAAATATAAACAATACATAAAAAATATGTTTCTAAAAATAAACCCTTCAGTTAGAAGATTAAAAATAGTGAGTATCAAGTTACTGCTGCATATAGCTGAACATAAGTAACGCCCAAGTCATCGCATTGAGTTACCAGGCTAGAGAAAATATTAAAGTATTTCGTGAAAGACGACTGAAGTAGAGATATCTATAATTGAGACAATACTGATGTTACCTAGGCCATCTTTTGTGAAATAAAATGATTACTTACTTACTATTTTGATTAATCTATACTGTCCCGCTGCACGGTAAAGTCCTCCCCCAAATCTTTTCAGGAACTCTTTTTTCGCGCTACTTTAATCCAGCCCTCGCGGCATGCATCCAGGTTATCTCATCACATCTTTCTGGGCCGGTGACGCCGTCCATCTTCAGAGGGTGTTTTTACTGATATAAGTATAAATATCCTACAATTTTCTGTTTGTTTGCCTACAGGATCGTTCGCAACAAAGCCGCAGAAAAGGCGAAACACGCACACAATCAACAACAACAACAGCAACAAGAACAGGAGATCAGCTCAGCGCAGGGTAGTGTTGTATCTGTAAGTATACTCTTTTTTATAGAGACCCCTCCGTACCTCGAAAACCACGTGTAACTATTGGGCCCGACTATCATATACATCTCTGAAAATCTTTTCTGGTCGTCAGAGGCCCGAATGAGAAGCAGTTTTACCAAGGACTATCGGGAAACTCAGTAACTGGGTTGTAGAGGTCAGATAGGCCAGGACTCCAGAAGAGGACCCCAACATAGTTGAGAAAATGCTAGGCGAATGACGATGATGATTCCAGAATCCCAATATAAAAAAAGAAAAAAATAATGTAAGAATTGTTTAATTCTAAGGTACTTTTTCCCCAGGTGATAACACACGCAGGCAACGCGCCCGGCACGACAGCGGTCCTCTCTCCAACGACAGATCAGCACGTCACCAACACCGGCAGCTACAGCATCAACGGGATCCTCGGCATTGAGCAGGTGGAGGGACTGCATAACGGGAACGCAACAGGGTTGAAGAGAAAGAGGCATGAAGACCAGGGTGAGATGGACGGTCTTTTTACACAATGGTATTTAGGAATCGACATGAAGGGACGTTTGGCATCGTAGCTGGGCAACTGTCTGTCATAGGGGTCGCGATTCTTTCAGAAACAATGTCTATCTACTCTTTGTCTGGTAGATTTCTACCAGGAACCAGCATCCTCACTGTGTAACACACTATTATTCAGAATCTAAATTATTTGAAGATTAGCTAATCCAATCTTTCTTATGTACGTAAAAAATGTCTGCTTAGCAACGTAAACAATGCCATAAATGTTGTGGAACTGTAAAATGGAAGCAATTCCTACTGATAGTGTATTATGCAATTACTACTCCTCAGGCGTTGGCTTTATGCATTTGAAATTTGAGTCTTATACGTACCCTTTTATTTTATCGTTATTTATTTTTAGCCTATGTTGTCCCACAGGACAAAGACCTGCTTTTCTCCTATTCAATTATCTCTGTCTTGAGCTAGTGTAGACCAATCCTGTCTGTAGACGACAAGCTCGTCTCATCTGCCTAAATGTCGCCCGACGTTTTCTGGGAGCCCTATGACCCACTTGGTGGTAGATTTGGGCCATTACTCGTTAGACATACCACAAAGGTGTCCAGCCCAGTCCCCAGGCTGCTTCACCTTAGCTTCTAAAACTAACTGTAAAGAGTAAAAGGGCCTTCCCTTAAACATCCATCAAAAATACATTTGAGAGTATTCTTGGTTGAACTCTTAATAGATCTTTTTCAATGCTTTGTGTAGATTATAGTTTGTGAAAGACGGTCTCAAATCTGATGTATTTAGTCATTTATTGAAAAATCTATTACCGTCTTTCTATCTAACTTCAGTTCTAGCCTTAAATTCTGAACCAGTTTTAGCAATGCCATTCAATTTGAGTAAAGTAATTAATACAAAAATGACAACGTAGCGCCGGAGTAAGTTGTCAGTTATGTTAGAATTGCATTTCTATACATATTGGATTTCAAAAATTGCCGTGGTGGTTTAAATCCGAACTACAAAAAATCTTGTTTTGTAAGTTACATCAAAGTTAAGTTGTTTGCTGAATGCATTGTTGATAAAATAAGTTAAAAATCTCTGAACCTCATATAAATACTTCTTACACAATAAATTTCATACTTCACTTAACTTACGTCTTCTAAAAGAGTTCTCTACAAACTCGAATAAGTCGAGAGAAGAATTTAATAGAAGTTATAATAATAAGGTCACAATTTGTGCAGCAAACTTAATAGCTCAGTAAATCTTAGCGGTCGCGGTTCATGCCCACCACTACGGCTGAAAGGATGCTAGTGATGCGCTGATCCGAAAAAAAATATGTCGATATTGTGTTAGATTGGTGTGAGATGACGGTGATAGCGATGAGGTCGATAGGCAGTTGCTGCATGCCAAGTTCTGGTATTCAGCTGCATTCGGTTAGACTGGAAGCCGACCACAACATAGTCGGGATAAGCTAGGCAGGGCTAGGATGATGAATGAAGAGATGTCGCTCCTATTTCTTTTGTTTTGCCACATATGGTGGTAGCTATGTGGGTTGTAAGGATTAAAAGTAATGCAATATCAAAGAGTTAAATTGTAAGTTATTTGATTAAATTTGGTAATTATTAATTTTATGTGGTTGACTGACAAACCGTTAAATTAATTTTGATGATCATTAATTTAAAATTCTAATCAACGGAAATAATTTATTATATTTACACATGTTATTAAGTTTAGATTGAAACATTACAAACGTACCTATTTTTAGTTAACAAATCATGAATTGGAATTATAATTATCGAGAGTCTAATTATTTTCTTATCTTGCAATGTTGATCAATTGGAGCTGCTTATTAATTCTATCTAACCTTCATATTTCCATTACATCTTTTAAAATGTTGTCGGAGAAGAAACTTATTTCCAATTTATCGACAAAATCTATCGACAACTCTACCTCCCTACAAACTTTAGGGGGCATAAAACGAGCCTCGCCGGGGGAGGCCGCGAGTATTTCACTGCCTATACTCCAGTAACATCACTTACAACTTTTCCCTATGTACGTACTCTACATAGAGTCTGGTAGAGCAGCAGTTTTGATAAAGGGGTTCAAGTTACGATTAATTTTAAAGACCGCCTAACTTTGGCTCTGTCTCTACATCGGATTTTAAATTTTAATTAACTCTTTTTATAGAGAATCTTTTTTTACATCTTTGCTGAATTAAACTTAGTTTTTTTTTTGGAAGTCCAGATGTTGTTTTTGTAAGTTAAAATGATAATGTACGAGTTTTTTCTAATCATATTCAGTCTATACCGTTCCCACTGTTGGGAAAAATGCCTCCTCTCTGAAAGAGAGAGTGGCCCGTAATCCTCATTGCGTGTTGCTAGACGTCACACGTAACACAAATTTTCGGTCTTAGGACAAGTTGATGTTTTCCTTCACCGTTTTGAGAGCAGTAGTGATGAAATAATTTACACAAAACAAAGCGCCTACGCGGGTTCGAACTCACGACCTATAACTTGTAAGTCGCGGCTGCCCCGTTGGTCTCGTGGTCGCAAGCGCGACTGCTGAGCGTGGGGTCCTGGGTTCGATTCCCGGGTCGGGCAAAGTGTTACTGGGTTTTTCCATTAGGAATTTCTTAGTAACAGCCCGGAGTTTGGAAGTTGACGGTGTGATAGCCCCGTGCCTCGGAAAGCACGTTAAGCCGTTGGTCCTACGCCTGATCTCTCTCCGGTCGTGTCGGATTGCCGTCCCATCGGACTATGAGAGTGAGGGAAGAGTGAGTGCTCCTGTGTCTGCGCATACACTTGTGCACTATAATATCTCCTGCGCCGATGGCTAGTCTCCGTTGAGATTGGCCGCCGTGGCCGAAATACGGTCTGGAGGACTATATATAAGTCGCGGCTGTTACCACTGGGCCACCACTGCTCTCATCATTTCAGCCGAAAGACGTCCATTAATGGACATAAGCCTCACCCGATTTGGGGGGATTTGCCATAATCGCCACGCTTGGCAGGCGGGTTGGCGACCACAGTATGGTGGTAAAATGCACAGAGAACGCTGCTGCCCATTCTCTAGTAAGTCTCTTAGTCGCCTCTTACGACACACACGGGAAGAAATGGGGTGGTGCTATTCTTTACGTCCGGCACCACACGGTACATATATCTCTGCTCTGTTAACTAATAATCACTTACAAAGCTGTGATACTCTAGTTGGGCAGGAGTAGATAAATACCTACATGCTAAGGTATAAATGTACCTTCTGGGCGTATACACTAATCTAAGGTTTTACAGACCACATTTTGATTTGCAGTCAAACTTATAAATTGAATCCAGTATTTTATAACGAACTAGCTTTTGCCCGCGACTTCGTCCGCGTTAAATTTCTTGTTCCCCCGACCCTTCCCGTCGCGTCGAATCGCCTACCCGTGCGATTTTCCCCCCTTTTGCAACATTTTTCATTACTGCTCCGCTCCTCTTAGTTATAGCGTGATATTATATAACCTATAGCCTTCCTCAATAAATAGGCTACCCAACACAAAAATATTTTTTCAATTCGGATCAGTAGTTCCTGAGATTACCGCGTTCAATCAAACAAACAAACGTACAAACTCTTCAGCGTCATAATATTAGTATAGATGGCAGGCAGGCTGTATCTAAAACGTTCTTGAAGAATACTCTTTATCTCCATTCAGACCAAATTCCAAAGAGAACTGCTTAAGTAGTAATACAATTTTTGTTACAGATGAAAACCGGGACTTCAACAGCCATTCGGAAGATGACGTCAAGAGACAAAGAAGTCATTATAACGGCGACCAAATATACTCGAATGTAAGTATCAGAACAACTATCATGTCTTAGCTTTTAGCCTTTATTATCCAGGTCGAAACAACTATATACAGACGCCAGCTTATCAAACTACCCGAAACTGTCAAATTTTCCCAATCCATTTTGAACCTTATGTCTTAGCAATAAAGTTGAAAACCTATTAAAGAAATTTGACAGATTGTAGTAGCTTTATGTGCTGGCGTCTGCACAACTATCAATAAGTCGGTAATTAAAGTCAATCATTTTCCATTTTCACTATCATCATTCAGCCCAAAGATATCCACTGTAGGACTGAAACTCAAAACTCAAAGCATTTTTTTTTTTTCAAATAAACTAATTACAAGCACTTTTGAATTTTCTAGTGGCGGTGAGTCAGAAAATAATAGTTTAAAAAACGGAAAAAAACGCTTCTATAGAAAAGCAAACTAAACAGTAGAAAATAATTGAAAAAAAAAAGCATTGGGTGCTTTGCTCTATAGAAAGCAAACTAAACAGTAGAAAATTATTAAAAAAAAGGGTTGGGTGCTTTTTGGGATGTTTTAATTGGTATCAAGCACACTCCAAGAACTTTTTTTTTTGCTGTTCTTGTAAACCCACCAAGAATAATGGGCAAGGACAATGGCATAAGCTTATAAAATTATTGTATTGTAATCGGTCCTCGATAACTCTACAAAGTTTAAATGAAATCTGGCCGTTTTAGGTCCAAAGGAGTCTATTACATAGCTATATACAAACATACAGGTGACGCTAATAAAAGCGAATTTTAAAAAAAAATGGGAGTTTGTTGCCCATCCCAAACCATAGGTCGAGGTACCTATGAAGAAGAATGGGCAAGAAACTCCGGACAGAAAATGAAATAACTGTTCATTATTGTTATTGTATAACAAAAAGCCACATTCCATTCCACACCAACCCACAAGTTCCGATACACCATCCAAAAATCACGCACGATTTAATTGTACTTTTATACGCACGTAATGGCGGGCGGAAGTGACGTCATTAGTGCTCGACCGCCGCCATTCGTCACTGAACAAGATGGCCGATGAAATTTACGCGGCAATTCGCGCCAACGTACGATCGTGCCGCGCTTAATGTGATGGTGGCCAGATTGTTAATTTGTGTAAATCTATGGCTGTCTTTGTAATTATCTTTACGGTTTTATTGTGGTAAATGGTTGGCAGAGTTAATAGTAAAGATAGGTAACAAAGAAAATAGGAGACCGGCAAAAGTAAATGACAAAATTGATCTATGTTTTTGCTGTGTCTTACCAAACAATGACAAATTAATCTTTGTTAATGTTGATCGTACGTTCGGCGACATTTTTGCCATTGCGGGTATACACTGGATGAGGCTAGCACAGGAGCGTGGAGATTTAGTCGGGCTAAAGATAATGATGATGATAAATTACCTTATAGGATAGAAGTCTCCTGCATCCGTACGAGGTACCTTTACATAAATAAAACTTTTATTGGGCCACTTAAACGTACAGACTACGTTATGCATGTAGGTACTTATTTCAGATGTAAGATGTTTCTTTTTATTGATACTTGAAGTGTAGTCTTATTTTCAAAGACCCGTTGACTCATTTATAATCTACATTTTGAAGAACATCCGTCGTGATATCAAATAACTGTTATATAAATTATATTCTCAATAAAAATCATCGCAAAAGAAGATGAAAGCCCGATGTCCTGCTAGCATAATCAGCATTTTTGTGAGAGGGAGTAAGGTTTCAATGCGGATTGGTAGATGTCACTTGTTCACCATTTCTTGGTTAAGAATTCCGGCATGACCACTAGGATATGGCGCTTACCTCACGATGTTTTCCATCTCCAATTTTGAGAGCAGTGGTGATTAAATAAGTAACACTAACTGAAGCTACGTCGAACTCGAACTAAGTCGGAGCCGTCTGCACTAGGTATCCTCTGCTGTCCATCTCCATTTCCTGCTTACTATATTTTGAAGATCATTTGGTCCCAAATATATTTACCACTAACCATTATTTTCTCTTTCTAGCTCTGGTCATCCTCAAAATGGAGTCTAAAAGACGAATACAAGCTGTTATCAGAGCTTGGTGGGGCCGCTGGGGGAGCTACGGGGTACTACGGGGAACTGTTCGACACGCCTTATGAGCATGCGGCCCATCCACATTATACACCACACTCAGGTAAGTACTGAAGACTGATTCATGGAGAAGGGGTCTAAGTTAACAGTCCTTGTAGAAAGATTAAAAATCAAAAGTCATTTATTCAAATTAGGCTGAAAATCAGCACTTTTCGAACACCAAAATTACATAAAGACCCCCAAATACCTGAGGTCAGGCGACCTTCAACACTTCCCCTTAAAATAGGGGAGGCCTATGTCCAACAATGACCGTCTTACGGCTGAAATGATGATCTGAATGCAGTTAAATCTGGTTGTAAACCATACTGCGATCGCCCACCCACCTGCCAAGCGTGGCAATTATGGCAAAGCCCCCCAAAATACGGGAGGCCTATGTTTAGTAGTGACCGTCTTACGGCTGAAATGATGATCTGTCTACCAAATTTCATTCAAAACAATTAGAGGTTTTTGCGTGATTGAGTAACAAACTTAGACATAATATATAAATAATACTAGATAGATCATCATCACTCTCCTACCCTTATCCCAGTTTATTGCCTCCCGGGGTCGCGAGATTGTTCAAACGAGATACCTTGGCCCTGGCATATGGGTAACTGAAAGAACACGGGTGGGTTTTAGTCAGCAAAAGGCTGGCACGCTCTCCCGCTCCGCCCAGAGCGAGAGAAGTCATTTGATGATTTTATCGTAACCAAAAAAAAAACATATTATTTGGGGTCGGCGCACATATCTTTTTCTTCCACACCTCTCTATCGGTCGCCATCTCACCAGTCACCCCCTTTCTATCCATATCATAATTCACACAGTCCATCCATCTATTTTTTGGTTTCCCTATACTCTTATAGCCATCGAAATTCATACTCAATACTTTCCTCACGACAGATGTTATTAGTTAGATATATTAAACAAAGTCTGCTCGAAGTTACAATACCAAAATCTTCCAAGATCACATCAAATTCGCGATATTCCCATGTGATATTGACGGTGTAAAATAATCAATACCATGATTGTTGAGATGGGTTACCACGTAATAGACTGCGGTTAAACGGAGGCGATGGGAACCGGTCGGTTCCATTCATTCATACGTTTTGTTCATTCATGAAGATGTTGTTTTATTTTTGTTTAGCTTGGTTGTAATCTGGTATTGAGTTGTTATGAATGAAATTGGTAAGATAATTTAATTAGTATCTACATGAATTGCGAAACTGCAATTGCACTGCTATGAGGTCCTGGACTCGATTTTTCGGTCGGACCAAGTGTTATCGAGTTTTCCAACTCAAAATTTCCCAATAGTAGCCTTGATTAGCCCGCCCGCCTCCTTCTGCACAGGACTGAAATGTATCTGATCTTTTCTGAATCTTCTTCTGAACCTTTCGAGAATTAGACGAGTGATCTTGTGAGTTGAGAGTAAAAGTGCTTGAATATAGCGAACTAGGCAGACCCGATTTAACATTTCGTAAAGACACTCCAGTGTTTTAAAGACTTATAAATTGCTTCGACGTCATTACAAAATAACAACATGATTCATCAGAAATTGCAAATGGCCGCGTCATCCGTACCTATAGTCACGTATTGTTTACTGAATTACTAAAAATCACTCACATATACAGGGTGTGGCGTAAGTAGTGGTCCACCGTTCAGGATTCAATGAACCAGATAATTAACTATAACAATTAAAAATTTTAAACATTTTTACCCGAGGGTTCCGAAAATATTTCATTTTTGTCTTTTATTTAAGAAACCTTTTATTACATATTTGTTTGTAGTTTCAACAAAAACCATTATTTTTTTCATTTTGATTTCTGTTAATTACTGCTGAATACTAGAGCTATCATGATAAATTATGTTTTTTTTATGTAAATTCAGCTCTTTTGAAGAAAAAGTTGGTTCTTCTCTAATTTTAACACCAATTTTTAACACACCATCAAGTTCAAGAGCAATTTTTGTAAAAAAAATATTTTTAATTATTATAGTTAATTGTCTGGTTCATCGAATCCTGAACGGTGGACCATTACTTACGCCACAGCCTGTATATTTTAGATAAAACTGGAATCAGGTTAGACTGGAAGCCGACTCCAACATAGTAGCGAAAAGGCTCGATAGGTAGCCTGTAGAGTCTTGTATAGGTGTCGAAAACTCAACAAAAGGTGACTGTGCAAGTACAAACATCTTTCGGAGACCAAAATTAGTCTGGGAAAAACTAAAATCGCCATCTTGTATTTTCAAAACATTTCGCAAAACAATTACACAAATCTTTACTAACAGCTTGCTCACTGTTAGCCTAATTCAAGTGCCAACAAATTCTTATAACTAAATTCATTGAACAATTTCCAAAGCCCTCTCTAAAAATAATTCCAAAGAGAAATACTTTCTTTCTCTCACAAAAACAGAGCCGACCTGACCACATCCTCGTGTGTGAATGGACCGCGTGGATCCCTCTCAGTAACATAAGATGCGCCGGCGCATATCATGACGTATGTAACTCGATGCGCACGAGTTCTATTATTGTAGGCGCGCGGCCGATTTCCTTGGCTAAAAGCTCTGTGGTTTATATTGTTACTTTACTTAGATCACGCAGCTGTTTTGCACTTATGGTGTCATGTTAATTGCTTGTTTTTAATTCTGATGCAGTGTGAAACTTTTTCACCTATTTTTTACAGAAGATCATGAACCCTTCTTTAAATGCAATAAGTATAATGATCAACTCATATTGTATACCGCTACAAAAGAACTGGAACACTTAGGACATTTTAAAAACAGAAGAGGCTTATGAAGTAATTTTTAAAGATTATAATTATGTAGTAGAGTACACAGAATCTGTAACAGCACATCAGGCGTATTCAAGAAAACATTAACAACAAGCTTACATGAAAGTATAGTCACATACATAATGTCACGCCTTCTTTTCAAGGGTGTAGGCAGAAACGACAGAATGCTACGTGCTTCTACTGAAAGTATAATGTTAAAATCAATGGTTAAAATGAATATGATTTCACTTACCTAATTTATTTTATCGACTGCCTTGTCGTTCTTGTGGTTGCAAGCTCTACTGCTGAATATGAGATTTGGGGTTCAATTCTCGGTTTTGGTAAAGCGTTTTTGAAATTTCCATCTGGAATTTCACAGTAGCAGCCCGGAGTCTGGACTTGTTCCCGGTTGATGACAATAAGCTCGCCCCCTATTACATGGGATTTAAAAATAACTGGCAAAATGTGGTTGTACTATACACCGCTGCCTAACCATTCTAGGAATACAGGCGTGGTGTTATATCGCATTGGCAGGTGCCAAATTGAGCTGCAACAACAGTAAAAGCACAAACCAACAAAAACAAAAACTCCTAGTACAAAGTTAACACTCAAACCATTCAATCAAGAACAGTTAGAAACAATCAAGTTGACAAAACTAACGGAGGAACTTGCCATTTCGTTCAACTCTGTAATTTTCCATAGAAGAACTATCATTACCCCATTATTTGTCACGCCCTGAAAATTGCCTGCGGTGGCAGTCCCCATGCCACCATAACTGTTGGCTTGACATGGATTTTTGTGGGTAATGTCTAGGTTAATAGGAATTTGGGCTATGATGACACTTGGTTAAGGTAGAAATAATGTCTTGAGCTTCAAATTCTTTTGAAGTCCTAATTGAAAGTTTGTATTAACTATCTTTTGAAATCTTAAACGTTTAAAAATTGTTGTGTAATCTTCAAAAATTGAATGGGATCTCTTTTTATTTTATCATCATAACTATTTCAGCCAATAGACGTCCACTGCTGGAGTTCATCATCATCATCATCATCATTTCAGCCAATACGTAGACGTCCAGTGCTGGAATTAGGGCCCCCCCCAATATGGAGGGGTTTGTCATAATCGCGACGCTTGGCAGGCGGGTTGGCAATCGCAGTATGATAGTAAAATGCATAGAGAACGCTGCTACCCATTCTCTAGTAAGTCCCTTAGTCGCCTCTTACGACACCCACGCGAAGAAATGGGAAAATGGATATTTCCCGTTAGCACAATTATTTTGGTGCTGACTTCCAATCCCATATGATGCGACTTATAAATAGAGAAATTATGATTTTCCCATGAATTATAAAAAAATCATTGATCAATAAAAAAATATCTACAGTAAATGGATTATAGAACAAAATAAAAGAACCAAACACACGCAACAAATACATCATCCATGCACAAAAAATTCATCAATGAACATAAATCTCTCAAAAATCTTTTAAAACCTTAATAAATTTGACCACACATAAATTGTAGCCGGTCACAAAACGCTCCGATGCCAACGTAAATCACAGACAGTCAGCCTTTTTCAGGATTCAGTTGAAAACTATTCGTTTTCGGCCCAAACAGTATTTCAGGGCCGATTTAAAATACGTATTGTGTCCGAGAAGGTTCTGTTAGACGAATTGGTATTCCTTGTTTCGTCTTTTATAAATCCTGGAAGTTGTTAAATGAAATTGAGGGACTTTCTGTGTTTCAATCTTTATGGGTGCTACGTCATTGTTCGGCTCGGCAAGTTCAATTCAGCAGTATTCGTTGAAGAGTAAAGGCGACCCGATGCAATTACTACACATGTTTGGATTTTAATCGGCTCGTGGCGATCAGAAAATACCGTTAGGCATCTCTCGAGTGATCTATAATTGAGTGGCATTATCCCGATTATTAAATATCTTTACCTTCGAATTTGATGCCCAAAACAACACTCGAAACAAAAACAATCTAAAAACAAAACCCGAACAAATGTATCACAATATATATATATTATTATTTTTTTTGGATAGGAAATAATCAAATGACTTCTGCGGAGCGGTAGCTCCGCCCAGAGCGAGAGATTATTACTGACTAAAACCAACCCGTGTTCCTTCAGTTGCCCATGTGCCAGGGTCACGGTAACTCTTTTGAACAATCTCGCGACCCTGGCAGGATGTATCACTATCATCATCATCATTTCAGCTAAAAGACATCCACTGCTGGAAACAAGCCTCCCCAAAAGATCGTAGCATGACATGACGGCGCAAGAGTACACAAGAAACATAGTTTTATTTCAACTGTGCGACCTAATCAGGCTACTATCAATATACTAACTATTTGAGGCGTTTGTGATTAAATCTATACTAATATTATAAAGCTGAAGAGTTTGTTTGTTTGTTTGATTGATTGAACGCGCTAATCTCAGGAACTACTAGTCCGAATTGAAAAGTTCTTTTTGTGTTGGGTAGCCTATTTATCGAGAAAGGCTATATAACATTACGCTACAACCAAGAGGAATGGAGTAGTAAAAAAAAAATGCAAAAACTGGAAAAATCGCACGGGTAGGCGATTCGACGCGACGACGGGAAGGCTCGGGGAACAAGAAATTTAACGTGGACGAAGTCGCGGGCAGAAGCTAGTATATTATATACCTTCCTAGTAAGAATGGACGCAGCATTAAAACCCGGAAAACATGTTTCAACCACTACTTAACAAGACAATTTTTTATCAATCACAATAAATTACGGTGCATAGCGTTGTTGATATAATTATTCTTGAACACTGTCAAGCTCTAATAAACTAATTAATATGCGTTAACTGTGATAAACTCGTACAGCTCATAAAGTGTGGTCTTATAACTACTGATTTGCATATCTTTGATAGTGTAATTAAATCCGATGCAAAAATAATGTATTTATTTACTTAGTTTGTCTCACTGGTCATTTATCCGTATACAAAGTGTGGGGTACGATGTTTGATTCCTAGTCTAAGCGTATTTTTGTTCATCGTCATCTTTGACCTCCTCCTATCGACAGAAAAGAGTTACGCCTACTCATTTAACCTGATGTAAATAAAACCAAAAATGTGTTGTGTTCTAGTATAAGTCTGCTGTATTATAGAACCTCAGTATTCGAGTGTCTTTGTCCACCATAGGACACATGAATAAATTAATAACGTGTAGTTTCTTCTTTGGCAGCGCACAATCGCCTGCCTACGTTAGGGCCAACATCTCTTCAACCACTCTGTAAGCTACATTATATACAGTGTATTTTATTTACTTGTCCGATTTGGTAAACAAACACGACACGTGTACACTCATGAGTTTTCCGCATCAATTACACACTTTAAGCTAGATATCATATTTACATTATAGACTCTGCTTCATTGAATATTATAACCTCCCAAAACATATAATTTTTCACCATATCCAAATCTTAGGACGCAATTTTTGCTTACCAAATTGGACAAGTAAAGAAAAACATACAAGACCTTATTACAATAGAAATAGAAAGAACCGTATCTTAAGCTGTTGATCTTGTTGCAGCAACGAATGACTCAACGGGTTCGAATGGTGGAGCGGGAGGTGAGCCTCCGTCGGCAGCTGCGAGTCCTGATGCGGCAGCGCTGGTAGTGTTACAACCACCAGCACCACCGTACCCTCCATATGCACATTATGATGGTGAGTGATGTTTTATTTTTCTACTAAAAGGAAATAAGTTTCCTCGTAAACTTGTTTAAGGTATTCTACGTGCCTATACGTTGCAAGAACTGATGGTGCCAAATTTGACAGTAATCCTAAGTCGCTTTCAATTTACGTTGGCATCGATACGTTAAGTATCTTGGTGTTTTGCTCATTGAATATGCTTAGACAAATATTGTGCGGTACACTGATTTGGCTATGTATGACATTCTTTGAATAGAGACCCAAATCTATTCTTTAAAAAACTTTACACTCTAGAAAATGCTGATACTGTATTTAGTTTTATTAATCCCTAAGAGAGGCCTACTTAACATGATTATTATAGATACATAAATCTAGATTAAAGCGTTCTAAGCTTAGGTCATAAAATGCGCACACAGACTAAATTACGCACTTACTTTAACAGACGCCATAAAAGTAAAACATCTAAGTAATAAAACATACATCTAGAATGTTAGGGCCGTATTAAGTGTCCTTGAGAATAAAAAAGCGTATAAATTATTTGGTATGGCATGGAGTGTCTACATTTTATGAAAATGGACTCAGTATGACGTCAAGTAAGTCTCTGAACGCAGCAATTTTAATATAGTATAAAGTCCAAAAGATGACAATTTACACAAAAATATGTTAACATCCTCTTACCGCTTATATAAAAGTACAAAAAGCGAGAAATAAAATTGAGTCTCCCCCTCAATAAAGATCCACGCACAGAAATAAAACAATGAAAGCTAAAATAAAAGTGGCCGAACAGATAAATAGCAAGAATCACAGTTGAGAAAACAAAAGTGAAAAAAAGGCAGGAAAGCTTTCGACAAAGTCGAGTGAGCCACTCCGAGCCACTCCGACGGAAATCTAATTTTCTCCTTGGACCCCGCAATGCTCTCTGTGTTATAACATCATAAAATTTCATACAGCGCCCACAGTTTTAGCACTTATGCATATTAAAGAGAGATTCTAAAATGGAGTGCCACAGGGAGCGGTGTGGGGGCCGCTCTTTACGCTTCTGGTCTTTAATCTGCCGCAATCTGCTTATCCTGGCAGAGGGTGGCGAGGGGGGCACGCAGACATCTTTAATAGCTCATTCGGGGCTCTATGCAAATAATTTTAGAAGGGGGGACGGTGGGGGATCATACGGGCTTTGTCTGGGCTAACGAACCGGCACAAGAGTCTGCGGAACAGAAGTGCTGCTAGCTCAAACGGGTTTAGGCTCACGTTTATAAATATTAAACCGGGGGTGGGAGGGGGTTGCAAGTGGTTACGCGTAAGTGTTCAGGGGGCGTGTTAGTGTTAAATTTGTTTGAGGCGTGCCACTTTGGGCACAGCCTATTAATGTTGAGTGGTGATTTTGAGTGATCAAATTGGATGATGTTAATAAATAACGCAGCGGTTGCGTATAATGAGATCACTGATTTTGTGAATAAACAATGCGTAATATAACACGCCGTATACCAGTCTGGAGTGAACCGTGCACTGAATGGGCATTCGCTATCGTCCTTCTATCTAGGTTTTAAGTTCGATGCTCGCTTCATTATTTATTAATAATATATATTCAAAATTATATTATTTTTTGTTTCAACCGTTACGTTTTATGAGTGGTACGTATAATAATTTAAAATTGTCATGGCTCACGTAACTTCACTAGTAATAGTTACACTTATTATAATTCGTTATTTTATATTATAACCATGTAGCAAAAACTTTCAAGATTCAACATTCCCCCAACTTGCAAACGATTATCTTATTTAACAAATTTGAGAGAACAATAGAGACAGACAATAACTCATTCGATGACGTATATTCTTAAGACGATGAAGGAAGGAGGAAACGAGTACTCGAAGGACACACTAAAGGAAAAACATTTATCTTATAATTTTTTTAAATGTTTTTTGTAGGCAGGACGTATTTTTATTTGGATAGGAAATTAAGTATTTGCTAATCAAGTGTGTTGTTGTTAAAAGTTTATTTGAACGTGTCTAAAACACAGCGTGGCAGGGATTTTAATGCATAGGCTGTTATCATGAATTCTGCACATGATTCTAACATATTGACTGCAATAGTAATACACTTTTCTATGTAACAGCTGATTTTGTTTTTATAACAGACAAATAATTACAACGGGGGCTCCAAAATTATATACCAAGTCTTTGGTAAGAGTTTGCGCGTCCTTGTAAGCCTGTATATGACTAAATGAATAAAAAAGCATATTTTTTTTATTTTTTTTTGTTTGTAATACATAAGATATTTGGAGCTAATTTCACGATGTTTCAATGAAATTACCAATTTAAGCTAAGGGTTAATTGTTTAATTAGGTTATGTTGCTTTCGGTTTTAGTAAAAACTTTCAGGAAAGGGTAAAATATAGCCATAATAGTCTTTAATCGGCAACATTAATATGTGATGCAACTCTATTCTACGTTTGTGTTAAAATTTCTACTTTTATGTGATATATTAACTGCTAATTTGCTATACCTACTTACTTACGTGTTTATTCCTTACTTTCCAGGTACGACAACGTTAGCCAGTGAATACGCGTACGCGGCCCCCTACTCACAATACTCGCCGTACGGGGGACCCTATTCGCATTCCGCCGCGACCGGCCTACTGTCCAAGTGGTATGTATTTTATCTTCATCTTTATCATAAACATAAACCGTTACATCTTCTTTGATCAAGTTATATATTTTGTCTCACTTCCAGCCCGAATTGCTTAATGCATTAAACTCTAAACCTATTCTAAATCTCTCATCATCGGTACGATAAAAAAGAACTATTTAGAATCTGGTTGAAAAATAATTTCATTGAGTTGGATAGGTAGTAAGATTCCAAAGGCTCGATGTATACCTAACGATTAAATACAAACACACAGTAAAATGAGATCAAAGCGAAAGAAAATTCCTCAGCTTAAAATTCAGTAAAAAAAAAGATTTTCTTGTAAAATTTAAACTAATTAACAATGTTTTTTATCTACTGAGAAATACACTTGTGATTGTCTTTGTTCTCATTTGGTTTTGCTAAAAAAACAAATGAAAGTAACAATTCCAATTAATTTAACCAACACAGGTGTTAAAATGCTTCCCTGAGGTACACCCTCTAAAAACTGACCGTTTCAGCCTGTTTAAGTGATAAACGAGTGAGATTTATTTCCAACACGTCGCCATTTGTTACTCAGAGGCTGCTAAACGACTAACGGTTTAAAGGCTTTAAAATTTGGTGGACGGTTAATGTGCGTGGTGTTGTCGAAGGCTTTTAGTAATCCCATGCGGATTGACAATAGGATTTTTTAATTTATAATGACTTAAAAATGATAGAACATTAAATTTACATTTACAAGGAGTTATCCTCTCCACCTATGTGGGTATGTACGAATACAAGCACATAAGAAATAACACTCTCATAAAAAAAGTATTATGTTGTTTTCATACACAATTAAGGTAGTTTTTGGTAATAACATAGAAAAATAAAATTTAAAATTTTGTAATAAAAGGAGTCAGAAACATTTCATAATCTAATTGTGAGTTATCAAAAAACTAAAAAGAGTAATCTAAAATAATTTGACTGTTTTAAGCCAATAGAGTCTAAGCTTGACAAATTCCTGCACCATTTTGCTCGAATTATTATTCCTACAAAAACAATCATAAGAAACTACCAAGGCATGCTTACTATCAATACCAAAATCCACCTTACAGTTCACAATAAAAGTCACTGCCCTCCAAATCCCTCGGAAAATTCTCTGACAATCCGTCAATTGGAATATAAAGAATCACTCGTTCAATATACTGTTTTGATTCCACCATCAAATTACATACAAATTCCCAATCCCATAGGTGCTACATCAAAGCTACTCTGCTATACAAACTTAGTTCTGCATCAATAAACAGAAATATCATACGAAAATGATCTTTCAATCCTACATGATAAAGCTCGTGATTCGTTTTGGTAGCAGCAATATATTTTGGTGTTCATATTCCTATAGGGTCGGATTTGTTGCAAATTCTGTGAGGATTGTTGCCAAGTAGAAGCACTGCTTTGTTCATTATAATAATAATTTGAAATGGGAACTGAAATCTACTTAATATAGTATCATTTTGAGTTATAGTGAAAGCATCACATAGCTTTTGATTTATTGAACTTGTGATTCTGTTTAATATTCCAAGTGCGAAAATATTCTCGGTGCGAAATTACTTATTTTTCATTAATACATAAATTTGAACATTTTTATGTATACCAAAATATAGCTTGAATTCTTGCCATCAGTAGGTATGTTTGTGGACGTTAAAAAATCTCATACAAATTATCATCATTAAAAAAACAATATCATTTTTAATTATGTGATATCAACATAGTGAAGTTGTAAATCACGCCCAAATTAAAACAAGTAATCACTTATGTTCATAACGGTCGTAGTAAAAAACTATAAAAAAACAACCCTATCATCACTAAAAAACATAAAAAATATCATTACAACTAAATTAATCGACAAAAAATAAATCAAGGACACAATAGCGTCACACTATCGCATTTGGTGTACTGTCCCTATATTTGTCCCAGAGGGGGCTGACAAAGGGCACAGTAGTCCCTCAGGGTCTGGATAACTTACAGCGCATTAAGTTTAAGTGATTCCACTGCGAACACTTTTAAAGTTTCGGGGGGAAATGGTTTCAGTATGGCGAATGTATGGAACGAATTGATTGCATGGATTCAATTGTTCGGACTAAGGAGTTAGAGCTTGAATGAGCTTCTTGGGAGAATCGATTGCTAGCGAATGGAATCAAAATTAGGTAGTTCTTGAAGTGATTCTAATAGGAAGAAATTTTACTCATTGAGTATCTTTCTTAGTATAACTAAGTCCTTCTACTACACTTGCTGATCAATCTATTTTAATATTATTATAAGACTAGTTTCTGTCCGCGACTTTATTTGGTCGCGTCAAATTTTTTGCTTCCCCTTCCCACTCCGTCGCATTGAATTGCCAGCCCATGCGAGTACTTCGTATTCCTGACTTTTTTCTTTTTGTTTGGCTACTAAGGATCCTAGCAAATCAGTCGATCATATCAATCCGAACCAGTACTTCCTGAAATTAGCATGTTCAACCAAACAAACTTATCAGCTTTATAATATTATTATATATTAAGTAAAAGAGGATGGATGGGTTTCCTACCCAACTCCCTATCTTCAAAAACGGCACATCTCCATGCTATTTGATGACAGTGGAAGTAGAACGGCATGTCGTAATTATCAGAAGGGAAAAAGCGACATGGCGATCCGTACTAATAGCATATTCAGCTTATTCAGAGACGGTACATAACTAGGCTAATTAACGTATATTAGGCGTATAACCTATCTTTATTTTTTTACTTAATTTAATCTTTCATTGCTTGCAGCTATAGTCACTTACAATCGTATTGCATATATACCTAGCCATATTTGTTTAATAAAAAGATCATAATCATTATTCACAGCCCGATTTTACCCCTGCTAGTTTAATCTGACTGTGTCTCTAAACCTTAGGTGAAGTGAACTGTCATCATCTCTTTTGATGCTAAATAATGGCAACATTGACAGCTCATTTCAAGCTCACCTCACTAAGTAGTCACGGTGAAATTTATGTCCGTGGTTACCCATTTGAAAATCCTGTTTTTTTTTAGACCAGTGTAAAATACGCATATGAAATCGATATGGGAAATACGGCTAGACGTGACTCAAAAAAACTAATGTTTTCTCTTTTTTTTTCAGATATCAACGTACGCCGTGCGAATAGTAGTCGGCGGATAACAACGAACAAAACATAAGTGATAAAACGGACACTAAACCTAAATGTATATCGATCGATCATGTGAGAACTTAGTTTTATTTCCTATAGACAATCTCTTTTTGTAGATAAATTAATATATTTGTACAATCCTTTATAATATTCTATTATTTTCTTAATTTTAAACAGGTCAGTACCGCTTTGACTTTTGCTTTTTGAACATTAAAGAAAATTATTTCATTTATACTCATTATCTTTAATTAAATGAACGTTCAGAGAGCCAAAGTTACTTCACTACGTTAAGATGTAAATAATGTATTTTAATGAAAACTATATGTAATTCATTTTATGTCATTATTAGGATTAAGGTTAATTCTCTTTTTTTACCTCAGCATAGTTACAAAGTAGTGAGTAATTTTGTGTAAAATTTAATTTTTAAACTTCCATTTATTTTTATTTAAGCTGTCCTGTGTGCACAATGGAATGAATATTTTACATATACATTTAAAATCGTTATCATTTATATAAATTATCTAATTTATTTCTTTTGTATTGTTATTAAATGTAACTGCTTCCGATGAAGCTGTACAACAAACTTTGCAAGTCAACT
Source organism: Aporophyla nigra (assembly GCA_947507805.1). NCBI lineage: Eukaryota > Metazoa > Arthropoda > Insecta > Lepidoptera > Noctuidae > Aporophyla > Aporophyla nigra. The sequence goes on along the minus strand of OX382316.1, from coordinate 14,642,506 downwards.
GCTTAATATATTATTTAGATTATTTTTTGAAATTACTATGAGATTATTCGTGTTTTTTTGTACTTTTTATATAAAAATGGTTAGTTTTTAATTATACGTGTATAGCATGTTCAAATTAGCACGCTGTATGCCATAATTATATAAAAATAATAAGTTCAAATAATTGTTTTATTGTGAAGAAATATTAGTTATGAAATCTTATCGTTTCCGTCCATTTAATATTATTATTGATTATTATTTTCTCAACGTTATTATTGAGATTTTTAAATGTAAATATTTTTCTCAAATCCGATGAGCATGCTTTTATTGTTTTAAAACATACGTCATACAGTTTAGAGAAACGCCAAAGACTTAAAAAAATATTGTAACGTCTTTAGTATACACCGCAGTGTAATAATAGTTTATATTTTATATGAAGAAAGCAATAACTTTTCACCAAAGATACGAATAGCGGGCCTTTTTCTGATAAAACTTTGAAAAACTCCTTAATTTTTTAAATTTAAAATTGAAACAATTCAAATAAAACAATCAAAAAGCAGGTATTTACTTACATTTGTTAACTTAAAATTAAAAAATAAATCATATTTTAACATTTGTATTATTTTTTGTTTTTATTTTCTTATTATTTGATTATTTAAAATGTATGAATTATAATAATTTATTAGATAAAGGTCTGAGCTGTATAAAGTATTCTACTCATTTTTGTATAATAATTATATTTTGCATTATATTATCTTCCTATTTATTAAATAATTTGGTGTTGCTTTTAATTTCTGGAAGCATATCGTTAAGTGATCGTCATAATAATAGATAAATGATTAAAAAAAACATGGAATTTTCTGTTTAATTTTTAATAAGTATATTTGTAAGGCAAACGCACCAGTACGAAATAAAGCATATGAGTTTATAAAATAGAAACTTTTTATTTTCCTTGAATGTTTTGAAGAACGTAAACGAACAAAAAGGCAGCTGCAGGTGGCATTTATCTTATATTATGACAAGTAATGTTTTGAAGCTGTCATGGAGAATCATCATCTGCCTCATCTTTCCCCATTTATGTTGGAATGAAGCTGAATACCAGAATTTTACATGGAGTGACTGCTATCTGACCTCCACAGCACAGTAAGTGGGTAAAGCGATACCTTTGGTAAGACTGGCTGTCCGTATTTCAGGCTTTGACTACCTGTAACGAAGAATACAAAATAATATGTTTACTACTCAATCAACGCACCCTTTCGCAATCCATGACTGGAAATAGGCCTCTCCCATATTGGCTTACCTACCCCCACAACCCACACACCCCTACAACCCTCGGCTCTCCACCTTTCGCACTCATATTGTCCGGTCTGATCCTTAATATGCCAACCATGTCAATTAGGTATTAATCCAGACTTTTTGCCCTCTGGGTGTTGCGTCCTTTCATATTCTCAGCTTCGATAAAAGTTGGCAGTCAATATTTCATCACCAACCTCCTTTGTTCAGAAAAAAAGATTCACCAAGTTGACATACATCACTTTTAAAATTCTCTTTGGGCGAAACGTCATACAGAAAAGAATTATTGGCTAAAAAGAAAAATCTTAGACAAAATCGAACTGTGATTTTTTTATTCAATGAAAATTATTTAAAAACCTCAGGTACTGTGAACAAAAATCAAAATGTATCATGACTAGAATCAGCACAATCTGAATTTGATATCCAACTTTTAGACCGTTTTTCATATAAACTTTTATTCTTATTTTGTGGAGGAGATAAGCAGAAGATGTCATAATGCCTCCTAAAAAAAAGAAGAAGGTAAAGGAACGTAAACTAGTTCTTCCGGCGGGTTCATCTCCAACAGAGACCCGCAATGATAGCGCCCACGCCGCTGTAGAGAATGCTATGTGTCCGGACAAGAAAAGGGGTGGCGGCAAGCCTGAACCACCTAAGAAGCTTGGCCCCAAAAAAGGCAAGAAACATAAGGAAGAATCACAATCAAGTTAAAGAAATAAGACTATCAAACTTACAAATCCCCTAGAAAATAGAAACTAAATAAGCCTATAAAATTCAAGCAAACACCACATGCTTTATAAACTTTGCTGAGTCGCATAAAAACGTACATCATGTTCTACGAAGCCAAAGAGCTGTGCAAAATATGGGTTGAATTAATAACCAAAGCTGCAAAACAGATGTCTGAAAAAGCGATCAATTTAAAAACGTTCTTGAACAAACAGAATTGTAGAAAAAGAAAACGATTATAGATATTTATAAAGACAGCAGAACACTATATTTAAAGAAGTACATTAATCATGTCTTTTCTTGAACCTAAGATTTCTACTATAACAAAACATTTACTCCTCTATGTTACTCTATCCCTCATAGAAGCGTATGGGACCAGCAGACCAGTTGAAAATCAATACGATGAAGAGCAACCCCATCAAAACTCAAGAATTTTCTACCAGCTTGTCATGCTCATAACTTTGTCATTCTTTAAATTAGGAATATTTCTGAAAAATAAATTATACGTTAAGTAATCTGGTGGTAACTAATTCGTTCTTGATTATCCGAATTTGAGCCATGTTTGACCTGCAAACCTTATCAAATCGTCACACAACCTTCACCGTGGTCTATCTCGCCAGGGACATCCTCTCTCAGTCGTCCAGTAAGTGACGATCTTTGCCCGTCTCCGGAAAAATGGAAATCCATTGAGAGTAGTGGTGACCCAGTGGTACCGGCCTCGACTTGTCGTGGGTTCGAACCCAGGCTGGCGCATGACTTTTTGTAAATAATGTCACCACCACTGCTCTCAAAACGGTATCGGAAAACGATGTGAGGGAACCGACATGTCCTAGAACCAAAAATTCGAAGACATGTGACGTCTACCAACTCGCATTGGGCTCACGTGGTAGATTACGGCCCACTTCCTCTCACCGAGAAGAGGCCTATGTCCCAGCAGTTGGAACGATATAGGCTGATTATGCATGGAAAGACCAACCTCAGGAGCTGTGCTCAGATCTTGGAGCATTTCTTCAAGATCTACAGCCGATGTGAGAATTATACAATGTCATCAGCAAAGTTTGTTAGCTGGTAGCCGCAGTTATGCCTTGTGACTGCCAATTATTAAACACCTACTGCATTGCGCTTGTAAACAGCTTAGGTAAGAATGGATCGTCTTATTTGGCACCTATTTCTATATTGTATTTTGGATCAGAAATATGTAAGTTGATGTTCGCAGGGCTACTTCAATAAATGGTGTCAATTAGGGCCAGCAAGGAACACTAAGGCATTGTAACTGAATAAATTTTAGTTGCTTGCAGAACAGATGGCCGATGAAGCCGGCAGGTTTTGGAGTGGCGACCGCTTACTGGAAGACGTTGCGTTGGAAGATGGTCCTCCCACTAGATGGACCGATAATCTGGTGAAGGCCGCATAAATTCGGTAGAGAACCGGTTGAAGTGATGGTGTTTGGGGGACATTTATATGCAGCAGTGGACGTCCTTCGGCTGAAATAATGATGATGATGCTGACGTGACACGTCCATGTTTAAGTCACGAAAATTCATATGTGTACAAAATTTCCACTTAATCCGTCTAATATCGTAGATTCGTGACAAATTCAAGAACAGACCGACAGTCAGACAGACACGCTTGTAATAAAAAGGTTCTGTTTTTTAGGGTTCCGCACTTCAAAAGGAAAAAGCGGAACCCTTATAGGATCACTTTGTTGTCCGTCCGTCCGTCTGTCCGTCCATCCGTCCGTCCGTCCGTCTGTCTGTCAAGACCCTTTTTCTCAAGAACGCGTGAAGGTATCAAGCTGAAATTTATATCAAATATACTCAAATCTACTGTCCCTTGGAGCTGTGAAAAAATCAAACTATTAAGCTAACGCAATCAAAAGATATAGCCATTTATGCTGCAAATTTTCGAAACTCGCAAGGGAATCAAAACCTAAAGGGTACTTCCAGTCGATCTAGAATTTTGAAATTTGGTACGAAGCAACGTCTTATAGCACAGATAAAGGAAAAATTGCGAAAACCGTAAGTTTTTAGTTACATCATACAATAAAAATATTTTTTTAAATAATTTTAAACTTACTACCCCTTTCCTCATGAACGCGTAGAGGTATTAAACACTACAGTTTTATACGGAACCCTCGGTGTGCGAGTCCAAGTCACACTTGGCTGGTTTTTTATAATGACGTACGAGTTCCCTTAAACTTTGCAATGCTATATACTTATCATTTCAGCCGCAAGACGTCCACTGCTAGACATAGCCATCCTGCCGTACATTTTGGCCAAAGTGGTAAGATTTGTAGAGTTAACCCTTGTAGACTTAGAGCTTGACTTTTTCATTAGATTAGATCTAACAACTTTTTAACTGACTAGCCTTAAACACCTACTTTACCCGAAATGTTTTTGGGGGACACATATTTTTCATACGGAAACCCCTGCATGCGAGTTTAGCTTGCACTTGTCAGGATTTTTTAACAGCTTCATTCGTCTACTCTAAACTGGACATGTAGCTGCATGTATTTTTCACAGCACTGCCTTTCAGTGGTCTAAGCTGACCGAAAACTTGCTGGCTGAATGTTGACTGGTAGAAAATGCCTTTGGCATTAAATCTGCCGCTGTACATTTGTGTGCATAAAGTATTAAATAAATAAATAATAAGTTGCCACAATACCACAGCACCACATTGCGGCACTACCACCGTTCCTGTCTGAATAACACATAACAAACAACCGGGGGGTTGTGAGCAAGACTGGTAGATTCACCTAAAAGAACTCCTTTGTCCAGCCAAAAAAAATATATTATCTGAGGAAAACTGTGAAGAAAATACTTCCTGTCATGAAACGTGTGACAAATTAATGACAAACTTCATCTCTCAAAAAAATCACAAATGAAATAGTACACTAAAATTCTTATCAAATATTTCGATGCATTTTACATCGTAAATGTAATCAGATCTTATCAGAAAATACCAGCATCATTCAGAGCTCCTCTCACATAATAATGAACCCTACATAATGGATAAAAAGAACTCCAAAGAAAAGGACGAGGAGTGTACCCCGAAATCCTCAAAAACATCAAAATCCTCAAAACCAAAAAAAGCTCGTTCAGGTGAGCGCCTCTGTCCTGCCGACATAAACCCTTGCACCCTACTTGAAGACTTCAGTAAAAAAGCTGGAGGCAGTAAAGATAAAGGTAAGGAAAAAGAAGGGAAGAAGAAAAAGGAAGAGATGACCTGTCTGGATAATAATCCGGAAGATGTGAAGAAAAGACTCAAGAGGGACCATGAGCTAGCTTGTATGCAATGTCCGAAAAAAACCTGCCGCGAAACGGATTTACTATTCGCAGGTGGCAAATGTGAAGAGGAAGACCCTAAAAAGAAGAAAAAGAAATAGACGGTTTTGGAACTGCATAACATCCAATAAGAGATACTACACCATCTGTGTTTAAGCATTATAAGAACTACCTACTTCTTATTAAAGGGAAAATACTTCTTAGTGCCCTGAATCAACACCAGTCGTGATAACATCAAAGTTTTGACATTATCTTAATTTTTGGAGTCAATGCAACATGTCCTAATCTACCATGCACATATATTAGTCAACTCCGTCTTAGCCATATGGGCGATCACACGGTCGATCCACCGTTTCTTGGTTATCTTCACTCTTATAAACCATTCACATCCATAATTAGAACTTTCCACACAACAGTTCTCTCATTGCTCCGCAACACATGCCCATACGATAGCATAATCTGCTAGGAAACAGGTCAATGTTCCCACTGCTGGGAAACAGGTGGGCCAATGATGGTTGGTAGATGTCACAAGTCTTTGAGTGCTTGGTTTTAGAAGCCAGATTCTTGTCACGAACTACAACTCGGAAGACGAGAGATGTTACCAATGGGCAACCACTGCTCTGTCGCCATGCCATGTTGGATTATAAATACAGAAAACTTGCAAATGACAATTGAATAAAATACTCATCCGGCTTTAATTACTTTACAGAAGGTTAAAATTAAATAAAACTAAGATCAAACAAAAATTTGTAAAAAGTATACAAATAAATAAAATTGAAGTGTCTGTTTGTAATTTCGAATTAACAACTTTTCACTAAATGCATATGAAATAATAGACAGTACTTACATAAAAAACACCATTTTTAAAATTTTTGTCTGTTTCTTCATGCTTTTTTCTGTGTGGGAAATCATCACATGACGTCTCCCTCTCTGCGTGCAACGGGAGGGCGTGTCAAACTTTTACTGACTAAACCCACCCGTGTTCCTTCAGTTACCTATATGCCAGAGCCATGGTAACTCTGTCGAACAAATCTCGCGACCCTGGCAGGTGTTTGTTCCGGCTAATTTCTGAAACGGCTGGACTGATTTTGACGAGACTTTCACTGGCATATAGTAAATATTATTAGAAGTACCATAGGCTACTTTTTGTTCCGGGAGCACGTTTCCATGAAATAATTTCCAATATCTACGCGGGCGAAGCCGCGGGCAGTAGCTAGTTTACTTCATAAGAAAGATATTCACTTAGTTATGTTAAGGTTCCTTTAGACAGGCGCGTCGCGACATTTTAAGAACAATTTCAATGAAGTTTTCATAGAAAATGTTCTACGAGAGTTGCGTCGCGCTTCTTTGTGAGCGCTTTAAACCATGATTCACACTAAGAGCAATAACGTCAGCCTGTCCTCTCCAAAGATATTGGCAGACGCGTCATCATCATCTGCCAATCGTTTTCCCAACTATGTTGAGGTCGGCTTTCTAAATACTGGTATTATATTCCACCACCATTATTTTACATGGAGCGGCTGCCTATCTGATTTCTGCACCCTAGTTACTGGATAACACGATACCATTTGGCAAAAATAGTAGCCAGTCTACGAATAAGAGCTAGGACCAACGGTTTAACGTGCTTTTCTAGACACGGAAAACACAAAATTGTTTTTACAAATCCGCTAAATTTTTGAAAGACCTATAATAATAATAATAATATATTCCACAACTATCACACAACGCCATCTAGTCCCAAGCTAAGCAGAGCTTGTGTTATGGGTACTAGACAACTGATAAACATACTTATATATTTCTAAATACATACATATTATAGATAACCTATCCAACTACTCTCCACACCATGGAAAAGACGAGAAAAAAAACATCCACAATTTACGTGTCAATTAAGAAAAAAAAAAATTCAGTATTATATTTTGCCACTTCTTTGGCGTAACTATATACAGGATCAGTTTTATCCAGTGCGCAAACTGTAACCATGAATATTCCAGCATATCATTTTAGACCCCCCAGCGTAGAAAATTTTCGTCGGTTATACAAAATAAATCAGGTGTTCCATACATTTTGACCCCGTCCCCGTTCATTTTTCTATGAAACAGCTGATATTTTTTATAAAACCGATGAAAAATTTCTGCTCAAGGGGGTCTAGAATGGTATGCTGAACTCATGGTTACAATTTACGCACTGGATAAAAACTTTTCCTGTATATAGGTAGTCCTCCAGACTGTATTACGGCGGCCAGTCTCAACGGAGACTACCCATCGGTGCGGGAGATATTATAGAACACAAGTGTGTGCGCAGACACAGGGGCACTATCTGTTCCCTCACTCTCACAGTCCGATAGGACAGCAATGCAACACGTCCGGAGAGAGATCTGATGCAGGACCAACGGTTTAACGTGCTTTCCGAGGCACGGGGGTATTACATCGCCACCTTCCTAACTCCAGGCTGTTACCACCAAGAGTCTCTGAACTAAGCTGCGGACAGACGGACGGATGTATTTGGGGACAGGGAAACTATAAAGGTTCTTTGTTGACTACGGAACCCTAAAAGGCGATTCGTAGCTTGGATATGTTTAGCTTAAACTGAAATTGTTGTATAGATGCTTTTGACCGTTACTCAAAAATAAATAAAAGCGTGGGGTGCTTTTTGAGGAAGTTTTAATTGATATCAAGCATCCCACGCTTTTCCATTATTTTCTACCTTTTAGTTTGGTATACTATGAAAGCGTGTTTTTTAGAGTAAGTATTTTTTTTATTTTTAGTTCGGCTAGCTATAAAAGCGGTTTCTTTTTAGGGTTCCGCACCTCAAAAGGAAAAAGCGGAACCCTTATAGGATCACTTTGTTGTCCGTCCGTCCGTCCGTCCGTCTGTCAAGACCCTTTTTCTCAGGAACGCGTGGAGGTATCAAGCTGAAATTCATATTAAATACTCAAGTCTACTGTTTCTTGGAGCTGTGAAAAAATCAAACTTCTAAGCTAACGCAATCAAAAGATATAGCCGTTTATGTCGCAAATTTCCGCAAATTTTCGAAACTCGCAAGGGAATCAAAACCTAAAGGGTACTTCCAGTCGATCTAGAATTTTGAAATTTGGTACGAAGCAACGTCTTATAGCACAGATAAAGGAAAAATTGCGAAAACCGTAAATTTTTAGTTTTATCATATAATAAAAAATAAAATAAAATTTTAAACTTTATACCTACAGGTTTGTACGGAACCCTCGGTGCGCGAGTCCGACTCGCACTTGGCCGGTTTTTTTGCTATCCCGGTGATTCATGGCCAGGATAATGACACAAGATTATGAACATATTGTACTATCATCGGTCCTTAATATGTATGCAGTTTGAAATTAATCCGACATTTTGAAGGGGGGTGAAAATCACGTTCAAAGCTTCCGTTACACGCTTTTAAAAACGATTTCTGTGGGATCCATTAAGCATAACTACGTCCATTTCACTATAGTTAAAAACTTTAGTAACTCTCCTTCCAAGGCTTTGAGTTCGGTAGGACGTAATCAACCCTACTTATGTATCTCTTTACATAATATAAAACAAAGTCGCTTTCCGCATCTGCACGCGTACTATGACCGCCATAGAAACGGAAATTGTCGACGGAAGAGAAGACAAAATGATAGATTGTATCGTAGAAAAATTGTTTAAAACTGAAGAGAAGAGATCTTTCTATTCTTCAGTCGACAAGAGTACGATGTCAAATATGATGATTATTTCTCTCTACTATTGATGAGATAGAAACATTTTTACAGAATTAAAATACATGAGGAACTTTTTTGTTTTTGGTAGAATAGATATAGAATTGGTCATTCTACGCCGGCTGTACGCTTAGACCTTTTAAACTGTGCGACGGATATTTATGGAGTTTTCATGAGACAATGATTCAAGAATAAGGTTTATTTGTATAATACGTGGGCAAAAGCAAGTGATATTATAAATGTGAAAATTTATCAGGATGTATGGATGGTTGTTACTCTTTCACGCAAAAACTACAGAACGGATTTGAATGAAATTTGACATGCAGATCTATATTTATATTATAAATGGGAAAGTGTGTGTGTTTGTTTGTCCGTCTTTCACGGCAAAAAGGAGCGACGAATTGACATGATTTTTTAAGTGGGGATATTTGAAAGGATGGAGAGTGACATAGGCTACTTTTTTTAGGGTTCCGCACCTCAAAAGGAAAAGTGGAACCCTTATAGGATCACTTTGTTGTCCGTCCGTCCCTCCGTCCGTCTGTCAAGACCCTTTTTCTCAGGAACGCGTAAAGGTATCGTGCTGAAATTTATGTCAAATACTCAAATCTACTGTCCCTTGGAGCTGTGAAAAATCAAACTTCTAAGCTAACGCAATCAAAAGATATAGCCGTTTATACCACAAATTTCCGCAAATTTTCGAAACTCGCAAGGGAATCAAAACCTAAAGGGTACTTCCAGTCGATCTAGAATTTTGAAATTTGGTACGAAGCAACGTCTTATAGCACAGATAAAGGAAAAATTGCGAAAACCGTAAATTTTTAGTTACATCATATAATAAAAATATTTTAATAATTTTAACTTAAATATACCTACAGCTTTGTACGGAACCCTCGGTGCGCGAGTCCGACTCGCTTTTGGCCGGTTTTTTCTTTTTTAGATGGCTGGGGTGAACCCATGGACAATATTGTATGTAGCATGTTTGCGTGTGTCCAATGCCCAGAATCTTTACATTCTATCCCCAAATGGAAAGACATATAATATTGTCAACGGTAGTGTATAAAAATAACATTCTGTTCCGAGTTCTCTTCTGTATTCTAAATCAGGAAAGGGGAACCGTGCTACACCGAATTTAACGCGGGCGAAGCTGCGGGCAAAAGCTAATATTCCACTATATACTAGTAGTAGTAGTATGTATTGTTAGTACTATTACTTTTTATCACTCAGGAACTATCGGGATAATTTCCGACATTCAGGCGGGTGAAAACGCTGTCAAAAGCTAGTCTAATATAATAACACCATACATTTTTAAGGTTCCGTATCTAAATGGACCCAACCCTACCATATCACTAAGACTTTACTATACATCTTTCTCATCATCTTTTTGTCATCTTTTGATCAGTAATAAGAAGAATTTTGACATTTTCACAGTGTGTACTTCTATGTTGGGTATAACATCATCTGCCTAGCGTTTTCCCAACTATGTTGGGCTTTCCGTGTAATTGGATGCAATTGCATACCAATATTTAACATGGAGTGACTGCCTTCACAACCCATTTACGAGATAATACGATGCCCCTTGGTAAGACTAGTTGTCAGAGTTTCCAGTTTCTGATTGCCCGTAACGATAGTTAAAGATCTACAAGACAGCCGTGACATTGGTCCCATCATGCCATTGGGCTCAACGTACTTTGCGAAGCACAGCAGGGTCTGGGTATGCAAAGATGCTCACTCATCTACGAACCAACCATGGTAATCGCACCTAAAGTTGATTAATTAATCGACACCTGATTGGTGGATGTCACATGTCTTCTGACTTGTGCTTATAGAACATGTTAGTTTGCTTACGATGTTTTACTTCACCGTTTTAAGAGCAGTGATGATGACATTATTTACACAAAAAAAAGCGCTTGTCTGGGTTTGAACTTTACGACCGACATCATGAAAGTCGGGGCCACACTGCTCTCCTACTATGTTGTGACTTACCCAATCTACTTATTGCAACCAGTGTGGGAGGGAGCTGGCAGGATCTAACATACCGCTACGTCCTGCAGTACCCACCACTCGAAGAACACTGAGGTCATCATAAAGTACATACGTGTGATTTCCAACTGGACCTTGGGGGTGGAGAAGTTGGAGGCGCGCCACAAAACTAATTTCAAGTCGTTCGTGGTGCGTGTTCCGACTCACCATTTGGTGACCTTCCTTGAGGAAGAGTTTTGGCCAAAAGGTGTGCTGTATCACGACGCCGTCACACCGTGTGTTTTAAAGGAGAATCGGCAAAGATGTATGGAAACTGGTCCCAGCACCAATAACAACCACACATATGCCATTAGATAGGTATTTTAATGAATAACAATAACTACTATGGCAGCTCATATCAATTCACTGTGTGGAAAAAGTTGTGGTGACCTTTGGTAGAACGTAGGTATTGGACGGCGACGAAATGGAGCAGTTGAAGAGTAAATCACTTTTGGTGGCCTTGGTTTGTATATTTGCAAATGTACTCATTCCAATGATAAGACAATAATATAGTATGTACTATCGAATCGTACTTACTAGAGAATGGGCAGCAGCGTTCTCTATGTATTCTACCACCATACTGCGATCGCCAACCCACCTGCCAAGCGTGGCGATTATGGCAAAGCCCCCCAAATTGGGGGAGGCCTAAGTCCAGCAGTGGACGTCTTACGGCTGAAATGATGATGATGATGATAGTACTATCGACGTAGTCTGATTATGGACATGGTCATTACATAACGGAACCCTTGCATAGCTACTAGTAAATCTATCGAGTGTGGGCTCATCAGATTTGTCTCAACGAGTCCTATTTATTTTACCTAATGACGATGACCTGGTGACTGACCTGGATGCTGGATAACGGAACTCTTGAATAGCTTTTAGTAGACCCATAGAGTCTGGGTTCATTAGATGTGTCTTAACGAGTCGTGTTCATTTTGCCTGATGACGATGATCTGGTAACTGACCTGGACGGTGGATGACTACACTCGATATGTTTTCTAGTAGCTATTCAAGGGTTCCGTTGTATTCCGTTCAGGTCAATTCATCGTCATCAGGTCAAATGAACAGGACTAGTTGAGACAAATCTAATGAGCCTAAACTCGATGGATTTACTAGTAGCTATTTAAGAGTTCCGTTATCTAGCATTCAGATCCATCGTCAGACCAGCTGGAGTGTACCATATTATTTTATTATCATCAGAATGCTTACATTTTGGAGAATTCGAACAAAGGCCACTAGAAGTGATTAACTATTATTGAATTCAAGTTTTCCTTTGCCTAGCGTCCAGTACGTCCTGCAAAATATCGCGATAACTTTTTTCACACAGCGATTTGGAACAAATTGCCATAACAGTTATTGCTCTGTATGAAAATACCTATCTCATGACATATATGCGGTTGTTATTGGTCGTGGGGACCATTTTGTCCGATCATCCAAAGTTGTCTAAAATATGTATTAGTTTATAGTTTTTTTTTAATACTTATATTATTATTATTATTAGCCGTTTCTGTCCCACTGCTGGGCGAAGGCCTCCCTACTCTCTTTCCACGTCTCTCTGTCCAGAGCTGCCAAGGACCAGTCTTTATTAAAAGAGTCCAGCTCATCCCGCCATCTCCGTCTGGGCCTCCCGCGATGTCTCTTGCCATTAAGCGGGACCCATTGGGTCGTAAGTTTGGCCCACTGATCGTCTGACATACGGCAGATGTGTCCAGCCCAATTCCATTTAATCGTGGCAGCTTTCCGAGTGACATCAGTTATTTTAGTAATGGAACGGATTGTTGTATTCTTAACCCGGTCCACAAGTTTAATACCCAGAATACTCCGTTCCATAGCTCTCTGACAAACCTCGAGCGTGGACCTCTGCTGAATTGTCAAAGACCATGTTTGAGAACCATACGTGAGGATGGGAAGAATACTTATATATTTAATGTATTTTGATTAATGGGCTTTATTGCCTGAAATAAAGGACAAATAAATAAATCATCAGCCTGTACACCTTCGTTGTTATCTCAAGCACCTTCATAGTGAAATTACCTATAGTAGAATTAGGTTTGGTATAAACTGTCTGTAACATAAATGTAAGACGGGGTTCCTTAGGAAATTTGTTTTTTTTTATAAATCAAGCAATGGAATAAAAACTCACTGTTAAGTATTTTTTTTTAACTCTAAACCAGTCATCATTAAAATAAAACAGAAATACTTTTTAGTAGGCATGTATTTTAAGAAAAATAAGAGAACAACAGACATTTTTCAATCTGTCATGTAAAACCAAACGTCATCAATAAAAATAGCCATGAACATCAAGGAATACAGACATGAATATCCGAAATGACTAAAATTAATTTTATAAAGAAGCCGTAAAATCCATCAAAATGTAAACCAACATTTCAACTATTTTGATCTTACAAAATATTATGCATCCTGAAAACTTGGGATTAGAAGACATTAATGCTAATTCTATCTTCAAAATTCTAGAAAAAAATACTCAAACCAACGAAAACACCGTGAAGCAATCCGATTGTTCAACGAAATCTTATAAATTACCTTTACCAAGAGAACTTGACGAACGCAACGAAGGTGAAATAAAATCTACTGTATTTTCTCAAGTACTACAAGAACCGGTATGTCCAAAGTCAGTGCCCATCGTCAGAGAAACTTTAACTGAAGAAGCCCAGCCGGTCAGCTACTCAACGTGTGATAAAGGCTTCTCGAGTAGACACAGATATTGCAAAGAAGTTATAAAGCCATTCTTAATAGATTATCCTCCTGATTGTCTTGATTCTAAAGAGTTGATCCTCAGGGATGCTGTAATAAAACTTAACGCAGAGTTTCCAGAGTCTTCACCCTGTTTACACGTTTGCCTAAAACCGTGCCCGCCACCAACGAGCCCACCTAAGTGCCCATCACCGTGCCCACTAAACTGCCCCTCAACGTGTCCCCCATCAAAGTGCCCACCACCTTGCCCGCCAAAAAACCTGCTAAAAATTGTCTGCGGTGACGAAGGTCCAACTATTGGCAAAGAGTGCACAAAAGGAACTTGTCCCAGCTACGTGTGTCCAAAACCGTACATTCCACCACCGTGCCCTACGTGCCCGTCACCGTGCCCTCCGTGCCCGTCACCTTGCCCTCCACCTAAGTGCCCGTCACCGTGTCCTCCGCCTAAGTGCCCGTCACCGTGCCCACCAAGGTGCCCGTCACCGTGCCCACCGCCAAGGTGCCCGCCATCTTGCCCTCCACCTAAGTGCCCGTCACCTTGCCCTCCACCTAAGTGCCCTTCACCGTGCCCTCCACCTAAGTGTCCGTCACCGTGCTCACCAAGGTGCCGATCACCGTGCGCACAGCCTAAGTGCCCGCCATCTTGCCCTCCGCCTAAGTGCCCGTCACCGTGCCCACCAAGGTGCCCGTCACCGTGCCCACCACCTAAGTGCCCGTCACCGTGCCCTCCGCCTAAGTGCCCGTCACCGTGCCCACCAAGGTGCCCGTCACCGTGCCCACCACCTAAGTGCCCGCAATCTTGCCCTCCGCCCAAGTGCCCACCACCGTGCCCTCCGCCTAAGTGCCCGTCACTGTGCCCACCAAGGTGCCCGTCACCGTGCCCACCACCTAAGTGCCCGCAATCTTGCCCTCCGCCTACGTGCCCACCACCGTGCCCTCCACCTAAGTGCCCATCACCGTGTCCTCCGCCTAAGTGCCCGTCACCGTGTCCCCCGCCTAAGTGCCCGTCACCGTGCCCACCAAGGTGCCCGTCACCGTGCCCACCACCTAAGTGCCCGCGATCTTGCCCTCCGCCTAAGTGTCCACCACCGTGCCCTCCGCCTAAGTGCCCACCACCGTGCCCTCCACCTAAGTGCCCGTCACCGTGTCCTCCGCCTAAGTGCCCGTCACCGTGCCCACCAAGGTGCCCTCCACCAAAGTGCCCATCACCGTGTCCACCAAAGTGTCCTCCACCTAAGTGCCCGTCACTGTGCCCACCGAGGTGCCCTCCACCAAAGTGCCCGTCACCGTGCCCACCAAGGTGCCCTCCACCAAAGTGCCCGTCCCCGTGTCCACCAAAGTGTCCTCCACCTAAGTGCCCGTCACCGTGCCCACCGAGGTGCCCTCCACCAAAGTGCCCGTCACCGTGCCCACCGAGGTGCCCTCCACCAAAGTGCCCGTCCCCGTGTCCACCAAAGTGTCCTCCACCTAAGTGCCCGTCACCGAGCCTACCTAGGTGCCCTCTACCAAAGTGTCCGTCACCTTGCCCGCCCAAGTGCACTCCACCAAAGTGTATGCCTAAGTGCCCGCCACCGTGCCCACCAGCGGGCTCAATACCGTGCTACAAAAAGGATCCAAACCCAAAACCGTGCTGCCCGGACGCGTGCCGTCCAAAGTCAAGTATCGAAAGACTAATACAGGGATTAAAAAGATTTTCAGGTGAAAGTATTGATTGTAAGTGTAAAAAAATGGACTATTCTAAAGACAATCCATGCCCATCACAAAAGAGTCCACCACCGCAGTGCCCACCTCCGCAGTGTCCACCTCCTCAGTGCCCACCTCCTCAGTGCCCACCTCCTCAGTGCCCACCTCCTCAGTGCCCACCTCCTCAGTGCCCACCTCCTCGGTGCCCACCAACGCAATGCCCACCACAGTGCCCACCGCCAAAATGCCCACCTCCTCAGTGCCCACCACCGCAATGTCCACCACCGCAATGCCCACCACCACAGTGCCCGCCTCCAAACTGTCCACCGCCACAATGCCCACCACCACAATGCCCACCTCCTCAGTGCCCACCGCCCCCACCAAAGTCCCCACCACCAAAGTCCCCACCACCAAAGTCCCCGCCACCAAAGTCCCCACCACCACAGCGCCCACCAAAACAGGACGCACCACTTTGTGCTTGCTCAGGACTAACTATAGAGAGGAAACAACCACCCGGTTGTCAAACTGAAACAAGATCTGAGAGAAAATTTCTATGCCCCAGTGAATGTCCCAATTCAAAGTCAAGTTCGAAAACTAGATTGAAGCCATCAAAACCGGCATCACGCGAGCAGTGCGCATGCAGCAATAATGATAAAGTTCAGGCCGCAATCGACGCTCATCACGAAACACTGGCAACCCTCAAATGTGCGGTGACCGACCTTGTGTGCAAGGCGTACAGGTCAACGAGTGATGCGGCAACAATAATCTGCTGCGAAAGCGCCAAGCAGTTGGAAAAGATTACAAAAAATTTATCTTCCGACTGTATTCCTGAAAATAAAG
The DNA here is from genome assembly GCA_947507805.1 of Aporophyla nigra. Classification (NCBI taxonomy): domain Eukaryota; kingdom Metazoa; phylum Arthropoda; class Insecta; order Lepidoptera; family Noctuidae; genus Aporophyla; species Aporophyla nigra. The sequence goes on along the minus strand of OX382316.1, from coordinate 14,626,259 downwards.
ATAACCCGGATTCGCATCCCCGTCCACCACCAAAGGAAATAAGCGATACTCGTGACGATCCTCGTAGCGGCACGACTTTGAGGAGGCTCAGCCTTGTAAACTTAGACAAATCTGATGTAGAAGTAATAGAAAACAAGCCAGCTCCTCCTCCACCACCTTGCCCGAATTTAACGGACACGAATATACCATGTAAGAACCCTTTAGGATTCATATTTGACAAAGTAGAATCTGCAGTATCAATGATAAGCGATTCACTGGTTTTTGAATTACCAAAGCCTATAAAACCAAGATCTTTTAATGATTCAAGTTCTAAATACGATGTTCCTAACCCGCCATCGAAACCCTCGGATATAGATAATTTAATGTTTCCCTCTGGCGGCACTTCTCAACTGTTTTCAACGATAAAGGACAAGATATGGTCTATGTTTGCCGAGGACGAGAAAACAAATGTTTCATCTAGAAAGTCATCTACTGCAACTTTGGCCAGCGATAGTGATGAAGACCTTATAACTAGATTAATTGATTAAATCTTTGGGTAACTATAAAATTCTCTTTTATTAACCACTCAACCTAGTCCCACTGTATAAGGTACGTACGGTCACCAATACAAAACAAACAGTTCATTTATTTAATTAAATTCCATTGGTTTGTTACTAAACTTCAGTTATATATCTAACGACCCTGGTTATTTACCTCATTCGGTAGCTGTACCTGTCACACCATCGCCAACCCGCCTGCCAAGCGTGGCGATTATGGCAAAGCCCCCCAAATTGGGGGAGGCCTAAGTCCAGCAGTGGACGTCTAGCGGCTGAAATGATGATGATGATGATGACCTGTCACACAACCTACGAGATAGTGGTCAGCTATCCAAAATTGTGTTCGCTCAAGAAACACACAAAAGTTACGGTCCCGTGTAAGTAAAAGATTCCAATGACGCTGCAACCTTACTCCAAGGAGAATAGTAAGCTCACCAGCACTCTCAAGATTCACCATCACAAACCGTCGTCTTTCTGTCCTCGCCACCAAGGCCCACCGTGACATCTGAATCTATGTCCGCCCCGACATTTGTTCCAGCCAGCCCACGCCGCTGAGCCTGTAGCATTAAATTTGGATTCTGGTCTAGCCTGTCCCTTACTGCCCTCTTCCAGCGACGCCCTAAGCCAAGTTCCGTATCCCACAGGTGGGGGTGCCATTAGCGTGTTAGTTTTAAGATTTTAAGCTTTGGCTAGAGGCCTCAACTTATCTAGGTAGCCACAAAGTAAGTCCGGAAAGCAACTGATCATTTCCTAGGTTGAACTGCGAGAACAACTAAAAAGAAAATGCAAGAGACACAGTTGATAGCTGAATGTTCATACTGTCGCCAGGTACACATTTGTTGCACGATAAGAGCCAACAATGAGTAACTAAAAGCTATTCCTACTTTTCGTGTCTAACCTCTGTACGGGCAGGATGCAGATGTGAAAGTGTGATGAGTTTGTGCTTCAGGAAAATCTGCCAGATCACCATTAGCGTCTTCATGGAGCAGTTGCATTTCCAAGCGATTTCAATTCGATGACTGATTTCTATTTCTTGCCTTTTTTCGAAAGAAACTAACTGGTCTTATTCTCTTGGATGTAATGTATAACCTACTCATCTACCCCGACTCTATGCTAGTGCTGTTAGTCATAAGTTGGAATTTAAGTCTAATTGCGAAACGCACAATTTATCAGAATCTGAATGGGATTGAAGATTATTTCTAAACCAGTAGTCAAACGTGCTCAAAACCAGGACGTTATCAAAATTATCCCTTCTCTGTTCAGAAAGCAGTACATATTTAAAACAAGATATACTTAATATCAGAGATCATATTCCGGAAAACATTATTTAATTTCTTCCCACAACCTTTTTATAATGTTTTTATATTTATGTTGGGGATGTTTTGACATCCATATAGGCGGTCGATCTAAAATTTCCGTGATAAATGCCTCAGTATCCATTACTGCCACAAAATCGTCAAAATGTTTTTGTTTTTAGCAACGCCGCTGAGTACGTCACTCCTACACCGCTGTCCGCCCCGTTTCGGTTCTCTCTGTTTCGTGGCGTCGCACTCATTCACTTGTACTTTTGTTCCTGCCACTCCGCGCACCGCGCGCCGCTGTAGCGATTCGCTCGGATAAAACCGCGCGCATTTTCGCTATGAGCGGCGCCTCGTGGTGTGCTTCAAACATTTTTATACTTTTTAACCGACGAAAAAAAACGGAGGAGGTTATCAATTCGACGCGTATATATATATTTTTTTTTTATGTATGACCACGCATAACTTTTTACGTAGTAGTCCGATTGTGATAATTCTTTTTTTATTGGAAAGAGTATACTCCGAGAATGGTCCCATATAAATTTGAAAAACAAAATCAAACCCTAAGGGTCAGAAAACAGGGGATGATTGATTGTTGACTCACTGATTGTAATGTTTAACCACGCATAACTTTATACAGAGTAGTCTGATTTTGGTAATTCTTTATTCATTGTATAGGGTATACCTTGCCAAGTATTATAAGTATATTAAAGCTACAAAAAATTATTAAATAAAAACTTTTTACCAAAAAATTTAACCGCCGAAAAAACTGAAAAGCAAAAAATAATAAACCTTAAAATTATGAGTCGGCGCTGGAATATCAATGAACAAAGCTCACTCAAAGCGCCTACTCATAATTTTAAGGTTTATTATTTTTTGCTTTTCAGTTTTTTCGGCGGTTAAATTTTTTGGTAAAAGTTTTTTGGTCTTACCGCTCGCCGCCTCGCGCTTAGCTGCCGCTCACAGCGGCAAGGCCGTGAGCGGGCCGTTAAGCTAGCCATGCTCTGCTCTTGGAGCTTGGTCTGAAGTTCTAGAGCTATGGGGCAAAAAGTACTACATATTTGGAGAATCAGAGGTTGGTCAGCCTCTTATTGCCGAAATAATGCCTTTGGTCTTTGGTTGATTGATAAGTTATTTTTAAAGCGGCAGTAGGTAAATATTGGGTTGTTCAATAATTAATGTCGTTTTATTTCTCATAGATGGCTTGAACTGCATATTTCATGTAGTAGTGATTGCGTGGCTTACATTATTATATACTATTTTAAATATTTTAGAAATATTTAAGAATTTTAGATTACACTTTAGACTATCTTTAGTCAAAGACTGAGCGTCATTAGTAAAAACAAGTTGGTTCAAAATTAAGTTGATAATGGACAATCAAAGAGAGCATTATCGACATATTTTATTGTTTTATTTTCGAAAGAGCAAAAATGCGGTGCAAGCTTGGAAGAAATTGTGTCAAGTTTATGGTGAGGACTGCGTTACTGAACGCCAGTGTCAACGATGGTTTGCTCGCTTTCGCTCTGGAGATTTTAATGTGCAAGATGCACCACTACTGATGACGACAAAATACAGGCGTTAATCGAAACTAACCGGCGTATTACAACTCGAGAGATAGCAGAGAAGCTCAAAATATCGAATTCAACAGCTTGGTTATGTAAACAAACTGGATGTTTGGGTTCCTCATGAACTAAAGGAAATCCACCTCACCAAACGCATTAACATATGCGACTCTTTGCTGAATCGTAACCAAAACGACCCATTTCTAAAAAGAATCATATCAGGTGATGAAAAATGGATTGTTTATGATAACGTAGTCCGAAAACGATCATGGACCAATCAAAATGAGCCCCCACAATCGACATCCAAAGCCAATATTCACCAAAAAAAAGATTATGCATTCTGTGTGGTGGGATTACTTTGAGCTGCTTCCAAGAAACCAAACTATTGATTCGAATGTCTATTGTCGTCAACTATCTTAATTGAATGAAGAAATCAAGAAAAAACGCCCTGTACTGGCCAATCGCAAAGGCGTGATATTCCATCATGATAACCTCTTTGATAACTCGTCAAAAATTAACAGAGCTCAATTGGGAATTAATGCCACATCCACCCTATAGCCCTGACTTAGCACCATCAGATTATTATTTGTTTCGCTCTCTTCAAAACCGGAATGGAAAAACTTTCGATTCCGATCATGCTGTTCAAAATGAGTTCGCTTCTAAAAACCAGGGTTTCTTCGAACGTCGAATTTTTCAGCTTACCGAAAGATGGCAAAAGGTCATCCAACAAAATGGTCAATATATCATTGATTAACGTTTGTTGTTAATAAAAATAAATTTTGTTTGAAAAATATGAAAAAAAAAACGACATTAATTATCGAACAACCCAATATTATATATTATTGCTTACCTTGCTTAATACAAATTACACAAAAAACATATGTTGAAAATATGTGTAAATACAAGGCAGTTTTGGATCTGCAAAACATTTCAGAAGGTTAGTGATTCTCGACCCGAATCAACAATAAAATAGGCAGGTATTTTTTTTTTTTTTCATTTTGTTCTTAGTTACGGAAATCGGTAAGTGTGAACTACCTTTTTTAAAACGCGGCCAGTCTGTACGTGTCCTTAAGCTGCGCTTTCACACACACAAACAAACGCAACCGACATTTCTTTCATAGATCCAAAGCCGCGCTCCCCATCCAGAGTTATTCTGAAAAACAATAAAATTGAAAAATCTAAAATAAAAAGTATTACTGATTATTGTCTTGGTATGGTATTGTTATATGATTACTTACGAGTCTCATAACAACCTCCTGAAATGCCTTGCAGGTTCAAAACTGCATCTTGTAAAAGCTAATTCTTTAGACAAATCGAAATATCTGGAAGACATCATTGTTTAGTACAAGACCATATATAGGCTGGCCCGTTAAATGAGGACCAAAAAAAAATTTTAGAAGCTAATATAAGCTAATATAGACAAAAAAAAAAGTTTTGAAGTAAGTATTTCCTTAAACATATTAAAACACACGTGTAATCTATACTAATATTATAAAGCTGAAGCGTTAGTTCGTTTGTTTGTTCGGTTGAACGTGGTAATCTCAGGAACTACTTGTCCAAATTGAAAAACTCTTTTTGTGTTGGATAGCCTATTTATTGAGAAAGGCTATAGGTTATATAATATCGCGCTACAATCAAAAGGAGCGGAGCAGCAGCGAAAAATGATCGAAAACTGGCAGGCAATTACATGCGACGGGAAGGGTCAGGGGAGCAAGTTTGACAGGGACGAAGTCGCGGGCAGAAGCTGGTTTTAATATATTTTTTAGTAATTTAAACCAATTTTTTATATAGCACAATCAAACGTAGGTAATTTGTAATAATTTACAAATTATTTTTAACAAATTATATAACACAACATCCAGCCATCACTTTTAGAGCACTGGACTACTATCGATGAGAAGGTAGTAGTCTTCGACGCGGGCCCAGTCTGGGTTGGTGGATGGTTGGTCCTAGGACATGCCGGTTTCCTCACGATATTTTCCTTCACCGTTTTGAGAGAAGTGGTGTGGAAATAATTCACCCAAAGCGCTTGACTGAGTTCGAACCCACAATTCATAAGTTATGTTACCACTGCATTCCACAATATGGTAGTAGGGTTACAAAGACATGATCTTTGTGAACCCTGTCGAACACACCAAAGTACAAACACCAAAAAACAACTATTATAAAACTTCATTAGGTAGAAACCTTTTAGTGAATGAAACAAAACAATAACACTGGCCAATTATTCTATGCTTCAGCAACAGCTGTCAACCAAATATTTGTCACAAAATCACGAAAACTGACATACCTCACCACCAAATGAATGTTCAATAGAAAAATGTGTCTACAAAATTAGAAAACCATCCCATCCTTATGTCTGACGAAGAGCCTTGCACCAAGAACTGCAAAAAAAGGAAGAACAAATGTCTTCCGTGCATTAATAAGTACTCTCAGGAGTTGATCAGCGAAGAAAAGCACCAGGTCCATCAGTTCCCTCATAACCCTCCGGGGTCGGCCGCTCCAGAATGCCAGTGTACTGCAGAAAACCCATGCTGTACGGCACCAATTGTACCCCAACACACACGCAGGAAGTCAAATTGTCACAAACATGCCCCCCAAACTTCATTATAAATCTCAACCGAAAAAAAGCTACAAACTATTCCCATTAGAAGACTTTAAACACAAGTAAGTAAAAATTCTTCAGCTTCATCGTCTTAGCGTGTCAGTGGCGATGTCGAAACTGGCCTATAACATGTACGTTATTAATGCGGCATAAGGTTCAAGATGGCAGAGGTGCCCTAATGGTATTGGCTCCAACTTACAAGGTGTAACGTCCTGAATTGGAGCCCAGACAGGCGCTTTACTAAGTGTTAATTATTTCATCAACTCTGCTCTCAAAACGCTGAAGGAACACGATGAAACCGGCATGTCCTAAAACCACAAAATTCGAAGCAACGTGATATCTGTCAAACCGTATTGGGGCCGCGTGGTAGAGTGTACCCCACTCCCGCTCGAAAAATGTGCATGTGTCCCAGCTGTGGGAACATTATAATTTGATTGTGCATTATACATAGGTTCTGTAAAATACAGATGTCCGAACCAAGGGCTCGTGGATAAGTAATGATGAACCTCATCAATCGCTTTCCATCAGGCGTGATCGAGGTCAAAAGCAGGCCCATTCAGCTATAAAAAAAAATAGAAAATAAATAATAGTTTAAAAAACTGAAAAACACTTTTTTATTGATATCAGGCACCCCACGCTTTTTTTCCATTATTTTGTAATTTTTAGTTTATTTTCAATGGAAGCGTGTTTTTTAGTTTTTTTTAACTATTATTTATTTTCTATTTTTAGGGTGTTTCGATTTTTGAGACATATGTCAGCGTAGTTTGTGACGTATGTCAGCGTAGGTTTCGAAGACAGTTTTTTTTGCTGTCCTGGTAACCCTGACAAGGATAATGGCACAAATTAGTTTGTGACGTATGTCAGCGTAGTTTTCGAAGACAGTTTTTTTACTGTCTCGGTAACCCGGGCAAGGATAATGGCACAAATTTATGAAATTATTGCATTGTCATTGGTCCTTGACAGATGTGCAAAGTTTGAATGAAATCTGGTCGTTTAAAGTGGGTCAAAATCGCGCTATAAGGAGTCGGTTACAAACAAACATACAAGTGAAGCTAATATAAAGCGTGCAAAAAGCACGTTAAGCCGTTGGTCCCGGCTGTAAATTGTGGATCTTTGACAGTTTACGTAGTACAGGTCGTCATTAGCCCGAACATCTGACAATCAGTCTTACGAAGAAGTACCGTATTACCCAGTAACTGGGATTTAGAGGTCAGATAGGCAGTCACTCCACGTAAAATACTCGTGCTCAGCTGGACCCGGTTAGACTGAAAGCCGACCCCAAAATGGTTGGGAAAAGGCTAGGTAGACGACAAGGGCATGCCACGCCGGCATTAATATCAATGGAGTTCTATCGTTTACGGAACAGCACCACATTGGCATTCCCGGTGAGAATGGTCTGAAATTCTCCGCCGTAGCAGGTTTTAATTGCTTTCAAAATAGAACCCACAATTAGAAGAACTCTGAACTCATAGGAATTCTTATTATTCCAGCTACTAATAAAATACGATGCCAGACTCTCGTTACCGTTATAACCTTTTTCAACGCAAGAAGCTTGACTATCCTAGGCCATTTTACATCTATTTCAAGAGAACAAATGATTCAGCATGTGGTAAATTATTTAACTTTTATTTATTTCGAAACTTAATAAAATACAGTGCGCTTCTCTCGATCAACACCTCAGGAGATTCTCATTGCGCGGCTGAGTCAAGGGTTTGATTCAGGAAGCAATATTCCTGGACACAGCACACATAGTATGGAGGTTCCTCTCTCTAGAGCCCTGACCAGCCAGCAACTTCGACCCTGCTCCTAATGTCCATGGGCTACTATTTTTAAATGTTGATAGAAATATTTAAAAATATCAATACATACCCACCACACGTTATGCGTCACGAACATTATTTATATCTCACGAAGATGCACACATGCACGTGCTGTGAATGTGTGCGTGAAGACGATAAGCGTCAACACATAACACACACACACACACTTCTGATTTCGCCGTTGTCTCGGACAGTACTGATAGCTCCTGCAACCACACACATTCATAACGTGTTGGTAAACTAGGGAACCATAAGTAAATCCACGTCAAATCGTGAGAGAAAAATAATGTACGTCCATCTCTAAATGTTGCCGACATTTCCGTGTTCTATGTTTAAAATGAAGAAAATGGCTTCCTCAATCAGGTTCTTTTTTAAAATCTTTTTCAAACTGAAACTCAAACTCGAATAACAAAATCGTAACTTTTTTGCAGCAAGTTTCCTGGTGGGAATAAACAGTAACTCTAAAACACCAGACCCTCACAGATCGTTGAAGAGGAGGACCAGATTATTACATGTCTTACCAAAGGATCAAAAACCTTGAATTTTCGATGTTAAAACCATTCATTCCTCCCTGCAAAAACTCTAGATTAGTCTAAATGCAATATACATTTTTGGCGTAAAAGTTTTGTTTTATTGTTGCTGGTAGTTTTTCCCTGCACAGTTCTAAGTCAGATGAAAAGTACGCTCAAGACGTTACAAAAGGTATTTGTGTCCAAGGCAGATGTGAGTTAGTTAGTAGAAAGTAAGTCGTAAATCCTCAGTCATAAGTCATTTGTTTAACATACGTATAATACATACATACATAAGCTCACACCTTTTTCCCATGGGGGTAGGCAGAATGGCACTCCTGCCCCGTTTAGATTCATACAATTGATCATACACACACGCTGGTTGCGAGTACTACGGACCTGACCTTTCTGAAGAACATCACCAATAAGGTCACCATCTGCCTTGTCAATAACTTTTGTAAGCCGTCCTTCATTCATCCTCTCAACATGACCAAACCATCTAAGCATACTTTTTTCAATTTTTGTCACCACATCTTCTTTTAAACCACACCGTTCTCTTATCACATCATTCCTCAGCCCTTTCATAGTCACACCACACATGCTTCGCAAGAAACGCATTTCCACAGCATTTTTTCTACATTCATGCTTCTTTTGCCACACCCAACATTCACTTCCATACATAAGCGAAGGCACCAGCACAACATTGTGAACAGCCAGTCGAGACTTATCGGACATCAACTGGTTGGTCACAATCGCATGTATTGCACAGTTTATTTCCCGCATTTACTCTTCTTTCCACATCTTTATCAATCTTTTCATCCCTTGTACCTTGAAACTTCCCAAATATACGAACTCATTTACTTGTTCCACACTCTTACCATTTATTTTCACATCACACACTGGTACATTCTCTTCTGTTTCAAACACCATGACCTTCGTCTTATTCACATTTATATTCATCCCTTTCATCTTAAATGCTTCATCCATTACAGTCACCATGTCTTGCAACTGTATGTATGTATAAAGTAGGAAGAAATAGGGGGCTGTGGCATCATAGGAGGATCTAAAAAACCTTATTGGTGATGTTCTTCGGGAAGGGATACGTACAGGAAAATGATGCTCTTCGGAAAGATCAGGTGTCTAGTACTCGCAACCGGCGTGCATGTATGACCAGTGCACGAACGTAGACGAGGCAAATATTTATTTATTTATATATGCTTTATTGTACACCAGAAAATACATAACATCAAGAACATTTAACAAAAAAAAAAAATCATACAATGGGCGGCCTTATCGCTTTCTGCGATCTCTTCCAGGCAACCTTGGAATGGACAGTGATTGCGTGGACATTAAAATGGGGTTGTCACTGGTGCAAAATACAATTTACTTTAATAAATACATAGAATAATCATATATATCCTGTATAATAGATACTTATATACATACATACTAAATATATAAGCAAAGAAAATAAAAGACGACTACAGATTATCAGATTATCCAAGAACTCATAAAGGAGTAAGGATCATAGCTGGTGTCGTTCTTTTGTTTCTGTATATCCCTTTGCCATAAAAGCGTCAGTTTGTAGCGTCAGTATGTAGTTAGGGTTTTCTGGGCTCCAGGCCGTCCATTTTCAGTGTTCATCCAAGTATTCGCAAGAGGACAAAGGTTCCCGCGTTACTTGTATGCAAACAGCATCACGAGACTTAGTGTGACGGTGACAAATCAGGCGACACCCAAATTATTATAAAGTATATTTATATAGTAGTTATCCACTTAGAAGTAAAGGGGGGCTTATGACTAAATTACAACAGCCGCACGGGTCGACCGTTCAGGTTATTCTACGCTTGCCTCGGTTGGTCTGTGGATGGGTGACTATCTTTACATACGGGTCGTCAGAAGCCCGAAAGTCTGACAACCAGTCTTACCAAGGGGTATCGTATTACCCAGTAACTGGGTTGTGGAGGTCAGATAGGCAGTCGCTCCATGTAAAATACTGGTACTCAGCTGCATCCGGTTAGACTGGAAGCCGACCCCAAGATAGTTGGAAAAACGCTAGGCAGATGATGATCCACTTACAAGTAATAAAGGGAGATTGAAAATATTTATTAGGAAAATACAAGGATACTAAACTTATAGTTCGGATGGCCCCCAGGCGTTATTTCTTTTCTGACTTACTACATGTGTGGGATAGACAAGTGTTAGTTTGTGCTTTGAACTGAGTTGTTGGACTTTACTGGCAAATGCGTGCACTGATTGGCTAGGTCCACACAATCTGTGTGGGTTTTTCCTCAAAAGACCAATTTACACACCAAACTTCATGGTCTTCAAACGTTCTGACGACCAAAAAATATTCTGTGATACTGACGCGGACGCGTATGCTTAAATCATTTAAAAGAAGACTCTAGCCCTCGATAACAATACAATTTGCAACCCAATTTCGCCCACTGCTGGGCTACTCTAAATAAAAACTCACCCTTACAACTTTTTTTAAATTCCAGAGTCAAATCTGGCAAACAAATTATTTTTTCCACATTCTTGTCACTGTCATTCTGTCAAATTCTGTCATTCTTTTCCGCATCAAGAATCATAATGTTAAACAAAATATTTCATTAGTGAAAGATTCAAAAAAAATGTAATATGCATAACGTGAATGAAATATAAGAGTGAATGTGTATTGTGTTATATTTAAAGCATTTATATTTATGCCCTTAGCTATCTAATTAACTATAAAACTCAAAAGTGAACATACCTTCCATATTATAGTCAACGGAAAAAGTGCCCGACGGCTGACCGCATTGCCACGCCGAATTGCAAGGCTGATTTTCTCTTCATTCTTAAAATAAGCCCGCTATCTGGTCAAGGGTCGATCATATGCTTAGTGACGTTTGCAAATAGTAAACATGTAGTTGGACCCATATTTTCCTCTATACCCCTGGTTGTTCCCTTGATGCTAACGTTAAAGATCAATTCTAACGGCCGGTAACTAAATGTATTGAAACGGAATGATATCGCGTGTTTCTACACAAATTAGACAGCATTCAAAGCGGTAAAAGGGGCTTTAGAATAAGAGATGGAAATAAGTGTAAATTATCACTTATTAAGAAAGGTTCCATTACAACTAATAAATGGTGATATATCATTGAGACATTTGCTAGAAAAATTACGCTATATATTGTCTATTAGTACATAAGCACTTAATGTTAATGCTGTTACCATAACATACTGTGCTATATAATATTTTCAAGGTAAGAAATCAAAATCTAAAATCATTTATTCAAACTAGGCTGAGAGTCAGCACTTTTTGAACGTCAAAGTTACATAAGACAGTCCCCCAAAACGCCCGCCCTTCATCACTTGCTATTTCTTTAGCTTAAGATATTACTTAACGTCTCCTGTTCATTTAATTTGATCAGGTTTCAGCCAACGGTACAGCGAAATTGATCTTCTCCTGTACCATCAAAGAAACAGCCACGGGTACACAGGAATAGAACGGCACTCGGACACCATGGCCTTCATCATCATGACCACAACTCGACTTCGCCCACTGCTGAGTCCTGCTGGGCATAAGTCTCTCTTTTTGATGCCAGTCCCCCACGCTCCTGTGCCAGCCAGGCTTTGGGGTATCTTAATTTCAAACGGCTCCAAGATGTTGTTATATAAACCTGTAATATCGACCAAATAAGCTTGAGATTATCTGCTGTTGCAACAGCTAGTACAGTCGGCTATGATTGGAACGTGGGATGGACCAAAATGTTTCGGCACAAGTTGCTACCCACACCAAAAGGTTGCCCAATATCCAAGGCGTTATGGGCATTCCTTGTGGTTCCTTTACAGGGTGGCGGGATTTGTTCGAAAGAGTTGCCGTAGCTCTGGCATAAAGGCAACTGAAGGAACACGGGTGGGTTTTAGTCAGTAAAAGTCTGACACGCCCTCCCGCTCCACCCAGAGCGGGAGACGTCATTTGATGATTTAACACCCACAAAAAAAGGGTCGCGTGCTGAGACATTGGGTTCCAAAACAACTGGCACCCAGCAGTGTCAAGAGCACTACAAATAATGTTATTAATGCTAGCGTGCCATGCTATCTGACCTGCACTATCACTGCTGGATAGGCTATGGTGTCCGAGGTTGTCGAAAGTTTAAATTAACTAAATGAGTTTTTTAGAAGAAAGACTACAGATATAAAAATAAGTTACACAAAACAATTAGTATGTACAATATTATGAATATTTTCAACTTGAAATCCAACCCAATTCCTTCAAGACCAGGCTCAGTGCGACGTGAATTGGAGGAAAAAGATCATAACAAAAAGCAGAACAACATTTTGAATGGCTTACCAGTTTGCCAACTGAGTGGGGACTCTCGCGGAGCATGCAATATGACTATTTGTCTGGATAAAGCAAAAATCAAACACCCATATTACCTCATAAATATTCCAAAATCTGCGTGTAAAACTAGAGAGTTACCTGGAAGGACCCGTTCTGACGTGATGTATGACAAGACCAAGCATCCTGACAAGCCATTGCCAAGATGTCAATTACCTTACCCTCCCTTGCCCCCTAGACGAGATCCTTACGAAGAGCAACAGCGACGAGCTATATTAGCCGAATACAGACAAAGATTGACAAGGTACCATGGTAATTAAAATGATGTGTTGCAAAAAGTTTGTTCCAGTCCATGTCGAAATTAAATTTATTTGCTGATTGATATATCAAAGAGTCGTAGACACAAGAAGAATAGAAAACTGATTCTGAAGTGTATTAAACTTAATCTGTATTTAATGTGTTTGTACTCTACAAGCAGATTATAATTTTACTCTTCAAAGAATCGAGCAACCAACAAAGAAGCAAGTAAAAAGCAACACCAGTTTATAGGAGAAACAAATTGCTTCATTGTGCTCCGACTAAATAAAAAATAATAATTTGCAGACTTGTCTTTTCTTGTAGATAATCATATCGAAATCAGAAGTCATTTATTCAAATTAGGTTGACGATCAGCTTTTATCGAACGTCAAGATTATATAAGACAGTCCCGTAAAACGCCCGCCCTTCACCACTTCTTAGTGCTTTAGCTGGGAAGAAGATACAGAAGGATCATCATCATCATCATCATCATCATCATTTCAGCAGTAAGAAGTCCACTGCTGGACTTAGGCCTCCCCCAATTTGGGGGGCTTTGCCATAATCGCCACGCTTGGCAGGCGGGTTGTCGATCGCAGTATGGTGGTAAAATGCATAGAGAACGCTGCTACCCATTCTCTAGTAAGTCCCTAGTCGCCTTTTACGACACCCACGGGAAGAAATGGGGTGATGTAAGTTACAGAATGATACTTGAATTAAATCCTAGCAAACTTTAGTTGTTTATCGTCAAATTAAGAGCGCACCGAGCTTCTGGCCCTAATTGAAGCTTGGTGGCTCTGGCTAGAATAAGCAGGTCTTTTTATTTTGGATGGGAAATCATCAAATGACTTCTCCCGCTCTTGGCCGGAGCGGGAGGGCATGTCAGCCTGTTACTGACTAAAACCCACCGTGTTCCTTCAGTTGCCCATGTGCCAGGGTCACGGTGTCTCTTTCGAACAATCTCGCGACCCTGGCAGGGAATAAGCAGGTCTCACACAAAGTTTGGTATTTCCTTCAAATAGTAACAGAAATACATTATCATTTGTCTAGGCTCTCCTAACTACGTTTGAGGGTTGCAGCTGAGTATCAGTAGTATTTTCCATGGAACAACTGCCTATCTGACCTCCACAACCCAGTTACTAGGTAATTTGATGGCCTTTTGTACCCTGTTGTCAGATTTTATGGCTTCTGACTACCCATAACCACTGTCAAAAATCTAAAAATAACAGCCGGGCTGAACAGGCACAAAACACCCGCAGGTCCTGCTGACACAGGTTCGACTGTTGAGACTGGCCCAGCCGGTTGGGCAGGTGAAAAGGTTAAGGAATGTTGAAGCATGCCATCGATACTTTTTATTGACTGCCGCGTGCCTGGGTGCGCTAGTTAAGCCTTTGGTCCTACGCCTGATCTCTCTCCGGTCGTATCGGATTTCCGTCTCATACAGAATGAGGGAAGAACGAGTGCCCTTGTGTCTGCGCTTGTGCACTATAATATCTCCCGCGCCGATGGCTAGTCTTCGTTGAGATCGGCCGCCATGACTGTAATATGGTCTGGAGGCCTATGATTATTAGGTTTCCGTACTGAAGGATATCCAACGAGACCCTAATACTAAGCTTCCGCTGCCCGTTCGTCCTTTTGTCTGTCAGCGGACTGTATCTCATGATCCGTAATTGGAAGAAAGTTGAAAGATTCACAGAATAATTATTTCTGTTGCCGCTGTAACAACAACTAAAGGGTTCTGCATTCAGGAAACGTGTTTTTTTCTGCATTTTTGCCTTGTGGTACGGAACCCTTCGTGTGCGAGTCTCACTCGTCAAGTTATGCGTGGTCATACCTAAAAAAAATATACGCATCGACTTGAAACCCTCCTCCGTTTTTTTTTTCTATTTAAATTGACTGAAATCGATTAAGTCAGTAAGTTAATTACGAACAAACTACTTTCAGGTTTATTCTGTTACATGTTCATTTTAAATTCCAACAGTAGCTAGTAAACAATCACAAGTTTAAGGGCACAGTAGCATACGACCAGGGCTTTCAGATGAGAATATTTTCGAAGTCGGGCTTTAGTTTATGAACTTACTTTTTTTCATCCCTCGGTTTCATGTATAATAAATAGTATTACGTAGATCGTAAACTCTAGAAACATCACGCTAACTCCATCTCAGAAAGGGGCAGCGTTACGTAGATCGAAAAGTCTAGAAAAGTCACGCTAATTCCATCTAAGGATGAAGCAGTGTTCGAAACTACTAGAAAGGACACGCTGACGCCATCTGTTATCAAGTAGCAAGTACTACGAACAATTGTACGTAGCCGCCACCGCCATCTATTGTCGAATATCGGAATTAAACAGTAAACAGTTGGCTCTCGAAGCTTCTACGCTGCCTGGAACTATGGCACCGTGTCGAATGTTCGCGAATGTTCTGCTCGAAATATAAATAGCGGATTGTCGGGCTGACGAGCAGTTCGATTTCGGAAGCGATCGAATACGAATCACGCAATACAGTACAAGCGAAACAAGTGATTCTGTTTGACGTTTTGATTATTGCGATATTTGTGTTTATCTGATTAAACTGTTTGGTGTGTTTTTGGTAAAATTGGTTTCAATTAATTTATCCCGAACCCCAGCTCGTAACAATAGTATCACCATTATTTAATTATATTTATTAATTATGACACCATTGTTTAGTGATGCACAGCACACATCTTCTTTCCAATTTTCATCGATATTTTGGAAATAGTCTTCCAGAAAAATGACTGTGTGGCTCGTATTAAATAAACAGACGAGACTAAGGGCTCTTCTTGGCTATTTGGTTACGGAATAGCAAAAACATCTTGATGCAGCCGCTATGCACTTTATACGCATGGCGGCTGCTTCAAGATTTTTGCTGCTTTGCGTCGTTCATTCAAAATGTAGGTTTTAAAGGAATAGAGGGTTTCTGCAAATTAGCATAGCCAGTCTGAATGTGTTTCAGCCTATGACTTGTACGAACCTCTTTCATAAATCTGGCAGGCAGTTTCTCATCATTATTTCTTACTATTTGTCCTTATTTGACAGACTAAACGTCATCAATTGACTTCTGACTTCAAGCCTTCAAACAAAAAATGGAAACCATGCAAATTGTAGTAAAAAAATGTTTATGAAGAAATGCAAACCGGACCCAGTAATTATTAAGATAGACGACCCAGGTAACGATAACTGTTTAATATTTCAATTGAATTTTTAAACACAGGATGTAAGGGACAGCCCTCCGCAGACTGATGGGGTGGATTCAGTATATCATACTAAGATGACCAGTACAAGAAATTATGTCAGGACCGTTATGGAAATCCAATAAACCTTATTTGTTTTATTTCCTCACACGCAATGTATCTCGGATCAATTCGGAAAGCCGCCTTTGTGCAATCGCCGACGACGAGTTTGATGAACTCTGTAGTTAGACAAGAAGTGAACAGCTGATTTTACGTGTCTTTCGTTAGAGTATTTCAACATCCATTGCTGCTTTTTTATTTTAGCCGTATTTTTTACATAAATGGAATGCTGCTTTCAGAGAATGTAATTTTACATTGAAATAAAAATGAAAAAGCTGAAAAAAGTTTATAAAAAAATAAAAATTTCCTGACAAAACTTCCGGTGGAATATGATTCAAAATAAGGAGCTGAATGCACTCTGTCAGTTTGTGGAGGGCTGTTCCTTACACACTGTATAAGTATATTAATTTGGATCAAAGACTGATATCGCATTACTTCTAGCCCGTATAAAAGCTGACTGCTCATTGTCGTACGAAAAGCTTATACAATACAATGTGAAGTCAGTAAATACGGGAAATAAATGAGTACAAAGATATAATGTAATGTCTTTGTTACTATGATACAAATTTAAGATTCGTCCATTGTTATCGTGTGGGTGTTGCAAAAAACGTAGGAGTCCAGTGTTCACAATGAGATCTCTTCTCTCTCCCTGTCTGTCCATCATTGCACATAATAACAGTCCTCCCTCCTGTTGTTCACTCGTTCGTTACACTTCATACTTTACATATAATACCGGATCAAATCGGCCTGCTTTGGATTTTTGGACATAATCTCGAGACTCAATTTTATTATTTTTAGCCTCCAGTTACTTCGCAGTAACCCATAGTATCCTTTATCTAGCTTTCTTTGTATTTTCACAGAATCAGACTCACTCGACCCTTACGGAAGCCCTACGGACCTTGAACCCCGAGACCCTCGTTGCCCAGTTGAACCAGGTACTCGTATTAAGAAACCACCACCACCAAAATGTGTTAAGAAATCATCTAAGAAACCTGTTGTGCCAAAACCAGTTGAACCGAAACCAGTTGAACCAGAACCTGTTAAAGGACTTGGTGGCCCCTGTCTTCCCTGTCTTTGTATAGAAAGAGTAAAAAATCCACAGATATTAGGCCCAGGACAACCAGGCTACGACCCGGCTAGTCAGGCTTTACTTGATCCACGATTTCGCTGCGTAGTTAAACGGGTACTACCTGGTAATAAGCGCTGTTTAGAAATATTAGAAGCGAAAAAAAATAATTCTTCAACGCCATTGCCCCAAAACGAGCCACCCCCAACTCCACCTGATCCTCCGGAGCTTGATCCGTGCGAACAACAGGAGAAGCGACAGCGAATTGCCAAATGCAAGGAAAGAATGAGAAGATATCTGGAATAATGGAGGATGACGATACACGTGGCTCTAATATTGATTCGCTTATTAAGAAGTTAATCGTTGAGATCACCACGGAGTCGGAAGAAGATCTAAGAAAGCAAACAATTCAATCAACAAATCACAGACTTGAGCTCACCAATGAAGATGACCACGATATTGACAAAGAGATAACTGAACTAGAGACTCTTATAAATAGGTTACAAGCTGAAATAGTTGAAATGAGCGAAGCAAACAAGCCAGGTTTTTCTGTTGTTGAAGAGAACAATGTTAGTTTTAACGAACCAAGCTACGAAACGCCTGAAGTATCGAATGAAGAAGAACCGGAAAGTGATAACGGCTTCCCCATTATATCTAAAGACGACGGCATGTTGGAACAACAGGTAAAAATGTTTGCAGAGAATATTTCAAACATAATAACAGCTTCTAACAACACAAACCCTCAGAAAGACGATTTAGATGATGTCAGACGGAATTTCAATGTACTATGGGATGATCCAATAAAAAATAACTTAAATCTAACTGAAAAACCAACAGAATCTATAAGTAGTAACCTGGCGACAGAACTGAATTTTTGTATATTGCCATCATCTGTAGAAACAAATAAAGTAATGTTCATAAACAATATTTCGGTAGGATCAATTAGATGTGTAAGTAATAAAATTGAAATAGAACAATCTGAGAATGATTCTGAGTTTAGTGGAGGCGCAATTCCAAATGATGAAGATAGTTTAAATAATACCCGTGATGACGACAACAAAATAAGTGCTGAGAATAAACTGCTTGGAGATTCCACTATGGATATGTCTGCAAGTGTTAATGAAGTGGTCACTGACAATATCATAAATAACGTTTCTATACTTTTGAATGCCGAGACACCTTGCAATGTACATGGCAATATCAAAAACGACCCCAATAGTATATTCAACGCAACTGTTCCTATAGGTACTAATATAAGTTTACCAAAACTTGAAACCGAGGAAGCTGACAAAACAACAATTGGTGAAACACTGGAAAGTGTGACTTCTTCTGACAACACTTGCACTTCTGAACCTAGTCAAGTAATTTCCCCAGACACGCTTACTACGATTACTCCCGAAATTATGCAAATGCAGAGTGAAAATATTATTTCAAAGACAGACAGTTTATTGAAAAGTTTCAATAAAAAAATTCGTAAAATTGTTAGTAGAGGCAGTGAAAAATCTATTTCTAAAGAAATGCTTAAAAATAAAGACTTGCCAGACAAAGACGTTTCAAAAGCTTTTCCACGAAGTAAAAGTGAGCCGAGCAAAAACTTTTCCACGCCAGACGACAACAGCTCTATAATTACCCCAAAAAACACAGTTCCTTTAACTCAAGGCAGCCCTGAAAATGTTATCGATGGTGTTTCCAACACAATAAATACAGAAATTTCTAAAACATCAAATTCTGAAACCAGCATTATCAAGCCGGCGGAAATATCTAATGATGTTATGAACAATGTGAATAAAAATACTTCTCAATTTGTGAGCAACTATCTAATAATTGACAATACAGTCATACCAAAACCTGTTTCTGAAAATCCCTCGGATACTACCACTATAACTGAATCCCTTTCAATAGACAGTGATTCACCAAGTACAAACTTTATTCGAGCAAACCTTACATCCACAGCTTATACCGAAATGCCTACTACTCCTAGTAGTCTTCAAACTGAAAACGTTGAAAATATAAAAGAAATACCTACACCTGATTTATCACGAAAGAACCCTGAAGAAAATCTAGATGGTTCGGAAAGTACAACTAGTGGTACTAGTTCAGCATTGCCCAAGTTTTTCGGTTCAAATCTTCAAACTGAAGGGCAACTAGAAAACGTTATGAAAGCTGAAGTGATAACTACTCAGGCCAAAGCTGAAGTAGAAGATGAAGCAGAGGAGGACGACGAAGATGATGATGATGATGATGACGAAGAGGTGGACGACGAAAAAGAAGACGGTGAAGGAGATGACAATACCTATGATGTGGACTAAATTAACTGAAATAGACTTGCGTTTTTTTACCGTTTTATTTCTTTTTTATATCAGAATTAGGCACATTGATCTGTCGTAGGTTAAGTAAGCCTCCCGCGGCAGTTTGTGGAAGGCGTGACTCCCTGACATATCAGAACCCCCTCCATGTCTCGGTAAGCATGTTAAGCCGTTGATCTCAGCTGGTAGAACTTTATCAGCGTTATGGGTAGTCAGAAACCCGTAAGGCCTTTAATCAGCCCTTCAAAAGGG
Source organism: Aporophyla nigra (assembly GCA_947507805.1). Classification (NCBI taxonomy): domain Eukaryota; kingdom Metazoa; phylum Arthropoda; class Insecta; order Lepidoptera; family Noctuidae; genus Aporophyla; species Aporophyla nigra. Next base: position 14,606,375 of record OX382316.1, on the reverse strand, counting down.
TATCGTTTTATCTAGTTACTGGGTTGTGGAGGTCAGACAGGCAGTCACTCTATGTAATACTACATTCATATATATATATAATTACATTCAGCTTCATGGACAGACAATGTGATTCACATTAGTCTGTCCATGCAGCCATACATATGTCTGGAACGGAGTCCCTTGAGATGTCCATTAATAGAGAGAGATATGGAAGAAAAAGACATTTCCGCCGACCCCAAATAAATTGAGGTAAGGTTGAATAATGACTATATTCAGCTACATTAGATTTGACTGGAAGACAATCCATACATATATGGAAAAAAGCTGGAACAGCAGTTTTTGTTGAAGCATTAAAAAGGCTGGATGCGGAAAGCACAAAACCGGTCGAAATGGCGGAGATTGGGAGAGGCCTATGTCCAGCAGTGGACGTCTTTATGTTAAAATGATGATTATTAAAAAGGCATTTGAAATCCATTCCAACAATTTATTCACAATCAATAACAGGTATAATTCCATACAAAATACATCGTTTAAAATATTATCCGTAATAAATAAACATTCACGTTAAAACTTAAGCAAGCATTTATGACTAGAATTTACTCAAATAATACCCATACAACTATACATGTAGTTTCATTTAAACACGTCTATATATTTATCAATAAATTAATTTATCTCATAGCAGAAAATATAGCAATATTTGTTTTAAGGCGATTAAAAATGTTTTGGCACAATTTTCTCTTCTATAGATAACAAATAAGGCACATAGCCACTTGGTTACAATATCTGTATATAATACATATTAAAACTTTTCATTTAAAAATTCAATCCTTACCACAAAATATTTTGAACCCCATAGGGGGAATATCTAGAAAAAAACACGGGACCATAAGCCGAAAGCTATTATTTACAAATATTCTTCGAAAAATCAGTTTTTGTCCTCCTGTGGCCCGAGGCGCTGTACACCTGCAAGCCCAGGCGTGGGCAACAAACCCTAGCGGTAGTCAACCGCTTAGGGTAACAACTAATCCAACTATATTTGTTGTGGAGTCTATTTTTTCCTTGGCGGGGGCTGCATCGGAGGTTGGTGGAACGGGTGGTATTGCCGAGACAATATGCTTTCCTGAAAAAAATATTGGACATTCAGTAAATGATAAACGATTTCATTTCTGCAAGTAGGTTTGCTCAAATACTGTTACACGTCAATCTTATTTTCAAAACTAGATGAAGTCGGTGTTTCCTATCTGACTACTGAGAAGAAAGGCCGAAGCAAACTTAAAGGTCACAGTCCCTGCCAGGGTCGCGAGATTGTTCGAAAGAGACACCGTGACCCTGGCACATTGGTAACTGAAGGAAAACGGGTGGGTTTTAGTCAGTAAAAGTCTGACACCCGCTCCGTCCTAGAGCGGGAGACGTCATTTGATGATTTCCCATCCAAAAAAAAAGGTCACAGTCTCTTTTAAAGTCAGATCATGTGAAGACCATGTAGATTGGTGTCTGAAATGGTGTTTTGGGGAAAGAACCGCACAGTGAACATGTTCAATCAGTACAAATAAGACGTATGAGTAGTCTATCCACACACCATGACATAATCTTGGGCAGAGCTGTACATCACATTTTGCCAATTAGGTTTAAGTCCCATGTCATCATCATCATCATTTCAGCCGTAAGACGTCCACTGCTGGACTTAGGCCTCCCCCAATTTGGGGGGCTTTGCCATAATCGCCACGCTTAGCAGGCGGGTTGGCAATCGCAGTATGGTGGTAAAATGCATAGAGAACGCTGCTGCCCATTCTCTAGTAAGTCCCTTAGTCGCCTTTTACTACACCCACGGGAAGAAATGGGGTGGTGTTATCCTTTACGTCCGGCACCACACGGTACAAGTCCCGTGTGATAGGGAGCAAACCTATTGCCATCAGCCGGGCACAAATGCAGACTCCGGGCTGCTACTGAGAAATTCTAAATAGAAAAACCAAATAACAGTTTTGCCTGAATTAGGAGTCGAACCAAGTCGAACCCAGGACCTTTGCAGTAGCGCTTGCGACCAATAAAAATAAATAAATAAAATAAATAAATATTTAAGGACAACCAACACACCGTTATCTGATCCCAAACTAGGCAGTACCTGTACTATGGCAACCAGACAACTGATAAATATACTTATATAGTTCTAAACATACATATTATAGATAAATTACACCCAGACACAGAACAAATGATTGTGCTCATCACACAAAGATTTGTCCTGGATGGGTATCGAACCCACGACGTCAGTCTTAGCAGTCAGGGTCACTAACCACTAGACTAACAAGCCAGTCAACGAAAAAAGCAGTATTTTCTTCTTCATTCAAAATTTCATAAATTACTTACCACATCGTTGGGCCTGCTCTGGGCAGCTCCCATCTTTCTTTCTTGTAATATTATTTGGTTGGCAGCGCTGTAAACATTGTTACATATTAGTTCATATCTAACTTTGTGCTTTTTGTCACATTTTGTGAGATTTCTGGGCCATTACGACATATAACCATATTTCGCATCATCCCTTTTTCCTATGACAAACAGCATGGCTATCAGAGGAGATGTGGCCAAAAGAGTAACGTTTCATACAAATGTTAGGCCCAAAACCCAAAATTAAGGTTTGCAAAATGTGTTACTCTGGTCGGGCAAGTCCACATTTCCATTCACAAAGTCCATCTATCGTTTCTCTAGTCTTGTAGCCATCGATATTCATACTGAATCCCTTCCTAACGATATTTTACTTATTCCTCCGTATCACGTGACCATACCATGACAACTGATTCCCACATAACTTTTCGGCTATCGATGCCACTTTCAGACATCCTCTTATGTACTCATTTCTAATTCTATCCATTCATATAACACCACACATCCCTCTTAACATTTTCATCTGAGCTGCATGCAATTGTTTTTCATTCATTCCTTTTGTGGCCCAAAATTCTGACCCATAAAGACAGCAGGTCTGACCATGATTTTAGATAATTTTCCCTTAGAAAGTTTTATTGATGAATTTGATTACTATAATTCTGTAAATACGTAGTGTTACGGTCGATATTTCAAGCGGCGCCAATAACGACAAGTGACTTTAAATCATTCATATGAATGACGGGGCTCCAGAAAGTCCTAAAAAAAGGGAAAGGTATATATCTCACGTATCCATCTCCTCCTGGGTGAGATCGAGCGCCTCTTGCATCTCGCGCGAGGTGCTCTGGATGAAGTCCTTGTCACAGTACTTGCCGAGCCCCTGTTCCGTTAGTACCTGGACAAATACCCGCATTTTTGAATAAGGAATGGTTTGTTATAGGCTGTTTTAAGAGTATGTTATATTTTAATCTTACTTCAGTGCGGGAAAGAGATGGAGCTAGATGTTACGTTTAACTCTATCTCTTTCTCACACTGCACTAGGATTTTGTAGAAACGACAGTGCAGTGCAATAAAAAAAAAATACAATTAAGTAATAAATTCCAGAGAATAATGTAAATTGGTAGACAAATTCTAAAATTAAAACAAAAATTAAATAAATTATTCAAAACATTACTTACAAAAAATATTAAACTAAAACTACAAAAAAAAAAAATAGTTCAACAAGATGCACTATCTAATCTATTACAAGAAATAAATGCTAAGTAAATAACTATACTAGATTGACTACATCTAACTACATTTTTACCTAAGTATATACCTAGGTAATGCCCCATGAGGTAGCTTGAAAGGAGAAAATAGATTTAACATTAAATTAATTACAATACTTGGTTCCAGTAGGTTTATATTTCCAGCACCCTTATTGAGTAAATCATTTTGAAAATATCTTATCCATTGCTTCATACCTTCGAAAAATTCGTCTGCTGAACAACGAAAATAACGCAATGTATGTTGTTGTACTTTCAAAATGGAAACCATGATTACACTCAGTCTGCCAGGGTCGCGAGATTTGTTCGAAAGAGATACCGTGGCCCTAGTATATGGGCAACTGAAGGAACACGGGTGGGTTTTATTCAGTAAAAGTCTGACACGCCCTCCCGCTGCGCCCAAGAGCGGGAGACGTCATTTGATGATTTCCCACGGAAAAAAAAAACTACTGTCAGTGTGTTGCACAATCGTTCCACCCGTGAAGATACAGCAAATATACGTGAGCTACGCTAGCTAAAATCTCACAGCGATTTGAACACGTTATCCATGGAAACGTTGGCTAAAACTATCAGAAGGAGGGCTGAAGCTGAAGTGAAGGAATACTTACTCGAGTAATAAGATTCTCCGCTGGATTCTCTATGCAATAAGGCACGTTGTTGAGAGGTTTCGTCCTTTTGTCACGATCTGAAACACATAGAAATTGTAAAAATATACTTAACATAAATAGATTTTCTTATAAGTAATTTCATCTATATAACAATTGTTTCCGCAAAAGAACCCAGGTAACCGACATTGCCCGAAGAATTGCCAAGGTTAAGGCCTAGTGGGCAGGGCATTGCTCGCAAAACAGATTGCGGATGGGGCCGAAAGGTTCTGGAGTGGCGACCGCGTACCGGAAGACGCAGAGTTAATAGGCCATTGTGAAAGCCGCAAGAATCCGCTGGATGCAGGAAGCTATGTCTAGCAGTGGTGGTCTTTCGGATAATATGATAATTATGATGATTTCGATATGGCTAAATTTGGAGGCGGTCTTGCGTGGTTTGGACTCTCGAGTCTGGTCTGTGAGGGTAGTTTAAAGTCTTGCTCAGCCTCTCTCTATCTACGGTCATTTAACGCGAGCATCGCGTTGCGCGAAAAGGCGATCGTCGCGTCTTAAACAACAGTGTCAGCCGCGCAAGAACGCGATCGACGCGGTTTTCTGCATAAATTTTACACGTAAGAGGCCATCCACAAATTACGTCACACGTTAGGGGGGGGGAGGGGTTCGACGAATTGTGACATTGTGTGACAAGGGGGTGGGAGGGGCTCTAAACGTCACATTTCAAAATTGAATAAAGTACTATTAAAACACGAAATATGAACTACGAAAGAAAAATAAAAAAAAAAAACAAAAAAATTGTAAAATAATAGACACTAGGGTCACAAATGTGACCAGCTGTGACACGGACGGGGGGGTGTCAAAAAAAATCATGAAATTTGTGTAACGTAATTTACGGATGGCCCCTAATTAAACGCGTAACTATGTCATAATTCATATTAAAAGCGTGACGATCGACAACGATGAATAATATAATATAATAATAATAATATTCCACAACTATCACACAACGCCATCTAGTCCCAAGCTAAGCAGAGCTTGTGTTATGGGTACTAGACAACTGATAAACATACTTATATATTTCTAAATACATACATATTATAGATAAATTACACCCAGACACAGAACAAATGATCGTGCTCATCACACAAACATTTGTCCTGGGTGGGAATCGAACCCACGACCTCCGGCATAGCAGTCAGGGTCGCTAACCACTAGACCAACAGGTTTGTCGAATGACGTTACAATGAGGGGGCCGACACGATCCGATGACAGTCCTTACGACCATAGGACCGAACCAGCCTGTCCATTGCTGCCCTCTTCCAGCATCGCCCTAAGCCGAGGTCTGTACTCTACAGGAGGTGCCCTTAGCGTATAGTCACTTAGTTTTCAGGTTTTAAGCCCAGACTGAAGGTTTTAATTTTTTGTGGAAGCCACGAGCAAGTCCAGCTAAACAGCTGGCGAGAAAGAATTACAAAAAAAAAACAAAAAAAAACGTGTACAATTCACACGTCGTAGAAGTGAAACCTTCAAAAATTTTGGCTTCAAGATATTTAGACGAATGTAAAAAAGTCAAATGTCTATTTGACCAAAAAGCCTGCTCGAAAAACGTCAAACAGAAAAGTAAACTTTCTCAAGGCGCACCCTTGATTTCCATTACCCCAAGTGTTAGAGCGAGACACAAAACATAATGACGTGTTGATATGTGTCTGTCTATTTTTACTGTTGCTTTTTCGTTTCATAGACTTTAAAATCACAACGGTGCTAAAGAAGTTTTCACTTCAAAAAAAAAACATGTCATCGTATTTTTTAGCTTATAGATCTTTATATTTTTGATCGCTATCCGTAGCCTTAAGGACGAAACTGATTGTAAATTGACAAAATGCCTAGCAACTATTCATCACTTTTACATCTCTACATATTTGAATTTTCACAACTATGTCAACCAAAATGTACAATAAAATTATGAGCATCCAAAAACAATCTCATTCATGACCAATATTATTTTTAAATAGTACTTTAACAAGTTCATGCATAAAACAGCATACAAGACGTTTTAAAAATTCATTCTCAGTGCAGTATCATAGAAAAAACGTGTTTAAAAAATAATACAATCCAAGAGAAGAACAAGCTTCTGACAAATACTTACACGTCTGCTTACCATGCTTAGATATTTCCAGATTCCTATTGATAAGAGTTAAAGGCACACAAATGGAGACAGTCATGCAAACGATATTATTTAAATAAAATAGCAAAAGGATAAATAAATAACTACACATCACAACACACTAAAACGGACTTACAGTTCTTTCTCATAGTCTGGATTAAATCGTTGGACGTTTTTCTGCGAATATTATTTTTTGTTATTTTTTTATTTAAAATATTATACAGACGCATTTTCACTAACAAACCCCATTTTAAGTACACTAGCGCCATCTATCTTGACATCTGTAAAAACTTTCGCAAAGTTTTTGTAATCATATTAAGTAGTGAATCTAGATGGCATTGCACTCGCGTTGGTTACTATCATTGTTCAATAACAGATGGCGCTTATTTAAAGTAATGCTATAACCTTTATAGATTCAACCACTGTTCTGTATAACATTTTTAGACATTATTTTAATGTGCCATGATTTAGGACAAAATTAAAACATTGATCACGACACAGAATAAACGTAAAACTATAAGAAGCTATTGCGTTTGGTACGACAATTACTAGAATTAATAAAAATTATAAAACTGTAACTTACTCGATAGCTTTGAATATCTTTTCGGAGTCCTTGCCGTGAAGAAGAGGCTGCATCGCGATCTCCTCATCGCTTTGGTTGCCATCCTCGTGTTTTCTAAAAATGATAGAAAGTTTATCATCTCTTGTATAAGGAATCATCTCGCACGGGCAAATAACGTCGCTTTACAATTAATTTTCTTGTTTTTTTTTTCTTTTATAAAGTACTTTTTTGTTCAGTCATTGGTATTGTTTATAGGTATATGTTTGCTATGCTATTTCTTACAATTTTGGTATTTACTTATTAAAACGACATATTGTCAATTCTTTTCAATATGCAAAACTTATTGCGATATTTTTTTTTAAATATTAATAGTAAAAATTTATAATATTTTTTGACACTAACGAATTTATACAAATATTCTTATATAAATCTTGAAATTCAGCTAAAGATATATTGTTTTCCAATCTTTTCGTGAAGTTACTTCACAGCATAGCTATTCACAACCATTCGATACGCTTCCGTACCGAATCGAACATCAATTAATGTTATCGTTGGAGTCCCATACACGCTTTTCTCAAATCCAAAGCCCAAAAAATATGTTAGTTAAATTCAAAGAGACGACCGCCATTTTGTTGCTAGTTTGTTTTCGGAGGCAAGGCAAATCAATGGCTATCGACACACGATTCGACACAATATAACATTTTTATGTATAATAGCCTGTCGAATGCACGTGAATAGATAGTGTGTTGATGGCTTTTAAAGCAGCAAGTAATTGCAGGAGGTACCAATAGTACTTACACTTCATCTTCAGGTATTTGGCCATCCATGCCAAGTTCTCTCCTCATCATTGTACTCAGTGTTTGACCATCCTTGTCAACTAAAACAAAAAACATGATAGTACATAACAGAAACTTTGGCAGCATGGTAGGGTTTCCTTGGTTCTTTTTCTTTCTTTATTTATACAAAGTTAAATCAATGGCCCACAAAACTGTCAATCGTTATCAGCCCCGTCGTTTGGAAACCATATTCACATTTTGACCTAAAATCTGGTTGTCTCTTTGTCTGAACTTTTACAGGGCAAAGAAACCATTGGTGCTGTAATTATATTATTATTTTTATTATTTAGTAAGACACACTATAAAAATTTTAGGCCGCAACTTTTTGAGCTGTCAGTACATGCACCCCTTCTTTGGTTCACCACCTAACCTAAATTAAGAGTATTGCTATCTCTTACTGATAGTTCACAAAAGAAAAAGACAATTGACATTTTAGAAATGGCAGTATAAGAAGTTACGTCTCGATTGCCTTGAATTTGGCGTGATTTAATTTAGTTCGTCATAGTTGTGTAGAAGAAAATCTTAGTTCAATCTTACAACTGTTATTTATTGTATTACCTACCGTTTCTTACGTGTTTTATTTGAAAGAAAAAGTTAGCAATAACCTAAATTAAGTTAGGTGCACAATAGAGTGGTGATGCTATTGACTACGTTTTCGTCAGCCGCATTGCTATTATGTACCCACAACGTTTCCAAAATACTACTTTAAATACTGTAGATACAATATGATCTTACCACCGTTGATATTGGGAGTTGGGGACGGCAAGTTCTGCATGGCAGTTCGTCTGTCTTTTCCATAGAAACTCTCTCGGCCATGCTTCTTCAAACTGGTCCATACTGCACCGAACAAGGTGTGGTTACGCTGAAATACAGAGAAAAATACTGTTATTTTCAGCTGCTTATACAAAATATAATTTAACTCACAGTAAGTTGGACTGGATTAATGTATCAAATGATAACCGATTTTATTTTTGTCAGCAAGTTTTTACAAACACTACACGTCAATCATATTTTAAAAACTAGATGAGCTCGGCGATTCCTATCCAACAACATTACACTACAGTCCAAACATAATTTTGTTCAGATCATGTGAAGAACATGTAGATTGGTGTATGAAACGGTATTTTGAGGATAGAACCACACATACTAGACCTGCCCAGAAAGTCAGTTCAACGATTACTTTCAATCGAAGAGAGGACCCCAATACCAGTTGTATATTTTCTCCGGGTCAGCTCTGTTAATACTTTCTACTATTTGTTAATTCATCCCTAGTACTGTTGGTTGCATTATATTGTGTCTATTCATCAATTCTATTTCATTTACAATTATAATTTACTAAATCAAAAACGATAAGTAGCTGGAAACTTAGCACTTTGCCAATCCTATGCGTTCCCTTTTCCGTTTCCACTTTTGCATGTGTGTAGATTAGGCTTTGGAAATTATATATATTTATGCAAATAATTCATCTATTCTATTCTAATGAGTGTTTCACTCACCCTATGCATAGGCTCCACGACCTCTCCGATGCACTCATCCAGGTTTCCAGAGATAGCTCTCTTGAGCTCAGGCCCAGCTTCATGTAGCGTCCTCAATCCAGCTTGTAACGTCATCTGGTTGTTCTGCAGGGATGCTGCAGCAGCTTGCTCCTTGCGCTTTCTGAATCTGTTTGTTTGTCGATGGAGAAGCATTGAAATCTTTTGCAGTGACGTCAATGTTAGTTGTATTTATTTCATGGTGTGCGAGAACTATGTATTTATGTTGGTTTTTGTACCTTTAATTTTTTATTAGGTAGATCGTGACATTTTTTGTGCCTTTTTCTAAGAATGTTTATGCACACACAACATAGCGTCTCCAATCTTTATTTACATCAAGAAAACGTGTTTTCTGTTTAAGAAACTATTAATTAAATATAGCATAACACTAATTAAACTTTTGCTTGTAAGTGTGAAGGAATCAAACACAAAAAAAATGGTGATTTGTGGTTAATATCCCAAACTTGTTCAAACATGTCTTCTCTGTGCCACGAACTTACAACCATTTGCCTAAAATTATTTTACTCCATGTTATTAAAAGCCAATTTATTTAGCCCTCATCTTTCCATGCGTATAAACAAACATCTGACAAAAACACAAAAATTAAACCAACTCCACTCAAAAAAGGTCAGAAAAGATATAAATGAAGACTGTGCGTTTTAAGCAAGTGATTGTAAATACACAAGTTATTACACGGAGGAAACATGCTTTGGAGAACTCGAAAAAAATGTCGCAAAAATTATCATGCTGTCAAAAAATATATTTAGAAAATGCATTGGACTTGACGATAAAGAACACCTTATAAAAGGCGAAGAAGCTGAAATCAATAAAAAATATCTTGAGAATCATACAATCATCGAAAGATACTCTAGAACCAAACAAACTAAACACTATGTTAGATAAAATCCAATGATTTCTAATCAAATCTTACTAAAAGGTTTAGTAACAGATGATGGTATGAGTCTAAACTCCCAAATTAAATCATAGAAACGTCATGAACAAAAATTCAGAAAAAAAAATCTCTCAAGCGGCCTCCTTGGCATTAAAACTAGTAATTCTGCCAAGAAAGCAAGCATAAATACAGCATTTGTAAAAAAAAAATCTTCGAATGTTGCATAGTACTCGTGAATCGACTTACGCATGGTTCCTATAAAAATAGAAATGTTGATGTTAATGATTGTGCTTATAACGAAAATAAATTAAATTAATTGAATATGAGAGATGAGGTGACCCCTGTTACAGTGAACGATTTTGATGACTTAACAGATAAAAACACCAATTTTGCTGTTAACTAATTCATATAGTTATTAATTGAGTAGATTAAATCAGGTAACAATGGCTCATGGAAATTGCTCATAAGGGTTTTTTTTAAATAATATTTTACAAGTAACCGCCATCTTGATTATTTTTAATTAGATCTCATAACAAGATATGATCAAATTCAATTAGATAAGTATATTTAACATCTCAAAATATTTCTTTAATCCCCAGTTTTGAGGTACACACTGATATACGATTCGGAATAGAATAATACATAATACTGCACAATACACTTACAAAGTAATTTTGAAAATTGAGTTTGAATCAACATTTTAGTTTATGTAGACGACATACTACTACACAATAATAAGTTTCAATCTACTCTCAAGGTTAGCACCACACACTGACCTTCTGAAATAGTCCTGTATTAGGAATGTGGCGTAGAACTTTCCTACGGTGATCTCATTGGGGTCTCCCGGTGGAGGCACCACTTGGTCCAGGAGCTTAGGAGATGTGCGCTTCCATACCTTCTTGATTATTGCACGAAGCTCCGTGTTACATTCGTCGATTACACCTAAATTGAAATCAAACTTTTGTATTCTATCAACTGTAGGGTTATCTAGCAAGGCAGTGTAAATCCCCACTTTTTAAATATATACAAAAACTTTATTTTATTTCTTCCATTTTTATACGTCTCATGTCTTTTTTGACAAGTTAGTCTTGATAGGATCAATATATTCTACATTTGGTTCAGGTTTAGAATTATGCAAACGCTGTATAGCCATATTGAACACGTTAAAAAGTCAAATTGGTTCACAAACCTGTAGTTTTAATCTGCAGCTGTGTACGAACCACGGCAAATAACGTAGCATTGAAGTTGACAGTACCATCTGAATTGAGTGGCATGTTCATAGACACTAAACGTTTGCATGCTGTTCTATGGGGACAGAGCTTGCCGAAACCTGCGAAAGACAAATTTAAAGTTGAACAGTTTACAATTTCTGGGCAATATATGATAAAGATGTACAAAAAAGCATACAAGAAATTTCCATTTCAGTGCCAGCAGAAAAACAATTAAGAAAAGCATTCAACGGGTGACTTTGTAATAGTTCAAAAGAAAAAAGAAATTATGGTAATTTGTTGTAATGAAGTCTTACCAAGTGGTGGACTGATTTTCCTTAGCAATGTCACGACGTCCAGGTGCTTGATCCTTCCTTTCGCGTCTGGATCGTATTCACTCCATAATCTGTAATAAGTTAAAATTATTCACAAACCAGCTTTTACTCGCGGCTTCGTCAACGTGGATGTCATGAAAAATATCAATATCGGGATTTTAAAAGGTATCCTATATGATAATCCAGGCTAAAAACTATTATTGTGCCAAATTTCATCCAAATCCATTCATCTGAATTAGAGCCAATCCGGAACTTAATTAAATACAGACAACCAGGCAAACTGAATAAAATTCAAAAGCGAAATCAGGGTCGTAAAAAAAATCCAGAAAAGAAGGAGGTTCTAATTTTTTTTTAAATATTCAGTGTACTGTTTTGACTTCGTTACCTTTTCAGTTTATGCATAGAAGGTTTATTTTTAAACCTTGATATCGAATACAAATACTTGTATAAAGATCAGCAACAGCATCATTAGCATCCTGGTTCTTAGTATAGGCCCTCATTTAAGAAACTTGAATCATTTGTCACGTACCGTACTGTTTTTAGCGCTGAGCACAAGGTCCTGGGATTGATTTTCAGGTCGAACAAAATGTTGTTAGGTTTTACGATCTAAAATTCCTCAGTAACAGCCTGATGTCGGGATTTGTGTGCGATTGACAACAACAAACTCGTTGACATGGGACTAAAGACAAGTGGTGAAATGTGGTGGCACTATAGGTATACCTCCGCCCAATCTTTGCGGGAAACAAGGCGCGAAATTATGTAGTCACATATTTGTTCTTACCTAACAAACTCATCAAGATGATGGGGTCCCAAAATAGACCAATCCCTGGTAAGATAGTCGAAGTTGTCCATGATGACGGCGACGAATAAATTGATGATCTGCAAACATGAATTCCAATTTGCTTTTATAAGTTTCAAAGACCTAGCCGATCATAGCGTTGATCATAGCGACTATATGTCAGATTTTGAACGCAAAATTGGAAAACACTCTTGTCGGCACGGTTATGCACACCGAACAAAAATTGATCGTTGCGTTCATATATCAGTTTTCAAACGTGCTTATAATGTGCGGTTTCCAGTTTCCCAAACAAAAAGCAACGTAATAATATACACGCTACGAAATTTCTAACCAGAATTTAATTGTAAAGTCAAGTAATTAAACTGTCAATAAAATTTACAACTGCCTTTAATTTTCATGTAATGCTATCAAAACAGACTTTAAATCTTTAATCTTAACAGTACTTATTTTTCTTTGAGAACATGTTTATTTTTATTTGTTACCAGCTTTTGCCAGCGGCTTCGCCCACGTGGAGGTCGGAAAATATCCCGCGAGAACGTACTACCGGGATAAAAAGTATATGCCTATGTCCTTTCTCAGGCTCTAAACTATCTGTGTACCAAATTTCATTTAAATCGGTTCAGTAGTTTTAGCAGGAAAGCGAGACAGACAGACAGATAGACAGAGTTACTTTTGCATTTATAATATTAGTTTGGAAGTTTGGATAGCGGCCATAATAGAACATTTTTTTTATTTTTTGCTAGGCTGCACTGTCCCACTCCTGGGCAAAGGCCTCCCTCCACTTCTTCCAACTATCGCGAAGCCGTGCGTCCTGCTGCCAGTTTTGATGGAATCTATCCGGCTCGTCCGCCATCTCCTACGCGGTCTGCCGCGACCCCGCCTCACTACGCGACACGGCCCACGCTGACGTGGCTCAAAAGGCTGCCCAACTTAAATGGGACTGGGCAAGACATGTTTGCCGCCAAACTGTGGGCTCAATAGAACATAGTATAAAAATTTCAAGTGGCTACCTAGTACGGTTCTAAAGATACAGCCCTGAGACAGTCAGACAGACATCAGATTGTATCTTAGTAATGGGGTTCCCTTGTTTCTAAAATCCACTTGGGTCAAAAATATGAATTCTTACCAAGAAGGTACAAAGTAGTGAAAACGATATGAAGTATGGGAAGGCCATCCACGTCCCGCAGTTCTCAGTGTCGGGTACCTCGTCGTACCGGTCCGGTATAATGCAATGCAGTGGCTCATCGGGTCGCTCATCTGTGTTCCGGGATAACGCCATCATGATGTCTTGCCAGGCTTCTCCTGAAATTTTAGATTTATCATTTTACTAAAGGATATCCCGAAGCTTTGCCACTTCCACCGGTTATAGAACCGGTATACCGGAGAGTATAGACTCTCCGCATTAAATGGATTCCTGCGGCATTCAGAAGATGATCGGCCCACCGTGTGAGCGACTATTCTGGATTAACGACCGCATACCGGAAGATATTGTAAAATATCAGGAAACTATTATAATTCAAAGAGATTTATGATATTATTTTAAATGTCTTTGTTTACATTGCTATTGTGCTTTAGATATACAAAGAGCAAACAGGTCGTATAATTGCAGGCTAATAACACTTCATGTCATATAACGGTTATATAGTGGTATTTAGCTATATACAGACGTTCATACGATGATTCAGTTGCGTGACTGTAATTTCATATTATAATTGTTAGCTAAACGTTTTCAAGACTAACTAATAAAACGTTTTGTAATGGTGAAGTGCATATATTGAGTAATCGTTTTCTAGACCAACTTATAAGACTAAGCATAATGGTGTCAGTGCATGTTGAGTAAACGTTATCAAGACTATCTTATATGACTTGCCTCAAGTATCATGATTTCATAAAATAGTCATTTAATTAAGCAATTTGAACTTAGAAAATTGTATTGATGATTTATATGGCTTCAATTTTATGAACAAATATTTTCTTACAGCCACGAAATCATATATAAATCGAAATACACTTACTTGAATGCAGTTTTTTACACCGTGACATTTTAGTTGTCTTACAAAGGTTGTCCACTCAATGTATCCGACATAATATACCTCTAGGCGTAATAAAAAAATTGTTACCATTAACTAAGATAATAGGTACTAAGTAAAATAAATAATGCATTACAATTATGAAACATCCTGTTAATAATGTTGACGTGTCATACGATAGAGAAGATACCTACCCAGTGCACGAGTCGACTAGATCATTCCATCTCCATTTTCCATGAGACAAAATATCAATTTAAAACTACGTCCTGCGTCATTATAACGAATAATATATTTTTTTATTTATTTATGCAAAAGTTTATTTATTTATTAAAATCAAATGCTATTTTTTTTCTTATGGATGTAAAGTAGTCATTGGTTACATGAAGTGGGCTGCCGTTGTAGGACGATTATAATGTCACGATGTATAATGGATTTGGAAAAGAACGAAGTTGTACATATTGTAGTTGATGTACTTTCATGGAACTTACCTTATCAGAATCCCAAAAGTCTAAAACTCCAGCGTTATGGTAATACGATACCCTTTAGTAAGACACCAAGGGGTATCGTGCTGTCCAATAGCTGGGTTGTGGAGGTTAGACAGGCAATGTTTCCACATAAAATACTGATATTAAGCTGAATCCGGTTAGACGGGAAACCGACTCCAACAAAGTTATGAAAAGGCAGTGGAACTTACCTGTAGCTGATCTGAACAGCACCATAAGAGCTCCTCCAAATGTTTTGAAGTTATTGTTGCTGTTGATCACGCCACCATCAGGGTGTATTTTTCCGAAGAGCTAAAAAATAAAGTGAGTTGAAAAAAAATCCCTTAAAAATTATTGTTCTTAGCCACAAGCTAAGAATAACAGCAGCACGGATCAGTCGATCCGGTTAAGCTACGCTCGCCACAATTGGTTCCGGGATGGGTGACCTTCCTTACATACCAAGACCCCTCCACGCCTCGGAAAACACGGTAAGCCGTTGGTCCTGACTATCAATTGGGGATCTTAGACAGTTGTTACGCGTTGTCAGATGCCCGAAAATGTGGCAACTAGTTTTACCAACGGGTATAGTCTTACTCAGTAACTAGATTGTGAGGGTCAGATAAAAAAAGTAATAGTTTATTTAACAAAACACTTAGCCTAGGTAACATCAGCATTGTCTAAGATATAGATAGATATGGGTATTACATATGAGTAAGACCCCGCCTGCCCTTCAAACTAGGAAAGTCCTGTATCTTGAAGGACAGTGTTCTTTAGTTGGATTGACACATTTTTACAAAAATATATATAATATCGTAATAATCCTGATGAACATTTTTATTAAAAAGGCTTATGAGATAATAGTGAGGAGTATGTGTGCGTGTGTATGTTTGTGTGTGTGTGTGTGTGTGTGTGAGTGTAGTATATATATAAGCAGTCACTCCATGTAAAATACTGGTATTCAGCTGCATCCAGTTAGAGTGATAGCTTATGTCAACATAGTTGAAGAAAGGCTGGGCAAATGATAATGATAAATGTGGCAAAATTGTAATGGTCACTTTTAGTGGTTTTTGGGCTTGCTTATTTTCGTAATTTATATAAGAGTGGTATTTGAACAGAGTAGTAATTGAGGTAGTGGAACATATTCGTCAGAAGTGGACAGAAACATACCAGCGTTGATTTGTTGGATTTGTTTTCTACTCTACCGATCGTCAGTTCTCCTGGCACAGTTTATTGACTGGTAGAAAATGCCTGAGGCATTAAGTCCGCCTTTGTACAGTATTTTTCACTAGTGCATAAAGTTTGAATAAATAAAGAAATATTTACCTGCATCCCAACAACAGCATAAATGAAGAACAGAAGCACAATTAACAGTGCCACATAGGGCAGAGCTTGGAAGGACTTGATGAATGTCCACAGAAGGGTCCTGATTCTCTCTCCTCTGGACAGCAGTTTGATCAAACGCATGGCTCGGAACAGACGGAAGAATGTTATGTACTTCAGGAGGTTGGAACCCTGGAATAGAATGGTATGTTACTAAGAACTCTGCGGGTACATTGCGTAACACACATTAAATGGCAGTTGATCACCCTGGGTTTTATTTTGACAGTTCACTCACGTACATTGTAATATTCAGGGCCTCTGCATACCTCCGCCATGAAAATTATGATGGGACACCGTTTAACCAAATTCCACTAAAAATATTGCTGTATCGCGATTCGAGTAGTGGAATAAATAAGCTTCTCTCTAAATAAATATGAACATTCTCACAAAGAATGCTACTAATGATTAAACTAGTTTAATAAATGTTGCCCGTTGCGTCTAAAAGTTAATGCTAATTTATGGAACGAAGGTCTTCAACGAGTAAAATTGCTTTTTTCCGTTCGACTTTTTATTATATAATAGGACAAGGCAGAGAGAGTGAGATAGTTTTCAAAGTTTTTGAGGATGTTGAAGCCAGTCGTAAGGTTTAATGAAAATCCAAGAGAGTGGCTTCGAGAAATTTAATTTTTTTCATCGTGGGTATCGTTCTAATGTATTTCGAGGGTGTTGTACTTACGTTTCACAAGAAAGAAATGAATTGAATTGAAGCCGATAGTGAGGTCAAAATTAAAATCAAAATGACAGCTTTGAAAATTTTCAAAGTTTTCATAATGGGTATCGTTTTCATAGTTTTCGAGAGTGTTGTAGTTGATTTTGCGGTCAAACTAAAGTTTGACTATTTTAAAATGGAGTAAACGACTTAAAAGCCTAAGGATCTTCGTCTCTAGGGCCTTAGTCCCATGTGGCTGTTCCTCCTCGTTTTTTTTTTACCTACCTGGCAGCCTACAGGGCAGTTTCAGTTACTACTAGCTTTTGCCCGGGGCTTCGCCCGCGTGGATGTCGGAAATTAACGCAGGAGGACGTACTACCGCGGTAAAAAGTGTTAATTCAGGTTATATTATAAGTAATAGCTGTTACCCGCAATTTCGTCCGCGTGGTATTTAAAAAAAAGTTTTTCATAAAAACTGTCTTTGAAAACTACGCTGACATACGTCACAAACTACGCTGACATACGTCTCAAAATTCAGCGTGTTTTTAGTTTTTTTAAACTATTTTTTTTTTCTAAAAAAAAGTAGTCTAAGTTACTCCTTGTTACATCAGCTATCTGCCAGTGAAAGTTCCGTCAAAATCGGTCCAGCCATTTCAGAGATTAGTCGAAGCAAACAGACAGACAGACAGACAATAATTGTAAAAAATGTTGTTTTGGTATATGTACCATGTAGACATCCATATACACTTAGTAAAAAGTGGTTATCTTAGTATTAAAAACAGACACTCCAATTTTATTTATTTGTATAGATAGATTGTACAGATATAATCACTAACCTCATTAGCAACCACAACTTTTCCAATTTGTTCGGCCTGCTGGGATAGATTAAACTGTAACAGAATATTTTATTCATTAATATTACTTCAACTATTGGGTCCTTACATACGAATTTGGCGTTTTAAATGGAAGAAGCAAAACATTTTTTGTTGTATGAAATCACATATTTAATCAATCAAAGTATGTCCCATTGCTATCTATACACTATCTCCATTCTAAAGGTGATTTTTTTGCTCAAAAAAAATCATCATTGATTCCTTTGCTCAGAAAATTGTGGGAGCGAGAATCAATAAAATCTTTGAAGGCGTTTTTGACTATATTAGAATCGTATTTCTTTTTTCCTTTCAAGAGATTTTCCGAATAATCGTTATATCTTTGGGGAAGTTCCGAGAATATGGTGGGTGTCGGAGACATTCTGTAATTTTGAAACTTTCTGGTGTACAATGAGTGTCTAGCAGCAGTAGACCAGTCTCGAAGTGGTCATGCGATGAATTCGCCAAAACGCTAATTTCATATGTAAGGAAATTATAATATCAAATTTATTGAAGTTGTTTTAATTTAAATACTAACGTCAGGCACTGGTTTGTTCTCATTGACCTGGGTTACTACGATGTCTATAATACTACCGACTACTAAAATGAAATCCGTTGTGTTCCATGCGTCTCCGAAGTAATTCTGAAAAAAAAAATTGTTTTATTACGCGTTAACAACGGAAATATGGATCACTGATTGTTTATTTGATGCAATAAAAACCTTTAATCATTTATACTGTCGATCATAATTTAATTTGAATTCACTAAGATGAAATATCTAATATAAGCAAGCAACGCGAAATGACTTCATTGATGTAAACGCAGTGCCATCAACTGTGGCATCTTTACTTCCTCGAAGCATTTTTACCCATAAATTCTACATATAAATATATCTCAATAGAACATATGTTCAATTGTGACTTGGCCGTTTCGCTATCGTCACATGAACGTAAGGTGACCTCATTACTTTTCTTTTATACAATAATTGTTCTTGTAGTAACTAAACAGCCAAACTACATATTTGAACTAAGGTGTAGATTTTGTGAAGGTAGGGCTTGTAGAGTTAGAAGTTTGGCTATACGATTACATGAGATCTGATAACTTTTTGGCAGTACGACCCATATGGTTTCGTCTTAGCAACATTTTCCATGAAAATGTTTTTGGTGGTCTCCATATTTTACTCATGGGTAAAGTTGTTCGTTGAAAAGTCAAGATCCCATAGTTGACGGTATTTCGTCGATCTACACATACGAAAACATTATAATGTAAGTAAATATTTTTATTCAATTTGAATAGGGCAATATGTTTTTATTTTAATACCTATTACACTTAGATGTGTTTATGTAATTGGTTATTAAAAACGACTGTGTTTTTCAGGGTTGAAAGCTAGAGATACAAGAAGAAAACTCTCACCTTAAATCTAAATGCGGCAAGCTTGAACACAAACTCCAGCATGAAAACCGTTGTTAACAACATATTGATGTAGTCGAGGACCTGGGAAAAAGAACACAAGGCATTGATAACAATTTCACGAATGATTAAGAAATCATATTGACGCAGTAGGTAACTGAAAAACAACCTAAGTTGCTATAACTTGATGAAAAAGATATGATAGGAAGCAAGGAACAAATAACAAAAGTATGTGGAATGTTTGTAAATGGCAGTATTGAATGCTAGTCTAGGTCAGAAAATTACAAACAGAGACAAAAATAACTTTAATCTCTTTTACACTCTAAATTGAGAGCAGTGGTGGCCCCGAGCTATCAGCAACGACTTCATCATCATCATCATTTCAGCCGTAAGACGTCCACCGCTGGACTTAGGCCTCCCCCAATTCGGGGGGCTTTCCCATAATCGCCACGCTTGGCAGGCGGGTTGGCGACCGCAGTATGGTGGTAAAATGCATAGAGAACGCTGCTGCCCATTCTCCAGCCGCGACTTACGGTCGTAAATTCGAACCCAGGTAGGCGGCAGGCAGCCAGGCAGGCGGCACTTTGTGCAAATAATTTCATCACCACTGCTCTCAAAACGGTAAAGGAAAACATCGTGAGGAAACCGGCATGTCCTAGAACCAAAAATTCGAAGACATGTGACATCTGCCAACCCGGACTGTGCCAGATAGTAGATTACGGGCCACTTCCTCTCGCCGAGAGGAGTCTGTGTCCCAGTAGTGGGAACAATATAAGGTGATCATGATGATGACACTCTAAATTACACAACAACAAAATCTAACCCTCTTATACTCCGGCGAGGCGCCATGGAACTTCATCATGAGCGCCACAGTGTTCAGGACAATGAAGAAGAAAATGAAGTACTCGAACCGCTGGGACGTCACAAACCACCACGTCTTATACTGGATCCTGTGTTTTGGGATGTACCTGGAAGTAATAATGATAACTTAATTGTGTATGTCAAAGAAAAAATACATATACAAGAAGCTAACTTACAACTACCATTAAGTAATGTTGAGAGTGTGCTAATTATTCTAGTCTTTAATCTCACTGTTTAATATCATCATCTCATTTCAGCCGAAAGACGTCTATTGCCGGCCATCAGCCTCTCCTATGCACCGCCACTTCGAAAGGTTCTGTGCATGCTTGATAGGCTTGATAGGGGTTGACGATCGCAGTATGGTGATCAAATTTATAGACAACATTTCTGCCCATTCTCTAGTAAGTCCCATAGTCACCTTTTCGACACCCACGGGAAAAAATGGGCACCACACAGAACACAAATCTTTAAAATATTTAATAAAAGGAATGCTTGAATGTCAAACTGGGAGGATGAATGAAAGTCAACCAGCAAAAGCTAATAAAATGCAGATGTGAGTAGAAACATCGGAAGGGGACGCCCTAGATGGACATGTAGCGACCTTATTGGTGATGTTCTACTTCTAAAGGCCTCGGCCTATCCTTTTTATGAGTGGAAACTACTTTCAGACGCTTGTATTCTATTTGCCGAACTAACACAAAGCAGTTCTTACCTTCTAACTGGTTTAGCCTTCAGTGCAAACTCTATGCAATTCCTCTGATTCTTATCCAGTTCACAATCCTTGAATTCCTGCTCTCCCTCCTTCTGGAATGTTACTATGACGAAACCTACGAAGATGTTCACCTGAAAAGTGAAGTAGTCAATGGTGAAGATGACAGTACTTGTGTTACCCGGTAGAACAGGCGGGTACCTGATGCAAAAGATCTGGTTTAGTCTAAGACAATCGGTAAAGATTTAAACAAGTAAGTGGAAACAGCGTTATCCGGGTGATTTCCTTCTACAAGAAATGTAGGCTTTTGTTATGTTATCAGCCTTGGAGTTGAAATTAAGGCGAAAGTGCCAGGGAACCCTGCGGGATGCCAATTTCGTTCCATATTCTTCCTAAGATACAGCAGTGGCGTGAACTGCATTGCATACATGCCTATATAGGCATATATGCAGTGCCTACCTCGTACAATCACCATACGTCTGTCAATTATCGGTTTTATTTTTTCGCTAATAGTGTAGTATTATACAGGATGTAAGGGAAAACACCGTTGTCACTTAACCCATGGGTAGTTTGACTCTTAAATATAAAATAAAAGAGCGAGTTAAAAAAATAAAATATTTTCCTAAAAAGGTTTAGAATGAATTTACGCGCGAGAAATGAGCGACGCTACGACGCGGCGTTACGTGCGCTCGCTAGCGAGACTGACAGCTGACTAACTGCGGTCGCGGCCCATGAGTCGGCGTCGAGCAACGCGGCGTATTGAGACGCAAGTTTGCTGCCCTCGCGCATAGGGTGAAATGTTCTTGTGGAAAAATGCAGATTTTCTTTAAAAAAAAAAGGTTGTTTTTTTTATTGATTTTACGTTCTATTAACGAAACCAAATCACTGGTTTCAAGGATAACGGTGTTTACCCTTACATCATGTATTTTCATATCAGTATTACATACATTGGCTACTCGATTACTACAGAATTTTGTGTATTATAATGCCTTTTTTTTTGCATGAAAAGATACCTAGAATGAGTTATTCTTACCATGAAGAAAGCTATGACAATAATGTAGCTGATGTAGAAAAACGCTACAAGAGGTCTAGAGTTTTCTATAGGTCCATGGCGTTCTTTATTTGAATCCATAGATGTAGACAGCAATCTGCGGAAAAAAAAACAAAAATTCTGAGTTGTTGGAAGAAGTCTTTTCGCGCTGTCCTCTTCTTTCGATGGTTTGCCATATCTTAGTAGCGTAAAAAAGGCTCCTATCACCTATTCTTAAATAGGGAATATGCATTTAATTCAAAACTTTTTAATTATTTGTATGTTACGGCTAAAGGTGGGTGTGAACATAAACTTAAGATTAGCCGGCTAAACTTAGGTTTATCTTCGAGAAGTAGCTAAAGTTCGATATCATGTTAGTTTGCGTCGTGATATTCCATCTTTAGCCGGCTAATGTGCACATTAACTGAAACGAAACGGCTAAAAATGTATTCCATGGACGCGCCGGGCCGGCGGAGGGCTTGAGGGGGCGGTGGGGAGACAATGCACGCACACGTGGCAATGTTTTTGTTTAGTATTGCGTCATCTTTCCTTGCGGTTGATTACACGTACTTTCAATGTCGGCGTCGCACAATCTCAAAACGCTTAAAACGAAGTTTGACAGTAAGTTTCGTGAGTTACTAACATCAAAACGAACTGATAATAGTTTTTATTTGAATGACGAACCTTCTACATTTTTAGCCAAGGGCCTCCAGTTACACTTAAGTTTAGCCGGCTAAAGATAGAAGAAACTAACATTAACACCTCCTTGAAGATAAACCTAAGTTTAGCCGGCTAATCTTCACTTTATGTTCACACCCACCTTTAGCCGTAACATATACACTTTAATTCATGAAACAAAATTTCTATATTTTTTGCACTTTTTAATGCGTTAAATATTTCACAATTTCGTATTTTATGTAACGTTTTTCTGTTTATAATATTAGTATAGATGGATGGAAATCATCTTAAGGCCGTAGAGGAGATCAAAGAGGCAATTTCCGTTATTTTAAGAACGTCCACAGCCTGATCACAGTCTCAATCTTTAAAAAAAAATACCTTGTGTTTCCCTACATTTTTTTAAAGTCTGTCATTTGAGTGTCGCCGAGATGAGACTGCACAAGTTTTTAATGTTTTTTAATTACAAGAGTTGAACGCTTTCAGACCTCGATGCTTAGCCAAACCTGGATGAATCTGTATACTTTTTGTATACAGGATAAGTTTTTAACCAGAACGCAAATTTTAACAAATTAAACTTAATAACCATACAACTTTTATTTTGATATATCTTAGTAAAAAAAATAAAGTTATCGTTAATGAAAGATGTTTATTTTGAAACTGGTTTTTATGGTAACATGCGCGTGGCGCCGGCGTGGCGGCGAAGGTGAACGACCGAGCGTAGCTACAAGAACCTACCAGCTGTTCGATTGGTCAAAATTTTAAGAAGTTTGAAATACCTACGCCAGAGCGCGATTACTGACCTATTCCTATTGTCGATATCATATTACGAAATATGTAGGGTGTCCACAGTTTACTGATTTAAGGTCGGATAAAAATTAAAAAAAAAAGAATTGAAAAAATTGTTGAAATGTGTTCTATTACTGATACTGAAACACCAAAAAAATTTTTCGCACTGACTAACAAAATTCCTGTATATTGGATGGAATTCATCTCTTGGTGTGAACTCACTGCTGATGCTGGTGCTTGTAGGGGAGAACTGTTCTAGCTCCTGACTTACCCTGGCCATCCTTCGAAGGTGGATACAGTGAAGAGTGTCAGCATTCCATTGAGCACATCATCAAAGTTGAACTTGTTTCTTAACCACAATCTGTCTTGACTTACATGCTTCCCGTTCTTGACAATTAAGTATGTTCCACTGAAAGAAAATGTTTTTTGTAAATCTTTAACATTACCCAGGTAGTCATTTCTCTGTCACATAGAGGGTAGCATGAATATCGATTCACATTATGTCAACATGCATTGAGTATTGACATGATTCAGGACACACTGGGAATTTTTTGTCGGTTATTTAAATAAAAAACTAGTTTTTCCATACCTCAACCTCAACCTCTCATTGCAACCGAGTTGAGTTGTAGGAAATATCTGCATATTTTTTTTTAAATAACTAAATATTTAGCCAAAAAATTTGCATTGCCATTCAACGTGGCAATGCTACCAGTCTTTTGGGCACGTTTCCAGATGACAGTGATGCGGACGAGTACTTCGACGCCTAAGTATTCTTTGTTTTTGTATTTATTTTATATATTTATTTTAGTATACCTGTATTTTAGTTTTTTTTAAGTTTTTTCACTAAAGAACATTTTCGACACAGGGGAATACAATAATTATCATGGACATGGTTACAGGTTGTATGCTAATATCCCTGCCGCCCGTATATGAACGTGAAGATAACAATAAATGAAAACACTGAACTCTAAATGAACAGGAGTATTCAACTAACATCAAAAAAAAATACTATGGGTTATATTCACAGGTTTGAACGGTGCTCACAAGAGGTCAAAATTGCTCTTTTTAAGGCATACTGTCAGACTTTCTATACCTGCAGCCTGTTGGTCCGGTATATGCATGGATCTTTCAATACCCTGCGGGTCCTGTACAATAATGGTTTCAGGATTTTCTCGTTTTTGCAGGGCATTAGGTATGTTTGCTAAGGCCAACGGATTGTTTTAGGGCGATAGTGCGAAAAAGAGTGGCCTCCCTGATGAACCGCGTGCGAGGCAGCACCAACGGCCTACTGAATACCATACTGGGAAGGGTGGATTGCCCAGTTGTGAGGCACTGGAATGCCATTCACGGCTCCAGGGGTGCCCGGTATAATGATAAGTAGCGCCATTTTATGTAATCATTAATAATCTAACTAACATAGTTTTAAGTATGATTTACTAAAATTATATGGAATGTATTATGTTCTGAAATAAATGATTAATAATAATAATATAGCTAAGCCGGACGTAAAGAATAACACCACCCCATTTCTTCCCGTGGGTGTCGTAAAAGGCGACTAAAGGACTTACTAGAGAATGGGCAGCAGCGTTTTCTATGCATTTTACCATCATACTGCGATCGCCAATCCGCCTGCCAAGCGTGGTGATTATGGCAAAGCCCCCCAAATTGGGGGAGGCCTAAGTCCAGCAGTGGACGTCTTACGGCTGAAATGATGATGATGATGAGCTAATATTTATATTCCAGTTCATTGTTTGTTTAGGGTCAAATTAAATTATACCTAATAACAGGCTGTATATAACATAGCATACAGCGTAGGCAAGTGAAAGAACACGGGTGGGTTTTAGTCAGTAAAAGTCTGACACGCTCTCCTGCTCCGCCCAGAGCGGGAGACGCCATTTAATGATTTCCCGTCCACATAAAAAAAGGCTGTATACACTGTGACATTTTAGTTGTTTTACAAAGTTGTCCACTCAATGTATCCAACATAATATACTTCTAGTGATTAAAAAATGGTTATTAATTTAGATAATAGGTCTAAGACAAATAAATTATGCATCAGAATTATGAAGCATCCTGTTAATAATGTTTGCGTATCAGATGGTAGAGAACATAACTACCCAGCGCACGAGTCGACTAGATTATTCCATCTCCATTTTCCATGAGACAAAATATCAATTTCAAAATAAATCATGCGTCATCATAATGAATAATATTTTTATTTTGTAGTTAATCAAATGTTCATATTTTTTTATGGATGTGTAGTAGTCATTGGATACATGAAGTGGGCTTTTGTTGTAAGACGGTTAAAATGTCACAGTGTAAGAATAAAGGATCAAATTAAATTTGCTGGCAAGAGATACTTTATCCATGTGCTGAATCAATATCGAAAATTCATGAAAAAAAGACAATTAACATTGTTAAAAACTTTAAATGAAACTGTAACATGTTTCTTTAGACATCCTAACGACTATTATGTTATGGTTTTTGGAAATTCGTAAAAAATATCGATGTTCCATGAAAAATTACAATAACAGCTGAGTGATCTACCCGCCGATGGGGTTAACTTATCGATTATGGGCATTGACTTTCGCCCATCGAATATTGTTTTTATTTTTTTATTTTTTCGATATCCAAAACGTGATAAACTATTGCAAACTAATTTAATTTGATCCTATATATACAGCCTGTATATTATATACGGAATACAAAACTATATTTTTTTATGTTATAAAAAATACCCGTTAGGTTTCTATAGATACTCACTCGCATTCGTCTTCAGTTACTTTTGTGATATCTGTACATCTATAAAATTTACCCTGAAATCATAATAATATTAAAGCAGATTTCAAATAATTATGACTAGCTTCTGGACTAAGAAATTTTATTTTTTTACTCAAGGAGACTGGACACATTTTACTTGTTTAAAAAAGTATTGAAAAATTCTTGACCATAATTTAACATTTTTTCTTTCTATTGATTAAAATATAAGTAATAGAGGAATTGTTTGATTAAAAAAATTACCTATTGAATCACCTGACCTCGCTTTCTACAAAACGCTTAGCTAAGCACACAAAACAAATACAATTAGTACATTTCAAGTTAAGACATAGCTGGCACTATGTTATTTTTCAGCATCACTAATTTTGCTACTGGCAACCATATCTTTTAACCAACTGCCCTAAAACGGAGAGTAATGTTTTCGATTTTGTATGCATGTCCTCGATGCAGTAAAAAAAAAATATGTTTATTTTCTTAATAAACTTTGAAAGTATGGTTGACAGTTCTAAAAATAGTTGATTATGAAGAAAATATGTAATAGCCTGTACTTTACTAATATTTTTAGCAAATACTTACGGACTAAAAGGAGAAAGATAAAATCTATATACGTACCGCGGGCTTCAGATTTCTGTTGCAAAAAAAGATGACAGAGTTTTATCTCGCTCCCACTTATCGAAAGCGGGAAGAGAGGGTGAGCAAAAAGAAATTAAAATAGATACATAAAATTACCTTGAATAACTGAATACCGACAACAGCGAACATAAATTGCAACATATGATTTATGATAAAAATATTCCCAATAGACTTTATAGAAGCAAACACACACTTGACCACATACTAAAGCACAAATAATGCAAAAAATGTTAAAGCGGGCAAAACAGTAACGTTACCCAATCGCAGTGTTTTTATATATATATTTTTTTGTATTTTTATTTTTCGCCCATTGTCCCAATGTGCGTTTGTGTAGGTGTATGCAAACCACGTTGTATAAAGTTGTGAAAAAAAAACAAAATGCAAAAATAAATAAATGTTAGAATAAATACCACAAAAAAACTGGGGGAATAGGTCGCCAACTTACATCGCGTTAGTCCTTGGTTTTACGGAAACAAAAACAAAACTTTATTCGCTTTTTTTACAGACACGTCAGTGTCCTGTTCTGACAGTTGCAGTGACAGTTCGAACAATAAAAAAAAACGTGAACACAGTAATGAACCAAGTACCTCACTCCTAGTTTTCGAGTGAAATGTCAAGGTAGGGCATTGTGGAACAGAAACACCGAAGCACTTAACTTTGAGTCCAAAAAAATCACAAAATCGAAAAAAAAACTGAACAAAAATCACACAACACCTTTGGGCTAATTTAAATTGAAAAAAAAAAACATAATGAAGCATGCAAGCTCCTAAATAGAAAAAAAAAACAAAGGAGAATTTTTTGGACCCACGGGCGGAAGCGGAAAGAAAAATTGTTAGTAAACTAATTTTTTGTTTTGCACGTAAAAAAGCCTCACACATATTAAAGAAACGAAATCAGATGATTTTGTATACTTTTTTAAAGAAAAAATAACTAGTGCAAGAATATTTTCCTAGTGCATAAAAATACTTACTTCCTCAAACTTGTAAATATGTAAATTGTAAATAAATTGACCCAAAGGTGTCGCTCAGTGAGTAAAAAAAATTGTAACTATGTTTTTCAATTTTTTCCTCCCTACCTTGAACATTTGCACCCCCATGACGGCGAACATGAATTGAAGAAGGTTTGTCACCAACAGAATGTTGCCAATCGTCTTTATAGCGACGATCACACATTGAACTACGTGCTAAAAATTGATAAAAAAACAGTTTTACATATTTCTCATAAAGTGGAAACTCCAAGGTAGCTCGCTAAATTCAAGTTTTTTCTACATCATAATCAGCCTGTATTGTTCCCACTGCTGGGACACAGGCCTCGTCTCGGTGAGAGGGGGTGAGCCGTAATCTACCACGCGGGCCCAGTGCGGGTTGGTAGATGTCACATGTCTTCGAATTTTTGTTTCTAGGACATCTCACGATGTTTTCCCTCACCGTTTGAGAGCAATAGTGATGAAATTATTTACACAAAGTAAAGGCTCATGCAGACTAGCGCGACGCGACGGTCGCACGTGATTCGGCGATTTATATCCGTAGATCAATTTTTATGAACGTGTCGTGTCGCGACCGGTCGCCCCAAGTTTAGTTTTCAATGTTTTGTTGGTATATTGGCGTGTGCTAGCTGACATATGGCGAATAATGTATGTTTTGTTTGATAATATTAATAACTTACACAATATTGTATATAACCAAGTTCTAACTTAACAGACAGCTGTGCTGCTGGGGAGTTTGTTCCGCCACTTCTTCTTCCCAGCTAAAGCACTAGGAAGTGTCGAAGGGCGGGCGTTTTGGGGGGACTGTCTTATGTAACTTTGACGTTCCAAAAGTGCTGACTCTCAGCCTAGTTTGAATAAATGATTTTTGATTTGATTTGATTTGATTTGAAGTGTCGCGCGCGTTTTCAAAGAAATTGTTCTACGGATATAAATCGCCGAATCGCGCGCGACCGTCGCGTCGCGTCTGCACGAGCCTTATAGCACCTGCCTGGGTTCAAACCCACGACCTACAACTCGTAAGTCAGTCAGATACCACTGGGCCACCACTGCTCTCTGTTTTTTCTACGTTTTTTTGCAATTTTGAGGTCAGTGTTAACTTATATGTTGAAAAATATATTATTCAGGACCATAACAAATATAGCTTTACTTAATTATAAATATTAAAATCATCAATACAAGTTTCTTAGTTCATTTTTAGATTGAATGACTTTATAATGATAAGAAATAATAATAGTTAAGTAATGTTTAGTTTTGTTGTGCTTTTATTTTTACCTGTATCGTTCTTCCAAACAACTAGCAATTCTGTTTATTAATATGTGGATAACGTTGTGAGTAGTGTATTTGTTAACTCTATTATTAAGTTCTAACCTATATCTACCTTTAGTACACTGCTGTTTGTTGTCCCTAAGTAAATAATTAAATGATTTTATTTCTCCAAGTTGGTTTGTACAAACACTTTTACACGTCAATCATATTTTTTAAAGCTAGATGAGGTCAGTGTTTCCTATCCGACTACGAGAAGAAAGGCCGAAATAAACTCAGAGGTCACAGTCTCTTTTAAAGTCCAGACATAATCTTGGTCACATCATATAAACACCATATGGTTTGGTGTCTGAAATGGTATTTTGAGGAAAGGACGACACAGACATCAAAAACACTCATTCCCTTGGTTGTAACGCTGCATGGTATTTAGATAAGTGTTTTTGCACAACCGAAGAAAAAAAAAATCTAATAAGTTCTGTAAAACCATGGTTGTTATAGTCGTGAACATGGACCTAAAAAAAAGAGCGGACGCCGTCTCCTTTAACAATAACTGAAGCACCCATAGTAAGTCAAGTGCAATAATGTAGACAAGCCAGCACGCACACATTCACACCATAGTAAGTCAGTCATCGGCCATTACGCTTCGAACGGTGCCCGCGTGTTATTCGGTGTTATTTTGCATAATAAAAATTAAAGTATCCCATCGTGTGTTGTGAAAAGTTGTCGAAACCAAAGTGGTTCAATTAAAAAAAGCCAGGGTATCATTTTTCATAGGCAAGCATGTCATTTTAAAGCTTGTTTCTCGATTTTACGTCAATATATTTAATAAATCTCGAAATCAATCAGTGTTGCAACTATTTCAAGTTTGAAATTCCTTTAAAAGTGGGAGATTTATTTTTTATGTTACTATTTACCGTCATTGTATTCTTCTTTATTAACATTAAATGAGTTGTGAATATTTTTTAAATCCAATGTGTTTTATTTATTTTACCTTTATTTTAACAAAATACGCCACAAAAATTTGTAATAAAACCAAGTGCAAGAGAGATCTTATTGAAATATTATTTAAAATTGGGTAATTTTCCTTCATCTGGCATCCCTTTACACACGCACACATAGTTACGCATCCGCCATTGTGGTGCTTCAATTATTTCTTAGTGAAGTTCCGTCCGCTCTTTTTTTTAGGTCCATGGTCGTGAATCATAATATTTTAATAAATATACAACCTGACACTGACGAACCTCATTGGAAATTACAAACAACGTAAGTAATTTTAAATATGGCTACCTTGGCGCATTCACTTTTTAACTATAATTTGGTAAAAATATTATTCGAAGTAAAATTAAAAATTGTCAATACTAACCTTTAGTCCTTTTGCTCTGTTGATTGCCCTCAAGGGTCTCAATACTCGAAAAACTCTCAAAACCTTTATAAAAGATACCGTATTCTTTGACCTGACAGATAAAAGACGCCATTTTAAAACATAATTCTTCATTTGATATTTGGACAGCAAAAAAGTAAAACATTTCGAGCATCAGTTTCACTTCATGCAAATATTTATCGCACACAATCTAAGGCCCAGATCTACAGGGTCAAAAAGGGGAGAAGGGGGGGGGGGTAAATTAGCTGGCAGTAATTTAACCAAGTGTTGGCTATGGATGTTAAAAACGAATGAAATATAATATAATGTTTTTTTTTACCATCGTTCGAAGTCAACGATTGTTTCTAAAGATGTGGACGAGTATCGTCGCATAACGATTTGCAACACGGGCTATAGAATTTACGCTACATACTTACCTAAAAAACTTGACGACAAAATAACGGAACAAGGCAGTTACCAAGCGGCTTTCTTAAACAATAGATCAACAGATGGCCACATTTTTACGCTCAAAAGGGTTCTATGGCGTGCAGGTAAACGAACGTACGTTCTCGCCCTCGACATAGAAAAAGCATTTGACAACGTTGACCTCAAGGCATTAAGAAACATATTATTACAACAAATCGATGACCAACAGGATAATCACGGCATGCTTGAAGGAAAGAACATGCATCAAATGGTGTGGCCAGCAAAGCAGCTGGATTATCAAAGGAAAGGGAGTTGGTTGCCCCCTGTCCCGTCGCCTTTTTACATTGGTCACCGACGAAGTTCTGAGAACTCTCGAAGAGGAAACTCATTTAATCAAACTTGATCAGGACTGCAAAATCTCCCTCCCCCTAGTATTATAATTTGCAAATGACCTTATTCTCATTACAGATGAGCTAGAGGGACTAGAACGCATCTCAAACCACATAAAACCCTTACTTAATAGTGTAGGTCTTCAAATAAACGAAACAAAAACAAAAATTGTAACTAGGGACCCCATAAAACACAGAAAAGGACCCACGTGACCCTCAACTGAATAAATATACCAACAGCGGATGAAATCAAAAACTCAATTAGAAAACGACACCAACATGCTACGAGAAACGCGAAATCTTTACTACCATTCATATTGAACTCAAAAATGTACTGGAAATTAGCCACACTTATGTATCGAATGACTATCGTACCTTGTATGATATATGGCTTAAAAGTATCAGCACTTACAGAGGCGAACCGTTCAAGACTGAGAAGATATGAAAGAGTTATCATGAGAGACTTGATCAACCACGATAGGAAAAACCAAGACAGAAGAAAATGCATCAAATCTTAGACGGTAAAGCCATAACAAAACGCATCAAGAACCACAGGATGTGCTACCTGGCACACATTTTCAGACGCTCTGAACCACACTTGTTACATGCAGCAAAGCAGTACAGGGCCAAATCTAAGAAGGTCGGACGACCTAGTTACACATGGAATGACAACCTAAACCAGGGCATGAAATACTTCGACAAGGAAATACAGTATTGGAGGGACACGGCTGGAGATAGAAATAAGATCAAGAAAGCGGCTATTGATATCTACAAAAAACCAGAAACTGATAGCAGCGAGAACTCAGAAGACGACCAAGAAAACAACAACACGGAACATAGCGAAGCCTTGACATAGAAAAGAGCCAAGCAAACGGTTAACCCCACCAAAAGATGCTTCGGTGAACCTCGACCTGGATCAACATGCCGGCGACGACGACGACGTGAAAAGATGCCCTCCTATAGACAAATATCACCCTTCTCTCCACTAGTCCAATGCTTACTTAAGGCTGCATAGTCGGTAGGCTCGTAATCCTTTCCTATCCTATGGGCACGTCTTCCCTACCATTACAGTGCCCCCCGGTCTACTTCTTGATATGCAATGTAGCACCATGAAATATGAGGCTTCAAAGGCTAGTGCAAATCTTGGGGTTCATTCGATTAATCGAGTCTGGTCAAACCACGCTGGGATCGGTGCAATTCATTTCATTTCATTTCATTTCGTTCGAAGTCAACGATTGTTCCAAACTTTAAATAACACTGTAAACATTACGGCAACCAAATTACTGTAGTGTTATGGTTTTTCGAATTTCGTAAAAAATAACTAAATTCCACGAAAAATTACAAAGACAGCTGAGCGATCTACGCGCCGAAGCGGTTTGCTGACCAATTAGAGCTCTTACACACGAGCGGCATGTTGCCAACGACAGATAACTGCAGCCGGCGACACGCGATGATAACGCTTATCTATGAAGATGGCATGTCGCCGGCTGCAGTCGATACGTGTCGACGGCAGCAGTTACCTTTGCCGTTGGCAACATGCCGCTCGTGTGTAAGAGCTCTTACGGGCTGTGCCGTCGTCGATTGAATTAGGTTTTTTTTTATGTTTCATTGGTTTTCAATATCAGTAACCAACACGTGGGTAAAGCATTGCCAGATAATCCAATTTGACCCTTTTAAACGTTACTTAGCACTGGCTTTGGTCGAGGCATATTCTCGTCTCTATCTTGCACTTTTAGTTTAACAGTTATCAGATCAGGAATAATGCTTAGCCAAAGGAGGTTATTTTTTGTTAGTCTATGTGTCTTCTACCCATACAAACCGCTTTAAAAGTGCGCCGCAATTTCGAAAAAAAATCAAATTGGCGGCGGGTCGATATGCCAGATCGGTTCTAAGCCCTTTCCAGTTTTAGCTGACCATGCAATGTATAGGCGTTTCTTACAATGAGAGGTCAGCTAATACTGGTGAGGGCTTAGAACCGATCTGGCATATCGACCCGCCGCCAATTTGTTTTTTTTTCGAAATCGCGGCGCACTTTTAAAGCGGTTTGTATGGATAGAAGACACATAGACTAACAAAAAATGTAAAGAAACACGGTACCCCAAAGTGTCACATTACCGAGTTATTTGAAGGTAAACTTGAAGGCAAAATCGACATGAGTACAACGACAATCATTAAAAAAAAATACAGTCGAATTGATAACCTCTTCCTTATTTTGAAGTCGGTCAAAACTAGACTTATTATCTACATGTCCATAGGCATCAGATTGTATCCAAATAATCGTTCCCAGGTTGATTTATTAGTATTAATGTTTATTGGAAGAGAGTAGGAACATTACATACTACTAGGATCACGAGAAAAATGCTGCTATAATTCATTAGTTGGGGTACCGTGCTACTGACATTTTTTGTTCGTCTATGTGTCCTCTACCCATACGTACCAGTCTCATAGCGCACAGTGATTTAAAAAAAAATGGCGGCGGGTCGATATGCCAGCTTCGATACAACAAGGTTCGAACCCCTTTATAGCTCGATCTGTCGCTGTGCGTACGTGCTAAGTAACGTTTTTAGATCATGGACTAGGATTTCTCTTATGGCTCTCTGAATAAATACTATACAGGATAAGTTTTTATCTAGTGCGTAAATTGTAACCATAAATTCAGCATATCAAATCATATCAAAAAAAAAACCTGCTTTTCCATACATTTTGACCGTGTAGATATTGCGTTTTTCTATGAAACAGCAGATTTTTTTTTTTTTAAAACCGACGAAAAATTTTTGCGCGAGGGAGTCCAGAATGATATGCTGAATTCATGGTTACAGTTTGTGCACTGGATAAAAACTGAACCTATATATAAATTAATTCTACTCACCCCTCCAAAGAAATCAAAGACACTATGACGACCAGTAAATCCAGGAGGTTGAAGGCAGATCTACAGAAAGCATCCTTGTGTAAGATTAAGCCGTAAGTGATGAGCTTCAGAAGAAGCTCCAGGGTGAATACGGTGGTGAAGAAGTAATCAATTTTGCGTAGAATCTGAAAATAATTGGAGAAATTAGGAACAAACGAAATTAAAAAGTATACATCCAATTTTGTTGCAAATTAGAAACGGGAAAGTAACACATGTATATAATTATTTATTTTCCTTTTAATAAGAAGCAGAGCGTACCGTGTGGTGCCGGACGTAAAGAATAACACCACCCCATTTCTTCCCGTGGGTGTCGTAAAAGGCGACTAAGGGACTTACTAGAGAATGGGCAGCAGCATTCCCTATGCATTTTACCACCAAATTGCGATCGCCAACCCGCCTGCCAAGCGTTTCGATTATGGCAAAGCCCCCCAAACTGACGGAGGCCTATGTCCAGCAGTGGACGTCTTACGGCTGAAATGATGATGATGATGAGAGGCAGAGACTATAGCCTTGCTAAATCGAGGAAATTATATTACTTATACAATATTTTGCCGAATAACTACCGTCCTATAGCTGTTCTAAGTGCTTTTAAAAAAATTCTTGAACGCTTAATAAACAAAAGATTGGTTGGCTACCTGGAGCATTGCAAGATAATCTCGCAACTACAATATGGCTTTCGCAAAAATAAGTCAACTTGTGACGCAGTTCACGATCTAACCAGCTTTGTCATCGAACACGTGAACAAAAATAAAAAAGTCCTTACTATATTTCTAGATCTCGCGAAAGCGTTTGACACTGTTCCTGTCTCCACACTCTTAATCAAACTTGAGAAAATAGGCGTCAGGGGGCTACAACTGGATTTTTTCCAAAGTTACCTCTCCAATCGTTCGCAAAAAGTTAGGATCGATGGCCATAACAACGATGAGCTTCCAATTCACTATGGAGTACCACAAGGAAGCGTTTTTGGCCCCACTCTTTTCTTAATCTTTATCAATGACTTGTGTAATCTTAATATCTGTAATGCCTAGGTAATATCGTTTGCAGATGACACAGCAATAACCTTCATCGTGAATTTCTGGTCTCAACTAGAGCATCAAGCTCAGCTTGGCTTCGACGTGGCGCTAAATTGGCTTAATTTCCACACTCTAACCCTTAATACCTCTAAACCCAAATTTCTGACCTATTCTAATAGCTCGGTCTCTCAACCACAGACTCCAATGACGATCAAAGCTCACATTTGTCATTCACAAATACAGGCTCAAACTGCCAATGTCCACTTTTAACCTCTGTTGAAAGCATCAGATACCTGGGAGTAGTCATAGACAGGAATCTCAGTTTTAAGTCTCATATCGGTCTGCTAACTGGACGGGTTCGCAAACTGATATACATATTTAAAACTCTTCGGTGTATTGCTAATCCCACTGTTATACGTAATGTCTATTTTGCACTTTGCCTATCCATCATTACATATTGTATTTCTTGTTGGGGTGGCGCAGCAAAAACCACTCTCAAGCCGCTAGAAGTAGCACACAGGGCCATATTAAAAGTGGCTACTTTTCGTCCTATTATGTTTTCAACAGATCAACTATAATGTGACTGCAAAGTGCTAAATGTTCGGCAACATTTTATACTACATACAGTCATCCTGCAACACCGCAACACTCCATACCGAATACTAGAAAATAAAAAACGTAGTAAACGCCGAAAAGATAGAATATCCACCCTGCCGCGTGTACGCTCAACTTTTGTCACGAGATTCTTTCATTTTCTTGGTCCGTTTTTGTACAACAAAATAAACGAGGAATGTCAAATCTACGGTCTACCGTATCACAAATGCAAAAAGATTGTACAATCGTACCTCCAAAATAAGTGATATACCGAAACTGAACAAATCTTAAAATAGGTGGTGAGCATGGACAAGCACAAAGACACACGCACACTCACACACACACACATCACGCACTGAAACACACACACACCACACCCAATCACATACACACACACTCACACACACATATTTTTCCTAAATTATTTAAAACGTTTCTAAAACTTAAACTTAATTCTCTGAAATTGTACAGTAACATCAAAAGCACTATATAACTTTACGACATTGTACCTTAGGGGACCGAACTGCTTCTCCTTAACACAGGTTTTCATAACCTAGCTAGGAGAGCAGTGCTCACCCACACGTTTGTATAAATAGTTCTTATTTTGTATAACTGTATTTCTAACGTGTACCATAATCCTTTGTTTTGAGTAAATAAATAAATTAAAAAAATCCCCAAGGGGTATCATGTTACTCAGTTACTAGATTGTGGAGGTATGATAAACCCTCATCATCAACATCATCATTTCAGCCGTAAGACGTCCACTACCTGCCAGGGTCGCGAGATTGTTCGAAACAGATACCGTGACCCTGGCATATGGGCAACTGAAGGAACACGGGTGGGTTTTAGTCAGTAAAAGTCTGACACGCCCTCCCGCTCCGCCCAGAGCGGGAGAAGTCATTTGAAGATTTCCCATCCAAAAAAAAAAGACGCCCACTACTGGACATAGGCTTCCCGCATTTTGCGGGCTCTGCCGTAATCGCCACGCTTGGTAGGCGGGTTGGCGATCACAGTATGGTGGTAAAATGCATAGAGAACGCTGCTGTCCATTCTCTAGTAAGTACCTTAGTTGCCTTTTACGACACCCACGGAAAGAAATAGGATGATGCTATTCTTTACGTCCGGCACCACACGGACTTAAGACGGATAAGCATCGAAAGAGTTACCGTGACCCTGGCATATGGGCAACTGAAGGAACACGGGTGGGTTTTAGTCAGTAGAAGTTTGACACGCCTTCCCGCTCCACCCAGAGCGGGAGTAGCCATTTAATAATTTCCCAGCCAAAAAAAAAAAGATGGATAAAGAGTCATTCCATGTAAACTAAAAGTGAACAGCTGCATCTGGTTAAACTGTAAGCATGCAGTTAAAGCTAAATGGTACCCCACATGATCTTTACCTCATTCTGCTGTTCATTATTTTTGCTGCCCACTGGATCCTCCATCGCCAACATGAGGGATGATGCAAGAATACACAATAAAATCATATTCTTGAACCATGAATTCGTCTGTATTTTGTTGCACAAAACTCGGAACCTGAAAAGGGATTTAAAAATTTGGGCTTTAAAAAATGAGAGATCAAGGATCCAACAGAGTGAAATAAAAAGAAAAATATGCTAAAAAGCTCAACATTGTTGAAATTTAAAGTTGTTCTTATATTCTAAAAACAAACACAAACTCACACGAGTGAATAAAAAAATAAGGTAACAGTTAGACTTATTTATTTATTCACTTGTGTTGTAAAGGAGGAGGTGGTGGTCAAAAATTATTCCACGTAAACGCACAACCAGAATAAAGTATCCTATGTCGTAACCCAGGCCATTTATGGTCTACCCATTTGCAAATATAATCCACACTAATATAATATTATAAATGCAAAAGTAACTCTGTCTGTCTGTCTCGCTTTCCTGCTAAAACTGCTGAACCGATTTAAATGAAATTTGGTACACAGATAGTTTAGAGCCTGAGAAAGGACATAGGCTACTTTTTTTATTCTGCGACTTCGTGTGCGTCCGCGATAACCGACATTTACGTGGACGAAGTTGCGGGCAAAAGCTAGTTTTTAATATAATCATGATGTCCCTAGTTAGATTTAAATCTAACAGTATTCACAATTTAACGTTAACATATATATAGTACAACGTCCCTACATCAATTGTCGGACTGTTGTCGACCAGATACGACGCGTGTCTGGCTTGAGTAATCTTAACAAACTGTTCCTCATTTGTTTGTTTATACTATCGTTAACAATTCAATCTTTCTAATATCTCCCTTTTAACATTATGTTATTAACAGGCCATTAATGTTTAATCTGCGTTGTCCCACGGTAAGACAAGGATCTCCTCTTTGCCTTTATACTCCTCTTCATCTTCAGCTACTATGAATGAATCTAAACACATTAAGCTGCTCCCACTAACTTTATCTGGGTAACTCACCATAAAATAATAAATGACTACTTACCCGTTTGTTTGGGAGAAGATAAAGAAACTGCTTCCTTCTGGAATGGGTTTATCCTCATTCTTCATTTCAACATCTGACAATCGTCGAGGTCTTGCTGACGTCGGTCCTAATTGGTTTTTCGGCAAATCTTCTTTCTTTATATCTCCTAAAAGAATGATAAAGGGTATATAATATAAAACTATGCAAAATCAGCCTTATAATATTCCCATTACTAGGACAAACCTCCTGTCGGCGAGAGAGAGTAGGCTGTAATGTACCACGGCCCCAGTGTAGATAGATCACAGATATCTTCGAAATTTTGTTTCTAGAACATTTCGTTTCCTAACTATGTTTTCGTTCACCTATTTGAAAACTAGTAATGAAATAATTAACACAAAGTAAAACGTCTACCTGTGTTCGAACGCATGACCTATGGAAGCCGTCACCACAGGGCAACCAGTGCTATAAAACTATCATTACATTATTCTTCTGAATTTAACCCAAAAACTTAAAAAGAAATCCACTTCACGCATTGTATTATTAGCTTGTTTCATTGTATTGTTGCTACGATAGAACCATTTGACAGTTGCCTTTCCCACTGGAGGTACAAACCAATAAAAACTGGCCAAGTGCGAGTCGGACTCGCGCACCGAGGGTTCTGGACAAACCTGCAGGAATTCACGGTTTATGCATAAGGTTTATGTTTATGAAATTAAATGATTCTTTTTAAATTTTTATATTTGAGTTGACTGAATGAAAGTTAAATTGTGGTTTACGATTTAAGACGTATTAAAAAAAAACTACTTACTAGATCTCGTTCAGACCAATTTTCGGTGGAAGTTTACATGGTAATGTACATCATATATTTTTTGTAGTTTTATGATTCCCTTGTTTTAGAAGTTACGGGGGGGGGGGACATACATTTTACCACTTTGGAAGTGTCTCTCGCGCAAACTATTCAGTTTAGAAAAAAATGATATTAGAAACCTCAATATCATTTATTAAAGACCTATCCATAAATACTCCACACGTATGGGTTTGATGTTTTTTTTTTTTTTTGAATTTCAGTTCTATGTATGGGGAACCCCAAATATTATTGTTTTTTTTTTCTATTTTTGTGTGAAAATCTTAATGTGGTTCACAGAATACATCTACTTACCAAGTTTCAACAGTATGGCTCTTATAGTTTCGACAAAAAAGTGGCTGTGACATACACGGACAGACAGACAGACATGACGAATCTATAAGGGTTCCGTTTATTGCCATTTGGCAACGGAGCCCTAAAAAGAGGCAAAAAGTAGAAAATAATGGAAAAGCGTGGGGTGCTTGATATCAATTAAAAATCCTCAAAAAGCACCCCACGCTTTTTCCATTATTTTCTACTTTTTAGTTTGGTTTTCTATAGAAGCGTGTTTTTTTTTTAAACTATTATTTATTTTCTATTTTTAAAGGTGTTTCGAATTTTGAGACGTAATTTCAGCGTAGTTTGTGACGTATGTCAGCGTAATTTTCGAAGTTTTTTTTTTTTTTTGCCATCCTTGTAACCTCAGCAAGGATAATGGCACAAATTTATAAAATTCAATATTGTCATCGGTTTTAGATTAGTATGCCAAATTTCGAGTTAATCCGACGTTTTAAAGTGGGTCAAAATCATGTTCAAACTTTCCGTTACATACTAACATACGTATGAAGCTAATAAAAGCGTGCTAAAATCCAACTGTTTTCTATAATTGTAGCATGCTTCAGAATCGAGATAAACACGCACCATTTTGTTTCTTCTCATTTCCCACAAGATTGTCCTTGGCTTCATCTGCCTCGCCTTGGCCCTGTTCTTGTTCCTGAACATCTTCTTCTGATCCAGTCTCCTCATACTCATGGTCTGACCTGAAACCATAATTAACACAATCATTAAACTAATCTCAGATCAGTGTGAAAAATTAAATCGAATTGCAGTTCATGCAGATGCAGTGGCATGCAGATTGGAAGGGATGTCGATGAGAAACATTTAGCATGGATTCAGTTCATGATTATGAGCCTACCTGAGTCCAATTTTTTAGTGGTTATTAGAGTAGTTCTTTTCTATGAAACGGCGGATTTTGTTGAACTAACGAAAAATTACGATGCTACTGAGATCTAGAATCATGTGCTGAATTCAAGGTTATAGTTTGCGCGTCGATATCTTTGCTACCTTTTATACTTTATATGACTACTTCTCGAATTATGAGAGTGAGAGCCAGTCCAAACGGCACGTTGCTTCGTCGCAATGCAAATATTTTAATGCGTTTTTGCCATACAGGCGCTACGTCATCGACGCATTGCCATGACGCAGTCGAAACGTTCCGTCGACGCAGCGGCAACGCACGGTTGTTTGCATTTTGTAATAACGAAATGAGCTTGCGTGTGTTTGCCGTCGCAATGAGTACCTACACTTCCCCACTTTGTCATGTGGGCTGCAGTCAGGTGCGTCTGCGTTGTGTCGACGCAGTGCACCGTGGTTATAACTATGTAAAACGACGCAGCGATAGTGCTACGTCGACGGAACGATGACGCAAAATGCCGTGTGACCAGCTCTGAGGGAAGAGTGAGTGCCCCTGTGTCTGCGCACACACTTGTGCACTATAATATCTATCGTGGCGAGTCTCCGCTTATAGACACATTGACATGATAAAATAGTAATTGATAGGTAATGCTTAAATTTTGCTAAATATGAAACGTTAGTTCCTTACCTGGGTACCCTCTTATATTTTTTGTAAGGCCGGCTGTTAGTAAAACCATTAATTAGATATAGTACACGAAAAATATACAGTTAGAGAGAATTAAAAGACAAAATTAGAAAGTGGGTAGTTTTACACAATTATTGTTAAAGTGCCTATCGTGAAATGATTCCCTTCGCCGTTATGTCCGTAGCACGTACGGAAAACCACAGACAGGGAGGCCAATATTACGGCGAAAGGAAATATTTCATGAAACGCACTCTATAGTGTTTATCTCGGCATGAGACATAAATTATATGATGTCACTGAAGGTGACAGTCTGTGATCTCCATGGAGGCTTGACATCAATATATCGTTTTTCTACTCCTTGTCGACCATTTGAGCAATAGTAAAAAAACAACAGCATGTTATTTTAACGCTTCTTGCGGCAGGAGTGAACTGGTAGAATCCGTCTTGGATGAAAAAATGCGCTCTCAATGCAACTTTCTCTCTCTCTTTCTATTACATATTACACGAGTGTCTATATGCCTGCGAATATCGCGCAAGAAACTTAGTTTGTAACGTTCGTTTTTTTTTTTTCACACAACTTTTTGCTTTTTATCCATGAGGGGTTGTCACTTACCCTTCACTAGAGTAACCTTCCTCTTCGTTAACATATTCGTCATCAGTCTCGCCTCTCTCTTCCTCCAGCTGAGGATTACCTGCTTCTATATTTTCTGCTGCTTCAGCCTGGAAAAAGATGTCAGGATACTAATAAGGGTCTTCGAAATACATAACAATGAAATGCTGTTCGTTGGTAAGCGCATCACTTTCAAACTGCTGGACCGATTCAGTTATAATTTGTTTTAAAGTGTTCATAAGGCCTTCATCACACCTCCGTCGCGAATAATATGATGTGAAACTCGGCATAGTCAAAATAATGGTGCCAAGTTGCATCATGATTCGAGTTAGTACATACAGTAAAGGTCTGCTATGAAACTCTTAGATTAGACTTTCCGTAAAATCAACATCCACTTTTACAAAATATTTAAGTTTTGCTTTATAAACATGTGAACAGAAACATGCGAAACAAAAGCAGCACCACAGCGAAATTGCGTTGAGAGCTGAACTCTGAGAAGTAACCAGCTTCCAAGCAGATCAATAAAATCACGCGGGAAAGAGTTTGAATCTTTATCAGAGATGTTTGTACAACATATTATTATTTCTTTTATTTGTACAACAAGCGAAACAATATGATCTAAGAAACATCTGACAAGTCAAGACAAAACTGCTCCATTTTCACTTCTATTGTTTTGATGCGGAGGTGTGATACCCGCCTAAAAGTGAAAAAATAAAATTTGGAAAAGATTCCCAACCGACGACTTTTTTGTATGCGATATGGTAAATATAATATATGTGCTATTGAAAGTTGGAACTGACTACGTCTGCTGGGATAGCTAGATAAAAAATAAAATTGTGATGACTATGATATTTAACGTTAGTTGCTTTTGCTGTCTTCCTTTAAATATTGATTGGATTTAACTCCTAAACAAAAGGTATTCGAACGTCCTTTAAATAACTTTATTATGAACACTTACGTCTTTTTCCTTTTGTATTTCATCCATTTCTTCGGCGTCTCCCAAGTTGTCGACGGCGATAGCCAAGAACACGTTTAGCAAGATGTCTGTTTCATAATTTGATTAAGAAAATAATATTAATGGGTACCCAAAAAGGTCAAAAGCCATCGCGGAAAACCCAGGCGTAGATGGCGGCACGAACTCGACGCGTATATGAGGGATTGGTCATAATTGGCTCAAGATCAACGTGAGTGGATAAAGGATAGGAAGGCATTTACCCTACAGTAGGACAATATAGGTTGTTTATATTATGTTACATATTTTATCTATTAGCAGCACCGATATTAAACTAGAACCGACAATAGTTTCTACTAAAACAAAATAACTAGCCTGAGTATATGATTAATCTATGTATACTTCTATACCAATATTATAAAGCTGAAGAGTTTGTTTGTTTGTAGGTTTGTTTGATTGAACGCGCTAATCTCAGAAACTACTGGTCCGAATTGAAAAATTAATTTTGATTTGGGTAGCCTATTTATCAAGGAAGGGTATAGGTTATATAACATTACGCTACAACCAAGAGGAGCAGAGCAGTAATGAAAAATGTTGCAAAAACGGGAAAAATCGCACGGGTAGGCGATTTGACGCGACGGGAAAGGTCGGAGGAACAATAAATTTAACGCGGACGAAGTCGCGGGCAGAAGCTAGTTGTATAATATATCAAGACATCAGGGAGGATCGTGACTAAAAAAAGACACATGGATTGATCGACGTTTAACTTACGCTTGTCGAGTTCAGTCCATGGATGGGTGACCATCCTTTACATATCAACACACCATCGTGCCTCGGAGCCGC
Source organism: Aporophyla nigra (assembly GCA_947507805.1). Classification (NCBI taxonomy): domain Eukaryota; kingdom Metazoa; phylum Arthropoda; class Insecta; order Lepidoptera; family Noctuidae; genus Aporophyla; species Aporophyla nigra. The sequence continues at coordinate 14,563,017 of OX382316.1, read as the reverse complement.
CATTCATAGAACTTTGACAGTCGGGTAGACAGAAGCCCGAAAGTCAGACAACCAGTTTTATAAACGGGTATCCTATTACACGTGCAGTCTGTGGACCAACTATACTCAGCGGGCTATCAGCAGCCTACGGGTCCAATATAATAATGGGTTCAGGATGCTGATGGAACTGCCCCGTTTCTGCAGCGCATCAAACATGTTTGCACAAGCACACGTCGATGGCTTCCATGCCATCGTCAGACGGAAATTTGCTTCGTTGCTATGCAGAGTGCGGGAAAGCTCTCACTTCATTCTAAAGACCATAGTGGGGAGGTGTGAGTCTCCTTTATTAGGTGATGTTGTTCGAAGATGTGTTAAGAACAACAACCTTGTTTCTATATAGATTATAAGTTAACTAACATAGGTATAAGTTATCTTTTATTTGTTTACTAACCCTTATGGATGTTTACTTATCTGAATTAAAGATTATTTTATTTATTACCCAGTAACTGGGTTGTAAAGGTTAGATAGCCAGTCGCTACATGTAAAATACTGGTATTTAGCTGCATGCGGTTAGAATGGCAAGCCCATCATATTTGGGAAAACGGTAGGCAGGTGAAATTTCCGGGTTATTCATAGTCTATTACATCCTGCTGGGATTAACTAGATAATATTGTTCACTTACCGCGGAACCAACTCAATTCCTAGAAAAAAGGAACATTAATACTGAATTCGACCTACTTATTCTTTTGGAAAAGGATACAGTTACCGCAAATGAAGATGACGATGAAATAGATGGAGGCTAACATGCCGGGAGTGCCGACACCGCCGTAAGCGTTGATGCCGTGGTACATGACGGCGTTCCAATCCTCACCAGTTAATATCTGGAACCAAGAGAAAATGCAAATTTAAAAACTTTAATCCAGACGTTGATCCATATGATGATACATACTACTTAAAAGCTATGTTAGTAAGCCACAGAATTTGTTTTTCAATGGTCATAAGGATATTTAATAAAAAATTACCCAAATTATATAGGGAACTGCCAATAAATCGCTTTAAAACAGCTTTATTCAAATGGCTTATAGAAAAATCATTATATTCTGTGAATGAGTACCTAAACTATAAGGATTAACATTGACATTTATAGCTATTATAATTTGACATTATTATTCTGTGAATGAGTACCTAAACTTTAAGGATTAACATTGACATTTATTGCTATTATTGTATTAGATACTATAAAATAACCCGACCATCTGTAATGTACTACAATTCTTGCAAAATAAATTTCATTACATTTCATTAAGAAAAGTAAATGAAGTTGAGGATGCTGTAGCATACGTCTTATATAGGACATGGTGAAATCGTACGATAGGACAAGCTAAACCTTGCTATACCTGCATACACGAAAAATATAATATAATATATATGAAGCACAATTACTCACATCAGTAACAAAAATGTAGTACTTTTCAGTTCATAAATCTTGCACTATATTTTTTTTTCGTTGACATCTCGCAGGTTAGCCTATGAAGTTGTCAGCTGCTTATCCAGACTTGCCTGTGGCTACCTACCTTGATACAATAAGGGCTCCAGCCAGGGCTTAAAAATGAAGTGACTACTCGCTAAGGGCACTCCTGTGGGATACGGACCTCGGCTTAGGGCATCGGTGGTAGAGGTCAGCAAGGGACGGGCTGGGCCGAAGTTATCTAGCTGCTGCCATCACCTGACTCACAGGGTATTAATGCATGTACCCAATGCGACGTAATGGGGCGACATGGCCTTGATTGAATGCAATCAAACTCCCATGCACTCTGTGCATCACGAACGTTATCCTTTTTCGAAAGATTTATTTTTCGTATAGAAACCTTTGCTTGGGCAAAAATGTCTGATGCACTGCAGTAACTTGGAAGCCCCAACAACATTTTGAAGGTATTATTATATACAGGATAAGTTTTTAACCAGTGCGCTAATTTTAACAAATTAAACTTAAACGAGTTATAATAACCATGCAATTTTTATTTTGATATATCTTAGTATAAAAAAATTAAGTTATCGTTAACTAAAGATGCTCATTTTGAAACTGGTTTTTATGGTAACTAGCGCGCGGCTCCGGCGCGGTGGCGAAGGTGAACGACCGACCAGCTGTTCGATCGGTCAAAATTCTAAGAAGTTCGAAGTACCTATGGTGGCGCGCGATTACTGACCTATTCCTATTGTCGATATCATATTACTAAATAAGTAGGGTGTCCACAGTTTACTGATTTAAGGTCGGATAAAAATTAAAAATTGAATAAATAGTTGAAATGTGTTCTATTACTGATACTGAACCACCAAAAAAAAAAATTTGCGCACTGGTTAAAAAAAAAACCTGTTTATCCATCCCACAGAGTGCAAATGGCTTTAAATCTTAAATCGTTTCTTTTACTTCTGGTGTTAATCTTTATTTAGGTACACCAGAAGTAAAAGGAAGTGAGCAAGCACACAATTACCTACCTGAAACATGGTCAGCACAGCTTGCCAGAAAGAGTCAAAGTTGTGCCTCTCTTTCTCTTCTTCAGGCTCATAGTCAAATTTTCCTCCAAAGACTTGCATGCCGAGCAGAGCGAAGGTCATGATGAACAAGAAGAGAAGCAAAAGTAGGGAGAAGATGGACTGGATGGAGTTGAGAAGAGATGCCACTAAATTGGAGAGAGAACGCCAGTACCTGTAAAGCAAAATGACACAGTGCGTGATAACTATTCTATTTTTAATGACTAAGGAAACTTTTGTAGCTAATAAAGGGTTATAGTCAAAATTTCACCAATATGGGTTTCAAATCTAAGTAAATTTCACCATTGAGTACGTTAAAATAAAGCCTTATTTCCTATGTAAGATGCTCTAGACATATCAACTAGGCTGAGTCTAGCTGGCACGTAAAACTGAACCTACTTTAAACTTTTTTAAATTGGTGAAGACGATATTGTGGTGTTTAGACATTTTATCACGACACATTTTCGTAATTAAATGTCCAGGTCAGTACTTACTTAGTGACTTTGAAAACTCGAAGCAGACGAACACATCTCAACACAGATATACCCAGCTGTGGGATAGTGTCGGAGATGGTCAGTGCTAGCTCCACGATCGAACAAAACATGACGAAGCAGTCGAATCGGTTGAATAAGGAGACGAAGTACCCCTGGAAGTAAACAGAGATACTAATAATTGAAATGTATCAAAACTATAAGCTATGAAATATCCCTTAAGACCAACTTGTACTTAAGTAAAAAAACGTTCGAATTCAAGTCGCAATCATATCACATCATCACGCGTAGCTTGACCACCGTAGAAATGGGTTTTGTCTATTCTTGGTAGAATAGAGATAGATTGTCATGCTACGCCAGCATTAAACGGTACAAATATTTCTACAATCTTTAATTTTATTCTGTCTTTAATCTTTCTACAATCTGTAATTTTGTCTATTCTTCCGTCGACAAAACCCATTTCTACGGTAATCATGCTACGCGTGCAGCATTTAATGTCAAAAATGTAGGAAAATTTGCTGTTTCTACAAGTTGAGAATAAAATTAGAACGCAAATGTTCTTAAAGATACGAGATTTGCCCCTCTGGAAATATAACGTCAAAATAATTGCATCCAACGTTTGGAATTGGTTATAGCTAAGTAATGGTAGCTGCACGGGTTAATCGACCATGTAAAGCTACGCTTGCTGGGGTCGGTCCGCGGATGGGTGACCATCTTGACATATCAAGATCCCTCCGAGCCTCGGAAAGCACGTTAGGCTTTTGGTCCCAGCTGTCATACATGGATCCTTGATAGTCGCTAGGGGTCTTCATAAGCCCGAAATTCAGACAATCAGCCTTATCAACCAGTCTTGGTCACCCATCCATGGACCGACCGCGGCAAGCGTTGCTTAACCTGATAGTTCAACCCGTGCGGCTGGTATTATTTAGCCACGAGACCCTCAGTGATATACCCAATATCACGAATTATTATCGCTTATGTTGGGCAGTGAATATTTAATGATAAATAACTTACTTGTATACCCAGGGCGTACATCTTCACTAACATCTCCATAGTAAATAGCACCACGAACAAATAGTTAGCGTAGTTCTGAAAGTGGTCTAACCAATGCGGTTGACTGAAAAGAAACAAAATTACTTTTTTATTTTATAATTTAATTATATTTGCCTGCGATACTAATAGTAGTTCAACTCAAGTACGCTGGACACTGAAAATGACTAAACACAATAAAATATGAGCAAAACAACAGCAGTGTATAGTTAAAAGTAGTGATAGTCTTATGTCAAACTTTTATCGTGCAAACTAAAGTGAAATGACCTTGAAATTAGCTGTTAATAGTATCAATCCACGACAGCTCAATTTACACTCGTGAAAATAGCACTACTGATGGCGTATTCTGTAAAATCTCACCGAGAAAGTGAGCTTATAGTGAACTGTCATCCTACCTAACTCTAGAGAATTTCGGTATTGACAGCTCACATCAAAATTACTTCACGTAAGTATTCACGGTGAGATTTGTCTGGCCTGTTAGTCTAGTGGTTAGTGACCCTGACTGCTAAGACTGATTCGGTTCGTAGGGTTCGATTCCCACCCAGGACAAATCTCTGTGCGATGAGCACGATCATTTGTTCTGTGTCTGGGTGTAATTTATCTATAATATGTATGTATTTAGAAATATATAAGTATATTTATCAGTTGTCTGGTTGCCATAGTACAGGCTCTGCCTAGTTTGGGATCAGAGAACGGTGTATTGGTTGTCCAAAGATATTTATTTATTTTTTATTTATTTGTAAAGAATAGCCCTAATGGTTTAAAAGGAACTCTGCGTTTATAAATAAGCAGGTAAGCGATGGCTTACTAGAAGTCATTTCCTTGTAATCCCTCAACCGTTTTATTTTACACAAGAATTATAGTTATAGTCATTTCGACTGCAATTTTCATAAAGTTCGTAGTAGGGTAAAAGCATAGAACATAACACATCAATACTTTCCGGAAGAGAAAGAGGAGGAGGACCAGAGGGAAGAAGGATCAGAGGAGTACCTAAAATCAACTTATATTGCGCCAAGTATGTTCAAGTCCCAATAGGGGACGAGCCTATTGACGTCTATCGGGTAAATAACCAGACTCCAAGGGCTACTGAGAAAATCCAGATGGAAAAATCGCCATAACACCTTACCCGATCAGAGAATCGACCCCAGAACCTCACGCTAAACAGTAGTGTTTGCAACCACTAGAACAATGAGGAAGTTTGTCGAGATAAAAGCAAACTTACCCATGATGTTCTGTAGCTAACACCAAAGTATTTAGAAACACAAGCACAATGATGGCCCAGTAACAAGTTTGCGATTTCACCGCTTTCCTACATGTTCTTCGCAACCGTCGATTAACCTGAAAACAAAGTTCAAAATATTACATACTGAAGTAATGTTCATGCCAGAGTTCTAATATTCTTAAGTTTAATTTCTACTTAGTATTATAACTCATTTCTTTTAAAAAAAGGCAACTTATACGAATATCTTAAAGAGATTATTAATTGTTTATAAGAAGGTAATCTCTGGAAGTTAGATCGCAAAAAAATTTCACTGATAGAAAGCTACAATATTAATGAGTGCATTTGTTTTCTCTATGCATATGAAGTCATGAGCAGGAGCTAGTAATAAATAATATTTAGATAGATAAAATTCCATAAAGAAAAAAAAATTGGTCCTAAGATAGTACCTTGTCGAACCTCCTACAGTAAATTTTGCAAGTGGAGCCGTGTCCTTGATCTGTACTCGCGTTCACATTACTTTGAGAACCCTCGTTGCTTTTTCTGTCTTTTTTGCCTGCAATATGTAAGAAAAATATAAAAATCTAGTCCAAAATATTCAGAACCGAATCGACAGTTAACTGAGGTCGCGCACACCTTGGGAATCCTGGTCGTCGTCTTTTTGCCCCTGATCATTTTCGAGGTCCAACTCTTCAGCTACTGTAATCCAATTTAGATAACCTTTCAAATCTTCTTCAAACTGCTGCCTTTCACGCGATTTTTGGAAATCGCCACGATTCTTTGCTTTTTCTCTTTCCTTAGAAAACTCTCTGTTAAAAATAAATGGAATTTTAGTTAAACTACGTTTATGGTCCACATAAAGTGCACGTGTCTCTTTGAAATCAAATAGCTGTAAGAAAAGAAAAATCTAAATTGAAATATTTAATACATATTTCATTTATCGTCTGATTTTGCATTTAAGAATTATTCTTCATTCATTTCATCACCACAAACGTGACAGCTATATAAATAATTTCGAACAGCTGCTTTCATTAGAAGTTGACTTCATCATTGCAAAAATTATACAGGGTTATTTGTAAAACACCGGCAACCTCTCAGGTCTATGTTACTAACATCATAATCAACAACTTTTGTTCTGTGACTTTTAAAAATTCATCATATTTTAGTTCATCAGATTTTCAAACAAAAATAAAAATATTTAAATTGAACGCTCTAAATGTTACGGAGTCTATGCGAAGCAAAAGAAAGCGATAGTATATTAGCAAGGGGAGCGGGGTTAGGGCGGCGGGGGCGCTTGAACTTGACCTATTTACAGGCAGCCGATTTTTGTATGAAAATCTGATGCACTAAAATATGATGAATTTTTAAAAGTCATAGAACAAAAGTTGTTGATTATGATGTAAGTAACATAGACCTGAGAGGTTGCCGGTGTTTTACAAATAACCCTGTATATTATGAGCAAGATCGGCAAGATACAACATAATGCGATTTTATCAAACCATCCTCCGTAGTATACCGAGTTTACAGTGACGTCATTTACTGAGAATATAATGAGATCAATTTCACATCACTTACCCGGACAACACACCAAGAATCAGGTTCATGACGAAGAAGTTTCCGAAAATGACCAGCGTCACAAAGTAGATCCACGGCCAACTGTTGCCCTTGACGTTGGCAATCTGAAGTCAACATAGAAATTTAATGCAATATCTAAAGAAGAGGAAATCAAGATCAATTAGGTGATTCAAGTGATTAGATAACCAACACATAACGGTCATTATTGACACTATTATCTATACTAATATTATAAATCTGAAAAGTTTGTTTGTTTGGTTCAACGGAGTAATCTCAGGAACTTCTGGTCCATATTGAAAAAATCTTTTTGTGTTGGGTAGCCTATTTATTGAGAAAGGCTATAGGATATATAACATCACGCTATAATTAAAAATAGCGGAGCAGCAATGAAAAATGGTCGAAAACTGGCAGGCAATTCAATGCGACGGGAACGGTCAGGGGAGAAAAAATTTGATGCGGACGAAGTCGTGGGCAGAAGAATAAAACGATACACAGCAGCACAGCACTCTGGGGTATTTGCAGAGAGGCTGGATGGGCCTACATTGCGAAGGTTTACAAAGCTACATGTTGGTAACAAAGTTTGTTAAACCTTCCTGTGATTGTGATTTTCTTTTTTTCTCCTGCATGTTACTAACATAGTTTTTTTTAAGTAAGATGTAATACTAACACCCTATGGGCCCTGATGCCTGAAAATATTTTTTTTTTTTTATAATGCTAAAGAGTGGAAAACACCAAGCTTTTATGCATGATTCCAGTAAAAAGTGTAAAATGTTTCTTACTGTCATACTAAGAAGACTTTTTAATAAATTCCAATACTATATATTATTTAATACTTACAGCATACATAATATCAGTCCATCCTTCAAGAGTGATGCACTGGAAGACAGTCAGCATAGCATAGCCGATGTTGTCGAAGTTGGTGATGCCATAGTTGATACCAGGCCAGTCACCTTTGCAGATGTAGTTTTCGGGACACTTGAACCCAAAATCACCTGCCTCACTATTGCAAGGACTTGGGTCATCTATCAATTCCTCTGGAAGAAGCAGTAGATAATATTGATGTAAATATTCACAAAGAACTATTAGAAGTCATCATCAGCCGCAAGACGGTCCACTGCTGGTAATATGCTCCACCAAAAACAACAGCCGAAAAATCAGGTAGTTGAGAGCGTAGTTATAATTAAGGAAAACAGATTTACTTTGAGATTAATTCATCTAATTAAATAAAAATACTGTCCGCTGAATCATTTAAAGCCAGTTTTCCTCATATTAACGAAGCAATGTGGGGCTGTTGAGTTTGTATGTGTAAGGTACCGTGGCTGTCACCCAACTATGTAACCAGTTCATAGATATTACAATTAGTGTCTCATTAATTAACATGTTTGACCGTAGTGGACTACAGTTAATATTGTTAGATGAGCAGGTATAGGAAGGATCCCACCTTTTTTACTGGGTAATGTAAATAATTACATAACAAGAAATAAGGAAAATATTGAGTTGACAACTTATAGAGACGTACTTGTAGCCGGATACAGAGTACAGAGAGCTGTTGATAATGATATAAAATTAAATAAAACAGAATCACATACCTTTGGTAGTCGAATTTAAAAAACAGGTCTGATGTAAGATCCCAGAGAACAGCTCCAAACCAATGATGGCATAGATGATGATCACAAATAGTACTAGAAAAGCGATGTGGAATAGTGGCACCATTGCTTTCAATATGGAATTTAAAACAATTTGGAGACCTGAAAAAGTTAAAATAGAGGTTAATAAATTTATTATCACTGACTTCCAAAAATTGCAATTTTGAACATAGTAATTAACGACGACGAACTAAAACTTAAAAGTTAACCTTTAGAAGACTTTGTTTCGTATACAATGCTGTTACATAACACACTGTGGTATCATTACATTAGAAGAGAAAACTTAATAAAATGGAAAAATTAGAGCCTGTCATCAGACGGAAAGTAATTTCATAGCGTACTGTTCTTGACATTTTTTGTTGACTACTGCATTTGGCCAAACGCAGTAATTCCAAACAAATTCCAGTATGAAAATCAAAACCAATCAAAAGGCATTTTTTCCAAACTAGGCTGAGAGTCAGCACTTTTTGAATACCAAGATTACATCACTACTTTCCAGCTTTAGCTGGAGAAGAAAGAGTGGAGCAAAAATCCCCGCATTCCAGTAACCAGGTTCAATAATCCTTTTCAAATATCTACAAAAAGTGTCTCGTCAATTGATTATTTAAAATATAGGTTTTCATACTCACTTGGCACTCCTGAGACCAACCGCAGAGGTCTCAATACTCTGAAAGCTCTCAACGCCTTCACGTCAAACAAATCTTTTAAAAAGTACTGCAGGCTCATAGTCGCTATACTGAAACAGATAAATTGGTTGCCTTCAGTAATTAAACCTTGGAGAGGCTTGTGGCTAAATAATAACAGCTGCACGGTTCGATCAATTACGTTAAGCTACTCTTGCCGCGGTTGGTCGATGGATGGGTGACCATCCTTACACCAGACCTCGGAAAGTAGGTTAAGCCGTTGGTCCTAGGTGTAATTCGTGTATCTCTGAAAATCGTTTATAGGTTGTCAGAAGCCCGACAGTCTGACAAGTCTCACCCAAGGGTTTCATATTAGCCAATAACTGGGTAATGGATATCAGATAGACAGTCGGTCCATATAAAATACTGGTATTCAGCTGCATTCATTTTGGGCCCCATCAGCCATTTGTTCTACGGGCAATGTGCCCTGCCTACTACCACTTAAGTTTCGCAATTTTTCGAGCTATGTCGCTTACCTTAATTTTCCTAACGATCTTATCATTGTCATTCGATCACGTAGAGAAACGCCAAAGCTGTCTCTATTGCCCTTTGGGTGACTTTCAGCTTTAAGAGACAACGTTCCAGTGCCTTATGAGCCATCACTGGCAACACGCACTGGTCAAAGACTTTCGTTTTCAGATAAAGTGGTATGTAGGTCGTAAAGATATTGCGTAGCTTCCCTGACACTGCCCAGTCAAGTCGGATTCAGTGATTGACCACTTTCTCGAAGTTGGAACTACCTAACTAGACGGTTAATTCTAGCTTTAAAAGTAGCTCTAAACTAAGGTGGTTTATTACTAAGGCCAGATAACTTTTACTAACTAGCAATCGACTTCCTCCTACTAAGGGCTTAATTGTCATAGTTTTTTTAAATTATCTTGTACTTCCGAGGTATTATGTAATACCTCGGAAAGTTATTTCTACATATCGTCGTTGCGCTTAAAAAAACAGCTATGTGCTGTTTATAGATTTCTGTTTTTGATCCTTATTTTAATACACGTGAGCTGTCAAACAACCTCTAATTTTTAATTAATTAATTATTGTTTTTCTAATAGAATAATTATGTTGTATTGACCTCGAATTTTAATGTTTGTTTGTCTATTTATCTTCGGACCACGATTTTGTATTTTTTTTTTTGTATTTTAATTTTAATGTAACATGGTATAATGTAATAATTAAGTTGATATTTTTAATGTAAATTTTAATTTTAATAATTTTATTTAATGAGAATGATATAAATAATTTAATGTTCCAATAAGAATTTAAATTTTAACAATTTTATATAATGTAAATGTTTGCATGCCGAATGGTGAAATATGGCAGAACTCTGATGAAAATCTACTAATACCTACTTATGAATAACCCATATTTGCAAATAAATGCTATTCTATTCTATTCTATTCTAAAAACCATTTTTTGATAACTTCACATAGCGGTTTTTGTAAGCGCAATGACGATATACCACTTCAAATACTATGATTTTGACATCGCTCTAGTTGATCAGAGAGCAATGGTGTTCCTGTGTTAAGGGCGTCGACTTATGAGCTGTAGTCCGCAGATTCATCCCAGACACGTGCTTTATTGTTTATGACTTACTAGCTTTTGCCAGCGGCTTCGCCCGCGTGGAGGTCGGAAATTATCCCGCGGGAACATACCACCGGGATAAAAAGTGCCCTATGTGTTATTCCAGGTTATAAACTATGTGCCAAATTCCATCTAAATCGGGTCAGTAGTTTTTGCGTGAAAGAGGAACAAACATCCACACATCCGCGAAAGTTTGTATGTATGGAGGTATGGATGTCTGGATGTATGGACATCCAGACATCCATACATCCATACATACAAACTTTCGCGTTTATAATATTAGTAGGAAGTAGGATTTAATTACCACTGCTCTCAATACGGTGAAGAAAAACATCGTGAGCACATTGGCATGTCCTAAAAGATTTTTTTTAACACATGCGACATCTACTCGCCCGCACTGGGCCCACGTGGTGGATTACGGCCCACTCCCTCTCACTAAGAGAAATTGTATGCTAGCAGTGCGTGCATTATAGTCTGATTATGCTATTGCGCCACAATACGAACTTCAACTCTTTCGTGGTGCGGGTTCCAACTCTTCAAATCAAGACCTTGCTCAAGGAAGAGTTTTGGCCGAAGGGTGTCGTGTATTGGCAATTCCGCGGAAGGCTACGTGACACCACGCAGCGCAACACGACGCCGTCACTTCGTGTACAATAGTTTTATGTTTACATTGTGTTTTTTTTGTATGTATGTTAGTCTGTAAGGTATTTATGATATGGGTCTTTGTAGCCCGAAATAATTTGATTTTATAAAAGGCTGATTATGCTATGATTATCCGAGTTCATAGCTCTAGTAATCCAGTTCAAAATAAAACGTTACATATTGAAACTCACCCAATAGCAACTATAGTAAAATCGAGACTGTTCCAAGTATTCCTTAGATACGCGCCCGGGTGGAACAGGAATCCGTACGCGATGATCTTCATCACGCACTCGCCGGTGAATATCACCATGAATATCCATTCTACTTTTTCCTGAAAACGGAATAGACGACATATAAATTATATAGTAGATGAAATTTGTTCGTTTCACCGCCTTCTGACATAATGATGTGACCCTGGGCACATGGGTAACGGAAGGAACACGGGTGGGTTTTAGTCAGTAAAAGTCTGACACGCCGTCCCTCTCCGCCCAAGAGCGGAAAATGTCATTTGATGATTTACCCACAAAAAAAAAAGGTATTTGCGTCGTTTGAGGGTCTCAGCAGCCATTATGGCATTATTTTGAGAGAAATATGAACTATATTCAAGTTTTTTGGAGTCAATAAGTCTTTTCCAGTTTAGTATTTGTAGAATCCACATAAACATTCGCCGCATTAACGTAATTCGTATGGTCTGTCATACGGAGGGTTACATACATCCCTATATATTTATTATTCTAGCGTATGGCACTCGTGGGTTGCAGCTGAAAATCGGCGACAGGTGGCACACCTTGTGTTGTCAACTAACATTATGCTGAGCTGAGGCCCCTTTAGCATTATTATCATTGTTTTTTGCTTTATTTTTATTCGTTTTAAGGTATTATTTTAAAATGATATAATCCCAATAAATGTAATTTAATTTCTTTCTATATAAAATCGCTTACAGTTTATATAACAATCAGCACTTATGGTGAAAAAACCTTAAGACTAAATCTTGGTTTGCGTCGCAGTTTTCTATAGAAATTCATCGTGGCTGATCTGAAGACCTCTATTGTATCCTGAGAGCGGATTCATACGGCATTTCAAACTGCTCATTGACCTCCACAAAAAGAAGCTTGTCGATAATGTTACCAAATGACGCCATCGAAGCTGCTACTAGCCAAAAAAACCCAGTTGATTCCGGAGCAGACGCGAAATACGTTGATGCGGCGAATGTTTATACGATAGAATGAGAATAAAACCTATATGTGGATGCCACATATGTATCAAGCATACAATTCAAAAGTACTTACCAATACTTGATTAGTATAATTTGTATCACTACACGGATACGGTGTAAACACTGCTAAAGCTATACAATTTGCAAAAATCGTCGTCAATATCATATATTCAAATGGTCTGGAAACATTTCATTAAGAAAATCCTTGAAGTATAATGAATAATTTTACCGTGTGGTGCTGGACCTAAAGAATAACACCACCCCATTTCTTCCTGTGGGTGTCGTAAAAGGCGACTAAGGGACTTACTAGAGAATGGGCAGCAGCGTTCTCTATGCATTTTACCACCATACTGCGATCGCCAACCCGCCTGCCAAGCGTGGTGATTATGGCAAAGCCCCCCAAATTGGGGGAGGTCTAAGTCCAGCAGTGGACGTCTTACAGCTGAAATGATGATGATGATAATGAATAATTTTATGGACAAGACAATAAAAATTTTACTTCGTCCACCGTCAAACGTATGGCACAATTTAAAGGTATGATTCGTCAACATAATCGTCATTTCAGCCGAAAGGCGTCCACTGCTGAATATAGGCCTCCCCTAATTTGAAGGGTTTTCCATAATCGCCGTGTTAAGCAGGTTGGTTGGCGATCGCAGTATGGTGATAAAATGCATAGAGAACACTGCTTCCGATTCTCTAGTAAGTCTCTTAGTCACTTTTTACGCACCCAGGGGGAGAAATGGGATGGTGCCAGTCTACGTCTTACGTCCGGGACCACACGGTTATTAAATTAAATTATTAATTTGTTTAGACAACAGAGATCAATTTTATGTTAGTAAGTTAGGTACATAAAAAGCAATAAAAACTTAAGAGCTGTTGTTATATGTATGTGTGTTAGTGTGATATTTTAACTAAATAAAAACTGAGCTTACAGAAACTATTATTTACAAATATGGTGCATAACAAAATGTATCGCTCCTGCCTAACCAACACTTGCATGAAGTGATTCATCATTGGTGAATTAAATTTGTCCGCTAACATCTTCAGAATGCTATTAGGACTGGACCGTGTTCTTTCCAAAAGTGACGCCGTTTTTCTTCTCAACATAGCGTAGAAGTAGTGAACGCGCGCCTGAGCGAACATGCCACAGTTAGTAGAGTTATGATTACTCAGTGAATTGTAAGGTATTTTTGACCTATAAACGTTAGATTCAAACATAGTATTGCAACTATGTGTCTATAGACGGTCTCCGTCAAAAGTTTCATTGACAAATAAGCCCAATAAATACAGATGAAAAAAAAAACAACAAAATATAGAGGCATCACTGCCTCGAAGTAAGGTGATTCAAAAGTGTTAATGAAAGTCGACAAGCATTGAAAAGAATAAAGCCTTTGTGTAGTCTTAGAAAAATACAGACTCAGTAAATCATATTAATTAAAAAACGATAACCTTTGAAAAGGTAACTGAAAAGATGTGTGGAAATTGATATGGACATGTAATAGGAATGAGTAAAATATTCGTGGAGAAGGTTTTGAGTATAAATATAGGAATAGGGAAGACCAAAGAAACGATGGATGAATTGTGTGAAAGATATGGCTAGAAAAGGGGATAACTAACGAGATGACAACTAATAGCGAAAATTTCTTAGATATGCAACATGTTGCGCCAACTCCAGTTATACACCGTGACATTTTAGTGGTCTAACAAAGGCTGTCCACTCAGTGTATCCGACATAATATACCGCTAGGCTTGATTAAAAAATTGTTACCATTAATTAAGATCATAGGTACTAAGAAAATAAATAATACATTAGAATTATGAAACATCCTGTTCATAATGTTTACGTATCAGACGGTACAGAACATACCTGTCCAGCGCATGAGTCGACTAGATCATTCCATTTCCATTTTCCATGAGACAGAATATCAATTAAAATCTATGTCATGCCTCATAATGATATTTTTTTTTTTTGTAATTTAAATGTTCATTTTTTTCCTATGGATGTATAGGAGTTATTGGATACATGAAGTGGGCTGCCGTTTTACGACGGTTAAAATGTCACGGTGTATTGGGAGAAGGAAGAATGATAATGTATATTTAAAAAGGATACTTCCACTCCACAATATCATAACACAGTTTCCTCAACGGATTCTTAAGTCCTAAGCAGAGCAAGCTTCTCTTGGGTTTCTCTGGCTGGGGTTTGCCTCTAGGCCTGACTTGTTTCCGTGGGGCTGGGGTGGTGGTGGCTGTGGGGTCAATCACGCTGTCCGCCCCAGGAGTGGTGGCACCCGTCGGTTGTGGCTGGTCCGAAGACATTTTTACCTGGAAAGAACGAAAGAACAATTATGGATGGTGAATACATTTTTGGAGTAGCTAGTATTAACTAAATATGTATGGAAGAAAAAAGTGTATGTTTCGATCTGAATACAATTTTTATACGACCGCCTTCCAATTTTAAAGAATCTTTCACTGTGTACGTAGAGTTTTTTTTTTTTTTTGAAGTCGGTAGTTTTTTTTTTTGGAAAAGTTTTTGTTTTTCACTTTTTAGTTATTGTATTTACACTGCTACTAATTCGTATGAACATTACTGGCAAGTCAATAGCAGTGACAGGAAGTATTAGAATATTACCACGACACCCAAAATGAATTAATTACGTATCATCGAAGCTAACGCAAAACTATCAAAGCAAAGCGTGGGGTGCTTTTTAACCGACTTCAAAAAGGAGGAGGTTCTCAATTCGGATGTTTATATGTTTTTTTTATGTATGTTCGGCCATAACTCCGCCATATATAGACGAATTTGCAAAATTCTTTTTTTGTTCGAAAGGGGTTTATTCCGAAATGGTCCCATGTAAATTTCATATAGATTTGATGATCAGTTCCGGAGACAGACACCGGAACTCTTTAAAAAATGACAGCAAATCAACCGCGATTTCTGCTATCGCATAAATATGCATTGTTTGTTTGGAATTAGTGCGGCGTGAATACCACAACTAAAAAATTAAAAATAAAAACTTTTTTACAAAAAAAAAACAACCGACTTCCTTAAAAACACTACAAAGTGAAAAATAACTTTAATTTCGGAAGTCGGTGGCAAAATAACCATAAATACAGATCCTTAGACACCGACTTCCGAAATTAAAGTTATTTTTCACTTTGTAGTGTTTTTAAGGAAGTCGGTTGTTTTTTTTTTTTTGCAAAAAAGTTTTTATTAAGGTATTTTTTTATTGATATCAGGCACCCCACGCTTTTTTTCCATTATTTTCTACTTTTTTAGTTTAGTTTTCTATGGAAGCGTGTTTTTTGTTTTTTTTTTAACTATTATTTATTTTCTATTTTTTAGGGTGCATCGAATTTTGTGACCAATGTCAACGTAGTTTGTGACGTATGTCAGCGTAGTTTTCGAAGACAGTTTTTTTGCTGTCCTGGTAATCCTGGCAAGGATAATGGCACAAATTTATGAAATTATTGCATTGTCATCGGTCCTTGACAGGTGTGCAAAGTTTGAATGAAATCTGGTCGTTTAAAGTGGGTCGAAATCGCACCTTCGTGTCCTCGTAGAGGCGATCGGCGGCGGCGACCTCTCGCGTCCGGCCCTCGTGCGAGCCATGGTACGGAGCGAGAGGGCATGGGAAGCCGTCGCCTCCTTCTGCGAAGCAGTAATGCTTGCGAATGAGGAGGCGGGGCGCGTGAGGGAGTGGCAGTCTCTGCGCCCTCGCGTCCCTAGCCGCCGCAGGAGGGGTCGCCCCGGGCGTCGGGAGTCGATAGCTGACTCCCGGCCACCGTAGGCGCGAGCTTGCGGGCGGTGAGCAATGGGTAGCTCGCCGCCCGGTAAGGACCAAGCTCGGGTCGACGGCGCGTAGTGTACCACGCGCGCCTCAAAGAGATGTCAGCAAAACTGAAGGGGTCTGCTAGGACCGATGCCTGCCACGGTCGTGAGATTGTTCGAAAGAGATACCGTGACCCTGGCACATGGGCAACTGAAGGAACACGGGTGGGTTTTAGTCATTAAAAGTCTAGCACGCCCTCCCGCTCCGCCCAGAGCGGGAGAAGTCATTTGATGATTTCCCATCTAAAAAAAAAGGGTCTTACTTTAGATTGGGCAGCAGTGTTCTCCATGCATTTTACCACCTTACTGCGATCGCGAAGCTGCCTGCTAAGCGTGGCTTTTAAGGCAAACCCGCCCCAAAATTGGGGAGACCTATGTCCAGCATTGGACGTCTTTCGGCTGAAATGGAGATGATTATGGTTTCTACAGCATTCAAAATATTCGAAAACAGAAAAATGTTATCAAAACTCGCTTTAACGCCTTCGGATTCTTAATGCATAATTTACGACATTTATCGTCGTAAACGGAATGTACGCCGGTTCGTAAAACTGAGACGTTTCAACAATATTACTGGCAAGATGGATGGATTTTGGATGTCCTCTGGATGTGTAAAATTAAATTAATTACCCAGTAACTGATAGAGATAAGCTCCACGTAAATCCGCTAAGTCATAAGTACCAACATAGCATAACACCAACATTGTACACTTAGTTCGCAATAAAAGACTTTGAAAATACTGGATGTCCACTCCAATTTAGTTTGGAAAAGCCTTGATTGATTAATTGGTGGATATGAATGGATAGTTCAATGGGGCCACCATTAAACAGTGACCTCGCCGGTGGATTACGAGTTTTAGATCGTGGGTACCCGCGCAGGCACTTTACTTTATGTAATTTATTTCATCACCACTGTTCTCAAAACGGTGAAAGAAAACATCGTGTAGAACTGGCGAGATGTTCCAGAACTAAACAATTCGAAGTCATGTGATATTCACTAAACCTGAACTGCACCTACGTGGTGGTTTGTGGCCTACTCCCTCCCACAGAAAGAAGGCCTTTGTCTAGTCACTTCATTTATTGCTGAACATAGATAAAAATACATTTGAAGATGTTGAGGAAATGTGCCGTTTTCTTAAATGGTAGGACATAACCTACCATTTAAGACAAAATATTATTTATAATCTATACTTAATATTATAAAGCTGAAGAGTTTGTTTGTTTGTTTGATTGCGCTAATCTCAGGAATACAAGTCCGAATTGAAAAATTCTTTTTGTGTTGGGTAGCCTATTTATCGAGGAAGGCTATAAGCTATATAACATCACGCTAAAACTAAGAGGAGCGGAGCAGTAATGAAAAATGTTGCAAAAACGGGGAAAATCGTACGGGTAGGCGATTCGACGCGACGGGAAAAGCCGGGGAAACAAGAAATTTAACGCGGACGAAGTCGCGGGCAGAAGCTAGTTAATAAAATACAATTAAAAATAATGTATAAGAAATTTTAATAATTGTATTAAAATTTCTTACACAAGAAATTTTAATACAATTAAAAATAATTTAAAAGATTGGTTAAGTTAAAAAAAAAGAAATTGAAATCCAAACTAATATTATAAATGCAAAAGTAACTCTGTCTGTCGCACGGTGGATCGAAAATCGGCTGTAGAAGACATAGGATCTCGATTTCTTAAATGTTATTTTTTTTGCTGGAAATGACTTCTGCTGATCATTACTATGTACAAAAATGATACCCGAGTTAATTCTGCCCAAAAACGAAGGAAATATATTTTTTTTACGAAAAATTTGTATGAAGCTAGTATGAAAAATCGAATTATCTCCTAAACGGCATGTTTAGCCGTAATATCCTTGGAGGTGGTCATAGTGCTAATTATTTATGATTTTTTGGTTGCCGATTTGACGAAAAATTTAATGCCGTTTTTTTTTTAAAAAATCGTCAAAATATTTTTATTTATTTTTACATGTAAAACGATCCCTTTTAGTGTCCAAGTTAAAAAGTTCGATATGTTATTAACCCAAATATTAAGAACACACAAAACAAGAAAAATTAAATGAAAAAATTGCTGTTTTTTTACACATTTTTATTAATTTAAATAAAAAAAGATTATCAAACTCTTATTTAAGTAACATATAAAGTTATATTATATACAAAATAATTTAATTTAAGGAATTAATACTAAGCATTTGTAAAATAAGGTAAAATAAATAAAAAAAAGACAAAATATCATTAAATATTACAAAAAAAACCGAAACAGACTCAAATACAAATTTACAAATAAGTACATATATAATTTTTTTACAAATTTTCCTTATCACTCTCGTTGTCAGACTCCAATTCTGAGTCAGCATCCAGATTGGATATATCCAAAAACTCGAACTCAGTTTCCTGAAATTGAATTAAGTCGAGAGTTTCAGCAAAAAAGCTCTGCTTTTTCTTGGCATCTAACTTAGGCCTTTGTGCACTTAGCAAAGGATCCGAAGAAACAACAAGCATATTTAAAATGTCTTGATTGGAATCCTGCCTGCTTCTTTTCCGCGAATGATGTTCTCGAAACCTCCTAAAATCTTTGTTTCGAGACTCTGAGGCTTCTTCCGAGAGAGTCCCAATCGGCACAATATTATTTTTCTCAATTATGTCAGCCCCATGGATTAATAATTTATGAACGGTTGACGACATGTAGTACCAGTCGTATAATAATACGTACTTTTCTGCTGTTTTGCGGGCATAATCTCTAAATTTTATTATATCGACCTGCTCTCCAGATGTAATTGCTTGTAAAATTACAGCAAATCTTTTGATGAGGTCTTCATCCAAACCGGTTATAGCTGCGGAAACTCAAAGAATTTTCTTGCAGTATTCCCGTCATTGGTGGTTCCCGAGCCTTGTTTTACTATATCAATCAACAGATTGAGCTCATCTTTGAATTTATTTTGAATTATTTTCTTCCTTGTCTGTAGCATTTCTTTGTGCTCATCACTTCTCGCTGCCCACCGTTTGAAGTCGAGCCTGTATGCAATGTGTAACAGACATTCCATACAATTTATACGGGCGTGTAGGGATGACAAGCCAAATTCATACAGGTCAGAACACACAATTTTTGTTGTTACAGCATCTAAGCGGTTCATTTCTGTAGGTTTTGCTAAGCACAGGTAGCACGATGCATTTGATCTAGCTTCAGAAAGGTTAGCGTCGATCATCGTCATCATTAGTTCATGAGTCACCCTATTATTACTATTGCACTCTGTGGGGATAAGGGCCTCAATTTCTTCATCCATTTGTTTTTTCAGCTCAAGGACAACTGCTTCACTCTCCTTTACAAAAGTAAACTGAACTGGACGACAATACAAAACTGAGCATGGTTTTGGGTTCGTCCATAAGATGTTGTCTCCATCTGTCAGTTTAAGTGGCACCAAGGAGGTCATGAAAATGCTCGAGTCATCTTCCTCACCCTCCATTTTCTGCTTGTATAGGCTTTGGTTAGAAGCACCATCAAATCCCCACTTGGATATCAGTTTCAACTGCTTGTTATGCTCTTCCTTAGAAAGGCTTTGAAGGATTCTTGTAACTGTGATATCAAGTAAAGCTTGAAGTGTAATCCTAGCCGATGAATCAGTAACTGTCACTGATTGCTTCGGAGGGTAGCAATCAAGCTTAGTTTGTTGCACTTTATAGTAAGATGGATAAATATCCTTAGCACCTTCCCGAATGGCAGCCTCTCGCAACGTAATATATTGCCACTTTGAGAGTTTTAGCGAAAGAAGCAATCCAAGCGCCTTTTCTGACGTAAATATGATTGTTTTTGCTGGTTTCTTAAGCGTTTCATTTAATTAAGCGGCTGCTTCAGGATTTTTCATCATGTATTCGATGACAGAGGCGATATCTCCATGCCCTTCTTCTTTTAAACGTGCTGCAGCTGCATATGCCAATTCACTGGAATCTTCGCCTGTGTGTTCATCAGATCTTCTCTTTTTTTGTTTACTTCCCAGATCTTCGAATGGTTTACGGGATCTTTTCGTCATTGTTCCAATGGACGTTGATGTCGACGGTTCTGGAGAGACTGAGGGCGCTCTTGGTATCTCATCAACACTTGGTTCTTGATTAACTAAAGTTTGCACAAAACTCGGCCAATCAATATTTGCTCCCAACCAATTCTCGTACTTTCTCCTGAAATTATCAAGGAATCGGTTGGATTTCTGCCACCTTTGTAAAGCGGCTCGCGTAAATCTCCGACAAAATTCTTTGAGAACAACACGATCTTCGTCAGACAGGCAATCGCCTATGCGGGATACAACTGCACTAAACAATACTTCATGATCAAATGAAGTACTCTCACTTCGTAGAAGAACAAACAAGTCTAAATTCGTGACTTTCCATTCTAAGATTTTATAGTAGCAGATTTAGTGTTAGCAGTTACACAGTTGTGAACAAACTAAATTATAAAACAAAACTGTAGCCCTTTTATTGCAAAACGCCAATAATTAGGTAACTACCCTCATTAGTTATCTTCTCATTAGCTAATGAAAATTTATAATTGTCACTAACTATTCTTAGAACTCATAGCACTGCTAATTAACAAATTAGCTTACTTATCAGGAAAAGTTGAATGTAATCCATAGTTGGCATTGTCGTGAGATATTGAAAATCATTAAATCACCTATAAAGACTCATTAGAAGACCTAATCAGTGTAGTTACTTAATCACTTCTTTTCGGACTCATTAGAAGAGTAAACAATTGGTAATTTGGTTGTATGAAAAGTTTTAAAACTCATGATGTGTTGATAAATATCTAGCTCAAGCATAGTTCTCTACGTGTGGGTGTACTATAAACCTCTGCCAACTCCTTCGGAAATATAGGAGTGATGCTATTTTATGTTACGTGTAGTTAAAAGTCCGTGTTCTTCAACATAAACACTAAAAGGAATCGTTTCATATGAAAAAACAAATGAAAATATTTTGACGATTTTAAAAAAAAAAACGGCATGAAATTTTTCGTCAAATCCGCAACTAAAAAATTATAAATAATTAGCACTATGACCACCTCCAAGGATATTACGGTTGAACATGCCGTTTAGGAGATAATTCGATTTTTCATACTAGCTCCATACATTTTTTTCTTATAAAAATTATAACTCTTCCATTTGTGCGCATATTTACTTCATATGACATTTTATAGAACAGTAATGATCAGCAGAAGTCATTTCCAGCAAAAAAATAACTTTTAAGAAATCGAGATCCTATGTCTTCTACAGCCGATTTTCGATCCACCGTGTGTCGGTCTGTCTGTCTATCGGTCTGTCTGTCTGTCTGTCTGTCTCGCTTTCCTGCTAAAACTACTGAACCGATTTAAATGAAATTTGGTACACAGATAGTTTAGAGCCTGAGAAAGGACATAGGCTACTTTTTATTGCGGAAAAAGGGTTTTAAGGGGTTGAAAGGGAGGATAAAATGTTGAAGGGAAGTATTGTCATTTTTAAAGCTAGAATAGAATGATGAAACTTTTTATTTGACTTTTATTACATAATATATATATTTATGAATTATATTTAAAGTTTGTTAAATTTTTACCCTTAACGGGGTAAAATAACAATAGGAAATAGGGGATGAAAGTTTGTACGAAAAGGGAAATGACAAGAATCGGCGGAACTACTGGTCGGAATTGAAAAAATCTTTTTGTGTTGGGTAGCCCATTTATTGAGGAACGCTACGGTCAAAAGGAGCAGAGCAGCAAACGAAAAATGGACGAAAAATGGCAGGCAATTCGATGCGACGGGAAGGGGAGCGAAAATTTGACGCGGACGAAGTCGCGGGCAGAAGCTAGTATACAATAAAATTGTTTTTATGACGCATAAAAAATATTGGTCTAAATTATCGATATGCCTGCGAAATTAATCAGCAGTATGCTAGTTATGCTTATGGATAGATTTTTGGCAACCAGTCTTACCAAGGGGTACCGTGTTACCTAGTAACTGTGTTGTGGATGTCAGATAGGCAGTCGCTCTATGTAAAATACAAACTAGTATTCATCTGACCTCAAAAATCCCAAAATACTCGAGAAATGGCTGAGAGATGATGTTGTTGAATATTTGCACGTTAGTATGTTTGTCTACATAAAAGCCAATCATTTACTTTCTGAACTTGACATTTGGATGCGTAGATCGATGTTTTGATTGCATTGGGTAAACGTTGTATGAATTATCTAGACGATACGGTAGCTGATAATGATCAAAGGTATTTGGGAAACTGCTAAACATTCATTTGGATTTGTGCTGGTTAATGGTAATAAAGTCGCTTCCTTATAAATCGTCATCATCATCATTTCAGCCAAAGACGCCCGGGTCGTTCTACTTATTTACCAACAACGATCTGTCCTTCGTCTTGTTATGGCATCTCGTTGGAGTATTGATATTTAGGGTTTTTTTTTTAATTTGGTTCAAATAAACGTCCGTATTTCTCTTATCTATTATTTCATTTTTATTTTCTCTAACCAGCATATTTAATACGTCTTTTTCCCGTAGAATGCCGTGACAAAGTGGTAAGCCGAAATGTGGTCTCCACAGAAAAAGGCCACTCTGTCACATTATTTTTTTGTAAAAAAAAACATTTAAAAAAAATACTAGTCGGAAAGAAAATTTTAATTAGTCCTAATGAAAACACAGATGCATTTTTTTAAAATCCCACACAGAAACCACTATTATGGATAGTTCAAAAACCAAGAAAACAGAAAACCTTCGTTTGACTGTCGATAAAAAAGAAGAACGACCCGCCCACAACTGGACATAGGCCTCCCGCAATTTGGGAGTGTTTAACATAATCGCCACGCTTGGCATGCGGGTTGGCGATCGCAGTGTGGTGATAAAATGCATAGAGAACGCTGCTGCCCATTCTCTACTACCCCCTTAGTCGCCTTTTATGACACCCACGGGAAGGAGTGGGACCCTAAAAAATGAGACTATCAGACCTGGCCAAATCTGGAAAACTGACTTAAATGGAGAAGGCCAGGATGGTGATCAATCTGCGATGATCATTCAGACACGCACAAAAAAACAATTAATTCTCCATTCGATAGTCGCAATGGCAATGTAGTTTTATCCAAAATAGGGAAGATGCAAATATAATATTTATGAAAATTTTATGATTTAAATGTTTAAAAAGTATAAAAGAAGGGCCACTGCAATGTTTTTATTGTACATAATGTTGATTTTTAACAATAATTACGTATTAAAATTACTTGAAACGAAACGTATTTCAAAACACCAATCAGCGTTTAGTGACGTCACTCCCGCTACGACGACTTGTTGAGGTTATGGTTGTAAAAGTGAATATTATTTTATGGGAATATTAATTGCGTTTTTTAAATAAAAGTGATAGTTGGGATAATCAAAGCAGACTCCAGGAATTTATTTACCAAGAGTTAGTGTTGACATGAGATCTTTTTTCAGAAAAAGGTTTCCTCCAGACATTTTAAACTTTTACCAATTATCGCCGTCGATCTCAAACTGTAAAATTAAAAATCTACTATAGACAAGTTTTGTAAGTATTAGGTAGGTAACTAACGTGTTTTTACGTACAAGCAGATTAACTAAGCATACTCGTATAACAAGTATATTCGCCTTATGACGTATAACACACACGACATACAAGTATGTTCGCCTTATGACTTACGTCAAAGTGTTCTTCACAGCATCGAATAGTGGTCTTTGGAGAATAATTGTCATTTCTTTTTGCAGCTTGATATCACTTTTTTCTCAATTTTGGGTCAGAACGTCTAGTCAAAAACAATTTATTTGGAAACTTTGTTGAAGTATACACGGACTCACTGGCTGGATTATTAGTGGTATTGTTATGATCACCTGATGTTGACGGATAGTCCATTTTAAATTTTACCAAAAAATATCTCAAAAGTCGAAAAAATATGCAAAAGTATGAAAGCCGACGAACAAATACAATCAGTGACAGACAAGAATGACGTCATCGGAACTATAGGTCCGTTTTTGCGGGAAAATTTAAACTGTCAATTTAAAACCGCATTTTTTCCGATAAATTACAATGTTTTAATTTTTTTAATATATTTGTGGTCTATTCTACATGGAATTCTTTAAAGTGAAAACAAAAATAAAAATATTGCATGTTCCCTATTACAGACGCCAGCACATCAAGCTACCCGAAACTGTCAAATTTCAATCAATCTTGAACCTAAAACTTTAGCGATAAAGTTGAAAATCTATTTAAAAAAATTGACAGATTGTTGTAAATTGGCGTGCTGGCGTCTGTACATACTTTAGACTCGGCTACAGCAATTACCCAAAATATAACAGCACGAATTTTTCAAATTTTAATGACTGTCTGTCTGTTGGTCTAGTGGCTGCAACCACTACTGCGTAGCATGAGGTCCTGGGTTAGCTTCTCAGAACGGGCAATGTTCAAAAGGGCTTTTTTATCTGGAATTTCTCAGTAGCAACTTGGAGTCGGTATGTGAGCTCGGTGGATGGCAACAGACTCGCTCCCTATTATATGAGACTTAAACATAACTGGCGAAAGGGTATACATTGTATTATATAAATACATCTCTGCCTTACACTTGGGGTATAACAGGCGTTATGTTATGTATACAGACAAAGTCAAGGCAAGGTCATAGTAGAGTAAATAAAGTGAATTCGTAAAGGGGTGTGTTAGCACATCTCGAGACTGGAATAGTCTCGAGGACACGCCCACGATGACGTCAGAGAGCAGTCAAATTTCGTCTATCGTCACCCAGACACACGCATTGTATCTTGAGTTTGATGTCGTTTTACTACAATCTTATATAAATTTACGCCTTAGAATAGAATAGATTAGGTCTTTATTTGCTTAGAATGTAGGTACATACATATAAGTTGTTAAATTAAATAATAGGATCCATGTACACTCTGCCTTAATCTAGCATGCAAATGTCATACAAAGTAGAGAAACAAAAATATTACAAAAAAAATTCATTTAAAAAGTCCTGCACAGAGTAATAACATTTGTCTACAAATAATTCTGTGAAACATTTTTTTAATTTATGCAACGGTAATTTTTTTATTTGGTCAGGTATTTTATTAAAGACTAGCTGACCCGACAGACGTTGTCCTGTCTCTTTGATGATATTTGAGCACGCATTCTGTCAATTCTATGTCAAATGTCATAATGTTACATTAAAAAAGTTTACATTGTCCTATTATATGGTTGTCAAGTATTCTTAAATAAGTGTTCTTAAATTTTCTAATTTTCGGTGCAATTTTTTAATTTTTTTTTTTTTTCATAAGAACTATCTCCTGACAATTACAAACACAACAAAAAAAAAAAAAGTGAAATCGGTCCACCCGTTCACGCGTGATGTCGTGACCAAGGGAAATAGAGATTCATTTTTATATATATAGATTAAGATTATAGGAGCCATACAAATCACATTTCTTTTAAGTGCCTAGTGCTAGTTTTATATGTGCCCGTGCTTATTAGGTTCTGGTATTGAGATCTCTTAGCTGTACTTCGTTTTCTAGTTTCTATTAAAGTTGCAAATAGACATGCCTTCTTTCCATGGTAGGCAAAAACAACAGAACGATAACTGCTACAATCCTTACATACTCTTTTACCTCGTTTAGGTTCATACATCTAGGCCCGTCTAGGTCTAGGCACGTGACCTTTCTGAAAAACATCCCCATTAAGGTCACTGGATCATGTCCTCCAAGGGCGTCGCCTCGGAGGACATCTGCCTTGTTAATACCTTTTGTTAGTCGCCATTCATTCATCCTCTCAACATGACCAGCTCATCTAAGCACACTCTTCGTCGTTTCATTTCTGAGATAATATATGTACATAATCAGCCTAAATTATCCCACAGCTGGGACACAGGCCTCCTATCTGTGAGAGGTAGTAGGCTATTTTCTATCACGTGGGCCCACTGTGGGTCAGCAAAGGATGTTATAATAACTTCGATTTTTTCGGTTCTGGAACATGATTCCTTCACGATGTTTTTTTTCACTTTTGCATTAAATTTTATCTCTTGCATTTTTTTTTATTTTTTATTAAATGCAAAAGTGACAACTTACTATACAAATAAATATAAAAACAAAACGACACTTAGGCCTCGAAGTACTCGTCCTCGTTGCTGTCATCCAGAAACGTGCCCAGAAGACTGGCAGCTTTGCCACGTTGAATGGCAATGCTAATTTTTTGGCCAGTCGGCGATAAATTTCCGTAAAAAGAAGACGCGTACTCGGGCTCCGTGAGCCGAGCATTTCAACCCCAAACGGCTCAACTGTAATTACCCATAAGGTTACAGTATTTGCGCCGCTTGAAGGTCTCAGCAGCCGGCAGCGGCACCAGCACAGCCCGCCCTGCTAGGAACAGGGGATGGTGCAGACAGAGGCCTACCCACCTTTCAGGGCAACAACAACTTCATGCCGTCGGGACTCATCACTTCCCATCTTCACATACAAAGCTATTTGATTCTATTATCGCAGATACGCCAGCGGTGACAAAAGCTTGAAGAATAATATCGTTGATGCTGGCGTGGCATGCTATGCGGCTTGCGCTCCTGCAGCAGGATATGCCATAAAGATGGCTTTTCACCAACCAAGGACCTTTCCCCAAAAATCGCTCTACAAAGCTCTTAAGTATTTCCCGAGCATAATGTCATAACTGCCGATATTCAACTGAAATCTACGAACGAAGTATTAATCTGTGTCTATTAAATACGTAGAAGAGAGTATAGTCACATAAAAATCGACCAAAATAACCGTTTTATTGCACGTAAAACGATTCCCGAAATGGTAAGAGAAATAGGCTGGATAAAAATCAAGATATAGACCACTTATCTTCAGGTATCTGAGAGTGACAAACGCTTTAGGAAATTAGTTGATGTCTACCTACTTAAAAATAATAGTTAAAAAAAAAAACTAATAAACTCGCTTCCATAGAAAACCAAACTAAAAAGTAGAAAATAATGGAAAAAAGCGTGGGGTGCTTTTTGAGGTATTTTTAATTGATATCTAGGACGACACTATTATTTATTTTCTATTTTTAGGGTGTTTCGAATTTTGTGACGTATGTTAGCGTAGTTTTCGAAGACAGTTGTAATTTGGCTATCCTGGTAACCCCGACTAGGATAATGGCACAAATATATAATATTGTATTGTCATTGATCTTGGATAAGTATGCTAAATTTCGAGTTAATTCGACGCTTTAAAGGGGGTCAAAATCATGTTCAAAGTTTCCGTTACATAGGCACATACTTACACACGTTTGAAGCTAATAAGAGCGTGTTAAAAAGGACGGATATCATGACCTCCTGCTTAGCAGTAGCACTTGCGAACACTAGACCAAAAAGCAGGCGTCGAGATTAAGACGAACTTCCCCATGATGTTCTGTAGCTAACAACAAAGTATTCAGAAACACAAGCACAGTGATGGCCCAATAAAACTTTTCCGATTTCATAGCTTTCCTATATGCGCAGTCTAAAAGAGTAAAATAAATGGTATTTTCTATGTTAAGAAAACAAAAGATATTTACAAGGCATATGTGACTGGACACGCTTAAAGGTACGCCCTAGGACAACATATAGTGACCTTATTGGTGATGTTCTTGAGAGAGGTCGGTACGCACCTGAGTGCGTAGTACTTGCAACCGGCGTGCTGATATGCCCAGATGTATGAACGTAAACGAGGCAAAAGGACTGTAAAGGCTCGTTCAGACTAGCGCAACGCGACAGTCGCGCGCGAATCGCCGATTTATATCCGTAGAACAATTTCTATGAAAATGCGCGCGGCACTTCACACAGGGGCGGCCTGTCGCGCCGCGACACGGTCGCTCCACGTCGAGCAGCGCGACAACATAAGGTACATTTTGTGTGGCGTCGGTTAGCAGCCGCGACGACCTCGTCGCGCCGCGACTGTGGCGTCGCGGCGAATTCGCGGATTACAAAATGTACTAAAAGCTGTCGCGCTGGTCGTCGCGCCGTTACAAGGACGTCGCGCGCGATCAGCGCGCGACTTGTCGCGCCGGTGTGAAAGGTGTTGCATCGTGATATATCGCAGAATCGCCTCCGCGACAGGTCGCGCGACATGTCACGCCTGTCTGTACGAGCCTTAAGAATCGGAGCAGGTGGCGTTCTGTAGTTTTTGCCTACCCCCATTGGAAAAAGGCGTGAGTATATATATGTTCTATGTTAAGAAATCGCGTGTTCCCCTATAATAATATGATTACTTTGGTAAACGTTTTGTCCTCAATATTGCTAAAACGTTTACCATGTTCATATGTCATCTGTCCTTTTTTCATTAATTTTGCGAGTATATCCCATGTACATCTACAATTATTATAAAGAGATAAAGTTTGTAAGTTTGTTTGTAAGAAGTTATCTTTGGAATTACTAGTCGGTTTTGAAAAATCTTTTTTGCGTTTTATGGCCCAATTCTTAAGGAAAGCTAGCGCTTTGGAAGAAATTGCTTATAGGTTTTTACAACAATTTAGTTTTGTATACCCATTTCAATGATGCTTTGAAGTCACATAGATTAACTGTAATTAAGTTTTATTACACTTAGAGTGAGTGAGCGCTTTGAGTTTCTGCCCACAGCTTCTTTCGCGTGAAACTTTGGCCCCTGAACCCATCGCACTCACATCCCACTCAATTCGAGCAAGTAGTTCCTGAGATTAGCGCGTTCAACCAAACAAACTGTTCACCTTTATAATATCAGAATAAATGATACAAGTAAAGATTATAGTAAAAAAAAATGTTTTTTTCTTCTAGCCTTGAGAGAATTGTACACTAACTAGCCTATAAGAAAGATGAAAGGGTACATAAACGGAAAACATTCAAAGGTTTATACTGAAATATATTCTTAAAACAAGTCTTTAAGGAAACTCCCCAGTAACACCACTTATAGTACGCCAATATGGCATACATTCAAATGGAAAATTTATTATTGCACCAGCTATAACACTCATATACATCGAACCAATAAAGATAAATAACGTAATAACTATAAACTATTTCCCAATCAGAGCATGTTACTAAATAAAAACCAAATGAATATCGATCTAGTCGAAAACAAATGAATTTAAATCATGCTCTTAATACTAAGGCATATTGTCCATGATACTATTCAAACGTAACGTGTTCCAAATTGGGCACTTCTTTTTTAGGGTTCCATAGCCAAATGGCAAAAAACGGAACCCTTATGGATTCGTCATGTGTCTGTCTGTCTGTCCATCCGTATGTCACAGCCACTTTTTTCCGAAACTGTAAGAACTATGCTGTTGAAATTTGGTAAGTAGATGTATTCTGTAAACCGCATTAAGATTTTCACACAAAAATAGAAAAAAAAAAACAATACATTTCGGGGGTTCCCATACTTAGAACTGGAACTCAATTTTTTTATTTTTTTTATTAAACCCATGCGTGTGGATCTATGTATAGGTCTTCAAAAATAATATGGAGGTTTCTAATTTTTTTTTTTTTTCTAAAATAAAAAGTTTGCGCGAGCGACACATCCAAAGTGGTAAAATGTGTCGTCCCCCCCCGCCCCCCCCCCCTCCTGTAACTTCTAAAATAAGAAAATGATAAAACTAAAAAAACAAGATGTACATTACCATGTAAACTTCCACCGAAAATTGGTTTCAACGAGATCTAGTCAACAGTTTTTTTTTAATTTTTAATACGTCATAAATCGTAAACTGCGATTTATTTTTCATTCAATCAACTCAAATACAAAAAGAAAAAAATAATAATTTCATAAACATTAACCTTATGCATAAACTGTGAATACCTACAGGTTTGTACGGAACCCTCGGTGCGCGAGTCCGACTCGCACTTGGCCGGTTTTTTCGTTCTTCTTCATCTGCCAAAAAGCAGGTGAAGAACATTTCAGGACAGGAATAAGTGAAAGGGAAATTATAGCCTGCATATGTCGCAAAACGGCCTAACCTGGTAGCGAATAATAGCTAATCTATACTTCTAGTCTATAATAAATAATCAGCATAATTTCAGCCGAAAGATGGCCACAAGCACCGCCATTTCAAACGGTTCAGTGTTTCTCGAATCTAGCAAATTCGTGGGGCCTTCACCTATAGTTTCTTAGGATCAGTATTTAAGGGTTTTTTGCTACCAACTTCCGAAATTAAAGTTATTTTTCACTTTGTAGTGTTTTTTTTTTAGGAAGTCGGTTGTTATTTTTTTGTAAAAAGTTTTTATTTTTAACTTTTTAGTTAAGGTAGATACCCCGCACTCATCTAATCGCGTTATTCGTTCATTTGTCGCGTAAATTCTTAACGCCAATTTTAGACTTATATGGTTTTCACATAGATTCCAATGTCCGAATGGACCACACGGGAAGCCAGAAGTAATGGCACGGGCGGGGATGGGTTACGACGCGACGGTTCGGAGGCCAAAACTTCACACGATTGAAGTTACGGGCAAAAGCTAGTCTGTAACGTGGATTAACACATGTGATAGTTTTATCCCGGTACTAGCTTCTGCCCGCGACTTCGTCTGCGTTAATTTCTTGTTCCCCCGTCCCTTTCCGTCGCGTCGAATCGCCTACCTGTGCGATTTTCCCCGTTTTTGCAACATTTTTCATTACTGCTCCGCTACTCTTAGTTGTAGCGTAATGTTATATAATTTATAGCCTTCCTCGATAAATAGGCTACCCAACACAAAAAGATTTTTTTAATTCGGACTAGTAGTTCTTGAGATTAGCGCGTTCAATCAAACAAACAAACTCTTCAGCTTTATAATATTAGTATAGATTATGTTCCCCTGGGATAATTTACCCACCACTGGGCTACCACAGCTCTCTCTATTATTGGTGATTTGAGTTAAAACACTTTTGAGTAGCATCATGGACGACGGGCCTTACTCTTAACTTCTATTCATTTTAATCCACACTCTTTGGCAAGATGCCATCAAAAATTTAAATTTAATTGCCAACTAGCTATCCGTCATTTTTATTCACGATCATCTGAAATCATAGTGTGGAAGTTTATTTAGATTAGACGCTTATGCAATGTCGGAAGTGCCGAAAAAGTTTTGAAGATCTAACGTATAGATAGAAGATAATATCCGCGTAGTTTATTTCGATTTATGAGGATAACCCTCGATTTTGTAAGGTCTTTGGTCAATAAATATGCTGCCAAATGTCATGTAAGCTGTTGAGATATGTTTGTCAAAAGTACTCTTAGATGGTTTGTTCATGTTGACAAGATGAATGAAGGGCAGCTAACAAAAGGTATTTACAAGGCAAATGCGACTGGATACGCTGAAAGGAGACGACCTAGGAGAACATATAGTGACCTTATTGGTGATGTTCTTCAGAAAGGTCAGGTGTGTTGGCAAGCGGCGTGCGTGTATATCCAGATGTATGAACACAAACGAAGCAAAAAGAGTATGTAAGGATCGTAGCAGGTGGGAGGCAGTAGTATCTGCCAACCCCAATGGGCAAAAGGCATAAGTTTATGTATGTATGTAGTCCTCCAGACCGTATTTCGGCCACGGCGGCCAATCTCAACGGAGACTAGCCATCGGCGCGGGAGATATTATAGTGCTCAAGTGTGCGCAGACACAGGAGCACTCACTGTTCTCTCACTCTCATAGTCCGATGGGACAGCAATCCGACACGACCGGAGAGAGATCAGGCGTAGGACCAACTGCTTAACGTACTTTCCGAGGCACGGGGGTAGCACCGCCAACTTCCAAACTCCGGGCTGTTACTAAGAAATTCCTAATGGAAAAACCCAGAACACTTGGCCGACCCGGGAATTGAACCCAGGACCCCACGCTCAGCAGTTGCGCTTGCGACCACGAGACCAACGGGGCAGTTATGTATACATACATCAAAGGCAACATCTTATACTACGGTTAGATTATGATATTACCCGAGTTGGCGGTGTGATACCCCGTGTCTCAGAAAGCTCAAAGTTGTTTGTCTTGTGACTGATCTCACTGCGGTCGTGTCAGATTGCCGTTCCATCGGACTATGAGAGTGAGGGAAGGTTGAGGGGACCTGTGTCTGCCCACACACTTGTGGTAGTACACAACTAAACGGCGACTAGCCATCTTGTATTATACACGAGAGATATTATAGCTTCTACCCGCGACTTTGTCCGCTTGAAATTTTGTCCCCGACCGACCTCTTCATACCCGCCCGCACTATTACTCGTTTTCTTTCTTTCTGACCTTTTTGGCTCGGCTCTTGAGGGTCATACCGTAATTCTAAATAGTTTATATCCTTCTTCAAGAATTGGGCCATTAAAAGCAAAAAAAAAATTCATATACGACTGGTTGTTCCAGATATCACTTACATACAAACAAAGAAATTTTACATCTTTATTATAAACCACAGAACGCTACCTGCGATCCTTATATGCTCCTATAGCTATGAAAAGTACCGAGTTAACTCTGATAGTAGAGTATCTTCTATTTTATTAAGTACCTGGTACTTGTTGACAGGCCTTCACGGTCCTTCCATACCTACAGTAATTAAACGCAACTCACCCTCAAATAGTTCCTTCATGGACCAGTAGGAGAACTCAATTAACAGCGTACAATATTCTAATGGTTACAAGGGGTATAACATTTCAATCGCGGACTCCCAGCCACCGTAGGCGCGAGCTACCGGGCGGCGAAATGGGTAGCTCGCCGCCCGGTAAGGACCAGGGTCGGCTCGACGGCGCGTAGTGTTCCACGCGCGCCTCAAAGAGATGTCAGCAGTACTGAAGGGGTCTGCTAGGAACGATGCCTGCCATGGTCGCGAGATTTGTTCGAGAGTTACCGTGGCCTTGGCATTGGCAACTGAAGGAACACGGGTGGGTTTTAGTCAGAAACCCAGTGCGGGAGACGTCATTTGATAATTACCCAACTACAAAAAAAGAGGGTATATCATTGGTTGTAGTTATTTTGTACCTTGTAACATAAAAGTTATGATACTACATGAACCATGTAATCAAAAGTTCCTAACTACTAGTATTATTTATTGAAAACATATCTCCAATTAGCACTAAAGTAACTAGTTTGGAACACTACACTGTAATTGTCTCGACTAGACGCATTTGCCCTTGATACGAACATGTACCTAGTTCTAAATTATGCTTGAAACTATAGAGGGTGCTACGGGCGGACTGTATATCTAGAGATACTTCCATCACTTGAGAGTTTTGTATAGCTAGCTGTAGGTTTTTGGATGACATGTTTATGTTGACTGGCCTGTTAGTCTAGTGGTTAGTGACCCTGACTGCTAAGACTGAGGTCGTGGGTTCGATTCCCACCCAGGACAAATCTTTGTGTGATGAGCACAATCATTTGTTCTGTGTCTGGGTGTAATTTATCTATAATATGTATGTATTTAGAAATATATAAGTAACTTTATCAGTTGTCTGGTTACCATAGTACAGGCTCTGCCTAGTTTGGGACTAGATAACGTTGCGTTGGTTGTCCTAAGATATTAGATATTATATTATGTATAATAGGTTTACAAGACTTTTTTTTTGGTGGAAAATCATCAAATGACGTCTCCCGCTTTGAGCGGAGCGAGAGGGCGTGTCAGACTTTTACTGACTAAAAGCCATCCGTGTTCCTTCAGTTGCCTATGCCAGGGCCACGGTAATTCTTTCGAACAATTCCGCGAACCCAGCTGGCATCGGACCCCTTCAATTTTCGCTGACATGTCTTTGAGATGCGCGTGGAACACAACGCGCCGTCGACCCGTACCGGGTGGAGAGCAATCGGTAGCTCGCCGCCCGGTACGCAAGCTCGCGGCTACAGTGGTCGGGTCAATCGAAGTTTTAGAAGCCTGATAGCCATTTTGAAAACGCGATCTAACTTTAATTCTAGACTAAAACTCTGAGCCAGTTTTTGCATTTACAACTTTTCATTTGGGTGAAGTTCTTAATACAAAAATGACAACTTAGCACCGGACTAAGTGGTTACTTTTGTTTAAAGAACTGCGTTTCTGTAACTCACTGTTGGGTTCTTAATTAAAAAACTGGCTTGATGTTTATAATATCACCTTGTTTTGTAATAAAATGATTTTAGTTTGAATTCGATTATGAATTCAAATCAAATCAAAATATTTTTATTTCACATAAACCTACATGGGCACTTATGAAACGTTAGTTTCGGTCACGGTTTCAAATTGTTGATTCTATGGAGAAGAGCCGGCAAAAAACTCCATGGTTACTCTTTTAAAAATAATTGGCTTTTACAATGGTTTCAAAATACAGTGTTAACCTCTCAAGTACCGCGCTCGCTTTAGGCCGAACAACAAGGACCAGGTACTTATATGAAAGTAAATTGTCTACAGTCTACGTTCTCACATTCACAAAACATGAGTCTACTTATATGATAGTATTTCATAAATAAAATATAATAACCTAAATTCACACTGGTTGTCTTCAAACGATTCGGAAAAAGGTTCTGTCGATGTCACTTTATATCGTCTAGACGTGAAATAAGAATTTCATACGATAATGCTTTGGTACTCAACATTGCTTGTTCACAGCGAGGGGCAGAAGGGGACGCCGCGGGGTGCTCTGAATGATCAATCTCGTATATATGGCTTTTTAAAAGGCTTGTAAACTTTTACATTTTGAAAAAGCATAGCATAAGCAAATTCAGACTACATTGTTCTCACCGCACAACTCTCCATAATGCTGTACTCGCCGCATGATAATTATATGCTGTAACGCTATAGTACACCCAGACGTTGTTACTCGGAGTGGAGAGCTGGTGTCTTGGAACACAGGTTTCGGCCTAGTTTAGGCACCAGTCTCCCACAATATTGTAATGTGTATTAATAGCCTAAGACTAAAAAATATGGACCTGTACACTTTTTAATATTGTGGTGCGAAAATAAATAAATTGATTCATTGACTGCTGGGGCAAACTCATTACTACTGCTCTCAAAACGGTGAAGAAAAACATGTGGGAAACGGTATGTCATAGAACCAAAAATTCGAAGACATGTGACATCTACCAACCCGCACTGAGCCCGCGTGGTGGACAACGCCCCATACCGACTAATAGACAGTGGGATGACTCCCAGCAGTGGGAACATTATGTGCTGATAATACTGATGCTAATTCTATAAATAATTATTAAAAATTCCACTGAAAGACTACGAAGTCAAATCAAATCAAAATATTTTTACTTCACATAAACCAACATGGGCACTTCTGAAACGTCAGAAGCTAGGTGCACGGTTCCAAATTGTTAATTCCTATGGAGAAGAGCCGGCAAGAAACTTAAAAAATAATTGGTTTTAATTTAATTGTTTCAATGGTTTCAAATTACAGTGTTAATAGGTATGGGAGGACGGTGTAGGCCTGTCAACAAGTACCAGGTACTGAATAAGATAGAAAATTGTCTACAGTCTACAAGGCCTACAACGTTCTCACATTCACAAAGTATAAAATAATCTACATACCACATAAATAATACTATTTCATAAATAAGACATATTACACTATTTTAACCAAATGTCAATATTGCCATGACAACCAACATTACAGGAAGATACAGGCTTCCCTATTTATAA
The DNA here is from genome assembly GCA_947507805.1 of Aporophyla nigra. Taxonomy (NCBI): domain Eukaryota; kingdom Metazoa; phylum Arthropoda; class Insecta; order Lepidoptera; family Noctuidae; genus Aporophyla; species Aporophyla nigra. The sequence continues at coordinate 14,527,017 of OX382316.1, read as the reverse complement.
AGAATCAGAAAGAAGTAAAATACTTCTATCTAACACAGATTAAGGCGCTACTATTTACACGGTGTATGTACCTACTTGAAATAACTCAAAACCCAAAAAGCGGTCAATGAACTTACTATTAAAACAACTTTTGGTATAGGTCCAATTCTGAAATCACAAAAAAAAATCAGCTGATCCATACATATTATGCTCCACAAAATATATGGAATAGGACATTTATCTTTACCTCAAAAAAAAATACCAATCGCTAGAAAAACGATCAATGATTTTAATTCTGTAAGTAATTCTGTAAGTAGATTTTTATAAACGCTTTTACACGTCACGCATATTTTACAAACTAGATGAGGTCGGCGTTTCCTATTTGAATACTCTGAGAAGAAAGGCCAAAACAAACTCAAAGTTCACAGTCTCTTCTAAACTCCAGACATAATCTTAATCCCGTCATGTGGCGATCAATGACATTGGTGTCAGAAATGGTCTTTTGAGGAAAGAACCATGCAGATTGAGTGGACCCGCCAGTGTCAAGTCAGTGCACGTATTAGTCAATCATCATGCAACTCAGCTTAGAACCTATGGAGCTCAACTATAAGTCCTTAAATATTGCAAGGGTTAGATCAAAGTGGCCTTGAAGAAGTATGCCTGGAAAAAATTGAGGGAGGCCTACGCTCAGCAATGAGACCGTGTAGGCTAGCAGCATAATCAGCCCAGTTCCCACTGCTGGGACACAGACCTCCTGTCTGTGAGAGAGTGAAGGCTGCAATCCACCACGCGAACCCACTGCGGGTTGGTAGATGTCACATGTCTTTGAATTATTGTTTCTAGAACATTAATTATTCCTCATGATGTTTTCCTTCGCCGTTTTAAGAGCAGTGGTGAGTAAATAATTGACACAAAGTTAAGCGCCTGCCTGGGTTTGACCCGCGCTCGTAAGTTGCAGCCGTTATCACTAGGCCAACACTACTCGAGTATATGCAGAACGTATAGAGATCAACGATAATTTTTGTTTAGGCCTAAAGTATTGCAAAGTTAGATCTAACTAAATAGACAGCTGTGCTGCTGGGGTTTTTGTTGTGCCACTTCTTCTTCCCAGCTAAAGCACTTGGAAGCGGGCGTTTTGGGGGACTGTCTTAAGTAATTTTGACGTTCGAAAAGTGCTGATCCTCAGCCTTTTTTTTTTGGTGGGAAATCATCAAATGACGTGTTCCGCTCTCGGTGGAGCGGAAGAGCGTGTCAGACTTTTACTGACAAAAACCCGCCCGTGTTCCTTCAGTCACCTGTACCAGAGTCACGGTAACTATTTCGAACAATTCCGCGAATAATTTTAATTATTGGCATTTGATTTGATTTGATGTGGCCCTAGAGAGAAGAATGCGTGGAAGAATCTGAGGGAGGCTTTAGTTCTGTAGTGGGACAGTGTAGGTTAAGAAAAAACAGTCCTTTTGGAAATAAATTGACATTGTAAGACCTATTTTTAGCAGTTAACAATGTATTGTTGGTTAGTGCAATGGTGTACCATTGGACTATGTAGCAATAGAGTGTAAACGAGCTGACAAAATTAACATAGAACTGTGAGAATATATTATTATTGACATCGATCGATGTCCGATGAACTTTCGATAAGTAAGTACGTAATATAATAAAGGCATCGATTAACTTGAAAGCTTTCGTGTGAGTAGAGTGGATTACTCTTACAGCCTACATCGGGGAACATCGACGGCAATATGTAGCAACCTATTTTTTTAACGATATAGGTAAGCAAATATGTTGCTGTTAAGCATACAGGTTGACGATGACCCAGATTATGTAAAGAGGCCTATTTCTCGTGTGTCAGCATAATATTGTATTTATAACCGACTAGCTTCTGCCCGCGACTTCGACCGCATAAAATTTTGCTCCCCATTCCATTTCCAGAAAAATGGAAGAAAACTGGCAGGCAATTCGATGCGACGGGAAGGGTTTTTTTTTTTAGGGGAGTAGAATTTGATGCCGTCGAAGTCGCGGGCAGAAGCTAGTTAAGTATAGATTTCAAAAATGAGTAGGTTATTAATACGTCTGTTTTTTTTGTGTGTATTTTCCGCCATATGTCTAGTTACTTTTTTCTATGGATTGGGTATAGGTCAAGGGTTGCCCCATATAAATTTGATTAACTTTGCGTAGATAGTTTTTGCGTAAGTTTCGATTATACATATTTAGTTTATAAAGGTTTGTAGTGTTTATGTTTACGTACATACACAAGCAGCCTATATTGTTCCCACTCTTAGGATACAGAAATCTTGTCTCTGTGAGAGGGAGTCGGTCAATTCTACTACGTGGGCCCAGTCCGAGTTGGTAGATGTTACAAGCTATCGAATTTTTTGGTTCTAGGACATGTCAGTTTCCTCACGATGTTTTCTTTCACCGTTTTGAGAGCAACTATGATAAAATAATTTCCACAAAATTAAGCGCCTGTCATCTTGCCTACCCTTTTCCCAACTATATTGGGGTCGGCTTCCAGTCTAACCGAATGCAGCTGAATACCAGTATTTTAAATGGACCGACTGCTTATTCAGATAACCAGTTAATAACCCAGTTACTGGGTAATACGATACCCTTGGTAAGACTGATTGTCAGACTTTCGGGCTTCTGACGACCTGTAACGACTGTCAAAGATCTACAAATGAGAGCCGGGACCAAAGGCTTAACGTGCTTTCCGAGGAACGGAGGGGTATGTGAAGATGGTCACCCATTCACGAAACAACCGCGACAAGCGTAGCTTAACCTGATCGATCGATCCGTGCGGCTATTATTACTTATCCCCTCTACCATATTCTATTAAAATAAATATATAGCGCAATGTGTAGATACAGCGGTCAAACAAAGTTATTCGCTAAGTGTCGCCTAGGTCAGGGGAAGAGCGCTGATGTCTGAAATACCGACTTTTCTTTGTCCAAACTTTTTTATGATAATGATAAATGATTTTTTTTCTGTTAGTAGGTTTGTACAAACACTTTTACAAGTCAATAATGTCTTCTTTTACTATACATCATTAATTTGCTATACGACGACGTAAAAATATCGCGGCTGTATTTTGTCGCGCACTGATATTTAACTGTCGGTATTGCAGCAAGCAATGAAAAGTCAACAGAGTACAACTCAGTAGACTTGTGTAGTTCACGAACGAACTAGGTCCTAAGAGCGCTCCTACAGATGAACTACGCGAACTATTTCCCTCATTCCCCGATCCATAGTTCGTTAGTTTGCGACCGAATGAGCGACCATGGCGTCAACCGAACTAATGTCATCATACACGGGACAAAATACAAAAAAGTTATTGTAATCACTAAACTAGTTATATATTGGAACAATAAACCTTGATATTGCTTATAATCTTGAACATTTCATGAATTATCAAACAAAGGTTTTTTGCTGTTTTTAGAGTCCAAAAATTGTAGGTAAAACTAGAACATTCCTTAATCTTGTCGCATGCAGTAGGAGCAATATCAAAATTAGCGAAAGATCTTCCTTTCTTTGATTCGAGCTGGGAGCTGACGAACTAGAAGAGCGAACTATTGTAGTTCGTTAAGGAGCGGTGAACTAAACTGTGCGATCTCAGTTGCGAACTACTATGCCCAAGACTACAACTCAGCGATCTCAGTTGCGAACTACTATGCCCAAGACTACAACTCAGCGATCTCAGTTGCGAACTACTATGCCCAAGACTACAACTCAGCGATCTCAGTTGCGAACTACTATGCCCAAGACTACAACTCAGCGATCTCAGTTGCGAACTACTATGCCCAAAACTACAACTCAGCGCGTCGAAAAAGTCACTGTACGATTTTCAACTCTCGGCTTTACGTAGAGTCGTGAAGATCCAGTGCGCGATAAATGTCGCCACGATATTATTACGTCCATGCAAACGTCAACTTAGCCAACATTTCAGTATTCGTGCAATTTCTAACTAGGTCCATAGAAACTCGATGCAAACATAATATCTAAAAGACGAAAGGACATGATTGCTCATATCCCACAAACTAAAACAAAGTTTGCTGGCATACAATATAACATACGCTTTGCCCAACTACATAATAGGGTGAACAAGAAGATATACATATGCTAAACAAGCATATGTATGTAAAAAAATCGTAACAAATTGGATAAAACCACTTCCCTATGAAGATACTGAGGCACTATTAGTTAGTAGTATAGGCAAATAATAAGTTAACTCACTTGTTTCTCTCAACACACATACGAATTACACACAAACCCACTCTCGTAAACACACACACACAAGCACCTGGATAATTTTTGTTTTTCCTCTACTTTTAATATATACATTTTGTACTAACCTTGATATGGAAGAGCGGAGTCTCCTTAAAAGATTGTTTGAGGTTTGCTTAAAAGGAGATTCCAATCACTAACATATTTAATTGAATATGATAGTTACAAAATAAAAAAAAAACAATTATTTTTCGTGTATTTTCCCTCAGTAATATGGATTCATAATAATAAAAGACCGGGATCCTAGGGTCCCGAGATATGTTAACATAAATAAAAATAATAATAATATCTTAGGACAATCAACACACCGTTATCTGAACCCAAACTAGGCAGAGCCTGTACTATGGTAACCAGACAACTGATAAATATACTTAAATATTTCTAAATACATACATATTATAGATAAATTACACCCAGACACAGAACAAATGATTGTGCTCATCACACAAAGATTTGTCCTGAGTGGGAATCGAACCCACGACCTCAATCTTAGCAGTCAGGGTCACTAACCACTAGACTAACAGGCCATGATTATCTGGATTACCAATCGCGACCAAATAACATTGTAAATCTCTTAATAATTTCCTACTAAACAAAGGTTTTTATTTGCTAAGTTTTTTACACGCTTTATATTAGCTTCACTTGTATGTTTGTATGTTTGTATATTTGTATGTTTGTATATTTGTATGTTTGTTTGTAACCGACTCCTTATCGTGCGATTTTGACCCACTTTAAACGACCAGATTTCATTCAAACTTTGCACACCTGTCAAGGACTGATGACAATGCAATAATTTCATAAATTTGTGCCATTATCCTTGCCAGGGTTACCAGGACAGCAAAAAAACTTTCACAAACTACGCTGACATACGTCTCAAAATTCGAAATACCCTAAAAAATAGAAAATAAATAATAGTTTAAAAAAACTAAAAAACACGCTTCCATTGAAAACCAAACTAATAAATAATAGTTTAAAAAAACTAAAAAACACGCTTCCATGGAAAACCAAACTAAAAAGTACAAAATAATGGAAAAAAGCGTGGGGTGCTTTTAAGGTATTTTTTTATTGATATCAGGCATCCCACGCTTTTTTTCCATTATTTTGTACTTTTTAGTTAGGTTTTCCATGGAAGCGTGTTTTTTAGTTTTTTTAAACTATTATTTATTTTCTATTTTTTATAATTACCTAGCATTAATTTATCATCATATCAGCCGAAAGACGTCCACTGCTGGACATAGGCCTCCGGGGGGGTTTTCCGTAATCGCCACGCTTTGCAGGTGGGTTGACGATCGCAGTATGGTGGTAAAATGCATAGAGAACGCTACTGCCCATTCTCTAGTTAGTCCCTTAGTCGCCTCTTACGACACCCACGGGAAGAAATGGGTTGGTTGATGCTATTTTTTCCGTCCGACACTACAGGGTACAGCATAACATTATGTATTATGCAATATCATGTACAAAACACTTTTCTTCTACATTCAGTTATCCGGATTTTCAATTATCCGACAACAATTACTCCAGCTATCGAGTCTCTACTATCATTATTATTCTACTGCAGAACATAACATCTACTTATATGGCATCTATTAATAAAACCTAGGTCACCCGAAAACTTTCAGGAAACCTAGTCTCCATGTAAATGAACTGGTATCAACCAATAATAAAATGGATATCATAGCAAATTCCCATAACATTATACCGACACCCTCATTTGTATGGTACCCATGGATGCTATAGAAAATATATATTAGTTATAGGAATTTTCATATTAACTTTTGTAATGATTCGGCTATTTCTAAGCGAATATTTGGATGTGTTCAGATGAAGGGCGAAGATCGTAAGGACGTGAATTGCATGTCACGTTTTTATTGGGATGGTAGCTAGACGATTACCAACATTTTTGCGTAAAATGGATGTAATATGGTTTCTTATATTATTTGTAGGGACCTCTCAAGCATGTCTCTCATTCTCAAAGATTTATAAACTTTACAAATGTTTTTACTTTTTGTGAAAAATGTTTTTACTTTCTAGTTGTGATTCTTATCCCACTGCCCCACACAAATTCGATAACCACGCCTTGTTTTGAAAATAAACTTAACAGGAAGGTATTACAAAATTATCAATATGCACGAAATGCAAAAATACGTATTATTGCAGATAACTCAAAAAGCACTCATTAGAATCTGACCAAATTTATACGGGACAATCTCGAGATAATAACCTTTCTATCAAAAAAATATAGAAACTTTTAATTTTAATGTTTCTTTTACTTTTGTTTCAAGCTGTAATAAAATATTTTTTAGAACTACTTATTTTAACTTAAATACAATCCACAAAATAACACTAAAATAAATATATTAAATACAATTAAATAAAGGTAAAGAAAAAAAAAATAAGGGAGGGGGGAAGAGCTCACTGGGCATCAAAGAATTCGTCCGCATCACTGTCGGTGGGAAAAGTGCCCAGAAGGCTGGCAGCGTTGCCACGTTGGATGGCAATGCTGATTCTTTGACCTAAAAATAGGCCAGCCCTCTGGTCACATGAAGAGTCAGCCAACCGCTTGGCGATGTCCCGAAATACTCGATGAGCACTCGGACCCCACGGCCCTAGTGTTTCAACCCCAAACGGCTCAAAAATATAGCTCCCAATAAGGTTGTTATATTTGCGCCGTTTGAGATTTTCTGCACCTGCAGCAGCCACCCCAGCACAGCCTGCCGTGCTCAGAAGATGGGATGGCGCGAGGGTGTCGACTGTCGACACAGGTAGCATCCCACACCAAAGGCCTTCCCAACTTCCAAGGCATTATGGTCATTCCGTCTGGCCTCTTCCCATCGTCGCGTGCCAAGCCATTGGGTTCTAAGACAGCTGGCACCCCGGCGGTGACAAGAGCCCGACGGATGATGTCATTAATGCTGGCGTGCCGTGCCAGCCGACCAGCGCTCTTGCTGCAGGAAAGGCCATGGTGTCCGAGGCGGTCAACTGCTTCACCGCACTGACACCGATGCGGAGCCACACAAGGAGCACCCAGACGCAGACTTGTAGCGAGTCGGAAAGTCGAGTCACCTAGCATAGTGCCTATGTTAGGTGACGGTAGCGCCTGTAGCCATAAGCCCGACTCCCATTGTCCCACAGCCAGCAGGCGGGCATGCTCAGCAGTATTGGTGGACGTATTAATGAGATTATTCCGTACCAATCTGCAGAGCGGCTCATCCCACTGTCTCTGGGAAGACAGGTTCTCGGGCTGAACCGTATCCGGACAAGCCACCTTCCAGGCATTCATGTCATCGGTCAAGCACGGCACTTCCGAGTGAATCTGAGAAGGAGCTAAGATTTTCGTGATTAACTTTTCAGTGCCGTGGACCGAGGACAGGAACGCCGGTAAGCTTACACTGGAAATTTTGCGGACGCCGAGCCCACCAAAACGAATAGGTAGTGTGGCTTGCAGCCACGAGCGGTCGTCCAATGCCACATTTAAAATGGATGTTAGGGTGCTTTTGATAATTTCATCGACTTTGTCTAAAAGGTGTGGGTGCTTCCATAAAGAGGAAGAGCGGAGATAATACATAAAATTTGGACTGAAACAGCAGTATCTGATAAGGGTGAATGCCGAAAAAATATTAATTAAAATTGGTTCATTAGCAAAGTAGTTAGGTCCGAGCATATTAAAAAAAATGTATTTAATAAACAAACAAACTGAGAAACTTTTCCTTTTTTAAACTGTGAAAAAATATTTTATATACTCTCAAATCGTACATTTCGAATTATAAACTTCAGATCGAGTTATATACATACTTCGTAAAAACCATGCCGTTTGGTGTTTTCTCTAATATAAAACAATTATTTTACCAATACCATACGGGGCAAATCCAAGAAGTTAATATCAACAAGGAGTTTCCATCAAACAGGTTTCCTCACAATGTTTTCATTCACTGTTTTGAAAGCAGTGGTTATTAAATTATTTACTCAAAATAAAGTGCCTGCCTTATTTCGAACCAACGACCTACACTCATAAGTCGAGGCTTTAACCACTGGGCCACCACCACACTCGCTAACTACTTTTATTGGTTCTTTGTAACCACATAAATCTGAAAACGTTTTGGTCTATTAAGTTTTTCACGAATAAATTTGTGTGAAGTCGCGATGTTTATAACCCTGACTAAAGCATAACAAAACGTCTCGATTTGAGCGTTCAAACTGATCAGTTATAGTTTCATTGAATGTGTTAAAGACAGAGACAACAATAAATTCTTCTGAAAACTAATATTTTATGGAGATGCGCTAATGTAACCCCAGGTATTTAAATTGCTTTTGGATTTTTACAATTTGTAAATCAGAGGGTTTTTTTTTTTTTGGATGTGAAATCGTCAAATGACTTCTCATGCACTGGGCGAAGTTGGTGGTGTCAGACTTTTACTGACTAAAACCCACCCGTGTTCCTTCAGCTACCTATATACCAGGGCCACGGTATCTAATTAACAGAGGGGTTAGTTACTACATAATACACTACCCGTAGGGATCGCTTTCATTTTGACAATTCTGCAACATTCATGGCGTTGTTTACGTTGCTAAGCAAAACAATGGTTCAAAATGATTCAGGTTCTCATTAATAGTGTGTTACGCAATTAGGGTGCAATATTATGTTGATCTTATGTAATTTATATTACCTACAATATTATAGTTCTCCAGACCGTATTTCGGCCTTGGCAGCCAATCTCAACGGAGACTAGACATCGGCGCGGGAGATATCATAGTGCAGGCGTGTGTGCACAGAAACAGCGGCACTCGCTCTTCCCTCACTCTCATAGTCCGGTGGGACGGCAAACTAATACGAGCGAAGAGAGACCAGCACCCCTAGCCAAGTTGATAATCTGCAATCGTTAATGCTAGTCGCTAAGTCACGTGGTTAGAACAAACGAATAGAAAATTCGTAGCCAAGTTCACATCGTTCAAAATGATAGAATGATTTTTTATCGTTTCTACAATGTTCAACGCTAAATCCTTTGTTATAACGTGTCGTTTTTCTAAAGACAGTGTAGAACGAGCGGCCGAATCAGGCGCGTCAACATGGCTACCAACTTATCGTTTTCTACAATTGCTGACACCGAGGCGTTACCGATTGGAGAACGGAATTCGACACGAAACGGTTATAACTTGGCTAGGGGGGCAGGCGTAGGACCAACGGCTTAACGTGCTTTCCGAGACAATGGAGTATCACACCGCCAACTTCCATAGTCCGGGTTGTTAGTAAGAAAAACTTCAATTTGGCCGACCTGGGAATTGAACCCAGGACATGCTCAGCAGTCGCGTTCGCGAAGTTTCGAAATATACGTTGTACTACCCCAACGGGGCCTTATACCTATATACAGGGTGTCCCAAAAATCAACGTCAAGCCGAAAACGGTTGACAGGCCAGGTGGTGACAGTTAACAGACAAATAATTAAAAAATCTAAGTTAAGTACTTTTCAAATTATTGACATAACTTTTCATATTTTTTTTGTGAGTGATGTAACCCTGAATAACCCTTCTGTAAACTACAGTCCAAAATTAAAACACAACTACCTCAGTTTTAAAGAAAACATCACTTTTTTGCTCCACCATGTACTAAAAATTATTACATCGCCCAACTATAACTGACTGTACTGAAAAAAAATGTTTAACTTAGATTTTTTTTATTATTTTTCTGATAACTGTCACCACCTGGCCTATCAAGCGTTTTCGGCTTGACGTTGATTTTTGGGACACCCTGTATAACATGCCTCGCGAAGTATCATAAATGAAAGCGAGATAGGAATCAACAAATTCAAACCGTGCACCTAACTTCTGACGTTTCATAAGTCTTGTGCCCATCTAGGTTTATATAAAACTAGCTTTTGCCAGCGGCTTCGCCCGCGTGGAGGTCGGAAAATATCCCGCGGGATCGTACTGCCGGGATAAAAAGTACCCTATATGTTAATCCAGATTATAAACTATCTGTGTGCCAAATTTCATCCAAATCCGTGCAGTAGTTTTTGCGTGAAAGAGTAACAAACATCCACACATCCATGCATCCATACATACAAACTTTCGCGTTTATAATATCTAGGTTTATTTAAAATAAAATATTTTGATTTTTGATTTTGAGATGTTAGGCACTTATTTAGTTTAAAAAAACTGATCACTTCCAAAACGAAAATTAGTTAAAGCGACTCACTATAACAGAATTTTATTTCAGTACCATGATAATGTTTTCTCGCGATTTCGTTTGCGTACATTCGAGTATATATTTATGCACTGTATTGTATCACTGTATGATTCACCAATGCGGGGTAAACAGAACTCTTGGTGACGCTAATGCTTTGAGCACATGAGTTGGTATTTCCAACAGACACATACCAAAAATCACGACTATTCCTTAAAGGATTTGGTAGAGGTTTATCTCACTCACAATTGCTCGTAAGTACCATGTTACTAGAGGAGACTATATCACTTCCATTAATCATCATCATTTCTGCCGAAAGACGTCCACTATTGGACATAATTAAGCATCTCATCCAATTTGGGGGATTTGCCATAATCGCCACGCTTGACAGGCGGGTTGGCGATCGCAGTATGGTTGTAAAATGCATAGAGAACTAGTGAATTTTTTAGTCGCCTTTTACAATACCCAGGGGAAGAAATGAGATGGTGCTACTCTTTACGTCCCGCACGCGAAAATAGAACAAGCTTCAGTAAAAGTCAAAGGTATAGTCCTCGTAATTAACTGAAGCATTTTGAAAAAAAAAAATACTTGACAAACCAGCGGTTCCCTAGAATACCGGTCAGTGCTGTGGGCCATCTTCAAACCATATTACCATATACTGCTCCAGTCTACACCGGATACCCCACCTGGACGCACGCAGCACGTGCCGCATCTATTTATTATTGTTTAATTACTGCACAGCATGCACGTGGTGAACCGTATTCTAGCACAGATGTGCCTTACCTATAAACGTTATAGACACATGTATTTTATGTATCGTACAACACGTGTTTTGTTAATTTACAATTATGTCTGTCAAATGTTTTTTGCGTTTGAGAAACAATTTAGAGAGTGTGAAGTGTTTGTTGTCACAAAAATTAGGCCGTGTTACTGGTACTACTAAACGATGACACATTACTAAGTAAAATGATAAATAAATGTTTTTGAATTGTAACCACTCATATTCCTTAAAATTTTTTTAATGACATCTCGCTGGTCAACCTGTGAGGTTGTCGGCTGCTTAACCGGACTTGCCTGTGGCTACCTTAATAAATTAAGACCTCCAGTCAGGGCTTAAAAAAACTTTAAATTTGATCGATTACTCACTAAGGGCACCCCTGCCGAATGACGTCCACTGCTGGTCATACAAGCATTTCTACTTCGACTGACTCTATGCTTCTCGCATCCAGTCGATTGCTGTGGTCATCAACAAGTCATCGGTTCGCCTTGTGGTAGGCCTGCCGGTAGGCGGTCACGACTCCAGACCCTTCACACTCCATCGGCCATCTATTCTGCGAGCAATGTACCCTGCCCACTAACACCTAAGTTTGGCAATTCTTCGGGCTAAATTGGCTACTTTGATCGCGTAGCGAAACTCCAAGCATGGCCCTCTCTATTGCCCTTTGACTGACTTTCAACCCTCTGATGAGGCCCTCAAGGTTCAAATTTGCAACAATAACAACGAGTGTCCTATCTAAAAAAATATTAGCCATTACTGGGATTAAACTAGTTTGTACGATAAAGTTCCTTTTTTCATATGTCTTTAGGGACGCTGAAGTACTCAATATTGTTCAGGTTGATTCTATACCTTCTATTTATTAACTATAGTGAGGTCAAGTGCTTCCCTAACCATTTTAGGGTATTAGTGTAATTGGCTTAAGAAGCTTGAAACCTTATAGGAAAGGCTACATAACGAATATTTTCCAATTACTTACAATACATAATACGTTCCTACTAATAAAGGAAGGTACACAAAAAGTAAAACATGCAACTACGTGTATTTACATAGTCTTCATATGATGAGACCAAGATTAAGTCTGCACCCTAATTGCGAAACGCACAATTTATCAGAATCTGAATGGGATTGAAGATTGATTTCTAAACCATTGCGTCATTTGTTCGAATAAATTGTGGCTCAGCAACGTAAATAACGCAATGAATGTTGATTAACTATGAATATTAAACCAATTCCTACCGATAAAAAGTTCCGCAATTACCCCTCTGGACATTAAAAGAGACCTCTGAGTTTATTTCGGCCGTTATTCGCAGAGTAAATAAATAAATAATCAACCTGTATATTCCCACTGCCGAACAAAGTCCTCCCTTTCGTTTCCCGTCCCTCCCTTACAGTTGTGTTCCACTATTTAAGAAACTTAAAATACTGCCAATTCCAGCACTTAACATTTTTGAAATCTGTATCTTTATACACTGAAATAGACATGAATTTGATTTGTATAATGATGTTGTATCCAGACCCAGCCGCAAAGTGCATATGCTTCATGTTCCTAGGCGTAGAATTAAATTATTTTCTAATAATGTGTACTGCATGTCCATTACTGTTTATAACAAATTACCTGATGGCTTTAAAACTCTCAGTCTCAGAACATTTAAATGTAAATTATTTAACTTTCTCTTAAGCAAATGTTATTACTCGACTGAAGATTTTATGAATGAAAAATTTACCTAAAGATTTGACATTATTCTGTAAAAATCATATTTTATCTCATTGAATTCATGCAAATTTGACATATAATTAATATCTTTTACATAAAAATGTTTCGTAATTTCAATATTTAAATAGATTCTAATGATTAACAACTAAATCTTAATGTAATGATGACCCATAATTTTAATGATTAATAACTAAATTTCAATGTAATGATTACCCATAATTTCAAAACCATATTTGTACGCCGGAAACGGCAGAATATTTTGAACGTAATAATCCACATAACAACTTTGTACAATATTCTGACAAATAAATGCTTTCTTTCTTTCTTTCTTTCTTTCCTTTTCCCACTCAACACTATCCTGAGGCAGTAAGGACCAATCTCTCACATACCCGTCGAGTTCATCGCCATCTACTGGGTCTTCCGCGATGCCGTTTGACGTTTTCGGGAACCCATGTTATGGTGGTCTTAGCCCACAATACATCCGACATATGACAAATGTGTACGACCCAGAGTAGACAGATAGAAATCGCTGATCTAAAAACTATTTCATAGTTTTTAAAATTTTATTTTCGACTAAAAGCATTAGTAAAAACCAACTTACAGAAATAAAATCATTCTTCATCAGAAAAAATCAAATCAAACGAGAACGAGATTTTGTTTTACAAAAAAATACTTTATGATCTTTCTTAAGAAAAAACGTGTGGACACAAGAATTACGTAACGCATTTAAAATTGAGTCTTATTGCTTTGAAATAAGAATGCAACCACTAACCACTAACTACGTATGGACTGCTTAGGTCTGAAATAAAGATATTTTATTTTATTTTATTTTTTTTTTATTTAAAAGACATATTTTTTGAAAAAAATACCTATACTAAAAGTTCAGAAATGAAGAGATTCGTAGGAAAACCAAGGTAACCGACATAGCCCGAAGAATTTCCAAACTTAAGTGGCAGTGGGCAGGGCACATTGATCGCAGAACGAATGGCCGATGGGGTCGGAAGGTTCTGGAGTGGCGACCGCGTACTGGAAGACGGAGCGTTGAAAGGCCTCCCACAAGATGGACCGATGACCGGGTGAAGGCCGCAGGAATACGTTGGATGCGAGTAGCACAGAACAGGTCGAAGTGGCGGTGCTTGGGGGAGGCCTATGTCCAGCAGTGGACGTCTTTCGGCTGAAATGATGATGATAATGATGACTAAAAGTTACTGAAATCAATTTAGTAGTCAATTAGGAACAACCTACTATCAGATCTTGAGTTTATTCTGTAAGGGGTGAGAGCCTGGTCTCCTAGTATGGACGCTAGTTTCTCACAAAGAATCATATTTTGTGAACTTCTGTAAAAACGATATCATTCCTGTTTCTATGATATACATGTTTTGACCACCCTGTTAGTCGAGTGGTTAGTGACCCTGACTGCTAAGACTGAGGTCGTGGGTTCGATTCCCACTCAGGACAAATCTTTACGTGATGTGTTCCACGCGCGCCTGAAAGAGATGTCAGCAGTACTGAAGGGCTAGGACCGATGCCTGCCAGGGTCGCGAAATTTGTTCGAAAGAGATACCGCGACCCTGGCATATGGGTAACTGAAGGAACACGGGTGGGTTTTAGTCAGTAAAAGTCTGACACGCCCGAAGAAAAACGCCAAAGAATGACGTTTCCCGCTCCGCCCAGAGCGGGAGACGTCATTTGATGATTTCCCACCCACAAAAAAAAAACTTACTAAAATATATATGTATTTAGAAATATATAAGTATGTTTACCAGTAGTCTGGTTGGTAGTTCGCTCTACCTAGTTTGGGATCAGATAACAGTGTGTTGGTTGTCCTAAGATATTGTTTATTTATTTCTTTTAAAAAGAACGGCCGAAGCCAAGTACACTATTTAAATAATAAAATTATTTTAACATTTACAATTCATTTAACACAATCATGCATTCTTCTCACAAAAATTCAAACATTCTGACAGTATCATCTTCCATTCGTTTGCAAACATATCAATATCTATGTTTGAGTTCAGGAGAGCGTTAGTAGCTGATAATGTCCGAGGAATAGGTGACTTGGAGTGTGCAATAGTACGGCACGTTGGTACAGCCAACAAGCGGTGTTTTCTGCTACGACAGTAATTGTCTGGGACAAATAGATTACAGATATCAATGTGCAGATCAGGAGCATCAATATGAAAAACAATATGTGTAATAACAAAAAAAAATATGTGAACCTTTGTGAAGAGAGAAATAAAAAGATATATTATTACCTTGTATAATTTACCTTCTCAGTGGAACTTCCAGTCGACCAGTAACCGGTAACACAAACACTCCCACTTGAATCCATACAGACAGCTATATTTAGTTCAAATACGAGCTAAAATTCTAACTATTTCCCAAGTGAACACGTGTTTTATAAGCCCAACTATAAATACAAGCCGGTGACCCGGTTCCGCTCTACTATTTATGGTGAAAATGTCCGTTTGAACGATGGTATCGACCCCTTTTTGCTGACGTGATTGTAGATAAAAATGGTGGCCGTGGTGAATAGATCTGATCGTAAAATGTGGCTACCTGTCAAGTCTTTTTACACGATTGCATGACGCAAAGGAGGGTAATGTGTTTATCAGCCTATGTATGTATGTATGTTTGTTCTTTTGTGGCTCTGTAGAGACTACACACATTTGTCAATTTTGGTGATTTTTGAGTCAATCGAGTGGTCATAATCTTGAGAGTGTCACTAGTAATCAAAATTCATAAAGGCGACTACCAGAGGCCATATTGCGAAATAGAAAATGAAAGTCGACGAACCATCTCAAGTAGGGTATCATTGAATAGGCGTTTGAAAATAAACTACTCTTATGATTTATAAAAAAAATTACCTTTGTTTTTCTACGGATCTCCTAATTTCTGATTGGATCACGTAGGAAAACTCCAAGCATATCCCACTTCATTGTCCTTTGGGTGACTTTCAGCCTTCTAATGACACCCATTATGAGCGACCACATTTCAATGCTTCAGGTCCTGTAATTATTCAGGCATCCAAATACTTCAAACCAGCAAATCAGCTACTCTACATGCAGCAGAAATAGTTATTGTGGTTGTATGTATACAAAGGTTTTTTGTGTCAATAAACTTATTTAATTTTTTTTATTTTTTTATTTTATTAAAACAGTGAATATCCACAGGGAACAACACCCATACACAGTTCTTCAATTTAAAAGCGTTTGTATAAAAGCATTGTCCACAGACCAGCTATTTCATTCCCTTGCTGACTCCATCCCAATCATCACCCTTAGATAAGATCATTACCCACAGAGCCCTTAGCGTGCAGTTGCTTAGTTTTTACGTTTTTAAACTTCGACTGGAGGCGTTTAATTTATTGTGGCAACCACAGGCAAGTCAGATAAAGAAGGTTTCATTCATAAAAAAAAAACAGCTGTTAGATAAGATCTAAATGGATTCAGCAAATAATTTCTTCGAAATTACCATCTATATTTTATTTAACCTAATAGCGACGCAGACTAATCTTTTCCAACCAATCATTGCACTGGGCTTTTTCAAAATCCATGGAAAAGTTCTCGAAAAAGACAAAGCCATGACAACAAACCACTTGTACACAAATGTTATCAGTGAGATAAGTTCAACGAGTTATCGATTAGCTGCTGGGTGCCTTGATAACGCAGCGTCACGCTAGGTAGGTACGCTAGATACCTAACAGCGGCTAGTTTGTTGATTAGAAAGTGGGATTAGAGAGGGAACACATACCAGATAACGTTTTATATGAGAGATAAAAGGTGAGGCGGGTGGAAGTGGTGTGAGGAGGCAGAATAATTTGCAAATATAAAAGCAGTCACATACATTAAGCTGTTGGTCTCGGCTGTCATTTGTGGTTCTGACAACCAGTCTTACTAAGAGGTATCGTATTACCCAATAAATGGGTTCTAGAGGTCAGATAAGCAGGCTCCATGTTAAATACCCTCCATGTATTATAACTCAGCTGCATTTGATTAGACTGAAAACAAACTCGAACATAGTGGGGAAAATACTTGGCAGTTAATGAATAACTAACTGTAAGAGACTTGAATGCGGATGACGAGGTAAAGTAGGAAACATACTTGTACATAGACATGGTCATCATTTCATCTGAAAGACGTCCACTGCTAGACATAGGCCTCCTCAAATTTAGGGGGGGGTTTGCCAAAATCGCTACGCTTTATGGTGGCGGGATGACGGATTGGCCATTACAGTATGGTGGTAAAATGCATGGAGAACGGTGCTCCCCATTCTCCAGTAAGTCCCTTAGTCGCCTCTTTTGACACCCACAGGAAGAAATGGGATGGTGCTATTCTTGACGTTAGGCATCACAAGGAACCATAGACATGTTGAAGATGAAATACCAAAAAAAGATATTTATACTATTTTAATGAAATATTATCCATGCGGTGGTTTCGTAGATATATATACCTAATCGGTAGCGGTATTGGACATTACAGTCATAGAAAACAATGCTAGGAATCGTACTAAAAAAGACAATGTTCAATAGTCAAATCTCCAAAGAAATGATGCAACTGTACAACATCAGACCAACTCGCCACATGACATCATTACAAAAAAAGAAACAGATAAAAAAGAAAATACATCCAACACTACTCAAACTATTAGAAACGACAAAACATTCACACGAAATAAAAGAAGCGACAGATGATTGTAAGACAATTATTTTACATGGAAACTGACCATTGAATGAGTATTTGGCACAAAACATCCACATTTTGTGAGCCAAACGATCAAAATTACCTCGTTATCGGAACCTGGCCTCTACATATAAATAATTAACTAAAAATACATTTGCCTGCTGATCCGGGAACTGTAAAAAATAAAGAAGGAAGCGGTGACAATCTTAAACGAAAAAGTGACGAATGTTCTGAAGAAAGCGGAAACGTTTTAGGGAATAATAAAGAAGAATATGATGAAGTAGATGATGTAAGTTATGGACATTCTAATTTGTAACATCCAATATGTAACAAACATTATTGAAAGCAAATATTATACAACTTGTAGATAGTATTTGACGATAGATTGCAAAACTAAGAAATACTCAAATGATTTATGAGAAAGGAGTGGTGACAGATGGCGTGAAAGCATAGTTTTATGCAAGATCAAGTGGTGATTACCTATTTTTTTCAATAGAAGTGATAGCTGTTTCTTTAAACCAATCATTTTGAGAAACTAAATAAGCTCACAGAAGTATCATTAGTTAGTAAAATATATGCAAACTTCAATCCACACAATAACAAAACTCATTAGCATTTGCCTGTGTGATTTTCTATATACAGCTATTCATATAATTACCTACCTCAATTCTGGGCCAAGATCTCTCAGATTTCGGTACAAAGACAATCTGAGTCAGAGGCGTCTGCTACAGCATCCAATGTAGTAATTTTAGCACGAGTTTCATTTAGCATACACCAGACGTGGCTGCCCAATCTGGGGTATTGGCAATTTTGATACGAGTATGTTGATTCAATTTAATTATATTTGAATAGAAAAAGACTCCAACAGTAGAAACCTTATTAATCTTACAACTAACATTATATATGAAAAAGTTTGTTGATATGCTTTGATGGTTATTACTCAATCAAGCAAAATCAGCTGAACGGATTTGAATAGAAATTTCCCGCAAATGCGCGGGAGAAGCCTTCGTCAAAAGCTAGTTCTTAAATATACCTGCTCAGTGCGCTCTCAGCATTCAGCCCACTACCAACCCGCTTACTGCATTAACTCCATGAGCAAACATTCTTAAAGATTTCGTTTATCTCAATGCGAAAGAGAAAGCAGTATTTGAAATTCTATTCGTTATCGATCCAAGAGATGTCAAGAGGTGTCAAAAGACTAGTTACATGGGTTTAAAAGGTTTTGAAGAATCGAAAGCAAAAACATCTGAGTGTCTGTTGGCTAATTAATATGAATATCACGCCAGGCAACTAAATAAAAAAGTCCAACATTTTAATCAGCCTTAAATGTCCCCATGACTGGAACAGTGGCCTCCTTACTGTGAGAAAGAGTTGACCGTAATCCACCACGCAGACCCGGTGTGGGTTTGGTCCTCTTGACGTTTTCCGTCACCGTTTTGAGAGCAGTGGTGATTTCATCATTTAATTTACACATAGTAAAGCAGGCCTATCTGGGTTTGAACCTACAATTCATAAGCGACCGTTTCCACTGGGCTGCCACTGCTATCCTAACATTATATCTAAATACAAATCATAACATTTCTTGTTTTGAAATAAATCTAGCAAAAAAAGAACAAATTGCAAAACTTAGCCTTTTTTTTGGGATGGGAAATCCTCAAATGACTTCTCCCGCTCTGGGCGAGCTACCCATTGCTTGCCACCCGCAAGCTCGCGCCTACGGTGGCCGGGAGTCCGCTATCGACTCCCGCCGCCCGGGGCGTCTCCTCCTGCAAAACTTAGCCTTCTTCCTGATTTTGAAAGCCTGATAAAGGTAAAATATAACTGTTACCTGAATGACAACAAACAACAAAAACATGATAAGTGGAAGCGTGATTCAGCCACAGGCTTTCATAAAGCCTTAATTAGAAATATCCCATACACGGGTTATCCAACCTGTACCGAAACACAATATCGGCTTTCGACAGTAATCCGAAAAGCCAATCAAGGTTGCCATTGTTAAATAGAGCATCCAATCCTAATGCAAAATTAATTAAAAGGATCAGTGACGAACAGAACTAAACTCAAACGTCACTTACATAATCCCATGGATTAAGTAAACGTGAATCCAACGCCCACAGAATGTAATCTTATAATATATATAAATTACGCGTCACGTTGTTTGTCCGGGATGAACTCCTAAACTACTTAACCGATTTTAATAAAATTTGCACACCGTATGCAGTTTGATCCAACTTGAAAGATAGGATAGCTTACATCTCAATTTATAGTCGCAATATTATTTTATTGCACACTAGCTGTTACCCGCGACTTCGTCCGCGTGGTATTTTTAGCAAAAAAGTTTTTCTTTCGTTTTTTTTCGTGAGAATCTATTTTTTTTCTTTCTAAAATACAAGTAGCTTAAGTTACTCCTTGTTACATTAGCTATCTGCCAGTGAAAGTCCCGTCAAAATCGGTCCAGCCATTTCAGAGAATAGCCGGAACAAACAGACAGACAGACAAAAATTGTAAAAAATGTTGTTTTTGTATATGAACCGTGTATACATATACACTTTGTAAAACGCGGTTATTTTAATATTACAAACAGACACTCCAATTTTATTTATTTGTCTAGATTATTTGTTTATTTTGACAGTCATAATTATCTGTTAACTCCAAACGATTTGAGCAAAAATTTGACGCGGACGAAGTCACGGACAGAAGCTAGTAGATATACACCGTGACATTTTAATTGTCTTACAACGGAAGTCCACTTCATGTATCCAATGACTACTACACATCCATAAGAAAAAAAATTAACAATTGAATAACTAAAACAAAATAAAAATATTATTCATTATATATACGCATGACTTCGTTTTAAACTGATATTTTGACTCATGGAAAATGGAGATGGAATTATCTAGCCGACTCGTGCACTGGATAGGTATGTTCTCTATCGTATGATACGTAAACATTATTAACAGGATGTTTCATAATTCTAATGCATTATTTATTTTTCTTAGTACCTATTATCTTAATTAATGGTAACATTTTTTAATCACGCCTATAGGTATATAGTGTCGGATACATTGAGTGGAAAACTTTTGTAAGGCGATGAAAATGTCACGGTGTATATTTTTGAAGTGACATATAGCCATAATTGTATACCATAGCATAATCACGCTATAATATTCCCATTGTTAGGACACAGGTCTCCTCTCTGTGAGAAGGAGCAGGCCTTGATCTACCACGTCGGCCCAATGCGGGTTGGTAGAAAACATGTAGTCGAATTTTGGAGTTCCATAACGCAGCTTTTGGTAGGAGGAAATTTTTAGGCATCGTCACGTATCGAAAAAGGGTCCTTTTTGTGGTGGGAAATCATCAAATGACGTATCCCTCCGAGCAGGAACGCGTGGCAAGGGTCATGCCGTGCACCTTTTATTATATGTAATATAAGAAATAAAGTGACAGTGCCATAGTTTTCATAGTTTTCGAGGGTGCTGAAGCCTGCGAAAATTTTCAAAGCATTCATCATGGGTGTCGTTTTCATAGTTTCAATTTACTTGGAGTCAATGAATCTAAGCCCACGTCTCACGGACGTAATAAAATCGCGGTGACATTTTATCGTGCACGGGATCTTCAGCGCACTGCTTAGCGTTGAGAGTTGAAAATTGAACACTATGTTTTTTGGCGCGCTGAGACTCACTCGTACTGAACTCTGTTGTATTCACAATGCTCGGTTCTACACCGAGAGCTGAAAATCCTTTCCGCGAAAAATCTAGCCGCGATTTTATTATGTCCGGGTTTATGTTGAATAACGAAGAAATTGTAATCATTTTGAATTTTTTTTATTAAAAAACTGGCCAAGTGCGAGTCGGACTCGCGCATCGAGGGTTCCGTACAAACCTGCAGGAATTCACGGTTTGGTTGGTTTTTTTTTTTTAATTTTTATATTAGAGTTGACTGAATGAAAGGTAAATTGTGGGTTACGATTTATGACGTATTAAAAAAAAACTACTTACTAGATCTCGTTCAAACCAATTTTCGGGGGAAGTTTACATGGTAATGTACATCATATATTTTTTTTTTAGTTTTATCATTCCCTTATTTTAGAAGTTACGGGGGGGGGGGACACATTTTACCACTTTGGAAGTGTCTCTCGCGCAAACTATTCAGTTTAGAAAAAAATGATAATAGAAACCTCAATATCATTTTTGAAGACCTATCCATAGATACCACACGTATGGGTTTGATGAAAAAAAAATTTTTGAGTTTCAGTTCGATGTATGGGGAACCCCAAATATATTTTTTTTCTATTTTTGTGTGAAAACAAAATACATCTACTTACCAAGTTTCAACAGCATAGCTCTTATAGTTTCGGAAAAAAATGGCTGAGACATACTCGGACAGATAGACAGACAGACAGACAGACATGACGAATCTATAAGGGTTCCGTTTTTTGCGATTTGGCAACGGAACCCTAAAAAGGGAAAGGTATAATACTAAAGAAATCGGAAAACCTAATTGAAATGTTTGTTATAATGCTTTTATTTATGTGTACTAATATAATAAAATAAATAACTAACTATACAAATAAATACAAAAACAAAGGACACTTAGGCGTCGAAGTACTCGTCCGCATTACTGTAATCTGGAAACGTGCCCAGAAGACCGGCAGCATTGCCACGTTGGATGGCAATGCTAATTCTTTGGCCAAAGAATGACCCAGCCCTCTGGTCACGTAAAGTGTCGACCAGTCGATGAGAAATTTCCTTAAAAAGGAGTCGCGCACTCGGGTCCCATGACCCGAGCGTTTCAACCCCAAATGGCTCAAAACTGTAGTTACCTATAAGGTTACAGTATTTGCGCCGCGCCGCAGCAGCGGCGCCAGCACAGCCCGCCGTGCTAGGAACATAAGATGGCGCAAGGGTGTCAACACAGGATAAAATACTAAATTTAATATTTTATTACAATCTCTATCTACTTTCAACACTCTACATATTACAATTTATGTTAAGATGATTTTAGAGATCAATCTGTCTTAATATAAATTTTTCATCAAAGGCCACTTCAGAGTATCTAATGGCCTATTTTTAGGCAAACACCAGAAGAAATATTATACACACAATTTTATGAACATAATCTCATGTACGTAGCATGTCAATGACCTTCAAGTTTCTCATCTCGCCAGTTATATGATGAAAATGAACTTGCTAAGACCGACATACGAGAAAATATAGTGAGTCATGAAATGCCTAAAATAAAAATAGCTGCTTTGAAGATATGTTTGATGGACATACATAAGATGTATATTACGTCTACTTTCCTCTGCCTGTTAGTCTAGTGGTTAGTGACCCTGACTGCTAAGACTGAGGTCGTGGGTTCGATTCCCACCCAGGACAAATCATTGTGTGATGAGCACAATCATTTGTTCTGTGTGTGGGTGTAATTTATCTATAATATGTATGTATTTAGAAATATATAAGTATGTTTATCAGTTGTCTAGTTACCATAGTACAGGCTCTGCCTAGTTTGGGATCAGATAACGTTGTGTTGGTTGTCCTAAGATATTATAGATTAATATCTAGGTGTGACTTTGTCATATGACAGAATTTTAGTCTTATAGATTTTATTTTATTAATCATTTCTTTTGTACCAGAATAAATTTTACTGTCAAGACAATTTTGGTCTAGATATTCTAGCCTATGAAAAAATAAACTGCATTATATCAGGCTACTCGTCCGTTACAAGAAAAAATAGAAGATATTTTTAAACATTGGTCAAGTGGTCAGTTGTTTCCAAAACGTGCAAATCTGAGTTAGATTTTTTGGCTACAAAACACAGTCATCATTCTCATAATCATTTTTGTACACTGGCCTTATCCCTATTTATTTGGGGTCAGCGCAACATCTCTTTTTATCCACACATCTTTGTGAGGCTATAAAACACTGTTATTGTCTTACTGAAAAGCCTAAAAAAATAACCTGAAGAGGTAGAAATCAGAATCGAACCACCAGTTACTGGTGGTGCTGATCCCAAGCAACTACTGCGCCATCTCTTTTCCGAGCTACCTCGATCATGGCCTAAAAACAAAATCTAACCGATATCGATCAATCCTCACATCAAACTCACTCGAAGTCAAGTGGCCTCAAGATCGTCGACCCCGTGACGAGATGCAGAGCAGAGCTCCAAATAGTTCGGTTACAGAGCTCCGAATGTACAAATAAACGTACAACTTGTAAAAACGAATGCATACCACAGTTTTATGCGTCCAGAGTTGAGCCAAACGTAATCAGACGTAATTTATGCCAGTCAGAGTGAGTCGCTGACATTACGTTGTTTTCGGATTCTTGGTATTTTTCGGTTTACGTCACTCTTAACATAAGTGAGTGTTAATGAAATGAGCAAACAGATAGCGACGATTCTGATTCCCAAAAAAAACCGGCCAAGTGCGAGTCGGACTCGCGCACCGAGGGTTCCGTACAAACCTGCAGGTATTCACGGTTTATGCATAAGGTTTATGTTTATGAAATTAAAGGTTTTTTTTTTAATATTTGAGTTGACTGAATGAAAGGTAAATTGTGGTTTACGATTTATGACGTATCAAAAAAAAACTACTCACTAGATCTCGTTCAAACCAATTTTCGGTGGAAGTTTACATGGTAATGTACATCATATATTTTTTTTTTAGTTTTATCATTCCCTTATTTTAGAAGTTACGGGGGGGGACACATATTTTACCACTTTGGAAGTGTCTCCCGCGCAAACTGTTCAGTTTAGAAAAAAATGATATTAGAAACTTCAATATCATTTTTGAAGACCTATCCATAGATACCCCACACGTATGGGTTTAATGATTTTTTTTTTTTGAGTTTCAGTTCTATGTATGGGGAACCCCAAATATTATTGTTTTTTTTTTCTATTTTTGTGTGAAAATCTTAATGCGGTTCACTGAATACATCTACATACCAAGTTTCAATAGCACAGCTCTTATAGTTTCGGATAAAAGTGGCTGTGACATACTCGGACAGACAGACAGACATGACGAATCTATAAGGGTTCCGTTTTTTGCCATTTGGCAACGGAACCCTAAAAATCATGCTCTAAAATTACAAAACAAGAAAATATTATCACCTTATAGCCGTGGTCGTATGCTACTTTGACCTAAAGTTTATGATTGCTTCATCATTTCAACCAAAGACGTCCGTTGCTGGACAATAGCCTTTGTTTACCATAATCGCTACACTTGACAAGCCGGTTGGTGATCACAGTATGTTGGTAAAATGCATAGAGAACACTGCTGCCCATTCTCCAGTAAGTCCCTTAGTCGCCTTTTACGACACCCACGGGAAGAAATGGGGTGGTGTTATTCTTTATACCCGGCACTACACTGAATTATTGCTATAACCAGCGACAAAACACGACGACTATAACCAGGGTACAATCAAGACGTTTCCAACGGTACCGCGTTTACCAAATTATGATAAGAAGTTTAGAAGCTATGACGGAACTGATGAACATACCGGTCCTCCTTTTTGCTTCACTGTAGTCGCGTGCAAAATAATACCGAATATTACCATAATTAATACCGAATATTACCATAATTACTTTGTTTTCCCCAAAGAGATAGGTAGATAAGTGGATACAACAATTTCATTATATCAGAACATTACACTAGTTTATGTACAAAAAAAAAAAAATTGTCCATAACATGAAACATGTATTATTAATGTAGACTATGGATGGTAATTAAAAACATATTTTTTTATTTTGCCTAGCACGTCACAATTCTGAGATACAGAGGTCTTTGTTTTTTACCTATCCGCAATTGTTTAAATACGTTTATCATTCTATTTTGTAAACAACTGTATGATTCAAAATTTTTATTTTTATATAAAAATGCCATCTAGAGTGTGTAGACTACATCCAAATCGATTTTGTTATGTTTGTGGGAAAATTGTTCTGTTAAATCGTGGGTTTTCTATAACAGAACCATTGCAGGAAGCCTATTTATGTATATTATTTTGAATTTTCGGTGTCAAATCAATATAAAAATCAGGTTCCTCATGTAATTTGCACTAATTACAGATTGGTCCTCAGCTCCTGGTATTCAGGTAAAAATAGATCACTGAAATTTGGTAAACCAATGATATGGTGAGAGCCAACTAACCGCGTAATCGATTGCTAACTTTGTTTAACATAAACTCTTGATTTCAACACAAAAATAAAAGATAGTATAAAATATGAATATGTTCCAGGTAAGATGAACGTATAAAATACATGTTAAGTTGTCCCAAAAAATAAATATTACCACCGCTTCAGATTTAGTTGGGCTTGATGAAAAATTTAACCACAGCTTTGGATAAGTCTAAGTCTGCATTTCAATACCTCTGCCCTGTATTTATGAATCCGTCTGCGGCTAAATTACAGGAAGGAATATTTGTGGGTCCTCAAATCAGGAGAATATTGGACGATACAAAATTCGAGAGCCTTTTAAACGAGGTAGAAAAGTAGCCTGAAACTCTATCAAAATTGTCGTTAAATTTTGTTTTTTTCCAATAAAAAAGAAATAATTAGGTACAAAGAGATTGTTGAAAATCTATTGTAAAATTATGAGCGTATGGGTGTAAATATGTCACTAAAACTCCTTTTTTTGCATTCCCATTTAGATTTGATTCCAGAAAATCTTGGTAGTGTGAGTGATGACCACGGTGAGCGATTTAACAAAGATTTAAAATCATTTGAGCAAAATATCAAGGTTTTTGGGACCAAAATGTGCTAGGTGACTATTGTTGGATTATTGTGAGAGATAAAGGTAAAAATATTTATATCAAAAGAGCAAAAAGTACCCATTTTTAACTATCAATTGTTTATTTAGATGTAGTTTTCTGTAAAAATCTTCTAAATAAATATTTAAAAAAACTGACGTGCTGGATTTAAAAAAATATTTTTTTCGAGTTGTAGAGACCCAAAGTAACGTAACCATATATATTCCATTTCATGGACAAAACTCATGTAAACTAGTGTTATTATACACTAACTATAAGCAAAAAGTATATAACAAAAATGCTTCAACTCACTTTTTGCGACCCCAAACTAGAGATACTTTGCAATAAAACTTTTAATGACATTAAAACTAGATTAAAAGTACTTCTGAAACTTCTAGAATAATGAGTAATGAATAGCATTAAACTATTAGTAGAACAGGCATCGTCTATGACATTAATCCAAGTTATATTCGTAAAACAGCAGGAGAGGCTGGTCATTGCATCATCATCATTTCAGCCGCAAGACGTCTACTGCTAGACATAGGCCTCCCCCAATTTCGAGGGGGGTTTTGCCATAATCGCCACGCTTGGCAAGCGGGTTGGCGATCGCAGTATGGTGATAAAACGCATAGAGGAAGCTGCTGCCTATTTTTCTAGTGAGTCCCTTAGTCGCCTCTTACGAAACCCACGGGAAGAAATGGGAGAGAGAAATGGTTATTGCATAATGTGCCCTAAAGAATGTTACTGAAAATGGATAGAAAAGTGTTCGTTAATAGTGGGGTAATTGCGTAACACACTACAAGTAGGAATGGCTTCAACAACATTCATTGCATTATATACGTTGTCAAACAGACACATTTTTTAACTGACTTCAAAAAAAGGAGGAGGTTATCAATTCGACTGTATTTTTTTTTAATTATTATTATTTTTTGTTTGTTACCTCATAACTGTTGACTGGGTGAACCGATTTTGATGATTCTTTTTTTATTTGAGAGCTGGTACATCTCGAATGGTCCCTTTTTCATTTGGTTCCAATCGGACAATGGGATCTATGTGAAAACCATACAAGTCTTAAATTAGCATTAAGTATTTGCGCGACAAATGAACGAATAACGCGATTAGATTAGTGCAGGGTATCTACCATAACTAAAAAGTTAAAAATAAAAACTTTTATTTCGGAATTCGGTGTCTTAGGAATCTGTATTTAAGGTTTTTTTGCCACCGACTTCCGAAATTAAAGTTATTTTTGACTTTGTAGTTAAGGAAGTCGGTTGTTATTTTTTTGTAAAAAGTTTTTTCGAATATATAATAAAGCAAGGGGTTATCAATAAAAAAATATCCTTCGAAATTATTAATACGGTTACATATTTTAAATGTTTTGTATGGAGACGAATGACTGAATACGATGCTTGGATATTACGAATTATTGATTTCAGAACATTATTGTTGATCTTGCTGGTTTGTATATAATGAAGGAATGAATAAAAGATGACTAACAAAAGCAAGGCATATGTGACTGGACTCACTAGAAGAGAACATTTAGTGACTTTAATGGTGATATTCTTCAGAACGGTCAGGTGCGTATTACCGATAATCGGCGTGTGTGTATGACTACATTTATGAACATGAACAAAGCAAAACGAGTGTGTAGGTATGTAATGATCAGGTAGCGCTCTGTAGTTTCTGCCTACCCCCATGGGCAAAAAGCGTGAGTTTATGTATGTATTGTTCTTCCCAAAGAGAATATAACCACTAGAGAGCGTATAGGCCAATTTCTTCTTAGCACACGACTCACCACTGCGGGCCGGGGGACGAGGAAGAATGCGCGGCTGCAATTGGTCAGTTCAAGGTCAAGTTGCGTAGGTATGCCTATCGTAGGGCTGCTCAACTTCATTACGAGAAAATAGTCGATATCGATAAAATGGATTTTAAAATTGTGACAAATACTCAATTAAAATCAAAGAAATCATTTAATCAAAATCAATCACTAATAAAATGAAAGCTAGAGAATACAAATTTTGTTACTATCATATTCGACGAAATGGCAATCAGATGCGGTGTCGAATATCATCCCTAAGGCAGAAGGTACTATTTCACGTGAGTTTTGGCGCCAGTTTGCAAACGGATTGTCAAGACGAAGCTAAAGAATGTGAATTGAATAAAATTTTCATTAATTATAATTTTGATTTTCGATATAGACTTTCAGCTATTAAAGGTAACAGCACTAATTTTTACGATAAAAATACAAAAGGAAAGTAAGGAATAGATGCATTAGAATTGTCTAATGAAAGAACGAGACTTTTCCAAAAGACATCAACGCGGGACTCGTCAGTGTGCTGGTTTACACAACCACCATTTTAAATTGACCCCTACGGTGGATCATAATCGGATTAAATCAAAATAATTTTTCGTACTGTTTACTTACCGATGAAAAGTTATGCGATCCTTTTTGTAACTAGAAGTCTTGGAATGTTTCCCACACAACTTCACCGCGCATGAAGGCATTTTGATGCGTTATTACTGCAGATAAAGTTATATTATTTGCATTAATTTTGCGTGCACAGAGGTCTAACAATTGGTCATAACTAAAATGGTTACTGGAACCGTCGCCTATGCATAGGCGACAAAATACTTATAGTTTTCGAGCGTCGGGGCACTGTATGCGCAGTCAAGTGGTTATATAGTCTTTGGTTCTTCCCCTCGTTCTCGAACCCCTTTTTTAGTATTATCTGGTCTAGTTATTCTAAACAGTACAAACAACATCGAAATAGTCTTTAGGTTATGAACTCATAAACTCAAAAATGACTTTATTATTGTTTACAATATTTTTCCATAAAAAACGATTGCTCACACACCTGCCCACAGATGTTTATGGCTAGACATCCGAATTACTAACACCTACGAGATTGCCTGCATTTGTAGACATAGTGAGAGGTCTAGGTGACTTTCTGGTACATTGATCTTTACTGAAGAAGTACAGTATGTTAGTATGGCAGCAGGTGACCTTGTTTAGTACGTTCTGCTTATGTGAAGAAGGCATGAGATTATGTTAATTACACACGGCTACATATCAAGTTATAGTTTTCCAGTTTAAACTGACCTCCCATTGTATAGCCTTTTCGTAAAGTGAGAAGGCAGCTTATACTGGAAATTTACAGCTTGATTTGTCGCCGTGCGTACTTGTACTTCACCCGCAACTTCGTCCGCGTGAATATTTTTGTATCCCATCGCCTACCTGCGCTATGTATTCGAGCGTAGTGTTCTTTGCAACTTTTTAGGGTTCCGTTGCCAAATGGCAAAAAACGGAACCCTTATAGATTCGCCATGTCTGTCTGTCTGTCTGTCTGTCTGTCTGTCTGTCCGAGTATGTCACAGCCACTTTTCTCCGAAACTATAAGAGCTGTGCTATTGAAACTTGGTAAGTGGATGTATTCAGTGAACCGCATTAAGATTTTCACACAAAAATAGAAAAAAAGCAATAATATTTGGGGTTCCCCATACATAGAATTGAAACTCAAAAATTTTTTTTTCATCAAACCCATACGTGTGGGGTATCTATGGATAGGTCTTCAAAAATGATATTGAAGTTTCTAATATCATTTTTTTCTAAACTGAATAGTTTGCGCGGAAGACACTTCCAAAGTGGTAAAATATGTGTCCCCCCCCGTAACTGGTAAAAGAAGGGAATGATAAAACTAAAAAAAATATATGATGTACATTACCATATAAACTTCCACCGAAAATTGGTTTGAACGAGATCTAGTGAGTAGTTTTTTTTTAATACGTCATAAATCGTAAACCACAATTTACCTTTCATTCAGTCAACTCAAATATAAAAAAAACCTTTAATTTCGTAAACATAAACCTTATGCATAAACCGTGAATACCTGCAGGTTTGTACGGAACCCTCGGTGCGCGAGTCCGACTCGCACTTGGCCGGTTTTTTTTTGGGAATCAGAATCGTCGCTATCTGTTTGCTCATTTCACTAACACTCACTTATGTTAAGAGTGACGTAAACCGCAAAATACCAAGAACTCAAAAATTTTTTTTTCATCAAACCCATACGTGTGGGGTATCTATGGATAGGTCTTCAAAAATGATATTGAGGTTTCTAATATCATTTTTTTTTAAAACAATAATATTTGGGGTTCCCCATACATAGAACTGAAACACAAAAAAAAAATTTAATCAAACCCTTACGTGTGGGGTATCTATGGATAGGTCTTTAAAAATGAAATTGAGGTTTCTAATATCATTTTTTTCTAAACTGAATAGTTTGCGCGAGAGACACTTCCAAAGTGGTAAAATGTGTGTCCCCCCCCCCGTAACTTCTAAAATAAGGGAATGATAAAACTAAAAAAAATATATGATGTACATTACCATGAAAACTACCAACGAAAATTGGTTTGAACGAGATCTAGTAAGTAGTTTTTTTTTAATACGTCATAAATCGTAAACCACAATTTACCTTTCATTCAGTCAACTCAAATATAAAAATTAAAAAAAAAAACATTTAATTTCATAAACGATGATGACGAATGATGATGATGATGACCTGCAGGTTTGTACGGAACCCTCGGTGCGCGAGTCCGACTCGCACTTGGCCGGTTTTTTTTCTTTATGCTCGACTCCTACTCTTCCAAGGTTGTAGTGTGATGTTAAATATCTATAATGTGCCCATCCGTATGGTGCTAAACGTAATCAGTAGCATCATCCCATTTCTTCCTCGTGGGTGTCATAAAAGGCGACTAAGGGACTTCGGTAGCAGCGTTCTCTATGCACTTTATATTTAAGTCAGTTTAGGAACCAGTTAAAGACATTTTTGATAGAACAATGTTATTACACACTTGATGAGTTTCTCGGTGATGTACATAACTAAACTTTTATAATTATTAACCTTTTATTTTTGACATGATATTATTTATTTCTATTTTTGACACGATATAATTGATTGCTATTTTTGACATGATATAATTTATTTCTATTTTGTACATTATATAATTTATTTCTATTTTTGACATTATATCATTTATTTCTTTTTTTTTTTCCTTTGACATTTGTATCCGTGTAAATTTACCTAAATTGTATTGTTTTATTTTTTCTTTTATTCTTGATTTGACGACAGTGGTTCTCATTCAATAAATTCATTTGTTTCATACTTTTTTTTTTTGAATTATGTATGCATGTTGTTTTAGTTTTTACTGTAATAATTTCGACACAATGTAAAAATTGTTCATGAAATAAATATTTTTTTTAAATATCACCATACTGCGATCGCCTACTCGCCTGCCAAGCGTGGCGATTATGGCATTTTCGAAGAGGACGCATTTCGAGTTGCGTTGCGTTCTACCAGAAAACGTAACATAAAATAAGAAATCGTACATTATGTAGTGTAAAAAAAAAGTAATTTGTTTCTTGACTCCTATGATAGAGATTTAATGAAAGAGAGAAAAGAAATACAAGTATGTGAAGAACATTAATTACCATTTATACTGTCGAAGAGACTATTTTTATTGTACAATAAATCAGATTTTTTTGCAGTGCGTGTGTACAAAGTGTATTACGTAATCAGGGACCTAAAATAATCGAGATTGGGTTTTAGAAGATTTTTCTGAAATCACTAAATATCGTATAGTAAAAATGGTTTTCATAAAAACTAAAATACACAATCTATGGGACACCAATTTGCACACGTTTACAATAACGCGTCCCACAATCTCAAAAAGCGCAGAAATAAATGTATCTTTTGCATTTCATTATTTATACACTTCTCAATCCTAGAACCAATGTTAGTGCAATAAGAATGTGTAAAGAAAACAATTCGACGATTCTTTTATTTATTTTACAAGAATTTAAAGAAAGAAAGAGTCAAACATTCTTTCCTCACAGCTGATTGAAAGTCAAAATAAAAGAATAAGTTGTTTCCTATATTATACAACGTTGCATCGACGTAAATTTTTCAGGAATTAAAAAAAGTAATTCGATGATCGTATGGTATTCTATGAATGATTTATGAATCAATCTAGCTTAGCCACATCATCATCTGTCTAGCCTTTTTCCAACTTTGTTGGGGTCGGCTTCCAGTCTAACCGGATGGAGCTAAATACCAGTATTTCACATGGAGCGACTGCCTCTGACCTCCACAGCCCAGTCACTGAGTTGCCTGACTTTTGTGCTTGCAGATATAACCTCGAAAATTACTTCAATATATTTCTTCCAGAAACTACAATATTTATTCAAAAACAATTCAATAAGCACAAACATTCGTTTCCAAATCCTCTCCAACATTTACTAGAAAACAATGATTTTTTATGTGTTTACATGTTTCTGAAGACTGCAAGAAATACTGTTTGTTAATGATAGAATGAAAAATATGACATCATACTTGTGTTCCCCGTAGGAAAAAGATGTAGGGATTTCTCTTTCAATAATTTCGCCAGTTATATTCAAGAATTGTTTGATAGAAGAATAGCTTCTGTCCGCGACTTCGTTCATAGGCAGTGGTTTCCACGGGGCATAAAGCGAGCGTGGTGGTGCGACCGAGTGTGGTGCCGGACGTAAAGAATAACACCACCACATTTCATCCCGTGGGTGTCGTAAAAGGCGACTAAGGGACTTACTAGAGAATGGACAGCAGCGTTCTCTATGCATTTTACCACCATACTGCGATCGCCAACCCGCCTGCCAAGCGTGGCGATTATGGCAAAGCCCCCCAAATTGGGGGAGCCCTAAGTCCAGCAGTGGACGTCTTACGGCTGAAATGATGATGATGACGATGATAAAGCGAGCAGCGGATTGCCGCTTAGCTACGCTGAATGTGCAGGGAGGTATAAAAGATAAGATGGATGAGGCGTGTGGGATGGTGAAGGATTAAAGAATCGATGTGCTATGTGTGAATGAGACAAAAAGAAAGGGAGTGAACATGACTAAACAAGGTTCTCTGACCGCTATCTGGTCTGGTGTTCAAGAAACACAAAGGACCTGTCAGGGTGTGGGGGTTGTCCTCTCCGAGTGAATACTGAAATGTGTGAAAGATTATGTTTGTGTGAGTCCCAGGATTTTATGGCTAACAGCCAAGATGGGCCTTATCTTTATGCTGTGCGTATATGCACCCAATACGTTCACATACTCCATAATATACTAAAACCAAAGCATCCTTTTTAGGGTTCCGTTGCCAAATGTCAAAAAACGGAACCCTTATAGATTCGTCATGTCTGTCTGTCTGTCCGTGTATGTCACAGCCACTTTTTTCCGAAACTATAAGAGCTATGCTGTTGAAACTTGGTAAGTAGATGTATTCTGTGAACCGCATTAAGATTTTCACACAAAAATAGAAAAAAAACAATAAATTTTGGGGTTCCCCATACTAAGAACTTTTTTTTTCTTCAAACCCATACGTGTGGGGTATCTATGAATAGGTCTTCAAAAATTATATTGAGGTTTCTAATATCATTTTTTTCTAAACTGAATGGTTTGCGCGAGAGACACTTCCAAAGTGGTAAAATGTGTCCCCCCCCCCCCCGTAACTTCTAAAATAAGAGAATGATAAAACTAAAAAAAATATGATGTACATTACCATGTATACTTCCATCGAAAATTGGTTTGAACGAGATCTAGTAGGTAGTTTTTTTTAATCCGTCACAAATCGTAAACCGCAATTTACCTTTCATTCAATCAACTCAAATATAAAAATTAATAAAAAATAATAATTTCATAAACATAAACCTTATGCATAAACCGTGAATACCTACAGGTTTGTACGGAACCCTCGGTGCGCGAGTCCGACTCGCACTTGGCCGGTTTTATAAAACTACCGGGTCCGCCCGACCAACGACTACCGTGACCTTGGTTTCACTTTTTTTTGGCAATGACAGCTCGAAGGTAAACCAAGGAGGTTGTAGGCTACTTCACCGTACTGCCTTGTGGCTACGTTATTAAAATTGTGGCAAAACCCCCCAAATTGGAGGAGGCCTATGTCCACCAGTGGACGTCTTTCGGCTGAACTGATGATGAACCTTTTACAAGGCTATCAAATGTAATTAGATTTTTTTAATACGATAGGTAGTTTCAGGGATTAGTGCGATGAAATAAAAACATTTTAACAAAAAATTAAACTGCCGAAAAAACTGAAAAGCAAAAAATAATAAACCTTAAAATTATGAGTCTGCGCTTTGAGGGATCTTTGTTCATTGATTTTCCAGCGCCGACTAATAATTTTAAGGTTTATTATTTTTTGCTTTTCAGTTTTTTCGGCGGTTTAATTTTTTGTTAAAAAGTTTTTATTTTATAATTTTTTGTGGCTTTAATGTACTAATAATACTTGGCAAGGTATACCCTATCCAATGAAAAAAGAATTATCAAAATCGGACTACTCTGTATAAAGTTATGCGTGGTTAAACATAACAATCAGTGAGTGAACAATCAATCATCCCCAGTTTTCTGACCCTTAGGGTTCGATTTTGTTTTTCAAATTTATATGGGACCACCCTCGGAGTATACTCTTTCCAATAAAAAAACAATTATCACAATCGGACTACTATGTAAGAAGTTATGCGTGGTCAAACATAAAAAAAAAAAACCAAAAAAAAATATACGCGTCGAATTGATAACCTCCTCCGTTTTTTTTCGTCGGTTAACAAACAAACTCTTCAGGTCAATTGTATGAGTATAGGTAAGCCATGCACCGGACAAAATCCATACTCCGTACTGCTACAAAGAAAATGCTGAAGGTAAAATTTAAACCGAAAAATAAAACCCAACGTTGGGAAAACTTAGTAAGGTTAAGTTGAGTAGAAATGAAAACTTTTGCCAAAGATAATTCGAATTCGTGCTCAACTTGCACAAAGAAAATGGCGAACTTTCACAATTTGCTAGCTGAAAAGTCCGAGATATAATCCCGGATTCATAAACTCCCGTTGTTGACATCTCTACATTCAAACAAATATTTTAAAATGTGACTTCTGTTTGTTTGGCTTTGTTTCAAGGTTGAACAAGCGCACTGATTAAAACGACTAAACTTTGATCCTGAGGAACGACATTCCTTGATACTTTTCTGGAAATTTCGTGTAAGATTAGTTCCTGCCCACGATTTCGTCCACAAGAATTCGTCTTTCTTCTTGTCGCATATAATTGCTGTTTTGATGTACTTGTAGAACTTTCTTTCTTTTTTTCTTCTCTTTATTTGCCACTTTCTACTAAACCTAGCCTTATCAATGCCGTGAAACTCTTTAATTGGCTTAAGAGATAATTGTCATCATCTCACTATCAATGTGCAGTGCATGCTAGTAACTTTGACGCAATTGCATTGGGCTGTTCATTGATAGTGAGGTGAACATTCATCATAACGCATGTAATTTATTAATAAGCTGTTGAGTATAAATAAATAAATATTTTTTTTTGTACCTCGACCAACCCTGTTGCATCGCATCACTTTACATATATTACCTATTAGTGATTAAGTAGTGTTGTCAATGTTATGCAAATTGAGTATCAATATAAACCATTTCTAGTTTAATGGTACAAAACAAAAATGAACCTGTATTAAGACTAAATGTATAAAAAAAGCTTGCCCGCACACTTTGTTGTCACTCAATGTTCTTTCTAACTTTTGTTTTTGCTCAGTACCTTAAAGTATTAACGTAATAACAAGTAACTCATTTTTTTTTTTTCAAGAACTAGGCTATCAATTGCAAACAGATGTTTTCAAATCAACTGGTAGTTCTAGAGATTAGCGCGTTCAGAAAAATAAGTCCCTCAGGTTTATTTTATTAGTAAGTAAGTATAAGCATTTAAAAGAAAGTCCTAGTAGGTAACTACAGCTGCCTCAGATTTGTATCGTGTCACATGAGAGAAGATACACTCCTCATCTGCCATCTGTTTCTCAAGTACATTGAGATTGGCTTCCAGTCTAGGCGGAAGCAGCTGAATACCTGTATTTTATCTGAAGCGACTACCTATTTCACCTCCACAACTCAGTAACGTGGTCATACGATACCCTCTGGGAAGATTATTTATCAATCTTTCGGGCTTCTGACGATCCGAAATGAAATGTTTTTATTTTTTTGTGGTTGGGAAATCATCAAATGACGTCTCCCGCTCTTGGGCGGACCGGGAGGGCGTGTCAAACTTTTACTGACTAAAACCCACCCGTGTTCCTTGAGTTGCCCATGTGCCAGGGCCACGGTGTCTCTTTCGAACAAATCTCGCGACCCTGGCAGGAACGAACTACTGTCAATGATCCAGGAAATGACAGCCGGGACCAACAGCTGAACGTGCTTTCCGAGGCACTTGATATGTAACAATAGTCACCTATCCACGGACTAACCCCGGTAAGCGTAGACTGATCGATCAAAGCGTGCTTCTGTTATTACTTAGTCACAAGAGAAGATAATCTATGAAATCAATAAACCCTTCTTATTAGCTACTTCGCTGTAGGACACAAATATCTTTCAACACCAGAATCTTCAAGGTTTTCAATTTGGCCGAGAGTATTATATTGTCTTTGTTTTATCAGTATTTAAGCAATGTTAAAATAGTTTATTGTATGCCAGAATAAAAGAGAATGTCTCTGCTCCATTATATAATTGGAATGGTGCCAGAAACTTGATTAAAAGGACTAGACATATGCCAATGAAACCGCTGGTTCTTTTTACTATCTATACTAATATTATAAAGCCGGACAGTTTGTTTGTTTGTTTGATTGAACGCGCAAATCTCAGGAACTACTGGTCCGAATTGAAAAACTCTTTTTGTGTTGGATAGCCTATTTATCGAGGAAGGCTATAGGTTATATAAAATTACACTAAAACCAAGAAGAGCGGAGCAGTAATGAAAAATGTTGCAAAAACGGGGAAATTTGCACGGGTAGGCGATTCGACGCGACGGGAAAGGTCGGGGAAACAAGAAATTTAACGCGGACGAAGTCGCGGGCAGAAGCTAGTGTTATATATAGTATCATGCTTGTTTTACCCGATGGGGCTAGCAGAAGTCTCATCCACATAAATTCAAAATATTTATTTCGGAAATAAATCCATATAATGTTAGTATGTAGTAATACAACTTACCCTAATGTTAGTATTAAATAAAAGAAAAGAAGAATAAAATAAACGAATGAACAATTGAATGATCGTTCAACGGTTCATTAGTTCATTTGCCTAAGTGGGTATGAACTCTCAGCCACCTACGCAAGAGGGGAGTGTCCCACCGGTCTGAGAACACATTCAGGATGCCATTGGAGGAGGACCGCAAGCGCGCAACCATGGAACCGCAGCGCCTCCGTATGATCGCGGCAAACCCGTCGACGCACGCTTCCACGAACATCCCTGACGATCTACATCTCCACGGTAGCCCCAAAAGCACCCTGAATGCGTTATTTATATTGTACACGCAGGTCGCTTTAATCTTAGATACTTCTATACTAATATTATGAAGCTGAAGAGTTTGTTTGTTTGATTGAACGCGCTAATCTCAGGAACTACTGGTTTGAATTGAAAAATTATTTTTGTGTTGGGTAACCTATTTATCGAAGAAGGCTATAGGCTATATAACATCACGCTACAACTAAGAAGAGCGGAGCAGTAATGAAAAATGTTGCAAAAACGGGGAAAATCGCACGGGCTATTCGACGCGACGGGAAAGGTCGGGAAAACAAGAAATTTAACGCGGACGAAGTCGCGAGCAGAAGCTAGTTGTTAATATAAGCATTAAAAACGATCTCATCATTAATTCAGCCCAAAGAAGTCCACTGCTGGATATACGCCTCCCCCAATGGAGGGGTTTATCATAATCACCACGTTTGGCAGGTGAGTTGTCGATCGTACTATGGTGGTAAAATGTATATAGAACGTGGCTGCACATTCTCTAGTTAGTGCCTTAGTCGCCTCTTACGACACCCACAGGAAAAGTGAGATGGTGCTGTTCTTTACGTCCGACACCACACGGATGCGAACAAAATGAAGCCAAGCAAAAGCCTTTAAAATGACTCAGATTGATGATAGTCGAGCTATCAAAGACCGAGTAAAAAGAACTAAAACTGTTGATTTTACTTCATTCAGTTAAAGTAAAAAAAACTTTTTACCAAAAAATTTAACCGCCGAAAAAACTGAAAACCAAAAATAATAAACCTTAAAATTATGAGTCGGCGCTTTGAATGATCTTTGTTCATTGATTTTCCAGCGCCGACTCGTTTTTTATTTTATAATTTTTTGTGGCTTTAATATACTTATAATACTTGGCAAGGTATACCCTATACAATGATAAAAGAATTATCAAAATCAGACTACTCTGTATAAAGTTATGCGTGGTTAAACATAACAATCAGTGAGTGAACAATCAATCATCCCCTGTTTTCTGACCCTTAGGGTTTGATTTTGTTTTTCAAATTTATATGGAACCACCCTCGGAGTATACCCTTTCCAATAAAAAAATTATCACAATCGGACTACTATGTAAAAAGTTATCCGTGGTCATACATAAAAAAAAAAACAAGCAAAAAAAAATATATACGCGTCGAATTGATAACCTCCTCCGTTTTTTTTCGTCGGTTAAAAAGAGACGTGGTCGCTCACAATGGGCCTCATAAGAAGGATCAAAGTCACCCAAAGGGCAATGGAGAGGGCTATGCTTGGAGTTTCCCTACGCGATCGAATCAGAAACGAAGAGATCCATAGGAAAACCAAGGTAACCGACATAGCCCGAAGAATTGCCAAACTTAAATGACAGTGGGCAGGGCATATGGGTCACAGAACAGATGGCCGATGGGGTCAGAAGGTTCTGGAGTGGCGACAGAAGACGTAGCGTTGGAAGGCCTCCCACAAGATGGACCGATGACCTGGTGAAGGCCGCAGGAATATGCTGGATGCGAGAAGCACAGAACAGGTCGAAGTGACGGTGCTTGGGGGAGGCCTATGTCCAGCAGTGGACGTCTTTCGGCTGAAATGATGATGATGATGAATAAAGAGGCTGGAAACTTTGTTTACGAAAACCGCTCAAAACAAACACACGTCAGTTCTTGTTATACTAAAAAGACAGTGACGTCTCAGTGTATTCTGTTTGATTTAGCGAGCTTCCATAAACGTGGTGTTGGGCATAGACTAAACATCGGAAAATATAAAATTATTATGTGCTAGCAAACAATAATGATACATCGAACCTTTGTCTGAATTTACCGCGTGAAACTGCGTTTTTACCCGACTACGGCGAAGCAAAGAGGACGGTTGTTACTTTGACCGGTATGTATGTATGTACTTATGTATCTGTTCCCTGATAAAAATTAATTTCTAAAATCATCAACAATCAACAATCATCTACCTAGCCTCGTCCCAACTATGTTGGGGTCGACTTCCAATCTAACCGGATGCAGCTAAGTAACAGTATTTTACATGGAGCGACTGCCTATCTGACCTCTACAACCTAATTACTGGGTAATACGATACCCCTTGGTAAGACTGGTTGTCAGACTTTCGGGCTTCTGACGACCCGTTACGACTGTCTAAGATCTACGAAAGACAGCCGGGACCAACGGCTTAACTGCTGTCCGAGGCACGGAAGGGTTTTGGTATGTAAAGATGGTCACCCATCCACGGACCAACCGCGGCAAACGTAGCTTAACCTGAACGATCCCCGTGAGGCTGTTATTACTTAGCCACAGGCCCTTCCTTTTTTTTTAATGGGAAATCATCAAATGACTTCTCCCGCTCTGGGCGAAGCGGGAGGGTGTGTCAGACTTTTACTGACTAAAACCCACCCATGTTACTTTAGTTGCCCATGTACCAGGGTCACGGTGTCTCTTTCGAACAATCTCGCGACCCTGGCAGGCATCGGACCTGGTAGACCCCTTCAGTTCTGCTGAGATGAGGCGCGCGTGGAACACTACGCGCCGACAAGCCCTTCCTAACTTCTAAAATACTTGTCATAATTTGTCAGAGTGGATGTGAAAACCCAGTGTACGATAAAATCAAAAAATCAAAATCAAAAGTCATTTATTCAAACTAGGCTGAGAGTAACGCTTTTTGAACGTCAAAGTTACATGAGACAGTCCCCCCAAAACGCCCGCCCTTCGACACTTCCTAGTGCTTTCGCTGGGAAGAAGTGGCGGAACAAACTCCCCAGCAGCACAGCTGTCTGTTAAGTTAGAAGAACTTGATTCTATACAGTATTGTGTAAGTTATTAATATTATAAAACAAAACATACATTATTCGCCATATGTCAGCTAGCACACGCCAATATACCAACAAAACATTGAAAACTAAACTCAAGCTGAAATAAATAATAAAACAAAATCGTAAACAGAACTTAAAACCTTAATAAAGCCTCCAGGCATAAAGGGCGTGCCCGCTTACATATACGATGCAAATGATACATATACTCAATAAAATGCCGCAGCAATATTTTTACGTCAGTGCGAACGTGCTTTCTATAACCAACTCAGTGCACAGCTGGACATAGACCTCACCAAAGCCCCGCCAACTTTCTAATCCACTTCTATCGCTATCTTCTGAATCTAAATCGATTTGTCTGGACGAGGCTAGAAATAGCATTTCTTATCGAAAACTGATTAGGCTAGTGAATTACGGGACCTCACTTTCCCCCCTCTCCCTATTCTGTTCACATAAATATTCTGCAGTATTCAGAATGGTACTGAAACACGTTGCCAAGATGAGCTCTCAGCCCGTAGATTCGCTGAAAGCTGTCAAGGACGAGTGGATTGTTAATGGGGTGGTTCCGCAGTGTTGAAATTTTTGTGGTTTGTCATTTATCATACCTTGGTACGTAGGCGTAATAAAATCTGTCTATCTGTCTTTTTCAGATAAAAAAATAAAATTCAGAACACTGTGTTTTTAGGGTTCCATACCCAAAGGGTAAAACGGGACCCTATTACTAAAACTCCGCTGTCCGTCCGTCCATCTGTCACCAGGCTGTTTCTCATGAACCGTGATAGATAGAGAGTTGAAATTTTCACAGATGATGTATTTTTGTTGCCGCTATAACAAAAAATACTAAAAAAAATTTATAATATTTCAGGGATTTTTTTGTTCGATATTGCTCAATATTGATAACGGCAACAGGTAGACGCTTTAAATATTTAGTTATATATTCACTTTAAAAATAAATAATTAAATTAAAATAAAACAAATATTTAAGGGGGCTCCCATACAACCAACGTGTTTTTTTTGCCGATAATGGTACGGAAAAAGGGTTTCTTCCGCGAGTCCGACTCGCATTGGCCGGTTTTTTTCTATTTTTACTGCTTTCCCTGGAAATGTACCCAAAATACGAAACCAAAGGTGCTTGACTTTGTATAAATTATTTAATCACCATTGCTCTCAAAACGGTGAAGGAAAATATCGTGAAGAAACCGGCATGTCCTAAACCAAAAATTGGAAGACATGTGCCAAACTGCACCAGCGGGAGAGGCCCGTAGTCCAACACGCAGGTCCACGTGTGGTAGATTACGTCCCTCTCCCGCTCCCAGAAAGGAGGTCTGTGTCCTAGGTCCTAGCATTAGGAACATTAAGTATGCAGTTGGGGCTGGCAATGTCTGAAGACAACTGGTCTTCAACCAGTGCGTTTTGCCCTTAATGACATAAGGTTCCAAAACGTGGACACTAACAGTTGGTCTGGTCGACAAATTCAAGGTCGCTTAGCGCGCTACGGAGCGGACTATGCTCGGAGTTTCTTTGAAGAATAAAATCAGAAATGAAATTATCCGGAAAAGAACTGGAGTTACCGACATAGCTCGCAGAATAAGTAAGGTGAAGTGGCAGTGGGCTGGCCATGTATGTCGAATGACCGATGGCCGGTGGAGCAGACGAGTCCTGGAGTAGAGACCGCAAGCATAGTGCGGGACGCCTCCCGGCTAGATGGACCAACGACCTAAGGAAAGTGGCTGGGGCAGACTGGATGCGGAAGGCGGTAGAGAGGGTGTTCTGGCGCAATATGCAAGAGATTTTCAGCAATGGACTACGATAGGCTGAGTTGATTGGGGCTGGCACAAACCCTGTGCATGATGGAGGCACGTCGCTTTTTACACAGATTAAGAAATGAGCCCACAAACTTCAAAGTCTCCACTAGATAGAAGTCATTAATATACCTGAAATATAACTACACAAAACAGTCTCAAACCATTATAAAACGTTTACAATACCCAAATTACAATATTGAGTTAAGAGCGAAATACTATGACCAAAGCTTATTTTCTTTATAGCTGTTCTTATTGAGGAGGTGTGGACCCTAGCATTACTTTATTAATTCAAAATTGAGTCTTATAACCTTAAAATAAGATTGAATTTTAATTGGCATCATGCGAGGTGGGTATGGAAAAATAGGTACATAATATTTGGAAAAAAAACATCTATATATCAAAAATTACTGAAATCGATTCAGTAGTCAATTAGAAACAAAGCAAGTACTTTCAGAACACCCTGCTTCAGTACACACACATACAAAACACATTTGTTTGCACATAAACCACGTCAGCACAGATTTCACAGTTCCCGCGCTATTTCTAAAACGTCATTGACATAATTATGTCATCAAAATGGCGACAAATACGCGGCATTATGTTCGAAAGAGATCCGCGAAGTGTGTCACGTGGTACTTATAGCTAATATTGTACAAGGATAAATGTGAAGTTTTATTTTTATATTTTGGGGTGAATGGAAAGTGAAAGATGTCTGTTTTTCCTCGGGCTTTAAATTTTCGTCAATGATGATAGCATTATAGCTTTAAAAAGACTGACCTTGGGAAAGAACTCAAGTTCTTACACTTCTTATGATAGGTTTATGAATGACTAACGGCTTCGCCCGCATATTATACGTAACACCTTCCTCTTGAATGTATTGATGAAAACCGCATCAAAATCCGTTGCGCAGTTTAATAGATCTAAACGTACAAACATGGGTAGCGCCTTTGTTTTATACTGTTATTACTAGCTGACCGTACAGACGTTGTCCTGTTTCCTAGAACTCGATAGTAGCGCCAACTGTCGGGCTGATTTGTGAATCTAAACCATCCAGGGAGCCACCCAAACACATACAAAAAAAAAATTGGAATCGGTCCAGCCGTTTAGGAGGAGCTCAGTGACATACACACGTACAGTAGAATTATTTATTATATATAAAGATAAGGAAGAAAAAGAAGAGGTGGCGACGCGACCTAGCCGCTTATTGCATGTTTTGGATCGAGGTGGCCCTAGAAAAGGTTGCCTGAAGGGATTTGGAAAAGGCCTGTGCTCAGCAATAGGACAATGTAGGCTACTAAAAAAATTATGATAGGGTTATAAATGAAACGGAAGACAAAAGATAATCATCTGTGTAGCCTTTTCCACACCACCTTAGGATCGGTTTCCAGTCTGATCGTATAGCTGTAGGTATTTTACGAGCAGAAACTTAAAATCTGACCTCCAAAACTCAGTTACTGGGCATTTACTTCATAAGATCGGTTCAATGATTCAAATTGAAGATTTAGTAGTACAGTATATATTTTGCAAAGCTTATTGTATACCCAACGAAAGTCCCATTTTATGTCGAGGAAGATCACTGTCCATTCCAAGGCTGCCTGGAAGAGATCGCAGAAAGCAATAAGGCTACCCATTTTGTAGTTTTAGATTATTTTTTTATGGATTTTTGTGATGTAAAATAACGTATATCAATAAAAAAAGAACCTGCCTTCTAATCATCACTTAACTATAACACGGTGAAAGTGAAACTTTTTTCACATTATAGACATTTAACTAAAAATTTTCGGAATATATGCAATAGCTTAATTAAATAATCAGACGAAATAAGTTAAATAATAAATTCAAGCACTCAAAATTGAAATAAATCCATAAACAACAACATGCACCAGCGAGCGCTTTTCACTT
Organism: Aporophyla nigra; assembly: GCA_947507805.1. Taxonomy (NCBI): domain Eukaryota; kingdom Metazoa; phylum Arthropoda; class Insecta; order Lepidoptera; family Noctuidae; genus Aporophyla; species Aporophyla nigra. Next base: position 14,482,793 of record OX382316.1, on the reverse strand, counting down.
TATCCCTACTCCTCGGCCGACCGTCACGCGACATGCAACACACAGACGAAAAAGTGTGAGACGATGTAATAAAAGTTTCACTTTAATATTTAGGGTTGGTATCTAATATAACAGGATGCTGCTGGAGACCAGCATTTAACAAGGATCGACAGCCTATCTGACATCCAAAGCTGTTAATGGGTAACACGATATCCCTTGGCTAGACAGGTTGCCAGGCTTTCGGGTTTCTGACTACCCGTAAGGACTGAAAACGATCCGTGTATGACAGCCTCAGGGGCAAAGCCTCATGGATTACATTCGCACGTTACTCCGTTGGTCCCCCTATGGCTTAAGATGATTTCGAGGCACGGAGGGGTTTCGGCATGGAAAGATGGTCACCCATCCATGGATCAACCGCAGCAAGCGTAGCTTGAACTGGCTATAAAGTCTATATAAATAAATTCATATCAATTGCACCTTTACTTTTATAAATGTGCATTAAATGAAGCACTGCAAGTGGCAACACTGAATCTCGTTAACACGCACGTTTGGTTAGTGCCGATACCAACATAGCTGAGTGGCTTACCTTTCCATAAAGATATGGACTAGTCTTGAAACAGCCTGACTACTGAGATGACGGCTAACAAAGATGTATGGAAGAAGACGGCCCTGGCACATGGAGAACTAAAGCAACATGGGTGGGTTTTAGTCAGTAAAAGTCTGACACGCTCTTTCGCTCCATCCAGAGCGGGAGAAATCATATGATGATTCCCCACCCACAAAAAAAAAAAAACATCTACTACTTAATGAGCTTGACGGCCCGTAATAGGTAATAAGTAGAACGGGCTGGTGTCCACAACTCCACGTCTGAGCGCGTATTTTGCGTACGGGTGGGAAATCGGTTATTCGATCCACCCCAGCTCCTCGAGAATGGCCAGCAACGCCTTGATGTTGCTGACTATCTCACGTAGGTACCCGAGTTTCGTAAGTTGACGGCCCGTATAAAGGATTAACGATTCAAACTTTGGTTCGTCCAACCTAATTCCGATGACTTAATGGCATGATGATGTAGATGGGACAACCGCATTGATCTCCGACAGTAAAAAAAAGGGAATAAAATTGTAAATTCAGAATCATTTAATTGCGATGAAAAAGCGAGTATTTTTTCGAAGATAAAACTGAAGTGGAACCCTAAAAAACTATGGCGTAACTTTATCTAAGTCAAGGACAAGGCGACTGAGATGATTTATTAATATTATTATCTGGAGGGTAGACGATAATCATGGAAGCACTCTTCGTTACTTAGGTCCTATGAAACCAGTGTCTGACAGTATGTCTGGTCGTTACTTTGTTTATAACTCGAGAACCATAGTATGGCAGATTTTCTTGACTTTCGCTCTAATTTAGGGCCCTACCCCGCTGGGACGCCATGGCGGAGCTATGAGGTCGTGATATCAACAAAATTTATATAATATGGCTACCTATGCAAGAGAGCCGGTGAAAATGGCCGCGATTAACCGCTAGTTGTTGAGAGTTAAGAAAACCGGCAATTTTTTTTTTATCTAAAACATGTGACATCTACTAACTCGCAAAAAGTCTGCGTGGTGGATTATGAACTACTCCTCGCAACATCAAAGTTTGACTTGGTCAAAGCACTTTTTTCAAATAGGCATAAAAGGAAAGAAAGAAAACTATTTTATTTGCGACACGCACAGAACATAAAAACATTAAAAAGAACATAGGAACTTTAAGATTAATACAAATAACAAAATGGTAAAAGATATAAAATAAATTAAAAGAGTAAGACCTGTGCGAGGCCAAAAAGGCTCCTATCTCAGCATAATGCTACGATATTTGTAAAAAAAAACAACTACCCAAACTAGTAAACTAGTAAAAGGCACTTTTAAATGTCAACATTTACATTAAAAACTAAAAAACACGCTTCCATTGAAAACCAAATTAAAAAGTACAAAATAATGGAAAAAAAGCGTGGGGTGCTTTTTAAGGTATTTTTTTTAATGATATCAGGCACCCCACGCTTTTTTCCATTATTTTGTACTTTTTAATTTGGTTTTCAATGGAAGCGTGTTTTTTAGTTTTTTAAACTATTATTTATTTTTTAGGGTGTTTCGAATTTTGAGACGTATGTCAGCGTAGTTTGTGACGTATGTCAGCGTAGTTTTCGAAGACAGTTTTTTTTTGCTGTCCTGGTAACCCTGGCAAGGATAATGGCACGAATTAGTTTGTGACGTGTGTCAGCGTAGTTTTCGAAGACAGTTTTTTTGCTGTCCTGGTAACCCTGGCAAGGATAATGGCACAAATTTATGAAATTATTGCATTGTCATCGGTCCGTGACAGATGTGCAAATTTTGAATGAAATCTGGTCGTTTAAAGTGGGTCAAAATCGCGCTATAAGGAGTCCGTTACAAACAAACATACAAACATACAAGTGAAGCTAATATAAAGCGTGTAAATAGAATTGATCTAGTCCCTCATTCCAAAATGTAGTTTTTTATGGAGAAGAATAGGCAAGAAACTCCACCGTCACAGAGAGGAGAACTGTGTCCCAGGAGTAGGAACATTTTAGATCAAGTACGCTTATGCTACCAAACCCAACAGAAATAGAGAAACTACTTGTTAGCACATATCAGGAGTTCAGAGATAACTTCAGAGCAAAGTTTACGAAACTAGTTATCAGGTTTACGCCTTTTAAACTGATGTAAGAAACGAAAAAATAGTGCGTGGAGTCCCTCCGTGCGGAAGAAGTGAAACTTCGTAATGTGCAAATGAAAATAGGACGGGGTAAACGTTTCTGATAACATTAAAATGTTCGATTTTTCAAAAACTCTATCCGTCAAATCATTGGCGTGTGCACGAACACTTTGACGATTGTGCTTTCATACCCCCTCCATGGTAGCGTTAAACGCTTAACGCAACCTTGTTGAAAGTCGCATTAGAAGTTTCACTTCAAAAATAAGAGAAAATCTTGTCCTAGAAGACAGAGACACCCACGCCCCGTTAATCATTCAAAACCTCATAGTAATAGTTATTTTTATCGAAGCCCAGACAACAAACAAAACAGCCATCTATATAAAACTATTTTTATAGGTCTCTGAAGATATTTTTCATGACAATCCGAATAAAAATAGCTCGCTCATCATTTAGTTATAACTCAGAAACGGCTTGTCTGTTTTTCGTGCGGGTTTTGTTTAGATGTCATTCTGCTGATGACGTTTCTAAGGTCAGTTTTAACAAAATAAGATTTAGGGCTAAATTCACTGACTGCACACTTGAAAGCCGCTGCTAAAGTTGATACCAGCGGGCGATCAAGACCATCCATCGACACCTCATTTTTCAAATGCTGATAAGAAGTTTAAAATAAAATAAATAAATATCTTAGGACAACCAACACATCGTTATCTGATCCCAAACTAGGCAGAGTCTGTACTATGGTAACCAGACAACTAATAAATATACTTATATATTTCTAAATACAATACATATTATTATAGTTAAATTACACCCAGACACAGAACAAATAATTGTGCTCATCACACAAAGATTTGTCCTGGGTGGGAATCGAACCCAGTCTTTGTAGTCAGGGTCACTAACCACTAGACTAACAGGCCAATCATAAGAAGAAGAAAGAAGAAGTTTTTTTAGAAGTTATGAGGGAACAGATGAACATACATGCTCACATTTCGGTCAAAATCATATCCATTCGTTTTTCTTCGCCGAAGTTGGGTAAAAATTGGCTACTTGCCGCAACTTAATGCCCATATGGTTTTAGCACATTTGAAAATATCAACTTTCTTCAGAAATTTTAATCTACTATAAGGTTTAACTCTGTAACTGTCACAGATCAAATATACTAGTGGGGTAATTACGCTATGCACTACCAATTACAATGCTTTTCATATAGACAATTCAACAACATTCATTGCATTATTTACGTTATTTTTTAAACGTATGAAGTAATAGATTATTAATCTTTCAAAATCCTTCAATTTGTGAAAGAAAGTATTAGGTTTTTTTATTTTAATATTTGCAAGAGATATCCAATCTCAGCGAAGAAGTTTAGTAGTGAAAAATATTTAAGAGGTCGACTCGAACTAAATATTTTTTATTGCACCTGTAATGATAGTTGTAAGGGAGATTTTAATAAATATAGGTATAGGTAATTTTTATTACATTTTATGTCCTGCTTTCCTTCAATGTAATACCAATTAAATGCTTTCAAAACTATATGTTTCCACTCTCAACTTTAGTGGAAACGGTTCCTTATAATGCGGACAGATGAGTTTAATTTGACGTAATTTTCGCCGCTGAAAATAAGTCAAGGAAAACTATTACTGGTTTACTGACCTTTGTTAATTGTAATCGACTCATTTTGCACTAAATGTTTAAAACGAATCCATTGTAATATCAGGACAAATTTTCAATTACGTAAATAACACTGAGTAGGTATTTACAGTGGTTTGGGCTGAGCGTTCAGTAACTCCTGGAGTTGTTGTAGATATGTAGCAGATATTTATTGTTCACAATGCACCCTTTGACTGCTTCAGTTGTATTATTTTATTTTTTATTTTATCTTGTGTTAATTTTTTTATTTTTGTTTTAATTGTTTAATTGTGCTAGTTATTTATTTTAATTGTAATTTCTTTTTTGGTTTTAATTGCATTTTTACGTAATAATAGTTTAGTAAGAAACACATCTTACCCACCTGTCTACTAGTATCATGCCACAAAATGGGGTCTGGTGACCTGTAATACAGGTTTTTCTGAAACCTACATCAGGCACCAGCTCTTACAATGTGAATTATTATCTATAGTCAAAACTGTTATGCTACAAACCATTGTGAGAGAAATAAATAAACTTTTATTATTATATATTATTTATAATTATTCTTATTAGGTACATTTACCTAGACTGGCCAATATCCTTAAAATCCGTTTAAATTCTTATACATACATTTAAATCGAATAACTTATAACCTATTTGTGCAAAGTCACCGCAAAAGGTTTCAATGTACCTATACTTAGAACACCGACTAATTTAATGATAGGACAAAAAGTTTAAAAATATAGTTTTAAATTGGCATAGGGCATAACAAAAAACTAGGCAGATAATGATGGTGATCTGACTACGTCACAATCATCATCTGCCTAATCTTTTCCCACTGTATTGTGGTAGGATTCTTGTCTAACCGAATGCAGCTGGATACCAGTATTTTACATTAAGCAATTGCCTATCTGACCTCCACAACCCAGTTACTGAGTTATACGATGCCCTTTGATACGACTGGTTATCAGACTTTCAGGCTAGTGACGACATTCAGATCACAATATACCAATGATAAAAAAAAACGCTACACTACTCAAACAAAACATATACATAGTTAAAAGATAAATTCAGAAGGTCTTTTTTTCAAACAGTTAAAGAGTTATTCCTGAAACTGTATGTCAATAACCACAGCACAATAATAAAATATATTTATTCTCTATCATGCATCTCACACAAAAACAAATTGAAGCAAAATCACTATCAAATCAACTGATAAATCCCCCAATCTCCCAACGAATTGTTAACCCTAAGCTTTCAATACAATTGAGCTTTTGCAATAGCACTTTTGTACTAGTATGTACATACATACATCCACACTTCATAGCGTTTCACTATTTACTCCTGAATATACCCAATATTATGTACTACAATTTGCAATATAATCTGTTTAGCCACTACAGCAGACAAAACTAGCAGAATCCTATGTTTTGGCACCGAAATCGAAAACGCAACTCAATAGATCCACACTATTTGCTAAAAAACAGAAAGGATTGATGTGTGTTGAAACTGAAGGTTAAAATATACAAAACCATTGCCTTACCTAAGCGTATACAGACTCCTCGAACTGAACAAATCCAGTAATGTATTAAAATCACATCACTTTCTTCTCTTCATCACAAACATCAAATCACTACCCATCAGTCCCAAAAAACGTACAATTTATTAACAACTAAATACGGAAAACACAACACTAGCACTCGACACGGCACTATTTTCCAACATTATACACAAAATGAAAAAAAAATACAGAATTTTTACGGAATATTTTCGGTTATTTTCGGTTTTTCGCGTATAAAAATTGGGGGAAAATGTATTTATAAATGTTTTAGCGGACGGCCGGGTGTTCGCCCGCTGCCGCGTACCTCGGAATTCGGATTTAGGTTAGAAACGGCGGGCTATGGCGCCACCCACACATGCGCAGTAGTGTACAGACACGGACAAAGATTATGAAAGTTCCAGATGAGATAATAATGTGAAGTGCTTTTGTGTGTAAGCTTGAGTGGTGGGGTGAAACAAGGAATTGTTTACGTAGTTATAGACTTTTGTAATGGTTGTTTTAGCTAATATTCAATCTTATTTAGGCATTTATGTAGATATCATTATGATGTTAGCGATAAAATCTGTATTTCTTGTTAAAGTGATTTTATTTTTACTTGTTACAGCCTTTAGCTTTCATCACGAAATACAGGGGTGGGAGAAACATCGACGCGCAAACTATAAATTCAGTCCATGATTCTAGACCCCCGTTACTTTTTTAGCCGGTCATCAAAAATGCAATACCCAAGTGGTCTAAATGATACTCTCTCTCTTTTTATGACACTCAAAAAGCAAAATATTTGTCTTGAATAAACATTCTATGTTATAAGCTTATTTTATTCAATTTGGAACTGTATTAGAGAACACAATGAACTTAAACTGCAATTCAACTGCTGACTGCTATAAAGAAGACAGGAATCTAAACTCTTCCCATAAGGGAAAATGCCAAGACATCCCGCGAAATTTAAATTTTCTTACGTTTTTAGGAAAAATGTCGAAATGGGATTCACGGCCGTAACAAATATTTAATTACAGTATTATAATCATTAAACTCATAATACAACCCTCCAAGTTCAAAATTATAGCCCTACTAACTTTTGCCAGCGGCTTAGCCCGTATTTAGTAATAAGTAACCTATTTGTTAATCCAGCCTATAATCTATATGTATGTCAAATTTCATCCGTTGAGCCGTTTTTACGTGATTGAGTAACAAATATAAACACTTTCACATTTATGGTGAACCAAACACACTTTTACCATATGTGTGAAAGTGTGTATGTTCGGATGTTTAGATGTTTGGATGTTTGTTGCTCAATCAGCATATCAGAAATAGGATTAATGACTATTTCATGAAATCCTACTAATATTATACATGTGAAAATTTGGATGTTTGTTACTCAATCACGCAAAAACCGCTGAACAGATTTAGATGTAATTGGGTACGCAGATATTTTATAACCTGGATTAATACATAGGATATTTTTTTACCCCGGTAGCGGGATAATTTCCGACCCATATGCGGACAAAGCCGCTGGCGAAAGCTAGTATCAAAATAAATAAAACACATGACAAGAAAGACGTGATTGGACGATTTTTTTATTTCATATAGTTACTTAGCAGTTTAAGTTATATTTACAATTCTTATCAATCAACCAACTCATCATCAACCCAATGAATAAAAAAGAATTAAAAAATTTATAAGAAAAAAACACATTTGATTTTTGCGTACTCTCAAGAAAGTTTACTAGATATACCAACGTATACTACCTACCTCACCATCTACAAAAAAAAACACAATTCTATGCGTCTTAACGCACACAACGACGCATCTTCTGGCAGACTCAGCGGCGTTTACGTAGATCGCAGCTCTCTGCTATTACTGAAAATACTTGTAGTCACTCGGACACACTGTAGACTTGAGATTACCACGGGAACTCACTGATACTGGAGGGAAAGATGAGAACTTTGTGAGTTCTTTACTAAGGTATGACGAATTCACGCGAAAATGAGATCGGTCAATTGAATGATATTAGCGTAAGTATTTGCCAGTACAAAAATTTCTTCCACATACTTTCGAGATGATTATCGGCAGTAAGCCCGTAATTACAGTCAGCGTCAATAATATCGGGACGAACAGTCTGTTTAAACTGATTTTAACAACTATTTAAATTAAATATTTACTCAATGACACAGGGAATGTTTCAGAATGAAAATAGTACACGACAATCATTATGACAAGAACTTTATCTAATGGAGATAAAATTATTTTTTATAGTTGTTCAGATCATTTTGAACAGTCTGTTCATCCCGATATTGTTCATGCTGACTGTAAAACCTACATTTGGGTATACGGTCGGTAACAAAAAAATCAACCAGTAAGCAAATGATTCTGGCTTAACGTCAGATGCGCCAAACTTACCTAATCACAACAACACACACATGTATGCCACAATTTTTTTTTTTTTACTCTTTTAATTTATCTATGGACACACAGCTCCCAACATATTTATTATTCTAGCGTATGATACTCATGGGCCGCAGCTAAAAATCAGCGTCTAGTCGTACACCTTATGCTGCTAATCTGACATTATAGTGAGTTTAGGCCCTTTTGTCATTTGAATCAATGTTTTTTTTTTAAAACGATATCCGGATTTTTCTATACAGTAAGTATATTAGTACTAGCTTTTGCCAGCGGCTTCGCCCACGTGGAGGTCGGAAATTATCCCGCGGGAACATACTACCGGAATAAAAAGTACCCTATGTGTTATTCCAGGTTATAAACTATTTGTGTGCCAAATTTCATCTAAATCGGATCAGTAGTTTTTGCGTGAAAGAGGAACAAACATACATACATCCATACATCTAAACATGGATGTATAGATAGCAAAATCTAGTATTATTAGAAAGCTGAAGAAAGTGTTTGTTTGGTTGAACGCGCTAATCTCAGGAATAGCAATTGAAAAATTGTTTTATTGTTTGGTAGTCCATTTATTGAAGAAGGCTATATAACATCACGCTAAACCAGTACTGATAAACAGTGAAAAATGTTACAATAACGGGGAAAAGTTATTCCTTTTGCGAGCTTCCGTTACGTGCGCCGCGTATCCGGTTGAAGTAACACGACAACCATGTATAACGGAATTGTTCCTCTTATAAAGTTCTACAAAAAAAAACGCGATAGCAGACAGACATATGTCTGTCTTTCAAGGTTGGTTTACTATAACTTTTTTAATTGTAATCAATGTAATCAATTCTAAGTTTTATAAAGCTGAAGAGTTTGTTTGGTTGATCGTACTAATCTCAGAAACTACGGTTAGTGTTTGATAGCCCATTTATCAAGGAACGTTATAGACTATATAAATTCATGCTAGGACCCTAAGGAGTCAAAAGAATAAAACACGAATATGAAGGCCTCGCAAGGGCAGGCGATTCGATGCGACGAGATGGGTCAGAGGAACAAGAAATTTGACGCGGACGAAGTCTCAAGCAGAAGCTAGTTTTAATATATATCCATAAAAATGTGCACAGACTATCCACATAATTATCACAAACTGACTACCTTCCCATAACATTCCATCACAAAGTCTACTGCCTAACTCGAATGATTGTCGCTTTAAGCGACATAAAATCGAGGGCCACTAGTAGGTACCTCCATGCCGTTACGTATGACGCAGTGATTCAGTGAACACGTGACGAAGACTGACAGGATTGTAGCACACGTATATATCACGCTTCTAACGATACTTGTAGTCAGCAGAGTTAGAACAGTTGACAAAGTAATCAGGAAATTATGTGGAATAGGTCCATGAAACCATACTTTTTCTCTTTTATTGACATGAGAATAGCTCCATCATAATCAGCCCATACTTATCCCACTTCTGAAACAAAGACCTACTCTTTGTGAGTGGGAGTGGGCTGGGCTATAGTCCACCACGCGAGTCCAGTGTAGGTTGACAGATGTCGTATTAAATCTTCGAATTTTTGGTTCTAGGACATGCCGATTTCCTGATGATGTTTTCCTTCACCGTTTTGAAAGCTGTGGTGATGAAATGAAATATACAAAGTAAAGTCGCTGCCTGGGGTCGAACCTACGACATACAACTCGTAAGTAGAGGCTGCTACCACTGGGCCAACACTGTTTTCGTAATGAGGGTAGGTAGCCAAAACACGGTCACCCATCAAAGTTCGTGTGACTTGACCACTGTTGACCAATGTCATAAATACATACACAACTATGACAATGTGGACAGATGACAGATAGTGTTCTCTCACACTTGAATGCGAGAAAAGTGTAATAATTGTAAAACTATACAATCCAGGATAAACAGTAGCCTAAAGACAAACACCATGATCTGGGATCCATTTATAATATTAGTAAGGAATATGTCAGGCACAGTAAAAAAATATCTGAACATCGAAAAAGTCATGAGTCTTGGACAAATACACAATCGTAGCACAGTCTTCTGAATAAGGCCGTCACTTCACAAACATCTAAAAAATTCAAATCGGGAGAGTGCTATCAAAATAGGGAGAGGTTTATGATCGATTTTTATGATTAGGGGAACCTTAACGACCTTTTAAAGTATACCTACCTATACGTACTGGCAAAACAAACATTGCTTGCAGAACAATATCATTCTCATTTATCATCCCAATTTATTTGGGGTCAGCGCAATATCTCCTTTTCTTCCACACTTCTCTATAAGTCGTCCTCTTGGACTCACAATGTGAATCATGATTTGGATAGAAAGGGTCTATCCAAATCATGATTCACACTGTCCATCCATCGTTTCTTTAGTCTCCCCTTACTCTTATAGCCTTCGATTTATGAATCACACCACTCAAAACTTTCCTCTTTCCTCCGTATCACGTGCCCATACCATGACAACATGAAGGTTGTTTGCAGAACAACATAAAAGTTTTTTACTTAAAAAATATAAGGTAACTTAACCCTGCCTGTCTGATATGGGATCCGTTATATAATAAATATAAAATAGTCAAGGTACAACGTAATTTTTTACGTACTATGCAATTCAGATGTCAACTTCCACGCTTAAGGTAAGCGTGAAAGGCCATAAGATAAAGACCGATTAAGAATGTAAAATTTATTCTCGCTTGAGAAGAGACGAATAATTCTGCATATAATGGCACTGCACGACGTTTATCTAAATTGTATAGACCTTAGTAATGATATTAAACTTGTAGTTCCTAGATCTACTCATCGACGTGGAGTGCGCTATTACCGATTGTTTGATCAGGTTTCCATCCGGACAAACACTGGTAAACGTGAACCCCTTCCGCGTCTCTCGCAAATGTACAATGAACATTTCATAGATATAGATTTATTTATGCTGAATAGACATGCTTTTCGAAGTCAAGTTAATGATATACTGAACAAATTAGACAAATCATGTGGTAAGTAACTGGTCAGTCTGAAAGGAATTAAACAGTGGGTGTGAAATCATCAAATGACGTCTCCAATTCCAACTCTCCGGAGGGTGTGTTAGAATTTTACTGACTAACACCCACCCGTGTTCCTTCAGTTGCCCATATGCCAGGGCCACGGTAGCTCTTTCAAACAGATCCGCAACCCTGGCAGTTGCCGCCGAGCCGTGCCTGGTCCGCCGCAATTATACCTAAAGTGGTTGAATTCATCCCTTAAAGAGGTTAAATATAAAAGTTTAATAATAATAATCAATAATAATAATGGTTTATTTTCTCTTCACAAAGCTGACTTAAAGTTAATGTGTACAAAAATAAGGTCTCAGCTGTATTTCACCTTTGTGAGAGACTGGTGCCTGATATAGTTTTTTAGAAAAAAAACCTGTGTTACAGGTCACCAGGCCCCATCCACGGCTAGAATTAGCTAGTAGGTACAGGGATACCGTGCAAGAGTCGCAGGCAAACAATATGCATAGGTAACAAAAATCAAAACCAAGTAAGAATACAAAAATAAAATAAAAAATATGTTTAACACAACTAAAGTATTAAGTAATAAAATATATAAACAACAAAAAAAAAATTAAAGATTAAGAAAAATATAAAAAAGATTAAAAAATCTGCAGAAGTTGAGTTATGTTGTGAGACGATATGTGAGTCAGTGTATGTCTTGTATGAAGTGTTAGACGAGAAGGAGATGTATGTGAGTAATTTAGATGTGCAGCGTATGAGTGTAGGTTTGTTTTTGTGGTGTGAGTTGAGCGAGAGTTGTTTTTTATATTTTTTATAGGAGGTTAGAAGGTTAGAAACAGCTATTTATGTTTGGGGTTTGTCAAATTAGTTTTACTTCATGACGGACAAAACATTCTCAGTTTTATTATAGTCTAAGTTTGTTTGGAAATTGGGTGTAAGATTTGTAAATATATACCGAGATATCTATAAAAATTCCAGCTGTCAGTCGCGGATCCTTGATATTCGTAACGTGTAGTCAAAACCTCGAAACGCTGACAGCCAGTCTTATCGTGTTTTACTATTCTCTAACTAGGTTGTGAAGATCAGATAGGCACGCACATCCGGTTAAAGTGAAAGAAGACAACATAGTTGGGAAAAGGCTACAAGGAGTTAGGTTATGATGAAGAAGAGTTGAATATTGATAGGTCGTATAAGTTCTTGCTAGCGCCGGTCTTCTGGCTAAATAATAAAAGCCGCACGCGTCGCGCGTCGCAAGCAGTCGCGTTGAACTGACCACACTCAATACACTTTCCGTAATAATTTTATTATCTCTTGCCATCAGAAAAATAAATGTAACTTGTCGTCATTCGATGGACAAAGGTTACTGGATCAATCAACTGTTTTTAGAGTTCCGTTGCCAAATGGCAAAAAACGGAACCCTTATAGATTCGTCGTGTCTGTCTGTCTGTCTGTCCGAGTATGTCACAGCCACTTTTTTCCGAAACTATAAGAGCTATGCTGTTGAAACTTGGTAAGTAGATGTATTCTGTGAACCGCATTAAGATTTTTACACAATAATAGAAAAAAAACAATAATATTTGGGGTTCCCCATACATAGAACTTATGGATAGGTCTTCAAAAATGACATTGAGGTTTCTAATACCATTTTTTTCTAAACCGAATAGTTTGCGCGAGAGATACTTCCAAAGTGGTAAAATGTGTCCCCCCCCCCCCCCGTAACTTCTAAAATAAGGGAATGATAAAACTAAAAAAAATATATGATATACATTACTACGTAAACTACCACCGAAAATTGGTTTGAACGAGATCTAGTAAATAGTTTTTTTTTAATACGTCATAAATCGTAAACTACAATTTACCGACTCGCACTTGGCCGGTTTTTTGTAATTGTTCGAGGAACATAGATATTTTTACCAATTTCCAAAAACCAAAGCATAACTTTAATGAACATGTCACTGTCATTTAAAGGTGGAACATAAATGGAACGATGACATAGTTTTTTTTTTTTCAATTTCATTAGTTTTTGATATCGATACCCAACACATAGAAAAGTTTTGCCACCTAATTTAATTTGAACCCGTATATTACTTGGACATTGAATAAATAAATTAGAAATGTACCGACGAACGTGGTTTACACAGATTTCAATTAATCGAATGAACTTCCAAGATTCGCATCAGCTGCCGAAACCTCACGTTGAAACATGCGGTTTTTCAACTGGTACAGAAACCATTTCCCCATTTCTTCCCGTGGGTGTCGTAAAAGGCGACTAAGGGACTTACTAGAGAATGGGCAGCAGCGTTCTCTATGCATTTTACCACCATACTGCGATCGCCAACCCGCCTGCCAAGCGTGGCGATTATGGCAAAGCCCCCCAAATTGGGGGAGGCCTAAATCCAGCAGTGGACGTTTTACGGCTGAAATGATGATGATGACAGAAACCATGACATGTCAAGGAGTAAACCAGGAAGAGACGTGCCCTTAGGATAGGTAAGGATTTGCGAGCCGTACCGATACATTATTTCTTGGACCACCATTTCAGCAGAAAGACGTCCACTGCTGGCCATAGTCCTCCCGCAAACACCTCCACTTCGACAGTGCTTATCGTTTTCTTGAGAGGGTTTGCCAGAATCGCCACGCTTGGTAGGCGGTTTAGCAATCGCAGTATGGTGATAAAATGCATAGAAAACATTGGTACCCATTCTCTAATAAGTCCCTTAGTCGCTTTTTACGACACCCACGGGAAGAGATACGATGGTGCTACTCTTTACATCCAGCATCACACGGAATATTGAATTTCTTGGACAATGAATAGCAATAATAATAATATGGTAAATATTGATTGATTCATATATCCTGTAAAAGCCATGTGCAGTTACATAATAAAATACTATAGATTAATCATAGCATCTCCGAGTTTAGTGATACAGGATGAGTTTTTGGAAGGAACTTCATTATCATCTAGACATCTAGACAAATAAATAAAATTGGAGTGTCTGTTTGTAATATTAAAATAACCGCTTTTTACTAAGTGTATATGGATGTATACACGGTTCATATACCAAAACAACATTTTTTACATTTTTTTTCTGTCTGTCTGTCTGTTTGTTCGGGCTAATTTCTGAAATGGCTAGACCGATTTTGACGGGACTTTCACTGGCAGGTATCTGATGTAACAAGTAGTAACGTAGGCTACTTATTTTAGGGGAAAAAAAAAATAGAAACTCACGAAACAAAAACGAACAAAAAACGTTTTTGTTAAAAATACCACGTGGACGAAGTCGCGGGTAATTACCTATATAACCTAGATTATTGCATTCTTAATACATTAACCGCGGTAGTGCGTCCTCTTGCGATAATTTCCGACATAGACGCGGGCGAAGCCGCGGGCAAAATCTAGTACGTTTTAAATTCTCTGCATACTTGGTGAAAGAGAGCCAGACAAATTAGAGAGAAAACTTTTACATGTTGACTGAAAAAAGAACTTCATTTCAAACAGCATAACACACTAATGGGCAAGGAGACGAATTTGTATGGAAAATGGTTTAAGGACCAATAACGATACAGTTTTCATATTTAACTAGTAATATTTTATACCACCTTGTGCATTTGCACATTAAAATGTAACCTGGATTTTGTGAATAATATACTTCTAGAATTTACGGGATCTTCAAGGGCCGCTGGCGGCCGGCTATAGCTGCTGTAGCTGCAGAAAAACCTCAGAATGTCTCAGAAGACTGACTTTAAGTTTTTGAGTAATTGCTCACTATCACTGATTGGCATTGGCTTGATATTGTAAGACTGGTTCAGTCTAAATATTATACCTATAGGTTCGCAGAAGTATACCTATAGATAGAGATTCACCCACATCTACACTTAAATTATAAGGCTGAAGAGTTTGTTTGGTTGAACGCGGTAATCACAGGAAATACTGGTCCGAATAGAAAAAATCTTTTTGTGTTGGGTAGCATATTTATTGAGAATGGTTTTAAGCTGTATAACATCACGCTACAATCAAAAGGAGCGGAGTAGCAACGAAAAATGGACGAAAACTGGCAGGCAATTCGATGCGACGGGAAGGGTCAGGGGACCAAAAATTTGACGCGGACGAAGTCGTGGTCAGAAGCTAGTTTCATATAATAGAAGGTATCGTCAGTGTTGGTGTACATTAAATTATATTAAACAAGTTTTACCAAGGGATATCGTATTACCCAGTAACTGGGGTGTGGATGCACCATGTTAAATAAATACTGGCACTCGGCTGCATCCGATTAGATTGGACGCCGCCCCCCCCCCCCCCCCATAGTTAGGTAAGGATAGGCAGATGATGAATAAAGTATATTCTGAATATTCTATCTATTTATCTATCCACCTGTAGATTAATATGGCAGATGTACTGTATCTGTTCAAACTAATAGTCCATATTATAAATATTATGTATGTGAAACAAAAGACGCCCGCGCATCATGTGTAGCATTATTATAAACAACGCATAAAGTCTGCCAAATATTAAATTAATTTTATGACTAAAGTATGTATATTAAAGAATATGTTTTGACTTATAAAGTCGATTACACACCTATGTCCAGAGGGGTAATTGCGGAACTTTTTATCGGTAGGGCTTGGTTTAATATTCATAGCTAAACAACATTCATTGCGTTATTTACGTTGCTGAGCCGACAATTTATTCGAACAAATGACGCAATGGTTTAGAAATAATCTTCAATCCCATTCAGATTCTGATAAATTGTGCGTTTCGCAATTAGGGTGCAGATGTGAGTGGAAACGCCGGGAGGGGACCCCCTAAGTAGTGCCCAAATTGGTCAGGTTCGTAGGAATCGCAACCGGCGTGTGTGTATAACTAACTGTATGAACACGAGGAAAAAGGAGTAGGATCGTAGCAGGTGGTATTCCGTAGTTTCTGCCTACCCCCGTAGGAAAAAGGTGTGAGTTTATACAGTGTAGTTTTTAACCAGTGCATAAATTTTAACAACTAAAACGAGTTATAATAACCATGCAATTTTTATTTTGATATATCTTAGTACAAAAAATTAAGTTATCGTTAACGAAAGATGTTTATTTTGAAACTGGTTTTTATGATAACTTGCGCGCGGCACTGGCGCGGCGGCGAAGGTCAACGACCGAGCGTTCAAGTACCTACCAACTGTTCAATTGGTCAAGATTCTAAGAAGTTCGAAGTACCTACGCCGGCGCGCGGTTATTGACCTATTCCTATTATCGATATCATATATTATTACGAAATATGTAGAATGTCCACAGTTTGCTGATTCAAGGTTGGGTAAAATTTAAAAAATAAAGTATTGAAAAAATTGTTGAAATGTGTTCTATTACTGATACTAAACCACCAAAAAAAAAATTGCACACTGGTTAATTTTTTTTTCCTGTATACATATGTATGGATGTCCGTGGTCCGTACCTATCCTTTCTTATTTTAGTTAGGAGTATGTCGACGTGCACATGGACTTTATGAGATTATATTGCGTTCTGGATTTTCAGCTCTCGGTGTTGAAGCATTGAGAATGCAACAGAGTATCTCAGCGAGTCGAAAAAAAATACTGTTCGATTTTGAACTCTAGGCGCCAAGCAGTTCGTTGAATATCCAGTGCGCAAAAATATCCAACAGCGACACCATTACGTCTGTTTGAACCAAGGATTAATGTATTTGATTTTTGTACTCATGCCTTGTGTGTGTTTGCTTGGGGGACTTGTCGCTAAGCAATAACAGCTGCATGGGTCGATCTTGGTGCGGTTGGTTTGTGGATGGGTGACCATTTTTGCACATCAAGACCCCTCTGTGCCTCAGAGAGCACGTTAAGCCGTTGGTCCTGTCTGTCGTTCTCGGATCCTTGTCTGACTACCAGCTTTACTAAGGGATATTGAATTATCAGTCAGATAGACAGTCCCTTCTTGTAAAATACTGGTACTTCCAGTCGAGCCGGATGCAGCTGAAAAAAAATAAGTACCTACCTACCTACCTAACCAAGTACCTACCTGACCACCACACCCCAAGTAGGTACTTTTGAAAGATACCCCTTGATAAGACTGGTTGTCAGGTTTTCGAGCTTCTGTCTATTTGGAAACCTATTTATAATTATGATCTAGTCCGTAAACATGCGTTTTTAAATTTGACTAAAACTGGTGAGGGTCTAAGAGCCCAGCAGTTTCAAATGAACATAAAAAACAATTTTTGGGCGTTCCGGAAAAGACACAGAGGCATTAAAAAGAAAAAATAGAACAGTTTGTTTACAAGCTAACTCACATAACAACGTTTACAATACACAATTTATGTTGCGGTCAGGTTAACTGCATTACGTCACTGCTGATCCATTAAAATTAACGTCGTAAATATAAATGTTCCTGTTTCGTAACGATCGGTGATTTATTTTTAATGAAACGCTTTAAGATTGAACGGTGATTGAACCAGATTTCTAAGTAATTTCTATAATATTGTCCTTCTGTTTG
Source organism: Aporophyla nigra (assembly GCA_947507805.1). Taxonomy (NCBI): domain Eukaryota; kingdom Metazoa; phylum Arthropoda; class Insecta; order Lepidoptera; family Noctuidae; genus Aporophyla; species Aporophyla nigra. Next base: position 14,465,039 of record OX382316.1, on the reverse strand, counting down.
TACTACTTAATATTTCAATTACCTTTAGTGAATCCAAGGCATTCGATTAAACCAAATAAGTATAGTTATTAGAAACATCAATCATAGCTTTCTCAAAACAAAGATACAGACAAACATACAAGTGAAGCTAATATAAAGCGTGTAAAAACACTATAGTCAGCCTTTTTTTTTCATTAAAAATTTAATATAGTGCCATCTATAATACAAACTAAAAACCACGACAGCAGCTTGCGAGTGACCGTTCTAGGAGGTTACTAAACATGCAATTCAATACAGCGCCATCTAGTTTACGTTAATCAAACTATTACATCAGCCTACCTACGAAACTTTTTGTCCGAAGTGTAGTACTGATTTACAATAAGAGATGGCGCAGTCTACACCACCAGCTGTGTTATTGGGATCTGCTACTCTACAAAATGATTGCCAAGCCACGACATGTGAATTGATTAATGGTGGCTATATTTCTTGTCACCATTAATTATTGTATTGGTCATTGACGTCATAGAGCCATTACCTACATGTTCAAGCTGTTATCCCCCACATTTTTGTAGCAAGGAAGTACTCCCTTCCGTCATAGGATTTCGGTCAAAGTTCTACATTGTATCATTTTATATCCCAATAGATAAAGTAGCTGCAGTGGATCGTAAAAAGAAGACTCAAGTTTTCCCATGACACGGAAAATGAGGTCGCCATTGCAGCGTCAGATTTTAATGACAGTTGGTTATAAAAATATTACTCTATCCAGATGTAATTTAACTCGCTTTGACCATGGAATCATGGCACAAAATGGGGAAAGGCCTATAGGTACCTTCTTAGCATAATCATATCAACATTAACACATTTTAGTCATCTGCCTTCAAAGCAAGAGTGAACAGACATCTTCTGAGCACGCTAATTCCATCATAGACCTCATCCATCGCTTTCCATCGGAGGGGTAATTGCGGAACTTTTTATCGGTAGGAATTGGTTTAATATTCGTAGTTAAACAACATTCATTGCGTTATTTACGTTGCTGAGCCGACAATTTATTCGAACAAATGACGCAATGGTTTAGAAATAATCTTCAATACCATTCAGATTCTGATAAATTGTGCGTTTCGCAATTAGGGTGCAGGTCAAGAGCAAGCCTTTTTTTTTCTTTACAGGACATTTTTTTTTAACTGACACTGAATTCGCTTAACACTGTAGAATACCATCAAAAATACCTGCATTTCTATTTTCATGGGTTACAAAGATATTTAATTTCCTGTTTGGCCCAGAAGTCAGCAACGCTTACACCTTTCGCTGACGCAAATATAAGGTCCTCACGCGAACAGGTGTGCCAGGGCCAGGGACATACAGCGCAAGATGAAAGGTGGGCCATGGTCTGCGGGGAGATGCCGCATATATCATTGAGTATTGGAACTAGCTGAAAACCTTATCATCCCTGGAGTAGCACTCTATTCATTTTAGACAGAAACTAAGTATCTGTATCCTTTGAAAAATATGTAACGGTAGAAATCTTTAGGTTGAGTTATATTCTATAGCCTACAGACTTACCTAAAGAAATAATTCCTTAAGGACAGCTTTTTGTCCCTAGAGTAGCACTTGTCGGCTCCCAGGACCTGTATCTCTGTTCCTATACCTGTTCCTTGGGCATAGAGAAGGTATCCCTGGGTGGATCCTAACCTACAAAGCTTTGCTTACTCTGAATGAACAAAATTTTTATCTAAATTCTTTACAATCAATCCAGTTTCTAGGAAATAAGATAACTTTACTAGTACTACTCAAAGAGAGTTAAATGTCCCAAAACTTGATTTTCTTCATAACTTCCGAATGCGACACTATCGCTGTTTTCATAATTTCATGAAAAATATTTTTGTCTCAGCCTTTTCTTTTAACAATTAACGATTTAAAGTCCACCGAAGCAGTTGTAACAATGTGACTATGGCAGCGCCTTATTGTCGTAGCAGTAGGGTCGGCTTTCGTAGTGCAACTCTTATAACTGATTTGCAGTTTACTGAACGAGCAAGTGTGGGTTTTCATAATAAAATTTAAACGTTAAGGAGAATGCGCTAAGGAAGCCCGCGAAATTCAAATTGTCTTACGCTTTTTGCAATTTGCATGTCAGTGTCAGATTGTATCTACTTATAGTAATATTATAAAGCTGAAGAGTTTGTTTGTTTGTTTGATTGAACGCGCTAATCTCAGGTCTGAATTGAAAAATTATTTTTGTGTTGGGTAGCCTATTTATCGAGAAAGGCTATAGGCTATATACCATCACGCTTCAACCAAGAGGAGCGGAGCAGTAATAAAATGTTGCAAAAACGGGGAAAATCGCACGGCTAGGTGATTTGACGCGACGGAAAGAGTCGGGGAAACAAGCAATTTAACGCGGACGAAGTCGCGGGCAGAAGCTAGTATAATATATGTGTTAAAATATGATACACGGCCGTAACAAATGTGACTCTACAAATCGATTCGATCAATTTATCATTAAAATCATCAATACAACCTTCTAAGTTCATTTTATCACATTGAATGTCTATTTCACGAAAAATGCATTAAATGAGATTATATGATCACTAGCATAAGTCATAAGTCATTTATTTCATAACAAAACTTTTTTACAAAAAAAAAACAACCGACTTCCTTAAAAACACTACAAAGTGAAAAATAACTTTAATTTCGGTAGTCGGTGTCTTAGGATCTGTATTTATGGTTTTTTTGCCACCGACTTCCGAAATTAAAGTTATTTTTCACTTTGTAGTGTTTTTAGGAAGTCGGTTGTTTTTTTTTTGTAAAAAGTTTTTATTTTTAAATTTTTAGTTGTGGTATTCACCCTGCACTAATTCCAAACAAACAATGCATATTTATGCGATAGCAGAAATCGTGGTTGATTTCCTGTCATTTTTTAAAGAGTTCCGGTGTCTGTCTCCCGAACTCATCATCAGTAGTCCATCTCTAGTGTCTGCTGAGGAATCAATTCTCGATGTCAACGAGTATGTCTATCTAGGACAAGATATCTTCTAACTCCTGATCGATAAGGAGTTGTACCTTCCATCATCAGCTCAACGGAATATAAGAATACAAGTAACGGTCTAAACGTGCCTATAATATTCAAAGAATTATCCCCTAACCTTCTAACCTTTCACTGTAAGTTCCTATATGTACTGTTCACCGATGAGGAGTTCCATGCGGTATCTTCGAAGACTATAATTAGTTCAACACGGATGGATAGATAGAACCAGCAATTATTTTTGATCTTTAGTACAATATCCAAATCACATTACGTGTACTGTTTGTTTTTGAGGAGTTCCTTCGTTTATCTCCCAAAGTATACATCAAATCTTCACAAAATTAATATGGGACCACCTCAGGAGTATACCCTTACGAATAAAAAAAGAATTATCAAAATCGGTTGACAATTGGCGGAGAAATCGGTGAACATACATAAAAAAAAAAAAAAAAAAAAATACATACAGTCGAACATATAACCTCCTCCTTTTTTTGAAGTCGGTTAAAAATACTTTGTGTTGAAACATTTTAAGTACCTATATCATAGATCGAACAAAAAAATAAATAATAACAAAAATACTACATTCACTGCATTCATATTTAGAATTCATCACGTATTTAAAATATAACAATATCACTAGTAAAATATATGTCAAAAAATGTATAACAAAAACATTAAATAACAAACACTGCAATAAGATTGAAAATTCAAAAATTAAGTAAGTAAGTAAGTAAATTTTATTTGTTTAAACATGGTGCACATACATTGCATGCAAGATAATAAGGAGATACAGAAAAGATCAGACATGTTCAGCCGCATACCGACCCACCTCGTCAGATCGCATCACCTGCCCGCACTGTTACGTCGTTTTCTTTTAGCGTTAATGCTGACTTTTTCCTTTTTTCTCGGCTCCTAAGGCTCATAGCGTAATTTTAAGTAGCCTACAGCCATCCTCATGAATGTGGCTATCATATAAATACTTTTTTTTTCGACTGGTAGTTTTAGAGATTCGTTTAAACAAACAAACTTTTCAGCTTTTTAGTACTACTAGTGTAGATAGTAATAGAAATAATAGATAAGGGGTTGTTTGTGAATAACACGGTCTACCATGGCTCTTCCCCCTTAAGCAGCCTCTTCTACCGAGATAGCGAAGTTTTATCTTTTAAAGAACTTACCTAACTGCTCCTTTTATTTTTCTTAACTAAAGTAAGTTAGTTACAGTTAATCTTCCCAGTTTGTTAGGTCGAGACAATTAGTAAAAGGTTTTCATAATTTCAATCACAAGAAACCCGCTGCTGAACAAAGGTCTCCCCCAATTTGGGGGGGGGGGGGGGCTTTGTCATAATCGTCACGGGTTGGCGAGAGAGAGAACGCTGCTGTCCATTCTCTAGTAAGTCCCTTAGTGGCCTTCGCAGAAGCCGAGATTAGGACTGAAACATTCGGGGCACCCAGATCTTACACAGATATTCTCAACAGACCAAGAGATCTAAACAACTTCTGGAGGGAGGTGGGCTGGTTAGAATAACCACCGATGGTCGCCATGACTAAAGCAAAATGGTCCACCTTCAGGATTAAACTGCGGAAACAAAACCCTCTAACATAGAAGATAGAGTCTTTGCTGAAGATAAAGATTTTTATTTATTTAGCTTTCAAAATGAAACCACCATCTATTGGTTGAACATTTTTAAAAGAAATCATAAACCGGAAACCCAAATAAGAAAACCGTTAAGAAAATACTTGAACAATAGGACAAAAAAGTTATTCCTATCGGTTAACGCAATTTCTTACAGAATTGTCATTAAAGAATATTGTGCTCGAAATGATAACACAGTAGCTAAGCATTCAATTGATTTATCAATATTTTTTTTTCAGTTTAATGTATTCAATATTGCTTCTTTATTTAATCAGAGGACCAAGATTTCTCTTTTTTTTAATGTTGACGTGTTTTGGCCATCTTCGTCGACACCACACGTATTTAATTTATTAAAATATGATCATTATCAGCTAGGCTGTAATCCTTTCAAGTGTAAAAACCTATTTTCAGCAGGTTAATGTCACGTAACTAAAATGCTCTATTAGCGGTTCAGTTCACTGAAAACTTAAGGTCAATGGCATGTAAAATAATCGATTGGCTCAATGTCAAGTTTTTCTTTATACCTTCTTACCTAAACATTCTTTAACGAGGTCTAATGTCCGGGTTGCACGATGTTACTTTTTACGCTAGGATAGAGGATAAATAGCAAGTGAGTGGATAATTTTCCAGGCTTGGCACCATGCTAAAACTGTATACAGGATGGTACTGCGGAGACCGAGTCTGTAGAGTAAAATGTTACGATTGGGTTGCGTAGTGGCTTCGTGTGGCAGGCTCCTAGGTCAGGCTACAACACAAGCCAGGATAGTAAAAGCGGTGGCAGGGGTCGCTAATTTTTTTTTTTTGTGTCTGTGTGTTTAGGGTTTTCTTTGCGTCAAATTTACTGCAAAAACATTTTACTTTTCTTTCTTCTTTCTAATAGCTCGAAAATAAAAACCCATCCTATTAAACTAGTGTTGACTAATACCTTGTATGTTTGGTGTCAACTGAAAATATAAGTTGGTTATTAATAAATAACTTGCCAGCTTAAAATCAGGATATGTTTTTTAACATGAGGCTAGAGTGCCTAACTTGCAAGTTTAATAGTACTATCATGTCTGTTTCCTGTACCCTGGACACACGACAGCCATCCATTCTATTTATTTGGTGGTTAAGCAAAAAACGTTATGACTGAGTCTCCATTAAAAATGCTGCAACATTTTTGATAGATACTGGAATCATTTAACTGGTTGTAAATGATAGACACAACGCAATGATATGTAGGGTAGGTAAATAGATAATGAGTTACGACCTACGTCGTCCTGATCTATGACGATTTTCAATTTTGTTAAGTACCTGGTGCTGATTGACAGGCCTCTTAATTTAAAAATTCACAAAAATACCTTATACCTATATTGATTACAAAAATAATCGAAGGAAAGATTCACACAAGCGTAAAATTTACCAAAAAGTCTCAAATATGTATCGCAGTCTTCGTGGACCTAGCTTACTTGTCCTACCAACAACACGTACAAATTATGCAAAAAAAAAAAACACCTATGAAGGAGCACAATTTTACAACAATTTACCATCCCATACAAAAAATGTAAGCTCTTTCAGCACTTTTAAATCAAAACTTGCAAATTTTATTATTGAGTTGTAAATAAAACTGTTGAATCCATCAAAATTAAGCAGAATAAAAATGTAACGGAAATTAGAATGTATATTGATGTCCGTTACCTAGATTATCTTATATTCTCATGTAAGTGGCTCTTTGTCTTTTTGAGAATAAAGTATTTAAACGTAAAATATTGTAGAAGCTAATTTAGCTAATAACCAGTAGGTACATGGAGTTCTCCATAAGTAGAGACCAATTGGAACCTTGGATCTAGCTTTTGACGTTTCATACACGTAAGTGCTCATGTAATGGATCATCATGTGGTGGATCATATTCATTTTAAATGACAGCGCCGGCGGTTTCTTATTTAATTTTCCCGCCCTTATCCCAATTTATTTGGGGTAGGCACAACATGTCTTTCTTCCACATTTCTCTATAGTCGTCATCTCAATAATCACCCCCTTTCTATGTAATAAGGTTGATATATGATATAAAATATTTTGATCAGAATTATGAGGATGTCCAGTTGTACATCGCAGAAGACACTTCATATTAATACCACATTAGGTGGGTCGACGGCAGTTTTTTCAGTAATCTAAAAATAATATATCTTAGGACAACCAACACAACGTTATCTGATCCCAAACTAGGCAGAGCCTGTACTATGGTAACCAGACAACTGATAAACATACTTAAATATTTCTAAATACATACATATTATAGATAAATTACACCCAGACACAGAACAAATGATTGTGCTCATCACACAAACAGTTGTCCTGGGTGGGAATCGAACCCACGACCTCAGTCTTAGCAGTCAGGGTCACTAACCACTAGGCTAACAGGCCCGTCAATAATTTAAATTTAACCTTTAAATCACCTTATAATGTCGTTGAACTTCTACTACAGGTACAAGTAACTATTGCTCTAGTTAACATTATTATAGCTGAGGCAACGGACTGCTTTCCTGTCCGTATAAACCGATTTTATCGAGTTTATGCCCTGACATGTGGATACTAAATGCCAAACGTGGTTACAGCAAGCTTTGATATCCACTTATAAGATTACTAGTGCTTATAAGACGTTTTAACGGCGTGCTGATGTTATTTATGTAACTATATTAAGGCTTTAAAGGATAGGTGTTAAATATATTTCAATCTGTGATTGGTAGGTAGAAAATGTAGAAGAAGGACCAACAATTCAGTTCCATTCGTGGCTCACAATCCCGAAAATAGCGCCATAAGTCGAAGAAATACAAAGGAATTCTTCACTGAAAACACAAAAGAGGCCTCATACGGGAAAGGAATAATTCATAATGACGAAGGACCGTCTCTCTTTGCCCCATTCCTTGGTATGACCTAAAACATTTCCAGCATTGCAGCTTATGGTTGAAAATCAGCTGCAATGCGCAACATTCAAACTAGCACAAGAACCACAAGGTAAAATACTACAAAAGTCATTCACCCTGCATTCTATACGCCTCACAGCTCACCTACACGTTTATTATCTGTCAAATTATAATCGCCATTTTCATCTCGACACGATTTTGACATTCTCCCGAAATTGATTGGAATTTTTACAACACCATTATATTCACGCGTGCTAACAAAAAAATATACACATCCAACGTCCGCCCTCAATCAACAATCATTATTTTGCAATTTTACGACTCAAATGAAGCAATAGAATCGATGAAAAGACAATTTAGAATCGAATTAACACGCAGAAATGTCACATTTGGCGCGTAAACGTCAAACGTCAAGCGGCCATCTTGCGCGAGCTTATTGGCGCGTTCGGTAGGGTTGTTTGAGCGGCGAACGGGCGGACGTATGCCTGTCTCTGTCGCGCTCAGTTACATAATACGGAAATGGGTGAGCAGTGTTAAGTTTTGTGGCGAGTTCCGCATGCGGCCACTGTCGGGGGGTAGTTATTGATTTTTCAAGGAGTTTGCGGCAGTCGCCTAACACGCCGGTGCCCAGCGCGAAAAACACATCCGAATCGCGCTCGCGTTATTACAAAAAACACAATTATTTATCCTAAATTCTAATTTTACAGTTAAATATTCCGATATCTATTAAATTCGTTCTATAATCAGTTGTTTGTGTGGAGATTTTTGTGCTGGAAACCTCATTTCGTAAGTGTTTGAAGGTTCAATTGTTACATTTTATTCTAAGGCACCATTTTAATCACGTTTTATATGTCATTGGGGGCTTTTTATTGTGTATCTCTGTGTTTTTCTATTCCATCTGTGATTTTAAGGCGTATCGCCTGTTGTGTTAATGTTAATTGCTATCAGCTGTTGGGCGCAGCCGTGCAACTAATTAGCCGTCAGAAAGTAAAACAAATTTACGATTTTTGCATTCAATAACTTTCCACTAAGCAGAATAAATAATAAAAATCTGACTCACCAATTTGTCTAGCCCAAAAGTGGGCCTCAGCAGCCTAGTCCGAACCATGGCGTGGTGCACGTTCATTTTGTTTTTTTATTTTATTTATTTAATATATTTTATTTTAAATCTAATGGCACGTTCAAATCACTCGCACGTCAGTCGTCCACTGATTAAATCTCAATGATGCATATACGCTGGCAGATGTATACGAAGCTCAATATTCTCTCTCGAATCAATAGTATAGTGAGGATAGGGCAGATCTTAGTGAGGCGGAGATGTGCATGACGTCACAGATCGTTAGTGACACCATGGGTGACGTCATTTGTCCTTGTTCATGTCCCTCGAGATGCCTTTGGGTCTAAACCTCATTACTTTTAATATGGCTGGATTAATTCCCACTATAGGAATATTAATGGCCCTGCCCTACTTGTATTATTAGACGAGTGTGGTGTCTTATCCCTTATTAGATTAGGGGAGATCCAATTGATAGTGTCGAGAAGGTGGAATGGGTCTTGAAGCCATCTAGGCTTAAAGGATCGTATAAATCTATAAGCCCTAGCAACCGGCAATCCGCATCGATTTCTATAAATCCACTTCTCGTCTTGTATGGTGATCGAAGATAGTGGAAGGTTAATCCTACCTGATTAGAGCTTAATCGAAGTGAGGTAACAATATCACTCATATTATAACTTTTTTTACCTTTCCAATTTTAAAGTCTGTGATCCTATCCTCCATTACATTCACAATATGCTTTGAATGATAAATGTTGATCCAACAGCTGATCTACCACTCTTTGCCGTCACAATAAATCATTCGAAATAAAATGGCCAACGTTCTCTGCAGTAAAACTTCAAGGTTTACAATAGCCTATAAATAAAAAGAAGTTAATAACATCAGCAATGCAGCATTAGTGGATATTTTTGTCTTGATGACTTGTTTGTTCAGGATTCATGTTGAAAAATATGGTTCTCGTATTATCTTTTCTGAAAAATTTCTGTAGCAGGATACCCTACTGTTTCTAGCTCATTTTGATAAAAACCTAATCAATATAAATATGCTCTACAAATCTCAAGTCCAATTATATGATTGGCTGTTTTTGTTTCATTCGACCAATCACAATTCAACATTCATCCAGATTTATTGACGAACCTTTCAGAATTCCGAGGTCACTACTTATACCTAAGTCTACACAAATATAAATCATAATTAACCTTCAAAAACCAATATACTTAAGCTAATATATCATCATTATCATCATCAGCCCAATCTTATCGTTTATAGATAAGTGGTGGACCTTTTTAAACGCCACTGAGTTTGATCTCCATTGTTCAGTGAGCTGGCAAGAGGCATGCGCGGTTAACCGGAAACCCGGAATACCCGCCCGGACGAAACCCTGATCTTCGATTTTATCTTTCTTTTCTGTGGTCCTTAAATTTTCTTTTTTGCTTTCTGTGGTCCTACTTTATCTGTCCTTCGAGCCGGATGAATTGGTACCCTTGAACGATTTGTATTTGAGTGACGTTACTCGTTTGTTTAGTTTCAGCGTTCTTAGATCTTTGTAGGATATTATGTTTATTATTGAAACGCCATTGAAAGCTTTGCTATTAAAATGACGATTGAGGCACTATCGTGATTTAAAAATACTGGTACATGGAGTATTTGAAAAAACATGCTCTTTTTACATTGTGCTTATGATGCGTCTTGCAGTATTATACAACCTAAATTTACGTATCCAAGATACAGATAAAAGGGATCCATCCCATTTAATAAGATTGTTACTAAGTAGGTAAAGCCCACATCATTATCATCAACATTCCAGCCGAAAGAAGTCCACTGCTGGACACAAGCTCTATCACCACCACAATCAATACTGTACTTCCCGAATGCATCTGATTCCTGCAACCTTCACAAGGCCACCAGGCCACCTTGTAGGAGAAATTAGAAGACGTAGAATTGGATGGCGTCGCATCCAACTATACGTCTTCCAGTGCGCGGTGTTAAGAACCTTTGTGCCTCATCCATCATCTGTTCTGCGAGCAGTGTGTCCTGCCCACTGCCACTTATGTTTAGCAATTCTTAAGCCTAGTGCTAAGCCCATGGACTCTACAAATTATGCTCAACAAATCTTACAGTTACTGCAGATTTAACGCACTTAAGAACTGTAAAAGGTCATGCCAGCATTCATCATCTTCTTATCCTTGTTACATGTTACTTGGGTTCGACACGTTACCTTCTTCCATTCTCCCCTGTCAGACATCACGCTACCACTCCCTTCTTTTTCATTTATTTCCTCACCATCATCATCCATCATTTATTTGGCCTTCCTCTTCCTCCCACTCCACCAACATTTATATTCATCATTCTCTTTCTTTTAAGTCACATGAGGAAACACGTGTGAATAAAAGAGTAATGAATATAAATGTTTAAGGGTAGAGAGAGCCTGCCAGGGTCGCGAGATTCGTTCGAAAGAGTTACCGTGGCCCTGGCACATGGGCAATTGAAGGAACACGGGTGGATTTTAGTCAGTAAAAGTCTGACACGCCCTTCCGCTCTGCCCAGAGCGGGAGAAGTCATTTGATGATTTCCCATCCAAAAAAAAAAGAGAGAGGCCAAAGACAATTTTGGAAGGTTTATAAAACGATGATACATAGACTGCTGCTGCTTTGGTTAAGGTTTTTGAATTGATTGCACTTCCCAATCTGTCTTCATCTACCAAGGCTTTTCCAACCATATTTGAGTCGGCTTCAAAGCTAACTGGATGCAGGTTTATACCAGTAGATAAATTTAATAGGGCTATCTGACCACCACAACCCAGTTTCCAGATAAAACGATCCCCTTGGGTTGTCAGAATTTCAGGTTTTTGACTACAGTGACGACTGAATATGATAACATGACAGCATTCTTAAGGACCGAAACCACTAAGTACTTTACATTTTTAGGAAATGATGGGTTGGCAAACAAGCTGTCGGATATTCTGTTTGGAAAGAGACGGAAGCCAGTCTCTCTCTATCCATTGGCATTTATATACATCACTCTTTTAGCCAAATGCGTTTCCTCATGACAAGGTTTTTAAAAGTTTGGGTTACCTTTCAATGGCATTGACCATCCTTCAACCGATGCTGGACTACTCCCTAATATCTATCTAGCAACATTTCTGCCTCAGGACAGACAGCAACACAAACAAAGCAAAATCAGCGCGGTGCTGTAGGTCCCATAACACAGCATCATGCTGAGTGGAAGCTTCTTGAATTCTTGTCTCAGTAACGGCGTTCAGGTGCCGACTATTTATGTCCTTTGTTCTAGGTATTAATCTGTGTTGTTTCATGTTTTTATGTAATCTCATCTTTTTATATGCACGTGTTTCTGTGACAAATAAATTTATGTCTCTTTCTTTCTTTCCAACATCAACTCTACAGCTGAATCACTGTCATCCGTGTCTTTGGTTTTAATATGGTGTTATTTAATGCTCTTGTTTACTAAGGCCAGTGATTTATACTAAATCATGCTAGTCTCATCGCCAGCAGTTGGCATGTAATGCTAAAACAGCTACTGAACTTATATTGATTCAGAAACTGAAAATAAAGGGAAAATTATATCGTGCGCGTCTGGCTGTTCGGTCGAAAATTTAGCTAGAAATATTCTAACAAAACCACCTTAATTGGAGGGGCTAAAATATTAGTAATTCCTTACAGTGAAACACGAATTCGGAGGTATGATAATTAGACTCAATTTGAATAATATTTCGTATATTATAGAGAGACCTACTTTTCCCTCTAATTGTCTTCAGTCATTGTTCTTACAATCAATAATCCCTAACACGATGCTTATTAAACGGTTTTAATGTTCTAATATCAAGAAAATTGGCAAACCTGGTATGTTCTTCAGAAACTGAAAATAAAGGGAAAATTATGTCGATGATTGATGTTCTTCATCGTTTCGAAGACAGAACAGTGTACTTACAATATTTTGCTGGTCGCTAAATAAAACTTCCCAAGATAAAAAGGTCTTTATGGCTGATTTTTTGTGGGTCAGAGGTCAGGTTAGGAGGAAAGACATAGTTTTCGTCAAATCCACATCCCACTGCTTTACTGCTGAGAAAGACTCACTTTGTAAGGTTGTAGTTGCATCGTTCGAAGACGTTCGAGTGGGCCATGGAAGATTTGTACTAGACCCATACTGGTCCTGCTTTTAACCACCATTTTAACTCAATAACCCTAGCAGGTTAGGGTTATTGAGTTAAAATTGTTCATCTGCCCAAACTATGTTGGGGTCGGCTTGCAGTCTCACTGGTTGCGGTTTGTACCAGTATTAACCATGGAGCGGTAGCCAATCGGACCTTCACAACCCATTTACTGAGTAACATGATACCCCTTTACAGACTGGTTGTCAAATTTTCAGAGAGACTACAGTAACGACTGTCTAATATAAAATGACAACATTATACATTCATATATACATAGACATATGTATATGTGTATGTATATTTTAGTTTAAGACTTCACATATTCACATTTTCTCTTCTTGTTTTCACACACTATTGTCTACATTTCTTTTTCATTTCTCCTTTCGCAGGTCTGCTGGAAGAAATTTGTTAAGAAATAAGCAGTACCTTTGTACTGAATTCTAATACTATTTATTTATTTATTTGTGCACAATTTATTAGCTTAAGATACTATTCATATTACAATATATAAAGCCGCCAGTAACAGTCACAATACCCCCCGTACTAGTTGGTACTGTATTACAGTGGGGTATTATTCCTCATTGCTGTGACCCGTACAGTAACAAACGAGTGAGAACTTAAGATAATAGGCTCCATAAGAAAGAAAAAAGAAACAAACGAAAAAACTTACAATAATTTAGCAATGAAATTACTACACTTATTACTATTTTGGCTCGTCTGTGATTGTGATGTTAGATAGTGTGTCTATAGGTATGAATGTATGTGTGTATGGAGTTTGCTATTTCAGAATTTTAAATGTGTCTTCAGTGCTATTATAATCTTCCTTATCACTCCGTATTTTACTGTTTGTGTGTACATAAACAATAAAATAAATAAACATTCTTAAGGTTAGAAGCCACTCTAACACTTTACCCTTTTCTAAAACGATAGTTTGGCAAACAAGCCGTCGATTGTCTTGATTGAAAGTACCTAGTAGGAAGTTCGAGTCATAGCACCATCTCATTTCTTCCCGTGGATGTCGTAAAAGGCGATTTAAGGACTTCCTAGGTAATAGGCAGCAGCGTCCTCTATGCATTTACCAGAATACTGTGGTTCGCCAACCCGCCTGCCAAGCGTGGCGATTATGGCAAACCCCTCCATTCTTTGGGGGAGGCCTGACTCCAGAAGTGGGCGTACTTGGGCTGAAATTATGGCAATGATGATGGTTGCCTTTAATTTAACTTCGGACAGGAATAATTATAGCCATTGCAATGATAGGATGTGTGTATGCTCTTGCTGAACTCATATTCGACTAGCTTATGCCCGCGGCTTCACTCGCGTTAAATTCGGGGTAACCCGGGTAACACGGTTCCCCTTTCCTGATTTAGAACACAGAAGAGAACTCGGAATAGAGTTTTAATACGCTACTGTAGACGATATTATATTCATAATTGTTTTGTTAATGTTTTAATATTGTTTTATTTAATTTGTTTTAATTAAATAATTTTATTATTCGTTTGTACCATACAACCTGTACTAATTTTGCGGAGAATCTCACACAAATTTCCATCCCCTACTCAATTTTTTTTGCTCCATACAAACTTCCACCCCCCATTTTAGGGAAGTGGGGAGTTAGAAAGAGACAAAAAGTAGCCTATGTCACTCTCGATCCCCAAAATCACGTTAATTCGTCGCTCCGTTTTGCCGTAAAAGACGGACAAACAGACACACACACTTTCCCATTTATAATATTAGTATGAATTAATAAATGATGCTTCATTAAATGCATATCCATTTATATTTCTTGTGGTAGTACGATCACCAAGAGGTAAGCAACCAGGGTCGTCAGATATCGTTAAAGTTTTGTGCAAATAACCGATAGATGTTTTTGATGACGAAAACAGCGCCTTAGTGGGTTCTACAGTATCTTAAACGAATCCCTACTTATTCCTTTCATAAATATTAAAAAATAATAACAATTTTCCAACACTCACAAAGAGAATACTATAAAGACAACTTGCATATTACATTTATTTTAGAGAAAAGCGCTTAACCAGCTTACTAAACTTTTCTTTTACTTTAACACAGCTAACCAAAATTATTCTCATTAATTAACCAGATTTACAGCTAAAACTCTCACCTCAAGGTCATAGCGAGACTTTTATCGACAAAATGCGACCCTGACCTTTCCCAAGGACACGAAATTACCGGAAATGAATGGGTTTTAACTGTAAATACAAAAGCAAACCTTTGTGTTTTAAATGTTGTTTGTTAATGGCGTTCTCTCATAATGTAATGAAAGCCCGAAAGCATTAATTTTCTGTGAAAGGATTTTATGTTTAATTCCTCAAGGCATAATGATTATGAATACAAGATTTGTCTGCTTTGTTTCTATAATGTAGGGAAAGCCTTTTCTGAGACAGATAAAGAAATAACATTGATCATCACGTTTGTTCACTGCTTGTTCGTGATTTGAGAATTAAGGGGTTTCTTTACGACTGGCCTGTTAGTCTAGTGGTTAGTGACCCTGACTGCTAAGACTGAGGTCGTGGGTTCGATTCCCACCCAGGACAAATCTTTGTGTGATGAGCACAATCATTTGTTCTGTGTCTAGGTGTAATTTATCTATAATATACTTTTCATTTTTTTTTTTAAAGTACTTAACTTAGATTTTTTTATTATTTTTCTGATAACTGTCACCACCTGGCCTATCAACCGTTTTCGGTTTAACGTTGATTTTTGGGACACCCTGTATACGAAAATCGACAAACCACTTATCCAATGCGACAAAATTTCGTAGAAACATACCAAACGACATTATTGGGCCAACAAATTAGACCAACAGCAAACATTGGGCAAGCGTAACGTTCACACAGGTCACAGAATAGGTCAAAGGACAAATAAGTAAAAATCGATAAGTGATACGTCAATTACTGATATAAATGATGGAGGGTTCTGTATTCTAGATAAAAACTAAATACCGTGTCTGCAGTAATTGATTGATTGATGAAAAGGTTAACTTTGAAATGATAGGAAATCTTTTTCCAGTATAGTGACCTTGTTGTATGAATTCTTTGTATTCGACGCCAATTTTTTGCTGGAAATTGGCATATTATTATTAAATTATTTAATACTTTAATTCAGACTAGTTGTCTATTTTGTTAGTAACAATGTTCTTATAGACTAGTGTTAGTAATACGTACAACTACAACAAAATAAATAAAAACAAACTCAACAATCACTACCGCGGCACTATATGACTAATGGCGCAGCAATGATTGATGTAACAACAGAGGGCCTAGACAAATGGCCATCGCTACCAAACTTTAAGAGTAAACGCTCAGAAGTCTTCAATACATTTTCAACTTTATGTTCTAGATTTCTAGAATATAAAGTTGGAAATCTATTAAAGATTACAGAGCATTTTCGCTCGTACCGGTGGTTAACACTCCGCAATCTGTAATAGATTTTCAACTTTATGTTCTAGGGTTTAAAGTTGAAAATCTATTAACGACTTCTGAGCGTTAACGTTTATCGTTTGGTAGCGATGACCATTTGGCTAGGCCTTCAGTCCAGTCGACTAGCGATCATGCTAAGGATGCTGTTGGTGCTGCTACGTACTCTACGTCGTAAAGGAAATTCGTATTCTTGCCTTTGCAATGTTTTTGTCCTAGAGTTTATCAAACAGGTTAATAACTTAATTGTATAGATATTATTATTATTTTTTTCTTCTATGACACTGTTTTACATTCTGTAATTACTGTAACTCATACACTTGTAACTTGTAAATATATTAGGAAATTCGTATTATTGCCTTTACAATGTTTTTGTAAATATGTGAGTACCATGTATCTATCATATAATCAATTTATCTCTCATTGCTTTATTTTCAGTTCTTTTACCTGCTGTGGTATGGTAATTTTTATTGTAGGTGCATCGTTTTCACATATAATTGTATAAATATTGTATATAAATACTGAAAACTATTTTAAAAGAGTAACGGTGGAGTTTCTTGCCCATTCTTCTCCATACGAATCTACTTTTTGGAAGGGGCAACTAGAATCAATTCTTTTTTTCATGTAACAGTTGACGTTCAAAAGTGCCTTTTTTGGGCCTAATTGAAATAAATGCTTTGACTTCGACTTTGACTTCTACGCACCAGGGATGCGCACCTTTTACGCATCTTAGCGTAAAAGCAATCTACGCTACGTTCAGCAAACATCCCTGATACACTACAAAATCGCCGCAGCCCCATCAACACCCTAAACACGTTATTAAATTGGACTCGGAGGGCACTGTAAGACTTTTGAGTATAGTCGGCCCACAGGCTGCACGTGTAAAATGATGTAAAATAAGACTTAAAAAGTGTAATTTTTGACTTCTGTCGAACAACGTGCAAACCTGCGAGCTATCAAAATATATAAGGACGTTTCAGAATAAACAGACCATGGTATTTTCTTAGTTCGAATAGCTTGTGGCTAAGTAATCACAGCCACACGGGTTGATCGATCAAGTTGGCCGCGGTTGGTCCGTGGATTTTGGACCATTTTCACAAACAAAGAACCCTGCATTTGTCAGTAATCGTGACGCTCAACTCAGAACTAAAGGATCTCAAATAAGAAAGGACATTCGGATAGGCCACATAATCACTCAATCTGCCAACTTATGATTAAAACTAGCTGTAAAAAAAAATCTATTAAATAGTAGTGCGTTAAGATAATTAATGAAAAAAAAATCGAAGGCTCCCATCGGCTTCTCTGGGATGCCATCATCAGATCCTGGTTTCCTTATCATGGTACCATTCTTGGGATATCTCCTTTCCAACAAAAAAAGAATTATCAAAATCGGTTCATAAAGGACGAAGTTATCCGCGAACACACAATAAAATATAATATACATATACTAGCTGACCGTACAGACGTTGTCCTATTTCCTAGAACTCGATAGCAGCGCCACCTACCGGGTCCAAAAGTAAATCTAATTTATACAGTGCCACCCAAAGGCATACAAAAAAAATCATTCAAATCGGTCCAGCCGTTTCGGAGGAGTTCAATGACATACACACGTACACTAAAATTATATATATATAAAGATATGTATATATACGGTGGAATTGAGAAACCTCCTCCGTTTTTTTGTCGGTTAAAAACCCACCCGTGTTCCTTCAGTTGCCTATATGCCAGGGCCACGGTAACTCTTGCGAACAAATATCGCGACCTTGGAAGGAATAACCCTAATCCTGAATGTCTTTGGCATTTCTATCTCCTAGTTTTTATAGACTGTTGATGAAACAAATCCCATGTTCAAACAAATCTCTTCTTCAACCAAGTTTATTTGTCCACTAATTAATAAAGTCGCGTTAATTATATTTTGCTGACAACTGAAATTAGTTTGTTAATTAGAACACGGAACAGAACAGCTAATGATTAAATATCACGACACTATCATGTTTGAAAAGAAAGTAGTAGCTTCACGACTTTATTGCTGGGTGTGGTGGACAGAGAATTCTTATTGTTACACTACATTTTACCCATGATTGCATGCATGTAGATTTTTACTTCATCCTCTGCACATAGAGAAGAATCACCACCCAAAAACTGTCTTGCATTTGGGGCAAAAAGTAAGCTATATTTTGAGTAAACGAAATTTTGATGTATTTGCTGTTGAAATATTTGTTTACCAAATATACTACTACTTTTGTATATACTACTAATAAATAAAAAAAAATGGATGTATAGATGTGTGGATGTTTGTTCCCCTTTCACGCAAAAAATACTGACCCGATTTAGATGAAATTTGGCACACAGATAGTTTATAACCTGGAGTGACACATAGGGTACTTTTCATCTCGGTAATATGTTCCCGCGGGATAATTTCCGAACTCCACGCGGGCGAAGCCGCTTCACGACTAGCTTTTGCCAGCGATAAATGTAAAATGATAAATGTGATTCCTAAAAATCTGCAAAATAAGACCTACACAATTTAACCCTAAAATGCATGATTTTTACTTTTATGTGTTGATGGAAAATTACATCGTTATGTAATCAGAACTAACCTACTGAGAACAAAATGTGTAGTGAGATAATAAACCACTTTTTTCCAATAAAAAAATGACTAGAATGGAAACGAAAAAAAACTTTTTTACAAAAAAAAAACAACCGACTTCCTTAAAAACACTACAAAGTGAAAAATAACTTTAATTTCGGAAGTCGGTGTCTTAGGATCTGTATTTATGGTTTTTTGCCACCGACTTCCGAAATTAAAGTTATTTTTCACTTTGTAGTGTTTTTAAGGAAGTCGGTTGTTTTTTTTTTTGTAAAAAAGTTTTTATTTTTAAATTTTTAGTTGTGGTATTCACCCTGCACTAATTCCAAACAAACAATGCATATTTATGCGATAGCAGAAATCGCGGTTGATTTGCTGTCATTTTTTAAAGAGTTCCGGTGTCTGTCTCCCGAACTCATCATCAGATCTATATGAAAATTATATGGGACCATTTCGGAATAAGCCCCTTTCGAACAAAAAAAGAATTTTGCAAATCCGTCTATATACGACGGAGTTATGGCCGAACATACATAAAAAAAATAAAAAATAAAACATATAAACATCCGAATTGATAACCTCCTCCTTTTTGAAGTCGGTTAAAAATTACATTGAATTGGTTGATGGAAATTTCCATCACAATGCATTTAAGGGTTAATCTTTATTATTACTGGATATAACAAGATCAAGCAGGTTACGTTTACCGTAATTAGTCAGTGAATGGGTGACCATTTCCAGAAACAGCCAAAAAAGATAAATTCATCAGTTATGTTAGTGTTTCTCTTATCGCAGTGTTTTGTCTGCTTGGTATAAGAATGAGTTGTAAACGTTGAAAACAGAGTTATGGAACTCAAATAGAGTTGAGAAGGATACCTAGCCAGGCCCAGTGTTGAAAAGTATGGTAGGGCAGTAACCAACTGGCGTCCAATGACTGGAAGAGAGTGTCGCTCGTCTGACGATGAGATGGGCGGACGACATTGTTACCATCGCGGATAGAACCTGGATATAGCTGGCACAGAAGTGCGGCGATTGGCACAGGAAAAGTGATTCATATGCCAAACAGTGGGTAAAGTCGAACTGTGAAGATGATGCGGCCATCTTCAGTAGTTTCCACCCAGCAGTTAACTAAAGATTAGGCGACTCGGTTCATTTATCGGAACTGCCTTCCCAAAGTTTTCGTATTATCTTTTAAAATTACGATCAAGTAAAGTGGCGCCGGCGACCCACCTATTCGGCCTAATTAGGTTAATCGTATTTTTAAAAGGGATTATAAAGGCTCGGCGTCGGAATTTCCTTTCACGGTTTGGTACCAGGTTTCAAATTAATGAAGATTAGGGAGACCTAGTTTTTTCGTTATTGACTTCGAGCTTTCTTGGTGAAACGCGATGAATGAGGTTTTTTTTTTTTTGTGGGTGGGAAATCATCAAATGACGTCTCCCGCTCTGGGCGAAGCGGGAGGGCGTGTCTGACTTTTACTGACTAAAACCCACCCGTGTTCCTTCAGTTGCCTATATGCCAGGGCCACGGTAACTCTTTCGAACAAATCTCGCGACCCTGGCAGATGGATGAGGTCTACGATGAAAATAACGTTCTCTGAGGAAGCTTATTAGATTCAATCTACCCTGGCACATGGTTAACTGAAGGAACACGGGTGGGTTTTAGTCAGTAAAAGTCTGACACGCCCTCCCGCTCCGCCCAGAGCGGGACAAGTCATTAGATGATTTCCCATCCAAAAAAAAAAGGTTAACCATGAGGAGAGCACCTGCAGCTTCTTTGCTGAACTATAACCGGACGCTGACGGACGAGTTAAACTTTGGAACCGTCATGATTGCGAACCAAAAAGGTACGGACCTCGTGATTGGTTAAGGTACGCTTTCCACGGTGGGTTCGTTGGCACAGACGAGCTTAGGAATCATTACCGTCATGGTTCCAATCCAAAAAGCTACGGACCTCGTGATTGACTGATGGTTAAGGTACGCTTGCCTCAGTCCAGTCGTGGATGGGTGACCATTATGTATCGAGACCCCTCCGTGCCTACTAAAGCACGTTAAGCGTCTGGTCCCGGTTGTCATTTGAAGGTCTTTACCAGGAGTTGTAGATACCCAGAAGTTCAGAATTCTGGCAACCAGTCTAACTGATGGGTATCGTCTTACCCAGTAACTGGGTTGTGGTAGACAGTTAAATAGTCGCTCTATGTAATATATCAGTTTTCAGCTCCATTCGGTTAGACTGACAACCGACACCAACGAAGTTAGGATTTAAGGAAAGATTTAGCAGATGATTGATTCCGAACCAAAAAGTTAGCACAAACGTACACATCTGCAGGGTTAATGAACAATCAAACAAATCAAACGACTATACAACAGACCCCAGAAAAACTCAGACTTAAACTTTAACAATAAAAAACCGCTCAGTTTTTTGCTAACACTACTTTAAATCGTATCACAATGCGTCATTTGGTTGGTTCATTCGAAGTAACGTCAGCAATAGCAATCGATAGCAATTTGGCTACGTTCCATAACAAGTATACAGTTTTCTTAACGACAGGACTGTAGGAAAGGGATAAAATCACGTGTATGAAAGAGATGGAATCTGTAGTTTACCTGATTGTGGTACGAAAAGGAAGGATTAGTCCCAAGAGTTGAATTTTCTTTGAGATTTTGGAACTTTTCTATCGGACCTTTTGTCCATTATCTGTTATCAACGGTGTCTGCCACATAAACCTAAGTTTATTATTAAAAAGCAAGCACTTGACTTTATGTTAATTAATTTATCACCACTACTCTCAAAACGATGAAGGATAACAACTTGAGGTAACCGGCATACCGTAGGCGCGAGCTTGCGAGCGGCGAGCAATGGGTAGCTCGCCGCCCGGTAAGGACCAGGCTCGGGTCAACGGCGCGTAGTGTTTGTTCCACGCGCACCTCGAAGAGATGTCAGCAATACTGAAGGGGTCTGCTAGGACCGATACCTGCCAGGGTCGCGAAATGCGTTCGAAAGAGTTACCGTGGCCCTGGCATATGGGCAACTGAAGGAATACGGGTGGGTTTTAGTCAGTAAGAGTCTGACACGGCGTTCCGCGCCACCCTAGAGCGGGTGACATCATTTGATAATTTCCCACCCAAAAAAAAAAGTTCTAGAATAAAAAATTCCATGACATATCACATTCGCCATTCCGCAGTGGGGTTACCTGGTGGATTATGGTCCACTCCCACCAACAGAGAGGAAGCCTATGTCCTAGCAGTGTAGCGTCAAAATCCACATTATTGGTGTCAAAGACCTAGTTACAGCCACTTTTCTTTTTATGCAAATAAAGATACCGTTTAATGTCTACCTACTATTCTTACAAGCATTTTGAAACAATCCATTTAGTGAAAAGTGTGATTGAGCATTTGTATACTCCTGCCAGGGTCGCGAGATTGTTCGAAAGATATACCGTGACCCTGGCACATGGGCAACTGAAGGAACACGGGTGGGTTTTAGTCAGTAAAAGTCTGACACGCCCTCCCGCTCCGCCCAGAGCGGGAGAAGTCATTTGATGATTTCCCATCCAAAAAAAAAAAAAAAAACATTTGTATACTCAATCACACTTATCACAGCCAAACGGGTTGTCCCTTTTGACGTCGTTGTGCCTTGTTAAAATCAAAAATTATGTGGATAACTTTAATATTAAAGTTACATATAATATAGAAGTTTGTCAAGTTTTAATAGCCGTACGAAGCAAGGAGAGGTCACCAGTTATTAAGAAAACTAAAATTAACTGAACTAATATGCTGACACACGGCTGAACGCTTACATTTTAAAGGGCATAGTGCTTACTGTACCCAAAGACTATATTTTGTTTCTTTTCTTGCTTGTTAGTGTTAGATTTCTACTACGTTTCTGTTTTTACCCGTGAGAATCTGTAATTGGCGAGTGTACTACGTGAGCTCGACAAATAGATGTGCGAATAACACATGTGCGAAAAAACTGTACTGCGACTCACCATAGTTCGAATGCACGCTTGTGCGACACCCTGAATCTAGTCGTTTCTAGCAGTCGCTGGCCTCTGCCGCGGCACCGCTCGCTCAGCTCGTGCGTAGAAGGTTTAAGCTAAGCACAGTTTTAACCTAACCTAACCTAGTGTACTACGTGAGCTCGAGGGTGTCGCACAAGCGTGCATTCGAACTATGGTGAGCCGCAGTACAGTTTTGTCACACAAGTGTTATTCGCACATCCATTTGTCGAGCTCACGTAGTACACCCGTAATTGGCTCTATATCTCAAATACAATTGTTATCCATCTGTTGTAGCTGTTGGTTCTCCTATAAATAAATAATTTAAAACGCAGCCAGCAAGCGTTGTATTCAAATTCAAATTACTTGTCTTTTTAACAGCATTTAGACTTGCTACTGACTGGCTGTCCTTTTACAGTTTGTAGTCCTTTTGTAGTTTTGATTTCTAGACAAAACATCTTTGCAATCGAAAATCAAAATGGCGACTGACATAAGCAGCTCCACTGAGCAAACTCTAACTTTAGTAAACATGTCAGTCTTTGATACATCACCTTCATCATTCTTCTGCATCGCAATTTATTTGTAGTCGGTGCAACATGAATTTTTAACCGACGAAAAAAAACGGAGGAGGTTATCAATTCGACGCGTATATTTTTTTTAATTGTTTTTTTTATGTATGACCACGCATAACTTTTTACATAGTAGTCCGATTGTGATAATTCTTTTTTTATTGGAAAGGGTATACTCCGAGGGTGGTCCCATATAAAAAAATGGAAAACAAAATCGAACCCTAAGGGTCGGAAAACAGGGGATGATTGATTGTTCACTCATTGATTGTAATGTATAACCACACATAACTTTGTACAGGGTAGTCCGATTTCGATCATTCTTTTTTCATTGGATAGGGTATACCTTGCCAAGTACTTTAGTACATTAAAGCCACAAAAAATTCCAAAATAAAAACTTCTTAACAAAAAATTAATTCTTCCATACTCTTCTATTAGTCGTCATTTCGGTAGTCACCCCTTTTCTAGCCATATAATTTTTCCTTGATCGTCTTTGGTCTTCTCATTTGCATAAGGGCATTCATGTTCATACTCCAAACTCTCCGATACACCAGCTCCAAATTTAACTAGCAAATTCTGCACTAAATGGAGTCTGAAAAGTTTTGCTTTAGTTACAAACCGTGAGTGGTTAAATACTCGAGTTAGTTTCGATACAGGAATTGCATTCCCATGCCAAACTTAAACTTTATAATAAAAGAGTAATTTTTAACCGACTTCAAAAAGGAGGAGGTTCTCAATTCGGATGTTTATGTTTTTTTTTTTATGTATGTTCAGCCATAACTCCGTCATATATAGACGGATTTGCAAAATTCTTTTTTTGTTCGAAAGGGGTTTATTCCGAAATGGTCCCATATAATTTTCATATAGATATGATGATGAGTTCGGGAGACAGACACCGGAACTCTTTAAAAATGACAGGAAATCAACCGTGGAATTAGTGCAGGATGAATACCACAACTAAAAATTTAAAAATAAAAACTTTTTTACAAAAAAAAACAATCGACTTCCTTAAAACACTACAAAGTGAAAAATAACTTTAATTTCGGAAGTCGGTGGCAAAAAAAAACTTAAATACAGATCCTAAGACACCGACTACCGAAATTAAAGTTATTTTTCACTTTGTAGTGTTTTAAGGAAGTCGGTTGTTTTTTTTTTTTTTTTTTTGTTAAATGTTTTTATATGTTTGTAATATTTGTCTCAATATTTTATTATACCTTTTTTTTTTGGATGGGAAATCTTCAAATGACTTCTCCCGCTCTGGGCGGAGCGGGAGGGCGTGACAGACTTTTACTGACTAAAACCCACCCGTGTTCCTTCAGTTGCCCATGTGCCAGGGTCACGGTATCTCTTTCGAACAATCACGCGACCCCGGCAGGCATCGGTCCTAGCAGACCCCTTCAGTACTGCTGACATCTCTTTGAGGCGCGCGTGGAACACTACGCGCCGTCGACCCGAGCTTGGTCCTTACCGGGCGGCGAGCTACCCATTGCTCGCCACCCGCAAGCTCGCGCCTACGGTGGCCGGGAGTCCGCAATCGACTCCCGGCGCCCGGGGCGTTTATTATACCTTTGTGTGTTAATTCGACATCACCAACAGCATAACTGGGCTATTTGGAATACCAACATCCCATTTCTTTCCGTAAGTGTCGTAAGAAGCGACTAAAGGATTTACTAGAAACTGGGCAGCAACGTTCTCTTTGCAATTTACCACCGTTCTGCGATCGCCAACCAGCCTGCCAAGCGTGGCGATTATGGAACCCCCCCCCCAAATAGGGGGAGGCCTACGTTCAGCAGTGGATAACTTTTGGCTGAAATGATGACTGGACATTCAAGTTCATCACTCTCCTGCTGGTCTCTTAATTTATTTGTGGTTGACGCAACATATCTTTTTCTTCCATATTTCTCTATTAGTCGTCATCTCGATAATCACTATCTTTCTAGCCATAATTATCATGTATTGCACAGTCTATCCATCATTTCCCTGGTCTTGCCCTACGCTTATAGCCATCCTTATTCATCCTAAAAACTTTCCGATACATTATTGATTGAACTAGCTCCAAATTGAAGTAGTTAGCTGTGCACTCAATTGAGTCTAAATAGTTTTAGTTTAGTTGCAAACCGTGAGTGGTTTAATGCTGGAGTTAGTTTCGATACAGGAGTTGCATTCTCATGCCTAACTTTATTATAGCTACCTACACGAGTAGTTTTATTTTTGTAATATTAGTATCGATATTTTATTAATTAAAACTCAAACTCCAAGCATTTAATCTTTCATTCATATCGAATAAGTACAAAATTAAATGACAAACTAACTATACAAATAAATACAAAAACAAAAAGACACTTGGCGTGTTATTTTTGGCCGCATGGCTGTCATCAGGAAACGTGCCCAGAAGACTGGCAGCATTGCCACGTACAATGGCTACGCTAATTCTTTAGCCAAAGAACGACCCAGCCCTCTGGTCAGTGTCGACCAGTAGCAAAATTTCAATCAAATTGGCACAACGCTGGATTTATAGACGAAAAGAATACTTTCTACGTCTACTTCTTCGAAAACTAGTGAGCTGTACTCTACAATGCGGGCGGTATGCGTTTTGATAGATATAACTTGTCTTCAAATTTTTGGTTCTAGGACATGCCGGTTTCCTCAGGGTATTTTCCTTCACCATTTGGAGAGTAGTAGTGATGAAATATACATAAAGTAATGCGCCTGGCCTACACATGGCCCTCAACAATTCTCTACCTTGAATTTGTATCTGTAAATTTATATATGTATTATAAGTATGTATTATAGTAAATATGTATGTGTATAATTAGTTTATAACCTATTTTTGTACTAGTGTTTCTCTCTTATTTATAATTCATTATTATACATTTTTCATTATTGTCCCTCTCAACCAAAGCACCTGCCATGTAATCTCTTCACCACCCTTGGTTGACTGGTAGAGAATGCCTAAGGCATTAAGTCCGCCTTTGTACCTTTTTTTTTTGTGTGCGAGAAGTTTAAATAAATAAATAACTCGGAAGTTGGGGCCGTTACCACTAGCCATAGCTCACTATAAAATTTTATTTCGTCACCTAAATTTAAATCCCAGCTGCATAATATTATTACGAATCTGTTTAGACAACATTGCTGCTTCTAGTTTACTTTAGTTGTAAGATCTTACGTGATTGCTACGGCTAGACGCTTTGGAGGGATGCCAACTTATCAAGGAGGCTACCGAATTTTGGTATTAAATCATCTTCAAGATTGCTATGATAGGATAGGGAAAGGAGTGGTCCTGTTTATCTTCTCCGACAAATTTTGTGTTCTCCTCAAACCTTGAATAGAGATTATTTGAAAAAGAATACATAGTGAAGAAACCAGCGCTGAGGCTCTGTCTCACATAGGGTCGTAGCATTTTCTTTTTAATGTACACTTTACTAAACTGTTGGTAGCTTTTATAGCATCCATATTGGGCGTATGGATGACCCCTGTACACAGGTTTTTCCTAGCATAGGGATCATTGATTATTTTGCACCAGGCTATAAGCTCGTTAAAAAGTGTCACTCTGTATCTGTGTACTTTATGTCAAACTAGCTTCTGCCCGCGACTTCGTCCGCGTTAAATTTCGTGTTTATCCGACCCTTCCCGTCGCGTCGAATCGCCTACCCGTGCGATTTTCCCCGTTTTTGCAACATTTTTCATTACTGCTCCGCTCCTCTTGGTTGTAGCGTGATGTTATATAACCTATGTTACTTGCAGATAATGTAACTTTCTAATGGTGAAAGGATTTTTAAAATCGGTCCAGTAGTTTTTGAGTTTATCCATTACAAACAAACAAAAATACAAATTTTTCCTCTTTATAAATAATAGTGTAGATAAATATCTTCTATCCTATTATATTATACTGAGCGATGGTTGGTTTGCGTGAATGTGACGCATGTTTTCTTCAAGATTTTTGTTGTGTTTGGTTTTTCTTTGCGTCAAGTTTATCGCAAATAAACATGTGTTCTTTCTTTCTTTGGTGTCAGAAAAGATCAAAGTTAGTCCAGATAATGCTGAAAACTGTCGCTGTTAAAGAGCTTTTAGTACATCGCTCCATCACCGTCAGGGTTAAATCTGGTAATTAATATAAAACCACATCCGCATAGCCCAGATTTTAGACCCAAAACACTTAGGCAGAGCTGGGATGATGTTGATAACATTACGCAAAATTAAGCCTCTAGGATTTGCCTAATGTAGCACAAAATATGGCTTTATATATCTGTTCTCGGGACATTAACCGCATTGTGTGAGGAAGAAGTTTAGACATACGTTTCTATGTAAAAGGTTATATGGGAAGATACTTGGACTTATGTACTAGACTGGGTATGACGTCATACCTTAATGCAGGAGGAAAATATCAACAGATACAGGGAGAGTTTACTTACCTACCTTGAAAATAAAGAAGCTCATTTTCTTCCTTTGGGAGTCTTGATTATCTTTGTTCATACTATTGTTGTTGAACATTATTTTCATTTTCTTTTTTTTTATTTGTATTTTTTTTTTGTTTCACGATCTGTGACCTTATAAACGGTTTTCGTTTATTTTCCTTTTATTACGTAATATATTTTTTTACACCAACTTATATTTACAGTTTGCACCACTCATACAGGTTGTCGGTCATTAAATTAGGTTAAAATAAATAAAACTAAATTTGATGAAATTAAAAGGATTAACAAAATCATATAAAATTAAGTGCAATTAGATAACATTAGATAGAATTGGGGTATAGATTAACTAGCTTCTGCCCGCGACTTCGTCCGCGTTAAATTTCTTGTTCCCCCGACCTTTCCTGTCGCGTCGAATCGCCGACCCGTGTGATTTATTCCGTTTTTGAAACATTTTTCATTACTGCTCCGCTCCTATTAGTTGTAGCGTGATGTTATATAGCCTATAGCCTTCCTCAATAAATAGGCTACCCAACACAAAAATAATTTTTCAATTTGGACCAGTAGTTCCTGAGATTAGTGCGTTCAATCAAACATACAAAAAATCTGTAACTGAAACAGATTTTTGTCTAGTTTGGAATTCAGGAGTTCATTTAGTTTTAGCCGCCTACTCACCCACATTATTTGTATCCTAGTCCCTAGGAATATTATTGTATTAGTATGTTTTATTGAGTACAAATAAACGTTATTATTGCATGTATAATGTATAGCAAAATGTTGTTAATATGGGTAAGGGCTAGTTACAATTCATTTACAATTGATCAAAGCCTGTTACATGGTCCCCAGGCAACAATAACGCCAAAAATAAAGCCTCTCTGCCACAATGACATGACCCTAAAAACACAGGCAGTGATTATCACTCTCAGTGGTGGACGAACTGCTCAATTACATGAAAATCCTGCCGACATGACGGGTGAAGAGTAAATAATGTAAAACATAGCGGTTATTAGTGGTCTTCAGCTTGCGTCCATTTTTTTTACCTGTCCCTCTAACAAAGCTCTGTCTACAATCCCTGTAACTGAAGCTAAGCCAATTCTCTTAAGCACACACAAAATCTTAATATAATACATTATACACTATATACATAGTTTTACTTATCTTGTATAACATATTTTGTAAACCTACCTTTTAATGCCTGCTATAAACTTTAACGAATCTCATTTTTATTTATCGCGCTTCTATATCATTTTCCTTGTAAATTGAGAAGTCTGGCTCTTGTGATACAGGAACTCCTAGGTACTACAGCTAGGGCTATACTGGTATTTGTGACTTGAAGTGGAAAATAAATAAATTATTATTTTGAAAAATTGATTCCTCCAGCAATGCTACATGCGAGTCTCTTACTACCTTAAAGTAGAGTTACAAATGCTCTCTTACCTGAGCTACCAATGCTATACACCGTCATTATCTTGTTCTTATCCCAATTTATTTGGAGTCGGTGCAGCGTGTCCTCTTGTTTCATACTTCTCTATTAGTCGTCACCTCAGCAGTCATCCCCTTTCTTTTTTCATCTTTTACACAGTCCATCCATCATTTCTTTGGTCTTCCCCAAATCCACATTGATAATAAAGCCCGATTTGCAGTCACCAGTGCCACTATTAGGTTTTTCCTACTCATTTGTCAGTCTATCCATTTTCTTCACAGCGGCCAACGTGATTGAAACCATCTTAGGTTGATATGGTATATACATAGCGAAATCAAACTATAATGTTTATTTTTTAAACAAGATAAGACTTGACTACGAACTCAATCAGCATCTAAGCCTGTTCTCACCGCAATCTAACCCTCTCCCTTCTATTCCAGCAGCGAATGCCCCAGCAGCCCAGCTCCCTCAGGGCGTGAACCAGTGCCCCGCAGACACCGGCCTAGTGGCGTGCCCAGATGATCGGCTCATTCTGGAACTTGTGCCGAGCGTGCCCTTCCATGCCCGTCGATAAGGTAAGATAGACTTTAAGAAACTGAACTCTGACACCAGTAAATCTTTGAGCTCAAAAAGTTCAGAGCATAGTAACACTGCGTAGTACTTACAAAAACTTCCGTATCGAATAGAACATCAATCAACTTTATCTTAGGACTCTTATGAACGCTGTTCACAGACCCTAAACCAGAAAATTCTTCAGTTTAAATCAAATAGACGACTGCTGTTCTTCCACCAGCTGTCTGCTGTCGGGGGCAAGGCAAGTCAGGTTCTCGAAATGTGTCTTTTTTGATACGATAGCCTTTCAAATGCTTGTCAAAAAGCAAAAGGAGTATGTAAAACATGGGAAGAAGGTGTGAGTATGTAAGTTCGTTTTGCAAAGGAGCTCGTTCGAAGAACTATAAATAGTCTGTTCCAATAGTATGAGATAAAATCCTAGCAAATTTTTCAAAAACTTACCTGTGTATACCAAACTGTAATACCATTAATTAAAATTGATTCAGTTATTTGGATACTTAAATCCGAATGTCTATTTTTAAATCATTTACGAAAATATTTTTTATTTGAAACGCTAATTAATTAATTTAAAACGCTTTTCCCGTTATCTGCGTTAAAGAACCTTGATCCAAAAACCATAAGAGTGTATTCTACACACAAAGGCACATTATGTTTTCATAAAAATCTCAATATAACCCCCTTTACCGACACAGCCATTTTCCCCCTTGAAAACCCTCATTCATCCTCAAAACCTTAATAACTCATTCACTTAGCACACCAAGGCTTTACATAAAAGACGCCATGATTTCTCGCGGGATCTAAGCGCTGCAGCGATGTACAATTTTATTAAGCTGAATCGATCCAGCCAAAACCGGCTGAAATTTTAGGTTACCTCATAAGGTTTCTCGCGACGGTTATGTAACGGATTATGACCTAAGCGTTTAGTCTAGGTTTTTGGTGTATTTAGGACATGCTGTACAAAGTACAGGTTAGATATTTTAGACTCTATGTGAAGAGGTAGAGAGATAGGCTTATACCTACTGAAAACATTAAGACTTTGTCTTATTTCATTAATAACTAGCCGACCTTAAAGATTATATCCTGTCCTTTCAATAATGCATACAAAAATCCATAGAAGAACGGACGTTCCGATTTTCCCGAATTTGAAATTATTTCGAGACACTTGTCAATTTTTTCTCTATATACAGGGTGTCCAGTAAATAGCACGACATACTGCAGGGGGTGATAGCTTGGGTCACTACCTATCAATACAAAACAATATATGTTCAGCAAAATCTGTAGGTTAAACTTAAGTGATAAGAAAATAGTTCTGTGCAAATTTAAACTTAAAATAGTATTTCTTGAAAACATTCTTGTCTTTGATAGAAAAAAGACTTATCAATGAGTAAAGTAACTATTCACGAATAATTTGATGTAAAAAAAAGTACTAGAAAAGGATTTTCTCATTACGAGATGCCTAAAAATCTGTTTCAAGGTAGAGATTTTTCGGTATTTCGGAAAATTTTGTAAAACTGTAAATCTGTAAGATTTTGCTGAACATATATTGTGTTGTATTGATAGGTAGTGACCCAAGCTATCACCCCCTGCAGTATGTCGTGCTATTTACTGGACACCCTGTATACGAACTATTTCAAACAGCCGTACGCCACCAACGAACATCATTTTTTTAAATTTTATTTGAGGTTTGAGATCATTTTTATCATTTTTTTTTTGTTTTTTTTTTTCTCATAAGAATTACACTCACTTATATGAAAATAACTAAAACTAGACATATCATTAAAATAAACCAAATGTTGGACGTATTACAAATAACTGAGCATCTGCGTCTGATTACAAAAATATTAATAAAAATATGAACAAGTATTAGTTCGATACACGAGCACAATTTAGGTAGCTTTACTGAAAACTTTAACGCCTTATGTCATACAAAACTAAAATCTTTAATATTTCTATCAAACAATAATACTGACAAAACTCAAATCTTCCAATCCATTAAAATCCCTTCAATTTTGTATCGACTCTTCCAAGACAGCATGAACTGCAAACTCATCTTCCGTCCAGCCTCGTCCTCTCCAAAAGTCAAGTAACATGATAAGCAGGAGGCTCCGTCCGTAAAGCAACATGATTTAACTCAAAAATCGTGCTCCTTGGTCCTGGCATGGAGCCAACGCGTCTAGCCACTCCAATCATTCGAGTTTACATGTAAAAGCCGCAATTCTGCAGAATTAACGTATAACAAGGAAAACGGTTTTTCTATTAGTGTTTAAAGAACTGCATCATAAGTAGTTCACAACTGCCTGTATTTCGCGAAGAGTTAGAGGTGAACCTGCACTCAATCTGAATGGGATTGCAAAATTATTTCTAAACCATTGCGTCATTTGTTCGAATAAATTGTGGCTCAGCAACGTAAATAACGCAATGAATGTTGTTTTACTATGAATATTAAACCAATTCCTACCGATAAAAAGTTCCGCAATTACCCCTCTGATTAAAAACGAAAAAACGGTATAAACGTTTATACCTAACTGAATTTAGTAAAAGTTGGAAGTATAAGGAACTGTTCCGTCCCGTGACCACAGACAGCCGACAGTACGACAGTTTTTTGTGTACTCTGTGCGGCTGCGCATTGTGGCGTGTAACGGAGTGACAGCTGTCACTTGTCAGTTTGATTTTGACACTCGTTTTTTGATCTTGATAATGGTTGGTTGGAGGGATTTGGTTTTGAGAATATTAATTGTTAATCTTGTTGAATCTATAGTTTTGCGGACAATTTGTTGAGATCCGATTGTTTTGTGTGTAAACAACCCCTTTTGACGATATTGAACGGGTTTTATTTTGGAATTTGATTGAAATAGTTTGAGGTTATAGTGTGACCTATTGAAGCCGCGTGCTACCAAAACTTTAGCGTGTTGAAGCGGCCTTACTCCTGGAATACTAACTTCGCTACACAATACAATATACACTCATTTACATACATAAATCCGGGTAGGCTCGGAATCGAGACCCCAGAATTCCTCATCCAGGTGAGTGATTGAATATTTGTTAATCAGCTCCGCGCACGGCGGACAGTTCGACCCACGCTTACCCAAGACCCGCCCAAAGGGGCCTTTTGCTGTCTGTCCTGGAACGTGAGGCCTGGCGGCGAACAGGAACTGTGGATGTCAGAAATAAATTTATTTTCAATCGTCAGCCTAAATACAAATTTTGAAGAACCTAGCTTCGAAACTGGTGGACTTTCATACAAACTTCAACCGCATATTTCATCCCTTTACGGGGGATAGTAACAGGTTGGTTGGTTTCATAATCTACCTCTGTGCCAAATTTCATCTTCGTAGGCCTAATCGTTTTTGGGATTTCGTGATTAATCAGTGACTGAATGAATGTCTGACCGAATGAGTGATCTTTCGCTATATATATATAATCCTTTTGTGTACCAGTCTGTTGTAAATTGGGTACATAGTGACAGTAAACAGAAAAAACATTTTAAAAACCAAAACATTTCTATCACTTTTTCATCACACCATCATCATCATATCAGCCGAAAGACGTCCACTGCTGGACATAAGCCTCCCCCAAGCTCCGCCACTTCGACCGGTTTTATGCTTCCCGCATTCAGCGGATTCATGCAGCCTTCACAAAGTCATCGGTCCACCTGGTGGGAGGCCTTCCTACTCTAACTCTTTCGGTACGTGGTCGCCACTCCAGAACCTTTCGGCCCCATCGGCCATCTGTTCTGCGAGCAATGTGCCCTGCCCACTGTCATTTAAGTTTGGCAATATAAACATCTTCGGGTGGTCTCGGCATCTATGTCGGTTACCTTGGTTCGCTTGCGGATACCTTTATCCTGATTCGATCACGTAGAGGAACTCCAAGCATAACTCTCTCCGTTGCCCTTTGGGTAACTTTTAGCCTTCTAACAAGACCCATTGTGAGCGACCGCGTTTTAGGACCATAGGTCATCACTGGCAACGCACTGGTCAAAGACTTTCGTCTTGAGACACTGCGGTATGTGAGACGAAAAGATATTGCGTAGGTGTCACATTTTATGACTCAGTAAATGGCATATTTGATAAAGTCGTATTCCTAAAACTATTCAAAACCAGACATTCTTGAACTCTTTCGAACTATTTCGCTATTGCAATTCGTTCAGACACCATAAACATATATGTATGTTTGCAGACTGGCGACGACCTGGCGTCTTGTGTTTACCAGCGGTTCTCAAAATGTATTTGATTCTTCTTAGGGGTACAGTTACTAAAGAAACATTGAAAAGAAACTGTCATTTATTTATAGTACTACTGCGAGAGTATTGAATTCGATAAAATAATACAGTACAATATCTTATACTTAAATTGAATTTAACAGGCTCTTCAAACAATAACATAAATCTCGATTACAAAGTAGATTTTAGTGTAACATCTATCCGTTTTAAATCAAGAGCGTTTTTGGAAAACACCGAAATAAATCACTACATAGTATAAAACAAAGTCGTTTCCCTGTGTCTGTCCCTATGTATGCTTAGATCTTTAAAACTACGCAACGGATTTTGATGCGGTTTTTTTTTAATAGATAGAGTGATTCAAAAGAAAGATTTATACGTATAATACGTGGGCGAAATAGCTGGCCAAAGCTAGTAAGTAAATAAACCCGAAAGCATCAAGACTCTTTATGCCCTGTTTCCTACGAATACGCAAAACGTTATACATCAAGTTTGACATTAATTGCGAGTCCACTAATTCTTTAGGGACTATAAATTAGAATTTGTGTCGGCAACTTTACGTAGGTGTCTGACATGTTGCGATTAACAGTTTAATCAGACTTTCATCAGGCTTAGTGTACCGGCACACCGCAGTGAAATTGCGTAGCTTAAATTCAGAAATTTTCAGCCGATAAACTTTTACCTTCCGCTCGCGGTTTCGCCCGTGTGGAGGTTGGAAATTTTGCCATAGGAACACAGGTACTACCGGGACAAAAGTATTCTATGTTTTCTTCTTAGTCACGTACTTCATTACTGGAGGTCATGTCCCTGAAAGGCCTTCGTGGCTTTGTGTGCGATGTTCTTCCGCTTCTTTCGGATCTCGCTTTCTCTCATGGCGGTTGTAACAGAGAGTCCAATGAGGCGTTAGTTGGTCGCACCAGCGTTTAGGTGATCGGCCGCGAGTTCTTGTCCCAACCCACAGCTTTTGATGGTTATCTGATTTCCGACAGGCAATGTGATCATTGGTAGTCTATCTCTTATGCGTATTTATTCGAGGACGTTCGTTGTTCGTTATCTTGCCGGTCCATGGTATGCGTAGCATTTTTCTCCAATATCACATCTCAAAAGTTTCTATCTTTTGCCTGTTCTTGTGCCCGAATCGTCTACGATTTTATGTGGTAATCTAGGTTATTCACTTGGAGCTTGTGGCTAAGTAACAGAGTCGCACGGGTTGATAAATCATGTTAAGCTACGCTTGCTGCTTTTGCTCCGTGGATGGGTGACCATCATTATATAACTCGCACTCTCCGTGCCTCGAGAAGCACGTTAAACAGTTGGTCCCTGCGGTTATTCATAGATTTTTTATATAACCTGTCTTACTGGGAGGTATCGTATTACCCAGTTACTGGGTTGTGGAGGTCAGGTCATGGCGCCGGTATGGCATTTCCTAGCTAACTGATATCTGAGACGTCCACTGCTGGACATAGGCCTCCCCCAAGCACCGCCACTTCGACCTATTCTGTGCTTCTCGCATCCAACGTATTCCTGCGGCCTTCACCAGGTCATCGGTCCATCTTGTGGGAGGCTTTCCAACGCTCCGTCTTCCAGTACGCGGTCGCCACTCCAGAACCTTCCGACCCTATCGGCCATCCGTTCTGCGAGCAATGTGCCCTGCCCACTGCCACTTAAGTTTGGCAATTCTTCGGGCTATGTCGGTTACCTTGGTTTTCGTACGGATCTCTTCATTTCTGATTCGATCGCGTAGGGAAACTCCAAGCATAGCCCTCTTCATTGCTCTTTGGGTGACTTTGAGCCTTCTTATGAGGCCCATTGTGAGCGAAAGGGAAAAACTTGGGGAGGCCTATGTCCAGCAGTGGACGTCTTTCGGCTGAAATGATGATGATGATGATGATATCTGAGAAAAAATACCTAAACAAACTCTTTTAAAGTTAAAATATTATATTATTAGAATTTTATGGGTGTCAAACAATACAGAGCCATGTCTGGAAAGGTCTTTTGAAAAAAGAAACATTGTGGCTTTGCGCTGACCTGTCCCACCAGACGGCAAATATGCATCAGTCATCGTGTACCTCGACCATATTTTAGGGAGGTCAACCACCCATCACCAGACGGTACTCTGCATTTCCAGATCTGTAGGATAATGAGTTTATATTAAGGACTGACTAATTATATTCAAACAGTGGTAGATATCATCAAATCAATATTTTCATAATCACTTCATTATTAAACAGTCCTGCAGCGATGGTATTACAAATAGTAATTAAGTCCCATTAAGTACAAAATAACAAAGGGATGCCTTTAGCCTTATAGTACAGTCATATGTTTCTTTATATAAAAAAAGTAAAAAAAAACGAAAAGTATAAAATAATGGAAAAAAGCGTGGCTGATATCGACTGAAAAATTTCTCAAAATGCACCTCACGTCTTTAAGCCTTTTTCTATTATTTTCTACTTTTTAGTTTGGTTTTCTATGAAAGCGTGTTTTATAGTTTTTGAAACTATTATTTATTTCCTATTTTTTAGTTTGGCTAGCGTCAAAAGCAGGTTTTTCGTCTTTATTTTTGTTGCTATCCTGGTGATCCTGCCCGTCCTGGGCAACAATGGCACAAATTTATGAAATTATTCTATGTCATTGGTCCTTGATAAATGTGCAAAGTTACAAATGAATCCGACGTTTTGTAGGGGATGAAATCACGTTTTAAATATTCCGTTACATAGATACATACATACATACAAACCAAGCTAATAAAAGCGTATTAAAAAGCGTCATTACTTTAACACGTCTTGTGGGAAACATGAGCGCGGGCTATTTGCCTGAAGCCAATTACTGTGGTGTCCTGCTTATTTTTTTCTTTTTAAATTGTGATGTATGGTGTGGTTAGTGCCTTGTTTCAGAGCTTTCATTTTTAGACCATTTTTATATGATATAAAGCTGAGGACAGGGCCTGTGCATGGTGTTATAAATGTTTAATCATCATTTCAGCCATAAGACGTCCACTGCTGGACTTAGGCCTCGCCCAATTTGGGTGGCTCTGCCATAATCGCCATGCTTGGCAGGCGGGATGGCGATCGCAGTATGGTGGTAAAATGCATAGAGAACCCTGCTGCCCATTCTCTAGTAAGTCCCTTAGTCGCTTCTTACGACACCCACGAGAAGAATCAGAATTATTTATTTTCAAAACACCGGTTACAGGTCAATGGTACCACCCCATTGACTGTAACCCTATTCTTTACGATCGGCACCACACGGACGACTTATTATAGTGACCCTATTGGTGATGTTCTTCAGAAAGCTCAGGTGCGTAATACTAGCAACGAACGTGTGTGTAGGACCAGATGTATGAACGTGAACGAAGTAAAAGGAGTATATAATGATCGTAACGACTGGTATTCCGTAGTTTCAGTTTCTATCTACCCCCATGGGACAAGCATACCATGTTTGTTACTTATTTCTAAAAACTATGTGATATTTCTCAAACTCTTTAAAATTTTTACCTGCTCAAGCTGAAGGAAAAATAAAGGACCATTTTTTTATTCAAACAAAGTCCGGTTACAAAGCTCGTGACCCTCAGAAAAAATAAGAATATGACTCTTATTAAGGTCTTTGAAAACTTGAGGAGAAAATAATTATAAAGGACGATTTTTAACTTAACTTTCTGATTGACACCGAAAGAAAGTTTTTGTAATTTCAGAAAAGTTTAGGGTTATTTTCATTACGACTTTGAAAAAAAATACTTGAAAAGGTTTTAATAGGTACTACATAGGTTTATTTTAAAGACATGATCAAAAAAGGAGCAGATGTAATTTTTCTAACATATTATGTTTCCAATCACATGTATTTTCATTTTCTGTATTTACTCTTTTTATTATTTGTGACCATCTCACTCCTGTATACAACAAAACTCTTTAGGCACGATGGTTTTATAGATAGACTACCAAGGGGTACCGCACCACCCAGTAACTGGGTTGTGGAGGTCCGATAGGCAGTTGTTTCATTTAAATACTGGTACTCAGCGGCATCCAGCTAGACTGGAATCCGACCCCAACGTGGTTGGGAAAAGCCTAGGTGATGATGGTTTTATAGATAGCCAGATAAACCATTTATTCTGTGAACACGAAAACAAAACACAATTTAATCGTAACAAATTAAATTAATATATAAAGATGAGCCAAACTTGAGTGAGACTCACACACGAAGGGTTCCACAGCACAAGGCAAATAACGCCGAAAAAGTACAATTTTAATTTTTACCTTCAGTCAAACACCGTGTAAAAATAATATTTTAGGACAACCAACACACCGTTATCTGATCCCAAACTAGGCTGAGCCTGTACTGTGCTAACCAGACAACTGATAAATATACTCATATATTTCTAAATACATCATCATCATCAGCAGCCTATAACGTTCCCACTGCTGGGACACAGGTCAGCAGGTCGACAGGTCTAAATACAAACATATTATAAATTGTAACTGTTTACTTATTACGATTCATGAGATACAGCCCGCTGACGGACGGACGGACAGACTGACTGACGGTCGGATTTAAATGGACGGATAACAGAGTCTTAGTAATAGCGTCCCGTTTGCACCCTTTTGGTACAGTACTCTTAAAACTAAATATATCTTTCCCCGTAACTAAGGTTATACAAGAAATCTTTGACAATCGCTGTCCAAAGAGTGACGTCATAGCTCGTCACAGACGTCCATTCCAATGGAATTTAAATTAATTACAAAACAATTTGTCTTTTCTTACTCAAAGGTCATTGGACGGACGCTTAATGAAAAAGATTTCTTAGTTTTATTCCTTTATCTGCGACAAAGAATTTACAAGGGATAAAGAATTTAATTAGTTAATTTGTGACTTACGAGATCTTGTATTCGTTAGTTAATTCCTAAATTGTCTATCTAGAAAGTTCAGGTGCGTAGTACTGGTAACCGGTTGGGTGTATGACCAGCTCGCGTAGCATGACCACCATAGAAAGAACTTTGTCTATTCTTGGTAGAATAGAGATAGACTTGTTATGCTACGCCAGCATAAAACGGTAAAAATCTTTCTACAATCTTTAATTCCGTTTTTAATCTTTCTACAATCTGTAATTTTGTCTATTTTTCCGTCGACAAAACCCCTTTCTTCGGTGGCCATGCTACGCATGTAGATGTATGTAGTTAAACGAGGCTAAAGGACTATGTAAGGATCATAGCAGGTGGCCTTCTGTAGTTTCTGCCTACCTCCATGGGTAAAAGACGTGTACGTGTACGTTTATGTATTTATGTTATCTATATACAAAATTAAATGTGTAAGAACGGTACAGAAATTACTCTAATTGATTCTTCATTTTTAGAACGATTATCAGAACATCATATAATTTTCATAATGATTAGGAATGCCTCACTAAATCACAGCCTCGTTGATCAAGTGCTACTGCTGACTTTTTCTTTTTTTCTGGGTGAGAAATCATCAAATGACTTCTCCCGCTCCGCCCAGAGCGTGTCAGACTTTTCCTGACTAAAACCCACCCGTGTTCCTTCAGTTGCCTGTGCCAGGGCCACAAAAACCTTAACCTAAGCAGCAGCTATGTATCATCGTTTTATAAACCTTCCAAAATTTTCTTTGGCCTTTTAGTAAGACTCGTTGTCAGACTTCGGGCTTCTGACGACCCGTAACGACTGTCTAAGATCTACAAAAGACAGCCAGGACCAACGGCTAAACGTGCTTTCCGAGGCACGGAAGGGTCTTGGTATGTAAAGATGGTCACCCATCCACGGACCAACCGATGATATGTTGCTTAAAGTTACGTAATGATAAGCGACGGTTTTTTTTTTGGAAGGGAAATCATCAAATGACTTCTCCTGCTCTGGGCGGAGCGGGAGAGCGTGTCAGACTTTTCCTGACTAAATCCCACCCGTGTTCCTTCAGTTGCCTGTGCCAGGGCCACGGTACATCATTCGAACAAATCCGTGCCTCTAGCAGGCATCGGTCCTAGCAGACACCTTCAATTACTCCTAACATCTCTTTAAGGTCTTTGAGCATGAGGTCCTGGGTTCAACTCTTAGGTCG
This sequence comes from Aporophyla nigra, assembly GCA_947507805.1. Lineage (NCBI taxonomy): Eukaryota > Metazoa > Arthropoda > Insecta > Lepidoptera > Noctuidae > Aporophyla > Aporophyla nigra. Next base: position 14,425,012 of record OX382316.1, on the reverse strand, counting down.
GGCAAAAGTCGTTGGGTTTTCGATCAGTGAGATTTCAGTAGTAGCCTGAAGCAGGCCTGTCTCACTTCCATACAAGCGGCGCAAAATCCCCGAGATATTTACCTACTATTCTGGAAAACAACCTAATTTCAACCTTTTGCATTGCGTATAGGGTTCATAGTACAATAACTGTCTGCCGTCTCGCTTCAATCTGCTAGGGCTGTCAGAGAGGTAGAATATACAATAGTAGGTACTTTACGGTATTAAGGCGCGCTGTAACCTCAATATTCACAAAACACTGGTGTCTTTGACAATCGAGTATGACGTAACGCAATGAAAATATACGACACAAAAAATACAGTGGACAGAGAAGGGTTTAAAGAAAAATTCTAACCGAATAGAATAGTGAAAAATTGTTTGATATTCCCAATAAAAATTGTTTCACAAAAAAAACTTTGACGTCAAACATCTCTGTATTTTCAGCGATAACAACATTTTTTTTTTAAAGAGTTCAATAGAATAAACATTACTTTAAAACTTTAACCAGACAATTATTTAATTTAATGTGTGTAGTCCGAATTATCTAAATAAAACCCGTAAAATAAATGCCAATTCGCAGCTTAGTCACATCGTCAATCCAAATATTTATTCAATTTTCAACCTTATTTGTTGGAGCTGTAGCATGTAGTTGTAGCATTTAAAATCGTAGTCAGTCCGCGCCTTAACAGTTTACTTTTGATCCGCGGGTGCGTGCGCTGCGTGTGCGACAAGTCGAGCGAGTGCAAGCCTATTGAGACTAGTACGGTGGCCGGACGCTTGCGTTTATCATACCTAAACTCGGGAGTGAAACTTCTGTACCGTAAGGTACTAATATATATTCTGTGCCTGAAGTCTAGATTTGTGCCCAGTCCATATCAATAGGGTCGATGACATGGGGAGGATGATAGACCTCGGGGTTTGATAATATCTATACTCAAAACATACACGCATATACATACATACAAATAAATAAAATTCAACTTTCTGATTGTATTATCAAAATAACAATTTTTTTGTAAATGCATTTGAATTTATGAGGTCTATCTGTCTCTCCGTTTGTTCCAGTTAAACGGTACATAGGTAAATAACTGATGTTATAAAGATTCACTTAGACTACTTTTATTCTAGAAAAAAAAATTGGGTTCCACGCAAAAAAATAAAACGCTGAATCATAAATTACAAAGCAGTTGACAACCATCCGACACCTATTTCCAGAATGTGTGTGTGTGTCTGTATAGTTTATAAGTAATGAAACAGTCGTATATTTCGGTTTGAGCTTTAACGAACATTCCATTTATTGGTAACCCTAATAAATATTTCGTAAATTGTCCATAAAAATACAATAAACAGTTCATGCATCCGTGACCGTCACCAAGTTTTATTGAAAAAAGAATGGCTGGATAAGAATTTGTAAGGTCTATGAAGGTTTAAGGACATAAAGGTTTCCTGAATATTTGAAAGTACTGGGGCCCTACTGTGACGTGTTCAGCAAGAATGATTGTCCTGTTCTAAAAAAGGGGTAGTGTCATGTGCCTCTTTAGAAAGACCTGTACTGGCCAAGTGGTAATACGATCGTAGGTTCGAACGATAGGTTAACCCAAGACCTCATAATCAACAGTAGCACTTGCCACCACTAGACCTACGAGGCAATAATTTAGGGAGGCATTGCTAATGTATTAGTATCACAAACACTTACACACCTCGCTAAACACACACATCACACACGTTCACACACATCACACACGTTTACACACAACACAGACACACATTCACTTTCCCCATTACACTAAATTACACGCGCTTACTCGCACACTACTGCCGCTGTTACACGTTTTAGTTCCCTAATTTTGTAAAATAAATGAACGAATAAATGGCCCCTATAATACAGGATTTTCCTAGCATCGGGGTCATTATTCACAAAACTTGAGCATTACATTTATGCTCAAATAGCGTATTTCTCATTTTTGTTAAATAAATTATACTCATTATACTTATACATACAACCATAATGAACACTCATACATGGCATATTCATAAAACGCTAAAAATATTATTAAAAAATGTCTACGCTGCGCTGGTGAAATAACCTTAAAAATGAGCGTCATATTATTTTTTTATTCCCAATACAAACCTGAACAATATGGCTCTATTTTCCTCAGCAAAATGTCCTGTTATAACCGGGGGCGTATAACAAAAGTTTGAGTGCCTTTGTCCTCGATAGCTGACGTCATGGGCTCAGGGCTGCGTCATAATGTCTTGGCTGATGGAATTCTGATGGAATATTTCACCCTCAGGCGAAAGAAAGAAGAACTTTTAACAATAATTTTGCATTTGATAGGTTGGTAAACTTGTAGGGGCTTGAGGCTAAATAATTGTAGTCGCTCGGGTCGCGTTAACTACGCTTGCTGCGATTGATTCGTTCGACCCATTCGTGCCTCGAAAAGCATATAAAGCCATTAGTCCCAGCTGACACTCGTGATTGTAATTAGATACCCAAAATTCTGAGAACCAGTCTAATCAACGGGTATCGTGTTATCTAGTAACTGAGTTGTGGCTCCATGTAAAATACTGGTAATTATCTGCATCCGGTTCAAATGGAGTAAGGTTATTGATATACACTCAAAAAGGAAAGGACTCAATATCGAGCCTTGTTGAATACCCATTTTCTTTTATTTAATCCTAGTAAATTGACACCATTTATTTGAACTTGCTGCTATCTATCTTCAGCAAATAAGATTTTACTAAACTGAGCGCAAGTTTCCTAAGTCCATAATATACAAGTTTCAAGAGTATGGTTTCATGATCCACGCAATCAAATGCCTTTGAGAGGCCACAAAAGATTCCTATGACATAGGGGACCCCATCCCACGCGGTAAAAATATGTTTTATTAAGGTTACACCGGTGTCGATTGTACAACGACCTCCATTGAAGAAAATATACTGTTGATAACTTAACCTAAACTAATCGCCGGACTACACCAGCAAGTAAGCACTTTGAAATTTCAAGAAATCTACATTTCCATTAAGTTCTACGTAAGAACATTTTGTTGCAAAAAAAATAAAGTAGTTCAAGTTATTAACGTACGTTGGTATGAAAAGAAAAACATTTTTGGTAAGACTAACTTATATTTTACCACATAAGAGCCCAAATTACCGCACACACGCTCGTCTGATAAAAATCCAGAAAACGAGGGCGTTGACTCACAAATTACTTCACATTTGGGGCATGAAGCTAAACTTTGAGTACCATTGTTCTAAGTACATCAGGGCCTGGGTGTAATGTGCCCCAAATAGACCATAACGTACAGAAGGTTATGTAAGTAACAATGCTGGACAGTAAACTCTCAAATATACAACAAAGGACAAAATAGGCTCCCTTTTTTAAAAGCGTGATTTATTTTTCGTGGAACCTCACTTTTATCGAGGTAGATTTAAATAAAAGCTTAAAACTCGCCGAATAACAAATTAACAAGTACGACAGTATATTTTTTTCCATGTAGGTTGAACTGTACGAAACTTTTTTTTTCTCTCAAATACCTATTTAATATTCATCTTTATTTAGTCAAACTAGAATGCGGTCTACAGTATTATTAACAAAATAGTTTAGCATATTATGTTCCTCATCATCGTCATTTCAGCCGAAAGACGTCTACTGCTGGACATAGACCTCTCCCAGTGGGGGGGGGGTGGGTTGCCATAATCACCACGTTTGGCAAGCAGGATGGCAAAATAGTGGTAAAGAGTATAGAAAACGCTGCTGCACATTCTCTAGTAACTCCCTTAGGCACCTTTTACGACAACCACGGGAAGAAATGGGATTGTTCTATTTATTCTTCGTCGGCATAACACGGAACTGCCTGCGGAGTAGCGAGGCAGAAATATCTCCAGTTACTGATATATATATAACATAACATTACTCCTGGTTTTCCAACGGGTTGCGCATAGATATGATTGCTTATGAGTACCACTAGCTTCTACATCTTCCTCTTGAATCACTCTATCTCTTAAAAATAATAGTTTAAAAAAAACTAAAAAACACGCTTCCATTGAAAACCAAACTAATAAATAATAGTTTAAAAAAACTAAAAAACACGCTTCCATTGAAAACCAAACTAAAAAGTACAAAATAATGGAAAACAAGTGTGGGGTGCTTTTTAAGGTATTTTTTTATTGATATCAGGCACCCCACGCTTGTGTTCCATTATTTTGTACTTTTTAGTTTGGTTTTCAATGGAAGCGTGTTTTTTAGTTTTTTTAAACTATTATTTATTTTCTATTTTTTCGTGTTTCGAATTTTGAGACGTATGACAGCGTAGTTTGTGACGTATGTCAGCGTAGTTTTCGAAGACAGTTTTTTTTGCTGTCCTGGTAACCCTGGCAAGGATAATGGCACAAATTAGTTTGTGACGTATGTCAGCGTAGTTTTCGAAGACAGTTTTTTTGCTGTCCTGGTAACTCTGGCAAGGATAATGGCACAAATTTATGAAATTATTGCATTGTCATTGGTCCTTGATAGGTGTGCAAAGTTTGAATGAAATCTGGTCGTTTAAAGTGGGTCAAAATCGCGCTATAATGAGTCGGTTACAAACAAACATACAAACATACAAGTGAAGCTAATATAAAGCGTGTAAAAAGTAGAAAATAATGGAAAAAAAGCGTGGGGTGCTTTTTAAGATATTTTTTTATTGATATCAGGCACCCCACGCTTTTTTTCGTGTTTTTTAGTTTTTTACACGCTTTATATTAGCTTCACTTGTATGTTTGTATGTTTGTATATTTGTATGTTTGTATATTTGTATATTTGTATGTTTGTTTGTAACCGACTCCTTATAGTGCGATTTTGACCCACTTTAAACGACCAGATTTCATTCAAACTTTGCACACCTGTCAAGGACTGATGACAATGCAATAATTTCATAAATTTGTGCCATTATCCTTGCCAGGGTTACCAGGACAGCAAAAAAACTGTCACAAACTACGCTGACATACGTCACAAACTACGCTGATATAGGACACAAAGTACGCTGACATACGTCACAAACTACGCTGACATACGTCACAAACTACGCTGACATACGTCACAAACTACGCTGACATACGTCACAAACTACGCTGACATACGTCACAAACTACGCTGACATACGTCTCAAAATTCAAAACACCCTAACCGGTCCTTGACAGGTGTGCAAAGTTTGAATGAAATCTGGCCGTTTAAAGTGGGTCAAAATCGCGCTATAAGGAGTCGGTTACAAACAAACATACAAATATACAAACATACAAGTGAAGCTAATATAAAGCGTGTAAAAAAACCGCATCAAAATCCGTTGCGCAGTTTATAAAGATCTAAGTATACTCGTACATAGGGACAAACAGAGGGAAGCGACTTTGTTTTATATACTATGTAGAGATAGTGATAGTACATTCACATTTTGCCTATTATGTTTAAGTGCCATTTAATAGGGGGCGAGCCTAATGCCACCAACTGGGCACAAATACAGACTGCTACTGAGAGGTTGCAGATAGGAAAACCGAATAACACTTTCCACGACCTTTTTTTTTTGGATGGGAAATCATTAAATGACTTCTCCCGCTCTGGGCGGAGCGGGAGGGCGTGTCAGACTTTTACTGACTAAAACCCACCCGTGTTCCTTCAGTTGCCCATGTGCCGGGGCCACGGTATCTCTTTCGAACAATCACGCGACCCCGGCAGGCACCGGTCCTAGCAGACCCCTTCAGTGCTGCTGACATCTCTTTGGGCGCGCGTGGGACACTACGCGCCGTCGACCCGAGCTTGGTCCTTACCGGGCGGCGAGCTACCCATTGCTCGCCGCCCGCAAGCTCGCGCCTACGGTGGCCGGGAATCCGCAATCGACTCCCGACGCCCGGGGCGTCTCCTCCTGCGGCGGCTAGGGACGTGAGGGCGAAGAGACTGCCACTCCCTCACGTGCTCCGCCTCCTCCTTCACGAGCATTACTGCTTCGCAGAAGGAGGTGATGGCTTCCCATGCCCTCTCGCTCCGTACCATGGCTCGCACAAGGGCCGGACGCGAGAGGTCACCGCCGCCGACTTTCCACGACCTAGGAATCAAATCCAGGACCTCATGCTCAGCAGTAGTGTTTGCAACCACAAGGACAACGAGGCAGTCGACTGATATAAGTATCTAGGTATAAAACGCATATCTAATTGCAAATCATGTAAATGAGCTACAGTGTTCAAAGCTCTCCGAACGGATCTGATTATCTAACATTCTGAACTGTAAAGGTGAATGCCCTGCCATTTCTTATGCACTACGGCAAATCTAATACATTACTGCAGAACTCGGAACGTGGCTTGTGCCAACAATCGTGTCAACCGTCTGAAGCATTACGAAGCAAAACGTGAAACGAATCCTTTCTGCCTACAAAAAGAAAAGTACACTTAAAAGCCCTCAATTTAACTCGTAAACCGTTACTTCCATTTATTTTCCACTCGATTCTAATTCAAACTCAACGAAAAAGAAATTCCAGCTATTACAAAACACACAAAAACGTTTCGCATTTCAATATAACCTCAAAATTTTCCTTTTTCCCGCTCTCGTGCCTTTGTAATGTGGGCCAATAAAGCCGCGCCTCGGTGGGACGTGATTGGTCGATTCTCTCCGGCGCCGCGGTTCTATTGGTCGATTGCGGCGGGCAACGACCTCGCCGGCGAATTATCACCTTGAACTTTTGAACTGTGTGTCAAAAGGTCGTTTTTAGATTGATTCTTTTTTTCAAGGCTCCGCTTTGATGAAGATGACTGTTATACGAATAAGTGCTTCGTTGATCAAACTGAAAAGAGGGTTTTCTTTGTATAAAATAAGATTAGGCGTAATGGAGACACTTGTATTTTCATCTTTTTTTTTTTTTTGATAAAGGGAAGGAGGACTTGAATTAAAGACGCTTGTTGCTAGGTTTGATTTTGAATATTTTAGGACGAAATTTGATTTCCTGCCAGGGTCGCGAGATTTGTTCGAAAGAGTTACCGTGACCCTGGCATATAGGGAACTGAAGGGACACGGGTAGGATTTAATCAGAAAAAGTCTGACACGCCCTCTCGCTCCGTCCAGAGCGAGAGACGTCATTTGATGATTTCCCATCCACAAAAAAAATTGAATCAAACGCCATCTGTCTTTGTAAACGTGAACTACAAGCTTGGAAGTGGTCGTTAAGAATGGACTGTAATGGGCCATGATGGACATTTGAACATACCTAAACGCCACAGGAAGTTAATCAAATTAGCTGTTAATCCATAATTGGACTTTTATGTATCTATTAACATAGATATTTGACATGATGCTTGGGTAGAAACTCTCACTAGGCATACGATATTCCTTCTTTTACGTTTGTAGGGTAGATAGGTACTCTGAAACTAGCAACGTAGGATCGGAAATTTTCTACGCTTTCTTTTTGATTAATTGTCCAGTGAGTTCAATGGAACCTAGTGTTTCCTCAGGGACACCCGGGGTTCATGATCGTAGCTTTCTGTAATTTATGTTTACGAAACTATAGATACACCTACGTATTTATAGCCCAGAAAAGATAAATAGGCAGAGATAGATGCTCGTAACACTTGCTCTACGAAAATCGCCCTTACTGTTACAACATAAAGTGTGTCACTGTCAAGTTGTGTGCAGTTGACTGTACATCATGAGTCCTGAACGTAGACTACATTTTATTCTACATAACTTTAGATCAGAGATGGTGAACCTCTAAAACTATACGTGCAATATTTCAAAAACGAATTTAATTTGGTCACGACGCGCCAACCAACAATCCTTACTTGAAAACCAGGGACTACTTGAATAAAAACGAAATACTTTCACAATAATAACTAGGTTCTCATCAATTATTCTCTAAAAAATAATTTGAAAACAGAAATAGACTTTTACTTTTAAACGGGAACCGAAATCTATCTATCATAAAAATGAAAGAACAAATTAGTTCAACTTCTGCTGTTGCAAACTAGAGGGCGTTCATTGTGTGATGTAATTTTGATGTTTTGATTTCATTGACTGATTTGTTTAGCATATTCCAAATCAAACACTTAAAAAAATGGCAAACAAATCACTCCTTCGGAACACAGAAATCCAGTTCAAAAACTGTGCACAACAGAACAAGGCTGCCTGTTTTTGTCTATGATCTAAAAAAAGTTCACGTATTTGAAAATAGAACGGCAACCATTACGTCATCCGTCACAAACGTGAAACGTGTCGCATTCACAGTCGCAGCCTTCAAACAAAACGCCGAAAACGTAAAAAAACAAAAAAAAAGTTCTTCTTCAGTGACGTCACGTATTTCTATAAAACATGGTACAGGCAGCTGTGTGTACCGGCAATACTAAAAAGATTTTATGACGCCCTCATAAAATGAATAAAAAGCAAAATAAGCGGAATTGGAAAATTAGCGTACCTCATTGTTCTGTGCGCAGTATAATTTAGGTTTCCGCATTGCAATTTCGGACTGCATACTAGAGCATTTTGATTTATTATTCCAATATTCTGCTAGGTTATAAATCATGAAGTGTTTAGTTGCATTATGAAATCCCTAAAAGTTAGAATAGCAATTCTGTCATAACGTAGTAGGTTTCTTTTAGCTTTAGCTGCTATGCTCGGTAAAGAATAGACTTATTCCTAGTCTAACGCACGTCAGTGGTAAGACTTTGATCGTTATCTGACCTAGCGTAGAACGGAGTACCATTTGGTTCTTATTCTGGTTTTTAACCGAGTTCAAAAGGAGGTTCATAATTCCTCTGTACTTTTTATTATATATGTATGTACCTATATGTTCCGCGATATCTCAATTGTGGCTTGATTTCGAAAATTATTTTTTAAATGGATAGAGACGGTCCAACATTTTTTTATTATAATACATGATTAATAAAAATTTCATTAACTTTTCTTGGGTAGGTTTTGCGTTTTTTCGATCCGATGATGATAATCCTTTCTTGTTGCACCTCTAAACTATGAATCCATTAAGAATCGTATCCTATTCATGTTTGTATCTTCAGTGTTAAAGGCTGTGTGTTGTCTGACAATCATGAAACTGTTTTATATGCTTAAAGAATTGAGTACTTAATCTGAATTAGCTTCAATACTGACGACAGGGACTTAGTAAATTAGCGTTCTTAATTGTTTTCTACAAAGATCTTTGCCCCCGCCTCCATTTTAAGATTTCTTTTTCTTTGTGAGCGTGGAAAATTGCTTGCCCTAAAAAAAAGAAAATCGAAATATACGAACAGACTTCTGTAAGTTCGTATATTTGATGAGTCTTTTTACAAGGGAAGGAAATGCTGATGATGATGTGGAAAGAAGAGTAGTATAAGCTAAGCATCGTCATCATTTCAGTCGAAAGACGTCCACTGCTGGACATAGGCCTCCCCCAAACACCGCCACTTCGACCGGTTTTGTGTTTCCTGCATCCAGCGGATTTCTAAGAAAGCATATCAGCCTATAATGTTCCCACTGCTGGGTCAACAGCCTCCTCTCTGTGAGAGAGGAACCCAGATTAGCGGATGTCACATAACTTCTAATAGGTTCTAGGACATGTCGGTTTCATCACGATGTTTCCCGTCACCGTTTTGAGAGTAGTAGTGATGAAATAATTTACACAAAGTGCCTGTGTTCGCATCCACCATCTTCAACTCTTTGGTTGGGGTAGTTACCACTGAGCCAACAATGCTCAAAGAAAGGAGAATAAATACGGAAAATAAAGTGAATGGTGCTATACATGTAATACTGACCATCCAGTTGATACCAGAAGAAGTTCGACTGGCTGTTCACAATGGTGAGCTGGTGTCTATGCTTATATATGGAAGCGAATATTGAAGGAACACGGGTGAGTTTTAGTCAGTAAAAGTCTGACACGCCCTCCAGGTCCGCCCAGAAGACGTCATTTGATGATTTCTCAGCCAGACAAAACAAGGGTGTGGCAAAAGAAGCATGAACGTAGAATAAATGCGTTCCTTGCGAAGCATGTGTGAAGTGACTATGAACGGTAGTCACCGCTGCCAAGGCCGCGTGATTGTTCGAAAGAGATACCGTGACCCTGGCACATGGGCAACTAAACGAACACGGGTGGGTTTTAGTCAGTAAAAGTCTGACTCGCCCTCCCGCTCCGCCCAGAGCGGGAGAAGTCATTTGGTGATGCACATCCAAAAAAAAAAAAATTTTTTTTAATTTTAGTCACAGCACACATGCTATATTCTTTGGCATGACCTCATCATTACCCTAGAGTTATAAATATTAAATCGAAGACCTTGTATAAGACAGTATATTTTGTTACTAGACAAAATAACTTATTTTTATGCGCACATCTTGAAAGCTCTGTACATACTGCCCACGTACCTACATCCTGTGAAACTTATACCCTTCTCTTTATTTTATTAGGATCGACTACCCTCCCGTGGTGCTAAGAATAGATCACCTCGATTCCAGCCGGGCTCCAAGGGTTTACTGAGGTTAGAGGATAAACGAGGTCGTGAACGGTCTGGGTGGGGTTTTAGTTCCTAGATAAAGATCGATATCTGTTGTAAGGATTTTCCATCAATTGATGTTTTTAGCTGTTCCTATGACGTTGTCGTGATAGAAAATAATAAGACATAAATAACTTCACGGCTGAATTTTCTGTTAGGGGTTGTCAGAGATTTATGTTGAACAACATTTCGCCTGTTATGTTTTATCATAAGCAAAGCATTTATCAGCGTATAATATTTTCACTGTTTAAACATAGGCTTCCTCTTTGTGACACGGCGTGGGCCGTAATTCACTACATGGGGCATGCATTTTTTTTTAAGTTTTCACCTCCGCCATCTTGGATTATTATTGTGAGGTCACTGACGTTACTAGTGATTACAGCACACTCGAAAACCAAGAAAATAATCTCTTTCTGTGTCCTTTCTATCATTTATAATAAAAAGTACAGGAAGGGGGCTTATTTCTTTTTAGTTACGTGAGGATTTCTAACATTTACTAATAATGTACTCTTATCACAAGCCACGTTAAATAACTACATTCTAAAAAACACCAGTAAAAAATCCTGATCCAGTTCGTTAAAGTCCATCGAAGATAAATTAAAAAAAAATATGCAAAAAAGCGAACATTTCATTTCATGCCGTTATTTTTCTGAGTGACCAATTAATCCAATACACCAGGATATCGAGCCAACCAATCAGTATAAACGAACAACTGCAAACAAGAATCCTCACTACCCACTTCCAACCAGCTCGCTAAGTGTACTTACAATTCATGTTAGCTATGCACTTTACTTTTGACTGAAATTATTCACTTTCAGCTAGACTAGACAGTTGTAACTAGAGATGTTTCGAATCGTTAAAAATAAAAATCCGCGGATACGGATCCGAATACGGATATTTGGTGTCAAGATCCGTGGATACGGATGTCCAGCACACGGCTAGTTGTAACTGAAAACTTTAGCATTAAAAATAACGTAAGGGTCGGAAAATCTACAGTAATCTGATTCTGTAACCATTTCGGTATGTCTTTTTCTGCTAGAGCCCTGCATCTGCCTATAATGTTCCCACTGTTGAGACACAGGCCCCCTTTTTAAAGGAATAATAGACTAATAAAAGGGGCTAGTATCTACCACGTTACATATCTTCGAGTTTTTGGTTCTATGACATGCCGTTTTTCTCACGAAATTGTCCTTTTCCGTTGTGAGAGCAGTGGTGATGAAATGATTTACACAAAGCTAAGTGTGCCTCAGGCAGGGACACTTTATATTCGAATTCACGAACTAGAAGTTATTTATTGTGGCCGTTATCTCTGGGCTGCTCTCTCACCACTCTCTTCTTACCCTAACTACACTGAAAAAGTGTGATTAAAAATAATTAGTTTGTAAAAGATTATGAGGACTTATTAAAAGGACTTTAGGACAACCCTAAAGGGATTTAGATGATTTTATTGAGAAATTTTAACTGTGCGCTTGATAATAGTTTTGGTTGATTATCTGATGCTGGACAGACCAATGAAGACTTACTTAATTATGATGTGGATTTAATTGGGGTTACTAATAAATGATATAGTCAGTGAAAAGATACACAATGTAATTGCAATTTTAAATTCTTTTTTTTTATCACGTGTCGATGCGAAGAATGATGTTTTTTTTTATTTGATTGCCGCAAAACATCGCGAATACCGTTCGCTGACGCAGCCTTTAGGTTCACGTGTGCAGGTGACAGGGCATGCGGTACAAGATGGGAGGTGAACCGCATACACACTGGAGGTCTGAGCCGTCCGTGAACACCTACTTGTGGAGGTTCTCTTTGCTGCGGCCTACTTAATTTTAAATTGTAATGGTTCTTGCGCAGTATCACCTGCTTCCATTTGTCTGCTGCATTACTTGCTGTGGCAAAGGGTCGGTCAATCAGAGAGATGAAGCTAAGTCTCCTGCGGGGGTCGCGAAATTTGTTCGAAAGAGTTACCGTGGCCCTGGCATATAGGCAACTGAAGGAACACGGGTGGGTTTTAGTCAGTAAAAGTCTGACACACCCTGCCGCACCACCCAGAGCGGAAGACGTCGTTTGATGATTTCCCACCCACAAAAAAAAAACACAATTCGCTCTAAATCCCTCTGTTTTTGAACGCTAGATGATTCCATGACTAATGTCCATTATGCTGACTAGGTAGTACTTAAATAGTTAATCTAGTCCTTAACGAATATTTGTTTGTGAAATTAACATTACACTATGTAAATTGGAATGTTTTTCGCTTATTAATACTTAATTCCATTATTTTCCTAATCTGCAAAACTGGCAAATACTGTACTGGTTTGATTGTGTTGACTGTTATAATAGCAGTGACAAAAACCAAACGTAGAAATATAAATGTATAGACATATACAACATGTAACATATTTAATGCAAGACCTTATCATACACTCCAATTAGAGAATTGAGTTTAAAGAAAGAAAGATAGATTTATTTGTCACAGAAACACGTGCATACAAAAATTTAAATCACATTAAAAAAATCATGAAAATAACACTGATTTATACTAGGAACACAACATAAATAGTCGGGAGCTGCACGTCGTGACTATGTCAAGAAAGCTTCCACTCAGGATGATACTTTGCTATGGGACCCACAGCACAGCGCTGATTTACAGTGGTCACCCAAAAACGACGTACGAAAATCAAGTCAGGAGTTTTCCTCACCTTCCGCCTGACGTAGGTTCTCATCGGGCATGGGTGCTTCAGTGGGTTCCTGTTCAGGATAAAGCGGGAGGTAACGCCCGGTTGTTTCCATTGCGAGGATCGTCTGGAGGACACGGTAGTGCATACGGTGGAGGTGTGCCCTACCTGGGTGGAGCACCGCCGTGTCCTCGTGGAGGCGATCGGCGGCGGTGACCTCTCGCGTCCAGCCCTGGTGCGAGCCATGGTACACAGTGAGAGGGCATGGGAAGCCGTCACCTCCTTCTACGAAGCAGTAATGCTCGCGAAGGAGGAGGGGGCTGCGTGAGACAGTGGCAGTCTCTACGCCCTCACGGCCCTAGCCGCCGCAGGAGGAAACGCCCCGGGCGTCGGGAGTCGATAGCTGACTCCCGGCCACCGCAGGCGCGAGCTTGCGGGCGGCGAGCCATGGGTAGCTCGCCGCCCTGTAAGGACCAGACTCGGGTCGATGGCGCGTAGTGTTCCACGCGCGCCTCAAAGAGATGTCAGCAGCACTGAAGGAGTCTGCTAGGACCGATGCCTGCCGGGGTCGCATGATTGTTCGAAAGAGATACCGTGACCCTGGCACATGGGCAACTGAAGGAACACGGGTGGGTTTTAGTCAGTAAAAGTCTGACACGCCCTCCCGCTCCTCCCAGAGCGGGAGAAGTCATTTGATGATTTCCCATCCAAAAAAAAGGAGTTTTCCAGATTAGACAAAACAGTTTATAAAGTAAAATTTAGTAAAAAAACATGCATTATACAATGGCCAAAAGTCCGCATAATACTGTTAAAATTATTATCTTTAAAGTTAACTATTTTTATTTGCCTTGAAATAAGATTGAATTTACTTTGGCTCAATCAGCGATAGGTAGGACCAATATTAAAATTGACTGAAATCGATTTAGTAGTCAATTATGAACAAACTATTTTCAGGACTTGTGTATATTCTGTTACATCTTTTATATGTAAATAGTTGACATACGATTGAATGGAAAAGGCTTTTATTTAGAAACTGCGTGTTCAGCTCCATATCGGATAACATAGAAACGTATGTCAATATCTACTAAGAGATAAACATATTTCTTCTTTGGCTTTAAGAAAAGTTGTGCGAAAATCGGTTGTCATGGTATAATAATAATAATATCTTAGGACAACCAACACAACGTTATCTGATCCCAAACTAGGCAGAGCATGTACTATAGGAACCAGACAAGTGATAAATATACTTATATATTTCTAAATACATACATATTATAGATAAATTACACCCAGACACAGAACAAATGATTGTGCTCATCACACAAAGATTTGTCCTGGGTGGGAATCGAACCCACGACCTCAGTCTTAGCAGTCAGGTCTAACCACTAGACTAACAGGTCCGTCAAATAAAACTGTTATAAGGATTATAGAATGATGAATAATGATGATGCATCTAAAAATCTGCTCAAACATTAACTCAAAACTACTATAATCTTCCAGCGTTCTTTCTTATTTACCTGTGGCCAGTATTGGATAACCTTACTAACTATAAAATAGTTTCAGTCAATTGAATGACATATAAACTCGTTTTAAAAGCACTTTCCGCCAATATGTTTTCAGGGTTCCGTACCCAAAGGGTAAAACGGGACCCTATTACTAAGACTCCGCTCTCCGTCCGTCCGTCTGTCACCACGCTCTATCTCATGAACCGTGATAGCAGATGATGTATTTCTGTTGCCGCTATAACAACAAATACTAAAAAAGAGAATAAAATAAATATTTAAGGGAGCTGCCAGGGTCGCGAGATTGTTCGAAAGAGATACCGTGACTCTGGCACATGGGCAACTGAAGGAACACGGGTGGGTTTTAGTCAGTAAAAGTCTGACACGCCCTCCTGCTCCGCCCAGAGCGGGAGAAGTCATTTGATGATTTCCCATCCAAAAAAAAAAAAAATGGAGCTCCGATACAAAAAACGTGATGTTTTTTTGCTGTTTTTATAGATAATGATATGAAACCCTTCGTGCGCGAATCCGACTCGCGCTTTGCCGATTTATTAACCGACTTCAAAAAAAGGAGGAGGTTATCAATTTTACTGTATTTTTTATTTTTGTAACCTCATAACTTTTGACTGGGTGAACCGATTTTAATGATTCTTTTTTTATTAGAAATATGATGCTTTCCGTGTAGTTTCATTATAATATGGTTCCATTTTGATAATGGAAACCATGAGAAAACCATATAAGTCTTAAATTTGCATTAAGTATGTGCGCGACAAATGGACGAATATCGCGATTAGATTAGTTCGGAGTACATACCATAATAAAAAGTTAAAAATAAAACCTTTTTACAAAAAAAAAAACAACCATCTTCCAAAAAAACCCTACAAATGAAAAATAACTTTAATTTCGGAAGTCGGTGGCAAAAAAAAACTTAAATACAGATCCTAAGACACCGACTTCCGAAATTAAAGTTATTTTCAGAAGGCCACCATTGCTCTCCTGTAATTCCACTTAACCGAATTATTCTCAAAGAGGTTAAATAAACCCACTTAACTAACCAATCTACAGTTACGAAGCCAGTTCATGTTAATGGTACTCTGAATTTCATATTTGCATTAAAATCAGCTTTACTGCGAAGCCATTTTAATTTTAACTGGGTGGGTAATGAGAGAACTACCCTCGGTCTGTTTGTAAAAGATAATAATTATTATGAGCTTTATTTCGTAGTGGTTTTTGCCCGTGGCTTCGCCCGCGTTTAAGTTGGATATTATCCCACGGGTATTTACTACCGAGATAACAAGTATCCTTTCTAAATTTAAAAAAAAATCTTTTCTTTCTTTCCTTTTTCTTTCTTTTCCTTCTTTCTTTCTTTTTTCTTTTCCTTCTTTCTTTATTTCTTTCATTTTTTTTCGGTCTAACCCAGGCTATGGTCTATACGTGTGCTAAATTTTAGCGAAATCCGTTCAGCCAAAATGTAACAGGACATAACTGTACGGTCTTTTAAAAAACAAGGTTTTTCTTTAAATATGATTTGAACCACCGAGCCTGTTGTTGAAATAAGAACCTAACAGAGATCAAACTACAGCTCTTTTACAAAACTGACAACTTAGTTCGGTGGTAAATTGACATTTTTGACACAAATCGAAAGAAAGCTGGAAACGCAAAAATTGGCTCAGAGCTTTAAACTAGAACTAACGTTAGATCGCGTTTTAAGCCAGATACTGTTAACCAAACCAAACAAACGGTTTTTTTTTTCTATCTATCTATCTTTCTTTCTTTCGATCTATCTTGCTTTCTTTACTTTTTTTGCATTTGTATTATGTGAGTATGATTACGTATGGACCAATTTATTTAAAGCACAAATTAATGAATTAATAATTTAATAATATTTCTCGTTAATAGTGAATGTTTCCCTAGAGCCAAAGAAAAATCCCTTCACTAACAGTCGGACCCAAAAAGCCAAATTACCAACACTTTTATACAAAAACCTAGATTGTTTTGAGATAGTTTATACTCGATACTGAAAAGTTGAAGTCAGTCATGTTCATCCACTCTCAGATTGTATAACCAAACTCTTAGTTATAAAACCTGAAAGTGATTTTAATGTAACTCTATCATTCGTATATTTACATATAGAGTTGTGATTTTAAAACGTTAACTACATATTTCACGCTGCATAAAACCACAAACAATAAAATAATCTGCATAACCTCTAAATTCTCAAACAATGCACAAACCGTTTCAAGTCAGACAATGAGCGCCGAACTAACACCGCACTGTTTGTGCAAGATAAACCTCAGTATTATTAGTTTTGACGTTAAAAACCGGAGGGGGATTGAAAAAGGATTCAATACAGTCCTTCCAGTAATCCTCTTGATGAAAGTAGCTGTCAGTGTGGAGATAATTTTCATAACCGAAGTATTTCATTGTGGAATAATTCTCGTCTTTGTTTTCTCAGCAGTTTCGCTCACGTGGAGGTCGAAAATTATTCCACGGGAACGTACCTACTAGTGAGATAAAAATATTTTGTGTTAAGCCAGGTTAATAACTACCTTTTTTCATCTGTTCGGGAAATTTTGCTTGATTAAATAACAAAAAATCAACCTTTCACAACTATACTAATATTATAAAGCTGAAAAGTTTGTTTGTTTGTTTGGTTGAATGCGGTAATCTCAGGAACTACTAATCTGAATTGAAAACTACTCTTTTTGTTGGGTAGCCTATTTATTGAGGAAGGTTATAAGTTATATAACATCATCCTACAATTAAAAGGAACGGAGCAGCAACGAAAAATGGACGTAAAACTGGCAGGCAATTCGATGCGACGGGAATGGTCAGGGTAGCAAAAACTTGACGCGGACGAAGTCGCGGGCAGAAGCTAGTTTATAATATACTAGCTTTTGCCAGCAGCTTCACCCGTGTACAAACCGTCCTCTTGTCTATTGAAGACGCGTTAAAATCCGTTGCGAACTTTAAAAGATCTAAAGCTTACAAACATGGGAAGCGACTTTGTTTTATACTATAAAACAAAGTCGCTACAAAGTATAATAAGGATCGTACAAAGGTATAAAGTAGTATAAACGTAGTAACTAACCTAACTTGTTAACTGATTTCCTTAGTCATTTATTTCTCCTTAGTGTCTTTTATATTCTTCTTTTGGCAATTTTTGCAACTTTCTAAATTAGTAGGAATCCACTGGATTTAAGTAAGACTAAAGGAATAGAAGTGGGAGGCTTTACCGACCAGATGGTTGTGTGTTGTGTCTAGTTGGGTTTCTTGAGAATGATATCTCGCAAGTCAACCTATGAGGTTGGTGGCTGCTTAACAGGACTGGAAAGTTACTGCAAGACCATCGATGTCGGGTATATATTCTAATTGCGCGGTAAACTTTGATTGCGCGATGCAGGATTCAGCATGACGTCAGTGTGATGCATGTTTCGGATGTGACGGTGTAGGTCACTTCAAGACAAGACCTGAAAGCTGAAAAAAGGGTTAAATAAGATCTGAAAAAAAGGTTAAATAATAGCCGTCAAATGTAGTTGAACTAAGATTTTCTCCCTCGCAAAAACGACAAAACAAACCCATCATGCTTGAAATCACGACAAATGCAAGGCAATCGTTACGTAATTTAGATTGACAGTTCTAAACTGTCACTTGTCTTTTTGTGGCTGTCAGTTATAGATAGAAATACTCATAATTTATTGGCAACAATTAGCATTGGACAGTGCGGTGCTACTGTTTGTGCAAGAACTTCAGTTAGTAGTAAAAAGTTTGAAGTTAAAAAGCAGGGTTGCATTAAAAAGGATCCCTAATCCTTTAGTTGAAAGTTGCAGTCAGAGTGAGGATTACTTGTTCAAGCAGTTAATAATATGAGAATTATTCCTATTAAAAGGAACTGTTTTATCTGTTTCCAACATGTCATTTATGACTTGACACTTTATGTGAAATGAATAATTTTATGAAAATAACATGAATTAAGATAAAATTTAACCAACCAAGGGTTTATTTAACCAAGGTAACCGATATAGCCCGAAGAATTGCCAAACTTAAGTGGCAGTGGGCAGGGCACATTGCTCGCAGAACGGATGGCCGATGGGGTCGGAAGGTTCTGGAGTGGCGACCACGTACTGGAAGACGGAGCGTTGGAAGGCCTCCCACAAGATGGACCGATGACCTGGTGAAGGCCGCAGGAATACGTTGGATGCGAGAAGCACAGAATAGGTCGAAGTGGCGGTGCTTGGGGGAGGCCTATGTCCAACAGTGGACGTCTTTCGGCTGAAATGATGATGATGAAGATAAAATTTGCTTAGAGAAGTAGGTACATTTTCATCCTTAAAATAACAATTTTTTGGGTAAGAGGCTCATTTTCAAAAATAGAGACAGTCTACGCTTTGAACATGAGCTTCTTAAAGTCCATTGAAATGTAAAAATCCCTACTTAAACCAATAAACAGGCACACAAAACGACCTTTTTGTATATAAAATCATTCACGTCAAGTTGAGTCCCAGTTGGGCGCCATTAATTTCAGTAACCGTTACTACCCTCCTTTTTGTTATACGGCAAAAAATAATATTTCTTTCCAAGACATTACAACCTATCAGGCTGTAACAAAACCCATAACTTAATCGGTATTTGTCAAGCGCCATGTTATATTAAGGACACACCCATTGTCCTGGTTTCCTGTACTTTATGGAGACCCTGCTGTGAAATGTTATGGGACAAATTGGTTTTGATACTTGCAAGATTTTTTGAAGGCTTCTCAAGATTTATTGTATTGGGATAAACGAAGTTTTGGTTGACCTACTTGTTAGTAAGTTGATACTCTGTAGGCAGCTGTTTATTTAGGCAACATTAATAATATTTTCTGATACGCCTACGATCAAAGTTGTTTGTCCTTCAGGAATTCTTGTCCGTCAATAGCTTCTTTCGAGTGGAATAATGTAACGATATTTTGAGCTTGTATATGGGATATCGACGCGACCCTGTGTCGATGAATTCAGCAAATGATTCTGTAGGCTTTTGAATTTTTCGTCGGTTATCAAAAACACAAAAACAAATAAAGAAAAACGCGTTTTTAGGCATTACAGTATTAATATTCTTTAAACTATTGAAAATCAAGGTTACAATTTGCGCGACGATGTTCCTGCCGCCCTGTATACAGAGAAAATTTACTCTTACGTTTACTCCAAAAAACAAAACATTATTTTTTCAAGTGTTAAGCATGTTAGTCTAGTGGTTAGTGACCCTGACTGCTAAGACTGAGGTCGTGGGTTCGATTCCCACCCAGGACAAATCTTTGTGTGATGAGCACAATCATTTGTTCTGTGTCTGGGTCTAATTTATCTATAATATGTATGTATTTAGAAGTACATAAGTATATTTATCAGTTGTCTGGTTGCCATAGTACAGGCTCTGCCTAATTTGGGATCAGATAACGTTGTGTTGGTTGTCCTAAGATATTATATTATTAGATATTATATTATATTATATTATGTATTTATAATGTATCTGGAGAATTCATATTTCACCATTTTATGCTTCAGTTTCGGATCTGAATCTCTTTGACATTCCGTTTTTTGACGAAACGAGTGATTTGCATTTGGCAATATTAACTTAAAATTGAGTTTACTTTCACAATACATACCTGAAACTGACGACTTTTTGTAAACCTACATCATTGAAACTATGAATATTCTTGAAGAACCTTACAGCTAGAATAATTTGAATGTAAATTAAAACAACTCTGAAACACAGTTTCACAATATAAATTTATTAACATTAACTTCAAACTACGTGGGTAACCTGAAACTTGTACGTCAACGTTTACGTTACGTTTCTAACCGAGTTGAGTCATGTAAGTTTAGTGCTTCTGTTTGAATACAGATGGCGTTGCTAGTCGCAAGTCTACGATATGAGACATAATGACATTGCGGTTCTAGTAAATTTATTTGGAAATAGAACTATTCAACAATGTTATAAGTTTGTTTTCCTTAATGACAGATTTGTTTTTAAGTTAATTATCTATACTAAATTGTAGGAACCTAAATGAGGCAAAATGAGTGTGTAGAGATCGTAGCAGGTGGCATTCCGTGGTTTCTGCCTCCGCCCATGGGAAAAAGCCGTAAATGTATGTATCTATAATAATATAAGCGTTTGGGAAACTTCGTCAAGTCTTCTCGTCGCCAATCCTGCAATGTCTGAAGACTAAGGTCTTCAATCAGTGCGTCCTGCCCGTAATGACATACGGTGCCGAAACATGGACACTGACAGTTGGGCTGGTTCACAAATTCAAGGTCGCTCAGCGTGCTATGGAGCGGGCTATGCTCGGAGTTTCTTTGAAGGATAAAATCAGAAATGAAATTATCCGGAAAAGAACTGGAGTTACCGACATAGCTCGCAGAGTAAGCAAACTGAAGTGGCAGTGGGCTGGCCATGTCTGTCGAAGGACCGATGGCCGATGGAGCAGACGAGTCCTGGAGTGGAGACCGCGTATCGGCAAGCGTAGCGTGGGACGCCCCCCAGCTAGGTGGACCGACGACTTAAAGAAAGTGGCTGGGGCAAACTGGATGCGGAAGGCGGAGGACAGGGTGTTGTGGCGCAATATGGGAGAGGCCTATGTCCAGCAGTGGACTGCGATAGGCTGAGTTGATTGATAATAATATAATAAAGCTGAACAGTTTTGTGTTCGTTTGGATTCGATAATCTATGGAGCTAAAAGATTTGAAAAATTCTGTTTACATTTTATAGCCCTATTCTTGATGAAGGTTAATATAGGCTATTGTACAACACACTACAACCCTTAGGAGTGAAGCAAAAATAAAAATGTCTGAAAGAACGCTAAATAGTATATGTTTGTATGAAAGAAAAAGACATACTTATTGCGTAGACCCCGAATAAAATAAGATAAGAGCAGGTTAAATATGATGGTCTCAAAACGGTGAAGGAAAACTTCGTGAAGGAACGGGCATGTTCTAGAAGAGATAGAATCCGTCCTTTCTTTCTTCTATACGAAGTTAAAAGCTATATCGTCTTAGTTATATCATCGTTAAAAATAGAACCAAGGCTAAATGTTCTGCAATATTTTTTGTCCTTACAGACAGCGTAAAACGTAGTTACTTCCTCAACTAAAGTTATCGCATTTTAAAGAAGTTTTAAGGAGTTTTTATGGTCTATAAATGTTGGATACACTTTAGCACAAAGTTGCAGGTTCAGAGCCAGTATAAATGTGACTTTATCAATGTTGTAATGTTCTTTTTAGTTTAAGTTAGCTTAAGTGGGAAACGCTAGAGTAGACCGCAAAATTTAAATGGTCTTATTGCAATTTTAGGTTAGTATCAGGCTTTAAACAAAACATGATTCACGACCGTAACGTAATCATAAAATCACGAACACAACCCTCCAAGGTATTGAATACACTATTTCATTAATGATTTAGATTGTTGTATTGATGATTTCAATGTGGCGTTCCGCGCAAGAGCGTACCAGATGATACCGTGACCCTGGCACATGGGCAACTGAAGGAGCACGGTTTAAGGTGTCTTCACACAGCGGGCGCGACGCGGCGGGACCGGGCGGCGACGCGACGCTGAGTAGTTGTAATGTACTAGATATTATGGACGACTTCACACAGAGCGCTCGGCGCGACGCGCCACGCCGCCGCCGCGCCGAGTCGGAATACAACTCAGAGGCCGGCGTGCCGCGGGCGGGGCGCGAGCGCAGCGTCGGCAGGATGGCGATAAATTGCAGAAGTATCACAAGTTTTAAATTGATTGACTGCGTCTTACATTTAATAACATTTTTGTATGTTAGTTGATACGAGTAATGGATAGTGAATGAAAGTGAGCGATCGCCGACATTAGCTGTGATTGACTAAAACATTTTCATTACGAGTACAGTTTCAAACAACTAGCGCACGTGCATCAATTGAATTTGAACTTTATGCCAATGTGATCAGAGTCACACGACGCAAGCTTGTTTATTACAATGACTGTATCCTTTATTTAGTAAGTAAACTCAATTAATTTAAAGTGTATAATTTGATACATTTAATCTAAGAAACCCGTTAAATCTTATTGAAAAGGCAAAAAAATTTAAACAGTTCGGTTTAAAGCATAGGACCAACTTCCTAACAATTGAAATGATTTGGTTTTCTGTTTTGTAACTTTTTGATCATTCACGTGACAAGACAGCGCGGCGCCGCACAGTGGGTTGCAAATCGCGAGATAAGAAAGGTAATTCATAATTACCATGTGATTTCAATTTAGTGAAACGAACTTTTGTGATTTTTTAGACTGTCTTGGCTTATAGTATAAAAAATATTGTGAACTTGACTAAGCATACTCATATTTAAAGCATTTAACCATAAAATTATTATTTTTGTGATATTAGTTAGATACTTCATTAAAAAATAAGAGCAAGAGCGTTTCCACGTCTGAATCGCTCAACATTTTTTCAATGAATGAATCGCGGCGCGGCGCCGCACAGTGGATCGTCCCCATACAAGAGGTCGGACATAGAATCAAAAATTGAAAAAGGATCTAATTTAAAAAAAAAAAACAAAATATACAGTTGCATTTCTCTATTAAAGTACAACAAAAATTGTTCTACGCTTTTTTTATTTGACCAGCACTTTAGGCGCTATTCGATGAAAACTTTTATTTTTGTATGGAAACGAACACAAAAATGTATGTATCTCATGATTCCCTCTTTGTTCGACTTGTGGATTTCACTACTGTTATTTACCCATTTTATGCCACATTTTCTTCAAGGACACATGGTGCCCCCAGAGTGCCCCTACCGAGATATTTTGCCTATAGTAACTATCTTTGTATGTGTATTACTGATGGAATGGAGGTACATTAAGTATACTTATTACTGAGAATTAGTCATCACTAAGTAGTTCCTTAAATAACAGGTGCATTTTTGAGGACTTTAATGACTTATGAACGCTTTTTTTGCAACATAACAAAAGCGTTAATGAGTCATTAAGTAACGACTACCAGTACTTGCTCAATCTAATGAGTTATTGTAATTACTATGTTCACAGCCCTTAAGCTCTGCAGTGTGATTGGCTCATGTCATAATTAGCTTATCAAATTCATTGCTAGTTATAGTTATTTTTGTGTGTTTTGCACATGTGTGTTGTTCTTTAATAGAGGAATGCAACTGTATATTTTGTTTTTTTTTTTTAAATTAAATACTTTTTCAATTTTTGATTCTATGTCTGACCTCTTGTATGGGGACGATCCACTGTACGAAAAAGTATTTAATTTAAAAAAAAAAAATATACAGTTGCATTTCACATGTGCAAAACACACAAAAATAACTATAACTAGCAATGAATTTGATAAGCTAATTATGACATGAGCCAATCACACTGCAGAGCTTAAGGGCTGTGAACATAGTAATTACAATAACTAATTAGATTAAGCAAGTACTGGTAGTCGTTACTTAATGACTCATTAACGCTTTTGTTATGTTGCAACAAAAGCGTTCATAAGTCATTAAAGTCCTCAAAAATGCACCTGTTATTTAAGGAACTACTTAGTGATGACTAATTCTCAGTAATAAGTATACTTAATGTACCTCCATTCCATCAGTAATACACATACAAAGATAGTTACTATAGGCAAAATATCTCGGTAGGGGCACTCTGGGGGCACCATGTGTCCTTGAAGAAAATGTGGCATAAAATGGGTAAATAACAGTAGTGAAATCCACAAGTCGAACAAAGAGGGAATCATGAGATACATACATTTTTGTGTTCGTTTCCATACAAAAATAAAAGTTTTCATCGAATAGCGCCTAAAGTGCTGGTCAAATAAAAAAAGCGTACAACAATTTTTGTTGTTCTTTAATAGAGAAATGCAACTGTATATTTTGTTTTTTTTTAATTAGATACTTTTTCAATTTTTGATTCTATGTCCGACCTCTTGTATGGGGACGATCCACTGAGCGGCGCCGCGCCGCGATTCATTCATTGAAAAAATGTTGAGCGATTCAGACGTGGAAACGCTCTTTCTCTTATTTTTTAAT
Organism: Aporophyla nigra; assembly: GCA_947507805.1. Lineage (NCBI taxonomy): Eukaryota > Metazoa > Arthropoda > Insecta > Lepidoptera > Noctuidae > Aporophyla > Aporophyla nigra. Next base: position 14,400,294 of record OX382316.1, on the reverse strand, counting down.
GAAGTATCTAACTAATATCACAGGTCAGCATATCATCGACCCGTGCGGCTGTTGTAACTTAGCCTCAAGCGCTGTACAAAATTATGAATTTTAATCGTATTAGTAGCCGTTATACTTTGAAATTGACTGAGGCATTTTACGAACCTTTCTAAATCTTTTGCGATCTTATGAGGTTTGGCTTAATTTGTCAAACTGTACTCCATGCCTTTCATGCGAGATTCAGAAGGATGCCGGAGGTTTGAAAATCTGTCTCGGTAAATCCACAAAGCAAAAGGAATAGCTTTGCCACGGGCTTCTAAACACATCAACATGTTACCGTTTTCACGACCACTGTACACGTATTCAGGCATTGTTTATCACAACAAAATCAATAAAAACAAAACACTAAAAACGTAATAATAACAACAAGACACAATTTTAAACTAAAGTGTTAAATGCGACCCAATATCTATCAATCAGTTCCACGTACCACTTTCGCTCACGAACTCAGTCGGACAGGAACTAACTAGAGGACTAACACAATATCAAAGATACCGCCTGCACGTGGAGCCGACAAAAGCACCACCGTGCCGGGCGGCGCCGCGCTGGTGGGCGGCGCCGACGTACGGTGGGCTGCATATCGCCTTTCATAGACATAGAGACTCGAATTTTGAAGGGTCTTTTTTTTGGCTAGAAATGGATTCTGCTGATCATTACTATTCTATAAAATTTCGTATGGGGCAATTGCGTGTAAAAATGAAGGAGTTATAATTTTTTAAACAAAAAAAATGTACGGTGCTGACATGAAAAATTATTCTATCTCTGGAATTATAAGGTTCGCCATTATATCCTTAAACACAGATAGTACCATTTATTTTTAATTTTTTGACATACTTCATATTGCGCCACCATTTGTGGCTTTTTAAAAATCCTCAAAATTAAAAAAAATATAATGTTGATGATTAATTTTATGGTTAAATGCTTTAAATATAAGTATGCTTAGTCAAGTTCACAATATTTTTTTATACTATAAGCCAAGACAGTCTAAAAATCACAAAATTTCGTTTCACTAAATTGAAATCACATGGTAATTATGAATTACCTTTCTTATCTCGCGATTTGCAACCCACTGTGCGGCGCCGCGCTGTCTTGTCATGTGAATGATCTAAAAGTTACAGAGACAAAACAGAAAACCAAATCATTTCAATTGTTAGGAAATTGGTCCAATGCTTTATACCGAACTGTTTTAATTTTTTTGACTTTTCAATAAGATTTAACGGGTTTCTTAGATTAAATGTATCAAATTATTCAGTTTAAATTAATTGAGTTTACTTACTAAATAAAGGATACAGTCATTGTAATAAACAAGCTTGCGTCGTGTGACGCTAATCACATTGGCATAAAGTTCAAATTCAATTGATTCACGTTCGCTAGTTGTTTGAAATTGTACTCGTAATGAAAATGTTTTAGTCAATCACAGCTAATGTCGGCGATCGCTCACTTTCATTCACTATCCATTACTCGTATCAGCTAACATACAAAACCGTTATTAAATGTAAGACGCAGTCAATAAATTTAAAACTTGTGATACTTCTGCAATTTATCGCCGTCCTGCCGACGCTGCGCTCGCGCCCCGCTCGCGGCACGCCGGCCTCTGAGTTGTATTCCGACTCGGCGCGGCGGCGGCGTGGCGCGTCGCGCCGAGCGCTCTGTGTGAAGTCGTCCATACTATCTAGTACATTACAACTACTCAGCGTCGCGTCGCCGCCCGGTCCCGCCGCGTCGCGCCCGCTGTCTGAAGACACCTTAAGTCAGTAAAAGTCTGACACGCCCGCCCGCTCCGCCCAGAGCGGGAGAAGTCATTTAAAAATTCCCATCCAAAAAAAAAAAAATAGAGCGTATCAGATATCGACATTTAGTTTCCGAGTTATTTGCGTTTTAGTAAAATCGGGTGAAAATATGGCATTTTGTGATTTTTACTGATTATTGTCCTACAACAAATTTGCTACAATTTGATACAATTAACATCTACAGACAACATTTCTAAGCACATTTTTTTTTAAAGCAAATGTTTTGTTTAAATGTACCAGATGGTTATTATGTAGAGTTTTTGAATTGTAATACTATTTGTATATTGGCACTACAGTATCGGTTATGTAAGTGATACATTGATGCATATAATGTGTTGGGATCTATGTGGAAAAATCTATGTAACAAACGAGTAGAACATTGTTTTTTTTGTAACCTTAACTTTCTCGAAACTCCAAAACCTTCTCAAACTCCATTTTCTCGAAACTAGTTTTTTCAGAATTTCAACTTTGGATGTCTGTTACAAAAAAAGTATTAGGTTTTTTTTTTTTGTTATCCCCATAATAAAGGAACTCTTCTAGATTCTACATCCAGCCTTAACTCAATACCTCCCTACTGGTACCTTTATTCGCGGAACGCCACTAATGATTATAGTTATGAAAAGACCTGTAATTTCCAAAAAAATACTAGGAGTAGAAAATAGGATTTAGGTAGGTACGTCGACATTCCTCTGAAATGTGTAATGCGCAATGAGCAATCATCATCTTCCTAACTTATTCCCAAGTATGTTGAAATCAGCTTCCAGTCTAACCGGATACAGCTGTGTTCTACTTTACACGGAGCGACTCCCTATCTGACCTCCACAACCTAGGTACTGAGACCTGTTGATAAGACTTGGTAAGACGACCCGTAACAACTATCAAAGATCCAGGAATGAGCCGACCAACGGCTCAACATGCTTTCCGAGGCTCACAGTTTTCACATACCAAGACCCCTTGGTATGTGAAAACTGTGAGCCATCCAAAGACCAACCGCAGCAAGCGTAGCTTAACCTGATCGATCGACTCGTGTGTCTGTTATTACTTAGCCACAAACTTCTAATATGCAATAAGCCAACGTGATGGTTCGTGCAGCAGCTTAGTCGTTTAGTAATACTATACAGGATCAAATTGAATTAGGTAGCGAAACTCCGTAGACGAAACTCGTAACATCCTAACTAGAAAGAAAAGAAAATAAATATTATTGAAGCCTTTTTGTTGGGGTCATCAACCTCAGGCAGGCTTTGTGAAAACTTCACTAATATGATGAAAAACTGAGAATTTTGTCTGTCTTCCTGTTTGTTCCGACTAATCTCCAAAACGTCTGGACCGATTTTCCATCGGAACTTTGACTGGCAGATATGACCTAAGATCCATATTATAAAAAGAATCTCAAGCATTGATCGGAAAAAAACGGTATTCTAAGACCCATTTTAAATCGATATTGAGCAATTCATTCCATAAAACAGGTCAGCAAAACACTTCAAACAAACATAAACTACCCAACAGAATTACAGTCCATAAAAAGCACCTTATCTGCCCCTTATAAATAACCTAAATTTCAAACACAATCTGCATATGAATACCGACCCAATAATACCGTTATTTATTGTTCCTGTTACATACTAATCTAAGTTGCCACATCAAATAAAGTGATATATCAGTAAGATAGCCAGTATTGCTAAAAAATAAAAAGATAAGAACTGGCAATACTTTTGTGCGGATGCCAAAAGTGCTTGGAACTTTCCCGCTTGTTGCCAATATTGTTGCCAGACTAAAAAATGTTTGTCGACTTGGCAATGTCGCAGGGCATCACAGGTTTTACGGTAGTTTAGCTTTTGTTATTAATAGAGAAATATTCAAGTTGTTTTCCACTTTGTGAATTTTTATTCCTCCAAAACAAAACCTACGATGAGACAGAAAAGCTCCTAACAGCATAATAAATAAATAAAATTTACGTCAAATCGCAGCGCCAGCTCGTACTCACGCACACACACAACCGCGCACACACACACACACACACAAATACACACACGCACACTAACATGCCCACACAACCACACTTTTTAGCTTTACAATACTTTTATATAATTTTTGTTATCTATTAACTTTAGTCATAAAATTGTAGTGGAAGTATCGTCAATATTGTGTACAATACAGTTATAATATCCAATGGGGACTGTCACTGTACTCCCTTATACAGGTTATTGTATAACCTAGCTGGGAATGCAGCACCTCACCACCACTTCAGTTGTAGTTTTAGTACACTCAATTTGTCAACCCTTTAAACTGTACTACAATGCTTTTATGATGAATAAACAATGTTAATTTTAATTTAATTTATTGACTATAATGGCTTTTATAATCAGACAACTGAATAGGAAGGCTAATTTTGACATTCTGCTAATTGCAGGTAGGTATAATAAAAACTCATTGTTGAAGCATATTCAGCCTGAAATGTTCCATCTGCATGGGCGCAAGCCTCCTCTCTCTGAGAGAGGGTAAACGACCACACGAGCCCAGTACAGTTTGTTCGAATTTTCTGTTCTAGAACAAGCCGGTTTACCCACGACGTTTTCCTTCACCACGTTTCCGCTGGGCCACCACCCTGAAAACTTCATTTAACTTTTCTAGTTCATCGTAGCTACCTACCATCGTAGTAACCTGAAAATGTTTAAAAAGGAACTAAATTCATACTTTTCAGCCCAGGGTTTTTCAGCCCAGGGTTTTTGATTGCGTTAGTGTTAGTTGCTAAATGATCTTATCTGATTGTTTTTTTTTATATCCTAATTTAGCTAACCACATTATGATTTTATGATGTTTTAAAGATATATCTAGAAAAATTGTTTTCAAATTGTATTTTAACCTATCTTATTGTAATTTAATTAAATTAAAATAGTATCTTAGTTTAAATTATTTAATGTTTTTATTCGTATTTTAGTTTATTGTTATGTAATTGTCTTTATTATTATTATTTGATTTTATGAATGCTTGATTTTATGAATGTTTGACTTATTTTTATTCGATTATTTACTATTTGATCTTATCTAAACGGTCTTGATGTATGTTTACTTTTTTTTAATTACAATGTGCAAGCTGTGGTTGCCTATAATTGAATGTGCATTTAGTGTATGTTGTATTGCTGTAATCTAATCTGTGTAATTTTTTAATGTAACATTTGTTGGCGATCCTTAAATAAATAGCTATAACAAGCTTACCACGGTAAAAAATGTATTGTAATTTCTTAAAAAATAAAGCAGATTTTCTAACACAGTTATAGAGCTAAGACGGGCACGAATGAAGGGTAGAGAACATAGATGAAAGAAAAAAACGAGGGCAACCAAGAAGATATTTCATTTTAAAAAAAAACATTAAATTTCGCCTGTAATCCTCAAAGTACCTGTACCCTATTGGGTACACCTTTGCGATTAGGCAAAGGTGTACCCAATAGGGTACATCCACATATCACCAGTTGGCAAAAGGCTCGCCCCCTTTAACTTATATCGGGAGAGGGTGCTGGCCTGTTAGTCTAGTGGTTAGTGACGCTGACTGCTAAGACTGTGGTCGTGGGTTCGATTCCCACCCAGAACAAATCTTTGTGTGATGAGCACGATCATTTCTGTATCGATCAATCATGTATGTATTTAGAAATATATAAGTATGTTTATCAGTTGTCTGGTTGCCATAGTACAGGCTATGCTTCGTTTGGGATCAGATAAACGGTGTGTTGGTTGTCCTAAGATATTTATTTTATTATTTTTATTTAAGGTCTGTGTTATAAGGGGCGAGCCTATGAACATAAGCCGATCAATCTATACTTCGAAATAGAGAAAAAAGAAGAGAAAACTCTGATTTAATCGTCAAATATTATCTAAGTAGTATTTTAGCTTACCACCCAGTGGGTATACAGCAGGCCCAAACGGAGATAGGGGTCCTGGGACCTCTGGACAGGGAGAGGTGGAAAAACAATAAGAAAGTCTATAGTGTGCCTATAGTAAAATAATCAATATTTGCCACACTCCCCATATTATGCCATATTCCCAAAAGCATGTTTAAATAACAAAATATACTCCTCAAAACATACAATATGTCCGACATTTAATACTTTTTTCACGTTCAATCTTAAACTATTCTTAAATTTCAAGTCTGTTATAAACCCCCATACATTTTCCATCAAATTATTAGACCTTAAACCTATGCATGACAAGATAATGACCTGCAAGGTATAAATGTCAGGTTGAAGGACGTAATAATATTCGCCATGTTGTTATACCGTTACCATGGCAACGTGCAATGTGGGTTACTGTGTTGCCTAGAACCTGGCCCTACCCAACAACTAACTATCAAAACATTATGCACTTCCGTGATCTTAAAACATAGTTTGTTGTTCGTTATTCAAGCTAAACTAGTTAAAAACTGGGACAGCAGGAAACGAGAGTAAAGTCGCCGCTCCACAGCGGGCTAAAACTAAGCAAAGTATACACATCACTTTAAATAAAAATGTAGGCGGAATCGTCCCCCAGGGGATTCACAGAGTAGCTCTCGCATCCGGACCTGGTGCAGGGCATGGAACGGAGCGAGAGGACATGAGAAGCCATCACCTCCTTCTTCGAAGCAGTAATGCTTGCGAAGGAGGAGGCGGAGCGCGTGAGAGAGAGGCAGTCTCTGCGCCCTCACGCCCATAAACGCCGCAGGAGGAGGCACCCCGGGCGTCGGGAGTCAATTGCGGACTCCCGGCCACCACCAGGCTCAGGTAGACGGCGCGTTGTCTTCCACGCGCGCCCCACAAAGATTTCAGCGACAATTAAAGGGGTTGCGGAATTGTTAGAAAGAGTTTCCGCAGCCCTGGCATAGGCGACTAAAGGAACACGGGAGGGTTTTAGTCAGTAAAAGTCTAAGTCTTCCGCTCCACCCGGAGCGGGAGATGTCATTTGATGAATTCCCACGCACTACAAAAAAAGCGAAATCGTCCAATGCGGCCCACTGCAAGGCCAGTCCGTGGCTGTCCAATAAAAGAACCGTGCAGCTAACGTGCCAAAATCTCGGTGCACATACCTACAAAGAAGCATCTCATGAGATAAAACGGTAACTTCCAAAAGAAATCACAAAAAGCGCTGTTTATTATCAGGCCATGGAGGTCTCATCATTATCATCACCATTTCAGCCGTAAGACGTCCACTGCTGGACTTAGGCCTCCCCCAATTTGGGGGGCTTTGCCATAATCGCCACGCTTGGCAGGCGGGTTGGCGATCGCAGTATGGTGGTAAAATGCATAGAGAACGCTGCCGCCCATTCTCTAGTAGTGTCCTTTAGTCGCCTTTTACGACACCCACGGGACAAAATGGGATGGGGCTACTCTTTAAGTCCGACAACACGGAAGCCGTTATGCTTATAAAGAAGCATCTCATGAGATAAAACGGGAAATTACAGAATAAATCACAAAAAAATCTGTTTATTATCAGGCCATGGCGGTCTAGCCGAGACAAATTGGGCTATTTTTGGCGGAGAGATAGTGGCGTAGATCATGTTCTTACAAAGTGCCCCATGGGCCATAAACCACACGGATAAAAATCCTCGGAATTCTGCTTGATAAACAGTGGTACCCGGGCGGGGTAGGTTGCGTGTGTGACACAACCAGGTATTTATTAATGTGTGTGTCATTTCATCACCACTGCTCTCAAAACGGAGGAGGAAAAACATTGTAAGAGAACCGAAAATGTCTTAGAACCAAAAATTCGACACGTGACATCCAACACCCCGCACTGGCCCTGCTTGGTGGATTAACAGCAGTGGGAACATTATAGACGAATTTGACAAACAGACATGACAAAATCATCATTCAGTTTAGTCAAATTCGCGACAAACACTCAAAATGCTCTACAAAACCACTTCTATACATTTCAGCAGACGCTAGAATCTACATAAATATTTATCCCAAACTTCCCATTCCACAAGTTTTTACAGCGTGTCTCCTAAACACTATTCAGTAAACAAGATGGATAAGTCGAAATTTGCTGCAAGCATTAAGGTGCTCAAATTAAGGACCTTGAGGAGGAGGGTCTTTAAGTAAGGGATCTCAAAATCATAATCAGCCTAAATTGTTTCCACTGCTGGGACACAGGCCTCCCCTCGGTGAGAGGGAGTGGGCCGTCATCTACCACGCGGGCCCAGTGTTGAAGTACGGTCAAGATCCCACCCGCACCCCACCAGCATATTACTAGAAAACTTCCTTCCTCCGAGCACGTTTGCTTTTGCGAGTCTCCACTCAAGCCGGCCACTAAAGGCAATAATGAGGAAGGAGCTATTTTACATTGAGTGACTGTTACTAGGTAAGCCGATCCCCCTTGGTAAGACTAGTTGTTAGACTTTCGGGCTTCTGACGTCCCGAAACGACTGTCCTTGATCTACGAATGCCGGCCGGGATCACGACGTTTCCGATAATATCTCCTATATTTTCCAATTTATAAAATACGGAAGAGTCTCGATTTGTTATGGATGGTCACCCATCCATGTATCAACCGCGCCAAGCGTAGCTTAACCTGATCAGTCGACTGGTGTTATTACTTAGCTATCATTACAGTATGCAAATTATTATATTATATATTTATTATGGCCACTTTAATAAAGTTGTTTCATACATACAAAGTGGGCTTGTAGAGCAAAATGTTACATAAATTATAATGTGTGTTACCGTGTATGTATTAATTGCTTACGTGCGTGTATTTATGTGGGTTATAAAATGTATTACTCGTGTTACATTTCCTGAAATGCAAAAATGCTTATCTATACTAATATTATAAAGCTGAAGAGTTTGTTTGTTTGTATGTTTATTTATTTGGTTGAGCTCGGTAATCTCAGGAACTATTGGTCTGAATTGAAAAAATCTTTTTGTGTTGGGTAGCCTATTACGCTACAATCAAAAGGAGCGGAGCAGCAACGAAAAATGGACTAAAACTGGCGGGCAATTTGATGCGACGGGAAGGGTCAGGCGAGCCAAAATTTGACGCAGACGAAGTCGCGGGCAGAAGCTAGTGGTATAATATTAATGAAGGTTATTGTCTCATAACCGGGAGTATTTATTTATTATTATTTGTTTGATATTTCAAGCCCATATCCTTAGTGATTGTCGTAAAAAGCCGTCACGTGGCAGCACTCGTGACGGTCTCCCCGAATCTGTTGATCACTAACTATTTTGTCAAACAGTGATTTATGCATTTTCCATAAAAAAGATATAAGCAGTTGACCTCTAAAGACCGTTACCACAGATAATTCCGGCTGATTTCCGCAACTCCACGTCAATGCGCGTATTTCGTTTATGGGCGGGAAAATCGATTATTCGATCCAACCCAGCTCCTCAAGGAAAGCCAGCAACGTCTTGGTATTATCCAAAGAGATATAGTCTTTGGTATTATCACTGGCGATCTTACGGAGGGTACCTAGGCTACCGAAGTACTTTGCTGTGTTCGTGGCGACCATGGGGCAATTAAGAATATAAACCTAGGCCATAAACATAGACCATAGATAACCCATGGTTGGGAAAATATCCGAGAATGTGAACAAAGTATGGTTGCTTGGAAGTGGTAAGCACTTCCTAGCAACCATACGTTGTTCATACTCTGCCCATATCAGTCCAGTAAATACGTCCCCGCGGTTGAACCAGCACGCACTCTTGAAAGTAGAACAATTTTAAGGGTTATGTTATAAATGTAATAGTTTTGGTTTTCCGGTCTTATAAGTAACTGTAAAATTAAAGTACCTAAACAATCTATTCGTAGCGTTTCAAAAAGTTTATTACTACGGAAGTTATATATCGCCAAGCTATTGAAACTTTTATACGTTTCCCGCTGTTGACTGTAACTACTTTACAACTTTTCCGTTAAGTGTTCAAAGTTTTCGGTTCAGCAGTAACCAATCATTTTATTCGAACTCTAAGTATTTTAACTCTATAAAATTCAGAATTCAGATTCTGTTCATTAAATTATTGTCCTTCCTGAATAAAAACCTTTGTAATTGTTGAAAATCGTTCAGATGAAAAGAATACATTTAGTTATTTTGAACTATATTGTAGGCTGTATATAATTTGCAGAGGCAGGACCACAAAAAAAAAATGTAGTTTACCTAAAATAATTATGTAGACATAGGCATAGTTACACACAGCCTTAAACATGACAGCCCCCACAATTTAATAAACAGACATTGACACACCCTGGCTATCCTACGATCCAAATATAGAGTGTAAAGCGGCCGCCACGCGACGCGGCGGTCAGTGCGTGCGCCCCAGACTGTGGTATTGATCCCACCACCTGCCGGTCACCACTCCCACTCGCTACACTAACTTCTTCTAGTCGGCCATCGCCCCGCGACACGATACCACATTAAAATAAAACACAATAAAGAAAACAATTTTAAAAATAAATCACCTGTCAATTTTGGCGCCTTTTTGCGTGTTCTACGCTTAAATTGTGCCGCGATAAAAAGTGTTCGATTCGCCAAATTTTTGAATTTTCAACATTTTATACTTTTTTTTAACCACGTGTTTCACAAGCAGTGATAAGTGTTTTTAGTGCCGAAAACAGTGTTGCTAGCACTTAGTTTGTAATTGTTCGCGCAATGAAGTGACTCACCTCGTGTCGACCTGGATCTTGGATGTCAGGCATTATCTCAATTTACGCATTAAATTTCGTAATTGCACGTCTGTTAGCCCATCTTTTAGAGCTTAAATTGTTGTGAATTTTACGCCTTCATTCTCATTATAATAAATAAGAGTGTTCATTCAATAACAATACTGTTTGAACATAAACAAAACGCGTTGAGACCTAATTTATGTGGCTGGTAACAATCTGATTGCTTTCACCGCTACATACCGTTGCAACAATAGTTCGCAAAAAGGAAATTATTACCAGCCGCCGTCTATCAGATGCAAATTATTATCACGCCACTTATCTAGACCCCTTTAGATAGAGCGAGAATGGTGATATTCCCGTTTCGCGCGGCACACTAACCCGATCGAGCGTAATAACAGATTTTTCTCGCGAGTACCTAGGTATCTATCAGCTGTTTGTGTCTGTCCGCGTAAGATTGCGGGTGTTTTTCCTGTGAGGGGGGAAAATGCATAAAAATTTGCATAGTATCACGTCATTGAAGTAGTTAGCGACGGTGTAGTGAGTCAGCGACGGACACCACCGCGGACGCGAGCAATTACGCTTTTTGCGCCAACAATTTTCTAAATTCAAAACAGATAAACGCGCCTCTGCCTAGAAAACGAAACGTAACGATTTTTTATCGATAATCTATTTTCGAATTTCGAGTGAATTGACTTTTTGTGTGTTGTGCCTTTAGACTAGTGTTGTGCCTTGATTAGAATAGTGTTGTGAAATGTGATTGTTTTTTACACGTTCTTAAAATGGAAAGAAGTGTTTTGGCGGAGCCGAGGCACGTTCAGTGGGCATCTGATGTAAGTATTACCTTACATAAAACAATGCTATAAAATTTACGTCATTCTTCAGACGTTCTGTTAACACATTTTCATATTTACATTATTTATGTAAGGTCACGTGTTAAAGGTTAAATACACTTTCAACACTTTTGACTGAACTCTGTGTACCATCAATCATATTTGCATGCAAAAATTATGCTCATTTTTCATGAAAAACTTGACATTAATATTTTTTATCTGTCTTTGTCATTTAATGTGAATGGAGTGAGAGGGCAAAGGACTTTAACACCTTCTTAGCTATAAGGCTTCTCTTTAAGACGTTTATCAATAAGGGAGTAAAATTGTATTACGGTTCCTATTTCCTATTGCAATATTTTGTTGTTTCACAAGAACATTTTATTTTAAACATAACTATGTTTATTTCGTTTTTTAATGCAGAGACTAATTTGACAGGTGTTATGTCAAACTCATGTCAAAGTCCTTTACTAAAAAACTAAACACAAAAGACATGAAATGTCGGAAAAGCTCTATCTTACGAACTTTAACTAACATTACAATCGCACATCACTATGTAAATCACCTTTATTGCTAAGACATAACAGAGCTGTCAATGTCAGATTCCTACCCTCTTGATTCTACTCTGGTGAGCAGTTGACTATATGAAGGTTGTTCAGATAGAACTGACAACTCCTCGCGTAGGTTCGGGCAATAGACTCGCGAGCACGCTGAGAGCAATAGAGTCGCGAGCATGCGCCAACTGTGTCGATATTCATAAAATTTTCTACGTTAGGCTATGGTAATACAGTCCTATTTTCAATGAAGCTAGCCTGCTTTTTTGTATGTGACTGTACTTGCTTCATAGAACTTCTGATTTGTCAACTTTTTATCGTGAGTTTTTCAGTAATGATCGTGCCTTGTTAAATAAATTAGTAATTTAAGTACCTTACTACCAGAAAAAATAATTATGTCTATGATTACAAGCAATATCTACCTTACCTACTTATCCACGTATCAAATGGTACTCAGCAATAATTTTGCATGTTATTATGCCTACGTAATGAAATAAAATTACAATAATTTATTTGAACGATATTACCTTTCTCATACATTTTAATTTAATTTCAAAAATATTTCGTTACGTCAAAAAAGGCGCGCGCCTGTCATTCCATTTTCATAATTCTATTTTTTTATTAAGGCTATGAACAGACAACCTTTGCCTCCCTTGCGTGTAAAGCTGCGGCTTCACCGTGTGAATTATAAATATGAATGGAATTCTTTATTACACCAACACACACACATTCGTTTTTATTATCTGTGCTGCCTCAACCATTGTTTTTATAATCTGTAATACAATGGTGTTCGGATCTCTCGAGATATTTTGTCCTTTTTTTAATAGCACTAGCTTATGATTGCGGGTTTGCATTTTTTATTCTTCTTTGGAGCGAAAATCTAATGGTTTTCGGACAATGGCCTAGTTGATTATAACTGCTTCTATATTCTGATATATTATGGAAGCTCGACAACCATCGTGCCATGGTTTCTAACTACTAGAATCAAAGATATAAGAAAGAAATGGAATCATGAAAAAAGTCAGAAGCTAACATGCAGCTGCAGCTGCAGCTGTGTTTCCCAAAGGGTTAGGCAAAGATGCATCTATTCTTAGGACACCCACGTTTCGTTTCGACATAGCGGAAGGCCTCCCACAAGTTGGACCGATGACCTGATGAAGGCCGCAGGAATCCGCTGGATGCAAGAAGCAAAGAACCGAAGTGGCGGTGGTAGTGGTGGTCGAAGTGGCGATGCTTGGGCTTCCCAACCATCGCCACTTCAACCGGTTATGTGCCGTAGCGGACGTCTTTCGGCTTTCCATATACCGATAAAATTTTAACAAAAGACTAGCCACTTTTCAATGAATTTAAATACATATTTTTGATCTTTGCTTATCTGGCAGGTGTATAATTGCAAACATACAGACAAAATTATCTGTACATGTTGTGTACCTATTGTGTACATTTTTATTGTTTTCTTAAGTTTCCCACACGGTCCTATAAATCACCCTTAGTTTTAATGTTTTTCCTCACTTTTGCTTATCTGGGCAAAGTCAAGCAAAAAATGATAATATTAGAATTCTCTACCCCAAAAACAAAATGACGCTTCTTAAGTTTTTAAAGGAATGTGTTTTCAAACCTAACAAAATTATACACAGAGATAACAACACAGTATGTTGAAAGCTTCCGAAAAATCAATGTTCTATTGAGTCTACCTTTAAAAATAGCCAAACACATCAACTGACGGATGCACTTATTTTAACAACATAGATGAAAGAAATGTGAAGCAGACAGGCACTAAAATGAGAAAGAAACAATATTGTATTAAAATCTTTATTTACTCACTAGCTTTTGCCAGCGGCTTCGCCCGCGTATGATATTACCTTCCTCTTGAATCACTCTGTCTATTAAAAACAAACCGCATCAAAATCCGTTGCATAGTTTTTAAGATCTGCATAGGTACATAGGGACAGACAGCGGGAAGCGACTTTGTTTTATATTACTATGTAGAAAAATATCAATCTATTGTGTTTTCTTTGACTGAGATTTTCTTCCAATATTTTGCAGTTGTAACTGTATGTATAATTAATTTATTGAATTAATCAGGACCCTAATGTAAAATGTAAGTGCAGTTGACGCTGTGAAAACATACAAATACAAGAAATAATAATAGAATTTTCTCTATTTATTTCAAGAGACACATTCCTGACATCACATACTTAAAGCCACATTTAAACGTTGCAAGTTTCTAGAATGTTTGAAGCGCAATAATCGCCATAAAGCACATTCAATTATCGCCATTCAAGAATTGCATGCAAGTGTTTACACGCGTGCGATTTCCATGGATTTTAAATGGCATTCAATAATTGAATGCAAGTTCTGCCATTCAATAATTGCATGCAACTTTTGTTTACACCAAAGCAATTGTTGCATGCAAGTTTTCTCAGATGGCCGATGGGCCCGAAACGTTCTGGAGTGATGACCGCGTACCAGAAGACGTAGAGTTGGAAAGCCTCCCACAAGATGAACTGATGACCTTGTGAAGGCCGCAGGAAACCGATGGATGCGGGAAGCACAAAACCAGTCGAAGTGGCGGAGCTTGGGGGAGGCCTTTGTCCAGCAGTGGACGTCTGTCGGCTGAAATTGTGACGATGAAGTTTTGTGTCGTCTTAACACAGAGTGTGAAACTCTGTGTTGAGACGAGACAAAACTTCCTGAAACCTTGTACAATTGATTCAAGTATTGCCCGAATTCAGTTCAATTTTATTGAACATTTTCACAAGATTTTGTTTCAGTGATGTTTTGTTTCTCTCAAACGCAAATGAGATTTTTTGCGTCTTTTGCAGAAAAAATGAACATTGTCAAAACCTAATACACAGACTTTTACCGAGACTGTATTTTGATGAAGAAGTAAACTCAATTTTGGCTTTAGCCCATCTCAGTTAATGGAGATACCTATAATTCTCTTCATTGGCTGTATCCTAAGTTAATAAGCCTTAGGATATTAACCATTCCACACATTTATAAGTAATCATAGCATTATTTTCGACTTAATCGATCAAGAGTTTCAGTGTTTTTACAGATTATAATCTTTGCGACCTACATAATTACCCGATTTAAAAGTTCAAAAACCTCTGAAAATTATCGGACAATCATCTACTTTTAGTTTGTAAAAAACATAACACAACATCACAACTTTAATCGCTTAATGGTGATGGTGAGGCCGAATTGTAGCTACAGTACACACACATTTCGCATTGAAATATTCGGGAACAAATCCAGACCTGTGGCTACTAGCGAAAAAAAACAGAATAAAAACTTTTTTATAAAAAAAAAACAACCGACTTCTTTAAAAACACTACAAAGTGAAAAATAACTTTATTTTCGGAAGTCGGTGTCTTACGATCTGTATTTATGTTTTTTTGCCACCGACTTCCGAAATTAAAGTTATTTTTCACTTTGTAGTGTTTTTAAAGAAGTCGGTTGTTTTTTTTTTATAAAAAAGTTTTTATTTTTAAATTTTTAGTTGTGGTATCCACCCCGCACTAATTCCAAACAAACAATGCATATTTATGCGATAGCAGAAATCGCGGTTGATTTGCTGTCATTTTTTAAAGAGTTCCGGTGTCTATCTCTGGAGTTCATCATCAGATCTATATGAAATTTATATGGGACCATTTCGGAATAAACACCTTTCAAACAAAAAAAGAATTTTGTTAATCTGTTTATATATGACGGAGTTATGGCCGAACATACATAAAAAAAAAAATAAAAAAAATATAAACATCCGAATTGAGAACCTCCTCCTTTTTGAAGTCGGTTAAAAATACATACAGAATTAAATTTATCGTAAGAAGGTACAGACTGCGTTAATTAAAACATCACCTGTCTAGTCAAAACATAACATGCCCTCTAGATATCCATTAACAACTAAGCGACAGACAATTACTCTTATTCATCATCATCATCATCATCATTTCAGCCGAAAGACGTCCACTGCTGGACATAGGCCTCCCCCAAGCTCCGCCACTTCGACCGGTTTTGTGCTTCCCGCATCCAGCGGGTTCCTGCGGCCTTCACAAGGTCATCGGTCCACCTTGTTGGAGGCCTTCCAACTCTACGTCTTCCGGTACGCGGTCGCCACTCCAGAACCTTTCGGCCCCATCGGCCATCTTATTTATACAAACGTTATTACGACTAACAATTTCTTCAATGTAAGCAACTCCCTATAATGATCATGTCGTTAACACTACAGATGTTGCATGTTAGTTGTTTTTCGAACGGTATGTAGCGGCATCTACATTCTACACCACCACATGTAAACTATGCAGTTACTTAGACCTGACTGTTCGGGCGACGATACAACCCTAGTTTCACCGCCCTCAAAATCTTGGACGCCAGGCTGCTCTTCTGGTAAGAGGCCATAGTATCTCATGCGTTTTCACTTCCGACCATCGACATCAACTGAATCACGGCTGAATTTGAGAGATCACCCGCACCAAGTGCCGTGACGAGGTAACTAAGCTGTTGGGCCAAAACTGAGCTAGTCCTCCGGCGTATGCTGCGCCATGTCCTCGGAGCAGTCCACACAGTGATGATAAGCGGGCATCCGCTCCTGATCTATGCGACGCAGATACTTCCCGAAACATCCGGAATCATTTACAGCAACAATGGAAAGATAGAGTAGAGGTGTAGCGCATGCCAAGCACGGCCAACGATCAATCAATTGTTAAGCAATTTTAAGACACATTTTTTCCCAGATAGTGCGCGCCTGTCACCTTTATGAACTTGCATTTCATTCAAAAAATGTTGTCATAAAATATATGCAAAATGAATACCTCTGGTGCAAGTATGAACTTTCTTTTCGTGGCTGTACATTCCACCAGCCATACTATAGGTCCTATGTCATAGCGGACGAATCTATTGCCCCAAGGCACAAATACAGACTCCAGACTAGGGCATGCAAAAACCGGGCTGTTTATAAAAACCGTTTTTTTCGCGGTTTATGTTTACAAAACCGGTGAAACCGGTTAAATCGGTTTTTTCGGGTTTTTTTATTTGATTTTTAATAAATGAGAAATATGTCTGTAAAGAAATGAAAATGCTGAAGTCTAATCAAAATATGATTTTTTTACGGACTGAAATAAGATACTAACAAGCTATACAAAAAGTTTCTTTACTTTATACAAAACATAGAATAATAATCATAAAGCTAATTATTTAGGAAAATAACATATTCTTTAAAACCTAACATACACAATTTGGAACATTTGGTAGGTAGACAAAGGCTTAAAATTACAGAATATTAAATAACAATTGAACTGTCATAAAATACAAACAGGCAAAATCAACAGTACGTAAAATGAAATCAAAATAATTATTGAAATATCGCATAAAATGGAAGTCTTATTCCATAATAAACCAAAACAAAATAAATCTGTCATTGTTGTAGATAAAACAGACTAGCTTCTGCCCGCGACTTCGTCCGCGTCAATTTTTTCTACCCTGACCTTTCCCGTCGCATCGAATTGCCTGCTAGTTTTCGTTCATTTTTCGTTACTGCTCCGCTCCTTTTAATTGTAGCGTGATTTTATATAACCTATAACCTTTCTCAATAAATGGGCTACTCAACACAAAATAATTTTTCAATTCGGACCAGTAGTTCCTGAGATTACCGCGTTCAACCAAACAAACAAACTCTTCAGCTTTATAATATTAGTATAGATGATCCCTGCTGATAAAAAGGCTCTCTCTGATTCCACACTTGTTGGAGGTATACATTCCAAAGCTTTATATACTTTTATTAAGTGCTCTCCCATTTTTCCTCCACCGTCGTAAAGTGCCATTTCCACCCTGATTTTAGTTTCTAAATCAAGTTCTGTAGATAGGCTTGCACCAGAGGTATGTTGTTTGAGAGCCTTCTTTATTTCTTGTCGGAGTTGGTCCTTGATGTTCCATGAAACATTTACTAGGTACTGTATAGTCTAAGTTTTCCTGAGTTGTAGTTGCCGTCAGTTTAGTAGTCGAAAAATGCTTACTTATAATGTTAACCGAAAAAACTGAAAACTCCGGTTTTGTTATCTTAAAAAAACCGGGTTTCAAATCAGTCGGTTATCCGGTTTTCGGTTATCCGGGTATCCGGTTTGCATGCCCTACTCCAGACTACTGATCATTTGCTAATAGAGAAATCCAATAACACTTTGCCAGACCAAAGGGATCGACCGCGTAATGTAGCATTTGCGACCAACAGAACGACAGGCAATACCCTTGTAAATGAAATAACCACTTTACTTAATTATTTCAAGTGATCGTGTATAAAAGGGTTTGTTATTTCGTCCAATCACATTTATAGATTTCTCCTTGTATTTCTACAAGGGGCAGTGAACAAACTCAATTCTCATTTATTTCAATTAAACGAATTACAGGATTTATTTTAACTGCCAAGGTCAAGGTTTTTTTGGTCAAGTGACTCAGTCAGAAGATGAAAGTATTTTAACTCAGGAAGCGAAGCCCGCTTTACTTGTGGTTAACAAGTGTACAAACACGCTGTGAATGTGTGTGTAAGCGCAGGACTCGAGAGCTCTCGGTATTGTTCGAGAAAATGACGAAGTCGGAAGTGTGTGTGTGTGTGTGCGAGTGTGTCTTGTGTACTGACGCTTCTCGTGTTCGTTGTCTTTTGTAGTTTAGACAATCTAAGTACGACGCGGACGATCCCACCTTGTTTATATTTTTTTAATTAACACTTACCTAAGAGCAGCCGTAGCCCAGTGGTAATGAATTACAAGTTGTAGGTCGCAGGTTCGCACTCAAGTTAGCACTCAACTCAGTTTCATCACATAAAAAGGTGAAGGAAAACATCGAAACCAGACATGTCCTAGAGCCAAAAATTCGAAGACATCTACCAACCCGCACTGGGCCCGCGTGGTGGATTACGGCCCAGACCCTCTCTATGAGAGGAGCCCTGCG
This sequence comes from Aporophyla nigra, assembly GCA_947507805.1. Classification (NCBI taxonomy): domain Eukaryota; kingdom Metazoa; phylum Arthropoda; class Insecta; order Lepidoptera; family Noctuidae; genus Aporophyla; species Aporophyla nigra. The sequence continues at coordinate 14,381,518 of OX382316.1, read as the reverse complement.
TCCCAGCCGTGGGAACATTTATTTATATTTATTTATTTTTATTCATATATGCTTTATTGTACACCAGAAAATACATAACAACAAGAACATTTAACACAAAAAACATACAATGGGCGGCCTTATCGCTTTCTGCGATCTCTTCCAGGCAACCTTGGAATGGACAGTGATTGCGTCGACATAAAAATGGGGTTGTCACTGGTGCAAAATACAATTTACTTTAATAAATACATAGAATAATCATATATATCCTGTATAATGGATACTTATATACATACATACTAAATATATAAGCAAAGAAAATAAAAGACGACTACAGATTATCACAGCTACGGAAATAAGATCACGACAACAAGTAATGCTCCTTCACGAGTCTCTTAAATACAGGTAAATATTGCGCGCGTTTTATATGAATTGGCAATGCATTCCACAAACGAGCAGCCTGAACAGTAAAGGATTTATCGAATAAAGTTGTAGAATGCATTGGCATTTTAAGCTTGTTTAACATTATAAACGCTGATTACATTATCCTTCAGATATACCTTCAGAATTATAGATACCTAATTAGACATTTTAAGATTTCAACTTTGACTCGTAAAATGATAAAACTCTTATTGTGATATAGGCCTGTGTTTTTAATATCTTAAAATATCTAATTAGGTCTCTATAATTCTGAAGGCCAACCCGCCTGCCAAGCGTGGCGATTATGGCAAAGCCCCCCAAATTGGAGGAGCCTAAGTCCAGCAGTGGACGTCTTGCGGCTGAAATGATGATGATGAATTCTGAAGGTGCGATATACTAACCTAAGTAAGTCACACTGCACGCGTATCATGACGACCGTAGAAATGGGTTTTGTCGACGGAAGAATAGACAAAATTACAGATTGTAGAAAGATTAAAGACAGAATTAAAGATTGTAGAAAGATTTGTACCGATTTATGCTGGCGTAGCATGACAACTCTATCTCTATTCCACCAAGAATAGACAAAGGTCTTTCTATGGTGGTCATGCTACGCGTGCTGAACTCACACCTATGACAAATATCCCAAATCTACTCATACTCAAAAAACGAACAAAGATTAAAACTCCATTTTTAAAAGATAACCTAATCTTTCTCAAAACGCAATGAAACACGTCTATTTAGCAAGTTGAGTCATGTTGTTGGTACATCGTTTAATCTGGCGATTCATTGCGCATTAATGAGTCTTTCCGTGTTAGGCAATGGTAATTAGAAGAATCGGGTTGTGTAATGTATGACAGGACTGTTTGAGAATAATCTTTAGCAAACAACTAACTTAGTCTTTTAACTTTTTTACGTTTCAATAAACATTTGAATATAAATGTGTGTGTTAGTAATGGTAGGGGAGGGTAGGAGGGGACCCCTTTTTTTGTTTTGTGAGTGGGAAATCATCATATGACGTCTCCCGCTCTGGGTGGAGTGGAAGGGCGTGTAAGATTACTAACTAAAACCCACCCGTGTTCCTTCAGTTGCCCATATGCCAGGGCCACGGTACCTACCTCTTTCGAACTGATCTCGCGACTCTGGCAGGTCTCGCGACCCTGGCAGGGAGGGGACGCCTTAGAAGGGCATACAGACTCAAGAATTATTCGATTAAGCAACGGTGCAGTTTAAAAGAAAATGTAGAATCAAAAATTGAAAAGAGTATACTTAGATGAGTTGTTCATGTTGAAAGGATGAATAAAAGGGGAACATTTGATGATGTTTTTCAGAAAGACTTTATGTGTGTTTGTAATTAGACCCATAGACCATTCTTGAACCTAGATACCAATTAAATCAAAGACGATTAACGACCCAACTAAAGGCTTCTTCGGACAGGCGCGACACTACATTTGTAGAACCAAGTCTTCATAGATTTTTTTCTACTAGAGTCTTGTCGCGCCTTTGTGTGGGAAAGTAATCACCAAACTTAAACAACCGAAACTTAATCAATCAGTATTTATTTGTGAACACAGGTAGGTAAAAGCCAAACAAACTAAAAAAAACCGGCCAAGTGCGAGTCGGACTCGCGCACCGACGGTTCCGTACAAACCTGTAGGTATAATGTTTTAAATTTTTTAAAATATTTTTATTACATGATATAACTAAAAATTTACAGTTTTCGCAATTTTTCCTTTATCTGTGCTATAAGACGTTGCTTCGTACCAAATTTCAAAATTCTAGATCGACTGAAATAGGTTTTGATTCCCTTGCGAGTTTCGAAAATTTGCTGAAATTTGCGGCATAAACGGCTATATCTTTTGAATGCGTTAGCTTAGAGGTTTGATTTTTTCACAGCTCTAAGGGACAGTAGACTTGAGTATTTGGTATAAATTTCAGCTTGATACCTCCACCCGTTCCTGAGAAAAAGGGTCTTGACAGACGGACGGACGGATGGACGGACGGACGGACGGACAACAAAGTGATCCTATAAGGGTTCCGCTTTTTCCTTTTGAGGTGCGGAACCCTAAAAACAGTCAAACTTATCAAGTTTGATGATTACTTTATTCCACCAGTTATAAAAGCACAAGTTCAGCTAAATGATAATCACCAGTCCGTTACATAACCTACGTTCTCATAAGTACTGTTACTGTTAATGATCACTGGATCAGATTTTCGGATGCATATTTACCTAACGTTACTATTTAACTGTGAAAGCACGGAAGTGGCTTCGTATTTTTAATTAAAGCCGGGTTTCTTGGATCATCATATTTATTTAAAATTAATGTTTAACCCCAGATGCAAATACATATGTGTGTAGGGTGGTATGTGTTGGTTAAAACGACACACAATACACCGTAAAAACGCGCATTCCATATTAGCCAACATCTCAACTTTAGGTGAATATGCATCTGAATATCCGATCTCTAGTCTTAACAGAAAGGTAGGATAAGTATTTTAGCACACTGCAAATCCGCTATAAAGTATGAAGCGCATTTCACAATAATCATAAAACTCATCGACACCTTCAGGAAAGAACTGAAAATCTATCCAACAACATAAGCAACGCCTGAACATATTTAAAAGTGTAATTATTCTAATTTAACGGAAATTTTAAATTAAGTAAATAACATGCAATCATTTTAGTATTTAAATACATTCCGATACAACCTAACGACTATTAAATAGCCTATAACAAACAAAAATGGCGTCATGAAAACACAAAATGGCGGCCAATTCAGCTTGATGACGAGAACGCAGAATTTCTTCATTTAATTAATATAGTGTCACGGCCATTCGCATTGTTTCGTCAAAATGATTAATGTTTCGGATTACGGAGAGCTGAGTAAATATACATTTCTGTAGATAAAGAAAGTGTATAATAGTATAATATAGTTTCAGATTATTTTGTACTAGGTTCGCTTACGTGGATGTCGGAAATTATTTCACAGGAACGTGCTACCGGGACAAAATGTGTAATTGTTACCTATGTTATGCCTTGCAACATCAGCTATCTGCCAGTAAAAGTCCCATCAAAATCCGTCAAGCCGTTTTGGAGATTAGCCGTAATCAAAGAGAATATAACCACTAGAGAGCGTATACGCCGATTTCTGCTTAGCACACGACTCACCACTGCGGGCCGGGGGAAGAGGAAGAACGCGCGGCTGCAATTGGTCAGTTCAAGGTCAAATTGCGTAGGTATGCCCATCGTAGGGCTGCTTTACTTCATTAAGGGAAAATAGGCGATATCGATAAAATGGATTTTAAAATTGTGATAAATACTCAATTAAACTCAAAGAAATTATATTGAATCAAAATCAATCACTAATAAAATGAAAGCTAGAGAATCCAAGAACAAAACTTTCGCCACTATCATATTCGACGAAATAGCAATCAGAAACGGTGTCGAATATCATCCCCAAGGCAGAAGGTACTATGGCCACGGGAGTTTTGGCGCCAGTTTACAAACGGATTGTCAAGACGAAGCTAAAGAAGCCACAGTATTTGAATTGAATAAAATTTTCATTCATTTTAATTTTAATGTTCGATAAAGACTTTCAGCTATTAAAGGTAACAGCACTAATTTTTACGATAAAAATACAAAGTGAAAGTAAGGGATAGATGCATTAGAATTGTCTAATGAAAGAACGAGACTTTTCCAAAAGACATCAACGCGGAACTCACACAGTGTGCTGGTTTACCAAACCACCATTTTAAATAGACCCCTACGGTGGATCATAATCTGATTAAATCACAATAATTTTTCGTACTATTTACTTACTGATCAAAAGTTACGCGATTTTTTTTTGAAACTAGAAGTCTTGGAATGTTTCCTAAACCACTTCACCGCGCATGAAGGTATTTTGATGCGTTATAATTGAAGATAAAGTTACATTATTTGCATTAATTTAGCGTGCACAGAGGTCTAACAATTGGTCACAACTAAAATGGTTACTTGAACCGCAGCCTATGCATAGGCGACAAAATACTAATAGTTTTCGAGCGTCGGGGCACTGTATGCGCAGTCAAGTGGTTATATAGTCTTTGGCCGTAATAAACAAACACAGAAAAAAAAAGTTTCTTGGTAAATTACTCATCATCATAATCATCATTTCAGCCGTAAGACGTCCACTGCTGGACTTAGGCCTCCCCCAATTTGGGGGGGCTTTGCCATAATCGCAACACTTGGCAGGCGGGTTGGCGATCGCAGTATGGTGGTAAAATGCATAGAGAACGCTGCTGCCCATTCTCTAGTAAGTCCCTAAGTCGCCTTTTACGACACTCACGGGAAGAAATGGGTACACGGTACGGTAAATTACTACCTTGTAATTACTAGTACTTTCATACGCATTTAAAAAAAGCTTTTATTTTGACATTACAAACAGACCTTTCAATATATTGTTATGTGCCTTTAGATTAATTTACACAGAATAGATTGTAACAGTCTCCAAAGTGTTACGCAAAAGACAACCTAGGTCATTAGGTGACCTTTATGCCTAGGTTTATAAGCTGTGACCTTTTCATAAACCCCAGTTTGTGTATCTAAGACCTAGATACAATTTACCAACGGAGAACGAAAAACGTCACCAAAAAAACTGAGTAAATTTTTACCCGACTACGGCGAAACAAAAAGGAGAGTTATGATTTTGACCGGTATGTATGTGTGTGCGTGTGTATATATTTTCATCTATTCCCTAATAACTTCTAAACTACCTATCATAATTTGACAAATGAGGTATCGTTGGAAGCGTCTTGATCGCCCGCTAGTTATTCACTATTGAATTTCACACTAAATTAAATAGGGCGACCTCTAGAGGACATAAATTCATCAATTTTGTTCAACATACAGCCTGCCACTGCCGCGTAAAGTAAAGTAAACTTTTGTACGCACAGCGATAAATCAAACTATACATTTCCAGTATAAACTGTCTTCCCATTGTTTAAAATGCCTATATAATGCGAGGTCAGCTAAAACTGGAACGATATTGCTTGATATGTAGCCGAGTGTATGCATTTCAGTTGAACGATAGTCGATTTGGTACATTCATATGTATAATATAATTAGTTAACGTATGAGCATTAGAATTTCTCTTAACAACAGTATGTTAAAAACGCAAAATCAAAATAATAAAAAATAACCATACAAGGTAACTAATTAATTTCTAACAATGCTTGGTATTGAGCCGTGGGAGCGATCAATAACTTCATACAATGTGGAGGAAAGTTATGAGAAAATATTTCTATGCTACAATAGGTTCCCATATACAAAAGACTTTTGTTTTCGTACTTGTGATGGTTAATTAGAAAAAAATTAAGAAAACATTTAACTCACTAGGTAGCAATTTTTATGTCCATGAATTTGCAAAATTCTTTTTTTGTTCGAAAGGGGTTTATTTCGAAATGGTCCCATATAATTTTCATATAGATCTGATGATGAGTTCGGGAGACAGACCCCGGAACTCTTTAAAAAATGGCAGCAAATCAACCGCGATTTCTGCTATCGCATAAATATGCATTGTTTGTTTGGAATTAGTGCAGGGTAAATACCACAACTAAAAATTTAAAATAACTTTAAGGAAGTCGGTTGTTTTTTTTTTGTAAAAAAGTTTTTAGTTTATGTGTTTGTCTGTTTCTCCCGGGTAATCTCGATTTTCACTGGCAGAGAGCTATTAACCTATTAGATAGAGTATTTGAGCGAACCTGCGGACAGCTAGCAAGAAATAAGTATAATTTTCTCTTGAGGCTGTCACTATTTGACAGGTTATAAGATACATTTGATTCATTGTTAGAAGAACTTGATTTCCCTAAGGTGGAAAGCTATTTTTCTTTAATATTTTGACCTAGACTAGAACATAGATCTATTAGTTTTCTACTCTCTTGTCGGATTTACTAGAATAAGTGATGATAATCGATGTGGGCACCAGTAAGGTTGAAAGTGGAAAGCATGTTATGCTGTTGTCACAGAGATTACTGATCGGCAGAAGCTTGAAAGTCGGACAACCAGTCTTACCAAGGGGTAGGTAATAGGTAGAACGGGCTGGTGTCCGCAACTCCACGTCTGAGCGCGTATTGGGGTATCTTATTACCCAGTATAACTGGGTTGCGGAGGTACGCAACAGTAGCTCCATGTAAATTCGGAAATGATATGCCTATGTTACTCCTTATAACCTATCTGTCGGTGAAAGTCCCGTAAAAATCGGTCCAGTCTTTTCGGAGATTGGTCGGAACAAACCGAAAGACAGACTGGCAAAATAGTCATTGTTTTTTGTTATAAGCACCGTATATACTTTAATATGCATTTATTTAGTAAAAAGCTGGTATTTTGACATTTCGAACAGATACTTTAATTTTATTTATTTGTATGTTTAAATTACTTTCCCATTTACCCGAAAATCGTCATTAAGTAGATTGGTACTCACGTTATATTGGGAGCGCATGTACAAGAATAAATATATAAATTGTCTCCTTCACAACTTTTACCATTTGCATGGTAAACCACTGTATCCAATAATTTTCTATGAACAAGGAAAACCTTTGAAAAAAATATTCATCTTTAAAGTAAATTCGTCGCGTGTTCCGTTGTTTCATTCAATGATTGTAAATTGTATTAGTATTGATAATGCTACTTAGAATCAAGGAGAGGACTAGTCGCTTGTATTCAGGGTTTCTAAGTCTCCGTTTGCACGAACGTAAAAATGTCGCGCCATGATTTTATCGCGCCATTGAATTTTCAACTTTCGGTGTTAAGCCGAGGGTACATAATTTAACAGAGTACATCCCAGCTTGTCGAAAAAACACACTGTTGGATTTTCAGCCTTCGGCGCCTAGAAAAGTGGTGAAATTTCAGTGCGCGATAAATTCCCAATACGAACGGGGGCTAAGTCCTTATTTAAATAAGGAACCCTCATCATCCGCCTATTGCTATAGGCGGATGAGGCTACTAGAAAGAATGTGATTTCCGAACATATGCCGCTCCAATTGCACGCCATTCAGCTCGATTCTCGGCAACTCTCATCCAGCTGCTACCAGCCACCCTGCGAAGATCGTCGCTCCACCTAGCCTGAGGGCGTCCTACATTACGTTTGCCGATTCGCGGTCTCCTCTCAAGAACACGTCTACCCCAGTGGTCATCGGTTCTAAGGCAAATCTGGCCTCCAGCCACTTCAGCTTGCTAGTTCTATGAACTATGTCGACAACTTTGGTTCAATGCAGGATCACCTCATTCTGGATTCTATCCCTCAGAGATACTCCAAGCATAGCTAGTTCCATAGCCTAATAAAGAACCCTGAATTCTCAAAATAACAATTCTAGATAAGATTTAAATCAACAAGACTCTTGAATATAAGCCTTGATGACACTCTGTTTAGCAGTAATTAACATTCCAGTCTGTCACAGTCCACTTGAAATGATTTTGAAACTATGAGATCATTATAACTATGACGTCACTCCCACAACTAAATGAGTACCTAGACTTATTTAAAATTAATAATTGTCGCGTAATGGAACTAGCTCGCAGTGTTTACAAAGATAAATGAAGAAGAAGCTGTTTAAAATAAATATAAATAATGTGTAAACGTGTATTTAACTTTTTTTTAAATATTATTTATATTCTATTTTTAGGGTGTTCTGAATTTTGTGACGTATGTCAGCGTAGTTGTCGAACACAGTTTTTTGCTATCCTGGTAACCCCGGCAAAGATAGTGACACAATGAAATTATTGTATTGTCATCAGTCCTTGATAAGTTAATGCCAAATATAGAGTTAATCCGACGTTTTAAAGGGGGTCAAAATTATGTTTATAGTTTCCGTTACATAGGCACATACTAACTTACGTAATCTAATAAAAACATGTAAAAAGATTCAGTACAGGATTCTAAAATCCCCTAAAATGAAATTTGTAATCGGTTAATTTGAAAAAAAATACTGTTCCATGCATTTTGACCGGTTGAAGTATTGCACTTGTCTATGCAACCGGTTAGATTAAAAGCCGATCCCCACATAGTTGGGAAAACGCTCAACACAGACAGTCAGAACCAAGACCTAAACATGCTTTCCGAGGCACAGGAAGATCTGGGTATGTACCTAAAATAATTAAAAACATAAATAATAATTAAAATGAGAAATTAAGTGATTTCCGAATTAATCCTACCCTAAAACGGCGGTAACCAGTAGCTCCTGAATAATAAAGATAATGCTTTAATCACGAGGTTAGCAGTTAAAATGGTGGCCACACGAAATGGCCGCTGGACACAGGTGTTGCTACAAACTTACCTGTCAGTAATGGTTTAGGCACCCTTTGTAATACCCATGAGATGGGGCGGTAAGCCGGTGACCACATACCATTTGACAATGTAGGTTACACAAATGGAATTTGAAAAGGAAACGGTAATGTAAACGGGCGTTTGTGAAACGAGGAGCATTGGAAATTATTATTTAGATATGGGAACATTATGTTCATTTTTTAACCGACTTCAAAAAGGAGGAGGTTCTCAATTCGGATGCTTATATGTTTTTTTTTTATGTATGTTCGGCCATAACTCCGTCATATATAGACGGATTTGCAAAATTCTACTTTTTTCGAAAGGGGTTTATTCCGAAATGGTCCCATATTAATTTCATATAGATCTGATGATGAGTCCCAGAGACAGACCGCAACTCTTTAAATAATGACAGCAAATCAACCGCGATTTCTGCTATCGCTTAAATATGCATTGTTTGTTTGGAATTAGTGCGGGGTGGATACCACAACTAAAAATTTAAAAATAAAAACTTTTTTACAAAAAAAACAACCGACTTCCTTAAAAACACTACAAAGTGAAAAATAACTTTAATTTCGGAAGTCGGTGGCAAAAAAACCATAAATACAGATCCTAAGACACCGACTTCCGAAATTAAAGTTATTTTTCACTTTGTAGTGTTTTTAAGGAAGTCGGTTGTTTTTTTTTGTAAAAAAGTTTTTATTTTATTAACCGACTGTATATTTACCTTTTCTGTATATTATTTTATAAATTGTGGATTGATTTCGTCTTTTCTTTTTTTATGGCTAGGGTATGCCTCAGCATGCGTAGCATGACCACCGTAGAAATGGGTTTTGTCGACGGAAGAATAGACAAAATTACAGATTGTAGAAAGATTAAAGACATATTAAAGACTAGCTTCTGCCCGCGGCTTCGCCCGCGTGAATGTCGTAAAATATCTCACAGGATCGTACTACCACTAAAAGGACTAAAAGTACCCTATGTGTTAATCCAAGTAACAAATGTCTTATCGCACTGATTGCTTTGTGTTATCCGAGGAGCGGCACTCGGATTGATAAATGATTGTTGTAGGATAAATAAATCTTAAAACGTAACAATAGTAAAGGAATGTATAACGGAACGGCAAATTACTTATTTGCATGCCAAATTTGAAGGCAACTTTAAAGCAAAAATATAAATCCTCTTTATTCCCTACATAGTTGTTCGCGGGCAGGGTACAGGTTACTATATATTTTTGAGTTTATTCTTAAAGTACCTCTTTATATACTACTCAAGAAGTTCTGCCCTCAGGTGTTGATACAACCAGGCTGCTACTCGTAGATGAGCTCACTCTCGAGCATGCCACGAAAAACTGGCCGTGCGAATAGTAGTCCCTTCTAAGATCATATCCCGCTGTTTTCACGCAACCTGGTCCCATTGCACCACTTGGCCGGAATATATGCATGTAGTATAAACAATTAATGTTGTTTACAACGAAATAATATACGTACCGCAGTTTCCTTTGTAAGCATTATTTTTTGATTTTCCTTCAGGTGCTAGAATCACCAGGCTGCTCCGTAAGCTTACTCTGGAGCAGGCCACGTATAACTTACCATGTGAAAAACAGTTCCCCCTTAAGTATACAGGGTTATTTGTAAAACACCGGCAACCTCTCAGGACTATGTTACTAACATCATAAGCAACAACTTTTGTTCTATGACTTTTAAAAATTCATCATATTTTAGTGCATCAGATTTTCAAACAAAAATAAAAATATTTAAATTGAACGCTCTAAATGTTACGGAGTCTATGCGAAGCAAAAGAAAGCGATAGTATATTAGCAAGGGGAGCGGGGTTAGGGCGGCGGGGGCGCTTGAACTTGACTTATTTACAGGCAGCCGATTTTTGTATGAAAATCTGATGCACTAAAATATGATGAATTTTTAAAAGTCATAGAACAAAAGTTGTTTATTATGATGTTAATAACATAGACCTGAGAGGTTGCCGGTGTTTTACAAATAACCCTGTATAGTTCTATGGTCATGGCAAGCAGACTTTGAAGGGGAACTGCACGCTTCTGAACTCGAAAGGGTAGTTTTATTTTTATTTTATTTTATTTATTAGGGAAAACAAACAGTGACACATTACATATTGTATGAAGAAAAACAAAATCATGTGGCCAAATGTGTCATCAACAACATTTTCCACGGTTAGTTCGATGGTGTTAGAGGAATCCTCGGAATAAATACAGACTCCTCTCGGGAACAACCTGTCAGTTTAGTAGCCTCAATAACGTTGCAATGTTTTTACTCACAACCTGGTGTCATTGCATAATTTTGGCGGTTTTAAATTACGCAGCAACATAACTGGGCGCAATTCTCAATTTTAATATGTGAGTTGGGTGATCCGGAGGTTTCAATGTGTTAAGAAATTCAACCGGGTAAAGTATAGCACTCCTGTGACCCAGCAATGGAAACATTATCGGCTGATTATGAAAGTATGGCGTCATCGTTGTTTATCACTGAGTCCGCTTATTTATAATGATTTTCAACTCCTTCGAACGATCTCAAAATAATTTAATTGCTGATTGTGACCTAGTTGTTTTATGGTGTTATGATGGCACGCTCCCACGACCACGTCTGCAGGTTCATCTATACGAATATTATAAAGCTGAAGAGTTTGTTTGGTTAAACGCGCTAATATCTAAAACTACTTGAATTGAAAATTTCTTTAAGTGTTTGGTAGCCTATTTATCGAGGAAGGCTATAAGCTATATAACATCATGCTACGACTAATAGGAGCGGAGCATCAATGAAAATGTTGTAAAACGGGGAATACTTATCCTTTTGAAAGCTACAATTGCATGCGCTGCGTAAACCGTTAAAGTAACACACTAATCATGTATGACAAAATTGTTTCTCTTAAAAGTTCTAAAAAAATCCATGATAGTACATGTCTATCTTTTAAGGTTGGCTCACTATAACGTTTTTAATTGTGATCAAATCTAAATATTATAACGCTGAAGAGTTTGTTTGGTTGAATGTTCTAATCTCAGAAACTACGTTTAGTGTTGAATAGCCTATTTATCGAGGAAGGCTATATACTATATAACATCACGATAGCACCCTACGGAGCCGAGCAAAAAGCAAAAGTCACGAATACGAAGACCTCGCCCAGGCAGGCGATTCGATGCGACGGGGAGGGTCGGGGAGCGAGAAATTGTATGCGGACAAAGTCGCGGGCAGAAGCTAGTCGTGAATATTACTAATATCTGGGTAGATTTTAACTATTACCTGTAGGGAGAATTAGTTTATTATCCACATCTTCGGAGCCCTATTTGGCTCTGTAAGGGGTTATTTTGGAAAAACTGTGATACACGTATCTCATAACTATAATTGAAGAGTATGTGTACCAATTTTTGTGTCAATCGACCCACAGAATAAAAAGTTTCGCAGAAAATTCAACCCCCCATTTCACCCTCTTAGGGGTAGAATTTCAAAAAACCCTTTCTTAGTGGATACCTACTCTTTACAAAGAACACACCCTCCAATTTTCACGTCTCTAGGACCAGCGGTTTAGGCTGTGCGTTGATATATCAGTCAGTCAGTCAGTCAGTCAGTCACTCAGGACTTTGAATTTTATATATTTAGATTGTAGAAAGATTTCGTAGCGTTTTATGCTGGCGTAGCATGACAATTCTATCTCTATTCTTCCAAGAATAGACAGAGTTCTTTGTATGGTATATAGTCATGCTACGCGTGCAAGGGTAGTCCCATATAAATTTCCATTCATTTTGCTTGAGTAGGTTTTGTGTTAGCTTCAATAATACGTGTTTTTACCACTTCTTCTGCTTAGCGTGTCGATAGCAATCTAAATAGAGTCAGCCTAGAATTTGGATACAAGTTTTTTGTTTTTTTTGTGGGTGGTAAATCATCAAATGACTTCTCCCGCTCTTGAGCGGAGCGGGACGGCGTTTCAGACTTTTATTGACTAAAACCCACCCGTGTTCCTTCAGTTGCCCATGTGCCAGGGTCACGCTATCTTTTTCCAATAAATCTTGCGACCCTGGCAGAAAAGCAATGTTTCGTGCTTGAGATTTGAACCTCCAATCTTATACACGACATGCGGTCTTGAAACCTCCAGTCTATTAAGACAATTGGCCACGAGTTTACTACTTAGTGTTTTATATTTGACTGCGTTTTCATTTTGCGTTCTTTCCGACTTATTTTATTTTTACTCGGCTCGTAAGGGTCGCAGCGTGATGATAAAGAGCCTAGAACCCTTCTCAAGGGTTATCAGTGCAAAAAGACTTTTTTTTTAAATCCAACTGATAATTTCAGAGATTACAAACCCTACATCCAACCTAACAAACAAATTAAAAAATTAAATAGCTTTATTTTCCTTCTACACTTTTGCTTATTTCTTATACTTCTAGTGACTCTAATATGTTACCTTATGACCTATAAACATATATTTTTTTAACATAACAATCTTATTATTCTACGGTGTGCAAGGAATAAAACAAATAATACCTCTTCATAATCATTCATTAATTTTTTTTCATTTGTTCTGTGTCTGGGCGTAATTTATCTATAATATGTATGTATTTAGAAATATATAAGTATATTTATCAGTTGTCTGGTTACCATGGTACAGGCTCTGCCTAGTTTGGTATCAGATAGCGGTGTGTTGGTTGTCCTAAGATATTATAATATTACTTTAGATGTGGCTACGATGGGAAATGTCAACAAAGCTCTTCATTCTTTCACTTGGTGATAACCCCATATTAAAATCTATAAAGAAACATTCAAGTGTCGATAAAGACATCGACACTCGAAAGTTTCAATAGCAAAACAGCACTTACATAAAAATCTAAGTACCTCTCAATACCGTTGAAGCGACCTCCATTTTGTATGCACTAGAACCAAAGCTGACCGATTTCTACAAAGACTTTGATTCGCCGCCGTCACGCGAACTAATATAAAAGAAAGTTAGCACGTATTTAACGTTAACCACGGTTCGCTACCGTTATGGGATTAGCTGACTGTTAAACTGGAGTTTAAAACCCATCAAATTCTTCTCTAGGTAGGTACAGCAGTCAGTTATAATCCTGACATAGATATTTTTATTTTACTTTTTAGTAATGAAGGCTAAACAAAAAAACTTTTTAACAAAAAATTTAACCGCCGAAAAAACTGGTTTAATATTTTGTTAAAAAGTATTTATTTTACAATTTCTTGTGGCTTTAATGTACTAATAATACTTGGCAAGGTATACCCTATCCAATGAAAAGAGAATTATCTAAATCAGACTACTCTGTATAAAGTTATGCGTAATGTTATGTATAATGTTATGGTTATACATTATAATCAGTGAGTCAACAATCAATCATCCCCTGTTTTCCGACTCTTAGAGTTCGATTTTACAGTGGGAGGTCGCGTCGCGTGATTGTTCGAAAGAGATACCGTGGCCCCGGCACATGGGCAACTGAAGGAACACGGGTGGGTTTTAGTCAGTAAAAGTCTAACACGCCCTCCGGCTCTGCCCAGAGCGGGAGAAGTCATTTAATGACTTCCCATCCAAAAAAAAAAAAAAGAGTTCGATTTTGTTGGAATGGGACCACCCTCGGAGTATACCCTTTCCAATAAAAAAAGAATTATCACAATCGGACTACTGTGTAAAAAGTTATGCGTGATCGATCATACATTAAAAAAAAATACGCGTTGAATTGATTACCTCCTCCGTTTTTTTCGTCGGTTAATAAAAATGAAAGAAAATATAGTGAGAAAACTAGTAGTTATGTCTTAGATGTAATTATTTTGACATATACTAACCCACACTCAACCGTGATTATATTACAGCCTATACCCTCTTTTAGAGAGGAGACCAGAAGCATTTATGGACTTTTCTTTACTCATATAAACATCCTAAAATGTTCCCACTGCTGGGACACAGGCTGCGTCTTAGGGAGAGGGAGTACGGGTTGGTGGATGTCACATATTTTCGATTTTTTTGGTTCCAAGACATGCCGGTTTCCGCACGATGTTTTTCTTTATCGTTTTGAGAACAGTGGTTATGAAATTATTTATATTATACAAAGTAAAACGACTACCCAGGATCGAACCAACAATTCGTAACTCGTGGCCATTACCACAGAGCCATAACTGCCGGCGTAGCATGATCAATTCTATATCTATTCTACCAAGAATAAAAAAAGTTCCTTATGTATTTTAATTCTGTAAAAATGTTTCTATCTCATCAATAGTAGGTAAAGAGAAATAGTCATCATACTTGACATCGTACTCTTGTCGACTGAAGAATAGAAACATCTCTTTTCTTCAGTTTTACACAATTTTTCTACGATACAATCAATCATTTTGTCTTCTCTTCCGTCGACAAATTCCGTTTCTATGGCGGTCATGCTACGCGTGTTGCTCAGTGACACAATACTTGAAGTAAGATAACAACAATAGTAATAAGAAATAGTAATAAACCTTTTCAACTTGAGTCTATACGCTCAGCCTTTGCGTGACAAAATCCCTTAAGTCAGACCACAGGTCACAGCCCTCAGAACTTCCGTCTCACTAACTTATATTCTCCAAAATAAGGCAAGGCCCAAAACGCCACAAAAACAACAACACTACTAACTGGTTTAACGAAAACAAAACTAAAAAATAATAGTTTAAAAAAACTAAAAAACACGCTTCCATGGAAAACCAAACTAATAAATAATAGTTTAAAAAAACTAAAAAAAAAACACGCTTCCATTGAAAACCAAACTAAAAAGTAGAAAATAATGGAAAAAAAGCGTGGGGTGCTTTTTAAGGTATTTTTTAAATGATATCAGGCACCCCACGCTTTTTTTCCATTATTTTCTACTTTTTAGTTTGGTTTTCAATGGAAGCGTGTTTTTTTTTAGTTTTTTTAAACTATTATTTATTTTCTATTTTTTAGGGTATTTCGAATTTTGAGACGTATGTCAGCGTAGTTTGTGACAGTTTTTTTGCTGTCCTGGTAACCCTGGCAAGGATAATGGCACAAATTTATGAAATTATTGCATTGTCATCGGTCCTTGACAGGTGTGCAAAGTTTGAATGAAATCTGGTCATTTAAAGTGGGTCAAAATCGCGCTATAAGGAGTCGGTTACAAACAAACATACAAATATACAAACATACAAATATACAAACATACAAGTGAAGCTAATATAAAGCGTGTAAAAAAGCAAAGAGCCCATTAGTTCGTCATGACACTTACACCGACATTCTGAGAGCTCTCTAGCACTCTAGACACCGTTATATGACTCTAAGAAAACTGACCTAATTCTTGAGAACGCGGCTCGGATAAACGAGCAGAACATTTTCCCCTCCGTTCTATGTTTTTCGAGATTAAAGCTGTCTGCGGGAAAAAATGGGTGTAAAAGACAGTTGAATACAATGTGCTGTAGTTGTAGGCTCCAGAAGGTCAACCCTGAATGTTTTGTCTAGTTACTTTTCATTGTTTTCGAGATATTAATGAAGAGGGTTTGGGAGTGAGAGTTTTTATGCTTGGAAAGTCTGTAGATTAATGTTTTGGAGTGCATTTTTTGGTTTTGCGAGCCTGACATAAATATTATCTTTATTGTAATGAAGGCTTTACAAAGATGAAAGAAAATGTAGTGATAAAAGTTGTGGTTACATGTTAGATGTCAATATTTTGACATTTACCTACCCATACTAAGCTTGTGATTCTATTTCAGCCTATTCCCTTCTACAAAGTGGAGACTAGAAGCAATTATACACTTTTTTTACTCACATATGTAGAAAAGCTTATAATGTTCACACTGCTGGGATACAAGCCGTTCTCCGTGAGGGGGAGTTGGCCATAATCCACCATCTAGTGCGGGTTGGTAGAGATCACATGTCTTCGAATTTTTGGTGCCAAAATATGCTGTTTTCCTCCCTTCACCGTTTTGAGGGCAGTGATGATGATATAATTTTAACGGGAGATGTCATGTTAGGGACACTTGGTAAAACTAGTTGTCTGACTTTCGGGCTTCTGACGAACCGAAACGACTGTCAAATATCCGCAAATGACAGCCGTGGCCAACGGCTTAACTTGCTCTCCGTGGCATGGAGCGTTTTCGGTATGTAAAGATGGTCACCCTTCTTATTGACAAGCATAGATGGTATTGCTCACCCACGAGCCCATTACATTTACATAAATTAATGAACTGCTATCTTACAAATGTCAACAACGGCAACAATGACAACTAAGGAAGGAAAAAGACTAAAGAACGAATAAAAATATCATTGTTGTGGTTTATCAACCCTGGTAAGATCTATTAAGCCATCATATTAAGGCCTATCATAAAATCATCAATGAATGTACAATGGCCTCCAAACGTCCTTTTTAGGAGTAAGCGCCATCATTAATAATAGAGTACTTTATATTATAATGATTTATGATCGATGCGAATATTTTAGGGTACCGTTAGGCCATATCCATCGATACTAATAGTATTCAAATAAAAATTAATCTATCTGTCTGTTTGTAATCCTTTCACGTCTTAAGGGCTGAATGGATTTTCGGCATAAAGGTGACCCGGGTTAGGATACTGTATGGGTAATTGGGTAGTACGTTCTCGTGGTAGAATCTACGATTTTCACGCCATGAAAAGCTAGTAGATAATGTAGCTTTAAACATAATGGCAATTCTGTTCTTGGTAAATTACAGGAAAATAGGAAATGCAGCTAGATGTCATTATCCAGAATGAAAAGTTGTCTATTCTATTCTTCAGCTACTGGTTTACTCATGCGCCGAATTTCATTCAAACCAGTTCAGTCATTTTACCGTGAAAACGTAACAAACAAATACTTTTTTTTTCTCTTTATAACTAGTATAAACAGTTGCTGCCGTTCTTGATGATTAAAAAATTTTATTCAATATAGATGATTATTTTCTCATTCTGAACTACAGCCTTCTTTAGTAGTACCAGTTTTTTTAAAAACATATACAATGAGTAACATAATGAACGCAAGCCCTCGTGCACCCCCAATTAAAGTATTGAGTTAAAAGCATAATACAATGACCAAAACGTTTTTTTAAAACTAATAAACTGTTATTATTAAGAAAATTGTGTTGACATAAACCTAGCTTTACTTTATGCATTTAAAATTGAGTCTTATTGTCTTTGACTAAGATTAATTTTTATTTGTACACCTACCGCAAAATTAGCCAAAGAAAATTTGACAAAACACATATTTAAAAAAAGAATATTTAAAATAACAAATCGATTCAGTAGTCAATTATGAACAACTACTTTCAGGACTTATTTTACTACACCCTGTATATTCCAACCATCAAAAATAACAATGATTTAGCTAAACCAATTTAGACTCTATTTTAGTAACTTTTCATCCATAATTCCAAAAAAAAAGAGAAACTTAGTCTGACAATGGACCACGAACTGTCTAAATGCGTCCACCAGAGACGGTGACAGCTATCCGACGTACGGTTACGTTCCGGGAGCAGAATTTATTAAACCAATATGGCTGGTCAAAATGACAGTTAGGGTTGAAATACTAGGATTGGCTAATGTAACCATGGTGGAGCTGTTGAATAGCCAGATATAGCTTGATATGATGCGGTCGGTCGTCAGTTGGTTAATGCATTTTTTATCAGTTTTTGCTTAAAGCTGCTAAAGCCTGCTGTTTGGTTAAAATAGCCAACTACGTACTAGGAGTACCTACTTTATGGCATGCACATATTTTTAACCGACGAAAAAAAAACGGAGGAGGTTATCAATTCGACGCGTATATTTTTTTTTTTGTTTGTTTTTTTTTTTATGTATGACCATGCATAACTTTTTACATAGTAGTCCGATTGTGATAATTCTTTTTTTATTGGAAAGGGTATACTCCGAGGGTGGTCCCATATAAATTTGGAAAACAAAATCAAACCCTAAGGGTCAGAAAACAGGGGATGATTGATTGTTCACTCAGTGATTGTAATGTATTACCACGCATAACTTTATACAGAGTAGTCCGATTTTGACCATTCTTTTTTCATTGGATAGGGTATACCTTGCCAAGTATTATTAGTACATTAAAACCACAAAAAATTGTAAAATAAAAACTTTTTAACAAAAAATTAAACCGCCGAAAAAACTGAAAAGCAAAAAATAATAAACCTTAAAATTTTGAGTCGGCGCTGAAAAATCAATGAACAAAGATCACTCAAAGCGCCGAATCATAATTTTAAGGTTTATTAGTTTTTGCTTTTCAGTTTTTTCGGCGGTTTAATTTTTTGTTAAAAAGTTTTTTCAAACTCAAATTTTAAACACATTTGAAATATATTTCATTCAAAATACAGCCTGACACGGACATGCAAATTGCAAAAACTGGAAGAAAATTATAATTACACTGACTACCTAGAGCATCAAATCAAACCAAAATATTTTATTTCACATAAACCTACATGGGCACTTAAGGTAAGTCAGAAGCTTCAAATTTCAGTGTTAATAGGTATGGGAGGACAGCGTCCACCGTCCATCTTTTTTTTTTTTTGGATGGGAAATCATCAAATGACTTCTCCCGCTCTGGGCGGAGCGAGAGGGCGTGTCAGACTTTTACTGACTAAAACCCACCCGTGTTCCTTCAGTTGCCCTTGTGCCAGGATCACGGTACCTCTTTCGAACAATCTCGCGACCCTGGCAGGCATCGGTCCTAGCATAGTCCTAGACCCCTTCAGTGCTGCTGACATCTCTTTGAAGCGCGCGAGGAACACTACGCGCCGTCGACCCGAGCCTGGTCCTAACCGGGCGGCGAGCTACCCATTGCTTGCTCGCCGCCCGCAAGCTCGCGCCGTCCACCTTAAAGTTCCAAAAAGTAACCATAAAAACTGAGTTCAATACACTGTAACTACAACACAAATAGTACACATGTGCCTGACCCTACGGGGAATTCTGATAAGATGAACAAGACAAGTAAAGGAACTAATTTCACTCCATTAATCATACAAGCAAGAAAACCAAAATGTCTAAAACTCCCAACCCAACTTTGTATCTAATCACAAAGTTCTTTTTTTGTTTTACGTGATTATTTCTAAGTTTTTCCTTATTCTTCAACCTTGCGTGATGGTGACATCTTAATCTCCGTAACTTTCTACAGTCTACACAGTTACTCAAAACTTCGTAACAACAACAGAAAAGTTGACTGTATTATTTTCTAGCTTTTGCGAGTGGTTTCGCCCGCGTGGAGGCCGGAAATCATCCCACGGGAACGTACGGGATAGAAAGTATAATTTGTGTTAATGCAGGTTATAAAATTTCTGTAGGCCAAACACCCAAATCCGTTCGGTCGTTGGTGAAACGTATATGCGAACTTTCATATTTGTAACATTCATCATAATCTCAGCCCGGAATCACCAAATGCTGCCCCTCTCCCTTTTTCCGCCATACTTCTCGGTTCCGTACGTCTCTCATCCATGTATTTCCTGCGACTTTGGCGATATCATCCTCCCAACGGGCTTTTGGACGGCCTTTATTGTTTTTTGCTTAACCTTGGCCACCATTCAGTCACTGCACTACTCCATCGGCCATCTCCTATTCTAACTAGATGTCCTGCCCAACTCTACTTATGGTGCAAAGCCCTGTCCCCGATGTCTTTCCGACGACGGATTTCGATGTTACGCACTCAGTCTAGTAGAGTTATGCCAAGTAGGACTCGCTCCATGGCCCTTTGCGCTTCTTGTAACATTAGTAGGATTCTACACTAGCTTCTACTAGCGATTACGTCCGTTATTTCTTACTTTTTTAACCGACTTCAAAAAAAAAGCAGGAGGTTATCAATTCGACTGTATTTTTTTTTAATGTTTGTTACCTCTTTTTATTTAAAAGCTGGTGCTTCCCGAATGGTCCCGTTTTAATTTGGTTCCATTCGGACAATGGGGTCCATATGAAAACCATATAAGTCTTAAATTTGCATTAAGTAATTGCGCGACAAATGAACGAATAACGCGATTAGATTAGTGCAGGGTATCTACCATAACTAAAAACATAAAAATAAAAACTTAAAAAATTAATAACTTATTCTCATGTTAAGTGAATGTAATTCTTATGAGAATAAATGATCTCAAACCTCAATAACAACCGACTTCCTAAAAAAAACACTACAAAAGAAGTCGGTGGCAAAAAAACCTTGATTATCTTAAAAATATGAGATCCTAAGACAAAGAAATTTTTACTTTGTAGTGTTTTTTTTTAGGAAGTCGGTTATTATTTTTTTGTTAAAAGTTTTTTTCTTATTGCTAAGCTGTAAGAGTCCCAGCGTAATATAAAAAAACCTTCTTCAAAAACAGGGCAAATGCAAAAATAATTTTACTAATCCCACTTGTGATGGTGTTGAGATTAAACCGTGATTAGGAACTAGTATGTATAGATACGGAACCGTTGACACGCTTGTTCGAACTAACTTGGCCAAAATATTACGAGGTTATATTAGAGCCGAATTGTGCGTGCAATGACAGTGTTAATGTGTCCTTATGTTGTCTGTGAATTTTAATTGGCTTAACATGACATCATAGTAGATAATTTAGATGGATTAGCTGGGCAGTTCAGTTTTGTGACATGCTCAGTTCAGTTGTAAAAGTGATTACTCGTGACCTAAATCCCACCTGATGCTATTGATCCTGCCAGGGTCGCGAGATTTGTTCTAAAGAGTTATCGTGGCCCTGGCATATAGGCAACTGAAGGAACATGGGTGGGTTTTACTCAGTAAAAGTCTGACACGCCCTTTCACTCCGCTCCGAGCGGGAGACTTCATTAGATAATTTCTCAGCCAAAAAAAAAATGCAAAAGGTTTTTATTTAGTAAGAAAATTGAGAAAAGAACCACTCCTCCACAGTCTTGAGTTCTTCAAAAACTTTTCTTAGATTGCTGAATTTTCAACAATCTCTGAAAAGTCGTGAAGCATACAATACTGTTGGTATTATATTATAATTAAGCCATATACAGAGTCAAATTAAATTAGCTGTATAAATGGCGTTGGTTCGGCATTTACAATGTTTATTATCTACAGAAGTGAATTAGAAAAACCGGCCAAGTGCGAGTCGGACTCGCGCACCGAGGGTTCCGTACAAACCTGCAGGTCATCATCATCATCATTCGTCATCATCGTTTATGAAATGAAATGTTTTTTTTTTTTTAATTTTTATATTTGTGTTGACTGAATGAAAGGTAAATTGTGGTTTACGATTTATGACGTATTAAAAAAAAACTACTAACTAGATCTCGTTCAAACCAATTTTCGTTGGTAGTTTTCATGGTAATGTACATCATATATTTTTTTTAGTTTTATCATTCCCTTATTTTAGAAGTTACGGGGGGGGGGACACACATTTTACCACTTTGGAAGTGTCTCTCGCGCAAACTATTCAGTTTAGAAAAAAATGATATTAGAAACCTCAATTTCATTTTTGAAGACCTATCCATAAATACCCCACACGTAAAGGTTTGATGAAATTTTTTTTTTGTGTTTCAGTTCTATGTATGGGGAACCCAAATATTATTGTTTTAAAAAAAAATGATATTAGAAACCTCAATATCATTTTTGAAGACCTATCCATAGATACCCCACACGTAAGGATTTGACGAAAAAAAAAATTTTGAGTTTCAGTTCTATGTATGGGGAACCCCAAATATTATTGTTTTTTTTTCTATTTTTGTGTGAAAATCTTAATGCGGTTCACTGAATACATCTACTTACCAAGTTTCAATAGCACAGCTCTTATAGTTTCGGAGAAAAGTGGCTGCGACATACTCGGACAGACAGACAGACAGACAGACAGACATGGCGAATCTATAAGGGTTCCGTTTTTTGCCATTTGGCAACGGAACCCTAAAAAGTACGGAGCGAACGAGAGCCGCGGGGATCTAAAAGAGCACCTTTATTATGCGCCCGTGACGAGGCGGGTGCGCGACTGACTTGGAAGGATGCGCGGGACGTCATCGGTGGCGCGCGCCGTTCATTTCGCGTTTCGTGTCACGGTGTGATAGCTGTTTTTATATTATTTTTTTTTGTTTGTAGATTTTTTGTCAATTTTCCAAAAACCAAAACAAAGCTGTCTTTTTATTGTGTAATTTAAAGACTTGAAACAAAGCTGGCGCTGATGTTTTGTGTGTGATTTTAATAAAGCTAGAATTACAATTTATTTTTTAGTTTTCGATATCGATACGTAGGTATAGAATTACCAGCGAATTAAAGACCCTGTATACTCTATGTCAAATGTTACTTTCTTTATTTCTCCAAAACACTTGTATGTAGGGACGTACTTGCTTACAATGATTATCACCGCCAGACGATTACGAAACTAAACTTTAGCGCACATAAAATACAACACAAATTCGTTTATAATAACGTCATTAATAGCCTGAACAGATAGTGCAAATGATGTAAATATTTACGTTAGATAATTGAGTTGAGTTCCGGCTGTATTTGGACACGGCGCGCCATGCGATGCTAAGTAAACAATCGGTATTAGTTCTATTAATTGGAATAGAGTGCTGCCGCAGTATTGGACGGTAGTGAATTGTTTCAGGAGCTTAAAATATAACATAACCTTACGCCTGTTCGCCTCAAAGGGTTGGGTAGAATTGCAGGTTCACTCAGAGAAATCAACTGTCAAACCAATAGATCTTTACGTCTATTTGCCGTTTACACAGGGTGACAGGGACGTCCCCGCACACCATGAATTCAGCTCGTAGACCTCTACCGCAGAAATATCGTCCTTTATAAAATAGCACCTATTTTATATTTTTGTATTATAACCCGTCGCGCGTCGCTCGGTTCCGCGCGTTCGATTCAAAGTAAATAAAAAGTAAAAAAATAGAAAAAAAAGTAAATGTCGTGAGGATGTTGCTACATGAATAAACATCAAAAAATTACATCCAATGGCAACCGATTCCTTATGATCCAACGGGTGCACACGCGGACATTTGGAGCATTTTTCTTATGATCCCCCGGGGGCTCATAAGGACGTTTGAGAGGATAAAGCTGAAGAGTTTGAAATGCGCTAATCTCAGGAACAACTGGTTCGAATGAATGTTTTTAGTATTGTAGCTCATTTGTCGGGGAAGGCTATAGGCTATATAACATCACCCTAGGTAGGAGCCGTTAGGAGCCAGGTAGAAAGAAAAAAAATCACGTATATGAAGAACTCGCACAGGCAGGCGATTCAATCCATAAGGATGGGTGGGGGGGCAAGAAATTATTTATAATATTAGTTGGAAGTAAGATAGTAGGATTCTTTTTCCAAACGCAACAGTTTCTAATCTCTACCACAATAGTCCATTTTCCACCGTTCAGATTTTGTTGACACAGCTAGGCATTTCAATTACCTTTGCCTTTACCCTTGCCCATGGAACATTGAGTCTTCAAAAGGACCAAACTGATTGAGTAATCAAGTCCATATATGACAGATGTTCGAGCGGCTGAGACACCAAATTGTACTCGAAAATAAAATATAATATATAATACATAAAAACCGTAAGGTGCCGGACGTAAAGAATAACACCACCCCATTTCTTCCCGTGGGTGTCGTAAAAGGCGACTAAGGGACTTACTAGAGAATGGGCAGCAGCGTTCTCTATGCATTTTACCACCATACTGCGATCACCAACCCGCCTGCCAAGCGTGGCGATTATGGCAAAGCCCCCCAAATTGGGGGAGGCCAAAGTCCAGCAGTGGTCGTCTTACGGCTGAAATGATGATGTCCCATCCCGGTCCGTTTTTTGCCAGACGAAAAGAATAGCACCATCCTATTTCTTCTCGTCGGTATCCTAAAAGGCGACAGTTCCTGAGATTAGCGCGTTCAACCAAACAAACAAACTCTTCAGCTTTATAATATTAGTATAGATGACACTCACAACCCCATTGCGGTGTTACCCGCTAATACCACTTAAGCAATCAGTTTCTAAGCCATAGAGCATAATTAATCGATTACAACTTTTAAAAAGTGTTGTGAAAAAATTTAAGAAATAATCGCACACAGTCATATATAAAATGCCATCCAACATAATGAAACCACGGCCAACTAGTCCATAAGCCACTTGCCCATACCTAATCAAACAATTTCCGTTTATTTTTCATCCTACAATTACTATACATTTCAGCTCATCTAGGTACCTAACATATCCATATCACGACCTTATCTTCTAACCTCTACCACGTAGACTACACGTAAAGATGACGTAGATACGTAGCGACGTAGACACGTAGATACAGCTTGCTACGTGCCCGTAGACATAGTTATTGCGCTCGGCAAGGCATACTGAAAATTATCTGCGATAGAGTGGGGGATATGTCGATAGAGGAATGTCGATGTCGAGAGTCGATGTTTATTTTTAGCTTTGTCATTTAGGGGTGATCATAGCGTTTCCGTATTTTTATGAAATGTGTTTTTAATTAATGTTTTGGGAAGATTAAAGAGGAAATAGCTATATTGCTAGTAGCTTGGAAATTGCTATTGTAGTTTTGTATTTAGTACGAACTTATTATGTTTAATTTTAGACCACGTGCAATTAGCACGTGGTCTACAACAAAGATTATTATTTAAAGTCGGTTAAAAACAAACTGTAAAAATAAATACGTTTCCTTTTTAACCGACTACAAAAAAAGATGACTGAAGATGATTTATCAATTTCCATGAAGTATTTCAAAGATTTTTTTTTATTAAAGTAGTATTCCTGTCGGCGGGAGCCTTAAAACTATTTTTTTATTTACTTGTAATACCGAGCAAAATCTCTAAGAATTCTATGCTGACTAACATTTTAATCGTTGCTACAAAATACTAAGTATTTTAAGTTTTAAGAGTTTTATTGTATTTACCAACTGATTGTAAAAAAGTCAGTTTCTAAAGAACCTAAATCTAACTTTACCATAAACACCAACTTCTGTTCCACACAATTCCGTCGACATAGAACACAAACTACATAACATGCTCACGACTCGAACTCTTCCGCCATCATTAGACGAGCTACGTAAGCTTACGACATACGAGACTTATATTACGTATACCTTTATTAAATTTAACACACTCATTATATCTCTGGGTAGAATAATGATATTACTACATACACGCAAACGTGGGAAATATGAAAAGGATTTTTGTAATAAGTATGTAGAATATACTAGAATAGAATATTCTTTAATATGGCAATCTGCCTACCCTTTTTCCAACTATGTTTGGTGTCGGCTTCAATCAGTACTAGTATTTTACATAGTCAGTACTAGTATATTGCAAAACGTTAGCTACAATACAGCTCTACTTAAGAAAAGTGTGTTCGGCATGGGTCCCACCATATACAACAAAAGAAACTGACAGCCCTATTACTTGATAAATATTATTATTCTGTAAATGATTTTTAATTGACAATACTTTCTTTAGATTTAATTGATGACATTGTATTTATTATTTGACATTGCTTGGTTTAAACTTTTCTATTTTACAATTATTTTTATTTCATTTTTTTTTTGGACAATTTTAATTTTACTGACATGTTTCCTTATTATTAAAAAAAAATGATATTATTTAAAATTGTTTGTCAATATTTGCATGCCTAATTTAAGGTAGATAGTACCAGGATCACAGTATTGTAACCGTCTTATTTTATGTACCTACTATCTAAGCAAATAAAAGATTATTATTACAGAGTGATGTACTTATCTTTCTTCTACAACCTTGTTACTGGCTAGTTCGATAACCTCTAGGTAAGACTGGTTGTCAGATTTTCAGGCTACTGACGATCCGTAACGATTGTCCAAGATCCTCGAATGACCAGTAAAACAGCTCCACGTTCCTTCCGAAATACGGAAGGGTCTTGGTATGTGAAGATGGTCACCCATCCACGGACCAACCGCGGCAAGCGTAGCTTAACCTGATCGATCGACCCGTGCAGCTGTTATTGCTTAGCCACAAGCTCTACAGAATATTCTTTATAATGTACGGTCATCAAAAGAGATAAGTAAGCAGGGTCGTCTGATATAATTAAAGTTTAGTAAGAAACGGATGGATGTTTTCGAATAACGTTCAATTTAATTTTTAGAAAACGAATATATGTCGTTCGTTTATTAAATTAAAATTCATTCGAAAACTTCTTTCGTTACACATGAATTATAGAAAATGAAACTAGAAAGACATACGGTGACAGTGGCCAGTCTTATTTAAGCACTAATATTAAATTGAGAACCTATTTGTTTTCTTTTTTTTTTCTTTTTCTGAATAGATATGGATGAAACTCGGCACTTGTAGACCATGACATGGATTAGGGCATAAAATAATTTTTATCCCAATATTCCTACGGGACCGAGAGTTACCTATGCGGGTGAAACTGCGGGACGCAGCTAATTAATAATAATAATACCTTAGGACAACCAACACAACGTTATCTGATCATGACAACTGATAAATATACTTATATATATCTAAATACAAATAATAATTGCTTATGTAGATAATGGGTTGACAAAAAACGGCGACTGTTGTGTTTCCATGTTCAAAAAGTGCTGACTCTCAGCCTAGTTTGAATAAATGACTTTTGATTTGATTTGATGCTTATCTCATGTCTCTATAATTCTACTATGGTGGGAACAACTAACGGTGTATGGTGGTTGCCAGCGGTGACGAAGAATAAATGCGACTTGTTCGTAGACGAAATCTCTAACTCTTTTCAACGAAAAAAATAATCCTTTTAAATACATAAAGTACAGTCTAGTTAGTTTTTTTATCACTTTGCAATCGTAAGATCAAGAAAAATATTATTACAACCGTAAGACAAAACATTGCCAAATCTGACTTCACTTGACTGAAAACGGCTGAAAATTCAGAAACATTGCCAGCTAACCATTGCACGTAAAACTACAATGTGTTCAAAATACTAAACTGGAAGCCAGAATATTCTGGAAACATTCCAAAATCGTACTCCATTTTGTTTTTTATTCGATTTTCAAATACGGAATTGGGTCACCCGTTCCTTTAATTAGTTCTAAAAATCAGGTCATTCGTTCCCATTTTGAGTCATTCGTTCAATTTGCCTGTTTGTCCATTTTATTAGCAGAATCGCGAGAATCAGGTTATCAGATCAGTGGGGCGTTGAAACTCGATGTTTAATTGTTTGTGTGAGTGGTTCATTACTTATGTATGGGGTGACCAGGCGATTTGTTACTTTGGGACATGACAGCTTTACTATTTCTAGATTTGGATTTAATGTATCCTACTTAACTTTATCAGTCTATAATGTTCCCATTGCTAGGACACTGGCCTTCTCACGCTGAGAAGAAGTGGGCCACGATCTACCACACGGGCCAAATGTGAGTTGGTAGATGTTACATGTCTTAAAATTTTTGGTTCTAAGATATGCCGGTTTCCTCACGATGTTTTCCTTCACCGTTTTGGGAGCAGTGGTGATGAAATAATTTACACAAAGTAAATTGCCTGTTTGGGTTCGAACCCACGACGTACAACTCGTTAGTCGCGGCCATTGCCACGGCGCCACCACTGATCTCATCACTAGCCTCCTCTCAGTGAGAGGGAATGAGCCACAATCTACCGCGCGGGCCAAATTCGATTTGGTAGATGTCACTATGTCTTCAAATTTTTGGTTCTAGGACATGCCAGTTTCACCATTTTACGAAGAGTAATGGCGCCAAACCGGAATGTTCGTCCAGAGTCTCGACAAACGGTCAAATATTGTTTCTTTCTATTTTCTTATACAGGGTGTCCAGTAAATAGCACTGCAGGGGGTGATAGCTTGGGTCACTACCTATCAATACAACACAATATATGTTCAGCAACATCTTACGGATTTACAGTTTTACAAAATTTTCCGAAAAACCGAAAAATCTCTACCATGAAACAGATTTTTAAGCATCTCGTAATGAAAAAATCCTTTTTAGTACTTTTTTGTACATCAAATTATTCGTGAATAGTTACTTTACTCATTGATAAGTCTTTTTTCTATCAAAGACAAGAATGTTTTCAAGAAATACTATTTTTTGTTTAAATTTGCACAGAACTATTTTCTTATCACTTAAGTTTAACCTACAGTGGTGAAAAAAAAATCCGTAAGATTTTGCTGAACATAATATTGTGTTGTATTGATAGGTAGTGACCCAAGCTATCATCCCCTGCAGTATGTCGTGCTATTTACTGGACACCCTGTATATACAGACTATACTTAAGTCAATGATTAACATCAAACAGGTAAAGATCAACGATAATTGTTACAAATCAAAGATTTTCTATAGTCTTAGCTATATTACACTAATCATCATGATTGGTAAATCAATTAGTCATCATTCGGATTCATTTGGATTAGTCTGGATCCATTAAGTAAACATAAACAATAACTCTATGGCAACAGATAACACACTGCTAAGTAATATTGACGTAACATGACGTGTCAAAAGTGAGTCGGATTGTCTATTGCAACCAAGCAATTGTGCTATTGGCTAACTCACGAGCAAGCATTGTCTGAACGAAATATATGTTATTTATATTACAATGTACTCGGGCATTGTGTAAAAAAGAGTTTTGTAATTTTTAAGTGGAATTGAAACCGTGTTTTGGTTTTAGAAGTTGCAAGAATAAGATATTTCATGGTAGGTATTTCGTACCTCCACGTGGTCCGTGTGGCGCCGGACTCAAAGAATAACACTACCCCATTTCTTCCCGTGGGTGTCGTAAAAGGTGACTAAGGGACTTACTAGAGAATGGGTAGCAGCGTTCTCTATATACATTTTACCAACACACTGCGATCGCCAACCCGCCTGCCAAGCGTGGCGATTATGGCAAAGCCTCCCAAATTGTTGGAGGCCTAAGTCCAGCAGTGGACGTCTTACGGCTGAAATGATGATGATGATGATGACTGCGATCGCCAACCCTGCCAAGCGTGGCGATTATGGCAAAGCCCCCCAAATTAGGGGAGGCGTATGTCCAGCTGTGGGCGTCTTGCGGCTGAAATGATGATGATGACTTCGTACGGAGTAATTAAAATAATATATACTCACTTAACTACAAAAGCTTCTGAATGACGATTAATAAATGTGGAATAAAAAATACTATCTCTATCGATGTAATTATCTTTTCTAAATTAGCACGGAAATGGAAATGAAACGGAAACAATTACAATCTTAAACTAATCAAGATTGCAGTTTTTCTATTTATTTGCCTTCGTTTTAATTTTTCGGCATACTATACTTTTCAATTGAGATTTTGCTTTGCATATAAAAGCCAAGGTTGTTTTTAAAACCCTCTCACTGAACGATCATTTCGTCATGATATTTTCAAAGTCACATGATTCGTGAGATTTCAAAACTGTATCAGAACGGGAGGTCGTGAAAGGTTAAATGCAGTAGCGCTTAACTTTAAGTTTAGTTGCATAACAAAGTTATACTATAACATACGAAGTCATAATTTGCTTAGCTAAGTTAGCGCTTAGCCTTTCCACTGGTTGCCAAATTAGCTAAGCGCTCAAAAGATTTTTCATAACACTTTTAGCTCATTCATTTATTTTAGGCCAGACAGGTCTATTAATTGATACTTTATAGTAAAATATTCTTCTCCAAACAATTTCTTCATAAACTTCTGCCTCCGCATCAATCAATTATGCACTTCCTAATTATGTTGCGGTCAGCTTCCAGTCTAACCAGATGCAGCCGAATTCCAGTAATTTCCCCCACAACCCAGTCACTGCGTAATACGACACCCATTAGAAAAGACTATTTGCCAGATTTTCAGACTTTTAAAAGATCCCACATGACAGGCGGGTCGAACAGCTTAACGTGCTTTCCAAGGCATAGGGAGTTTTGGTATATAAAGATGCTCACCCATCCACAGACCAACGGTGGCAAGCGTAGCTTAACCTGATTTACCGACCCGTGTGGCTGATATTACTTAGACACTAACCCTGACATGTCAAGTTAAATCCAAATGTGAAACGAAACGTTAATACTCTCAGGACTTCGTATTAAATTAACTTTCTTAATGGAACGCAAATGTTTGCGTACTATAGTCTGTGCTAGATGTGAAAAAAATAAAAGTTGTTGACACCAATGTATTCAAATTACCGTATTGACCGTGCTAGCGACACTTTCTTTACACTTTTTTTTCGTATCATTTCGAAATATTTGAATAAATAGGAAGGCGGGTGTCAACGACTTTTATTTTTTTCTTATCTGGCACAGACTATAACTAAAATTACATTACCATTCAGTCTTGTGAGCTTTCATTTTAAAACGTTATAATATAGGTACTATAACCTCGTAGAAACAGCTAAGTTAAACGAATGTAGCTACTGAATTAGTTAAGTAAACTTATGTTTTATTTCACTTGGCTTTTATAGTTTTCCTTCATTTGTTTTTATGACTACGTACGACATTACCTAAATAACCGACTTTCTTAGACGCAGTTCCTGTTCAATGTCGGAAACATTGATAGGAATTGCGTCATTACCCAAATTGTAGTTATAAAGTGTTTCTTCTAACACTTCTGATTGTCTCATTTGTCAGTTCGCACAGTCCGTTAGGAAATGCCAGCGCCATCTAGTTTTAAAAATATTGACGTGTAAAAGTGTCTTATACGATCTATTTACAGAAACAAACTTTTCATTTCATGCGTATAATAATTACATACGTCAATTATAGTACTTTGCGAAATTCAAATTTTCTAGCGTTTTAAGTTCACATGCGATTAAATGAACTTAGAGCATTCTACTGATGATTTTAATTATTATAATTCTTTAAATACATGCGTTTTATGGTGCCCGACACCATCCTGGATATTACAAAAAAAAACCGGGAGCTGCCCCTAGCTCTTTTCCCTTAAAGTATAAGTAAAATTATTCCTAGATTCTCAGTAAGCTACCATGCTATGGATAATTGTTATAATCAACGAGTTTGAACACCAGTCTATAATGAATTGAAGATCGCAATAAACGTTGCTTGCCATTGATACTCTTATTCTCCCCTACCAAAAATACCCAAAAATACAAACCACCCATTTTACCGTATTTCCTCTGCAATACGCGACCAATAACTATCCGAAACCAAAAAACAGAAGACTACCGCAAAATCCTGCCACTTTACTCGCACATGGTCACCCTACTGGCCGATATGTCGTGCTCAGCATAATTGATGAGCCAACGATTTGATGTCCACCACGTGCCTAGAATGTTTTTATTTGTTTATCAACTGGCTTCTGCCCGTGACTTTGTGTTTGACTTTGTAATTTCGGACCTTGACTTACCGCGTCGCGTCGCATCGCCCGGCCGCGCCTTTACTTTGTTTTTGCTTACTGTTCTTTCTGTCTTTTGTTTTTTTGCTCGCAGCTCTCAGCGTAATTTTCAAGAATTGGGCAATCCAATACAATTTATTTTTAAAGATTTTTGTTTAATCCGCCTGAAAGTTTCAAAGGTATAGCGATTTAAAGATAGCGCGTTCAAACAAACAAAAATCTACTCCAACATTATTAATATTAGTATAGATGTACATAAATCGATTTTTATTGGCAGCAAATGGCTTTTAAAACTATTTTTGGTGCATTTGATGTTTGAACGTTTTTATGGGGCGATATGGAGCAGATGGGGTATATGTGTTTACGACTTTTTTGATGGACTCATTGCGGAGGTCTGGTTTGGGTTACTTTTTAGTCTTTGAAGTAATGGATTTAAATAAGTTATCATCATCATCATTTCAGCCGTAAGACGTCCACTGCTGGACTTGGCCTCCCCCAATTTGGGGGGCTTTGCCATAATCGCCACGCTTGGCAGGCGGGTTGGCGATCGCAGTATGGTGGTAAAATGCATAGAGAACGCTGCTGCCCACTCTCTAGTAAGTTCCTTAGTTGCCTTTTACGACACCCACGGGAAGAAATGGGGTGGTGTTATTCTTTACGTCCGGCACCACACGGTACTGCGGCACCGCACGGTACGGTAAATAAGTTATACGAATTTACAAAAGGAAATGAATATTTTAAAAACAAAATTCGAAATGAGAACTATTTTGCCAAGATTATGTCTGGACTTTAAAAGAGACGATGAACTCTAAGTTTGTTACGGCCTGTCTTCTTAGAGTAGTCAGATAGGAAATACTGACTTCATCTAGTTTAAAAACATGATTAACGTGTAAAAGTGTTTCTACATATCTACTTACAGAAATAAATAAATCAGTAAAATATTGCATCAGCTACTTAAATCATGTTTTCAGCGATTGATGGTCCCTATCACCCTGTATAACGATCATTAAAAATTTCAACCACAAATCTGCCACGTTTGAGTTCAATTTTACACTTGTATGTTATGTAGGTAAAACAATTCACATTTTGATCGAAAATGCGAAACACGATGAAAATTGAGTTTCAACAAATACCCAATGAAATATTACATACCCACACATGAATATGAATAACGCCAAAGCAAGCAGAAGATGGAATATCCAAATATTGTTAACCTACATGCAAAAATTTTAGGACACGAATATCGATACTCTATAATCACATCACTACGTTTAAAAAAGTCATCGTTTACATCCCTATCGATATCGAGCCGGGATTCTGTGGACAATCGGTTGTATCTATTCCTATCTTTATTATCTATGGCTGCTAAAGTGGAAGGAGGGAAGAAAGGTTTCGTCGTTTTTGCTTCGTCTGTCTCTTAGATGGGGGTCTGTTTATTTTGGGGCTAATTGGATGTCTAGTGACGTAGGGGACCTGTACTAGTCTAGGGGATGAGTAAATATTTGAAGAAACTATGCTAACGTTTCTCTTATTAGAAAACTCAGGATCTGCTGGAATCACTGGGAAGGGTGGATTGCCCAGATGTGAGGCACCGGAATGCCATTCACGGCTCCGGAGGTGCCCGGTATAACGATAAGTAGAGCAATTTTATATAATAATTATTAATCTAACTAACATAGTTTTATAGTCTGTGCCAGATGTGAAATAAATAAGAGTCGTTTAGACTGGCCTGTTAGTCTAGTGGTTAGTGACCCTGATCGCTAAGACTGAGGTCGTGGGTTCGATTCCCACCCAGGGCAAATCTTTGTGTGATGAGCTCAATCATTTGTTCTGCGTCTGGGTGTAAGTTATCTATAATATGTATGTATTTAGAAATATATAAGTATATTTATCAGTTGTCTGGTTACCATAGTACAGGCGCTGCCTAGTTTGGGATCAGATAACGATGGTTGTCCTAAGATATTTATTATTTATACCTGCCTTCCAATGTATTCAAATATATCAAAACGATACGAAAAAATGTAAAGAAAGTGTTGCTAGCACGGTCAAAACGGTAATTTGAATACATTGGTAGTCAGGTGTCAACGACTTTTATTTTTCTCACATCTGACACAGACTTTAAGTATGATTTACTAACAATTATACGGAATGTATGTATATTCTGAAATAAATGATTTATAATAATAAGGTATTAATCCGTTGATGGACACTGAACGAGACACAATAGAAGTGCTATTGTGATTACGTCAGGGGCTTTTAGTCGACGTTCGGACGGGCGCAAAAATATCGCGGCGGAATTTAATCGTGCACTGAATTTTGAACTCTTTGTGTAAAACCGAACATTGAGAATCCAACAGGGTGCATCTCACCGCATCGTAAAACACATCGTTGGATTTTCAACTTTCAGCGCTAAGCATTGCTTTGATAATACAGTGCGCGAAAGAAATTCAGTCGTGATATTATTACGTACGTGGAAATGTCGACCTGGTGCCCCATATTGCAATGTAATAAATTTTTGAGCAATTGACGACTTGCAACTAGTTTTGACATAGTGTCTGTTTATAGCAAATTTAAGAATGAGCACTTCGCACACTCACCGCGTCGCATCGCATCGCCCGCCCGCGCTTTTTCTTCGATTTCATGTAGCGGTCTTTTCGATTTTTTTTTTTTTGTTCGGCTCCTAGTGTCTTAGCGTGATATACCTTACTTAAGAATTGGGTCCAAAAATCTGGCAGCATTGCCACTTTGTACGGTAATTCTAATTACTGGAAAAAAAATGGTCTTGTGAAGAATCAACCAGCCGCTTGTCATTGTCTTAAAAAACTATTCACAAACTTTACCTCTTTATAATGTACTAGTATATAGATGACAGAAATCGTTTCACTAAAAGTTTCTGAACAAATCTACTTTCATTATGAACATTCATTCAGTTACACATTGTTTATATGTTAATTCTTGCCAAGTTGGCTTCTTAAAAAGCAATATACTAGCATAGTCCAAAGTTTTTATCAAGCTCCGAAAACGTTACGTCGAAAAACTTCGCCGAACCGCATCGAACACATCGTTCACAGACGATTAGTTTGCTCGTCAGCTTACTTCAATATCGGGGCTTTTCGACGAAAAAGTTTCATCTAAGGCCCTCGAAATCATTCCCCGACGGTTTATCTATCGGTGTTTTTATCTACTAGTATTTTATTAGAGCCTAGTGGTAACGGCCGCGTACTTACGGTCGTGAGTTCGAACCCAAGCAGGCGCATTACTTTGTGTAAATTATTTCATCACCACTGCTCTCGAAACGGTGAAGGAAAACATCGTGAGGAAACCGGCATGTTTTAGAACCAAAAATTCAAAGACTTGTGACATCTACCAACCCGCACTGGGCCCGCGTGGTGGATTATGGCCCACTCCCTCTCACCGAGAGGAAGCCTGTGTCCCAGCAGTGGGAACATTATAGGCTGCTGATGATGATATTATTGGGTTTCCCTATGTTATAATGGTAGAGGGGCTGTGGCTTATAGCCAGGCTTACCGCAATCGAGCATGGGTAACCATCTATCTATACTTAATAATATGTATTATAAAGCTGAAGAGTTTGTTTGGTTGAACGCGGTAATCTCAGGAACTACTGGTCCGAATTGAAAAAATCTTTTTGTGTTGGGTAGCCTATTTATTGACGTAGGTTATAAAACATCATGCTATGATCAAAAGGAGCGGAGCAGCAACGAAAAATGGACGAAATCTGGCAGGCATCTCGATGCGACGGGAATTGTCAAGGGAGCAAAAATTTGACGCGGACGAAGTCGCGGGCAGAAGCTAGTTACATATAAAAACCGTTCCGTGTCTCGGAAAGCACGGTCATTCGTAGATCTTTGACCGTCGGCGCGGTCCGAGGGGGGGGTCCTAGGGGTCGTGACCCCCCCAAAGACAGTCATGCTGTCGAAACCCTGAACGTTTTGCCTGTCTTACTATCTTAAAATTGTTCTCACTTGAGCCACGGAGACTCCGATGGACATTTGCAAAAAGATTATAACCCGGGACATCATGCTGATCAGTACGCTTGCGACTACTAGACCAAAGAGGATGTACCTTCCTAAAAATATTCTTATAGTACTCATGGTGACCCCCCCCCAAAATGTTAGGCTGCGACTGCGCCTGCCGTCGTTACGGGTAGACACAAGGCCAAAAGTCTGACAGCGTTACCCAGTAACTAGGTTGTGGAGATCAGATAGGCAGTAACTCCATGTAAAATAATCGTACTCAGCAGCATCCGGTTAGACTGGAAGCCGACTTTAACATAAAGGGGAACGGCTAGGTAGGTTGATTTTTCTATGTCATACTGGCTGTGACTAAGCTTTCTTCTGAAAGCTTCTATTATTTAATCTTTTTGCTTTGATTGGCTTTTTGCCATTCTATCAGGTAGTTTAATATCCTGTCTAATCTATAGACAGGAGATTAAACTTATCAGGGAGTTATCAGGTAATCAGCAATCTAAAATAAACCCTCAGATATATTTTACGGTTCTCGTTGTTTTTTCGTTACAAATATTGTATGAAATTGAGAAGACTTTTATGATTTTGCATTTTTAGAACATCTGGGCCTTGAGGCTCATGCATTTTAATGCATGATCCAATTTCGTAAGCCCGTACCTATTTAATAAAAACCATAAATTCATTAATTACAAACAAATTAATTATAAACAACACACTTCCACTACATGCACATTTACACACATACACTCAACTAACACAACTTCACATACAGACATACAAACACACATAACTCTTTAGCATCATACTTTGCTTTTGTAATTTTTATTCCTACATAATATGCGTGTTATACCTTCTATTAGTAATTTATAAGTATTTTAACCTGTAAGTGATACCGTATAACCATATAAAGTTGACAGCCTTGGCAACAACCAAGGCTGTCAACTTTATAAATTGAATCTTGGACCCATGGCTAAACGCTGACCCCTAAAATACACCCCCCCCCCCCCCTGATCTATTTTGTGGCAATACAATTATGTCTGGCTTGTAACATGTATTTTTAAAAGTCAAATAAATGTTTTTATTTGTTTTTATTTATTTATTTTATTAATTCGCTGACAGACAACACAGCCTAAATCGTATGTCTTGAAGCTTGAAATTTTGCATAAGTTCCTTATAATGATGGGCTTATTTAATATGCTACGGCCACATTGTCACAAAAAGCAAACACTTCACACGCTCTCCCTCGTACACCGTTCGACGATAAACAAAGAGCTCGCGAAATGTAGTTCGTTCGACTGTCTTCTCATTCTTATTAACACTGTAATTCCAAAACATTGCAAAAGCAAATTATTTTTAAAAGGGTAACCGTGAAGTTTCTTGCCGGCTCTTCTCCATAGCAATCAACAACTTGGAACCGCGCACCTAGCTTCTGACGTTTCTTAAGTGCCCATGTAGGTTTATATGAAATTAAATATTCTGATTTTGAATGAAGCCTTTTTAGGAAGACTTTTTTTTTTGTTCGCCGTTGCTGTGTCAATGCTGGGCGAAGGTCTGCCTATTCTCTTTCCACGTCTCTCTGGTCAGAGCTGCCAAGGACCAATCTTTATTAAAAGAGTCCAGCTTATCCCGCAGGAAGATGAACAAAACTTTTATTAGTATAAAATTCTACCCCCTAAAGGGGTTAAATGGAGGATGAAAGATTGAGTAGAAGTTGGTTATAACAAGTATTCCTCGGCTTGTCTTCAAAAATAAGTTGTTTTAACACCTGTATTTCTTTGTTGCAGCTGCATTCGGAATACCGCAGCACGTACAAATGGCACGAGTACAAGGAGCAGCAGCAGGGCGTGGTCAAGCAGCCCGCCCCCACGCCCCCCTCCGCACTGCCCATACAGAGGGGTAAGTCGACCAATTCAATTTAGTTCAATTGCAATCCATAATGTCAATATACAGGAGGTACTAATATTATAAAGAGGTAACATTTGTTTGTAAGTTTGTATGTAGGGGGTAATCTCCGGAAGTTATGTACCAATTTTAAAAAAAAATTCACTGTTAGAAAGCTACATTATTCGTGAGTGCTATAGGCAATAAATTATAAAGATATCATGCATATTAGCCGAACTATCTCAATTTTTGTCTAGCCAGGCGGAAAAAACTCTTACAACAGAGTTATTTGCATGCGCTGCCTTAACAGATGTATATAATTCAAAACAATGTATGGCAACCTGGTCCGCTTTAAATAGTTCTACAAAAGAGTCCGCGACACCATATTTCTGTCTTTTATATTTTAGCAGATATAGTAGCTTTTATGTGTTAAAAAAAGTTTTTTTCGACGTACTTACCTTTGGACGAGTTTTTAAACAACAAAATATTAAATGTTATCGTCATAATATTATTATGATCACAAGAACATCATAGAGATACGATTTGCCCGTGAAAACAGTATGTCAATTGGTTAAATAGTTTCGAAGATATTATAAAATTACTAAATCGTAAAATGCCGCCATCCATTCACGAACCGCATTAGAACATGCTTTGTACGGACGTTTTATCTATACTAATATTATAAAGAGGTAACATTTGTTTGTAAGTTTGTATGTAGGGGGTAATCTCCGGAACGACTGGTCCGAATTGATAAAAATCTTTTTGTGTTGGGTAGCCTATTTATCGAGGAAGGCTATAGGCTATATAACATCACGCTAAAACCAAGAGGAGCGGAGCAGTAATGAAAAATGTTGCTAAAACGGGGAAAATCGCACGGGTATGCGATTCAACGCGACGGGAAGGGTCGGGGGAACAAGAAATTTAACGCGGACGAAGTCGCGGGCAGAAGCTAAAACAAAACCCTGCTTTTGGCAGTCGGGAAATAAATCATAGCGCTCAATACTAACCGAACCACACTCATAATTTCATCACAAGTTAAAATGTTTACCGCCCAACGAAGTGGGCACGGGTCAGCTAGTTAATCATAATTTCAGCCAAAAGACGTCACTGCTGCATATAGGCCTCCCGAAGCACCGTTACTTCGGCCAGTTCTGTGCTTGCAGTATAAGAAGCAACTGTAGACCCTGTCAGGTAAAGCGACATTTTAAACAAGTACGAAGGGGAAGTTTCGAGTGGTGCTGGCTAAAAGAATAGCACCATCCCATTTCTTCCCGTGGGTGTCGTAAAAGGCGATTGAGGGACTTACTAAAGAATGAGCAGCAGCGTTGTCTATGAATTTTATTACCATACTGCGATCGCCAACCCGTTTACCAAGCGTGACTATTATGACAAACTTCCCCAAATTGGGAGAGGCCTATTCCCAACAGTGGATATCTTTCGGCTGAAATGATGAGGAAGGGGAAAAAGGGCTTTTATGAAACCTTTGAAACTAGTTTGCACTAACCATATAGAGGAAATCGTATGCTACCTACTAGCTATCAGAGAGCTTCGATCAAGATAATAAAGAGACCGGCCAAGTGCGGTACAATATTTGCATAATCTTACAAATAAAATAAAAACACGTTTCTTGTATGGGGACCTCCTTTAATTAACAGTTATTAGGGTTCCGTTGCCAAATGGCAAAAAACGGAACCCTTATAGATTCGTCATGTCTGTCTGTCTGTCTGTCTGTCTGAGTATGTCACAGCCACTTTTTTCCGAAACCATAAGAGCTATGCTATTGAAACTTGGTAAGTAGATGTATTCTGTGAACCGCATTAAGATTTTCACACAAAAATAGAAAAAAAAAAAAACAATAATATTTGGGGTTCACCATACATAGAACTGAAACTCAAAAAAAAATAAGCATCAAACCCATACGTGTGGAGTATCTATGGATAGGTCTTCAAAAATGATAATGAGGTTTCTAATATCATTTTTTTCTAAACTGAATAGTTTGCGCGAGAGACACTTCCAAAGTGGTAAAATGTGTGTCCCCCCCCCCGTAACTTCTAAAATAAGGGATTGATAAAACTAAAAAAAATATATGATGTTCATTACCATATAAACTTCCACCGAAAATTGGTTTGAACGAGATCTAGTAAGTAGTTTTTTTTTAATACGTCATAAATCGTAAACCGCAATCTACCTTTCATTCAGTCAACTCAAATATAAAAATTAAAAAAAAAAAAATAATTTCATAAACATAAACCTTATGCATAAATCGTGAAT
This sequence comes from Aporophyla nigra, assembly GCA_947507805.1. Classification (NCBI taxonomy): domain Eukaryota; kingdom Metazoa; phylum Arthropoda; class Insecta; order Lepidoptera; family Noctuidae; genus Aporophyla; species Aporophyla nigra. The sequence goes on along the minus strand of OX382316.1, from coordinate 14,341,440 downwards.
ACCTGAAGGTTTGTACGGAACCCTCGGTGCGCGAGTCCGACTCGCACTTGGCCGGTTTTTTGCTATAGCAGCAATAGAAAATACTCACTCTGTGAACATTTATAGGTACCTATCATATTACGTTTCATAAGCCACTGCCCGCTGACAGACAGACACACAGACCACGGAAGCTTAGTAGGTATATCCTCCAGACCGTATTTCGACCATGGCGGCCAATCTCAATGGAGACCAGCCTTCGGCGCGGGCTATATTATAGCGCAAAGGAGTGTGCACAGAGACAGGGGCACTCACTTCCTGTCCCTGACTCTATTAGTCCGATGGGACGGCAGTCCGACACGACCGAAGAGTGATCTGGCGCAGGACCAACGGCTTAACTTGCTTTCTGAGGCACGGGGGTATCACACCGCCAACTTCCAAACTCCGGGCTGTTACTGAGAAATTCGTAACAGAAAAACTCAGTATCACTTAAGAGAGGCTTAGTAATAGGGTTTCTACGAGGCAAAGGTAACCATTAGGAATAAACCAACCTAACGAAAATACTTTATTTAATTGGTTTGCGAGACGAGTATTGGACTTACCACCTACTTGCCACAAAATACAAATGGAAAATTAAAGCGTCTGATTACAATTGGACACGTTGATCGATGATCAACGATTGTTATTAGTTTAGGTTATTTGGAGAAAAGAAATGGACAATCCTCTTTCTGCGATTCTACTAAACACTTCACAGTGCTTAGATAAGCAATGTCTTTCAGAGTGATTGAAAATCAACGTAATCAACCAAGTCCGAATGATGTTGTAAATGGGGATGAAAAGTTCCGGAGTGGCGCAATGTAGGCTGGTCCCTCAACAGGTGGGCCGCTGACCTGGTGAAGGTTAAGGAAATCTGCTGATGAAAGCAAAGGACTATTTTTTTTTTTGTGGTTAATCATCAAATGACGTCTCCCGCTCTAGGATGGAGCGGAAGGGCGTGTCAAACTTTTACTGACTAAAACCCACCCGTGTTCGTTCAGTTGCCTATATGCCAGGGCCACAGTATCTCTTTCGAACAAATCTCGCGACCCTGGCAGGAAGGTTTACTTGTGACTTTGCTTTCTAGCTTTCGACTATGCTTGACTATCTTAATCACTGGATGTTCTACGGCTCAATGACGATGATGATTTTCATTATTTCTGATGTGATATTCAGGCATCAAGTTCTGTGTGGTGCCGAACGTAAAACATAGCCCCCGCATTCTTTCCGTGTCTGTCGTAAAAGGCAACCAAGGGACTAACTAGAGAAACATTAGAAGTTATACAAACAAAATTATTTTTATAAAACGATATATTATTTATTTTATTTCAATAATGGCAGCCTTCTGTAAGAATTAAACCTAAAAAAAACTACTATTTAAACAAAGTAATCCTGAGTGTTGAAATCACCTATCGTCCCCCTAATCACCCACCGAAACGTAACAATAAACTTTAAAAAAAACTTCACTATCGTAATTAGACACGTCAGCAGCGATCACAATCATTACAATTATTTAATATCATTACTATTTTTGTTAATTAAAAATAATCAACTGACATAAAAAAAGATATCTTAATATACTAGCTGACCCAGGAACTTTGTACTGCCTTAATACTGCCTCAATAATGATGTGTTAACTTATTAGGCTCCTACCAATTAAATACAACCTGGTACTTCGAAGGCATAAAGCATTTTTTAGCTAATTCATACCCACCCATGTTAGGTGAGCTCCTACCGAGTTATGACCACCTGGTACTTTGAAGGCATAAAGCGATTTCTAGCTGACACTCACTCCTATGTTTGGTAAGCTCCTAGTTAGTTATGACAACCTGGTACTTCAAAGGCATGACGCGTTTTGTAGCTGAGACACAAAATGTATAAGAAAATGTTTTTTTATTTCTCGTAATTTTTGTTGTTCACTGTACTTGAACTTCAATTTTCTTGTGGTCCCAAAATACTACTGCAAAATAATTATTGAATTTTAGGTGGGGGACCGTGGTCCCGGTCCCGAAAGCCCCACGACCCGAGCAGTGGACGCCTTTCAACTGAAATGATGATAATTAAGGCGCGGTAAGAAGCTTTGAGCCGTGGTGGTCCAGTGATATCAGCGATGACTTATGAGTAGTAGGTCGTAAGTTCGAACCCAAGTAGGCGTTTTACTTTGTGTAAATAATACTCTCAAAGCGGTGAAGGAAAACATCGTGAAGAAACCGGCATGTCTTAGAACAAACGTTTTCATTAACATTTACCAAGCTGCACTGAGCCTGCCTGGTAGATTACGGCCCACTCCCTTTCACTGAGACCTGCGTCCCAGCAGAATGAACGGTATAGGCTGGTCATATACGAAACTTTTAAGTATTTGATAATAGCACATCGTGGAAACAAACAAGGTTCAAAACTGCGTTTTGTTTGATGTTAGTTGAATCAAGTAACGTCTTAATAAAAGTAATTTTGCAGTGTTCATTAAGATAAAAAATATAAACACGGCTCTGTGAAATATTTTAGGTATTTCTATAGTTGATTGAATTTCTTTTATTAACACTATATAAAATACTAGCTTCTGCCCGCGACTTCGCCCGCGTCAAATTTCTTGTGCCCCCGACCCTTGCCGTCGCGTCGAATCGCCTAACCGTGCGATTTTTCCCGTTCTTGCAACATCTTTTATTACTGCTCCGCTCCTCTTAGTTATAGCGTGATGTTAAATAGCCTATAGCCTTTCTCGATAAATAGGCTACCCAACACAAAAAGAATTCAAACAAACAAACAAACTCTTCAGCTTTATAATATTAGCATAGATGGTAGTTTACGCTCAAAAATTAGAGAATTATGCGACGAATATTTTTTTTCTGAGCGCTGCTGTTTTACGATTGCTTAATCATGAAAATATTTGATTCGCATGAAATATTTCGAAAAGTCTTTCTTTGAACATTTGACAACAGACTCAATATTTTATCTGACTTCTCATAATGTACCAATAAGCCTTTCTGTGCGACAAACACCTAGGCACTTTGGAGTGACCTATATTTGGGCAGCACCTTTTTAATTGTATGTATAATCATTTTAGATTTCAATTTATGCCTTTGTCCCTAGGTCCGATGGAACCAGCAATGCCTCGTCGCAAAAAGTACCCCGGAGTGGCGTACAAGACGAACGAGCTGTTCGACCCCGCACCTGCTGACGACATCAGGCCCCAGCAGACTTCTGCTTTCGACCGGGCCAGGGTAAGCGTCTAGGGCATCATAGCGGCTTGTTCAGGATAGAATATTTTACGTTAATCTATTTAAAGAAGAAAGAAAACCAAGCAACATGACTACTTCTAGCTACGACTGGACCGCGGTCAATTGCATAGAACTCTACACCCTAGGCTATTTAGTCGACTATTCGAGTTCTCTAACTGTATCGTACTCATTTGGTATCAATTATGTAGGTATAGTCACAAAAAGAATAAGTAGCCAGGGTCATCGGAAATAGTGGTGTTTTGGTAAGAAAACAATGGATTTTTTTCATTTAATTGTATAGAAAACAAAAAGTTTATTTTTCAAACTGAATGTCATTCAAAAACATCCATCCACTTATTACTAAACTAACACTATATCAGACGACCCCGGTTACTTGTCTCTAGTGGTACATTTTATCTAGCATGTTTGGTCCATACACATTTCGTGCCTAAATAAGAAGTACAGCTAGAGGTGCGTCGGAGGGCAGACGGACAGACCTTGTGCTGTTATTATGTGAAATAAGGTTTTTATTGTACTTGTCATCATTATTATTGCTTGTCATGTTGTGCGATAGCGGCTGGTAATCAGTAATATTCATAGTTAAACAACATTCATTGCGTTATTTACGTTGCTGAGCCACAATTTATTCGAACAAATAACGCAATGGTTTAGAAATAATCTTCAATCCCATTCAGATTCTGATAAATTGTGCGCTTCGCAATTAGGGTGCAGGACGTACCTATGTGAAACTCAATGTGAGCGCCGAAAATATGTTTTTTTCAACATGATACAAGTCTTTCAATTCTCGGTTTTCTCTATTTTAATTTGCATGTATTATACGAGTACATACCGTATCAAAATCCTTTACGTGGCTTAGAAGAAATAAATGGAGAAACAGACAGACGAAAACAGCTACTTTACTTTAAACTATTTATAGAAGGAGAAGAGATATTTTAATGAAAACAAAAATGATGACATTAAAAATATCGCACATAGAAAGTTGCCGAAAACATGCATAGAACGAGCTAAGTTGTAGTCGCGTTTTCATTTTAGAACTAAGTGTAAACACTGCCTGTTTTAAACAAAATAAAGGCATGAGTCAACATAGACAGGGTAAACAAAGCCTGGCATGGCTGTGGCACACGGTTCAAGAGTCTTGGTATTATAAAGACAGTCATAATGCAAGCGGAGATTTAATAGTCTATTCATTGTTTTGACTGGCCGGTTAGTCTAGTGGTTAGTGACCCTGACTGCTAAGACTGAGGTCGTGGGTTCGATTCTCACCCAGGACAAATCTTTGTGTGATGAGCACGATCATTTGTTCTGTGTCTGGGTGTAATTTATCTATAATATGTATGTATTTAGAAATATATAAGTATGTTTATCAGTTGTCTGGTTGCCATAGTACAGGCTCTGCCTAGTTTGGGATCAGATAACGCTTTGTTGGTTGTCCAAAGATTATTATTTATTTTATTATTCAAAAAGTAAATAACACAATATAGTATAGGATGAATGAAGAGCGGCTAATAAAAGGTATATACAAGGCTGATATGACTGGACACGCCAGAAGGGAACGCACTAGGAGAACTTATAGTCACCCTATTGGTGATGTTCTTTAGAAGGGCCAGGTGCGTAGTACTGGTAACCGGCGTGTGTGTATGACTACATGTATGAACTTAAACGAGGCAAAAAGGAGTACGTAATGATCGTAGTTGGTGGCGTTCAGTAGTTTCTGCCGGGCCCCATGGGAAAAAACTGGCCAAGTGCGAGTCGGACTCGCGCACCGAGGGTTCCGTACAAACCTGCATGTATTCACGGTTTATGCATAAGGTTTATGTTTATGAAATTAAATGTTTTTTTTTTTAATTTTTATGTTTGAGTTGACTGAATGAAAGGTAAATTGTGCTTTACGATTCATGACGTAATAAAAAAAAACTACTTACTAGATCTCGTTCAAACCAATTTTCGGTGGAAGTTTACATGGTAATGTACATCATATATTTTTTTTTGTTTTATCATTCCCTTATTTTAGAAGTTACGGGGGGGGGGGCACACATTTTACCACTTTGGAAGTGTCTCTTGCGCAAACTATTCAGTTTAGAAAAAAATGATATTAGAAACCTCAATATTATTTTTGAAGGCCTATCCATAGATACCCCACACGTATGGGTTTGATGAAAAAATTTTTTTTGAGTTTCAGTTCTATGTATGGGGAACCCCAAATATTATTGTTTTTTTTTTCTATTTTTGTGTGAAAATCTTAATGCGGTTCACAGAATACATCTACTTACCAAGTTTCAACAGCGTAGCTCTTATAGTTTCGGAAAAAACTGGCTGTGACATACTCGGACAGACAGACAGACAGACATGACGAATCTATAAGGGTTCCGTTTTTTGCCATTTGGCAACGGAACCCTAAAAAGTGTGAGTTTGTATATGTATGTATATAATTGTAATGATGGAAACCCATTTGTAGCGCCACTTTCAAATTAAGTGCTTTGATAGGATTTTATGTTATTCGAAAGACACAGATTTAAAAGAACGTTACTAACTGCTTTTTGTAAATGGTAGCGTAAGAATTTAAATAAATTAAAACAGGGTTTACAGTTTCAACAAAAGCTTTTGAATGATACCTTAGATTTTGACTCTAACCAAGACGACATCTTAGATGTAAGTGCACAAATAAAAACATGCCATAAAAATAATACCAAAATAATAACCAAACTAAAAAGTAGAAAATAATGGATAAAAAGCGTGGGGTGCCTGATATCAATAAAAAAATACTTTAACAAGCACTCCACGCTTTTTTTCCATTATTTTCTACTTTTTAGTTTGGTTTTCTATGGAAGCGTGTTTTTGAGTTTTTTTTAACTATTATTTATTTTCTATTTTTTAGGGTGTTCCGAATTTTGAGACGTATGTCAGCGAAGTTTGTGACGGATGTCAGCGTAGTTTTCGAAGACAGTTTTTTTGCTATCCCGGTAACCCTGGCAAGGATAATGGCACAAATTTATGAAAATATAGTATTGTCATCGGTCCTCGATAAGTCTACAGAGTTTAAATGAAATCTGTTCGTTTAAAGTGGGTCAAAATCGCGCTATAAGGAGTCGGTTACAAACAAACATACAAGTGAAGCTAATATAAAGCGTGTAAAAAAGATGTTTGTTTCCACAGAGCGCGCAGAGGAATGACGCTGATCGCGCTGGGCGGCGCAGCAAGTCCGAGGGTCCTCGCCAGCCACGCTGGACTGACACCGTGGAACCCAAGGTAGCAGTAGAACTAGAACCAATTATATATTTTTTTATTTAGGTATGTAAAAAGCATTGTTCGGCACGGTTGTTGTTGTCGGACGTAAAGAATAGCCCCATACCATTTTATCCCGTAGGTGTCGTAAGAGACAACTAAGGGACTTACTAGAGAATGGGCCGCAGCGTTCTCTATGCATTTTACCACCATTCTGCAATCGCCTTCACGCCTGCCACGCGTGGCAATTATGGCAATCCCTCCCTGGGGGAGGCTTATATCTAGCAGTGGACGTCTTTCGGCTGAAATGATGAAAAAAAAAGTGATGATGAAAAAGCATTGGGCCCGGCTGTCATCTTTGACAGTCGTTACGGGTCGTCAGTAGCCCGAAAGTCTGACAACCAGTCTTACCAAGGGGTATCGTATTCCCCAGTAACTGGGTTGTGGAGGTCATATAGGCAGTCGCTCTATGTAAAATACTGGTATTCAGCTGCATCCGGTAAGACTGGAAGCCAAAGAGAATATAACCACTAGAGAGCGTATAGGCCGATTTCTGCTTAGCACACGACTCACCACTGCGGGCCGGGGGAAGAGGAAGAACGCGCGGCTGCAATTGGTCAGTTCAAGGTCAAGTTGCGTAGGTATGCCCATCGTAGGGCTGCTCTACTTCATTAAGGGAAAATAGGCGATATCGATAAAATGGATTTTAAAATTGTGATAAATACTCAATTAAAATCAAAGAAATCATATTGAATCAAAATCAATCACTAATAAAATGAAAGCTAGAGAATCCAAGAACAAAACTTTCGCCACTATCATATTCGACGAAATAGCAATCAGAAACGGTGTCGAATATCATCCCCAAGGCAGAAGGTACTATGGCTACGGGAGTTTTGGCGCCAGTTTACAAACGGATTGTCAAGACGAAGCTAAAGAAGCCACAGTATTTGAACTGAATAAAATTTTCATTCATTTTAATTTGAATGTTCGATAAAGACTTTCAGCTATTAAAGGTAACAGCACTAATTTTTACGATAAAAATACAAAGTGAAAGTAAGGGATAGATGCATTAGAATTGTCTAATGAAAGAACGAGACTTTTCCAAAAGACATCAACGCGGAACTCACACAGTGTGCTGGTTGACCAAACCACCATTTTAAATAGACCCCTACGGTGGATCATAATCTGATTAAATCACAATAATTTTTCGTACTATTTACTTACTGATCAAAAGTTATGCGATCTTTTTTGAAACTAGAAGTCTTGGAATGTTTCCTAAACCACTTCACCGCGCATGAAGGTATTTTGATGCGTTATAATTGCAGATAAACTTACATTATTTGCATTAATTTAGCGTGTACAGAGGTCTAACAATTGGTCACTACTAAAATGGTTACTTGAACCGTAGCCTATGCATAGGCGACAAAATACTAATAGTTTTCGAGCGTCGGGGCACTGTATGCGCAGTCAAGTGGTTATATAGTCTTTGCTGGAAGCCAACCCCAACATAGTTGGGAAAAGGTTAGGCAGTAAACGACGTATCTAAGAAGTACAATAAATATTAGTTTAAAAAGAAAACCACACTAAAAAGTAGTAAATAATTTAAAACACAAAATGAGGATAGAGTGATTATTAAATGAAATCATTTTAATGGAAAAAAGCGTGGACACTTAATATCAATTGACGTGAATATTTTATGGACAGATCCAATACGGATAAAAGTAGAGTAATTATAAAAATACCTCAAAAAGCACTCCACGCTTTTAATTTATTAATCACTCTGTTTTGGAGTTAGCTTCTATAAATACGTAGCTATATTTTCCACTTAGTGTATGTTGATGAAGTTTTAATAACTTTCTGACACTATTATTTACTTAGCAATTAAGTTAAACGGATTTGTTTAGGGTAGGTACCACATCCAAAAAGTAAAAAACAAATGAAAAATACACCGGCTTCTAAGTCGGTGACAAAAAAAAGGAAAAGCACTACCAAACACCGATTTTCGACATCCAATGATGGTGATCCATCCCGACGGCGTGTTATACATAAGTTTGACCGCTATGTGTGTCTGTGGCACCGTAGCTCTGAAACGGGTGAACCCATTTGAGTGCGTTTTTTTTTTTTCATTTGGAAGAAGGCTGTCTAGGGGTGGTTCTTGGCCCTATATTATTAAAATCTATTTAGCCTCGGTTCACCCATCTTGACACGACAATCTTTTAATCAAAATATTACCTACAACATCTTATTAAAATGAAAGGCCCAATACGTATTTTGTTTTTACTTTTCAGAGGTTTTTGTTTTGGTAGGCGATTTTGTTTTTTTTTTTATTTATTCAAAAATCAAATCTACGACAAAACACACAGAAAGCCAATCTCTCAATCACTGCACCAAACATGTCGCATGTGTGCTCTTACTTATTTCCTTTTCCCCGTACAATAAACTTATTATCTCGCTCGTTCGCGTGTGTCGGAGTAGTTATTATTTATTAGATTTCCTCACTGATCTATCTGGAGAAAAATATAGCGTACTAACGGAGCTGCTAATAAAACGGAACTCATTTGATTAAGTGGCAGCTACTCACTAATTAATTGAGTTATGTGGCAGGTAAGTTATAAGCCACACGGGGAGATCGAAGATCAGGTGTGGTAAGGCAGTTGGTTAATACTCGTAGATGGGTGGTCATCTTTAACATACCTATTAGACTGGCCTGTTAGTCTAGTGGTTAGTGACCCTGACTGCTAAGACTGAGGTCGTGGGCTCGATTCCCTCCCAGGACAAATCTTTGTGTGATGAGCACAATCATTTGTTCTATGTCTGGGTGTAATTTATCTATAATATGTATGTATTTAGAAATATATAAGTATGTTTATCAGTTGTCTGGTTACCATAGTACAGGCTCTGCCTAGTTTGGGATGGGATTGTACGTTGTGTTGGTTGTCCTAAGATTAGATATTATTATACCGTGCCTCGAATAGCACGTTAAGCTGTTGGTCCCCGCTGTCATTGGGGGATCTTTGACAGTCGTTAGGGGTCGTTAGAAGACCGAAAGTCAGACAACCAGTCTTAGCAAGGGGTATTGGAAAGGCACTTTCTCCATGTAAAATACCTGCATTCGGTTAGAATGGAAGCCGACCCCAATATAGTAGGGAGAAGGCTAGGCAGTACCGCAGGAGGAGACGCCCCGGGCGTCGGGAGTCAATAACAGACTCCCGGCCACCGCATGCGCGAGCTTGCGGTAAGGACCAGGCTCGGGTCAACAGCGCGTAGTGTTCCACGCGCGCCTCAAAGAAATGTCAGCAGAACTGAAGGAGTCTGCCAGGACCGATGACTGCCAGGGTCGCGAGATTGTTCGAAAGAGACACCGTGTCCCTGGCACATGGGCAACTGAAGGAACTCGGGTGGGTTTTAGTCAGTAAAAGTCTGACACGCCCTCCCGCTCCGCCCAAGAGCGGGAGACGTCATTTGATGATATCCAATCCAAAAAAAAAGCCGTTGGTCCCGGCTCAGCTGTCATATTTGGATCTTTGACATTCGTTACGGGGTGTCAAAAGCCTGAAAGTCTGACAACCAGTCTTAGTGTGGAGTACTGGATAGTCAGTTGCTCCATGTATAACCCACATGATAAATCATCTTTAGCAGAATTGCAAAGACTGAGATGTAGAAATTGATACTCTCACTTGAAAATCGGATTTCCATGTCCCAATTTTCCCACCACCAATTTTCTCATCAAACGAAGCTAAGAACACTCTCGATTAAGTCATCAATATTCTCTTTCAGTGCGCTTTCATATGAGACCCCCACTCGAGCATATTTGCAGACATTTGGTTATTCTTCCCTACTGTCACCCCCCACAACTTTTAAACGGCTTAACCGATTTTCATAAAACAAGTCTAAGAATACTCGCACATAAGTCACGTTTAATACAAAAAAAAAAATTGAAATCGCTTCATGCGTTCGGGAGCTATGATGCCACAGACAGACGGACACACACACAGACAGACAGACACGTCAAACTTAAAACACCCATCTTTTTGCGTCGGGGTTAAAAATACCTGGATTCGGTTAGAACGGAAGCCGACCCCAAAATAGTTGGGAAAACGCTAGGCAGTATTCTAGCAGAACGATTTCTATGAGAACTTCATGGAAATTGTTCTGCCAGACTCATTCCGAACCAGTCCGTGCCTTGCCCTCTACCAGCGATGCCCTAAAATAAGGTCCGTACCACTTGTCTGCTTGCTTGTTCCATTGGCTAGCTGGCATATAGCAAATCATTAAATTTAATGTTTTGGGTCTCTTAATGTTTTTACTATATACCATTGTACAGAATCAAGTTCCTCTAACTGGACGGACAGCTGTGCTGCTGGTGAGAATTTGTTGGCCACTTCTTCTTCCCAGCTAAAGCACTAGGAAGTGCGCGACGGGTGGGCGTTTTGGGGGACTGTCTTTTGTAACTTTGACGTTCGAAAAGTGCTGATCCTCAGCCTAATTTGAATAAATGACTTTTGATTTTTGTTTTCTTTTTTTTTGACACAGAGTCCATAGCGTGAAGTCGTTGTAGTTTTAACTTTTAAGCCCTGGCTGGAGACAGGCAACTCCAGTTAAGCAGCAGACAACCTCACAGGTTGATCTGCGAGATTTCATTCCCAAAAGAAAATTATAAAGTTCTGCCTGAATCGCGTCACACTATCGCGCTCGCGCCAGCTGAGGCAGCCTTTAACCGCAAAACAGTTTTTTTTTAAATTTGGCACTCAAGTAGGCTAAGACACACACCTGTGCTAAGACAAAGGATACTGTTTTATCCCGATAGTAGGTTCCTGTGGAATAATTTCCGTTCCGACCTCAACGCGAGCGAAAGCTAGTCTATATCTATACACAGAAATAAAATTGGAGTGTCTTTGTGTAACGTCAAAATAACAAAACATCTTTTTCAACATTTTTGTCTGTCTGTCTGTCTGTTTATTCTGGCTAGTCTACAAAACGGCTGGACTGATTTTGACGGGACTTTAACTGGCAGATAACTGATGTTATTCGGAGTAACATAGGCTACTTTTTGTCTGTGTAGCACGTTCCTGTGGGTTAATTTCCAAAATCCACGCAGTCGAAGCCGCGGGCACAGCTAGTACATAAAACGTACAAAAAAATACTAAAATCTCTTGATGATAAAACCGATTCAAATTCAGACTTTGCATTCACGAGAATAGATCCCGAAAGTAACCATGACGTAATCATGAAAAACTGTAAACATTTCAGTGTTTACTGATCCATATGTAATCTTATCTATTTGTATGTAAACCTAATGTATGTATGTACATGTATTGCACTATATTTAGAAAGTAAAATCAGTTTGATTACGGTTTTCGGTCCGGGTGGCGCCTGAATCTATAGAGGCCCAATTTAATTTACGTAGGTATAAGTTGTCAGTCCGTATAGTGCGGGACGTAAATAATAGCATCATCCCATTTCTTCACGTGGATGTCGTAAAAGGCGACTAAGGAACTTACTAGAGAATGGGCAGCAGCGTTCTCTATGCATTTTACCACCATACTGCGATTAGAGGTGGGTAACTCCGGTGGTACTGATCCAAAGGTGCCGGTTCCGAACGCGGATCCGGAAACCTTATTGACTCCTCACAATCCTTATCGGCACCGCGGTACCAAATGAATCCGGTCCCGAGAGACGGAGCGGCGCGGCGGCGGAGCGGCGCACAGTGGGTCGAAACTATGATTTTAGTGACTTAGGGCTCAACTTTGCTTTTTTACTTTTTTCTTCATGTGGATGGATAGAGCTCATTAACCTCAACAATAATTGTTCTGATGTATTTTTTCCTAAACTTTATACTTTGGGTAGAAAAATGTGTTTTGTTATTTTTTTGTATGGAGCGGATCAAATAACCTTAAATTCCTGCTAAGTAGCGTGTGATCCCGCGTTGAAACTTTATTTTTCATATACCTTGTCTAGTCTATTATCATTTGATGCTATTAACGTGTGCATAAAGTTGCAACTCTGCCAAATAAATGGATCGAAAAAAATGAAAAAATATATCGAATAAAAAGCTACATTTTTTACTTTCGTAAGTTCTTTTAAGTTAAATTTGATATGGAATAGTAAGTAAAAGCACGTAATAATACACATAGTAACTTAACAACTAACAACAATACATTTAAAAGGTCCCTAATTAGCTTAAATTTACTAATATATGTAGTATTAGTAAATTTGTAAATTTAAGCTAATCACACTAATCATAATACATTTAAAAGGTCCCTAATTAGCTCAAATTTACTAATATATGTAGTATTAGTAAATTTAAAGCTAATCACACTAATCATAATACATTTAAAAGGTCCCTAATTAGCTTAAATTTACTAATATATGTAGTATTAGTAAATTTAAAGCTAATCACACTAATCATAATACATTTAAAAGGTCCCTAATTAGCTTAAATTTACTAATATATGTAGTAGTAGTAAATTTAAGCTAATTAGGGATCTATGAATTTCAATTTCTTTGTTTTAATGACTTTAACATGTTTATGAAATGTTATTTTAAGTTAGATTTAATACTGAATAGTAAGTAAAGATAGGTACATAATAATACAAATTAGTAAAGGTAAACTAACATTACTACAACTAACACAAGCAAACTAAAAACTAACTATAAACAACATCAAACATTACTATTTCCTTTCAATTATGAGTTTGACATTTATAAACTAATAAAAAAAACAAGAAACTTACAAACTACCAAAAAATCTTATTCACTATCGCTATGACTATCTTGTAAATTATCTACATCAATAAAATCTATATCGGATTCTGTGGGAAAAATCAGCAGAAGCTCTTTGACTTTTGGAGAGAGAACCATTATATTTTGTTTCACCATTCGAGGTCTTAGACTTGTGATCTTTGGATCAGAAGACAAAAGAAGATTGTGTATAATATCCTCATTTGTCGCCGTTCTACTTACCTTTCTAGAATGACTCTCTCTATATTTCCGGAAATCTTTATTACGAGCTTCCGCTGCCTCTTCCGACAGTTTACCTATAGGTATGGCACCAAAGTGCTTAATTATATCACTCCCATGTACTAACAATTTATGTATACTGGAAGGCATATAATACCAGGGATATAAGTGAACGTACAATTGTGCAGTATCTCTACAAAATTCGGAAAACTTAGAAAGATCCACGCTCTCTCCAGATGCAACTGTCTGAAGAATCACATGAAACCTTTCTATTAAATCTTTATCTATTCCTGTTATGCGAGCTGTTGTTTCTGCATCCCTAAAAAATCTTCTGGCAGTATTGCCATCATTGGTTGTGCCTACTCCTTGCTTGACTACGTCAATAAGTAAACCGCATTCTTTCTTAAACGCTTGCTGTATAGCGCTCTTTCTGAGTGACATTTTTTCTTTGTCATCGCCCCTGCAACTCCATTTTTTGAAGTCCAAACGATAAGCTGCAAACAAAAAGAAATATCACTTAAATAAAAATCTCACAAGTAACTATATAACGTGAAAAAAATTATGAACATATAAAATTATATTTACCGATATGAAGTAAGCACTCCATGCTTCTTATCCAGGCATGTAAAGATGACATTCCATACTGGAACACTTCTTCGTTGTTCTCTTTTTGAGCAAGTGACTCTAAATTGTTCATCTCTGACGGTTTTGCTTTGCAGATATCACAGACAGCTGAAGATGTGTCTGACAAATATGACGATATTTTGCCGTCTATCATCGTCAAGTGCAATTGATGCTTAACTTCAACTTGATTGAACTTGATTGGCTGAAGTCTTTCTATTTCTTCGGTTATGCTAGCTTTTATAGTTACCACTGTTGACTGCGTTTCTTTGGTAAATTTGAACATTATCGGACGGCAATAGAAAGTTGATGAGGGTCGATCGTTTTCCCAAACAATTGTTCCATCACATTGTTGAAGCCTTATAGGAACTAGACTGGCCATGAAGATAGTTGAGTCATCAAACTCTGCTTCAGTCTTTTGTTTATAATTACTTTGACCTGAGGCTCCATCAAAACCCCATTTGCTTATTAGCAGTAACTCAGTTGGCGAATCCAAATCTAAAGTAATCACTTCTAAAAGCCTAGATACCGTCAAGTTGAGTAAAGCTTGCAGTTTAATAGCAGCTCCTTCTTCAGTTATAATTATGTCTTCTTTCCCTGGATAACATTTTGCCTTCGCTTGTTTTATTTTATAATAAGAAGGGTATAAATCAGACCTATTTTCACTTGCTGCTTCTCTTAGGCTTATATACTGCCACTTACTTAATTTAAGTGAAACTAATAAAGACAGTGCCTTATCGGGTGAATATGTACTACTTTTCGGTTTACTTGTACTTAAACACTCTTTAACTTTTTCTAGATCTTCGGGGTGATTTAGTAAATGGTTCATAATTTTTCCTACATCCTCATTTCCGGTGTTTCTTAAACTAGCAATTGTAGTAGCTTTAAGTTCATCCGGGGATAACGAAAGCGATTGGTTAATTTGATCAACGCGTCTTCGTTTTTGCCTGGAGCCCAATTCCTCGAAAGGTTTTCGAGGTGTAAATGTAGATGTCGAAGCTTCTGTAGTAGATGGTGGTAGATTTTCGACATCTTCAGTATTACAAATCTCGATCCTTTCCTGTTCAGTGTTCACAGCTTCAGGTATCATTCCTTCGGGCCAGTTTATTGCACGTTCCAACCAATCACCATTTTTTCTTACAAACTGTGCTAACGTGCGACTACTTCGTTCCCATCTTGCACTTATATTTGAACAAAAGCGCGTACAGAATTTTTGGAGCTCAACACTGTTCTCTTCGGTCACGTTTATTTTATGTTGTAGGAATTGAAAGAATTTTTGACTATCCGACAGTGACTTGACCTGCTCTCTTAAAATCATAAATAAATCTAAATTGTTAACTAAATTATCCATTATAACGAAAAAGGGACGATCAGAATCACGAGATGTTAGTAGTAGTACGAATAAACGAACACTAGTTAGTATATAATAAATTATGGTCATTTTATACTTCCAGAATCCAGTGACAAACAATGTTTACTAATTTTTCTACTACCCTCATTAACTAATTATCCTAATTAATATTACAGTAATGACTAAAAGTGAAAAACATTGTTTTTTTATAAGGTAAAAGGTTAAGCTAATTACAGTAATTAAACACACAAATAGAAATTAATTGATTTCATATCCACATTTTTAAATAAAGGTCCCTAATTAGCTTAAATTTACTAATATATGTAGTATTAGTAAATTTAAGCTAATTAGGGACCTTTTAAATGTATTGTTGTTAGTTGCTAAGTAATTATGTGTATTATTACGTGCTTTTACTTACTATTCCATATCAAATTTAACTTAAAATAACTTACGAAAGTAAAAAATGAAGCTTTTTATTCTATGTATTTTTTCATTTTTTTCGATCCATTTATTTGGCAGAGTTGCAACTTTATGCATTTGTTTATAGCATCAAATGATAATAGACCAGACAAGGTATATGAAAAATAAAGTTTCAACGCGGGATCACACGCTACTTAGCAGGAATTTAAGTTTATTTGAGCCGCTCCATACAAAAAAATAACAAAACACATTTTTCTACCCAAAGTATAAAGTTTAGGAAAAAATACATCAGAACAATTATTATTGAGGTTAATGAGCTCTACCCATCCGCATAAAAAAAAAAGTGAAAAAGCAAAGTTGAGCCCTAAGTCACTAAAATCATAGTTTCGACCCACTGTGCGGCGGAGCGCAGGTTCGGACTCGTTCACTTATCACTACTCGCTCACTCGCTCACTCAGTGACTCGGTGCGTCGTGAGTCGTGTCGATGCCTATTGCCTACGACTGGTTTGGTTGGTAGACAGACAAGACACGGACACGACGAAACAACATGATAAGCGTCCTTGGTACTATGAAGTTAGAGTTCAAAATTGTCCAAGAGCTGACGATTTGACAAACATAATAAACATTACGTTTGTCAAATCATTCATCATTTTAAAATTATTTTTATTTCATTTCTTTCTTTCCTAACAATTTACGCTGTCCGAAATTTAAATCGTATGAATAAAATAAAATAAAATGTCCTACTGTAAGTTCTGTAATGTAAACTGTTCAATTCAAAATGTGCCAAATGATCCAAAGTATTCCAAAGATCCGAATGAATAAAATGTTCTGGTCGAACCGCGGAACCAAAATAACCGAGTGAGTCCCGGTGCCAAACGGAACCGAAGGAGCCGATTAGGTGAACCGGTACCGGAGTCGGAGTCGGAATAAGTGAATCAATTCACTTGTCGGAATAAAGATTACCCATCTCTAACTGCGATCGCCAACCCGCCTGCGAAGCGTGGCGACTATGACAAATTGGGAGAGGCATATGGACGAAATAATAATGATGATAAGTATCTTGGTGATCTCGATTCTATCATTTCAGCTGTTAGACGTCCACAGCTGGACATCGGCCTCCCCCAATTTGGGGGGTTTTGCCATAATGCCCACGCTTGGCAGGTGGGTTGGCGATCGCAGTATGGTGGTAAAATGCGTAGAAAACGTTAACCTGTGATCCTTACGTACTCCTTTTGCCTCGTTTAAGTTCATACGCACGCCGGTTGCTAGTACTACGCACCCGACCTTTCTCAAGAACATCACCAATAAGGTCACTATATTTATCTTCTCCTAGGGCGTCCCCTCCCGGTGTTTCCAATCACACACATCTTTTGATTAGCCGCAATTCATCCAACCTCTCAACATAACCAAACCATCTAAGCATAGTCTTCTCAATTTTTGTCACTACAATCATTTTATCAGCCATCTCATTAATTTGATTAAATTAACTTAGTGGCATACAATATGCATGAACCAGCTCGAAACGTCAGCCATTTCTCACGTAGGCTGACACCTCATTTAGAATTTCAGGTTATAGAAGAGAGAATTAGGTCAACTCAGTATTAATATAGCGGCAATATAATTAATTATTAAAATGCAGATTTCATGAAAATAATTGGTTAACACTATGAAGGCAATTTATCAAAGTCTGGTAAGCTAAGTCTTGGTGCAACCTGAATTATAAATACTTATACCTAATGAATTAAAAATACAACAATCCGTTCCATTACTAAAATATCTGATGTCTCTCAAGAAAGCTGCCACACTTAAATGGAATTGGGGTGGACACTTCTGCCGCATGTCAGACGATCAGTGGGCCAAAGACGGAGACATTGCAGCAGGCCCAGACAGAGATGGTGGGATAAGCTGGACTCTTTTAATAAAGATTGCTCCTTGGAAGCTCTGTAAAGAAAGACGTGGAAAGAGAGTAGAGAGGACTTAGCCCAGCAGTGGGACATCAACAGCTAATTTAAAAAAATGAATTAGAGTGTGTCTGCGCTCACGTGCCTAAAGAACAATTTATCCGCCAAATTATATCATTGTCTTCCATCAAAATCCTTGTCATTCACTCCGAATTTACTTACTTTTAATGCTCATCCCACATACAACAACAAAAATTTTTTTATGAATAAATTAAATTGAAAAATCTTTAAAATCTTTCAAAAACAGTAATTTAAAAAAATAAGAAACCCAGACTGCGTCATTCTTTAACTTAAAAAAAAATAGAAACAAGTTTGAACACAAAAAAATAAACAACAAAATTGAATAATTAACCAAATAAAATCAAAATCACCCTTACCCGTTCAAGGAAAAGAAAACCATTACGTACTTATTTTTATTATAATTCAGTAGATATTTTAACATGGTCTAATTAATATCTTAATTATTTTTTTTGCTATTTTGTTTTGTCATTTAAATACGTACATCTATGCGGTCTAATATTAATCTTAGTTTTAAATATTGTTTCTCAGTAAGTGAATTTGTACTGCAATTCTTTATGAGAAAAAAAGTTGTTCTAAACCGAATAAACCTAGAGTTATGATATATCAATAGGAACACGTAGTTTAAAAAAAAACAGACAGAGATATACACACTATCTTAATCTTTACCAACAAATTTCATGGTCACTTCCACTTTCTTTCAGTAATAAAACAAGTTCTTATCTTATCCGTGATATTATCTTGTGTGACAAAATAACAGTGATATAGTGTTATCAGTGGTCATCACAATGGCTGGTCGGATTTATCCTTAACATCAGGTGGGTCTCGTGATTAAGCGTTTTCTTTTTCTACCATTTGTGACTAAAAAATCTAAGAGAATTTTTTTGAGGATTCTCAAGCCACGGCCGTATGAACTGCTTAACTAAGTTATTATAACAATAATTGTTATTGTTAAATACGTTGTTTTTTTTAAGAATATTTTTTAAGAATATTACTATTACTATTACCCTTGGAAGTTTAGAAGTCTATAGAAGAGTGCTAGCGACTTGTTATGAGCAATGATTAAGAAAACGTGTAAAAAAAACTCTTCTACAAAAAAGAAGTAAAACTAGATGCTTGTTACAAAAAATAAATAATAAAGAAAAAAACAATACAAAGTGAAAAAAAAACTTTAATTTCGGAAGTCCACCGACGTTGCCACCGCAAAAACAAAAATACAAAAGCGAAGATTAATAAAAATAACAAAATAATATACTAAATTAACTAAAACTATACACGAACTCAAATAAAGCATCGATAAATTCATCCATATCGCTGTCAACTGGTAGGTAATGTACCCAAGAGACTGGAGGCGTTAGTGTGTGTAAACCAAAGACAAGTGAAAAACCAAAAAGTAATATTTAATACTTTTTCGTTTTGGTACCTACCCCACAATTCGTAGACTACTACTTGCCATGTTAATAAGATAGGATGCTACTATTATAGCATCACTATTAAGTGAAAAAACAAAAAATGTTTTATTAAAACTAACTCACAAACTACCCAATCAAAGTTATTAAAATCGATCCAGAATTAATTCGATTTGAGATACAAAAAAAGTACAATCGGATAGATCCTGTTCCTTTTTGAAGTCGGTTAAAAAGGGTTAAGTATGCCAGAAAGATATTACAGAAACGTAATGTAAAACGTGTCGGGTACTTGCTCTACACCAACTAAGTATCTTGTAATGGCAATCTACATTAATTAATATACTTTCTTTTTAATCATTCGGATTTCCCTAGATACACTAGAGTCCTACAGACTTACAGAGAATATTCTTAGTAACTACTACGGAGAAGGACGTGGTCCGTACGTAAAATCCCGTATTCGAACCAGCTCGTACATACGGATAGTCGTGCCAAAAATTCTCTCTTGGGCCTGACCCAAGTACGTAATACGTATATGACTGCATTTAGTGCCAAGCAATTATCACAATTAACGAGCTCTATATTAAGTGCCTCTGTTAATTACGAATCTATACTGCTTAAAAATAAATTAGAGACCAAAGAAACGATGGATGGACTGTGTAAATTATGATATGGATAGAAAGTGGCTGACTACAGAGATGACGACTAATAGAGAAGTGTGGAAGATAAAAAATAATAGTTTAAGTTTAGTAGAGTGTGGGGTGCTTTTTAAGGTATTTTTTATTGATATCAGGCACCCCACGCTTTTTTTCCATTATTTTGTACTTTTTAGTTTGGTTTTCAATGGAAGCGTGTTTTTTAGTTTTTTTAAACTATTATTTATTTTCTATTTTTTAGGGTGTTTCGAATTTTGAGACGTATGTCAGCGTAGTTTTCGAAGACAGTTTTTTTGCTGTCTTGGTAACCCTGGCAAGGATAATGGCACAAATTAGTTTGTGACGTATGTCAGCGTAGTTTTCGAAGACAGTTTTTGCTGTCAATACTCAATTCTTTCCTTTTTTTTTTCCTGGTAACCCTGGCAAGGATAATGGCACAAATTTATGAAATTATTACATTGTCATCGATCCTTGACAGGTGTGCAAAGTTTGAATGAAATCTGGTCGTTTAAAGTGGGTCAAAATCGCGCTATAAGGAGCCGGTTACAAACAAACATACAAACATACAAGTGAAGCTAATATAAAGCGTGTAATGACGTGTTGCGCCGATTTCAAATAAATTGGAATGAAGAATCAGAAGAAGAATGATGATCATGATGAAAGTACAGAACTTGGCCCTATGGGCGTAGCTGTAATTTATGTCACAAAAAATAACAACCGACTTCCTAAAAAAAACACTACAGAGTGAAAAATAACTCTAATTTTGGAAGTCGGTGTCTTAGGATCTGTAATTAAGGTTTTTTGCCACGGACTTCCGAAATTAAACTTATTTTTAACTTAGTAATGTTTTTTTAGGAAGTTGGTTGTTATTTTTTTGTATAAAAAGATTTTGTTTTTAACTTTTTAGTTATGGTAGATACCCTGCACTAATCTAATCGCGTTAATCGTTCATTTTTCGCGTAAATACTTAATGCAAATTTAAGACTTTGCGAGCAGTGGTGATGAAATTATTTACACAAAGTAAAGCGCCTGCTTGGGTTCGAACTCACGATCTTTTAAGTCGAGGCCATTACCAATGGGCCACCATTGCTCCAAGAATCATAAGTAAATAAATAAAATAAATAAATATCTTAGGACAATCAACACACCATTATCTGATCCCAAACTAGGCAGCGCCTGTAACCAGACAACTTATAAATATACTTATATATTTCTAAATACATACATATTATAGATAAATTACACCCAGACACAGAACAAATGATCGTACTCATCACACAAACATTTGTCCTGGGTGGGAATCGAACCCACGACCTCAGTCGTTGCAGTCAGGGTCACTAACCACTAGACTAACGAACCAAGTGAATGGTGAATTCATGGTTACAGTTAGCACACAAGTTAAAATTGAATTCTGTTGATGGTGGCGACTACTTTCCGTAAGGTAGATATCCTGCTTAATTTCCATATAGTACGCTGAAATTAAGTAATAAATATTAGCTAGACAAACCCGTTCCGGTAAGCAACCGAGTTTATCTCGTAAAAGAAAGGAACCGTGAACGCACTTAATTATAAAATAATTAATTTATCAATCATAACGAGCGTCTAGCTGACGTTGAGATAGCAATCAGATGCTATCATCAATCAATCAACATGCAAGGTGGAAGCATATTGTTATTAATTATAATGAGATGTTTTCTTGCTTGCTGCTTGCTTCTTGTGGTGGCCGGAATAAAAAAGTCCCATATAGATATTTCGTGTGCTGCCGAACCTAAGGAATAGCATCTTCCAATTTCTTCCCGTGTGTATCGTAAGAGGCGACTAGACTAGAGAATGGGCAGCAGCATTCTCTATGCATTTTACCACCATACTGCGATCGCCAACCCGCCTGCCAAGCGTGGCGATGGCAAAACCCCCCAAATTGGGGGAGGCCTATGTCCAGCTGTGGACGTCTTTCGGCTGAAATGATGATGATGATGAGATAGGTATTCCGGATTAAATAAATATCATCTGTCTTATTTCAAAAGTGTATTTCCTTCTTCATTTAACCAGTCTACCTTCAAAGCAAGAGTGAACAGACATCTTCGGGGCACGCTCGTTCAGTTATAGACCTGTTTTTTTTTCCTGGATGAAAACCAAATGACGTCTCCCGGTCTGGGTGGAGCGGAAGAGTGTGTCAGACTTTTACTGACTAAAACCCTCCCATGTTCCTTCAGTTGCCAATATGCCAGGGCCACGGTAACTCTTTCAAACTAATCTCGCGACCCTGGCAGTTTATAGACCTATTCCATCTCCATCAGGTGTGATCGAAGTCAAGAGCAGGCCCATTTAGGAACAATAATTTAAACACAAGGCTTTTGACTCGATTTAAGATGACGGTCTTTTGTAGTAAGACGTTATCGGTATAAAAGGGTCATTCAAAAATCCAAAATCAAGGTTTGCCAACGTGAATTGAAACGCAGTATACTAACTCACAGACCATATTTGCAACCACACTGCGCTCTAAACAAAAATTACTGACGGTCCTCAAAAATATGCCAAGCTGAAGTTGGACTGGGCAAGCCACGTATGCAGTATGCTTAGTAGCTTTGGGTTAAAATAACGACTAAGTGGAGACATGAAAACCTCGCAGTAGAATCCGTAGAAGAATGCGGGACGAGCTGGACAAAACAACCGACCAGTGGTACATATTAGGCCTGGATCGCAAGTACTGGAAGTCACGGGAGATAGTCCTTTTCCCAGCAATGCGATAAGACAGGATAACAGGGATGGTATTGCAATCTTTTACCAGGCTCGTCGTCGTTGTTTCAGCCGAAAGACGTCCATCACTGGACATTGGCCTCCACCAATTTGCCGGGGTTAGCCATAATCGCCACGCTTGACAGGCGGGTTGGCGATCGCAGTATGGTGGTATAATGCATAGAGAACGCTGCTGTCCATTCTCTTGTTACCAGGAATTGTTCCAATATTAAAGAAAATTCGAACTGAGTCGTTGAATAAACTCGCAGAGAACACATAAAATAATGTGGATCGTATCAACAATCTGCATATCAATGTTCAACATCTTTGCCAGCTTCCATTTTCCTCCATAATTGTTATCTTTCAATTTTTCTCGTTATGCAAAGGACACGGTATGTTCGCTGTTCAATTTTGTGTGAGCGCGTAAATGAATTGAAGCCAAACTACACACTCTTCACATAAACACTTCTTCAACTGACATCGTCCGATGACGTCTGACAACGTCTGAAACCGAGTCGCACATACTTTCTTTTTAACCGACGACAATAAAGGAAGAGAACGTTCTCGAGTCGACACGTATATATTTTGATTTTTTTATGTGAGCAGTCCGAATTTGATAATTCTTTTTTTTGTTGGAAAGGATATACGCCGAAGTTGGTCCCATATAAATTTAAAACAAAACATCCAACCCTAAGGGTAGGAAAATAGGGGGTGATTGATTGTTCATTCATTGATTGTAATGTATGACGACGCATAACTTTTTACAGAATAGTCCAATTTTGCAAGCATGTAGTAATTTGTAGATTATAGCCACAAAAAATGATAAAATAAAGAAAAAATTATAAAAAACTAAACCATGATTAAAGATCACTAAATTACCTTAAATTTATAGAACTAACCAAATCAAATTAATTAATTAATTTGCTTGTTTGGCGGCGACTCAACATTATTTAGGTATACTTACATTAGTTTAAGAACTTAGTTATTAAGGGTAAATAAAAAAGGTTTCTTATTTTTTGCTTTTCAGTTTTTTCGGCGGTTAAATTTTTTACATAATTATGTTTAGTTCGAACGGCCGAATTTGGCCGACGACGTACTAATATGCACTTCACCCGATAACGTGTAAAGGGTAAACCAGACTAGGTTCGGCCACGCCACAACGCAACGCAAAGCAAAAATCTTCCTTCATCACTTACGTATGATGGTTGATTTGTGGGCTCGAGTTGTAACTCAGGTCGTAACAGCTATGTGAACATTCAGCATTGCATATGTAAGCTGTCACGCCCTTTATGCCAGTTTTTTATTTTTGCAGCCATGTTTCTATATACATATTTTTTTTTGCTTATGCTTGAGTATAGTTTTCATTTTATTTGTTGGTATATTGGGTTGGCTAGCTGGCATATAGCAAATCATTTAATTTAATCTGTGTCTCTTAATGTTTTACTATATACCATTGTATAGAATCAAGTTCTTCTAACTGGACAGACAGCTGTGCTGCTGGGGAGTTTGTTGGCCACTTCTTCTTCCCAGCTAAAGCACTAGGAAGTGCGCGACGGGTGGGCGTTTTGGGGGGACTGTCTTTTGTAATTTTGACGTTCGAAAAGTGCTGATCCTCAGCCTAATTTGAATAAATGACTTTTGATTTTGATTTTTTTGATTTTATGGCCCAACACACTAGGTAGGCCGCACTGTACTTTCTTGGTATGAAAATGCGTTGCGCTGCGGCCGTAATATGCGCTTGGCTCTACGTGTTACGTCTCACATAAAAGTCAAAGTCTGCCAATTGTTATCACCAGCAACTAGATGTTCTTCGACTATTTCTCAAGTCTTCTAAGTAACGGCATAAAGCATTCCATTCCGAAAAACCACCTTCTAAAAACATTTCTAACCTAACCACCACCCTCTCTGCAGGCAAGCACCGCGTTAGGCGACGTGATGGCGGCCAAGGAGCCGGAGATAGTGAGCACCGAGTACCGGAACCAGTTCGCCTGGCCCAAGGACACCACCGATGCTCCCAGGAAGAGCATCTCCATGGGGGCCCTGAAGAAGGCTGCAGTAGCTGAAGGTAAGTTAGATACATAAAATACTCTTTACTATTAAAATGGCAGAGACCATATCTTTGACCACTATCTGATTGACGGCAAGGGTTAATGCAGAAATAAGTGCGTGCGTGTCTAGAAGTAACCGATGTAGGTACGGCCTCGAAGTTTTGAAGACTCCCAGGATGCAATACAAAATAATATAACACCTGTATTTTCCGAGGGTTTGAGCTGGTGAGCATTTGAAACACTGAAATACAGAGTCGATGTAGCTCCACTGATAAGGATTGTCAAAACACTTTGTGCATACCTATATTTATGGTCTATTCCTTGTTTATGACCACCTCACGAAGCTCGTCACTTTTTGTTTAGATATTATGTAATCATGGCTCTTAAAGAAATGACGTCCTTTAGAATTGGTATTGTCTCAAATTAACTTTAATTTTGATGGCAACACTCTATTTGGAGGATAACAATATAATATAATAAGAGATTCATCGTCTAATACATAACATTCTTAAAATTAAAAACATTTTGTCCAGAATATTCGAAGCGCCCAGAATTTTAATGACTCGTACATACCCTTTCCTACGGCTCGTAATCTTCAAGAATTTATGAAGCACACAGCCGTTCTGTGCATTCCTACGTCACATTAGCTGAAGTTAAGTTGAGAACTATGCAGCATACGCGGCATTGTCGTCAAAAACTTAACCATATACACCTGTAAATAGGGTTGCCTCTTCTCCTTCTTTTATTTAAATCCTCAAAAGTCTAATAGGAACAGCCTTTTCTGCAAAAATTTATTGACATTAATCTAAAGCATTACTATTGTTTTCATTCGATGAAATTCAGCATATTACCTACAAGTTTATTTGCGCAAAACTGAGAAGAGAATAAAACTTAGTTACAATATTTGCGTATTATTAGAAGTGGTCAGCAATTATACTTAACCATAATTTTATTGATAGGTACTGACGATTCAGTTTCGGTACTGCAAAATCCCAGCGCGCGTTCGGTAGCGGATGAATAAACGTTTTGTATAGTAGATTACTTATAAATCCAGACCCGGCTGTTAGTTATCGGAGCTGATCATTCCCTGTTTTTTCCTATTCTAAATATTAATTAGTGGGTGTGAACATATGCAAATATAGAAGCATGAAGAACAGGGTGTAAAGTTCTCTCTCCTTCTATATAGAAAAGGGAAGATCTTTCAACTCTGTGCGAATGCCCGACACGTTGTATAAATGCTAGTTGCGCGGTAAACTTTGCTTGCGCGATGCAGAATTTTGCATGACGTCAATGTAATGCCGAGTTCGCATGTGGCGGTGTAGATGCCGCGAACTCTCTAAACATTCATGGAGGTCAGTTGGCAAAGGCAGTCAGGCCAAAACCTCTGCAGTACTTATCCGCTACTCAAGCAAATCCAAATATTCAATTTTCCGAGTTTACGAGTTCCCATAAAAATTGCACCTCTTCAGACCGAAGCTGCAGCCCTATTCCAGAAACTCCTGAGTTATTCGGATTAGTTCCACAACTCTGAACAATAGCTGTAGGAAAATGCATTATTTATTAGCAAGAGCTCGTTCCCATAAAATATTTGGGTATTATTCAAATTGTCCAGACTGCTCCCGAGAATTGTACTTGAGTATTAAATAAATAGCAATAGGAATGGTAGTGATACTGCTGTTTAAAACAGTAAGCTTAATGGCGGTGATGATATATAGTTTGTGCGAACAAAATATAAGCGAAATTGCATACTCAACGAGGTAATAAGCTGTTTTATAATGTGTGATACGATCTTAAGTTGTGCAGTTCAACTTAGGAATGTTCAGGTGATAGTGAGAATCTGGCTTATGGTGGTCTGGCCCAGTGGTATTGGCCCCGACTTCCGAATTAAGGATTGTGGTTTAGAACCCATAATTTATATTATCTATATAGTATATAAAAATGAATCCCTATTTCCCTTGGTCACGCCATCACGCGTGAACGGCTGGACCGATTTCACTTTTTTTTTTGTTGTTGTGTTTGTAATTGTCAGGAGAAGGTTCTTATGAAAGAAAAAAAATAAAAAATTGCGCGGAAAATTAGAAAATTTAAGAACACGTATTTTAGAATACTTAACAACCATATAATAGGACGATGTAAACTTTTTTAATGTAACATTATGACATTTGACATAGAATTGAAAGAATGCGTGCTCAAATATCATCAAAGAGACAGGACAACGTCTGTCAGGTCAGCTAGTACTATATAAATTATGTCATCATAACTGCTCTAAAAAGAAAAAGAGGAAGAGTATCGTAAGGAAAACGGCATGTCCTAGAATAAAATTTCGAAGACATGGGACATCTATCAACCTGCACTGAGCCCGCGTTATAGATAACGTCTCACCCCCCTCAAAGAGTGGAAATCTATGTCCCAGCAGAGGGATCATTATAGGCTGATTATGCATGAAAACAACTTAAAGATCTGAATAAACAAAAACATGAACAAACATCTTTCAGTCAACTTATGGAACAAAAAGTTAGAACTTAAAAGGTAGAATTTTCCCACGTACGCGAACGCATTTCGTCATCTACACTCATGACTTTATACAAAAATCTCTACATTAGAAACAGACTTAGTGAATGCAATACAATACATGATAATTACCGTGGTACCGTGTGGTGCCGGACGTAAAGAATAACACCACCCCATTTCTTCCCGTGGGTGTCGTAAAAGGCGACTAAGGGACTTACTAGAGAATGGGCAGCAGCGTTCTTTATGCATTTTACCACCATACTGCGATCGCCAATCCGCCTGCCAAGCGTGGCGATTATGGCAAAGCCCCCCAAATTGGGGGAGGCTTAAGTCCTGCAGTGGACGTCTTACGGCTGAAATGATGATGATGATGACATGATAATTGTCTTTCTAACGCATGTGTAAACAGTTATTTGCGTTGCCAATATTGCGTACCTACGTGGAACCACTTTTTCTCTCCCTTAATTTATATATGGGTTTGTATGACTCCATTTAACCCTTTGCGTGCGTGGATCCACTTTTCTCTTCCTTAATTTAGAAGGTTTGTATGGCTCGATTTATCTACAGCATTCTTGAATCCTATCAAAGCTTTGACAAAAAGTCTTACCATTTAAAAACCTACCAATCTCAGATAATAGATTTCAAATTCGTAACACGCCGTGAAATAAGGTGACAAAAAAAATGACATTCATTTTTTCTCTCGGCTAGTTCCGTTTACGAATGGAGATCAATGTCAAAGACCTGAGATAATGCAACTCTTGCGCTGGTTTAAGAGATATTGTTTCAACGAGGTCATTCAGACGAGATTTTGCATTTGTAATGTCTGTACAGACAGATTTGTAGGTCACTTAGGTTTTACAAAAGGTTTGATTGTACGAATTATTCATTCTGCGAGATTCTCATATAGTGTAGGTGATACTTTGAGTAAAAAGCACTTATATTGAAATTTAATGCTACAATATGTTTCTGTAAGTAAATATTTTAAGACACTATAAATACGTTGATCAATTTTTATTCTACACAAATAATACTCACATTACAAAAAAAAAAACAGATATAAAGTGGCTAAAAGACTTGTGTTCAAAATTTCAAGTCTGTCCGTTTTTAGATGGCGGCGGCAATTCCTAGCTGACCGAGAAACTCAGTTCATAGTGTCGTTGATGATTTTGATAATGAAAAAGGGAGGCATAATTCATTATCTAAACCAAATGAAAAATATCTTTGTCGTTCTAAAAAGAGTAATAATATTCTGTCAGCCAGATTGATATCGAAACTACGTGTACAAATTAAGGTACAATTTTGTCTCACGTAATGGCAGGTCAAAACATCGTTAAAACAGACACATAAAATAGAATAATGAAAACAATCAATTAAACAAAAGACTTGAAGAACGAACGACTATAAAAGGACAAACAGCAAACCAAATTAACAGCTGACTGCCCAATAAAATGAACAAATAACTGAACAGAACTAAACGACGCCGACGCTGTAAAATTTTAATTGTAACATTATTCCCCTTTGAATAGCAATTCAAGTGTACTGAAATGAATATAAAACAAGAATTACTTTGTTAAATGATAAAATGGCAACTTTTATTCAGGTTGAACGGTCCTGTTCTTTTGTGAGTATTTTTTTTTCGAAAGTTGGAAGCTACAGACATGAATTTCTGCTTCTGGGGATTACAACTTTCTGCAGTTGACTTATTAGGTACTTCAAAAATGGGAACTTTTCCAATCCCATGAAAACTTTCCGTACCAAGAAAATATTGTTCTCATGATCGTCTTTTTTCGTGTCATCGTCATCAATGAAAAGATGTATGTATGGCTTTATCAAATAGACGAGCGATGTCAAATTTGAATCTTCTACCTCATCTTCGTACTTACCAAACTTGTTTTTATTAATATTGGATACTCATCAGTCAACGTAATACATTTATGGCTTTCCACGATGGTTAGTGGTAGATTTTACATGGTTGGTGGTGCTGCTGGGCACAGCAAAATAGAAGCGAAGGCTTTTATAGGATAAACTGGCCATTATGCTCTACCTCATATTATTTTCAGCAATGATGATGCAAATGTGTTCAACGAAGTTACTTGCACGTCTTCATGAATACGTCATCAGATATGAGATCTTATCTTTCTTGGCAATATTATTTTCAGGTTAAACAAGTTTTTATTAACATATGTAAAAAATCTTTCTTGTTTTTGTAAACCCTCTACTAAAGGAAGTTACTGAACAGGTTTTTTTTATATTTGTGTTTTTTCTTTGTTCATATTAAGCGCCCTTTTTTTAAATTGTGATGTCTCCTATTCATTGTTTCATCCGTAAATTTCCAGGGTTAGTAGAAGCGGAACCCCTCATGAATCATATTGATGGTGATCATGATGACCACAAGCGGTACATCGAGGATTATCTCTGGAATGGACAGAAGCCTGGAGTTCAGAGGTGGGTGTCCAACTGATTCCTAATCCGTGTATAGACTTGTCTATTGTATGGTGTGTTGGTTTATCTCGATATAATGATTATGCCGAAACTTTTAAGAGCGTTTCAAGTTTTGATTTAATTAACTGTGCATTAAGATATAAACATTTTCGCAAGCTGTTGCTTGATGAGCTGATTTCTTGTTTCTGAAATAAACCAACTTACCTAACAATTAGACGAATATTTTAGTATAACATTAAAATTCGAAATGTTTCTACAGAATTTGCAAATACATCGAAGTTCTGTGGAAACATTTCAACATTTACAAGCTTTAGCTTTTCACATCCCCATACTGACCAAAGCTTCCCATGTCTTCTAGTCTACTTATAGATTGTTTCATATTTTATTATTTTTATTATATTTCATATTATTATCAGCATGCTTTTTAACTTGACACTCAACAGTAAAGTCACTGAGAAACAGTCTATAACATCATCGTCATCTACTATGACGATGTGATCATTATTGTCACAGAAATGCTTTGCTTTCGCTAAAGCAGCAGCTTCTTAGCAAACTGAGTCATTATCAAGAACATCGAAATTATTGAGTTTCGAAATAACACCTTCACCAAAAACATTGAGTACACTGGATCAAAATTAACACACAATCACATGTCAAATTATTCCGTTAAAATCCGTGAGAATCCGGACATGTACACTCAACATAATAGTCTTTTAAAATACTTTATTATATCAACCATTAGATCTTGTATATATCTTTTAATATATAAAATGTAAATGAAATAATCCCCAAACTTTTTCAGGTGAAGACATATTTTGATAATTTATTTTTTCTAAAATTGCTATAGCTTTCAAATTTCTATGTGTTTAGCTTTGTGTAACTAACCTGGTCATGGAGGAAACTTTTTCGATTAATTTTCTTAACTTACTAACAGCTATTTTATCTTAATGGGCTTTTAGAACCATCCTCCAAAGATTTTGTTGCTACTTTTCGACTATTTCCACTAACAAAATTATATTCACAAAAACACCACACTTGACCTGAGGACCACTTTTTCTTTTAATGGCAAATTTTATGCACCCTCAAACTTATCACGACAAATTCAAAATGTCAATAACTATGTCTTTTACTGTTGTAACATCAATATGATATTGAAACTAAAATAATGTCTCTTCCTAGATTCAATGACTATAAATAAATATTTAACTTCATCATTAATAAATTGTAACCATTATCTTGGTGACAAAAATATAAGCATCTTGCTAACAGTTCTTTTAAAAGCCCAATTATATATGCAAATTTTATACTCTTTATGAACTCAAACAGACAAGAGTTTCCTCTACGACCGTGTTCTGCCCCAATTCTTTACTCAAAGCCTTTCAAAGCAGAACAAAGTCTAAATTTCGTTTTTGATATTTGCTTAACATAACTCCTCACGGTGGCGGTGTCTAGGCCGAGTAGATTTAGTTCAACAACAACTTACATTAGTACGGAATGACAGCTAGATTTTTTAATTATTACTCAATGTGTCCTGCACTTTTTTCGATGTGAACGTTCATTGATAATGTTTTATTAGAACCTGTATGTCGATGTATCACCACACTTGAACACTGGAGTTAGTTTGTGAGAGGGCACAGGGCGACAGCCCGCACTCTGTCGGTCCTTCTAGACTCTTCTAGGTTTCGACATCCTAACCTCACCATTGCGAGCTTGACAATTATTTGAAGCATGTCTGTACTACTAACCCGGCTCGGCGCGAGTCGTTTCTGTTGCCACATCATCATCAAAGACAACAACACCAGGCGTCTAAGACTTAAATGGAATTTTCCAGAAAATCGACGTTCCGTAACGCGCTATCGGCCCTCATATCCAACGGGGAGGATCGTAACAAAGATAATAGGAAACGTTACAAAAGCGAGTACAAAAAGAAATTTAGACCGTTCTCTCAATACGTGTACGAGGCGTCTAAAGGGACATTTACGAAATGCAGGGGGAAAGGGAAGGCCAATGAGGAGGCGAGCGAGAGGATGCTGGGGGACGCGGGGCAAGGGGTATCGGGGGCGAGCGCAGGGTCGGGGGTGGGTGCGGTTGGGGTAGCGGGCGCGGGGGCGGTAGCGGCAGGTGAGGACAGCGCCACGACGCTGCGCGCGGCCGGCCTGCAGCCACTGGGCCTGGCCCAAGGCGACTCCTGGTACCGAGAGGTGCTGGACTTACGCAAGCGCGCCGGCGAATACAAGGTCTGCGCCTGATACTTACCTTATACCTGAGAATAGGTCCCGAGATAAAATCAAACAAAATTTTGATGGAACGATAATGGACACAGAACAGAGAAGTTTTCCATAGAGCCGGAAACCACAGTTCAGGTTTGATGCAAGCAAACGTACGTACCTACACATAAACGCCTTTTTATCGGTAACATAATGTTTTACTATATAAATTAAAAACTGTTAAATAATAAACCGTCTGCCAAAATTTCTCTGTCCTATGCTCCCAAAAAAAATCTTATCTAAAAAGACTACAACTAAAAAAATCTTCTAAACTTAGTCCTATATTAGGTAGGTCATTCAGTGCCAGTCACTATAAAATTCAGACACATTCGTATCAAATGCTTTACCATGATCATGCTTGGTATTCAAATATTGGCAATATTTCGACAGTACCGCGGCTGGGGGACAGAAATGGCGCCAGAACACATCACCCAGCTTTACAATAAGCAGATCGAACTATGGTACCAAGTGTCCCGCCGATCCTCGCTGTCGGCCTTATCACTAGCTTCCACAAATCACAAGTAAGTGATGCACTAAGCAATTGGCTTGTACGCCTCGAAGGACCAATTCTAAAGGGTAATAGGACCGGGACAATCCAAATTCACAGCACTAGACCTAGGCAAATGTACATACTCGTTTTGGCTTTGGACTAGTGAATTATCGTGATATTCCCCCAATAATAAAGGTTTTTAGGAACCTCATCTCAAGAAAAGGCAGCCTGATAGTACAATATACCCGTAAGAAACAATAATATATATATGTGTATGAAAAAAATTACAGACCGCTACACGAATATATTTTATACAGACCCTAGCAGTAGACCAGGAACTACGTAATTTAATAATAACAATGTTCTTGAAACAATTTGGCTTGATGTAAACAATTGGTCCAGAACACATAAGCTTGAGTTACTTATTTGCAAATTCTGGTCCTTCGAGACGGATGAATCAATCAGCTTTTATCTAATCATAAGTATATTTAGTGGCAATAAGGCTGATGCAATCAAAGAATGGCTTGAATGGCGGACGGAAGCCATGGTATACCATGCTAATAGTAGCGTAGATATCATCAGCCTTTTTAGTTTTATTTTAGAGAGGTGAGTGGGAAGCACAGTTTCAATCCTAGGGCTGGTAAGTGCAAAGAAGAAAAATAAGGAAGTTTCTGCTGTGCGTTTCCATACAACGTTACACATGCATAAAATGGATTATTGACTTATTGCACAAGCAAATGTGAATATTGCACAACAGCAACTATACAAATTGAACAAGATATCCGTCAACGAATAATTAGGGAACCAAAATGTTTTTTTTTAAATATTTAGCCATTACCTCTTCTCAAATCACACTATTTCCTTTTCAGGGCACTGCCTCGCGATGAGAAGGATGGAAAGGAATCCAAGGGCCACTCCCCGAAGAAGTTCAGGTCGTTCAGGTCGGCGCCCCACCAGTCAATCCATGCGAAGCTGCAAGAAACGAAGGCGCACGAACGCTCGCCTCATAAGACCTCACCTCAGAAGCAGAGGAAGAAGCTGCAGGGACATAGCTTTGATGAAGGTGCTACCCAGGATGGTGAGTCTGAGATTTTTCTCTGTACATCTGAAGAGTATGTTGTATCGCCTATCCATTTAGGTAGAGTACGAGGTTATTCCCATTCTTTCAAATCGGTTCCTTTTTGTCACCTCAATGATAATTACAGGTCGTCAGCAATCCCTTTATCACTAGAAATTAAATCTTAAGCACAAGAAATAATAAACAAAATAGTTTTTGTTTTAATCCCGTATGTACCATGTTCCTGCGTACAGGTCTCCTCCTATGCCTTCCATTTATTTCAATCTTGACCTTTTTCTCGCCAATTATTGAGGAAGCAAGCAATTCGTATTATTATCTAAATCCTCAAATTTCCCCCCTCAGGTGCGAAGACAGGAGATAATGCAGCATTCAGGTCTCCCCGGCGGCGTCCTCGCTCAGCTGATCCAGCACCTGCTGCAGCGCATATTAAGCTTCTTGCTAATGGGCATGAACCTCACCCGGCGCCCATTAAGCCTACCGGTAAGAAAACGTTGCTACTTCTGCCGTTGCTATATCCGTCAAAAGTACTCTCTCAACATCCCTCATAGCTAAAATCTTAGATTGCCTTTCACCAAACTACTTATTTTTTTAGAGTAAAACATATCTCGATGACATGCTGATCATTTAGATTCGTATATTAGGCCTAAATGGTCATTTTGAGCTCCATTTGGTCTCAAAACTTTCAAATATACAAAAAAAAAGTCATATTGTATCCAAAACGATGCAAAATAAAATCTGGCTATGATGTCTAATCCACCGATGATACTTGATGGAACCCACGTATTGGATCCAATCGATGTCACAAAAAATTGCTTTCTTTCGTACCATTTTACCTTGTCATATCCAAGTGGCAAAATAGGAGATGTACCGTCTATAAACAAGATTTGCTTATTTTGTAGGTTTAGTAAACATCCTAGTCCAGAAGTATATCTAGCATTTGTAGCATTTACATGCAAACCTACTGATTCAACTTTCTAGCTGTAAGCAACCAAAAGTGAGTAATCATACATCATCCAGCCAGAATGAAGATCACAATCCGTTACTCTTAATGGATTGAATAGTCAAATTAACTTTAGTACTATAGATAAAATAGTTATTGTGATAGAATTTCTCCCGTTCATCTGTAAATTACTTGTGTGAAAAAGCACAATCTCAGATTTACAACGTCAGAGATTGCATACTAAATTATGCATAAAAACAAAGTAATTACTTTGTTTTTAGCTATACAACTTAGAAATACGCTAAAAATCTTGATGCGATGCTCATCGTATCAGGCTATTAAGTAGTAGTACCTTTCTGTTTCGATTTTCTTCTAGATTCTGTGTCTAGAAGTCTAGATATTATTATGAGCTAATCGATGTGTGTACTAATCTGTTGTATTCCTGCCTGATGCCTGTCCCCCTGTCCTGTGTGGCTAACTTTTGAGAATATGGCTCTTATCGCTACTTGATTGATGGAAGGATTAATATACTTCTACTTTCATAAAAATATTTGCTCTAAAATGGTGGAAAGACCCATCAGCCTTTTTGTCATTTTCATTTTGGGTGTCCCATGGATACCGAGTGCAACATAAAAATTGAATATGAAAGTCAATAAACAATTTCTTTTTAATTTCCTAGTCTGCATTTAAAACTTTAAAATATTAAAAATACGAAGAGCCGATTCTCTACAGCCAAAAAATAGTAGAAAAAAAAAACTTTCTTCTGTAGGTTTGCAGTTGAGTAGAGGGAGTAGTAATAGAGTTAGGTCGACATCAAGGGGTGGACGCTCGCCGTCAGCACCGAGCAAAACTGGGGCGACTGGGGCAACCGGGGCAACCAGGGCAACTGGGGTGACAGGGGCAAATGGGGTTCCAGCCCGAGGCCGCCGCAGTCGAAGCGTGTCCAAAGTTGGCATAAAGCTGGGTGCGTAACATACAGGTGACAGTTAAGTTGCGTCGACGCTCTATGTTCTAAAATGATGCTTATAGCCCCTGGTGCTTCTGTCTTGGTCTGTTACAATTGGCAATGTTCTGTTTGGCCTACTGTGGCTTTGAGAATTGATGTTTTGAACGTTTTTACTGTCTCTTTCTTCATTGAAATTATTTATTTTTAAATGTTTTTGTGTTGTTTAAAATATATTTAGTTTGACACTTATTTCAATCGGTAAAGAGATGGTAAAAAACTTTGTATTTGAAATTTTTAAGGTTTAAAGCATAGTCCTACTATTCTGTGGTGTTAAAATCAGCACATCATCAATGCCTTTGCCCAGCTGTCAATTTCCTTGCCACTGGTTCAAAGCGGGCAAATCTTGTCCAAAACGCCCTACCTATAATCTGGAATATGTTTTGAACTTGATTGGATTGAAGCTTCCGTGTTTTCTGTGAGCTTTATTTTGTATGTTATTTGGTTAGTGCGTCAACGCAACATCTGATCACTGAAGAACCTTGGCACCGACAATGGGAATGGCTTGACACATCACAAGGTGTGGTTGTATGTCTGTATCGTCCGTGTGATCACCCTGCACACCCACCAGTAGATGTACAAGTTTCCAAATTAGAATGAACAGCAATATTAGCTATGCAGAATATGAAAACATTTCTGGTTTTCCAAATACGTCTCGATGTCAGCCCTCACAAAATATTTTTAGGGCGGTTGGGGCATGCAAGTCTAAAAAGTTAAATCTTATTTAAGAACACAGCTTAAAGAAACTTTAAATGATTAGGCAATCTGAGGAACATTTGTCCTGCATGGTAAGTTTTGGGCAAACATATGTTTGATAACCGGAATAGCAACAAAATCAAACCGCATTCAATTTAGTATTTTCTAAAATAAAAACCTGCTGAGTTTAATATAGATTATTAAAATATTGTGAGTTTAGGTATAATTAGGAGCAAAATATAAATGTTTCTGTGAATGTCTTTTTAGTGTGGTGTGTTTACTTAGATGTTTATTTCACAAAAAAAAAACTAGTGTTTGACAATTTTTTAATTTGCATGCAATGTGTACGTTTACTTAGATACAGCTGATTGGCAACTTTTTGAATGTTTGTTAAAATAGTTTTTGTACCTAATCTTCGTGTACGTACTTATACAGATTTTTTTTTTATTCTTACGTTTATTTATTGATTTGTAATACCTATTATGTACAAATAATTTATTTTAAACATCTAAATTAAAAAGTATAAAGTAAAATAAAGATTATGTTTACAAACCCGTACAGTAATAAAAACATAAAAAACAAAGTTACTTGGTCTATCAAAAGTTCAAAACCCATAAAAACTAGTGCTAAAAAGGTCGTAAAATTGGATAGAACGGCAACACTTTTTCACTTGCAGCCTAATTCTGCAATTATTTCGGCTCGATAAAATTTTAAGACTTGTCCTGCGGTTATATTCCGCAATAATTTACAAAGCATAGTAAGTATACAAAGTAAAATAAAGAATGAACAAAATAAAAACAATTAAGTATAATTATTTATAAGTATGTACTATATTATAGTTATAGTTGTAGCCACCTTTTATTATCCTTTCCTTTTCCTAATGAATGGGACACTCCATTATTACCTACCAACACTGAATATTTTAGTTTATTATGTACCTACATTTAATGGTGTCATGTAAGATATAAAACAATTCAATTATAAATGTTATCACTGTAATGGTTTGATAGGCACTCGTTTCTAAGTTCTGTGGTATGTATCGTTACAGTGACCTACAGATGTAAGTCCTAACTTTTTAAGAATATTTGATGGAAGCTATCGCTTTTAGCTACTTAGACATAAACAAAAGGTTTTTAGTGTTTGTCGCTTTAAATGTTACTTCTACTGCCTTCCATGGTTTTCTTTTATTTTTATTAGGGCAACTAAATTCCTCCGTGTTCCATCGATGACAGAATAATTTGACGTGTCTAATTGTCATCTTTATATGTAATGCTCTAGAAAAAGCGCGCCGCACGTACCTATGTATACTATTGCAATTGCAATACCTACTTAGGTGAGGACCTTATCCATAACTCAATTCTTTTTTAATGTGCTATTTTGTCACAGGTTTGTTAGCGGCCCATAGAAAAATAAGTTAAGTACGAGCACAAATACTTTTTGTAGGATAGTGACCTAAAAAGTATGAAAGTCATTAGAAAGTTTTAAAAACAGAAGTTGATTCATGAAAGACTTAAAACATAGACATACCTTAAATGTAGACATTATATTCGCCCACCCCCTCTGTGCGACGCGTTTTCATCCCGAGGCTTCTGTAACGATACATGTCACCTGCTCCCCCCCACCATCAAAAAAACCTAAACCAACCGACCTTTCCAGACGACGAGATTCCTTCGCACCGCAGCGCTTCCGTGGCGAAGGACCATTTCTTCGACGACTCTCCTATCGTGAAGTCGCCCCCAGAACCGACTAGGGTCAAGTCACCCGAGCAAATGAACATGCGTTCTCCGGATCCTGTCAACTGGACCGTGCCCCTGGACACCGGGAAGACGTTTACCGTCACCCAGAATGTAAAAAGCGGTGAGTGTAGGACTCTCCTCAGATTGGGCGGAAAATGTAGTTAGATTTAAAATAGGACTTAAGGTGGTGGAACTGATTTTATGAAGGTATTAGAATGATTTGGCTGATGGTTAGGTAGACTTTTCATTTAAATTTTTTACTTAATTCTTATTTTGGAATTTTATTTGTTTGGGAGGATAGTAACTTTTTTTTTAAATGATCGAATATAAAGTAATAACATGCTTCTAAAACATTCAAATTCATATTTTTGAGGAGAAAAAGCCGTTAATCGTTACTTATATTGGAATGACTGAGGTAGAAATAAATAAAATGCTAGTTCAATAAAAATCAATTCCCTTCGTAAGATTAGTTTTACTTTTTAATGTGCTAAGGAGTATCTTTTTCTCTTTGTAGGATTTTTTAGATTGGACCTACTTATGGTGGTGGTGTTGCAATGTTAAAAAATCGCACATTCTTTTCGATTCTATCAACATTACATGAATGAGATACTCTTCGAATGAACAGTATTCTAAACTTAACTATAAGATCATTGACTTGTTATAATATTGTAGGTAAGCTCTAGGAAATAACTTTGACGATCGAATAAAAGCCATCACACTGTCATATCACGACACTGGTAGCAAAAAGGAATCATAATCATTTAACCATTTTAAAGTGTGACCACCCTAGTACGGAACAAGTAGAGCTTGCAACACTGACACAACTGAACACAATAAAATCATGTGCATTGATACAAAATAGAGGAAAACACTCATTAAAATTGTGATCATTGAACATTTCACATCTTTTGTTCGTACACACAAGTGTTTTATTTAATTACTGTTCTATTTTCACTGAAATTGCTCAGACAACTTTAAACGGTCTATCAAACAAAAAAAAACAAATTCCGATTTGACATAAAGAGGCTCCACAAGAGTCCATAAAATTGCCGAAAAATAAATGTTGAAAAGTTGTAACTGTCACTTTCCATGGACATAGAACGTAACGTTAGTCCACTTCATCCGACCATACAACTCGCTCACCATTTCAGATGAGAGCATTAAGCGCCCTAGCTCTGAGTTTAAGGGTGGCTCCGTTGCCGAAGAAGTCACCGTGAAGCCGGCAGGTACGACGAACACAACCATCGCCTAGACCATCGGCCATACACGTTTTAATGAGTGTGACAGACGATGCGACAGTGAACTCTATCTTACTAACAAATAAAGTTCACTATCACATAAGCACGACACACGATCGACACCAGAAAAATATATAATCTGTTTTATATTATATCTATTGAATAGTTCATGATTAAATTGTGTTACTCCAATAATTGAGATGCTTTTATTTATTTTGACCGTACTCCGCTGAGGCGTCGACCACGTATGTATTCACTTGTCTGTGTGTGTCTGTTTCGATGTTTGCGTACACTGTCACTGTATGGCACCCGAATTCTTATTGTTTTCCCATATCATTATAATCGTTCACTTTTGCATGCTGCCTGTCCTTCTATCTATGGGAAATTTCGGTGTATGCTTCCATTTCATGAGAGTAGACTTTTTAGATTCATAATGG
Source organism: Aporophyla nigra (assembly GCA_947507805.1). Lineage (NCBI taxonomy): Eukaryota > Metazoa > Arthropoda > Insecta > Lepidoptera > Noctuidae > Aporophyla > Aporophyla nigra. Next base: position 14,301,951 of record OX382316.1, on the reverse strand, counting down.
CCTATTGTCAGTTACAACGTTTATGAGCTAGTTAATTAGGAAATGTAGGTCTTATGTACTTTGATATATGTATATTCTTATAAGCATTATAATCGTTACTGCATATTCATGAAGATTTTAAATTAAAAAATAATAGTTTGCATGTCTTCTTCGTATATAAAGGAATTAGTCGAGCTATTTATTAGCGTTTAAAAGTTTAGAAAAGCAATACGCATGATATCTTGTTAGGGTACTCAAATATTAGACGGGAGCATGTATGAGTGAAGTAAGAGTCAATATTATAGACTGAAGAAAAACAGTCGAGAGTATTATAATATCCTATATGCCTAACAAATGAGGTTTGATTGCTGTCCCTTAAGGAAACGTAGGTGAGTAAAAAGAAATAGATGCCGAAAGTATAAGTTGAGCACCCTACAACAACAGGCTAGGAGACATCTCGACCTGTCAATCTTTCCTCATCCTTTCAAAAAGTAATACTAATGAACGTCACTTTCGTAATTGTATCTGCAAAAAGAAAGATTAGCTTTGTTATAAATTGCGACAAAGGGTTATGAAAGATACCTTGTATGTGCTTAATTGGTGTATAATGGGAGTTTCAAAAAGTTTTTACTAACAAACTTGCATAAACTAACATAACTTCTTAACATAGAGCATTATTCAATCAGTAACTACTTATCGATTAGAACAAAACACTCAACTTTTGCAACTCCCAAAAACTTTAATCACAAGGGCAAATAATAAAATATATTAAAACTGTTCCAGAAATCGCTCCAATTCATCACCAGCAAATGTCGCCAATACGTTCGCTGAAAAAGAGCGAATCGCCCACCAGCCTGAGCAAGCGCACAGACAAGACTCCCACCACCCCGATTAGTCTTACTCCGATCGATGAGACGAAGGCCTTGGACATGAATAAAGTTAACGGAATCAATGGAATGAACGGCGTTAATGGAGTCAACGGTGTAAACAGCAATGATATTACCCCTGAAACCCCAACTGAGGAACCAATTCAAGAAAAGGAACTGATCAAGAAGTCGACTGAAGCTACCCAGATAGCTCCTGGAGTGATTGATACTAATGTGGTAAATGAGACTCCGAATACTGGCGGTCTCACCGCATCGGAGATATTAGACAGAGCCCGCACGAGGTTCGATAAGTTCTGGGGCAAGAAGGAAGAAGACAACGTTTAGTCGTTCGGAAATTTGATTCGCTTTTCACTGTTGATCGTGACTGGATGGAATACCAATGAAAATTTACGTTTAATTGTATCACAGGTTATAATAATTGCTCCTTAGTATTCAGTAAGTTGTCATGATACAAATAAATGTTAAATAAAGTATTGAAGCTTTAAACTAAACGATCTTAGCTAGCAAATTCTGATTCCAAAGAGTTACAATTCTCAGTAAGAAAAGTAGAAAATCAACAAAAGTAGGGAATCTTAAACGCAGTGTTTAAAACGGAATAAAAAAATGAAAAAAGCTTCGCTTTATAACGACGACTGTAATAATATGTATTTACTATTATTTGATATTTATTATCATAATAAAATCACTGTCTATGTAATAGGAGTGTGGTGGCTTGTGATAGTAGTAATGATGACGAATAGTTATTAATTATTGTATTTATTTATTATTGAGATTTATTTAATTAATTTATTGTATTATAACAGCGCATGTCAGATTTTCGATTTTAATACTTATAGGATACGACCCAAGATACTCTTATGGAAACTTAAAACTAAAACACTGTTTCTTTCGAATTTGCTGTCCTGTTTTACGTAACATATTTTATTGAAATTGTTAAAATGTAGATAAATATTAATCAACGTTAAACTTTAGTACATATTACCTGAGATTACCTAATAAAGATATTTTGCTTCTTCAGCTTCACAAGCGAAGCTTAGCCCCAATTTGTATCAATTCTTTTAATTTTACATTCCAAACGAGATTATTTACATTCTATGGTTTCGAAAAATGATTCGTTCGAAAATTAAATAGAAATATTGTTTGTCAAGTACACTACAGTTAATTTCATTTCAAATTAAAAGAAATGCAATTAATTAGATTTCTTAATACAATATAATAAACCAGGGCAAAGTATACATAACATAATTAAAAGCCGTCCATGTAGTGTTTATTGGCGAAAATTAATTTTAGTTGTCATTGATACAGTATTTGAAATAAGATAATTCTGAACGCATCTGTTTATCCAATCACAGCGCTTGTCATAAATGTCATTAGAATTTGGCGGGAAACTAAACTAATAAAATTAAAGAAATAAATTATTGGAATTTTAATAAAAATCTAATTAAAATGGAAATATCTCGAAAGTCGTGTCGTTTGTGTCTAACGGAGACTGATTTCAACGTGTCTTTATACAGTACTTTTGGTCGGAGAACAAATATGGTAGACAAAATCCTAGTTTGTCTTAAAATAGTGATCGAAGAGGCCGATTTTCTGAATACAATTTGCTACAGATGTGCCGAAAACGTCGAAAGGTATTACGATTTTTTTATGTTCATTAAAAAATCACAAACAAAACTGGTCGAACCGCAGCGGAAAATAGAAAACTCTGTCAATCGTCGTCTGATAGCGTCATACGTTCGTGAACAAGTTTATGACGCAGACTACACGTTCTCATTCCTTGACAACGAAGAGAAAAAGGAACCCAAAGCATCTAGTCCGTTCTTTTCGTATTTCTCGCCGCCAAATATGTTACTAAAACGTCCCGAGGAGGAGCCGGTATGGAAAACGCCAAAGCCTCGAAGTGAGGAAATAGAAAAACATGAATTGAGACAAAATGACAAGCTGAAGCGACAATACAGGCCTGAGAGGCCCCGGCACCATTCCAGAGACTTGTTTGAGTCCCAATCTCAAGATGTAGAGGAAGCCGACCTTAAACCTTTAGACTGGAAATTGACTCCGGATGATAATATTATTAAACGGGTCAGGGATAAATGTTTTGGACGATCTGATTTTTAGATTTTATGTTTTAACCTATATTACACTTTAAAGTCAACAAAATTAGATTGATTTTTATATGTGACGTAGAGAAACTCTGTATTTGAACGTTATAATAGTATTTCATTAGGAGCCTATGTTATTAGGTTTTATATAAAGAATAAATTCCAATTGTATGACTTCATATCCTGTCGTAACTATTTTTACATTAAAAATATGATATTGACAGCGAGAAGTCTCATATTTACAGATTGGCTAACATTCTTAGGAAGTTTTTAAATTAACCAAAACTTTTACACGGCATAAACCTAAAAGTTGATTTTAGAAATTAACAATATGGAAGTTCCTGGCATAATAATTGTAGTTATATATTGATGATAGCGATGACATAGGTAAAAAACATAAAATAGTTCCTCTTAGATATTAGTACAGTTGTTCTGCTTATGTCAAGAAGTGCGTGGTGTAATACCCACAACTGATTCAATAAACATATTTTTACAATAAGTAGTAACAATTCCTGGTAATATTTAAGCACAAGTTAGAAAGAGACAAGCTATCTTATATCCCTTTCTTTCAGTAATAACTGTATTGCACATGGCTTGCCTGTACTGTGTTGTTTTTTTTTTCTGCATCACTCAGTTTGCCTATACCCCAAAGTTTAACAATTGATTTTTCATTATGAAATGTTTCATATAATTATTGGAATGTTATAATCAAAGTGTAATATAGGTTCTATAGTTTAATAATTATACTATGTCATTGTTATGTTTGTTATATTAATTTATTAGAATTTTAACATAATGATTATATTTTAATTAAATAATGATTTCAGAGGAATTCCGTAGAGACAGGGTACTTATAGCTGTTGTTTTTATTACTAAAGGGCTTTTTGTTACGCTAATTAACTTCTTTTAAAATATTGCTTCTACTGAGTGTAAACTTTTTAACTTAGGAAATGATCTTAAACTTTCCATTATTTATTTTCATGCGATGTGTGTACTTCTAAGTGTGATAGGTTAGATTCTGGCTAAGTACTATGAGTCTACACTCAGTCTTAGTTTCAACTACTATTTCATCAAAATTATTACCTACTATAAGACAAGATACAAGTGAGATGTGCTATCACCATGAAAAGAAATGCCATTGATTTGAAAGCTCATGCAAAAATGTATGGATTTGTATGGAATTAATGTGAGCATCGTTTTGTAAAAAATATACTCAATTGTGTAGAATGATATAAAGTAAAAGTTAATATTTTTAATTTAGTTCCTATCGAAGTCCATTCTCGCATCCTTCCATAAAATATTAATAGTTTGTTCAAACGAAAATGTCGTTATTTTTTAAAGCTTTTTGCTCCTTTATGTGAAGTTAAGTACTTTGATTATTTTGAGCCACTATAACATTGTCTTCCCTATAAAATTGAGAAAATCTTTTCCTAAACAGAAAACAGCATTGAGCATTTAATCCATTTTCTATTATAATAATGTTTACAGTTTCTATAAATGCTAGGACCTGTTTATGTAAGCGCATTATAAGTTTCTAAACACCTAATAACCACAGCGGGATAGGTAGATATCAAAATTGTTAGAGCTCCTAAGGAAATACATCACTTTCAATAATTTTGTTGAAAAGCCAATCTCAAAGTACTTGACTGAACATACGGATATATCATCAAAAATTTACTGTAATCTAGCAATGTATGTACACATAAGTATATTATGTAATAATGGTCTGTAAATTCTGTATCGATTTTGTTATTAGATACCTACCCAATTTTATAGTCCCAAGTTGGGCGCCACTTGTTGATCAGTTAAATTGTTTTTGTGTAAGTTTCTATAAATGTCTATTTGTTTTCGCACAAAATGTTTTATTTTCTTCTATGGTGTATGTATGAAGCCCTGCCCAGTAAGAATCTAGTAATAAATCCTCCCTAAATAGCCGATAATGATAACAAAATTTTTAGCTTTGCTACGGGTTTATAATAGCGTGTGTTAGTTTTCAGTTGTTAACATCAAAATGGACACCTAAATAAAAACATGAAAATGTTTCTGCGTTTTATTTATAATCATTGCTTTGGAGACTTTGAGACTGAGAGTTTAGCGCAAATATATCAAAAACTTAAGACATCCTAGGTGAAAACAATGAAATTTTCATCCCTGTCTTGTATGAAAACCCCAGGATGTTAGTCTGCAGATTAATTAGACTTCAATTGAATTTGAGCGTGACCTTTGCCAAAATAGTTGGGAGTTCAGACAGAACTGAAAAACGCCAAGCAATTTATTGCATCCATTGAAAATTGGACCGTACAAGCTTAGCTTAAGGATAGAAAATTGTATGAATATCAACATTACGAAGGAATTTGTAAAGCACTAACAGTGGAAGTCGCAAATTCGTAGATTTAATATTCAGAAAGTTATAAACGTTTAACCATGGCCGCGCTCTCGAAACATGGAGAACGGCACGGCCACACAGTTCTCTTAAACGGAGTTTAGTAGAGGTTTTTTTTTGTGGGTGGGAAATTATCAAATGACGTCTAACGCTCTTGGGTGGAGCAGAAGGACGTGTCAGACTTTTACTGACTAAAACCCACCCGTGTTCCTTCAGTTGCCCATATGCCAGGGTCACGGTATCTCTTTCGAACGAATCTCGCGACCCCGGCCGTTAATAGAGGTCTCATTCTTTTTACTAACCACTGATACGATTTCGAAGAAAATGTAGACCGTATGGATAAAACCCTGTCTGGACTTCACGGCCTACGTGGGAGCACTACTACTAAGCTCCGTTAAAGAGAACTGCTCCCTGACCCCTCCTCCTCAAAAAGCATGTGAAGCCAATGGTCCGCGAATACTCCAAACCAGTGAAAAATCTGACAACCAGTATTACCAAGGGATATCCTGTTACCCAGCAACTAGGTTATGGAGGTTAGTTGGGCAGTCACTTCTTGTAAAATACTAATATTCAGTGGCATCCGCTAAGACTGAAAGCCGACCCCGATATAGTTGAGAAAAAGCTTGATGTTGTGTTAATACGCAAATCAAACTTGCAACAAAAGCTTATTTATTTCAAGCAACCAGTGCCTCGAATATAGAAATATAGAATCACAAAATACGCCAGCCGGACAGGACTGTCCCAAGTCGATAACCAAATTCGGTATAAAATACGGTACGGCTGCAAATATTTTTGTTTATGTATTTTTGTATGTTTTAAGAGGTGCCCAGTGGCATCGGCATCAACTTACACTTACGGCTGTAGATCTTGGGTTCGGAGCCAAGCAGGCGCTATACTTTTTGTAAATAATTATCATCACCACTGCTCTCTTAACGGAAGGAAAACGTCGTGATGAAACCGACATGTTTTAGAATTAAAAAAAAACGAAGACATGTGACATCTGCCAACCAGCACTGGGCCCGCGTGGTAGATTACGGCCCTCTTCCTCTCACCTAAATGAGGCCTGTGTCCCAGCAGTGGGAACAATATGGGCTGATTATGATGATTTTTGTATGTTAAGATGTTTAAATCCTGCCGGGGTCGCGTGATTGTTCGAAAGAGATACCGTGACCCTGGCACATGGGCAACTGAAGGAACACGGGTGGGTTTTAGTCAGTAAAAGTCTGACACGCCCTCCCGCTCCGCCCAGAGCGGGAGAAGTCATTTGATGATTTCCCATCCAAAAAAAAAGATGTTTAAATCAAACAATATATAAGAACAATTAAATCCATGACTTTATTTCATTATCCATTCAATTCATACACATAATCGTTACACTAGAGAAAATATTTCCTCACTAAAGATATTTCTCGTTTATTTATAAATCACATTTAACATTTTAAACGCTAAGTTTATATTTAAACTATTACTGAAGTACAATTTATTTTGTATGGCAGACTACACGACACATGAAGATTTAAATGTGAGAGTATACTACTACGGGATACGCAAGCGACATTTCTGTCGCTGGTGTGTCCCGACCCTTATATGAACACGCTCTTTGCTATATCTGCTCAATTCTCAAGCAAACCTACTAATGCATGCTCAATCCCGTAATAATGTAGATTGCTTTCATGCAATTAATTACAAATAATGATAATAATTATAATCAAATAACACTTTTCAAAGTCGTGGTCCCGAAAGCAATTTATACATACATACATTAGACTCAAAAATAATGATCTACACAAAATTCATTGTTACAATTTGGTCTTCATTTAAAAAAAATAGTTGCCATAATAATAATAGCTCATAGCGCGTGAAAATTAACGTTTTCATGGGTAATCATATTTCCACCCTGTGTTACCATGCACAAAAAACTAATTTTAGACTTAATTTACACAAATAATAACCGATGAGTATTACAAAACAATATTTTATACGATAACGAAATTAGTCGCAAACATGTCGAAAAGGCATTTCTTTTAACGATTTTACGTACAAAATTGTCCTTACTATCAATATTGATTGATTGAAAATTGATATAAGGATACTTTGATTCAGAACTTACACACTTGAAAACACTAGTTTATAGTTTGATTTGCAGACAGAAATATGTGAATAATGTTCTTCACAATATTTTGCAGTCATTTACTTCGTGTTTTTATTATAACTATATCTTAAAACTTGTCTGTAAACTATAAACAAAAACCAAACATTCTATAAGTATACTCGTTGTTCTGGTTCTGTTAGTCTGCATCTGAAAACTTCATGAAACATGAATAGACCACTTATTCATTCTTGCAAACATACAAGAATAGACAAGTAGTCCATTCATAAACATCAAATTAAATAATTGTGTGTTTAGTATATTTTTCTTTAATCAACTGAATTAATTTCTTTTAAGATTGATTTTTAACGGAATGTTTTCTTTCTAATTAATTTATTAAATGATCTAATACATTTTTGTAAATTTAAATTATTAGCTTCACATTGCTTTAAAATTATCTTATTCAAAAATCTTTAAAGAAAACAGCAGTTTTTTTTACAATAACCAAAAATTGTAATCATATACATAAATTAATGTTTTTGCAACATTTCGACAACAGAATATTATATTATTTCTAACAAAACGTTATTCATATTTCGGAAGACAATTATTGAGACCTCCATTTGTTTTAATAAGTTTTAAGTAAATGTATTAATTTGCGTTTATTAGTAGTCACTTTTAACAGCAAAATTACTCTGTTACATTATGTTGAAGCAGTAGCGTGCATTGCATATAAGCGGTGCCTAACTCAAAATACACCATAAATCTGTCAATTACATCTTAATATGTGCCCCGAAATTATTAAGAAATTAACTAAATCATCATACCTAAAAGAAACCCGCGTTTGGCTGCCTAGAATAGAACAGGCGGCCTAGGGCCTGCCTGCAATGCACGCCACTGACTTGAAGTATTATGCCTGTTTCTCCGAAGAGGGTTGGCAGAATCGTATGTTACACTCATACATCGCCATTTTAACTAATAGGGGACGGCGCTACTAACTTGTCACAAATCCAGGGCTGCTCCAAATTCTGTTTTAAACAATTTATGTTACTAACTGACAACAAAGTTACATTACAAACTCGTAGAGGCTCTTTCTATGGCACTGATATTAACTTACTGGAATGTTGACTAACATTGAAGATATACACGCAATTGGGTAAGCAGAAGTGTAAATTTATTTATATTAGTAATTATTTTCGATTGAAAATGTTTATGAAACAATAGTGATAATATTAATATGGAAATATAGTACATATTAGTAGTATATAACATATTAGTTAAAACGCGGAAAACAAACTGTCTTGTCTTTTGTGGTGTACACATATTTGAATGATCACATTTTTGTTGGCACTTTTTAGAACATTCCCCTAAGTTATCTAAACAGGATCTTCTAATTAAATTTGGATCTTGTACGTGTACTTCTTTATTGAATAATGCTCACGATGATTGTATCTTGAGCATTGTGTGCATTGGCACACAAGCCATTATAAGACATATAGTAAACGATGACTATGTACACCACAAAAGATGAAAACGACAAAACAAAAAAAACTGGAGTAAAAAAATAATTGCATTAAAAACATTAAGGAAAGCATTTTATCAAATATATCACATACGTCACAGGTCCTGTTCAGACATGTCTAACACTTAATATTATGTCGCTTGCATCGCTGTACGCTTCTAAAAATGGGACAGACAGACTAAGTAGTGGTGGAAAATGCATTTAGGTATGCAAAGATGTTCTATTGGAAAATGAGATCTAGGTTCGTATAATAGTATGGATCAATGTAGATTATTTATATCATTATACATCAGTCTGTCTGCAACCTCGAAAAAAAGTTACAATAAATTATTTACAAAAGAAAAGCGACAATTTCAGTGTCTAACAGGATAAAACTAAGGCTAGAAAATACATCACTAAAACTAAAAAATGAGATTTAATAAAAACTTATACAACAAAAAAAAAGATGATTACATCAGTGCGCGAACAAACTCCATGTTTTTAATTTAGTTTATTACATAAAATTATTATTATTTTTACTTTTTACCAACGCCTCAACTTTGTAATACTGAAAAGCGACATTTACAAATTAAATCGCGGCTAGAATTCGTGCTGGCAACATTTCGGAGGACGCCATTTTTAATGCTTAATAATTTGATGGAGTGCATTGCATAGTTCTGTAAATTATTTTGCTAAATATCAGAAATAATGAACGGAATTAATGTTATAATTAAAATAATCTTCAAGTTTTATCAGAGGGGCCATTTATCGTAATTTTAAGAATCTGATTTCTATATCAATCTGTCAAAAAAAAAAACAAGTTTCCATAAATTTTTGACAACTTTTTGACATTTGACTGTCGCCGAGATGACAACTAGATTTTGCACGTTTTTAACGAGAACTGGCCTTAAAAAAAACAGCCTCATTTTTGCCTAACATCCCCCAGATCTGCTATCAGCACGAACAATATCTAATTCCCTTTCTTAACTAACACTATGAACAGTCTAAATGATGCTTACATATTTTTACAATAGTTTTTTTTATTATTTATTTTTTGCAATCACAACACTGAACGCCGGTTTGATACACTTATGAATGTTTGATGATTCGTCTTAGAGGAGGGTAGATACAGATATCAAGTACCCGCTTTTCGCCATGTTGGAGTATATAACAGGCTGGCCTATTGGCATTTATCAGGCACAAATCCTGACTCGGTACTTCCACTATAAACTCCCTAATGGAAAATCACAATTTGCCCTAACCGGATATCGATACTGGGACCTACGTTTAGAAAATTACGTTTCTGACCACTAGACCCAACTATTTTATGCAACAAGAGAATGATCAAATCTTCATAAGTGTTAGATGATAGCTCGTACGAATCCGACAATTTTTTATTAATTTAATTTTATACTAATTACGTTTAAGAAAGGCAGAGAAACGAACTTGTATTAAAGATTGATTTAGAAAAAAAACTAGAAAATAATTAATCGATTATTTTTGTAGAATCAAAATAATTAATGCAATATTAAAAAAAAAACATTAAAAATTGGTCAGATTTTAATTATTCAAGAGTAGAAAAATACTTTATGAAAAAACCAACGAAAAAAACATAAAAAAGCCTGAACTCTGCCTAAATTTATTTAAAAACCTATGTACACAGTCTAAGAAACGTGTCGAACTACCCTCAAACCGGCGTATAAACACGTACGATCAAAAAACACATAGTAAACACATAACCGATCTTTAGCCTACTTCTCACTACATGTCTCGCGACTTAATTATCTGCTTACCCCTTGATAAGCAACCAGGTTGATCATAAGAACTGATTTAAATATACAGTCGTTTATTTTTATACGGCGTGTGTATTAAAATTAAGTTTTTTTTAGTTTTGATAACAACAAGAGGGATATCGATTATCATATTAATTTTATAATTTACTAATTAATCTATAGAGTATATAGATCTATGAAAGTGATTTCTTCTCACTGTATTTACTCTAAAAATGAGGGGATCGTGGCGAAATGATAACAGTTGTATCGGTCGATCTATCAGGTTACGATCGTGGTTGGTCCGTGGATGAGTGACCATAATCACATACCGAGACCATAACCATATACTACGGCTTCGGCTGTTGTCCCAGCTGTCATTCGTGAATCTTTGACAGTAATTATAGGTCTTCCAAAGACTACCAGCCTTACCAAGGGATATCTTACTACCCAGTGTCCACTAGGAAGTAAGATGTCCCTTTGCGGAGGGTAGATAGGCAGTCGCTCTATGTAAAATCTTCGTGTATCTGATTAAACTTGAAGCCGACCCAAACTAGTTGGCACTTTAATTTTAATTCACACGCCGTATTTACTATTAAGCAAAGCAAAACACTTCTAAAAATACGACAGTTGACGCTAAAATATCCCCCACCCATCTAAATCACGATCTCACTATGGTTACTTAACATCATGACTTAAAAGCTTAATTTGACAGCGAACAAATTGATACATGTCTCTCTCACTCGCACTTGGGAGTTTTCCATAAATCTAGTGCTTCTTATTCTTGACAGCGAACTTACAAGTATATGTTTGTCTCACTCGCACTTAGGTCCGATCTCCTTTTTTACACATTTTTCTGAAGCTATCTATCTCATTTGCTCTCAAGTTCACAATTCCTTAAAAATCCTCATAACTTCTATAAACGAACAGGATGAAATATATCTATCTCACTCGCACTTGTTAGGATTACAAATGTCTTGTCTTACTTTTCTCCGGATGAGGAACTTGAAGCTCTGCCGCGTCCTTTCTTGCCTCGCTTGTCGTCTGAGGGTTCTTTTTCTGAGGGTTTCTCTTGAGGAGTAGGTTCGGGTTTGACTGGTTGCTGTGGTGGAGGCGGCAGGTTGCCGCTCTGAAAATTTGAAAAACTTTGTACAATATTTCTGGTGTGGTTGATAAATTCTTATATGCCTGTAAGTAGTACAAACATTTTAACACGTCATATTTTAAAACTAGATGAGGTCGGCGTTTCCTAACTGACTACCCTGAGAAGAAAGGCCGAAACAAACTCCGAGGTTACAGTCACTTTTAAAGTCCAGACATAATCTTGGTCAGATCATGTGAAGACAATGTAGATTGGTGTCCAAAATGGTTTCTTGAAGAAAGAACCACACAGATAAAGTGAGCCGGTCCAGTCAACCGGTTGAGAAAGAGTAATTTTAGAAGAGGATAAAAAAGAGTGTGAACGTCTTCTCCATTTGTGAGGTTTGTTTAGATGAGTTTGGAATCTCTGATGTGTGGGACTGCCTCGTTGGCTTAGTAGACTCCGTAGAGCACTCCGAGGAGCACTGGGTCCTAGGTTCCAAAGGAAAGAACCCAAATTATTACCAAGAATATCTGAATAGCAGTATGGTCTCTGTATGTAGACCCCTATATTTAGTATAGAGACCCCTATTTCATGAGCATGTCTCTCGAAATGTCAATGGACTATACACACTTTTGTCTACCCCCTCGGCAGACACAGGCGTGACGTTATGTATCTTACCTTCTTCTTGGCATGCTTGTCTGCCTTCTTGCTGGCTCTGTGCTCGTCCTCGTCCCGGTCGCGGGTGCCCTTACGTCCCATGACGCCGAGCAGTTTGCTCACCATGCTGTTCTTACTGCGACCCTCGGATTCTAGCGGTTCTGGTGACTGAGGGACAATTAAATAAAGGTCAAAATGGAAAAACAACATCGCATTTAGCTATAAAACCGCCCATTCTCCTATATTCATTATACTATGTATATTTTCGATATTTATATCTGTAATTTTGATGGTGTACATAATAAAGAATTCTATCGAACTACCTATTGGGAATCTATATATTAATACGTAAAGCCAAAATCTTGTACCCCTTTTTACGAAAATTACGCGGATGAAACAATATAAAATTTTCCTCAGTTGAAAGTTTATATAGAGGAGAGCAGAAAGCCAATATTTAAAAAAAATGATGTGTTTCAATTTAAACCTAAGTTGTCAGTTTTGTAAGAAGAATTGTTGTATTTCGTTAGGTTCTCAAAACCAGGCTCGATCGTTTAAACCAACACAAAAAAAAGAAACACTACATTGTAATAGACCGTAAGAAATCAGTGTATAAAGAGTTCGGTCAACACTTCGTACATTAAAGATAACTCTTTGACGACCGAAAAGTGCTGATTTCCAGCTCAATACGAATAACAAGTTTATATAAAACTTTTAATATTAATAAATGTAGGTTACCTTGATCGTGTCAACAGACTCCTGTTTTTTAAGTTCAATCCTCTTCACAGACTCACTCCTTTTAGCTTCCATCTTCTCCTGTTTCTTCTCTTTCGCTAGATTCTTATCTTTCTCCTGCTTCTCCATCTTCTTGATAGAGCCAGTCCTTTCCATAGCTTTATCTTTCGATTTATCTTCTTTTAAAACAGCAGAATAGTTTCTTTCTTCCGGGAAGGAATCTTGTTTTTTCATTTCGGGCTTCTCTTGTTTCTTAATTTCGGGTTTGTCCTGTTTTTTAATTTCGGGTTTGTCCTGTTTCGACTTCGGTTTGTCTTTCGACTTCAAGTCTTCGTCTTTGAGGCTTGAGTCCGACTTCTTTCTGGCTTTCTGTTGTACTTCGACGGTGGGTTGTTCTTGGGGTATTAGTTTTTTGGGCTTCTCTTCGATGATTATGCTTGTGTCTGTACTCGCTCGGCTGTCATCTGTAGAGAAAGAACAATTTACTATTAAGTAAATCGAGAAAAGGAGAGCGGTGGTGGCCCAGTGGTAAGGGCCGCGACTTACGAGTTGTAGGCCCTAGGGTCGAAACCAGACAGGTACTTAGTGCAAGTTATTTCTTCACCACTGTTCTCACGGAAAACATCGTGAGGAAACCAGCATGTCCTAGAACCTAAAATTCGAAAACATGTGACATCTACCAATACGCAACAGGCCCACGTAGTCGATTATGGCCCGCGTAGTTGATTATGGGCCGCGTAATCGATTATGGCACGCGTATTCGATTATGGCCCGCGTTGTCGATTATGGCCCGCGTTGTCGATTATAGCCCAGTCCCACTCAACAAGAGTAGGTCCGTATCCAATAACGTAACCTAATATTTTAATGACTTATTAAAAATAAATCTCGATACTTTACATTTCTTTTAAAGCCGGGATTTTTGTTAAAGGTCGGGTCGCTAGTATAAAATAATTCTAAAATTACTTCACTTACTTTCATTGCATCTGTAGTAGTAACTAATCGTATGGCATACAAAGGTTCATTACTGTTAACATAATTCTAAACTAGGTATAAGCTCTACTTACCCAAATAAACCTCTCGCGACGTGTCCAAGTTGGACAGGTCAGTCGACGTGTCGATGAAGGACTCGTCAGACAGCGACAGGGACGTGAACGAGGTGGACGCGTCGAACGCGGACTTGTCCAGGCTTGTCTTAGGCGAGGATGTGAAGATGCTGGGGGTGGATTGCTTGGCTGGTGTCCTGTACGGGGGTGGGGTACAAATTAGTGTTAAAGTGGATGCGATAAGGTATAAATTCGCGAAATTCAATTTTTCTTTCGTTTTTCACAATTTACAGTGTCAGGTATGTTTATTAAAATGCTAGCTTTTGCCAACAGTTTGGAGGTCGGAAATTATTCCCGGGAAAGTATTACCGGGATAAAAAAGTGCCCATGGTGGTAATCCAGGTTATAAGCTATCTGTGTGCCAAATTTTTGCGTGATTGAGTAACAGACATCTATCCATTCATCCTCACAAAATGTTCATATTTATAACATAAGTAGGATGATTCGCGACCGAAACAAATATGACAGAGCTATAATTATTAAAATCATCAATACAACCCTGTAAGTACATTTAATCCCATTGAATGTTTTTTTTTTTTTTCATGAAATAAGCATTGTAACAATGCTTGCGAATCATATTTTGTTAAATATAAAACCTGTCGCTGACCTACAAATTGCATAAACCGTAAGAAAATTTGAATTTTGGGGGTTACCGCGGCGATTTCAGCTGAAGGATGCGTAGTATTCTATTAGCTTTAGAAAGTCGGGATTTAAGCCAAGTGCTTGTGCTTTTCACTAAAATTACAATTACTATCTACTAATATGATATTTTGCTTTAGCCCGCTTGGACACTTTTCGAGCTAAGGGGATTTAAAACCAACTTTCTATTTCTAAAATTCGTTAAAAGATGGCATATTAGAAAGAAAGTCAATAGAAAGATAGTGGGACAGAATTGTACCAGATTTCTATAGCAAAGCCCTCATCTATAAATACTAACTAAAAAATGGTTGTTCGTGCGGTTAACTACATTATTGCAGAGCGCTAAAGTCGCTATTTAACAAAGTATCACGTCTTCAACGACAACTATTTTAAATTTAAGAAAATCACACCATTTAAAATAGAGGTCTGAAATGCGACTAAACTTTGACAAAACCCTACATCTTTCACAAACAGACATGTTAAATTTAAATATCCCAAAAAGTGTAAACCTCCATACCTATTAGGCAAGTTCCTGGCATGATGCGTGGGCGAGTCTTTTTCCTCGGCGATCCTCGGCAGCGGCGGCGGCGCGTCGTCCTGCTTGTCCTGCGGCGGCGGCGTGGGCGACGCGGGCGCCGGCGCCGCGCCGCGCCACGCCACGCCGCGCCGCGCGCCGCCCGCCGGCCCGCCGCCCGTGCCGCCGCAGCACAGCGGGGAGATCGAGCATTTGGATTCGGCTGAGCGAGGGTGTAGTCTAGAGGGTGAAAGGTGGGCTTAGAGATTGAACATGAAAGTCAAATAAATTATTTCAAGTAGGCCATTAAAAGGCACTTTTGAACGTCAACATCATCTATGTTGAGATCGGCTTCCAGTCTAACCGGATGCAACTGAATACCAGTATTTTACTTGAAACGATTGACTATCTGACCTCTACAACCGAGTTATTAGGTAATACGATATCTGTTTTGTAAGACTGGTGGTCAAATTTTTGGGATTCTGACTGGCAAAGATCCACGAAAATCAGTAGGCACCAACGGCTTAACGTGCTCCGAGGCTCGGAGGCAACATTTACAAGAAAATAAAAATGATTCTAGATGTCCTAGATGACCCGTGTTTTGTTCTATAATTGAACTTAACTTCAAATTATGATAGCCATTTGTTTTCAAGGCAGAGTTTTGTTCATTAGCTGTAAATTTTAAAGGACCCTACAAAGTACTATCATTTGAGCGTTAATATCTAAATAAATAAACATTTTTTTTCTTAATTCTTAAATAATACCTATACATAGTAATAATATGTATATAGTATAATATAGTATAACAGATATTATTACAAAAAAGAAATGACAACACAAATGAAAAGCATTTGACGCAAACATTCAAAGCACAGGAAATGTACACACAAAAGCATTCACAAACAGCAAATTACGGAATATAATTACAAACCTACTTAAAAGACAAACAGCTAGAAAGACTATACTTACCTCACACTTTGACGATAACACTATGCGCAAGAATTTACGTCTACATAGAAAATCTAACGACAATTTTTAAAAGACAAGGAATTAAAGTACAGAAAATCAATACAACCAAGGACACTGTGCAAAAACTTCGTTATTTTATCGTATTAAACTTTATGCAACATATTCAAGAAAAAGGTCGAGTCAAACTTAACTTTCTTTACCAGCCAACTGAAGGTAAAGCGAGTACATTTTCATTCTTTTTAGTTTCCATACGCAAAGGATGCTACAGGGCTGTATCTTTTAAAGCGTAATAGGTAGACACCCAGAAAATATGTTTAAAAATTAAACGGGGTCTTGATGTTTTTACGCCTTTTTTTTACTCAAACTTCATAATAATGGCAATAAATATTGTAGTATGGTACGGAACCCTTCGTGGAGTCCAATTCACACTTGGCCAGTATTTTAATCATGTTAATTGTGCCATCTAATTACCCAACATTGCCGCGTCATATTAAAAATAATCATAAACGCGCGCACTTAACGAATGTTTTATCCACACCTCCCGAGGAGTTTGTTGCGCCACTTCTTTTTCTCAGTTAGAGCACTAGGAAGTGGTGAAGAGCGGGCGTTTTGGGGGACAGTCTTATGTAACTCTGACGTTCAAAAAGCGCTGACTCTCAGTCTAGTTTGAATAAATGACTTTTGATTTTAATACCTCCATTAAAATTAAATTTGCACAGTCAATCAGACAACAATTTTTGTTCAGTCCCCTTTATCACCTTATCTGTTAGAAACAGCCGAGTGCAAAAACCTCGACAAGATGAGGAGCTACTCTACAATAAGACCACACTATCTCGTTCACTTGTCCTCACCTGTCGGGTGACAAAGCTCTCCTAAGCAGTGGGGAGGCAGGGTCTCTCCTTGGCCAGGCTCTCCGGCCTCCTGCCACGCCGGCTGCATCACGAACAGCCAGGGGCGAAGGACTGCGCGCCTCGCAGCGGCTAAGAATGAATTGTTAGTTTATGGTGATGAGTGGTTTGTGGTGTTACACATGCTTACAAGTACAGGGTTTTGAGGGGTCGCGGTTTTGTGGTGGTTAAATGTGAGGCCTTTTCGATTGAGACAGTTTACAAGAAGATTTTATGTTTTATGGGCCCCGCTTTTACATGCTAGTGGGTAAATGTATGGCATGCTAAACAAAAACAATCGTCGCGCTCTTTTATATGAATATGACATTCATTGTTTTTTTTTTTCATATTTTATCATTTCTCATATTGCTCCGGTTGACGTCATCATGTCAATCGCTGAAAACCAGCGCTGAGGCTCTATTGTAAAGGTTCGCAGCATTATGCTGAGCAATGGCGGTTTTGCGTGGATGTGACGCATATTTTCCCCCAAGTTGTTATTTTTTGTGTTTGTGTTCTTTCTTTACGTCATGTTTACCGCAGGGCTGGATAATGCCTTTTCAGGACATGTTAATTTTATAGAAGTATTAACCTTAGTCACTGATTTATGCTATTATTATTTCAACAAGATTATCTCCAAAGAAACATTTCTTTTTTTAGGGGGAGTAGTACAATATCGAGAGCAGTGTAGGTCTAGTGGTAACGGCTGCGACTTTCGAGTTTTTGGTCGTAGGTCCGAACCCAAACAGGCGCTTTAATTTGTGTTCATAATTTCATCACCGAGGGAACATTGACCATTGCTCTCAAAACGGTAAAGGAAAACATCGTGAGGAAAACGGCATGTCATAGAACCAAAAATTCGACGACATGTGCCCGCATGGTGGATTTCGGCCCACTCCCTCTTACAGAGACGAAGCCTGTGTTCCAGCAGTGGGAACAATACAGGCTGATTATGATGAAGAGCAATATCGTATATGGGTTTTTCAAATAATGATTTATTATCTACATCATAATTGTTTTTAGTGTAGGAACGTCGCGTATTTGCAGTATTTTAGTAACTCATGCACATAGATCATAGACAATCACAGACATAGACAAATGATAGTGTAGTAACATATATTTCCGATGAGAGCAAGTTGCATGTAATGTTTTATGGATGACTAGAAACGTAAATATAAAAAGTTCTTTAGTAAGCTAGTAAATTGGCTCACAATCAGAAAACTCAAATAAAATTGAAAATTTCGCCAAATATGTTCGGGTCGACATAATATGGCACAGCCATTATCATCTGCCTAGCGTTTTCGCAACCACGTTGGTCGGGTTCCAGTCTAACCGGATACAGCTGAATACCATTATTTTACATGGAGCGACTGCCTATCTGACCTCCACAACCCATTTACTGGGCAATAAAAAACCCCTCGGTAAGACTGGTTTTCTGACTTTCGGGCTTCTGTCTTGTCAAAAATCTAGAAATGTCAGCCAGGACCATTGGCTTAACGTGCTGTCCGGGGCTCGGAGAGGTATCAATATGTAATAGATAATGATCACGCATCCACGTCCGACCTCAACAGCCGTTGCTTAACCTTTATAACATTTCCCTTTATTATTTAGATTTATTACAGCCGGGCGGAAATATATACATACATGTAGTTCTGCCACCCGAGCTGTGGCAAATTATGTCAACCCTTACATATAATTCCCCTAACCTCTACATTTTTGCAGTCCTCCTTATTTTACTAGCATTTTTACTCAAACTTCAGTAAATTTCTAAAAGGACAGTACCCTTATGTTTCATAATAAATTGCTTGAGAAATATCATGGTATTTATACTCTACAAGTTATCATATACATAAAAGAGTTTTTTAGGCTCTTAATTCAAATATATTTTCACATAGATTGATTTGAATTTCTATTCATCGTACCTATGATTTACTTATAAACTTAATTGAAAAGGGTTTTCACCAATTCCATCTTTATTCTTCTTCCTTACCTGGTAGGTGAGGCAGGCTGCGGCTGTGGCGAGGGCGAAGGCGTCCTAGCCAGCGGAGACAGCGGCATGTGCTGCAGTGAGGCGCGTCGGACTTCGCCCCCGGAACCTACTGCGCCACCCGCTACCAGCTTGTGCTTGAGTCCGTGCAGGGATGATGGCCTGGGATATAAAGAGAATATTAGCCGTGAAGAATGGGTGATTTACAAGTTTTAACAATTAAAAAATGAGCTGTAAATGAGAGTATCCGTTGTACCCGTCGTAAAGACTAGCACCACACTATTTCTTCTCGAGGGTGTCGTAAGAGACGACTAAGGGACTTACTAGAGAATGGGTAGCAGCGTTCTCTATGCATTGCATCCACCTGCCAAGCGTGGCGATTATCCTATGTCCTGGGGGGGAGGGGGTGGTATTAGGAGTGGCCACACTTGGCAGGTGGGTTGACGATCGCAGTATGGTGGTAAAATGTATAGCGGACGCTGCTGCCTATTTTCTAGTAAGTCCCTTAGTCACCACGACACCCACGTGAAGAAATGGGATTGTGCTATTGTTTACGTCTGACACCACACGGAACATTAATACCGTAGAGCAGGGTTACTCAAAGTGGGGTTCGCGAACCCCTAGGGGTTCGCCATGTGACGGTAGGGGGTTCGCGACAAAATTTACGTAATGGCGGCTGGGTGACTGGCAGGCGCATACGGAAAGAATGAAGGCGCGCGACTGTAGCTCGCTCGTGACGTGACACGGTGCGTGTGACCTTTTATCCAATTAAAGAAGAAAATAAAAGATGACAGCGAACCCCCAACAAGAATAACATTGTATATAGCACATATAATGTTATTCTTTTCTTGTTGGGGGTTCGCTGTCATCTGGAAACTTGAATGGGGGTACGTGGAGCCAGAAGTTTGAGAAACCCTGCCGTAGAGTAATGGGCTATCAATAGGAACATAATGTATTTATAGGATTCCAGAATATCTCCAGTATAGTGTATTGTGAGAATATTCATCATAGTTTTTATTTAGTTCTTACCTTTGATAGTGTGTGGTGGTAGTGTTGTGTAGAGGACTGTCTGTGGCTGGGGATGCGGGCGCAGGAGACGGAGAAGATGCGCACTCGCCCGATGATACCATCTGCAAACAAAGACAGTAATGATTAACAGATTTATTACAGTTTGACTCTAGTAACATCAATGTTAATACAGTCAGAGAAATCCTGATCAATCTGTTCTGTGACCATAAGTTTAAAATTTTAAAGTTGTCTTCAAGTGTGCATTTTTTATTGCGTTCTTTGGTCAAAATATATTGGCAGATTTTTTCGTGGTATCCTTCAGCGCTAGAGCATTTTATTTAACAGTATTATTTTTAATTAGCTTCTGCCCCTGACTACGTCCGTGTCAAATTTTTGCTCCCCTGACCCTTTCCCGTAGCATCGAATTGCCTGCCAGTTTTCGTCCATTTTTCGTTGCCGCTCCGCTCCTTTTAATTCGGACCAGTATTTCCTGAGATTCCTCGTTCAACCAAATAAACAAACAAATTATTCAGCTTTATAATATTAAGTATATTATACCTATAGATAAGAGATACAACCACATCTGATGTGGTTGTATCTCTTATCTATAGGTATACTTTTGCGAACCTATAGGTATAATATTTAGACAAAATCAAGCCAATGCCAAATCCAGGTTAGATTTTGATGTGCACGTACACCGTACCGTGTGTTATTATATAACACAAAAATAGAGAAACAGAATTTTTCAATTCGGACCAGTAGTTCCTGAGATTAGCTCGTTCAACCAAACAAACTAACTCTTCAGCTTTGTAATATTAGTATAGATAAAGAACAATCGATATTCATAGCTGCCATTTAGTCTCTGTCTGGTACTGTTGAATCATAATTTAGTTGGTAGTGGTATAAGTGAGTTCCGTACCTGGTGCATCTCCTGCGAGGCCCTCTTGGTGGAGATCCTCCGGAACAGCGAGCACCTCCTGCGCGGGCGCGGGCGTGGCGGCGCTGTGGCGCGCCGCCCGCACCACGCGCGGCGCCGCCCTCCCGCCTGCGGGGGGACAACAAGCATTCACGTTATCAGCAATTACGGGAAGAAAAATATTTTATATGAAGGAGCGGTACTGTACAATAAATTGCCAGAGACAATTGTGAATGCAAAAACTGGAAATATTTTTAAAAAAATGTTAAAAAATCATGTCCAAAATAAAGTAACCATTAGTTAGTTAAAAAAAAAAAATTATATATGTATTTGCTTACGATAGTAAAATAACTTATTGTATAGATTTTAAGTATTTAGAACAATAATATAAAATACTTTGTTTACCTTTTGTCGACTCATGGAGTCATTATGTTATTTAAAAACTGCATGCTTTATTTTTATATCTCATATTATAAGTGAACTGTTTGTGTTCTTTATGAGAATAAATTCTTTAAACCGAGCTATCACACATGTTACTATTTTTCTGTGTCTGATACAATATTAATCATTATCAGCAACATAATGTTCCCACTGCTGGGACACAGGCCTCATCTTAGTGAGAAGGAGTGGGCCATAATCCACGACGCGGGCCCAGTGCGGGTCGGTAGATCTCACATGTCTTCGAATTTTTGGTTCTAAGACATGCCGGTTTCTTCGCGATGTTTTCCTTCAACGTTTTGAGAGCAGTGGTGATGAAATAATTTACACAAAGTAAAGCGCCTGCTTGGGTTCGAACTCACGACCTGCTACTCGTAAGTCGCGGCCGTTACCACTGGGTCACCACTACTCCCCTCAAAATATTAATAACATAAGATAATAAACATTTGACAAATCATTTTATTGCTGTAAGTAACTTTGTAGAAACAATTATACACGTCAATGATATTATTTTAAACTAGATGAAGTCGGCTTTTCTTTTAACTGACTACTCTGAGAAAAAAGTCCGAAACCAACTCACGAAGTCAAAGTCTGTTTTAACGTCCAGACATAATCTTGGTCTGGACTTCAATCTTCATGTAGATTTGTGACTGAAATGGTCTTTTGAGGAAAGAACCACACAGATTGAGTGGACCTGTCCAGTCAGTGCAAGAATTTATCAATTATCGTGCACCTCAACACGGAACTTAAGAAGCTCAACTATTCACTACATTATGTTCATACCTGTATCGTAGTCTGATCTAACGGAGTAGCCCGAAGTGTGGCGTGTGGAGCTGCCAGCAACAACCGAAGAACCTGAAGAAATACAACAAGATTTTAATTTAAAAATAAACACCCACACATTTATGTATTAATATGAATGACGATCTCACTAGAAAGGGGATATTATAAATGTGAAAGTTTGTAAGTATGGATGTTTGTTACTCTTTTACGCAAGAACTACTGAACGGATTTGGATAAAATTTTGCTAAAATTTAAGTCATAGAACAAAAGTTATTGATTATGATGTTAGTAACATAACCCTGAGAGGTTGCCGGTGTTACAAAAAACCCTGTATAATGTATATAAAAACAGAAAAAAAATTGAGGTTTTTGATGTCATTGTCAATGGGAAAAGTCTCTAAAAGGCTGGCAGCATTGCCACGTTGTATGGCGATCTGATTCATTGGCCAAAAATTAGGCCAGCCCTCTGGTCACGTGAAGAGTCAACCAGCCGCCTGGCTTTGTCTCGAAAAACCAATAGGAATGAAAAATATACCTGTGTGTGCAAGAGGCCTTGTACAGACTCTCCGTTGAGCTGTGTGATGAGATCTCCGGCCCGGAGACCGGCTGCCCATGCCGCACCTTGCTCGTTTACAGCCTGGAGAAGAAGCACACATTATGAGAGAAATTCAAAATACAATAAAAACCACAGAAAAGTATGCGTTGGTGAATAAATGATTATTATACATATTCCTAGTAATGAAGCAGATTTTTTACATATGACTTAGGCTACGTCCTAAATAGAAGGATCGTCGCGCTCTTTTTTATGCCTCTGATATACTCGCGCGATCAAACAAGTCGGATTTGTTCGTCATTTATACAAATAAGAATAACGGAAGTGTCTGTTTGTAATGTTAAAATAACAGATTTTTACTAAATGTATTTACGAAAGCATAAACCATAAAAAACGTTTTAGTCTATTTATTCCGGTATATCTCCGAAACAGCTGCACCAATTTTTACGAGACTTTGACTGGCAGATATCTGATGTTATAAGGAGCTTTAGGCTACTTTATTATAAAAAAAAGTATTACGAAAGACACACATTATTATTTTCCGAAATCCACGCGAATGCACACAAACAATCGTGCCAATGGAGTACTTGCGCGACGATTGCTGATGGTTAGGACGCAGAGTTATAACTTTTACTTTGTGACTTTAACCGTATTTTATAACTTGACAGCTATAATTCGGCTCTTGTGACACAGGAACTTCTACTAGAAGAGCCAGGGCTACAATAATGTCTGTAACCTGAAGCGAAAAATAAATAAATAAATGAAATTCAAAGTTAAATTATTGAAAGGTAAATTAAAAGCTATAATATCAATAGAAATGTAAGATATGCATAGCTTCCACTGACCGAGACCAGATGATGCATGGTGTAGTAGTCAGTGTCGCCGTAGTACACGCGGACTGTGTGGATAGTGAAGCCGAAGCCGCGCGGCCCGCGACGAACCACTATCGGCGGCTTAGAAGACTGGATCAACCTGTTCACATTACAAGAAATATTGAATTAATGAAATATTATATTTTTAGGGTTCCGCGCCTCAAAAGGAAAAAAGCGGAACCCTTATAGGATCACTTTGTTGTCCGTTGGTCCGTCCGTACGTCTGTCAAGACCCTTTTTCTCAGGAACACGTGGAGGTATCAAGCTGAAATTTATATCAAATACTCAAGTCTACTGTCCCTTGGAGCTGTGAAAAAATCAAACTTCTAAGCTAACGCAATCAAAAGATATAGCCGTTTATGCCGCAAATTTTCGAAACTCGCAAGGTAATCAAAACCTAAAAGGTACTTCTAGTCGATCTAGAATTTTGAAATTTGGTACAAAGCAACGTCTTATAGCACAGATAAAGGAAAAATTGCGAAAACCGTAAATTTTTAGTTACATCATATTATAAAAAAATATTTTTTTCAATTTTAAACTTTATACCCACAGGTTTGTACGGAACCCTCGGTGCGCGAGTCCGACTCGCACTTGGCCGGTTTTTTTCTTAGAAAGGCCTGACTGGCCGACTTTTCGATCAGCTTCCAGTCTAACTGCATGCAGCTGAATACCAATATTTTACATGAAGCGACTGCTTATCTGACCTCCACAACCCGCTTACAGCCAGTTAACCCAGAACGATATGATATCCCTTGGTAAGACTGGTTGTTATACTTTCGGGCTTCTGACTAACGTAACGTTACCCGTAATTACTGTCAAAGATCTACAAAGGACAGCTGGTAAAAACGGCTCAACGTGTTTCCCGAGGCACGGAGGAGTTTCTGTATGTAATGGTTACTCGTTTACGAAGACGGCCGCGACCACGGAGGGATGGTTAAGATTAAGGCCTACACAGGCATATTAGCCCGAAAAAGCAAGTTACATATTTACTGCGAATTTTCACCACTAGAATTATTTAGGCATGAAAAATATTGTGTTAAAAGTCCATTGTGATAACATTTTTTTTTTTTTTTTTTTGTTATATTTTGTACAAAACGAAAGTCTCACGCAAGATTCACCTATTGTTTGATGCAATAATACAAGTTTGTACTCATTAGCAAAAGGATAATTCAGTTTTGGCTTGTTTCAAACTCAGGGTTCCTTTCTCCACTTCATCATCATCATCATTTCAGCCATAATACGTCCACTGCTGGACTTAGGCCTCTCCCAATTTGGGGGGCTTAGCCATAATCCGCCACGCTTGGCAGGCGGATTGGCGATCGCAGTATGGTGGTAAAATGCATAGAGAACGCTGCTGCCCATTCTCTAGTAAGTCCCTTAGTCGCCTTTTACGACACCCACGGGAAGAAATGGGGTGGTGTTATTCTTTACGTCCGGCACCACACGGTACGTTGTCCACTGCGCTCTAGTTTATTTCGATTATTATCTGATTTCACCCTTCATCAACCCACAAACTTACTTTTTTCTAGATAGATTTAAACAAGGTATACTCACGAGTGACTAGGTAGCGCGAATGGTGACGGTGGGTCGCGACAAGGAGACGAATCTCTCGAGGAGTTGGTGGAAGAAGTGTTGCCAGCACACGGGGACCCAGCGCCTATGCTTAGCGTGCTGTCATCTGCTGCGAGAAAAGTCTACATTAGTTGAGGCAAATGTTGGTCTTTTGATATAATAGAAAGAATAAACATACCAAATAAAAGATGGCAAATTTCACCAATTTATGACAAGTTCCAGTTAATTTCACTGGCAATTATTTGGTGTATAGTGTCTATTTCAGACATTGAAACAGACCTTTGACTGGCCTGTTAGTCTAGTGATTAGTGACCCTGACTGTTAAGACTGAGGTCGTGGGTTCGATTCCCACCCAGAACAAATCTTCGTGTGATGAGCTCAATCATTTGTTCTGTGTCTGGGTGTAATTTATCTATTACTAGCTGACCCGACAGACGTTGTTCTGTCTCTTTGGAGATATTTAAGCACGCATTCTGTCAATTCTATGTCAAATGTCATAATTTTACATTAAAAAAGTTTACATTGTCCTATTATATGGTTGTTAAGTATTTTTAAATAAGTGTTCTTAAATTTTCTAATTTCCCGCGCACTTTTTTAATTTTTTTCTTTCATAAGAACCTTCTCCTGACAATTACAAACACAACAACAAAAGAAAAAGTGAAATCGGTCCAGCCGTTCACGCGTGATGTCGTGACCAAGGGAAATAGGGATTCATTTTTATATAATATATATAGATATGTCTGTATTTAGAAATATATAAGTACATTTATCAGTTGTCCGGTTACCACAGTACAGGCTCTGCCTAGTTTGGGATCAGATAACGTTGTGTTGGTTGTCCTAAGATACTATTTCTATTACCTGTCTGTTTTTGTCGAACGTACCTTTTCCTTTCAACTTTAATTCTGTCTGACTGACAATCTAACTGGAATTTGAATGATAACACCTCCAACTGTATTCAGAGTTGCTAGATGCGCTATAGCGATACTAATGCCAACTATATTATACTTTTTTCGCGAAGTTTGATCAAATTTATACTTCCTTTAAGTATGATCAGTGTACCTGGGTGTATGACCAGTGACAACCCAGACGTGCTGGCTGACCGTCGCATGGACTTGGCGACGATGGCTGTGGGTCTGGATTTCTCTGGACGCTCCGGTCGCTCGGGACGCTCTGGTTTGTCTGGCTTGTCGGGCCGATCCAGACTTACGCTCTTATGTTCGTCTTTCCTTGACATGTCGGAGCTGAGGATAAAGTGGAATAATTAGAATAGAATTTCTACCACTTTCTTTAATACGCTAAGAAGAAGATACCTATTATAAGTACAAAGTATATATTTTGGTGGCGTTCCGTGGTTTCTGCCTACCCCCATGGGAAAAAGGCGTGATTGTATGTATGTATGTATGTAATATATTATTTTAAGTCATTTTTTTTAAAAACGCCGTAACTTATTATTACTTTTTTTAGAATAGAATAGAATAGCATTTATTTGCAAATATGGGTTATACATAAGTAGGTATTAGTAGGTGGTAGGTTTATGATTTTTATGTACTTTCATGGAGATTTTCTCTGAAATAAATTAACTGAATAGAAACTTAAATTAATGATTTCGAACTTTCCAACCGGATGGGTTCACAAATATTTAGGGTCGATATGTGAATTGAAATCTCATTAAATAGTATGATACCATGGGAATATTTATGTTTCAAAGAATCTAGATCTGAAATCAAAAATTCATTAAGAGCGAGAACCTACCACCTACGTAGGGTATCGATATAGACATCTCATAGATTTAAAAAAAAAAACATCGTTCGATGGTATCTTTGCCTATCAAATGATGATTTATTTAGTTTTTTCCCATAATTGATCAGTTCCTTTTTTGAGGAACAGATATTTTTACCAATTTCCAAAAATCAAAACAAAACAGTCGTTTTGTTGCCTTAATGTACATGTCAGTATCATTTAAAGATTTAAACAAAGTTAAAATAATGAAAAAATTGTTGTTTTTTTTTGGTCTTTGCTTTTTCATTATTTTTTATATTAATACCCATAAAGTAGGTAAATTAATTTAATTTGATTCCGTAAAAAATAAAAAGGGTACGCTTAAATATGGCACAACCCATTAATCATAACATAATCAAATGAGGTCATAATTAGATAAATATTCACGTGGGAAAGAATCTCTTTCGAAATCGGAAAATCATTAAGCATGTCTCAGAACTTTATGAAACTTGATGAAGTACCTCAGCACTTGTCTCCGTGATGTCTCAATATCAAAGTATACTCACAGTCTAGGTATAAGCGCCATGGTAGTAGTAGTATTCACAGGCGGGTGCTGTGCCAGCAAGCTGACGGCGTGCGGCACGTGCGACGCGTGCGACGCGTGCGACACGTGCGGTGCGTGCGCCAGTGGGTGTGCGTGTAGCGCGTGTGTGTGTGCAGGCCGCAGCCCGGCGCGGCGACGGGCGGCAGGAGATACGTCGTCACTGTCCGTCTGGGACGACTCTGCTGTCGACGTGCCGCCTATTATCTGGAATTATGAGAGGGGAATGTATGATAAATTTCGGGAATTTCGCTTTGGAGCAAAGACAATTTCCACAGACGACTCAGATGTCAAGTTCGTATGCGGCAACCCACAGAGAAGCGGCAAGATGTTTAAACTTTTTGCTATTGATACCCTAAAAAGAAGCTGACGATTTCAAAATAAAAAGTATTGCGATCGATGGCCATTTTGTGTGTGTTACGCAAATCACCCTGCATAAATAGTTAGTACGTAAGGCCTCTTAAAGAGATACCGTGGCCCTGGCATATAGGCAACTAAAGGTTGACGTCTCACGCTCTGGGTGGAGCGGAAGGGCGTAGACTTTTACTGGCTAAAACCCACCCGTGTTCCTTCAGTTGCCCAGAGTCACAGTAAGTCTTTCGAACAAACCTCGCAATCCTGGCATATGGGCAACTGGCAGTGAATCTAACACACTCTTCCTCATACCTCTAAAATATAAAGAAAAAACAATGCTTATGATTAAAAAGTTGCTCATTCCACTTACCGGACACTTAGGGTGATGATGTAGCGGCGCGGTGGGGGTGGTGGGGGGCCCGGCAGAGTCCGGAGTGCCCGGCCAGCTGTCCGTGCTCTGTTAACGAATAACGGCAAATAAACAAAGAGGTCTCAAGCGGTAACATGGACTACTGAAGTAAGAGATGAATGAGAATTTGATAACTACCGGGTCAGGTTAAATTAATTAGGAAAACTCTGTAGACGTGATGAGTATCGTTATGCAGACATGAAAAAAATGGTGTGATGTTTTTTGTGGAGTCAACAACCGCTGCAGTAACTTGAAGTAGAATCGGTTTTTTTGTGTAAAATTTACATCCGTGATGGTTATTTCAAAACACAAATCAGCATCGTACACGAGATATAAATGAAATTGAGTCGTCCACTACTGGATATAGGCCTCCCCCAATTTGGGGGCTTTGCCATAATCGCCACACTTGGCAGGCGAGTTGGCGATCGCAGTATGATGGTAAAACTTTTTTACAAAAAAAAAACAACCGACTTCCTTAAAAACACTACAAAGTGAAAAATAACTTTAATTTCGGTAGTCGGTGTCTTAGGATCTGTATTTATGGTTTTTTTGCCACCGACTTCCGAAATTAAAGTTATTTTTCACTTTGTAGTGTTTTTAAGGAAGTCGGTTGTTTTTTTTTTTGTAAAAAAGTTTTTATTTTTAAATTTTTAGTTGTGGTATTCACCCTGCACTAATTCCAAACAAACAATGCATATTTATGCGATAGCAGAAATCGTGGTTGATTTCCTGTCATTTTTTAAAGAGTTCCGGTGTCTGTCTCCCGAACTCATCATCAGTAGTCCATCTCTAGTGTCTGCTGAGGAATCAATTCTCGATGTCAACGAGTATGTCTATCTAGGACAAGATATCTTCTAACTCCTGATCGATAAGGAGTTGTACCTTCCATCATCAGCTCAACGGAATATAAGAATACAAGTAACGGTCTAAACGTGCCTATAATATTCAAAGAATTATCCCCTAACCTTCTAACCTTTCACTGTAAGTTCCTATATGTACTGTTCACCGATGAGGAGTTCCATGCGGTATCTTCGAAGACTATAATTAGTTCAACACGGATGGATAGATAGAACCAGCAATTATTTTTGATCTTTAGTACAATATCCAAATCACATTACGTGTACTGTTTGTTTTTGAGGAGTTCCTTCGTTTATCTCCCAAAGTATACATCAAATCTTCACAAAATTAATATGGGACCACCTCAGGATTATACCCTTACGAATAAAAAAAGAATTTTCAAAATCGGTTGACAATTGGCGGAGAAATCGGTGAACATACATAAAAAAAAATAAAAATAAAAAATACATACAGTCGAACATATAACCTCCTCCTTTTTTTGAAGTCGGTTAAAAATGCATAGAGAACGCTGCTGCCCATTCTCTAGTAAGTCCCTTAGTCGCCTTCTACGTCACCCAAGGGAAGAAATGAGGTGGTGATATTCTTTACTTCCGACACCACTCGGAAGACGGACGACAAAATATATTTTTAAATTATTAACTGTATGTGGTCAACGGTAAAGGTATTTACAGTTCATTTACTTTTCTGTAAACGTGAAATCAGCCATTTGTCAATCAATCCGCCGAGTATTATCCTAACATGTCGGGGGTCAGCTTCTAAAAGGAGTGACTGCCTATAAGTGACCTCCAAAATCAAAAGTCATTTAAACAAATTAGGCTGCGAATCAGCACGTTTCGAACGTCAAAACAGTCACAAACATCAATTAGACAGTCCCAAAAACGCCCGTCCACCTCTTCCTACTGCACGATCATCATCAGCCTATAATGTTCCCACTGCTGGGACACAGGCCTCCTCTCGGGGAGAGGAAGTGGGCCGTAATCCACCACGCGGGCCCAGTGCGGGTTGGTAGATGTCACATGTCTTCGAATTTTTGGTTCTAAGACATCCCGGTTTCCTCACGATGTTTTCCTTCACCGTTTTGAGAGCAGTGGTGATGAAATTATTTACACAAAGTAAAGCGCCTGCCTGGGTTCGAACCCACGGCCTACAACTCGTAAGTCGAGGCCGATACCACTACAATCACTACGAGCGATAACTATATAAATAAAATCATCAACTTAATTTATTTATTTATTGTTTTATCACGTTTAGATTGCGCGTCCCTGGAGTTTAGCTAGCTAATTCAAACTAACCCTCTAGTATTCCCATTGCATAATAATTCATTTACATTCAATAATATCTCCGACAGTCGGTACGGGTAGTCAGAAACCTAGAAATCTGACGACCAACGGACCAGTACTACCAAGGGGTAGTGTGATACCCAGTTACTGGGTGGTGGAGGTCAGATAAGCAGTCGCTCTATATAAATACTGGCATTCAGCGACATCCGGTAAAACTGGAAGCTGACCCCGACGACATATTTGGGAAAAGGCTAGTCCGAAAGGTGAGGCGAACTATAATAAGGGCGAAATAACTGTTTTAACTGTTTAAACAAACTAACATTCCATTATATCTCCCAGGAATAAATGTTCCAGATTCCCGATCATATATTTCTAATAAAAGCTTTTTGAAACATAAATTTGATGGACAGAAAACATCCATAGTGAAAATAAAATTCTTAGCAATTTCAATAGGAAAGCAAGAAACCTCCAACACTATTTACATTATAAAATCCCTAAAAAGCATAATAAAATTCCAGAAATATTTTTTACATAATAATAGATATGTCTAAAACATTATTATGTAAGAAAATCGAAAAAATAAAACATCACCAAACATTTCATACTAAATTAGTTCTGATTTCACAACTAGATGGCGTTAGCGTCGAATTAGATCTGGCTATGGTTTCGTTACCGCGGCAAGTATAGGTCTCTCAGGAAATATTTTCTCAACATGCCCTACAAAAGCTGGACATAGGCCTCTTCTTATAAGATATTTTTGACAGCGATAGCGTAACTAGCGTTACAATTCGCTTATAAAACAATTTAAAAACCAAATGATAAAATAAGTATTCTGTGCCAGTGTGACTCAATAGTTAAAAAAGAAATGCGATTGTAGATTAGATATGAGCGCCGATGGCCAATTCCACGGCGGCGGCGTGGCCTGAAAATTTTCACAGCGACGGCGGCGTCGCGGCGGCGCGTCGCGTCCGGCCATGGACCTTAGTTTTTTTTTTATCAGGGAGGTATCTTAAAAAGAAAAATAAAGAAAACCATGTTGTTTTTACCAAAAAAAAAATTTTTATATGGGAACGTATTTGTTAATTACAATTTAACAGTCTTCTATAATTAGAGATCACATTTACTGGAAAACAATAATGATTCAGATGAGATAGAGTTTTTAATTAGAGCACTATCTATATAAATCAATACAATAAAAAATTTAACAAACAAAACAAAATATTTATCAACATGACATTATCAAAATATGTATTTAAGTAAATTCTATAATAATGTTATAAACTAAGAACACTATCATATATTAATGATATGTAATTAAGAATTTAAAGTAGTATCACATAGGTACTTATTTATGATTAATGAGATAGTTTCACATGTTCTTTCAGATACATTTACTAATTAAATAATCATTTTAGTGAGTATCGCTGGCTCTTGATACTTTCAAGGCTTGATACTTAGAAAATACTCTTGATACTTAGAAAAAAATAAATATCAATAACAATAGAACATCAATAATAATGAATTATTAACTGTGTTTTTGGACATTGAATACAATGTCCAAAAACACCGTTCTATTCGCTAATGGATTCTTTGCAAAATACATAATTGTCATGGATGAATACTATCCTATTTAGCCTCAAAGGATTTAATCGTGACCGTTTTGCGGTTATTACGAGTCCAGCGGTAGAAAAGACTCTCTCGCTCGGTGTGCTCGTGGCTGGTATATTCAAAATTGAGCGTGCAAGAGCATACAGTGATGGCATCAAAGTTTTCCTGTCTTTCCAGTACTGTAGAACGTCTCCCTTGTAAGGTTCTAAGTCATCAGGACATGCTGTACTGAAATATTTCCAGCATTCATTTTCTACAGCACTCCCGGAATCATGTTGAGTGGTGCTGTGTTTTCGCGCCAAATCCAATAAAAAGTTAGAAGAAGTAGCAGAAGTACTCGGCCCAGCTTTAGCGGAATCAATAACTTGATTTTGCTGAATGTCTTCTTTTGTCAAGCGACTCCTGACCATTGCTGATAAGAATGAAACCTTAGTGACTTCTTTTTTTTGCATGTATTCATCGATTTCATTAATGGCATGAAATCGACAATCAAGCAAAGTTGCCGCAACAACCACATCGGTTAAAGGAAATCGGGATTCCAGACCCTCAAGCATATTATTTTTGAGCCTAGCTATTAAGAGAGGCTCATCATCACTCGCTTCTTCAAGCAATCTTTTCACTTCTGAACGAAATACCAAAACCAGATTCATAGTAGGTTGCGTTTCTGAACTAAGAA
Source organism: Aporophyla nigra (assembly GCA_947507805.1). NCBI lineage: Eukaryota > Metazoa > Arthropoda > Insecta > Lepidoptera > Noctuidae > Aporophyla > Aporophyla nigra. The sequence goes on along the minus strand of OX382316.1, from coordinate 14,269,029 downwards.
TTTCAACGATTTTCTTAAAATTCTCTAGAAACTTTATCAGAGCCTCAATGGTTTCGTATTCGGTATCTTGTAAAATGAGATCATCTCGTCCAATTTCGTTGAGTAGTGTGTTTATAGGCTGTCGATTTGCGTAATTAGAAATACTTTGTAGCATCATCAAGATGCTATGCCATCTTGTGCTTGTGCTCGTTTTAATGGTTGGAGGGGGCTGCAAACGCGGTTTAGAACTTGAAACTGTTTCAGGTGTCTCGGTTGTTTCAGATTCAGAGTCGGTTGAGTCAGCATTTTCCAGATGATCGGCGAATTCTTCAAATTCTTCAATAGAAGAAAGCATTCCTTGCTGATCTGCAGTTGCAGCGGCTTCAAGACGTGGTGCCCTGTATCGAACATGCTTAACAATCTTTTTGCATTTCGTCAACATTTTGGCTATTTCTCTGGTGTTTTCGATGCCATTTACATTGACTAGATTATGTAGACCATGACCAATGCAGAGGTGGTTGTTAAATCCTAATAAGTTTGCAGATCGTTTCATATTACTACCTGCATCTGTGACTAAATAAATCTCTTTTTGGTCTATTTTAAAACTGTGCAACACCTCCATAATTTCGTCACGGATTGTTTCGCCAGTGTGTTTCTTGGTAACTTCTTTGGTAGCCAGTGTAAATTTGATGAGGGTCATGTCTTCAGTAATAAAATGGTACGTACATGTGATATAATTGCGCCGTCTGTATTTATCTGACCACATATCGGTAGTCAAGGCACCGAAGCGAGGACTTTGCTTCGAAATGAAAGCCTTTATATATGCCAGCATACTGTTGTACACATCTTCCAGTCCTTCTCGTGCTATATTTTGTCTGGATGGCAAGTCCGCGTCGGATACAATGACGTTGTATTTTTTTAAAAAGTCAATCATTGCATCATTATCAACAGTATCAAATGGCATCAGTGACCTTGCAAACCAAAGAGCCAAATCTCGGGACAGCGACCATTTATCACTCTTCTTACTACTTTCATATCTTATTCTGCCGCTGGTTCTTGGAGTAAAAAACTCTTTTATGGTCACAGTTTGTGATTTTACTGTATCTTCTAAACCATGTGCATCTTTTAAATGTCTGAGAAGATTACTAGTAGCTATGCTTTTACTGTAAGCTTTCACTTGGGCACTGAAAAGTAAACAAAAGATAAAATTATTACCTAAACGCTTAATACCATAAATGAATTTACCTTACTTCTTTTTTAAGTGATGAACTTCTAGTCTTATAAAGAAATAGTAGCTTAAATGCGTAATACGTCGCATTCATAAAATAAATGAATTTAAATTATTTCCAGTCTACTAAAAATATTAAACAAAAGTAGGTAGGTAACTTACTTTGAAAACAAAGCATCCTCGTCTTCATTTTTAGCCTTTCTTAGACACGCCGCACAAAACACATTGTCACCAAGAACAGTCCTTCGTTTTCCGTTTACTTCTACCGCTAGTTGGCCAAATTCTGTCCAGCAAAAACTATGTGTATGTTTTGTGGAAAGATTTTTCATTGGGGTCACATAAATGTTCTTTATTTTCGTTTTATAAACATCAATAGTAGTCGAAGTTGCTGCCATTGTTAAAGTCACAGAACAATACACGTTTACTCGGTAAAATATTCTACTTGACTACCTACGTCAGCTACGAGTGAGTGTAGCAAAGCGACTAGGCGAACTATATGCCGAATGCCATCGGGCCGCGCGTGCGAGCGATAAAGCAAGTTGTGACTCGTCGTGACGGCGCGCTGCACGCTGCATTTGGCGGCGGCGCGTTGACATGAATCCACGGCGACGGCGGCGCGCCGGCGCGGCGCTCATATCTATTGTAGATATGAATTATGAATCATTTCACGATAAATTAGGTCTGACTCGCGATTCAGTGAGAGAATAAGTTTACATTTGTAATGGAAGGAAAACCCTCGACCCTGCTTTATACGACTTGTTTGTATGACCGGACAAAACATAGAATTTTATATATTTTTTATTAACCGACTTCAAAAAAAATTGGTTGCCTGTAAAGTCGGTATACGGGCGAAAGTTTTACGTGACAACGACTTTGAGTGGTAAAATAATTTTAACACTTTTTATGTCTGTCTCTCTCGCTCTTAGGCGGGCTGACCATGCCCGAGTGGAAGGGACGCGTGCCTCTCACTCGCTCTCATTGTGAGCGCATAACGTGAGCGGAGCGTAACGCAGTTTCTTGAAGTGTCACCCGGCAAACCAATTTATAAGACGTTGTCACGTCAAAAAGGAGGAGGTTTTTCAATTCGACCGTATATACATACATATATTTTTTATGTGTGTTCACCGATAACTTCCTCGTTTTTGAACCGATTTTGATGATTCTTTTTTGTTGGAAATGAGACATCCTAAGGGTGGTCCCATGATAAGGAAACCAGGATCTGATGATGGCATCCCAGAGAAGTCGAAGGGAACCTTCAAAAATTGTAGTGGCGACTAGTGCGTTTTTTATTTCTTTCATTAAATATCTTAAAGCACTACTATTTAATGAAGGTTTGAAGTTGCTCTGATGATGAAGCCGAAAGACAGTCGACGGAACTCTTCAACGACTTACAGCAATTACCATTACCCGGTGTTTGGACTTAATTCATTTCTACTGATGAGAACTTTGCACCCATATGGGCTGTAAGTGCCATTACAGGTCTGATGATGGAGACCATAGACAGTTGAGGGAACTCCTCAACGATTTACAGCAGTTCCCTATTATTGGGCTTACCTTATACGGTTCAAAGTGCCAATTTTATCACTACTATTTAATTAAGGTCCGGAGTTGATCTGATGATGGAGCCGACAGACAATCGAGGGAACTCCTCAACGATTTACAGCAATTACCTGGTGTTTGAGCTTAATTCATTTCTATTGATGAGAAAGCTCCCATAAGGCTTATAAGTACCATTGCAGGTCTGATGATGGAGACCATACACAGACAGTCAAGGGAATTCCTCAACGATTTACAGCAGTAGTAAAGTATTAAATTTCACCTGGCGATTAGTGGTACAGGCACAGAATATAAATTAGTACCTTACGGTACAGAAGTTTCACTCCCGAGTTTAGGTATGATAAACGCAAGCGTCCGGCCACCGTACTAGTCTCAATAGGCTTGCACTCGCTCGACTTATCGCACACGCAGCGCACGCACCCGCGGATCAAAAGTAAACTGTTAATACCGTAAAGTACCTACTATTGTATATTCTACCTCTCTGACAGCCCTAGCAGATTGAAGCGAGACGGCAGACAGTTATTGTACTATGAACGCTATACGCAATGCAAAAGGTTGAAATTAGGTTGTTTTCCAGAATAGTAGGTAAATATCTCGGGGATTTTGCGCCGCTTGTATGGAAGTGAGACAGGCCTGGTACAGGTATTAGTGCGGGGTAGATACCATAACTAAAAAGTAAAAAATAAAAACATTTTTACAAAAAAAAAAACCGACTTCCTCAAAAACACTAGAAAGTGAAAAATAACTTTAATTTCGGAAGTCGGTGGCAAAAAACTCAAATACAGATCATAAGACACCGACTTCCGAAATTAAAGTTATTTTTCACTTTCTAGTGTTTTTGAGGAAGTTGTTTTTTGTTTTTTTTGTAAAAATGTTTTATAATTGTTTGTTGATTTCGCACTTTGTAAAGTTAAACGCTTTATCTGACTGACTGATTTTTCATTTTTTGCATATTGGCGTTCCTTTACTAGAAGCATTTGCCTGTGCAACCTGGCCAATTCTACCTATTTAAGTATGCGGGGTGGCTGGAACATGAACGCGCAACCATGAAGTCAGCACATGGTTATAGACCCGTACAAATTTTCGGTCGGTTCACCTACTGCAGGTTATGGGCGTCCCCCTTTTTCCGGTTCTATGCGTCTCTCATCCATGCGTTTCCCGCGACCTTGACGAGATCGTCAACCAAAGATGGTTTCCTTGGCCTGATCTTTCATGTAAAGGTTATAACTATATTTAATTTGAACTTAACGCTACTGTGATTAATAAAAAAAAGACTTATTGATCAAAGAAAATTAACATAAATTTATGAGAAATAGGTTTTATAGAGACTAAATGATGTCTAGTAGAAACTATGCCTTTGGGAGAAGCTCACAATTAAGTACCTTTTGCTGCAGTCACTTGGGTATGCATGACCAATGATGTCAAAAGATGTACAGCGACCTGGATAACCTGCCTTTCTACTGCCGGATATATGTTCCTTACCAACTCTCTTTCTCTCCACTTTATGTTGTTTAGTAAGTAGTGGGAAGTTGACCGGGAACGAGTTCAGATACTTACTTACCATTTGTTGATCGTTTTAAAATTAGCAAAAACGAGTACTCTCCGAAGGCTGTCAGAAACGTCACCACAACAAAATGCTGGAAGAGGTGATGACCTGTCTGCCCAAATACTTAAAACATACATAATACTTGAAACGAGGCTGTGATAAACATCAACAGAAGTCTTCTGATGGAAACTTTCCTGACTATCCCTTTTGTGTTGATGACCAGTTTGTTGAGAGTATATAAACTCACGACTTTTTCATCGTGCACTAGATTTTGCACTCTCTGTATCGAGCCGAGACTTGTGTATCCAACAAAGCGCATATCTACGCGTCAAAAAATATTGGATTTTTCAATTCTTGGCGCCATCCATAAATTACGTCACACAAATTTCATTTGATTTTTTTTTTAATTTTTCTTTCATAGTTTATATTTCGTGTTTTAATAGTACTTTAAATATGTATATTCAATTTTGAAATGTGACATCACAAAATATTTAGAGTCCCAGACCCTTGTCACACAATGTCACAATTCGTCGACCCCCTCCCCCCCTTAACACGTAATTTATGGATGGCGCCTAAGCAATGCGTTGAAAAATCCAGTTTGCGATATAAAGTCGCCCGTGGGTACAAGAGTAGTTAATCTACTCACCCTAGAGTCATGCTCCACACAGGAGTGATGGTAGTGTCTTCTCCATTGAGGAGAGGTGCTGGAGAAAGCGGCGAAGAGTCCAGCTTCTTCAGCTGGTTCGGGTGGTTCGGCTGCCTCGTCTGTGTCCACTTCACTGTGGTTGTAGCGGTCGCAGCGAGCTGGAAATGAAAAAAAAAAAATTGATAAGTAATACTTTCTTAAAATATAAGTAAAGCCTACCAAACAGAACAGGTGAATTTGTATCAATTTGGCCTGATCATAATCCTATACTACATACCTTTAAAAATCTATAATTCTAAAAAATTATCACATATATTATTGTACAAATATTGTATAGTTAATTTTATTAATTTACATTTTACAATTAGAATTAGAGCTTTATGGTACAGACACTATTACTATTTACAGATTTGTAAATTGTAATGTATAGTTTTGTGGTCTTCCCACTTGTGTGCACATTAAGGTAAAAGCCTTCGTCTCGATCTATCAGCCTAAACTGCTGGGACATAGGCACAATTCTCACGATGTTTTCCTTCACTGTTTTGAGAGCAGTGGTAATGTACCTGCCTGGGTTTGAACCCACCTACCTACGACACGTAAATCTGGGCCGTTATCACTGGGCCATCACTACTCTAACTGAACTATGCCTACTGAAATGTCGACTAATAGAGAAGTATGGAAGAAACAGACGTGTTGCGCCGACCACAAATAAACTGATATGACTGACTTATAAGGTAAGGAAAATCCTACTAATGTTATAAATTATTGAAAGTATGTGTGAATGTATTAATACTGAATACAAAAATTAAGTTTACTGTGTGATAATGTCATGTTTTTTTTTGTTTATTTACCTCTATTTCAAATTATGTTGCACCTACTTTGCTTTGTTAATAGTAGACTAAGTAAGATTCTAGGAAAACTGATTTTGTCACAAGTCTGCTACTATAAACTGTACAATTACAGAGTAAGAGGAAATCTGTTCCACCGTAATACAGTTTATACTAGTACGGGGAACAGAGTGAATCAGTTCTGTGCTTACAACCATAATATGTACTTACAGAGATACTTCAGACAAGAATTTTACCTACCTGTACTGCTTATGTGATACTTATTGAAATTGTGCTAACTTGTTTTTTATTTGGGAAATAAAGTTGTTTTTTTTTTATTTATATTTTTATTGATATATGGATGTTTGTTACTTTTTCACGTTACATCTACTAAACGGATTCGGATGAAATTTGGCATACAGACAGTTTATAACCTGAATGAACAGGGGTACTTCTTATCCCGGTAGTACGTTTCCGCTGGTTAATTTTCGACCTTTACCTGTTAAAAGCTTGTGATAAATAAAGGCACCCACAGAAAGGCACGACGCGACGGTGCAATAACATTGTGTAAGAGGAATTTCCATAAAGTTTTCATAGAGATTGTTCTACCAGAATAGCGCCTATTTGCAGGATTATTAAGAAGTTCCAAAGTACTTACTGTCGAAATAGCTGGTATCCTCGTCGTTATCTAGCTGTGGAATAAATTCAGCCTTTCTCCTTAACAGGTTGTTCCAGTCCAGACCGCAGAAGTATATGTGATCCTATGGAAAATAAAATAAATAACCCCGTTTAACTTTTGTTTTTTTTTACTGCTAAAAAGACCTGCTCTTGACCCCGATCACGCCTGTTGGATGGGGTCTATGATAAAACGAGAAAAAAAATATATTTGACTAATTCACCGCACAGTAAGATTGCTTTTGTTTGGCTGAAGATAATGAAAACCAAACTTGCTGCGAGTAACTCCTGTTAATATTCAACGAGAATGATAATATGCAATTGTTACGTTCAATCCTCAATAAATTAGGAGGAGAAATTTGGAAGATCTATTTTAATTATTCTTCTAATCACCTTTGATCAAAATGAAAAGTAATCAGTTTTAAAGACATGAGCTTTGCGCTGTTAAACTATAGATAGTTCAATCCACGATGACGCGCCCCTCTGCGCCACTTTCCTTTTTTCATAACCGCTCTCAGTACAATTGTCAAAGAGTGGGGTGCGTCTATCAAGAATGAGCTCCTTTTTTATTTTTAATAGAGAAAATAAGAGTAGCGTACCTTAACTTGATGCGTGCCGCCTGTCCCCAGCCTGTCTCGAGGGTTCCGCGAGAGTAGCTCGGTGATGATGGCTCTGGCTTCCACTGCGATAGGGAAGTCTTCTTCTGATGGCCACTCGATGTCATCTAAAAATATAAGAAGTTTTATTTAGTAAACATTACATGCTGGTCAGGATGGTGCGAGCTAGTGGTGAGTTCGAACCCGCCTTTGTACAGTATACATGTTTTTACTTGTGCATATTTTTTTTTATAAATAAAATTAGCACTCTGTCCTGTAAGGAAAATTGTAGGGGAAGTTTGAATTAATTAATTAATTTTTAAAAGCCAGACACCAGTTACGGAAGTTCCCAGCTGGAAATGACACAGCTTTGCGATTGACTTTGTTTTGAGACGAAAATTTTTGAAAATACAGTTGTCACAGAAACAAGAGCATTCAAACGACAAGTTGACTCAAATAATACAGAATTTTTATCTATGATATAATCACGAACACAGAGCAGAAGTCGACTGATAGAATGATAATGTAGTTTTTCTACTTTTCACTAGCTAAATTGTAAAAAAAAAGCATTTGCTCACCGTTTACAGTGTGTGCGAACAACTCCTCAGGAGTGTCTCCAAAGAAGGGTACACATCCAACTAGAAACTCGTATAGGATGATGCCCATTGACCACCAGTCCACCGGCTTGCCGTAACCCTGGAAACATACAAACATTTTTGTTAAGTAATACTGAACCAACTGACGATGACAAATCATTTGTTGTCCTACGGAGCAGGGTCAGTTTCAACAGGACTACTTAACCGTGGGGTCAAAAAATAAATTTAATTATTTATTTCCTTAGACAACAGAGATCCATTTTTCCATCCAAAATTCACATAAAAAGACAAAATATTATAATAACAATATCTCAACTCAAAAGTAAATTCCACACTGCTCTGAAACCGCGAAGAAATCATAAGAAGGTAGCCAAGTTAAGACTTATGAAGAACATTCTGTGTTCATTTTGATTACTTTCGATTCAGAAAAATCATGGTTTCAATTTACTTTGTTGTCTTGCATTATCCAATGAGTTTTTCTTTCACATTAAATGCATAATATCAAACATAAAACTTAATATAGTCTTATCTTACCTGTCTCAGAATCACCTCCGGCGCAATATACTCAGGAGTCCCACACACTTGCTTATCTGAGAACTGCCGCGCCTCCCTGTCAGCGTATTCTTCGTAAAGATTCGTCGCCACTGGAAGACATAATATAGATAGATGTTGATTCAAATGGCTATAAGCCTTCGTACACATGGGCGATCATTAAACGCGCACTGGATGTTCAACTGTAGGTATTGAGCCGAGCATTGAAAAAACAACAGAGTGGCATCCCAGCTCGGCGAAAAATCACATTTTCAGAATTTCAGCTCTCGGCGCTAAGCAGTGCCTTGAAGATTCAGTGCAGGATAATCTGAATAGGAGACTCCGATATATTACGACAAAAAGCTATAAGAAATAACTGATTAAATTAATAAATATCTTGTCTTAGGACAACCAACACATCGTTATCTGGTCCCAAACTAGGCAGAGCCTGTACTATGGCAACCAGACAACTGATAAATATACTTACATATTTCTAAATACATACATATTATAGATAAATTACACCCAGACACAGAACAAATGATTGTGCTCAACACACAAAGATTTGTCCTGGATGGGAATCGAACCCACGACCTCAGTCTTTGCAGTCAGGGTCACTAACCACTAGACTAACGGGCCAGTCTATAATTGGTAATGAATATATTCACTTACACGACATGAGTCCCATTTTACTGAGCCCGAAATCTGTTAACTTTATGTGACCGGTCGCTGTTATCAGCAAACTGAAACATTAAAAACATTTTGGTTAGCATATTGCAGCGTAAGTGCAACTACTGAGCACGTAAGACGGAGGAATGAGGTAAATGTCGTGAGGAATTTTTTGTATATGAATGTCGATGGCTGTAAAAGGAAGGGAAGATCAAATAAACGATGGGTGAATTGTGTGACTGATAACATGATAGAAAGGTGGTGACTATCGAGATTACGACTACTAGAAAACTGTGGAAGATAAAAACACGTGGCGCTAACCCCAAATAAATTGGGATAAGGGTGGAGAATGATGAAGCGCTACTAGTAGGCTGACGTTCTGTCTGTCTGGGTTTTTAGGCTTATTCATCGGGAAATTGTCAGTAGAAGCGGTGTAAGGGTTTGTGCCTGGTAGATGGCAATACATGTTACTCATTTCTGTAAATTGATGCAAAAAAACACTTATCGTTAGAAATAACTTATATTATAAAACTAGATGAGTTTCGGTGTTTCCTATCCGAATACTCTAAGAAAACAATAACAGGGAAGAAGAAAGAACGTCCAGATATAGTACGTACTAGACGCATCTGCCTGTACCATTGGAGAGTACACTTACTTATCAAGTTTAAGTTATCTGTGATCGTGCCATATGTAGGTATTCCACAGCTAGGAATGCTTCGGCGAACTAATACCGACCCGTGCAGCCGGCAGTAGTCCGACCCGCAGTAAAGTCGCATCAATAAACACTATATTTATAAATACTACCGTGACTGTCTGTGTGTTTGTTTACCCTTGTCTCACGCAGTAACAGAGCAATGTAACATTTTTATTTTTTTTAGTACATATTATTGTCCATCCGGAAAATGATATATGTAAGCTACTTTTTATCCGAAAAAATTGCACAGTTCCTCTGTGAAAGACCACGAAAGAGAAGCAGATAAAAGATAGTCATTTAAAACTTACTTGTCAGGTTTCAGATCTCTGTGTACAATGCCATAGGAGTGTAAGTACTCTACAGCTAGGACCGCTTCAGCGAAGTAGTGCCTCGCCATGTCGGCCGGCAGTGGGCCGGCGCGGAGTAAAGTGGCGCAGTCGCCGCCCTCCACGAACTCGAGGACGAAACAAAGATGGCGTTTTGTTTCGAAGGAACAGTACATTGTTACCTAGAAAAGAAGGGGGCTGTGTGATGATTTTGGCTAAATTCGGGGGTGATTTAACCTTACTTTTTTGTCTGTACTTCATTTTGTACTTCATAAGGGGACCGAGAAAATATGTTTAGGGGTAATTTAACCTTAGTTGTTTATCTCTACTTCATTTTAATAAGGGTGCCGAGTAGGTAGGTTTGTCTAACTTTACTTTCAAGAAAATTACAGATTTAGTTTGATAGAATTTTTGACCAACTTTGGAATTTTATGCCGCCTAAGAATTAACATTATGAAATATTCCTAGGTAGCACAATTTTGTACAGTTTGTAAGTTTCTTTTGTTGCAAGAACTCTCTGTAACTACCAGTCGGATTTGTTTTTTTTTTACATTTAATAGTACAATTCTAGAGGAAGGTTATGGGCTATTTAACATCACGCTACTTCGCTTAGGATCCGAGAAAAATAAAAGTCTGAAAGAACGCTATGTAACGAAGCAACAGCGCGGGCAGGTGGGATACGACGCGACGGGTCGGGGGCCAAAATTACACGCAAACTAAGTTGCGGGCAGAAACTAGTTTAAAATAAGCACATACAGGGTGTCCAAGAACCTGGCGTCCAACTGGATTCCCACGATGCCCCAAGTTCTAACAGTACTCAGAAAAATATTTTAAAAAATCCACCCCATGTACTTACAGAATTATACTGATTTCAAAAAAAAAGGGGAAATGAGCACCCTGTGACATACTTTTGAATGCTGTGACTGCTAATGCTGATAATTTCGATATTTCTTGGAGGTTTTGTAATCTAGGGTATTGCTGTGTCTAAATAGAATGTAAAAATAAAGTACTTATTGTACCATTTTAAAATAAAATATTATTTTAACTAAAGGTGATATGGAAAACTATTGAATTTCGCAACTTTGACCGACTGTAGTGTAAAAAAAATGTACCAAAATAGTATGGCAAGTGACGTCAAATTTTGACGCGTTTATTCCTCTTTTTAAAAAGGTATAATACTTACACATTAATTTGAAAAAAATAATTTTTGATAATATTTTTACTCAACAACCCAATTTTTACGATGTCTTACAGAATTCTTAGAAAGAAAAATTTACGACGAATTGAATCTAACCTCTAAAGAATTACTATTGTATGCTCATAAAAATAACAACAGGCCTCTCAAAAAACAGGTTAGACCGTAAGGGACGGTATGTGCATGCATCTCACCATAGTGATTCGTTATTACAACAGGAGGGAGCAAGACAGAAACTATCTTTGCGATTTGCTGGTTCTTCTTTATGGTACCCCATTATTCAGGTAAGAGTGAGGGAGAAAAAGGTTAGAGGTGCGAGTGAGATAGATAGTGACGCTATCTGGGATCGTGCTATTTAGGATAACAGTACGGTCAGTACGCGTCACTGCCTCCTGCCGTTACTACGCACCTCTCTCTTATTGTTACCATTGATCACGTACTACGATTTAAAGCTTTGTTTATTGGACTCGATTACTCTTTGTGCTCTGGACTTTGAAACGAACTCTTTACGACGACCTTTGCCTGTGTTTGGACAGTTTGTGTTTTGTGTGTGCTACCATGGCGACCTACACTCCGCAAGAATACGCAAATATGCACTACATTTATGGAGAATGTAGAGATAATGGACGAGCTGCAGCGAGACTTTACAGAGAAAGGTATCCGAGGGCTACGCGATATCCCGACCATCGAGTTTTCATTAATGTGCACAGATCACTATGTGACGGGCGGTTCCCCAATCGAGTAGCTGGTGAAGGACGACCCGTAAATGACTTCATACGCGATGAAGTTTTAGAGGCGGTGTCGGCAAATCCAAGCATCTCTGTGCGAGGAATAGAAGCTGATACGGGGATACCGAAGAGCACAGCACACAGTATTCTCCAAAAAGAAGAATATCATCCGTACCACGTACAGCGAGTGCAAAGTCTTTTACCTCGAGACTATCCGAGCCGAGTCGCGTTTTGTGAAAAAATCCTGCAAAAACATCGAGAAGACGAAAACTTTATCGACAAAATTTTGTGGTCAGATGAATCAACATTTAAGAAGGATGGCTACATGAACCTACACAACTTGCACGAGTGGCATGTGGAAAATCCGCACTTGATGCGAGAAGATAGATCCCAGTACCGGTTCAAAGTGAACATGTGGACCGGTATTCTCTGTGGGAATATTATTGGTCCATTTGAGATGCCCGAGAATTTGACTGGCGAATCATATTTAAATTTTCTTCAAAATGATTTGCCAAACTTACTAGAAGAGACCCCACCAGATATGTGGTTCCAACACGACGGCTGTCCAGCACATTTTCGCGTATCCGTTAGAGAGTTTTTGGACGAGCAATACCCGAACAGGTGGATTGGGCGATCAGGAACAATCCCGTGGCCAGCCCGCTCACCTGACTTAAATCCGCTGGATTTTTTTTTCTGGGGAACTATGAAGGAGCTCGTTTATGCGAAGCCCATTAATGACATCGCTGACCTTCGTGAGAAGATAACACAAGCAGTGCAGGTGATACGTCAAAAAAGTTACTCGCGAAACATAAAGCGGTCCTTTTTAAGGAGAGTGAGAGCTTGTATTGCCGCGGGTGGTCAACATTTTGAACATTTATTGTAATAAAATATCTTTAAACTAACATTCTTTGCTTTTATTCTACTGGGAACCCATCTACCTGTGTGTATTTCCTTCTTGCTCACTCTTGGAACCGAAGTAAATAATAGTAGTAACATAACAGTTTCTAAGATAAGAAAGGGTCCGACAGTTACCGTTAGTAGGTAGGCACTTCGTAAAAATTGGGTTGTTGAGTAAAAATATTATCAAAAATTTTTTTTTTCAAATTAATGTGTAAGTATTATACCTTTTTAAAAAGAGGAATAAACGCGTCAAAATTTGACGTCACTTGCCATACTATTTTGGTACATTTTTTTTACACTACAGTCGGTCAAAGTTGCGAAATTCAATAGTTTTCCATATCACCTTTAGTTAAAATAATATTTTATTTTAAAATGGTACAATAAGTACATTATTTTTACATTCTATTTAGACACAGCAATACCCTAGATTACAAAACCTCCAAGAAATATCGAAATTATCAGCATTAGCAGTCACAGCATTCAAAAGTATGTCACAGGGTGCTCATTTCCCCTTTTTTTTTGAAATCAGTATAATTCTGTAAGTACATGGGGTGGATTTTTTAAAATATTTTTCTGAGTACTGTTAGAACTTGGGGCATCGTGGGAATCCAGTTGGACGCCAGGTTCTTGGACACCCTGTATATTGTAACAGTAGCATTGAGGAACTTACCACAAAAGGGTTGTCAGCAAAACTAAGGATATCTCTTTCAGCAAATGCTTGTTCCACCTGATTCCTGAGTATCAAGTTGTTTTTACTTATTTTCTTCATTGCGTACCTGTAAATTAACAAAAAAAATCTTGATGCAATGAATTTTGCAGAACTGTAAAAATGAAAACGATTGCTACTGATAGTGTGTTATCCAATTACCCATCTGGACTATCAAATACAGTAGGTACTCACTCAGCGACTCTAGCTTGACGGGCAGAACACTCGCTGAGAGGTTTAAGCCTCGGTCACACACAGCGAATACTCAGTGCGAGTGCATTCGCTGCAAATAATGATCGCATCTACCGTGTGGTGCCGGACGTAAAGAATAACACCACCCCATTTCTTCCCGTGGGTGTCGTAAAAGGCGACTAAGGGACTTACTAGAGAATGGGCAGCAGCGTTCTCTATGCATTTTACCACCATACTGCGATCGCCAACCTGCCTGCCAAGCGTGGCGATTATAGCAAAGCCCCCCAAATTGGGGGAGGCCTAAGTTCAGCAGTGGACGTCTTACAGCTGAAATGATGATGATGATGAATGATCGCAGCGAAAATTCGCTGCCTGCCTGTCACACACAGCGAGTGCTACACGAGAATTTCGACAGTCTGTTGGTGCGCAAATTCAAAATGTAGTCTGGTCGGAATGGCTATTCGCAGCGAGTACCCTGTCACACACAGCGAATACTCGCGGCGAATGCGCATTCGCCGAGAGTAAAATTGAACATGCTCAATTCAAATCGCGGCGACTGAATCTATTCGCAGAGAATAACCTGTCACATACAGCGAATACTCGCGGCGAGTAGGCATTCGCAGCGATTAATCGCTGTGTGTGACCGAGGCTTTACAATGGGAACATACGCATACCAGCGAGTAATCGCTCAACACTGTGGCACACTCGCTGCTCACCAACTCGTTTTTAGTTGCCAGCTCTCTCGCTTCACGTTAATCGCCAGCGTCGGGACAGATGCTATAGGAACTCAACTTATGGAAATCGTTTGCCACTCACCTAGTCCTGGTCTGTTTGTGTTTGACCAGATACACGGCGCCGTAGGCCCCGTTGGAGATGAGTTTAATGACGTGGTAGTCGCTCTCCGAGGGAGGTGCGCTGCCCGAGCTGGGCGGGGACTGACGCCCGCGGGTCCTGGCGAACATAAATATGTATTATTATACCCTTTTCAATGAAGAAAGAATTTTGAAAATAGGACTACTCAGTAAAAAGTTATGCGAGGTAAGAAAAAATATACGCATCGACCTCTCCATATTTTTTCGTCAGTTATAAATACATTTCCAGTTCTCTTCAAAATCAAACGAATGATTAGTTTTATTGTATCTAGAAGTTCTATCTCAAAAATTCAATTTATAACTCAGTGTTGTAGACACACAAGTATCAGCATCTAGGTATACGTATAGGCCCTGCCAGCGTCGCGAGATTTGTGCGAAAGAGTTACCGTTGCCCTGGCATATGGGCAACTGAAGGAACACGGATGGGTTTTAGTCAGCAAAAGTCGACGCCATCCCACTCCGCCCAGAGCGGGAGACATCATTTGATGATTTCCCACCCAAAAAAAAAACCGGCCAAGTGCGAGTCGGACTCGCGAACCGAGGGTTCCGTACAAACCTGTAGGTATTCACGGTTTATGCATATGGTTTATATTTATGAAATTATTATTTTTTTAATTAACCGACTTCAAAAAAAGGAGGAGGTTATATGTTCGACTGTATGTATTTTTTTTATATCCGAGTTGATTGAATTAAAGGTAAATTGCGGTTTACGATTTATGACGTATTAAAAAAAAACTACTTACTAGATCTCGTTCAAACGAATTTTCGGTGGAAGTTTGCATGGTAATGTACATCATATATTTTTTTTTAGTTTTATCATTCTCTTATTTTAGAAATTACAGGGGGGGGGACACATTTTACCACTTTGGAAGTGTCTCTCGCGCAAACCATTCAGTTTATAAAAAAATTATAGTAGAAACGTCAATATCATTTTTGAAGACCTATCCATAGATATCCCACAGGTATAGGTTTGATGAAAAAAAAGAATTTGAGTTTCAGTTCTAAGTATTGGGAAACCCAAAATTTATTGTTTTTTTTTTTTTCTATTTTTGTGTGAAAATCTTAATGCGGTTCACAGAATACATCTACTTACCAAGTTTCAACAGCATAGCTCTTATAGTTTCGGAAGAAAGTAGCTGTGACATACGGACGGACAGACAGACAGACAGACATGACGAATCCATAAGGGTTCCGTTTTTTGCCATTTGGCAACGGAACCCTAAAAATTAAGTATATGTATAGGCCGCTGGGACTCACCGATGTGGCGACACTGATTGCGACTACACACTTCAGGTGCACGCGTGTGGGCTAGGCTTGCCATAAACTGGCACTCCTGTACGGTGCCTCTGATAGTGATTTCTGTGTTTTTGTTTTTGTATGTACTAACAATAGCTTTATAAGGTTATGTTGTGTTACTAACAGTGTATGGACTACGTCTGAAATAAATGTCTTATTATATATCTTTATTACTTACTTGGAAGGTGAAATATTTTGTGGCAATGGAGGAGGTGGTGGTGCTTGAAGTTCTGCCAGGGGGTCCCGCGATAAGCCCAGCTTGTGGATTATATACTGAGGGATGTCGGTCGTAATGCCCTGGAGAATAAGGTTCAAATTAGTACAGTAAGTATTTTTTGAAGTTATTAATAATTTATTGGCGAATAGTATTGGACAACATTGGCTTAAACATGTATACATTATCTGACTGAAATGCTCAATTACACAAGTTTCACACCTGTCACTAAAAGTACCACTTGAATACTACATTTGTATGTATCTTTATAGTTTATCTCCTATCACCGTTGGACGTCAAACAATCAACAGAGCCTTTTCGTGACAAGTTTCATACCTGTCACTAAAACTACCACTTTTATATTTTACTTTTAGACATCTTTATAGTGTACCTCTTATGGACGATGGACACCAGACGAGGAATAGAGCTTATCGTCGCGAGTTTCTAACCTGTCACTAATAGTACTACTTGATCAACTAACCTGCTGATGTTTCGCATGACCCTCAGCGGCCTCCAATAGCCTGTAGAACCTCTCAGGATCAAACTCGAGACATTCCAGTAGTCGTGCCGGCCGTGCCATCGCGAGTATTAGTCGTGTCACTAAAGGTGCCACTTGGTTCCCTGCTTCTGCTGACTTTTCTCGTGTCTGTGAAGAATAGTTCAATGTACAAAAAACATTTGTATGTGGTTGCAGGGTAAATTTCAAACCACTGTGGAAAAATTCAGTGGCTCAATATTTCATAAATATTTCATACGAAAGCGGTTTCGTTATATACCGCAAAATGATAGCCGTCCAGCAATGGTGGCCCAATGGTATTGACCCCGATTTACGATTTGGAGGTCGTGGGTTTGCACCTCGGCAGGCGCTTCACTTTGTGTAAGTAATTTCATCACCACTGTACTCTGAAAACGGTGAAGGAAAACCTCGTGAGGAAACTTGTCCTAACACCCAAAAAATCATAGACATGTGACATCTACCAACACGCACTGGACCCGCGTGGTAGATTACGGCCCACTTCCTCTCACCGAGACAAAGCCTGTGTCCCAACAGTGGGAACAATTTAGGCCGGTTAGAAGATAGCCGTCCACATACATATGTATAGATAAATTCCATTCCAAAATCGGCAACGTGTTATTGGAATTTTCATCCAGGACTTCTCAGTAGCAGCCTGGATTCTGGGATTTGTGCCCTATTGAGGGCAATAAGGTCGCCATCTTACATGGAACTTAAACATAACTGACGAATCGTGCGTGTGCTAAAAGTACTCCTCTGTTTAAACCTTCGGGGGGAGGGGGTGGTATATGATTTTATTGACTGGCCTGTTAGTCTAGTGGTTAGTGACCCTGACTGCTAAGACTGAGGTCGTGGGTTCGATTCCCACCCAGGACAAATGTTGTTTGATGAGCACAATCATTTGTTCTGTGTCTGGGTGTAATTTATCTATAATATGTATGTATTTAGAAATATATAAGTAACTTTATCAGTTGTCTGGTTACCATAGTACAGGCTCTGCCTAGTTTGGGATCAGATAACGTTGTGTTGGTTGTCCTAAGATATTATATTATCTATATATATAAAAATGAATCACTATTTCCCTTGGTCACGACATCACGCGTGAACGGCTGGACCGATTTCACTTTTTTGTTGTTGTTGTGTTTGTAATTGTCAGGAGAAGGCTCTTATGCAAGAAAAAAAAATAAAAAATGGCGCGGAAAATTAGAAAATTTAAGAACACTTATTTAAGAATACTTAACAACCATATAATAGGACAATGTAAACTTTTTTAATGTAACATTATGACATTTGTCATAGAATTGACAGAATGCGTGCTCAAATATCTTCAAAGAGACAGGACAACGTCTGTCGGGTCAGCTAGTATTATTATATTTCTGTAAGTAGGTTTGTAGAAACGCTTTTACACGTCAATAATATTTCTTAAAACTTTGAGAAGAAAGGCCAAAACAAACTCAGAGGTCACAGTCTCTTTTAAAGTCCAGACATAATCGACGGTGTAGAGTGTAGAGGTATCCTGTAAGATTCTTTTGGCTACGTTACCTCAGCCAGCAGCCTGTCCAAGCTGTCAGCCATATCGTAGAAGTATGTGCTGGTGACCTGTTTAGACTCCGACTTGTGCAGGCAGTCGCGAGCCATCTCTAACACCTGCGAAAATTAACAAATTACATAACCAACTTCAAACTTACAAATGCTTTCTTTTTGTTGATTATTATTAGTGTAACGGATATCTGTATCCGTGGATATCCGAGAGTAAAAGAAAGATCCGTATCCGTAACTTTGTTGGCGGATCTTTTACCTTATTAATAATCAATACATAGATGAAAATCTATGAGTAGGTGATAAGGAAATCTATTAAATTCCATTCAGATTTTTTTTTAATATCTTAAAATCAAATATTTAGTGACTAAAGTATACACAAAATAAAAAAGACCCGAGCAACGCAAGTCCTGCCAAGCAAAGCGTCAAGTGCCGTCAACTTTCGTTTCAAAGTCATGCGCATCGACACCGATTGAGTAAGTTAAGGTCCGTATCCGCGGATGTTGACACCAAATATCCGTATTCGGATCCGTATCCGCGGATATACATTCGTATGTAAAACAAGTTTACCTGTCTCTGAACAAATCTCTCGATGGGTGGCCGGTCTGGCTTCTTGTCCAGCTCCAACACTTCATCGATCAATCCTCGTAATCTGAAAGAAACAATCATTTATTGTTTCGGTTTGTAACCAAATATTTCATTGTGCATCATCATCATCATTTCAGCCACGTCCACTGCTGGACATGGACCTTTCCCAATTTGGGGCAAAAAAAATCGCCACGTTTGGCAGACGGGTTGGCGATCGCAGTAAGGTGGTTATTTAACCACCTTACTGCGATCGCCAACCCGTCTGCCAAACAAACAACCTGTCTGACTTACTAGAGAATGGGCAGCAGCGTTCTCTATGCATTTGCATAGAGAACGCTGCGGCCCATTCTCTAGTAAGTCCCTTAGTCGCCTCTTACGACTACCCCCACGGGAAGAAATTTGATGGTGCTATTCTTTACATCCTGCACCACACAGGAATATTTCATTGTGCCATTTATATTCGGTTTAAAGACATTTATTTCTCAAAAAACAAGAACATTACAGTTCACTTAAAATATTGAGAAATGTAAATATAAAACTAAAAGTTAGTGTGATTCTCTGTGCTCACAATAAAGAATTAGGCAATAAAGTTACAAATGTTACAATTGATATTGTTAGTGTTGTATTCTAACGTATTCTTCTAGGGCTTTTTTAAATTGAAATATGGTGTCACTATTGGTTATGTCATCAGGTAGTGCATTATACAGTTTTGCTCCCTCGTACAGTATATTTTTCCTTCCATAGTTAGTTCTGGGTTGTCGTTTATATTAATTAAATGAATAGTTTTATTTCGTGATGAACTGTTTTCGTTACATCATAACTTTTGGATCACTATGCTTTGACCCTTAAATCGGTAAAACCAATAATCTATTGCACAATAGTGAGAAATTAACTAAATGATTTTTACGAATGACACATTTAGATAGGGTCAGGGTTCAGACTTCAGACTATCTTAGTGAAAAATAATTGTGTAATATTTTGTTATTTTTACCTTCATTCAGTAGTATATAAGAAAATAAATAAAGAGATACTGTGTGTATCATACACCCCGAAAGTCGAGGGTTTTAGCGCTATTTTTTGCTTAAAATTCATTTAACCATTCAGAACGTACCTATGTTGGTCAATCTTGATTGATTAAAAGTATCATACATCCTAAGACTGTTGGTTTTAAGCGTTTTTATACGAGCACTATCCAAATATGAGCTAATCTTCAACATACAATTAAACCAGAAAATTTATGACTCCTATAACCAATTATAATGTTTCGGAATTTTAACGAACGTTGCTCCACAGAGGTAAATATTTTTGATTCATTACTGTCGTATGCCACGCTTTAAAGTAGTGCCCCTATCATTACGCGTTCTTATGAAGTTTACTCTCTGAAGGATTACCTGCTTCTTCGGTTGCATGTCCTCCTCTGCCACAAGCAAATAAGCAATTTTTAACAAGTTTTTTTTGGAATTGCATAGAGTTGCAATTCCATTCCATTTCCAAAACTTGTCTACATAAAACTTTTATATGGTGGTCGTAACAGCTCTATATTAAATCATCAACGTGTGTTCGTATTTACGGATAGACGATGATTGCCGAAGCGCATAGTTATCCCTTTGGTGATCTGTCCTTACTTGTCATCCATCGCCTTCTGTGCGGCCGGGAACCTTGCCGCGAAAAGCGCAGACATGGCGGACACAGCGTCATCTCTGGAACCGGACCCGCCGCTCGAACCGCCTCCTCCACCGCTGCGGGATGGTGAACTGGAGAAGAATTATAATTTTAAATATAGCATAGGTTACTTGGTCACTGATATCCAGTTTAATCTAGAATTTAAAGGAACAGAAGAAGACCAAAATATCAATATAAATTTTTCGTCAGTTATCATTTAAAAAATAATAGTTTAAAAAAACTAAAAACACGCTTCCATTTTATTTTACTATTATTTATTTTCAATTTTTTAGGGTGTTTCGAATTTATTTTTTAACGTATGTCAGCGTAGTTTGTGTCGTATGTCAGCGTAGTTTGTGTCGTATGTCAGCGTAGTTTCTGTCGTATGTCAGCGTAGTTTGTGACGTATGTCAGCGTAGTTTTCGAAGACAGTTTTTTTGCTGTTCTGGTAACCCTGGCAAGGATAATGGCACAAATTTATAAAATTATTGCATTGTCATTGGTCCTTGACAGGTGTGCAAAGTTTGAATAAAATCTGTTCGTTTAAAGTGGGTCAAAATCGCGCTATAAGGAGTCGGTTACAAACGAATATACAACCATACAAACAAACATACAAGTGAAGCTAATATAAAGCGTGTAAAAAATGTATGAAACAGCAATATATTTTGTTTAATATTTACTTTATTACTATAGAACTAGCATTAAGTACTAGCACCTACTGAGGACCAAAAATGTGTTTCGTTTTTTTTTTTTTTTTCAGAAATTGTTTCTCCACAGCTTCTTTTGTAATCCATCATCTTAATTTATAATTAACCCGTGCCCAGGCGGAGAGATGGTTCGGTAAAATTGTCAGTGGTTTTTTTTATCTCTCGCCATAGATTATATCTTGCTGTGGAGCTGTTACTATTGGCTGACTAGAAAACGTATTCGGCTGTTAACTGTTTGATTCATTTTGAAGAGTCCAAACATCCTTCCAAGTTCAGACCACAATAGTTCACAAGACGAACGACTAATCGACCATAACGATTCAGTACACACCCACAAACTTACATCACATACATCTAACCATTACACAGTAAACAATAACGCTGCCAAGATTCCTACCATTCGCTGCGGTCGACACTGACTCACGTACAGGCAGCCTCGAAAACATGTATGCATCATATTCAAATATTTTTATTTGTTAAACTAAAAATTTGTTTTTCATGTACAGATGCTAGCACATCAAGCTCCCCGAAACTGTAAAATTTTCCCAATCAATCTTAGCGATAAAGTTGAAAATCTATTAAATCAATTTGACAGATTGTAGTAGCTTAATGTTCTGGCGTCTGTACAATAAATTATAAAGGGCCTTTTTGAAATAGTGTTTGTTTCAAAATCAAGCGGTGTAGCCTTTTGCCAACTATGTTGGGGTATACGAGTATTTTATATGAAGCGACTGCCTATCTGACCTCCACAACCCAGCTACCCAGTTACTGGGTAATACGATACCCCTTGGTAGGAATGGTTTTCAGACTTTCGGACTTCTCGCGACCCGTAACGAATGACAGATGGGACCAACGGCATAACGTGGTTTCCAAGGCACGCCGGAGTCTCGGAATGTAAAGATATGGTCACCCATCCACGGAACATCTCCGGCAGGCGTTGCTATACCTGGTCAATCCACCTGTGCAACTGTTAACACTTAGCCACGATCTTCAGTTGGTAAGTACCCAATGTGTAATGGTTTTCGTAGCTACTCAATATTCTTCATTTTATAAAGTACTAGCTTTTGCCAGCGGCTTCGCCCGCGTGGAGATCGGAAAATATCCCGCGGGAACGTACTACCGGGATAAAAAGTATCCTATGTGTTATTCCAGGTTATAAACTATCTGTGTGCCAAATTTCATCTAAATCGGGTCAGTAGTTTTTGCGTGAAAGAGGAACAAACATCCAAACATCCATACATACAAACTTTCTCATTTATAATATTAGTAGGAAGTATCACAGTTCGTGATACTTTATTAATAGAACAATCTTACCTGTTATAGGCAAATTAAACATTACCTGAAGAAACTATAAAACTAAAAAATCGTCCAATAAGAACATTCTTATTCAGTTTATGTTGCACCTCCACATTGTTCACAATCGGAACAAAGATTGTAGACAATCAAATAAATTCTTGTCGGTGTATAAATCTTTTTGAGGCTGACTGTACCTATCGTGTAATGTCACATGCGTGATAAATTATTTAGTTTTACTGACCGTGCGACGTTATGTCGTTATGTGGAATCGGTAATGTGAAGTTTTTGGTTCATGTTTGTTGGACACGGTTTGAAAAACATTTCCAATATCTCCAGAAATATAATTGAGACCGTTTGGCATGTATACAGAAAATGCCACCTACCGCATCTATTTCCGCTGCTGAATCTGGGTATTCTATAGACCACTAAAATGAGAATTCAGAGAAGAAATACCTATGAACAATACGATCAGGAGACAATTGAAAACTACCAGTTTTATTGCAGTATTAACCGTCAAAAGTCTAGAACTGTAGTTTTTCGTCCATAAATCCAGAATCTTGCTAACCACAATATAAAATTTTCTGTCTTTGTCATCTTCAAACGTTAGACAGAAACGAAGCGATTTTTTAAATACGGTTAAAGTTAAATGCATTTCATTATTTGTAGCGGAAGAGGATCTTAGTTTCATCATCTGCCTAGTCTTTTCCCAACTAAGTTAGGATCGGGTTCTAGTCCTACTTAATTCAGTGGAAAACCAGTATTTTTATTGGAGCGACCACCACAGCCCAATTATCGGGTAATACGATACTCCTTGCAACGACTTTAGAGCTTCTGACGACCCGTAACGACCGTCTAAAGATCCAAAAATGACAGCCGGGATGAACGACTTAGGGTCAATGCACACCGAACTGCAAAATGCTCGCGCATGCTCGAGCAAAGTTTTGACTGCGCGAGCATGCAGGCGGCATGCTCGCGCCTCCGCGAGCAAGCTCCGTTGAAAATGCTCCGGGTTGCCACAGCGAGAAAAGTGTCTGGACGGGCGTATGTTTACTACGTACGGCGCGGCCGGCGTCAGATGAAAATCATGGACGAAGAAAAGTTGATCGGTTTGGTGCAGCGATTTAGTCCAACATACAGCGATCGGATGTTAAACGCCAATGCTTAGGAAAGAATATCTGAAGAAATGGGAAAATGGGCGGATGCTCGCGCATACTCGAGCATGATCGACCACGCATCTTGCAAGCTCGAGCATGGTCGAGCATCAAGTTTGGACGTGTGTTCAATTTTGCAATGTATTGAATTGTCATAAGATAAATTTTTCATTAGTCTCAGAAAATGCTCTGCTCTGCTCTGCTCTTGGTGTGCGCTGACGCTTTACGTGCTTTCCGAGATATCAATCAACCCGAGCGGCTAGTTATTACTTAGCCACAAGCCCCCTTTTTATTGGGTGGGAAATCATTAAATGACGTCTTCCGCTCTAGGGTGGAGCGAAAGGGCGTGTCAGACTTTTACTGACTAAAACCCACCCGTGTTCCTTCAGTTGCCCATATGCCAGGGCCACGGTAACTCTTTCGAACGAATCTCGCGACCCTGGCAGGCATCGGTCCTAGCAAACCCCTTCAATATTGATGACATCTCTTTGAGGCGCGCGTGGAACACTACGCACCGTCCCCCTTTTTTTTTGGTTGGGAAATCATCTAATGACTTCTCCCGCTCTGGGCGGAGCGAGAGGGCGTGTCAAACTTTTACTGACTAAAACCCACCCGTGTTCCTTCAGTTGCCCATGTGCCAGGGTCACGGTATCTCTTTCGAACAATCTCGCGACCCTCGGTCCTCCTCAGTTTGCTAGACAGTAAATCAGTTAGTACCTTAAACTTCGACTGCGCACGCGCCTCGCCGGGCTCTGTGGTGAGGGCGCACGCGCTGCTGTGTTCCCGCTGCCGCCGCTGTCAGACAACGATGCCCAGTTGTTCATGCCGCTGCCTTGTGAGCTGCTGCAAGGGAAAAAGATACAGTATGGTTAGTAAATTAGGTACCTACAGAAAAAAAATTGCTATGGCTATGTTTTCAATGACAAATAAGAATACTTCACAGGCATACACGCACCCAGTTACACAGTCTTTCTTGTATTTTTTTTATTTTGTGACTTTACATCACGTGGGTAAACCAGAGGGGTAATTGCGGAACTTTTTATCGGTAGGAATTGGTTTAATATTCATAGTTAAACAACATTCATTGCGTTATTTACGTTGCTGAGCCGACAATTTATTCGAACAAATGACGCAATGGTTTAGAAATAATCTTCAATCCCATTCAGATTCTGATAAATTGTGCGTTTCGCAATTAGGGTGCTGGTATTGCCAGTTAATTTAAATTTAGTTTAGTTCAGTTTATTTATTTGTTAATATAGGTTAATAAAATGGAGATCTTATGTTGATGAACAGAGCGCTATGTTACGCCAGGAGGCGTACAAATAAGGTGTGCAAATCTAGATGACGATTACAAAATACCATTTACGAAAAATATCTACAAATCATGCATTATTTTGGTATCAAAATACGTATAATGAATTGAACAATTATTGAATACTAGCTTCTGTCCGCGACTTCGTCCGCGTTAAATTTCTTGTTCCCCCGACCTTTCCCGTCGCGTCGAATCGCCTACCCGTGCGATTTTTCCCGTTTTTGGAACATATTTCATTACTGCTCCGCTCCTCTTGGTTGTATCGTGATGTTATATAGCCTATAGCCTTTCTCGATAAATAGGCTACCCAACACAAAAATAATTTTTCAATTCGGACCAGTAGTTCCTGAGATTAGCGCGTTCAATCAAACGAACATACAAACAAACTCTTCAGCTTTATAATATTAGTATAGATTCTAATTATGTATGTCAGACCTAAATGAGGAATTATTTTAATTAGACCCTGTATAGCTCTATCTCTCCTACAGCAACAATGTTGGCTCTTTCTCCCAGCTGCTCTCTAAAGTTGGTACTTACTTGAGCGAGTTCTGGTGCTGGTGGCAGTGTGGACATGGTGCTCTCGGCGGCTCGCACACCGCCTGGACTGCGAGCAACCTCTCCTGGGATGAGCATTGCGACTGCAACAAGGTGAGACAACACATTAACATAATTTTCCTTCCATCACATCTTTATTGTCCGAAAATCTTGTAGACAGGCAGGTACTTAAGGTATACGTCTCCATTTCCTCAATATCATCACGTTTGTACTTCTTCAAAAACCGTATTTGGCTGATATATGCACCAAACCATAAACCGTGTATAATACACGGTGGCACAAACATCCACAAACTGAAATTATGAATACCGCACATGATTCTAGACCCCCAGAAAAAAAACTAGCTGTTTCGTAGATAAATGCAATATCTACTTAGTTAAAATAAGTGGAACAACTAAGTTGTTTTTTATGTTTTTTAATGTACACATTACTAAATTGTAAGTACCTTTTATAACATTTATATTGGACGGATGGATGACCCCTGTAACACAGGTTTTTCCTAGCCTATGCTAGGAAACTGGGTCACTGATCATTTATCTTGTACCAGTCTATTTGCACATAGATTAAGTGTCACCCTGTATCTGTGTACTTTATTTCAAATAAATTCTATTCTATTCTATAACCAACGAAATTTTTTTTCGGTTTCAGTACATGATTCTGAACCGCGCTGTTCAGAATCATGTACTGAAACCGAAGTCGATCAATGTATCTGCTACCCCGTAAGACAGCTACTGCACTTGTTCCTCGAAAAAAATAAAAGTTAAAGCAAAACGACGATGGATATTTCGAGTTTTGTAAGGGACAGGGTTTTAAACATCCCTTACGACATTGGAAATTTCCACCGAGGAAATAGTTTTATTCAAAGCTGACCTCGTAGACGCCGAGAGTTTTGGATCACCAAAAATATTACAGTTAAAGAATGGTAGTGGGAAAGGTCCATGGATGGTGCCTCGGAAAACACGTTAACAGGTTGGTTCCCGCTGTCATTAGTGGACAGTCGTTACCGGCACGAAAACCCAAAAGCCTCGACAACCAATCTTACCAAGGTGTATCGTGTTACCCAGTAACTGGGTTGTACAGGTCAGATAGGCAGACGCTTCATGTAAAATAATGGTATTCAGCTGCATCTGAATGGAACCGGACGGCAACATAGTTGGGAAAAGGATAGGCAGATGAGGATGATGATGAAATAAGATTTAGCTATACAAGCACCTTTGACCGGGACCAGGTACCTTTGACCGGGACTTTGCACCTTGGTGCTTGACTCGTCATACCTCGCCCAAACGCGCCCACATCATACAAGGTATTAATACGGTCAAAGTTGACAAATGCCAGTGCGTGTACACAAACACAGTTCTAGACCATTGGGAATTGAAGGCGTGACAACATATTCCATGTTATTTGACACACCTAAATAAATGTTTTCTGGTGACGTAAAGAAAATGTTAGTGGTAGTGTCCATTATTTTTAACCGACTTTAAAAAAGAACGAGTTGCTATGTTCGACTGAATGTATGTGTCACCGATATCTACCGAAATTATGGCTCGGTTTCGATTTTTTTTTTTTATGGATGGCCTTTAGGGCTTTTTGGTATTGTATAAATTGTAAAACATTGCTTGGTTAGTATTTGGTTTTGATGAGATACGTATTTTTAATCTTCTTTGTGTATCTTAATGATGTTCTAATATTTCTTCTTGTTCTTACAAAGTCGTGGTATACGATTTAGTGCGGATTTCTGCGGCCTGCACAAGTAGGTGTCACAGGCTTCCGAAATTAAAGTTATTTTTCACTTTTTAGATTTTTTATATTGTATAAAGCTTTTTTTTTTGGATGGGAAATCATCAAATGACTTCTCCCGCTCTGGGCGGAGCGGGAGGGCGTGTCAGACTTTTACTGACTAAAACCCACCCGTGTTCCTTCAGTTGCCCATGTGCCAGGGTCACGGTATCTCTTTCGAACAATCACGCGACCCCGGCAGGCATTGTATAAAGCTTACGTGTGCCACGAACGAGTGTAACCATCGGCCGTTTAAAGCAAAGTATTCATGAACACTATGAGAAGATAGTACTTCTCGTCTTCAGATGAAAATCTTATACGTGGCTTAGTCACCTTTTACGGGAACCAACGATTTACGAGACAAAAGGGGAGAGTAGAGCTTTATACCGCACTAAAACACACAGCAAGCACAGTAAGCAAAATACTTAGGTATATATTCAACGACCGTCTCTGCGCTTCAAGCATAATCAGCCAACGCCAGCTATATGTTCCCATTACTGAGATACAGAGCTCTCTGTGGGCGGGAGTGAGCCGTAATCCACCACGCGGGCCATGTGCTTCTTTGGTAGATTTCCCATGTCTTTGAACTTTTGGCTCTAGGACTATGGACATGGGTTTCTTCAGGATGTTTTCCGTCACAATTTTGGCACCTGCTTAGGTGCTTTCCTTCACGCTTTAAAAAACCCGGAATTCGAGGTGATGGAACATTTACATATTTTCTGATCGTTACCATCAGTTGCAATGACGACATATCAACCGTTTCACACAACATGCAACATATTCTACATGTCGTAAAGTTTGTACAGTCCGCACATCAGTCGTAACAAATCAAATCAATTTATTTCAGGCTACAAAGACTCATATCATAAATACCTTACAGATACAGACTAATATACATACAAATAAAAACCACGTAAACATAACTATTGTACACGAATTTTGTAACACATGCACTACGAAAATCGCCCTTACTGCTACTACACAAGTCACTGTGAATGTCAAATTCGAACCACTCTGATGTGCAGTTGAATGTATAGTAAGCGTCAATGATATCGGGATGAACAGACGGTTCAAAATGATCTTAATAACTATGAAAATTAAATATTAACTCAATTACATAAGGAATGTTTCAGAATTAACACAGTACACGAAAACTGTCATTCTGGCAAGAATTTGAGATAAAGTCTAATTTTCTTAATTGTTGAGATAAATTTGAAAAGTCTGTTCTTCCCGACATTTTTGACGATGACTGTACAGCCATCAAATCTCAAGTTGGTAAACAAAGGCATAACATGCACTAGTAAGTATGCGCAAGAGTTTCCTCGTCTGCGCCGTGAATACTAACGGCCGGATCAATTTGACTGCGTTTGGACACGATCTTCTCGAGACAATAGCTTTGTTTTTATGTTTATTTTATATAAAACATGTGTTGTATGTTGTATTACAGCAATTGACTTTATAATGATTTTGCAACTTCTCGAAACTCTCTCAAACTTAAAACTGCAGACGTGGCTGATTTGTAATTTCTGTCCTGATTGCAAAATGTAATCCTAAGAATGCTGCTCTTTGTGTTACACAAGTGAACAGGGTCTCATAAGAAAGCTGAAAGTCACGCAAAGGGCAATGGAGAGGATGATGCTTGGAGTTCCCCTACGATCGAATGAGAAATGAAGAGACCAGTAAAATAACCAAGGTTACATAGCCCGAAGAATTGCCAAACTTAAATGGCAGTGGGCAGGGCACATTGCTAGCAATACCAACCATTTTTTAACAACTATTTTTCGTCGGTTATTAATTAAAAATGTAGCTGTTCCAGACATTTGCCCGCGAATGTATGCACTTTTTACTGTTGCACTTTTCAATGAAACAGCTTTTCTTTTTCTACACTTACTTTTCTTGAATCATATGGTGAATTCATGGTTACAGTTTTCGCATCGATGTCCATTAGGTACTTATCTTTCTAACATTCATCTGTCATGTATATATGTATGGTTTGTAATGAATGTGTGTCAGCCACCTAATATCTCAACATATCTGAGATATTTATAGACATTTCTTAAGATAAACAGAGATTTATCGATCAACAACATATCACTACAGTGAGAACAACACACAAACACGATCGTACCGACCTCGCCGCCGAGGTCCATCGTCGCGACCCCGACTTAACAGTCCCTCCCGACCCTTGCATGAGCCAGCCCGCGATGCTGCGCCTGTAGCTTTAAATTAGCCCCTAAATAATTTAACCCAGATCCAGCATGTCCCTTGCTGCCCTCCCCCAGTGATTGCCTAAGCCGAGGTGCGAACCCCCCTCGGGGTTACCCTTAGGACTTTCGCTTTAGTTTTAATTTTACTATGGCCCGGCTGGAGGTCTAAAAAGTTTACTTTTTAGAAATCGCCGGGCAAAAATCCGTTTAAGTAGTCAGAATCTTTTTCAGATTAACTACGAGATGTCCTACAAAAAAAAAAAAAAAAAAAAACAACATATCACAAAAGTCTTGGACATGTTTCAAATTGTCTTTAACATATCTGTGCTAAACTGATAACGAACTCTATTATCAGAGCGATTAAGGTTTTGATTCCGTTGATAAGATGTTGTTTTGGCAACAAATATCAAACTGATGATATATTTAATTTTAGAATCATAAAGTGTGTTAATATTAGTTTTGTCAACAAATATGAGTTAGCACCTATTTATTTTTTATTACGGTCAGAATTAAATTTAAAGGTTGTTAAGAGAAATCTTTGAAGGTGTTTTACTTCTTGACTCCCAAGTTCATTTAAGGATCTTATAGGCCTTATCAAATCGTCAGGTGGAGGTCAGATAGGCAGTCGCTCCATGTAAAATACTGGTGCTCAGCTGCATGCGGTTAGACTGGAAACTGACCCCAACATAGCTGGGAAAAGGCTAGGCAGACGATGATAGGTCTTATCAACTATGAACAAAGGACTTTCAGACTTGCGTATATTCTGTTACACCTGGGATACAAAGTGATCGTATTTCAATCACTAAATCACACAGTCATGGACGTCCGGCACATTCACATCGTGCTGACGTCTTCTGACGATTTCAAGCAGATTGCAAATCCGTGTGCAAAAGCGAAAATATAACTGTTTTTATCAACACTTCCTTGATTCTTCAGATATCGTTAACATGAAATATAATTATCTTAAAGCATCGCATCGCAGTGATATTACTTCGTGTTCGTGTTTTCTGACTTTTTCTTTTTTCTCGTTTGTTGTCCTATAGGTAACCCTACTCAAAATTCGACTGGTAGTTCCCGAGATTACCGCTACAAACTAACAAATTTTAACTCTTTAAGTATAGTATTAATAATATTAGTTTAAATGAACCGTTAGGCAAGGATCTTCTGCCAGGGTCGCGAGATTGTTCGAAAGAGATACCGTGACCCTGGCACATGGGCAACTGAAGGAACACGGGTGGGTTTTAGTCAGTAACAGTCTGACACGCCCTCCCGCTCCACCCAGAGCGGGAGATTGATGATTGATGATTTCCCATCCAAAAAAAAAAGGCAAGGATTTTCATCGACCGTTTTACTAATTTATGGAAGCCTATGAAGCCACAAACTGGAAGAACATCGCACATAAAGCCACGAAGGCTTTTCCGGGACACGAACTTCAGTAATGAAGTGCGCGTCTAAAAAGAGGAAGAAGGAAGCCCCTTAATTATCCCCTATAGTTCCCTATATTACAATATCTACAACTATATTAATACATGAAGCAGAATCTTTGTACCCCTTTTAACGAAAGTTACGCTGACGGAAGAGTATGTTTAGCACATTTAAAGTTAATATGAAGAAGGAGTGCAGTAAGCTAATATTTTTATATATAGTACAAGCTTCTCCCTGCGACTTCATCCGCGTGAAATTTTTGCTCCCCTGACCCTTCCCGTCGCATCATATTGCCTGCCAATTTCCGTCCATTTTTCGTTGCTGCTCCTCTCCTTTTGATCGTAGCGTGATGTTATATAGCCTATAGCCTTCCTCAATATACATTACCCAACACAAAAAGATTTTTTCAATTCGGACCAGTAGTTGCTGAGATTACCGCGATTTATGACGTATTAAAAAAAAAACTACTTACTAGATCTCGTTCAAACCATTTTTCGGTGGAAGTTTACATGGTAATGTACATCATATATTTTTTTACTTTTATCATTCCCTTATTTTAGAAGTTACGGGGAGGGGGGGACACATTTTACCACTTTGGAAGTGTCTCTCGCGCAAACTATTCAGTTTAGAAAAAAATTATATTAGAAACCTCAATATCATTTTTGAAGACCTATCCATAGATACCCCACACGTATGGGTTTGATGAAAAACATTTTTTTTGAGTTTCAGTTCTATGTATGGGGAACTCCAAATATTATTGTCTTTTTTTTTCTATTTTTGTGTGAAAATCCTAATGCGGTTTACAGAATACATCTACTTACCAAGTTTCAACAGCATAACTCTTATAGCTTCGGAAAAAAGTGGCTGTGACATACTCGGACAGACAGACAGACATAATGACCTTATTGGTGATGTTCTTCAGGAGGGTCAGATGCGTAGTACTTGCAACCGGCGTGCGTTTATGACCAGAGGGGTAATTGCGGAACTTTTTATCGGTAGGAATTGGTTTAATATTCATATTTAAACAACATTCATTGCGTTATTTACGTTGCTGAGCCGACAATTTATTCGAACAAATGACGCAATGGTTTAGAAATAATCTTCAATCCCATTCAAATTCTAATAAATTGTGCGTTTCGCAATTAGGGTGCAGATGTATGAACTTAAACGAGGCAAAAGGAGTATGTAACGATCGTAGCAGGTGGCGTTCTGTAGTTTCTGCCTAACCTATGGGAAAAGGCGTGAGTTTATGTATGTATGGATAATCAACTCTCGGTGTTGAACCTTACATTGAGAATCCAACAGAGTACATACCAGCAGGTCGTTAAAACACACTGTTTGATTTTCGACTCTCGGCGCTAAACAGTGCGATGAAGATCCAGTGCACGACACGACAACTCCTGTCGCGATATTTTTACATGCGTGAGAACTTGCACTTAGGCAGTGGTGTACAGACGCCAGCAAGCTACCCAAAACTGTCAATTTATTCCAATCAATCTTAAACCTTATACTTTAGCGTTAAAGTTGAAAATCTTTTAAAGAAATTTGACTAGTAGTAGCTTAATGTGCTGGCGTATGTACCTACAGTACACCCACATTTCGCCTGTTATGTTTAAGTCCCATGTAATAGGGGGCGAGCCTATTGCCATCAACCGGGAACAAATCCAGACTTTGGGCTGCTACTGAGAAATTCCTGTTGGAAAACACCAATACACTTTGCCCGACCTGGGATTCGAACCCGAGACCTAAATCTCACCAGTGGCGTTTGCGACCCGTAGACCCACGAAAAAATAATCAATGGCCTGTTTCATAGATTCCGGACAGGCACTTTCTATGAGATAAACTAATATTTCGAACAGAATTGTGTATACAACATTTTCTGCCAGGGCAGAAGTATCTTATTTGAGGCTGGTATTTTAGTTTCATTGAGGTTAAATATTTTTAGTGCCGATCGATCTCCAAACTCAATCTGTTCGGGAATGGGTGTAGTCTATCCTACACATCCGCGAAAAGAAAATTTAAACCTCTTTTGAATGAGAAAAGTCTACCTAGTAATGATACAATCTGTTCAAGAACAACTATAGAGGTATGAGAGGTAAGGGAGGATCCTCCCACCAGTCGGGTATCGTGTGTATATATGACTTTGTGTATATGCTAGTCCAACGGTAAACTTTGTTACTCTACTGTAAAAATAATAGTTTAAAAAAACTAAAAAGTACAAAATAATGGAAAAAAAGCGCGGGGTGCCTGATATCAATAAAAAAATACCTTAAAAAGCACCCCACGCTTTTTTACCATTATTTTGTACTTTTTAGTTTGGTTTTCAATGGAACCGTGTTTTTTAGTTTTTTTTAAACTATTATTTATTTTCTATTTTTTAGGGTGTTTCGAATTTTGAGACGTATATCAGCGTAGTTTGTGACGTATGTCAGCGTAGTTTGAGACGTATGTCAGCGTACTTTGTGACGTATGTCAGCGTAGTTTATGTCGTATATCAGAGTTTTTTGTGACGTATGTCAGCGTAGTTTTCGAAGACAGTTTTTCTGCTGTCCTGGTAACCCTGGCAAGGATAATGGCACAAATTTATGAAATTATTGCATTGTCATCGGTCCTTGACAGGTTGCAGTTTGAATGAAATCTGGTCGTTTAAAGTGGTTCAAAATCGTGTTATAAGGAGTCGGTTACAAACAAACATACAAGTGAAGCTAATATAAAGCGTGTAAAAAACCAATATTCAGCTACGTCTGTCCACGGCAACATAATAAGAAAGAGGCAAAGATCACAATGATGAGACAAAAAAATAATGAATCTCCTAAGAAAAGAATAATCTATTTGTCTTTCATTACAGAAAGCGTACAAATAACAAAAGAATGCCTCTTTTCTGGCTATTTCGCGGAATTGTTTTGCAAACACGAATAGTCGGCACATGTCATGTCACAGAATACGTAGAACAGAAGGCGCTGCAACGCAACAGGCGAAAACAGACCACATAGACGAGTAGTATGGCGATCTTCAACTCAATCTGCCTAGCTATTTCCCACATAATCAGGGTCGGCTTCCAGTCTAACAGAATGCTGCTGAATACCATTATTTTACATAGAGGAACTAATATTTGCCTTCACAACGCAGTTACACCACTAATTTAATCGTTTGGCCTTCTGGACTACCCGTAACGCTTGTCAAAGATCTACGAAAGATAGTGAGGACAAATGGCTTAACATGCTTTTCAAGACACGGATGTATCACGCACGATATGTCATGTTTACCTCCCATTTAGGAACCTACCGCGGCAAGCGTAGTTTAACCCTCGAGCGATTATGATGTTTTGTATGTTTGTTATGCTTTCACGCTAAAAGAGATAAACAGATATAAGTCATATTTGGCATATGGCTAGTCCATGACCTGGGTTAGGACATAAGATACTCTTTATACTCTTTATAGCCAGACGCGAGTGGGCTTGCACTCGTTTAGGTAGACACTGGTCTATGTGTGCGTGCGTTTGCGTTCGTTGTGTACACCCGGCTTTCTGTATCCTATCTATTCTGTGGCGCATGTGCCATTCTATGTGTCACTATGTTGAGTTCGGTAATTAGTTTCAGAGTCGGTCGACAGTGATTCATTGTTCACCGAATCAGTGCATATGTTACCGATATTATGTGGAATATAATAGTCATTTATGTTAGCATATTGTGTGGAAATCGGTTGTTATGATGGTATGAGTATTTCATGTGGTGGAACTCGAAAGGAAAGTCATAATGAGAAGTGGAGTAAAGTAAGGATAGATCTAAGAAACGATGGATTGACTGAATGATTGATGATATTTATCTACTCCTTCGCAAATTTTGTCAAACCGAAAATTTATTTGAAACTAGCTTTTGCCAGCGGCTTCGCCCCCGTTTAGTTCGAAAGTTATCCCGCGGGAGCGCACTACCGGGATAAGAGTACCCTATGTGTTAATCCAAAATATATCTGTGAACCAAGTACAGGCATTTTTGTGTTGTCACGGGAAATATGGTTAATAATGCTTATTTATTATGTTTAGTTTCAGTTCTTTAGACGTTTAACTACCCGAAACGAGCAACAAAAATGTATTTACAAAAAAAAAACATCTTGTATAAATACAGAATGTTTTTTTTTAGATGGGGCAATAAGGGCTTTACTTTAGGGTAACCTTAAATGTACCTTTACGGTTATACCTACAGGAAAGACTGTCCGTAACTTTATAAGTAAATACTAACTGCATCCATTATGGAAATGTTGTACAGTCTGCTCGTAAATTTTCTCACAATTTATTTCTGTGATGCCAATCGATAAAGTTTCGTATACTCAATTATTAAAAAACTCTTCTAGACTAACTCAGGTAGAGTAGAGTAGCTAGAAGACTAGAAAAGCCACAACATACATACATACATACATACAATCACGCCTTTTTCCCATGGGCAGAAACCACGGAACGCCACCTGCTACGATCTCTACACACTTCTTTTGCCTCGTTTAGGTTCATACAATTGGTCATACACACACGCCGGTTGCGAGTACTACGCACCTGACCTTTCTGAAGAATATCACCAATAAGTTCCCTATATGTCCTCCTAGGGCGTCCCCTCCCGGTGTTTCCACTCACATCTGCCTTGTAAATACCTTTTGTGACCCGACCTTCATTCATCCTCTCAACATGACCAAACCATCTTTTTTTTTTTTTTTTTTTTGGATGGGAAATCATCAAATGACTTCTCCCGCTCTGGGCGGAGTGGGAGGGCGTGTCAGACTTTTACTGACAAGCATACTTTTTTCAATTTTTGTCACTACATCTTCTTTTAAACCACACCGTTCTCTTATCACATCATTCCTCAGCCTATCATTCATAGTCACACCACACATGCTTCGCAAGGAACGCATTTCCACAGCATTTATTCTACTTTCATGCTTCTTTTGCCACACCCAACATTCACTTCCATACATAAGCGTAGGCACCAGTACACCATTGTGAACAGCCAGTCGAGCCTTATCGGACATCAACTGGTTGGTCACAAAAGCCACAATATGCAAAAAAAAAAAACTTTATCCAAAAATCCACCTCGTATAGATAATAAATTTACTAAATATAGACTTACTGATAGACTAGAGCTTCCCGGAGTGGTCCCGTAGCCCGATGACGGAAGCGACGCCACCGACCACCTGCGACCATCGCTGTACACAAACAAACATACATTAGTATCAATATATCATTAACATCATTTACTTATTCACTTATCAGAAGAAACCAAAAAAGAATAATGTATGAAGGAGGTGACTCTTGAAACTAATTCTGATATGAGAGTCGCGTAAGCTCACGTACGCACGGGCGTTTTTCTTACCGAGTTCTGGATTGTCAACTGTCAGCGCTGAGCCGAGCGTTAAAAAATTGGAATGGAATTTAAAGTCTTAGCACTACATCAGAGTGTTGAAAATCCAACAGTGCAGTGCGCCTGAGCCACAACGCGTTGAAAAAACCGGCCAAGTGCGAGTCGGGCTCGCGAACGAAGGGTTCCGTACCATTATCGCGACAAATAAATCGAAATCATTTTTCGTGCCCCCCTTAAATATTTGCTTTATTTAAATTTAACTATTTATTTTTAAAGTGAATATATAACTAAATATTCTGTGTTACCAATATCGAGAAAAACGAGCAAAAAATCACGTTTGTTGTATAGGAGCTTTAAATATTAATTTTATTCAGTTTTTTGCTATTTATTGTTATAGCGGCAACAGAAATACATGATCTGTGAAAATTTCAACTCTCTAACTATCACGGTTCATGAGATACAGCTTGGTGACAGACAGACGGACAGCGGAGTCTTAGTAACAGGGTTCCCGTTTTCACAAAAAAACACATTGTTCGATTTTTAACTCTTGGCGCTGAACAGTGCGTCGAAGATTCAGTGCGCGAAAAAATTTCGCCGCGTTTTTATACGTCCGTAGGAACGTGGGCTTAAAGTCGCGTCGCGACTTTCTGCAGGAGCTTTGATGCGTTTACCAACGAAAAGCAATTAATTTTTAATTACTTACTTAAAATATATTACATAGGTAGTATGTAAGTACTCAACCAAAAAATATTGCGACATTACACTGAAATTACTAATGACGAAGCATTTGTCACGTCTGAAATTAATTAACTTAGTCGTCGCATAGTAATTAATTAATTTCAGTACCAATGTTGGTCGGTTCAGGTAATAAAATTGCCCATTAATATTAACCATCATGCGGTGTTACATTTGTATAATGAAGGAATACAATGTCCATAGCAAAGAATTAGAAGAATTTATTTTTAAGAGTAAATCTGGTGGAATGGAGGATATATGAGGAAGCAGTAATGGAACAAACGTAAGCGGCCGTAAACATGGACGTACAAATATCACGGCGGAATTGTTTTGCGCACTAGAATTTCAACGTACTGCTTAACGCTGAGGGTTTAAAATCAAACTGTGTATTTTTTCGAACCGCTGGGATGCACTTAGTTGGATTCTCAATACTCGGTTCCACTTCGAGAGTTTAAAATCCGGTGCGCGAAGAAAATCGCGACGTCCTTGTTTACATGGTCTTATTGTGTATGAGTGGTCTTAATCGCCACAGTGATTGGAGGGTGGAAATTCAACAGGACATTCACTGTGAAGATGAACGGCGGACCATGGTGGAAGAAGTTATATAAAAATGCTATATTCCACGGTCAAAGGGCGAATACTGAAGTCTACTCAGCCTACTTAGTTTGAGCACTTGCGCCTATTTTACTAATTTACAAAATGCAATGATGTCGTCATTGCGAGTTTTAGACAGTCTTGTATTGTAGATCAATGAAAATCTCACAATAGAGATAGCATAGTTGTAAATAACGAAATCTATCTGTCTACATACAAGTTAACGTTATTTTTTTCGTACTAATATTTTTAATGGAACTTTTGATTGCTCATATTTTCGATAGAACTCGATTTTTTACTGATTACGGTCTACCTAAACATCGTCTTCATGATAATTCCACACGCGTCTTCATTACAAATGATGATGGTTCCTAATGAGAACTAATAACGAAACAAATAAAAGAATATGCACAGTACAATATACTTACATATCCTTAGTTCTAATTCGGTTAGACATGTAGGCAATACAATAGAGACATTAGACAATTCTGTTACTCATTTAGATTTATTTAAATGCTGTGACAAAAGACCATCTACAGATGGTCTATTCTGCAAAATATCACCGTCTGAAAACTTATGTGAAATGAGCTTGACGTGAACTGTCATCTCAAATGATGCTGGAATTTGGCAGCTCACGACAGCTCACTTCAAGGTCCATTCACCAAGGTTTTCACGGTGATGTTTTTAAAGAATAAGACTACAGGTCTAGCCGTCGCAACAGTGACATATACCAAGAATTTTGTTGAGAAATACAACAAAATCCGTGACTTATGTCTTGTCACAGCTTGTCTCTATGTTTACTGTAGATAGTCTTTGTAATTGGAATGCAAAAAACAGTGGTAGAATTCGAAATGACTTCGTGAGAAAAGCTTATATATATGAAAATCGATAATATTCAAACATTGTGGTCGATTTAAGGAGGTACCTTTCTTCCTAATAGAACTCTGGACAAATGGTTTGGTGACCGCAGAGAGAGAGAAAATAATGGAGCTAAAAGTGAACTAAGTATGAAATGTGTGTAATGCTTTTTTGTGAAATAAAATATTTAAACCGCCCTCGCCACAGTATATAGAAAGGTCAAAGATTTATCGGAACGTAAGTAAAGCCCCATTTACACGAAGCAACTTTTTTGTTCTGCAGAATAAACAATTGTTCTTTCTTTCTTTCTTTATTTTCTTTCTTTACTTTTTCTTTCTTTTGACTGTGGCGTACCATAAAATTGAAGCAACAATTTATTGGCAACATCTAAACAACACGTACAACTGTTGCACGATATGAGCAAGTAAGTTGCCGTCCAACTTGTACAAGGTGTAAACAGCACCTACAATTAAATCGCAGTCAATTCCGGCATGAAACTTCTCTATCATTCAAACATGACTGAATGAAAACAAGTAAACAATTAGAATTAAATATTTGGCAGCTTGAATCAATTGTACAAGGACGTGCAACTCTGCGTTTGGACGAGACTAAACTTGCATGCCATAATTGCCTCGGTGTTAGCAGCAATTATTGAATGGTAAAACTTGCATTCAATGACGGGATGTCATTTTGTGTAAATCGCACGCGTGTATACTCTTGCATGCAATTCCTGAATGAAAATAATTAAATGTGCTTTGTAGCATGCGATTATTGCTCTTGAACGTTCCAGATACTACGCAGCAACGTGTAAATGGGGCTTTTGAGTGGTGGAATTCAAGTCCCCTATTCGAAATGTATATAAAAAATGAATCGGCGTCATGCAAAAATAGACTTTGATGAAGGTAGCACTAAAAGCCTAGCGCTTTACCTAATATTCTGAAGCTATGAAAAAAAATATAATAATAAATTGACGTAACGTTTGATATGGGTAAAAATGGGCAGCTACTGATCCTACAGAAAAATAACCTGACCCAGAAGTTTGTCCAATGTCGCCGTACATGAAACAGAATAGTTTACAGAAAAGGGAAAGCACACAAAAGATATAGTTCCAGGATCTTGCTGGAAGTGGATTATAAGTTCTTTAAAATTGACACATTTTGTTTTCACATGCAGAAGACTTCAGTTGTCATACAGCAGTAAGACTTGCCAAGGTAGTTTTCAGTTCCTTGTGATAGGCTTGGGTCACACATTTTTATCACAGTTTGGGAACGAAAACCTTGATAAAATTCGTGACTCAGACCTATCAGAGAGGCCGTCCCTGCTTGAAGAATGATCAGATTTTGCCATTGGTGGAATTATACAAGGTGTAACAGAATAAACGCAAGTTCTAAAAATAGTTTGTTCGTAATTGACTGTTGAATCGATTACAGTAACTTTTAATAAGGGTATTTTTTGATGCTATACCTACCGCCGATTGAGCCAAAGAAAATTAAATCTTATTTCATTGCAATAAAACTCAATTTTAAATGCATTCAGTAATGCCGGGGTTCCACATGATTTTCTTCATAACAATAGTTAGCTTTAAAAAAAAAATGTTTAGGTCATTGTATTATGCTTTTAAATTATTACTCTAACTGGGGTGTAAGCGGTCTTGCGTTAATTGTGCTACACGTTGTAGAGTCTTTTTCTAAGGTTCACATGTGCCCCGAGTAGCAGCTAACAGGATTATTGATTCAACTAGTAAACCTGATCATTGTCCAAAAGAACTCAAAAAGAGAAGGCTTTTAAGAAACCAGTTATCATCAACTTTTTCTTCACATCTCCTGCAAGAACAAGTTGGAGTTCCGTCCAGATACTCACAGCTCCTTCCCTCGTTTGACACTGGAGGACAGGAGGGCATGGTGCAGCGGGTGTGGGTGGTGCACGTGGGGCCAGCGTGGTCCTTCGGCTGGTGATAGTGGCCCAGTGCCCGGCGAGCTGCAGCGGCCTGACCCGACCTGGAAAAAACGAACAGGTTTGAATTATAAAGTGTCATCAATTCAATGAGTTCAATCCCAAGCAGGCGCATTACTTTGTGTAAATTATTTCATCGCCACTTCTCTCAGAACGGTGAAGGAAAACATCGTGAGGAAACCGGCATGTCTTAGAACCAAAAATTCAAAGACATGTGACATCTACCAACCCGCACTGGGCCCGCGTGGTCAATTATGGCCCACTCTCTCTCACCGAGAGGAGGCCTGTGTCCCAGCAGTGGGAACATTATAAGCTGCTGATGATGATAATGTAAGTGCTTAGTCTTTTCCCAACTATGTTAGGGTCGGCTTCCAGTCTAACCGGATACAGCCAGCTGAATACCATTATTTTACATGTAGCAACTTCCCATCTGACCTACACAACCTAGTTACTGGGTAATACAATACCCCTTGATAAGACTGGTTGTCAGACTTATAAAAGTTTAACATCATAAAATTAGTTACCATGGAAGTAGCATTTCAACTGACATACCTAGTATACATATATACATATATATAACCTAGTATATAGTCTTGGGTCTTGGAAAACTTTCCAATTTAATCTATTATTCAAACAGTTAAGTCGGAATATCAGAAAAGAGGGTAGAATTATTTTCAGAAAATTGGTTGTCAAATTATTTAATACCTTTCAAATTCCATGTTGATATTGCCAGCATTGAAACAGTTTAATTGCCATGCTCACTATCTCAAGAAGCCCTATATTTGCCTTTTACGACACTCATGACCTCATCAAAGCTTTTGACTGGGAAACCTCTTTCATATTTTTGGACATTAAAACGGTCATTTTCACCTACTTGGCTATTACCCAAAAAAATATTAGTTTAATGTATCATTAACGAGCTATCAACCATATAATCGATGCTTTTATGTTTTTTTTTTTATATCATCACGTGTACATAACGGGGCTATCATAAAAGCAGGCCTTGAGAGTTCCAAAAATGTTTGTGTAAGTATGTGCAGAAGTTTCGTTTCATCCAAGACCGTATATTCATTTATTTCGGGTTAGCGGGTTTCGCTGGCGAAAGCCAGCGGTTTTGTCCGCGTGGAGGCTGGATATCATCCCACGGTAACGTACCTACCACCGGGATAAAATGTATTTCATGTGTTAATCCTGGTTATAAACTATCTGTGTGCCAGTAATATTTTCAAATACTTCCATTTAGTTCTTACTAACATAGAAGTGTTTCTAAGAAACAAATGTAAAAAAAAATGCAGATAAAGCGTCGATTATAAGCTAAAACCTTATATTACCGGGGCATTAAGAGCACGACAGGTTTTGCGTGCCTTGACTGCCCCGTTTAAAAATTTCTCCCTGTATACTAAAACTGTCTATATAATTCACTTATAATTTCCATTTTTTTTAAATCACCCCGAGAACTAAAACTGTCAAAAATTTTATTACAACTTCTTCAGATCTTCTAGCTACAAGTGAATCTACTGTTTCTAATTTACGATGGCAGACAAAAAAAAAAATAGAAAGAGTTTTTTGCTATTTATCACATACAACATCTACACAGTACATATCACAGCACGCGTACGATCAGAAGGCTAATTGCCGAACTTTTTATCGGTAGGAATTGGTTTAATATTCATAGTTAAACAACATTCATTGCGCTATTTACGATGCTGAGCCGACAATTTGTAACACAAATGACGCAATGGTTTAGGAATAATCTTCAATCCCGTTCAGATTCTGATAAATTGTACGTTTCGCAATTAGAGTGCCGATCAAACTAGTTTTGCCTATGAGTACAATGGCCTTTACTCTATAGATACAGCGAAAAGTGATCAGTCTATTTTCTAGGCAAAACTTTGGACAACAACTTGAGTTGCAAGAACATTTGTTACAAAGACTATTTCCCATTTCTTTAGGTAGGTTTACCATTTCTTCCCGTGGGTGTCGTAGAAGGCGACTAAGGGACTTACTAGAGAACGGGCAGCAGCGTTCTCTATGCATTTGACCACCATATTGCGATTGTCAACTCGCCTGCTAAGCGTGGCGACTATGGTAATGTAATTTTGTATGAAGCCTTTTGTTCAAGCGTAGAACAATACAGATAATAATATTTTTATTTATTTATTATTAATATTATTAGCCATTGCTGTCCCACTGCTGGGCGACGGCCTCCCTACTCTCTTTCCACGTCTCTCTGTCCAGAGCTGCCAAGGACCAGTCTTTATTAAAAGAGTCCAGCTCATCCCGCCATCTCCGTCTGGGCCTGCCGCGATGTCTCTTGCCATTAACTGGGACCCATTGGGTCGTAAGTTTGGCCCACTGATCGTCTGACATACGGCGGATGTGTCCAGCGCAATTCCACTTAAGCGTGGCAGCTTTCCGAGTGACATCAGTTATTTTAGTAATGGAACGGATTGTTGTATTCTTAACCCAGTCCACAAGTTTAATACATTTAATCGTCTTTGACAATTCAGTAGAGGTCCACTCTCGAGGTTTGCCAGAGAGCTATGGGACGGAGTATTCTGGGTATAAATAAAAAATATTTAGGCAAAATTCAATCCTTTTCTTTTTTGGGTGGGAAATCATCAAATTACGTCTCCCACTCTGGGTGGAGCGAAAGGGCGTGTCAGACTTTTTACTGACTAAAACCCACCCATGTTCCTTCAGCTGCCTATGTGAGGGCCACGGTAACTCTTTCGACCAAATCCATGATACTGGGATTCCAAAAACACAAAGAATTTGAAAAAATAACACTGAAAATTGAATCTTACAACGGTAGCTTTAAGTTTTATATTTACTTTATAACAGAAACTTGTAAAGGTCAGTTTGTGAAACAAGTGGAATCACAACAAAGCCGCAAACTTCGTCCGAGGAGAAATTTGTAACAGTTCAAAGGAAATGTTTTAAAATAACAACTGACTTCTGTTTAAGTTCCAAAGATAATAACATCTTTGTTGGTAGAGAGTTGTTCTTGCATTATAATTTAACTAGCTTATGGCAGCGGTTTCGCCCGCGTGGAGGTCGGAAATTATCCCGCGGGAACTTACTACAGGAATAAAAAGTACCTTATGGGTTAATCCAGGTTATAAAATATATTTGTGTGCCAAATTTCAACCAAATACGTTCAATAGTTTTTGTGTGAAAGAGTAACAAACATCCATACATCCTCACAAAGTTTCACATCCTAACTAATATTACAAATTCGACAGTAAGTTTGTTTGTATGTTACCTTTTCACGTCTAAACCTCTGAACTAATCATCCTGAAATTATGCATATAGGTTGTCAGCAGTACACACCCGGCCATAGAGTACTTTTTTTTGTGGGTGGGAAATCATCAAATGACATCTCCCGCTCTAGGGTGAAGCGGAAGGGCGTGTCAGACT
Organism: Aporophyla nigra; assembly: GCA_947507805.1. Classification (NCBI taxonomy): domain Eukaryota; kingdom Metazoa; phylum Arthropoda; class Insecta; order Lepidoptera; family Noctuidae; genus Aporophyla; species Aporophyla nigra. The sequence goes on along the minus strand of OX382316.1, from coordinate 14,225,419 downwards.
TTTACTGACTAAAACCCACCCGTGTTCCTTCAGTTGCCCATATGCCAGGGCCACGGTATCTCTTTCGAACAAATCTCGCGACCCTGACAGGCGACATAGCAAAAAACACTGAAACCACTGACACTGATATCGAAAAAATACTGTCCCCTAGGAAAACAATCATATCGTTCTTATGATAATAGATGGCGCCACCTGTCTTTAGAATCATGATTGAATTATATTATTACTAGCTTTCGCCCGCAGTTTCGCTCGCGTTAATGTAGAATTTGACAGTCAATTCGGGTTGTACTCTGCCTATTTATAATATTAGTTAGGTTTAGCATTGTTTTATTGCTTGGAAACTTGATATAACCATACAGATACGAAATTCTACGTATTTTCTTTGGACAGCCTCGTGGTCGCAAGGACTTGATTTCTATTCCCAGTTTAGGTGAAGTGCTATTGGACTTTTCTCACAAAAAAATCTCAGTAGCAGCCTGGAGACTGGATTTGTGCAGGGTTGATGACAATTGGGTCGCCCCCTATTATACTGGACTTTGACATAGCTGGCAAAATGTGGGTGTACTGTAAGTACACCTCTGTTTAACTCTTCGTGGGTAAGACAAATAAGTCAATAAGCCTGTGGCGTAATATTATGTTGTGCTCTCTGCAAAATCAGAAAACAAAAACATATTTTATTTTCTTCTATAGATTCGCTCTAGGCAATGAAGGTCGACGAAGATGCATGCTTGTAAGCAACTAATTCAACCCCATACTTGAAATTTCCATCAGTTCATCATCCATTCAGAATCAGTGGAGTTCCACGACTAATTTCATCATCTGCCTAGTCTTTTTCAAACAATTTTGCAGTCGACTCTCCACAACCCAGTTACTGGGTACTACGATGCCCCTTGGTAAGACCGGTTATCAGACTTTCGGGCTTCGAACTACCAGTAACGACGGTAAAATATCTACGAATAACTGACCCACGGCTTAAAGTGCTTTCCGAGGCAGAAAGGAGTCTAAAACCTAGTAATTCATCAGCTAATGATGGCTGATTTGCTTTGAATATTGTGAGGGTCAATATCTTTTTATCTTCAGCTTCCTTCAAGGTCCTCTTCGTGCAAACAAAACTAGTGGATGCTAATTCACGGATCGTGATTCAGCTCTAAAAAGGTCATGATACTCGTGATTAATTCCTACATCCATGGTGTATTCGCTTTTATTACAACAAGGAAGAGTAGTTGACTGGTAGAGAATGCCTAAAGGCGGAAACACACTTACGTGTCGTGGCGTGTCGTGACGCGCCAGAAGCATTCAGTTTCATACATTCGACAGAACGTGTTGCGACACGACATGCAAATATGTCCCTAACCATATTAAATGTATGAAACCGATATGCTTCTGGCGCGTCACGACACGCCACGACACGTAAGTATGTTTCTGCCTTAAGGCATTAAGTCCGCCTTTGTACCTTTTTTTTATGTGTGCGAGAAGTTTAAATAAATAAATAAGGAAGAACTACTACACACAAATTCTTTACTGTCGGAAGTCAGTTTCTGTGGTATTGATATTTTATGACCGAATTTTCTGTCTTTATAAAACAAGGGTCATTAATTAATTGTAGAACAGTGGTAGCCTTGTGGTAACGACCCCGACTTATGAACTGTTGGTCATGGATTGGAACCCGTTTTAGTTCGACAATTTTTTTTTAATTTTTTTATATTAATAATAATATCTTAGGACAACCAACATACTGTTATCTGATCCCAAACTGAGCAGAGCCTGTACTATGGTAACCAGACAACTGATAAATATATTTCTAAATACATACATATAATAGACAAATTACACCCAAACACAGAGCAAATGATTGTGCTCATCACACAAATATTTGTCCTGGGTGGGATTCGAACCCACGACCTCAGTCTTAGCAGTCAGGGTCACTAACCACTAGACTTACAGGCCAGTCAATTATTTATTAGAACTAGTTGGCCGCCCAGTGGTCGAAATTCGACCACCATTCATGTATCCACTTTTGTTATAATGCATTATTATAAAGAAATATTAGCTTTCTGCACTTCTCCAACTAAACTTTAACTGTGTCAAATTTCATACTCCTTCAACCGCGTAATTTCCGTAAAAACGGGAACAAAGTTTCAGCTTTTCAGCATAAAGATAATCGCTTGGTTTCACATCGATAATCAAGATGAGGTTTACGTCCCGTTTAATGAAGAAACGACCTTTAATTGCTCTTTGATGTTCGAGTAGATTTACACTAACCTTTAAACCGAGATGCAAAAGATTGCAGATTAAACTCCACCTACAATATCTTATCTTATACAGGATGTTGGCAGAACGTTGAACATACGAAAATGGTGGATAGGTGAGGTCATCTGCTACTTACTCAGCCCTAATATATTTAGCCCTGGCACCCTGGATTTCTTTTTAATTTATTTTGCTTTCTTCTAGTTTCACCACTTTCTTAACTTTAAAGTGTAATTTTTATTAAAAATGGGTACAACAGGCAATATTTTTGTTTATTTTTTTTTTCTTTAATTTTGGCAGATTCTTATAAAATTATTGCTTTACTCAGATGTTAGCTAGAAAAATAGTTATGAGTCCTCAAACTTCTAAGAATTATAAGAATCTATCCACCATTTTCGTATGTTCAACGTTATACCAAACACCCTGTATAGTAGATCCGTGTGGTGTCGGAAGTAAATGGCGACTAAGAGACTTACTAGAGAATGGGCAGCAGCGTTCACTATCCATTTCACCATCATACTGCGATCGCCAACCCGCCTGCCAAGCGGCAAACCTCCCCCATGTTTTGGAGAAAGCCTATGTCCAGCAGTGGACGTCTTTCAGCTGAATGATGATAATACCTTAGCACTATCTATCACCTAAGAAGCTGTATCATCATCTGCCTAGTGTTCTCCCACCTATGTTGGGGTCGGCTTCCAATCTAACCGGATTCAGCTGAGTACCACTATTTTACATGGAGCGACTGCCTATCAGACCTCCACAACCCAGTTACTGGGTAATACGATACCCCTTGGTAAGACTGGTCGTCAGACTTTCAGGCTTCTGACGACCCGTAACGACTGTCTAAGATCTACGAAAAGACAGCCGGGACCAACGGCTTAACGTGCGCTCCGAGGCACGGAAGGGTCTTGATATGTTAAGATGGTCACCCATCCACGGACCAAACGCGGCAAGCGTAGCTTAACCTGAACGATCAACCCATGCAGCTCTTATTACTTAGCCACAAGTCCCAAGAAGCTGTAATCTTCGTTAATTAATACCTAGACAGAGTATCGAGATGATTTCTAATTAACGGTAGCGGAAATAGGTCTCGAGATAAAGCAATTAATTACCAACTTATCTCTGAGTAAATATATGTTATGTATGTGTTTACACAGCAGCTGTGCGCTACACTGTCGATAATCTTAATTTATCCGAAGAGGTTATTAATATTGTAGTGTTGCCTTTAGAGACCCTGGTGGCTCATGTTGCGAAGATTACGATATTTTACTAAAGGTTCAAATGTCACCTACCTCAAGGCTTCTTTACTGCTTGGACCTTGGGATCTAAGCCCACGTACCCGCGAGCGTAATAAAACGGGGCGAGATTTTTTCGCACACTGGATTTTTGCGCATATCAGATTGTTAATGCCTTAGAGAATAGAGTTTTCGTCTAATTAAAGTGTTCATTACCCGAATTCGTTTACGGGGGAATCAGTCATCACGGATGCGGTAAGGAAGATCCCGCGAAATTCAAATGTTCTTACATGTTTTACAAGTTGATTAAAATATAATTCCCGAACGTTACAAAAATAGCTTTACAGAATGATAATCATTAAAATCATACATATAACTATCGAATTCATTTTATCCACTAATTCATATTTTAGCTGACACTATCCTACAAACTCCAAAAATGTTTACAGGCCTGGCGCTTCCACCTAAAATTACCATAGGACGGACCCCGGCAGTCATCCGCCGATTTATGCAGCTCCATCAGGTTAGACTGGAAGCCTAGCCCAAAAACAGTTAGGAAAAGACTAGACAGATGACGCTTACTGCCAAATATTTTAAACACGGTACAAACTATTCTCATCGTAGGTACTTGTGAAGACGATTCCCTATTCAAGTCACATTTAAAAAAAAAACTAAAAAACACGCTTCCATTGATAACCAAACTAAAAAGTACAAAATAATGTAAAAAAAGCGTGAGGTGCTTTTTAAGGGATTTTTTTATTGATATCAGGCACCCCACGCTTTTTTTTTTCATTATTTTGTACTTTTAAGTTTGGTTATCAACGGAAGAATGTTTTTTAGTTTTTTTAAACTATAATATTATTTCGCACCCCTAGATCTAAAGGGAACTAACTCAAAATTCTTAATTTTTGAGTTATGCACACCTTCGAGTCTGTCATTTCAATACCTATCGACCAATAAACCAGATTTAAAACTATTTCTAAAATTCTACTCCAAATATTGGAAATAGTTTTGAATCTGGTTTATTGGTCGATAGATATTGAAATGACAGACTCGAAGGTGTGCATAACTCAAAAATTAAGAATTTTGAGTTAGTTCCCTTTAGATCTAGGGGTGAGATTTATTTTCTATTTTTTAGGGTGTTTCGAATTTTGAGACATATGTCAGCGTAGTTTGTGACGTATGTCAGCGTAGTTTTCGAAAACAGTTTTTTTTGCTGTCCTGGTAACCCTGGCATGGAAAATGGCACAAATTAGTTTATGACGTATGTCAGCGTATTTTTCGAAGACAGTTTTTTTGCTGTCCTGGTGACCCTGGCAAGGATAATAATGGCACAAATTTATGAAATTATTGCATTGTCATCGGTCCTTGACAGGTGTGCAAAGTTTGAATGAAATCTGGTCATTTAAAGTGGGTCAAAATCGCGCTATAAGGAGTCGGTTACAAACAAACATACAAGTGAAGCTAATATAAAGCGTGTAAAAAAACATAGCACCAAATTCCTACAACAATAGTCTAACAAAAATTTAACCACTAGGTAGGTATACATACAATTCTTTCCTCGAAGTCTCACCTTGACAGATCTTTGACTCCATGAGTCAGAGCACGGCGTGCCCATAACAGTTCGCCACAGGCATTTGTTATTGTTTTTATAAAGGAAACTCGTTATGTTTGATATACTTAATTCAGTTTTTTTTTTTTTTTTGTTGTTGTATCACGACGAATAATGATGGGAGAGAAGATGGTATGATAACATACAACGTAACTAACATATAAATTGCCTGATTATGTCAGGTGTTCTACAGTAGTACTATTACTATAATACGATATGCTGTTTGAATTTAAATGATAATTTTATGAAAAATATCTATGCTCATCATCGTAGGAAGCCCGGCAGTCTGACAACCAGTCTTACTTATGGGTATATTGTTACACAGTAACTAGTGGTCAGATAAGCAGTCACTTCATGTAAAATACTGATATAAAAGGTAAGCTAACGATGATGATAATCTATGTACATCATTATACAGGATAATTTTTTATCCAGTGCGCAAACTGTAACCATGAATTCAGCATATCATTCCAGACGCCCCAGCGTAAAAAAAATTCGTCGGTTTTACAAAAAAAATATCAGCTGTTCCATACATTTTGACCCCGTAGGTATTGCATTTTTCTAAGAAACGGCTGATTTTTTTTTTGTATAACCGACAAAAAAATTCTGCGCAAGGGGGTCTAGAATGATAAATGCTGAATTCATGGTTACAATTTACGCACTGAATAAAAACCTATCCTGTATACAGGGTGTCCAGTAAATAGCACGACATACTGCAGGGGGTGATAGCTTGGGTCACAACCTATCAATACAACACAATATATGTTCAGCAAAATCTTACGGATTTACAGTTTTACAAAATTTTCCGAAATACCGAAAAATCACTACCTTGAAACAGATTTTTAAGCATCTCGTAATGAAAAAATCCTTTTCTAGTACTTTTTTTTACATCAAATTATTCGTGAATAGTTACTTTACTCATTGATAAGTCTTTTTTCTATCAAAGACAAGAATGTTTTCAAGAAATACTATTTTTTGTTTAAATTTGCACAGAACTATTTTTTTTTATTCTTATCACTTAAGTTTAACATACAGTGGTGAAAAAAAAAAAGTAAGATTTTGCTGAACATATATTGTGTTGTATTGATAGGTAGTGACCCAAGCTATCACCCCCTGCAGTATGTCGTGCTATTTACTGGACACCCTGTATATCAGGCAGTTATATTTACAGTAGAATATACATTGACATATACACAACACTTAGTAGAACAAATTGAATAATTTGGACCATTCTCATCTTCTACAGTAAATTTCTTTGTACATTAAAACAATACACTAGTAATGATAAAGGCATCCATCGGTTACCTCGTCATCACCTTCCTGCCTTTGTCCCATGACACTTGGGTTCGGCGCGACATGTTTTCTTCTTCGATTCCCCCCATGTAAACCGGCTCGCTATCACTCTTCTTTTCTTTCATATCATTCATAATCTGATACATCTGATGATTTTGACCTCTGAGTTTGTTTCGGCCTTTCTTCTCAGAGTAGTCAGAAAACGCCGACCTTATCTAGTTTAAAAAAATATGATTGACGTGTAAAAGTGTTTGTACAAACCTACTTACAGAAATAAAATCATTTATCATTTATTCGTCACACAATCCATCTATCTTTTCTTTAGCCTACACCTCCATATTTCTGTCCTCTTCTTCCACCAAATTTATATTCATCGCTCATTCACCCACATTCGCTTCCTCCCTCCTCATTACAATTCCTTTTTTCAACGTTTCCTATCACTGGCGACACTTCCAAACTTTGCCCTATATATTATTTTCTTACTATATACATTTCCGTCACTCCACACATCTCTCTCAACATTCTCATCTGCACTGCATCTGTATAATCTTATTTAATCCGTCTTCTTCACAGCCCATCAATCAATTACCCACTTTCCACAAACAACTAAAAGTCCATAAATTCTCTTCCCACCGACCATAAACCACATTTATCAAAATCCGTCATTCAATTAAATACCACGAAAAGAAACTAACTTTCAAAATCACAAAATAAACAAACCAGTTTGAAAAAACTCGTCATCATCAATCAATAATGTCCAAATGGAAAAGTTTAGAAGATAACAACACACAAACAGATAAACAATGGATGTCATTAAGATAGGGTTATGTTTTTAGATTGAAAACAAACTTATCTTGAATGCATTGATTATAATTTATCTGTGGTAGAATTCCGGGATGTTTCCACAGATGATCAATGCATTCATTCATTAAGGTTTAAGATATTATCAATTGCCCACAGGAGGTAATAGATTCAGAAATTTCTCAGAAATCCTCCTAACTCTCGATTATATACGTTAGATACTTTGCGTATTTAATATATATAATACATCAAAATTACCCTTTACGGAATATTTTCCTTTTTTCTCGTCTTCTTTCTCTCTGTCAGAAGGCATCGCAGATGCGTTGCCATCCAAGAGACAAAGCTCAAGAACCTGTACTTCAGCACCCACATATATTCAGCGCCATACCCTTCAAACTTGAACGTAGCAACGCTGTTTGGTAGCAGTTACAGATAGACTGATTGTAAAAGAGTAACCGTGGAGTTTCTAGCCGGCTCTTACCTATAGGAAACGACCAATTGGAAACGTGCACCTAGCTTCTGACGTTTCATAAGTACCCATGTAGATTATTGTGAAATAAAATATTGTGATTCACCAGAGTAGCTCAATCACAAACAACTCGTCTACTGTTGATGCCTCGTTTTCTAAATGTTTACCTTCAACCTTTTATCTATACTCCACCATAAAGAGCGATTTGTTTAGAAAACTGGTCGTCGACAAGTAAACAGCTTGGATTTCTACACAGTTTTCTAGTTTCGCTCTCATAGTTATTTACTTGGATGTTATACCAGTTTCTCATAAATATTATGAGAATTCTTTACCATCGGTAAAGTTTTCAACAGTTCTCTGAGAAACTATACTCCATTTGTTTAGGTAGTTAACTAAAGGTAAACAATCTTGATATGTCTTTTTATATAAAATAAATCGTATAAAAGACCAACAAATATTATTTAAATTAAGTTACTTACCTAACATCGGTTTAAGTAAATACCTAATTGTAAACATTTTTAGATTCAATTTTTAGACAGTTTTTTAGATAAAAGACATGTTAAGATTGTTTACATTTAGTTAACTACCTAAACAAATGGAGTATAGTTACTCATTTCTCGTATGAGTGACTAATGAAATAAACTCGTAACAATTTAACGACAATAATTAAAGAATAGGTCACGGACAGGTTACATTTGGTAGGTCATGGGCATTATAGGCATTGTAGTTTTGGTATAATGTATTTACATAAATACATAACCTAACGCGTTCCTCTTTTTTTTCTGGCTGGGAAATCATCCAATGACATCTACCGCTCTAGGGTGGTGCGGAATGGCGTGTCAGACTTTTACTGAATAAAACCCACACATGTTCCTTCAGTTGCCTATATGCCAGGGCCACGGTATCTCTTTCGAACAAATCTCGCGTCTCTGGCATGACGCCTTCCTATAGGCGTATTGCACGAAGTTAATTTTTAACACGCTTTTATTAAACTGGTATGTATGATGTATACGTATCTTTGAACGTGATTTCCAACCTCTTCAAAACGGCGGATCAATTTGAAACTTTGAACACTTATGAAGGATCGATGGTGATACAATAATTTTATAAAGTCCTGGCCAGTATCACCAGGACAGAAAAAAAAAAAAAACAAAAAATCCGCTTTTGTAGGTAGCCTTACTAAAAAATAGAAAATAAATAATAGTTTAAAAAAACACGTACTTTTTAGTTTGATTTTCTTATATGAATGCGTGGTTTTAAGTTTTTTTTTTTTAATTTATTATTATTTATTCCAGAAATACGTATCAGGCAATATATTATCTACAAGAGACAATTTGCACGATTCCAGCGACTAAATTAGTGCGAATCCACTAATAAGCCCTAGGGATCAAACGAACGCAATTATATCGCAAAATTCCTCGGTGCACCCTTAAGAGTAAACACTGCCCTGTTTTTCAGACTTTTACCCACTAAAACCCACCCGTGTTCCTTCAGTTGCCTATGCCAGGGCCACGGTAAGTCTGTCGACAGATGTCTCCCCTAAAGTAAAGACGTCAATAAATCATTGATCTCGTGAACGGCAGCCCTGTGTAACAGTGTGTATGTAAACAGTCATAAGTGGGCTATTATACGGGTCGTGACGCGGCCCCACTTAACGAGCTTAAGGCGATGACGATGTGTGAACGGTTCATCTGACTGACATTGTTGGAAAACTCGCGGGCGGTAATTAGATATGATAAGACTGTTGGAAATTGTAATTTTTACAGTATTATTCACAGGTTTTGTTGGCGAGACAATTGGAAGTGAGGAGAGAAGGGCTTGTGGCTAAGTAATATCAAAAGCACGGGTCGATTGATCAGGTTAAAATAATATGTAAGGATGAAGTGTGATTTCTTACAAAAAAACTAAAATGAATAACTTTCCAAACGACCCACATTTTCTTAACTTATTTAATTCAAGATGAAGGACCCCTCTTGAGATTTCGATTCCTCCCTATCATTCGTTGTGTTCATCCCCCGTTCGCCAGTCACGTGTCTTCTGCCCATCGGGCAGTTGATCAACCTGTTTTCCTGATGCCTGATGACCTATTTCATGCATAAATATACGTAAATCGTCTATACCTACTTCACCGAGTTCAAAAGTAAACACCCATTTAAATACCAAGAAAACTCCTGGAATTGGATTAGTTTTACTGCCTTCCCGTCCTTAACTTATTAAACTTTTTACATCTCCCGACGATTGCGAACCCTTTTACTGCGTCCATGGTCCGGTGTAATCGGTTATAAAACTTTAATATCATCGTGTATTAGTAATATTGTTGTAAATACCAGTAGTAAAAGTTTTAATGCTACTGCTGTTACATTGTATTGAAATGAAAAAAGCCTGTTGCAAGACGCTTACAGCGAATTTAGGTATCAAAATTGTTATGGAATGTTGACACTAACAGATCTTGAAATGCAGTTTTGATATGTTCAGCACGTTAGTAGAAGGTAACAAAGTCACCAAGGGAAAAGTAGATAGCTATGGGGGAGACCTTTGCCAGAAGGGCTTTAAAACAAGATGAAAATACGCCTGTTGTTGAACATAGCATCATCTGACTATGTTGCGATCGGCTTCCAGTCTAACCGGATGCTGCTGAATACCAGTATTTTACATGGAGCGACTGCCTACCTGACCCTCACAACCCAGTTACTGGGTAATACGATACCCCATGGTAAGACTGGTTGTCAGACTTTCGGCCTTCTAACAACCCATTTCCTGCTGTTGAACATATCTCAGCCAATTTTACATTTTAAAAACTTAAATGAAATGTATGCTTATTCGACTTTGCATCAAATTAAAGTAAATTCGGAATTCTAACATCATTTCCAACTAGATTCGCTTTATAGACCAACTATTTTCCAGAAAACCGTATCAACGTCCATTCCATAATGAACTTTAAAAGTTATCAGAACAGTTTAACTGCCATGTTGAACGTTCAACTTACTGCTAACTGACTGGGAATTACGAGCACCTGTTAAACTTTAAAACTAACTAGATCTAGATGAAAATCAGATAGCTTAAGTGGCATATTATTACGTTAGGTCAGAACCTATCCAACACAAACAGAGCAGAGAGCAGTGGAGACGAATTTGATCACCACTGCTCTCAAAACGTTGAAGGAACACATCGTAACGAAACCTGTCCTAGAACAAAACAAAATCGAAGACATCTGGGCCACGTGGTGGATTACGACTCACTTCCTCTCACCGAGAAGGAACCTGTGTGCCTGTGTGCCAGCAGTGGGAACATTATAGGCTGTTTTTGATGCTTATGCTAATACAAAACAGTAATGAAAAGAAAGGCTTTGTACTTTTACTAAATGAGAAGCACCGTCTGTTGACATGGCGATGCCTGAGGATCGCATAATTATGTCCATAATTAAACGTCATTTAGCTGAATGAAATGAAATTAAATGTTTATTTATGCAAGTAGATCATTTTAAACTCTTTTGTTGATCAATATCTTTCACAGTTTTATCTCAGTCTTCATCTGTCAACAATAGCTACTGTTGTCATACATTTTTGGCAAGTTTTTGAGATTTGTATGTAGCCGAGGTGAGACTGCTACTAGATTTGAGCGTTCTTAATTATGAAAATTGGCTTTCTGATCTGCAGGACATTTGTGTTGGCCATACGCGAAACCGCCACATAGTTATAAAATCATGTGTTCAATCTAGCCTGCATAACATTGCAGATAAATGATGCTGATGATTGAACTTTTGCAATCTCTACGTCATAACAACCGTTGGAGGATCACTGCTGGACAAAGGTGTCCTCGAAGCACGACCTCAAATTCCTAGTTTTACTTGAAATTAATTGCAGGTGACAACTGAAGTATCCATCATAAATTTGAAACCACTATCTGACGTTTCTTTGCACATAAAAGTACTATAAACCTCAAAGCTTCTGTGCGACATCTCGTTTATATCTCACACCTTATTAAACCAAGTCTGAAAGGGTTATAAAGTTACAGCAAGCTCATCTAAGAATAGGTGAGCCCTATTCTCGTTACTGTCGTAATATGGGACTTTAGGGACTATATCAGATTCACAGGCAGTAGGTAATAAACTCACAGTTTTAATGACCACGATTGTGCATTCATTATGTGTGGAATTAGGTTGTGGCTCGTTGCCCATGTGCTTAAGCATTTCCTTAGTCTATTCCTAGGGTAGACTTTGCAAAGGCATTTGATTAGGTGGTGTATGTTTTACGACTTGCATTCCACCAGGATCTTTTTGTATCTACTGTGATCATTGGATGCCTATACAGAAATTCAAATGTCTTAGTATAGAATTTGAGCGTTTCTGGTATCATGCAATTAGCAAATACATCTGGAAGATAGATGAATTGTGTGAGGAATTATATGAAAGAGAAGGGAGTGCATGATAGCGTCACGGTTAACAGAGGAGAATAGAAGAAAAAAGTGTTGGGCTAACACCCAGTAACACAGGGTAGGAGCAGAAAGATGATGATGATAATGGTATCATGCATCCACTGTCATCTTGAATTCAGAAATATTCAGAAAGCTAGATTTTTCCTACTGACTTACCATATAATTTAAAATTATAGTTCGCTAATAAATAACTTTAAACATACATGAGATATTAAGATGTCTCTGTTCTGTTTCCGTCTTAGAACATGATAATCAAATGAACTATAAAAATATCGTCAATATCGTTTAATCTCGAAAATGGTACATGAATTAGCCATTCAATAAACAATAGGAAACAAATAGAGGAACCAATCATTCATAGACTACACTAACGTAGAACTAATACTGTAAACTAATAGATAGTTCAATCTAAGGTTAAATGAACAGTCTTATAATCGATTAGCAGTGCCATCACGTCTGCATAGAATATGTTTGTTTTGCTTATGAGACGGGCCCGTGGCTAAATGATAAGAACTGAATAGGTCGATCGAAGGTTGCCGCGGTTGATCTGTGGATGCGACCATCCATTACATATTGAGACCTCTTCGTGCCTCGACAAGCACATCATGAGATGATTTAAGCTAGACCATCACGGGAGCAAGCCGCCTCCATGTCAGCTCAATTTGTAGGGACCAATACTCGGACAGGACACGGATGCATAGCGTAGCGTGAACTGGTTCATAGAAATAATCCTGGACACGTAGACCGTGTCCAGGATTATTTCTATGAACTCATCCTAAAGCCATTGGTCCCGGCTGTCATTTATAGAACTTTAACAGTTGTTAGGGGTCTTCAGAAGCCCGAAAGTCTAGCAACCAGTCAGCAAGGGGAATCCTGTTTCCGAGTAACTAGCTTATTGAGGTCAGAGATGCAGTGGCTCCATGTAAAATACCGATATTCAGCTGCATCAGCATGCAGATTGCTAATGAGACTAATTATGACTAATGATAACCGGATGAAGAAGCTTGCATGTTCATTAAGGAGTTTACACAAAATGTGTGAATCAGATGTGCATCATCTCACAGTATAGATACATTGCTCAAGTCTTACGTAGTTGCCTTTAGGGTATTTAACTGAATATACGTATATAAACAGTTGGCATGTGTTATTTAACATGAACGTCTGTGGAACAGTATGACTATTATGTTCAACAAAACCTAATTTCGATAAATGATTAATGACTTTATTTCTGTAAGTTGGTTCGTACAAACACATTTAAACGTCAAAGAAATAGTAAATAAGTTCGGTGTTTCCTATCCAACTCAGAGAAGAAAGACCGAAACAAACCCACAGCTCACAGTCTCTTTAAAGTCGAGATATAATCTTGGTCAGATCATGTGACTACCAGGCGCGGCCCGAGAGGGGGATTCTAGGGGTCATGACCCCCCCCCCCCCCCCCAAAGACAGTCATGCTGTCGAAACCCTGAACGATTTGCCTGTCTTACTATCTTAAAATTGTTCTCACTTGAGCCACGGAGACTCCGATGGACATTTGCAAAAAGATTATAACCCGGGACATCATTCTGATCAGCAGCGCTTGCGACTACTAGACCAAAGAGGATTTACCTTCCTAAAAATATTCTTCAGTACTAATGGTGACCCCCCCCCCCCCCCAAAATGATAGGCTGCGACCGCGCCTGGTGACTACCATGTAGTTTAGTGTCTGAAATGGTCTTTTGAGGAAAGAACCGCACAGATTTGAGTGGACCTGTCCAGTCGGTGCAAGCATTTACAGTAAGCGTGAAGTTCAATCGTGATCTAATCTCATCGCCAAAAACATCGAGAATTGTCCCTCTGAAGTGACACACCCACATAATTTCAATGCACACGATATTAAATTATCTGAACTAGAGTCGGTCGTGCGCATATACATATATTATGATTTTGTGATTACGAGTGACTATAATCGTCTTCTTCACAATATTTATAAATCAACAACTGCTAAATCCAAAATATCACCTGGCAGACACTCAGAAACGTTTGTACTAAATAATAAAAACTAAATTAATCTTGGTGACGTCTATGATTCGCTAAATCGAGATTCACAATCTTGTAATGAACTCACAAAGGCTTGATAGTGCATTGCGATGACTGATTAAGTGCAAAATACTGTGGTGGTGACTTATCATACATCTATAGTTTGAAAAATTCAGAAATATCGAAGGGAAAGAGAAGTGAGGAGAAAGTAAAACCAATGATAACAAGAAATAAGGGACCATCGAAGAGAGATAGGGACATACCGAAAGAGAGAGAGAAAGGTGAAGAGTGATAGAGGTGGGGGGGAGTAGAACAAACTGTAAAAAGAAATAAGAGACCAAACAATGATCGAAAACTGAGTGGAGAGCTCACATTTGCATTGTTTCTGAAGCCATGACAGAGGTAAAGAAAAGCCCATGGAAATATCTGGTGGATAGATTTTTATTTTCAGTCATGATCGCCAGTAATACAGCAAGGCAGGAGGTCTTTATCCTAAGTTATTTGAATTCGGCATTCATGTCTTCTTCACAATGCACTATTTGACAACCTAAGAGATCCGGTCTTTCCCAGTTGCAAGTTTTGTAAAAGGAACTGTATTTCGATTTGTGTAAGGATCTTATTTTAAAAACGTGCTCGATGGTTTAAACCATACCTAACAAAAAACCTTATTTTGTAATCATACCGTTTTTGTCTTGCATTGCTTACTAGACCTCAAGTTCCTTTATAAAATAATCCAACCTGACGAATAAAGTATGATCAACATCCATTTTGATTATTTCAAAACCCATTTAGGTTTCGCCAGAATTCATTGGATTAAATGTAACATTATTTTTGTAAGAACCAAAGTTTTTTGCGCGTTTCCTAAATCGCCACGCAATCGAAACAGTCGCGTTTTTTTCTACGATCCCATTTCAGGCCCCTGTGTTGCGTTTGATAATGTAATTTAAGATTTTTTTACTTGTATTGGCTTGTATACAATGGTCTTTGTTAGACACACTTGAATGCACAACACACTTTGTTAATCATCAAAGTACTTGAATAACCCTCTTGCATCGATGAGGTAAATCGACTGATCTATGGGGGTTTAGAAATGCATCATCACGACCCTGCTACTTTTATCCCAATTTATTTGGAATCGGTGAAGCATTTGTTTTCTTTTTCAATACCTACACCTTTATCAGCCCTCATGTATGTAATATTATGACTCACATTTTTGTTTTAACAGGTGGAACCCCCATAATATATTAACAATGAAACACTATCACTAACAACATTGGAAAATTGTAATCGGTCATATTTGTGACAGACATGGTTCCAACTCGTGGGAGGCCTTGCAACTCTACCTCTTCCGGTACGCAGTCGCTACTCCAGAACCTTTCTGATCTATTCTGCGCGCAATATGCCCTACCTACTGCTACTTACCTTTGGCAATTCTTCGGGCTGTCGGTTGCCTTAGTTCTCCTATGGATCTCTTCATTCCTGATTCGATCACGCAGGGAAACTCTAAGCATAGGCATCCATTGCCTTTTGGGTAACTTTTTAATAAGACACATCGTTTTTAGTCTTCTTCTATTTTAAAAGCACTAACGGTTCAAGAGTATCCTAAATAAACACCTAAAGAGTCATGTTTACGGAATCTAGCCAGACTCATTTGACAAAAACGACTAGATATAACACACAACACATCGTCTGAGCATTACCGGTATTACATACTTGTTTATTTTAGTTGCCAAGCGCACTAACACGTAACACTGAATAAAATGTGGACCATCTTGAAATAATAGTCGACCGCCACGCGATGAGTATATAAAAGTATATTTATGTTCCACTGAATATTTTTATTGCTGCTAATTTTGGAGGGATCCCGTCTTATAATGTGTGGGACATCATTTAGAGTATTTTTGCTCATGTTGTTCTTGGTTTTATACTGAAGAAAGTGACGTATGCGTTTTTATTGCCAGAGTACGCTTTGTTGACCATGCGCTCAATGCGAAACTAGTTTGTTTAGACACGGTATGGTGAGATTCTCAAGTTCATGGCTTTTTATGGACATCTACGTCGTCACATACATTCGATACAGTCTCAAATATACATCTGCCTCATACTAAGCATTCAATCTTTCTACCTCCTAACGGACTGGCTAATATTTTTACTACGGCAGGAATCATTCTCAAAACATTTGTGTTGGCACTAAAATAGAGTGTCATTTATGATATATACCATACTTATGCAATATAGATATAAAAATGGGAAATTTGATATCACAATCAGCGATCTTATCTTATCTTTGGATGGATTTAAAGGAAGAAGGAGAGACAACACTGGAGATACTCTATTTGTATGTGTAGAGATCGCAATAAATTACACTTTACAATTTTAAAGTATGTCGTAATGTCTCAACAGTATTTTTATCAAATAAACGAGAAACTAACATTCCAAAAGATTTGGAAACTAGGCCACCGAAGCCAGTTTCCAACTTCCGAATTCACCAAACCAAATCAAATGACTTCAATGTTTACATCCTTTTGCCATCAACCCAATTATGAGCGTTACGTCACACGATTTCTTAATATCTTTCATTTTATTACGGAGTTAACGAAGCAGTCATTAAGAGTATTTCCTCAAGTACGCTTGACCTTAACCGTCATGTAATCAGAGATTACGTAGGTTGTATAACATCGTTCATTGTGGAAACGATTTTCTGCTATAATATATATATGCTATAATATATTATAGTAACAATATGCGATTACTGTTATTAACTTCAAGGATATTATGGTGTGAAGTTTAAGGTGGAATTGCAAATAAAGCGGTTTTGAGTATTTAGAAAATATAATGTTTCTAAGTCAGTATAATGTTAGACTACATTTTATTTTAGACCTGTGTCACAGGCTCGTTGAGTGGAAGCTGGCCCATCGATTGCTATATTTTGCGTGTTATACACAAAATATAGCAAACGATCGCAATGCCTTTCATTTTGACAGTTCAACAACGTAAATAGCGGAATGAACGTGGCTGACGTTATTTACGTTGTTGAGCAGACGAATTGTTTAAACTAAGTAATTGATGTTTTCTACCATGAGTGTAGTTTTCATGGTTTTCGAGTATGCTTAAGCCGATAGTAAGGACAACATGAGGTTCGAGTATTATCTAGATAGAGTGAAGGACATGACATTCGTAGTTAAAGAAAAAGCGTAAGGAACTTTGCTCCTGAAAGGCTTATTTCAAGATCTTAAGACTTAAAGAGAAACAGCAGTTCTGCCTAGATCAGATACAGTTCGATGGAGCCATAGGGTATCAAGTCTCTAATAGTATCGCACAAGATAATGTAAGTGGCATATATGCTTCACCTTATACGGTAACTAGGACAGTTTTCCAACACTACCATGTCGATACTAGAAAAAGAACCTTACTGGTGCTAAATTAGCATTTTCGTATGGGAATGGAAGAAACAATGTATCAATTGCTTGTCATCTTGCTAGTGTCGAGTATCTTAACTGATGAGAAAAAATATGAACTGGCAAGCCATGTAGACCAGTTGGAAATAAGACCTCATTTAGTTCATAAGGTTGGAAGAAACTGTCATATTGACGGGTTAAATAGATTTGCAGTCTCATTTGATGATTTAGCAACATCTGGAAAAATCTCGGATATGAATCCAGATTTCAATTTAGATATAACATGGACGTAGGCGCTCAAACCAGCAGGCATTTTGATAGTCATCATTTGCCCAGCCTTTTGCCAACTATGTTGGGATCGGCTTGAAAACTAACTGGACTGGGTAAACACGATACCCCTTGGCTGGTTGTCAAACTTTCAGACTCTTGATTGTCAAATATGAATAATGACAGCCCGGTGCTTACAGAGTCAAGTAAGGCTTTCGATTTCATGGATGATCAGCAGAGGTCGGAGTAGGTAGACTGATTTTACGTATTCGCATCATGAATAGTCATAGAAATCATAACAAGGATAAGCCTTTTTTCCAGGATTTCATTTTGGTACTTACGGGATTGAATCAAATATTGTGAAAGTAAGGATTTTTAAACTAGGTACTACATTAGAAATTTATAGAATGCGATAGATAAACTTTAAATTTTTTTATTTTTTTACTGTAGAAGGCCGGTCTCCTATATAGTACTATTATAAAGACAGCAAAAGGATAAACATTTCTTATTCATATTGATGTATTCTTTATTCTACACATTACAACATTTGAAATTAGTTTCAAAATACCGGAATCCCAGAGGCTCATCCGTACTAATATATACGTGCCGGTTCATTGATCCCATTTCAATCTACCTACTCCGACCTCTGATGATCAGCCATCCACGGACCGAGCTCTGCAAACCTATGATATGATACGACAAGCCCCGCGGCATTTAAACAGTCACATTTAAAAATGAAGAATTCCTGTTTATCAGGGTCAGTAAAACTAAGGCAGGAAATCTGGAGAAGCGTGTTTTGTTGTGACCATCAGTTGTCATGGTCTAAACACACGTGCCCCGCCTATGTTTTGCACACGTCGACCCTGAGAGTAACGACAGATCTGGGAACGCTAGTCTGAAAACATATGTACTCTGTTCATAGCGCCTGAGATGCAAAACAGATTCAATGTGAATACATACATTAGTACTACTAAACAGCTGTAGGAGGACTGATGACAGGATGGGTTCACGTCATTATAAAGTCTTCTGGGAAAACCTGCATGAATTTGGTGAAGGTATGAAAGAATGGCGTAAAAGACACGGCGCTGCAGTAAGACTAAAAGGCTCGTGGTGATGAAACTTTATTAGTAGTGGGCCTTGAATTAAACTTAGTGTTGGTCTCATTCATAATTTGTGCCGTAAGACGTCCACAGCTGGACAAAGCCAAATTTAGGGAGCTTTGCCGTTATCACCACACTTGGCATTAAGCTGGTTGCTAAGGCGGGTTGGCGATCGCATATACTGCGATCGCCAACCCGCCTTAAAATGCATAGAGAACGCTGCTGTCCATTCTCTAGTAAGTCTCGGTAAATCGGGACCGAATGACGGGTTAGCGTGCTTCCCGAGGCACGAAAGGGTCTTTGGTATTTAAAGATGGTCACCCATCCACGGACCAATCGTGGCAAGAGAAGCTTTAACCAATCGATCTACTCGTGTGATTGTTAATCACTTAGCCACAAGCCTCTCACGATGGAGAAGAATTGTTAACTCACAAAAACAATAGGAACTGTTTGTGGAAATCAGCAAAAATGGATCACTTTCAACAAAATCATGACGATAAAATATATGTACCTAATTGCCAAAACAATACTACAATGAAATGATACAACAACATTATCGAGCTGTAAATGGGAGCGTGATAAGTTTCCTATTACGTGGTAACGCGGTTACTGCAAGGACATCTGGTGTCATTGCGGTGAAGTAAGAGATCCGTTCAACTGATACCTACAGATATAATGTCCATTTATTATTATGTTGTATGAGTAATCATTATTAACAAGTCCACGTACGTACGGATATAAACATATCTTGACTAGAGACAAAAATGCAGTTGAATTTTCAAGTCTCGCTTTGCGCCGAGAGTTCTTCTTCTAAACGTGTCGCTAGCAATCTAATCTAATATAGTCAGCCCAGAATTTGGCTACGAGCTTAGCACTTTCAGAGGCATCCATCAAGCCATCAACTCCCGTAGCGTGCAAACAGCAGGACATGCTGGACAAAATATTAAGTGCCGCATTGTTTGTGGGACAGCACCACATTTACATTCCAGGGCGGAGCCATCTATGAATTTCCACTTATACAGGTTCTCTCTACTTTGGCCTACTTGAGTCCGGAGTATATTTAAAGACTTCCAGGAAAGCCAAGGCAGCTCGTGTTCAGGTGCGAGATTTTCAATAGGTGGAACGAATTGGTTTGGTAGGGAACACGGAATAAAGAAAACTAGAGGAAGTGCCCCTCAGATATCGCGCGCGTGTCAACATTAAGCGCAGATGCGCAGCATTTAGCTTATTAGCCGTCAGATACTTGTCGCGATTGGTTGTCGCAGAAATACGCGAAATATTACAAATTATGCCTTGTTGTGCGGTTTTGACCTGCAAAAACGAAAGCAGAAAAAAATGTATCTTGTGGAGGTGTATCCTATCATCAGTAACTACTAAACTTTGTTAATTTTTAATATAATTGATTTTAATTGCAATACCACATGTTATGACTTCAATGCAAACTATAAACAACCTTATTTTCATTGACACAAAGTCTTAATGCACTTAGTCATCATCGGGAAAATCATAACCAAAATTCTAGTAACTTCGACGCTACTCGATTAGGCATGGGACACATCCGTAATGTAGGTCGGTATCGATAATTTTGTCTGGTTTTAGTAAGGATTCAATAGCTCACATAGCTGGTTATATAATAAGACAGTTGATTAAAAAAATTAAGTGTGATTGATATTTGCGTTAGTGCTTAGTAACAGAAAAAAAAAACAATCATTACATAGATTTATTATAGCTAAAGATAGAAGGGGATTATTATACCCATCAGAATCTGTGATTTAAGATATGTCAGATGTCCGAAATATTTTTAAAAGACGGTTACATATTTAATAAAGATTATATCATGGCTAAAATAATGCGCCAGTTCATTGGGTCATCGATATTCCAAAACATAAGCTATCATCAATTAGGGGAATTTCTTACGTCTAATCATATTACTGACTTAATGAAAGCTATCACAGCAAAATATATTAATATACGATTTCATCACCTATTAAAATTAAACATAAAATTATAAAAACGGCAAGTAATTAAATAAATATGTGTTATTTCAGGGTAAGTAAATATTTTTAGTACTATCTGTTATCGTTTCATTTATCGTTAGCTTCTATCAGCGGTTTCGCCCGCGTACCTGATTTTATGAAAATAACATTACCCCCCTACATACAAACATACAAATACCTCTTTAACATTGATATTTTAACGATAATCAACCTTTTCCGTTATTAAGCATTTGTATGATGTTAACAAATTATTACATTGCTCACCCGAATAAATTACGTAACATCAATATTAAAATATCGATATATGTCTACATCTCTTACTTTTGTTTTGCTACTCACCAACAGAGATTACAAGTGCATGTGAATATGACATCTATTTCAAAGGAGCTAGCGTTCTGAATAGAATGAATTGGTTACAGCGCCATCTAGCATTGAGTTGCTGAACTCGTTGTAAATTTGTCTATCTAAAGTTTTTAAACGAAAAACGTCTTTATTGTGTGTGTCATGTCAAATAATAACAACTTTCATGCGTTGTAATACGACTTAATTTTTGAAAGCAATACGAAGATGATTTGTAAAAGTTGCGTGTGTAATTTGTAGCCAATCATATCACTGTTTTTTATGTGTGTAATGGACAATTTGCTATGCAAATGTGTGAGTTTGGCGACACTGGTTCCCGTGCTTAACCAGTGTAAGGGCACTTCTCTGTATTCTTTGTTCTGTGGTAGGGAATCACCATGTCGCCACAGGCTTAGTCGTTCCGTAGACCGTTCGCCAGTGAGTGGGTGGACACACTTCATAAGGCTGTGACGGCTTTTCAGCCTGCGCCGAGAGTTGACAAACCAACAGTGAATTTTTTCGACGTGCTGGGATGCAGTTGTTTGTTGGATTCTAAATTCACGGTTCAACCCTGAGAGTTGAAATTCTAAGCATGTTTTTTGAAAATCCAGTACAGCTAAGCAGTGCGATAAAATCTCTTAGCGATTATATTTACATCCGTGCGAAGGTGGTCTTTCATATCGTGACAAAGCGCTATTACAAGGATTAAAAGACCTACATTATCTAGCATCGTACGAAGTCTTTAATGTAATGAATAATAAACTAACTTTTGCCAGCGTATTATACACATAAACCTTCTATTGTTATCTATGTAATCGGTTTTTTTTTTTTGTAGGTGGGAAATCATCATATGACGTCTCCCGCTCTTGGACAGAGCGGAGGGCGTGTCGGACTTTTACTGACTAAAACCCACACGTGTTCCTTCAGTTACCTATATGCCAGGGCCACGGTCATTCGAACAAATCTCGCGATCCTGGCAGATCTCTCTATCTAATCCGTTGCTTAGTTTACAAGATCTAAGCGTACAGACGCGGAAATGACTCTGTTTTATACAATGTAGAGATAAAGAAAATCATCATCATTAATATTTCAGCAGAAAGATACTATACTTTTAAATCCGCGGGATAATTACATAACACACTTACAGTAGGCTGTATGTAGGGGTAATCTCTGGAACTTTCAGTCGGATTTGAAACAATATCTTTGAATTTGATAGCCCAATCCTTGAGAAAGTTTACAGGCTATTTAACATCACACTATGATCGTAAGGAGATGTGAAAAAACCAAATAGACAAAGAAAATGCTAAGTAATATCGTGGGCGGGCGATGCGATGCTATAGTAGGTATGCTACTTTTATCAAGAAAAATCGCTGGCAGAAAGTAATCCTACTAATATTATAAACGTGAATGCACACTTAAACGGCTGAAAGGCTGAACGTATCATGATGAAATTTGGCACACAGATAAATTATAGCACATAATTATAGGATATTTCCGAAAAACACAGATTGTTCTTACATAAAAAGCCAACTCAGTTTCAAATCTCATAAACAACCTCGGTATGACATTATGGGTGACATCAGAATCGCCCGCGACATTTACGGAGTATCATTGAGCAGCTTTATCTTACACAGATAACTATCTACTGATCGAACAGATTCTGATTAAATCCTTCTCATAAAACTGAAGTTAATGCTTCAGATTTTAATATGAATAGCGGTTTTATTAATAGCTTCCAGGATCGTAATCTTCCACTAGACTTATCAATCACTAATCTTTATCTTTTAGACTACGTATCCGGTTTTAGATTTTCATTTTTATCTATCAAATGCTTTACTGTGCTCAAGTGTATTATACATCATCATCATCATCATTTCAGCCGAAAGACGTCTACTGGTGGACATAGGCCTCCCCCAAGCACCGCCACTTCGACCTATTCTGTGCTTCTCGCATCCAACGTATTCCTGCGGCCTTCACCAGGTCATCGGTCCATCTTGTGGGAGGCCTTCCAGCGCTCCGTCTTCCAGAACGTCCTTGTATTATACAACGTGTAACATAATTAATGGAGGACCTCATAAACGGCAATTAGAGTATTAAATTAGATGCATAACACAACGACCAAAACTTACTTATTTAAGCCATTATTACTAAGAAAATCGAGAACCGAGATAAAAATAATAGAGAAGCGTGGAAGCAAAAGACATGTTGCGCCGACCCCAAATAAATCGGGATAAGGAAAGGAGAATTATAGAAGATTGAATTATGACGATATTAAGAAAATCGTGTCGACCATTACTTTATACATTTAAAATTGTGTCTTTTGCTTTGTCACTAGATTCGGCGATAGGTATATATATAAATAATTTAAAAAGTTACCCTACCCTCATGATTCAGCAGTCAATTCTGTTTCAATTCTGTTACACCTTATATCTCCTGGGATATAACAAGATCAAATAATTTCATCATCTTATCTCTTCTATTCGAAATTTGTATCGGGAGCACAAAAGTGCATTGAAAAAGGCATTCTAATTTGAAATAATATTTTAAGTAAGTTTATTTTATAATATATAGATAGTTAAATTAGTGTGTATAACATCGTATTGGAACACTTACTGTAAGATGTTATACTTATTGGTGTAAATAAATAAATAAATAATAATCATCATCATCATTTCAGCCAAAAGACGCCCACAGCTGGACATAAGCCTCCCCCAAGCTCCGCCACTTCAACCGGTTTTCAGCTTCCCGCATCCAGCGGATTCCTGCGGCCTTCACAAGGTGATCGGTGCACCTTGTGGGAGGCCTTCCAACTCTAAACATAATATATTTCCAAGATATTCCGGGAGGTATATTAGTTACGTGAGTGAGTCAACGGAAAGCTCTCCTGCATATTGCCTGCAATGTCACGTTCCTCTACAAAGCTAAGAATGTCAGATATATTTGTGCCACTGCGAAGGTTATGAATAAAAGTATTATTTCTATCTGGTAGGTGTTTCTAAAGAGCTTCTATTTTTTTGTAAGGTTATTTAAAAAAAAAACATTTTGTTGGAATTCCATCTTCTGCTTGTACTTGTCAGATGTTACTGTAGCTCACACACTGACATATAACTTGTTGATATTTAAGGAAAAATCGTACACTATTGACTCTAAAAATGTTTGCAAAATGAGCAGCATGTATCTATCTACCATGAAATTATTTTATCTGTTATTGCATTCGTTTTAATCCTTTTTATCTGTTCTGATATATGCATTTAATTCTCAGTGATGAACCGTCTTAACATATATTGCAAACCATTTTAGATTGTTGCCCATTTTTCTCCATACGAAACCACCTTTTGGGCAGACTATAATCAGTTTTATTTTCATGTAAACTTTGACGTTCCAAAGTGGCTTTATCTATTTGAAATAAATGCTTTTACTTTTTCTTGGGGTCGGAGCAATATCTATTTTGTCTTTGATGCTCCTGTGACAGCCACTATACTTTTTTTTTTATCAACCCCTACTCTTCTACACTAACCTGTTTCCTTCTAACCTTTGGAAGTGGTGGAGCTTGAGGGATGTCTATGTCCAGCAATGTACGTCTTTATATTCGTATTTTCTCTAGTCTCCTTTGGCTTCATCAACATTCATATTCATCATCTTACTGCATGCTTTCTCTCACATTGGTACCGATTCCCTTGTTCACAAACTAAACTAAATTTAAGTTCAGTGCATCTTTTTCTTTGTATTTCATTAAGAAGAGGACAAAAGAAAAATTTTAGTTTAAGGGAATCGGCACCATTGTCTTATAAATCAGCAACAGTTATTTACTCCTTGAAATATACTACAAAATGTCTCAGCACTACACAGAAAACGAGCAAGGAACTTTATCTGTACTTTTATAACCTATATAGAGAGTGGGGACGTAACAAATTAAGATTTATACCAGTACGAGAGTAATGTCTCCCTAGTGAATTAAAAACCTTCGCTTTTCTGTGAACATTCTCGAAACTATTTTAGACCGTATCCTTTAGAAATTCTCGAAGGTTTCTTGATAATGTTCTTAAGAGCTCGCATTTAAGAGTACAGCGTTTGCAATGAACTTAAGCCGTTTAAGGCTTAATGTAGTTTGTATGAGTATACGATATAAACTAAAGACAATGCTAGTGATAGAAATAAAGATCGTATTTTTTTTTTCTTTTTAGGACGTTATCAGAATGCACATTGTACAGTCAATAAATTAAAATGTAAGGCACCCCTTTTTTGTATGGGAAATCAACAAATGACTTCTCCCGCTCTGGACGGAGCGAGAGGTGTCAGACTTTTACTGACTAAAACCCACCCGTGTTTCTTCAGTTGCCTGTGCCAGGGCCACGGTAACTCCTTCGAACAAATTCGAGTCCCTGGCAGTTGCAAAAAGAAGTAAAAAGTGTATAAAGCACCCTAAGGTTCAAAATTACTTGGACTTCATTATTGGAACGAAGTTCCTTATTGATAGATAGAGGGAGAGAGGGAGAGAGAGAGAGAGAGGGGGCGAGCGGGAGAGGGGGAGAAGGGGAGAGGGAGAGAGGGGAGAGAGAGAGGGAGGAGAGAGGGAGAGAGAGAGGGAGAGAGAGGTAGAGAGAGAGGGAGAGAGAGGGAGAGAGAGGGAGAGAGAAGGAGATAGGGAGAGAGAGAATATTTTTGTTGAGTGTATACAGGTTTTTTGTAAATAATAAATAATAAAAAAATTATAACTATTATGAATCCTGGAAAGGAACTTAGTTCCATCCGGGTGTCCCTTGACACCTCTAAAGTTTTTTTTTTCATCTACACATTGTCAATACTTTTAAACAGTTGACATTATTTAAAGGTGATATACGTGCCGTGATGCCCCTTCAATTTGCGAAAGATCGGGATTCAAAATTGTTTAACATTTTCACTCCTCGACTGTGAGTACTTACACTGCGTAAGTATCAAACAGGATTTTTCCTTGATTGAACAACGATTAACTTGTTATGAGAATCTACAAGTAAGGACGTTCTAGCACATAAACAAAGTATATTATTATGAGATAAATGTCTCGATTCATCTCAATGGAAACACTATCCGAGGGCTTTAGATATACTTAGATGAAATTAAAGTGTCTTTTTGTAATGTCAAAATAACAGCATTTTACTAAATGCATGGAAAAGTATACACGGTTCGTAGTTTTTTTTAATCTCTCTGTTTGTTTGTACCGGCTAATCTCAGAAACAGAAGAACCAATTTTGATTAAATTTGGCAAGGAGGTATTTCAAACCCTGTGGAAGGAAATATTCTATATTTTTTATCGACACACCACACGGGCGAAACCGCGGGCGGAAGCGAGTTCATAAAAAATAACTCAGACAATGAGTCATGCTTCTCTCTTTTTTAGTTTTCTTTTTATTTATGGTAAATCAATCACAGACCGATGTGACACCAGCTTTTAGAAATCTAGTCATGGCGCTAAACCTACGGTAAAAACCGGCCAAGTGCGAGTCGGACTCACGCACCGAGGGTTCCGTACAAACCTGTAGGTATAAAGTTTTAAATTTAAAAAAATATTTTTATTAAATGATGTAACTCTGTAACTCTTCATCTGTGCTATAAGATATTGCTTCGTACCAAATTTCAAAGTTCTAAATTGCCTGGAAGTACCCTTTAGGTTTTGATTCCCTTGCGAGTTTCGAAAATTTGCGCAAATTTGCGGCATAAACGGCTATATCTTTTGATTGCGTTAGCTTAGACGTTTGATTTTTTCACAGCTCCAAGGGACAGTAAACTTGAGTATTTGATATAAATTTCAGCTTGATAACTCCACGCGTTCCTGAGAAAAAGAGTATTGACAGACGGACGGACGGACGGACGGACGGACGGACAACAAAGTGATCCTATAAGGGTTCCGCTTTTTCCTTTTGAGGTCCGGAACCCTAAAAAACCATTAAGTACATTAGATATAAAACTTGTAATCTACTTAGACATCACGAACTTCCTAGAAATGGCTACGGATATCGATTAACCATTTACCGTGAGCCCACACATCACTGTTAGTTAAACTCACGAAAGCTTTTACCCGCAACTTACTTTCGCAATCTCTCCATAGAATATCGTTTTAGTGACTGTACTTGTATTTTTTATCGTTGGTAATATTATCTCTATGGCTAATAGTATTTAATGCTCCTGCAAACTGACGCGACGCGTGTCTCGTAGATCAATTTCTATGAAAACTTCATGGAAATCGTTCTACAGGAGTCGCGTCGTGCTGTCGTGTCGCGCCTGGTTAAATTAAAGGTGACTAAAATAAAGCTATTATTATCAATGAAGACAGCAATGTTTATTTTGTCTTCGCTGTTCCGATAGAATTCTTCCCTAATTGAAATTGAGTACCTATAAGCTAATTAGCAAAGTCCGATGTTTCGATTCATCATCACCATGTCAGCCGAATGACGTCCACGACTGTGTTTGCCATAATCGCCACGCTTGGCAGGCGGGTTGGTGATCGCAGCATGGTTATAAAATGCATAGAGAACGCTGCTGCCCATTCTCTAGTAAGTCCCAGTTGCCGCTTACGACACACACGAGACGAAATGGGATCGTGCTATTCTTTACGTTAGCCACAACCAAAGAGAATAAAACCACTAGAGAGCGTATAGGCCGATTTCTGCTTAGCACACAACTCACCACTGCGGGCCGGGGGAAGAGGAAGAACGTGCGGCTGCAATTGGTCAATTCAAGGTCAAGTTGCATAGGTATGCCCATCGTAGGGCTGCTCTACTTCATTAAGGGAAAATAGTCGATATCGATAAAATGGATTTTAAAATTGTGATAAATACTCAATTAAAATCAAAGAAATCATATTTAATCAAAATCAATCACTAATAAAATGAAAACTAGAGAATCCAAGAACAAAACTTTCGCCACTATCATATTCGACGAAATAGCAATCAGAAACGGTGTCGAATATCATCCCCAAGGCAGAAGGTACTATAGGCCACGGTAGTTTTGGCGCCAGTTTACAAACGGATTGTCAAGACGAAGCTAAAGAAGCCACAGTATTTCAATTGAATAAAATTTTCATTCATTTTAATTTTAATTTTCGATAAAGACTTTCAGCTATTAAAGGAAACAGCACTAATTTTTACGATAAAAATACAAAGTGAAAGTAAGGGATAGATGCATTAGAATTGTCTAATGAAAGAACGAGACTTTTCCAAAAGACATCAACGCGGGACTCACACAGTGTGCTGGTTTACCCAACCACCATTTTAAATAGACCCCTACGGTGGATCATAATCTGATTAAATCACAATAATTTTTCGTACTGTTTATTTACTGATGAAAAGTTATGCGATCATTTTTGTAACTAGAAGTCTTGGAATGTTTCTCACACCACTTCACCGCGCATGAAGGTATTTTGATGCGTTATAATTGCAGATTTAGTTATATTATTTGCAATAATTTAGCGTGCACAGAGGTCTAACAATTGGTCACAACTAAAATGGCTACTTCAACCGCAGCCTATGCATAGGCGACAAAATACTAATAGTTTTCGAGCGTCGGGGCACTGTATGCGCAGTCAAGTGGTTATATAGTCTTTGGCCACAACACAGAACGTTTTCTAATTAGTTTATAGACTAGAGTACAAAACAACAAAAACTGTGAAAGAGTTAAATAGGAAGGTTTTTCGCTCATGTCTTTCCTCATTATTCGTTGAACCTTTTTGTTTTTAACCGACTTCAAAAAAAGGAGGAGGTTATCAATTCGTCTGTATTTTTTATATTTTTTATGTTTGTTACCTCATAACTTATGACTGGGTGAACCGATTTTGATGATTTTTTTTTTATTTGAAAGCTCGTGCTTCCAAATGGTCCCATTTTAATTTGGTTCCATTCGGACAATGGAATCCATGTGAAAACCATATAAGTCTTAAATTTGCATTAAGTATTGGCGCGACAAATCAACGCATAACGCGATTAGATTAGTGCGGGGTATCTACCATAACTAAAAAGATAAAAATAAAAACTTTTTACAAAAATATAACAACCGACTTCCTTAAAAAAACACAAATAACTTTAATTTCGGAAGTCGGTGGCAAAAAAACCTTAAATACAGATCCTAAGACACCGAATTCCGAAATTAAAGTTATTTTTGACTTTGCAGTGTTTTTTTTTAAGGAAGTCGGTTGTTATATTTTTGTAAAAAGTTTTTACGGACAACGATTATATTTAAACCAGACGTAAAAATATTTAAGGGGTCCGCTAGGACCGATGCCTGCCAGGGTCGCGAGATTTGTTCGAAATAGTTACCGTGGCCCTGGCATAGGCAACTGAAAGAACACGGGTGGGTTTTAGTCAGTAAAAGTCTGACACGCCCTTCCGCTCTGCCCAGAGCGGGAGACGTCATTTGAAGATATCCCACCCACACGGCAGGATTTTTTTACGCATTGGATCTTCAACACACTGCTTAGCGCTGAGAGTTTAAAATCCAACATTGTCTTTTCGACGCGCTGGTATTAGTGTTGCAAAGGACTCGAGTCTTCGAGTCTTAATTTTAAAGACTCGACTCAATTAGGCAAGACTCAGAGTGCTCAAAAGGCTCGGAGTCTAGAGTCAAGCCGAGCCCGAGTCATTCTTAAAAAGGACTCGAGTCTTATTTTCAGGCTCCGAATTTTTCTTTAAAACTCAAGTCCTTTTTAAGACTCGAGTGCTTGACTCTAGACTTCGAGTCTTTTGAGCACACTGAGTCTTGCATGATTGAGTCGACTCTATAAAATAACGACTCGAGGACTCGAGTCCTTTGCAACACTAGCTGGTATGCACTCTGTTAAATTCCCAACTCTCGGTTCAACACCGAGAGTTTAAAATTCATTGCGCGACAAAATTCCACCGCGATATTCTTACGTCCGTACGAACCGAACAGATTAACTAATTGAAACACTAAGCCCACTACATAAGCTACATTATAAGTAAATCCTCACCACTAGTGAAAGCCGGTGGTGCGGGGGCGGCGGGGGCAGCCTCGACGGCCTCCGAGACACCGCACACGTCTCCTTCTGCGAATACACCATCATGCATGTTACTACTTCTATCTACTGTTATAGTATTGTATTAACTACTTCATGTTTTAACATGTCCATGTCATCATCTGGCTAGATTTTTTCAACTATGTTGGGGTCGGCTTCCAGTGAAATCGGAGGCAAATCAAATCAAGATATTTTATTTCACATAAACCTACATGGGCACTTATGAAACGTCAGAAGCTAGGTGCACGGTTCCAAAGATGCAGCTGAATACCAGTATTTTACATGGAGCAACTGCCTTTATGATCTCCACAATCCTTTTTAGCATTTCCATGCACGGTCGTCAAAAGAAATAACTTTCTAGGTTCTTCGGATATAGTTGGAGGTATAGAAAGAAAGACGGACGTTTTCGACTAAAATTTAATTTAATGAATTTACAAAAACAATTAATTTATCAAATTAAATTTCATTCGAAAACATCTATCAGTTTCTTTCTAAACTTCAATTATATCCTACGAGCCTGGTTACTTATCTCGTTTGGTTACTGTAAACATAACATTACGTCACGCCTGCAACCCCCAAAGGGTTTAAGCATAGGTTTACTTCTAGAACATTCACATTTCAGCAGTAATAGGGATGAGTCTATTCCAAGCAGCCGGGCAAAAATCCAGGCTGCCTGAGAAATTCCTAATAGGAAAGCCCAAAAATACTTCGCCCGACCTTGTAATGGATTTATTCGCGTACAAGATTTACAATGCACTGCCTTAGCACCGAGGGTTAAAAATTCAACAGCTTTTTTTTACACTCTGAGATGCACTCTGCTAGATTCTCAATGTTCGGTTCAACACCGAGGGTCGTAAATCGAGTGCATGATAAATATCTACCGCGGTAAATTTACGTCTACGCGACGTGGGTGGTTTCGTACTTTTGAGGGTAAATATGTCAAAGATGTTTGATCTACATTATCGTGCCTACGGCATTAAATAACAATTTGATCCTCAATGAGTCCTCAAACGCCTACAACAAGCTTACGCACTCATTACCAAGTAATTACGTGTTTGTACACCCACGCTACATAGTGAAATTATTCCTAGAAATAGCAGAAGCGAAATTGTCGGCTTCGAAGAAAATTTTAAGTAGGTGGTTGAGGAGCGTCGCTTTCTTTCTGAAGACGTGGGTTTGATGGGAAGAACACATTAACCTTTTGATGTACAGTTTAAAATGTATTTTCCATTATTGGATTCGTTCATTCATTTCGTACTTTCCTTTGTACTTTCACACACTTTAGAAGCTTTTTTTTGTATATTTTGAGACTGTTGGTAAGTTATCCGTCACTTGTCCGTAAAGGTTCATTAGAATCCAGTGTTAGATAGCATCTGTTTGGCATCAATGTTGAAATGGATGGCGTAGTCGTGAGCCACACACTGCTGTCGTTAATTTGTATTTTGTTTATCACGAACTGCCTGCCTTTGGTAATAGCCGCAACTTAGAGTTTTACGTCGTACGTTTGTAACCAGACGAGATGCTTTAGTTTGTGTAAACAATTTCATCACGACTGCTCTCAAAACGGTAAGGAAAACATCGTGAAGAAACTGGCATGTCCTAGAACCAAAAAATCGAAGACGTGTGACATCTAGCAACCAACACTGGGCCCGGGGGGTGGATTACGGTCAACCTCCAATCACAGAGAGGACGCCTGTTTACCAGCATTGCGAACATTATAGGCTGAATATGAACTGTTGCCAATAAATGGTATGTTTTCATTTTACGAATCCTAATTGAACACTCTTACACTTGTTACTGACATAGCTCGCAGAGTAAGCAAGCTGAAGTGCCAGTGGCCTGGCCATGTCTGTCAAAGGACCGATGGCCGGTGGAGCAGACGAATCCTGGAGTGGAGACCGCGTATCGGCAAGCGTAGTGTGGGACGCCCCCCAGCTAGATGGATCGACGACCTTAGGAAAGTGGCTGGGGCAGACTGGATGCGGAAGGCTGAGGACAGGGTGTTGTGGCGCACCATGGGAGAGGCTTATGTCCAACAGTGGACTGCGATAGGCTGAGTTGAGTGAATTGAACACTGACTACCAAGTTTGCCAGGTCGATTGATCATCGTAGTATGTTGAAGTCACTGGTGCCCAACGTCTTGTAAAAACCATTATTTTTTTAGCATGTACGGCGTGGAGTGTTAGGAACTCAATCGATATTGCTAGCCTTTTCCCAACAGATACAGATGCTGCTGAATACCAACGTTTTACGTGAGCCGACTGCCTGTCTTACCTCCACAACCCAGTAACTGGATGATACCCTTTGATAAGAAAATTTTTACAGACTTTCGGGGTTCTGACGAACGATCCGTAATGACTGCTCAGATCCACGAATGCTAGCCGGAACCAACGGCTTCCGAGGCACGAAGGAGTCTCATCATGTAAAGACCGTCACCCATACCCGGAGCAACCCCGGCAAGCATAGCATCAGGTGGCCAGATCCACCCGTGCGGCTAATAATACTTAGCCACGACCCCTCTGAAAATGGAACCCTTCACCAAAAATCACACAAACCCTTTTCCAGTAACTTTTTTTTTATTCTATGTTAAGATTTGTTAATTACGAACCAGTATGCACAAGATACCAATACATTAAGCTTGTCGTTTTGTGAACAGATGTCAATTAATATAACCTAACTAGACACGAAGTTACAAGATCACAAGTAATGAGTCAGTACGCCCACGGCGGCTTTGAGAGTCAACTTATAAGGAGCTTATACTATAAGTTGTGGAGTTGTAGGTAAGCCGTTTTCTAAAGACGGCGACATGGCAACTGATATTCATTTTGACAACTCCTTTTGGGATTTCTGGGCGGGCGAAAATGGTTACAGGTATGGTGAGCATCGGTGGAAACGGCCGCGACTTACGAATTTGAAAGTCGGGGGAAAGATTTCAGCGGAAATATGTCCACTGCTGGACTTAGGCCTCCCCAAAAAGGGGTGTTTGGCGTTATCACCGCGCTTAGCAGGAGGCCAACCCTCCTGCTAAGCGCGGTGATAACGCCAAACACCGCAGTATGGTGGTAAAATGCATAGAGAACGCTACCATTCTCTAGTAATTCCTTTAGTCGCTTTATACGACACTCACGGGGAAGAAATGGGATGACGCTATTCTTTACGTCGGGCAACACACAGAATAGGCTCTATACTTTGTGTAATTTTTTACCACTTCTCTCAAAATGTTGAAGGAAAACATCGTGGGGAAACAGACATGTCCTAGAACTAAAAACTCGAAGATAAGTGTCATCTACCAACTCGAACTAAGCCCGCGTGTTGGATTATGAACCACTCATTCTCACAGAGAGGAGCCCTGTGCCCCAGTAGTTGGAACATTATAGGCTAATTATGTTGAAAAAGGTGAAAAGGGTTGTTCTCATTCGAAAGTTCAAGAGACACTAGTTCTAATCTCAGCAGATTTTGTGGACACTACATATTTGTAAGCCCAGCATAGCCTATTTATACGAATAAGACCAGCGTTATCAAAGCTAGACAACAGCTCTAGCTCTAATTCTATCAGGGCGAGACC
Organism: Aporophyla nigra; assembly: GCA_947507805.1. Lineage (NCBI taxonomy): Eukaryota > Metazoa > Arthropoda > Insecta > Lepidoptera > Noctuidae > Aporophyla > Aporophyla nigra. Next base: position 14,191,642 of record OX382316.1, on the reverse strand, counting down.
AGAATTTCTTTTTCATATCATCTTTCTTCTTCCTAAAGGGCTACCACGTCCAACTACGTATTCCAATAAAATATGAAAAAATAAATGATACTTACGACGTGAACAGAGAGCGTGGGTGCGGACTTCCCGAGCGCGGACCTGCGCATACGCACGAGGTTCGACAGTCGAGGAGTTTTGGTCGCATCTGTAACAACAAACATATTGCCATTAGACAAAAATCCCACCATTTTTTTATTCTATAGTATGGAGGTTTAATATAAGTATATTTTTTTGTAATATAAGCATTTTCTATACCGCCAAACCGTCTGCCAATGCCAAGGGTGGTGATTATGGCAACCCCCCCCCCCCCCCCAATTAGGGGAGGCCTATGTCCAGCACTGGACGTCTTTCGACTTAAATGATGATGATGACAAACCATTTTTAACCAGTCAAAATAGTTGGAAGACTAGTATGACAATATTATACATTTAGCGAAACTGAGAGTTTCGCTTTTGAATGTCAAATAGATACTATTTATTTATTTACATAACACAGATGTGACAGACGTGAGCCTGTAATCCCCGAGGGGTTAAGCCCTAACAGGCGAAAATGTGTGGGTGTACTATTAATAGTACATTCGCAACAGCTTACAGGACTTGAAAGCGGGTGTGACAGAAAAATCTGAGTCCTAGCAGTGGGACCATTACTAGCGGACTATATTATGAATCAATGCTTCCGCAAAAAAACTTTTTACAAAAAAATAAAAACCGACTTCCTTAAAAAAAACACTACAAAGTGAAAAAAATAAAAAAAATACAGACGAATTGATAACCTCCTCCTTTTTTTGAAGTCGGTTAAAAAATGTGAAGCAACGGTGCGGGACGCGATTCTGGTAGGATAATTCCATGAGGTTTTTTCATAGGCGTCAGTAGCGTCAGGGGAGTCAGAGTCGTCTCGCTGTCACGTCGTCGTACCTGTCTGCAAGAGCTTTTATGTAGGTAGATACGTGGTTGTAAACGTGTTTTTTAGCAAACGACATTAATATACATACAAAAGTTTTTTTATACACTTTAGCTTGCAAGTATATTGTATGGGAATGGGTAATAGATATTTTATTAGTGTTTTTGTTCTAGCTAATCTTCGAAACAGCTCTCCTTTCACTGGTAGATAGGTAACGTTATATAAAGCAGAGTCAAAGTCAAGGTCAGAACATTTATTTCAATTAGGCCCAAAAAAGGCACTTTTGAACGTCAACATTACATGAAAATAGAAATGATTCTAGTCGCCCCTTCCAAAAAGTAGATTCGTATGGAGAAGAATGGGCAAGAAACTCCACCGTGACTCTTTTTTTTTAATAGTTTTCAGTATTTGTATACAATATTTATACAAGCAACAAGCAACTTAGGCAACTTTACTTTTTTTTAATATATGGTTCCACGCAAAAAATAAATGGGAACGAATGTTTCCGACAACTTCGCATAAATATGAACCAAGAAAATTCTATCAGTGCTACTCTTTTTATGGATAACTTTCAGGCCCTAGATAAGCTTCATTCCGACATGGCCAGGCCATTCTGGAATCCCTAAGTGCGCAGTTTATTCTGTTTAGTGGTGGGCAGGATTAACCTTTGAAGCGTGACCTAGTTGGATGTAATCAGATTGTTGGCTAACAAAAAGAGTATCCATGCCCTTTTTTTAGGGAATTCTGCCTTTACCCGCACGAAAAGCCGTGCCGAGCACATGAATATAATTTGCGTATTATTAACTTGGCTTGCATTCGTTAAAGCAAGTAATTATAAAGATGTTTCAGAGTCGACATCTATACTAATATTTTAAAGCTGAAGAGTTTGTTTGTTTGTTTGGTTTGGTTGAACGCGGTAATCTCAGGAACTTCTGGTCCCAATTGAAAAGATCTTTTTGTGTTCGGTAGCCTATTTATTGAGGAAGGCTATAGGCTATATAACATCACGCTACGATCAAAAGAAGCGGAGCAGCAACGGAAAATGGACGAAAACTGGCAGGCAATTCAATGCGACGGGAAGGGTCAAGGGTGCAAAAATTTGACCCGGACGAAGTAGCGGGCAGAAGCTAGTTTAAAATAAAATCGCTTTTCGGTCTGTCTTTGTGACCGTGTTGTTCTTCTAAATAATGCCATGGATTTTGACGCGTTTATCATTATCCTTTATATATTTCGGAAGGTTTATGAGTATAATGCAAGGTATTAAACTTGTATAAAACTAGCTTCTGCCCACGATTTCTTCCGCGTCAAATTCCTTGCTCCCCGAACCCACCCCATCGTACTTCGTATTCGTAACATTTTTTCTTTTACCTCGGCTCCTTAGGGTTCTAGCGTGATATTATATAGCCTTCCGCGATAAATGGGCAATCCAATACTAAAACTAAAAGATACAATTCAAACCAGTAGTTCCTGAGATTAGCGCGTTCAACCAAACAAACTCTTCAGCTAATTTATTTTAATGGTGTAATGAATTTAATGTATTTTGTTTTAATGAATTTGATGTATTTGTGATGTAGTTTAGTTATTGGGACTTTGTGCCTTAGCAAATAAATAAATAAATAATAATAATAATAAGCAATTGCCAGATTAACCTTCCTGTTGAATCACTTTTGAGTAGTTTAAAATATCAAGCGTACAGACGCGGGAAGCGACTTTGTTTCAGATATTACTAACTGCAAACAAACTATCTCGATATTTTTTTTGTTGTAAACTATAAACTATACGGAGTAGGGGCGGATCAGTACTATCGATATAATACGACGACAGACGATTTATAACTTACGATTATCAATTTGAAGACAAGCTGGGATGTCACAGATAAAACATAACATTTATAAGTTAACCTAATTTACTGACATAAATATTTCAATATATCTATTTACTGATCCCAAAGTGTCCAACAGTATTCAAAATAAACGTACAGCTATTAAAATATAAATAGCCTCATTTCCCCAAACAAGATTGACATAAATACCGACTCGAATTTGTTGGTCAAGGCCGTTTAGAATATGAGATTAGGATCGATCTAAGAATTTCTCTGCAATGTTTACTTTACCTTTTCCCAAATATGTTACGGGTCGGATTCAAATCTTCAGCTGAATACCACATTTTACACGGAGCGACTGCCTCAGAAAGTCTTGTTTCTGATGAATATCACCAATAAGGTAAGATATGTAATATGTTCTCCTAGGTTTTTGAGGGAACGCCCACCCAGCGTGTTTCTTCCTTGGAAAACCTTTTGCACTGCGATACTAACTAAATATTTCAATTAACTAGACACCTTGTCAATCGTTTCAAATAGATATTTTTATTTTTATACTCAAAATATTTCCCTAATGCTTAACACGTTAACTGCCATGGGTAAAATCAGAAAAAGTCAAAAATTGACTTAGTGTTATTTGACTTTAAGTCGATTATTGATTAAAAAAGTGACATGGCAGCGTGTTAAGCAAGTACACTCAATCTCAACACAAACAACTATCCATGATTTATTATGGAGTTTAATCGCGCCTGCACTCACGTCCTCCGTGTTTATGTATACTGAAAGTGAACGTGAAGAGAAAAGAACATCTGCCAGAGTCACGAGATTTGTTCGAAAGAGATACCGTGACCCTGGCACATGGGCAACTGAAGGAACAAGGGTGGGTTTTAATCAGTAAAAGTCTGACACGCTCTTCCGCTCCACCCAGAGCGGGAGACGTCATTTGAATATTTCCCATAAAAAAAAAACACCTATAAATATACAGGGTTATTTGTAAAACACCGGCAACCTTTCAGGTCTATGTTACTAACATCATAATCAACAACTTTTGTTCTATGACTTTTAAAAATTCATCATACTTTAGTTCATCAGATTTTCATACAAAAATAAAAATATTTAAATTGAACGCTCTAAATGTTACGAAGTCTATGGGAAGCAAAAGAAAGGGATACTACATTAGCAAGGGGAGCGGGGTTAGGGCGGTGGTGCGCTTGAACTTGACCTATTTACGGGCGGCTGATTTTTGTATGAAAATTTGATAAACTAAATTATGATGAATTTTTAAAAGTCATAGAACAAAAGTTATTGATTGTGATGTTAGTAACATAGTCCTGAAAGGTTGCCGGTGTTTTACAAATAACCCTGTATAAAGGGTGTGAGTCTCGTACGTTGGTGCACAATCGAGGAACGAAAGGGTTAAACATGTTAAAGTATTTTTTTTTTATTTACACCATTTATAACTGCATCCTTATTGAGTAACAAACTATTAATCAGAATCTGAATCAATTTAAAGGCTTTTGCTAATCCATTTCTTCATATGTCCGAATAATTTGTCTGTGCATCCACGTAAATAACGCAATGAATGTTATTGACCGGTCACATTGAAAGCCATTCCTACCATGTATTATGCAATTACCAGGGGCGTAGCTACCGCCGTATCTGCCGTATCAATTATACGGGGCCCCGGGCCACGGGGGCCCCCAACGTGCGTAAGCAAAAATTCATAAAAACTTCCCAATTTTTTTTTAATTTCAGAAATGACAAAAGTCACAAAAAGCAATTTCTTTTTTCCCGCGTAAAGCGTGCGTTCCAAAGTTGGCAAAACCCTACATCGGCAATCGCAGGCTGCGGGATTTCCCCGTATATGGTCTTTTTCACATAGGATGGGTACAGTGACATTTAGTCAAATGACTTAAATAGTGAGGTCTCTTTGCGACTATTAGCGAAAATCGAGAAGTTTTGCAATTGAACATTAATCGATTTTTTTTAAATAGATCTGGTTAGTTATAAATAATTTCTAATAAAGATTATGGATGTAAAAAGAAAAACACAACAATTCATAAAAATCATTTTAGTCTAATTCGTTGTCAGATTGCATTGGCAAAGACGAACAGTCATCCGAATCACCTAAGTCAATAATAAACTCATCTCCGCTCTAGTAAAGTCGTCCTGCACAGATAACAAAACTTGACAATTTAACAGCATTCAATTTAAATGAATATCTTAGTAGATATCAGAGATTTAAAAAGCGGGGGCAGAGCAGCTGGCGGGTCGTACGTCCATCCCGTCCATCCGTTGGCAGCGGCCGGGTAGTACAGGTTAAACAACTTGCACAATAAGAAACACACGGAAAGCATTCGAACTTTCGAAGCAGACGCACTCGTAAAATAGCCGATCTTTTTTTATCGATTATGGTGCGTCAATCTCTATTACTGGGCGGCTCATTTCACGCATCAAACGCTTAAGTTATTTTTTGTTTTCTCCATTTTAAAAATATACACACTTGGTAAAATAACTTATTAAAATTGGATAACAGTAGAATTATGTATTATCTCCAGTTTGCCGAAAAAAGGCAAGGAGAGTTATTTAATTTGAATTGTTTATAAAAGTTTTGGAAAAAGTGACAGATAGACAATTATGATGAATAAATATTTCTTTTAATTTTATGCAAACATTTTTTTTCCTATTGTGAGAAATCGTTACCCTTCATAAGGGCCCCCAAACAAATTTTTATACGGGGCCCCGCCAGGGCACGCTACGCCTCTGGCAATTACCCCGCTGATATACATATTTATTTCGTGGTACACTTCCGACTACGTGCCGTCAACATTTTCAAATAAGACTAATTTACAGTCCACAAGTCTGATATATTTTTATTTATTTTTTAGGAATAAATACTGCCGTTTGGCAGCTTTTGCATGGAAAATACGTCAAACTATCAAATCCATTCTGCAGAGAAAAGTTTACTGACTATTAAATAATCAACCCTTAGATGTTTAAAGTAGGTAGAACTCGTTACTCGAGGCAAATCGACTTGACTTCAATTTTTCCGCGGCACAAGTCGGTTGCAATTTTCATTTGCCAGTTATTTCATTGCTAAATTCAATTATTTCAGGGCTTCACTTGTTGAAGAACCGGAACTTTTTACAAGGTTTAATTCGTTTCATGTGTTTTTTCGTCTTCATCTGAACGCTGCTCATTGCAGTCACCGTGAAGGTTGCATCACAATCAGCCTATAATGTTCCCACTGCTGGGACCTTGGCCTTCTGTCTGTGAGGTGGAGTCCAAAATCCACCACGCGGGCACAGTGCGGGTTGGAGATGTGACAAGTCTTCGAGTTTTTGGTTCTAGGACCGGATTGCTTTTTTTTTGTGGGTGAGAAATCCTCAAATGACGTCTCCCGCTCTTGGGTGAAGCGGGAGGGCGTGTCAGACTTTTACTGACTAAAACCCACCCGCGTTCCTTCACTTGCCCATGTGCCAGGGCCACGGTATCTCTTTCGAACTAATCTCGCGACCCTGGCAGGCATCGGTCCTAGCAGACCCCTTCAGTACTGCTGACATCTCTTTGAGGCGCGCGTGGAACCCTACGTGCCTTCGACACTGGCCTGGTCCTTACCGGGCGGCGAGCTACCCATTGCTCACCGCCCGCGAGCCCGCGCCTACGGTGGGCGGGAGTTCGCTATCGAGGACCGGATTCCTCACGATGTTTTCTTTCACCGTTTTGAGAGTACTGGTGATGAAAAAAACACAAAGTAAAGTGCTTGTTTGGGTTCGCACTCAGACCTCATAAGTTGGACCGATTCCACTGGGCTACCATAGCTCTTCAAGGTTGTTCTCTATATTCAATTTTCCATGTTGTTTCAGTTTCATAGATGCTGTGACCTCTGAGTTTGTTTCGGCCTTTCTACTCAGAGTAGTCAGATAGGAAAAGCTGACCTCATCTAGTTTAAAAAAAACATAATTGACGTGTAAAAGTGTTTGTATAAGCCTACTTACACAAATAAAATCATTCATCATTTAAATCTATGTTCAGAAAAACTGACCGTTGTAAACTGCACTATCTGTCAGAAAGCAGAGTAAGCGGGTTCCAGCCACATAACTTGTTTACTTGCACGTTATCTTAAGCACTAGGTATATCAATGAATCACTGTGTTGAGTCTGCGTCTAGACGCCTAGGATTATAGGGGTGACAGATGTCTTGCTTTATCCGGTTTGATGATGCACTCTGTAAGATGAATTGATGTGACGTTGTATCCGGTACTCGAATGACACGAATTTGCGGTAACATTATCAACTGACTCCTAGACACAAGAATCAAGACCTATTCAAATAGCAATCATTGTCCAACCAGTCTGTTCCCAACTATGTTTTGGTCAGCTTTCAGTCTAGCTGGATACAGCTGAAGGCCAGTCATTTACAAGGAGCGACTGTCTAACTGCCCTCCACAACCGAGTTGCTTTGTAAGACTGGTTGTCAGACTTTCTGGTTTTTGACTACTCTTAGTGTCTGTCAAGGATCTACGAATGACAGCAGGGACCAACGGTTTAACGTGCTTTCCGATGGATTTCGGTATGTAAAGATGACCATCTTTCCAGCCATCCACGGACCGACCTTGACAAACGTTGTTTAACCTGAGAGATCAAACCATGCGACTATTGTTCCAGGAGCCCCGTCATATTCAAATATCAATACAGACATAAAAATCTGGATGTGACCAGTGCAAATAAGAAAGACTTTGGGGCCGCAGGAGAGGGATGTCCGGAATGTCGGTATAGCTTTGGACGCTCTCCCTATCCTCTGCGGTCAAAAACGTGGTTGGTGGCGGGGCCAATGTCCTGACCCGTCGTAGATGGACCAAGGGTGCCATACACAGGGTTGTTTGGCGCCAATATACTGTTTGGTCCCTGGGATGGTCACGGCGTGCTGTCTTCTGGTGCACCGGTGATGGGAGTATACCCCAGAGGAAAGTCCGGTGACGGACACCCGCCGCGGGTTCACGGAAGACAGCTTGCGCGTGCCCGTGTTCCCACCATAAGCGGCACAGGAGGACACCGTGGAGTTTTAGTGGGTTGGAGTCTCACATAACTGCGCTATCTCCCCGTGGTAGCGTCATATGCATGAGAGATCCACTTTAAAAAAAACCTAGGCCCAAGAAACAAGAGAGGCTAATAAACAGTAATCTATACTCTTATTATAAAGCTGAAGAGTTTGTTTGTTTGTTGGTTTGATTGAACGCGCTAATATCAGGAACTACCAGTCCGAATTGAAAAATTCTTTTTGTGTTGGGTAGCCTATTTATCGAGGAAGGCTATAGGCTATTTAACATCACGCTACAACGAAGAGGAGCGGAGCAGTAATGAAAAATGTTGCAAAAACGGGGAAAATCGCACGGGTAGGCGATTCGACGCGACGGGAAGGGTCGGGAGAGCAAGAAATTTAACGCGGGTGAAGTCGCAGGCAGAAGCTAGTGAGTTATACGACGTTGATGAAAAGAAAGACACTCTTTGTTCCCTCTCACAAAAATTAATACCTACCCTCGAAGTTTCCCATTTTTCTTCACAACCCTAGCAACGAAGCATATAATTGTGTACTCGTCCCCCCTAAAGTCGTAAAGGAATGAAATATTGCACTGTAATTTACTCAAACGTGCAATTCTAGTAATGAATGTCAAATAGGTACCACTCTTATTGCCTGGGACAGACAAATGGTTTTATGGGGACAGCATGAGTGGATTAGATGTTCGTATCCCTGGGTACAGGATTGTGGGAAAGGTTTAAAGGAAGTAGAAGGTAATGAAAAGAATAGAAAGAGGACAAAGGAAACGTTGGATGGATTGAGTGGAAACTGAGTTGACAGCTAATACAGATGCATGATGACATGCGTCGCTGTTTTTAACCGACGAAAAAAAACGGAGAAGGTTATCAATTCGACGCGTATATTTTTTTTTTTATGTATGACCACTCATAACTTTTTACATAGTAGTCCGATTGTGATAATTCTTTTTTTATTGGAAAGGGTATACTCCGAAGGTGGTCCCATATAAATTTTGAAAACAAAATCGAACCCTAAGTGTCGGAAAACAGGGGATGATTGATTGTTCACTCACTGATTGTAATGTATAACCACGCATAACTTTGTACAGAGTGGTCCGATTTTGAATTATTTTTTCATTGGATAGGGTATACCTTGTCAAGTACTTTTAGAACATTAAAGCCACAAAAAATTATAAAATAAAAACTTTATAACAAAAAATTAAACGCGCCGAAAAAACTGAAAACCAAAAAATAATAAACCTTAAAATTCTGAGTCAGCGCTGAAAAATCAATGAACAAAGATCACTCAAAGCGCCGACTCATAATTTTAAGGTTTATTATTTTTTGCTTTTCAGTTTTTTATCTGTCTAACCTTTTCCCAACTATATTGGGGTCGGTTTTCAGTCTAACCAGATGCAGCTGGATACCAGTGTTTTACATGTAACGACTGCCTCTATAACCTCCACAACCCAGTTACTATATAATATGATACCACTTGATAAGACAAGTTGGCAGACTTTCGGGCTTCTGACTGTAAAAGACCAACGGATAACAGCCGAGACCAACGGCCCATCCCCGAACCGACCGCGGCAAGCATAGCTTAACCTTCAATCGACCCGTGCAGCTGTTATTCTTCAGCTTCGAGCTCCTGTACTTTAATGTATGAAATAAGAACTGCATTTTGATAAAACTTGCAATAACTGTATGAGGTATCATATGCCCTTTCCATGTTAAAATTGGTACAACTTCTAGTATCTAGACGCAGATAAAGCCATATTATTAAAATATATTCTAGAGTTCTGTCTATGATTAATGACTGTAATGGCGCCAAAAATTACGCCCAATTACAATGTGTTAATTAAAATGAATTACGCTAGTCATCCGACATAATAAATGAATTGTATGCTCACTGTTTAATATTCTACATTGTTTGTTTCAGTGTTATTGACAAAGTCAAAGATAATAAAAATCGGTGAAGTAAACTTGACTCCTACCGAAATGACTGGCCTGCAATGGCAATGGAAAGAAGTGTTGGAAAAAAGAAAGGGTGGTCTTTGCCCAGCAGTGGGATATTACAGGGTACGTGAAGATAATGCACCATTGCTTATGTTAGCAGACACGCCCTTGATACCTGGCTGGAGGCTTGGTTCTGTTTACGTTTTTATTATTTATTTCTGCTTGAGTATAGTTATCAATGTTTTTGTTAGTATATTGGCGTGTGATAGCTGACAATAATTTAATTTAATGTTTTGTGTTTCGTAACGTTAATTACTCTATTGTACGGAACCAATTTCTTCTAACTGAACAGACAGCTGTGCTGCTGGACAGTTTGTTGCGCCACATCTTTTTCCCAGCTAAAAGCACTGGTGAAGGGCGAGCGTTTTGGGCGACTGTCTTATGTCCTTTTGACGTTCAAAAAGTGCTGACTTTTTATTTTATATACCTAGATAAATAGAAAATAAATGTACTGCTGTGCTGGCAAGTCTCTGAAGCGCCTTATTAAAAACCTAGGGAGCTGCGAGCTAAGAATATTTATAGCATCATTATGTCCCCCACTAGACAGATGTATCGAGCTGGGTGAGCTCGAAGATACATGGTTGTATGCAACTAAGGCTTGTTCTGTCAATGTGAGATTTACGCTTTCTAGTCAAGATATAATAGAATTCTTACGTGAAGAAATGGACCAGCCCAGTCCTCCGGGGCCGGGCCATCCCATTTCTTGAAAAGAACAAAAATTGCAGTATTTTTTAGACAAAAATAAAAACATTGGTATAAAAACAAAATGTTATGCAAAAAGGATCCGCCTATAAGGAAACTCTTGTTTAGCAAAAGGGCACTTATACCACTTTATAGTAATTATAATGGAGGGAAGGGGGTTTAAATGACGAATTGGCATAATAGTTATATAAATTTTATTGAATAAAAAATGTTTCGATCTTTTTTAAAGTTCACTTTTTACATCAATTTTCTTTTTGCTTATTATATTATTATTTTTCCGTTAATAAGACCAATTTAACTCCCCTTTTGCGTCGCACATTAAAGTAAAAAGTACCAGGCTACCAGACAAGTACAAGAGCCAACAGCAACATGAAAACGCAAGGCGCGGCAGGGGTGTGTCACAGTTGATATTAAACATGATAATATGAATAAATCCGTGACAACAGTTCAACAGTTATCTCTGCTATAAACAACGATAAAGCTGTGCTTTGTTTGTTAATTAACATCCGTTTATATTGTTTATGATTGGCACAAAACTGTCTGAAGTTGATTATTTGTTGCAATTATTCTGGTTTGAGAGGAAATTACAAAGACACGTGTACTATCGAATCTCTTGTTCGTTTTTGACCACGGTTTTAACCGTTGATGCAGGCCGTAAAAATAACGCAGTACGTTTTTTTTTTTTTCGCGCAATAAAGGCTACATCCCACTTATAATGTGAAAGTTTGTGAGTATGGATGTTTGTTACTCTTTCACGCAAAAACTACTGATCGGATTTAGATGAAATTTGGCAAACAGATAGTTTATAACCTGGATTAACACATAGGGTACTTTTTATTCCGGTAGTAAGTTCCCGCGGTTTAATTTCCGACCACCACGCGGGTGAAGCCGCTGGCAAAAGCTAGTAAATAATAAATTCTTTATTGGCATTAAAAAACACATCGTTGCACTCTGTTGGATTGTCAATGCTCGGTTCAACAACGAGAGTTGAAATTACAGTGTGCGATAAAATCCCGCCGCGGTTTTTTTTACGTCGGTGCGAACGAGATCTGAAAGTTATTTTGAAGACTATATTTCTCTAGACTCTTTAATGTAACTCCTTTCATTTTACATATATATCTTGATTCAATAAAAAGCATGGGCATTATTTGCCGTGAATGTGCGCAGTCCCTTTTATTTTTTATGACGTCTGCCCACACTAGAGGAATATGATATTAAGCTGTTGATAGATCTATTACAAAGATTCTAATCAGTTGATTCAATTGTCACTACTCCGACAACATTGACAACTGGTTTAACCTTAGAATACAGGGCAGATTGGTCGAAGGTTAGATGACATTTGTTCCGCGACAACATTTATAAATCTTATACTAAATGTAGGTCAATTTAATTTTCGATAAATGATGAATAACTACCAAAACAATCCTATCTTTGTTCATAAACATTTCATTTAAAGCGTTTCTCTTCCAAAGCACGACTTAACCAAGATTTCACGATGTGGGGCCGCGTATGGTCAAACGTTTGATCAGATACGCCAATACGCCAACACGATTGCACGGCACTGTGATTAGAGTCGAGGACTTTAGATAGATATTTGTGGGCAGGCTTGGGGTATTAAGCGGCTTTTGCGAAATCTATACTAATTTATCTATCTATTTATACATATAAAAGAGAAAGGTCACTCATTCATACAGTGACTGCTTAATGACGAAATTTCAAAAATTTCTGGACCTACGAAGATGAAATTTGGTACAGACGTAGATGACGTCAGCTAAGAAAGGATTTTTGTAAACTCCCCCCGTAAAGAGGTGAAATACGTATGAAACTCCGTCAGTTTGAAGTTACATTCTTCTAATTTTATGTTTAGGCTGGCGATTAAAAAAAAAAAATTATACGCAACTCAGAGTTTTGTTATTTCTACTCCCGAAGAGTTAAAAAAGGGGATGAAGTTGTGTGAAAAGTACTTCATTTTCATAGTCAAACGAATTCGCGGGCAGAAGCTATGTTGTAGTAAAGTAAAAATAGATGAGGATAAAAATAAATAGAATATGATTCAAATTAGTCAGTTATTAATACACAGTCTAAGAATACGACAGCGTCTAGCTTTTCTGTGGGTGGCGTAGTAGCTGGTGGGTAGGTAGAAACTAAAAGAGAAATTAATATTGTTGAAAGATAGAGAGGGCGAGGAAAATCACGGAACAGATGAACTGCGTGAGAGATCATACATGAAATAAAACAAGGAATGGATGATAGAGAGACGGCTGGCAAGAGAGAAAGGGAGAAACATGTCATGCATCGCAAAAATGCTTTGTTTTTATAACAGAAACAATAGGTGAAATTTCAGCTCCATAGGATTGGAGTAAGTGGTTTTCATTCAACTTGCAAGATTTGACCCGAACAAACATACAAGTTAAATAAAAGCTTGTAAAAAACGTGTTGCTCTGACCCAAAGTAATAAGAGACAAGGTCAAGAAGACGACGGGTAGTGCAGAAGGCAGTTCTAGGCACCTAAATGCATCATCATCATCATTTCAGCCGTAAGACGTCCACTGCTGGTCATAAGCCTCGGCTTGGCGATCGCAGTGTGGTGGTAAAATGCATAGAGTAAGTAGGCATGTGCGGGATGGTGAGTATAGCATGAGATACCAAGTGACAGTGGTAGTAAAAGGAGAATGGAATGACTTCATAGATTCCTGGGCCCAGGTGTTAACTGAATCAAATTAAGCTTAATTGTAAGATGATATAATAACAAGGCCCCACTGAAAATTTGGTGAAATTTGGCTATCCAGGAACTAAATTATATGAATTATAGTAAAAGTGAGGTTTACACAGCAATCCATGCCGTCAATATCCAATCGATAGGCGTAAACAGTTGTCCAAAATAGAGAGCCAGGTAATTTAGAGTAGAAAGATCCGTAAAATAGTCCGTTATATTATGCAAAGCCGGGGTAAAACAATAAAACAAGGAAAGTACGTGCGCACTCGGAACGAAAGAAAACAAACAAACGTGCATCTGTCAGTCAGTGACTGACCGATGTCAGGCACAAGTGTTGCTGCCTTGCTGGAAGAAAAAAATTCACTATGAATCGATTCAATCGATTCCACGAAAGCTTGATATGCACTTGTCACTCGATTTTCATACATATTCACAGATTTTACCGATTTATTCATAATCGATTAGCAGTAATTCAGGCATTATTTAATCGATTATTTAGTTTCATTAACTTAAGTTTTCATTTTTTCATTTTTATATTCTGTGATTTCCTTTAGAAAAATATAACGGTTTTTTTAATACACATTTCAACTAGTTAACTGCTGGGCCCAGAAGTCCCCTTCTCCTTTGAGTTCTTAAGACTCAAATACATTAATACACTAGTTTTGACAACCTTGCATTAAAACTTGGATATAAATCGGAAATTAGACCCAGATTCGGAGATGAGAACCGTTTTCATTTCCGATACTTCTCTGCAAGATTATCAAAAATCGATTTAGAGCGTAACTTAGTAACAAACCGATGTTTTGATTAAAATAATTAACTTACGGTACGGTAGCATTGACCTGATAATTAAAAGAGTTTGTATTTACGATCGAATCTACAGTATTATGACTCACAATTAGCGATAATAATTATTAAGTAAAGTTTTTTTTATTGGCACTGATTGTTCTTCGTTATCTGCCTAGCCAGCTATGTTGGGATCGGCTTCTAGTCTACCCGGATGCAGCTCATAACCAGTATTTGACATGGAGCGACTGCCTATCTGAACTCCACAACCCAGTTACTGGGTACGAAACCCCTTGGTAGAGTTCTACCAAGTTGTCACACTTTCGTGCTTCTGGCGACCTGTAAAAAGTGCAATGAGTTGAATCTAGCGCACGAAAAAATCTCGCCACGATATTCTTACGTCCGAGAGAACGTCAACTTACTTATTTGCAGAAATTATGACCTGGCGATGGCGTTAGACCGCACATCGTTAACCGTAGTTAGTTAACCTCTAGCTAAGCTCTGTTAATCTGCTCACTAGAATCCGCAAGTGTGGCCGCAGCAGTAGGTAATTAAAAATATGTAGTTATCTTAACGGCCAGAATTATAAATCATAAACAATATGAGTTATCAACTAATTAGAGTGTTGCTGAGATTTTATCGCAAGAATTATAAATAATCGTATCATTAAAACCTTGTGAACGTTGCAAAATAGACTTTACGGCGTTGGCATAGAATATGTTTTAGGTTACACCAGTTCTAACATAAACGGCTAATGTCTACAGAATTATGTGTGAGTAAAAGGGCTTATGTATTCTTTGATAGCATACAATCATAATATTTTAAATGATACCAACAAAAAAAAGATAAGCAACACAAAAGAAAGGTTACATTTTCTTCTAAAGGCCATTTGCCTTGCAAAAACCGCGGGAAAATTTTTTTTACATCCGGACGTTTTTAGCGTGACAGTGAATAGTCGCGTCGCGCCTCTTTACTATGATATTATGAGTACTCCAGTAGGAAACAGCAAGCTACATTTTTCCGTGTCAAATAAACCTGTCAAATTTTATAAAACTCTGTCAGTTCTGATTGGATAGTTCCAATCAGAATTGACAGATAATTAAGAGATTTGAGTAACCAGAAACAAACGAAACATGAGATTTAGACAAAATCTGTGCTAATCGTATAAAGTTCACCGCGAAGAGTCCGGTGAAGTGAACTGTCATCCCACCTGATACTAAAGATTGAAAGCTCACTTCAATTTTCCACTGTGAGATTTTTGCGTACTAGAACCGCAGCTGTGCTATTCCGTAAAACTCACGCCGCGCGCCGTTCAAGCTCACTGTGAACGGTGTGTAAGAATGTAACGCACGATTTTTGAAATGAGCTGTCAGTCCCTCGCTTCAGCTAAAATAACAAATCACGTCACCTGAATTTTCACTTGGAATTATTTATAGAATTGTCCGGCAGATCCAAGTTAAATTAGTTTCCAAAAAAATGTCTAGATTAGATAATATCTCGAAACTTAGGTGGAGGCTAGAATTTCACAATCTTAAATGGGCTAGACCAAATATTAATAAACTAAATATAATGTAAACTGACGTGCATACCTAAGCTCACGTGCTTGTATCAAAATACTCAGCACGTGGGAAACTGGGCACGCTTCCAACTATTTATTTTTTCTAGGTTTTACATTATACTCCTTAAGGAGTCTGCCCACCGCATCGTTCTACACTATGACCGTGCTATGAATAATTCATAAGTACTCTACTACATGAGTACGAAATCCGTAGTTTCGGCCTCACCTACACCACCGTCACCTACGGACAGTTTGGATCCCGACCTAAGAATAAATGACAGCAATATTTGACAGTTGTTCCTACTCATAATGAAAAGGTTAATTAATCAGGTATAAGGTTCACTCCGAAATTGCAAAATTCATTGAAACGGGCTCGTATCTACGTTGACGGACTTAGAGACAAGGCCCCCAGACACGGAGAGAACCATTCCACAGACTATCATGCCCACTAGAACGTATTAATATCGTATCATACCCGATCGTTAGAAACATGCTTTGGTCGGTGACGGAAGTGTCTAGTCCGCATAGTCTCATACTTTTCAGTATCACTACATAGTATAAAACAAAGTCGGTCTATCCCTATGTATGCTTACATCTTTAAAACTGCGCAACGGATTCAAGAGGAAAGTTTATACGTACAATACGCGGGTGAAGCCGCTGTCAAAAGCTAGTAAAGATTTTTTTTTTGTCTGAGTCGATCATGGTATGATACGGTGTAGTGGGCAGACTCCTTTAAGGTGAATGCCTAGATAGCCCTCGCCATACATTTTTCAGGTGTGGAAATCTCGGTAAATAAACAGTTTCTGCAGAATAAAAGCAACTGTAATGAGACTTTATAATGTATTATGTTCGCGTATAGCCCAAATTTTATAAAAAAAACAGTATTTCTAGGAGAATTAGACCGAATAAAAAACGAAAAATCTTTACATGTGTGAGTGACCTGAATCGCGCCATCTGACAGAAATTTATAGAACCACTGAGAAAGTTGGTTGCTGTTGTGTTACGAGTTTACGATTAGTAAACATTCATAATAGATGGCGCTGTTTGATATTCGAACATTTTATCTTTTAAATTCGATAATGCGACGTTGCCATTCTAGAGGCAGCGCGCGCACACCGCGTTGTTGCCATACCGTCAATGCGTGATTACTTGAGTCTTGAAAACTTGCGAATCGTTTCCAGAATATTGTGTTTCTAGCAAGTTAGCGCCGGGCGCGCGGGTTTGCCCGCGGAGTTAACATTTTATGATTGATAAAATGTTTTTTATTATGGAATGAGAAAGAATGCTTTACATAAAGTGAAAAAAATATCTCTGCGATCTGCCCTTGGTTCACACAGATACAATACTAATGTAATTATTGTATTATCTAGTTTAAATATGTAGTAAGTAGTTACTAGTACACGACTTTCCAGATTTAAAAATCTTTTTAATGTATGTAAGTAGGTACTGATAACATTCTGATACGCTTAGGTACTAATCCATTGGTTTGGGTTGAATAAAATCAGAGAATAGAATTTGATGTATAAGTAAGTTATAACTAAATCAGGCGATCAGCGAAGCTACCTACACAATGGTGAAACGTAGGTACTACGTACATCTATTGATTGAATCATATTTATTCTTCTATTCTTTTATAATTCATGTGAAACCAGCAAGATTAGTGAATACACAGACAAACCACTTTGATTTTTCATAATTGCTTATTTTACTAGTATTATTAGCACACACAAAATGCGTCAAGCAGGGTTGCCAACTTTATTTTTTAGAAGATCGTACCATACATTTTAAAAGATCGTACTTTGCTAAGAATTCAAAAATAAAAATAGTACGCATTGAAATTTCAATAAAATAAATGGTAAACAAATGTGGTGGGTGTTACTATAACTTCAACGCAAAATTTAACATTTTGGTATAATATTTAAGAATCTGGACACCAATTTAGCAACTAAACTTTACGACGAGGTTTTTTTATTAAAGAAAAGGGGCTCGGAAGAGACTTTGTCATGAAATCCACACGAAACAATAAACACCAGTATCATTAGAACTTAAAACGAGATATTTACCATGTTTATTATTACTTAAAAAAAACTGTGCTACCTACTACTGAGAACCATTCAAATGAGTGCCATCCGTGAAACAGTTTTCATCAGGGCTTGTTAACGTTACCAAATTCACACTATAAGTATCGTTAAGTAACGTTATTTTCATAAAGTTAATATTTTAACGGTAAAACGGGTAACGATACTTTGGTATCGAATCTATAAAATAACGTTACCAATTAACGTTACTAGTATCGATACTTTTACATACATACATACATAGAATCACGCCTTTTTCCCATGGGGGTAGGCAGAAACCACGGAACGCCACCTGCTACGATCTCTACACACTTCTTTTGCCTCGTTTAGGTTCATAAAATTGGTCATACACACACGCCGGTTGCGAGTACTACGCACCTGACCTTTCTGAAGAATATCACTAATAAGGTCCCTATATGTCCTCCTAGGGCGTCCCCTCCCGGTGTTTCCACTCACATCTGCCTTGTAAATACCTTTTGTGAGCCGACCTTCATTCATCCTCTCAACATGACCAAACCATCTAAGCATACTTTTTTCAATTTTTGTCACTACATCTTCTTTTACACCACACCGTTCTCTTATCACATCGTTACCTAATGCGTTGTTGTCAACCTGCGCAACCTAAGCGGCACGCCATGGGCGGCGGCGCTCTACGGCAACATCGCCAATCAAACGGTGCAAATGCAACTTCAATAATGTAGACGAAAGAAAGAGATGAAAGAAAATAAATAAAAAATTAACGGTACTCAGTTACCGGTAAAACGTATGCCAAGTATCGTTACCAAGCATTACGTGACCTCTACTAATAACGTTATCTTCGTCCGATGAAAGTAACGATACCAAATTTTTAACGTTATTCAAAGCCCTGGTTTTTATTCAAAAGTGAAGCGTTTTTGTGTTTTATTGACGGTAAGTGTTATTTTTATGTGCAATGAATGATTTTCAAGGTGATATAGAGTATTATTATAATGGTAATTAATTACCCTTAAAACTTTACAAAAGTGTAAGATTTAGAAGATGAAATACAAAATCAAACGTTAGCAACACTCGTTGATTGTCGTCACATGACATACTACAAATTTCAGATATTCTCTCTGAAAACAACAGCTTGATGGTGGTGTTATTTCTGTTTCTTGAAACATTTCATAAATAAGATACATTTGCTGTTGTTTGTAATTATTCTTTTTGATTTCAGATTGAATTGCAACTGAACTGCCTAAGATGAACCCGACTAATAAACTTGCATAAATGTATACGACATGTGTATTCAGGACCGCGAAAATCACGGAAAAAAGTGCAAGCTGTATTGAAAAGACATCATGGAAGTTCTTTTAGTGATCTATAGTGAGTAAATTAGATTCCCATAAGATTTCGAATCAGATTTACGTGAGTGGAGGTTATTTGATACTCGTTGGTTCGTGTTGTAGTCTTCGTTTACAGCCATTTTTCCTTGCAGCCGAAAGCAAGCGAAGGAACAACAAGCATGCAAGCATGGCGTAACAAGAAACAGAAGGTAGTGGAAGAAACCGCGGTTTGCCCTGTTGTATTTAGGTACCTACAGACCTATCAATATTTTTCTGTCTCTCAACACTGTTTTTTTAACATATCTTTTATTTCAGTCCACATTCAACTCAAGATCGTCATCAGCTGTCCAACCTTTCGACAGCTTAAGATACGCCCTAAACCTATTCGCGTGGTATACCAGAAATTCGATACGAAGCCATAGCCTGCAGCTCTAGCTTCAATACAGTTGAATCTGTTACAGAGCAAGTAGAGACTGTTGATTTTGATTGGCCACAACCCGATTCAGAGACTGAAGCTTATCAACTAACTGTGGAAAGAACATCAAGTGACAACTTATCAGGTTTGGTAGGGTACCGTATTGTTGACTTGAAGAAGGTCATATGGTCACAACTTTGATTCTTCATCTGGAATGGTAAGTCCCAACTTGATACCATATTTTTGTGTTCATTACATTAGTACGCTTTTGCTTGTTTGTTGTGATGAAGTTTATGTTTGACAATACCAAAGTACAACATATTTTACACAATGTTCAGTGTAACAAATATCATTATTTCTTGGTATGTATGTATAAAAATAATGTATTTCTTGGATTGTTTCTTTTTAACAGCTATTATTATTTTGATTCTAGGTCCAGGGTCAATTGCGAATTACCAAAATGAATAAATGTTACTTCATTTGCTTTATATCTGTCACCCAACCATTGACTGTCATAGAAGTTAACCGGGATGAGGAAGTTATCAACGCTATGATGCCGAAGTTGGTAACATTTTTTAAAACGTGTACTGCCAGAAATTATATTGAGAAGAGTTGAGAAAAATGCTAAATGTCTAGACATCAAGGAATTAAAAGGTATAAAAATATAAGTCTTACTCATTTCCTAACTTATTCCGCAGGTCTCTGAGGTGTGGGTTCAGTAAGAATAGTCTAACAAAACTGTGTAAATTCATTTGTTGCAGCGAAAACTGCGTCTTCCAGCATTTGATTCAGATCGCACGGAAATTATATAAATGGAAGTAAAAAGTGACAAGCAGAAGACTGATACGGCGCGGCGGCGCGCGGCGGCGGCGACTGCAAAAAGTAGCGCGTAGAAAAGAAGATATTTTATTATAATATTTATAAGTATCTTTGTATGGTGGTACGAGTCGATGGTTCGAATCCAAGCCGGCACTTTGCTGAGTGTAAATTATTTCATCACCACAGTTCAGAGGAGGCCTGAGTCTCAGCAGTGGGAACATTATAGAATAATTAATAAGCTATTTTTGCACGTAGCGATGTATAGTTTGTGTTATTTTGTTAGTTCATAAGATTTTTCTGTGTAGATAAGTTTCACTCATGTATTTAGGTACCAGCCTAACAATTCAATTGTAAAAGAATATTTATTGCAGTTCAAAATTGTATCATAAGTAGGTATTCTTGAAACATTAATAAATGTTATGGTTAGCTAGCAACCCCTTTGTGTTGTTATGTAAGATACATGTGCCGTTATATATAGTTACGTATGATGTTATTTATATTGTAATCTACATACATAATTCTTTCTAATACTAAATTAAAAATCATAATTGTAAATATCAAAATATTTAAAAAAGTATGTTATCTTTGTATGGTGGTATGACTCGATGGTTTGAATCCAAACGGAAACTATCTAAGTAAATGTAGTGAGAGTAAATAAAACATTATTTTTATGAAAATATTAACCCCTTTTTACTAAATAAATATTATTAATTTATAGTAGGGTACAATAAAAAGCTTTACAATGTAATAAATAGTCTTTTATTTATTTAGTACACGTCACTATTTACACTTCCATTCCTTCTTCTGCCTTACATTTCTTCCCGTGGGTGTCGTAAAAGGCGACTAAGGGATTTACTAGAGAATGGGCAGCAGCGTTCTCTATGCATTTTACCATCACACTGCGATCGCCAACCCGCTTGCCAAGCGTGGTGATTATGGCAAAGCCCCCCAAATAGGGGGAGGCCTATATCCAGCAGTGGACGTCTTGCGGCTGAGATGATGACTATTTACACATTACAATTTAGGTTCAGTCACATTACTACAACTTATAGGGACAGTGTACCTATATTAATTTCATTTTAAACTGTTTGAATAAAACGACATCTAGTGGTGTCGAAAGTTACTACTATTTACTTTGCATGTGTGTGTAAAGAGTAAAGTCAAGCGGCTAAATCTTTAGAATGTACAAATCTTTGTATGAGACCAGTTAACAAGCACAGTGACTATCTAAAAAAATCAAGTTAATGCCCTAGGTTTCGCATATAATAAAGTTATCTATTAAAGATTTCTAAGTTAGGCGTAAAAATTGAAAATGTTCCAAATTGTGGATCTAGCGCCATCTAGCGACAAAATGGCATCTGAGATAATCATCCATCCACCTTAAAGTCGTAACTGTAACATACGTTTGTATACGTCGTGTTTTTCTAGCACTCAAATTAAATAATACAAAGATAAATTTTATACTGATATTGTTTATTTTTATATGACATAGACAGTCGTAATTCTAATTCTGATGATAAAATAGTTGGACTAGACCTGTTAACCGTAATTTTCTTTTTATTAGATACTTATCTGAATTTATTTTAAAAACAATTGTTGAATTGTGATAGCGTGTCGTGTTTGTTGCGCTGTCGCCAAATCTTCTTCACATGGGTGTAAAGTGCCGATTCTTGGTATACTTTTTCTTTATTCCTTTGTATATTTTCTTGTTTAAGTAAGTAACCTAAGTTACTACGACTTGCGGCTTCAGCACCCTCGAAAACCATGAAAACGACACCCATGACGAACAATAATTTATAAAATATTGCAGCCACCACCTTGGATTTTCATTATGACCTCACTTTTTTCTTCAGCACCCTCGAAAACCATGAAAACTATCTGTCTCTCACTGTCGCATGGATGGGTGCATATCGATTTTTCTAACTTGAGGATTTCTACAATTTGACCCCTATCGTAAGCTAAAGCTTAAGCTTAAAAAATAACCTGCGTCCAAAAATTTCGCACAAAAATAGACATGTAACAGTCTCTATAAAGACACATCCCACAAACAAATAATATAACGTCTAATCAAAACTTGTTTCATTGTTTCTTGTTTATTCTGCTCCCACATATTGCTTCAACAATTCCCGACAAACAGCTAAATCGTAATGATGTACCTATTGTATATTTTAAGCTTTCAAAATTACACGTGAAAGCCAAGAAACGTCGGGAAACTTCCATCTATTACTACACTAGATTATACGGTTGCGTTTATCTAATAAAACATTTATTAGACACCAAATTACAGGGTATAGCAACGAGCCATGTAACTCGAAATATACCCGTACTTGTAAATTGTAACATCCTGTACTAATATTATAAACGCGAAAGTTTGTATGTATGGATGTATGGATATTTGTTCCTCTGTCACGCAAAAACTACTAACCCAATTTAGATGAAATTTGGCATACAGATAGCTTACCTGGACTAACACATAGGGTACTTTTTATCCCGGTAGTATGTTCCCGCGGGATAATTCCCGACCTCCACGCGGACGAAGCCGCTGGCAAAAGCTTGTACATAATGAGCCTATAATGTTCTCACTGCTGGGACACAGGTATCTTCTATGTTAGAGGGAGTAATTGTAATACAGTAACCTACAAATTAAGTTTTGGTGGGGGAAAACTTCGGAAAACTACCTTTAACATAACAACGTCTGTATTCTTTCAAGGCCACGGGTTAGGTAGGACTGTGCTTATTAGTTATTCCGTGTGGTGCCGACCTTAAAGAATAGGACTATCCCAGTTCTTCCCGCGGGTGTCGTAAAAGGCGACTAAGGGACTTAATAGAGAATGGGCAGCAGCGTTCTCTATGCATTTTCCCACCATACTGCGATCGCCAACCCGCCTGCCAAGCGTGGCGATTATGGCAAAGCCCTCCAAATTGGGGGAGGCCTATGTCCAGCAGTGGACGTCTTTCGGTTGTAAATGATGGTGTTGGTGATGATGAATATGACTATTAGTACACCCACATTTCATCAGCTATGTTATAGAAAGCGAGCCTATTGCTATCAACTGGGCACAAGCCAGACTCCAGGCTACTATGGAGATAGTGCTGTAAAAAACCTAATAGCACTGCGCGACCTGGAAATCAAACCCAGAACCTCATGTTCAGCAGTAGCACTTGTGACCACTAGACCAATGAGGCAGTCTTAGCCGTAAATAATGTAACTTGTAGTATACTTTTAGTTGCTACAGCTGATTTAACACGTTCACGGACAGAACGTCTCTCGACGTTCTCTCTGCATAAAATAATACGACAGTACGCCTATCGACGTCAACCTTTTGACTTGCATACAATCAGTACGCCTTTTTTTATTTTTTTTGATGTGAAATCATCAATTGACTTCTCCCGCTCTGGGCGGAGCGGGAGGGCATGTCAGACTTTTACTGACTAAAACCCACCCGTGTTCCTTCAGTTGCCCATGTGCCAGGGTCACGGTATCTCTTTCGAACAATCTCGCGACCCTGGCAGGCATCGGTCCTAGCAGACCCCTTCAGTTTTGCTGACATCTCTTTGAGGCGCGCGTGGAACACTACGCGCCGTCGACCCGAGCTTGGTCCTTACCGGGCGGCGAGCTACCCATTGCTCACCGCCCGCAAGCTCGCGCTCACCGCCCGCAAGCTCGCGCATCAGTACGCCTTGCAACGTTTTATTACACGCTTTTTTTATATACTAATAAAAGGAAGGGCATTCTGTAGTTTCACGACGGATAGAGTTTTAATCTTTTACTGTCTTATCGTACGTTAAAAAAAATGTTAATAAAAATGAAATTTTGTAGTGTCTCAACACGATTAACTAGTAAGGGAATACTGTCCGTCAACGTGTTAAGTTTTGTTGAGGAAAACTTCGATCTATAAATGAGGACGAAAAGTACAAGAAAGTTCTTTTGAATTGGAAACTTCCGCGTAAAACTCTCGTCAGTGTGTTATGAAATTCGTATCTAATAAACACATACATACATAAAGTCACGCCTTCTTCCCAAGGGGGTACGCATAAAGTTCACCTACACCGACATGATCCTTACCATACTCCTTTTGAATAGCTTTTATTTTCTTTTCTCGTATCTAAATCTACCCTTGGCTTTCACGAATCATAGTCTTTTAAAAGTGAATTTGTATTGCTATTTTCTTATACTTCAACATTATTTTTGTATAGTGAAATAGTTTTACATAGCTAACGCCTATCGTATCTCTGTAAAGTTATTGAAATAGAAATACATGAAATGTATGTTGAAAAAAAAACCACATTATTCTTTCAGCATTTTTCTGAAACTTTTTGATGTGATACAAGAATAAAATACTACGTAAAATGTCAGGTGACATTTTACTTAAACATTTTGATATGATACAAGAATAAAATACTACGTAAAATGTCACCTTCCAGACGTGACTTTAAAATCATTGGAATATTGTTTTAATACGTTAAAAAACACTTGTGAAAATTATTATTCGAAATAACTCATTTACGGGTATTTTAATTATAGCGGCATAATGCCAATGTTGGCTCTGCGACAGCATTCTCAACTGTTTACTTCTGTAAGAAAGAAAATACCCACACTGGCGATCCTGGCATTCCCTCAAATATTTCCTTAGTAACTTAAAGTTTTTAAGTTACTAAGGAATACTTTGCCTCAGTTTTGCCTTCTTTTTGTGTGTTTGATTTTTCTTTGCGTCATGTTTACCGCAAATAATCGTACTTTCTTTTCTTTACCTAAGGCCTCGTCCGCATTGTTGACTGTTGAAGAAAACCAGCCAGTTGTTTCGCCAGTGTAAACGATGCCTTATAAATACATTTACGTGAGCCCAAAAATGCTGACGATAAGAAACAACATTTTTACAACGCTTACTCAGATGTACACAGTATGAAAACAATGAAAAGAATTTCCATCAAGGTTGAGATATAAATCTGTACAAATACGCTGGCAAAATATCAAGCAAATATCTGGAGCGGCCACGGTTTTATTTGAGGTCATATTCGGTGAGAGATTAGAAATATTATAAACTGAACAAAACAATATTAGTCAATGTTTATCACTATCTCTGTCTGCATAAATATACAATGTGTTACTGAATTAATAAATATTATCAAAGCAGTTTGTTCAGAATCGTTATGTATTTCTATTTATGTAAAGATTTTTTTCAAAAATAATTAAAATTACGTAAACAACAGTGATACTTTCGCTTAACAGTCAAAACAAACCAAAATGGACGAAGTGCCTACTACGCTGACTCATATAAGTGTGTGACCGGCTATCACTGAAAACCAGCGCTGGGGCTCTGTCTCGTATAGGGTCACAGCATTATGCTGAGTGATGGCCGTTTTGCGTGGATGTGACGCATATTTTCCCACCCCTTATTTTTTATTTCTGTATGTTTCTGGGCTTTCTGTGCGTCATGTTTGCCGCAAATAAACGTATTTTCTTTCTTTCTTTCTTTCTTTCTGACTGTGTGCGTGCGTCAAAAGCCCAAAAGTCTATCAAACAGTCTTACCAAGGGGTAGCGTGTTACCCAGTAACTCCATGTTAAATGCGTTTGGTATTTAGCTGCATACGGTCAGACTGGAAGCCGACCCAACATAATTGGAAAAAGGTAAGGCAGATGATGATGTAAAAGAAATAATTCACAAAAACTGCGTGTACTAAAGGCACACCTCCGCCTAAACCGTTTGTTGGATATAGGTGTCATGTTACAGTATGTAATTTATAAAATGTCAATAGCGTCTTAATAATCTTAATCTTAGTGCTGGTTTGATTCCCAGGAATCGAACCAGCACTTCATGTTCAGCAGTAACGCTTCAACCACTAGACCAAAAGCTAGGAAAACTTAGTAGGATAACTGGTCTACCCAGAGCAGGATTACTCAGTGTTTACTCAGCTCCCAGACTCAATCAGTCTTCGCCTGATTCCATTATCTTCAGTATTAATCAATTCAATTATCTCACAGACAGAACAATCTAATCATTTCCCAAAGGACAGCCACATAAAGTATTTGGTTTCCATCCAGATCAATCTAACATAAAAGATTTTTTTTTTTGTCGTAGTAATAACACCCTTATTAGAACGACAAAAAGGTGATTTTTATTTACCTAAACACCTATAGAAGAGAAATTTGATATACCTTCCCACAAAAGAGAATACAAAATACTAACGAATCATTTTTTTTTTTACCGACTTCAAAAAGGAGGAGGTTCTCAATTCGGATGTTTATATTTTTTTATGTATGTTCGGCCATAACTCCCGTCATATATAGACCGGATTTGCAAAATTCTTTTTTTGTTTGAAAGGGGTTTATTCCGAAATGGTCCCATATAAATTTCATATAGATCTGATGATGAGTTCCAGAGATAGACACCGGAACTCTTTAAAAAATGACAGCAAATCAACCGCGATTTCTGCAATCGCATAAACTATGCATTGTTTGTTTGGAATTAGTGCGGGGTGGATACAACGAAAAATTTAAAAAAACTTTTTTACAAAAAAAAAAACAACCGACTTCCTTAAAAACACTACAAATTGAAAAATAACTTTAATTTCGGAAGTCGGTGTCTTAGGATCTGTATTTATGGTTTTTTTGCCACCGACTTCCGAAATCAAAGTTATTTTTCAATTTGTAGTGTTTTTAAGGAAGTCGGTTGTTTTTTTTTTTGTAAAAAAGTTTTTATTTTTAAATTTTTAGTTGTGGTATCCACCCCGCACTAATTCCAAACAAACAATGCATATTTATGCGATAGCAGAAATCGCGGTTGATTTGCTGTCATTTTTTAAAGAGTTCCGGTGTCTATCTCTGGAACTCATCATCAGATCTATATGAAATTTATATGGGACCATTTCGGAATAAACTCCTTTCAAACAAAAAAAAGAATTTTGCAAATCCGTCTATATATGACGGAGTTATGGCTGAACATACATAAAAAAAAAGCCTTCTAACCTTTCACTGTAAGTTCCTATATGTACTGTTCACCGATGAGGAGTTCCATGCGGTATCTTCGAAGACTATAATTAGTTCACCACGGATGGATAGATAGAACCAGCAATTATTTTTGATCTTTAGTACAATATCCAAATCACATTACGTGTACTGTTTGTTTTTGAGGAGTTCCTTCGTTTATCTCCCAAAGTATACATCAAATCTTCACAAAATTAATATGGGACCACCTCAGGAGTATACCCTTACGAATAAAAAAAGAATTTTCAAAATCGGTTGACAATTGGCGGAGAAATCGGTGAACATACATAAAAAAAAAAAAAAAAAAATACGTACAGTCGAACATATAACCTCCTCCTTTTTTTGAAGTCGGTTAAAAATAAAAACTTTTTTACAAAAAAAAACAACCGACTTCCTTAAAAACACTGCAAAGTGAAAAATAACTTTAATTTCGGAAGTCGGTGGCAAAAAAACCATAAATACAGATCCTAAGACACCGACTTCCGAAATTAAAATTATTTTTCACTTTGTAATGTTTTTAAGGAAGTCGGTTGTTTTTTTTGTAAAAAAGTTTTTTTCTAGGTGCAAAATCCCCAATGAAGTCTCTGGCTCTGGGCGGAGCGGGAGGGCGTCTCAGACTTTTACTGACTAAAACCCACCCGTGTTCTTTCAGTTGCCTGTGCCAGGGCCACGGTACATCATTCGAACAAATTCGCGAAACAGGCAGGCATCGGTCCTAGCGGACCCTTTCAATAAGTGATCGAATAAGTACTGAAAGTACAATACCAAATCAAACATAATTATACACAAAACAAACTACAAATTCACTTTGTCGAGCCAATCAAGTCGATAGCAAAGTATCAACTCAATAATTCCGATTGTTTACTATTTACGGCTAGCGGCTGTATGACCCCGGTATTTACAATCGTATTGAAAACTAGCTTTTGCCCGCGGCTTCGCCCGCGTGGATGTCGGAAATTAACGCAGGAGGACACACTACCGCGGTAAGATGTTATATTATAGGTAATAGCTGTTACCCGCGACTTCGTCCGCGTGGTATTTAACAAAAAGTTTTTCATAAAAACTGTCTTTGAAAACTACGCTGACATACGTCTCAAAATTCAGCGTGTTTTTAGTTTTTTTAAACTATTATTTATTTTTTCTAAAATAAAAGTAGCCTAAGTTACTCCTTGTTACATCAGCTATCTGCCAGTGAAAGTTCCGTCAAAATCGGTCCAGCCATTTCACAGATTAGCCGGAACGAACAGACAGACAGACAAAATTTAAAAAAAATGTTGTTTTGGTATATGTACCGTGTATACATCCATATACAATTAGTAAAAAGAAGTTATTTTAATATTAAAAACAGACACTTCATTTTTATTTATTTGTATAGATGTATAGATTTGTATAGATGTATAGATAAAATATTCTCTGATAATAGGACTCACTCGGGTTTGTTTACTAACGTTATTTTATTGATACTGTGTTTTAATATGAAGCATTTATCGTAAGGTTTTTGATAACGTTATTTGGACCAGCAACCACCTCAGCAGAAAAGTTTCATTGGCCTGTCTGCCTCAGTCTTCGCCCATCTTCAGGCACCCGCATCGTGAGGAATCAGGACCACCTTCTTGGATTTCCACGATTCTCTGTTCCCATTCATGCCAAATACCCCAGTAGCAGCGTTTTATAAGCCTTTCCGCCTCAGTATTTCCCACATAACGTGACGATTCACTCACTAAGTCTACTACCGAACTTACGGGTCCGTACGAAAGTAGATGATCCGTCAAAACAAAAGTTAAATTAAAATATCGAACGGGCACAAATACATCATGCGTAGTGACAACTGTCGAATCGTGTTTTCATTCATTCTTAGTTCGGAAACCGAACAAATCTACTGTCTGTAAGTGATTCGGAGTCGGAAACGTCCGTAACTTCAACGGAAAGTACGGAATTAGTGCTTAGGGAGTAGACCTCCAGGTCCGTCGGTCCTCGAGTAATATATCGCACATCCTCTAAACAATATGACTGTGTTTTTATCTGTGTTCTTACTTCGTCTTATGACAGTTTTTTAGAGGATGTGCGATATTTAACCTAATGTCCAGTCACATTTCAAGCTCACAAACATTTTTATATCTATAAAATAATCCTCTGACTCTCAAGTCACGGCAATAGTATACTTTGGATATTTATTTCGTGGAACGTTCGCAATATTTCAGTTCCATGTTTACACACAGTTCCTGAATATCAAACACGGAATCGTAAACGTACATATCTTTTATGCAATATTCGAATCCTATACAAATCTTTCTCATAAGGACGCAGTATTCCCCTTATTGTAATACATTGCAAATACATCGATGTTTTCAATAAAAGACAAGGACGATTTACATCAGGGTATCGAGACACTGGATTTTGACCCCTATGTTTATTTCGCCATATCTTCTCAGGGGTAGTGAGATAGGATTTTTTTTTTATATCGCATGCAAAAGTGATTCCGATATACTATTTACAGATTATACAAATTCATTTCATTTCCTGAGAAAAGTCTTTTGTGCTCATTGAAAAGGAAATACATTAGATTCTTTACCTATATGATGTGGAACTTTGCGGGCAAATACAACCGAATTTAAAGTTTCATAAAATTATTTTAGTGAAGGAAATTACTCATTCTGAAAAATTCTCCCTATACGGCAATTTCGACGAATACAACGGCATATATTCATGCAACGATATTCAAATTGTGTTCTGAACACGCCAAGTTAGATATAGGGAAAGGGGGAAGCATTTATAGAAAGTAGGCCATATGGGGGAAGCCAATGTCCTGTCTGAGTCGTTGCGTTGAAGAAAATAGCTTTTGCATCCTTTGTTTCAATCGAAGAACGTTGAGTACTAAGCTAAATATCAGTTGAAGTGTTTTGTGTCCCTGTTATTTTCTAAGAGTTTTCTGAAACCAGTTTCACCATTGGCTAAGTTATTTTAGTCAACCAACAGAAAAAAAAAACTGTTTTTTTTTTTTTCATTTGGCTCATAGGTACTGTACAAACACAATATGTCCAATGACTATCGCAATGGCTAATATAGGACTTTTAATAAATTAGCAGGGGTAATTGCATAACACATTATCAGTAGGAATGGCTTTAATTTTGATATTCATTGCATTATTTATACAAAAAAATACAAAAGCAAAGGACACTTGGGCGTCGAAGTACTCGTCCGCATCACTGTCATCCGGAAACGTGCCCAGAAGACTGGCAGTATTGCCACGTTGAATAGCAATGCTAATTCTTTGGCTAAAGAATGACCCAGCCCTCTGGTCACGTGAAGTGTCGACCTGTCGATGAGAAATTTCCTTGAAAAGGAGACGCGCACTCGGGCCCCATGACCCGTGCGTTTCAACCCCAAACGGCTCAAAACTGTAGTTACCTATAAGGTTGTATTTGCGTCGCTTGAGCAGGGTCTCAGCAGCTGCAGCAGCAGCGCCAGCACAGCCCGCCGTGCTAGGAATATGAGATGAGGTGGGTGTCGACACAGATTGCGTCCCACACCAGAGGCCTACCCACCTTCCAAGGCAACAACGTCGTGCCGTCTGGTCTCTTGCCATCGTACGTATTTCTTTATTTACGTTGTTGAGCAGACATTTTTTTCAAACATAATATACAGGATGTCCCAAAAATCAACGTCAAGCCGAAAACAGTTGATAGGCCAGGTGGTGACAGTTATCAGAAAAATAATTTAAAAAAATCTAAGTTTAGTACTTTTCAAATTATTGTGACTGCAAATCTTTACTTTTCATATTTTTTTGTGAGAGATATAACCCTGAATCACCCTTCTGTAAACTACAGTCCAAAATTACAACACAACTACCTCAGTTTTAAAGAAAACATCACTTTTTTGCTCCACCATGTACTAAAAATTATTACATCGCCCAACCTTAACTGACTGTACTGAAAAAAAATGCTTAACTTAGATTTTTTTTAATTATTTTTCTGATAACTGTCACCACCTGGCCTATCAACCGTTTTCGGCTTGACGTTGATTTTTGGGGCACCCTGGGACACCCTGTATAAAAAAAACACTTATTTTTTGACCAAACAAGTGTAACATTTTATAAGCCTGCCAAACTGCGTAACAGTTAGTTGGCAGGATTAGCACCATATTAGCAATATCCTTCGAAATTATTCAAATTCTGATTGATAGCATGTTACGCAAGATGATTAACATGTTTAAACCGAGGGGAAACCTCCCAAAAGTTGTTTAAACCTACTTAACACCATAATAAATTCTCTCTACATGCACAAATAAAACCTTTGCAACATCAACAATTCAGCCTTGGAACAAATATCTGCGAGATACACAAATATTTGTCTTACACGGAAATGAAGCACGGAGCAGGGACACAGACGATATCGTGCCAAGTGAAACAGATAGAGTCAGGTCAGGGAATGTGTGGTCTTACCTAGTGTGTTTTTGGAAACTGTACCAATGACAACTTCCGTAAGATTAGTAAATTTTATCGTCATTGCACCAGAGTGGAATTTAAGGATGGGCCGAATATTCGTTTTATGTTCAGTATTCGGCAAGTTCACCGAACATTAATTTTCGGCAAAAATGCCGAACATTCTATCATCTAAATATTTTATTTTAAAAAAACTTTTCAAACGATGATGAAGTACCATTATAAGTAGAAATCGGCCCTTTTAACATACTTTACCCTTTTATAAACTTAACCAAAAATGAATTATTATTCACACAACAGCAAGATCCATAACTAACTAGACTATATGATGGAGTAAAAGTCCGAGCCGTCGGGGGTAGCAGCTTCAGCGGGCACAGGCACAGGCTACAAAAACAGACTAGAAAATTTGAGATACACGATAAGGCGTGTGAAATTATGTCGAATATTCGGTTCGGTAAAACCAGTATTCGGCCCATCTCTAGGCAAAATTTCCAAGCTACACAAGCTTTCTTCTTTTCAGACAGACAAAGACAAAACTGTGAACACCAAGTGAAGCAATCCTATGAGATTCTGACATCACTTAAGAAACTATGGAATAATAAAAAAAACATCAGTCACGGATGCGTATCGTAAATACAGTAACAAAAACGACACGAACGTAACATTGACAAACGCACGCTGGTCTCCATGGATCACGGAGTGCAAGCGTGAATAATCCATGGCGACACGGTCCAGTGAGCCGAGACCTTACCAACCGACCACGAAATACACCACTATTTAGCCTTTATAATGAATGTCGGGAGGGGGAGCCAATAAAGGACATTCACCGATCTTTTTGATGTCCTTCATAAAGGTTAAAGATATTCGTAATAATGCACAGAACCGCCAGAGGTCCTTTTACACGTTTGCATTTGACCAGTATGATGGTAAGACACGACGATGGTATTCAATTAGTATAGACTTCTAAATTATTATCTACATCTACACGAATTATAAAGAAGTAAAGTTTGTATCTTTGTGAGTTTGTTTGTAGAAAATAATCTCTGGAAGTCGGGAAGAGATCAGATTTTTTTGCAATTGATAGTCCAGTTCTTGAGGAAGATACAAACCTCAACCCCCTATTTCACCCCTGTACGGGGGGAGTTTCCTAAAATCCTTTCTTAGCTGACGCGCCCTTTTTATAATCTACCGCTGTGGCAAATTTCATTTACGTCGGTCCAGAAGTTTTTGATACTTCGTGATTAATCAGTAAGTTAATGTATGAATGAGTGACCTTTTGTTTTTATATCTATAATATAGATAACACACTATATCTTTCTCTACCCACTTTTTCAACATAACCTTCTCTCGCCTACATAACAACCGCAGAAGCAGAATACCTGACCTCAGCAATACAATCTATATGAACTCACCCACACAGACGCTGACCGAAACGTAACGTAACGCGTTACGTAACACCTACGTCACTAGGGGCGACATTGAAAACGATGCCAAATCTTTTGTGTATCAACAATAGTTCTGTTGTTTGTATTGCCTTTGGTTATTGTAGGGTAAAGGGTGATTAAGGGGGAAGCGTCAAGGTAGTTTTTTTTTGCAATTTGCAGGTCAGTGTCAGGCTGTATGTTGACAGTGTAGTGCCTGTCAACCAGGATCAGGTACTTAATCTATACTATCTATACTAATATTATAAAGCTGAAGAGTTTGTTTGGTCCGAATTGAAAAAATCTTTTGTGTTGGGTAGCCTATTTATTGAGAAAGGCTATAGGCTATATAACATCACGCTAAAACCAAGAGGAGTGGAGCAGTAATGAAAAAAGTTGCCAAAACGGGGAAAATCGCAGGGGTAGGCGATTCGACGCGACGGGAAGGGTCGGAAGAGCAAGAAATTTAACGCGGACGAAGTCGCGGGCAAGTCAAATAGAAAATTGTTTACAAATCTACAGTCTACAACGCTATAACGTTCTCACATTCACAAAATAAGATGCAAGATAAGTAAAATATTAAAGCCTATTTAAACCAAATCACATGATAGCCATTACAACCACTAGTTACGCGAGATAGAGTTACTAGAATCACCACGCCTTGCTACGAAGACGGGATGGAGCGAAAATTTTAATTTATCCCTTAAAAACATATTCAAATAGACATTACAAGTTACATAATCAGTCAGGACACTGCTAAGAAATGCTGTGTTGATATAAACATGAATACATTACCATAATCCAATGTTTTACAACAAAATTACATAATATAACATCACGTGTTGTTTCGCAAAAGGAATGGGCAGAGGTGTGCCTATAGCACACCCATATTTCGCCAGGTATGTTTAAATCCCTTGTACTGTGTATTGGAACCTATCGCTATCAACCGGGCACGAATCCAGACTCTGGGGTTTTTTTTTTTGGGTGGTCTGCTATTGAAAAATTCCAGATATAGAAAAAACCGAGTAACAACACTTTGCCTTACCTGGGCATCGAACCCAGGACCTCACGGCCAGCATTAGCGCTTGCGACTACTAGACCAACGTGGCAATCTACAAGAAAAATACTCAGCGAAACTCAGCTTTGATAGTTTGATATCAAAACGACTGAGTCCTTTAAACGGGTCAATACTTAAAGATACGAGGACAAAATATCTCGGTAGTAAAACGCACTATTTGCATGAAGTACGCAAGCTGCTTTCGACTTTATTGCTTGGAGTGAAAGTTAAGATTGGTGAAATGGTTCGTGAAGACTCAGGTTGCAAAATATGACAAGAATAAGCTATCGAAAGGTGCAGTTCAGGACTCTATTGATCTTTCTAAGTATCTTTCGTTATGTCCTTTATCAGGATCACTAGTTTCTAGTACCTAGGAACCTGTAATTTTAAATAAGAGCTGAGAACGCTACTGTCAAGTATGAGGCAAAACGTTGTAGGGTTTTTCATCTGTACTTTCTCAGTGGCAGCTCGGAGTCTAGATTTGTGCCAGGTTGAAGGCAATAGGCTCGCCCCCTATAACATGGGACTTGTAACATTACTGGCGAAAAGTGGGTGTGCTAGCTGACCGTGGTCTGCAGTGGCCTATATGGAAAGCTGTCAATCGATTGCGTACCCAAGTAGGCCGCTGTTGACACAATTTGTCAAAGTGGGGGATTATAGACTCATCCAACACCCAGTGCGAGTGCGTACGTCTGTTCAGACCATGACCCATCTGCTGGAGTGTCCCAAGTGCCCGTTCACCTGCACCTCAGATGATCTCAAAAATGCCACTGATGCCGCAATAAACGTGGCCACCTACTGGGCTCAATCGATATAGTTAAAAATGTACGAGTACCATCGTCACGAAAGAAGAAGAAGAAGCTGACCCTAAGGGGAATACAGGCGTGATCATGTGAGTTATGTACAGTCTGTTCACATTTATTTACCCCTGACAGTAAAAACAGCAGCAAACCAAAAACGTTCTTATTTTAACGAAATTAAAGATCACTGTTATTGACAGACTGATTAGTGGTAGCAACCCAATAGCACCCTTATTTCAACGACAACAAAGATCACTTTGGTATTGACAGTGACGTAAAATCAGAGTGAACGAACTGTAAGAGCTTCTTTCTAGCAGCATCTACATCGCCGCAGAGAAACTACGCATCACATTGATGTCACGCACAATCCTGCATCGCATCGCGTCGTTAAAGCAAAGAAACTGCGTACATTTATTGCACAATACTGTGAAATAAGCAATTTTTCAATTGGACACGAGTAGTGTTGGGATTTTATCCGGATAAATACTCAAAATGGATAAATACTCGATAAATATCCGTTTTTACTGAGTATTTATCCAAAACAGCGGACAAATACTATTTTAAGTTTTCGTAACGTAAATTTTGTAATTTTATTATCAAAAGCGTATTTTTTAGTTTTTTTAAACTAGGTATTATTTATTTTCACTTTTTTAGGGTGTTTCGAATTTTGACGGACGAAGTCGCGTGCAGAAGCTAGTATGTAATAAGACGAACCGGCATGGAAAACAATTAAATGGTTATTATTGATTCAGTTCTAGCTTGTTGGACATTTACAACTAGGTTTGGAGGGTAAGGTTCACTCAACTTCAATAGAATTGGGAGGATCCTCCGACCTGACGGGTGTCGTGTCAGACTGTGTGACTTAACACGTTAACTGCCATGGGGAAAATCAGAAAAAGTAAAAAATGTATTTAGTGTTATTTGACTTTAAGTCGATTATTGATTAAAAAGTGTCGGACACATAGTCCGACATGGCAGTTAACGTATATATGATTCGCGACCGTAATAAATATAGCTTTAAATAATTATCATCACTATTGATGTGACCAAAATTCGATAATAATTGATTTTAAAATTAAAACTTTCATGGTTTTCTAGTGTTATTTCCAAATTATATTAGCTTTCTGCACTCCTTCATATAAACTTTAACTGTGCCGAATTTCATAGTCCTCCGTACGCATAGTTTACGTAAAAAGGAGTAAGTACAAAGTTTTTGCTTCACGTATTAATACTAACACAATGGACTGCATTTGCAGTCTGAAAATAAATACATAATAATTAAAACATAGAGATTAAAATAATCAATACAATCCCCTAAGTTCATTTAATTCCATTTAATGATTTTTCATGACAGTCATTCAGTAGAATGACTACAAGTACTCCGCCTAGAAATAGATTTGTTTCACAAGATTCCATAACCATTCCCCCTAGTCAACTCATACATAACTGTAGGTAGGGAAGTCACATAAATGCAAAAGGATTTAGCAAAACTAGTTCTGGATTAAAACCACTCATTTTAATACAGCAGTTGAAAGTAAAACACGAGTTTGATAAACCTACAAATGTTGTGTAAGCTCTCACTGAGATTAATGTGAGGAGTAAAAGCCCGTCGGTCTGGGACGTCACACAAACTAGGTGCATATAAGCTAAGTCCTTGAAGCTTAGTTAACTTGTTGCTGAGCTGATCAACATATATGTCAAGTACAGAGAATGTGCGGACAGAAACTTTGTGCAAAGCTCTTTCAGCTTTAAATTCTATATCAGAAATGAGAATGCAGTTCTAAAGGATAAAGTAGGAAGAGGTATTAAAATCATACATACACATGTACATAATGAGTTACTAAATAGTAGGCCTCCTATAAAAGGATAATAAGATGGAAAGAGGGCATCGCATAGGACTCTAGTTTTAGATGCAAAGATAGTTGATATGGTCTCTCAAATGTCATGAATTTCGCCGAGACTCAATTTATACCCTTTGAAACAGGAAAATAGCAGATGTAGAAATAGTTCAAGTAGATAAATAATATTGCTAATCCATTGCGTTCATTGTTCGAAAATTTGTCTGCTCGACAGCGTAAATAACGCAATGGATATGTTTGTGAAATTGAAAGCCATACCTAGTGTACTAAACAACTACCCCGCAGGACATATGTCTTCTCAAAGGGCTCTAGTTACTTGACTCAAGGACGGAATGTTGAAGATAGAAGAACCCAGAACACTATAAGAAACAATTTCACAGTAGTTACAATTAGAGCATCAAGCAGTTTCGCAAGAAACTTTCAAATAACCAACACAGGAAGGATAAACAAAATTTCGGAACCATCGCACATACATTTTTCTAAATTTTCGCAACGCACGTTCTGAATCTGATGATATAACTAAATACGTGATCCGATATACCACGGAACAAAAAAAAACGTTGAATTAAACATTGTAAAGGAAGCAACGTCAGATGAAAGTTGTCTGTCACGACCCCGTTATGAGCCACGATTGGAAACTATACCATTCAATCAATGGAGAGCAATAGCTCTAAGAAATCTGGGTCAGACGCCTACCAAGCAATTATATTGATGACTAATTTGATGATTGCTAAATAGTTGTTAATGCTAGATCATTTTTATGCTTGTAATGATTAGCATAAAAAAAATATTAAACGTGTGATTGAAACTAGTAAGGTTCTTTCTTTTTCGTTAGGTTTTTATCTTTGATTCATTTACTAATAGACAACCCACAGCCTAAATAGCTGGGCCTAGAAGCATAAAATGTAATGCACAAACGATTTTTTGAACAGTTATTCCCTAAAAATGTTAAACACAGATAAAAGTTGTTTATTGGCTCAGGTTTTTGACGATAGGAAGTTTGAAGTTGGAACAGTTTTTAATAGTCACGTAACTTTTGTTAGAAAACCAATCGATTATTAGGTAAACAATATAAGAGCCTTCACGATTGATGTTCATCGGGCGCAGTTTAGGCGGCCATGGCGTTAATATGCTAATATTTTTGATAAACCACCGAAAGATTGCAAATTGGTAAAGGCAATCTTCTTAAATCTGTTAGAGATGATAGCATGTTAGTGGTAAAAGTTTGACCGTGAGCTGGCCTAAATACGGAGTTTTAGTTGATGCAGACCCAACTTATACTAGTTTAGTTACCCCGGGGCTTTCTGTCCCACCAGCCCATCTTACAACACAACATATTCCTGAAGATAGCACATTTAACCACAGAACACCTTGACTTTGTGCCAAGGTCCGTCTCCTAGCCACTATTATGGCTAGCCCATTACTCTTGCACTCGCAAACACTGCACTATTTCTGCCAAGAGATGCACACAAAGCATATAAACAAGCCACTAAAATAATATGAGATATTCTGAGATTTATTATGGTACTTGAGAATATTCGAAAGACTTTCTGAGACCAATTTGGATCAGCAAATTGGTGAGATGCAGTCACAGAATACTTTGTAGGAGTCGTGATGCAAGTAGGCAAACTCGTTTAAGAATTGTCATGG
This sequence comes from Aporophyla nigra, assembly GCA_947507805.1. Lineage (NCBI taxonomy): Eukaryota > Metazoa > Arthropoda > Insecta > Lepidoptera > Noctuidae > Aporophyla > Aporophyla nigra. The sequence goes on along the minus strand of OX382316.1, from coordinate 14,153,241 downwards.
CGGTTTAATTTAGCATTATGTTACAAAATGTAGCTCTTTACCAAGTTGGCTTAGAACATAGCATTGTGAATTCCATTACGGGAGGGAACTTTTTGGAGCAGTGAACTGTGATACACTACATGTATACTATACACTAAATTCTCGTCTAAGGACGGGTTTGTCCTAGCCTTTATTGATAACAGACCTCCCATACGGATCTGAATGGAAACCGTGTGCCAGAATTGTAATTGTCCCGTAAACGTAAGCAGCCAAGTGTATGTATACAAAAATATGCATATTGAATTTAAACGAGTATTATAAAGGCAGGATATTAGCTCATCGGTTTAAGAACATATGGTAAACCAGAAACGATGAGGTAAGCTTAAGTTGTTGTTTCCTGGGCATTGAGCCATAATTTTTTCTATAGAAAGATCAGCATATGAGCATAACAATGGATTAGTTAAGTCATGGTTGATCGGCAAAGATAGACAGACAGCATTCACACGGGATGAAATAAAAACTAAACTTGATAATGAAGGAAAAACGACTGGAGATGTTACTGATCATGTAGTTTTAAAGTAAAATAAACTTGCTAACTCCACATATAAACAAACACTCGAACCATTACTAAACGGTCAAGTACGTGCGTTAAACATGTATCATAATACGGCAAAGATAAGCATCTGTGTAACTGATTTCATGCCATAACAGACAATCATTCTATGTAGCGAGAATAGGGTTGTCTCGCACTGACATAATATGTCGCAGATGACGTGCAATATTTGTATGAGTGACTTGACTAAGTTTATGATATTATATGTGTCTTGATACAATAGCACATGCTACGAAATAAGATGTTAAAACTCTTTTACGAACTGTTAATAATTCAAAAAATCTTCGACGTGTAATAGAGACGACCACAAAGCTTAGTCCATAGGTATGTTAGGTCTTAACTTGTCCAGCCATTTTAGGTGTTTATACTTCTGTAGTAATTTAGTCATGTAAAGCATTTGTGAGGAATTCAAGATCGGTAAGTCTCATGTCATTTTCATATTATAATAAATACTTAAACTCACGCGTTCTTCCTATGGCAAAATGCACAATCTACAGAACGCCACCTGCTACAATCTTTAAACACTCCTTTTGATTCATTTACGTTCTTGTTTAATGGTTACACACCCACACTAATTGCGAGTACTACGCTACGCTACTCCATTTTCTTCTCTTCCCAAATACGGCAATCTTTCTCCAATATCCATCCAACATGGCGGCCCTAATTGACCGTCACCTACATGTGACTGGTGGCAGATATATCACAATCAATCAGGCACAATGCTGCGTGAAGGGCGCTGAACTGCTAACTAAGTCATGGTCATTAGACAAGTTGTCGTTAGCCGAGGAATTTATGAGTCGTGTCTTGGTCTTATTTGGGCATACGATAACTGATGTTTTCCACATTCTTGTTGGTGATATATGGAGTTTGTTGTGACGGTTTTGGGCATGGGAATGGTGAATCTATTGAGGATGTGGCTGAGCTAAGTGGGAGATTGAAATTTAGCACATAAATTGTATTTTATAGACTCCAATGCAGTTGTTTGAGGTACAATTTCCTAATGTTTGTGAGATGGTTGGTGTGTAAAAGAACACGTGTGTTTTAATCCTAGGGATAAAGCACAAATGCATTATAACAGACTCGTTGGTATAGTGGTCGCAAGCACTGAGCATGAGGTCCTGTATTTGATTCCCGGATCAGACAATGTTATTGAGGGTTTTCCACTTGAAATTTCTCAACAGCAGCCTAGGTTTGTGGCCAAATAATTGGGACATAAACATAACAGGCAAAATGTGGGGTCACTTTGGAATTATATGCGTGATCTTATGTTAAGATAGATTTTATGAACTTCAAGACAACTGTTTGAGATTATCTAACGCTTGTGAGATTGGTGTTAAAAGAACACTGGAGAATTTAGTCTGGCGTTAAGGCACGAAGGGATTAAGTAGCGCAAGACTATATGGACCGTAGACCTTAAGAAACTGGCTGGGACACTACATGCGCAAGTCGAAGGACAGGGTGTTGTGGCGCAGCCTGCGCGATGCTTATAATCAACAGTGGACCGCGATTGGCTGAGTTTAATGAGTAACAAACCAAAAAGGCATAATTACTGATTTTGATTCTATTCCTTCATAATTCTCTTATCATTGTCCCAATTTATTTGTTATCGGCGCAACATGTGTTTTTCTAACACACTTTTCTAGTAGACCTGAACCCCCATATTGTCTTTTACACAGTCCAACCATCGTTTCTTTGACAATTTTTCCTTAAAGAATGTAAAGAGGTCATTTCATTATTAATCAATCTCAGAAATTGATAGCATCGGAATTAATTAGGAGTGGCAGCATTATAGTCTGATAATAATTAGCTACTTATAAATTAATTAAGATATTGTGATTGATGATGAATCCATTGTTACGGTTACTTGTAATGATCTTGGCATACTCAGGATAGGTGTATAGGTACCTACACTACCTACTACAAGTCTACAGTACCAACTGATTGTTACCCACACCAATTGTGAGATTCTCGGTATCTTTGGCTGTGACTTTCATGATTTTTCGAAACTGCTTACCCTGCTTTTTTTTTGTGGGTGGGTAACCATCAAATGACGTCTCCCGCTCTGGGCGGAGCGGGAGGGCGTTTCAGACTTTTACTGACTAGAACCCACCCGTGTTCCTTCAGTTGCCCATATGCCAGGGCCACGGTACCTCTTTCGAACAGATCTCGCGACCCTGGCAGGTGCTTACCCTGCTGTGAGGTAATTGCGTAATACTCTGACAGTAAGAATTGCTTTCATTTTGATAGTTCAACAACATTAATTACGAGCAGACATTTTTTTTCCAACATACGAAGTAAAAGTAAGTTTAAAATGAAAAAAATAGTAAAAAAATTAAAAAAACACGTTTTAAAAGAAAACCAACCTAAAAAGTAGAAATTAATTAAAAATATGGATAGAGTATAAATTCATTCTAATGTAAAAAAGCGTGGGGTGCTTCTTGAGGTATTTTTATGACTCTTCTTTTATCAGTATATCTGGCAATTAAATATTCACATCAATTGATATCAAATACTCTTTTTGCGACGGCTAACTTGTAGTAAGCCGAACTAAATAAATAATAGTTTAAAAAAACTAAAAAACACGCTTCCATTGAAAACCAAACTAAAAAGTACAAAATAATGGAAAAAAGCGTGGGGTGCTTTTTAAGGTATTTTTTTATTGATATCAGGCACCCCACGCTTTCTTTCTATTATTTTGTACTTTTTAGTTTGGTTTTCAATGGAAGCGTGTTTTTTAGTTTTTTTAAACTATTATTTATTTTCTATTTTTTAGGGTGTTTCGAATTTTTTGCTGTGCTGGTAACCCTGGCAAGGATAATGGCACAAATTTATGAAATTATTGCATTGTCATCGGTCCTTGACAGGTGTGCAAAGTTTGAATGAAATCTGGTCGTTTAAAGTGGGTCAAAATCGCGCTATAAGGACAAACAGGTTACAAACAAACATACAAATATACAAACATACAAGTGAAGCTAATATAAAGCGTGTAAAAATAGAAAGAGCATGCTTTTTCGTTTTCTTTTGCTATCTTGGTGATCCTGACCAGGATAATGGCACACATTTATGAAATTATTATATTGTCATTGGTCGTTGATAAGTGTGAAGAATTTCAAATTAATGTGATGTCTTAAAGTGAGTGAAACACAAGTTTCAAGATTCGTTACATAAATAGACGGATAGTAACACAGGCGAATGTAATTAAAGCGTGTTAAAAACCAACCCGCACTGGACCCGCGTGGTGGATAACGGCCCACTCTCTCACAGAGACGGCCTTTGTCCTAGCAGAGGGATCATTATAGGCTGTTTTTACATGAAGCAATACATTAGCAAGAACCATTCAAAATTACCGTGTGGTGCCGGAGTACAGTGTGGTGCCGGACGTAAAGAATAACACCATCCCATTTCTTCCCGTGGGTGTCGTAAAAGGCGACTAAGGGACTTACTAGAGAATGGGCAGCAGCGTTCTCTGTTCATTTTACCACCATACTGCGATCGCCAACCCGCCTGCCAAGCGTGGCGATTATGGCAAAGCCCCCCAAATTGGGGGAGGCCTAAGTCCAACAGTGGACGTCTTACGGTTGAAATGATGATGAATGATGATTCAAAATTAAACAGATTCTGATTAACAAAGAGTTTTTTTTTTTGTGGGTGGGATTGCAACAGTGTGTAACGCAATAAAGGTGCTGGTATAATGTATATGAGGAATCTAATAAAAGGACTATATAGGTTAGTAGGTATCATAGAATTCAACTGATGTCAGACTGTATTGAAAATGAAAACACCTGGCGATGTTTGTTAAACGAGCTAAAATAGTACAGACATATTGAGCCAGAATAACGTCGATGGATATTTACACACGACATATTGTTACATAATACATTATTGTTGTACACAAATAGAAAGTCATCAACAGCTGCCTTCTCTTATCTATGTTCGGGTCTGCTTGCAGTCTAACTAGATGTAGCTGACTAGAAGTACTTCACATGGAGCGACTGCCTACCTGACCATAACCCAGTTACTGGGTAAAACGAAACCACTTGGTAATACTGGTTGTCAAGGCTGTTAAAGGAAAAGATCCACGTATGACAGCCGGAACTAACATGGTTTCCAAGTCACGGAGGTGTCATGCAAAAACTAGACTTAGGAGAGAGGGTATGGGAAGTCGTCACCTCCTTCTGCGAGGCAGTAATGCTCGCGAAGGAGGCGGGGCGCGTGAGGGAGAGGCAGTCTCTGCGCCCTCACGCCCCTAGCCGCCCCAGGAGGAGACGCCCCGGGCGTCGGGAGTCCATTGCAGACTCCCGGCCACCGAGCTTGCGGGCGGCGAACAATGGGTAGCTCACCGCCCGGTAAGGACCAGGGTGCTTACTCTCGAATATTTTAATTCCGATAGATCGACATTGGAATTGTCAGTCAAACTCAACCAACTGTCGTTTGACCAATGTCGATCTATCGGAATTATATTCCAGAGTAAGCACCCAGGCTCGGGTCGACGGCGCGTTGTGTTCCACGCGCGCCTCAAAGATATGTCAGCAGTACTAAAGGGGTCTGCTTGGACCGATGCCTGCCAGGGTCGCGAGATTTGTTCGAAAGAGATACCGTGGCCCTGGCATATAGGCAACTGAGGGAACACGGGTGGGTTTTAGTCAGTAAAAGTCGTCCGTTCCGCCCGGAGCGGGAGACGTTATTTGATGATTTTCCAACCCCAAAAAAAAAGACTAGACTTAGGACATGGTGTCTATTCGTGAAAGCACGTGACCCACCCGATCCCCCAAAAAATTTCGTCGCTCCATGCGCAAAACATCCTGTATAATCAACCTTGTATCCCAGCGATCTATACAGGGTTACAGGTGATCTTGTTACAAACCAAATTAATTTGTACTGTCCAATATTCGTTTCGAGTAGCTTCGGAAACCACATACATAATTACATGGCCGATGTTAATGGTCTATTTTGCATTTATGCTGTGTTGTGTTTTAAAGGGTTTTGTGTACATTTGGATGTTTGTTAATACTTTACAAAAGGGTTCTACGCTTTCTTTGTATTAGGAGGGGCTTGTGGCTAAGTACGAACAGTTGCTCATCAGGTTTTAAGTTACTCTTGCCACGGTCTATCAGTGGATGGGCAAGAACTCCATCGTGAGACTTTTAAAATGTTTCACAATATTTTCTATAGGCAAATTCATTGTGATGACGATGCCCCAAGAATCTCATGCCCAGCAGTGAGGACATTAGAGACCATTAGAGACCAGAGGCGACTAAGAGACTTACTAGAGAATGGGCAGCAGCGTTCTCTATGCATTTTACCACCGTACCGCGAGCGCCAACCCGCCTTCCAAGCGTGGCGATTATGGCACGCCCCCCCCCCCATTACAGGAGCCTATGTCCAGCAGTGGACGTCTTTCGGTTGAAATGATGGTGATGGTGACGAATCCTTAACTTAGTTCCGATTCGTTTCGACTGTTTTTATCGTTATCAAATGCACTCGAACAAATCTTGACCGAGTGTGGTATTATCGATACGTTTGTTCGATAAGATACAGCGGGGGCGAATGTGTTATGATAATGCAAAAATTTGTCGAAGAGATTTGTTTTTGTTTAAATCTAGTTGTATTATCAGTAAATATGACAAAGAATATTGTTTTTTTTTTTAGGTTAACGTCATAATTTATTTGATAAGACTGGTTTTTTTTTTTCAAGAACAGGGCAAAGACCTCTCTCAGAGTCAGAGAGGGCACAAGAGCAAGCGTGGTGATCAAGGCCTGTAAAATAGGGTGATTGCGCCGGTTAGCGACCAGTTAGCTGGGTTGCCCAGTTAAGATGAGGAAAAAAAAATGTTGTTTACACGCAAAATAGTATATGTTAATGTTAATTTGTCCCAAATACAATGTAGTTTGGATACAAAAATATAAAATAAAATACATTCCTACAAAAATATTTATAAAATGCTGAAAAAGTGAAAATATAGCGAAAACGTCGGTTTACGACCATTTTTATCAGTTTATGACCACCAATGAGCTGGTTTGCGACCGCTATTATAATATGAAAAATATACCAATAAAACAATTATAATCGCTTTAAAAATATTTTAATTTTTGCCTTTTAATAAAAACAAAAGTGGTAATCATTTGGTGTAATGTTTTCTTATAATTAAAAAATAACAATCTTACATTTTGTAGAGACAGTCATAGTTGTAATAGAATCAACAATCATTGGTCAAACAATATCCTTAATATGTAGTATAACATTTAAAAATAATCAACATAAATCAATATTAAAAAATAAATAAATTTATATTTTAGGAACCATATTCCGCTTTTCTTATTCATAATTATGATAGATTAATATCATCGGAAACTGCAACAGTATCTGAATTTAGTTTTTTTCCTTTTAAACATTCATAGAAAACAAATAAAGGTCTTGCATTTAATAGGAATCATGTTCTGTGTCTTCTTCACTTATAATATTATAATTAAACTGTATAAAATCTACAATAGCATTTTCACTGTGATTTTTCGATTCGTTATCTAAACAAAAACTTTTTTTTTGTTGACTCCAAATTATTTGGGAGCTCCATCTAAAAAAAAATATATATATATAAAAAGTAGTTTGCTTTTTATGACAAAATTTTGTTTAAAACTGAAAAATAGTAATATTTAGTTTTCGACAGATTAGGTACCTACAACAAATAATTATGAAACGGACATTTCAATAACCAACGAAATTCTAAAAATCAGACGTGGTCGCATACTCAATGAACTTTCATACTTATTTCTGTTGGCGGCCGTTATTTCTCTCATACTAAATTATGGTGGCCGGAAACCAATGTCTTTATTTCGCTTACTTTGGTTTACGACCACCTGTTTAGCGCCCCATTTTGTAGGTAAATTAAACAAACTTCTTACAAAGAAACTGGTGGTCGCTTACCAAAGAACTACAAAGAAAAACTTTTACAATACTACATTCAAAATTGTAACAGTCCTGTATGAAGCATTAGGATCATATTAATCAAAACAAAATAATGCTGATCTCGTCGGTTTGCGACCATGTGGTCGCTATCTAACGTTTTCGATAAATAAGCTTTTCGGTTACCGACCACTTGATTTTATCTTATTAATAAGTTAAAAAAAAACAAAATACAACTAAATTATAACCCACACTTATCAATTGTACAATTTAACATGTAACTGGTGTCTAAAACATGAAATAAGTATTAAAACTTACCTTTGAGTGCCGCGCGCCGTGTTAGTTTTTTTTCAACTCACGGTACGTCCACTCACCACGGAATCAAGACGCGCGTTAAGCAATATTTTTTTGGCTCTAGGTGAACCCATTTGTTTCAAACTTTGCAAATTCTTATTTCATAATTATTTATAAAGCACGTTAGATTTATTTTTTATGTATGTTACCTCTACAAATACTATTTTCTTGATTTAAAGAAACTTAGTCCGTCAAATGGTCGCCTACTGAAGGTGGTCGCGAAACCGGCGAAACAACCCTATATTGGTTTACAGTGTTTGCCCTCTGCATGGTGGTAATTTGGGATATTGCATAACTATTCATATTCATAGCAATGCATGGGGATTTGGCGTGGCTAAGTAATAACAGCCACACATGTCGAGCGACCAGGTTAAGCTACGCTTGCCGCGGTTGGTCCGTGGATGGGTGACCATCTTTACATACGCCTCCGTGGCTCGAAAAGCACGTCAAGTCATTGGTCCCGTCTAGTAGTATGTAATGAATGGCCACCAATCCACGGACGGACCTCACCAAGCGTTGCTTAACCCTTAAGATAAAACCGTACGGCTGTTATTACAACGGTAATTTGAAAAAATATATACCACCGATAATTATAAGTACCACGCAAAGGTGATCGACCACTTTTCACACTTATGCTTTCAGCAATAAGGTTGAAAAATGGTCGACCGCTAGTGACTTACCTACATAGTTATAAGTAACACCGTGACATCACTCCACTTAGTGCACTTGTGCAATCAAAGTACAGTCGCCTACAGCGTTATCTGTGTTATTAATGTTAACTGTACCTATTTCAAAATAAACCGATCAAACGAAGGTGATTAGAGGTCGATTAAGTGAGTTTGATATAGATCGGTGATTGTAAACTTGATTGCATCGTATTTGAGTTTGTATGGAGCAAAATTACATAACATAAGATTACGCCTGTATTTCCAAGGGAGAAGCAGACATGTACCCGCCCACGTATAGCCCACTCCCTCTCACCGAGAGGAGGCAGGCGTCCCAGCAGTGGGAATATTATAGGCTGCTGATAATAATGACTTGATGAGGATGAGCTGTTTCCCGCGACTTCGTCTGCGATACAGGATGAAAAGTACCCTAAGTCCCTGCTCGAGTCATGGTCTATGTGCAAATCCGTTCAGCCGTTATTAGTATGAAAGCGTAACAAATAGACAAACTTACTTTCGCATTTATAATAGGTAGGTATTAGGTAAGATTGTGTCATCTTATAACGGGCGAAACTAGTGTCATTGCCTTCAATCGAACAAAAATTCAGACTACTTAAAAATTACAGAAGGAACGACCCAATAACGCTTTGCCTGACCCGGGAAACAAACCTAGGACCTCATTCTCAGCAGTAGCGTTAGCTCTACTAATGAGCATGAGGTAGGCTCGCCCTCTGATATAATTGGGCTTAAACATAACATAAACACAGGCGAAATGTGGTTAGACACCAGCACATCACGTTACCCGAAATTATCAAAATTTCCCAATCAATCAATCTTCAACCTAATTCTGTAGTGATAAAGTTGAAAATCTATTAAAGAAATTTGACAGATTGTTATGTAAAATAAATATTGGCAAAGTGATAAAAATGTAGGCACGAAACATAAACATGTTTATTTATTTATATTACAAGATTATCTAATAACCAAACAAGGTTAAAACCGTAAAAATGTTAATGATTGTTTTTTATTACAAATCGGAAGTAATAGCAGGAAATACTTCCTAAGTTAATATTCGCCCTGGCGAATTTTTTCGCGCACTTAATTTTGAACTCTATGTAAAAAGCGGAGCATTGAGTATCCACTCTAGCGCGTCAAGAAAACAGTGTATTCGATTTCCAAATCTCGGCGCTAAGCAGAGAGCTGATTTTCTAACGCACAACAAAAATGACCGCGATAAAAATACGCCCGTTACCTCTCGGGTAACGATTGCGCAACTAAGTGTACACACGGTTACACATTTCCAGTTTTAGCTGAGCTCGCATTATTTACATTTTTCGTACAATGACAGGTCAGGTTATTACTGGAAAATTATACCTCGATTTGTCGCCACTCGCCATGCGTACACGTTGACGCGGTATATCGATTTGTATCTAACTCAGGTATCGATTAAGTAAGATGGTAGCAATGTACTAGATACGTTGAATTTCCCTTGAGTTTCGAATGTAGGACGACTAGATACTAAATAAATTACCTGTTATAAAATGGAGGCCGCATTTTCTTGGAAATCTCAGCTCTTGTACTAGTGCTATAAGGTGTTTTTTCTAATAAAACTGAGGTAAAGTCACAGTGAAACTAGCACATAAATCAAAATGAGCATGTTTCGATCACTAAACGATATTTTTTAACTTGTGGTCGTCCAGTGACCGAAAATCGTTTATAATTCATTTAAATATTAAGTTTAATACAAATGAAATCTTTAAATGTTAAAAAAATATTAACTTTCCGCACTCCTACCATAAAAACTTTAATTTCTACCAAAATTCTAACTACTCCGTCAGCGTAATTTTCGTAAAAATGGTCACAAAGTTTTTGCTGCACGTACCTAGGTATTAATTATATACTTACAGGATGAAAGCACATGTCACCTTCGAAAATGCTGTCCGTGAGACATTACACAGCGGTAATAAAATAAAATAAAACCTAGCGACACAGTAGGAAATACGAAGACTAGGCTAAAACCATCCTTTCTGAAAGACATTAATTCAAAAGACAACGCCAAAAAATCTTCTACCCATCACAAAACTAAAACCCAAACCTCTACAGAATAAAACAAACTACTACAACCAACGAACAGCTAATCCTACGCCAGGCTACAAACCATTAATATTGCAGAAGAGGGTAGTTACCTCAGACCGGTAACCTCTTGCCCCCAGCGCGGCCGGAATACGAATTAATGTTTAAAAGCCTATTAAAATTCCTATTGACTTCGTAGTTGGTGTGTTTAGGGAAAACTATCAAACACAGACAATTTGAATTCATGGTGTTTAAAGGAAAAACCATTGTGATTCATTGCCGAATTATACCGTCACAACGTAAATCTTCGTTAAATAGCATTTTAAATAGCATAGTCGCATTTCGTGTTTGTACGCTTAGATCTTTTAAACTACGAAACGGATTTTAATGCGATTTTCATCAATAAGCAGATTGATCCAAGAGGAAGGTATACATTATAAAACGCGGGTAAAGTCACTGCCAAAAGCTAGTGAGAAATAAATGAATTGAATCCTGTAAGTAAGTTTTTGCATACTTTTACACGTTAATTGTTTTACACAAACTTTAAGAGGTCGGCGTTTCGTATACGACTACTCTGGGAAAAAGGCCGAAACAAAATCAGAGAAAGAAATGGATTAAGTATAACATATTGAACCACTATTTTGAAAAGATTTGATTTGAATGACAGAGACGGAAGAGGCAGTACCAAAGAACATCATTTCTATGGATTGTGTTAACCATAATACGGATACAAAGGACGTAAGCACTGAAATGACTGCTAATAGAAATGTCATCATTATCAGCTACCTATCTAGCCTTTTTCCCAACTTTGTTGGGGTCGGCTTCCAGTCTATCTGGATGCAGCTGAATACCAGTATTTTACATGGAGCGGCTGTCCATCTGACCTCAACAACCCAGTTACTGGGTATTATTATTATTACTTGGTAAGACTGGTTGTCAGACTTTCGAGCTTCTGACAACCCGTAACGACTTCTAAAGTTCCACAAATGACAGCTGGGACCAACGACTAATAGAAATGTATGGTAGGAAAAGATCTCTGTGATGACAACAAAGAAATTGGAGTCATAAGGGCTTTAGGGCAAAAAGATACTGACGATAGCTGGCATCAGCGCTTTTTACACGCTTTATATTAGCTTCACTTGTATGTTTGTATGTATGTTTGTATGTTTGTTTGTAACCGACTCCTTATAGCGCGATTTTGACCCACTTTAAACGACCAGATTTCATTCAAATTTCGCACACCTGTCAGGGACCGATGACAATGCAATAATTTCATAAATTTATGTCATTATGCTTGTCAGGGTTACCAGGAGAGCAAAAAAACTGTCTTCGAAACCTACGCTGACATACGTCACAAACTACGCTGACATACGTCACAAACTACGCTGACATACGACACAAACTACGCTGACATACGTCACAAACTACGCTGACATACGTCACTAACTACGCTGACATACGTCTCAAAATTCGAAACACCCTAAAAAATAGAAAATAAATAATAGTTAAAAAAAACTAAAAAACACGCTTCCATTGAAAACCAAACTAAAAAGAACAAAATAATGAAAAAAAGCGTGGGGTGCCTGATATCAATAAAAAAATACCTTAAAAAGCAACCATTGAATATGAAATGGCCTCCCAAAATCAGGGTTCAAGGATTACAAAGAACAGGGAACGAGTAAGATAATTAAAAATGCTAATTCTGACCCCAAACATCCTGCATCGCTTGCACAGACTACGTAATGGTGCAAAGCCAGCATTTTTATGGGTCAAAGACCATTGGCGAAAACTCGATGGCTTTCGGTGCAATTATTTTAAACAGCTTGTTCAGTTTTTGTTGATAGCACACTTTGGATAGCGGCGCTTCGCACGATGTTTCGAGAAATCGTGATCGTGACCGAGCCTTCCTGTGATTTACTCTGGCCTTTCGAGATGAAGTTGAGGTTTCATTTGAATGTGCCTTGACCCTAAATTGGCTCTAACTCGTCTAAACGGACCAAGAGGAGGACGCTGAGGAGTTTTTCTCAAACACTAGATAGTTCTTAAAACTTTTGACCAGGAATTTTGAGTTTGCATAATACATGATGAACCTATTATGATCACGCTGCTGGGATACACGCAAGCCTCTCTTCTCTCTATGACACGGACCAGGCCATAATCCACCATTTCCCCCGTGCAGGTTAGCAGATGTCACACATCTTAGAATGTTTAGTTCTAGGACATGCCGGTTTCCTCACGATGTCGTCCTTCGCCGTTTTGAGAGCAGTGGTGATGGAATAAATTACAAAAAGTTAAGTGCCTGCTGGCGTTCGCGCTCACGACCTACAACTGCTATACTAGTTTGTCATCGCACCTTACACTTATTTATGTTTGAATTGTTTTTTTATACTCTTTCTAGCCTATCTATTGTGTGCCTTTTAGTCTGTGCTAAATAAATGTACTTTCTTTCTTTCTTTAACTGCGAAGTCGAAGCCTACATTACTGGGCTGCCATTGCTCTTTTGAATTTTGCATTCGCCTGACTCTAAATTGGCTCCAACCCTCCAAATGGAGCTACTCGACGTGCCTTTTCAATGAATCTCAGAACTCTTAAACGAACAACACGACGCCATTCGAGAATTAGAGACAAAAGCTTACAACAATAACGAGGCACACGGTCTGATTCACGGTAACCTGTTCAGACAATGTCTTTACTCAGTAAATGGGGAGCACTGTCTGTGCAACTACATGTTACAGTTCAGTTTTAGAGTTCCGTATAGGTCCTATGCTATAGGAAATGCAAAATATTTGAGACCATGTAGAAGGCTCTATAAATAAGGTGTAATTGCAACGGTAGGAATGTTTTTTAACCGACTTCAAAAAGGAGGAGGTTCTCAATTCGGATGTTTATATGTTTTTTTTTTTATGTATGTTCGGCCATAACTCCGTCATATATAGACGGATTTGCAAAATTCTTTTTTTGTTCGAAAGGGGTTTATTCCGAAATGGTCCCATGTAATTTCATATAGATCTGATGATGAGTTCGAGAGACAGACACTGGAACTCTTTAAAAAATGACAGCAAATCAACCGCGACTTCTGCTATCGCATAAATATGCATTGTTTGTTTGGAATTAGTGCGGGGTGAATACCACAACTGAAAATTTAAAAATAAAAACTTTTTTTACAAAAAAGAAACAACCGACTTCCTTAAAAACACTACAAAGTGAAAAATAACTTCAATTTCGGAAGTCGGTGGCAAAATAACCATAAATGTGTTAGCAATCATTCATTACTAAGACACCGACTTCCGAAATTAAAGTTATTTTTCACTTTGTAGTGTTTTTAAGGAAGTCGGTTGTTTTTTTTTTGTTAAAAAGTTTTTATATTTTGACAGTTCAACAATATTCATTGCGGTTTTTATGTTATTGAGCGGACCAATTTATCGAACAAATGGAGCAGTGAGTTAGCAAGATCATCGAAAATGATTCAGATTCTGGATTAACGTGCAAGTTATTCTTGTATTTTCGGATTAATTCAGCCCAACCAATTTTTAGCTCTGGTGAAAAAGACGAAAAACATAATTGCACAGAAGATTCCAACGAAGTCTTAAAAGATTAGGCGACTAAGTGAATTTAGGTGCAAAAATAGTAGCTAAAAGGTTTTTGCTCTCAATATTCCATTTTTATATACATTATAGCAATTAAGTACTAAACGTCTTCGGAGAACCAACAGGTAACGTAATTGAATTGTATCTGGGATTTTGGATTACAGTAAAAGTAAAGTAAATTCTAGCATAGTCCCAGTGTGAAAGACAAAAATTACGACGCTAAACATCACAAAACAAGTAAATTACGTTAACTCCTTGGGCCTTTCTCGTACCAGACCATTAACCTTACTATACTCGAGCTTTGGTATCTGAGACCGGAGAAATACACTTTCGTGATTTTTCCTTTTTTTCTCGATGCCGCGGCCGGTATCTTGTTAACACGCTTTTATTAGCTTCACCTGTATAAATATGTTTGTAAGTATGTAACTATGTTTGTAACCGACTCCTTTGGACTTGATTTTGACCCACTTCAAACGGTCACATTTCATTTAAACTTTGTAGACTTATCGAGGACCGATGACAATACAATAAGTTCATAAATTTGTGCCACTATCCTTATCAAGATTACCAGGATAGCAAAAAAAAAACTGTCTTCGAAAACTACGCCTACATACGTCACAATATTCGAAACATCCTAAAAATAATTTTTTTTTTTGACTGTAAGCTGCCTGATTCGTAACTAAGTTCATTCTAGACCGAAAAGTTCGTTCGTGCAAGTAGAATGAGTGACCGTATTATGATGACAATAAAATCTGTGAGACCGCCGCGAGTATAAGTAGGGTTTATATTTATTTCAGCTCAGTAGTTTTGTACCAAGCTGAAATAACACTTGCATTAAATATGTTGTATATTTAATGCTCTTCATGAGGATCTCTTTAAGATTTGGATGTTTGCTTTTGTTTGTTAGAAGACAACATATATATTTTTGCTAATATTTTGTAAACTCTTACGACAGTCTTACTATTTCCGAAATTGAAATAAAACACACCGTAACTCAGTAAATGAATGGTTTATTATATTCAATAAATCGGTTTCTTCTTGCTAACGCTATTGACTAGTTTCTAAAAACATAATTGTAACCATTTTTCTTTTCAAAAAGTTACTGCAATTTCTGTTCTGAACTTTCGATCTGTAAGACCGTCCGTCACAGAATTCGGTGCGAGTATATGAAGGTTAACGAGAAATGAGTTTATAAGTCAAGTCGTAGGCGTTGGCCCAACAGCATGTCTACTGTCACTAATTAGTTAACATGCTATTAAAATACTTGAGAGCAATACGTCATTAGATAGGGACACCAAACGTAAGATATGGATACTATGCGGTCCCATTATGGTTAAAATAAGGATAGGAACGGCCCTTTCCCGTATTATTGACGTTTTACGTGTTCATCTTCCAACTGAAAAATATTTTATTCGGGACACGGAAAAACACGGTTTGTGTAAAATTAATAAAAATGAAGAATCTGTTTGTAATATCAAAATAACAGCTTTTTGCTTAATTAATATGAAAGAATAATTTATATGAAAGAATATACAGTAACTATAACAAAAAAAAAAACTTTAGAGGTGTCAAGGGACACCCGGATGGAACGAAGTTCCTTTCCAGGATTCATAATAGTTATAATTTTTTAATTATTTATTATGTACAAAAAACCTGCATACACTCAACAAAAATATTCTCTCTCTCTCCCTATCTCCTTCTCTCTCCCTCCCTCTACCTCGCTCTCTCTCTCTCCCTCTCTCTCTCCCTCTCCCCCTCTCTCCCTCTGCCCCTCTCTCCCTCTGCCCCTCTCTCCCTCTCTACTCACAACAAAAAAAACAACAACATACAAAATATATACGGTCGAATTGAGAAACCTCGTCCTTTTTTTGAAGTCGGTTAAAGCATGTCGTGACAACTTTTCGTAAGAATTTTTTCCGTCTAGCCCCCTTTCACAACGCGCGATAAGGAACTTCGTTCCAAAAACATTTTGTCTGTCTGTACGTATTTGTTCCGGTTAATCTCTGAAAAGTTTGAACCGATTTTGACAGACGTTGATATAAAGAGTAACATAGGCTTTTATTCCGGGAGCATGTCCTCGTGGGATACATTTCGATATCCACACGGGCCAAGCCGCGGGCACAGCTAGTACACAATAAAATCATTAAATGTATCAACAACTCTACCAGAGTTTAACTTTTGCCTAATCATCATCATCATTTCAGCCGAAAGACGTCCACTGCTGGACATAAGTCTCCTCCAATTTGGGGGGGGGGGGGGGGGTTGACATAATCGCCAAGCTTGGTAGGCGGGTTGGCAATCACAGTATGTTGGTAAAATGCATAGAGAACGCTGCTGCCCATTCTCTAGTAAGTCTCTTAATCGCCTCTTACACTACCCATGGGAAGAAATGGGATGGTGCTATTACTAGCTACTAGCTTCTGCCCGCGACTTTGTCGCGTCGAATCGCCTACCCGTGCGATTTTCCCCGTTCTTGCAACATTTTTCATTACCGCCCCGCTCCTCTTGGTTGTAGTGTGATGTTATATAGCCTATGTTACTCGCAGATAATGTAGCTTTCTAATGGTGAAAGAATTTTTTAAATCGGTTCATTAGTTTTTGAGTTTATCCATTACAAACAGACAAAGAAACAAAAATACAAATTTTTCCTCTTTATAATATTATCATTATAGTGTAGAGTTAGACAATACCGAGGATATTCCGTGATAGCCGCAGGGCAAACAATCCACATTTACAAAGTTGCAGGAAAGTCATTAACAAAATCAAGGCAAAAACAATGCAACAATTAAATGACTTTGGGAAAACCGCCAGCTTATTTTGGTTTTCATTACCATGTAAACGGTATTTTATTTGCAAAAGAACACGGTTATATTCCCCTACATACCGTAGAAGTTTAGAACTAGTGATGGGCCGAATAAGAATAATAGGCCGAATGTTCGGTTAAAAGTTTACCGCACCAAATATTCGGCAGGATCTGGCGCACTTTATCGTGCATCTCTAAAGTTCAATATGTGCTTGTCGTACGCGTTGAAGCGTCCCTTTCGCCCTCTGAAGCCGCTACCCCCTGACGCAGACTGCCCGGACTGTTATTGCATCATCTAGTCTAGTTAATAATGCATATTGCTCTTGTGTTAGCAATCATTCATTTTTTGTTATTCTCAAAAGACCATTTCAGGCACCAATCCACATGGTCTTCAGTTCACATGATGTGACCAAGATTATGTACTAGACTTTAAAAGAGACCTCCGGGGCTCCGAGACCTCTGAGTTTGTTTCGGCCTTTCTTCTCAGTGTAGTCAGATAGGAAACGTCGACCTCATCTAGTTTATAAAAGTATTTTTGACGTGTAAATGTGTACAAATCTACTTACAGAAATAAAATATTTATCATTCATTAATGATATAGGGGCCCACATGTTCTATAACTATGCTACTTTATATATGTAGACTCTTTAATACAATATTATTCAGAAGAATGTTTCTATGAATCTTTGCCGGATGATCGGCCGAATACGAATGTTCGGTAACCCTGCCGAATTTGCCGCCGAATACCGAACATAAAACGAATATTTGGCCCATCCCTATTAAGAACTGTTTGTATGGAATTTATTGTGAGCCATTCTTTTTGGTCAATGGTTTAATTCTCACACGATTTAAATTATAACTTGGATGGACTACTAACCTATAGAGTAAGTACATCTTAAACTTAAGTCCTACTTTCTGCAATGGCCAATCTTAAAAATAAAGAAGTTAATGTTTGGTTTGATGATGAAGATAATCGTAATTATAGTGTTGAGCGGTAACGCTCTTAACCATAATTATATTTTACGGTACCGTTTCGGAAAGTCAACAGACATGTTGGCAGCCAAATCGGGAGGTTTGTACCACTTAGATGTTATCTAAACTTGCAATACAACGCGAGTTCGCGACTGTCTGGCTCCTTGATTTTTGCAGACAGAGAATGATATTTATGGCTTGTAGCTAAGTACTACCAGCGGTTCAACCAATCAGGTTAAGCTAAGCTTGAAAAAAAAAATTACAATTCATCTGTCAAATTAAATATTCATTCGAAACATGCATCCGGTTTCTAACTAAACTTCAACTATATTCGACAACTGGTTGAGATATCATCAAATGAACTCCCGCTCTGGGTGGAGCAGAAGAGCGTGTCAGACTTTTACTGACTAAAACCCACCCGTGTTCCTTCAGTTGCCTATGCCATTGCCACGGTAACTCTTTAGAACATTTCCGCGTCCCTGGCAGGATATCCGACGACCCTGGTTACCTATCTCTTTTCGTGACTGTACTTTTACTTTACTGTAATATGTTTTCGGGTCAGTACATAGCCCAGGGTGTAAATTCTTACGTCATTAATTAAAATAAAATAAATACCAACTAGTTCTCAACGGACTTCGCCCAATAACACCGCACCTTACACGCAATAATTAATTACCATAGTAATTATTATTCGCATGAAATTAGGTGAAATGCATTGTTTTTATGTTTTATTTTATGTACGTAAAACTTGTTTGTTATGTGGCTACTGTAAAATTAATGTTATGTTAATGGAAACATAGAAATTAGAAATAACCGGCTGCTTGTGCCCGATTTCTGATGTTCCCCACAGAGTCGTGACTTTTCGTGCGACTTCGTTCAGACAAGCGCGACAAGACAGCTCGACGCAACTAAAACTAGTAAAGTACTACTACTAGTACTAGTAGATATATTCGTGAAGTTTTCATACTTGTCTTAGCCAAAAGATGTCCACAGTTGGACATAGGCCTATCCCAATTTGGGAGGGGGTTTGCCATAATCGCCACGCTTGGCAGACGGGTTGGCGATCGCTGTATGGTGGTAAAATGCAGAGAGAATGCTGCTTAGCGCCTAGAATTGAATATCGAACATTGTGTTTTCTCGACGCGCTAGTATTCTCAATGTTCAGTTCAACATACAGTTGAAAATCCAGTCCACGATACGTACGAATATGTTCAGCCTGAGCTTTTCCATATTCGAGCTGTCGTTTTACAGTCGTACAGACTCTGCGTTTGCGGCACGTGGACATGATCGCAACTGGGGAGTTTGTTGCGCCACTACTTCCCAGCTAAAGCACGAAGAAGGGGTGAAAGGTGGGCGTTTTGGGGGACTGTTTTATGTAACTTTGACGTTCAAAAACTGCTGACTCTCAGCCTAATTTGAATAATAATAATAATTTATTTATTTCCAAAAAAGAGAATTAAAAAATTATTAGTTTCACAAAATGGTTTACAACTAGTGGTAGGAAGTAAATACAAATTGAATTTTCTATGCTGTAGAAATCTGTAGACAATTGGTGAGCCCTGCCTCTTAAACTAGGGTTACCTGTATCTTAAGAGACAGTGTTCGGCTATAGGGTTGAAACAGTAAGATTTATACAACTCGAGGGTTGTGTCGATCTACCAAGTGATTATAAAAATTTGCTTAGTTTATAAATGAATAAATGACTTTTGAATTTGATTGCTCTTTTTTGTCAACAAAAAAAAAGTTATTTTACCGCAACGTATACGTTTGACGAACGCCTACGCTAGACACGACGGGTGTAATGCCTAATATGAGTAAAAGTTAAAAATTAAAAAATACAACTAATCTACTACTACTTCACAACTTCAAAGATATGATGACTCACTCCATTTTTAATAATTTTGATAAACATGTAAGTACTCAGAATTGAAGTGACTGACTTAATTAATTGTGATAATTTTATCAAAGTTGAAGAGGATGTTTCCCTATAGACTGGAATGCAAAGTGGGGTCTTATTATCTCAGAAAATGCTATGAATGAGAGCAAAGTTATTTATGTAATAACATAAATAACTTAAAAGCGAAGTTATTTATGTAATAACATAAATAACTTTGCGAAGTAATGTTCACTGTAAGTTTTTCATAATGTGAATAATATGATCAGACAGACAACAAAAATAAGGTTCAGTTATCAAAAGCGAATATCTGTTGTTTAAAAACAAGGCTGAAGTCTTTATGTATAAATCTAGTTTTGTGTATGTTTATAATGTCAAAATAACAGCATTTAACTAAATACTTATGAAAGTATATTATGTGTGTTAATTTTTTGTCTGTCTGTTTGTTACAATATTATTTTGAAAGTGCAAGTGCACGGGCAGATAGCTGATGTTATAAGGAGTAACTTAGGTTTAGGCTTTGTGGTTTTTATTTTAGAAATCGAATCAGTAAAGAGATACATTATTACTTGCCGACATCCACACGAATGATGTCATGCGTACAAATAGTTAAGCTATCACCATTCAGATATTGCTGCACTAATCCCAAAACTAGGCATGACAAACATTGAGTGATGATTCTGTGAATGTATGTAATAGCAATAATACCTACATAAAAAAGTATTTCTTTATATTTATTTTGTTGTAATTATCCTCATTTCCTCATTACATACGTTCATTGCAAGTAAGTAATACTGACAATGTTTATTTATAGAAGACTTGCTTTTTACGGATGGGAAAAACGTACATTATAATTATGTGTGTATTTCCAAGAGGAAATACAGAAAACTGTTAATGTAAACTAGTATTAAATGGAACAGGACTAAAAGAAGGCTTTTATCAGCAAAAGGTTTGATTTGATAGACTTCCAATTAAATAGTATGATTTTCTTTTTTAACCGTTCATGCAAAAAGAGGGATGTTTTTACTTTGACTGCTATGTAAGTCTGTCTGTGGCACTGTAACTCTTAAACGGGTAAACCCGGTATCCCCGGGCTAAGAAATGAATTTGATAGGTTGATTTATTTTTATTAAAAACTTTTTATTCAATGTTGTAGACCACATCATAGTTTAGTAAACAAAAGTTTAAGAAACAGACAATAGAATAGACTACTAAATTGTTCACTTTAGTACGTAGATATAATGTAACACTAGGTAATGAAATATAACCACACTTACTAACACATTTACAAAACAGCAATTCTTATTAAAATATACTGGAAAAACATCATAAGCAGGTAATTGTGTAAAGATTATTGAATTTTTCAAGAACACTTGTGTGAATATAATTTATCCAAACATGGGTAAGTAGAACACTATTATTATTATGCCTCGTTCCCACAAATAAAAAAACATGTTATTATCACCTGGAACATGTGATCATGTTGATTTGACACTAATCCACATGATCCTCACATCATTTGACCAAGATTATGTCTGGATTTTAATAGGGACTCCTGGGTTTGTCTCACTGTATCTTCTCAGGAGTGTTGAATTCATCTTATTACAGGCTATTAGCCTGTAAGTCACTGAGATACCACATTTGGTTCGCCGCGTACCAGCGAACTTTAACCTTATTTACATACATACATACATAAAATCACGCCTTTTTCCCATGGGGGTAGGCAGAAACCACGGAACGCCATAATAAAACCTTATTTGTATGATAAAATAAGGCTCTGAATCGTTTGAAACGATGCGAGCATAACGTAGGTAAATAAAGAAGTTAGGATTTTTTTTATGATGTGTAAAAGCCAAATATCCTACTTATAGAATAAAAAATTTCATTTCATTTGTACCTCAGATTTCTAATACTCCATCTTGGTAGCATGAGAAAGTTCAACAATTTTTTTTTTTTTTACATCTGAAGGTGTGAGATATTGTTAAATGAGCAAGAAAAAACTTTATTGTCGTTTTATTTAAGTATTCATTTAGCTTAAGCTCATTTGATCGTAATTTAGAGAATTAAAAAGAAAATAAGTTATTCATTAAAATATGATTGACGGCTATAAGATAAGAGTTTGCTTATTTATTACATTACTAATCAATGTTTTGTTTTATGTTTTGTTTAACAAAGTTATGTGCATGCGTTTAAATATTTAGTTTTTTTTTAAGAATTTCATTTTCATAGTCAATTACCGGTCCAATTTTGCTTGACTGAGCAGTTTAATAATTATGTTGAAAACCTGATGATTATCATTATTTATTAGTTTGGTAAGTAGGTACTTCAGAGCTAACACCGTTCCATAAATGAAATATTGCACAAAACTGACTCTAATGTTGTGAATGAAAACATTTTAGGTACGGTGGTAAGTGTATAAAAATTGTCCAAGGCTGTATGCAATTTCTGTAATCACTGATATTAAGTCATAGATAAGCATTATATTCAAATTATGGGTAGTTCTTTTTACAGAATTTGTATTGTATACAGCTTCATTGTTCATGGTCATAAAAAAATGCAAGTTTTGTATTGTTATCAGAGAAATGATCATCTAGGTCATTGAAATGTAATTATACGTTTTGCAATCATAACACGATCGTGGGGTAGGCGTCAATGATATTAACTTGTATTTTCAACTTTGCCGAGTTTGGCGGACAGTTTCTGCTCCGCCAATGAGCATCAGCCGTTCATTCACGCCCTCGCAATTAAATTGACAGCAGATAAACCTTGAAAACACTGCGAAACCGCGCTCCAGTCACCCATTTCACAGATATTGCCAACCATAATATTGATAATTTCACCGACCTTCAGCACTCTGGTTCAACGACAAAGGCGCTCCAGCCGACGCCAGATCCTTCTTCTGTCCGACTTTAGGCGGATCAGAGTCCGAATCATCGAACACTAGTGTCCGGACGGACTGGGAACACCGACGATCCATTGTAAACTCTCACTGCACTAAACACAATTGCACTAATATTACCCCCATTTAACACCCCAAACAATTTTACGAATCCACGGTCTATTTACATGACACCGTTACAGTTAAGCGTTCGTAAACATTGATTAAAATCAAGGTATTCATAAACGATTCGCGATTGTAAATGCAAATATTTCTATGCCATGATAAATAACGCGACACACGACTTCGCACAAATCGAAAAATGACACTTTGAAGGGCTATCCAGTATTGCCATACAACAGAGAAATAGTCCCCCAAGTGTTGTCAACACAAATTTTTGGAACAAAAACTTGGAAAATAATGCGAGTTGCATAGATATCGGCATTATCATCATCATTTCAGCCGAAACACGTCCACTGCTGGACATAGACCACCCCCAAGCTCCACCACTTCAACCGTTTTGTGTTTCCCGCATACAGCGGATTCCTGCGGCCTATCGGCGTCACCACCAGTAAATAGAAGGTCGGCGTGATGGATGTGTGTATTAAAAAATGCTAGATACTCTAGATTTTTCTCCTTAAGTTTTGAAGTAAATTCATGGTGTAGCACGGTTACTAAAATAGCGAAAACAAAAGGACTGTTTATGAAAACATTATCCTACTACTGTTATCAATTTGTATGTCTGGAGATTTTTTTTCTCTATCACGAAAAAACGGCTGAACGGGTTTTGGCAGACAAATTGTTTATAACCTGAATAAAACACATAGAATACTATTTATCCTGATAGTTCGTTCCCGTGGGATAATTTTCACACTCCACGCGGGGAGAAACTGCTAGCAAAATACAGTTTAATGTGAACAATAATTAATAAAAACATTTATAATTGAGTTATTTCGGCATTTTAACAACATACTTTTTTAATGTTTAAGCTGATAGCGCCACTAGTGAAACTTGACAGTTCCTCCTGTTTTAAGACTAATAAAAAACACAATTTATTGCGGGAGAAGTAATTTTGTAATGTTACAACACTATAATCGCGTTCCAGTTACCATTTCGTTCTATGCAATGCTTTGACAAATCGTCAATGAAAAATAAACAGCATTTTTTGTTATCGTACATGGTCGTTTATAGGGAACATGGAGTTTTTTTTAAGATAAACATCACGTATGTTTATAGTAAGAGATACGATGTTCAATAAAGTCGAACTTTTTCATGTATTAGTTAGTGGTACACAAAGTAAAGCTGGGCTCGAACCCACGACCTACAACACGTAAGTCGTGGCCAATACCACTGGGCCACCACTGCTCTCAAAACGGTAAAGGAAAACATCGCGAGGTAACCGGAATGTCCTAGACCCAAAAATTTCGAAGACATCTCACCAACCCGCACTTGGCCCGTGTAATATATTACGGCCCACTTCCCCTCACCGAGAGGAGGCTTGTGTCCCAACAGTGGGAACAACATAGGCCGATTATGATGAGTCAGTGGTAACATATTTAATAATCGTATTAGCCTCTTCTATTGAAACTTGACTTTTTAGAATAGAATAGAATTTATGGGTAAATTTTTTAGAGAAGAATGTTGGTCAAAACAGTTGTGTATGCAGTGTGTTAGCTCCGACGCACCGACGCATGACTGGAGTTTACTCCTTACGAATGATTATAAAATATAGGATTAGTAAATATAACATAACCGATAACGTAACGGAAAAAGTTTGATTTTACTCCCCATAAAATTTCATACCCGGGCTTATGAATGAAAATCGATTCTCAATGAGTAAACTCCGATAAACGCCAAAAATCAGTTCAGTTGTAATGGATTGTGAGGAATCAATTTAAAGGGAAATGCAAATTTAGTTCATTTAAACACATTTCATTAAACTAAATTTCGTATTGGCTAGAAAATCTTGTACTGAATACTTAATAATTTTTATATTATTGGTTCGATTAGCTATTTAAAAAATAAAAAGTGATATTCGTTTCTAATAGTGCATGATTTTGGTATTTTGACGATTTTTAAGATAATTACTGTTGTGTCACTTTTTAGTTTAGTTTTAGATTGTATATTTCATACTCATAGCATTTATTAACACATTTACCATGTGATTTGCAGATGACAATGTGCACATAATACCATTGGATGAAGAACCTGTCTTGCCTAAAAGAGAAAATTACCTATAGGTCATTTAATAAAAACAGTAATGGTCCGAAGACACTGCCCTGCAGAACTCCATTTTGTATTCTCTAAAGGAAGGTAAGTACTTCGAGTCCTAGCTTTGACTGCAGTACACACTCTTGATATCTACTTCATTGTTTTATAAAACTTTTATGTGGCTTCCTGTTTTATAAAACTTTTATATTTCTTTGCTGAAAGCAAAGGAATATTGTCTCTACAAAGAAAAATGTTGTTCATTTCGTACTTTTAACTCACAGTAGTCACAGTATTTGTATCATGTACAAAGTTATAGCACTAAAATAAAGTGAAACTTCTAGATTTTTCAAGTTTTACAGTATTTACAATGCTAAACAACTTAAAAATATAATGATTTAAAGAAACTTTAAGAAGTAAAACATTTTTTATTACTGGCATCACTGTAAATTAACAGGTGTAAAATCCTTCATCCTTTTAATTTTTTTATTTGTGACAGCTCTCTCTATCGGAATTTCCTGCGAACTTTAGTTACATTACTTACCATAATCAAAAATGTTAAGAAATGACAGTATAATGTTGCTACGTTATTGCTGTTTTATAAATGGATAATTAATTACTTGACCTTTTATGGTAAATCCAGTTATACTTAATGGAGATAAAAGAAAATATTGAATTCAATTTCAAAATATTATTTGCAGAAAACAGAAGAAAAACGATATTTTTTTTCAAGCACGTTATGCCATCTAGTGGCCGACAGAGTCAAAATAAACTTGTTCCGTCAAAAGAAACGGAAAAACACGAGTGTGCGTCGCCTCGGTAGATATCAGTTGAATTATTCGGCTAAAATGCCCTGGCACGGGCATACGTAGTCGTCGGTCCGCCATTACGACGCAGCCGAAGACACGTTCGTCGTATTTAGTTAAATATTTTCGTTTATAAATGAGTAATAACGCTCATGAACTAAGTAATCGACTTCTGAATGCGTTGGATAACAATTACAATGTAAGTTTCAGAGTTTTGATGATCGTAAGTCCGATAAACTAGACGAGATACGAAACGGTCCACGAGCCCATGACACCCGATTCGATGTTGCGATTCGGACACTCGCGAGGTTGTCTCGGGAGTGCCTTGTGCTGTGCTAAGATCACGAGATGTGTTGATAACCGTCCAAACAATAAATTAGAATAAAGTGCGGATCGCGAAGCGGAAACGGACCGTGTGGATACGTGAGCGTGCGAGCTAGAGGGGCCACTGACGTCGCCAGCCCGCCGCCCCGTCCCTCGTCCCTAGTGCCAAAAATTTTGCAATGTGAAAGTATGGAATTGTGCCACGCGCGACCTTTCCCGTTTATCTTCTCCGTTGATGTGACTAAGCGACTGGGCTGCTGCAAATATGTGTTTTTTTGTACTGATTGACCTTACGTGAGTACGAACGTAGCTATAGGTGGTGTGGCGGCACCAGGCGCTCCGCGTGCCGTATGCTGGTCCTCATCACGCACATACCTTCTTTGTAGTCTGTATTTGACGGCCTGTTCTTGTTTGCTGGTTGTGCAATAAGTAATTGGTCGGTATTTTAGCGATTATTTAGCACACTCGTGTTATTTTCCTTGCCCCCGACTGTTGCTAAGGCCTGCCTGGCAGCAGGTGGATCGACTGTTAGAGGCAAGTGGCCACTGTTATGATAGTTGTTTTAGAACTTGGTGTTATCTTCAAAGTTGTTATCATTGTGATTGTAATTATTTTAATTTTGCTATCTCATTATTTGTGAATGCTTTTTTTTTCCTTGTTTGATCTGCATAGGGTTGCCATGCAAATGCTACCCAAATGGGGGATTAGTGAGGTTAGATTGTTTAAAAACTTCCCGCTAAAACTGTTGCTTACTATTTATATTAAGGTTGTATTAAAGTTGATATACTGTGATGCAACCAACTACCTTTCTTTGATCATTTGTCCTTTAAAGGATACCCATTGATACTTATCATGCAAATATAAGGACACAAACTAAACTCTTAATCTAAACACACTCTAAAAGTTTTAGAAATGCGGTTATGTAAAACCAACAGCTGATCGTTTAACATAATTATTATCTCGCAGAAACAGATACAAAGTATACATTTTAATGTTTCACTTTTTCAGAAATATACTTTGATTACATTCTCCAAGACAAAACCACACATAATGACCCTTTACCAATAGGGTCAGCAGAATAAGAATGCTACTTGTTATCCACAATATTCCCATTTATTATACATTTTTAAAAACATCAGCAAATTGTTGAGTTGCTATGATAGGGTACTAAGTACTTACTACAAAGTTATTCCAGATACAAGAATTGCTATCAAGTTTCTGAGAAATTTGATACAAGTTGACAAATCAAATGAAGCAGCATTTACAACTAAGTTTCATATGAAACAAGTACTTATTGTGGACTTATAAACACATTTTAGTACATTACAATGTCACTTATTTGGGTTATTTTAATTGAGGATGCTGAACAAATTATATAACTTTTAGCCTAATTTTCAGTCTATATCTGACTGCTCACATATTCCTATTTTGTACCAAGTTTGAAAGAAAGGAATATCTTTGCCCGCAGTTCCATTTCAATTATAACTGCAGAGGGAATATACTAAGGTTGAATCATAACAGACATTTTATAGTTAACTAAACGTATTTGCAATGCTTTAAAAAAAAAAGTCGTTTTATTTTTGCTTCTAATGACTTTTTGATTGCCAGAAATTTCTTGAAGATTCTCTCATTCTTTACTGTCTGCTCTGAGAGGAGGCTTGTGTCCCAGCAGTGGGCACATCATAAATTGAGTATGATAGGATTCTTCTCTCTACTTAGTGTGTAACCACTCTACCACTTCAAAAACCATATGGAGTGGTAGGGACATTGTTACCAATGATACATTCAACACAGGAATGGGGGGTCTAGAATCATTTCCTGAATGCATAGCACAGGTTGGTGATTGTCCCAGCCACCCTATATGGCATTAATCTTTTAACAATAAAACTGCCGTTTTGGTCATCTCAGGTAAAATTTCTACATTACCTATATCCGTAATTTTATGATGTACTTATTTAGATATTTCTATCTTTATCAGTCCTTTGCAGTTTTATCCATTGAGGCTTCACAACATTATGAAATATTAATTTCTGTTGCTTAGCACATACCTAACTTATATTTATATGTTTTAATCTATATTCATAAAAATACATCTGCACAAATATACTTTGCGTAGTGTTGATTGGTTACAACAACATTATTATTAAAATATGTATCATCATGGAAGTCTTATAAAGTAAATTTACTCTCATACACTAAAATCTGATCAGAAAATAGGGGCCAATTCCAATGTTCGTCATCATCAGTCCATCATCATCATCATAATTTCAGCCGTAAGACGTCCACTGCTGGATTTAAGCCTCCCCCAATTTAGGGGGCTTTGCCATAATCGCCACGCTTGCCATGCGGGTTGGCGATCGCAGTATAGTGGTAAAATGCATAGAGAATGCTGCTGCTCATTCTCTAGTAAGTCATCAGTCCATAGTATTTCACTACTGGGTAAAGTCTCCCACACTTTTGCCTACTTGTCATGGCAATTTTCTGTTGCTAACCAATACTTCATGAAACTGATCAGTTCATCTTGCCATCTTCGCAACCAAGAGTCTTTAGTTTTACAATTCATGCTTTCATGATTTGTAAAACTAAATAAACAGTGCATAAGTAACATTTCCTATCGTAATTTGGAATCCTATTGGTATTCTTTTGTTGAAGCTTCAATTTTTTTCCATGAACTTAGGTCTTACAGTCCTTATTGAGGCATTCTCATGTCCAGTATCAGACTACCATGGAGAAAGCCCATTCTGGTGCCACATACCATGGTTCTTTTTGCATTTCCTTCCTCCTCTACACAGAGTCTACAAAGTTTTGCCATCCCTAGCCATTGATACACAATCAAATTATCCCATCCCTACCCAAGATGTCATCACATTTCTCAAAAAGTCTTTTCAGTATAAAAAATTGTACTTTTCATTGTTTGGTCGGCAACACATATTTATTCATTAGACAATAAGGTAAATGACCTCTTATTTATAACTTCCATGTGAATAATACCTTTTATTTATGCATTAATTCAGCATCTGAATCATTTTGATTCTACAGGTAAAAAAAAACTTTTTCAAACAAGTCTTGGACTACCTGTGTCCACTGCTGGGCACAGTTAGATTAATCCTAACTAAACTCCTAACATTAGAGATACAGACAGGTAATAATTTATACAAAAGATTCATACTCATTATCTTGATAAACTTGTTAAAGGCTTGAAATTCTACTGCTTCCATAAAAGTACTTAATTTTATAGTTGTAAAAGGAAATTATATTCATATGAATGTGTACTATTCATGTTTCCTTTGATTTTATGTCAGAGAAATGTCTCTTATTTGTTGTTTGTGTATGTAAAACACCTCTTTTCCCAATGGTGGGGGTCAGGCGTGGCCCATTTAGGATGATTTGATTTGTCTCCAGACAGTTAGACAGATTAGAGAAACATCTGCTTTGAAAGCAATAGTGAGCAGGCATCTGAGCACAGTCATTCCATCTTAAACCCCATCCATTGCTTCCCATCAGGCATGATTAAGGGCAGGAACAGGAGCATACAGAAAAAAAAAAACTATAATTCTAATTGGACCTTGTTATACCACAACCTTTGGGAAGTACTGTATGTTTTTTCTTTCACACATTTCTATCTTTTTCAGTAGTCTTTTTGTCTCCATATAGAATTTTTTGCCTATATTTGACTACAAGATCAGCAAAAGATACAATATACAATAAAAACTGCTCGATTGTGACATTCCCTTGCCAACTTTTTTGGAATTAGCCTATGTATTATGGACTGCAATAGGCTCCATATTGCTCGGCAACTCAATTTTAAATTATTACTAGCCTACTGACTAATTAGAGAAAGCTAAAATAAATCTAGTCACATAACTGTTCCACTTAATTTGTTTTTTATTTGTTGAAACTTGATTTTTTATTTAGATGTAACTAAGCTCTTAAGTAGAGTGATAAATTGGCAATTTATTACTGGTTTGAGCAACTGATTTGTTAAAATATTTGCTATAGATTAATTAAATGTATGACACAAACAAACTCAGTGCATTACTGAATTAGCTGATTTTAACCTCCTCCATTTTAGCCATAACTGATTTAACCTCAAGACTTCAGCATGTCTAGTTTTTTTCATATAGCTATTTCTAGACATGAAACACTCTCATTCACTATTACTTATCACTTCACAAACTTATGTTAATTCAATCTATTGGCTCTTGATTTTGACTATTTGTATCAAATATTTTAAATTATTTGTACAAGTCTTACTTTTAGTTTTTGCTGATGCATTTAATTAAGATTGCAAGCCGACTCTCAACATTTTTATGAAAAGACAAGACTGATAATATGTGACTCCCAATTTACTTCATACAAAGTTTCTTGCTATTGTTACTGCTAATAGTTTTTCTTATCCTTATTAATACACCAGTCTTTGCCAGTCCACCTTCGAATTCCCATCAGTTCTTGCATCAGTTATTTCTTTCATGACCAATTTTTTGGTTACCAAATCAATTTAGACATTTGGGATCCACCTTGAGGGCACAGTAAGTGTCTCGAAACATAATTCATAGGGACTAAAACAGCCTTCTAGAAGCCATATCAAATGCTCCATGGTTTAAAAAAAACTCAGTTGCATAACATTAAAAAAAAATACTTTCTGCAATAGGAGATAAAGTCTATTTCTGCATGCAATAAGACTTGAGAAGTATCCAATCCCACTAGCAGTTGCTCTAACCTAGACTAGCCACAAACGAAGACTTAAATAAGCCTAGACTATGCCTTACAAGCCTAATGTAAATAAAGAGGGTAGAAATTACTCTGCAAAACCCTACTAAGTCTAAACCTGCTCATAGTTGATTGTCTGATTGCAGATAAAAAAATAGAGATCAATCAGAAGAGAGAGAGAGAGAGAAAGAAATCAATAGAGAAAGAAAAAAAAACCAAATCAAATACCCTCAATTAGCACTAAAAATTCTTGCCCCTATTTAACTCTCACAAAACTGGGTAAATCATTTAAGAAATGCTTTTTTCATTGCTTTATTTATTATGAAGTAAGTAATGTGTAGAATTTCCAATATTGCCTTGACCTAGAAAGCGATTTTCTTTAAAAGACTTGTCCACACTGAAACTTAAAACACAGCTCTATTAATTGTTCTTGTATTCTAAATATAGTTTATTTGTTATGATTGAAAGTGGCAGTATGTTTTATATTGACAATGTGTAATAATAATTAATTATTTGCAATTCATTCGTATATTTTCGATTCGATGGAATTAAATGAAGTTAGATAGTTGTATTGATGATTTAAATGACTAATAATTATGTAAATTCATATGTGTAACGGTCGTTAATCATATACAATTTAATCAAATAATTTAAATTTAATGAATATACAATTTTGCACTGATCTGCAAATTGCAAAAAACCCAAGAAAATTTAAATTTTGCGGATGCCTTGGAACACGTTAATAGGAAATATTTAACTAATCCTCTAAATAAATAAACTTTTAACTTAAAGAACGTGTAAAAGCTTTTTGGTCTTCTAACGATACACATTAAAAAAAAAAACCGGCCAAGTGCGAGTCGGACTCGCGCACCGAGGGTTCCGTACAAACCTGCAGGTCATCATCATCATCATTCGTCATCATCGTTTATGAAATTAAATGGTTTTTTTTTAATTTTTATATTTGAGTTGACTGAATGAAAGGTAAATTGTGGTTTACGATTTATGACGTATTAAAAAAAAACTACTTACTAGATCTCGTTCAAACCAATTTTCGTTGGTAGTTTTCATGGTAATGTACATCATATATTTTTTTTAGTTTTATCATTCCCTTATTTTAGAAGTTACGGGGGGGGGGGACACACATTTTACCACTTTGGAAGTGTCTCTCGCGCAAACTATTCAGTTTAGAAAAAAATGATATTAGAAACCTCAATTTCATTTTTAAAGACCTATCCATAGATACCCCACACGTAAGGGTTTGATTAAAAAATTTTTTTGTGTTTCAGTTCTATGTATGGGGAACCCCAAATATTATTGTTTAAAAAAAAAATGATATTAGAAACCTCAATATCATTTTTGAAGACCTATCCATAGATACCCCACACGTATGGGTTTGATGAAAAAAAAATTTTTGAGTTTCAATTCTATGTATGGGGAACCCCAAATATTATTGCTTTTTTTCTATTTTTGTGTGAAAATCTTAATGCGGTTCACTGAATACATCCACTTACCAAGTTTCAATAGCACAGCTCTTATAGTTTCGGAGAAAAGTGGCTGTGACATACTCGGACAGACAGACAGACAGACAGACATGGCGAATCTATAAGGGTTCCGTTTTTTGCCATTTGGCAACGGAACCCTAAAAATGAGCTTCTTTTTAACTTTCTTGCCTGTTATCTGGTCGCTGTTACTAAGCTAGAGTATCCCGACCAAACGGATTAGGTTAGAACTGGTACCTACCACGTGGGAGCTGCGTTGGTTGCAGTAACCATGCTAGCATCCTGACCAAACACATTAGGTTAGAACTACCCCAAAAACGAGCCGAGCCCTACATCGTAGTTGACCGGAGTTACATAGCTATTTAGTATTTTTAGGTCCCCAAAATAGGAATTATTTGAGGGTCAGAAAAAGACGAGCATAATCATTATAAATATTACTCACTAATGAAAAAAAAACCGGCCAAGTGCGAGTCGGACTCGCGCACCGAGGGTTCCGTACAAACCTGCAGGTCATCATCATCATCATTCGTCATCATCGTTTATGAAATTAAATGTTTTTTTTTTTAATTTTTATATTTGAGTTGACTGAATGAAAGGTAAATTGTGGTTTACGATTTATGACGTATTAAAAAAAAACTACTTACTAGATCTCGTTCAAACCAATTTTCGTTGGTAGTTTTCATGGTAATGTACATCATATATTTTTTTTAGTTTTATCATTCCCTTATTTTAGAAGTTACGGGGGGGGGGGACACACATTTTACCACTTTGGAAGTGTCTCTCGCGCAAACTATTCAGTTTAGAAAAAAATGATATTAGAAACCTCAATTTCATTTTTAAAGACCTATCCATAGATACCCCACACGTAAGGGTTTGATTAAATTTTTTTTTTGTGTTTCAGTTCTATGTATGGGGAACCCCATATATTATTGTTTTAAAAAAAAATGATATTAGAAACCTCAATATCATTTTTGAAGACCTATCCATAGATACCCCACACGTATGGGTTTGATGAAAAAAAAATTTTTGAGTTTCAATTCTATGTATGGGGAACCCCAAATATTATTGCTTTTTTTCTATTTTTGTGTGAAAATCTTAATGCGGTTCACTGAATACATCCACTTACCAAGTTTCAATAGCACAGCTCTTATAGTTTCGGAGAAAAGTGGCTGTGACATACTCGGACAGACAGACAGACAGACAGACATGGCGAATCTATAAGGGTTCCGTTTTTTGCCATTTGGCAACGGAACCCTAAAAAGTGTCTGTGATACAATGATTTTTAGGGTTCCGTTGCCAAATGGCAAAAAACGGAACCCTTATAGATTCGCCATGTCTGTCTGTCTGTCTGTCTGTCTGTCCGAGTATGTCGCAGCCACTTTTCTCCGAAACTATAAGAGCTGTGCTATTGAAACTTGGTAAGTAGATGTATTCAGTGAACCGCATTAAGATTTTCACACAAAAATAGAAAAAAAACAATAATATTTGGGGTTCCCCATACATAGAACTGAAACTCAAATTTTTTTTTTTCATCAAACCCTTACGTGTGGGGTATCTATGGATAGGTCTTCAAAAATGATATTGAGGTTTCTAATATCATTTTTTTTTAAAACAATAATATTTGGGGTTCCCCATACATAGAACTGAAACACAAAAAAAAAATTTCATCAAACCCTTACGTGTGGGGTATCTATGGATAGGTCTTTAAAAATAAAATTGAGGTTTCTAATATCATTTTTTTCTAAACTGAATAGTTTGCGCGAGAGACACTTCCAAAGTTGTAAAATGTGTGTCCCCCCCCGTAACTTCTAAAATAAGGGAATGATAAAACTAAAAAAAATATATGATGTACATTACCATGAAAACTACCAACGAAAATTGGTTTGAACGAGATCTAGTTAGTAGTTTTTTTTTAATACGTCATAAATCGTAAACCACGATTTACCTTTCATTCAGTCAACAAAAATATAAAAATTAAAAAAAAAAACATTTCATTTCATAAACGATGATGACGAATGATGATGATGATGACCTGCAGGTTTGTACGGAACCCTCGGTGCGCGAGTCCGACTCGCACTTGGCCGGTTTTTTTTTTTCATTTACAGACACCAACGAAATTTTTTTGTCTATAATGTAAATTTTTTATTAGGAATATGGTTTTTATGAACCTTATGTGTCTTCTGAAAGAAATTTATTCAATTTAAATTTATAAGTATGAGGGTTCAATCAATTTTTTAGGAAAGCATAATGGGAATTGTTGAGGGTCCGATTTCACGTGCCTTATTTGAAGGCTAGTGGATATTTTATATTTAAAATATTATAAAAAACGTTATTCGGGTAGCAAATTTTAAACTCCTCCAAAAAAATTTATTGAACCAATTTTTAATTGCCAAAGATTCGAACTTGTAACTTTACGAGTTTGGTTGTAAGTCACATAAAACGCTTCGCGCGCGCCGCAATCGTAGGAAACGGTCGATAGTTATTTTTTTCAACCATTGATTGCGGAACGTCGTAAAATCGCGAAGCTAAGAAATACCATAAACCTAACTAAAAAATAACAGTGCGTTTCTACCGGAATTTTATACATTGTACGTATTTTCTTTATAATTTTTATGTTTTATAAATTTATACTTTAATAACTATTCGTATTTCTTCAAAATGTATTCAGCTTAACAAAATATTTCCTTGTTCAGTTATGGGGAAACTGAATTATTTATTACCAAATACAAATTAATATAATTACCATATACAAAAAAAAAAAAACAGTTCTCCAGACCGTATTTCGGCCATGGCGGTCAATCTCAACGGAGACTAGCCATCAGCGCGGGAAATATTTTAGTGCACAAGTGTGTGCGCAGACACAGGGGCACTAGCTCTTACCTCACTTATAGAAAAAAACCTTTAAAATAAATACATACAGGGTGACTTGTAATTTGATATATTTTTGCCTGGACTCGATAATGTGACCCATTAAGCCATAAAGCCTTTTAAAGGATGCTTAATTGTTGCAAATGAATGCCAGAATTCGTCACTGATTATGACGATTTAGAATATTTAGTTAGATCGTGAGTTTAGTTTACGTATTAAAAACACAATAAAGGCCGTTTAATTTGAGAGTCTATAGAAAACGCTAGTGGTCCATAATAATATGCCAGGGTCACCAATCATTGCCTCTGTGTCTTTTGATATCATTGAACGAATTAATAGACTTAAAATGATAAGCAAAGTCTCTATTGCATAAAAGTCAGGCAGTAAACCTTTTTCAGACTCCTCCTTTCTGATTTATCTTTGGTTTCAATGGCTTTTACACGATACTTATCAGTCCCATTAAGCAGAACGTATGATAAAGAAAGATTGGGCGGTTTACCTATTAATATTTCTGAAATTATTAAAGTTATTGCAAATGTTATTAACGTCCTCTCGACCCAGATTTGAAATTAGCGAAGTTTTGGGCCAACAAAATTGGAAACAGTCGTGCCAGCGACCCAAAGAAGAAGAATATATTCTTCTCCCAATAAAAGCTGTGTTGGTCCTTGACAAACTCTTCTTAGCCATAATGGCTTCATTTTCTTCTTTTAGTGTCCGTCCAGCTCAATATATGTCTGACCAGTACGGAGCTATGTAGACGGGTCTTTGTCTAGTTCAATTCTGAAGGGTACATCTGGTTTGGCATCTTCATTAATCCAATTAAGCCAGGCTTTGGTTGTTGCAAGCTCGGTTGTCTTTTCTTTTTAACGTATATTGTTTCACTTCTAGGTAAATGTCTCTCCTACTTGTCCATCCATCTTTGTCTGGTTCCAGCCAATCAGTCAATTACTAGTCTAGGTATTCGCGCGAGCGTTTTATTAGGCCTGATTCTTCGTCTGCGACGACGCCCGTCTTCATGCGCCCAAAGCGTGATGATCCTGACGCATCGGTCCTCCGTTGTCTTACCTTCATGAATTCGTTGTCTAAGTAAAAGGGAGTTTGTTCTTTGTCGTACGCTTTAAAGACCTATCTTTATGCACTTTCAGATTATTGGTATTAAATTGTGTCACTATTGTCTTGTCCTCATCCTAATTTATTTAGGGTAGGCGCAACATGTCTTTTGCTTCCACTGTGTTCTCTTCCACATTTAACCCGTCTACTTTCAAAGCAAGAGTGAACAGGGATCTTTAGAGCACGCTCGTTCTATCATAGACTTATTCCATCGCTTTCCATCAGGGCAGATCGTGTTCAAGAGCAGGTCCACTTAGCATTAAAAAAATACTTTTGTATTAGTCGCCATCTCGGTAGTTCACCCCCTTTCTAGGCATATCATCTTTCAAGCAGTCCATCCATCGATCTTTGGATTTTCTTCTGTGATAGCTACCCACATTCATACTCGAAACTTTTCTCACGACATTTTCGTCTTTTTTTTTTTGCGAGACAATTGAAATGCTAAGAAGAACTAAGGTGTTCATAGGCTCGCAACTCTCAACATCATGGTAGACATTTCGTATCGCCTACCGCTGGTATTTCGGCACACACAATAAAGAAATATAGAGAGAATAAAAAACACTTTAAGAAAAAACCACTCCCAAATACAACCTTCGTTATTTTTAAAGTCCTCTAGGATTGGTCTACAAACTACAATTTGTCGTCAAAGTCTAAGGAAGCTGTCTCACAAGCATTCTTACAGAAATCGAGTCGTGTTATTTAAATCTGAATTACTTAATAAACTTAGGTTAACAAAAACTTTAAACATCGGAGTCTATTGATTAATGTAGATTAGGTCATGTAAAACTAGGTGTTTCTATTCTGAAAATACATTTTACTGAAAGCCGTGGACGAAATTAAAACTGGGCAACATAAAATATCGATATTCGCGAGTCTCGCTACCCCAACCAGTGACCTAGTGCTAAAATTGGTGAACTTAGGGTGATCTAATGCCCAAAATTTCTGCCCACGGCCAAATCGTTGTACCGTACTTTGTCATTGTTCAGCTCCACATAGAGTTTTAGTGATAGATATGATGCTCCACAAACCTTCACATTTTGTAAATCTCTATAAACTCTGGCTATAAAGACTTGTCTTTCTTTTGAATTTTAGTCACAAAATTCGAAAGAACCATTTCTTTCTTCTTTTTTTTTTTGAGGCGCTCGTGTCTAAACTATAACAACTGCACGGGTCAATCGGAGGTTAAGTTATGCTTGTCGCGGTCGATTCGTGGATGGGTTAAAATTCATTACATATCGTGACCACTTCGTGCTTCGGAAAGCACGTTAAACAGTTGGTCCCGGCTGTCATCTTTGGTAGTCGTTACGGATTGTCAGAAACCCAAAAGTCTGACAACCAGTCTAACCAAGAGTGTTACGCAATAACTGAGTTGTTGTGGAGGTCAGATGGGCTTCATGTAAAATACTGGTATTGGTTAGACTGGAAGCTGACCCCAACATAGTTGGGAAAAGGCTAGACATAATGACTACTAAAATAATTGTAAAGGTCTGAAAACATTGCAATCAATATTCCAATTTAATATTTTGTCATCATCATCATCATCATTTCAGCCGTAAGACGTCCACTGCTGGACTTAGGCCTCCCCCAATTTGGCTTTGCCATAATCGCCACGCTTGGCAGGCGGGTTGGCGATCGCAGTATGGTGGTAAAATGCATAGAGAACGCTGCTGCCCATTCTCTAGTAAGTCCCTTAGTCGCCTTTTACGACACCCACGGGAAGAAATGGGGTGGTGTTATTCTTTACGTCCGGCACCACACGATACCTTTACGTCCGGCACCACTCGATAATATTTTGTGTCTTCAATATTATTTTGATCAGTAAACGAATATGTCAATTTTAACGTCCGAATGTGTTCATTTATTACTGAATCATACTAATAATTATTATTTATAATTTCAGGTTGTCGACATGCATACTGTCAACGAAATTATTTCCGTATTGGAGAGAATCAATATCACAAAAGAGCTGTTGGAGGTAAGATCTTATAATAATTTAATTATCATCTAAATTTAGACGAATAAACAGGTAAAATTGTTTGATTGCCTCGTTGGTCTAGTGCAGTGTTACTAAAAGTCGGGTTCGCGAACCCCTAGGGGTTCGCCATGCGATGGTAGGGGGTTCGCAACAAAATTTACGTAATGGCAGCTGGGTGACTGGCAGGCACATGCGGAAAGCATGAAGGCGCGCGCGCGGCTGTCGCTCGCTCTTGGCGTGACACGGTGCGCGTGAGAATAACATTGTACATAGAATAAACTTTATTTTATTCTACATACAATGTTTCTTGTTGGGGGTGGGGGTTCGCTGTCATCTGGAAACTTGAATGGGGGTAAGTGGAGCCAGAAGTTTGAGGAACCCTGGTCTAGTGGTTTCAAACGCTACCGCTGAGCATGGGTTGTTGGGTTCGAGTCCTAGTGGGGTAATTGTGTAATACACTACCAGTAGGAACCGCTTTAATTTTGACAGTTCCGCAACATTCATGGCGTTGTTTACGTTGCTAAGCAGACAATCGTTTCGAAAATATGAAAGAATAGATAAGCAATAACCTTCGAAATGGTTCAGATTCTGATTAACAGTGTATTACACAATTAGGGACAAACTTTTATTGGGATTTTCTATCTAGAATTTCTCAGTAGCAGTCTGGGTTTGTCTGGTTGGCAATAGGCTCATCCCCCTATTCCATGAAACTTGAACATAATTGATTAAATGTGGGTGTACTATAGGAACACCTCTGCCAGCCCTTCGGAAAATACAAAACTCCCATTAAAGCCGCATATCTATGTTACTACATCGGAAAATTTTTGTTCTGGTAACACGTTACCATGGTATAATTTCTGACATCCACGCGGGCGAAGCCACGGGCACAGTTAGTTCTACATAAACATTTTAACAAGCTCCATCCACCAACTTTTCCTAAAAAGTTATCCTCAACTATTGGTAGTTAAAATTATCAGTTCCAGGAATGTTTTCTGATTGTTTTTTACTGTAAATGTTAATATAGGAGAAATAAAACTAAATATACTTCTACACGAACGATGTGTCGGGTACAGCTAGTATTTAAGGTGAATGCCTAGATAGCCCTCGCCATACATTTTTCAGGTGTGGAAATCTCGGTAAATAAACAGTTTCTGCAGAATAAAAGCAAGTATAATGAGACTTTATAATGTATTATGTTCGCGTATGGCCCAAATTTTATAAAAAAAACAGTATTTCTAGGAGAATTAGACCGAATAAAAAACGAAAAATCTTTACATGTGTGAGTGACCTGAATCGCGCCATCTGACGGAAATTTATAGAACCACCGAGAAAGTTGGTTGCTGTTGTGTTACGAGTTTACGATTAGTAAACATTCATAATAGAT
The DNA here is from genome assembly GCA_947507805.1 of Aporophyla nigra. NCBI lineage: Eukaryota > Metazoa > Arthropoda > Insecta > Lepidoptera > Noctuidae > Aporophyla > Aporophyla nigra. Next base: position 14,113,638 of record OX382316.1, on the reverse strand, counting down.
GGCGCTGTTCGATATTCGAACGTTTTAAAAGAATTTATCTTTTAAATTCGATAATGCGACGTTGCCATTCAAGCTTAGCAGCGCTCGCACCCCGCGTTGTTGCCATACCGTCAAAGCGTGATTGCTTGAGTCTTGAAAACTTGCGAATCGTTTCCAGAATATTGTGTTTCTAGCAAGTTAGCGCCGGGCGCGCGGGTTTGCCCGCGCAGTTAACATTTTATGATTGATAAAATGTTTTTTATTATGGAATGAGAAAGAATGCTTTACATAAAGTGAAAAAAATATCTATGCGATCTGCCCTTGGTTCACACAGATACAATACTAATGTAATTATTGTATTATCTAGTTTAAATATGTAGTAAGTAGTTACTAGTACACGACTTTCCAGATTTAAAAATCTTTTTAATGTATGTAAGTAGGTACTGATAACATTCTGATACGCTTAGGTACTAATCCATTGGTTTGGGTTGAATAAAATCAGAGAATAGAAATTGATGTATAAGTAAGTTATGACTAAATCAGGCGATCAGCGAAGCTACCTACACAATGGTGAAACGTAGGTACTACGTACATCTATTGATTGAATCATATTTCATTCATGTGAAACCAGCAAGATTAGTGAATACACAGACAAACCACTTTGATTTTTCATAATTCCTTATTTTACTAGTATTATTAGCACACACAAAATGCGTCAAGCAGGGTTGCCAACTTTATTTTTTAGAAGATCGTACCATACATTTTAAAAGATCGTACTTTGCTAAGAATTCAAAAATAAAAATAGTACGCATTGAAATTTCAATAAAATAAATGGTAAACAAATGTGGTGGGTGTTACTAAAACTTCAACGCAAAATTTAACATTTTGGTATAATATTTAAGAATCTGGACACCAATTTAGCAACTAAACTTTACGACGAGGTTTTTTTTATTAAAGAAAAGGGGCTCGGAAGAGACTTTGTCATGAAATCCACACGAAACAATAAACACCAGTATCATTAGAACTTAAAACGGGATATTTACCATGTTTATTATTACTTAACAAAACTGTGCTACCTACTACTGAGAACCATTCAAATGAGTGCCATCCGTGAAACAGTTTTTATCAGGGCTTGTTAACGTTACCAAATTCACACTATAAGTATCGTTAAGTAACGTTATTTTCATAAAGTTAATATTTTAACGGTAAAACGGGTAACGATGCTTTGGTATCGAATCTATAAAATAACGTTACCAATTAACGTTACTAGTATCGATACTTTTACATACATACATACATAGAATCACGCCTTTTTCCCATGGGGGTAGGCAGAAACCACGGAACGCCACCTGCTACGATCTCTACACACTTCTTTTGCCTCGTTTAGGTTCATAAAATTGGTCATACACACACGCCGGTTGCGAGTACTACGCACCTGACCTTTCTGAAGAACATCACCAATAAGGTCCCTATATGTCCTCCTAGGGCGTCCCCTCCCGGTGTTTCCACTCACATCTGCCTTGTAAATACCTTTTGTGAGCCGACCTTCATTCATCCTCTCAACATGACCAAACCATCTAAGCATACTTTTTTCAATTTTTGTCACTACATCTTCTTTTACACCACACCGTTCTCTTATCACATCGTTACTTAATGCGTTGTTGTCAACCTGCGCAACCTAAGCGGAACGCCATGGGCGGCGGCGCTCTACGGCAACATCGCCAATCAAACGGTGCAAATGCAACTTCAATAATGTAGACGAAAGAAAGAGATGAAAGAAAATAAATAAAAAAATAACGGTACTCAGTTACCGGTAAAACGTATGCCAAGTATCGTTACCAAGCATTACGTGACCTCTACTAATAACGTTATCTTCGTCCGATGAAAGTAACGATACCAAATTTTTAACGTTATTCAAAGCCCTGGTTTTTATTGAAAAGTGAAGTGTTTTTGTGTTTTATTGACGGTAAGTGTTATTTTTATGTGCAATGAATGATTTTCAAGGTGATATAGAGTATTATTATAATGGTAATTAATTACCCTTAAAACTTTACAAAAGTGTAAGATTTAGAAGATGAAATACAAAATCAAACGTTAGCAACACTCGTTGATTGTCGTCACATGACATACTACAAATTTCAAATATTCTCTCTGAAAACAACAGCTTGGTGGTGGTGTTATTTCTGTTCAGTGGTGCCAACTTAGGGTAATTTACCCTAGATTTAGGGTTAAGTTTAATCAGCAGGGTAATGTTTAGGGTAAAAACTCGGTGAGGGTAATTTTAGGGTAAATTTAAACATGATTCACTTCACAGATTTTATGAACACTCATTTAAATTACTACATACCAACCCTGCCCCGCTGCCCGCTCGCATTGTTCGCAAAGTAGTCTTAGGCATAGTAGTTCGCGACTGAGATCGCTCAGTTTAGTTCACCGCTCCTTACCGAACTAGTTCGCTCTTCTAGTTCGTCAGCTCCCAGCTCAAATCAAAGAGAGGCAGATCGTTCGATCGTTCGCTCGTTTTGATTTTGCTCCTACTGCATGCGACAAGATTATGGAATGTTCTACTTTTACCTACAATTTTTGGACTTTAAAAACAGCAAATACCTCTGAATGATCATGATTGTAAATAATACCAAAGTTTATTGTTGCAATAAATAACTAGTTTAGTGAATATAAAAAACTTTTTGTATTTTGTTTCGTGTATTAGTTCGGTTGACGCCATCCTCGCTCATTCGGTCACGAACTGACGAACTAACGAACTGCGGATCGGAGAATGAGGGAACTTATTCGCGTAGTTCATCTATGAGAGCGCTCTCACGACCTAGTTCGTTCGCTAACTACACAAGACTATCGCAAAGTACTTTGTATCCTGCTCGCTTGGCGTGTACGCACGATACTGTGATTACTGAGTAAAATGGCGTAAATGTTTTCGACAGTGAAGGAACGCGAATTAAAAAATTTAGGGTAATTTTTTTCATTTAACTGTAAATCTAGGGTAAAATGAGATCAGACTTGGGGTAAAACAAAAAAAGGACCTGGCAACACTGTTTCTGTTTCTTGAAACATTTCATAAATAAGATACATTTGCTGTTGTTTGTAATTATTCTTTTTGATTACAGATTGAATTGCAACTGAACTGCCTAAGATAAACCCGACTAATAAACTTGCATAAATGTATACGACATGTGTATTCAGGACCGCGAAAATCACGGAAAAAAGTGCAAGCAGTATTCAAAAGACATCATGGAAGTTCTTTTAGTGATCTATAGTGAGTAAATTAGATTCCCATAAGATTTCGAATCAGATTTACGTGAGTGGAGGTTATTTGATACTCGTTGGTTCGTGTTGTGTCTTATCTGTGTACTTTTAACTGTACCTATTTCATTTATTTATCTTTTATTTCAGTCCACATTCAACTCAAGATCATCATCAGCTGTCCAACCATTCGACAGCTGAAGATACGCCCTAAACCTATTCGCGTGGTATACCAGAAATTCGATACGAAGCCATAGCCTGCAGCTCTAGCTTCAATAAGTTGAATCTGTTACAGAGCAAGTAGAGACTGTTGATTTTGATTGGCCACAACCCGATTCAGAGACTGAAGCTTATCAACTAACTGTGGAAAGAACATCAAGTGACAACTTCTCAGGTTTGGTAGGGTACCGTATTGTTGACTTGAAGAAGGTCATATGGTCACAACTTTGATTCTTCATCTGGAATGGTAAGTCCCAACTTGATACCATATTTTTGTGTTCATTACATTAGTACGCTTTTGCTTGTTTGTAGTGATGAAGTTTTTGTTTGACAATACCAAAGTACAACATATTTTACACAATGTTCAGTGTAACAAATATCATTATTTCTTGGTATGTATGTATAAAAATAATGTATTTCTTTGATTGTTTCTTTTTAACAGCTATTATTATTTTGATTCTAGGTCCAGGGTCAATTGCGAATTACCAAAATGAATAAATGTTACTTCATTTGCTTTATATCTGTCACCCAACCATTGACTGTCATAAAAGTTAACCGGGATGAGGAAGTTATCAACGCTATGATGCCGAAGTTGGTAACATTTTTTAAAACATGTGTACTGCCGGAAATTATTTTGAGAAGAGTTGAGAAAAATGCTAAATGTCTAGACATCAAGGAATTAAAAGGTATAAAAATATAAGTCTTACTCATTTCCTAACTTATTCCGCAGGTCTCTGAGGTGTGGGTTCAGTAAGAATAGTCTAACAAAACTGTAAATTCATTTGTTGCAGCGAAAACTGCGTCTTCCAGCATTTGATTCAGATCGCACGGAAATTATATAAATGGAAGTAAAAAGTGACAAGCAGAAGACTGATACGGCGCGGCGGCGGCGGCGACTGCAAAAAGTAGCGCGTAGAAAAGAAGATATTTTATTATAATATTTATAAGTATCTTTGTATGGTGGTACGAGTCGATGGTTCGAATCCAAGCCGGCACTTTGCTTTGTGTAAATTATTTCATCACCACAGTTCAGAGGAGGCCTGAGTCTCAGCAGTGGGAACATTATAGAATAATTAATAAGCTATTTTTGCACATAGCGATGTATAGTTTGTGTTATTTTGTTAGTTCATAAGATTTTTCTGTGTAGATAAGTTTCACTCATGTATTTAGGTACCAGCCTAACAATTCAATTGTAAAAGAATATTTATTGCAGTTCAAAATTGTATCATAAGTAGGTATTCTTGAAACATAAATAAATGTTATGGTTAGCTAGCAACCACTTTGTGTTGTTGTGTAAGATACATGTGCCGTTATATATACTTACGTATGATGTTATTTATATTGTAATCTACATACATAATTCTTTCTAATACTAAATTCAAAATCATAATTGTAAATATCAAAATATTTAAAAAAGTATGTTATCTTTGTATGGTGGTATGACTCGATGGTTTGAATCCAAACGGAAACTATCTAAGTAAATGTAGTGAGAGTAAATAAAACGATTATTTTTATGAAAATATTAACCCCTTTTTACTAAATAAATATTATTAATTTATTAGTAAGGTACAATAAAAAGCTTTACAATGTAATAAATAGTCTTTTATTTATTTATTTAGTACACGTCACTATTTACACTTCCATTCCTTCTTCTTCCTTACATTTCTTCCCGTGGGTGTCGTAAAAGGCGACTAAGGGATTTACTAGAGAATGGGCAGCAGCGTTCTCTATGCATTTTACCATCATACTGCGATCGCCGACCCGCTTGCCAAGCGTAGTGATTATGGCAAAGCCCCCCAAATAGGGGGAGGCCTATATCCAGCAGTGGACGTCTTGCGGCTGAGATGATGACTATTTACACATTACAATTTAGGTTCAGTCACATTACTACAACTTATAGGGACAGTGTACCTATATTAATTTCATTATAAACTGTTTGAATAAAACGACATCTAGTGGTGTCGAAAGTTACTACTATTTACTTTGCATGTGTGTGTAAAGAGTAAAGTCAAGCGGCTAAATCTTTAGAATGTACAAATCTTTGTATGAGACCAGTTAACAAGCACAGTGACTATCTAAAAAAATCAAGTTAATGCCCTAGGTTTCGCATATAATAAAGTTATCTATTAAAGATTTCTAAGTTAGGCGTAAAAATTGAAAATGTTCCAAATTGTGGATCTAGCGCCATCTAGCGACAAAATGGCATCTGAGATAATCATCCATCCACCTTAAAAAACTCCTCACTATTATCTCTTAAGCCTATTCAATAAATATGTACATCACAATTATTACACTAACCATACTAATATTATAAATGGGAAAGTGTGTGTGTCTGTTTGTCCGTCTTTCACGGCAAAACGGAGCGACGAATTGACGTGATTTTTTTAAGTGGAGATCCTTGAAGGGATGGAGAGTGACATAGGCTACTTTTTTTTTCTTTTTTAGGTGGCTGGGGTGAACTTAGAAAAGCCGTGCTTTTCCCATGGACAATTGTATGTAGCATGTCCGCATGTGTCCAATGCCCAGAATCTTTACATTCTATCCCCAAATGGAAAGATATATAATATCGTCTACAGTAGTAGCGTATTAAAATAACATTCTGTTCCGAGTTCTCTTCTGTGTTCTAAATCAGGAAAGGGGAACCGTGTCACCCCGAATTTAACGCGAGCGAAGCCGCGGGCACAAGCTAGTTGTATATATTTTGTAAAACGTGTCAACCCCTCTAAAGTACACTGTCCTACAAGATACAGGATCCTCTTAGTTTGAAGGGCAGGGGTCTTACTCATCTGTCGTAGCTAGTCTCACCTGTACCTGAGACAATACAGCTAAGTCTTTTGTTAAATAAATGATTACTTACTTATTTAAAATATAATTAGTCTTGTACGTATTATGGATTGCATTCTTAGTATGTTTAATTGATTTGTTGCCTATCAGCCCAATTTCAAAAATAGCCATTTCTCTGCCACTTCCGCTTACTAACTTTGAAGGCAATGTTTCTAATAGTTCATCCTTCATATTTCCAGACCACCCGACTGGGCAAACACGTGAACGAGCTGCGACGGAAGACGACAGACCCGAGTCTCGCGCGCCGTGCCAAAGTGCTGGTAAAGAGATGGCGGGACCTCGTCATACCTACCGCGGCATCGCCCGCACACACAGGTAAAGCAAGGAAAAAAGGAAAATATTTTAGATGAGATACGCACATTAATATACTAAAAAAACATTAAATCTCTAACAAATTCTTGAAAGCATGAAAATAATGTTACAACTTCAAAGTTATTTTAACGTTAAAAGTAATGAACACAATAAATAAATAATAGTTAAAAAAAACTAAAAAACACGCTTCCATGGAAAACCAAACTAAAAAGTACAAAATAATGGAAAAAAAGCGTGGGGTTCTTTAAAAGGTATTTTTTTATTGATATCAGGCACCCCACGCTTTTTTTCCATTATTTTGTACTTTTTAGTTTGGTTTTCCATGGAAGCGTGTTTTTTAGTTTTTTTTAACTATTATTTATTTTCTATTTTTTAGGGTATTTCGAATTTTGAGACGTATGTCAGCGTAGTTTGTGACAGTTTTTTTGCTGTCCTGGCAACCCTGGCAAGGATAATGGCACAAATTTATGAAATTATTGCATTGTCATCAGTCCTTGACAGGTGTGCAAAGTTTGAATGAAATCTGGTCGTTTAAAGTGGGTCAAAATCGCACTATAAGGAGTCGGTTACAAACAAACATACAAATATACAAACATACAAATATACAAACATACAAGTGAAGCTAATATAAAGCGTGTAAAAAAGGAAGACCTGTGTGAGACCCAAAAGGCTCCTATCTCAGCATAGATGCTGCCATATTTAAAAACGAAAACAATGACCGCAGCGCTGAGCCTGCTGGGATGCCATGACTTCGACCCTTGACTTTCTTAATGATTATCCAGCTGCCCAGGATGCTTGGATTAGCTTCAGGCTTAGCCAAATCCTGATTTACACAAAGCCTTTATATTTAACCCATCTGCCTTCAAAGCAAGAGCGAACAGACATCTTCTAATCTTTAAAAAAAAAAAATGAATTGACAGTTTGCGCACTAGTTAAAAAAAACGCATATTGATAAAAATAATCTTAGCCAGATTTTTTTTGATTTTTAAAATGAATTATGTTTTTTTTTTTTTTAATTTACATCCATCTTTTTATTCAAATTATCCATCCTTTTCATGTAAATGTATTAACCCTAAAAACTAAAAAGACCATCTCCCGAAGCCATCTAAACCCCCGACACACCCCATAGCTCTCGTACACAAAAGCATTTCGCAACCAGTTGCTACACGGTCGTGATCTAACAATTCGATTGCAATTAGTAGTACCAATGGCACTTATGAAACACTGACTCACTGTAGACTTATGTAATTTTATGTTTTTTGTCAATACCATGGCGGTTTGGCAATGAAAAATAGATAAATGAGAGAACATTTGTTAGCTGGTTGATTTTTACAACAACTGGGTGCTTACTCTCGAATATAATTCCAATAGATCGACATTAGTCAAACGTCAGTTGGTTGAGTTAAACGTCGGGGATTGGCTAGACTCAGTGAGTCCAGCCAATCACTGACGTTTGACTGACAATTCCAATGTCGGTCTATTGGAATTATATTCAAGAGTAAGCACCCTGGTTGGTCAGCGTTTCCTATCTGACTACTCTGAGAAGAAACCGAAACAAACGCAGAGGTCACGGTCTCTTTTAAAGTCCAGACACAATCTTGGTGAGATCATGTGAAGACCACGTAGATTAGTGTCTGAAAAGGTGTTTTGAGTAATCGCAGAAATTAAAAATAAACTGCTGAAACAGCAATTCATTCGTTCATATAATATTGAACTGCTCCGTTGTCTCGTGGTCGCAAGCGCGACTGCTGAGCGTGGGGTCCTGGGTTTAGATGCCCTGGTTGGACAAAGTGTTATTGGGTTTTTCCATTATGAATTTCTTAGTAACAGCCCGGAGTTTGGAAGTTGACGGTGTGATACACCCGTGCCTCGGAAAGCACGTTAAGCAGTTGGTCCTGCGCCTGTTCTCTCTCCGGTCGTGCCGGATTGCCGTCCCATCGGACTATGAGAGTGAGGGAACACTGAGTGCTCCTGTGTCTGCGCACACACTTGTGCACTATAAAATCTCCCGCGCCGATGGCTAGTTTCCGTTGAGATTGGCCGCCATGGCCGCAATACGGAGGGGGACTAGCATATAAAAATTAATATAGCCTTGTGCTAATACCTAGTAAAAAATGCGACAGCCAATTCGTGACTTTAAACAAAATCTTCTTCCTTTCTAGACACATTTCTCACTTCACTTTCTCACCATCATTTCTCCTACTCTTATCCCAATCTATTTGCGGGCAGCGCAACATGTGTTGTTCCTCCATACTTCTCTATTCGTCCTCATAACGTCCTCGCCACTGCTGGTCGTACCATCAGCCAGGATCAATTTGCTGGCCCCTGACGTGAGCAATTCTCACCATCAGGTCGAAATTGATATATTTACATGTCACTGGGGTGAATTCACAAAAGTACTAATGTTTACAAGGTTGGGTTTTGGTCAGTAAATCTTCCGCTCCACCATAGAGCGGGAGACGTCATTTGATGACTTCCCACCCACAAAAAAATACATCTAAATGATACTATTATGTTATCTTCAATCCACAGGTTCAAACCGGTCGTCGGCAGAGCGGACTGCGGTGCGCAGTCGTCTCGGCGGCACCCCCCTTACATCGCCGGCGCTCTCTCGGGTACGTATTCAAGAGCTTTTTACTTCTGAGTAAATCCTTTGATACTAAACATCGTAGAGGAGTTAAAGAGCCACTATCTTTGGGTCGAATTCCAGTCTAATCAGATGCAGGTAAATACCAATATTTTACATGAATCGACTGCTTGTCACCTCCACAACTCAGTTACTGAGTAATATGATACCCCTTGGTAAGACTGGTTGTCAGACATTCGGGTTTCTGACGACCCGTAACGATTGTCAACGATCTATGAATGACAGCCGGGATCACCGGAGTAACGTGCTTTCCGAGGCACGGAGTTCTCTTGGTATGTAAAGATGGTCACCCATCCATCCTGATGGACTGACCCCGCGACTATTATTACTTAGGATCAGTCCCCTCTTTAAAATCTCTAGTCGTCTTACGACCAGTAATCTATGCCTGAACTAGTAGATATTGTTACTATGGAACATATTCTTCGTAGTAAAGCATTTCTGTGTGATTTTACAGCAAGTGGTGAGCCCAGCGGTGAACAGTCCGCGACCACCGTCCAGACCGGGTCAGTATTTACTTTCAAATGTCTTTATCTAGATCATTTAAAAAAAGTTCTTTCAGCAGAATACGGTCTAGGAAAGCATTGTGAGAAAACCGGCTGGATGTGCAAAAATTATAGACATAGAAACTTAACGTAATATTTATACAAGAGTGGCAAGTCTCTAAAATAATGATGGAGGAAGATCTGTGTTGCCTTATTCCATGGATTGAAATAATGTCCTTTTCAAATTACTTTTTTTCTACAAACATAAAACAAATAAAATAGTATATTGTTCCATAACTACTGGTAGACAGTTGTCAACATGCAACTCTCCACAAGTATTTACTGTTTGTTCAGTTATTTTATTCTTTGACAACATTGCTACTGAATCGATATGATTTTGACGCAAAATCAGAGGTAAAATAACTAAACGAACTCCAGTACTTTCCCCACAAGATCAACATTCAATATCATCATCGAAGATCTCTATTGTTCTACTTTTTTTTTTTATTCCAACGCACACTTGCTAATCTAATTCACTTCAGATTGGCAGAATGATCGACATCGGCTTTGCTTGCCATAGTAAAAAAATATATAGAAAAGAACTGACTTGACTGGCTTGTTAGTCTAGTGGTTACTGACCCTGACTGCTAAGACTGAGGTCGTGGTTTCGATTCCCACCCAGGACAAATCTTTGTGTGATGAGCACAATCATTTGTTCTGTGTCTGGGTGTAATTTATCTATAATCTATATATATAAAAGAAAGTCGTGTTAGTTACTTCACTTATAACTCAAGAACGGCTGAACCGATTTAGCTGAAAATTGGCAGGGAGGTAGTTTAGAGCCAGGAGAAGGACATAGGATACTTTTTTTTTTTTTTTTTTTTGCTTTTGGCAAAGGATACTTTTTATCCCCTTCGACCGCGTTCTCGTGTGATGTGACATAAAACGTCAAAGAGAATACATTTCACTATAAAACGTGGTATGACAAAAACTTTGCCTTCGAGGTACCAGGCGGTCATAACTTGGTATGAGCTTATTAAACAGCAGTGTCAGCCAGAAAACGCTTTATGCCTTCGAAGTAACAGGTTATCATAACCGAGTAGGAGCTACCCAAACATATGAGTATCAGCTAGAAAACGCTTACCAGATCACCACCGCGTACCAGGTTGTCAAACTTGGAAGGTTTATTACAACATTTTGAATCTTAGGCGATACGAAGTTCGCTGGGTCAGCTAGTATGTATATATTTACAAATATATAAGTATGTTTATCAGTTGTCTGGTTGCCATAGTACAGGCTCTGCCTAGTTTGGGATCAGATAACGTTGTGTTGGTTGTCCTAAGAAGATATATAGATATATAGAACTTAACGGACTCTATGGAACAGTTTAGAATTTTTTATTGGTTTGTAGCCTTGAAGCCGTGAAGGGGCAACAATATGTTTTGAGTAAAAAAAAAACGATTAATAGCTAACGTTATTTTGTTTTTCAACCTTCCAGCATGGGGCGGCTACGAGTCGGACTCCCAGGATGTGATCCTGGTGGACGACGAGCCGCCGGGGCTGCCCGCGCCGCCGCCGCCCCTGCCGCCTCTACCGCCCGCGTTACTCGCACACACACACAAACCGCTCACGCCGCGTAAGTATATACATTTACCTACGTTATCTAAATAAATATTATAAAGAAAGTTTTTTTTTGTATGAATGTTTGTAATGGATAAACTCGAAAACATCTGAAACGATTTACAAAAATCTTTCACCTATAGAAAGCTACATTATCACAAAGTAACATAGGTTATATTTCGCGCCTCAAAGAGATGTCAGCAGAACTGAAGGGGTCTGCTAGGACCGATGCCTGCCAGGGTCGCGAGATTGTTCGAAAGAGATACCGTGACCCTGGCACATGGGCAACTGAAGGAACTCGGGTGGGTTTTAGTCAGTAAAAGTGACACGCCCTTCCGCTCCGCCACGATCCAAAAAAAAAGGCCTTTTCAATAAAACTTACTCCCTGGAACAAGTTTTGTGATATCTCCGCGCCGATTTTCATTCGTTATTACCGCGTTCTCACTCGCTTGCATTGTGTTGGATGAAACAACAAGCTTTTCAATAATGCTCTCATTGACGATAGGTTCGGACCGGGAATGGCCCTCTTAAGCCGCGTTTCCACTAGGCAACAATTGGCGCGCGACATGTTGCACAACATGTTGCCCAATATGTTGAAAGTCAGCGTAGAATTTTTGTTTAACAACGTTGTCTGTCTACGCATCTTCTACTACGTCAGCCGTCGACAACATGTCGCCAGAGGAACTAATGTTGATATCAGCGGCAGTGGTTATAATTTTATCGAAATATGCATAAAAAAGTTATAATTTTTGTATTCTCGGTCAGCAGTATCCCATAAACATTCATAGTTTTGATACAATTCGATTAATTTGAGCACTCGTTCGTTACACCACACTACGGATATTGTTGCGCGTCACGTCTCCAGTCGACAACAATTGATGCTCAACTAACGATGCTCTGTAAACAAACAACAAGCCGCGCATCATGTTGCGCGCCAGCTGGCAAGGTCGCGCGCCGTTGTGCAACGTTGCCCTACATGTTGAGCGTCAAATGTTGCCTAGTGGATACAAGGCTTTAGTCATTCATTCAACAAATTGTAGCAATTATTGTTACAGAAAGTAGTCCTAAGTAAACACTTAGAACTACTTTCTGTAACAATGACTGATTACCGTTTGCATGTTGTGCATTGAACTTATTGAGATGGGGCTTAGTCAGGACTGGTTCACCGTGTTTTGAGATCTATGAAAAGTATGCTACCCTCAAAAGCAGCGAAAAAAAGTCCCGCTTTCTATCTTAAAAGTGGGGGGATTTACATTACAAGAGCTATTGAAGTGTAGTACTTCAAATACAGACCTCACCTAGTTAAAAAAAATATGATTGACGTGTAAAAGTATTTGTACAAACCTACGTACAGAAATAAAATCATTTATACTAATATTATAAAACGGACGAGTTTGTTTGTTTGTTTGGTTGAACGCGCTAATCTCAGGAACTACTGGTTCGAATTGAAAAATTGTTTTTGTGTTGGGTAGCCTCTTTATTGAGGAAGGCTATAGGCTATATAACATCACGCTACGATCAAAAGGAGCGTAGCAGCAACGAAAAATGTACGAAACTGGCAGGCAATTCGATGCGACGGGAAGGGTCAGGGAGCAAAAATTTGACACGGACGAAGTCGCAGGCAGAAGCTAGTTTATCATAAATACGTCATTTGTTGATCAGTAATTACACTATCAATACGTAAGCAATCTTAACGATAATAAATAACGTGTGTCATTGATATTGATAAGAGTATACAAACAGTATGTAAGGGTCAAGATAACATAACATAAAATTACAGCTGTACTCTCTGAAGAGGTGGGCAGAAGTGTATAGAACCCATCTTCGAGTTACTAAAGTTCTGTGTTGAGCTGCACGGTTTCTGACGAATGCATGAACTGACTGGACAGGTCCACTTAATGTTTGTTCTTTTCTCAAAAGACCATTTCAGACATCAATCTATATGGTCTTCACATGATCTGAGCAAGATTATGTCTGGAATTTAATAGAGACTTCTTCTCAGAGTAGTCAGATAGAAAACACCGACGTGTTAGTGTTTGTTTGTATTTCTTAAGTTAGTTCTAAGAAATAGAATAATATATCATTTGTTGCTAAAAAAATGCAACGGTTGACAGGGAGCCATATTGTTTAATGGAGTTTACATTTCAAACTCTATTACTTGCACTGCCATTGTTATTAATGCAATAAAATTATTGAAATTATTATTTTTATTTCAGCTGTAAAAAGGCCACCTTCGCCGGAACCTTTATTCGACGAAAAGAAAGCGAAAAGAGATAAAAAACCTAAGAAAAAAAGGTATGTGGTAACATTTTCTTTTGATTTTATCATTTTTACGTATCGAAAGTCGACCTATTGTTTATCAACGACTGTATTCCCTCATTATAACTGAACATGCGTATATTAGACTAAGAAGAACTCATATTGTAGGCAGCGATGACATTCCTGGATCTTAGACTGTTGTTTAGGGTTTACCCAAAAGTTTTTACAAAGGGGTACTGTGTTAACCAGGGTTGAGCAGGTCAGATAGTCGCTCCAAGTAAAAAAATACTGGTATTTACTTGCATCTGGTCAGATTGGAAGCCGACCCCCACATGTTTGGAAAAGGCTAGGCAGATGATGATATAACACTGTTTCATCTACCTTGTCTACTATTGTCTTATTTACTACTTAGTGTGCGTCACGGCTGCGCCTAAAAGGCCCAGTTCAGCATACATTCCAGACAACTGACGTTGGCATGCCATGCTGAAATTTCTGCCCTACATGGTCAAGAGAAGAAACTAGCATGCCTATTCCATAAATAAGAAAAATTTGTTGCACAGAGGCCACAGCCGCGCCGGCTCCGGCACGGAGGCGACGGGGCCGGGCGGCGCGGCCGGGCCGGGCGCCGCGCCGCCCGCGCCGCTGCCGTGGAGCGGCCGCAACGGCACGGCGCACGAGCGGCGCCGGAACGGCACGGCGCGGGACGCACTCGACTCCTACGCTGCGCTCGTCAACAGGATACCGCCCGCTGGCGGGAAGAAGGTACGCTAGCTTATTGTAATACCACCAACCCAATTCTGCCGTGGGTGTCGTAAAAAGCGACTAAAGGACTTACTAGAGAACGATAGCCACCCCGTCGCATTGCATAGCCTGCCTGTCGTATTCACAAACTCATGACCAGAATAAAATCTTGACACAGTAACCTAGCAAAAACGTAGTGACGTTTTGCTTCTAGATTATTTAAAATTTCATGTTTTTACAGGTCAGTAGCATATGGTTTTTGATCTAAATATAATTCGCGGCCATAGCAAGTATTCATAATTATATAGAATTAAATCATCAATACAACTCTGTAAGTTCATATTACCTTATTGAATAACTATTTCATGTAATCATGACATTTGAAGCTAATTCTAACAGGAACTGTATTACTGATTCTAATGATTACAATTAAAAACCATGTTTGTTACGGTCGCCAAATATATTCAACCTGACACTGACCAGCAAATGACCAGCAAATTGCAACACAACATAAGTAAATGGGTTCGAACTTTTTTGTATGGGAGCTGGCATATCGACCCACCGCAATAAACAGTAATAATAATAATCAACCTGGGAACGATTATTTGGATACAATCTGACGCCCATAGACACGTAATGAGTCTATTTTATGATTGTCGTTGTGCTTATATGTCGATGTTTACCTTCAAATATCTCGGTATCGTGACACTTTCGGGTACTTGTGTTAGTTAACATTTTTTGTTCGTTTATGTGTCCTCTACCCATACATACAACATCAATCGTGCGCCGCGATTTCGAAAAAAAATCAACATGGCGGCGGGTCGATATGCCCTCTAATTTTCACGGCCTACATTAACGCACATTAATCTTCTGAAATTACATTTCCAAGTCCACTTGTATAATTAAATCCTTTTATAATTCCTCAGGTAAAAACGACGAAGGAGCTGTTAGAACAGATCCAGTCGCGCGGCAGTATACCGGCCGCGTCCCCAGGGTCGCCGCGGTCGCCAGCCTCGCCGGACGTCATGCTCATAGAGCCCGACAGTACGTAACAATAGTATTATAGTACTAGCTTATTATTATCCCACTTCAACATCAGCCTATATTGTTCCAACTGCTGGGACACAGGCCTCCTCTCTGTGGGAGGGAGTGGGCCGTAATCAACCACGCGGGCCCAGTGAGGGTTGATCGGCCAGGCTAAGTTACGCTTGCCGCGGTTGGTCCGATGATGGGTGACCATCTTTACATACCAAGACCCTTCCGTGCCTCGGTAAGCACATTAAGCTGTTGGTCCCGGCTGTCTTTCGTAGATCTTAGACAGTCGTTACGGGTCGTCAGAAGCCCGAAAGTCTGACAACCAGTCTTACCAAGGGGTATCGTATTACCCAGTCACTAGGTTGTGAAGGTCAGATATGCATCCGGTTAGACTGGAAGCCGACCCCAACATAGTTGGAAAAAGGCTAGACAGATGATAAGGGCAAAAGCCTTTTCTGATACAGAGAATGGCACATATATTGATCACCACGGGTTCAAGACCGTCTGGTGATGTTAAACTCCAGGCTTCTTCACGAATCTTGCATAACAATTCCTAATGTATGTCGGTGCACTAAGGACGGATATTTGAAAATTCATGCTTTATAGGGGCATAAAACTTTGTCAGTTATGCTGGAAGATCTCTAAGAACAAACACATCTAAATTAAACGTAATTATGATTTTCTAGTTACCAGAAGAAGATCAGTACATGCTTAAAAATAATAATTGTGAGCCGTCGCGGTATGCCTGGCAGATGTGAAACATCGAAATTGTTTTGTATAGGTAAATAAAAGGATAGTTCACGACAGGAAATAAATATGGCATAATCAAAAATTAAGTATAAGATTGTTTTCAAGAAAGGATGACTGTTCATTTAATAACCATTTAGATTCATTACATACGTTCTTACTAGATACATACATTTAATGAACGAAACCTTCGAGCGTCACAAGGCAAAAAAAACTGAATTGTTACTAATCTAAAGGCTGACTTTGTGTAGCTTAAGAACGAAGTGTAGCTTAATCCAGCCAACCAATCCTTCGAGCGACAAAAGGCAAAATAAAACATTGTCACCCATCCAAAGGCTTGGAAAGCGTTGCTTAACCTAGCAAACCATACTTTGACATGCCAACAATCGATTTTACCCGTTAGCAGAGTGCTCCATGCTCTTCCATGGTTTAATTTTAGCAATGTATGAGAAACGAAAATGTATTGATATCTGTCGTGCTGGATGTAGTAAACTTGTCGAGTTACTATTGCGCAGGCTGCTTAAATGACCGACCCACTGTAGAAGTGGGTCGGTCATTTAATTCTTCTGCTTGTATATTCCAAATGTTTGATTGCATCTTGCTTACAAATAGAATGTATTCCACAGTCGCGGTGAAGGCAGACTCTCCCCTGCGGAACGGCGTGTCCTCGCCGCGTGCTGTGTCCCCTGGCGTGGCGCTGTCGCCGCCGCGCTCGCCGCTGGAGGAGGCGCTGCCGCGCGCCGCCTGCACGTGCGGCGACGTGGCGGCGGCCGCGTGCCCGGCGGCGCGCGCGCGCCCCGTGCGGCCGCGCCACGTGCACGCGCTGCACCACGCGCTGCTGCCCGGCCTCAACGGCACGCGCGCGCCCGCGCTGCCGCACCGCTACGCCGTGCGGCCCGCCGAGCACCCCGAGCGCCCCGGCCTGTTCGCCAGCGTCGTGCCGCTCTACAAGTACTCCGACTACGCGGACGACTACTGCGCCAAGAACCTGGCGCAGGTGCAGCTGTGCCCGCACCTGCCCTGGACCAGCTTCGCGCCGCCGCCGCCCGACCTGCCGCCGCCGCCCGAGCCTCCGCCGCTGCGGCCCTACCCCGAACCGGAGCCCGACCCCGCCGAGCGAGACGGAGACCCCGACGAGCGAGACGTCAAACCCGAGACCGAGCGGAAACCGGTCAAAGAGGAGATCGAAGTGGAAGCCGAGATGGTCGGCGTGCCGACGCTCGAGCCCAGCGAGAGACTGAAAGCGCCGATCCTGATGCCCGAAGACGAGACGTCGTTCGGCGTGACGGCGCGCGCCGGCCCGGCCTGCGCCGAGCCGCACTCGGCCAGCGCGCCGCAGCACCGCAGCGTGCCGCGCACGAAAGGGCCGCCCGACGGGGCCGCCGGGCCGCCGGGCGGGGCCGCGCTGGTGGCCGCCGTGCAGGCCGCGGCCGACGCCGTGCCGTACGACTACTCGCAGCTGGGCTGCGCGCCCGTGCTGGCGCACGCGGCGCTGGACGACGAGGAGTTGTTGCGCGAGGCGCTGGCGGCGGCGCCGGAGGCGCGCGACGCGCTGGGGCGGCCGCGGCCGGCGCCGAAGTTCGCCGAGTGGCACGAGTGCGCGAGCCTGGGCTCGCTGGTGGCGCTGCCCTACGTCGTCATCGACTGACGCCGTCTAGTGCCAAACGCGTGGCCCGCGCCGCGCCCACACCCAAGTGTCCTTACGTTAGTTATAGTGCCGGCCGGCGGACACATGCCTAGTCATATATTTATTTTGTAAAGGCCGATTAACAAATTTAGTAGCGGGCGGGTCGTCCCGCGCCCGCGCGTTGTGATATTATATAATATGTGCGTCTGCCGCCGGCCGCGGGCTCGTGACGTGTTACTGTGTCGGCCATACATTCCCAGTCGAGACCCGCGCGACCCGCGAGTGACCCGCGCGACACTCGCGAACGAGCCGTAGACTGAAGCTTTGATTGTGCTCAATATGTTGGACGCTCTTGGTATTTTTGTAATTAATAGTACATGCATTGCTCAGTCGATATTGTCGAAGATATTGTGCGCGATCAAAGCGCCGAGTGCTGGACGAGCGATGGCCGAGCCGTCCCACGCTGGCCGAGCCGTCCCACGCTGGCCGTGCCGTCCCACGCTGGCCGTGCCGCCCCACGCTGGCCGTGCCGCCCCACGCTGGCCGTGCCGCCACGCCGCCACGCTCTCGACCCGGTCCACCACTTGACTTGTATAGTTATAGAGTTCCCAAATAAGATTAAAATAATAATCTCCCGACTGTTTCATGAGTTGTCGTTACCTTTTGTGATTTTTAAAATGAAAGAAAGAAAAATTAGGTAATTAATAAATAATTAAATAGGAGTTCCAATTGTATATTATACATAATTATTGCATCTATCATGCGTCGAAATATCAATGATAAGGGAAAGAGAATGTTAAATTTTATAAATATAAACATTTACTATATGAAAAGTTGTACCAAATTGTTGTTGTTTATGTAAAGGTGAGCGCACACTGTTATACACCGGCCGCAACGCGCTGACCGTATCCGTCAGTGTGTATGAGCACTTCTACCTTCGGAACTGCTCCACCGACAACAAACTTTGTATATAGTTTAGTTAACGTATGAGTTGCACATAAGCTTCCGTAGTGCAATGTACCACAAGTTTGACGCGACGCGCAAACTAAGTTTTATATAGTGACTCGCATTTGGTACTGTTGTAGTGTCATCTTTGTACACATTTATAAATGCTTTTGTAACTATCCTCCGACTATAACCGTGTGCGCTGGCCGTAAGTTAAATCTAAGTCTCTGTTACTCTATAATGAACCAAAAACAAAATATAAGTACCTATTTGCAAATATTAAAATAATCAAATTATGAAATTAAAACAGTTCCTAGTTCTGTATTACGTTTAAACAAGCGAGCTACCTGTGTGAATGACAATTTGGTAAATTTTTCACCATTTCTTGTATGAAAAGACAAGTTTTGTGTATCTATAGTTGAATATTGTTACATGCAGTTTGTTATCAAGTTTACAAAGATGCCAAAATAATGATAACCGCTGTGCGGTGACTACTGTATGTGTTGTGTTATAAGGCGATTGTGATTCGAAAGTGCGAGCTTTTATGTTTTCGCTGAATAATACGTTTTTGTAAAAGTTAAACTCTTTATTTTTAATTATTTCCGTTAGGTTTATGAGTAATTGTGTTGTTTTGAGAATGGGATGCGTGTTAATGGTGGCGTTGCAATAGTACACAGGTACCAACATTGTGGTGATATTCAAGTATAGATACCGCGTCGTCGCGGGCCTGTCTGTTGTTCGGAGAGTGTCTGAGACTAGTGTCGCAGGTGTGGCAGTGTCACGCATGTGTGTCGGCGCCAAACGAAGGCCTTACGTGCGTGCTGCGGGTGAAGCCGACGCGGAGCTTGACTAGGGTAGTGCGCCGGCGACGGACCCCATCACTGCCTTGTTGGACGAGATCCAAAATCTTTGCTAAACAAACGAAAAATATATATATATCACTGTGTTTTTATTACCCTTTTGTGTTTTATTTGATGCACTGAGGTTACACCTCGACGAAGCTGATTCACAACTACACAAGTCTTTCTAAACTGCACCCTGTACACATTCACCTTTTTTTCTTTATACATACGGCTTGATAAAACTACACACAGGCTTTTGCCAAATCTCTTGGCCAGAATTTCTTCTTTGCCTATTGAGTTGTGACAACCAGATGGGGCTGAGAGGAGTTTGAAACCTATGTGGCAGCTGTCGGAGCATCATTTAATTCGTCTGGTCTTCGGGTAACCGCATATAGAGTGGGTATTGTCACTAAACGAAAGTGGATTACGTGTGTTACTGGCTACGTAAGTAAATCTATACAAATAAATAAAATTGGAGTGTCTGTTTTTAATATTAAGATAACTACTTTTTACTAAGTGTATATGGATATATACACGGTACATATACCAAAACAACATTTTTTACAATTTTTGTCTGTCTGTTTGTTCCGGCTAATCTCTGAAATGGCTGGACCGATTTTGACGGAACTTTCACTGGCAGATAGCTGATGTAACAAGGAGTAACTTAGGCTACTTTTATTTTAGAAAAAATAAATGATAGTTTAAAAAAACTAAAAACACGCCGAACTTTGAGACGTATGTCAGCGTAGTTTTTCTAAATTGGTTGGATTGGCAGCTATGAAGCAATGTTCACTTTAATTCGAATAGATGGCGTTAAACAAATTGAAATGTAACCTCATTTTATACCATGAAATTCTAGATTCTAGACTTGAACTCGAAATCGACGTAAAATTTCAACGCTGAGCATTGACATATTATATTACTGCGTAAGGACAGGGCGGACCGCATGTTACAATGACGCCTCCACAGAGCATGTAAATAAGAGACGGAACTTAGAACATTCAGTTTTAGAGCAATTGTTAACCTTCTTTAGCCAACCACTAGAAAAAAAACAAAACTACCAACATGAAAATTCGAAGTAGCTCTGACAATGACAATCATGACCTTGAAAGGAAGAACTGTCATAGATAGGGATGCGCAACGTATAGTAATATTATCGATATTCAGAATGCATCGATATCGATGAAATGCATTATTGTTGTTATAGGGGATTCTAAATCGGACGTATTTATTTTGAGAACTGGGCAAAATAAAACAAATTTGTGATTTTATTTCATGTTTTTTATACATTTAATAGTTTAAACATACAAAGTTACAGAAACTGTTTCTTTTATTGCCGCTTTTCTACCAATCAATCTTTGTACCATACATGAAGATAATCTTAATCTATAATCTATATATATAAAAGGAGAAACTGACTGACATATCCACGCACAGCCAAAACTGCTGGGACTAGGAAGGTGAAATTTTGCATAAGGCTTCCTTTTACGACGTAGGCCAGCACTTAGGTTTATTGAAAATTCAACAAAAACAACAAGGCCCTGGTCACAAATAGTGGTTATTATATGAAACCCGGTATCTTCAACAACCATGATAATTTCTTTTATAAATGATGCTAGTTTTTGGGATGACACTGTTCCCTTAACAAAATAAAAAGCTATTGGTTGTTTGAACTTTGCTCTTATACCTTGCAACATAAATACTAATGCATGGTCAGCCAGTTGAGACCCACGTCCTGCTTCTAGGCCAAAGTCTTCGTAGCCCTCAACTTTGTCAGTGCATCAAACAAAAGACGCCGTTTTTAAGCAATTTCATCAAATATTAAGCCACAGTATTTGTCTTTGATATCTTTTTTTACAGCAATTTTTTTAAATATTCTATCACTGCTTTATTAATACCAGTGGAAACTGGATTAAAAAAAAAAAATTGTATAATGTTTTTATACTTGGTAATGGCATGAGCTGCTGTAAATATCTATAGGCTTTTGGAGACCTCTTAAATATAGCCAGGGCTGATATTTTATTTTTGGTTGTCCAACGGCGACCTTTAGGCTTTTTATTTTGGTTTTTGAGCACCGACGTCACAATTTCTTTTAGTACACCTGATTCCAATTTTTCCAAGAGATTGGCACGGCGTCTAAGTGATGTCAGGCTGCATTTTGTTTTCTAACTGTTCCATCAACTGCATTTCTCTTGGTGTTAAATCTGTAAATATAAATAAAATATTTTAAGAGACTTGTTAACATTATTCTGTATCTAAAACGATTTGAAATAAGCAATAGAGTACAAATTAACTTAACAATGTCTAGGATTTCTTTCAATCTGTCTATTTGTTAATAGTATCATCACATTGAATGTTTAATGGATATTTTATTAAAGCCAACTTAGAAAACTAGGTACAGTTGTGTAGCAAACCAGCTGCAATCATTTTTGTGAAATCCAACTGTTTGAAAGTGGAATGTTCACTGGAAGATAATTATTGTCACTTAGTTGTTTGTATGGCAAAATCTTCGCATATGAGGAGTTATAACAATGTGTAGTTAAGTATAATCATAATGATAAAATACTTACTTGATTTTTTCTCAAATAATTTTCCAAAATTGGCTTTAGTTTTAGAAATGTCGCCACATCTCTTCTCAGCCTGGGTATGCATTCCTTCTGAAAAGTAAATGTAAGAAGTTAGTACAGGAATAGAAAATCGAAACTTAGAAACAAATACTCTCAATACATCTTAATAATCTCAATACATCTCTCTGTTAATAACTCATTTCTTAAAAATTATATTGATAATATCATATTCACAGAATCTAGTACTTTATTTAAAAGTAGCTTTACCCGGCACGGCTTCTCACGGGTAACACTAAGTACAGCCTATCCTACTTTACCCTTCTGGTGGATTTTCCAAAAAATAATTGTCAAAAAAAAGAATTTGGTAGTCAATTAGATGCAACTGTTTTGAAGTGACACATGGACAAATATTTTTGGGAACTGTTATTTTTATTTTTATAGATACTAACCATTTCGAGACAGCTCCATAGGAATTTGTCTCAATTGCTGGCTTGTGGTTGGCACTGCTTCAAGCAAAAGATCTGAAATGATACATTATGATTTGAAACTAGTTTGGTAACCACCAGATATGCCATATGATATGATAGGTCCAAATTGTTGTTCAAATAGAACCATTTTATTTAATTTCTTCTTCATTATCATCAGCTTGTAGCAGTCCACTGCTAGCGTAGTTGATCAAAAATCACATACTAACCAACATACCTACAGAGTTTCACATAAACACACACTAATAGGATTTAGTAGCATACAATACCATTTTGAGTCAGTTCAATAAGGATATGTCTTGATTGTTGGCTTGTGGATGGCACAGGCAGTACTTCAGGTAAAAGATCTGTAAGATAGAATATAATATAGATAAGAATGTAATATAGATAAGAATGATTGATTGATTGATTGATTGATAAATTATGATTTAAAACTAGGTACATAGTTTAAAACTGCCAAATATTCAAGTATCACTAATTGTTTAACTTTTAATCTTCTTCTTCCTCCTAGACCCTATATCCCATTTACTCGTATAGTCCCAGTCGCCCCCACATGGATTGCCACCAGGTGGCAATTGGGAGAAAAAAATCCCAGTTGCCACCGGGTGGCGACTGGGACCTTATTGCCCCCACTTCAAATCGCTGTACATTGCGGCGTGGATCGCCAAACCCCCTCATCACTATATTTCTTACGGCTGCGATGACGGGGTTGGCGGTCACATTTCCAATGTGGTTTTATTAGTAGATATGTGATATTTTTAGGGACATACAAACAAGATTTTCTTTATTGTAGTTGCTTTTAATCACTTATTATTATTAATCATAAAAACCTGGTGTAAATTCGTATCACAGAAAATCTTAGTTTTTACAATAATTATAAGTACTAGGAACAAAAGCTAGTCATCATCAGCCACAGATAATCAAATTACATATTTACAATAACTATGTTTTATCAATCAAATTACTTAAACGTAAAAATTACCTCATAATCATAAAAACTTGGTGTAAATTTGTATCACAGATAATCAAAATATTTACAATAATCATGTTTTACAAAAAACAATCGTTACCTACGTTTCTTAAATTTTTGTAAGTATAAAAAAAGCTTAAACATATAATAGTAAAAAAAAACTTAAAAATAACAGTCTTATTGCAAGAAAATCACAGAACAAAATATTAACAATAATCAACTTTTGTTTTTATAAAAATATTTAAAAATGTAAATAATATGTCTAAATATGAAATAAAAGATAATAATCAACTTATAACAATAGTGAATTATTGTAAAAACTAAGATTTTCTGTGATACGAATTTACACCAGGTTTTTATGATTAATAATAATAAGTGATTAAAAGCAACTACAATAAAGAAGGTCCCAGTCGCCACCCGGTGGCAACTGGGATTTTTTTCTCCCAATTGCCACCTGGTGGCAATCCATGTGGGGGCGACTGGGACTATACGCATTTACTTGGGGTCGGCCTTTTACTTTTAATAATAGAAGTATCTTAATTTTTTATTCATTAAAATTCAATTTGATAATTTTTTTAGATAAGGCCCACTCATGTGGATTTTGGAAATGATCGCACTTTTCATGCATCCCAGTTTAATATTTCTCCTCAGATCGCCTTAAGACATCTGCTTATGATAATTATGTCTATAACTATTATTTGCTTTAAATGTTGAGAATTTAGGTATTAATCACATACCTGATTGCACCACCCGGATATTTTCTTTCTGTTCAGTAGCTGGTGGAAGTTCTAGAACAAAAATAAAGCAGTTTTGGTGTTATAATATAACAATGTTTTGAGTGTGCTTACAAATTATTTCCGAGATTTTTTAGAGAATACTGTCTGTCTGTCAGTCTGCTTATGATTTTTTTCTCAATAACCTTAATTGACAGTTAAGTGGATGTGAACTTATAGTACTTAATATGAATAAAATAAGAATGCAATTACATTAAAATTTATACATTATTAACTAAACTCTAAGCACCTCATCACTTATAGAAAAGCACAGCTTGCTCTACATTATGCGCAGATAACATAACATCACCCCTTGTTTCCTCGAAAGGTTTGGCAGAGGTGTACCTATAGTAAACCAGCATTTCACCAGTTTTGTTTAAATCCCATGGAATAAGGAGCGAGTTGGGCCTATTGCCATCTATCAAGCACAAATCCAGGCTCCAGGCAAAACTGAGAATCGAACCTAAGATGTTATACTCAGCAGTAGTGCTAGCGAACAAAGAGGTAGTCAGAATAATAATTTGACAGATGATGTTAACAGACTTTACTGTAAATATATACATATTATTGTAATAGAAATAAATTACAATGTTTATTAAAGTTACCTTTTGATTCTGAATGCTTATAAATATATTGTGGAAATTCTGCCAATTGTGCATCAGTGAGAGGTAAGGCCTTCAAATTCAAAGTTGGTATTGCATGTCTTTTCAGACAATTGCCTTTTTTGTTGAAATACTTTTTTCCAACGTGGTTAGCACAAACATTTCGCTGGTCATGCAGCTTTTCTATTGGTGGATGCAGCTGAAAGACAAAGAAATAAATGTTTACTTATAACTATGTTTGACTGTGAATTTCTTTCATACTAGTTTTAGCCCGTGGCTTCACCTGTGTACATAAAATAGCCTCAATCATTCAGGAATAAAGCAGTTTTCTATCAGTGAAATTTTTTTCGCAATCATATGTGTAAATGTATAAAAACTCAACTGTGGAAGGACTACGGTGGTCCCCTGAGTCTTACGTCAAAATATAAGAGAGAGAAGGTCCTCCCACAGACAGATATTCCCAGACAGACCCAGAGCGGGTACGGCTCCACAATTGAAGACAACATCATATATGACACTAATTAATAAATGTACAGGTAGAGAATTGAAGGAGTCAAGTGTCGAGTTACACATCAAATTTAATGTTTTGAAACATATAGCTTTATTTGAGTTTCAGCTAATCTTGATCGATGGCTCGAGGGTCGCATGAATTGAATTATGCTATTAATTTACATTAGCAATAGGTTTTAACTTTAACTCACCGGTTTAGGTCCAGTGGAAACTTGGAAAAAAGCAATTTCGTTCCAGTATGCCAAGCCTCCTTGATACCGCAAACTTTACATCTTCTGTGGCCTTTACCCATGATGATTTACAAACTTGAGAACTAAGAGTCACTGTCTTGTTATAATATGTAGTAATAACAGCATTATATGAGTCAAATATCTCGCGAGAATCACTTACACTAACAGAGTCAATATCTCGATAAAACCACATGAGGATGGAACAGAGGAGCAGGTGCTCGACTCAACGTTATACATACAATCACAGAACTTATTCTGATAAGTTATATTCCGAAACCTTAAAGAAAAAGGAAAAACAAACAGAATAATTACAAAACAAACATAATTCCACCAAGGCAGCCATGTTAAGTCTTTAAGTACCACAGATTAAAAAACCCGGTAAGTTCGTTGTGTAATGTTGGTCACTTTGAGTTTTCCTGAATGTTGGCTAAAGAAGGTTACAAATTTCATAGAAAAGTAATTTGTTCGGAGTTTCACAAGACTGGACGCCTCGAACTTGGTCCCAAAATGGTCCTCCCTTTATCGAAGTGAACTAGAACGCGATCGGCTGTCTTCGGAACGGTCGTATATTTTGCAAGCAAAAATGCCAAGTTTTGCCGTGAAGGGTTGCGTGAACCACGACAAAAAGCACAATAAAAAAAATGATAACATTTCATATCACCGGTAAGTTAAAAATATGTCATTAAATCCACTGCTAACATTATTTAAAACAATTTTCTTTCATATTTGTCTCAACCTATGACAAAGACGAAGCGAAGCCGCGTAAAAGTACGACATAACTTTGCAGCGGCGCTCGTTGTAGCCGGTAGCCGATGAAATGGAAAGATTTAATAATATTACTATAAATAATTTAAAAAAATTGTTTTATTCGAAGGCCAATGAAAACTTAATAACACCAACAAACTGCAACAAATATAAATTTTCAAAAATAAAAAGTTTTTTTTTTATTTCTTTGTAGCTCGAAAAATACCTCACCCCGCTCTTACAAGGTTACGTCTAGGAGCAGACCACGCGGATTGACATCGTAGTTCATACTAGTTCTAATAGATGACGTTAGTGTTTTTTGTAGGGCGACCGCGTCCGTCAAATGTTCGGACGACCGTATCTTTACCTGAGGCTCTAGACGCTTCAGCGTTGAAATTTCACGTCGGTTTTTGTTCAACTTTTCTTTTAATGCTGTTTGTAAAAATAAATAAGTAAGTGATTATTTCTTTTTAATATTTAAAAGCTTACTGGTTGATACTTACTTACATAGCAATAAATATACATATTATGAATAAATTACTGCAAATTTAATAAAAACCCGTTGAAGAATTTCAACGTTCGAGAGTGAAAAAATCTAAAATCTTGTAATGGAGTCGGTAGTATTAAGAGGTAGCCCGCGGAATTAAAATTCTCTTACGATTTTGCAGATCAGTGTCAGGTTCTATCTTGATCAAAATATGATTCGCGATTGTAGAATCCTGTTGATTCCGTATTTTAGTTGATAATATCACTTCACTGGCTCACCACCACATCGAGCGCTACCGTGCAGACCTGCGTCACTTTCTCTGTTTCCCGCCATTTCTCGTGTCTGACAGATGACATTAGTGACAGCAGCTGCCTCCGCTTGTGTGCATGCGTAGACGGACTATGGTATCAAGACATCAGCGTACACAGCACAGTATGAGGTAGCAAATGATCGACATAACTTCATAATGTATATCTATTACAGTTGTAATTCATTCAAGATTGCTTATTATTGATCAAAATACACATTCAAATGAATAATTCTTGAACAAAGTTACTGAGTCATGACAAAATAAGCTACTTACCGATGAAAGTTTGTTTCGTTTTTTACGTTCACTACGGCTTTTACAGCCAATTATGCAACAATTCACCATGACTGACGCTTTAGATACACCTCTCAAACGTTAACTGACATTTAAGTCTTAAAATATGGATTTCACCTTGGTTTCACAGATATATCAACAAAAATTCCGTAAGCGTTGAAACTTGTTTGCCACCAAGAGGGCTCGGTGGCAATTGGCATACAAATAAAAACCGATACGCAAATACCGAGACAAAAAACTGATAATCTGTTTCGCTTGCACTGAAGTATTTCACGTTAATGCCTTCTCTCTTTAGTTATTATTGTTATTTTAGTAACTCATCTAGTACTATAATATCTATCTACGTGTGCATGAGACAGTGCTTACATAGCTAATAAATAGATAAACTACATAATCAGCCTATATTGTTCCCACTGCTGGGACATAGGCTTCCTCGCTTTCGAAAGGGAGGTGGGCCTAGTGCGAGTTGGTAGATGTCACATGTCTTCGAATCTTTGGTTCTAGGACATGCCGGTTTCCTCACGATGTTTTCGATCACCGTTTTGCGAGCAGTGGTGATGAAATTATTTACACAAAGTAAAGCCTGCCTGGGAACCCACGACCTACAATGAGGGTTTTCTGAAATGGCAACCACTAGATGGCAGCACAGAAACGTTAGGTCCGGGCACCTGTCAAAAGAGTCAAAGCGCCTATATTTTCCTTAGTCGTGAGTGTCATGACTGAATGGAAACGAATCAATGAAAGAGTTTTATATTAATTGTAGAAGTAGAAGTAGGACCTCTAGTCAAAGTGGCGCCAACTGGTGGCCTGAATTTTCTTGAACACCCTCATTTGTAAGTGGGGGCCTTTACTACTGAGCCACCACTAAAATAGATAAACTGATGATGATGATGGGTCTCCCTTTTTAGGGTTCCGTTGCCAAATGGCAAAAAACGGAACCCTTATTTATTAATTTAAAAAAAAAAAAAAAAAAATTACAGGTTTGTAACACCTAATGCGATAGTGCGGTCTTAAAATTAACTAACTACGAACAATAAAGTAAAAAAAAACATAATATCTACTATACCTACTAGGTTTCTAAATATAAAATACACAATGTTGACAATAAACAAATAACAACAACACCCTACTTTAATCTATACTATAACATAAAATAAACAACAGTATTTTTGCGAATTCACTCAACTGGCATGTAAATACATCGTTAATTACACGAATTGCGTTGATCATTGGTGTTTTGGCGAGAAGATTGGTCCTGGCAACAGGCACGGCCAGCAGCGGCGGGCGGCGCCGCCTCCACACATAGCGGTCTGGTACACACATACTCAGGCGTTGCAGTACTCCTGGGTTATGTTCTTCGCCCCGAAGTAATTGTACCAGATACGCGACAAGCGTAAATTCCCGTCGCAGCCTCAGTTGGTTATACCCGACCATTCCAAGCACAAACAGCGAGGGGTACATTAACGGGTAAAACGGATATACCCCATACACTTTCTTAAATAAGTAGCGCGTGAATTTATTCTGAACACGTTCCAGCTTAACCGTGTACTTGGCCTCATGCGGAGCCCATATGAGAGCACTATGTTCCAGATGACTACTGACTAGATTCGTCACTTATAGATTCGTCATGTCTGTCTGTCTGTCTCTGTCTGTCCGTGTATGTCACAGCCAGGGCCGGATTTAGAGGTCTGGAGGCCCTGGGGCAAGAAAGGAGTGGAGGCCCCTAATAATTTTCCAAATTGATGAATAATTTTTTTGAATTGTAGTGTTTCAATAATTTATTACAAGACAAATAATTAAATAATAAGAATATATTACTCTTAGTAGTTAGTGGTAACATGTTTTTTTTTTAATTCTCATTGTGGGGGCCCCTCACTTGTGGACGCCCCGGGGCTGTAGCCCCGGTTGCCCTCCCCCAAATCCGGCCCTGGTCACAGCCACTTTTTTCCAAAACTATAAGAGCTATGCTGTTGAAACTTGGTAAGTAGATGTATTCTGTAAACCGCATTAAGATTTTCATACAAAAATAGAAAAAAAACAATAATATTTGGGGTTCTCCATACATAGAACTGAAACTCAAAAAATAATTCATCAAACTCATACGTGTGGGGTGTCTATGGATAGGTCTTCAAAAATGATATCGAGGTTTCTAATATCATTTTTTTCTAAACTGAATAGTTTGCGCGAGAGACAATTCCAAACTGGTAAAATGTGTCCCCCCCCCCCCCACCGTAACTTCTAAAATAAGGGAATGATAAAACTAAAAAAAATACATGATGTACATTACCATGTAAACTTCCACCGAAAATTGGTTTGAACGAGATCTAGTAAGTAGGTAGTTTCTTTTTAATACGTCATAAATCGTAAACCACAATTTACCTTTCATTCAATCAAATCAAATATAAAAATTAAAAAAAAAAAAAAAAGAAACAGACATAAACCTTATGCAAAAACCGTGAATACCTGCAGGTTTGTACGGAACCCTCGGTGCGCGAGTCCGACTCGCACTTGGCCGGTTTTTTTTCGCACTAAGAGTCTCATTCGGTCCGTTGTGCGTCGGGGTTCTGGCTACGAAGCCAGCCTAGCTCCGCTCAAAAGTACAGAAGCTTCCTGAGAGCTTGGTGGGTCGACCTCATTATTCCGAAAATTTCTTCCCGTTGAGAAGTCACGGCCTGGTATTCCAGGATGACGTGGGCGGCTGATTCCTAGGTGACAAGGCAGCCCCTGCAAAGCGGGCTGTCTGTGGCGCCTATATTGTAATGAGGGTTATGGCCCGTAATTATAATAACTTACCGAGCATTCCTTACTGAAACATAACTGTAGTCATAAAATAAGTCAAAATAAATTTAAAAAATATGCAAGACTGAATAAAATTATTAAAAAATGTAATAAATTCAAGAAACATCAGAAACATTATTCCAAAAATATTCAATTAAGGAAAGAACGTGTTTCGCTTGTCAACAAATTGAAAAATTATCAAATTAAATTAGAAGATAGCATAAATATATATGAAATAGACACTCAGCGCTTACAGTCTGAAATTCAAGTTCTTGATGAATCCCTTAAGTCACAATATGTATGCTCTAAGCACCAAATTAAGGAACATATCCTTGCTACAAATGAATTGGTAGACAGAGTGGATTTGCTGACTCTCAATAATACTCAGTGCACTTGTCAAAGGGTATCCAACCTTGATGCCCTCCAGCCTGAGGCAACGGTGGACCCGTCCCAAGTTGTGAGTAGTCTGCACTGTATCTCCATTCAAAATATACCTGATACTGTGCATGAACAATCTCAAGGGGTACAGTCAGTAGCTAGTAGTGTTACCCCTTGTTGCAGTCACCTTGGTTTTCAGTCCGTTATGTTCTCAGATAGTATAGGAAGAGGTTTAGGGAAATTAGTTAGTAACAAGTTGAATATTTCTAATCAAAATAATTGTTTGCCTGGGAAATCCTTTACAGAAATAATGTCATCAATTATGAGATATCAATATGATTGTAATACCAACATAACTGTGTTTGTAGGTAATAGTTCACAGCTCAAACAAGATGATATTACTGACAGAGTTACTGAGATTTTAAAGATTAATTGTAACAAAATTATTTTGTGTGCTTTTCCATATTTTGAGAAATTATCTAGTAGAAAAAACAAATATATTCATATGCTTAATAATCATATGCAGTTTTTGGTCAGTCACTACAGTGATAAACTTATATTTTTTGATACCAACATTTTTGTTGATAAGTTAAAATCAACAAGGAACTCAGTGTATCTGCCCCTTATGTTTAGACATAAAATAGCGAGATAACTCAGACATAAGTAGTATGTCGAAGTCTTGTTTATTTACTGTTGGTACTTATATTAACTCAGACATAAGTAGTATGTCGAAGTCGTGTTTATTTACTGTTGGTAGTGATACTAACACTACTATTGATACGCCTAGTAGTTTAAACTAGTAGGTGCGACAACGGATAAGCCGCATATGTTGAATGTTGTTCATCAAAATATGCAGGGTCTGTCCGGCAAAGAGTTAGAGTTAAGCTTATTTATAGAGAATCATGATGTTCAGGTGTTATGTTTAACTGAACATTGGTTGAAAGAACATGAAGAAGTGTTTATCAATGATGATAATTTTACTGTACAAAGTTCATTTGCCAGAAAAAGGGCCATCCGCGGTGGTTCTTTAGTTCTTGTTTCAAACAAGCTGAAATGTAAGCAACGTTTAGATTTAGTTAATCTTTCTATTGAGCGCACTATTGAGTTGTCGTGTGTTGAACTCGAGCGATACGTTATAATTTGCGTTTATCGACCCCCCTCTGGGGATTTCATTTGTTTCGAATCAGTCATGGAGGATTTACTCAATAAGTTAAAATCAAGTAATAAAAGTATAGTTGTATGTGGAGATTTTAATATTAATATTCTAGAGGTTACTCCATTAAGTATTAGACTTCTCAATCTGTTTAGGTCATTTAATTTATTTAACTTGTTTTTTGAACCAACCAGGATCACGGCATGTTCGTCAACTTGTCTTGATAATATATTTAGTGATTGTGATGCCAAAAATAATTTAGTGTTAACTGATTTAACGTCCGACCACTGTGGTTTGCTATCCAGTTTCCCTATGCCATTGTTTAAGAAGGCGCGTAAACTTGAATGCAGGCCTTATACCGCTAGTTGTTGCACCAAGTTTAAAAATAATATAGCTCGCAGTATTGCACCATCTATAGTAGAACACGATAATCCTAATGCATTTTATGAAGCCCTCTTTGATGTAGTGCAAAAAGAGTATAAATCTACTTTCAAGACCAAAACCATTGACATTAACGGCACCTCCGTTGGCTTTAACCAATGGGCTACTCCAGGTATTTACAAAAGTAGAGCGAGGCTTTACGAGTTATATGGTTTAAAAAAATACAGGTTTGATACTCCTTTCCTAGAGTATGTAAAAAAATATTCAAAATTATTTAAACAGATTAGTACTTTTGCTAAATCCAAATTTTTAAGCGATCAAATTAAAAATTCAAATAATAAAATAAAAACTACTTGGAAAATCATTAACAATGAGACGGGTAAATCGGTTAAACAAGAAAAACAACTTGAAATTTTGGTCGACAACAAATTAGTTAATACGCCAGCTGACGTAGCACAGGCATTTAATGAGTTTTTTGCCAACATACCTGTAACTACGACTCGCTCCTTAAATTCGTCCCCGTCTAAAGCTGTTAATCTTTTGCATAGTAGTGTGCCAAAAAGTAGTTGCCTATTCAATTTTGAACATGTAACGCCTCTGGATGTAGTTAATGTTTTTAACACACTTAAGTCTAAAAACACTGGTGATTTCTGGGGCATTTCCATCAAACTATTAAGTAATATAATAGACATCCTAGCCCCCTATTTAGCTGTTACTTTTTAATAAATGTGTTGATGTCGGAACTTTTCCTGACCTCATGAAGAGTAGCAAAGTCATACCATTATTTAAATCAGGTAATAAAAATGACGTTTCTAATTTTAGGCCTATTTCTATCTTACCTGCATTTAGCAAAATATTTGAAAAGTTAATCCTCAAGCAGTTGCTAAGACATTTTAATTCAAATAGCCTCCTTCATAATGAGCAATATGGCTTTACAAAAGGTCGTTCAACTACAGATGCGGGTGTTGCTCTCTTGAAACACATTTTTAACGCATGGGAGAACTCGCAAAATGCTATCGGAGTATTCTGTGATCTCTCCAAAGCCTTTGATTGCGTGCACCATGACACGCTTTTGCGTAAACTACGTCATTACGGTGTCCATAACGAAGCTATAAACGTAATAAATTCTTATTTACATAATAGGTTCCAATGTGTAGATATTAATGGTGTAAAATCTACCGGGCTACCGGTTCAGTTAGGTGTGCCTCAAGGCTCTATACTCGGCCCATTCTTGTTCTTAGTGTATATCAATGACTTACCATTCTTTTTAAAGGGTATTTGTGACGTTGTACTGTTTGCAGATGATACATCTCTTATTTTTAAAGTAGACAGGAACAGACCAGATTTTGACGACGTGAACAGTGCACTCTCAATGGTTACCGATTGGTTTACGGCAAATAACCTAGTTCTCAATGCCAAGAAAACCAAATGTGTAAAGTTCGCCTTACCGAATGTTAGAAATCTAGGTCCCAACATCGTCTTAGATAAAGAGGTGCTTAAAACTGTAGACTCGGCAGTTTTTCTGGGCATAACAGTGGATGGCAAACTTCAGTGGGGCCCTCATATTTCAAGCCTAGCGGGAAGGCTCAGTTCAGCTGCCTACGCCGTCAGAAAAGTAAGACAATATACTGACGTTGATACAGCTCGGTTAGTCTATTTTAGTTATTTCCACAGCGTTATGTCTTACGGTATTCTACTGTGGGGTACAGCAGCTGATATTCAAAATATTTTTGTCCTTCAGAAACGAGCTGTTCGAGCAATTTACCAGCTAGGTGCCAGAGTTTCCCTAAGGGACTTTTTTTAAGATATTGGTATTCTTACGGTGTCATCACAATTCATTTTCGCCAACATCTTATATATTAGGCAAAATATACACTTATACGCTAAAAACAGTGATATTCACACTGTTAACACTAGAAGTAAGGACAAACTACGTGTTCCCTTTCACCGGCTTCATAAGGTGCATAACTCATTTGTTGGGCTTGGTATAACATTTTACAACAAGCTACCACCTTCTTTACTAGAATTACCTTTTAATGCGTTTAAAGCTCAAGTAAAATCCAACCTTTGTCAAAAGGCGTACTATTCCATCAACGATTATTTAAATGATAAGAATAGTTGGTCGCTGTGATTAACTCAAGACAATGTTTATGTTCTTTCTCCAGTATTAGCGTACCTAGTGATAGGTTCAATATAATTGTTTCCATATTTTTTTCCTGTTTATGCCAATTTTATTTTATTAGTATTGCATAATGTGGTTTGCTAGCGACCTCGACAAGTAATCATTCAATTCTTGCTTGAGCAACCGGCAGCAAGTTCGTCATGCTCCCTTAGATGTCAATGCTTGCGGTAGCGTCGGGAGTCGGGTTACCCCCTTCCCTCAAATATGGCGAGGGGGGCAATGGCTGATCTTTGCGTTATGCTCGTGAACGGGTGCTGCTTGTGGTGACTGGTCGTCTTGCTGACTTTGATGTTGATATTATTATTAATATTACTTACCTGTTTAATTTATTTTACGTCGATGGTCCTAGTTTATCATTTGAGGCCTCGAGTTGTAACTCAGGTCGTAACAGCTATGTAAACATTCAGCATTGCATATGTAAGCTGTCACGCCCTTTATGCCAGTTTTTTATTTTTGCAGCCATGTTTCTATATACATATTTTTTTTGCTTATGCTTGAGTATAGTTCTCATTTTATTTGTTGGTATATTGGGTTGGCTAGCTGGCATATAGCAAATCATTTAATTTAATTTGTGTCTCTTAATGTTTTACTATATACCATTGTATAGAATCAAGTTCTTCTAACTGGACAGACAGCTGTGCTGCTGGGGAGTTTGTTGGCCACTTCTTCTTCCCAGCTAAAGCACTAGGAAGTGCGCGACGGGTGGGCGTTTTGGGGGGACTGTCTTTTGTAATTTTGACGTTCGAAAAGTGCTGATCCTCAGCCTAATTTGAATAAATGACTTTTGATTTTGATTTTGAATTGTTCCTATGATTATACTAAGGTTATTTCTACTTAGGCTAATAAGTTTTTTTTTTTTTGTTAATCGCGGGTATACAGTCAGTAAAACAAATTTTGACTGTCCAGTCTGTTGCCCGTGTGCCTGAGTTAAAAGTGGTAGAAATGCAGGATATTATTTTTTTGGTTTTTGACGATTGCCGTGTCACAGGAACCTTACTGCCTTGCCATGGTCGCGAGATCTGTTCGAAAGAGTTACCGTGGCCCTGGCATATGGGCAATTGAAGGAACACTGGTGGGTTTTAGTCAGTAAAAGTCTGACACGCCCTTCCTCTCCACCCAGAGCGGGAGACGTCATTTGATGAGTTCCTAACCACAAAAAACACAGAATCTTACTTTGCAAGGCCATTGAAAGCATGTATTTGTCTTTCTGTTTTCTTATGATAGCTAGGCTTCATTAGTGGGTATTATCCGCACATTAACCAAAAACATTAAACGAAATGCTTTTTTTTTTTTTGATGGGAGATCATCAAATGGCTTCTCCCGCTCTGGGCGGAGCGGGAGGGCATGTCAGACTTTTACTGACTTAAACCCACCCGTGTTCCTTCAGTTGCCCATGTGCCAGGGTCACAATATCTCTTTCGAACAATCTCGCGACCCTGGCAGGCATCGGTCCTAGCAGACCCCTTCAAACGAAATGATTCACGCGGGAATCTATTTTGTTTCCTTCCCCAAAAGACAAAGAGTGTCTACGAATAACTAGAAACTACAAGAATGATGCATAGCTATCCATACGACACGCTTCCGTACCGAATCGAACATTGATCAGTGCAATCGTGGGACTCCTATAAACGCTGATCACAAATCCAAAACCCGAAAATTAAGTCAGTTTAATTCAAATAGACGATCGCTATTCTTCCGACAGCTGTAGGCTGTGGGCAAGGCAAAATAGTAAACGAAATGTGTAATTTTCGATTCGATAGCTATCAAGCTTTTTGAATGTATAGCTACATAGTATAAAACAAAGTCGCTTCCTTCTGTCTGTCCCTATGTATGCTTAGATCCTTAAAACTACGCAACGGATTTTGATGCGGTTTTTTTAATAGATAGTGATCCAAGAGGAAGGTGTATACGTATAATACGCGGGCGTAGCCGCTGGCAAAAGCTAGTAGGAAGATAAATATGTGCTAAGTTTGTTCGGTTTTGGAACCATGAACATGATTCGAACCCAGGACGTTATGCCATTGAAACTCCCCTTTGCTCTTTGAACTCGACTAATACCAGTGTTGGATCAAAAATGCTAGAATGTCCATATCCGTACTATAATGTCGTGAGTTCGAATCCCCGTGAATGCAATACTTTTTGTATTTTTTTTACAACTATTAAATGAACCCTACAAAAACCATATTTTAAGGCTGGAATATTAGAAAATAAAGAAAAACTAAACTAAATATGATTTGAACTCACTCTGGGCAACTTATATTTCGCACACATTCAAAAGTTTGGTTTTTGATTGAATTCAGATTCTTAAATACCGCGCAATTAACTTTAACTCTTCCCTAATACTTTTAAGTCAAGTTAATTAATAAATTATAAAAGATAAAAAAATCAAAAGCCTACTTAGCATACCTTCACAGGACAAGCGTATTCTAATGCCATCAATATCATGGGTTCGAGACCCGCCATCTGCGATTATTTTTGTATATTTTCAATTTTGATTTTGTTTTTCTTCCATTGAATTAAAAATAATATTACGCTTAATACAATGGTATAAAGGCTTAATTATTTCAAAATATTGAAACACCAAACCAAATTTGACAGTTGAACTCACTCTCCGATTGACCAAGTTAGTTCAAAACGTAATGAAATCCTGCATCGCGCAAGCAAAGTTTTCGCGCTAATTAGCATCTTTATTTTACCACTTACCTTAATCTCGGGGGTCAGTCGCCTCAAGGGAAGCCAGTACTCGCCAAGCTGGTCTAAATTGGCGATCATTAAGATGTACCTCACTCGTAAGGGGCGGTAGTAAAACATGGCGGACAATTATTAATTAATAATAATTGAATCAATGGCGGACCTGGCAACGGGGTATACATTATCACCTATGAGGAGGATGTATAACCACACGGTGGTTAACTCGACCCCTTTTTTGTAGTTTCGGCTACGAAATAGGGTTCTGTATGTTCCCCATAAGTACCAAAATTTAACACAGTCTAGGTACTGGCAAATCTTTAACTAGGGTTTCATACACAAAGGTGCAAACGGGAGTTAAAATTACTAATCCTACTCCGCTTGACGTTTGTATCTTTTTACCCGACTTCACCGAAACAAGAAAGACGGTTGGGTTATGATTTTGACCGTTATGTATGTGGGTACATATGTATGTATATCTGCTCCCTCAAAACTTCAATTGCTTTTGTAAATTATTTATTTCTATTAATTAGTTAAGATTATTTAGAAAAGCTAGCTTTGTATGTGATATAATACCAGCATGGACGTCGGAATTTATCTTACGGGATCGTGCTACCTGACAAAAAGCCCATGCCCATGTGCCCGTGTGCTCCAGGATGCCATCTATCCTTTTGTCAAATAGCAGTGCGATTCAGACACAGCGCGACGAAAAAACTCAGTGTTGTTCAATTTTCAACGTTCGACGCTAAGTTCCAGTGCGTGACAATACCCCTCTGCGATTTTATTACGTCCGTGGGAACGCTGGCTTAGTTTGGCGATCGGTGTTGATGTTTAATTTCATGTCATGAGTTCGAATGCCGGCGGATGAAATAGTTTTTGGATGTTTTTTGTATGATTCTTCATAGTATTGTATTTTTTTTTTTGCAGTTAGTAGTAATCTTAGCTCAGTTTTTACCACATAATGAATGAGAAAGTTATTTTTGTTAAATTAGTATATCTTAATAATAGTTAGTATTATTAAAGTGGTGTGTAGGTGTACTAGTCTGTTGTTGTGTGTGTTTAGTAGGTGTAATTAGTTTGTTATAACTTTTTGTTATCAACTGATCGACTCCTCCTATTGTAATTTACTGCTGGACATTGACCTCTAGCAGGCTGCGTCACAATACCTTTGACTTTTTCAAATCCATTCCATTTTCAAGGAGATCAATTCAAACGAAAATAAAACAACCTCTAGTTTTGTTCAGGACTGTTGTACGAAACAATCCAGAGCAAAAAAAAAACAAATGCGTAGTATCTAACGCCTGTTACCCCCGTAGGATTAGGAAGGGGTATAGTACACCCTCATTTCGCTAGTTATGTTTAAGTCCCATGTAGGGGGCGAGCCTAATCCCATCAATGGAATTTCCAGACAGAATAACCCAATAATACTTTTTCTGGCCGTTAGTCAGTTAGTACTGAACAATGGAGTATAAAAAACTTTTTACAAAAAAAAAAACAACCAACTTCCTTAAAAACACTACAAAGTGAAAAATAACTTTAATTTCGGAAGTCGGTGTCTAAGGATCTGTATTTATGTTTTTTTTTGCCACCGACTTCCGAAATTAAAGTTATTTTTCACTTTGTAGTGTTTTTAAGGAAGTCGGTTGTTTTTTTTTTGTAAAATGTTTTTATTTTTAAATTTTTAGTTGTGGTATCCACCCCGCACTAATTCCAAACAAACAATGCATATTTATGCGATAGCAGAAATCGCGGTTGATTTACTGTCATTTTTTAAAGAGTTCCGGTGTCTGTCTCCGGAACTCATCATCAGGTCTATATGAAATTTATATGGGACCATTTCGGTATAAACCCCTTTCAAACAAAAAAGAATTTTGCAAATCCGTCTATATATGACGGAGTTATGGCCGAACATACATAAAAAAAAAAATATAAACATCCGAATTGAGAACCTCCTCCTTTTTGAAGTCGGTTAATAAGAGTGCAACACCGTACCTATTTCAAATTGAATTCAGGTCAAAAAGGGTCAAGAGTGAACCGTGAAGTTTCACCATCGTCCTCGTGGGTGTTCTGTTTCAGAACCATGTATTAGTAGATTTCCATCAGAGTTCTGCCATATTTCACCATTCGGCATGCAAACATTTACATTATATAAAATTGTTAAAATTTAAATTGTTATTGGAACATTAAATTATTTATGTCATTCTCATTAAATAAAATTATTAAAATTCAAATTTACATTAAAAATATCAACTTAATTATTACATTATACCATGTTAAATTAAAATTAAAATACAAAAAAAAATACAAATGAATTTAATCAACTATACTCCGAGCGGATAACTCTGGTATGCTACTGGCAACATTGAAATGACCGCCAAATTAGCCCAGCTTGGCGAGCACTGGCTTACCCCGAGGCGACGGACCCCTGATGTTTGTACGAAGGGTTGAACTGCGCTAGCAAAGGGGTGAGAAAACTTTGATTGTGCGATGCAGGATTTGTAGTGTATTCATATCTACTTCAGAAACAGTATTTTTAACCGACTTCAAAAAGGAGGAGGTTCTCAATTCGGATGTTTATGTTTTTTTTTTTTTTTTTTTTTATGTATGTTCGGCCATAACTCCGTCATATATAAATGGATTTGCAAAATTCTTTTTTTGTTCGAAAGGGGTTTATTCCGAAATGGTCCCATATAATTTTCATATAGATCTGATGATGAGTTCGGGAGACAGACACCGGAACTCTTTAAAAAATGACAGGAAATCAACCGCGATTTCTGCTATCGCATAAATATGCATTGTTTGTTTGGAATTAGTGCAGGGTGAATACCACAACTAAAAATTTAAAAATAAAAACTTTTTTACAAAAAAAAAAACAACCGACTTCCTTAAAAACACTACAAAGTGAAAAATAACTTTAATTTCGGAAGTCGGTGGCAAAAAAACCATAAATACAGATCCTAAGACACCGACTACCGAAATTAAAGTTATTTTTCACTTTGTAGTGTTTTTAAGGAAGTCGGTTGTTTTTTTTTTGTAAAAAAGTTTTTATTCATATTAAATTTGATTAAGAACGGTTTAAATTCACATCGGATTAAAACTTTGGTCACAAAAAGCTACCAGGTAAGTACTTACTTTGTATTTTAATTTAAAAAAAAATAACACAAAATTAAACCGAGGGAAAACTAAAAATCAAAGATTAAAAAAAGCTTTTCGTCTAACTAAGCTCTCAAATTAGTTAAAGCTATAAAAGTTTATCGCTTAATACGATAAAAAAATAGAAAACTTCGAAAAATAAACGAAAAAAATCTAAAAATTATATTGTTACGAGCGGGGTTTCGGGATAAATTAATTTAAGCCAAAATTATCGAAACACACCACAGTTTAATTAAACAATCACAATATCGCAATAGTCAAACAGAGTCACTTGTTTCGCTTGTACTGTATCGCTTAATTCGTATTCGCTCGCTTCCGAAATCGAACTGCCTATCGGTTTTTTTTTTTTTTTTTTTTTTGTAGGACATCTCGTAGTTAATCTGAAAAAGATTCTGACTACTTAAACGGATTTTAGACTGCCTATCGGGCCGACAATCCGCTATTTATATCCCGAGCAGAACATTCGCGAACATTCAACACTTTTCCACAGTTTACAAGTAGATTCGAAACTTCGAGAACCTTCCACAGACATCTATTTACTGTTTAATCCCGCTACTCAACAATAGATGGCGGTGGCGTCTACGTACAATTGCTCGTAGTACTTGCTACTTGATAACAGATGGCGTTAGCGTGTCGTATCTAGAAGTTTCAACACTGCCTCATCCTTAGATGGAATTAGCGTGACGTTTCTAGACTTTACGATCTACGTAACACTGCCCCCTCCTTAGACATGCTCGTCCCGAGCATCATCATTCCCGCAACATCGCGCCAATCCATCCACATGAACAACTCTAGACGCAGTGCGCATACCCTTTTACCGCTGCACAGCTGGTGCATTTGCGACACCAATCCTCAACATCTTGTCGACAGTGGATCCAGTAGAAACGTTCCCTGATCTTCAATAGAGTCCTTTTTTTTACACTCCTATGTCCTCCTGAACAACCGTTGTGGTAGTGCTGTAAAACATCTGGCACCTTTGCTTTCGGGACGACCATTTGCAGGTGACAGCTATCCCCTCGACCATTTTCTTTTTTACGGCACAAGACACCATCCTGGAGCGTCAAGCTCTCCCACTGTGCCCAATAATTTTTTGTGGTGGTACTCATCGCTGCAACATCACACCATTTCGGTTTGGGAGCATCAGCTTTAATCCACTCGAGAATTGGCCTGATATCTGTATCACGCTGCTGGGCATGCCGTAGCGTTTCCTTCCATTTGTCATGAAGGTCCGTACTTAGCACCCTGACAGGAACTACTTCCTTAGCTTCCTGACTGACACATTGTTTGTACTCTTCAGGAGAAGTTCTTCTTGATAAAGTGTCCGCGTTACCGTGGGATATGCCGTCATTGGCCTGCGACATCGAAATCCTTGGGGTTCTATTCACACTAGCCAATACTCGCCCTGTAATCTTATCGCTTACGAATTTCTCTTGCTGCTGCACTGTGCTATCAGACACCCTTCTAACCTGGGTGTGATATTCGGTGGCAGTGTCTCGCTTCGGGCAATTCGACCGGAGGTGGCCCTTTTCTCCGCAAGTGTAACATTTAGGGCTGTGCCTAATACGGTCACGAACAGGTGACTCCACAACCTCCCTGAAGCGATGGGCTCGATGATCATGCCTCACTGCCTCCACCTCCAACGCGTGGGCCAAGGCGTCCTTCAACTTCTCATGGTGCCCAAGTCTCACGGCAGCCCTTACTTCCAGGTCCCGTATGCCATCTATAAATGCTTGAGTCAGAATCCCTTTGATGAGTGCAGGCGCAGACCGGTATGCTTTTCGAACCAGCTTTTCTATTTCTAGGGCCCACTGCTGCAGGTTTTCACCACTGCGCTGCACACGATCCTTCAACTGCGCGCGAAAAACGTGTTCCAGGTGCGCGTCACCGTATCTGGCCTCTAACGCCTCAACGAGCTGCTCGTAGGTAACATTTTTGCCGAGAGCCTCTAACACGGTTAAGGCCTGATCACGAAGGGCCAAAGTAAGCGCGGTCATGGCCTGCTCTTTTGTCCACCCATTTGCATTTATGACAGCTTCGAACTGGATTTTATATGCCGACCAGGAAGATGTTCCGTCGAAGGGTGGCACTTTAAACCCACGCGCGGAAGGTGCAGCAACTACAGAAGTCACAATCCCGTCTCCTGTCTTCAGATTTTCAAACGCTTTTTTTATATCTGCAACCTGGATTTCGACCTCGGAGATACGATTTTCGTGTAGCTGAACCTTCTCCTTTATGGCTTTGATCTCTTTGCAAAAAAGTCGCGTGAAGTTCTTTCAAAAGGAGAACCTGCTCCTCTTTACCCTGCTGCAGCTGTTCCTGTAGGCGGCGGGCCTGTTCTTCCTGTCGACGGGCCTGTTCTTCCTGTCGACGAGCCTGTTCTTCCTGTCGGCGAGCATGTTCCTCCTTGTCCTGCTGCAGCTGTTCCTGTAGGCGGCGGGCCTGTTCTTCCTGTCCACGGGCCTGTTCTTCCTGTCGACGGGCCTGTTCTTCCTGTCGACGGGCCTGTTCTTCCTGTCGGCGAGCATGTTCCTCCTTGTCCTGCTGCAGCTGTTCCTGTAGGCGGCGGGCCTGTTCTTCCTGTCGGCGGGCCTGTTCTTCCTGTCGACGGGCCTGCTCCTGCAGCATCGCCATCAGAGCAGAAAGATCCATGGCTGGTGATGCTGTAGGAACACCAGACGCTTGGGAAACTGGCTCCGTCGTCGGCTGATTACCCCCAGATGTGTGTCTTGATCGCCTCTGATCCACCTCCTGCTGGCGCTGACTCCTGGTACGAATACCTTCCGTGTCCTCCTTCGGTAAAACTGGCATAATTTATCCCTTACTTCTGACACCAAATGTTACGAGCTGGGTTTCGGGATAAATTAATTTAAGCCAAAATTATCGAAACACACCACAGTTTAATTAAACAATCACAATATCGCAATAGTCAAACAGAGTCACTTGTTTCGCTTGTACTGTATCGCTTAATTCGTATTCGCTCGCTTCCGAAATCGAACTGCCTATCGGGCCGACAATCCGCTATTTATATCCCGAGCAGAACATTCGCGAACATTCAACACTTTTCCACAGTTTACAAGTAGATTCGAAACTTCGAGAACCTTCCACAGACATCTATTTACTGTTTAATCCCGCTACTCAACAATAGATGGCGGTGGCGTCTACGTACAATTGTTCGTAGTACTTGCTACTTGATAACAGATGGCGTTAGCGTGTCGTATCTAGAAGTTTCAACACTGCCTCATCCTTAGATGGAATTAGCGTGACGTTTCTAGACTTTACGATCTACGTAACAATATCATTTGCCGTGTCTCGAACTTTCGGTATGTAGTTAAAACAAACAACTCTTCATATAAACATCAGGGGTCCGTCGCCTCGCGTAAGCCAGTGCTCGCAAAGGGTCTAATTTGATGGTCCCTGCAACGTTTGTAATAATATATCCGAACAGTTTTCTCAGATCGATCAATCCAAAAAACATCACAGTTCACTCTTGACCCCTTTTTGAACTGAATTCTATTTGAAATAGGTTCTTACAGTTTGCACTTTTTGTTAGTATTTTCTATACAGGGTGGTAGGGTCTTGCAACCTATTAACATGGATTAAGTACAGGATTCTGAACCCCTGCGATGTACATTTTAGTGTTCAGTCATATTGGTCCGGTGACTTCTGCCCTTCTTTATTTTTGTTGGCAAATCTTCGAAGGAAAACCTCCATTGCGCAGACTGTCTTTTGGTTTTAGCTTCGTAACCATATTACCCAGCTTTCATCACCTGTGACAATGTCATGCTGCATTTGAGTCACCTCCGTCATACTTTTCAAGCAGACGCGAGCTGTTTTAGACATCTCGGGTATAATCGCCACGCTTGGCAGGCGGGTTGGCGATCGCAGTGTGTTGGAAGAATGCACAGAAAACCTTGCTGCACATTCTCTAGTAAGCCCCAAAATCGCCTCTTACGACACCCATGGGAAATAAGTAAATGAAACAAATTTCAAGTTAATAAAATTTATTAATAATAAAAATTACATTATCGCTCTATACACAATGGAACTGAGCGCATTAATGAGAAAAAACGATTTCACATGTATTGGTGGGTAGATGGCAGCACCATCGATTGAACTGAATTTTTGACAGGATTCATTTAGGTATTTATATATTTTTGTAATAAAATCCTAATTATTGTTTTAAAATTCTTCACATGCGCTCAGCAGTCGACTTATTTAATTATAGTTAAAAATATCATTAATGGCACCATGTTAGTTTCAGCTTAATCGAGTAGATACAGACATAAACAATTTATTTTGTCGACATTATTTTCACAGTTATTGTTCAAAAACTTTTTCCGACTTTAAACGATTTTTCCTTCATTTTATTTCTGAGATTCGTTGAAGTATTCGTTCTTGCAAGCTCTGATACACTTTCTTAGGAGAAGCGTATAGATACTTGCACCTTACTTTACCTACTTAAAATTGAATATAAATAAAAATATTTATTGCTCCGATATACAGCTG
Organism: Aporophyla nigra; assembly: GCA_947507805.1. Taxonomy (NCBI): domain Eukaryota; kingdom Metazoa; phylum Arthropoda; class Insecta; order Lepidoptera; family Noctuidae; genus Aporophyla; species Aporophyla nigra. The sequence goes on along the minus strand of OX382316.1, from coordinate 14,068,893 downwards.
TCATAACTTAAATAAAACTTGATGACCTTGACAACATATGACTATGACGACATATGACTTTGAAGACATATGACCTTGACAACATATGACCTTGAGCTGATTACCAAGGTCGAGGTGAATTTAGATAGATTAGGTACATTATGGCTTTAAATAAAAATTACGTTGAATTATGTAAACAAGGTCATTCTAAAATTGTACGTTCTGATAGCTGTCAAAACTCATTATTAACATTACGTACGAAAGCTTACCACTAAATAATATCAACATTGACCATAGGCTTACCCAGATCCATCCAGAAATATTCCAGCTTTACCAAAAATTGGGTAGTTTGGTATGTATGGGATCTGGGTACGTCCATTATTTTTTTTCGCCAAGTTTTTTACATGATCACGCATGGCATGGCGCAACAGAGGGGTAAGCAGATGGGGACGGCTGTTTTCGTCTCAGAATGCTTTTCTTTGCTTCGTGAGCCGGATTCGTACTCGTACATGCCGCGGCCTGAAGCGTAGGCGCCACCGCCTTGTGCCATCGCCTGAGGAGAAGGAAATGTTGGAACATCAGTAACATGTTTGTAGATGACGTGAATTAGTTGCATATGAATAATTTATAACACTTTTGACAGTAGTTTATATAAAACATATTTATTGGATACGTGTGTAGGTGTTATGACTTGAGTGAATTCGCAAGGGTTACGTTATTTATAATATGTTATTTAGATGTAGGTTAAGATTTAAGATAGGTATAATATAGGATGTACTTATGTTACAGATTTAGCATGTAAGGCCACTCTATCGCATTGGATCGCTGATCTGTAATGGTAGTGTAGGTAAGAATTGCGAAAATAAATAAATAATAAACAATGATAATGAAACTTATGAATCATCCATCCACCTATGAATTTTCTTTGGTATTGTTCGTCAAATCGTTGAGCTTGTTGAGCTGCACGATTATACTCCATTTGTTTAGGTAGTTAACTAAAGGTAAACAATCTTGATATGTCTTTTTATATAAAATAAATCGTATAAAATACCAACAAATATTATTTAAACTAACATCGGTTTAAGTAAATATCTAATTGTAAACATTTTTAGATTCAATTTTTAGACAGTTTTTTAGATAAAAGACATGTTAAGATTGTTTACATTTAGTTAACTACCTAAACAAATGGAGTATAGTGACAAATGCTTGCACTGACTAGACAGGTCCACTCAATCTGTGTGGTTCATTCTTCAAATGACCATTTCAGTCGGCACTCTACACACGATGATACTATCATGATCTGACCAAGATTATGTCTGGACTTTAAAAAAGACTGTGACCTCTGAGTTTGTTTCGGCCTTCCTTCTCAGAGTACCTAGTTAGGAAACGCCGCGCCGACCTGATCTAGTTTAAAAAAATATCATTGACATGGAAAAGTGTTTATACAAACCCACTTTCAGAAATAAAATCATTTACCATTTATAGATGTAATTTGGTGCCTCCTCGCGTAACTCGTCGTAAATGACGCCTTTCAAGTAATGGTGTATGAAGTAACGTTCTAATTTATTCGTAAGCCTAAAATTGTGATCACTCATCCATTGCACCAGTTTAGGAGGTGATTAGAGAAACTTGTCTTAAAGGAAAATATCTTCCCTTGGACTAGTTATTATAGCGATCTTTTTAGGTTTGTATACTACGACTTTTGACTGGCCTGTTAGTCTAGTGGTTAGTGACCCTGACTGCAAAGACCTGAGGTCGTGGGTTCGATCCCCACTCAGGACAAATCTTTGTGTGATGAGCACAATCATTTGTTCTGTGTCTGGGTGTAATTTATCTATAATATGTATTCATTTAGAAATATATAAGTATGTTTATCAGTTGTCTGATTACCATAGTACAGGCTCTGCCTAGTTTGGGATCAGATAACAGTGTGTTGGTTGTCCTAAGATATTTATTTATACTGAAGTTAAATGTGGATGGCTAGAAGTGTAGGGGAAGACCAAAGAAACGATGGATGGACTGTGTAAAAGATGAAATGGCTAGAAAAGGGTGACTACTGGGGTGGCGGCTAATAGAGAAGTATGGAAGAAAACGCCATGTTCTGACGACCACAAATAAATTGCGATAATGGCAACAAGAACATGATGATCAGGACTCCTGAATTGTTACGAAGAAAAACAAACACCACTTACACTGCTAGCCTGATAACCGCCCCCCTCCTTCTTCTGGAAGGGCGTATGTCCGGGCGGGTAGTAGACGGCAGGCCCGGCCACGTTGCGACTGTTGGCCACCAGCGGGGTCTTGGCCGGCGGGCTGGGGGCGGAGTCCCGCGTGTCGCGCACGTCCCGGTTCAGTGTGGAGCCCTGCGTGGAGCTCTCGTGCGTCACGTGGACGTTGCGGCGGACCACACCGTCTGGCTGAGTTGGGTAACGCTGCGAGGAAAAGTAACGGTTATGGTAACAAGCTTTTATTTTTCCTAAACTGTCGGCTGTCAAAATGTTTTTGGGTAAGTATGATCTTTTCTTGCCATTATCATAATTTCAGCAATTTTGCTGGATATAAACCTCCCTCAAAGGGGTTTCCCTGAATCACTATGCTTGGCAGATGGGTTGGCGATCGCAGTATGGTGGTAAAATGCATGGAGAACGCTGCTGCCCAATCTCTAGATAAGATGGTCCTATTTTTTACGCCCAGCCCCTTACGTATCTTTTCTTGTCTCGTAAAGACTGAAGTGCCGTTTATTTTATTATATTCATATGTAGAAGAAAGGTAGGTACCTACTATCGTCATTGTCAACCGACGAATAAAACGGAGGAGGTTATCAATTCGACGCGTATTTTTATTTTTTGTTTTTTTTTATTTTTATGTATGACCACGCATAACTTTTTACATAGTAGTTCGATTGTGATAATTCTTTTTTTATTGGAAAGGGTATACTCCTAGGGTGGTCCAATATAAATTTGAAAAACAAAATCAAACCCTAAGGGTCAGAAAACAGGGGACAATTGATTGTTCACTCACTGATTGTTATGTATAGTCACGCATAACTTTATACAGAGTAGTCCGATTTTGATAATTCTTTATTCATTGTATAGGGTATACCTTGCCAAGTATTATAAGTATATTAAAGCCACAAAAAATTATAAAATAAAAACTTTTTACCAAAAAATTTAACCGCCGAAAAAACTGAAAAGCAAAAAATAATAAACCTTAAAATTATGAGTCGGCGCTGGAAAATCAATGAACAAAGATCACTCAAAGCGCCAACTCATAATTTTAAGGTTTATTATTTTTTTGCTTTTCAGTTTTTTCGGCGGTTAAATTTTTTGGTAAAAAGTTTTTTTTTTTCCAACAGTTGTTTTCACAAGGACCTCTAGTTGATTCTATTCGCAAAATAAATATACCTACCAGTATTTGTGTTAGCATGTACGATGAGATTTGACGGTACGCGCAGTAAGTAATATGAGAAACAATGTTTTATTGCACATACCTAACGTATTCTAAACCGTGACACTACATATTTATACAAATAAATAAAATTGGAGTGTCTGTTTTTAATATTAAGATAACCACTTTTTACTCAGTGTATATGGAAATACACGGTACATATACCAAAACATTTTTTTTTACAATTTTGTCTGTCTGTCTGTCAGTTCCGGCTGATCTCTGAAATGGCAGGACCGATTTTGACGGAACTTTCACTGGCAGATAACTGATGTAACAAGGAGTAACTTAGGCTACTTTTATTTTAGAAAAAATAAATAATAGTTTAAAAAAACTAAAAACACGCTTAATTTTGAGACGTATGTCAGCGTAGTTTGTGACGTATGTCAGCGTAGTTTTCAAAGACAGTTTTTATGAAAAACTTTTTGTTAAATACCACGCGGACGAAGTCGCGGGTAACAGCTATTACCTATAATATAACCTGAATTAACACATCTTACCGCGGTAGTACGTCCTCCTGCGTTAATTTTCGACATCCACGCGGGCGAAGCCGCGGGCAAAAGCTAGTAGCTTGATATAATCGTCATGTGTACCGTATAATAATCAAGCTACATGTTAGAGTTCGATCAGCCTCAGATACTCACCGCTTCAGGGAAGTCAGCCAGCAGCTCGTCTAACTTCTTGGGGGGCTGCTGCGTGCCGGGGGAGGGGGTGGAGGCGCGCGGGAAGGGGCCGGGGGAGGGGGAGGGCGCGGGGTGCAGCTGGTGCGGGAGGGGGGAGGGGTTGGGGTAGCGCTGCGTGCTGTTGTGTGCGGAGTAGCTGCTCTCTGACAACTTGTAGCTCGATGGAGCCTGGCAACAAGAGTTTTGGTTAAGACAGTGATAAATTTAATGTTGGTTGAATTGAATTGAAATGAACGGAAAATGTTACTTATATTTTGCTTATAATTTTGTAAAACAGAATCAGAGTTTATATTGTCTTTAACGAAGCAAAATAAATATTTCTAAAGTATAGTACCTATAATTTATAAATGGGATTTATAACATTCTTTCTCTGCCGAACTCTTTGAGAGAAAGCATGCATGAATAGGATTTGTTACATAATCCATCATTCAATAAGCAAACATGTATGTAGTTTTCTGCTGTAAGTAATTTTACTAAAACATTAATTAAAACTGACAAATCTCTCTGAAAACTCTAAGTTCGCATGAAGGTAATTTCACGGCAGGATGTTTCCACACACTGGATCTGAAATTCAAGGCACTATGTGTCTGTCAACGTGCTGTCATACACTATATTAGATTCTCAGTGCTCGGCACAGCACCGAGGGTTGGAAATCCAGTGCACGATACAATCCAGTGCGCGATACAATCCAGTGCGCGATACCATCCAGTGCGCGATACAATCCAATGCGCGATACAATCCAGTGCGCGATACCATCCAGTGCGCGATACAATCAAGTGCGCGATACAATCCAGTGCGCGATACAATCCAGTGCACGATACAATCCAGTGCGCGATACAATCCAGTGCGCGATACCATCCAGTGCGCGATACAATCCAATGCGCGATGCAATCCAGTGCGCGATACCATCCAGTGCGCGATACAATCCAGTGCGCCATACAATCCAGTGCGCGACACAATCCTGTGCGCGATACAATCCAGTGTGCGATACAATCAAGTGCGCGATACAATCCAGTGCGCGATACCATCCAGTGCGCGATACAATCCAATGCGCGATACAATCCAGTGCGCGATACAATCCAGTGCGCGACGCAATCCTGTGCGCGATACAATCCAGTGCGCGATACAATCCAGTGCGGGATACCAACCAGTGCGCGATACAATCCAGCCCCGATATTTTTACGCCTGTGTGGACGTGGTCATCCACAAATCTGAACAAACTGCGAAACTGGAAAATCACATAGCCGAAGGAATGTGGAAAACTGAGCAGTGCCAATGATACGTGGGTTCACATTCCTAGATCCAAATCTTAATATTACACTAAAGTTTACCTAAATATTTGTTTGTACTTACATAGGGGCCGTGTCCATTATGCGGTTCCGCGGGTATGACCTTAGTTTCGTTAGCGGGGGCAGGGTACACCATACGTTCGTTAGTGCGGTCTGAAACATTGATTAAAAGGAAATAAGTCCATTTGTTGCTTCAGACAAACTTATAATGCAATCACAAATACTTCTGCTAAGATTAAGTAAGATACTTGACACTCTTTTGACAAATGACCGATAGTAGTAGCGGAAACCCATCTTCTTTATCATTTCAGCCGTAAGACGTTCACTGCTGGTCATAGGCATTGTCACGCTTGGCAGGCCGTTTGGATATCGCAGTATGGTGGTAAAATGCACAGAGAACGATGCTGCCCATTCTCTAGTAAGTCCCTTAGTCGCCTCTTACGACACCCACGTGAAGAAATGGGATGGTGCTATTCTTTTCGTCCAGCACCACAAAGCTGAAGATTATATTTTTTTAAGGAATAAACCTCTTACCGTCAGTGGTAGTGACAGTGCGGTACTCCCGGGTGGAAGTGTTGCAGTGTGAGCAGAACTGGCAGCCTCCCGGGCCAGGCGGCGCCACTAGTGCCACGGGAGTTGGCGAACCGGCCGTTGTGCTAAAATTATACGTTTTTGATAAGATTGGTGACTTTGGTAAACAATGTCAAATAAGTCAAAACGTTTGAAAACGCTCTCTTATGGGTTATTAACATAACTTGACGCTCAATTTGAGTTATTTGGCAAGTTTGGTAACTTGACCAACATTACCAAACTTGCCAAAACTTACTCAACATACCACTAGAACCTCTCTAACCACAGTAATTGGTATTTTTTGCAAATTTGGCCAATTAACCAGCTTCACCAAAATTATCAAAAAACTTACGTGGTCCTGTTGTGTTCGGAGCTGACGTAGCTCTGCTGATGCTCTGCGTGGACTGGTATCGGCACTGAGGCCGGATCCTGGTCAGCCGGCACCTCGTAAGTGTAGGTTTTGACGGTAGTTGTCACTTTGTTCATAGGAGTACCACCGCGGGATAGCTGGGGAAAAAGGCAAATTAAGTATAATAAATTGCCACAAGAATATTTAATTTTCTTTTTGCCAGTGACGCGCTAAGATTTTAGGACTGAGTTCGTGATAAATTACAATAAATCGAAACTCACAGCGTTTATTTAAATTAAACCATTTACAGGCACGTTTGAATTGTCAAGGAGATGCTATCTATGTCAGAAACTTGAAGATCCCTATCCAAAGTGTAGTATAAGTCCCTATGGAAAAGAACGAGTAAGAAGCTCCACGGATACTCTATGGATGGAGATGCTACGAATCAAGTGTAATAATAATAATAAACCCGCAGGGCAGCAAGTGGCGTGCTGTTGGGCAGTAGCGACTCCACGGACCCTATCTCCCGGTAGAATTTGTTCCTCATCTCTGGCTTGCCTTTATTGGCCGGCTGGAGTGAACACTGAAGAGGTTCAGAGCTCCCACCTCATTCTTGCCTTTATTGGCTGGCTTGAGTGGAGATTCGCAAGAGCAAACGTGCTCGGGGAAAGGAAGTATTCCAGTAAGTGCTCGTAGGGATCTTGACCATCTTCCGGGCTCTGGGATTGTTCTGAAAGCCGTGGAATACCTCTCCACTTCTCAAGCACCTCAGGAAATGTTGCCCCCTTGTCACTGCGTCACTATGTGCCAGCGACGGTTTCTGGGGGCCCATTATTGAGTGTGCAAGTCACCCCCTGCCATTTAATCCATGTAAATACAAATCATTGATGCGGCAGGGGCCATAGTCCTTCCATAGTTCTTGATAACCAGTCCATTTTAGCCATCCATGTACATAGTCCAACGTCTTGGTTTCCATATCCTGCAATAGTCCAACACCAGCCGGGGGTTGTCCTTGGGTGCACTTGCACACTGCATACGGCGATAAACGTCGGTTAGTGCCTCACGTCATCTAAATTTTCTAAGGGGCCTCTGCGAGTTGGCTTCGGCCCCTCGTACGCCTTCCAAAAGACCGGGATCCTAGGGTCCCGAGATATATTAACATATAATAATAATAACAGCTTCCTTTACTTATGTGAGTGATGTCTAAAATAAACTCAGAACGTATATTATTAATTGAAAATGTCACATTAGTACTTGCCATGATTTGAACATTTTGAACTTTCAACCTCGTGCGTGAGAAACGACGCCATAACTACTGAGCCATCACGCCGAATGACATGACTTAGTGAAAAAAATTGACGTAGTGATTAAATACGACGACTAACGGTGGTGGTCTAGAATTCTAGGCAGAACTGAGAAGACTTTACTTATTTATTTAATTTATACTTTAGGCACACAAATGTACAGAGGCGGACTTATTGTCATGGGCAACTTTGTTTGTCATAGTTATTCTGAAACATTCTACGATAACAAAACAAATTTTTGCATGCGATAACATCAACACTGAGTATGGCATAAATTTTATTTGGTAAATAAAATGTAGGGTATTTTGGACCCTGGCACATGGGCAACTGAAGGAACACGGGTGGGTTTTAGTCATGCCACGCCCTCCCGCTCCGCCCAGAGCGGGAGAAGTCATTTGATGATTTCCCATCCAGAAAGAAAAAGAAAGAAAAAGAATACGTTTATTTGCGGCAAACATGACGCACAGAAAGATCAGAGGTAAAAACAAACATTTAAAAAAAATTGTAGGTACCCGCTTTTTTCAAGTTCATTAAAAACGAATTACATAACATACCAACTCAGAGCGTAAAAATAAGTTGACAATTTAATTTTTATCGCTCACCAAAACAAACTGAAATGTCGTAAATGTAAAAAAACCGGCCAAGTGCGAGTCGGACTCGCGCACCGAGGGTTCCGTACAAACCTGCAGGTCATCATCATCATCATTCGTCATCATCATTTATGAAATGAAATGTTTTTTTTTTTAATTTTTATATTTGTGTTGACTGAATGAAAGGTAAATTGTGGTTTACGATTTATGACGTATTAAAAAAAAACTACTAACTAGATCTCGTTCAAACCAATTTTCGTTGGTAGTTTTCATGGTAATGTACATCATATATTTTTTTTAGTTTTATCATTCCCTTATTTTAGAAGTTACGGGGGGGGGGACACACATTTTACCACTTTGGAAGTGTCTCTCGCGCAAACTATTCAGTTTAGAAAAAAATGATATTAGAAACCTCAATTTCATTTTTGAAGACCTATCCATAGATACCCCACACGTAAGGGTTTGATGATTTTTTTTTTTTGTGTTTCAGTTCTATGTATGGGGAACCCCAAATATTATTGTTTTAAAAAAAAATTATATTAGAAACCTCAACATCATTTTTGAAGACCTATCCATAGATACCCCACACGTAAGGGTTTGATGAAAAAAAAAATTTTGAGTTTCAGTTCTATGTATGGGGAACCCCAAATATTATTGTTTTTTTTCTATTTTTGTGTGAAAATCTTAATGCGGTTCACTGAATACATCTACTTACCAAGTTTCAATAGCACAGCTCTTATAGTTTCGGAGAAAAGTGGCTGCGACATACTCGAACAGACAGACAGACAGACAGACATGGCGAATCTATAAGGGTTCCGTTTTTTGCCATTTGGCAACGGAACCCTAAAAAATAAACTAGTAGAATTACTTCTTAACAAATAAAAACAATATAATCTTTATTTTTCTCGAAAGGGTCTCTAAAAAAGGTAACAAAAATAAAGGTTATATTGTATAGCTTTTAAAAGAATTTATAGAGTTTAATAAAAAGGGGTCGAGTTAACCATAGGTTTTTGGTAACCTCCTCATAGGTGGGTTTTGCCTGAGACCAGGCGCGACTTCTGTGTATTTACTGTTCCATTTTACTGTTTCCCGTGCGTGTAGACGCATGATACATCTAAATGAACGTCAATTTAGACCAGCTTGACGAGTACTGGCTTCCCACGAGGCGCTTGACCCCCGATATACACAGAAAAGGGTTAACTATCTTTGCAAAGACGCGCGAAAACTTTGATTGCGCGATGCAGGTTTTCAATACATTCCAATCAGTAAGACTATCATACTTAAAAATTGAATAACTTGTTATTTTTTTTTTCTTTCATAATTTTCGTTATATTCAACATTTTAGTTTTGTTTATTTAAATAAAATAAGAGAATAAAATTTTAAAAATGTACAAAAATAATTGCAGTTGGTGTGTCTCGAACCCATGACGATACGTGAATGTGCTGGTCCTATGAAGGTATCCTATTGCTATTATCCTACAAGTTTCAAACTTTAACCCGACTACCCGACTACTCAAAACTCGCTCTCAAAAGTATGAAATAAGAAAATATTCTCATCTGAAAGCCACTCCAACTTATTGATTGTTTACTACTGTTTTAGGGTAGACAGATAGTTAGAAGAAGGTAGTTTTTTAATATGTATATTTTTTCCCATTATTTGGGTTTATCTACCATCTAATTGTTGACATTTTAAATTAATCCTATGTTTTTTTTTTCTTTTTAAGTCATTGTTTTAATTTGTTATTAACGATTTTTATAATTATTGTAATAGTTGTCTTAGTGCGACTAATTTTGTACGCTATGATTGGCAAAACATGTAGCTACCTCTCATTATTTTTAAGACCTGTATGATTCTGCACTCATGTTTTGCAAAATAAATATCTTGTATCTTTGTACCAATATTTTTATATTTAATTATATTTATTTGTGAAATGTGCTAATTAACCGCATTTGATATCCATCATGGCATTAACTGCCAGGGTCGCGGGATTGTTCAAACGAGATACCGTGACCCTGGCACATTCCATTTTGTATTGTTCCCTCTATATTATTTTACTCTTTGCCCTGGCATATGGGTAACTGAAGGAACACGGGTGGGTTTTAATCAGTAAAAGTTTGACACGCCCTCCCGCTCCGCCCAGAGCCGGAGAAGTCATTTGATGATTTCCCATCCAAAAAAAAAAACATGATAATAATCAAAAAAATTTTGGTCATGTTGGTTTATGTCCTCTAGAGGGCACCATATTTAATTGATTGTAACCTAAAATAATCAAGTGACGACCGAAATGCTTGCACCGATACCTCAGATAAATTTTCAAATTATGAAAAGAAGTTTCGAAGTTATGAGGGAGCAGATGAATATACATGGACACCGGTCAAAATCTATAACCAACCCTCCCGGACAAACGGAGTAGGATCTGTAATTTGGGCTCCCATTTTGACCCGGTACTTTAATTTACCGAATACCTGTGCTGTGTTAAACAAGTGCGAGTCGGACTCGCGCACGAAGGGTTCCGTAGTATTATCTATAAAAATTGCAGTTTACGATTTATGACGTATTAAAAAAAACTACTTACTAGATCTCGTTCAAACCAATTTTCGGTGGAAGTTTACATGGTAATGTACATCATAAATATTTTTTAGTTTTATCAGTCTCTTATTTTAAAAGTTACAGGGGGGACGACACACATTTTACCACTTTGGAAGTGTCTCTCGTGCAAACTGTTCAGTTTAGAAAAAAAATAACTAAAAAACACGCTTCCATTGAAAACCAAACTAAAAAGTACATTATAATGGAAAAAAAGCGTGGGGTGCTTTTTAAGGTATTTTTTTATTGATATCAGGCACCCCACGCTTTTTTCCATTATTTTGTACTTTTTAGTTTGGTTTTCAATGGAAGCGTGTTTTTTAGTTTTTTTTAACTATTATTTATTTTCTATTTTTTAGGGTGTTTCGAATTTTGAGACGTATGTCAGCGTAGTTTGTGACGTATGTCAGCGTAGTTTTCGAAGACAGTTTTTTTGCTGTCCTGATAACCCTGGCAAGAATAATGGCACAAATTTATGAAATTATTGCATTGTCATCGGTCCTTGACAGGTGTGCAAAGTTTGAATGAAATCTGGTCGTTTAAAGTGGGTCAAAATCGCGCTATAAGGAGTCGGTTACAAACAAACATACAAACATACATACAAACATACAAGTGAAGCTAATATAAAGCGTGTAAAAAATGATATAGGTTTCTAACCTATCATCATCATTCCCCCATTCCTTATAATTTTTGAAGACCTATCCATAGATATCCCACACGTATGGGTTTGAAGAAAAAACATTTTAGAGTTTCAGTTCTAAGTATGGGGAAACCCCAATTTCTTTTTTCTATTTTTGTGTGAAAATCTTAATTCGGTTCACAGAATACATCTACTTACCAAGTTTCAACAGCATAGTTCTTATAGTTTCGGAAAAAAGTGGCTGTGACACACGGACGGACAGACAGACATGACGAATCCATAATACAAAACCCTATTTAGGAAAATACAAAACCCAGGAAAATTATCCAGGAAAATACAAAACCCTATTTTCATAGCCAGGAATTACAAAAAGGGGTCGAGTTAACCACCGTGTGGTTTTATAATCCTCCTCATAGGTGATAATATTTACCCGTTACCAGGTTCCGCCATAGGTTTCAATTATTAATTAATTGTCCACCATATAATACCGCCCTAACGGGTGAGGTACATTTCAATGATCGGCAATTTAGACCAGCTTGGCGAGTACTGGTTCTCCTAGAGATGACTGACCACGGTATTAAAAGAAAGTGGCAAAATAAACATTCAAATTAGTGCGAAAACTTTGCGTGCGCGATGCAGGATTTCATTACGCTTTGAATATACTTGGTTGGTCGGAGAGGTCAAATTTCTATTGCGGTTTGTTTTTTCGTTATTTTTTTGCAATCATTAAGTCTTTATAGTGTTGTATTAAACAAAATATTTTTATTAATTCAATAAAAAAAAAGGAAATCAATATTGAAAATTTACAAAAATAATTGCAGTTGCCTGTCTCGAACCCACGACGACATTGGAATCTAGCTCTGGTACTGCCATTTTTAGGGTTCCGTTGCCAAATGGCAAAAAACGGAACCCTTATAGATTCGTCATGTCTGTATGTTTTGTTTTATTATATTAATAACTTATACAATATTGTATAGAATCAAGTTCTTCTAACTTAACAGACAGCAGTGCTGCTGGGGAGTTTGTTCCGCCACTTCTTCTTCCCAGCCAAAGCACTAGGAAGTGTCGAAGGGCGGGCGTTTTGGGGGGACTGTCTTATGTGACTTTGACGTTCAAAAAGTGCTGACTTTCAGCCTAGTTTGAATAAATGACTTTTGATTTTGATTTTTTGATTTTGTCTGTCCGTCCGTATGTCACAGCCACTTTTTTCCGAAACTATAAGAGCTATGCTGTTGAAACTTGGTAAGTCGATGTATTCTGTGAACCGCATTAAGATTTTCTCACAAAAATAGAAAAAAAGCAATAAATTTTGGGGTTCCCCATACTTAGAACTGAAACTCAAAAATTTTTTTTTCATCAAACCCATACGTGTTTGATATCTATGGATAGGTCATCAAAAATTATAAGGAATGGGGGAATGATGATGATAGGTTTCAAATATTTTTTTTTTCTAAACTGAACAGTTTGCGCGAGAGACACTTCCAAAGTGGTAAAATGTGTGTTCCCTCCCCTGTAACTTCTAAAATAAGAGAATGATAAAACTAAAAAAAATACTGCGTGACTTTTTTTAGCGTCTTGAAAAAAAATGGGGGTAATAAGTGAACGGAATAGAAGCTTTTGGCATAGAAATTTTTATTATTTTTATTTTTGAATAACATGTAATTAAATTGATCTAGTAATAAATACTACACATTTAAATTAACATTTTCATACTAGAACAACAAAAACAGAAATTTGGAAAAAAAAAACAAAAAAAAAATTAAAATCTATCGAAACTCAAATCATACGCACCCTACTCAATGCGCGGCATGTATCATTGATTTCGGAGTGCGGTCCTACCCTTTGAAGCCGGCCGATAGGCGGCCTCATTGATCTTTCGTAGGCGCACGAGCCGCACACGCATCCCTGTCCACCCGCGTCCCGCGCTCCTTTAGTCACCTACGATGAATCTGAAGGCCTTCCTGCCTTCTATTCTAGTTACACAACACACCATATGAAGGTCGAGACGGTAAAAAATGTCATCCGGTATATGATGTAAACTTCCACCGAAAATTGGTCGAACGAGGTCTATACTCCATTTGTTTAGGTAGTTAACTAAAGGTAAACAATCTTGATATGTCTTTTTATATAAAATAAATCGTATAAAAGACCAACAAATATTATTTAAATTAAGTTACTTACCTAACATCGGTTTAAGTAAATACCTAATTGTAAACATTTTTAGATTCAATTTTTAGACAGTTTTTTAGATAAAAGACATGTTAAGATTGTTTACATTTAGTTAACTACCTAAACAAATGGAGTATAGTAACTAGTTTTATTTTTTAATACGTCATAAATCGTAAACCGCAATTTACCTTTCATTCAATTAACTCAAATATAAAAATTAAAAAAAAAAACATTTAATTTCATAAACATAAACCTTATGCATAAACCGTGAATACCTACAAGTTTGTACGTCACCCTCGGTGCGCGAGTCCGACTCGCATTTGGCCGGTTTTTTACCATTTGGCTACGGAACCCTAAAAAGCGGAAAATATTGGGTTGAAGAATAAGTTCGTAGCGTTTTATATTTACTTTTGTTTAAATACGATGTGTTCACTATTTGACAAAAGGTTTAAATTTATTCGAAAAAGCTCTTTCTGCTCTATAAAACTGTGCTAATCATTGTTTCAAAATATTTTATTTTTGAGGTTTAGAAATGGAGTATCCAGGAGGTAAAAATCAGCATTTTCTACATCTGCTTTTCTTTGCTTTTCAAAGAGGTCTAAAAGCTGCCGAAGCAGCCCGCGAAATTTGCGATGTGTACGGAGACGGTGTCATAGGCGAGTCCACAGCATGGAAATGGTTTGTAAAGTTCAAAAAGGGTGACTTTGACCTCAATGACTCGCCTCGCAGTGGAAGACCAGTGGAATTCAATGAGGAGCGTCTCAAAGCACTTTTGAAGGACGACGGTCGCAAAACATGCTGTGAACTGGCCCAACAAATGAACTGCGATCAGAAAACGATTCTCAATCATCTTCACTCAATGGGATTTTCCCAAAAATGGGGAGCCTGGGTGCCCCACGAGCTGACTGAAGACAACAAAGAGAAACGCCTTCAAATTGCTTCTCAACATCTTGCCCGCCACCGAGCAACACATGGTCAAAAGAAACGTTTTTTATACCGTATCGTCACGGGAGATGAGAAGTGGTGCCTATACGTAAATTTGAAACAAAGAAAAGAGCGGGTGGCTCCAGGAGTGATGCCGAGAGTCAAACAAGATCTCCACCCACAAAAAACAATGATCTGCGTTTGGTGGGACTGGCAGGGTATGTTGCATTGGGAGATGCTTGAGAGGAACAGAATGGTCAATAAGGAAATTTATATTGCCCAACTGCGCCACGTAAATGAGGCAATTCAGCTGAAGAGACCCGATCGACAAGCCCAAATCATTCTCCTTCACGATAACGAAAAACCCCATACTGCTCAAGTCGTCAAAGCCGCACTCCAAGAGCTCGATTGGGAGGTTCTTTAGCATCCGCCATACTCTCCAGATCTGGCGCTAACTGATTACTACCTGTTCCGCTCAATGTCAAACGAACTGAAAGGTGTTACTTTCAACAACGAAGACGATCTCAAAATATGGCTAAACAACTTCTTCGAAACCAAGCCGGGCGATTTTTGGCAGGAAGGGATCAATAAATTGGTTGAGACGTGGGAGCAAGTCGTAAATAGCAACGGCGAATATATTGTTGATTAATGTATTGAGACAATTATTGGTTCTGTTCAAATAAAACATTTTGATCAAAACGCTACGAACTTATTCCTCAACCCGATACAAAACCCTATTATCATAGCCAGGAATTACAAAAAAGGGGTCGAGTTAACCACCGTGTGGTTTTATAATCCTCCTCTTAGGTGATATTTACCCGTTACCAGGTTCCGCCATAATTTTCAATTAGAATTAATTGTCCGCCATATAATACCGCCCTAATGGGTGAGGTACATCTCAATGATCGTCAATTTAGACCAGCTTGGCGAGTACTGGTTTCCCTAGAGGCGATTGACCCCGGAATTCAATGTAAGTGGCAAAATAAACATTCAAATTAGTGCGAAAACTTTGTGTGCGCGATGCAGGATTTCATATTCTTGGTCAGTTGGACTGTTAAATATCTATTGCGGTTTGTTTTTCCGTATTTTTTTTTGCAATCATTAAGTCTTTATAGTCTTGGATTAAACAAAATATTTTTATTAATCAATAAAAAAAAGGAAATCAAAGTTGAAAATATACAAAAATAATCGCAGTTGCCGGGTCTCGAACTCACGACGACATTGGAATCTGCGTGTCCTGTGAAGGTAGGTTAGGTCACTCACTATAGTCACTATAGACGGTACCGGCCATTTTTAACCGACTTCAAAAAAAGGAGGTTATAAATTCTACTGTATTTTTTTTTTAAATGTTTGCTCCATAACTTTTGACTGGGGGAACCGATTTTGATGATTCTTTTTTTTATTTGAAAGCTGGTGCTTCCCGAATGGTCCCATTTTTTAATTTGGTTCCATTCGGACAGTGGGATCTATGTGAAAACCATATAAGTCTTAAATTTGCATTAAGTATTTGCGCGACAAATTAACGAATAACGCGATTAGATTAGTGCGGGGTATCTACCAAAACTAAAAAGTTAAAAATAATAACTTTTTACAAAAAAATAACAACCGACTTCCTTAAAAAAAACACTACAAAGTCTAAAATAACTTTTATTTCGGAAGTCGGTGGCAAAAAAACCTTAAATACAGATCCTAAGACCCCGAATTCCGAAATTAAAGTTATTTTTAACTTTGTAGTGTTTTTTTTAAGGAGTCGGTTGTTATTTTTTTTCAGTTTCTTTTTTCTTATAACTTAATGATTATTATCTTGTCTTGGAACCATATAGTATCTCTTCTCTAGAGTTTAGGTTAATTGTGCGTTATATGAATCTTCATAATTATGAATTTTATCGAAGACAGCGTTTTGAATGTGTGCGTAATATAAGTTGTCCAGTGTGAGTTAAATTCACACTTTAGTTTAGTTTTTCTTTATTTTCTAATATTACCGCCTCAAACATGGTTTTTGTGACCTAGAAAATTCTTTTTTTTTAAATTCAATAGTTGTAAAAAATACAAAAAGTATTTCATTCGCGGGGATTCGAACTCATGACATTGTACGTATGGACAAAAAAAGTTTTGGTCGTCCTCAAAGATTAAAGGGGAGTTTCAAGGGCATTCGACTACGGGTAATGTGTTATTGGGTGTTTCCATCTGGAAATTCTCAGTCATGATTATCGTCATTTCAGCCGAAAGATGTCCACTGCTGGACATAGGCCTCCCTCAATTTGGAGTGGTTCACTATAATCGCCACACTTGGCAGGCGGGTTGACGATCGCAGTATGGTGGTAAAACGCATAGTGAACGCTGCTGCCCATACTCTAGTAAGTCCCTTAGTCGCCTCTTACGACACCTACGGAAGAAATGGGTGCTATTCTTTACTAAGTCTCTATGCGGAATACTACTACTATACGGAATTTCTCAGTAGCAGCCCGGAGTTCTGATTTGTTCCCAGTTGATGACAACAGGGTAGATTTTCTATTAGCCAACGTTTGTATGGACGTAACAATATTGCGACAGGATTTTAAACTCTCGGTGTTGATCCGAGGATTCATAATCCAACAGGCTGTTTTCTAGCTCGTTGAAAAATTTATTACAAGACTTAAATATATTTTTTTTGTCCAAACTCGAAATGTGGTACGATAGGTACACCTGTGCCTCGTCATAATCAGCCTATATTGTTCCCACTGCTGGGACACAGGTCACACAGGCCTTCCCTGTGTCCGTAATGGGCTGTAATCTACCACGCGGGCATAGTGCGGGTTGGTAGATTGTTCTTCTTCTTCTTTCGTGTCGATGGTACTCGTACACTTTTTACTATATCGATTGAGCGCAGTAGGTGGCCACGTTTATTGCGGCATCAGTGGCATTTTTGGAACGAAGTTCCTTATCGCGCGTTGTGAAAGGGGGCTAGACGGAAAAAATTCTTACGAAAAGTTGTCACGACATGCTTTAACCGACTTCAAAAAAAGGACGAGGTTTCTCAATTCGACCGTATATATTTTGTATGTTGTTGTTTTTTTTTGTTGTGAGTAGAGAGGGAGAGAGGGGGCGAGGGGGAGAGGGGGAGAGTGGTAGAGGGGGAGAGGGGGTGAGGGGGAGAGGGGGTGAGGGAGAGAGAGAGAGATAGGGAGAGATAGAGAGGGAGAGAGAGGGAGAGAGAGAGCGAAGTAGAGAGAGAGAGGGGGAGAGAGGTAGAGAGAGAGGGAGAGAGAAGGAGAGAGAGAGAATATTTTTGTTGAGTGTATACAGGTTTTTTGTACATGAGTATTTCTCAAAATAGATGTACATTTGTGTAAAAAAACATGTCGCAAAAGTTTCAGTCAAAATTTTGAATTACACGATGAAACTTCTTGTAAGATATTTTCTAAGAGATGAAGAAAATATACTCCTGATTAGGATTAGATATCGCAAGGAACGAAAATACATCATGAAATTGTGTAACGCTGCAAATTGTCACTATCATGATTTATTCTTCCATACAAAATCTTTTTGTCTCAATGGGTACCAACGACTTTGTCGCTTCAAAAAATACTACTTGACGTATGTCTATCGTCCTAATTTTCTGTAATTAGCACCTTCGTATTATCTGGTTTAAGGTTCAGATATGCTTGTATCCTGCTTTCTTTAAAATAACTGCGTTTCACGCAATAAACAAAATGTCTCACCTTTTTTACTTTTTAGTCACGTACTCTTTAGTCACGTACTCTTTAGTCACGCCATTTCTCAGTAATTTCTTTAATTTCTAAACGATTCTGTAATATTTTGTACTGGCAACATTAAAAGCGTTCCTATTGGACGATGGTAAATGTCAGCGCCATATTTTTTTCTCTGTCAAAAACTATATTCTCTTCGTGCGCCGGCTGTTTTACTATTTCGATACGAGAGAAAAATATTACTTTTTTCGGGGTAAGTACTTCTGAATTGTATATCAAGTTAATAAAAATGTGTGTTAGGATAATTGTTTAAGTGAATTACATTCTTCAAATTCATTTTGGACAAAAAATCTACTTCTTTTAGAGGTTATGAGTTATAATTCCTTTTACTGTTTCGTTGTTTTTCGTCACGTAACGAAATAGTATGTTATAAAGCTGGGTGTAGACTAGTTTTCTATTTATTTACCGGGGTTACTTTTCTGAACTGACATCCGTTTGCCTTCTTATTTAGTAAGGTAAAAAGCAACAACTTTTGTTTAACGACAAGATAATCAGCTGATCAGCCCAAAAATCACGGGAAGTTGCAAAACTCGTAAAATAAAAGTCTATTATTTTTTTCTCTCACTAAAAATGGGCAAAAATGTGTCTATGGAAAAACAAGTTTGTTGCTTCGTTTGTTCGTCTGTTAAGTACTCCTAAGCCGCTCAACTTTGGAGAGATGTATATACTCCGCAAGTAAGGGTGTAGTTGTTTAAAGGATATTGGTTTGATTTTACGTAATTTTCACAATAAATTTTTGAGCAGAGTTGTGTGTACAGTGGGGGAAGGTAGTAGGACCTTAAATAGGAGGAGCGAACGATGTTTGGTACGTCGAAATATACAACGTTATATTAAATTAACTAGCGAAACTCCACAGACGTGACGGGTGTCGATATTTAAAGATAATAAAACAACAATAAACCTGATTTCCTAAGTGATAATTTCAACTATGTTCGAGCTGGTCGTGCGATGTAAGAACTGATCGTTGAATCGAAAGTTTCAAATACATGTTTATTTTTTATTGTAGGTAGATATCTATATCCATCACGTCTGTGAAGCTTCGCTAATTAATTTAATTTAACGTTGTATTAAACACCATGGTTTGGGGGTTGTTGGGATAGCAGTTAAGATGTTGTTGTATACCACGCGAAATATAACTTAAACCTGCGCAGTAGTCGTTTTTTAGACGTCCTATACAAGTCGAGTAGAGAACCCGGGCAGAACGACGCCATTTTGAGTCAAGTTATTTGCCCAGAAGTAATATCAAGATCAGATGATAATATTTTTTTTTTTACAGAAATGCCACCGAAAACAGCTGCCGAAAGGCAGAAAAAATATCGAGATAAATTAAAACAGGAGAATCCCGAAAAATATGAAGAAAGACGTTTAAGACATCTAGAAAAAGTTAAAGAAAACATTAAAAAGAAAAAAATGTCATTAACTGAATCAGAAAAACAGGAACAGCTTAAAAAATGGAGGAAGCAAAATACTGATAGGGCTAAAAAGAAGAAAGAAGAGAAAGGAGCTCAAGGTCATTTAAAAACTGACAATACATCGGCATCACATACTAATAACAATACTGAAAGAAATATTGACAAAAAGACCAGATTGCAAAGGTTGATTGAACAAAATACGGAACTGAAAAGAAAAAATGCAAATCTCAGAAGGCAAAATTATCGATATAAGCTCGAAATAATTAATCTTAAAAAGAAATTAATAGAAAACAATAACAGTGAATCAGCTAAAATTGCCACTGCAATTGGTGATGAAACCCCGATCACGAAAACCAACAACTTTCTGGAAGCTACTGTACCAACTGCCTCTGCTGAAGAAAAAGAGAAGGTTAAAAAGAAATTGCTTTTGTTGAATACTTTAACAGAGTCCATAAAAATAAATTATGAGAAAGCAGATACCAAGGAAAAGAAAAAAGTCTTGAAAAATATAGCTACGCATGAGCTGGTCAATAAATACAAACAGAAAACTAATATCACAAAGGTTCTCGGACTTAAAGGGAGTATTCGATTTACTAAAACAAGAAATACTTTGAGACAAAAATATGGACAAGAACTCAATGTTTTTTTTAAAAGGGAAGATGTGAGTCGGCATAGCGCTGGAAAGAAGGAATGTGTCACGAAAAATAAAAACAAGATGCAGAAAAGATATTTAACTGAACCATTATACAAGCTTCATAAAAAATATCAAGCTGAAGGCGGGAAAGCATCTTTCCAAACCTTTTGTCGTTTCCGGCCATTTTACGTTGTTCATCCAAAAATCCAAGATCGAAACACATGTGCTTGTGTAAAACATACTAACATACTATTCAAAACTACAGCTTTGAAGAGATTAGGTGTGCTTCAATCATCTGATTTGGGCGACATTTTAGGAGAAGTTACTTGCTCCACATCGTTCAGATGTTTTTACTCAGAGTGCACGGACTGCAATGATAAGATCCCAGCCCTTAACTTGACTATAGATGCAAACCTCTCCATTCAGTGGCTGCAGTGGAAAATTATAACACATACATATACTAAAATCACCAAAGGAAAATGTGAAGAAAAAAAGACAAAAAAATATGCTAAAACAACGGTTAAAGGGACAGTAGGTAACTTAATTAAGGAATTCCTAAAAGACCTAAGACAATTCAAAATTCATCACTACAATGTCAATCATCAATACCAATCATGGAAAAAATGCATAAAGAATCTTGAGGATGACGAAATCAGTCTTGTTTGTGATTTCTCCGAAAACTTCGCTTGCAAACAAGCCGAGGAAATTCAGGCAGTACATTTTGGCGCAAGCAGGAACCAGATCACACTTCACACAAGTGTACTCTACACAAAAAATAAAAAACCTTTATCAATATGCACAATTTCACCTATAAACGAGCATGGTCCCGGTGCCATTTGGGCCCACTTGGACCCCATTTTGCAGTATTGTACGAAAGAGCTGAAAGCGAAGAAACTACATGTTTTTTCAGACAGTCCTGCTACTCAATACAGACAAAAAAACAATTTTTACATGTTCCAGAAAAGGTGTTCTGACTATAAATTTCAATTTGGAACATGGAATTTCTTCGAAGCCGCCCATGGCAAAGGACCAGCGGACGGCGTTGGTGGGGCTATAAAACGACAGCTAGATAGTCAAATAGCACACGGTCATGACATTACAAACGCGAAAGAAGCGTATGACTACTTAAAAGATAACACAAACATTAAAATCTTTTATATACCTGAAAACAAAGTCGAAGAGATGACAAAAATGATTGCAAATGACGTTGTGCCCATAAAAGGTACAATGAAAGTACATCAAATAGCAACTACCGGAGATGGACCAATTAAATATAAATGGCTAAGCTGTTTCGACTGCGAAAAAAACACTTACTGTGACTGTTACTACACCAAAGAACATCAGCTGATTAAAACGAACACCTTAGCTTCAACATTACTCAACAATAACAAGAACGAATCACATGTAAAAGAATCAAAATCAAACAAAAAAGACAGCAATAAAAAAATACCTAAAGCTCAAAAACGACCAAGCATGCAAACAAGAGAAGTACTAGCAAAGAAACGTAAAAAGTCAAAGAGTTTAACTAGTTCGTCTACTTCAATAAGTGATGACGCAATGAGTATTTACTCCGAAACAGATTGTACAATAGATGAGGAAGAAGATGAAGAAGAAGTTAACACTGATAATGAGCATGAAAACACAAATAAGGAAGATAAAAGAGGAAAAGTGACTATTCTATCGTCAATCCGGTTCACACCCGAAAACCTTAAATACGTTAATCTGCAAACATATGATCCTTTCAAGCTGCATAAAATTGACAAAAATTTTGATCTCTCTACGGTGCATAACAAAGAAAATGACGGAAGCGCTTATGAATGGAAAGAAAGAGAAGAGTCTCTTAAAACAAAAATCAAAAGGGAAATATTGAAAAGAGAAGAAAATCTCGTGACCAAAAATGCCAATGAGGTTGCAGTTCAGGAGATAGAAAGCATTAGCCAGAAAATATTGATGAATGAAAAAAATATCATTAGCAAAAATTACAAAGAGACTGAAGACATTACGGACGACGAAGACACTTACCTGAAAAAAGCGATGATGGAAACAAATATCGAAAACACACGTGGCAGCGAGACTAAAGATGTTGAGGATTATGGACACGTTTACCTAAAAACCGCGATGCAGAAAATAACTAAAAAAGACAATAAAATTAAATCATACAGAGAGACTAAAGACAATAAGGACAATGAAGGCATTTATCGGAAAACAGTGATGAAAGAAACAACTGAAAATAATACCAAAAATAATAATGAAAGAGAAACTGAAAACTTAAATGACAATAAAGACACTTACCTGAAAACGGAAATGAAGAAAAAAACTGATAATAGTACCAAAAATAATAATGAAAGAGAGACTGAAGACTTAAATGACAATAAAGACACTTACCTGAAAACGGAAATGAAGGAAAAAACTGAAAGTAGTACCAAAAATAATAATGAAAGAGAGACTGAAGACTTAAATGACAATAAAGACACTTACCTGAAAACGGCAATGAAGGAAAAATCTGAAAATAGTACCAAAAACAAAAAAGATCTAGAGTCTAAAGACGTTAAGGACAAAGAAGGCACTTACCTGAAAACAAAGATGAAGGAAAATCAAATCATAAACAAGTATGACGAACACATTAAAGAAATAATAGAGATTGCCGTGGAACCCTCAATAAATAAAGAGATTATTAAGAATGACGTTAACATTGAGGCCGAAGATTATCAGAAGGATAAGATTTTTAAACTAGGAGATACGACTTTAGTACGCTACTACAAAAAGGCATGGAAGTATTACGTTGGAGTGATCACCAAGATATATTGTGATGAAAAGATGTACTCAATTTCATTTTACAAAAGTAGAGGCAAAAACGGAGATGTAAAATTTCTGGTCCCTAAAACTAAAGATTTAGACTGTGTTCCTGAAATAAATGTAGTTAAAAAAATTGAATTGGTCGAAAAAGAGGGCAGTCTTTCTCTGAAGGATATAGAAGACGCAGTTTATTTTTAATTGAGTTTTTTCTGTTAAAACTTTTTATTTTTTCCTGTCTTTTAATTTGAATACTTCATTCTGATTTCAGCTAATAATAAATGTACCTTTAATGAAAAACGTATTTTTAATTAATTCCCTTATTCCCTACACTTTTATTAAAGCAGTCAATGCACACTAAGCTTTAGTTCACTATTTCGTTACTTTGTAAACTATTTCGTTACGATATTTCTTAACAACTTTTTCGTTACATGTACATCTTTCGTGAGAAATACTCACATAATAAATAATTAAAAAATTATAACTATTATGAAAACTATTATGAAAGGAACTTTGTTCCATCCGGGTGTCCCTTGACACCTCTAAAGTTTTTGAGATCATCTGAGGTGCAGCTGAACGGGCACTTGGGACACCCCAGCAGATGGGTCATGGTCTGATCAGACGTACGCACTCGCACTGGGTGTTGGATGAGTCTATAATCCCCCACTTTGATAAATGGATGGTAAATGTAACATGTCTTCGAATTTTTTGTTCTAGGACATGTAGGTTTCCTCACGATGTTTCCCTTGATCGTTTTGAGAGCAGTGGTGATGAAATTATTGATACAAAGTGAAGCGCCTGCTTGAATTCGAACCCAAGACTTGTACAACTCGTAAGTCGGGGCACATACCACTAAATGATTTTATTTCTGTAAGAAGGTTTCTACAAACACTTTTACACGTCAATTAAATATTTTTTTAAACTAGATGAGGTCGGCGTTTCCTAACCGACTATTCTGAGAAGAAAGGCAAAAACAAACTCAGGGATCACACTCTCTTTTAAAGTCCAGACATAATCTTGGTCACATCATATGAAGACCATGTAGATTGGTGACTGAAATGGTCTTTTGAGGAAAGAACCACACAGATTGAATGAACATTAATTATTTGTTACTGGGCCACCTGTGCCTAAACCATTGGAAATGACAGGCGTGACGTAATGTAATGTTAGTTACTCACCGTGCCGGTAGAGGGCGCCTGGTGATGGCAGTGCGAGCAGGTCGGGGCTGGCACCAGCTGCGGGACTGCGGGAGACAACTGGGACGGGACCACGCGGGACTCTGCGGAACAGTAAGAACGTTCATATTTACGCTAGAAAGGGTAGATATCGGCTTCAAGATATTCATTGGCAAACAAATATCAACCTTATGCCGATTGTTTTAAAGCTGAAACTAATAAGTACTTACATTGTCTGTGCGCATTTAACTATCAAAGCGGGCGGATGTACCTACGCAATTTTCAACTTAATTCTATTGGAAACAACGTTGATATTTGCTTGGCAGGAAAAGGATAAAACAGATGGAAGGATATTTTTTTTCGGCTTAATTTTCAGTAAGACAAGGTTGATATTTGCTTGGCAGAAATAGTATGATGAAGTGAATGGTCACCAGTTTTCTCTTCCCTGTACAGCTCTTGCCTGACCTCTGCAGCCCTGGTGATAGTGGGGGGCGGAGGACTGGAGCCCCAGGAAGAAGACTCCACGCGTTCCTCTCGCTTCATGGTGGAGTAGCCACTGGAGGGAGCCTTGGCTGGGGTGCTGTGGATGGTAGAAGGTGGGGATGGTTAGATTTTAAACAATGCATCACTAGCCGTGGAAGTCTCCTTTACGAAATTACGGTTGTACTCCGTACCGTATTATCTTTATTTTCTATCTTTTCTGTCTACGTTGTGCCTACCCTGTAAAGTTCTGTATTTTGTTCTTGTATAACTGGTGTTAACTTGAGAGCCCTGTCACCCATAACACAAGTTGAATCTTTTCTTGGCTGTCCGAGGTTTATAGCTCTGTATTAACCTACAATTTATAAGACGAATTGTAAGACAAGAAATAAAGATTATTTATTTATTTATCTTCGACGTAAGATTTGTTCGGAGTCCGAACTAAGAATGAATTACAATACCATCTGACAGCTGTTCTTACACCCAATGTGTTTTTACTCGTCCCAGTAAATTAGTTAATCAGGAATAGGGATCATTCCGAAGTTATCACCATCATCATTTCCGAAAGACGTCCACTGCTGGACATAGGCCTCCACCAATTTGGGGAGGTTTGCAATAATCGCCACGCTTGGCAGGCGGGTTGGCGATAGCAGTATGGTGGTAAAATGCATAGAGAACGCTGCTGCCTATTCTCTAGTAAGTACCTTGCCTCTTACGACACCCACCACTGGAAGAAATGGAATGGTGCTAAAAAAAAATTACATCCTAGCACACGGAACACCAAAGTATCGAACTACTTTCGAACAGGTCCGTATCTTCGGTGACAGACCTAAAGAGTAGGCCCTCTATTGCCTGCGTGCCTGATATTTTCGGCAAAACAATTATAATTTAATATCTTAGGACAACCAACACACCGTTATCTGATCCCAAACTAGGCAGAGCCTGTACTATGGCAACCAGACAACTGATAAATATACTTTATATTTCTAAATACATACATATCATAGATAAATTACAACCAGACACAGAACAAATGATTGTGCTCATCACACAAAGATTTGTCCTGGGTGGGAATCGAACCCACGACCTCAGTCTTAGCAGTCAGGGTCACTAACCACTAGACTAGCAGGCCAGTCAAAATTTTGTTATTATTTGGTATCAAACAAACCGGAACCTTTACAATCAATTTACTTAGCCTTTTCCCAACCGATAACTAGAACACGAATATGAACGGACCCTAACAAACTATTTCAAGGATATGCTTTGCTTACCCCCTCCTGTAGTCGAAAGATGTGCTCTCAGCCGTATCAGATGTGTAGCCATCTGAAATATAAGTGAAATGGTTTTGCAACATTTTCCTTGAGAACAATCATCAAATTTAATGAACATCAAATAATATGGAAGCGTCTTCCATCACCCTTAAAGAGTACCAGACAAACTGTGGTCAGAGCATTCTCTGCGGCCTTTGGTTCGCCTATTCCAGAGAGCAAGGGGCGGTAAGGAGATTTTAAAAACTTTTTACAAAAAAATAAAAACCGACTTCCTTAAAAAACACTACAAAGTCAAAAATAACTTTAATTTCGGAATTCGGTCTCTACCTATATTTAAGGTTTTTTTTGCCACCGACTTCCGAAATTAAAGTTGTTTTTGACTTTGTAGTGTTTTTTTTTAAGGAAGTCGGTTTTTATTTTTTTGTAAAAAGTTTTTATTTTTTAACTTTTTAATTATGGTAGATACCCCGCACTAATCTAATCGCGTTATTCGTATGGTTTTCACATGGATCCCACTGTCCGAATGGAACCAAATTGGGACCATTCGGGAAGCACCAGTTTTCAAATAAAAAAAAAACATCGAAACGAAAGGTTCACCCAGTCAAAAGTTATGAGCTAACAAACATTTAAAAAAATGCAGACGAATTGATAACCTCCTCCTTTTTTTGAAGTCGGTTAAAAAGTAGATTACACCTTTACGAATAAGGCAGGTACTTTGACTAATTTATCATGACATAAACCAATCAGACTTTTCGGAACCATTCTAGTCGGCTTCTAGTATAACCAGATGCTGCTAAATACCAGTATTTTACATGGAGCACCTGCCTATCTGACCTCCGCAACCCAGTTACTTAGTTCACAATATGATACCCCTTGGGGGGCGTCCATTAATTACGTGAGGTGTTCTAGGGGGGGAGGGGATCAGGCTAAATCTTTCCAAATCTCACTTAGGGGGGAGGGGGGTCTGGGCAAATATCACGTAATTATTTTTCTCACAGAAAACAGTGTAAAATTGCGTGTAAAATTATTTCTACAATAAAATATGGCCAAATCTGAGACGATAGTACACTGATAAAAAAAATAACTAGACTCAAGAGCCAAAATCTTGAACCAAGCATACCATTTTGAAGAAAATGATTTTCTTGAGTCAAGAGAATAAATTCTTTATTCTTGGTTTAAATTTTTTTCTTGTTTTTGTTTTTTTTTTTCTCAATAATCCAACATGTTTACAGCCCAAATAGAAGTTTTTAAGAATCTCGCGTGAGATTAGGGGAGGGGGGAGGGAGTTAAGGAAAATCTTACGATATCTCATCAAGGGGGGAGGGGGGGTCGAAAAAGTATCAAAAATACCTCACGTAATTAATGGACGCCCCCTTGGTTAGCTTCTGATGACCAGTAACGACTGGCGAAAATCCACGTATGAAAGCCTAGCAGGGCTAGGACCACGGAATAAAGAAAACTAGAGGAAGTGCCCCTCAGATATCGCGCGCGTGTCAACATTTAGCGCAGATGCGCAGCATTTAGCTTATTCGCCGTCAGATACTTGTCGCGATTGGTTGTCGCAGAAATACGCGAAATATTACAAATTATGTCTTGTTGTGCGGTTTTGACCTGCAAAAACGAAAGCAGAAAAAAAAATGTATCTTGTGGAGGTGTATCCTATTATCAGTAAGCACTAAACTTTGTTAATTTTTAATATAATTGATTTTAATTGCAATACCACATGTTATGACTTCAATGCAAACTATAAACAACCTTATATTCATTGACACAAAGTCTTAATGCACGTAGTCGTCATCTGGAAAATCATAACCAAAATTCTAGTAACTTCGACGCTACTCGATTAGGGATGGGACACATCCGTAAAGTAGGTCGGTATCGATAATTTTGTCTGATTTTAGTAAGGAATCAATAGCTCACATGGCTGGTTATAAAATAAGACAGTTGATTAAAAAAAATTAAGTGTGATATTTGCGTTAGTGCTTTAGTAACAGAAAAAAAACAATCATTACATAGATTTATTACAGCTAAGGATAGAGGGGGATTATTATACCCATCAAAATCTGTGATTAAGATATGTCAGATGTCCGAAATATTTTTAAAAGACGGTCACATATTCAATAAAGATTATATCATGGCTAAAATAATGCGCCAGTTTATTGGGTCATCGATATTCCAAAACATAAGCTCTCATCAATTAGGGGAATTTCTTACGTCTAATCATATTATTGACTTAATGAAAGCTATCACGGCAAAATATATTAATATACGATTTCATCACCTATTAAAATTAAACATAAAATTATCAAAACGGTAATTAAATAAATATGTGTTATTTCAAGGTCAGTAAATATTTTTAGTACTATCTGTTATCATTTAATTTATCGTTAGCTTCTGTCAGCGGTTTCGCCCGCGTACCTGATTTTATGAAAATAACATTACCCCCCTATATACAAACATACAAATACCTACCTCTTTAACATTGATATTTTAACGATAATGAACCTTTTCCGTTATTAAACATTTGTATGATGTTAACAAATTATTACATTGCTCACCCGAATAAATTACGTAACGTCAATATTAAAATATCGATATGTCTACATCTCTAAATTTCTTTTTTGGTACTTACTAAAAGCGATTACAAGTGCATGTGAATATGACATCTATTTCAAAGGAGCTAGCGTTCTGAATCGAATGAATTGGTTACAGCGCCATCTAGCATTGAGTTGCTGAACTCGTTGTAAATTTGTCTATCTAAAGTTTTTAAACGAAAAACGTCTTTATTGTGTGTGTCATGTCAAATAATAACAACTTTCATGCGTTGTATTACGACTTAATTTTTGAAAGCAATACGAAGATGATTTGTAAAAGTTGCGTGTGTAATTTGTAGCCTATCATATCACTGTTTTTTATGTGTGTAATGGACAATTTTATATGCTAATGTGTGAGTTTGGCGACACTGGTTCCCGTGCTTAGCCAGTGTAGGGGCACTTTTCTGTATTCTTTGTTCTGTGGCTAGGACCAACGACTAACATGCTTTCCGAGGCTTCGTAAGGGATGCTCACCTATCCACGAAACGACCGAGTCAAGTGCAGCTTAACCTGATTGTCACCCGTGCGGCCATTATTTCTATTAGGAGCCATCCATAAATTACGTTACACAAATTTCATGATTTTTTTACCCCCCCCCCCCCCCCCCCCGCCCGTCCTGTTCACAGCTGGTCACATTTGTGAGACCCCTCTACCAAGTGTGACGTCACATATTTAGCAATTTTACATATAGACATTGTTTTTGTTTTTTTTCTTTCATAGTTCATATTTCGTGTTTTAATAGTACTTTAAATATGTATATTCAATTTTGAAATGTCACACAATGTCACAATTCGTCGACCCCCCCCCTCTTAACGTGTGACGTAATTTATGGATGGCCCCTTATTGCTTAGCCACGAAACCGTCAATCATGACATTAACCATAGGATTTTACAGAATAAGCATTCCATATATTGTTTTGTCCTAAATCAATTTCAGCGCAGGTGAACCTCTTGACCACAGTCTGTCTAGGACTCCAAAAAGCCCTACAAGACCTACCATGATTCTTACTTTTGTACAGTTGCCTCTCCTGGTCTTTCTGCAGGTCATCGAGGAGTGAGTCCAGCTCTTCTACGTTCTGTGTCAAGTCTTTTGTGACCTTGGAACTCTTCACTTTGGAGTATCCTGGAAGATTATAAAAATCACTGTCAAAAAGCTACATTGTAGATGAAGGAAAGATTCCGAGATATAAACCATATGTCGCTGTAGTCAAGTCAGCATTGAGGGTGACTACAAATTCAGGTAAGATACCTATATTTGTACTCAGCTGCCCGGTTTATATCTTGAAATTGTTCTTAAAGATAGGGAAAGCTTGGTTCCTTTCTTCGATCAATAATTTTGATCGAAGGTTCCTTTAGTAAAAAATTAGAATTACTAGAGGATAATGTAATGTCATATTTCTAGAACTTCCTAGTTCTTTTCTATAAACGGAGTGAACGAATAGCAACGCAGAGATGAATCGGAACGAAACTTTAGAAGATTTTTAATGTTGAATTAATATAGTTTGTTGCCAACAAGTGCGACAATTACATAACCGTTTGACAGTATTGGTTGACACTACTTTCTTTTGAGGAAAGGAAAAACATTGACGAAATCTGGACAGGTACAGCGAGGATGTCAGTATCAGCTTAACTTTAACACTACACTTTGCATATTTTAACTTTTGCTAAGTCAGTTTTATTTGCATATTTGTTTTGGGTCTGTCTGACCACTTTTAAATAAAATAAAATAATCTTTAATTCAGATAAGTAAACATCCATAAGGGATACTTTTGACCTCGTAACTTTTTATAGGCGTCTGAAGATCTCATGCAAGACCTGGCGGTTGAGATCAAAACGAATCGTACAATCCTGAATCCAACCTTTGAAATAAACTAAGTGTTACCTGGTGTGGAAGCGGCAGAAGACTCGTAGTTATAAGTGCGGGTGCCCGAGGTGATCGCTGGTACATCCCTCTCTTCCCTCTCGTAGTAATAGGAGCTGGACTCTGAAGACTTTGGAGTAGTCCTGGGTGGGATTGTGTACTCCTGTAAATAAAGAGTACTCTGTGTAATAGACCTGAGGTTAAAGATAAAGCATGAATTTTGGAGAGGTATAGGGATAACCACCAAGAGTGGTGATACTGAACACGTTAACTGCCATGTCGGACTATGTGTCCGACACTTTTTGTTCCATTCAGGCCTTGTCGGACTATACATCCGACAACACATACAAAATCTGAATATGTCGTTGCTGCCTGGCGGCCATGTTTATGGAATACGAGCTTTTGCCAGCGGCTTCGCCCACGTGGAGGTCGGAAAATATCCCGCGGGAACGTACTACCGGGATAAAAGTACCCTATATGTTAATCCAGGTTATGAACTATCTGTGTACCAAATTTTTTCAAAATCCGGCCAGTAGTTTTTGCGTGAAAGGGTAACAAACATACACATACATCCATCCTCACAAACTTTCGCATTTATAATATTAGTAGGAAATAATGTATTTGTGGAATAAATAATCGATTTAAAGTAAAATAACACTAAGTACATTTTTTTACTTTTTCTGATTATAACCAGTTAACGTGTTAAATATACGGTGGGTCGCCCGTCAGTGGTAACAAAACCCTAGGTACCTAATAAAGTAGGAGCTGGTCTCATGTTCTATCGACTAGCTTCTGCCGGCGACTTCGTTCGCGTGAAATTTCATGTTCCCTCGACCCACATTGTCGGATCTTATCCGCTATTACCTATTTCCTTTTCTTAGCATGATGTTAATAAATCCTATAATAATATAAATAAGATTTCCTCAAAAATGGGGCTATCAGATACAAAAGAAACAAAATCAAATCCAAGTGGTAGTTTTAGTTTGGATTTTTTATCTGTTAAATAAAATTATTTGGTTTGATATTTGAGTTTCAGGGGATAAGTGCATTCCTGCCAGGGTCGCGAGATTTGTTTGAAAGAGATAACGTGACCCTGGCACATGGGCAACTGAAGGAACACGGGTGGGTTTTAGTCAGTAAAAGTCTGACACGCACTTCCGCTCCACCCAGGGCGGGAGATGTCATTTGATAATGCCACCCACAAAAAAAAGGGATAAATGCATTCAATCAGCCATCATGACCAACATCTTGTTGACTAGCTACTATTTCTTCTGCTTCTTTCTATTTCTTGTTGGCTGGCTAATATTTTCGCCGTGGTGTGAGCTATTCTCATATTAAAGGTATCATAAATAGATCATTATGAAGGTAACCGATACTAGGTACTGACGACCGGGTGTTGTGAGTGTTGTGGGTGACGATACTTGGGAGAAGCTTATAGGAAACTCCATTATTTATTTATTTTGGGTGGGAAATTATCAATGACGTCACCCGCTCTGGGTGGTGCGGAAGAGCGTGTCAAACTTTTACTGACTGAAACCCATCCGTGTTCCTTTAGTTGCCCATATGCCAGGGCCACGGTATCTCTTTCGAACAAATCTCGCGACCGTGGCAGGTGCTGTGGACATCTTAACGCTGAATGTATTGAACCCAACAGTTCTTTCTCTTATAGAATAGAATTTATCAAAATAACCATTGATCTATCTATGCATGTCGCAAAACCAGTTTGCGATTTCCTAAACAACATTCTCAACTTTTGACTTCATAATTATGTAAAATTGTGCGGAAGTGTAAATTTTAACCAGTTCTAAGCTTAAATTGCAAACTTATAGATCCGTTAGTATAATTAGCAGGTCTGTGAGTAATGCACTGAGCTAGCAATGATGTCATGCTCTTGCATTTCAGATGTTTATAGCCGTTTTATCGCTGGGCGGCCCGTAAAGCTGATTTTACGATTAAAAATAACATTGGTTACATTAAAACAAGTTAAAAGCAAAATAGTGATGAAATTCCGAATCAAAATCTTGTTTCCAAATCTTTGTCTACTAATTTATGCTAATTTTACAAGGCTGAAGAGCTTGTTTGGTTGAACGGGTTAATCTCAAAAACTGCTGGCTCGAATTGAAAAAGCTTCTGCCCGTGACTTCGTCCGCGTTAAATTTCTTGCTCCCCCGATCCACCCCGTCGTCGCATCAAATCGCCTGCGCGTGTGTGGACTTCGTAATCTCACGTATCGTATCGTAATCTCTCGTAATGTTACGTATATAGTCTCTAGCTTTCCTCGATAAATAGGCTACCCAACACAATTTTTTTTTTCAATTCAAACGATTAATTTCTGAGATTAGCGCGTTTAACTATACAAAGAAGCTCTTCAATTTTATAATATTAAGTATAGAAGTACATATAGATCAATCAATCTGGCTAGCCTTTTCTCAACTATGTTGGGGTCGTCTTCCAGTATGACCGCATGCAGCTGCATACCAGCACTTTACATGGAGGGACTGCCTATCAGAACTCCACGACCTACTTACTGGGTACCACGATACCCCTGAGTGCTTTGTACAGCTTTTTTTTTTTTTTGATCATCAAATGACTTCTCCCGCTCTGGGCGGAGCGGGAGGGCGTGTCAGACTTTTACTGACTAAAACCCACCCGTGTTCCTTCAGTTGCCCATGTGCCAGAGTCACGGTATCTCTTTCGAACAATCTCGCGACCCTGGCAGGCGTCGCCGTCGGTCCTAGCAGACCCCTTCAGTGCTGCTGACATCTCTTTGAGGCGCGCGTGGAACACTACGCGCCGTCGACCCGAGCCTGGTCCTTACCGGGCGGCGAGCTATCCATTGCTCGCCGCCCGCAAGCTCGCGCCTACGGTGGCCGGGAGTCCGCTATAGACTCCCGCCGCCGGCCGGCCGGGCTATCAGACCTCCACAACCTACTTACTGGGTACCACGATACCCCTGAGTGCTTTGTACAGCTTGAGAGAAGATTAATTGTATTTGCAATCACCTTACAACTATCAAGTAGTTGGTCTGTCAGAAATATGGAGCTAGTTGCCCATGACTTCAAGGAGTAGTAGGTACCCAGGCGCGGTCCGAGGGGTGGGGTCCTAGGGGTTATGACCCCCCCAAAGACAGTCATGCCGTCAAAACCCTGAACGATTTGCCTGTCTTACTATCTTAAAATTGTTCTCACTTGAGCCCCGGAGACTCCGATGGACATTTGCAAAAAGATTATAACCCGGGACATCATGCTGATCAGTACGCTTGCGACTACTAGACCAAAGAAGATGTACCTTCCTAAAAATATTCTTCAGTACTCATGGTGACCCCCCCCCCCCCCAAAATGTTAAGCTGCGACCGCGCCTGTAGGTCCCTATGGAGAAGAACAGAGTAACAAGCCAACGGTTTCTTAGGTTCTTACCTCAACAGTGTGCATATCCTTCCTGTCGTACTTGCCGGAGGGATGCTTCTCCTCTTTGTACTCGTAGTGGTACTCCCGGGCGCCTCCTCCTCCGCCGCGTCCTAAGGAGTCCAGCTTACTGCCTTTCGGGATCAGCTCGGATTTCATCATGTCTGTAAGAATTAGGTCATGGAAATAAAGATGGGCTTAACTTTCTATAAAACTAGTTTTATGGAGTTTAGTGTATAGGTAGCTTCGGGAAAAATAAAAACATTACTGATATCAAATCTGTTTCCCTGAACCCACACTTCGCTTTGTCTTCTTCTTCGTAGTTCC
The DNA here is from genome assembly GCA_947507805.1 of Aporophyla nigra. NCBI lineage: Eukaryota > Metazoa > Arthropoda > Insecta > Lepidoptera > Noctuidae > Aporophyla > Aporophyla nigra. The sequence goes on along the minus strand of OX382316.1, from coordinate 14,034,666 downwards.
CTCAATGCTGAGTATCACGACCACATTTGATGAGTCTCCAAGCTGTGCGGTCTTCTAAGCATCATTGCGTAAACACAGTCATAATCTGACACATGAATCAGAATTATCTATATTGCTTCATATGTTCGGAAAGTTTGTCTGCTCACCAACGTAAATAACGCAATGAATGTCAAAATAAAAGGTATTCATACTGATAATGTGTTACTCAACCAATGACCTCACAGGACTAATGACGCCATTGGCTATATGACGTAACGTTAACATTTGACTAAAATTCTGTCTTGTGAAGTGTGAACCAATTTTGTACCTTATACTTTCAGCTATTACTATCACTTTGCTCTGCCTTACGCTTATACTCTGTCCTGCAAACATATAAGGTAGGGGCCTGATGGTATCAATAGGTGCCTTACCGAATGCCTCGCCCGTGTAGGGGATGTTGCCACTGGTGGAGTACTCTTTGTACTCCTTGTGTTTGCTGTACGACTTGGTCGCCATGGTGACTTCAATGTGTTAGCTGTAACAAGAGAAAGAAACGTTACTCCCGTGAATACCTATATACATCGTAGAAAAAGTTTAGAGAGCAGGCGCCGAGGTGGCGCTGTGGTAACCCGCTTTAGTTTGACTGAATTATTTCACCGCTGCTCTCAAAACAGTGAAAGAAAACATCGTGAGGAAACAGGCATGTGTTAGAATAAAGAATTCGAAGACATGTGACATCTACCAACCCGCACTGGGCCCGCGTGGTAGATTACGGCCAAGTCCCTCTCACCGAGAGGAGGCCTGTGTCCCAGCAGTGGGTACATTATAGGCTGAATATGTGTGTAAGTACGCGGGCGACACCTCGTGCCAACTACTAGACATAAATCGAGATGATTATTGTCTACTTGCTTTTGCCCGCGGCTTCGCCCGCGTGGATGTCGGAAATCAACGCAGGAGGACGCTACTGCGATAAGATGTGTTAATTCAGGTTATATTATAGGTAATAGCTGTTACCCGCGACTTCATCCGCGTGGTATTTAACAAAAAGTTTTTCATAAAAACTGTCTTTGAAAACTACGCTGACATACGTCACAAACTACGCTGACATACGTCTCAAAATTCAGCGTGTTTTTAGTTTTTTTAAACAATTATTTATTTTTTCTAAAAATAAAAGTAGCCTAAGTTACTCCTTGTTAGATCAGCTATCTGCCAGTTAAAGTTCCGTCAAAATCGGTCCAGCCATTTCAGAGATTAGCCGGAACAAACAGACAGACAGACAAAAATTGTAAAAAATGTTGTTTTGGTATGTACCGTGTATACTTCCATATATACTTAGTAAAAATGGTTATCTTAATATTAAAAACAGACACTCCAATTTTATTTATTTGTATGTATAGATTAAAAAGAAATATCATAATAAGTCCATATTTTCCTTTCATGCCCAAATTAGAATGTAAATCGGTACGACAATGGGTAAATTAACAACTTGTAACATGACTCGATAGGTAGAAATTAAACAAGCTATGAACCTATTAGTAGCCCTCAAGCGTCGCTTGGTAATAATGCTACTACAGCAACTGAATAGAAATGGTTAATGCGTATAAAATCAGAAACATTAACAGAGTGATCAGGAATGTCAGTTCAATAGGCATTTATTTTCTTCCTTTAGAAATACATTGATAAGTATCTAGCTCATAATAAATGCAGATAAATGATAGTCAGTTGCACAACCTTGAAAAAAGTACAACCTGAACGTCAATAATTTATTCAAACAAGGGTGAGAGTCAGCACTTTTTGAACGTCAAAATTACATAAGACAGAACCCGAAAAGGCCCGCCGCTTCCTAGTCCTTTATTTGGAAAGAAGAAGTGGCGCAATCTCCCCAGCAACACATCTGTCCGTTCAATTAGAATAACTTGATTCTATACAACACACAAAACATTGAATTTTTAGGGTTCCGCACCTCAAAAAGAAAAAGCGGAACCCTTATAGGATCACTTTGTTGTCCGTCCGTCCGTCCGTCCGTCCGTCCGTCCGTCTGTCAAGAACTTTTTTCTCAGGAACGCGTGGAGATATCAAGCTGAAATTCATATCAAATACTCAAGTCTACTGTTTCTTGGAACTGTGAAAAAATCAAACTTCTAAGCTAACGCAATCAAAAGATATAGCCGTTTATGCCGCTCGCAAGGGAATCAAAACCTAAAGGGTACTTCCAGTCGATCTAGAATTTTGAAATTTGGTAAGAAGCAACGTCTTATAGCACAGATAAAGGAAAAATTGCGAAAACCGTAAATTTTTAGTTACATCATTTAGTAAAAAATAAAATAAAATTTTAAACTTTATACCTACAGGTTTGTACGGAACCCTCGGTGCGCGAGTCCGACTCGCACTTGGCCGGTTTTTTTGCTATTTTTTTGCTTGAACAAGCCAATATCATCTTCCTCAATAAAAAGTAGGTACATCTACGTGATAAAATACCAACAGTATTGTTTTACTCATACTCTATGCCCGTCAACTTGTCTAGGCAAGCTACAGCTTATCTAATTCATACTCTAAGCTCCTATCAGCACAGACCGTACCATATTAGGTGGTGAAACGTAATGGTCGCAGCAGGTGCGTGGGCGCAATGCCTTTCATTTCTCAAATGTCAATCGTCTGTCATTGAGATTGATGGCAACACTGGGCCAATGAGTTATGTACTGGGTAATGAGTTAGCTTGGTTTGTTCAGTTATATGGAAAATGGAACGGTAAGTATTGTTCATGGAACTTGTAGACAATTACTGTGTTAAGGCTCCTGAATGGTGTATCGCAATGCTGGTAAAACCAGTTCCAGGAACATTTCAAGAAACTACTCTGCATGAATCGTGTTACGCTGTCGCGTCGAGGTTATCTGTCTGGGTGCCTTTATACCCACGAAGGAATGACCTGGTATGCAAGAAAGTAAGCACCCATATGCCTATTAGATTCGACCATCCATTAATTGCAGCGTTCTCTATGCATTTTACCACCTCACCGCGATCGCCAACCCGCCTGCCAAGCGTGGCGATTATGGCAAAGCCTCCCAAATTGGGGGAGGCCTAAGTCCAGCAGTGGACGTCTTACGGCTGAAATGATGATGATGATCCATTAAATATGACCGTGCCTCGTAAAGCACGTCCTGACCACCAGCTGGCATTCGTGAACATTTGACAGTCGTTAAGGATCGTATGAAGCCCGAAAGCCAGATAAGGCACCCAGTCTTACTAAGGGGTATAGTGTTACCCAGTAACTGGGGTGTGAACGTCGGATGAACAGTCGCTCAATGTAAAATACTGGCATTCAGCTGCACCCGGTTAGACTGGAAGCTGACCCAACTCCAAAAATTGTTGTGAAGAAGACGACTACAACTGTCTTGAAATATCCGATCGAAATCAGAACTCGTTCCGCAATTTGATGGTCTTAATCCGATTTTGCTTACCTACTGCTTTTGACCCGCAATAACCTCTTAATAAATAGCCACCTACCTATCTAACTACAGTCGATGCAAACAATCTAGGCATTGGGCACAATTCTAAATAGAATCGAACCTGTGACCTTTAACAGTTAAGTACCTACAGAGGCGTATCGCTAAGTATGCATATAATTGAGAACAGCTGCCATCCAAATCTGGTGTTGTATAGATGGTGTCAGGGCTACTAAATGCAAACATGTTAAGTGTTTTAGTAATTATAACATTAAAGATTCAATATGAAAGTGATTCAATGAGATCAGAGTTTTTTATATTTCTATGATTGTATTATAATTCTGTTAGTACAGTCAGTGCACTGCATTAACTGACCCCTTTTCCTAATTTCTTCTGTGTAGGAAGGGTCAGGTAATGCAGGGCACTGACTCTACATATGAATTATTTATTTAATCAATATACAGCCTGACACTGATCTGTACAACTTAAGGAAATTTGAATTTCCTGGGTCACCTTGGCGCTTCGACAATCGACAATCGTTGTTAAGCTGAGGGTTTCATTACTTTAGAGAATATATACAAGCGAGATGTTACGATAAAAATTTATAAACGAGAATTCTGGTACTTATATAAAATATTGAAGTACCCCAATACTGGGGGCGACTATTAATTACGTGAGACAACTTTGGCGTTGTTTTGAACTCCCTACCTCCCCCCACCTACTCTCCAGTATCTCACATGACATTTTTCAAAATGCGTAATATCCATATTCATCGGTATCTTTATTTGTTTTATTTAATGTGTCGCCGCGTACGTAAGAATGAATCGGTTGATTTCTAACGTCATGTCTGAGTTCGAGACCCGGCGAAAGATTTTTTTTTTTCGACATTTTTTCTTTTCTTTATTGTTTTTGTAATTGTGTAACACAACACACTTTAATAACCTAATTGTTGAGACAGGATTTAAAAAAAAGGACAAAGTTATATTTTCTGATGCAAATGAATCAGATTCGAATTAGAACCCTTTTTGACACTGATTTAAAATGAAAAAATACCGTTTTGAAGTAGATATGAATACTATGCAATTCCTACATCGCGCAATCAAAATTTACGCACCCTTTTGCAAGCACAGTTCAACCCTTCGAACAAACATCAGGGGTTCGTCGCCTCGGGGTAAGCCAGTGTTTGCCAAGCTGGTTGATTAAATTAATTTACATAGTTCTGAAACAGACCACCCACGAGGACGATGGTGAAACTTCACGGTTCAGTTTTGACCCCTTTTTGAACCATTGCAGTTTGAAATAGTAGGTAGAGTAGGTAGTGTTCGTAACCCTGGGAATGCAATTATTTTTTCATATTTAACGAATACATTTTTGAGTGTCTAGTACCTATTAGAAATATTTTTTTAGACAGTAAGGGCAAAATTATTTATTTACTTAACCAGTTTTTTTTTTTTAAGAGTCATAAATTGTTGGTGTACGTTTAGTATTTCATCCAGCACCTTTATCGATATGATTATAAGTATAAAATTCATTTAGTATTCCAACACCGTATGGCTACAATGGTGCTACAATTCTAGCGACATGTGTCACATTGCGCATGCGCCGCATATTTATTGCCTATCGATGCATATTGTCATGCAACTCCGGAGAATGAGTGACAGAGTGTTCCGGTGTCCTTTGGGTAACAAGACACAGTGTTCCGGTGTCCTTTGGGCTACCAGACAGGTATTAACTGATAAGGTCGTCTGTAAAAGGCAGCAAGGCAGACGAGAGTGGTAGAATTTACGATGATAATAAACGTTTCTGCAGCGCTACTGGTCGTAAGTTTGACTCCCATTGGGAACGGATAGACTGCCTCGTTGGTCTAGCGCTCGTAAGCGCTACTACAACTGAGTGCCAGCTGCGGGGTTCAATGAAGTAGCAAAGTTTAATTAAGTTTTTCTATGAGGAGGAGATTTGATGGCAATAGGCTGCCTCTTATCTGTGCCTCGTATCTATTTTCTTACCGGGTAAATGGTGGGTGCACTAATAATGAAACCTGCCTAATTCGCAGGATATAAGCTGTAGGTAGTAGAATTTATAAAATTAATTTTCCAACTTTGAAAAACAGTTATCCATCTAATAAAGTCTCCTTCGTCCATTTCAGTTCATTTTCCACCTCCACCTTCAATCTAATTGCGATTTTGATACCATTTAGCAACGACACCGTCACTTTGTTGTTTCGTACCTACAGACACAGTCGCTACAAAAATACGCCAAGCGACGAAGCGAGATTAGCACCCAAACTGTCCTTAGAGGCGCAGGATCGATCCCTGCCTGAAGAATTTCTTTTTGTATTTTTCTTGATGTCTGGATGCACAGTAACAAAAAGTATCGCTTGTTTCTAATAATCTTAAGAAAACACAAACACAAATAAATACATACAATTACAATTCAATGGCTTTAGTAGCAAATCAATGTTCGTAAGACACGAGTGACCGACCACGGAATAAAGAAAACTGACCAACACACGTCTTTCTTATACAAAGGATCCTACATCGCGCAAGCAAAGTTTTCGCGCGTCTTAGTATAAGGCTCAAACGTAATCATTATTTCTCGGGGTCCAATGTTCTCGAGAGAAGTCAGTTCTCGTCAAGCTGCTCTAAGTTGACGGTCATTTAGATGTACCGTCTCAGGCTGGTAACTCTCAAAAGTCACTCAGACGAAGATTCCTGTCAGTCTCCTGAGTCGACAGTCCGATTCCCTTCTCCCGAAGAAGTGTCCTTGCCAGCGCGCCCCGCTGTGCAATCAATATCTCCGAAGCAATTATTCTGAACCCTTCAGAATTTGACCCCTTTTTTTAAACCGACACTTACAATACCTTCTTGGAAAGAAACAATCAACTTCCTAAAACACTAAAAAAAAAGAAAAATTACTTTTATTTCGGAAGTTGTTGTGAAGAAGATTATTTTTTTTAGGTAATTAAATAATTTCGGTAAAAAATAAAAATTTAAGGAATCAATTACAATTGCCAAAAATATGGTGGAATATACAATCAAATTAAAAATACAGACGAATTAAGAACTTCCTTCTTTTTGAAGTCGGTTCAAAACAAAGCTCAATTGGTCGGTTTATTTGTTTTTGTTTTATTAAATCCTACCCTTTTCTTAGTTTTTACCTACTAATATTATCACATTATTCTCTCGAATAAAAGTTTTTTTGTTTACCAAATATCCTAATATTACTGTCTAGCTACTTTTCCAATAAAATGAAAATAATTTGCTGCAGTTACTACGCATTACCATTTGAATTGTGTGATTAAATGTCAGGCAAGTTTATATAAAGTGCGTCTAAAGAAATCCCGTGGCAATAAATGGAACGAATTCTTATTATATCTAAGTACATAGTTAGCGACATTCCAACCCTCCTACCTCATTATGACTACTTTCTCCATTTAAGATTGTGTATTTTTTCAGAGTATAATATTGCGATTAGATTTGTATAAATTAGAGGTGTGCGCCGATTTCATTTTGATCGGCGGCGGCGTGATGCCAAAATTTAGACGGCGGCGGCGGCGTAACCGGCGTGAAATCGGCGTCAGGACTTTTGATTTAGACTTCAGAGAGGAGAAAAGCAATTCAAATTCTAATTACCTTTTATTTTTAGAAAAAACAGCATGTTACATTTATAATACACTTATTATCACTTATTAATCAAAATCTTTTCACGAATTGTATAAATATAACTAAATTAATTATATCAACATTATTTGGATGCAATCTGCTACGTTTTGCATTAAGGGTTAATCCTCCTACCGAAAACACTCTCTCACTTGGTGTCAACGTTGCTGGAACACACAAGATAGACTGCGCGTATGTGCTTAAATAAGGGAAAGGTAATCTTCGTTCACGCCAGTACTTGAGAAGATCTCCATCAGAAAGATCTCCAGCATCCACTGCCGCGAAGTATTTCCAACATTCTGTTTCAATTGAATTCGTAACATCATCTGCACTAGAAGACGTGGAAGAATGTTTTTCGGACAACTGAAGCAATAACTGAGGTTCAGATGGACTTTAGTTTTTGGGAATAAGATCTGTTTGCTGTTCAGACTTCGTGCATTTTAGATCGAAATCTTTTAGATTATTCCGGATTTCTCGCGACAAATATGAGATTCTGGATTGACCAATTGTTTCTAGGTGAATATCAATTTCATGTAGCCCCTGAAACCTAGGATCAAGAAGAGCAGCTAACACAATCATACTATTTAATGGCATACGATGGTTTAGTTGTTGTAACATATTATTTTTTAGTTTAGTGATTGGAAAATATTCGTTTCCACTTATTTCCTCCAGCAAATTAGATTGAATTTCTGATCTATTTTGCAAATCCACAGTACTAAATCTCTTGGTACCGGGTGGCGCCGGACGTAAAGAATAACACCACCCAATTTCTTCCCGTGGGTGTCGTAAAAGGCTACTAAGGGACTTACTAGAGAATGGGCAGCAGCGTTCTCTATGCATTTTACCACCATACTGCGATCGCCAACCCGCCTGCCAAGCGTGGCGATTATGGCAAAGCCCCCCAAATTGGGGGAGGCCTAAGTCCAGCAGTGGACGTCTTACGGCTGAAATGATGATGATGAAATCCTTTGCTAATAGCCACTTTTTCTGGTTAGGTACTACAGGAAGTAGATTTTAAGAAATTCGAGATCTATTAGTATCAAAAAAAGTGCTGTACGCCAATTTCACGCCGGCCCCGTGACCGGCGGCGGCGGCGTGCTTCAGAACCACCGGCGGCGGCGGCGTGGCGGCGTGGCGCACCCGCCTAGTATAAATAGTCCTCCAGACCGTATTTCGGCCACGGCGCGCGGCGGCCAATCTCAACGAGACTAGCCATCGGCGCGGGAGATATTATAGTGCACAAGTGTGTGCGCAGACACAGGAGCACTCACTCTTCCCTCACTCTCATAGTCCGGAAAAACCCAGTTTGCACTTTGCCCGACCCGGGAATCGAACCCAGGACCCCACGCTCAGCAGTCGCGCTTGCGACCACGAGACCAACGGGGCGATTAGATTAACCCAGTGCCTGTAATATTATGATGTCAAGATAATTATACGTATAAATCAATAATTATTTGACTTCGTCACGCGACAGTGGCGCCGCGTTTGTGAACTTTAGTGACACATCAAAAAAAAATTGGTTCATCGGTGTTGATATTTATCGTAATGTCTGAGTTCGAGAACCGGCAGCAAATGAAATATTTTTTGGATTTTTTGTTTTATTTGCGAAGTTTAGTTTTTGGAACGAAGTTCCTTATCGCGCGTTGTGAAAGGGGGCTAGACGGAAAAATTCTTACGAAAAGTTGTCACGACATGCTTTAACCGACTTCAAAAAAAAGGACGAGGTTTCTCAATTCGACCGTATATATTTTGTATGTTGGTGTTTTTTTTGTTGTGAGTAGAGGGGGAGAGAGGGGGAGAGGGGGAGAGGGAGAGAGGGGGAGAGGCGGGTGTATACAGGTTTTTTGTACATAATAAATAATTAAAAAAATATAACTATTATGAATCCTGGAAAGGAACTTCGTTCCATCCGGGTGTCCCTTGACAACCCTAAAGTTTTTTTGCACTCAATAGTAAACTTAGTCGGCTTTTGCCAAAAATCGTCAAAAGTTTCTCAGTAACAGCCCGTGGTCTGGATTTGTGCCTGGTTGATGGCCACAGGCTTGCCCACTGTTACTGGCATAATGTGTGTGCACTACAGATAAACCCCTGACTGAACTGTCGGGGAATCCAGGCGTAATATTATATTACGTTTAAATGGTAACCATCTATCTAATAAAGTCTCCTTAAAAGGTAATTTGTACTCTGTGGTGCCGGACGTAAAGAATAACACCACCCCATTTATTTATTTCTTCCCGTGGGTGTCGTAAAAGGCGACTAAGGGACTTACTAGAGAATGGGCAGCAGCGTTCTCTATGCATTTTACCACCATACTGCGATCGCCAACCCGCCTGTCAAGCGTGGCGATTATGGCAAAGCCCCCCAAATTGGGGGAGGCCTAAGTCCAGCAGTGGACGTCTTACGGCTGAAATGATGATGATGATGATGAAAAGGTAATTTCAGTTCATTTTCAACTTGACTCGTGTAACTGTTATCATTTAGCTACAATACCGTCACTTTTTTCTTTTTGACTGGCCTGTTAGTCTAGTGGTTAGTGACCCTGACTGCCAAGACTGAGGTCGTGGGTTCGATTCCCACCCAGGACAAATGTTTGTGTGATGAGCACAATCATTGGAACGAAGTTCCTTATCGCGCGTTGTGAAAGGGGGCTAGACGGAAAAAAATCTTACGAAAAGTTGTCACGACATGCTTTAACCGACTTCAAAAAAAGGACGAGGTTTCTCAATTCGACCGTATATATTTTGTATGTTGTTGTTTTTTTTTACCGCTTTAAATAATACTAATATTATTACATTATTCTCTAATAAAAGTTCCTTTCTTTGCCAAAGTATCTTAAATATTATACATAAAGTAGGTACCTACTTTTCCAATGAAACAAACATAACTTGCTGCAGTTGACTACGCATTATCATTTGAATGAAGGGCAGATGGCCCTACACATCTAGCATTGTGTGATTATGTCAGGTATGTTGTATTTCGAATGGCAAGTTTTTATTAAAGTGCGTCTCTTATAAGAAGTCCCGTGGAAATAAATGGAACGAAATCTTATTATTTCTAACACTTTCAACCCTCATTACCTCATTATGACACCTTTCTCCACTCACTTAAGATAGTGTATTTTATCACAGTTTAATATTTTGATTTCTATGTGCATGTAAATAACATTATGATGTCAATTATGAATACGTCACGCGACAGTGGTGCCGCACCTGCGGATTTTAAAGAAACAACAAACAAAAATTGGTTGATCGGTGTTGATTTTATCAATGTTTCGAGTTCGAGACCCGGCAAATGAAATAATTTTTGTATTTTTTTTTAGTTTAGTATTTGTTTGTAACACAATCAAGTAATCTTAAAGTAATTAAATTAATCTAGGAGCTTAGTTTTTTTTCGTCGGTTAAATATTTATTTTTTATTATGGTTAGGTAACTTTTTGTAACATAATGTTAATTTGTATTAATTAATCCGATTTTATATGAATCGATATTATATTATATCAATCGATTTTATATTAATCCAATCTGAATTTAATTTGTTTTTATACCAATTCAATATGGAAAATACGTATTATAACGAAGTACAATATGAATACAATACAATTCCTACATCGCGCAATCAAAATTTACGCACCCCTTAGCAAGCGCAGTTCAACCCTTCGTACAAACATCAGGGGTCCGTCGCCTCGGGGTAAGCCAGTGCTCGCCAAGCTGGTCTAATTTGGCGGTAATTTCAATGTTGCCAGTAGCATACCCGAGTTGTCCGCTCGGAGTAAAGTTAATTAAATTCACAGGTATACATAGTTCTGAAACAGAACACCAACGAGGACGATGGTGAAACTTCACGGTTTCACTCTTGACCCTTTTTAAACCGAATGCAGTTTACAATAGTTTTAGTTGGCTTTTCGCTAGTATTTTTGGAGTTTAGTCCAAAAACAACAGCCTAACGGCGGAATATTTCTGAGCACTGGATTTTATATTTTCTGTGTTGAACCATATAGAGAATCCAACAGTATGTCTCAGCGCGTCGAAAAATCAAATTGTTAGATTTTCAGTTCTCCGCGTGAATATCAAGAGCGTGAAAAAATCCCGCCACGTTTTTAATACGTCCGTGTATGTAACAGCAGGCAGGAACATCAACGCGCAACCTATTACGATGTAGGTATTCAGTACTTATACCTATGATTCTAAATCCCTTGCGTTGAAAATCGTCGGTTATTATAAGAAAATTACAGTGCCATACACTTCGAACGCGTAGGAATTGCACTTTTCCATGAAATTGCTGATTCCTTTTTGTCACGGCCCCAAAGGGTTTGGGCTATCATTTTGACAGGACAACCACATTAATTGCGTTATTTACGTTGTTGAGCAGACAATTGTTTCTAGGATATGAAGCAATAAATTAGAAATACCCTTCAAAATGATTCAGATTCTCATTGAATGTGTTACTGACTAAACCCGATTTTAGGATGAACTAGTTCCGCCTAGGCCAATCCACTTCTCCCTTCTCATCAACATGATGACAATGCTTGAAGTTTCACATTGGAATGACACAAAATCGCTATGTTTTTTATTGTAGTAGGTTGTAATATGCTGTTTCTTTTGGCTTTTCTGCATCCTAGCCAAGTTACAACCGTTTCGTGTCGAATTCCGTTCTCCAATCGGTAATGCATCGGTGTCGGCAATTGTCGAAAACAATAAGTTGGTATGTTGACGCGCCTGAGTCGGCCGCTCGTTCTATAATGTCTTCAGAGAAACGACATTATAACAAAGGATGTAGCGTTGAACAGTAGAAACGATAACAATTCATTCTATCATTTTGAACGATGTGAACTTGCTACGAATTTTCTATTCGTTTGTTCTAACCACGTGACTTAACGTTGAGATGATTTCATTCCCATACATTTGATATCCACTTGGCTAGGGGTGTAGGTCTATACTGGTTTGTCCTATCGCGTGCAGGGAGAACTGCACCCTAATTGCGAAACGCACAATTTATCAGAATCTGAATGGGATTGAAGATTATTTCTAAACCATTGCGTCATTTGTTCGAATAAATTTTCGGCTCAGCAATGTAAATAACGCAATTAATGTTATTTAACTATCAATATGAAACCAATTCCTACTGATAGCAAGTTACGCAATTACCCCTCTGGTTTGGCCTAGGCAAAATTAGTTGGTTCATCCTAAATCGGGTTTCGTCGGTAACAAATGCTCGCAATTAGAGTGCAGATCTTATCTGCACTCCATTACAAATGACTTCGTGCTTCAAATATAAATATTGCATGACCATCAATGACGTGATATTCCTAAAAGGGTGATGTTTATGTTGATCGTTGCTTCGTTGCCTACTCATAACCCTGAGATGAGTAAGAAGATGATATGCGAGGAATATGACAAATAGATCGTACTTGGAAGAGCTTAGGGAACGTCCGCCCAAGGGACTTTGAATTTCTCAGGAAATTTGAATAATTTTGATGAAGTCATCATAATTATGACTAGCTGGCCCAGTGGTAACGGCCGCGACTTACGAGTAGTAGGTCGTGAGTTCGAACCCAAGCAGGCGCTTTACTTTGTGTAAATTATTTCATCACCACTGCTCTCAAAACGGTGAAGGGAAACATCGTGACGAATGCGGCATGTCTTAGAACCAAAAATTAGAAACATGTGACATCTACCAACTCGGACTGGGCCCGCGTGGTGGATTATGGCACACTCTCTCTCACCGAGAGGAGGCCTGTGTCCCAGCAGTGGTAAAATTATTTGCCGCTGATGATTATGATGTGTCCGCGGCTTCGGCCGCGTTTATGTGAAAATGAACGTGAAACCTGCACCCTAATTGCGAAACGCACAATTTATCAGAATCTGAATGGGATTGAAGATTATTTCTAAACCATTGCGTCATTTGTTCGAATAAATTGTCGGCTCGGCAACGTAAATAACGCAATGAATGTTGTTTAACTATGAATATTAAACCAATTTCTACCGATAAAAAGTTCCGCAATTACCCCTCTGGAGATAAGGCCTATGTTACTCCTTATAACATTAGCTATCTGCGAGTGAAAATCCCTTCAAAATCGGTCCGGCTGTTTCAGAGATTAGCCTGAACAAAAAGACCGATAGGCAGACAAAAAAATATTAATAGTGTGTTACTCAATAAGGGTGCTGGTTATAATCTATCTGTGTGCCAAATTACATCTAAATCCGTTGAACCGTTTTTGCGTAATTGAGTTACAAACATCCAAACATACAAACTTTCACATATGTAATACTAGGAGGAAGTAGAATAGGATTTCTATCTACTATACATCTATACAAATAAATAAAATTGAAGTGTCTGTTTGTAATTTCAAATCAACAGTTTTTCACTAAATGCATATGAAAATATATATGGTACTTACATCAAAAAATCATTGTTTTTAAATTTTGTCTGTCTGTCTATCTGTCTGTCTGTTTGTTCCGGCTAATCTCTGAAACGGCTGGACCGATTTTGACGGGACTTTCACTGGCAGATAGCTGATGTTATAAGGAGTAACGTAGGCTACTTTTTGTCTGAGTAGCACGTCCCTGTGTGATAATTTCTGAACACCGCGCGGGTGAAGCCGCGGGCACAGCTAGTCTAACATAACATAACATCACGACTGAAATCCCCAAAGGGCTAGGCAGAGGTGATACTACACTCACATTTCGCCAGATATATCAAGTCCCATGTAATTGGGGGCGAGCCTATTGCCATCAACCGGGCACGAATTTCTCAAACCTGTAACATGGACTGTACTTACTGGCGCAGTATGGGTGTACCAGAGGTACATCATCATCATCAACATTTCAGCCAATGAACCTCCACTGCTGGACATAGGCCTCCCCCAATTTGCGGAGGTTTGCTATAATCGCCACGCTTGGCAGGCGGGTTGGCGATCGCAGTATAGTGGTAAAATGCATAGAGAACACTGCTGCCCATTCTCTAGTAAGTCCCTTAGTCGCCTCTTACGACACCCACGGGAAGAAATGCGATGGTGCTATTTTTTACTTCCGGAACCACACGGAACTATAAGTACAGCTCTGTTTAACTCTTCGGACACTACAGGCGTGATGCTATGTTAAACAGTTTACAAAAATAGTCTCAGAAATAATTTATGTTTCTCCTCCTTCATCAAGACAGACTCCACCATTTAAAATAACATAAAAATAACTAGGCCCATCTATTTTAAACCCAATTAACGTTCAGCGTACATAATTAACTGGAATTAGGGCATTTCCAACCGCTCGTTCGTGTTCTACCCTTTTGATGTGTTCGGCCCCTTATAACAGTCTATTTCAGTACCAACCACTTGTTAGTACTAAACTGGTAAACAATGCTAAATACATAAATATGAACTCTATTCGTACGTTAATCAGCCTTAAATGTAAGACGCTAATGTGCATTTTGGAGTAATTGTTCCTAATTATGTATTTGAGTAGTTTGGAAGTGTGAAAAATTGTATGACATGAGTTCATCGGATGTTTGTGCGCTGGTCAATATTTTGACAGCACTTTGGTTGCTCAGCAACGCTCCATAGGTTGCATTGGTATTTTAAAAATAAGTACATATTTAATAGATTTGTGGCATTTTAGCAAGCATAACAACAAATATATACTCGAAGAACTACGCTTAAGGCCCTCTTGTAGTTGAAGACGTTTCGGCGAACACTGGCCGGTCGTTGCGAGCGCTTGAGCTGCTAGATTTTGTGTATATTTGTTTCGTACCAAAAAATGATAAGGAAATGATATGATATTTTTTTCAGCATGCCCTAAAAACAATAAGCCCTATCTTTTCGTATAGTTTTACATGGTTTAATGAGGGAATCTTTTCAAAGGAATAACATACTATACCCTACCGTACCCTGATTCTGATTTCTATTAGAAATGTGGCGACTAACCACATCATAATCCTGAATAACAGTTTTTAAATCGATTTACCGCTTATACCTACCGTGGGAGTTTATAACGGTATTAAATATTAAGCATGGAATTTATTAACTCATAAATATTTCAGTACAAAATCTCCATGAATGTCATTATACAAAAATGTGTTACAAATAAGGTTTTGTCGTAAATACGTAGGCGTAGGCGCAGGTTGCGTCACCCATTCACCGCAGAGTGCAGATCGGCCGCCTACCCACGCTTACTATCAACTAGGGTTGTCAGTTTTATTGTATACACGGCTACACATCAAGCGATACATTACCAGTTTTAGCTGAGCTCGCATTGGGTAGATTTTTCATGCGATGAGAAATCAGCTTATACTGGTTGATGTAGTAACCTGTAGCCGTGCGTACAACCAACCTATACAGGGTCAAACTAAATTAGCTGAAAATACTTTACCCATGTTTTTGGTATCGATATTCGAAAAGTAATGAAATATAAGGACACAAAAACTTAACACGTTAACTGCCATGGGTAAAATCAGAAAAAGTCAAAAATGTATTTAGTGTTATTTGACTTTAAATCGATTATTGATTAAAAAGTGTCGGACACATAGTCCAATATGGCAGTTAACGTGTTAAGAAAAAACATAATTCCAACTTTGTTCAATAATTTTACACACTGACATGTACATAAAACAATGAAACGACATGTGTTGGTTTACCTTCGCCCATCGAATGATGAATTTCTTAAAATGTTTTTTTTTTTATAAGCAACCCATGGGTAGAGTAGTGTGAGGTAATTTAATTTGACCCTTGAGTAACTGTACTGTACTGTACACCAGCACTAATATCGCCAGTTTTACGATACCTTTTATTATCAGGCTGTAAAGCCAGTAACTAAGCTGATTTTACGTGACCGAAATCAGAATTAGTGAGTTAGGTTTTTTGTCTAAAAAGTCTATGCTTTGTATTGTATCACGTAGGTGGACGCTAGGAATAATGATTAGTTAGTTATGTACGTGATGGATTAGCAAATTGCTTCTTTTCTCTGTCAAAACTATACGGTATCCATGATATCCAGTCTTTTAACTTTTAGGACATGAACTTTCAATGAAGAAATTCAGCATTTCTACAATGCAAT
This sequence comes from Aporophyla nigra, assembly GCA_947507805.1. NCBI lineage: Eukaryota > Metazoa > Arthropoda > Insecta > Lepidoptera > Noctuidae > Aporophyla > Aporophyla nigra. Next base: position 14,018,541 of record OX382316.1, on the reverse strand, counting down.
TTAATAAAATTAACTTAGAACGTTTGATGACCAAGGGCTAAATATAAAAGGTCTTGAATTTGATATAAGGATCATTATCTAACTCTAAAGTATTCAAATAACAATAAAAACGAAAAAAAAAATTATCATATTGATGTCACCAATCCCTGAGCAAATAATGGTGACTGGTCTTAATGCTTGATGGCACAGCAAGTGGCGCCATCTAGTTTTCCTACGAAGTAACTAAAATCACCGAAAAGGTCGAATAAGAATGACCATAGATATCCGTATATGTCTATGAGAGTGACACTGGCTGGTGACTGAGTAGCGGCCTGACCCGGTATAATATAGTTATCTGTGGTCGCGGCTGTTTTCTGATGAATGATGACGGATAATGTCAGCCGCTGTCGTACCAAATCCACGACGAATTGCTTTAGTACCTATTCTGTCATAATCGTGACAATATTCAAGCTTCTAAACCACCAATACGGTGAGCAGTTCTAAGTATCCTGCGCTTTTATGCTTGTATTTTGTTTACTGTCTTTTTGGGGAGCAGTGATGGCCCAGTGGTAATGGCCGCGACATAATAGGAGTAGTAGGTCGTGAGTTCAAACCCAAGCAGGCGTTTAACTTGTGTAAATTATTTCTTCGCCACTGATCTCAAAACGGTGAAGGAAAACATCGTTAGTAAACCAGCATGTCTTAGAACCAAAAATTCGAAGACATGTCACATCTACCAACCCGCAGTGGGCCCACGTGGTGGATTATGGCCTCCTGCTCACCGAGAGCGGGCCTATGTCCCAGCAGTTGGAACATAGTCCCAGCAGGCTGCTGATAATGATAGTTGGGGCCATGTTTAAGGAAGAGAACATTGTCACTGATCTTGACGAACTCTTTACTTAGCATCCATGATGATAACCACAATGGAGCGAGCATTATTCTTAGATAAAATCAACATTATTTAATCATTATGTAGCTAAAAGGAATTACTGCAATCATCTGATAAACACATTCTTCATAATCATTTATATTACTTTATGTTCTTACACGTAGATCGTCAACACAAAAAGAGCATTATTTACATACTGGAAAGTTTTTTTTTTGTCATCTATACTAATATTATAAAGAGGTAACATTTGTTTGTAAGTTTGTATGTAGGGGGTAATCTCCGGAAATACTGGTCCGAATTGAAAAATTCTTTTTGAGTTGGGTAGCCTATTTATCGAGGAAGGCTATAGGCTATATCGTCACATCTACGGCAAACTTACGAATCTGCAGAAAATGTATTTTACAGGGGAGCGTTTTGAAAGTAAACATCAACGATTTCTTTTTTTTGTTAACGGGTATATAGGTACCATGGTACATTTTGGTTTTTAAAATGGTAGTTTTTTATATAATGAATAACCGTTATTCAATAACGGATTGTCAATATTTTAAACATTACGAACAGATTTTCATTATAATATCGATTTTACCAAAACTGCAGATTCGTAAGTTTGCCGTGGATGTGACGATATAACATCACGCTAAAACCAAGAGGAGCGGAGCAGTAATGAAAAATGTTGCTAAAACGGGGAAAATCGCACGGGTATGCGATTAAATGCGACGGGAATGATCGGGGGAACAAGAAAATTAACGCGGACGAAGTCGCGGGCAGAAGCTAGTTAAGAATAAATCAGAATTAATTAGTTTGTGATTACCTTTGGAATAAATCACTGAAAACAAATGAACGATAAGGCACGCAGATGCGTAGTACTCGAAACCGGCGTGTGTGTATGACCAGAAACGAGGCAAAAGGAGTGTGTAAGGATCGTAGCAGGTGGCGTTCCGTAGTTTCTGCCTACCCCCATGCGAAAAAGGCATGAGTTTATACAGGATAATTTTTTATCCAGTGCGCAAAATGTAACCATGAATTCAGCATATCATTCTACACCGTAGCGTAGAAAATTGTCATCGGTTATTAAAAAAAATCAGCTGTTCCATACATTTTGACCCCGTAGGTATTGCATTTTTCTATGAAACAGCAGTTTTTTTTTTTTTTGCATAACCGACGAAAATTTTCTACGCTGGGGGGTCTAGAATGATATGCTGAATTCATGGTTACAGTTTGCGCACTGGATAAAAAATTATCCTGTACCTATATGTATGTATGATTAGGCACGCAACGTTATAATAATATCTTATAATATCTTAGGACAACCAACACCCCGTTATCTGAACCCAAACTAGGCAGAGCCTGTACTAAGGCAACCAGACAACTGATAAATATACTTATATATTTCTAAATACATACATATTATAGATAAATTACACCCAGACACAGAACAAATGATTGTGCTCATCACACAAACATTTGTCCTGGGTGGGAATCGAACCCACGACCTCAGTCTTAGCAGTCAGGGTCACTAACCACTAGACTAGCAGGCCAGTCAAAATGTTGTTATTATTTGGTATCAAACAAACCGGAACCTTTACAATCAATTTACTTAGCCTTTTCCCAACCTATAACTAAATTCATTGTAATTTTCGGAAAACTGAAGGTCGTATGGTTGGTACACTAAATATGAACTGAGAACTGTGTATTTTTTTGGTTTTCTACCTCGATAACACGTGGGTATTACCAGATAATTTGACTTGACCCTGTATATACAGTCCACTCTTTTATTGGTCTCTGGCGCTATCATTGATCTTTTACAAAACGATAATGATGATGACGACTGATGAAGTGAGAAACAATTTAACATACAAAGTAATGTTAAATTGCCGGTAAAAATAGTCGTTAGGTAATGGAGTAGGAAAGACATCAGGAGTGTTTGTTACATGCTCAGCTCGCAAAGGCCAAGGCGAAATATTCTGATTTGATAACCAATCTTTGATAAATTCATAGAAAGAAGAAGAAAAAGTTACAGAAGACATAACTACAGGAATAGTTAGAGAAGCACCTGGCAAAAATAGGTACGTCAGAGTAAGATGAAGATACAGAGATGACCACTTCAATAATTTAAAGACGTCATACAAAGAAGAATTCCATTAATTAAGAAACAAAATCTTAATTAAATTATCAAACAATTTAAACCTGATACCACTGTCAACGTCACTCACCCCAAATATAGACACAGTCGCAGGCGCAGCTTAATAAAACCACAAGGATTTCTCAACTGCATATTATCAATACTTATTGTACCTATATTTTCTGCTCTGTGTTATCTTACCCTTGACCGCTATTCGACTCACACGCATGACATCATCTCGCAGTTTGCTTGCTTTTTCATTTATTTTTGCCCGTACTTCTGTCTCTTTCACTCTTGCACTTAAATCTAGCTGTCCTTCTCCCACTTCTGATAATTAAACTCGGTTTTAGAATAAAGGGCTTTCTTTAGCGATGTCGGTTCTAAGTATGTTATAGTGAGTGTAGCTGTAGGTATAGGGGTTCGATTCTCGTTCGTGGAAATGATTTGGAATTCAAAATGTGTGCGAAGTGAATGAATTTTTCGAGGATACGCGCTAAATCAGACAGTCAGATTTCGTTTGTTTTTAGTGAGAATTTATTCGATGTTAGATTTGTTAAAAATAGGAGGAAACAGGTTGTAAATGTTAAAGTTGAATGGTTAGAATTTATACAAGGCTGTTTTGAATGTTTTTAAAACAGCTTTATCTGTGTTCTTTTCAACCAGATCATAGGGAAAACGAATATTTTGTCATCATCGCCCTATTAGTACCCAAAAATCTTTAGTACCTGGTTAATAAAAGAACATCCTGCCGAACGATCATGGAGAAATTCCTCCAAAAAAAGGGTTTTCATCAATCAATCATACATCACTGTCTAAACGAAAGGCCTCACCAGGACCAGGACCTATCCTATATACAGCCACCAAAAGAGATAAGCAGCCAGGGCAATATATAATTTAATTAATAGAAAACAAACGGTTAATTCATCAAATTAAATTTCATCAAAAAACATCTATCGATTTCTTACAAAATTTCAACTATGTCACAAGACTGATATCTCTGTTGATGACAGTCCATCTTAAACAGTATTTTTTTCATACTAATGAACAGAGTTCATTGATCACGTAAGCAATTAGCAGTATTCTTGACACCCATCTTGCCAAAGCGTTAGCCACCAAGCCAGTAATTAACAAAATTCGTCATAGTCATTAGAATATTATACAGTTCCTAACAGGAGTCACGGTTTTAAATGATTTTAATTGTTGAAATAAGTATAGGAAGATTTTTACTCAGGGTGGTAGCACAGCGACGCACAAACTATTACCATGAATTCAACACATGATTCTAAACACCCTTAGAGATGAAATTTTGCATTGGTTATAAAAAATCGGTCGTTTCAATGAAAAGTGCAATACCTACGTGGTCAAAAATAATACCACAGACAACGCTAGGCGTGTTTCCATTTCAGAAACAGCTAGAACACCTTTTGGGTCTCACAGAAACCGTAACCACAGCAACGTTGTAAAAAGAATGGTGGTAGTGAACTTCCTTGGAGGAGCGCCATCACAAATAACTCACTACTATAATAAAATTTTATTTTATTTAATTACTTACTTAATTACTATAATAAAACCGGCAAAAGTAACGCACCCTATTTGCTTAAGACACTATCAATCAGAAGTTTGAGGGATATTGCTAACCCACTGCTTCATACTGTTCGAATCATTTGTCTGCTCAGCAACATTATTTATTTATTTATTTATTAAAACTTTATGCACAAGTAAAACTACTGTACAAAGGCGGACTTAATGCCTGAGGCATTTTCTACCAGTCAAACTTAGGGTGACCTTAGGGTGGGGTGGGTGTTGTTGAACTGTCAAAATGAAAGCCATTCATACTGTTAGTGAGTGCTGCATTTCATCCACGGGTCAAAGAAGAAGGAGAAGTAACTAAAACGATTCAAATCGTGGCCGGTGCTGACGAACCGTTTCGACGTGCTAATTAGAATGACCCCTTTAAGGTCAGAACAACCGTATAACAGCAAGCGTTAACATCATTTTGTAACGCTAATATATTCCATCTTTAACACAAACAAAAGCTTTAGTGAAGACAAACAAAGCTAAAAAACTGTAGGAGCCTGTTTTTTTGCCACTGATTTCCACTTCAACAGATTTTAACGCATTTGCGAAAATGCAACATGATTCTAAGAACTTTGTGTTTTTGCTCTTTGCAGGTCAGAGACAGGTTGCATGTTGATTGCCTTGCGACCGTAACAAATATAGCTTTCCAGAATTTTAAAAATTGATAACATCAATAAAACCAGCTTTAAACACTAAAAATAGGACTATAATACACGAGGACGTGAGAAAATCAAACACCCAAAAAATAAAGACAATATTGAAAAGGATGTAAATCCACCTTCTTTTACAAGGTAAGCACAGAGCAGGCACTAGTATTTGCAAGGAAACTAGATAATACTCAGGCGCACGTGATAAACAACTTCCTATTTAAAGACAGAGGACAGATAGACCGGTTTCTTACAAGGCTGACAGTTAACTGGAGACTTTATGCAATGGTGATTTAATTATTTATTCGGAGTATTGAGTATATAGGTACTGTTATGCGTGTTCTGTTGGTGCCAAGTTACCAAGACAACGTGGATGAAAGAAATGGAAAGAAAACTGTCTTCTTGGCGCGAGTAGGAGTATGCCTAATTTCAACAGCATATGCTTTCAGATGTTTATACGTACTTACGTATTTTTTCTCATGGGGTTTTGCAGTGACTACTGCACGTCTAGTACGTCTACATTTCTTGTCTGCAGACTCTACTCCGTTCGTTTTTGGGAGAGTGATTCGTCGGCTAATGATGTCATCAACTACAGATGGAATGCTGTTGCCCTTTTAAAGGTTATCCATCTGTTTACAGACTATACAAGTCCGACCTGTATCCCACAAGGCAAAGGCTTTCCTCTTAGACTTTTCTGAATAATTGTTCACACCCGTTCGATACGGTTCCGTGCCAAACCGAATTGAACATCAAACAATGTTATCAAAATACACAAATTCAAAACCAGAATATTTTGTCAGTTTAAATAAAGGAGACGACCGCCATTCTTCCGACAGCTATGTATATGCTGTCGGAGGCAATGCAAATTAGTGACTGAAAATGTGTCACTTTTGTGGCGACAACCTGTCGAATGGTTGTGAAAAGTTAAACAGTGCTCCATATGAGTGTCAAGTTCAAAAACAGACATTTAAACCATCCCAATAATAACAAAAAAATGTTTCTTTTAAATATAAAAGCTTTAAAGCTATGACATCATGCAGAGAGGTCACTCGTATCAAGTATTGACCTCGACAGATGTCATTTAATGGAATCGGCTGGGTCAAGTCTGTAAGAACGCCTTTAATACCTTATCTCTGGTCTTATTAAGGATAAATAATAACTTTGTGAATGTAAAAGGAAGTATCAGGCTTGCTATGAGTATGCTGCATGGATGACGTAATGCTTTTAAGATGCAAGATTAATAATTCTGTTGAATTGAACAGATTCATTTCCATTTTGGATTAATTGTGTGGATGATTTCATAGCTTGGTTTGATTTGAACTTGGGTTAGTCATCGTTTAACTTGTTTTACCATTTACTATTTTCTCTTCAGTTGAAGATGAGCTTCGTTTCATTAACAGAAATTTATACGACACTAATTTGATCAGCAACAAAGCCTCATCATCCTCTTTTTAGCCAAATGACGTTCCCAGCTGGACATAGGCCTCCCCCAACAACCGGCACTTCGACCGGTTCTGTGCTTCATTCATCCAGCGGATTCCTGCAGCCTGCACAAGGTCATCGATGGACATGACATGATCGAGGACATGATAGGCTCAAAGTGACCACGCAACAAGACACTATCCCAGATTCAAAGTCATTTTAGAAAATAAAACCTTTTATATAACTAAGGGAGAAATATCCTGCTAGTGTCTGCAACTCGTCATCGCTGGACATCAGTAGATTTCATACATAAGGTAACTCGCAACATCGTACGATGTTCCACAACGTTAAGAAGAAGTAATAGGACCTTCATGGACTGGTGAATACAAGACTGACAACACTGATTATATGCTGAATTTGGATCTCAAAGTGAAAGATAAAAAAATCGCGCTATAAGGAGTCGGTTACAAACAAACATAAAAGTGAAGCTAATATAAAGCGTTTAAAAAGGTTGTTGTCAAAATACTCAAAGTCAAAGCATTTATTCATAAAAAGCACTTTTGAACGTCAATTTTCGATTTTCGTGCCTACAGTCGATATCATTAGAGCTCTTATCGCTAATGCTTCTCATCATCACGATAACACTACACTTGAAACATAATCCATACAGTTTTATTAGTTTGAATAAGTTATCGTTATCAACTTTATAGTAGGGAGATATCATGTTTAGTTGCATCTATTTGAACATTAATGACAGCGTGCATCGGTTCTCAGGCATATGATATGGCATTATCAGGTATCAATCCCCAATGGTAGGGTTCCTTACGAGGCAGGGATTTATTTGTAGCCGTAGTTTGGTCAAAACTGTCACCTACTTTAATGCAGCTATGCAAACGCTATATAACCAATTAATCTGGCATAGACTCCTGAGAATAAGGTATCTTTAATCCTACTAATATTATAAACGCGAAAGTTAGTATGTATGGATGTGTGGATGTTTGTTCCTCTTTCACGCAAAAACTACTGACCCGATTTAGATGAAATTTGGCACACAGATAGTTTATAACTTGGAATAACAAATAGGGTACTTTTTATCCCGGTAGTATGTTCCCGCGGGATATTTTCCGACCTCCACGCGGGCGAAGCCGCAGGCGAAAGCTAGTGCTTCATATATGGTTCATATAAAATTCCGGAAATTATCTTCATCTTCGGTTCGGTTCGACTGGAAATCGCAGCATAGTTGAAGAAAGCCTGGCCCTACAGCTGATGATGATATAACTGGATCGCTCTAACACTAAAACACTCTAGTTTTCATATTGCAGGGGTCAGATTGCTATATTTTATGATACTCAAGCAGCCGTCGAAATTATAGTGAGCGTTGAAACAAATCCTAAGAATATAAATAATGATAATGATTTTCGGAACACCAACCCACAGCTACCATTACATACTATATAATACAACTGTGCCAGTAATGTCCTTGTCAACACTTGACTTGATGATCGTACACCTACGACTGAAATTAACTATAAATGTGAACGAGCATTGGACAATAGTCGGTTAGACTCGTTTAATATTAATCGAGTCAGGGGTCAGGTTGGAGCTATTAGACTGAATGTGGATGTTTATGGTCAAAGAACTATTGATGTTGTTGCTATTTTTCAGCTTATGGAGAGAATCAGAAACTTCAGATATAAATCTGGCTTTTATTTTTTAAATATGTAATATAAAACTATATTTATAGTGTTTTGTTTGGTAAAACTGATCAGTTGCCGCATACGAGACAAACTGTGACCTGAAATAGCACAGGACTGGTGCACTGAGACAGTGAGGTGAGGTCGCGGTAGACCGCATAGGAGATGTTGCTGTGAGCTGAATAGAATCCGTAGACACTGTAAGGAGGACGCAAGTACTCGCAAAAGATGGAACGAGTTGATGGAGGGCTTTGCCCCAGAGTGGGACAGCGTAAGCTGGTATAAAAACCGGCCAAGTGCGAGTCGGACTCGCGCACCGAGGGTTCCGTACAAACCTGCAGGTATTCACGGTTTATGCATAAGGTTTATGTTTATGAAATTAAATGTTTTTTTGTTTTAATTTTTATATTTGAGTTGACTGAATGAAAGGTAAATTGTGGTTTACGATTTATGACGTATTAAAAAAAAAACTAATAAAGTATTAGATATCTCTCGAGATTCGTAATAAAACGAACAGTCCATTTGTGAATTTAATAAAGTTGTTTTCAGAACTTGAGTTTTAGAACCACCAGGTTTCAAAATTACAGTTCTTTCTGAATCACTTGTTTCATCTACAATTTGGATTACTCACAAAATCTGACCCACCTTAACTCAATCCATTACAAAACAAATATTGCGTAAGTTGCTGGTTACGATACTCGAGCCTGCTGGTGGGCGGATGGGTATCAGAATGCCACCGCCCGCCCACGTCCTGCCCTACCACTGGCTATTTAAGTAGTTACGTGGTGTTCAATCGGTGGCTTATTAGCTTAAGTATATATATGGATTTGTAAATGAGCTCTTAACTGTTATTTCTTACGGTAGCAATCAAATACCTCAATAGTAACTGTAATGAGATTTTTATTAAATGTTCTATTTGCATACATAGAAATCGTTTGTCTGAAGACAATCTTGGTTCCTGGAATGCACCGGATACATCCAGTGACGAGGCAAAATCTTTTCCATCAATCGACGCTTCGTTTCCTTGAGTGTCGTCACCAGCCCCTATACTTATAGATTAAAGTAAATTGCCTTAAATAGAATCACTGGTCACGGTATAGGGGAGATCATTTATTGAATCAACAGCTTGTACCATCAACACAATTTCTTCTTCCCCCGTATCAACATAAACTATGAGTAGCCGAGCTAAGAAAATAAATCAATCAGCAAGGTTGTGACTGGGATGTCCTCTATCCATGGTACCATCAGCTGAACGACGGCTAATGCTGGACATAAACTTCTTACAGTCATCGCCATATCAACCGGTCGTACTTCCCGTATCCAGTGGATTCCCGTTCCCTACACCTGCGGGGTAATTGCGTAACTCACTATTATCAGTAGCAATGATTTCATTTTGAGAGTTCAACAACATTCGTTGCGTTGTTAGGCAAACAATTTTATCTAACATATGATGAAGCATTGGATTAGCATTGACCTTCAAAATGATTCCGATTGGTAGTGTGTTACGCAAATACAGTGTTCTGGTTGATAACTGTGTAGTTACGCAATAATCTTTCTGATACTGTTGGTAGAAAGACGGCTATTGTCCGACATAGACATTTTACAAGCATCGCTACATCTACCACTTCTGTGCATCCCGTATCTAGCGAACTCCTGCGATTATCAGCAGGTCATCCATCCAAGTTGTGCGATAGCTCGGTTTGTGTAGCGACAGATGTAAGTTGGCTTATTCAATACTCATCATCATCATTTCAGCCGAATGACGGCCACAGCTGGACATAGGCCTTCCCCATTTTGGGGAGGTTTGCTATAATCGACACGTTTGGCAGGCGGATTGTCGATCACAGTATGGTGGTAAAATGCATAGAGAACGCTGCTGCCCATTCTCTAGTAAGTCCCTTAGTTGTGTTTTACTACCCATGGCAAGAAATGGGATGGTACTATGCTTTACATCCGGAACCACACGGATATATCCAATAGTTGAGGTAAGTTAAAGTATTGTCAGCTCTAACATCTTCGATGAATTCAGAAGTTCAAGGACATCACGTAATTTACTTAATTGTATCATTGTTTAAACTTGTCGAATTATCGCATTGTACTAGGCAACCACATTGTACAATCATTTTATCGGCTTTAACACTACATGCAAGTGCTTGTGCTACTTGCACGTGTCTTAATATGAAGTGTGACTGTGACTACGAATATTTCTAGTGTATTTTATTTCTTCAGTCTGAGACTCTGACGTATACCAATGGAATGGGGCTGATTCTCTTAGACTGGATAATTTTTAGGATCCATTAAAACAGTCTCCATAATTTGCTACTAACGATGTCGAACCCAAGTCAGCTGGAGCAAAGATAATTTCTACAGATGGGGGTTCACAGACGGCTCAGATCTCAAGTGCATATGCGGCACCTCCCCACAGACAATGACCTACAGTACCTTCCATCCTGCGCCATATGTCCTGTTACCTGTGCATTTAGACATGACTGCGTCAGTGAGTAGACTTTGGGCACCTTACTTTTAGGCCAAGGCTGTTTTAACTTTTTGCCAGCGATACGCTAAGAAGAAGACTACATATTATCGTCATTTCTCTTGGTATGTCGATTCTACAATGCATTCTGGTAAGGAAGCCTCGTCAATACCCTACCCACTGACCAGAACGTTTTACCACGACAGAAGCTATTCTTCAATAGTTCCTGAAGAGTGGCTACCTAGTATTATCGGACTACTGCAATACCTATATATGCCTCTAGCCGACTACTTACAGTAGGGTAACTGTGTAACACACTAACAGTAGCAATGGCATACCATTTTGATGGTTCAACAACATTCATTACGTTATTTACGTCGCTAAGCAGACAAATTTTTCGAACACATGATGCAATGGATTACAGGATTAGTAATATCGTTCAAAATGATCATATTGTAGTTAGTAGTGTGTTAGGAAATTAGGATGATTTGATTGATGACTGTGAAATAACTGTTAAAGTGTAAACAATTTTTTCAGATAATACTCTGACAAGTATTGTTTGAAAACAGTCTAGCCTCTACGCTGACTAATACTTACATTATATTACGATTTATCTATTCAGCTCCAGAATTCAGCTCATACATACGTGCAAATATTATGTACAGTTTCTGGTATGCTCCAAATAGCCGTGAAGGTTAAATTTACATTCGAAAATAAGTTTTTTATAGAGCAATGAGACTGGAATGTTTATTGAGAACTGTAAGAATGAAAAGTTTCTTGAGATCGAGTGCAGTTTAACGATTTTCCTTAAAAATTGCTCGGATTAAATTAATTTTCGCCAAAAGCACACCGGAGGAGATTCCACACTTGTCTTTATTTTTTTCTAATTGAAATGACTAGGCGTTAGGTCATTATGTATGATTAACCTGTATTCCATTCCTTCCTTTTCTCAGTATTGCAAATAAAATACTGATCTTGTGTAGAAGATTTAATAGGTTGCAGAAATATGTGGAGGTCTACCATCAGGCTTCGGTACGTCGCGTAAAAAGAAGGTGAATTTCGTCGTCGATATTTTTTGCGGTTTAAAATAATGAACTTGGTTCGCCCAATGTTCTTCACTTTCCATAAACTTAATATAAGCGCAGAAGAAACAGCTGTTTCAATATTAATTCCATCTCTTCAAAATATAAGTCCACCGAATCTTCCAGTCCCTTTTCATGAGGGTTAAGCGTCTTAAAAATAACGAAATGAATAATAGAAACTAACAAAGTACCACTAGATTTGTCACGAAACTCGATCGTTAAAACATATTTAGTTGCTATGGGAGTTTTCAAGAAACGTCCAAAATAGACCGGCGGATGTGCGAACAACTCCTACGCATACACCTTTACAAATAATCTTCTGTCTCCTTCTCGTATAGAATGTTGTTGATTTGTCCGTCTCTATCTTCTCACCTATGTAGGTGATCTCAAGGAGATTCAGTTCGTAAAAACAGTTTATGAATGAGTGTTAAAGTGTTCAAGCGTGGGTTGAGGTGATCGATTGGCATTAATTAAGTAATAATACTGTGACAACAGCGCCATGATGGATTTAATTAACAGATAATGTACGAAATAAAACGTTTTGCTGTTTAATTCTCATGATTGTAACTGTTATTCAATTTGGAACCCTCTCTGTTTGGTTTTGGCACTCATATCGTTACTAATGGCATTCTCATGACAAAGGCAACGTGTGCTAGGCTAGTTAAGTAAAAGTTGAAGATATTCGATTCAGCAAACCTGACTTTCTTGATCCTTAATAATGAATGAACAGTGGTTTTCCACGAAATGAACGTAACTAAAGTCAATAGGGCCTTAATAGCTCAGCAAAGCAAGAAAAAGGGAATAAAGGCAGATCTAATTTTTTTGCCAGCAATTCGTTACTATTATATTATAAGCCTGTATAACGTCTAAAACAAGTAAAAAGATAACGCTCCATAGATAATCCATTTTAGCAGCAAGCATAACATTTTTATGACTTCATTGTATACCAACAGAATGCCATCAGAAAACCAGTTTCGAGACGGACGACCGACAAAACCGCGAAATCGCGATTTTCTAAACTTTTTATACTGTTTTTGAAATATTTTAGGATCTATATTAGGTATGCATATTTTTTGCTCGTCGTAGACATCTTGATATATACATATGTATATTTGTATGCTAATGTCTTTGTTAATTATAAATTCTAAGATGAAGTAAAGAAGCGTAAAAACTCGTATTCTCATCAATGAGATCATCATAGTCTTCATCATTGCACTGCTTTATCTAAGATTGTTCATTGTCAATTAACATGATTGTGATAAATTGACAATTAAGCTTGACGACATATGAAGGACGATGGTGGAATTTCATGCGACTGAAGCTATATCTCAGAATTCCGTGCGGATTACACTTAATTGGAGATCTCTGCAGATTCAGAGCGATGGTTTTATCATGATGTACATGGATTTGTTATATACGACAAGCAGCTCTTCTCTAACAAACATGAATATTTATTACAAGTCCCAAAACAAGCCCTTGTGGTACCCTAACAAGTTTTGTATTTGTTTCCTCAATTATGGAGCAATAAGTTGATCGTTTTGGTAGATATTATGAATAGAAATATTATCACGCTGTCCACTACAGAGTACTACATATTACTAGTTTTGCTGTTGACCATGAATGACAAAAAGTGCACTTAAATGCCTCAGATCATACTTTTTAATTAATGTAGTTTCAGCAAAAAAATTATACTTCATTAACCATTCAAATAGGAGTTACGTCATTTAATTAAAAAGACTCGTAAATAGTATGATAGAAGATAATTTGCTCATTGGCGCTTACATACAAAACCAAGGTTATCTGCCTGTCTGGCCCCGCAAAAAAATTAATTTGGTGCATGCAAAACATGAAAGACTGGTTTTAGATATTATAACATATTATCAAGCCTGTTTCACCGAAGAGGTAGGTAGGGGTGTCTAGCAACAACCAAATTCTGCCAGATTTATTTTATATCTTATGTATTTGGAAGCGGTCCTATTAGCATCAACAGGATACCGGTAGAACATTAAGACTTCGGGCTGCTACTTAGAACTGCCAATTGGATAGGAAAAACTCAAAGACACTGACAAATTAGAGATCAATTCCAAGAGCCCATATTTACTTAGCAGTCATTCTTGGAACCAGTAAACCAACGACGTTATCTTATTTATATCCTATGTAAGTATACTATATAATAAATCAGTATTACATAGTTTTAGTATCTTATCATGATCATTAGTATCGTGTGGTGCCGGACGTAAAGAATAACACCACCCCATTTCTTCCCGTGGGTGTCGTAAAAGGCGACTAAGGGACTTACTAGTAGACAATGGGCAGCAGCGTTCTCTATGCATTTTACCACCATACTGCGATCGCCAACCCGCCTGCCAAGCGTGGCGATTATGGCAAAGGCTCCCCCAAATTGGGGGAGGCCTAAGTCCAGCAGTGGACGTCTTACGGCTGAAATGACGATGATGATGATGATTACATAGTTTATTGAAAACTTCGTCATAAGAGTAAGCTTAGATTGTTTGATCATATTGAGAGGATGAATGAAAGGTGACTAACAGCAGGAAACTGGGTGTGTAAATACGAAAGGGGACGCCTTAAGATGACTAAAGTGACCTTATTAGTGATGTTCTCCAGAAAGGTCAAGTGCGTAGGACTTGCAACCGACGTGCGAATATGATTAAATGTAAGGCTGTAAACGAGGCAAAAGGTGTTTGTAAGGAAGGATCGTGAGAATCCATGAGAAGAAGGCGTGATTTTATTTATGTATGTTTTATGTATAAGTCTTGATAAGAAGAATAGAAAATATTTCATTTTAATGGAATTTTGATTGTTCACAATCTCAATCGCGTTTGGTTGAATGGAACCGTTAGGCGAAATTAATAAGATTATGAATAGAATAGGAAAAGATATATGTGTATCATAAAGTTGCTGGCATTGTCCATTGTGAATTGGTGATTGTCTGATAGAAAAAATCATGCAGACGATATATATCACTTTACATGAGATTTTTACAGAATAGCGGATAACGGAGGCTGGCCTTATTGGTCAAAGAACCACTTCAGTTACACCCAAGACATTAGTAGCAGCAAAAACAGAACAAAGAGCAAACGAATTCCGAATTTCTATCGCTCTCGCAAGCGGAATCCAGAAATAACATTTTGTGTTGAAACAATTTACTCCAAAATAAAAACACAATTTCACCAAAGCTGTGCCAAAATTCTTAAGCACGTACTTTAAAAGTAGACAACTAGATTTTAACGTGCAATAGAGAGAATTAATGTGTGACGCACTGGAAGCAGCTTGATCTGAATCTAACTTTATTAATAGACCGAAGATGATAACTGGGAAACAAATAATAGACTTGGTCTTTTGAATCATCACTTTTCTGGTCTTCAGAATAAGTCTTACGATCCTTTAAACTGTTACCTTTTGTTTTTACGAAATCTGCATCTTCGATCGAGAATCACTTGTCAACAGTCTTTAGGTCTTCAAGTGTAAAACCAACGTGATCAAAATAAACGATAGTATTGAATCTAGACCAGGCTAGTGCAGACGTATGATGTAACTTCCTGATGAAACCACGGATATGAGCAGCCCCAGTTGGCAGCCGCAGGCGCAGGTAACAGAAATAAACTAATAGTATCACTAATTATAGTCCAACACGTCATTTCGGGGAACACACATGAATTGGCATTATGTTTTGTAGTTTCTTTGTTCTTTCTCAGTTTGAATCAGTGTTTATTTATGTAATGTCACCGTTTTAGTCGCTTATAGAATTCGAGTTAGATGTTTTAGAATTACGCCTTACAATTTATGTAATAATGTCTGTGGAAACGAGTTTATTTTTTGTTCATGAGAGTTGTCTATGTTGTTTGCCTTCGTTATTATAAGTATTATTCTAGTGACATTTGACTTAACACTTGTATTTTTGTTGGCAGACTTTGTTTTTACAAAACGTAATTGATTTTGTTTCTTAATGTTTCTAGCATTTGCAAAACCACATACTTTTGTGGTTCTTCGAGTCTAATACCAAAAGGGCTACATCTACATCATTCGTTCCTCATAGTCATAACCGTAATTCAACCAGCATGTTAAATGTTTATCCACAGTTTGAAGAAGACCCTGACACAAATAGTTATTAGAGCCGTAACAGCCGAGCTAACTAATGTATTCCACGTACAAGACTAGACACCGAATGACCTTTTGAGGATTCGAGGAAAACTAACGCCGTATATTCGCAAGGTCATAAATATCTTTTAATGGTCCTAAGGAAAGAATACTAATATGTTACTGACAGTAATAAAGATCGTGGAGCGAATATTGTTGAATAACAGAACTTAATGCTCTGTATACAGTGGTAGCAAACGCCGCGCCGATCTCAAATCTGTTTGCAATTCGACGTGCTATTTTCAACAGCTAATTTATCAAAGTGGTATTCGGAAAGTGCGTCAGACTCAGAATGTTTCAGAGGACTGTATTTCGCAGCTTTGTGCAACCAATTTGATATCATAAACATGGAAAGCATCATAGTACAAATAACTAGTTCTGCCTCTACCGTCATGTCTATCACCACTTTCCATCTTATGATTTATTCAGCAGGAGATCTTTGGAAGGTGCTCCAACGTTATTGAACTTCTTACCTTGAATTCTGATAACAAAACCTCGGAGGCCGCAAATTCTTAATGGATAGTCTGGCGAAGCATCAAATCTAGTGTTTTGGGACAATCGCCAAAAGTGTTTCCTAGATATTCGTCAATAGTAATATTGGATGAAATGACGGCACGACATGATTTCATTTGTTTGGACTCAAATGTTATGTAAATTTATTTCACCTCGTGGATAGAGCAAGGACATTGAATCAACTATAATTTTACGCTCTTGGTCATTGTTCCCAGCTTAGCTTCACAGGTTTCTGGTCTTAAGCTCCAAATCGATAAAATTTACATAAGAGCTGGTACCACAAATCATATGTTAAATATTACATTGTATTTCAGCACTCACGCCTTCGTCATTTCGACCCACGTCAATTGAATTGTAAAGAATATTTCGACAATAAATCGTCTCATTAGCGCAAAAAGGATTGTGTATATTGAAGCTCTTAAGAATTACATAAACATGCCACTTTCTATTTGGAGACGACAACCTTGCAATGAGTTAATTAAACCAATTTTATATTTGGATGCTTGCTTGGATTTAATTTTAATATCATCAGCGACGTACGCAATACTTACTGTCACCAATTCACCAGCGAAAGTTTTAAGGTACTTCATTGCTTTGATCTGGATTTACTCTTCAGCTCTCCAAAATAGATTTTAATATACCAATCCCTTGTTCGTTCAAGTTTGTCCTCAAATGATTCTAAATCATCATCTGCTCAGCCTTTTCCCAGCTACTTTCTGGTCGGCTTCCAATCTAACTAGATGCAGCTGATTACCAGTATTTTACACGGAGCGACTGCCTATGTGACCTCTACAACTCAGTTACTGGGTATTACGATAACCCTTGGTAAGACTGGTTGTCAAACTTTCGGGCTTCTGACAGCCCGTAACGACTATCTAAGAACAGCCGGGACCGGGAGCAACTGTTAAACGTGCTTTCTGAGGCACAGAGAGGTCTTGGTATGTTAAGATCCTTGTAAGAGGAGCTTAACCTAATCGATCGATCTGTGCTGTTGTTATTGTTAGCCACAGACCCTCAAAGTATCCTCACTGTTGGTATTTAAAATTGACAAGACCTTTCAAGAAGCACTTTTTCGTCATGTTGGTTGACTTTGTGTCCATTGAATTTGTATTTAAAAACAACATGACGTATTCCACTGACGTACTCGTATATGGCAAAATAGTATTAGTTTTCCTCAATCACATCAATGGAAGGAATGACGATTGACGATGGCTGCCAGGACACAGGAAACTTACGTCACACGATAGACATAAGTCTATTTCTCACGCCAATGGAGAGGTAGTTCTTGGAATACGAAATGATGCTGTCACTACTCAATGTCATAGGACCAGTGTTACTTACCTAGGTGACTGTATAGTAGGTTGTTTTGATTTTAATAGAGTTTGAAGGATTATTTCCAGGTATAACGGATCTTCGAGGAAGGACTGGTCATTCATTAGGTGGACAATGGACATAGAGTGAATTCCACTAATATAGATTATATAAGATTAAAAATCGATCAAATCGGTAGACTTATTGAAGATAAACTTCTTAGGTGGCGATTTGATGAGTAGACTAGTATTTAGAGTGAAATTTCAAGGACGCACATGCGTCATGGTTAGACACATTTCGTAACATCATCAGAGCAACGAAAGGTATTAATATTATAAATTTTTAAGAAGTGTCACTGCTGCTTTGTGAAATAGCGTTTTTTTTTTTTAAGAATAACTTATCTACCAACCATAATGAGGGCATTACTCTGTTTTAGTTAGATTCGCATTAAAATTCTTCTCCAATCCGTATTTCCGTTATTTCAAGACTAAAGTATTACAAATTCCGGCTAATACCTCAATCCGAGTATGATCCACGTCGATGGTCAGCAGTGGAAGTGTGCCAAGTTTTAATATTAGCGCCCTGGTTGGCTGATGTCATCGGCACTGCAGTGTTTACTCACGGAATCGGTAACATATTGTTTTTGTGTTCTCGTGATTAGCGGGGGCATGAGAAATGTGGAGAATTGAGGACGTTCACATTTGGGAGCAGGTTATGAGCTACCGGCTTTTGTTTAGCAAGTTAGAGTTTTGAGAATGTTGAGGTTGGCTCTGAAACCGGTTTGAGAGTTTGTCATCATGTTTTTACATTATAATAACTAAGTTATTAATTGCCGAGGTATTAAGCAGTGGTGTATTTAGGTTGTTTCACCAATCGACACAGAAACGCCTTTAATTAGGTAGGTGTAAGTATCAAGAAATCGGTGTAAAGGAATAGCCAAATGGTAGATACGGAACGATTGGCTTTATGAACGATAGAGATGTTTGAGTCGTTTTTCCAGGTTATGCAGAAGACTCCGCTGAATAAGACCCCCATTGGAATCTAAAGAGTCATAAGAAACAGGGTGTAAAGTTCACAAACCTCCATTGAAAAGGGAGAATCCTCCGACCAGACGGATATGGTGTCTGGTGACATTGTATCTATGCTAGTAGCGTGGTAATTTCTAGTTGCGCGATGCAAGATTTTCCGTGACATCAGTGTGATGCGTAATTCAATAAAACTTTAACAACAAACATTTGAGTCAGCAGTTTTGTACTAAAGGTCACATAATACTACATAAGTAAATACCCAAGACAGCAAACAATAACAGAACTGAAAAAACCATCTGTGGTAACATGAATGAGTACAATTCTGACTCATAAACCTTGCGGTTAAGTCCACAGCTGCCGAAGGCTAAATTAATCTTAAATTATGACAAAAACATTATTTTCACAAAATAGTGCATAAACAAATTCACGAATAAGATGATCTTATATGCTGACGCACTCCCTGCGGTTTCCAATACGTTCTCATACTCAACGTTTTGTAATTCACCAAAATAGCCAGTGAGCAATGCAAGATTGTGTAAACGAGAACTCTAGAGGGCTCTAAGGATCCTGGAATGATGACCAAAGAGGTGTTGTTTTGAATAAGAATAAAATGTTTTACGTTATATTTGTTAAGTTTTCATTGATTGATCGCGAGGAAAGTATGTGTCAGTCAGTTGGGATAAAATAAACATGAATAAATTGCTGGACCGAAAAAAAAAACAAAACCTAAGTAAGTAAACCTTGAGTTCAATGGTTAACGACCCTGGAAAAAGAGTAACGATATTTTTTTCTCCAGATGCTAAAGGCCTAAAGGTCTTCAGAATAAATTATTATGATAAATTTTGTCCTCCTAGTTTTGGGGTAGGTAAATATTTCAAGGAAGAAATACGGGGCTATATGGTAGGTTGAAACGTTGACGTCACATGCTGCTGACGACGACACGTCCACTGCGGCCTCCCCCAATTTGGGGGGTTTGCCATAATCGCCCCGCTTGGCAGGCGGGTTGGCGATCGCAGTATGGTGGTGAAATGCATAGAGAACGCTGCTGTCCATTCTCTAGTAAATTCCTTAGTCGCCTCTGACTCCTACGGTAAGAAATGAGATGGTGTTATTCTACACGGAACAAGAAACTTTGAATGATAGGTAGGTAGTTCTAATAAACATTAAATGTCAATCATTAAGATAGGTATAATGAGTAGACGATTCATACTGACGGTTATTGACTAATAAATCTGTCATTCATTATGTAAAGTAAAAACCCTATGTAAGTCATTCGTCTCAGCCGTAATATCCAAAACAATGCTACACCTACGTGACCACCACCATGTCCCATAAACATGACTGCGTTACGAAGTACTGGTTCGATTCCGTTTTTGTCATTCGGCTACGCAACCTTGCGACAGGTCCACTCAATCTGTGTGGTTCTTTCCTTAAAACACTATTTCTGACACCAATGTACATGATCTTCCCAAGATTATGTCTGGACTTTAAAAGAAATGGTGACCTCTGTGTTTATTTCGGCCTTTATTCTCAGATTCGTCAGATAGGAAACCTCAACCTCGTCTAGTTTTAAAATAAATTGACGAGTAAAAGTCGAGACTACATGCTCAGCAGCAGCGCTTGCGACCACTAGACTTACGAGGCAGTCTAGTCTGTGCTTGGCAGGTCATAACAACAATATTGAATGGGCGATACAACACCTCGGTCATTTGGTCAATCTCTCGCATATTTTTGTAGGTTAATTTGTGTGTGTTAAAACCACCCACGTTTTATAACCTTAAGCTATCATAAATCCATATTTAAAACCAGTAAATGTATGATTTACAACGAAAACATTGGTGTAGGTGTCAATATAAATATGGCCTTAAATGCCGAAGGATCTGCCCACCTTATTGAAACAGCTGTCGTCGTGGGGGCGACAGGAAACGTAGTATAAAGTAACATAGACCTACATAGACAAGTTTGATTACTTTAATTTCCATATATTTATGAAACGATCTTTAACAGTTGTTAAGGGTAGTTAGAACCCCAAAAGATTGACAACAAGTCTTACCAAGGGGTATCGTGTTACCCTGTAACTGGGTTGTGAAGGTCAGATAGACAGTCGCTCCATGTAAAATACTGGTATTCAGCTGCAGCCGGTCAGACTGGTAGTTGACCACAATATTGTTGGAAATAAGATAGACAGATTGATTTTAATGCTATAATGAAGGAGATGGGCACATGGAGCTCAAATGGAGTTGTGCAGGACGTCTGGCAAGGTGCAATGATAAGTGGGGTCAGACTGTGACAGAGTGGCATCCAAGGACTGGAAAAACGACGGTGAGATGGGTGGATGACATTATTACCATCGCGGTCAAAACCTGGATGACACAGGAGCACAGGACCGTGGGGATAGGCACATGTAAAGAGAGGCTTCTAGGAAAAAATGGGTGAAGTCGGGCTGTGGATGAAGATGATGATGACGAAGGTGATAAAAAACTGGAAAGAGGACACCCTTGCTCGGGAGAAATGGAAGTAAAACTGATCGGATTTCTGCACTAACATTGTAAAGTGCAGTTTCTTTAGATCTGTAATCTATACTAATATTACAAAGCTGAAGAGTTTGTTTGTTTGTTTGGTTGAACGCGCTAATCTCAGGAAATACTGGTCCGAATTGAAAAAATATTTTTGTGTTAGGTAGCCTATTTATTGAGGAAGGCTATTGGCTTAATGAAACGCTACGATCAAAACAAAAGGAGCGGAGCAGCAACGAAAAATTGACGAAAACTGGCGGGCAATTTGATGCGACGGGAAGTGTCAGGGGAGCAAAAATTTGACGCGGACGAAGTCGCAGGCAATAATTAGACTTTTATCTGTTCTATTCCACAGATGTTTTGCGGACACATTGAGGTCAATATTAAATTATTAATTAGCTGATCTTATTAGTTGCCTCTTTGTCGGTTTTAGATAACTTCATATAACTTCATACTTGTATAATTATTAATTAATTCACTTCCATGTTATTCTCACTTTGACAGACGTTAACTAATTAAATATGTTTTCTCTGTGGCAACAACAAGCAACAAGTCTGGCAACCAGTATTACCAAGGGGTGTCGTGCTAAACATTACTGGGTTGTGAAGGCAGTCGCTCCTTGTAAAATACTGAAACTCAGTAGTCGACCCCTACATATTTGGGAAGAGGCTAGGCAAACTATACAATACAATACTCTTGGGATTCTGGTCCTAAGTTCCTTTAGCCAAGATTCAATTCAATACCTTTCGTATCACATAAGGGGTCATCCATAAATTACGTCACACGTTAAGGGGGAGGGAGGGGGTTGACGAAGTGTGACATTGTGTGACAAGAGGGTGGGAGGGGTCCTAAATTTCGTGACGTCACATTTCAAAATCTATTTTAATCGAACTAGGAACTTTTAACGAAAAACTCAAAAAACTTGCAACTCTAACAGTAGAGATATAAGGTTCAAATTTCTTGCAATGTTTGATATGATGTTAATTTTATTAAAAAATCTTTTAAATTGAAATAAAACTAATTTCGGAACTGCTGTTTTAATTCAATAATTATTTTTAGATGTAAAATATGTGACGTCACACAAGGGAGGGGTGGTCTCATAAGTGACCAGCAATGACAAGGACGGGGGGGGGAGGGTCAAAAATCATGAAATTCGTGTGACGTAATTTATGGATGGCTCCTAAGAATAGTGCTTATAGATATAATTCCTTCTTTATTATCCTATTTTAGTCCTATGGTCATGTTGAGAGAATGAATAAGGGGCGGTTAACAAGGCAGATGTGACTTGACACGCCGGAAGGGGACGCCCTAGGAGAACATATAGTGACCTTATTGGTGATGTTCTTCAGAAAGGTCAGGTGCGTAGTACTGGCAACCGGCGTGCGTGTATGACCAGAGGGGTAATTGCGTAACTTGCTATTAGTAGGAATTGGTTTCATATTGATAGTTAAACAACATTCATTGCGGTATTTACGTTGCTGAGCCGACAATTTATTCGAACAAATGACGCAATGGTTTCGAAATAATTTTCAATCTCATTGAGATTCTGATAAATAGTGCGTTTCGTAATAAGGGTGCAGATGAAGCAAAAAAGATCGTAGCAGATGGAAATGGAGTTCTGTAGTTTCTGCCTACCCCCATTGAGAAAGGTGTGTTTATGTTTAGCGTCGGCCACTTGCATGAGGGTCATTAATCTCCGTAAGTGCTGATTAGTGAAGCATCACTTAGTGAAACTCACGATTCCTGACGTCACTGTCGATACGGTAAATATAGGTACCTACCTTAATTGTACGGTAAAGGACTCTCCCTTCTGCCAGGGCCGCAAGATTTGTTCGAAAGAGATACCGTGGCCCTGGCATATGGGCAACTGAAGGAACACGGGTGAGTTTCAGTCAGTAAAAGTCTTACACGCCATTCCGCTCCATCCTAGAGCGGGAGACGTCATTTGATTATTTCCCAACAAGAAATAAAGGACTCTCTCTTACCTCTTTTTTAACCGACTTCAAAAAGGAGGAGGTTCTCAATTCGGATGTTTATAAAAAAAAATTATGTATGTTCGGCCATAACTCCGTCATATATAGACGGATTTGCAAAATTCTTTTTTTGTTTGAAAGAAGTTTATTCCGAAATGGTCCCATATAAATTTCATATAGATCTGATGATGAGTTCCAGAGATAGAGACCGGAACTCTTTAAAAAATGACAGCAAATCAACCGCGATTTCTGCAATCGCATAAATATGCATTGTTTGTTTGGAATTAGTGCGGGGTGGATACCACAACTAAAAATTTAAAAATAAAAACTTTTTTACAAAAAAAAAACAACCGACTTCCTTAAAAACACTACAAAGCGAAAAATAACTTTAATTTCGGAAGTCGGTGGGAAAAAAACCATAAATACAGATCCTAAGACACCGACTTCCGAAATTAAAGTTATTTTTCGCTTTGTAGTGTTTTTAAGGAAGTCGGTTGTTTTTTTTTTGTAAAAAAGTTTTTTTGACAATCTTGTCGGTCTAATGGTCAGAAACGTGAAAGTTGACCGTGAGTTTATGGGTTGGATTCCCAGGGCAGGCTAAGTCAGCCAAAGTGTGATCAATTCTGTTATTTAAAGAATGCCAATTCAATAATTGAGACCACTTATGGGTCAAGCAATATAAAAAACAACCGAATCTACAAGACGAAAAGAACAAGATTTTGTGAGTTTGTAATGTAGGGGATAAGGTATCTTCTGACTACTGCATACCTATTCATAAACGTTCGACAGGCTATCATATCCAAAATGACGCGTTTCTATAACCTGATTTGCCTTGCCGGCGACAGCAAAATCAGCTGCATTCCCTGCATCCCTATTTAGCTTAAGAACCTCCTCCACCTCTGCCTATCCTAGCTACTTCAAGCGTAATATTATGGTGACTTTAACAGTCTCCTACATGATCGGTAACCCTGAGAGAAATCAGGTTTTAGCTGTAGGATGTTATCAATATAGAAAGGCTTACTCGTACCTACTACCCATTTGTTTTGATAGTAATCTTTCAGACGCCGTGATCTTAAGGGACTACTCACGCTTATTCAGCTCTATTTAGTTTTTGCCCATAGAAAACAACGATTTTGGATGGAGACGCGTATAATTCTTGCCAAACTTCTTGGCCGCCCTGAAGTTGACTACAATGGCTGCGCAGTCGTAAATCTAATACAAAAACAGCACCGATCCGTGCCTTGCGCTTCGGAAAGCCAACTTCAGAGCGGCCAAGAAGTTTGGCGAGAGCTATACGCGACCGTTCTGGACGCACGCTACTGAATAAGTGTGAGTAGTCCCTAAAAGGGAAGTGCCGAGTAGACCGCGAAAATTCAATTTTTTTGTCATATTTTGGAATTTGACAATTGAAATATGAATCGCGACCCTAACACGTATGTATTAAAGTTAATCTTAATTATTAAAACCATCAATACAAGCCTCTCAGTTCATTTAAACCAATTCAATGACTATTTTATCAAAAAGTCCAGAAATACGTAAGACAGTTTCAATTTAGCGGGTTTGAGGGCCAAAGATGTTCCTTGTATCAAAAAGCTGTCAAATTTTGTTAAAATTATATCATATTCAGTTCAGGCTTATCTGTTATACTATAATTATGTTCACAATAAAATAGGTATGTTATGTAGATAGGTACAAATAAGATTGTAAATGGAGATAAACGAAGCATATACAAAGAACTTTTATATGTGTGTATTTTTATTAACTACTTAGCTACCATAAAAATAAATGTTTATAATGAATAAATGCTTTATTCAAATCCAGAGTTGTTTTTCTTGTTTTATCAAATAAGTACCTACCTAAAGCGACATATTTTATAGTTGCAATAAATCTTATTGGTTTAAATGTTCTATCAGAAAATTCTATTAAAACTCCAAACTCTTATTTGGGTTGGAATCACAACGCCTAGGTGAAATATGATGTCATTGCAAAAATCGCATCAAAATCTGTTTATTAGCATAAAATACAGCGTATTAGCTACTGCTTATTATTTAAAATCAAATACGTCTAATTTATTTAATACCTTATTTACCTACGCACATAAATCAGCGGTCTATCTAGTTAGATAAATAGGCACAAAATACCTAGCTTTACCTAAGTCTAAGGTACAATACTGTTAAGTAGAAAGTTTAATCCTATATCAATGCAACTCACAATATTGCACTTGAAAGTTAGCCGCGGGCAACTTAGATCGCACTTAGTAGCTACACGGCTTAGGACCTGCCTTACGCCATATTTGCCAAGATAACGGCTATACGAAGCCTTAAAAGGCTATACAAGTTATCTAGAAGAAAAATCGGGCACCTTTACAACACAATCATGAATTTCTCGAAGGTTAAAATCTCACGGAGTTATTAAAAATTAAAATTAAAACTCACCGTTTGTTAAAAATAAATTCACTGACACAACACTTCACTATTATTCACAGAGAACTTCTTATAACATTATTAGCACTCAATAACAACGATTATTAATTAACGATAGATTATATTTCGTTTTTAATTCGACAGTTCGTTTTTAAACTGCGCGAGAATGCGTTCGCGCGCGGAATGGAGTTGCGCGCGCACTTGTTGAACGACGCGCGGGAAAAGTTGAACGGAAATATCAAGTATCGAGTGAAGTACGCCCACGTCACGATTGGCTAACTTCGCGTCATTGAATTTTGAAAGACAATTTCTTAGAAAATCGAGTCAGTTTTATTTTGCTACTAGTTTGTTTCTAATATATTATTTTCTTTTTTCTAATTTGTTGTTAATATATTATTTTCACGCTTTTTTGATAAGATGGAAGAAAGGATATTTTATTATGTAATTTACAATAGGTGTGAAATGAGTTTTATTTGAGTAAATAAAGAAAAAGAATAGGTTTTTTTACAAAAACATTAACAAAGGTGAAATGGACCCCCCATTAAGAAAAAAAAGTTTTCCAATAAGATAATCTCTATTTTTATTACTAGAGAATGGGCAGCAGCGTTCTCTATGCATTTTACCACCAAACTGCGATCGCCAACCCGCCTGCCAAGCGTGGCGATTATGACAAAGCCCCCCAAATTGGAGGAGGCCTAAGTCCAGCAGTGGACGTCTTATGGCTGAAATGATGATGGTGATGATGATGAAGCTCTATTTTTTAACGCTATCTCTTGCATGAAGACCCAACATTTCAAATAGATATTTATAAGCATATATTGTATCGATATTCAATTATCGCACCAGTAAAACACGAGAAAAGGTAAAATAAAGCAGAAACCTCCTCTTCAGGCAATTACATGATTAATTTCTTACAAGCAGAGCCACTTGCACGGTATAAAAAACAGTATTTACCATTATGGTGTCTATTTACATTGTATTAGAAATTATTTTAAATTGGAAAATATCATAAATTTTCGTCATAATATTGTCTGTTTACAAAATATAAGTGTAGATGGCGCCCCAGATTATGTCAGTCGGTACGTCGTGAGTCGTGACTCGTGGCAGTAAGGCCACTGACTGCTTAGTTCGTTATTATGAAAAAAAACAGAGGGCGCTAAAATAAAAATTTTAAAAGACAAAATATTTCTTGTTGTCTTACGAAACAGAAACGATTTTTAGATAAGATTAATAGAAATACCACAGCATTTTATTATTTTAATAGAATTTATCATGACTGAATGCATTCAGCAACCAACCCTACTAAAACTATACCGTAACTCCACTAATCTCTTGCATCGAGAGGTCTGTGTCTCAGCCATAGAATCTCCGTTTTCATAAATGTATGGTCCGAACAGTCTCATTCTCTGACCAAATTCTGAGCAAGCAGTAAGAAAATCAAAGAAAATACTATCAATGAATTCAGCGACGAAAGATGGATAAACAGTGTTTATTATGATGGTTGAACTAGGACAGCGATTCTCAAAAATATTGTTTTAGTTCATTTTTAGCTCGTTATTTGAAAATAAATAATAGTTTAAAAAATAAAAATGCCATAGAAAATCAAACTAAAAACTAGAAAATAATGGAAAAAAGCATGGGGTGCTCTTTGAGGTATTTTTAACTGATATCAAGCACCCCACGCTTTTTTTCCATAAGTTTTCACCCGAAAAAAAAAACATTTGGAGAATGAGAACGAAGACCCTTTTAATTTTGTTTTATATTATTATTTTTTGTTGTAGCACTAGCAGCAACAGAAAGACACATTCTGTGAAAATTTCAACGGTCTACAAATCATGAGATACAGCCCACAGACATACGGAAACACGGGGAGGCTTAGTACGTACGGCCACCCATCGAGCTATGCATTTCCAATATAAGCTCTCATCTCATTATACGAAAAGCTTATACAATGCGAGGTCAGCTAAAACTGGAAATTTATAGCTTGACCCGTAACACGTGTACCTAATAGGGGCCCGTTGGTTACACTTCGGGTACTGATCCCTAAAAATATACTTAGGTATACGAGGTGAGATCCTAAATTTTTTGGGAAATCTCAATTCGGAATCACAAGTCACACTACTTTGATACAGGGCTCGGAAACGTTATTTAAAATAACGTTTTTAAAACGTTTCTAACCGTTCTTTGTAGAGCATTTTGTTCGGAACGAAAACAAAATGAGAACATTTTCAAAAACCGGTTTATTCCGCAGGACGCGGCCGCGCACGGCTTGCGGCGTCAAGCGTGATCTTGTGTAGTTAAATTAGGTACCGTATGTATTCATTTCATGACATCATTCATTCCGATGCGCTTACGTATTGATTGGTGATCCTCCTCTTTTTCAGTATGAAATGGTTGACTGTCTGGTAAACCGGTAATTGGATTCACATCTGAAATAAATATCATCATCATCATCATTTCAGCCAAAAGACGTCCATTGCTGGACATAGGTCTCCCCCAAGCACCGCCACTTCGACCTATTCTGTGCTTCTCGCATCCAATGTATTCCTGCGGCCTTCACCAGGTCATCGGTCCATCATGTGGGAGGCCTTCCAACGCTCCGTCTTCCAGTACGCGGTCGCCACTCCAGAACCTTCCGACCCCATCGGCCATCCGTTCTGCGAGCAATGTGCCCTGCCCACTGCCACTTAAGTTTGGCAATTCTTCCGGCTATAACGGTTACCTTGGTTTTCCTACGGATCTCTTCATTTCTGATTCGATCGCGTAGGGAAACTCCAAGCATAGGCCTCTCCATTGCTCTTTGGGTGACTTTGAGCTCTCTTATGAGGCCCATTGTGAGCGACCACGTCTCAGTGCGATATGTCATCACTGGCAACACACACTGGTTGAGTCGTGTGCGATGCGCGGTCGGAAACGGACGCGTTTGCGCACTTCAGCAAGAATATTTTATTCGCGTTTTGTGCAGCGGTAATAGCTGCCCGATTTGTTCGCAATGGCTACAAATCAAGTCATTGTCAACGAGCTTTTGGCATTCGTCAAACATGCCATCGACTACATGGACGAGGTCAGCATCTTGCAGATCTGCAAGTCTTCATTTAAAGAGGAAGAGGTACGCAGTGCCAAGTTGCTGCTGTTTCAAACACTCGACCAAGTCGGACAGATGCCATCTCGACGGAGGGATGGTGGCGAGAAGAGTCTGCAGGACATCATCGACCTGCTGAAGAGGACCGATCCGGATGACGTGCCAGATTTTGTAGTGAGGGACTTGCACAAGCTGCCTCCAGTCAATTTCGATCACGTTGACGTCACCAGGCTGCTGAAGGACATCACGTCTCTGAAGGTGAGCCAGGCCGAAATGAAATCCAAGTTGGAGTCATCGGATGTCATCATTGGTGATTTACGAGCCGAAGTAGCGTTGTTGCGCAACGCTATTCCGAAAAGTGGGTCACCGGAAGGCTCCAACGTGAACACACGTCGCGGAGCACAAAATGCTTCTGTCTGCAGTTTTCAGTCGGCGAGTGAATCGACGTCGCCGGCTATCAAGAATGCAGACGTTGCATCGTGTTCGGCTGATCGCGTCGCACCTGCCGGGGAAGCAACGCGTGTAATAGGTACATCGACTCCCAAATGTGCCTATTCTACAATAGTCGCCAAGACGAAACCTGCTACGTCGGAAACAAAACGACAAGCAGATAGATCCAAGAAGGGTAAGCAGAGTCGCTCGGTATTGAGAGCGACGAAAGGCGCTATGGTGGACCAAAAACAGCAGGGACCATCGAAGCACACGTGCGATGAGGACGGCTTCATCAAGGTGGAGAGAAAGAAAAAGAAGCCTACTTATCGCAACCAGTGCGGGACAGCGCTGGCAGGACCCAACATGCTGCTACGTCCTGCAGTACCGTCGACGCAGCTGTACGTGTCCCGTTTACACCACTCTACGAAGACTGAGGACATCGTCGAGTACATACGGGTGAAGACCAGCTGGACCTTGAGGGTGGAGAAGTTGGAGGCGCGTCATAATACCAACTTTAATTCGTTTGTGGTGCGCGTTCCAACCCAACATTTGGTGACCTTTCTCAAGGAAGAGTTTTGGCCGAAAGGTGTGCTGTATCGGCGTTTCCGAGGCCGGCTACGCGACACCTCGCAGCGTAACACGACGCCGTCACTTCGTGTGCAGTAGTTTTTAAGTATATTGTTTAAAATATGTATTAGTTTATTATTGTTTTATATTTATATGTGTATTGTGTTTTATGGGCCTTTAGTTGCCTGAAATAAAGGATAAAATAAAATAAATAAATAAAGACTTTTGTCTTGAGACACTGCGGTATTTGGGACGAGAAGATATTGCGTAGCTTCCCGAACGCTGCCCAGCCGAGTCGGATTTGACGATTGACCTCTTTCTCGAAGTTGGATCTACCTAACTGGACAGTCTGTCCTAGGTACACGTATTCGTCCACAACTTCGAGTGTAGCGCCTCCGATCTTCATTGGAGTGGGTATCACACGAGCATTGGACATGACCTTTGTCTTGTCCATGTTCATCCTAAGACCCACTCTTTCGGAAGCTCTACTGAGGACATCGAACATTGTACTGAGGTCCTCCATAGTCTCAGCCATGACTACTATATCGTCGGCAAATCGAAGATGAGTGATGTATTCACCATTGATGTTGATGCCAGCCCCTTTCCAGTCCAGAACCTTGAAGACATCCTCTAGTGCAGCGGTGAACAGTTTCGGAGAGATTACGTCTCCCTGTCTCACCCCTCGCTGCAGAAGGATAGGTTTCGAGGCTTTGTCCTGGAGCCGGACTGACATAGTGGCGTTTTCATACAAACACCTCGATGTACCGATAGTCAATCTGGCACCGTTGAAGAGACTGCAGTACAGCCCAGGTCTCGACCGAATCGAAGGCTTTTTCGTAGTCCACAAACGCTAAGCAGAGAGGCAGGTTATACTCTTCGGTCTTCTGTATAACCTGCCGTAGCGCATGTATGTCTACGGTGCTAAAGCCTTTACGGAATCCGGCTTGTTCGGGAGGCTGGAAGTTGTCAAACCTGCGCGCGAGACGATTCGTGATGACTCTTGAAAACAGCTTGTAGACATGGCTCAGAAGTGAGGTGGGCCAATAATTCTTAAGCAGGGTATTGTCACCCTTCTTAAAGAAAAGTACCACCACACCTCTGTTCCATGCCTGTGGCGTTTTGCCCTCGAGTATGACGGAATCAAACAGCTTCTGAAGGGCCTTTAGAACGGGTTTTCCGCCGGCCTTCAGAAGTTCGGCTGTAATTCCGTCATCACCCGGCGCCTTGTTGTTTTTAAGCTGCTTCAGAGCCATCCTAATCTCGTACAAGCTGACGGCAGGGATATCTTCAGTGTAGTGTCGAGTCAACCTAGCTCTCGGGTCGTTAGCTAGATTCATAACGGGGTTTCTGGTGGACGTGTATAACTGTCCGTAGAACCTCTCAATCTCCTTAAACAGCTCAGGTTTGGCGGACACGATTCTGCCATCGTCGGTCTTCAGTTTCGCAAGCTGACTCTGCCCAATAGACAGATCTCTTGCAAAGACTTTGGAGCCCTTGTTTCGCTCTATCGCGTTCCGTACGTTACGTTCGGGTCTTGAAGAACTCAGACCCGACCGTATGGACAGTTTCCACAAACCCATCGTTATAATCGTCCACGGAGCTCCCTAGGCACTCAAAACGATTCTGGAGTTCGAGCTGAAAGCTCTCGGGGTTTTGAAGTTGGATCGGTGCTTGACGGAGCGTTGACTTCATCAGCCGACATCTTTCCAGCTTGATATTGATATTCAATGTGCCTCTTACCATGCGGTGATCACTCCCGGTTTTCACCGCGTTGATCACAGAGACATCATTGAATATTTGCTTCTTCGTCGACATAATGAAGTCAATCTCATTTTTAGTTGCACCGTCAGGACTCTGTCAGGTCCACTTCCTGTGCTCACGTTTTCTGAAGAAGGAATTCATCATAAAGAGGCCTTCCTTCTCCATAAAACTAGCCAGTAGGTGACCCCGGTGGTTCCGACGTCCAACTCCAAATTGCCCCACTCTCAACTCATCATCGCTTCGCTTGCCTAGTTTCGCGTTGAAGTCCCCCATAACAACTGTGAAGTGAGTTTTGGAACCATGCATGGCTCTGGAAATATCCTCATACATGGTCTCCACCTCATCGTCGGGGTGTGCCGAGGTCGGGGCGTACACCTGTATGACCTTCAGCGAATACTTTACGGATATTCTGAGTATAAGGAACGCCACCCTGGTCGACACACTCTCGATCTTCACAACGTTGCTCACAAGGGACTTATGGACGATGAACCCGACACCACCTTGGGACTGCTGGTCGCCCTCCCGGAAATAGAGCATTTTTCCGGAATTCAGGATTATCAAGTCCTCCCCCTCTCTTCGGACTTCAGATAAGCCTACTATACCAGATCGTAACCTGCTCAATTCTTCCTCAAGCTCGGCGATCTTTTCGTCGGTCCGGAGTTTACGCGTGTTGAATGTTGCCAGGTCCAGTTGTCGGTGATTGTGGTAGCTGAATCTCTTCCGGGGATTCTTAGCACATCTTGCCTCACCGTGATCTTGACCGCTACCATAGCCAAGGGTAGGTGGGCCGCCGGGAACTAGGGGCCGTTTTTTGTACGTGCTTGTCATTATTTTGGGGGGGTTTGCCATAATCGCCACGCTTGGCAGGCGGGTTGGCGATCGCAGTATGGTACTCTACAATGCATAGAGAACGCTGCTGCCCATTCTTTAAAAGAATGGAGCATAAAAAATAGATCTGTACGGTAATGGTTGTGGTACTCATCTAAATTGCCCATGTTTATCCTATCACACACTATTTTCCTTCTCGGACTCACAGATAATAATACTTTAAGGTTCAACGAAACAACGAAACTAAGCCACGCGGTCCTCAAATAACAACTGAATGAAATTTATAATATTCGTAATTTCCTATTCAACCCAAAAAATGGAAAAGCAAAACGGTTAAAAACGTTAAATTAATCGAAAACAAATTTAAATTTAGTTGTTCTTCAAAAACGTTTTTATAATGTTCCGTTTGAACGTAACCGAAACAAATCGTTTTTTAGGTATTTAAGACGATACCGTTTCGAAAAATATACCGTTATCCGAGCCCTGCTTTGATAGCTCTTGATAGTTACTCGTTGCTGCTCATAAGGAATAATAACTCTTCCCTGCCAGATCTTCCTACAACTCACCTGCTCATAGTTTTTAGATTCTCATTGCATAATAAACTGTACAAGTAGTAGGTACAGTACCATCTCAAAAATTCATGTTTTAGAACGCGAGCCCCTTCCTTCCCTTTGTCGCTTTACCTGCGGGTCCTACTGCCAGACAGACCCGTAAAAAACCGGCCAAGTGTGTGTCAGACCACGCACAATAAAGGCCTTTGGGATGGGATGAATTTACCCCAAGCGCAAATCTAACTTTGTAGGTAGAAACTTCAAAAAATGTCCTACAATGCAACAAATCAAGAAGATTCCAAACCGCAAATTCATAAATTCATGATTATCTTTTTTTATAATCTTTAACATTTTTGACGTAAATACATTGCAATGGGATTTTATCGCGCATTGGAATTTTAACTCTCGGTGTTGAACGGAGCATTGAGAATGCAACAAACTGCATCCCAGTGCATATCGAAATAACACAGTACTTATTCGATTTTCGACTCTCGGTATTGAGCAGTGAGTTGAATTTCTAGAGCGCGAAATAATTATCATCATCTGCCTAGCCTTTTCACAACTATGTTAGGGTCGGCTTCCAGTCTTACCGGATGTAGCTGAGTACCAGTATTTTACATGGAGCGACTGCCTATCTGACCTCCACAACCCAGTTACTGGGTAATAGGTACGATACCCCTTGGTAAGACTGGCTGTCAGATTTTCGGGCTTCTCGTCGTCACCCGTAACGGCTGTCTACGAAAGACTGCCGGGACCATTGACATATTATATTACTGCGTAAGGACAGGGCGGACCGCATGTTACAATGACGCCTCGAACTTGGCCGGGACCAACGGCTTAGCGTGCTTTCCGAGGCACGGAAGGCTCTTGGTATGCCCATCCACGGCCAAACCGTGGCAAGCGTAGATTAACCTGAACGACCAACCGCTGCGGCTGTTATTATTACTTAGCCACAAGCCCTTCAGAGCGCGAAATAATCCCTCTGCGATATTTTTGCGTCCAATGTGTTCTAAAATCCGTATTATCATAGTACGCGATATTCCTGTTCCCTAAATCAGGATGGAGTAATAAGAAGGGAAGAAGGTTCCTTTTGTTTCGTTCACTGATCCCTATTAAAAAAACACAGCAGACCAAACTCATGTACCTATATATTACACGCGTTATATTAGCTTCACTTGTATGTTTGTTTGTAACCGACTCCTTATAGCGCGATTTTGACCCACTTTAAACGACCAGATTTCATTCAAACTTTGCACACCTGTCAATGACTGATGACAATGCAATAATTTCATAAATTTGTGCCATTATCCTTGCCAGGGTTACCAGGACAGCAAAAAAAACTGTCTTAGAAAACTACGCTGACATACGTCACAAACTACGCTGACATACGTCTCAAAATTCGAAACACCCTAAAAAATAGAAAATAAATAATAGTTTAAAAAAAAACTAAAAAACACGCTTCCATTGAAAACCAAACTAAATAGTACAAAATAATGGAAAAAGCGTGGGGTGCCTGATATCAATAAAATTACCTTAAAAAGCACTGCCTATTATTTTTTTACAATGAAAATATGTAGTGCACACGTAACCACATAATCAATATGAAATACAATGAATATGAATAAATAAGTTTTTGTTCATCCTCATAAAATAGGTCATTGTTAATTTTAAAATAAGAAATTCTCAATAACTTGATTCATTTGTTTATTCATTTAGGACCTTGATGACAAAACAGCTGTACTAGGTATACTCTTGTAACTAAAAATACCTAGTGAAACAGAATTTACTAACTAAGGTAAATAGTCAAAACAAACAAAAAATCTGCCTAACCATAGTATTGTATATGAAGCGATTGTGCCTCTGCCTCTACAATCCCGGTGCTGGGTAACACGAACGATGATAAGACTGGGTGTCAGACTTGTGGGGTTTTGACTACCCGTAACAACTGTCAAAGATTTACAATAACACCCGACCAGGCTTTACGTGCTTTCCGAAGCAAGGAGGAATCTCGATATGTAATGGATGGTCAGCCATCCACTTAAAGACCGTAGCAAGTGTAGCTTAACCTTCGAACGATCCATGTAGCTTTTATTATTTAGCCACGAAGCCCTCCTGTTGTGAAGAATAGAAAGGCAAAACAGAGAGAATTCAACAATGAGCGATATTTAGGTGTTTTTTTTTTTAATAGGGACCCTTCCTCCCTATCTCTTATTATTACACCATCCCGATTAAGGGAAAGGGTCCCAAAATAACATATATTGTATCTAGTGAAAATAGGTAGGTAAGTATCTACCAACCTATTTTCAAAATGCCGCAGCGATTAAAATGAGTCAGCAATAGGTAGGACTACGGAAAATTTCAGCCGTGCGTGCATGAAGGAATAAAACTATTGATCGCAGTTTGCCTGAACTAATAATAGAAATAAAAAAAAGGTTGAACATCGCTCCATAGCGACAATCGTATACAGACATGCTTTGCTTGTGTGTATCGGAAATCCGCTGCTATATTTTACGATGAAGTAACGAATAATGTTGGCTTTTAGCACCAAAAACTTAAAAATATCTATTCCTTTTGACAAAATAAAGATATTGCTTGGTCAATTTAAACCTTGAATGCAACAATTGTTGGTAAAAACTCTCCAGACTGTGTTGCACACAAAAACAATATTTTTCTTTGTGTGCGTGTCGCCGGCTGAACACACAAACAGAGTGAAAATAACGATCTTTTTAGTGTTGTAGTTTGCTATCCGTAATTATCGGTATTGGGACATTATTTTATAAATTACTTAGTAGAAGGAGCTCAAAATAATTATAATTAACATAAATAAGTATTAATCTCATGTGTGGTTACGGTCATTAAATAATAATCGAATCGTAGTACGTGGTGTAATAGGCTTGATACTAAGGTGTCATTATATTATAATCTCACTTATATGTAAATCTTATCTTAATCACAAGACATTAGTTAGATACAGAAGCCAAACGATTTAAACTTCACATCGTAGTCACATCTTATTTACCTTGTTCATTGTATAAGCATAAAGAGCAGGACCGATGGGCCAGTCGAAAACGGCAAGGTATTATCATCCATCATGTGACGCTACAGTCCAGACTCCAGTTGCTTTGCGGAGTGTATACATCAATGTTTTACAGACACCCACGCCTATAGGAACCATTTGACTGCACTTTTCTAAAGTAGCAGTAATAAGAACGGTTTTCATTGTTGAAGTGTTACTACTGATGGTTGCCGAGACAACCTGTAGCAGATACTTTTCATAGTAGTTGATTGGCCAAGGTGTCCTACTGAAAACTTATCACAGTATTATGAGATAAAATAATTTCAGTTTTGTCCATGTAGGCAAGTAATTTATTGTTTGACGAAGAATACCTATGTTTTACTATGTTATAAATGAACGAAAACATGCAATTTATTTACTGCGTATTTGATACTACGTATCAGACACATACACAGATTAGCTATAAATAGTGAGTAATGTAGTGTAAATTTTCCAATGCAAGTGCGTGAACTTTTCTGTGACGTCGTAATTTTTTTTTTCAGAACAGCAATTTCAGAACAACAAGTAATAAACTGTTATACTAAAAAAAAAATACTGTTTATTACGAGACATATCACGTCAGTAAAATGAATGACCGAATTTAATGGTTTTATCTCACATCCGAATGAATAAACTCCTAGTATCGATATCGACATTACATATCTAACTTCCCTAAATGGCGTTAACTTGAATGATTCACCAACCCACATAATATTCCCGCAATGGTGATATAATGCAGCTTTGACCTTATTGGCTAGTCCGCCCATGCGGCATTTGAATCCACCAATCAGAGACCTCCTCAGGAAGCGTCGGTCCCCCGCAGCGGATACCCTATAAAAGCGGCCTCAACGGAATTTTCGTCAATCACATTCGTTTGGCAAGCCTCTTAACCGGTCGCGCTGAACGACGACTGAAATATTTAAACTAATTTATATTCTACGTTAAGTTCAACAAAACTCAATTCAAAATGGTGAGTACACGTTAATTATTGTTTTTATAATATTTATTACAGGGATTCAGGGTCTTTCATCACTTATTTTCACGTGTTTCGAGGAACAAAGTACCGGGTGGACACGCCACCATTTTGTCGGCATGCAATCCGACCAAGTTTAATCTTCCCGTGCGTCACTTGAATGTTCTAGTAGAATTGACTTCTCAATTTGATATCCTAATCATTTCCAAATTGTGATCTTCACATTTTTCTGGATTTACATCTTTTTATCATAGTTTTATCTGCTTGATGTGATGTTGTTTGACACAAAGTTGATTGTTCATCTTAACTTTTCGTGACCGCATTCAAGGATGCCACGCCGGTGGACGCCACACCCAAGTGATTTTCATCTAAGAACTACTTGTTCTGCGTTAGATTTATAGTTTTATAGCGGTAAAATTACTCTTGTTTCTATCTCTGAAATAATTCGTTGAATTTTCCTGTTTTTCATGCAATTTTACTCGATCGATTTCGCGGTGACGTGTCGATGACCTCATTCGAGGTTACGGTACAAGTACATAATAGGTACTATAACTACCTAACCTAATGTCACATGATTCGAGAAGAGAAATAATACCTAATTTATTCATTTACCACGACCTTGCTATCAATATTATTAATTTTCGTTACATATTCAACCGGTTTGTCACTTGTTCAAACGTCTTTGAATATTTGATGATGCAGTCATCGTCAACAAAACAGATTAGGTCATCTTTTCGCGGAAACTAAAAAATACTTGAAAGAAATCGGAATTAAGTATTTCAAAATTCATAACTTTTAACAGCGATATTAGTTCTTAATCAGTTCTCTGCCTATCCCCTATTGTTTATAGTCATCCTTCGAAGTTCATCGGGATATGTCCGTATTTCCGATCAATATCCATGAGTGTCCATGACCCCACCTCACCCCACTTTTTAAGATGGCGTCCGGCGGGCGGTTTCCCCATCGATCGATAGCGCCGCTACTTGGCAGAAACTTTCACTCACCCGTTCTTTATTCCAGTACTTACTTAGTAACTGGCTTTCACCTTTCTCTTTATCATGCATACAATGCTGAGAAAATTGCTGTATGGCAACTAATTGATGGTGGCCCAGAAGGGTACTTTTAAACTTTGATAGTTATCTAAACCACTATTGGTATAGGCAGAGACCTTGGTCATGAAAGAATATGGAGTCACGGACTCAAATGGCTGATTTACATTAGCTGCACTTATTTAAATTAGTAAAAGGTTCATTATTTTCTTCAAAATCCAAATAAGATGAACCACGCATTGGTGATAAAATCTTAACGTTGTACTTTTCCCTGAAAAGTATTGTTCATCGGTACTGACTAGCAAAGGTATTAGGGAAAATAATTAAAACTAAAAATTGGTGTTTTAAAGTTGAATGATTCTAACAAATTGTTTTTCTTTGTCAACAGCGTGAGTGCATCTCAGTACACGTTGGACAAGCGGGAGTCCAGATCGGAAACGCCTGCTGGGAATTATACTGCCTTGAGCATGGAATCCAGCCTGATGGCCAGATGCCCACAGACAAGACCGTGGGTGGTGGTGATGACTCCTTCAACACCTTCTTCAGCGAGACCGGTGCCGGCAAACACGTCCCCAGGGCTGTGTTCGTCGACTTGGAACCCACTGTAGTTGGTAAGTAATCAAATGCTATTCAAACACTTGAAAGAAATCCTTTAAGGATTCTGGATCACATAGAACTTGGACAAGTTCAAATATGGCTCAACAACTAACCAAATATATTTTTTTGCCAACAGATGAGGTCCGCACTGGAACATACAGACAGTTGTTTCATCCAGAACAACTTATCACTGGTAAGGAAGATGCGGCCAACAACTACGCACGTGGACACTACACCATCGGAAAGGAAATCGTAGACCTAGTCCTCGACCGCATCCGTAAGCTCGCCGACCAGTGCACTGGCCTGCAGGGCTTCCTCATCTTCCACTCCTTCGGTGGAGGTACCGGATCCGGTTTCACCTCCCTCCTTATGGAGCGACTCTCCGTGGACTACGGCAAGAAGTCCAAGTTGGAGTTCGCCATCTACCCGGCGCCTCAGGTGTCCACCGCCGTTGTGGAGCCCTACAACTCTATCCTCACGACCCACACGACCCTGGAGCACTCAGACTGCGCCTTCATGGTGGACAATGAGGCCATCTACGACATCTGCCGCCGCAACCTCGACATCGAGCGCCCGACCTACACCAACCTGAACCGTCTCATCGGGCAGATCGTGTCCTCCATCACGGCCTCCCTGCGTTTCGACGGCGCCCTCAACGTCGACCTCACCGAGTTCCAGACCAACTTGGTGCCCTACCCGCGTATCCACTTCCCCCTGGTCACATACGCGCCCGTCATCTCCGCCGAGAAAGCGTACCACGAACAACTGTCGGTAGCCGAGATCACCAACGCGTGTTTCGAGCCCGCCAACCAGATGGTTAAGTGCGACCCCCGCCACGGCAAGTACATGGCGTGTTGCATGTTGTACCGTGGAGACGTCGTGCCCAAGGACGTGAACGCGGCTATCGCTACCATCAAGACCAAGCGTACCATCCAGTTTGTGGACTGGTGTCCTACTGGTTTCAAGGTGGGCATCAACTACCAGCCCCCGACCGTCGTCCCCGGCGGTGACTTGGCCAAGGTGCAGCGTGCCGTGTGCATGTTGTCCAACACCACAGCCATCGCTGAGGCCTGGGCGCGTCTGGACCACAAGTTCGACCTGATGTACGCCAAGCGTGCGTTCGTGCACTGGTACGTCGGTGAGGGTATGGAGGAGGGAGAGTTCTCCGAGGCGCGTGAGGATCTGGCTGCGCTGGAGAAGGACTACGAAGAGGTCGGCATGGACTCCGCCGAGGGTGAAGGCGAGGGAGCCGAAGAGTACTAAGCCGAACTTGTTCACTGAGCACTCGCACCGATACATTCCGGTGACATGAAATAAAAGAAACAATTATGTTGAACTTTGTCGTTTGATTTCCTACTCATTTCCATTAAATCACTGAACACAACTTACCAAAGCCACAATACAAAACACTTCCATTCCTATGGGTTAACATACAGAACCATACCTACTGAATACTAGGACGAGAGTCTACTCTTCTATTTCCATACATAATTGCATTGATCAATGTCTGAAACTACATAACAACACAGTCAACTGATTCTTGTACCCATTGCACATAAGTTCATAATAACATTGCATTGAACAGGTACACAAGTCTTATCGCTCCCCGATAAACTAAGGTCAATTTTGATAACACTACCAGAATACTCATGACTCAATCCTCACGGAATCCTTTTATCTAATCGATGAAATACGATTCCTCCTATTACTACAACTACAAAATTATCAACTGCTAAGCTGGGTTCTTGGAAAAAGTAATCAATAATGAACCTAAATACCTAGGTAGGTATTATAGAAACACCTACTTCTTATATTCGTACGTCCTTACATGTAATGGGGTAATTAATTTTTTTATTGTATCTTCTAGTCTTTATCTTTTCTCCCTAAATACTCCCTAAGTACCTAGTTCCTGTTGCCTTTATAACAAATCCTTTAGGATCACAGGTACCTACGGGCTCGGACGAAAATGTGTCTACTGCACATTTTTAACGATTACGTCTCTTTGTTGGCAACAAACAATATTAATTCACCGTTTAAAATACATTGAAAGTCTCTTCTCGATGCCCCCCTGCACCCCCGCGTGCCTATACACCCCGTTTTACCGTACATACCTACTGTATGTTTGTGGAGTCTGAAAGGAAAGAGGTAGTTTCTTGTGTATCATCGTTTTTATTCACGTTTAATTATTTGGAACTGCCTTACATAAATAAAATCATAGGTAAGTGCATACATTAGAAGAGCACAGTATAAGGGTAAATAAAGTTAGCAATACTTTAAACGTGTTGGATATCGATATAAAAAACTAATGAAATAAAAAGCAATTAAAAATTTTCATATTTTTCACCTGTGTGCAACATTTTAAATGACACTGACATGAAGCTACATTAAGGCAACCAATGGAAATTCGTAAAAAAACCTGTATATTGAAAAATGGCAAAAACAGCTGTTCAATTACGGACCTTCGTTCATAGGATGATGACTTTTTTTTGTTTTTTTTTTTTGTTCCATTAGTTTTCTTTATTGATACCCAAGACATGGGTAAATTATTGCCCGCTAATTTAATTTGACCATGTGTCTGTGATAGTAGGCTTTGTATAACGCACAAAAAGTTTTATACATTCGCTTTCCCTGCCTAACGATGAACAAATGAATTGAAATAACCTTCATCCTACTCACTGTACGTACGTAGGCAGGTAGGTAAGGTAGTGTTACTGTACTGTATAAGTACAAAACATGTTCCTCAATTCAACAGGGACAACCCACACAGTTATGATTGAAGGCCTGACGTAATCGCACGTAACATGGACAAGAACAAGATTGAAAGTAATGGGTCCAAGAACATTGACTTGTTTGCATGTAGGCGCGGTGACATCATTGCACCGCCATATGTGGAGATGACGGAGTTAAAATATTCTTGAGTACTAGCCATACATGGTCCTTGTTGCGAACAGAATGGTCGTAAGAACTTTTATGATGACAAAATATTCTAGTAATTGGATTTTGATGATACCATAATTCTTATTTGATAGACCGTAGGAATTTAGACGCCCTAATTCTAACTGGTTCCGTGTGGTGGTGAGTATAGCACCATCCAATTTCTTCCTGTGGGTGTCGTAAAAGGCGACTAAGGGACTTACTAGAGAATGGGCAGCAGCGTTCTCTATGTATTTTACCACCATACTGCGATCGCCAACCCGCTTGCCAAGCATGGCGATTATGGTAAAGCCCCCCAAATTGGGGGAGGCCTAAGTCCAGCAGTGGACGTCTTACAGCTGAAATGATGATGATGATGATGACCATGACAGTTCTATCTCTATGCTATTAAATATAGGCAAATTTCTTTCTATGGTGGTCATGCTACGCGTGCAGGTCAACCTATGAAGTTTTGACGTTCAAAAAGTGCTGACTTTCAGCCTAGTTTGAATAAATGACTTTTGATTTTGATTTTGTTGGCTACTAAACCGTACCTACTTGCCTGTGGTTTGGTTACCTTAATAAATAAAGTCCTTCAGGCAGGGCTTAAAACTAGACCGATTTCACGGTAAGAGCATTCCCAATAGGGTACGGACCTCAGCTTTAGGGCATCGCTGTTAGAGGGCAGCAAGAGATGGACTAGATCGGAATGATGTTGACAATAGGCAAATGAAGGAAAACATTTGTTATAAATAGGTTTCCTCAACAAAATAAGGACAATGGCGTTAATACTATATAAATAGCTACGAATATTTATTACAGCAGATATATGTAGAGGCCAGTGCCTCTACATATAGTTCTGTATCATTCATCAGTATGACTGATGAATACAATAAGAATATGAAGTAAGCAGGCGCCAGCGGCTGACAATGGCATTCTCTGAACCAAACACGGAGTGCTGTTCAATCGAGGAAATGCGCACTCAATATGCTGATTTGCTTCGGTCGACATTTTGGAGCACGCCCGTAAGTCATTGCTGAATTTGCATTTTCTGAGTGATCGATGTTGGATGCAGTTTCATCGTTTCTGCCAGATTATTTTGTATATTGGAGGTAGGTTTGAGCAACAGGGTGTAAAGGTAAAGTAAAAAAGGGAGAATCCTCCGACCAGACGGGTATCGTTTCTTGTAGAGACTTTTCTATTTTATTAAGTACTTGTTGTCAGGCCCACACTGGCCTCACCGTAATTTGAAACC
This sequence comes from Aporophyla nigra, assembly GCA_947507805.1. Taxonomy (NCBI): domain Eukaryota; kingdom Metazoa; phylum Arthropoda; class Insecta; order Lepidoptera; family Noctuidae; genus Aporophyla; species Aporophyla nigra. The sequence goes on along the minus strand of OX382316.1, from coordinate 13,975,670 downwards.
AATGTAAAAGCCAATTATTTTAAAAAGAGTAACCGTGGAGTTTCTTGCCGGCTCTTCTCCATAGGTATCAACAATTTGGAACTGTGCACCTAGCTTCTGACGTTTTATAAGTGCCTATGTAGGTGCTGAAATAAAAATGTTTTGTTTTTGATAGAGTAAGTCAAGTGGGTAGCTAACGTTTAAATCTTTTCGACAGCAAATCTCTCTCACAAGGAAGCTGCGTGTCTATTTACGGATGAACGTGAGGTTAGCGTTCGTTGAACCGAACAGTTAATTTTAACTCCGCTGCCGTCTGCATCGTGTTTTTATGCTTTTATTAGTTCAACATCCTAATATTGGAAGAATTCGTGAAAAAAAAGTATGTTGACTGTTCGCCCAGCGCCAGACATTTTTCTACCTACCGTCTATCATGCATGACATGACACTATCCTACAGGGAGGTAGGTACATACTTCCTCTCTAAGGTTCGCGAAAATTAAATTAATTGATAAGCAAATAGACCCCATAAGTCAGTTTTTTTGTTAAAGTCATTTCAGACACTAATAACAGTGTTATAATTATTATCACCGTGTGATGCCGGACGTATAGAATGACAACATCCCATTTCTTCCCGCGGGTGTCACAAGAGGCGACTAAGGAACTTACTAGAGAATGGGCAGCGGCGTTCTCTATGCATTCTACTACCATACTGCGATCGCCAACGCGTCTGCCAAGCGTGGCGATTATGGCAAAGCCCCCCAAATTGAGGGAGGCCTAAGTCCAGCTTTAAGCTAAGCTTTTTTAGCTTTTGGCTGAAAATATGAATGATAATGATGATATTATTTATAGACGTGAAAAAGTGTTTGTACAAACCTATTTATAGAAATAAAACCATTTGACATTTATCATTATCATTTATCAATAATTAATCATTCTCCTGCCCTTATCCCAATTTATTTGGGGTCAGCGCAACATGTCCTTTTCTTCCACACTTCTCTATTAGGCCCGGCGCCCACTATCGGTGGGCATCGGTGCGGCTCGGTACAGCTCGGGCGCCTTACGGCGGCTTTGGGCGGCTTCGGGCGCCTCAGAGCTGCGTCGGGCGACTTCGAGCTGCCTCGGCAGCCGTAAGCATGGCTAAGGACGCCGAGGCTGTCTTCGGGTAGCAAGATGAACAATGAGAACTAAGTCCCAATCCACCATTATAAATACACACGCACAACTGTTTTCACGTAACGTTACGACTGCTCTGCGATATTTCTGCCGCCCGAACTATTCTGAGGCTACCCAAAATCAGCTACGGCGTCCTTAGCCATGCTTACGGCTGCTGAGGCAGCCCGAAGTCGCCCGACGCAGCTCTGAGGCGCCCGAAGCCGCCCGAGCTGTACCGAGCCGCACCGATGCCCACCGATAGTGGGCGCCGGGCCTTAGTCGTCATCACAGTATTCACCCTTTCTATCCATATCATAATTAACACAGTCCATTCATCGTTTCTTTGGTCTCCCTCTACTCTTTAGCCATCGACATTCATACTCAATACTTTCCTCACGACATTTTCCTCATTCCTCCGTATCGTAACCATACATGGCAATTGAAAACAGATTCCCACACAACTTTTCAGTTATTGGTGCCACTTCAGACTTCCTCTTGTGTACTCATTTCTTATTCAATCAATATGATTAACAAGTTACCTTACTGCCTTCAACGTACCCACTTCCGTGTTGAGTTGTGTCATGCATGACGAATCGATACAAATATTATCATATTTCCATCCGATATCCCGCAACTCAATGGTATCATATTTCTTATTAAGTAGTAATATCAGAAACTTATTTCGATTTCATCATTTGTCCACAAGGTTTAATTTCATCTACCTACTAGATACACTCCCACTCCTAAATCGAGCCACTGTGTACCAGGCGCGGTCCGAGGGGGGGGGGGGGGGTCCTAGGGGTCATGACCCCCCCCAAAGACAGTCATGCTGTCGAAACCCTGAACGATTTGCCTGTCTTACTATCTTAAAATTGTTCTCACTTGAGCCACGGAGACTCCGATGGACATTTGCAAAAAGATTATAATCCGGGACATCATGCTGATCAGTAGCGCTTGCGACTACTAGACCAAAGAGGATGTACCTTCCTAAAAATATTCTTCAGTACTCATGGTGACCCCCCCCCCCCCCCCCCAAATGTTAGGCTGTGACCGCGCCTGCTGTGTACAAGGTAACCATGGAGTTTCTTGCCGGCTCTTCTCCATAGGAATCAATAAATTGGAACCGTGCACGTAGCTTCTGACGTTTCATAAATAAGTGCCTATGTAGGTTTATGTGAAATAAAAATATTTTAATTTGATTTGTATTGCAATTATTCTATGTGAGGTCTACAGACACAAAAACACAACAAAATTTTTATGCCGATTAAGTACTAACTGGCCATAATTTTGGTGTCGTCATTGTTCCAAAGAATTTTCCTTTGAACGGTCCTATTTAGGAGTCGAGTTTCAACTGTTAGAATAACTAACTTAAAACAGAGACACCCGGACGGAGTAAAAGTCGATATCATGTCGGGGCCAGAATCGCAGCAGGTAATGTCTTGGACTTGTGCCTACCTCCTTGGGAAAAACGTGAGTGTATGTAGTGAGTAAGTGTATACATGTGGTGGCTTGGTGGCGACATATTTTTGAACACAAGTTGATATTGCGTTTAATCATTTGTCTACTACGTGTTATTTTTTGGCAACTTTCCAAGTTCTTTCGTCGTCTATTGATATATGGGAAATAATAGTAGAGGATACTTACCTACCTGCATCCGGTTAGACTGGAAGCCGACCCCAACATAGTTGTGTAAAGCCTAGGTAGACGAATCAAGTAGATAGCATACTAAGCCAGAAACAGGCTTCCTCTCCTCTCTGTAAGGAAGTGGAGCGTAATTCACAACGCGGGCCCAGTGCGGGTTGGTAGATGTCAGATGTCTTCGTATTTTTGGTTCTAGGACATCGATCACTAATAAAGAACTAGATACACAATCAGCGGCAAAAAATGGCCTCACCAAATGAGCACCCACTTGAACATTTGGGTGCGCTTTTGATTTAGTAGCATTCGAACGCTACGACTGTAAACATGTCTCCGTGCTCGATTAAAAATTGTAAAAATCACACATCTAGGACGCTAAAATAGGATGGAGTTTAATTTTTTCGATAAGTATTAATATTATCATTATATAATTGTTATCACTGTATTAAAATGCTGATATTTTGACAAGAAATCATCGTAAAAACATTTTTTTCAATTAAGTTGTAATAAACAGCAAGAGATATAAACCATCTTAATTGTAAAGACTCTTACTAAACCTATTAATCATACTATCGCATGCCCACTTAAATTGTTCGAGTTACGTGCGTTGACTCTGTTCCATTTGTAGAGACGCTATTGTTTTAAAAGAAAATATTATTAAATAATATTTTTTTTTTTTTTTTTTTATGCGAGAGTTTTGCTGTTTCTTTCAATACAATAGCAACATTTTTATAGATTTAATTTAGATCAAGTGCATATAATAAAATTGAAGACGTGAGTTTTTGTAGCTTTCTTCGAGATCTTTTGAGGTGTGGGGAATGGATATCAGTTATAGCACGTCAAAGATCCAAACCGACCCAAGGAAGTTTGAAGCAGAAGCCATCATTTTATTTCAAGGAAATTAAGAGCGTTTATTAAGAAAGTGGACAACGTCGGAAATAGCTGTCAAATATTTCGCTGTTTTGATTAATTCGGCAATATTATTGTATGGAAATAAGAAATATGTCTAACTAGTGACCTAAAATATGAAACATAAAATTCAATAATAATATCGTAACACGGAATTTTTAGTTTTAAATGTAAAAAAAGTATTTGGAAATTTTCTAAATTCCTTTTTACACCTAAAACGGTTACAACATCAAATTCAGTGTTATAAGAAATTGCAATTCATTATTAGTATTCTAATTACTAGTTGGCAATATTTCATATTTCCATACACTATTGCCTAATTAATCAAAACAGCTAATTATTTGACCACTATTTGCAACGTTACCTGTAAGTTTAATAGTTTATAATAACAAAAAAGAAGACCATGAAGAATAAATAAATGATTTTGACTACTACATATTAGTTTCATTAATAAATAAATGTGGTGCCCTATCCAAAAACATTTACATTAAATTAAAATCATTACACATATACACTATAGAATAGAATAAAAATATACTTTAATATGTACACATTTTTTTTAAATACATTAAATTAAAAAAGGCCATTTATTATTGCAGTTTAAAGAAAAAAAAAATGGACAGTTTGACTCCACTCATTCCTTGTCCTAGCGGACAACCTGGATCGTATGACTGTTTTGTTATTTATTGGCACTTTATAATTCGAACTTTAAGACATGCGTCTAAGGTTAAATTTCTTTTGTTGTATGTTGATAGTGAGTATCGGTCGTAAAAATTTATTGCTTTTTGTACATAACTTTGTGAAATAATCTTTAAGCATTGCGAATAAGGTTGAATTTACATGAATGTATATTTATTTCAACTAGCATTACAATAACACAATTTGGTCACAGTTTTAAGAGAACTTTTGCTTGGGACTGTGTATCTAGTTCTTTATTAGTGATCGATGTTCTAGGACAAGTAGGTAATATAACCAAAATAAAAAGCCAGTATAATTTATGATACAATATGGTTTATTTCGTTGATAATAACAACACAATGTAACTCCTCACACACGTCATCAACGAGTTGTTTTCAACGCTACACATCGCTATGTAAGGCTCGACGCTCTAACTGAGACCCACGCAATGACGAACAGCTCATAATTATCAATATCAGCTCCATTGATCAGTTTTAAACGTAAAATTAATTATTTAGAAAGTTTCAATACAGGATTCATTTTTGAGATAGGGCAGTAAGGACAAGTATCTAGACCGTTGTAGCTACTACAGGAAAACGGTCTTGATCCTTATAGGAAATCGGATCGATTGGCATAAAAAGTTTTTGTGAAAAATGCCCTTTTTGTTGTTGACTGGATCATTAAAAAATTGTGAATGTAAATCAAATGTTCTCAAAGTTAAAGGACGGTGTCCTAAGACGACTTTTCCATGACCACCAAGGGCAGTCAGGATACTTACTGCCTCAAATAAATGTGTCCTTCCTTTCATTCTTCCCCATCTCAACAGTCCACCCTGTACAGAAGCAATTTAATCATTCATTGTTCCTTCTATCTTACTAAACAGGCTTCCTTCTAAATACCAGAACATTTTGCCAAAAATAGATCTCAGTTTGAGTCACGTGCCTCCGTTACAAAAATACTGAACAATTTCACACACAAACATAATATTTTAATTTCAGATGTAATTACATTACATGTTATACATCTAGGTACTAGTTTTGTATCGTCATTGACAGATAAATAAATTGTGCAAAAAAATCAATTAAATAGATGTATCTCAATATGTAGTTCAAGTTGAAGAAATATCAGGGCAATGGAGAGAGCTATGCTTGGAGTTCGAATTAGAAATAAAGAGATCCGTAGGAGAACCAACGAAACCGACATAGCCCGAAGAATTATCAAACTTAAGTAGCAGTGAGTAGGGTAAATTGCTCGCAGAAGATAGCGGTTGGGGTCGGGAGATTCTGCAATGGAGATCGCGTACCGGAAGACGTGGCGTTGGAAAGCTCCCTCAAGGTGCTCCTATGACCTGGTGAAGGCCGCATGAATCTCCTGGATGCGGGAAGCACAGAACTGCTCGAAAGAGCGGTGCTTTGATGAGACCTATATCCAGTAGTGGACAATTTCGGCCGGAATGATGAATGATGAGAAGAAATATCATTATCATCATCATCCGCAGCCCGAAGTTTCCCACTGTTGGATATGTCCATGGATTGGTGGCCATCTTTATTTACCAAGACCCCACCCGTGACACTGTGCCAAGGAAAGCTGTTAGACCCACCTGTCATTCGTAATCTTTGACAGTTGTTACGGGTCGACAGTAACCTGAAAGTCTGACAACCAGTCTTACCAAGAGGTGTCGTACGACCTAGAAACTGGGTTGGTTGGTCAGGAAGGCAGTCGCTTCATGTAAAATACTGGTTTTCAGCTTCATTCGGTTATACTGGAACCCGACTTCAATATACACAGTTGGGAAGGCAAATGATGGGTAATCAACAACTGACGATCAGCAAGCTCCATATAAATCGGTACTCGACCGATGTCAGAGCCGACCTTTTTTTATGGGTGGGAGACGCCAGAGCGGGTGGGTGTGTCAGACTTTTACTGACTAAAACCCACCCTTGTTCCTTCAGTTGCCTATATCCCAGGCCCACGGTATCCCTTTCGAACAAATCTCGCCGTCCTGGCAGGTCAGAGCTGACCTTTAGTCGATCACTAAATCCAGCCTTAATAAGGCACAGCCCTATGTCTAGCATTGGACTGCAGTAGCCTGCTTAGAGATTTTTTTTTACCAAATTGATAAGACTATCTAAATTCTAAAGTAGTAAAAAAGTGCTTTGGCACTGCAAAGTGATTACAACATTCCTATCTACAAAGAAAATTGAAAATAAACTTTTATATGGATATATTGGCACAAGTTAAGTCTACTTTTAAGTAAGTAATAAAATACATATCTGTCAATGACGACAAACAGAACTTTCACGACCAAATTTGCACAGGCGATATTTTCTCGCAGCGTATTTTTATCGCATTCTGGATTTTCGACGCCCTGCTTAGCAAACGAGGGTTTAAACTCCTAGTGTGTTTTTTGACATACTGGGATTCAAACACGACAAAATACCGCGGAGATATTTGTACGTCCGTGCGTACTTGGACTGACATATCTACCTAATTACAAAAACAATTTGTTATATTCACACTTTAAATGGAAGATTATTGTTATGTGAGGAACGCAGAACTATCCTGAGAGGTAAATAATTACTTATCTAATTTACAAAGATTCTAGCGGGATACAAAGACAGATTGAATTGGAATTCACATTTATTTCTAGCTAATTTCGGACTAAAAGATAAGTGCTGTGCTTTTTACACGTTTTTAGTGATTTTCAATATTTTTTTTAACAATCATCTGCAAGGTTTATCCCCAACCCGATTTTTTCGTGGTCTAGTAAAACTCTTGAACTAGCCTGTTGTATTTTTTCGTAGCAATAAGTTTTCTATATAAACTTTTCGAAATCCCATAACACGATTTCCTAGTGCTGACCCTTAACAAGCTACTTTGTCCTAGGCAAGGGAACACCCAAATGTGGAACAGTGAGCAAGTCTAGTAAATACGATTGGATATTCAGTCTATGATGATCCCACTGTTGGGACATAAGCATTCTCTTTGTGAGAGGGAGTGGGCCAGTCTAGTGTAGGATGGTGAATGTTACATGTCTTCGATTTTTTTGTTCTAGGACATGCCAGTTTTACGATGTTTTCCTTCACCGTTTTGAGAGCAGTGGTGTTGAAATCACCATAACCATAATTAGCCTATATTGTTCCCACTGCTGGGACACAGGCTTCGGCGGTGTGAGGGAGTGGGCTGTAATCTACCACGCGGGCGCAGTGCGGGTTGGTAGAAGTTACATTTTTTTGAATTTTTAGTTCTAGGGCATGCCGGTTCCCCCACCGATGTTTTCCTACACCGCTTTAAGAGGAGTGGTGTTGAAATAATTTACACAAAGTGCCTGTCTAGGTTCCAACCAACAACTTACAACTTGGAAGTCGCGCCGGCACTGGGCTCGCGTGGATTATGGCCCACTCCCACTCACCGAGAGGAGGCCTGTGTCCCAGCAGTGGGAACATTATAGGCTGATGATGTACGAGAATATTCCAACTCATAAAGAAGTTTGCATTATCTGAAACTATAAGTTATAGCTAGAGATCGAATATTCAGATGCATATTCACCTAAAGATAAAATGTTGGCTAATATGGAATGCGCGTTTTTACCGTGTTTTGTGTGTTGTTTTAACTAACACATACCACCCTACACACATATATATTTGCATCTGGTGTTAAACATTAATTTTAAATAAATATGATCCAAGAAACCCGACTTTAATAAAAAATACGAAGCCGCTTCCGTGCTTTCACAGCTAAATAGTAACATTAGGTAAATATGCATCCGAATATCCGATCACTAGTTATAGCAGAAGAGATGGCGGTAGTGTAGTATTATGTAATAATAACCATTATAAAATAGATGCACACCATAATTTCTAAGTAAGAACAACTTATTAATATTAAGTTTTAGGTGCTGGCAATTATCCTAATTTATCAATGTTTTTTTTTGGACACTAAGAAAATATTATTCATAAGAACATTTAACACCAAAGTGTAGACTATAGCGCTATTATATAAAAATCTATATACAGAATGTACACACACAAATTATTTCTAACAGCAAAGTCCACTAGCGCCATTTTTACACTATCATTTTGTCTATGGTTTATTCTATCTTGTCTATGTTACTCTCTACTGTATAAAACACTAATTAGCTTTAATAAGCCTGGATTTTGACCTCTCAAGATAATTCTGCGTGTATTTTTAATATAAAGCTAAAAAATATGGCTATTGACAGCGTTTCTGTTTTGCACTAGCAACTAAAAACATGGTATTTCATGAAGATTAAATAAGAAAGAAATAAAATCTAGAAGAATGTAATGACCTTTCATTTTTAAGATTCACCGTTCCTTTATGAGCAAAGTCTGCAATGGCCATTTTGGACCGCATTGTGCGTATCTTCCATCGACCATCTCTTTCTTATTACATACATTAGAAAGAGATAGTAAACAACAGAATCGCTGTCATTGGCTATTGACAATACACATTAAGAAAAATATTTTTAATGTTTTTGATGTTTTTATTACTAATTTCAATCGGTAACAGGGTACTGATTCGATTGTTCAGGAGGCTTAATATTAAGGCGTTGTGGGGGTAAGCAGTGATGCAAATGTGCAATAATATGAATTTAGTGAACGAAACTGAACCGTCACGCTCGGGTCGGTGACGCTGAATCGGGTATACTCGGCTTCAGTCGGATGGCGACGTAGAATGGCTCCAGTCGTGAAAACACTTCTATCGTGCGTGGTCAACCATAGTTTTTTGGAACGAAGTTCCTTATCGCGCGTTGTGAAAGGGGGATAGACGGAAATAATTCTTACGAAAAGTTGTCACGACATGCTTTAACCGACTTCAAAAAAAGAACGAGGTTTCTCAATTCGACCGTATATATTTTGTATGTTGTTGTATTTTTTGTTGTGAGTAGAGAGGGAGAGAGGGGGATAGGGGGAGAAGGGGGAGAGGAGGAGAGGAGAGGAGGAGAGGAGGAGAGGGGGAAGGGGGAGGGGGGAGAGGGGGAGGGGTAGGGGGGGGGAGAGGGAGAGAGAGAGAGAGAGGGAGCGAGGTAGAGAGGGAGACAGAGAGAATATTTTTGTTGAGTGTATACAGGTTTTTTGTACATAATAAATAATTAAAAAATTATAACTATTATGAACCCTGGAAAGGAAATTCGTTCCATCCGGGTGTCCCTTGACACCTCTAAAGTTTTTATAAGTTTTATAAGTTATTTATTGTTCACTTCAGGTTACAGACATCATTGTAGCCCTGGCTCTTGTACTAGCAATTCCTGTATCACAAGAGACAATATAGTAACCGTATACACCGTGACATTTTAGTCGTCTTACAAAGGTTATCCACTCAATTTATCCGACATAATATACTTCTCGTGATTAATTTTTTTTTACTAATTAACACATTCCGGCGCGGTAACGGCTGTAACCGTATTTTAAAAGTTCGTGGACTGACAGTACGGCCACAGCCGTATAGTTAGCTACTTTTTTTACGTCAAACACAGCTGCCGCAGTGTAAAATTTATTTGCTTATTGTATAGACTTTATGCTTAATGCAATAAGGCTGAAATCACGTCGATTTATTGTCAAAAACAAGTTGTTTACGTGCTCTCAATGTGTGCCATACCCTCACATAAACAGATTTCATCCACAATGCTAGTACGGCTACAACCGGGTTGGTTACTATGAAATGTCATACTACTGGAAAGTCAGTGTCACGCTAGCGACGGTCAGAGTTGGGTGTGTGGGCGTCGGTTTGCGCGGGAAAGTTACCGACAACCAAAGCTCGCGGTAAGTGATAACTATTGACTTCTTAGCCTAAACATTGGCAAATACTTGCATTATTATGTTTTATCTGATATTAGATGCTTCATTTTACGTGAGTGTTGCATATTTTCAACATGAAATCTGTTATTTTATAGATGAGTTGGCGCAAAGTTGATGATGATCGCATTATGAAGCTTTTAGATGACACGTCTACGCCTGAAGTATCTTGTTCAGAAGAAGACCCTTATTGTGACGACGGAGAATATGGCTCTGATAAAGATTTTGAGCCGGATTACAACGAGCTTTCTTCCGATTCGGACGGCCTACAAAAGAGACAGCGCCGTGCAAATTTGAGTGTGCAGCATTCAACCAGACATGAAATAACAGGGCAATCTGATACAGATGTGGAAGACGAGGTGAGTGACGTTGATACCGGTTTACTGGATGACTATATTCCTGTTGTCGACAGAACCCTAATCCCAGACTATAGCCCAGCTCACAGCCAAACTTCGCTTGACCAAACAAATTTTACTCCTGGATTGTCACCAACAAATATACAGCAAAATATAGTTATTGCCGAAGTACATAGACCAGAATATGTTGAGCCGAATAAAAACTCCACCTCAAGCCAAAGTGTGGAAAAGTCTTTGCAGTTACCAACCTTGATCCATGTTTTAGGTAGCTCAGTTGATATTCAGTACGAGAAAACAACTAGTGATAATCAACCTGCAGAGAATCCCAGAATATCGTCTAATCACGATGAAATTACTACAATTGCAGCTGAAGTTTTCGATGAGCCCCAACTTTCATCTAAACAAACATGTCTACAAGAAAGTGAAGCAGCCCTACCAGCCACTAGAAGAGGTGTATCTCCTATACTTCTATCAGATGATATATGGCATGAGACTACGGATCCTATTCCAGTATTTGATTTTGACTATTTATCTGCCGGTCTTCGTGTAGGCATTGACGAAAATCTTTCAGAACTTGATATGTTCAAATTAATGTTTTCTGACGAACTGCTGGAGTATCTGGTATCACAGACAAACTCTTATGGATTAAACTTGACTTTCACGGAAAGACCGCATACAAGAAATAGTAGAAAACAAGTTTTTCGTCACGTAGATAAGGAGGAAATGCTTGCCTTTCTTGGTCTATGCCTCTTGCAAGGGCAATGCAGCATTCCGAATACGAGGTCCCTGTTTTCGTACTCGAATGCCCTATATTACCATCCGTATTTTTCTTACACAATGTCTCAACGGAGGTTTGCACAAATTTTGAGATGTGTATACATAGGTGAAATTGGCGCACAGCGGGAGAAGAAAGTTGTGGACTTTATCGAGGCATTGTGTAACAACTTTCGCAGGGTGTATGGACCAAATAAAGAGTTGTCCCTAGACGAGTCCCTGGTCCTGTTCAGAGGTAGACTCGATTTTCGTCAGTACATCAAAAACAAGAAGGCTCGTTATGTAATCAAATTTTTTAAAACAAAATAATATTTTGTAAAAGATTTTTATTCGTTATTAATTTGATAAGTTATGTATGACATACTTCTAATAATAAAAAAACCTTTGATTGAATTGAAATGTATTAAGTATTAATTATAAACACCATTTGATGCCATAGCAGCTAGATAGTACATAAAAACTAAAGTCTAACCTCTAACGGTCATAGCCGTATTGTCATTAGTATTTGCAGATTGTCACTTGAGATGGTCAGTACGGCCACAAATGTGTTACTGCTGGTGCCGTACTTGCGCGTGCTATATGTAATATTGCATACAGTTGTGTCAGTACGGCTTAAACCGTTAAACGGTTGTACCCGTACTGACGAATAACAAAGATTTTATTTCATACGACCCTGACAGTACGGCTATATACGGATACGGTTGTAGCCGTCTTCCGCCCTATGTAGACGATTTGATTTTCCGTGATATTGTAAGTACGGTTGTGACAGTATTGTGATTTTGTATGAAAAATTCTACTGTCTTTCCGTAATAAAGGACCGCGCCGGAAGGTGTTAAGGAAATACGTACTAAGAAAAATAAATAATTCTCTAGAATTATGAAAAATCCTGTTAAGAATGTTTACGTATCATATGGTAGAGAACATACATACCTACCCAGCGCACAAGTCGACTAGACCATTCCATCTCCATTTTCCATGAGACAAAATATCAAACAAACTACGTCATGCGTCATCACAATGAATAATATTTTTATTTTTAGTTATTCAAATGTTCAATTTTTTCTTGTGGATGTGTAGTAGTCATTGGATACATGAAGTGGGCTGCCGTTGTAAGACGACTTAAATGTCATGGTGTATATATAAGCATACTTCGTCTTTTTTTTTGATACCCAACATTGGATTTTATTCTTTATGTGTGTGAAAAAGCTGTGCTTAAGATTTATGTTTTAGTATCTTTTTATATAAAAAACTAAGCACTCCCGACTATCTATTTGAGCAAAGCTTATAAAACTGTTTTTTTGTAACTATTACTGCCACAATCTTAAGCCTCACAATCTTAAACAAATAAATACAAAAAAATCTGCTACTCTTCGTATCTATGGCTTGTCCTTCTTAATTTAATCTAGCATTTATTTGTCGAATTTACCTTAGATTTATTAACTATTTGCTTTTTAGCGACTGCCGTATTTTTTTTATAGCTGCGTGAGGTGAGTAGTATAAATAATACTAGAATATTTGTTAATTGCAAAAAATACCGTAATTTTTTAATTTGCAATATTCTACATGGCAACATTCAGATAACAAATGGCAAATGACTTGTGTCAAATTCTTTTATATTCCGCCCTGCATTCGTGATTTAGTTTCCAAACAAACATTTTAAGATGTCCACAATATATTTGGAAAAGGAATGGAAAGGCGAGAGAAAGACGATCTATCAGTGCCGTAAGTTTCTGAGTCCCTATTCAAATTCTAGTATTATTTATACGTTCATACTATTTCATAATGATTCCTTGCAAAACCTTGTTTTATTATCTGCGTGAAATTTTTCATAAATCGCCAATAATAACACAACATAATATCTATGTAATAGTAATATGTATTAAACATGTGGGCCGTTATATACAAATGATATAAACTTATAAATTCTCCGATTTTAAATAGGAATGCTCTGATGGTGTATTTACGTAATGGTCCATTTTGGTCAAACTTCTAGATTTAATTATTTGTTCTTTTGTTAGGGTTCCGTATACCGATACCCTATTATTTAGGCTCTGCTGTCTGTTCGTCCGTCTGTCATATGGCTGTATCCTTTCAACCTTAATAAGTAGACAATTTTAACTAAAATATACAAAAAAAAAAAAACGTAATATTAAATATTGTACGGAATCCTTCACGTCCGAGTCAAACTCGCACTTGGTCGCTTTTTATTAAACTTAGTGATGTGATGTCTTGCAAATCGATAAGATCAAAATGGACTATTATGTAATAGATACCAAAATAAAATTAAAGAATAAAATATTCAATTACTGTGTCGTTTCTTGTAAATAATCAAATTAACTATGTTGAGTTAAGATGTTACACATATTTTTATTATAAGTACCTTGAAAAGGGCCGATGAAACATGGCCGGTTGGAATATTCTCTATGAACTGTCTCATTTGTCTTCTTACACTCGCCTTATGTCACTATTTGGTTGGGTAAGTGAGTCCAGCTGATGGCTATCTCTCCGCAGAAAGATTTCATCTTTGGCATTGCTTAAACCTCCTGTTTCGTTTAGTGAGCCACTAGCTTTTAATAGCGGCTTTGCTCGCGTAAAAGTCGGGAATTAACACCACGGGAAGGTACAGTGAGCTTCAAAAGTATCGGGAGGAACAGAGTGTTCCAATGATCTCAACAACTAAGAAAATTAAACTTTATCTCAACTGTATAAAGTTCTTGTTAGAATGACAGTTGTCGTGTACTATCTGTTCGTCTAGATCAGGGCTGTCCAAGCTACATACCTTCGCGGGCTAATTAAATTTACTACAAAAGCTGGAGGGCCGCAGAAACAGATATTTTCAGTTTTCAAGTAAAAAAAAATACAGGGTAACCATTTCTTTATACGTTTATTGGTTCTTAATTAATTAATTAATTAAGGCCGCATGCGGCCCGCGGGCCGTTGGCTGGACAGCCCTCGTCTAGATATTATTGAAGCTGACTGTACGACCGGCATAAAAATGACTATCCTATATGTTAATCCAGGTCATAAACTATCTGTGTGCCAAATTTCATACACATCCGTTCAGTCGTTTTTGCGGGATTCGCAAACAAACATTCGAACATATAAACTTTAACATTCATAATATTTTAGTAGGATATAGTAGAATATACATACATACATACAATTTTCCCCATGGGGGTAGGTAGAAACCACGGAACGCCACCTGCTACGATCACACACTCTTTTTGCCTCGTTTAGGTTCATACAATTGGTCATACACACACGCCGGTGGCTAGTACCATGCACCTGACCTTTCTGAAGAACATCACCAATAAGGTCACTATATGTCCTCCTAGGGCGTTCCCTGCCGGTGTTTCCACTCACATCTGCCTTGTAAATACCTTTTGTGAGCCGTCCTTCATTCATCCTCTCAACATGACCAAACCATCTAAGCATACTTTTTCAATTTTTGTCACTACATCTTCTTTTAAACCACACCGTTCTCTTATCACATCATTCCTCAGCCTATCATTTACAGTTACATCACATACTAGAATATGTTTTTGTGTTATTTTAGCCATCGTCACGCTAAAAAGAAGATCATTTGGTTTCTAAAAAATGTTATTGCGTAGCCCTCTGTTCAGAGTTTCGACCCGCTATGATTCGCCAGTGTGTCGCCATGTTTAAGTCCCATGAAATAGGGGTCGAGTCTATTGCCATCAACCGGCCACAAATCCTCCGGGCTGAGAAATTCCTGATAGAAAAAGCCCAATAACACTTTGCCCGGCCTGGGAATCAAACTCAAGACTTGCGACCAAAGAGACAATTAGAAGAATATTTTCTTAATTTAATTAGGTCATATTTTACAGTGTAACACCTTACCCAATCAAATATTTCTATCTATAAAATTTAATCTAGCTATAGGTAACTTAATATAAATGTTTCTATGACAATATATTAGTTATATTTTACTTCATACAATTCATGTTAAATACCTAGTCATAATTATCGTTCGGGGCGCCCTCTGTGTTCACGTCTTGACAACTTCTTAAGAGTTTGACGTCACTGAAAAAATAAAAACAAAAGTTATAAATTATTTTCTTTTTCACATTCCAGTACCCTGTTAAATGACACATCAATGCTTAGAAAGGGACGGTCTCATGAGGTATGAGTACAGGCTACGGCGCTCTATACTTCGACTTTTAATCGTATTGAACAAAGTGACATGCAGCATTCCGGCCCAGACTTAAAAACAAAATCTCCTAAACGCCCAATTTACTTTTAAATAAAGACGAAATATTAACTTAAAAGTAGTTGTAATAAATTCTAACTGATAGTACCCAGAATATTAATTTGTTCTTAAAGAAAACTAGTTGAATGTGTTTGGGCCGGAATCATGTTAAATGATACTGTTCATTGTATTGTACTTCGGGTGTTTTAGCTCATCATGGGAAACTTAGCTTGGGCCTTACGAGGTGAAGGACAAGGGTGCATACATTCGTGCGCGTAGGTGCGTCCCTTTTTCGTAGGAATGTTCAAAGTTAGGTAAATGGTTTTCATACAAAAATCGGCCGCCCGTAAATAGGTCAAGTTCAAGCGTCTCTGCCGCCCTAACCCCGCTCTTCTCGTTAATGTACGATCACTTTCTTTTGCTTCGCATAGACTTCGTAACATTTAGAGCGTTCAATTTAAATATTTTTATTTTAAAATATGAAGAATTTTTAAAAGTTATAGAACAAAAGTTGTTGATTATGATGTTAGTAACATAGTTCTGAGAGGTTGCCGGTGTTTTACAAATAGCCCTGTATAATGAAAATAGACATCGTCTGGAGAAATAAAGATAAAAAGTACCATGAGCGTGTGTAGAGCCTTGTGCTCTAGATGTGTATGGTGTAGAGCACTCGTCGCTATAGCGGCGCGGCCAGCAGCCCGCAGAACTGCAGCAGCGCCTCGCGCAGCGCTGCGCCTGCGCCGCACGCGCGCGCGCTGGCTGCCAGCCGGACCAGCGCCGGGTACAGGCCTGAGGACCACATCCAGTGGAGTTATAAGCCTGATGAGAGCTACCGGACATCATTATCTACATGGTCTTCACATGATGTCACCAAGATTATGTCTGGACTTATAAATAATAGTTATAAATAATACGCTATCATATAAAAAAACCAAAGGAAAAAGTAGAACATAATGGATAAAAGCGTGGGGTACTTTGAGCTATTTTTTAATTGATATCAAGCATCCGCGTGTTTTTAGTTTTTTAACTGTTACTTATTTTTCTATTTTTTAGTTCAACTAGCTACAAAAGCGGGTTTTTTTTTGTTTTTCTTGTTATCCTGGTTCTGAAATAAAACGAATTTTGACAAACCCCACACATACGTAGCTGTTCCTCACCTCCTTGAAAATCAGCTCTCATTGCACTCACTCCACAAAAGTCACCTTCACTCACACACTGCTCATCTGAATTACTCACATACATCTCCTACTAGTCTAACACTCCACACAAGATAAACATTCACTCACACATCATCTCACAATATGACTCAACTTCTGCTGAATTATGTTTTTTTTTTATTTCCTTTATTATTTAATATTTTATTTGTGTTAAGCATATTGTTTAACTGTGACTTCGTTTTTATTTTTCTTAAGTATGCATATTGTTTGCCTTCGACTCTTGCACGGTACCCCTGTACCTACAAGCTAATTCTAGCCGTTGAATGGGCCTGGTCACCTGTAACACAGGTTTTTTTTCCAAAAACCTGTATCAGGCACCAGTTTCTCACAAAGGTGGAATACAGCTGAAACATTTTTTTCTATACACTAACTTTAAGTCAGTTTTGTGAACAGAGGATAAATGATTATTATGTATTTTTTTTTTATGTAAAATAAAACAGTTTTATGCATTTTGGCACTGACCTATTAATTTCTGCCACGCTACAGCGTCCACCTTGCCGGGCGGCGCCTTCTTCATGGACTCAGTCAACGTCGCCACTGCCTTCAGCACGAACGATATCTCTGATAGTTGATGCCTGCAGAAAAGAGTCAATTTTAATTCATGTACATATTGCGTGGGCTCATTGCTCGCAGAACAGTTGGTCTATGGAGCCAAAAGGTACATCCGTCGCCCCTATTCCTTAGGACCCGAGATGGTGGCGCGTAGTGTTCCACGCGCGCCTCTCTGTGATGCATGGGGGGGAGTTTAACACCTCACTCCCCACTAACGTGAGGAGGCCCACAAAGGCGGGCCGGCACCAGTCGGGGATCGCGGAAGACATATTGGTTCCCCCGACGCAGGTGTGGAACACCGGGGTGGTTTTTGTCAGTAAGAATCCGACAGCCCCCTCCGCCCATCCCAGGGCGGAGGACATCCATGAGAATTTCCACCGCGAGATAAAAAAAAAATGGGGCCAAAAGGTTCTGGAGTGGCGACCGCGTATCGGATGATGTAGCTTTGCAAGGTCCCAAGCAGGACCGGTGACCTGGTGTAGGCCGAAGTAAGAACAGAAGCGGTCGAAGTGGCGGTGCTAAATGGAGGCTTTTATCCAGCAGTGGACATTTTTCGGACGACATGACAATGATATTTCCAAAGTAATATGAGAGAATTAAGAGAAGAAGTAAAAGTTGCAGGTAGGTGTTATTTGTCGAGCTATCTGCAACTGTGATATGCAGTGATCGGATATTCGGATGCATATTTACCTAATGTTACTATTTAGCTGTGAAAGCACGGAAGCTTCGTATTTTTTATTAAAGCCGGGTTTCTTGGATCATATTTATTTAAAATTAATGTTTAACCACAGATGCAAATACATTTGTGTGTAGGGTGGTATGTGTTAGTTAATACAACACACAAAACGCGGTAAAAACGCGCATTCCATATTAGCCAACATTTCAACTTTAGGTGAATATGATAAAGATAAAGATATATTTATTTGTATAAACATGTTTACACATTTTTCTAAATTGCTGGTTCAACATGTTTTTCCACATTCGGCGTACAAAATGGTTCGATCAATTAAAATACATAATTACAGTCAATTACAAAAATATAGTGTAGAAATTCAAAATAATTAAAACAATAAAATTAAAATAAATTGAAATATTTAGTACAATAAAATTACTTCAACTAAAATAAAACACAATATTAAATTATAATCAATCAAAATTTATCATTCAAGAACTCCGTAACATTATAATAGGATTTTTTGCAAGTGTAATATGCATGGCCCCATTAATATATAATAAAATTCCTAATACTATAAAAATTATGAATATTAATTCATTCAAGAGAGAAATAAAAAAAATGCTAATTAGTAAGGAATTACTAATTAGCATTTTTTTTATTTCTCTTAAAAATGCTGTTTTGGCGGGGACTGATTGCACCCAAAGTCTGTACTTCTCACGTCTCTTTCTATCTGAATATTTGGTCAATAAGGGAAACGAATGAGGATTAGTTTTTCCAAACAGCGATATGTCTAATATGTAAAGTGACGGAAGTGTTAGAATTCTGTGCTGTTTAAAAATTGATTTGCAACTGTCTGTAGATTGCAACCCAAACATAGCCCGTATACAACGCTTTTGTGGTTTGAACGCAGTGTCCTTTAGAGTTGAATTGCCCCAGAAAATTATTCCGAATCTTAACACTGATTCAACAAGCCATAATATGCATCTGAATATCCGATCTCTAGTGATATGGGAGGACAGTATGACATTTTTATACTAATTGTAGTGAATAATTAAAAAAAAAAAACCTTAAATAATTAGGTTTTGACACTTAACAGTAAGTAAATTAGTTTTACTTTGAAATAATAGGAAATATCAATCTGCCTAGCCTTTTCCCAAAGATATTGGGGTCAGCTTTCAGTCTAACCGCAGCGGCTACCTATCTGTCCTACACAACCACATTACTGGGAAATACGATATCCCTTGGTGAGACTGCTTGCCAGACTTTCAGGCTTCTGACTACTATAAGGACTTTAAAGGAAATGAAACATTCCAATGCTGAGTAAACACTGAGTATATTTGGTGCATTTTTACATCTTATATGCACTCACACAAGCATAATATACTATACTTACAAACTACCCGTATCGACGATTATTTTTCTACACTAATATTATAAAGAGGAAAAATTTGTATTTTTACGTTTGTAATGGATAAACTCAAAAATTACAGGACCGATTTTAAAAATTCTTTCACCATTAGAAAGCTACATTATCTGCGAGTAACATAGGCTATATAACATCACGCTCTAACCAAGAGGAGCGGAGCAGTAAAGAAAAATGTTGCAAAAACGGGGAAAATCGCACGGGAAGGGTCGGGAAAATACGAAATTTAACGCGGACGAAGTCGCGGGCAGAAGCTTGTTTCTAATATTTTTATATATTTGTTTGTTACGCTGTCACGCTAGTACTGCTGATCGGAAAATGATGAAATTTGGCAAATGAGTAGACCATACGTTGGATTAGGAAAAAGGATAGTTTATTCCGAAATTCACTCGGGATCGAGACAGGCAGGTGAACCCAAGAGGCGCAGCTAGTAGTTAAATAAAAGTGTAGAACTTACCTAGGCAGTGGCTCCGTATTATCCTCGTCCTGAGTATATTTCGATATCACTTCCTGGAACCTGTCTAGTAATGCTACTATCGCTAGAGGGTCCGTGTCGTCTGAAAACAAAGCATTTATCTTACGTTTTTTTAAATTGACAATTATCATGCTGTTTTTTTAAGCTTTGCAAGGATTTCTGAACTTTAAAAGGGTTTTTTTTTGTGGGTGGGAAATCATCAAATGACATCTTCCGCTCTGGACGGAGCGGGAGGGCGTGTCAGACTTTTACTGACTAAAACCCACTTCTGTTCGTTCAGTTGCCTATATGCCAGGGCCACGGTAACTCATTTGAACAAATCTCGCGACCCTGGCAGGCATCGGTCCTAGCGCACCCCTTCTACTACTGATGTCATCTCTTTGAGGCGCGCGTGGGACACAACGCGCCGTCGACCGGTTGACGGGTCGACAGGTTCGTACCCGCCATGTCACCATGAGATCACACCGGAGCTCTGTCCGCCGTGCCGCGATTTTTCGCGGCAGCGGAGTTTCGCCCCGGCGTTTCGCCTCCTCGCGCCACTCCCACAATTGCGCGAGGACCTTTGCCTCCAGATTCCATGGTGGCACTCCGGCAAGGAGGCAAGAACGATGGAAGTATTACTGGAACCGGTACCAGAACGGTGGATGTATTACTGGAACCGGTCCCAAGTGGTTCTTGCAGTACAGGAATCGGTACCCAAGTGGTACCTGTATTATAGGAACCGGTACAGAGTGGAGCCTGCATTTTTGGAACCAGAAGATGGATGAAAAAGACACGTAAACATATAACTTACTTTCAACTCCAGCAAAAGAATCTATATCTTCTAACATGGAGTACTGCAGAAGAGTCTCGAAGCATGTCCGCGCGAACTCTTCTCTTTCTTTTAATTCTTGTTCGTTTTCTGTGGACAATTATTATATTTGTACACCGAACGGTCTAAGGATCGACTAAGGCGACATGGTGCTTGCCTACCAAACCAATTTGTTCTACCTGCTGAAAAATCTCTTGGCTAATGTCTTGGCTTTTCTTGAAGTCTTTAAATAGGCTCTGGATTCAAGTAGGCCGAAGTAAAGAAAACCTGCTCAGGTGGAGATTCACAGATGACTCCACCCTGGAGTGTAAATGTGGTGCTGTCTCACAAACAATGCAGCATTTAATATCTTGTCCAGGCTTTCCTGTTGTCTGCACGCTACAGGAGTTGACGGACGCTACTGAAAGTGCTAAGCTCGTAGCCAGATTCTGGGCTGACTGTATTTAGATTGCTATTGACACGCTAAGAAGAAAAAGAAGATATAATACTTTAGATTCTGGTCAATCCCGCAAGATGGAATTTCACTACGTAGCAGAGTGAAGACTTGTTGCTGTCGCAGGTAAAGCAAATCAGGTAATTGAAATTTGCTATTTTCGATACGATAGCTTGACGAATACTGGTGAATAGCTATGCTGGTAAGATAAAGATATATTTATTGCATAACTGTATACAGACGCCGCAGTGTACCGTGTGGTGCCGGACGTAAAGAATAACACCACCCCATTTCCTTCCGTGGGTGTCGTAAAAGGCGACTAAGGGACTTACTAGAGAATGGGCAGCAGCGTTCTCTATGCATTTTACCACCTTACTGCGATCGCCAACCCGCCTGCCAAGCGTGGCGATTATGGCAAAGCCCCCCCATGGACGTCTTACGGCTGAAATGATGATACAGACGCCAGAACATAAAGCTACTACAATCTGTCAAATTTCTTTAATAGATTTCAACTTTATCACTACAGTATTAGGTTCAAGATTGATTAGGAAATTTTGACAGTTTCGGGTAGCTTGATGTGCTGGCGTCTGACATTAAGTTCATAAGTATTAATAAATATTCCATTTTTAGTTTCAACAGTCTACCCAAGTCGGACATGTATTGTATTTTAAGAATTTAACTTACAAATATTATTTTGAATCGAAAAACTCACGCAGATTATAAAATACATTATCAATTAACATTTTCTTCCTAGGTCAAATATTAGGAAGTGTTGAAGAGAGTATTAGGAGCTATCCATTATTGCTTTGCCAGGCTTTATCTTATCTTATCAAGGTCACGGCAGATGAAGATGACTTACGTATAGGTTGTGGCGGCTGCGTGTGTAAGGATCCTGCCCTGATGAGCGCTAGCAATGCTCTCAAGTGTTGAGGAGGTAACCTTGGTCTCGCTCGCAGGGCTTGTTCTCGAACTGCTATTACTAGTTGACGGGCTGCACGGCCGCCGCCTACTCTGTTAGGAAAAAGAAACTTCTATATATTTATTTTAATTAAAGTTGCTTTTCGTGTCTGTCTATGTGACCGCGTTGTTCTTCTAAACAACGCAACGGGTTTTCACTATCATTTACACTGTAAATAAACCTTCCGAAATAGATTTTATATAATTTATTTCGGAAGGTGTTCAGTTATGTATATTTAACTTACATTCAGGTTGGCAGGGAGATTTACATGCAAACCGTAAACGTTCAGTACATGATTCTAGACCTTATAGCGTAAAAATTATTCGTAGAAAACTGCTGTCACGGTTTTTAATTTAGTCTTTAATTATGCTGTACTTCTGTGGACTAGTATAAATTGTGCTTTTAATTTTTTGCATTTATTTAAAGTTGCCATAAAATAAAATAGTAACGATGAATTTGTCTCCGTTTGTCTGGGTGTATGTTCAGAATTGACACAAAAACGGTTTGTATGAAATTTGCCACATAGATAGTTTATAATTATAACATTTAACACATAGGGTAATTTTAATTTCGGTAGTACGTTCCCGTGGGACATTTCTCGACCACCACGCGGGTGAATCCTCAGGTAAAAGCTAGAAGTTAAAGAACATTACTTACGGTGGTTCAAACAGGAAAGTTTCTAACACTTTGGGTAGGGTTTCCCAAAATTCTTTATACACATCAGGCTGTTCCCTCGCTAACGGTAATCCTGTACCTAATACCTAGAAGAACATGAAAGAAATGATTTAAAACAAAAAACATTTTTTTTTTTTCAGGAAGTTTTGGATATTATTTCTACAAGTAGGTTCATACCATCCATAATTTATATCGAGACTCCTCCGTGCCTTGGAAAGCAAGTTATACTGGATTTTTTGTTTGTAAATTTTAAACAGTCGTTGTGGGTAACCCGAAAAACAGACAATCAGTTTTGAAAGTCAGACAACCGTATCTGACCTCCACAACTGGGTTGAGGTCAGATAGGCATATAAGATATTGGTATTAGCTGCATCTGGTTAGACTGGAAGCTGACCCCAACATTATTGGGAAAAGGATAGGCAGATTAATTGTGATGAGGAAAGATCAAACGTATAACGGCATACAAACTAATGAATATAAATGTTGATAGAGCAAAGGAAATTTTTTACGAGGAATAATCATCATCATCATCATTCCAGCCGTAAGACGTCCATTGCTGGACTTAGGCCTCCCCCAATTTGGGGGGCTTTACCATAATCGCCACGCTTGGCAGGCGGGTTGGCGATCGCAGTATGGTGGCAAAATGCACAGAGAACGCTGCTGCCCTTAGTCGCCTTTTACGACACCCACGGGAAGAAATAGGGTGGTGTTATTCTTTACGTCCGGCACCACACGGTACGAGGAATAATATGTAAAGAATATTTTATAGAATCAAGTTCTTCAAACTGAACAGACAGCTGTGCTGCTGGATAGTTTGTTGCGCCACTTTTTCTTCCCAGCTAAAGCACTAGGAAGTGGTGAATGGCGAGCGTTTCGGGGGACTGTCTTATGTAATTTTGATTCAAAAAGTGCTGATTCTTAGCCTACTTTGAATACATGGCTTTTGATTTATGAATAAAAAATAAGTATTTTATGTGTCAAAAACACAGAATGAAAATGGAGTGAATCTATACTAATATTATAAAGCTGAAGAGTTTGTTTTTTTGTTTGTTTGAACGCGATAATCGCTCGAACTACTGGTCCAAATTGAAAAAATCTTTTTGTATTGGGTAACCTATTTATTGAGGAAGGTTATAGGCTATATTACATCATGCTACGATCAAAAGCAGCGGAGCAGCAACGAAAAATAGATGAAAACTGTCAGGCAATTCGATGCGACGGGAAGGGTCAGGGGAGCAAAACTTTGACGCGTAAGAAGTCGCGGGCAGAAGTTAGTAGAAAATTAAATATTTTGAGACGAACCAAGTAACAAGGAACAATTGCAGGAAGGGTAGATGAAGAAAGGCATGATTCTTTATTACCTGTAATAATAGTGATGAGATCTGTGCGACCTCGTCCATTTGTTCCGCTGACTTCCGTCGCTTGTCTTGTCCGTATTTTTGTACTGACGTGTGAAGTGCCTAGAAGTTATTATAAATTGAATAATGACACGAGAACATACCTTTCAAATTAATTACTTATTTCATATTATAAACATATCAGAAGAATCACATCATCATTTCACAAGAATCTACGAACTGATCAAGATTTAGAGCAAATTTAACTTCGTGATTATTATTTTTTTTTTTAAATTAAGAGATTACAATTGTTAGGTTTTAAAATAATATACTAAATTATAATATTGTCTTAGTCGATTATTGAGACTTTTAATTTATAATACTGGCAACACCAGTTTTGAAATGGCGCGGTTTTGAGACAACGGTTGGGAACACGGGGTGGCACTCGGCCTATTCGCTCGGGGCCAGCATCGAAGACGGACGTAAGTTTTGTTACTACAATATTCTTAAATATTAAGTGCTTATAACATTTAATAAAGAGTAGCGATGGAGTTTCTTGTCCTTCTTCTCTAACCGTGTGATTACTCTTGGAACGGACAACTAGAGTCAATTCTATTTAAAGGTGTGCCTATTTGAAATAAATGAGGTGTGTGGTGTACCTTTAAATGATACAATGTGTGACGTGTTATTTTCCCTACCCAATAGTACCACATAATATAGTTTTGAAGTCAATTTCACTCTGTAATAGTGCATCTATTATTGAACGTCTGTATGTAGATTTCTCGTTGTCGAGTAATCATTTTGATCGCGCTTTGTTACTAGTCATGATAAGTTTTATTTTGAATTGCAAAGTTGTTCAATTACAATTGTGAAGCAAAACCGGCAAGTATTTCTATGGTTATAATAGCTTTTTATTAGATTTCATAGTCGTGTGTTCGTATTTTCGAAGATAGACGGTAGTTGCCAAAGTGTAATTTTTTTTTTGTGAGACATTTTTCATACTGTAGAGGCATTTATACCTCCACGTGCGAAATACGCATCACACTGACGTCACTCAATCACTCAATCCTGCTTCGCGCTAGTAGAGTTTATCGCGCAACTAGCGTATATACAACGTCCCGACATCGACGACACGACAACCTTCTGGTTGGAAGATCCTCCTTTTCTATGGAGGTTGAGTGAACTTTACGACCTGTTCCTCATCAACAGTGATCGGATATTCGGATGCATATTTACCTAATGTTACTATTTAGCTGTGAAAGCACGGAAGCGGCTTCGTATTTTTTTTATTAAAGCCGGGTTTCTTGGATCATATTTATTTAAAATTAATGTTTAACCACAGATGCAAATACAATTGTGTGTAGGGTGGTATGTGTTAGTTAAAACAACACACAAAACACGGTATTTTTACCGTCCGCGCATTCCATATTAGCCAACATTTCAACTTTAGGTGAATATGCATCTGAATATTCATAGATATTTTTTATTAAAGCCGGGTTTCTTGGATCATCATATTTATTTAAAATTAATGTTTAACCACAGATGCAAATACATTTGTGTGTAGGGTGGTATGTGTTAGTTAAAACAACACACAAAACATGGTAAAAACGCGCATTCCATTAATATGGAATGCGCGTTTTTACCGTGTGCTACTGCCAACATTTCAACTTTAGGTGAATATGCATCTGAATATCCGATCTCTACTCATCAATCAATCAAAATATTTTTATTTCACATAATAATAATAATATTTTAGGACAACCAACAAAACGTTATCTGATCCCAAACTAGGCAGAGCCTGTACTATGGCAACCAGACAACTGATAAACATACTTATATATTTCTAAATACATACATTTTATAGATAAATTACACCCAGATACAGAAAAAATGATTGTGCTCATCACACAAAGATTTGTCCTGGGTGGGAATCGAACCCACGACCTCAGTCTTAGCAGTCAGGGTCGCTAACCACTAGACTAACAGGCCAGTCATATACACCTACATGGGCACTTATGAAACGTCAGAAGCTAGGTGCACGGTTCCAAATAGTTCCTATGGAGAAGAGCTGGCAAGAAATTTCAACTCAAACCTCCAAAACAGTGTACTCACAAGTAAGAGATGCGGTAAGACGTCGACGGCGGCGTGCGGCGCGGCGCGGTACAGCGCGGCGGCGGCGGCCAGGCAGCGCGGCGCCGCGCCGCCCGCACGCTCGCCGCACGACGCCGCCAGGGACGTCAGTGCGTTGAACAGTGCTGGGAGTAAGTCGTGGCGTTGCAAGGCTTCCTGCGGGTATTCAACAATCATTATTTTACGATGTTGTTAGTTCACAACCGCTTTGATAAGGCACAGAATGAACAGGGGGCAGCAAGGTCCACAAGGACCGCATGGGCCACAAGGTCCACAGGATTTTTTCGTGTGTGGGATTGGTAATAGGGATAAGCAATCGTCATCGTCGCCGTCGTGCACACACAAAAAAAATCTACCGACCAGTCATTAGTTCACAACCGTTTTGATAAGGCACAAAGTGATCAGGGAACCATATAACCAATTCTACTTACGACAAGGTCCTACCCACCAGTAAAGTTTACTACTTCAACATAATGAGCACTCGTCTGGTTATAAAACTTTCCCAAATTAAAAAAAGTCCTTCTTAAATAATTTCAAGAGAATATACAAGTGTATTGTCAAAACGAGGGACATAATGTATAGAATAAACTTAATTACACGAAGAATTTAAGTAAAGTATAAGCTTAATATCAGTCAATGATGTTCCTACTACTGAAACACAGACCTCCTTTTTGTGAGAGGAAGTGGGTCGTAAACCACCCCGCGGACAACGAATCAGACGTACATAGAAGCACAGTTCTTATGGCCGGTTTGAAGACAAACTTAAGGCGACCCAAACAGCCGCTTGGGCAGCGCTGCAGTCGAGCTGTGAGCCTACGAGAGTGAGTGAGCGCGAGAATACGAGAGTGAGTGAGCGCGAGAATGATTCTGCCGTCAGCGCCGCTAAGCGAGAACTAACCGTGGGGACATGTCCCCAGTAGAATCGGCACAGATAATCCTTAAGAACTGTGCTTCTATGTACGTCTGAGTTCTCTGCCGCGGGTGCGGGTTGGTAGATGCCGCATATCATCCAATTTTTGGTTCTAGAATATGCCGGTTTCCTCACGATGTATTCCTTCACCGTTTTGAGAGCAGTGGTCATGAAGTTATTCACATAAAATAAAGCGCTTGTCTAGGTTCGAACCTACGACCTACAACAAGTCGCGCCCGTCACCACTAGGGTTACCACCCGTACTTTATAATAAAGTATTGTACGTTATTTCACATAATTGTACTCTATACTTTATGAGAACAATAAAGTACACGAAAATACTTTATTTTGCAAGATTTGATTTGTGTGGGATTTTGAAAAGTTTAGTCATAAATACTTTTCCGTTAAATGAAATTTATTTGATACAAACTGCAAAAAGCAATAAAAAATATGTTTTTAAATATAATAATAAAGAAAAATAAATCATACTTTATTTTTATACTATGTACTTTTTTCATACCTATTGTTACGAGCTGGGGTTCGGGATAAATTAATTTAAGCCAAAATTATCGAAACACACCACAGTTTAATTAAACAATCACAATATCGCAATAGTCAAACAGAGTCACTTGTTTCGCTTGTACTGTATCGCTTGATTCGTATTCGCTCGCTTCCGAAATCGAACTGCCCATCGGGCCGACAATCCGCTATTTATATCCCAAGCAGAACATTCGCGAACATTCAACACTTTTCCACAGTTTACAAGTAGATTCGAAACTTCGAGAACCTTCCACAGACATCTATTTACTGTTTAATCCCGCTACTCAACAATAGATGGCGGTGGCGTCTACGTACAATTGTTCGTAGTACTTGCTACTTGATAACAGATGGCGTTAGCGTGTCGTATCTAGAAGTTTCAACACTGCCCCATCCTTAGATGGAATTAGCGTGACGTTTCTAGACTTTTCGATCTACGTAATGTTGTCCCTTTCTGAGATGGAGTTAGCACGATGTTTCTAGACTTTACGATCTACGTAACACTGCCCCCTCCTTAGACATGCTCGTCCCGAGCATCATTATTCCCGTAACATCGTGCCAATCGATCTACATGAACAATTTTAGGCGCAGTTCGCAAACCCTTTTGTATTCGGTAAGTGACGTCATTGATCTTGGTCACAATCCGGTACGGCCCGTCCCATTTTGCCTGTAGTTTAGGGGACTTCCCTTTGCTGCGCACAGGGTTATGCAACCACACTAGCGAACCTTCGTCGAAGCCAGTATTGTTCATCTTTCGATCATAACGAGTTTTCATTCTCTCGGACATCTGCTGGCCTGATTCTCTGACATGCTCATATACGTCATTCATCTTGTTGCGGAGATCATTTGCATAATCTGTTATACTGCGTGGTGAATCAGGCGGAATGCCGGTTATTAGATCAGCTGGTAACCTTAACTCCCTTCCAAAGTTCGCGAAGGCTGCGAAGGCTGGCGTCACAGTTGTACTCTCGTGAACTGCACTTCGGTATGACAGAAGAAACGGTTGTATGTGCTTGTCCCAATCCTTTTGTCTGCTTGCTACAACTTTTGCCAGATATCTTTCCAACGTCTGATTAAATCTCTCCACCATTCCGTCAGATTGTGGGTGGTATGAAGTGGTTCTGGTTTTGTGAGTACCCATAACCCGACATGTTTCCTGAAACACTTGAGACTCGAAATTCCTTCCTTGATCGCTGTGGATTTCCAAGGGTACCCCAAACCGACAGAAGACTTCGTGGACTAATTTATCAGCGACTGTTGAAGCTTCTTGATTAGGGATGGCGAAGACTTCCGGCCACTTGGTGAAGTAATCCATGACAACCATGAAATATTTATTTCCACTTTCACTTTCGGGAAATGGCCCAGCGACATCTAATGCTATTCGTTCCCAGGGGGCTCCTACGTTGTACACTTTCAATGCACCCCTGCTGCGTGTGTGTGGTCCTTTTACCGCTGCACAACTGGTACATCTGCGACACCAGTCTTCCACATCCTCTCGACAATGGATCCAGTAAAATCTTTCTCGGATCTTTAACAGAGTCCTTCTTACTCCCATATGACCTCCTGAAGAACCATTGTGGTAGAGCTGTAGAACTTCTGGTACCTTCGTTTTTGGGACTACCATTTGCAAGTGACAGCTATTCCCTCGAGCATTTTCCCATTTTCGGCACAAGACACCATCTTGGATCACCAAGCTCTCCCACTGTGCCCAATAACTTTTTGTGGTGGTACTCATCGCTGCAACATCACACCATTTCGGTTTGGGAGCATTAGCTTTAATCCACTCGAGAGTTGGCCTGATATCTGTATCACGCTGCTGGGCATGCCGTAGCGTTTCCTTCCATTTGTCATGAAGGTCCGTTCTTAGCACCCTGACAGGAACTACTTCCTTAGCTTCCTGTCTGACACATTGTTTGTACTCTTCAGGAGAAGTTCTTCTTGATAAAGTGTCCGCGTTACCGTGGGATATGCCGTCATTGGCCTGCGACATCGAAATCCTTGGGGTTCTATTCACACTAGCCAATACTCGCCCTGTAATATTATCGCTTACGAATTTCTCTTGCTGCTGCACTGTGCTATCAGACACCCTTCTAACCTGGGTGTGATATTCGGTGGCAGTGTTTCGCTTCGGGCAATTCGACCGGAGGTGGCCCTTTCCTCCGCAAGTGTAACATTTAGGGCTGTGCCTAATACGGTCACGAACAGGTGACTCCACAACCTCCCTGAAGCGATGGGCTCGATGATCATGCCTCACTGCCTCCACCTCCAACGCGTGGGCCAAGGCGTCCTTCAGCTTCTCATGGTGCCCAAGTCTCACGGCAGCCCTTACTTCCAAGTCCCGTATGCCATCTATAAATGTTTGAGTCAGAATCCCTTCGATGAGCGCAGGCGCAGACCGATACGCTTTTCGGACCAACTTTTCAATTTCCAGGGCCCACTGCTGCAGATTTTCACCATTGCGCTGCACACGATCCCTCAACTGGGCGCGAAACACGTGTTCCAGGTGTGCGTCACCGTATCTGGATTCTAACGCCTCAACCAGCTGCTCGTAGGTAACATTTTTGCCAAGAGCCTCTAACACGGTTAAAGCCTGTTCGCGGAGGGCCAAAGTAAGCGCGATCATGGCCTGCCCTTTTGTCCACCCATTTGCATTCATGACAGCTTCAAATTGAATTTTGTATGCCGACCAGGAAGATGTTCCATCGAAGGGTGGCACTTTAAACCCGCGCACGGAAGGTGCAGCAACTATCGAAGCCGTAGTCCGGTCTCCAGCTTTCAGAACTCCAACCGCTTTTCTTATATCAGCGATCTGGACTTCGGCCTCGGAGATACGATTTTCATGTACCTGAACAGTCTCCTTCATGGCTTTGATGTCCTTGCCAAATGTCGCGTGTAGATCTTTCAAGAGGAGAACCTGCTCCTCTTGCCGGCGAGCTTGTTCCTCTTTGTCCTGCTGCAGCTGTTCCTGTAGGCGGCGGGCCTGTTCTTCTTGTCGGCGGGCCTGTTCTTCCTGTCGGCGAGCCTGTTCTTCCTG
This sequence comes from Aporophyla nigra, assembly GCA_947507805.1. Taxonomy (NCBI): domain Eukaryota; kingdom Metazoa; phylum Arthropoda; class Insecta; order Lepidoptera; family Noctuidae; genus Aporophyla; species Aporophyla nigra. Next base: position 13,944,991 of record OX382316.1, on the reverse strand, counting down.
TCGGCGGGCCTGTTCTTCCTGTCGGCGGGCCTGTTCCTCTTTGTCCTGCTGCAGCTGTTCTTGCAGTTGGCGGTTCTGTTCCTGCAGCATTGCCATTAGAGTAGAAAGATCCATGGCTGGTGATGCTGTAGGAACACCAGACGCTTGGGAAACTGGCTCCGTCGTCGGCTGATTACCCCCAGATGTCTGTCTTGAAGGTCCTTCAAATCGCCTCTGATCCACCTCCTGCTGGCGCTGACTCCTGGTACGAATACCTTCCGTGTCCTCCTTCGGTAAAACTGGCATAATTTATCCCTTACTTCTGACACCAAATGTTACGAGCTGGGGTTCGGGATAAATTAATTTAAGCCAAAATTATCGAAACACACCACAGTTTAATTAAACAATCACAATATCGCAATAGTCAAACAGAGTCACTTGTTTCGCTTGTACTGTATCGCTTGATTCGTATTCGCTCGCTTCCGAAATCGAACTGCCCATCGGGCCGACAATCCGCTATTTATATCCCAAGCAGAACATTCGCGAACATTCAACACTTTTCCACAGTTTACAAGTAGATTCGAAACTTCGAGAACCTTCCACAGACATCTATTTACTGTTTAATCCCGCTACTCAACAATAGATGGCGGTGGCGTCTACGTACAATTGTTCGTAGTACTTGCTACTTGATAACAGATGGCGTTAGCGTGTCGTATCTAGAAGTTTCAACACTGCCCCATCCTTAGATGGAATTAGCGTGACGTTTCTAGACTTTTCGATCTACGTAATGTTGTCCCTTTCTGAGATGGAGTTAGCACGATGTTTCTAGACTTTACGATCTACGTAACACTATAATAACCAATGTACTTTAATTACAAGAAAAAGGTGGCAACCCTAGTCACCACTGCTCCATGTAGACCTAAATAGAAGAAAAACTGCAATCCATTGTATGTCTTATCCTACCTTATGCACTATATCTAGACAATGCAACGCATGCAGACTGACGGGCGCGGCGGCGGCGAGGGAGTCCAGTGCTGACGCCGCTGCCGATGGTTCCGTACTGCACACGTGGGATAGGCAGGAGCCTAGCTTCGTTACGTCTGCTGGGGTAAATCTGGAAATATAAAATTAACTTATACACTTTATTCACGTCGCTTTAAGTCTAATTTGTTTTTTCTCACCACAATAAACATTACAGAGGTTGTTACACTTGGGTACGATATGGTTTCGTTTACTGTGGGAGACTGGTGCCTAAGCTAGACTTTAAGGGCCTGTGTTTCAGGTCACCAGGTCTCCACCCTCTAGCAGTTAAATACATGTCTTATAAAAAGTTAATTAGAAGGTAGTATGTAGCTCAACATAAATGAAAAACGAGATAGACAAAAAAAAAAAGAACAACAAAACGACAAAAGAAACTAAAATCCTATGGTTTGGTATGGTGTTAGTATTGTTAGTAAACATTTGTAGTGAGAACGTGTGTAGGTAGGTGTGTCTCGTGTGCGTAGATCTGCGTTTGTGGGTGTGCGTGTGTGAGTGTGGGTGAGGATGTATTGGATAGCATTTGGTATACTTTAAGTCACGGCGTGAAGTAGTTTTTCGGTGTCATCATAGTTGAGTCCCAGAAACCACGTGGTGAGCTTCATTTTCCATTGACCCTTATATGTATAATGAATAAAAGATGAAAAATCCCTGATAAAAAAGAGCCTGTATTATAGGATTTTTGTTAATTATTTAAGATAAGAATTATTTAATTCAGTAATACATTTTAATGGGATTATCTGCTTAATGACAGCATGATTGTGATAATATAATTAATTTAAATAAATAAGAAATGTGTAAGTTTAGCCTATATTTGCACGCCGAAATTAAAGGCAGAATAAGAGAACAAATTCATATATTTTACCAACCTTCTGTACCTTATTTACGCAAATAAATGATTTTTGATTTGATTTTGTTTTTAATAAATTCATCTACACACTTGTTTTATGTACACTTGAAAAAATGCGACAAAAAAGGCGTAGGTTTATGTATGTCATGTAAAAAAATGGGGCAGTTATTGCTATCTTTCACTTATAGACCCCATGTCCTAAGTGTCACTGTAATCGATGAGATACGATTTTTTTGTTTGCACCTGAATCACCGTTTTTAAAACGCCATATTTTTTTAGTTTGTTTTTGTATTTACACCAAATAACTTTTATTGCATTCTCTGTAGTGTAATTATTAAAAAAAAAATCTCAGCATATGACACCAACAAAATACTTGACGGGCTTCCAAACTCTTAAAAATGAATTAATCTATGAAAAACGTCAAATTCAAAATTAATTATAAAAAAAACTGAAAGCTCTATCTATCGGTAACCAAACACACTGTATAACTCATTTTCACCATACTTTTTAAGCCGATATGGTAATGTACTGCCAAGTTCGCGAGATCTGTTCCAAAGACTTACCGTGGCCCTGGCATATGGGCAACTGAAGGAACACGGGTGGGTTGGAGTCGGTAAAAGTCTGTCCCGCTCCGCCCAGGGCAGGAGGCGTCTTTTGATGATTTCCCACCCACAAAAAAAATGGTAATGAAGGTACTCACGTAGGTCGTATATGCTGGAAGATGAGCGGGAAGATCTGTACCAGCGTTGTGAGGAAGTTCAGGGACGGCGCGTACTCCTCCACTGGCTTACCATCCTCGGAGGCTGCGGAGGAATTTAATGAGTCAGTTTTGGAACGTACATTTAAGTGTGAGTCTCCGCGTGAGAATCATCTATATTATTTTGGTGCTGCGGCCGCTATGGTGCAATGGTGGCCAGGGCTGCGATTTGCGAGTTCTAGGTCGTAAATTCGAACTTCGACAGGCTTTATTTTGTGTAACTTTTTCATCACCACTGCTCTCAAAACGTTGAAGGAAAACATCGTGAGGAAATCAGCGTATCCTAGAACCAAAAATTTGAAGACATGTGGCATCTGATACCCACACATTTCAGCCCACTTCCTCTCACCAAGAGCATGCCTGTGTCCCAGCAGTGGGAACATTATAGGCTGCTGATGATGATGATGATGATGATAAGGGCGGACGTTTTGGGGGACTACCTTATGTAACTTTGACGTTCAAAAATTGCTGACTCTCAGCGTAGTTTGAATGAATGACTTTTTTTTTGTTTTTTTTTTTTTTTATGCTACCGCCGCTATGTTACTTCAGGCGACCCACACTTATCTCTGTAGAAAGGTCTGGCCTGCAGTCAATATCATTTCCAGCAATAAATAACCTTAGATAATGGTATTACACTTAAGTGGAGGGTCCGAAGGCGAGGCGGCCGCTATGTTGCTCCAGGCGGCCCACGCTGCAGCCCACACTCGCCTCTGTAGCGAGGCCTCCACTTCAGTGGCGCGGCCTGCTGCTGATACCACTTCTTGGAATGACTTGAGGGCACCTACTGACACCTAGGGATAGGGAAGAAAGAAACATTATATCACAGGTATTCTCCGTAAACTTTATTACAACCAAGCAAGATTGTTTATAAATAGGATGCGCTAGAAATACCGCTTTAACACGTTGAGTGCCAAACACAGATTGATGGTTAATCCCATATCGCCACAGATTTAGAGCGCATACAAAATTGTTAGTAGCAAGCAAGCGATATTGCGTGACCGGGCATATTATGCAGAGCTGACGAATCACGCGATATCGCGTGATCGGCCATATTATGCAGAACCGACGAATCACGCGATATCGCGTGATCGGCGATATTATGCAGACCCGACGAATCACGCGATATCGCGTGATTGGCACTCAACGTGTTAAAATTTCTTTACATTGACAGCAAAAACACGCACCGTTCCAAAGTAAAATACAAGTCGCACAATGATAAGAAGACCGTCACTATACGAAAAATGATGTTTTTCCGTAAGCAGTGCCATCTCTTAGTGAGCGAGAAATACTACATATTTGTAAAAACACCTGTCGTCGTAACTCCGATATTTATCGGTACATAGCGTAGTGACGAACTTCTTTTATCGACATTTTGATACGATCTGTTACGACAGACAGTCATTTTTTCATTCATGACTGTGACGCTAACAAAAACGGTTTCATCTGGTGTATTCCACAGTGACATTATATCTGTTTGAAGGCTATTTGGATTGATAATATTTAGTTAATCTTCAACATGTCTAATGTTTTGGTTAATACTATTTTTGTGTTATCATTTTATCACCTAAGTGTTTTAAATTTTTGTAATTTTATATAAAAGTCTGAAAATATTAATAAGAAAGTGATTTAGCTAGCTCTTGCCATAGCAAACAAGTTTATGTTTAAGTATTTTGTATTAAACGTATCAATAAAAAAGATTTTCTAAATAAAAACTGATTTTTCTTTGCGCAGTTTCATTTTATATTGTTATTGTGTCGGTAGATTGTCTTAAAGTAGGAAATGATATCGATCACGAATCATATTGATTAATGAAATAACGTCACAAAATAAAGTTTTTGGAAAAATCTGTTATTTAAAAACAAGATTTGATAAACAAAAAATACAGTTCAGTCGTGTTTTAATGCGCTCTCTTATAAAAACCATAACGCGATATAATTTTTTTATTCTTTCTGGTGCAAAACCAGTAATTACTGTTTGGTAAAACTTTGAATGCTTCTACTGAAAAAACAGCTATTTTGGTTAGTGTCACTCTTCTTATCAATGTGCGAAGTTATAAATTCATTGTACCGCTACAAAGAACATCAAACTTGCAACCAGTGACGCTATTAAGAACATCAAAAAATCTATCTATATATATAAAATTGAATCCCTATTTCCCTTGGTCACGCCATCACGCGTGAACGGCTGGACCGATTTCACTTTTTTTGTTGTTGTTGTGTTTGTAATTTTCAGGAGAAGGTTCTTATGAAAGAAAAAAATTAAAAAATTGCGCTAAAAAAAATTAGAAAATTTAAAAACACTTATTTTAGAATACTTTACAACCATATAATAGGACAATGTAAACTTTTTTAATGTAACATTTGACATAGAATTGACAGAATGCGTGCTCAAATATCATCAAAGAGACAGGACAACGTCTGTCGGGTCAGCTAGCCTATCATGATTTTTGAAGAAGCATTTATACCTCATCTAGGTTTTTAAATATTTTATTGACGAGTAAATGCACAAACAGTTAAAAAAAGCGTTTTTATGTTCGTGCACGTAAGTACACAAAGCAAGAAACCCCGAAAAAACACATTCCTTGTAGGAAACTTGAACTTGACGGAGGCTTATATTTATTCTTTGTTGTTATAGCGGCAGTAGATTTCTACTGCCGCTTTTACACACATTGTGAAATTTTCGACTGTCTATCTATTACGGTTTATGAGATACAGCCCACTGACGGACACAGACCGACGGACGGGAAGTTTAGTATCAAGGTGCCGTTGACACGCTTTGGATACAGAACCTTGAAAAGCTATTTAGCTGTTTCTGATCATAACACAACTCTAAAAAACCTAAAATCCCCTCACCTCATGACTCCTTTTGAGCGCGAAGTCCGTGATATAGTCCAGTAGTGCGGTCCAGGACCTGTTGAAGTCGCCCACCGTGGTGAGCAGCTGGAACCGCGAGTGGAACACGCGGGACACGCCTGATAGGGTCAGCACCTGAGAAATATGAACTTGGTTTTAAAATATATAGGTAAAATATAGGTACCCTTTCCAAAACTTGGTTGATTACAAAGATTAGCACAGAATTTTATACAAGAAATCTACATAGATCTTCTCGACAAAGTTGTCAAAAGTACCTTAAGTTTGACAGCAACGTTTCTGGTTTTTCTTGCGTAAATGTAACGTTGAAAGACATTTAGTTAATTCGGTAGTTTTATCTTAAGACAAACCCAAAAAAACTAAAATTAAAGAAATTATATTTATTTGACCCAGAGGAGTAATTGCGTAACACACTTCCAGTAGGAATGGATATCATTTTGACAGTTCATTCATTCGGTTATTTAATTTTTTGTACTTATGTATTGTTTTGATAACCGAAGATAAATTTGTAAGCTAGGGTTCTAGAATTATCGCAGGGCTCCGCTAGGCCCATGCTTGCCAGGATCGCGGAATTCAATTCCGCGATCCTGGCAAGCACGGGCCTAGCGGGAATTGTACGAAAGCGCTACCGTGGCCCTGGCATCGACAACTGAAGGAACACTGGTGGGTTTTAGTCAGTAAAAGTCTGACACGCCCTCCCTCTCCGCCAAGAGCGGAAGACGTCATTTGATGATTTCCCAGCTATGAAAAAGGGGGCTCTAGAATCACATGCTGAATGCATGGTTACATTGTGCGCGTCGATGACCTTGCCATACTGTATATCGCACTGTATTGTATGTTTCTAACCTGCGTTTCTGCCCATTGCTTCTGCGCGGTGTTTCTAGTGTGATGTATCAAGATATGATCTCCGGTGTCCACTTTCTCTGAACTTGCTATGTTCGACTGCTTTTGAACCTGAAGGAACAGAAAAAAAAAATGCGAAAGAAGTATTATTTTTTATGAATCCAAAGTCCAACTCGTCTTCGTTTTCGTGTCAATGAATCTATTAAGATTTATTCAGGGGCTCGGCTGAAAGAGCAGTAGTTGCCCAGTGGTAACGGCCCCAACTTACAGTTATAGGTCGCAGGTTCATACCCAGGTATAGATAGTTCAATCCGTGAAGACGCGTCCCACTCTTTGACAATTGTACTGAGAGCGGTTATAAACAAAGGAAAGGGGCGTAGAGGGGCGCGTCATCGTGGATTGAATTATCTGTAGGTGCATTACTTTGTGTAAAAAAAACTTTTTTACAAAAAAAAAAAAAACAACCGACTTCCTTAAAAACACTACAAAGTGAAAAATAACCTTAAATTCGGAAGTCGGTGTCTTAGGATCTGTATTTATGATTTTTTTGCCACCGACTTCCGAAATTAAAGTTATTTTTCACTTTGTAGTGTTTTTAAGGAAGTCGGTTGTTTTTTTTTGTAAAAAAGTTTTTATTTTTAAATTTTTAAGTGTGGTATCCACCCCGCACTAATTCCAAACAAACAATGCATATGTATGCGATTGCAGAAATCGCGGTTGATTTGCTATCATTTTTAAAAGAGTTCCGGTGTCTATCTCTGGAATTCATCATCAGATCTATATGAAATTTATATGGGACCATTTCGGAATAAACCCCTTTCAAACAAAAAAAGAATTTTGCAAATCCGTCTACATATGACGGAGTTATGGCCGAACATACATAAAAAAAAAAAAATATACTTAAACATCCGAATTGAGAAGAAGTGGTAATGTTTTTTTAACCGACTTCAAAAAGGAGGAGGCCTTTTTGAAGTCGGTTAAAAAAAACATTACCATTGCTCTCAAAACCTTGAAGCAAAACATTGTGAGGAAACCGACATGTCCTAGGACCAAAAATTCGTAGACATGTGACATCTACCAGCCCGCAATGGACGCGCGTGGTGGAATATGGCCCACTACTTCTAGAAGAGCGAAGGTCGGTCCCAGCAGTGGGAACAGTACAGGCTGATTATGTTTGGGCCTGGACTAGGCAATTTTAGTTTTCTCTTTAGTGGTCTTTTACCTGTTCTAACATCGGGAACAACACAGCCAGCAGCGCTCTCCAAGCTGGCTTGCTAAGCAGGGTTCCGTGGGCACCTATACAGCTGAATAACGTCTGGCTGGCGGCGCGACGCACTGGAGCGCGGGGTTCCGTACATAGTTCACCTAGAAAGAAAAAGAAGATGTAGATTGTGAGATGCGGTTTTCAAAGCGCTATATTAGTCTTTTTGAACGTATGATAACACAGGCCGACAAAATGTAACAAAAGTCCAGCCACAGAGACCAGACCTAACATACCTGAAGGATTTTGATGCGCTGAATCCGCATCCGTGCTCAGAATTGCTCATATACGTCTGGTTTTCGAGATATCTTAAACTAAAAGAGCAATAAACGCGTTTTTTTGCAGTTTTTGAGGTTACGTGACAGAAGGAAAAAAAAATATTATCAAAAAACGTTGTATGTCAATTGAAAGTATTACCCTGTCCCTTTTAAACCTATTTAGATTTTATCAAATATCTTCTTTTTTTTCACCAAAATATCGCTATTTGAAATTTTACACTTTAGCGTATAACCCAACCACAAAAAAAAAAAAAACGAAAAAATTCTGCCCGAGACCAAACCATGGTGATCTTGTGTTTTTGGGGTCGCTGATTCCGAATCCGAGGTCTAATTCACCCTATAAGGTCAGAATTTCTCGTAATCTCAAAAAACAACCCCTATAACTACCCCTAACAAACTATTAGTAGGGTAACCCTCAAAATTCTGACCAGAGATTTCAGTTCGGCGCGCGCGCTTATATCGTTCGCACGTCTTATCTATAATCCCCACCCGCTTACTCCGCATCCTCACTAGTGATGGGAATACGGTCGATAAAAAGTTGTCGATATGGATCGTTTTCTGACACGCTCCAACTCTGTTGGCAAACGCCCTCTCGAATGCCCAATTAAAACCAGTGAATGGAAAATTCCTAAAAGAACTGCGCGTCAAGCCGAACAAAGCCTACCCCAGCCTATCAAGACTAACAACAGTTTCAGCAATCTGCCTGGCAACCAATCATCGGCTGCTGACTCTAGCGCAAGACTTCGTGATGCTGTCACAAAAAAGATCACACGCATCCCTCCCATCGTATTGGACATAGAACCTACTTGGACGCACGAGTTCATCAGATCCACAATCATGACTTACTCGAAAAACTTTCACCTGCAGTACAGACGTAACAATCGACTAGCTATCATCTGCCACACATCAGAAAGTCACCAGGCCATCAAAGACGGTCTGCGTAGTAAAGGCATGGCCTTTCACACTTACTCGCGAAAGGATGAGAAGTTGTACAAAGCAGTAATCTTCGGTCTTCCTAACTACGTCGAGGATGTACTTCCAGCCGAAATTGCCTCGCTTGGTTTCGAAAATGTGATTGTTCGGAAAATGAAAGTACCTGCAGAAAAATCTTCGTACTGCCCTCCGTTCTTAGCACAACTACCTCCTGGTGCTGATTTCGCCAAATTTCGACAAATCAGGCTCCTATGTAACACAGTAGTACAAATACGAAAATACCGTAGCAACAATCGTTATGGAACCCAGTGCTACAGATGCCAAGGATTCGGCCATTCTGCTACCAACTACAACCTAGCACCCCGCTGTGTAAAATGTACCGCCCCCCACCCAACCAAGGAATGCCCCAAAAAGACCCGGGACGACCCAGCCAAGTGCTGTAACTGTGGTGAAAATCACCCTGCCAATTTCCGTCAATGTAAAGAGCGTGAAAAGTATTTAACAATTTTGCGTGAACGTCAAGATCAACTCAAAGCCGCCAGGACTATGAAGACCCCTTTGAAAACAAACATTGTCGACGAGCGACCCTGGAACTCCGTTGCTGCTTCCAACACACAAAAAGTCACCGTTACAGACAGCACTCAAGATCCGGCAACAGCTGATATGCTAGCCATATTGATGACAATAAAAACCATCAAAAGTCAATTTCTAGGATGTACCAATATGATGGATAAAGTAATTCTAATTTTAACTCATCTGGGTCAATATGTGTAGAATGCAATATGTACGAATTCTATATTGGAATGCCGATGGCATTCGCTCTAAACTTAACGAGCTGCTGGATCTGGTAAGCGAGCTTTCTGTTGATATCATAGCGTTGTCAGAGACTAGAATATCCCCCAACATTAAACTACACACCCCAGGCTTCACCTGTTATCGGTGTGATAAGAAACCTGATGGACTAGGTCAGGGAGTTGCCATCTTAGTCAAGTCGGACATTGAACATTCACCTCTAAATTTACCTATCACTCAAAACCTCGAATGTGTTGGAATACAAGTTGCTTTATCAAATCAGTCAGTTGCTTTTATCTCAGCTTATCAATCGCCAAACCTAACCATACTACCTTCAGACCTAGACAAAATTGTTAATTTTCATCCAAAAACTATAGTAATGGGTGATTTGAATACCAAGCACCCATACTGGCACTGCTCTCGCTCAAATATCCATGGCGAGGTTCTTTTCAATCACATGTTAATCAACGAATATGACATCCTTGCTCCTTCATGCCCCACTCTAGTCCACTATCATAGTACGCACACACCCTCTACACCCGACATCATTCTAGCTAACTCTGTGTACCACCTTTCAGAGCCTCAGGTAATCACCCGCCTTTCTTCAAACCATCTACCTGTATATTTCACTGCAAATGGTAAAGTCAACAGACCAACGCGCATCACATTCAATTATTCAAAAGCGAACTGGAAAGCTTATAAATCTCACTTGAATGAGTCTATAACTTTAAGCCAAACTACTTTCAACTCACCTCCGGAAATTGAACTTGCTATCGAACACTTAACCCAATCTATCATAAAGGCAAGATATAAAGCCATTCCTAAATTACCCAGCGATAGTGGTCATAAACTTCCACGTCGAATCAGGTCTGAAATTAAAACAAAAAATAGACTTCGAAAACTGGCCTTAGATGAGTACGACCCTTTTAAACGACGACAGCTATTCTCCCAAGTCAACAACATGCAGAAATGTATCAAGGCTAAGATCCAAACCCTAAATGACGATGTCTGGAACAATAAATTAGCTAAAGTTACCAATCCTACCTCGGACTTATGGAGAGTGGTCAAGTCATTGAATTATCAACCGGTTTCAATTCCACCTCTAAAATTGGCAAATAATACTACCACCACCTCAGTACTTGAACAATGTGAGACACTAGCAAATACCTTCCTTGAGAATATGAACCTAACCAAACATTGGGTCAGTGATCCCAGTATTGAAGAGGCAGTTAAAGAATCAATTGGGCTGCTAGACTGTTACAAAACGAGTGACTACCCATCACTTGTTAGGCCACATGAAATCCAAAAACGATTAAGAAAACTGAAATCAAACAAAGCGCCTGGATTTGACGGTCTGGGAAATGGCCTATTGAAAAACCTTCCTCAGAAAGCTATTGTTTATTTGACCAAAGTGTTTAATGGTTGTTTACGCATTGCATACTTCCCAACTACAATAAAACACGCTAAAATCATAGCTATTAAAAAACCCGGAAAAGATCAGTCAATCCCATCTAGCTATCGACCAATTAGCCTATTGCCAAGCATAGGGAAACTCCTAGAGGCCATTATTCTATCCCGTCTCACTAAAATAACCACACATAAGTTGATTCCCGAACAGTTTGGTTTCCGAAGCTCACATTCAACCACACAACAGCTAGCCAGAGTAGCTGAACACATAGCCCACGGGTTAAATGGAGGCCTCTCCACAGGCATGATTTTATTAGACATAGAAAAAGCTTTTGATTCTGTTTGGCACGATGGCCTATTACATAAATTAATTAAACTGGAAGTACCTATCTGTCTAGTAAAACTTATCCTGAACTACTTACAAGATCGATCCTTTTCCGTTTATATAGGCAAAAACCATTCTGCACCTAAAACCATCCCAGCCGGTGTGCCTCAAGGCTCGTTAGTAGGCCCATACGTCTTCATACTTTACCTGAATGACATACCTAAACAAGCTCACACACAACTTGCCATCTACGCTGACGATACGGCAACATTCACGACTCACAAAGATATTGATGTAGTGACTGGTCGGCTGCAATATTCACTGGAACTTCTCAGCAAATATTTTAAGACCTGGAAACTTAAACTAAACTCAACGAAAACAGAAGGCATTTTGTTTACTAGGAAACGCGCACTTCCCACCACAGTTGTAAAAATTGATGACTTCCATGTTACATGGCGTGTTTCGGTGAAATATTTAGGTGTTATACTGGACAAGACACTCAACTGGAATAAGAACACTGAACTAGTTATAAGCAAAGGTGCAAAAGCCTAAAGCCAAAAACTCATTAAAACCAGTCTTAAATCGGAAATCTGTTCTCAGCCCCTCAACCAAATTGCAGATATATTCTACACTTGTTAGACCTTGCCTAACTTACGCAGCACCTGTCTGGTCTAGTATTTCCGAAACAAAATACAGTAAACTCCAAACTATCCAAAATAAAGCCTTCAAACTATCATATAATACACGATTTCGTACCAACCTTAGAATATTACACAACCGTATAAAATATCCATTCTTAAAAGATTTGCCGTACGCCCGCACGTACAATCGATACCGACTGCCCCATCACTATTTCCTCCGTGACGCATCATGACGATAGCTCGCTTACTAGCCGACGCCGCTCGTACGGTCGAAGAATGCGTGATCTTTTGCTAACTACCCGCTACCTACCTCATATTATTATAACAGATTATAATAAAGCGTACATTTTGTAACTCAATCATTTTAAATTTATGTGGGTCTATATACTAAGATTTGCACATGTTTCGTAGTTGAATAATAAGTACTCATAACTATAAGTCTAATCATTGTATAATAATTATTAAGTCATTTCATGTTTATATGTTTGTAAAGGCGATAGCCTGCGTAGCAAAATAAATCGGGACTTGTGAACAAATAGAATAAGATCATTTCTAAACTGTATTTGTGAACCATATGCACTAATAAAGACCTTGAAAAATCAAATCAATCAATATATTTATAAATACAAGATGCAGTTTTGAACCTGCTAAACATTTCAGGAGGTTGTTATGAGACTCGTAAATAATCATATAACTATACGATACCAAGTCAATAATCAATAATACTTTTAATTTTATTGTTTTTCAGAATAACTCTAGATGGGCACCCTCTCAAAACGGTGTTGGAAAACATCGTGAGGAAACCGGCATGTCCTAGAACCAATCATTCGAAGACATGTGACATCTACCAACCCGCACTGGGCACGCGTGGTAGATTACGGCCCACTCCCTCTCACTGAGAGGAGGCCTGTGTCCCAGCAGTGGGAACAATATAGGCTGATGATGATGATGGGCAGCGCGGCTTTGGATCTATGAAAGAAATGTCGGTTGTGTTTTTTTGTGTGTGTGAAAGCGCAGTTTGAGGACACGTACAGACTGGCCGCGTTTTAAATAAAAACTTTTTACAAAAAAATTACAACAGACTTCCTTAAAAAAAAACACTAATTTCGGAATTCGGTGTCTTAGGATCTGTATTTAAGGTTTTTTTGCAAAATGGGACCATTGGGCAAGCACCAGCTTTCAAATAAAAAAAATCATCAAAATCATCAAAATCGGTTCACCCAGTCAAAAGTTATGAGGCTTGAGGTTTGTTACATTTACAAAAAATACAGTTGAATTGATAACCTCCTCCTTTTTTTGAAGTCAGTTAAAAAGGGAGTTCACACTTACCGATTTCCGTAAATAGGAATAAAATGAAAAAAAAAATACCTGCTCATTTTATTGTTGATTCGGGTCGAGAATCACTAACATAATTATCTCCTGAAATGTTTTGCAGATACAAAACTGCACCTTGTATAATCAATAGATAGTTAGGTGGAATACTCCTTTTTAGGGTTCCGCATCTCAAAAGGAAAAAGCGGAACCCTTATAGGATCACTTTGTTGTCCGTCCGTCCGTCCGTCTGTCCGTCCGTCCGTCCGTCTGTCAAGACCCTTTTTCTCAGGAACGCGTGGAGGTATCAAGCTGAAATTTATATCAAATACTCAAATATACTGTCCCTTAGAGCTGTGAAAAAATCAAACTTCTAAGCTAACGCAATCAAAAGATATAGCCGTTTATGCCGCAAATTTTCGAAACTCGCAAGGAAATCAAAACCTAAAGGGTACTTCCAGTTGATCTAGAATTTTGAAATTTGGTACGAAGTAACGTCGTATAGCACACATAAAGGAAAAATTGCGCAAACCGTAAATTTTTAGTTACATCATATAATAAAATATTTTTTTAAATTTTAAACTTTATACCTACAGGTTTATACGGAACCCTCGGTGCGCGAGTCCGACTCGCACTTGGCCGATTTTTTTATACTTATAATTACAACTGCTAAGTAGCCTTACAACAACTTACACAGATGGTAGCATGTTTCTATTTGTTTTGTCCTCCGTTTTAAACCAACTTTTTGAAGGACCTCCTCAATAACATCTATGTATGTTCTTTTAGTATTTTAAGCGTCTTATGTTCTCAATGACGTCTCCCGCTCCGGGTGGAGCGGAAGGGCATGTCAGACTTTTACTGACTAAAACCCACCTGTGTTCCTTCAGTTGCCTATATGCCAGGGCCACGGTAACTCTTTCGAACAAATCTCGCGACCCTGACAGGCATCGGTCCTAGCAGACCCCTTCAGTGCTGCTGACATCTCTTTGAGGCGCGCGTGGAACACTACGCGCCGTCGAGCCGAGCCTGGTCCTTACCGGGCGGCGAGCTACCCATTGCTCGCCGCCCGCAAGCTCGCGCCTGACACTAGTACTATGGTACTCACTAAGCCTAATGTAGAGACACATCCACAGCTTGTCTAGAGGCGGCAACTCGGCGTGGTTGGGCACTTCGGGACACACGGCCGTGTCGTTCGCAAGCGCTGCCACCAGCTTGTCCCGGTTGTGGTACAGGTAGTCTGATATGTTCCACTGTGAAGGAAAAAAAAGGATTAGAATTTGAAGACGATTTTTATTATGTTTACTATGTTTTTATGGAATGTTTCACCACATTCGGATAGGTCTCCGTGTCCTGAGGTATACATAATTTCATATCAAAATTATTATTTTTTGAGCAGGGCATTTAATGTTTACCTAACATCTGAAAAAATCTGTGTAAGAAAATATAGCTTGATAAAAAGTACAGGATGAGTTTTTCTGTTTTAATGCATTTAAAGTTTATATTCTGGGTCTATTAGTTAGACTAAACGGCTGATATAAATGTATGGTTATTTATTTCTAAAATGTACGTAGTTTATTTGTTTATTGCACAATGTAATACACAGTTTCAGGCTATGATTACGTTATAAGTTAAGCCAAAACTCATGAGTACACACCCATGACCTTGTTTAGGCACAATAAGTAGGAATATTTAATTTATAGCTAGATTATACTTAATATAAAATATTACATACAATCATAATGTCACATCAAGTTGAGGCGACAATCTACTTTGTTAGCTGAGGACATTTTATTAAAGAATGTTAACCTTTAATGCGGGTGGGAAATCATCAAATGACGTCTCCCGCTCTGGGCGGAGCGGGAGGGCGTTTCAGACTTTTACTCACTAAAACCCACTCGTGTTCCTTCAGTTGCCTGTGCCAGGGCCACGGTTACTGTTTCGAAAAAATCCACGACCCTGGCAGTAAGGAATGTAAACCTCTCAATATCTTATGAAACGTCCCTAACTAACAAAACATAACATAATAATCTTTATTGACATAAATTTATACATATATTTTTGTGAATTCCCTAGGTCCTGCGCTATCCTAACTATCTTTATACAGTTCTCACCATCAGGCCAACAGCAGTGAGACTAATATTGAGCTCCTTGGTCTGCGTGGCGAAGGCGGCGGCAGCAGCCAGTACCTGGCGCAGACAGCGCGGCCCGGCGCAGCCCAGCAGGTCGCCCGCCACCACTTGTGCGCACTGGAACGCTGAGCGGATCAGCTGTTCGCTGGAGACCATAAAATAATAACGTAACATCACGGCTTGTTGTTTGTGTCTCCGAAAGGTTGGGCAGAGGTGTACTTATAGTACACCCATATTTTGCCCGTTGTGTTTAATCTTATTTAATAGGGGGCGAGCCTATTCCCATCAAGCGGGCACAAATCTAGACTCCGGACTGCTAATAAGAAATTATAGATAGAACAACCCAATAATAATTTGCCAGACCTGGGAATTGAGCCCAGGACTTTATATTCACCAGTAGCGCTTGTGACCACTAGACCTACGAGGCAGTCAATCATAATATATTACACTAATGTGGAAGTCTACGTAGATAACGACAATGCAGAAAACCCACATGAAGTTGAATGAGCGTAGAAAGTTCTTAGACCACCAGAATCAGATGCTTAAATTCTGAGGTACCGAGGGGTAACGAGTTAAATGATAAATTATATTATTCTGTAAGTAGGCATGTATAAACACACACGTCAATCAAATTTTAAAACTAGATGTGATCGGCGTCTCCTGACTACTCTGAGAAGAAAGGCCGAAACAAACTCAGAGGTCACAGTCTCTTTTAAAGTCCAGACATAATCTTGGTCACATCATGTGAAGACAATGAAGATTGGAGTCTGAAATAGTCGTTTGAGGAAAGAGATTAAGTGGACCTGTCTAGTCAGTGCACGCAACGCAAGTGTACTGAAAACGCGCACGCAAGTGTACTGAAAACTTAAGAAATAACCCTGTAACTGGGTTGTGAAGGTCAGATTAGCAGTCGCTCTATGCAAAATACTGATATTTAGCTGCATCCCGGTAGACTAGAAGCCGACCTAATGGGAAAATATTAGCCAAATGATGAAATACCTGTGATGCGAGGATATAGCAGAGATGATCTCCATCATGAGAGGCCAGGCGGCACCGAGCTGGTCTCCTCGAGAGTGCAGTAGTCTCGCAGCGCATTCCAGCTGTCTAGCTCTGACGTCGCACTGCCGTACTGCGCATAGTTCTGACAGAGGCTCTAGAAGGAGGCGTTCGCGGGCCTGACAAACAAAAGATGGTAAAACAACGTTATCCCGCGTTTTGATTTCGCCAGTGGAGTAAAAATTCAAGGTGGCAAAAAAGTTAAGTCAAAAATTTGAGCTAGTCAGTGCAGTGATGTCATTTTTTCTATTCAAACTTAATTATTATTTCTTTATGTCTGATACTATAGTTTAAATCTACTGTCGACTTTGTTGTGATTGTTTGAAAAAATAACAAAATCAATCGACAAGTTTATATAATATTTATTAAGTTAAATGACAGCATACTAAAAAAAAAATAGAAATAGGTGATCCCTTTTTGAACATGCTAAATTACTGCTAAAATTTTGTTCTAAATAACTTACCTCGGTAACGAGGACTGGATTATTGTGGTGGTATTGAAAAGCAGCTTGTACTAGGTACGTGATCGCTTCTACGCCCCACTCTCGCATCCTTATGTGGGGGTGTTGGCAAACCTGAGGAAATTATAATTCGCTATTTACTAGCATACTATTTAACCGACCTCAAAAAAAAAAAACCCACAACCACTAATCAGTACCCTAATTGCGTAACACAGTATTGATCAGAATCTGAATCATTTTGTAATCATTTTTTCAGATCGTTTTAAAAATTACGGAATTCTGAGATATAGATACATATATGAAAGGAATGCGAATTATAAAGTGCAAAGCGTATTAAATACAGTAACAATACTGAACAAATGATGAAATCCATCAAATAAAGGCCTATCGGCTAAGCAGCTAGGCCTACAGCTTATCTATAGGCTAGCTAGGCTAGATATTTTCTGAGCGGTGTTTTGACTTTTGTGAGCAGTTAATATTTCGCAAAACGTGTTTATCAAAGTTCAATGCGTAATAATTAAGTCAACTGTTTCGTGGTTTAGATTTAGACTTTACAAGTTAAAACACACACGAAATACATAAGTGTTACAGATTATTTGACTGCCACAGCAAGGCTCAATGGTGTAGAGGAGTCATTGAGTCTTTTCCTGAATAAGGTGTAGAGGCATGAGTAACAAGCTATAAATTTAGTTATCCTCTATTGACAAGGGCCTGCGATCACACGTGTGTTGTGTCCGGTAGGCAACTGCCCGACGAGTGTTTTTTTTTTTTTTTTGTGGGACATCTCGTTGTTAATCCTGAAAGATTCTTACAACTTAAACGGATTTTCGCCCGGCGATTTCTAAAAAGTTAAAACTTTTTAGACCTCCAGCCGGGCCATAGTAAAATTACAACTAAAGCGAAAGTCCTAAGGGTAACCCCGAGGGGGGTTCGCACCTCGGCTTAGGCGATCACTGGGGGAGGGCAGCAAGGGACATGCTGGATCTGGGTTAAATTATTTAGGGGCTAATTTAAAGCTACAGGCGCAGCATCGCGGGCTGGCTCATGCAAGGGTCGGGAGGGACTATTAAGTCGGGGTCGCGACGACGGCCCTCGGCGGCGAGGTCGGTACGATTTGTGTCTGTGTGTTGTTCTCACTGTACTGGTCTCTTTTCGACTCTCCTGGAGGAGAGTAGTGGGATCATCGGGTTCGCTGAGAATGTGCCGCGGACGGCGGACTTGACTAATGAAACCCCCGACGAGTGATGTCGGAACGTTGTATATATACTAGTTGCGCGATAAACTCTGCTTGCGCAAGATTTTGCGGCACGTCAGTGTGATGGGTAGTGCACAAGTGACGGTGTAGATGCCGCTACAAAAGGTTATTAACTTACCTCCAAAAGGTGATTTGTAATAGGTCTCCACATAACCTCTATCCTATGCATATTGGCTAAACCAGTTTCAAGTAACTTTGCCACCGCGAAGAGCGATGGTTCCTGAAATAAACATAGACTTTAGTCTGGGGCAAACAAAATGGCACTCGCTGGAAAATGAGAGGACACAAATATTCAATTACTGACCAGAAAAAAACTCCTTTTCTGGTGGGAAATAATGTACTGAACATTTTATTTTTATTTTACAACGAAAGTCTTCAATTAATCCCCAGGCTACAATTTGAAGTTGGAAATGTTGCTATATTCAATTAAGTCGGTATTTTTACAACGAAACTTGCTATGTTTACGGATACTTAAAAAAAAAATTGGCATTTGCAATCTCAAATAGCAGCCGGAGTTTTAATTGTACTTTCGTAGTAATAATAGTAAATAAATGTTCAAGATATTAATTACCATAACAAAACGAAATGAACGATGTCCTGCAGCCCCCTTTTTCATAACTTACCCTATTAGAATAGGCTAGCTCCATAGCTTCATTAGACAGCTTGCACAGCGCATCAATCAAATGATGCAACGCTACATCGTCCAAGTTCTTTGAGGACTCGAACACACGCGACAACATCGCTGAAAGCGCTGCAATTTACAAAGTATTAAAGTGAAATGTGTAAAAGATCTTATTTTAATGTACGAATGTGAAATGGTACTTTTGAAAGCGCTGTATCTATTTCGTAACCGTTTTCATGTATGCAGATAACACCCGGTTTCTGAAAAGCTAATCTATACTAATATTATAAAGCTGAAGAGTTTGTTTGTTTGATTGAATGCGCTAATCTCAGGAACGACTGGTCCAAATTGAAAAAATATTTTTGTGTTGGGTAGCCTATTTATCGAGGAAGGCTATATAACATCACGCTACAACCAAGAGGAGCGGAGCAAAAATGAAAAATGTTGCAAAAACGGAGAAAATCACACGGGTAGGCGATTCGACGCGACGGGAAGGGTCGGGGGAACAAGAAATTTAACGCGGACGAAGTCGCGGGCAGAAGCTAGTTAACACATATATAATTGTTGACAAGCTGTGACCGTTGCGATGTGGCTTGGCTAAATGAACCATAAACAGGCTATAATGTTCCCAATGCTGGGACATAGAACTCCTATCTGTAAGAGGAATGGTTCATAACCCTATGCGGGCGAAGTGTGGGTTGCTGGATGTCACGTCTCCATATTTTTTTTGAGTCTTGGACGGTTTGCTCGCGATGTTTTCCTTCATTGTTTAGAGAGCAGTGGTTTTGAAATAAAATCACAAAGTAAAATGTCTACCTAGATTTGAACTAATGATCTACTACTCGTAAGTCGAGGTCTACACTATTGTGCCACCACTGCTCCACCAATTAAATAACAACAGACAATTTGACACTTGTATATTTGACAAATTTTTGTGTTGACTTTCAGAAATCGGGTGTAAGATTAGTTTTTTTAATTTAAAACATTTTATACAAAAATAAATTCAGAATTGTCAAAAAATTGTAACAAAGCGGTTCACAGTGCTTAGCGAGTGTGTATATAGATAATAATTATAATATAAAAACGATAAACGTACTAACACACACAAGACCTCACAACTAGCTTCGTTATTCTAACGTTTGTATAGAGATTGCAATCAAATCAACTTTTCCATACAAAAAATTTAATTCGAGCAACAAAAACCGTAACCTCCTAAAATTGATGTTATTAATGTCATTGCAGATAAGATAGATTCTGGTGTTGCCAAATACAGTTATTAAATAGTGATAATGTTTTAAATAACTCAAGCGAAAAAGTAACAATAAGACTCAGGAAGTCATCAATAGTGAAAAAAAAAATGTATTCTTACTTCCAATATTAATTGAAATTCGATAGAGGTTGATTTGACTACAGTTCTTTATAGAAACGTATGCGACAGACATAAAGACACACAAACGGCCAGCAAGCTCCATCCCAGTGCTCCTGTGTATAAGCTTTTAAAACCCCTAAATGTGTATACATTTGGAAAGTACATCATAAAAGTAGCATCAAAAGTTTAAAAAAAGTCGATAGTAGAGGTAAATTTCATAGAAAGCGAGAGGAATCGAGAAAATAATGCGCCCATCCTAAGTAACACTCCAAAAAGGCAGACAAGAATTAGCCTTTTCCCAGTTGCAAATTAAGAGACTTGTAATTACAGGATGAAATTGAATAGGTGCAATAAATTAAAATAATAAATAGTTTAACGTGTTATAAAGAAAATTTAGAGCAAGTCATTAAAGAAAGGAATGTACATACATATGTACGTGCGCGTAGGCAAGACAACACACATTTGGCAACATCCTCGCGCCCTCATTTTTAGTGGGGATAGTCAAAATTAAGTAAATTACTGCTAGCTCAACACGTTGTCAATTTGTTTCATTTTGTGAACTCTGCGATGAATGGAATACTTATCGGGTGCGCGCTAAAATTTTCTTATTTTTTGGTTGTTTTGAGAGATCAAGACATATTTTACTGGAACGCCGTTACTTCGTGTCTACTTAAGGCCATTTTTCAAGGTTTTAGATTTAGTAAATGACAATGTATTATGATTATGCAACAGTTACTGAAGTTCCTATTTCGAGTTGGCGCAAGTTCTCAATTTCATCCTGTATATGAAAACTTAGGTCCTCTTGCACCACAGATTATAAATGCGTTTAACGCTAAACATAGTTTAATATTATTTTGGGCACGCTTATTGCTTTCCATCAGAGTAAGCCCTTTTAGCAATACAAAAAAAGTTCTATCTCTGTCATTTTCAAACGATTGAAAGAAACAGTTTTTGCTTACATACATAAGCTCACGGCTCATTTCCATGGAAAGAAGATGTGTGAGTTTATGTCTGTATATTTGAAAGAAACAGAACAATGTTATAAACATGATTAGCGCCAAACGTTTGGTGATTTGTGGGATTTATAGTAAGACGATAACATTATGAGTAGATTTAACAAAGGGAAAATCCCATGAAATCCCATTTAACGTCTATTTTATAGACTGATATAACAAAAAACACAAATATAGTAATCCATAAACGATGCTGATGAAGATTTTCGGTGTATCCTTTCCAACAAAACCGTAGTAGTGAATTTTCTAAAGGATTTTATATTAAATCGCGAATTATATCACTTCCAAATGTATACGTTTAAAAAGAAATGCTAGAATACGATGTAATACCACTCATGACTCCGAGTGACTCGGCCACAGGAACTTGCTGACCTGCAAACATTGCCGTTATACAAATTGTTTATAAACCTACACAGCTTGTATAATAGTCGGCCATTTTGTCCGGGTTCTAGCGGTTAGTAAAAAATGTCAATGCGTTGATAAATTCGACACTAATGTGTTAAAGTTTTGTTAGTAGTAAGCGTTAAATTTCGCACGGATATTGATAGTTGTACTGCCCTTATATGCTTAGCAGGAAGGGGTTTAGCGAAGGGGGTTTGAAGATAATTTTAAATCGATATTCACACGAACGTAATAATATTGGGGCGGGATTTTTTCGTGCACTAGATTTTGAATCCTCTGTGTTGAACCGAACATTGAGAATCCAAGGGAGAGCAGCGCGAGAGAGTAGAAAAACTTAGTGTTCGGTTTTCAATTCTCGGCGCTAAGAAGTGCTTTGAAGATCTAGTGCGCGAAAGAAACCAGCTGCATTTTTATTAGGTCTGTAGGAACATTTAAGATGGCAGACTTATTTTGTCTTGACGACAAAGTAATTGTTTCATTAAACTTACTGTGGTATTTTTATCTCACGAAGCGACAAGCGCTTTACTTGTGGTCACCAAGTGTACAAACTAAGTGTGAATGTGTGCGTAAAGACGAGAATCGTCAGCACATAACACACACACACAGACTTCCAACTTCGCCAGTGTCTCGGACGGTACCGAGAGCGTCTGCGCTTACTCACACATTCACAGCGTGTTTGTACATTTGGTAACCACAAGTAAAGCGAGTGTCGCATCGTGAGATAATAATACATACTTGTACTTTCCAACGACATTTTTTAATGTCATTAATCACACAGAAATGTGCAGCTATTTAAATATATCTTTCTATATTGATATGTATAATTAATTTGGACAGGTTTTAAATCTATTTAAATATGTATACCCATTTAACATTATTTATGATTACCACTTTGGCTAGCAAATACAAGAGTGGTCTTGACAAAAGTTTAACCTATGTAAGTCTACTAACATTTTTCTAAAAACATTAGTCTTAACTACTCCGTTAAAATGAAGGCTAGACTAAAAACAGCCTAGTAATTTCAGAAATAATTTAGTCAAGTCTACAATACTAATAGTCATGTGCAAATCACATCGATAGCTACATCAAAAACAGTTTTTATAATAAAGATACTGACCAGGCAGGTCGGCCATGACAGCGGAAGTGCTCATGACAGCGTTCGCGTCTGCACTGGCGCGGCTGGCTTTCATGCTGCCGCCGGTAGAGGGCTTCAGACCTAGGATCCATACCTGGGCAAGGAAAAAGTTTAACCTGTAAGTCACTGAGATACCACATTTGGTTCGCCGCGTACCAGCGAACTTTAACCTTATTTGTATGATAAAATAAGGCTCTGAATCGTTTGAAACGATGCGAGCATAACGTAGGTAATTAGGGATAAAGAAGTTAAACATAATCTCATCATCATCGTCATTTTAGCCGAAAAACGTCCACTGCTGGTCATAGGCCTCTCCCAAGCACCGCCATCTCGACCGATTCTATGCCTCTTGCATCCAGCAAATTCCTGCGGCCTTCACCAGATCATCGGTCCATCTTGTGGGAGGCCTTCCAACGCTCCGTCTTAGTACGCGGTCGCCACTCCAGAACCTTTCGACCCCATCGGCCATCTGTTCTGCGAGCAATGTGCCCTGCCCACTGCCATTTAAGTTTGGCAATTCTTCGGGCTATGTCGGTTACCTTGATTCTCTTACGGATCTCTTCATTTCTGATCCGATCGCGTTGGGAAACACAATCTCATAATCATCATTCCAGCCGTAAGACGTCCACTGCTGGACTTAGGCCTCCCCCAATTTGGGGTGCTTTGCCATAATCGCCACGCTTGGCTGGCGGGTTGGCGATCGCAGTATGGTGGTAAAATGCATAGAGAACGCTGCTGCCCATTCTCTAGTAAGTCCCTTAGTCGCCTTTTACGACACCCACGGGAAGAAATGGGGAATCACAATCTATTCTAACATAATTAAGCTGAAGAGTTTGTTTGGTTGAACCTACTTATCTCCGGAACTACGTTTAGTGTTGGATAGCCCATTTATCGAGGAAGACTACAGACTATATAACATCACGCTAGGACCCTTGGGAGCCGAGCAAAATGAGAAAATGTCACGAATACGGAGAACTCGCACAGGCACGAAGCGACGAAGTCGGACGAAGTCGCGGACGAAGTCACGGGCAGAAGCATATCATATGCAGGTGAAATGTTGCCCATATTTTTTCTTATCCTAAAACTGCTGGGGAGTTTGTTGCCTTCCCAGGTAAAGCAATAGGAAATGGTGGGCGTTTTGGGGGACTGTCTTATGATATTTTGACTTTTAAAAAGGGCTGTTTCTCTCTAAATTTGGAGTTCAAACACATCTTCACAAAATGTATTGAGATAATTGATTAGACCCTAATATGCCTAAGAGTGTTTTTTTGTGATGTAATATTGAGATTTTGATTTTGGAGATGTTTTTTTACCGAAATTGGACACTAGTAGTTACAACTAGATTGACTCACCAGATGCTGAAGGGTAGTAAGAACTGGTAACCAAGCTTGCTGTATTGTATCTCCATCTCTTTGAGCAGCACATAGCAGTGCTCTCATGGCAGTGACGTGTCGAGAAGTTACCATCACGAAAGATTGCTGTTGACCTGTGTTGTAAAAATGCATTGTTAAAACATGCTTATCATAGAGTTACTTAGGTCTCAAATGGTGGCACAAAAATCTATGAGACGATAAAAATCATGAATTAGAGACTCAATCTGCCTAGCCATTTTCCAACTATGTACGTTGGGGTGACGGCTGCCCTCTATCAGATTGAGTTCCCCAGTTTTGGGCCAATTTTGCCTTTGATTTAGCTTTTGTCGATTGGAAACCACGTGAAAGGAATCAATGTTAGTCATCACTGGTAAATACGAATATCACCTGAAGCTGGAAGTTTCACCGTATTTACCTTTTGGTTTCGAGGCAGATGCCATTCAAGAACGGAGGGGAAACTCCGACCTTTAGGGTATACCTCACCTGTGGGTAGTGATGCTGATGGCAGTGGAGTGCCCACCCACACGACCTGATGCCGGTAGTCAGGGTCGGGGGGTGGAGGAGGCTCTCGTCTCCAGGGACAGGGCAGGGCTCCTAGGGCTCCAAGTGCTGGCACCACGTATTGAGCTGGTAAAGCGCAGCGGCAGAGGGCGCTGACGCAGGCGTCGCGGCCCACTGAATGGCCCACCTGGGAAGAAAAAATATTATGCGAAAGTTATATTCTCCTATATCGTGTTGGCATGAGTTATACGACGGTTCGAGCATCACTCCATTTCTTCCCGAGGGTGTCGTAAAAGGCGACTAAGGGACTTACTAGAGAATGGGCAGCAGCGTTCTCTGTGCATTTTACCACCATACTGCGATTGCCAACCCGCCTGCCAAGCGTGGCGATTATGGCAAAATCCCCCAAAATTGTAGGAAGCCTATGTCCCGCAGCAGACGTCTTTCGGCTGAAACGACGATAGGTTGGGTCGTGGTGTGAAGACGTGGCAGTTGCTAGAGGGGTTATTGCCACGGAGACATTTAAATATAGTCTTACAGGAAGGGTATTTGGGTTCGTAAAGATTAAGCCCACGTACTCACGGACGTAATAAAATGGGGCAGGATTTTCTCGTGCAATAAAATCTACAACACACTTCTCAGCGCCAAGAGTTGAAAAGCGAACACTGTTTTATCTACGTGCTAACACTTACTCGCGGTGCACTCTCTGGAATCTCATTCCTCGGTAAACACCGAGAGTTGAAAATACAGTGCGCGGAAAAATCCCACAGCGATTTTATTGCGTCCATGGGCTTCGTGTGCTAACACGACACTTAATTTAGTGACTGAACTAAATAAGTGTCCTGTGTTGGTGACTTTTATACTACACTAACCGAAAAAATTAAGGGATAAAAAAATTATACCGAATTTTAGCAGTTTTTCAAATGGCTGTAACTTCGTCAAGAATTGTCGTTTCGGGTTGAAAAAAAAGCAATATAGAAGCTTCAAGACTCTAGTTTTGAGATTTCATGATCCGTGAATGACTCTTACATATCCAACGATGACTCAAAAAAAAAACTTTTTTTTTATTTTCCTATTTTTTGATCTCTTATTTTTTTCCATTAGTGTATTCCCGATAAGGAAACATTTTGTCCTGTATAATATTGTAGTTGCAGTTCACTTTACTATTAGGTGCTTGTCATTAAAAATTTAATACTATAGAGTATGTTTATTTGTTTGAACGCACATCTCTGGGACAACCAATCGGATTTAAAAAAATCATTTTGCACTTGATAGCCTAATTTTTAAAGATGGCTATTTCATATTACGCTACGAACATAGAAACTGAGCGTGTAATAGTGTGTGTAATAGCGTAGGATGGCAACACGATACGACGTGGTGGGCCGAAATTTCACGCAGAAGAAGTCACGGGTAGAATCTAGTTAAGGATATTGGTAATCTTTTACTCACCTTCCCGCTGACTCTGGCTAGGGTTTGGATGGCGCGTAGAATGTTCTCCAGTTCACCTATGCTCGCTTCAGCAAGGACTGACAAACCCCACACCAGGCCACACCATGATGATTTCAGCACCTATAAATATTAGTAAGAAAAATAAATCCCATCAAAACATAAATGTGAAATGAGAGCCAAGTTCAATATTATGATATATGCCTTGGTTGTTGACTTCAACGACAAAAGAAGTGCTAAATGGGTGCTAAGTTCAATGGTCAGTCGTGAAATTTATTTATAACTACCTAAAATATCATTTCTTCTTATAACTTAGGATAATATATTGTAGCCTAAGGTCTGACTTGGCTAGTTCTCATATACGAATTATTATTTCAATAGCTAGTTTCTGTCTACCAGCAAGCCAAATTTTCGGAATAATAAAATAAGAACCGACAAGTAACAGGTTTAGAACTTGCGAAGGCTAAAATATAAGTGTTATATAAGTGTTCCTAATAGAATCAATTAAGTGAAAAATTATAATAAAATGATAAAAATTTACCAGTTTCTGATTTATTCCTGTGTATTCACCTAATTACTTATCTGCATGCCAAATTTGAACTTTCTAGGTCATCTGGAACTGGGTTAGAGTTTTGATCTATAGGTCAGTCAGTGACAAAAATGACGATTTTTGTACGTTAATATCTCAATAACCGTTTGAGATATATTTATGATTTTGGAGCACATTTGTATCTCACAAGTTTCAATATATGAGCCAAATTTGACACGTTTATGTTTAATAGTTTTTGAGTTATGAGGGGGTCAAAAGTGGCTCCAAATGGTTCGTGTAATATTACACACGGTGCTGCTCGCCAGTTCTGTTGCTTGAACTTGGCTTGACACGCTACGGCGTGTCTAGATTTGGTAGATATGCCGTTGGAACTGCTTTGGATGACAGAATTATTGTCATTTCGTCAAAAATATTACAGCAACAATAGTTAAAGCAAGAAGAACTGCTCTGTATAATTTGGGGGTCGACTACATGCAGGATTGACGTGAATCAGCACAAGTCAATAGCAGTGGTGGCTCAGTGGTATCAGCCAAGACCTACAAGTTGTAGGTCAAGGGTTCGAACTCAGGCAGCCGCATTAGTTTGTGTAAATAATATCATCACAAATGCTCTCAAAATGGTGAACGAAAACATCGTGAGGAAACCGGCATGTGTTAGAACCAAGAATTCAAAGACATGACTTTTACCAACGCGCACTGGGCTCGCGTGATCATGAACCACTCCCTCTCACTGAGACGAGGCCTGTGTCTCAGCTGTGGGAATGGTGATTATGCAACACAAGTCTAATTTATTCGATTAACTTAGTTCAAGGGGTCAATAGGAATACTAGTTGTAGATGTCGTGGTACGATCGCAGAAATGGCAACATCATGATCTGCCTGGCCCTTTCATGATTGTGCAGGATGTGGATGCCACATTTGTATTAGAATTTTTGGTTCGAGGACATGCCGGTTCTATCACGATGTTTTCCTTCAGAGTTTTGAAAGCAGTGGTGACGAAATAATTTATACAAAGCAAAGCGCCTGTTAGGGTTCGACACCACGACCTACTACTCGTAAGTTGCGGCCGTTACCACTGGGCGTCTGAATACGTAAGTTAAAGCATAGAGTTTAGTTCCTGATAAATTTCATCATTCCGTGGTGTCCAAAATCGAAGTAAAATGAGTCTTCAGAAGATTATTTAATACATACATACATAGGCAGAAACCACGGAACGCCACCTGCTACGATCTCTACACAATCATTTTGCCTCGTTTAGGTTCATACAATTGGTCATACACACACGCCGATTGCGAGTATTACGCACCTGACCTTTCTGAAGAACATCACCAATAAGGTCACTATACATATGTCTTCCTGGGGCATCCCCTCCCAGTCTTTCCACTCACATCTGCCTTGTAAATACGTTTTGTAAGACGTCCTTCATTCATCAATACTACATTACATACATACTTTTTTCAATGTTTGTCACTACACCTTCTTTTAAACCACACCTCAGCCTATCATTCATAGTCACACCACACATGCTACGCAAGGAATACATTTTATTTTATAAACAAGCAATAATTCTGAAACAAAATCAACAGGGAAGTTAGCGTGTTACCACTTACTTGCAATCTCACTTCTCTTTCTTTATTCTCTACATCATCTTCTATCTTCTGTACCACGTTGGAGTTCTGGTCAGCTTCGCCGTTGTGTGAGTTGTTTGTAATTATTTTATCTGTTTTGCTGTCTGCGTCTAGCGAACGTAAAAAATCAATAAGCCCCCGTAATGATGTTAACGTTATAATTGAATATAAAAAAAAAATGTGCATGTGGACAGTGTCCAGTGTCTTCAATTTCTGGAATTGGTTCTAAACCGTTTTAATTAAATAAATAAATAAAAATACCGCTGCGATTTTATTACGTTCGTTTCAATGTCGACTAAGATCGTATTGTGGAGATTCAAATATATTCGGCATGCCAGTTTGTGTCAAATACAAGTGATGAAATAGAGTTGGTCGTAAGTCTACGTAGAAATGAAATTGTTTATACATAGGATATCGAAATCACTTTTGCTAGATTTCGTGACAATTCCTATCAGACTACCCCTGAGAAAAAATGCCGTAAGAAACTCCGGGGTAAATATGTAGTGATGTGTTAATTTTCTATGCCCAGCTATAAAAGTGTTGTATCTTAATCTTAATATATTAAAACGACTTTGTACTGTATCAAGTCTTACCTTTATTATTCCCATTTTTATTAGAGTTAATTTCTCTTTCTTCTGTGTCATTTTGTATATCTTCATACATTTCTTGTAGTCTGCAAACAAGAATTTTAGGTAAATTTGCTGTAAATTGACGTATAAATAATACGATTCTTCCCGTGGGTGTAAAAGGTGACTAAGATACTTTCAAGAGAATGGGCAGCAGAGTTCTCTATGCATTTTATCACCATACCTCCCATTTTTGGGGGAGGCCTATGTCCAGCAGTGGATATTTTTCGCCTGAAATGATGGTGATGAAATGCTACAGACTTAATAGCTATTGGAGTATTAAAAATAAACAGTATTTGACATACATTCGACCTTGTAGCTTTAAGATTCTCATAAGTAAGATAATAAAAACCCTATTCCCGAAACCGGTGGGCTACTATTTTTTACATTTTTAAATGTTTTTATGATCTTTGTTATTTTAATATTTGAAAATATAATTTATATGTTTGTAAAATGAAATAAACGAAATAATAATAATATCTTAGGACAACCAACACAACGTTATCTGATCCCAAACTAGACAGAGCCTGTACCATGGTAACGAGACAACTGATAAACATACTTATGTATTTCTAAATACATACATATTATAGATAAATTACACCCAGACACAGAACAAATGATTGAGCTCATCACACAAAGATTTGTCCTGGGTGGGAATCGAATCCACGACCTCAGTCTTAGCAGTCAGGGTCACTAACCACTAGACTAACAGGCCACCAAAAACCAAGACACCTATACTGCCCCCGTTGTTATGAATACAGTAAGTCGTGTTACTGGTGTTATGACTTTTTTACAGTACTGTGATTCTTGAATCAAGTCCTACATGGAATATTTTTCTTTTTAATCTTCACAAATTTTCCTTTCGTTGTTCTTTGAAATATCTGAGTTTTCTGCTATAATCATTAAGATACACCAATTTAAAAATGTTGGAATTTTTTGACTTACTTTCATTACAATAACAGGGGCAGTATACAGCTAAAAGATCTG
The DNA here is from genome assembly GCA_947507805.1 of Aporophyla nigra. Lineage (NCBI taxonomy): Eukaryota > Metazoa > Arthropoda > Insecta > Lepidoptera > Noctuidae > Aporophyla > Aporophyla nigra. Next base: position 13,915,153 of record OX382316.1, on the reverse strand, counting down.
TGTTCTGAAATTATAGAAACTTTATTAGATACCTGAAGTACTCGTCGCCCTCCACACTGATGGCTATGGACCGTATGATCTCCATGAGGCAGGCGTACGCCACTGATATGCCGTATCCATCTTGTATGGTCGGCGCTTCCGTGCGGTCTAGCATTTCTATGCTGAAAGAAAATATTTTACAAAATTATGGTATGGTGTTATATGAAACAAACAAAACACAAAGACTGAAGGGTAATATACAGGGTCAAATTAAATTAGCTGGCAATACTTTACCCACGTGTTGGATATCGATATGAAAAGTAAATGAGTACCGTTATTTGGAACTTAAATATATATAAGTACTAGCTTCTGTCCGCGACTTCGTTCACGTCAAATCTTTGCTCAAATCGTTTGGAGCTGACAGATAATTGTGACTGTCAAATAATAAACAAATAATTTGCAATAAAATAATATTGCGACTATAAATTGAGATGTAAGCTATCCTATCTTTCAAGTTGGATCAAACTGCACACGGTGTGCGAATTTTATTAAAATCGGTTAAGTAGTTTAGGAGTCCATCCCGGACAAACAACGTGATGCGTAATTTATATACAGGGTGTCCAAGAACCTGGCGTCCAACTGGATTCCCACGATGCCCCAAGTTCTAACAGTACTCAGAAAAATATTTTAAAAAATCCACCCCATGTACTTACAGAATTATACTGATTTAAAAAAAAAAGGGGAAATGAGCACCCTGTGACATACTTTTGAATGCTGTGACTGCTAATGCTGATAATTTCGATATTTCTTGGAGGTTTTGTAATCTAGGGTATTGCTGTGTCTAAATAGAATGTAAAAATAAAGTACTTATTGTACCATTTTAAAATAAAATATTATTTTAACTAAAGGTGATATGGAAAACTATTGAATTTCGCAACTTTGACCGACTGTAGTGTAAAAAAAATGTACCAAAATAGTATGGCAAGTGACGTCAAATTTTGACGCGTTTATTCCTCTTTTTAAAAAGGTATAATACTTACACATTAATTTGAAAAAAAAAATTTTTGATAATATTTTTACTCAACAACCCAATTTTTACGATGTCTTACAGAATTCTTAGAAAGAAAAATTTACGACGAATTGAATCTAACCTCTAAAGAATTACTATTGTATGCTCATAAAAATAACAACAGGCCTCTCAAAAAACAGGTTAGACCGTAAGGGACGGTATGTGCATGCATCTCACCATAGTGATTCGTTATTACAACAGGAGGGAGCAAGACAGAAACTATCTTTGCGATTTGCTGGTTCTTCTTTATGGTACCCCATTATTCAGGTAAGAGTGAGGGAGAAAAAGGTTAGAGGTGCGAGTGAGATAGATAGTGACGCTATCTGGGATCGTGCTATTTAGGATAACAGTACGGTCAGTACGCGTCACTGCCTCCTGCCGTTACTACGCACCTCTCTCTTATTGTTACCATTGATCACGTACTACGATTTAAAGCTTTGTTTATTGGACTCGATTACTCTTTGTGCTCTGGACTTTGAAACGAACTCTTTACGACGACCTTTGCCTGTGTTTGGACAGTTTGTGTTTTGTGTGTGCTACCATGGCGACCTACACTCCGCAAGAATACGCAAATATGCACTACATTTATGGAGAATGTAGAGGTAATGGACGAGCTGCAGCGAGACTTTACAGAGAAAGGTATCCGAGGGCTACGCGATATCCCGACCATCGAGTTTTCATTAATGTGCACAGATCACTATGTGACGGGCGGTTCCCCAATCAAGTAGCTGGTGAAGGACGACCCGTAAATGACTTCATACGCGATGAAGTTTTAGAGGCGGTGTCGGCAAATCCAAGCATCTCTGTGCGAGGAATAGAAGCTGATACGGGGATACCGAAGAGCACAGCACACAGTATTCTCCAAAAAGAAGAATATCATCCGTACCACGTACAGCGAGTGCAAAGTCTTTTACCTCGAGACTATCCGAGCCGAGTCGCGTTTTGTGAAACAATCCTGCAAAAACATCGAGAAGACGAAAACTTTATCGACAAAATTTTGTGGTCAGATGAATCAACATTTAAGAAGGATGGCTACATGAACCTACACAACTTGCACGAGTGGCATGTGGAAAATCCGCACTTGATGCGAGAAGATAGATCCCAGTACCGGTTCAAAGTGAACATGTGTACCGGTATTCTCTGTGGGAATATTATTGGTCCATTTGAGATGCCCGAGAATTTGACTGGCGAATCATATTTAAATTTTCTTCAAAATGATTTGCCAAACTTACTAGAAGAGACCCCACCAGATATGTGGTTCCAACACGACGGCTGTCCAGCACATTTTCGCGTATCCGTTAGAGAGTTTTTGGACGAGCAATACCCGAACAGGTGGATTGGGCGATCAGGAACAATCCCGTGGCCAGCCCGCTCACCTGACTTAAATCCGCTGGATTTTTTTTTCTGGGGAACTATGAAGGAGCTCGTTTATGCGAAGCCCATTAATGACATCGCTGACCTTCGTGAGAAGATAACACAAGCAGTGCAGGTGATACGTCAAAAAAGTTACTCGCGAAACATAAAGCGGTCCTTTTTAAGGAGAGTGAGAGCTTGTATTGCCGCGGGTGGTCAACATTTTGAACATTTATTGTAATAAAATATCTTTAAACTAACATTCTTTGCTTTTATTCTACTGGGAACCCATCTACCTGTGTGTATTTCCTTCTTGCTCACTCTTGGAACCGAAGTAAATAATAGTAGTAACATAACAGTTTCTAAGATAAGAAAGGGTCCGACAGTTACCGTTAGTAGGTAGGCACTTCGTAAAAATTGGGTTGTTGAGTAAAAATATTATCAAAATTTATTTTTTCAAATTAATGTGTAAGTATTATACCTTTTTAAAAAGAGGAATAAACGCGTCAAAATTTGACGTCACTTGCCATACTATTTTGGTACATTTTTTTTACACTACAGTCGGTCAAAGTTGCGAAATTCAATAGTTTTCCATATCACCTTTAGTTAAAATAATATTTTATTTTAAAATGGTACAATAAGTACTTTATTTTTACATTCTATTTAGACACAGCAATACCCTAGATTACAAAACCTCCAAGAAATATCGAAATTATCAGCATTAGCAGTCACAGCATTCAAAAGTATGTCACAGGGTGCTCATGTCCCCTTTTTTTTTTAAATCAGTATAATTCTGTAAGTACATGGGGTGGATTTTTTAAAATATTTTTCTGAGTACTGTTAGAACTTGGGGCATCGTGGGAATCCAGTTGGACGCCAGGTTCTTGGACACCCTGTATATTAAGATTTAAGTATTTATTCGCATCAACAAGACAGCTATTTAACATTACATACAAGACTTAAATGTAAAAAAGTACACTGAAAGTTGTCGTAACTAGCAGCATTGCTAAGTTATCAAGATAACTTGTAAACAAGATAATTGTATTTTTATTTTGTGCCAATTTGTTTTTTTTTTTGTATGTTTCTTTGTAACACTTTTGCGATAAAACGGCTGAACAGATTTGGACGAAATTTGGTACAAGGGTAGAACATAACCTGGATTAGGGCATAGGATCCTTTTTTATTCCTATATTCCCACAAAATCGAAACTTATGCGGCTGAAACCACGGAGCGTAGCTAGAAGTTAAATAAAATACTTACTACACAGATTTAGCAGTGCCAGGGTCGAATGTGATGCATAGTGGCAGCCAAACTCCCTTCCAGTAGAATCCTGACTGCTGTGGTATGCCTGATGAGCCTACAAACAAAAAACAATAAAAATGTAGGCTGAGAAACAATAATTCATATTACCCCATTGATGTCGTACGGACAGCAACAAAAATTACCGTTAACCGTTTATCTGTTACATAAAATCGAAACTGACACTCAGGTTTCCAGTATTTCAGTAGTCTAGAATTTCTGTTATTGAGTGGATATATTTTTCCATATTTTTTAATATTATGGTGATCAATTATTATACCGAGACTGATTTATGTTGCTAAACGATATCGGACTAAAAACATGAATAAAAAAGTTATTGACCTGAAATTATATGTAGGCTATGTAATTATTGACCACGGTTCACGAGATTTATTATCTTCCCTTCACACCTCAAACTTATAAAAATAAAATGTTTATTTACAGAAATATTTTTTTAACAAGTTATATACATCCATACTAATATTATAAATGAGAAAGTGTGTGTCTGTTTGTCCGTCTTTCACGGCAAAACGGAGCGACGAATTGGCGTGATTTTTTAAGTGGATATAGTTGAAGGGATGGAGAGTGACATAGGCTATTTTTTTTTCTTTTTTAGGTGGCTGGGGTGAACTTAGAAAAGCCGTGCTTTTCCCATGGACAATTGTATGTAGCATATTCGCGTGTGTCCAATACCTAGAATCTTTACATTCTATCCCCAAATGGAAAGACATATAATATCGTCTACAGTAGCGTATTAAAATAACATTCTGTTCGAGGTCTCATCTGTGTTCTAAATCAGGAAAGGGGAACCGTGTTACCCCGAATTTAACGCGAGCGAAGCCGCGAGCAAAAGCTAGTATATTATAGTTATATATTACCTCTGCCTAGAAAATCCTGAGATAAAATCTAATGAGCTATGCTTATTGACAACTTTTATATTATAATTGACACTGTTAAATACAATATCATCATCTTTCGCCTGCCCTTATTCCGATTTATTTGGTGTTGATGCTATTTATTACACAATAATAATGTGTATGAAATTATTAGCAATAACGATATCTGTAATATTTTTGTTCATGATCAGCTCGGTCAGTTGTGATTTAGAACAAAGATTTTGTGAGTATATAAACTTATAGTAATAGTGTTATATGGTTTTTCCTTTAGGAACTGTTTAGTAGCACCCCGGGGCCTCGATTTGTGCCCGGTTGATGGCAGCATGGGACTTAATTGGCGAAGCTTAGGCAGAGGTGTACCAATATACACCCACGTGTATATTGGTACACCTCTGCCTAAGCTTTCGGCAAAACAACCTGAGAAAAATACCTGAAGTAGCATTTTTAGGATGATTTTTTCAAGAGTGCGTAGATGACCACATCCGAAAAAACTGTTGATACTAAAAACTAAACAAGCATCATTACATTTATGAAAAATCTATTTAGGTAGCTAGCTAATTATAACATAACAAGCCCATAACGTTCCCACTGCTGGGACACAGGCCGTCCTCTCTTAGGGCTGTCACTACGCACGCCCAGTGTGAGTAATTTTTTAGGTCTTAATTAGTTCATTTAAAAAATTTACGGGAGCTGCAAATGTCTAGCACAAAAAAATAATGGAGAAAGAATGAGAAGGAGCTATATAAGACGTACAGCTTCATCTCTTTCACACACCAAAGTAAGATTAAAATACTTCTATGTCCCCTGGGGCTGCTGCCGGCTAATAATATTGGTTTGTGTTTTTTCTATGACAGTGGACAGCGTACAGCACCCAGCGTTAGCCAAGCTAGTCAAGATGCGGTGCACGCGACGATTCTCTCCGGGAGTGTGTGTGGACGATGTCACACCTGTCTGGACCTTCGTGTTCTTGCAGCAGAACTGCACGTAATGTGGCTTTATAATATTTCTAGTTCATTTTAGGTCAAGAGTGAATTGGGAAGAGAAGGTTAGAGGTTTTTAGAATGGCTATCTTTGCTCGAAAGAGTAATATTGTAATCGGTTATGAACCTATGCCTGATGGTAGCCGAACCAACCGAATATGGTGATTTTTATGGTTTTAGGAGCTCCATACTGGAGTCCAAGTGCATCCGGTTACACTGTATGTCAACATTCAACATACTCGCCATCAAACGTATGGTTTGGCGAGTTTAGAATTAAGTAACAAAACTGTACTTTACTTTCATTAAATAAAAATATTAAAAAAAAACATCAACGTAGTTCGAAAAAGGTTAAGCAGATGATGGTGAATAGTTTTAGATTAAGTTGAATCTTTAATTATAAAGACTTTTCTATGATGAGATTAGTAATTCTCGAATGTTTCATTAGCTATTGTAAAATCAAAATACTAAAGAAGTTGGACATCTATAGGAAGATTCAATAGAAATTCTGTTGACTTACAATGTAATCATTAGGCTGTGCTAATGCGAGACAAAGATGGATCAAAATGCTAAAAAAGAGATAGTTTTGGCAATCTCATCTATGTAGTTATACTATTCGCTAATCATAATATGGAATGATGGTGTAGGTTAGGTTAGGTTTACTTTACTTTCGAGATGATAATAACCCTCCGAAAAGAGGGGCTCATGGCTAAGTAATAATAGCCGCAAAAGTCGGTCAATCAAGTTAAGCTACGCTTACCGCGGTCGGTCCGTGGATTGGTGAACATTTTTACACACCGTAATTCCTCCGTGCTGCGGAAAGCGCGTTAAGCCATTGGTTCCGGCTGGTAATCGTGGATCTCGACAGTCGTTATGTGTAGAGAAGCCCGAAAATCTTACCAAGGGGTATCGTATTACCCAGTAACTGGTTATGGAGGTCAGATAGACTGTCGCTCTTTGTACAATACGACTGGAAGCCGATCCCAATCTAGTTAGAAAAAGGCTAGGTAAACTGATTGATGAAAATAGCCCTCCAAAAAATCACCAACATTTTTCAACTTCCAGAGAACGACTCGGCTGCCCAAACAACTACCGTACGAACCGCTTCCGTAACTACAGGATGTGCATGAAACGATGCCGCTCGCTCGTGGAGATATACCTCCAGATGGTGGAGTTTGAGGAGAGACACTCTGACTCGAATTACACGCTCGACGACGCGGGGGACGCCAATGAAACTGATGATCGCAATTTAAGGGGGGGTTTTGCAAGTAAGCCATACTGACTACTTTATACTAGTTTTTGCCTGCAATTATGCCCGCGTTGAGGTCAGTACTTATCCTATGGGAACGTACTACCGGAATAAAAAGTGTCCCATGTCCTAACCGAACAGATTTTGATGTAATTTGGAACGCGGGTAGACAATTGCGTATGCCAAATTTCCTCTGAATTCATTCAGCTGCTAGGGCATTTCCAAAGCTACAGTATTTGCATAAAACGGTTCCGCGCGCTCGTCGAGATCAACCTCAAGGACTTTGCGGACACGCAGACTCGAATGACACGTTTGACGACGTGGGAGACGGCAATGATACTAATGATAGGAATTTGAGGGGGCATTTGCTCTGCCAGTGTTGCGAGATTTGTTCGAAACAGTTACCGTGGCCCTGGCATATGGGCAACTGAAGAAACACGGGTGGGTTTTAGACAGTAAGCTGTAATACGCCCTCCCGCTCCGCCCAGAGCAGGGGAGGTCATTTGATAATTTCCCACCCACAAAAGGGGGGGGGGGGGTTTGCTAGTCAGTGATGTGACGATATAATCTTGGTCAAATCATGTTAGGACAATGTAGCGTGTAGGCCCTCTGTTTGCCACCAGAAAAAACAGGATGACACGGCGCCATACGCTCGTGGAAATGTACCACAAGATAGTGGAGTTTAAGGAGATACGCTGACTCAAATGATACGGTCAACGTCAACGACATGGGGGACAGAAATGATATAAATGACATAACGTGATCCTATTTTTGATATGGCAACTTAATTTCAGAACATGTAACTGCGTCCGGATCTCAGACAGACATCCCAGTTACCTTCGAAGACCCGAGCGAGGACTCTGAAGAAGAAGAGTACAAGGACAGTGACCAAGACAACAGGTTTATCGTGTACAAAGATAGCAACGTGAACGAGGATATAATGCCTCCAGACATAGACTACGTGCCTGGGGAGATAAGGTCTGCAATTGACGTGTGGCATTATTGAATGTGAAATGAATATAGCGTGGTTTTTGATAAGCTGTTGGTTTGAATTTATTGGATAACTAGCTGTGCCCGTGGTTTCACCTGCGGGGATGTCGAAAATAATACCACGGGAACCTAGAACCTATGTTACTCCTTATAACATCAGCTATCTAGCAGTGAAAGACCTGTCAAAATCAGTCCAGCCGTTTCGGAGATTAGCCGGAAAAACGAGACACAAAAATTAAAAAAAAAAGTTTTTCTGATGTTAGTACTATATATACTTTCATATGCATATAGTGAAAAGCTGTTAATTTAAAATTACAAACAGACACTTCAATTTTATTTATTTGTATGTTAAGATGTATATTCATGTCTTGTCCTTGTGGATGATAGGAGAACTAATCACTTTAGTTAAGGAAATTATACCGCAAATATGATATGTTAACACTGACGCTAAACTGGGCCTGTTCAAGGTGAAAGTGTTAACACTGACGCTACACTTGGCCTGGTCAAGGTGAAAGTGTTAACACTGACGCTACACTGGGCTTGGTCAAGGTGAAAGTGTTAATACTGACGCTACACTGGGCTTGGTCAAGGTGAAAGTGTTAACACTGACGCTACACTGGGCTTGGTCTAGGTCAAAGATTTTACCACTCACGCTACACTGGGCCTAGTCAAGGTCAAAGTGTTACCACTGACGCTACACTGGCCTGGTCTAGGTCAAAGCGTCGCACCGACGCGGACGTGGGGCTTACTGTATTTATTATAAAAGGTTTTATTTGTTAGTCGTGGCTGCTCCACTGCTGGGCAAAAGCCTCTCTACTCTCTTTCCACGTCTCTCTGTCCAGAGCTGCCAAGGATCAATCTTTATTAAAAGACTCCAGCTCATCCCGCCATCTGTCTCCATAAAAGGTATTAGTGCTCAATAATGATAAACTTACCAGCCGCTGTGTTGACGTTTGAAGCAACGAACAAACTCTGCACGTAGGCGCCGAGTGCGTTCACTATGTCTTGGAATATATTGGTCGCGTGTGGCTTCATGTCGTAGCACTCGCAGAAGGCTTTTAGGAGATCTGTGGAGAAAAAGCGCTTTCTATACTTGTTTAGGACTATATTTTAAAGGGCACTCAAAAGTATCCACGATACTGTATTTTTATGTAAGAGCCAGAGGGTTAATTGCGTAACTTGCTATCAGTAGGAATTGATTTAATATTGATAGTTAAACAATATTAATTGCGTTATTTACGTTGCTGAGCCGACAATTTTGTTCAATCCCATTCAGATTTTGATAAATAGTGCGTTTCGCAATCAGGGTGCTGGTTGTCTGTCAGATTTTGTGCGATTCTGACATACATAATCAACCTATAATGTTCCCACTGCTGGGACACAGGCCTCCTTTCTATGAGAAGGAGCGGGCCTTAATGTACCACGCGTGCCCGCGCGCATTGGTAGATGTCACATGTCTGTGACTGTTTTGGTTTCTAGGATATGCCGGTTTCTTCACCGTTTTGAGAGCAGTGGTGATGAAATAATTTACACAGACTAAAGCGCCTGCCTGGGTTCGAACCCACGACCTACGATTCATAAGTCAGGGCCGCTACCACTGGTCACCACTGCTCACTTTTACTATTACTACTGTGTTTTTTTTTTTTGGATGGGAAATCTTCAAATGACTTCTCTCGCTTTGGGGGAGCGGAAGGGCGTGTCAGACTTTTACTGACTAAAACCCACCCGTGTTCCTTCAGTTGCCCATGTGCCAGGGTCACGGTATCTCTTCCGAACAATCTCGCGACCCTGGCAGGATTACTACTGTGATTAAGACACGATTGTTAGCATATAATTAAATAGCGTGAAACGTAAAGTATTCAACACAAAATTTAAAACGACATTTTACCTAGAATTCTGAGTTGATTTAACTTGTGAAACAGCATACTTACTTGGCTGTATAGTCATTTTGTGCAGAACTTCTAAGGCCAGAGCTCTCTGCCACATAGGTTTGTCTGGGTCCAGGAATTTGATGGTGAGTGACAAGAAGATCTCGCATTCTGTAACCTGGGGAAGTAAGATACCGTTGTTTAAAATGCAGCTTTATTGCACCCATTCTTATTCAGGAATACCGTGAGAGTCAGAAGCACAAGACTGGTTCATGAAGCGACAATTGGGGGTGGCCTATGTCAAATAGTGGACATCTTACGGCTGATATGGTGATGATGATTGTTGCCGGATTTGTATTGCTACTAGTATTTGAAAGTAGCTTCATCCTCGTGGAGGTCCAAAATTATGCCAAGGGAACGTACTGCCGGGATGAAAACTATCCTATGTGTTAATCCAGGTTATAAACGATCTGTGTGCCAAATTTCATCTAGATCCGTTCGGCTGTTTATGAGTGATTGAGTAACAAATATACAAACTTTCACATCTATACTAATATTATAAAGCTGAAGAGTTCGTTTGTTTGTTTGATTGAACGCGCTAATCTCAGGAACTACTGGTCCGAATTGAAAAATTATTTTTGTGTTGGTTAGCGTATTTATTGAGGAAGGCTATAGGCTATATAACATCACGCTACGATCAAAAGGAGCGGAGCAACAACGAAAAATGGCTATTCGATGCGACGGGAAGGTCAGGGGAGCAAAACTTTGACGCGGACGAAGTCGTGGGCAGAAGCTAGTTTATAATATTAGTAGGATTCACTCATAGACCGCAGACTTTATTCCGGATTAGATTTTAAACTAAGAAACTGCAGAGTGAAACCTGAAGATGCTGAATCTATCTTTACATAGTATAAAACAAAGTCGCTTCCCGTGTCTATTATACGCTTAGATTTTTTAAACTACCCAACGGATTTTAATGCCCTTGTCATTAATAGACATGAAGGTTAATAATATAATGTGCGGGCGAAACCACTGGCAATAGCTAAGAGGCAATAAAGCAAAATGGTGTAAGGAAACATTAAATTCCATTTCGAAGAAACCTTTCTAGGTTTTAATTTTTCATAATCTAATTAGATATTTATCAGTAACATCATCGATATTCGATACATGTTATTGTGCACATGTATATAGCGTCGCTTTTTTTTGTCAAAACATAAGTTTCGTGAGATGATTCTCACTCAAAGACTATATAACCACTTGACTGCGCATACAGTGCCCCGACGCTCGAAAACTATTAGTATTTTGTGGCCTATGCATAGGCGACGGTTCCAGTAACCATTTTAGTTATGACTAATTGTTAGACCTCTGTGCACGCAAAATTAATCCAAATAATATAACTTTATCTGCAATTATAACGCATCAAAATGCCTTCATGCGCGGTGAAGTTGTGTGGGAAACATTCCAAGACTTCTAGTTACAAAAAGGATCGCATAACTTTTCATCGGTAAGTAAACAGTACGAAAAATTATTTTGATTTAATCCGATTATGATCCACCGTAGGGGTCTATTTAAAATGGTGGTTGTGTAAACCAGCACACTGACGAGTCCCGCGTTGATGTTTTTTGGAAAAGTCTCGTTCTTTCATTAGACAATTCTAATGCATCTATCCCTTACTTTCCTTTTGTATTTTTATCGCAAAAATTAGTGCTGTTACCTTTAATAGCTGAAAGTCTATATCGAAAATCAAAATTAAAATTAATGAAAATTTTATTCAATTCACATTCTTTAGCTTCGTCTTGACAATCCGTTTGCAAACTGGCGCCAAATCTCACGTGAAATAGTACCTTCTGCCTTGGGGATGATATTCGACACCGCATCTGATTGCCATTTCGTCGAATATGATAGTGGCGTAAATTTTGTTTTTGGATTCTCTAGCTTTCATTTTATTAGTGATTGATTTTGATTAAATATGATTTCTTTGATTTTAATTGAGTATTTGTCACAATTTTAAAATCCATTTTATCGATATCGACTATTTTCTCTTAATGAAGTAGAGCAGCCCTACGATAGGCATACCTACGCAACTTGACCTTGAACTGACCAATTGCAGCCGCGCATTCTTCCTCGTCCCCCGGCCCGCAGTGGTGAGTCGTGTGCTAAGAAGAAATTGGCCTATACGCTCTCTAGTGGTTATATTCTCTTTGTTCTCACTAGAGAATGGGCAGCAGTGTTCTCTAAGCATTTTACCACCATACTGCGATCGCCAATCCGCCTGCCAAGCGTGGCGATTATGGCAAAGCCCCCCAAACTGGGGGAGGCCTATGTCCAGCAGTGGACGTATTACGGCTGAAATGATGATGATGATGAAGTTTCGTGTGTTGGTAGTTTCGTAACGAATACCACCATCACACTTTTTCCCGTGAATGTCGTAAGAGGCGACTAAGGGACTTATTAGAGAATGGGCAGCAGCATAAAAAAAAAGATTTTTTAATACCTTCGGTTGTAGAAAAACACTTATCTAAAAACTATGCAGCATTACAACTAAGGGAATGAGTGTTTTCGATGAACTCTAGCACCCAATATAAGATTTAACTTGTGTTTAGGGTGCCAGCGTCCTCGCCTAAAATATGAACACATATCAGTAGTTGAAAGACAAGAACAACATAAAAATTAATATTAAGGGGCAGATACATACACAAAAATATAGGTAAAACTAGACCGCATACACATCAATTCTATCATATACATCAAGTCTATCAGTGAATATTTTAGTATTTTAATTAATAACTATCTGAAATAAATTCAGGAAGTAAGGTCTACTCAAAATATAAAAAATAAATTTCTTTCAAACTACTTAAGATATTTTCATGACTTTTTTTATACAAACAGATTATATAATTATCAATAATTCCATGTGTATTTTTTTTTGTTGAAATATTCATATTTCTTTGAATAAAAATAAATATTCATTACTAGCTTCTGCCCGCGGCTTCGCCCGCGTGAATGTCGAAAAATATCCCACAGGATCGTACTACCGAGACTAAAAGTACCCTATGTGTTAATCCAAGTAAACAATGTCTTATCGCACTGCTTGCTTTGTGTTATCTGAGGAGCGGCGCTCGGATTGATAAATGATTGCTGTAGGATAAATAAATCCTAAAACCTAACAATAGTAACGGAATATATAACGGAACGGCAAATTATCTACTTGTATGCCAAATTTGAAGGCAATTTTAAAGCGAAAATATAAAATCCTCTTTATTCCCTACATTTTTGTTCACAGGCAGGGTACAGGTTACTATATATTTTTGAGTTTATTCTTAAAGTACCTCTTTATATACTACTCAAGAAGTTCTGCCCTCAGGTGTTGATACAACCAGGCTGCTAGATGAGCTCACTCTCGAGCACGCCACGGAAAACTGGCCGTGCGAATAGTAGTCCCCTCTAAGATCATATCCCGCTGTTTTCACGCAACCTGGTCCCATTGCACCACTTGGCCGGAATATATGCATGTAATATAAACAATTAATGTTGTTTACAACGAAATAATATACCTACCGCAGTTTTCTTTGTAAGCATTATTTATTGTTTTTCCTTCAGGTGTTAGAATCACCAGGCTGCTCCGTGAGCTTACTCTGGAGCAGGCCACGTATAACTTACCATGTGAAAACAGTTCCCGCTTAAGTATATAGTTCTATGGTCATGGCAAGCAGACTTTGAAGGGAAACTGCACGTTTCTGAACTCGAAAGGGTAGTTCGATGGTGTTAGAGGAATCCTCGGAATAAACTGACCTAAACTGACAGGTTGTTCCCGAGAGGAGTCTGTACTCCTCTCGGGAACAACCTGTCAGTTTAGTTGCCTCGATAACGTTGCAATGTTTTTACTCACAACCTGGTGTCATTACATAATTTTGGCGGTTTTAAATTACGCAGCAACATAACTGGGCGCCAATTCTCAATTTTAATATGTGAGTTGGGTGACCCAGAGGCTTCAATGTGTTAAGAAATTCAACCGGGTAAAGTATGGCGCTCCTGTGTCCCAGCAATGGAATCATTATCGGCTGATTATGAAAGTATGGCGTCATCGTTGTTTATCACTGAGTCCACTTATTTATAATGATTTTCAACTCCTTCGAACGATCTCAAAATAATTTAATTCATGATTGTGACCGAGTCGTTTTATGATGTCATGATGGCAGGAGGTCTGCAGGTTTATCAATACTAATATTATAAAGCTGAAGAGTTTGTTTGGTTGAACGCGCTAATATCTAAAACTACTTGAATTGAAAATTTCTTTAAGTGTTTGGTAGCCTATTCATCGAGGAAGGCTATAAGCTATATAACATCATGCTAAGACTAATAGGAGCGGAGCATCAATAAAAATGTTGGAAAACGGGGAATACTTATCCTTTTGAAAGCAACAGTTGCATGCGCTGCGTACCTAACCGGTTAAAGTAACACAGGAATCATGTATGACAAAATTGTTTCTCTTAAAAGTTCTAAAAAAATCCGTGATAGTATATGTCTATCTTTTAAGGTTGGCTCACTATAACGTTTTTAATTGTAATTAAATCTAAATATTATAACGCTGAAGAGTTTGTTTGGTTGAATGTTCTAATCTCAGAAACTACGTTTAGTGTTGAATTGCCTATTTATTGAGGAAGGCTATATACTATATAACATCACGATAGGACCCTACGGAGCCGAGCAAAAAGAAAAACCGGCCAAGTGCGAGTCGGACTCGCGCACCGAGGGTTCCGTACAAACCTGCAGGTCATCATCATCATCATTCGTCATCATCGTTTATGAAATTAAATGTTTTTTTTTTTAATTTTTATATTTGAGTTGACTGAATGAAAGGTAAATTGTGGTTTACGATTTATGACGTATTAAAAAAAAACTACTTACTAGATCTCGTTCAAACCAATTTTCGTTGGTAGTTTTCATGGTAATGTACATCATATATTTTTTTTAGTTTTATCATTCCCTTATTTTAGAAGTTACGGGGGGGGGGGGACACACATTTTACCACTTTGGAAGTGTCTCTCGCGCAAACTATTCAGTTTAGAAAAAAATGATATTAGAAACCTCAATTTCATTTTTAAAGACCTATCCATAGATACCCCACACGTATGGGTTTGATGAAAAAAAATTTTTTGAGTTTCAATTCTATGTATGGGGAACCCCAAATATTATTGCTTTTTTTCTATTTTTGTGTGAAAATCTTAATGCGGTTCACTGAATACATCCACTTACCAAGTTTCAATAGCACAGCTCTTATAGTTTCGGAGAAAAGTGGCTGTGACATACTCGGACAGACAGACAGACAGACAGACAGACAGACAGACATGGCGAATCTATAAGGGTTCCGTTTTTTGCCATTTGGCAACGGAACCCTAAAAAGTCACGAATACGAAGACCCCGCCCAGGCAGGCGATTCGATGCGACGGGGTCGGGGAGCAAGAAATTGTATGCGGACAAAGTCGCGGGCAGAAGCTAGTCGTGAATATTACTAATATCTGGGTAGATTTTAACTATTAGCTGTAGGGAGAATTAGTTTATTATCCACATCTTCGAAGCCCTATTTGACTCTGTAAGGGGATGATTTTGGAAAAACTGTGATACACGTATCTCATAACTATAATTGAAGAGTATGTGTACCAATTTTTGTGTCAATCGACCCACAGAGTAAAAAGTTTCACAGAAAATTCAACCCCCATTTCACCCTCTTAGGGGTGGAATTTCAAAAAACCCTTTCTTAGTGGATACCTACTGTTTACAAAGAACACACCCTCCAAATTTCACGTCTCTAGGACCAGCGGTTTAGGCTGTGCGTTGATATATCAACAGTCAGTCAGTCAGTCAGTTTCTCCTTTTATACATATAGATAAATCTGAACGAAACGGCATACGGTGCCCGTACGTGGAGCCTGTACTATGAAAAACAGACAATTGATAAACATATTTATATTTTTTATTTAATATTGTGCTCATTACACAAAGATTTGTCCTGGGCGGGAATCGATCCCACGACCTCCGTCTTAGCAGTCAGGGTCACTAACCACTAGACTAACAGGCGAGAAATTAAACAAAAATTCCTCGCCGTGAAGTAAAGACACAGAACCAGTTATTCCCTTTTCCTAACTTACCAGCACGGAGTGGTACTTGTGCACGATGACGGACACGAGCCTCAGCAGGCGCATGGTGACGGGGAAGTGCGGGCGCTCCGCCGCCGCCGGGCTGGGTGCGCCGCCCGCGCCGCTCGCGCCCGGGATGTGCAGGGCGGTGAAGGCGGCCCTGGGCAGGGAACAACATTCTATGAATACAGGCATAAATTAGGAATACAGGAATAAATTACCTGGCAATATTTTACCCACGTGTTGGGTTTCAATATCGAAAATAAATGTAACAAAAATATTTCGTCATTCGATGGGCGTAGCTCAATAACCTATTCAGGTCTCGCTCCATAGGGCAGTCTTAGAGTTTATCAAACTGGTTGCTAACTTAATTGTGTAGATAATATTTATTTTTTTCTTCTATGACACTGATTTACGTTCTGGAATTACTGTAACTCAAAAATTCAAATTCAAATTATTTATTTGCAAGAAATACATAATTTACAAGGGAAGATCTTACAGCCTTAAAGTTATTGTATCCTGCCTGCAAGCAAGCGTGCAAATTATTTATGTTAAAATGTCAGACCTGATTATTATGCACATTATATTATTAGTACATTACTATTACATTATTGTTACATTATTTTCACACATTATTATTACATACAAATGTCACTAAATAATTCACAAAAAAAAAAATCTTAATTAAAACTCTAATCAAATACTTTTAAGTTCCAAAAATTCCTTAATACTATATAAACACTTTTTCTGTAACCATCCTGTCAATTTTGTTTTAAAAACATTACCCTGCAACAATTTGAAATCGTTTGGTAAGGTATTATAAATTCATCATCATCATTTCAGCCGTAATATGTCCACTGCTGGACATAAGCCTCCCCCAATTTGGGGGGCTTTGCCATAATCGCCACACTTGGCAGGCGGATTGGCGATCGCAGTATGGTGGTAAAATGCATAGAGAACGCTGCTGCCCGTTCTCTAGTAAGTCCCGTAGTCGCCTCTTACGACACCCACGGGAAGAAATGGGGTGATGCTATTCTTTACGTCCGGCACCACACGGTACGGATTATAAATTAATATACACATATTGAACACATTTTTCTTATAAATATCTTTATGTCCAGCTGGATGATATAAGAGCAGTGGCGTGCACAGGGTTTTATGATCGGGTAGGCAGTTCAAAAAAAAAACGTCTTTCGTAATTGCTCAAGTTAGTGAAGAAAAACTCACTAGGTGGTTTAAAAGTTTGAAATGGCGATTTCCTGATAATGCTAATAAATGATTTCGGCCACCTCAAATATCTGATCCAGGTGAGTGATAGTTGAAAAAGGCCCTTCATGTGATTCGTATATGTAAATATATTTAATAGGTAAATTAAGTACAGGTAACAGCAAAAATAATAAAGTAAACAAACTCATTTATAAATGACATCTACGCGCCTATCTTTTTTAAATATGATTTTAAACCATCGTCATAAAAAGTTGGTATGCGTCTTCATTCGACCAATAATTCTTTTTCCGTCGAAAGCACAGAAAGATGTGTAGGTACTTGTTGTTGACTTTGTGTGTTTCTTAAATAGGTACGTAAGAATACGTTGTAATGAAAAACTTCTTCGTAATACTTCTCTCAATACGATAATTACCAAAATCTTTGAGCAAGCCGCGGGATAGTAATCATGTAAATCTGCAAATCCCGAACAATTCCACACTGTACTCGAACTACTAAACTAGCAAGGAAAAAAAAAATGTGTGTAAACAACAACATAGCCGGTTTTAGTTGCTTAATTATTACTATGAAACTTACGAGTTGCATTACCTCTTTGCTGGGTTATAATTCTCGTTACTCAGGTACACATTTCCATTTAGATACACTTTTTAACAAACACACATTTTCAACACAAACCTCACAATCGAACAACATTTTGAAAAAACAAACAAACAGCGTAGTAAGTAAAAATTAAAACAATTCAAAAAACTAATTGAAATAAGCAACAAATCTACCTAAATATTAACGTTTGTAAATGAATTAATCACAAGAAAACTCAATCAAAATAAAAACATAAAACAGCGCGCTTCACATGTATCTACGAAATCAATATGGATCCTTTCGTAAACAAACAATTTCTAAATTTTGATAACTAAAACGTTGACAAATAAAATTGCATCATTGCGAATCGTAATGTTCCTGAGGCTACGTACATATTCAACTTGATCGCATAATACTCACAGCGCGCTGTGATAATACTCACCAATCACAGGGCGCAGGGACGCCTGTGATTGGTTATCCTGCGGCAGGAATTCGCTTTATGTGTGCAATGTATAGACACGAAAATGTAGAAGAAATTACCACTACATGCGTACATTTATGAATGAAATAAAGACACGATCGTTCGCTGCCTGCTTACGTCGCGATCTGTTATGAATGCGTTGCCGTAGTAAATAGAACGGTATGAACGTTGCTATTATATTTACATTAGGCGTTTAAACTTTTTGAATGGTTTTATTACTTACTGTTAGTATAATTCTTTTATTTTTGAAATATTAGTAACTAGTCCTTATCTAGGGTCTAGACCCTAGGGTCTGCAGTGTCTTTTTGCCTATATGGACTGCACGCCACTGTATAAGAGGTTGCGAAACATACTCCTCTTCTGTCGTGGTATAACCTCGGTATGTTTCTTAAAGTAATGCATGTGTGTCTTTGTAAAAATACAGATATCTCTAATGTACATACAGGGCAGGGGAAGAATTTTCATTTTTTCAAAGAGTGGCTAGTGAGCTATCTAAGAAACACGCCCTGTTCATAACCCGGATGCAGCGTTTTTGGAGCTTGAAAACTCTGTCGCTATCGGTAGAGTTACCCCACATGATTAGTCCATAGCTTAGAACTGATGACACGTAACCATGGTAAGCTGCAAGAGCAGCTTCTACAGACACATTTTGTCTCAGCTTTTTTAAAGCAAACACGAACCTATCTAGTTTCTGACCTATATACTCCACATGGCTTTTCCAATTCAGGTTTTAGTCTACATTGATTCCTAAAAATTTTAACTGATCTACTTGTTGTACTTTTTCACCATTATATAAAATATCCAAAGCTATTGGTTTGCCGTTATGAGAGTTAAATTCAATTAATTTTGTCTTACTAATATTTATATTTAAGTCATTGTTTTGCATCCAAATTATTATGTCTTTTAGAGTCTTTTCCGTAGCTGATTTGTAGTCGCTTTTATTCTGACACTTTATGACAACTGTGGTGTCATCTGCAAAAACTATACATTTATGTAAAGTGGCCTCTGGAAGATCATTTATAACTTGTAACTTGTGACTTGTAACTTGTAAATATATTAGGAAATTCGTATTCTTGCCTTTACAATGTTTTTGTAAATATGTGAGCACCATGCATCTATCATATAATCAATTTATCTCTCATTGCTTCATTTGCAGTTCTTTTACCTGTTGTGGTATAGTAATTTTTATTGTAGGTTCATCGTCTTCACATATAATTGTATAAATATTGTATACAAATACTGAAAACTATTTTAAAAGAGTAACGGTGGAGTTTCTTGCCCATTCTTCTCCATATGAATCTACTTTTTGGAAGGAGCAACTAGAATCAATTCTTTGTCATGTAACAGTTGACGTTCAAAAGTGCCTTTTTTGGGCCTAATTGAAATAAATGCTTTGACTTTGAACCCGTAATCGATCAGCTGTTTTTGTAATTTTTCAAGGAATATACACCATGACATTTTAATCGTCTTACAACGGCAGCCCACTTCGTGTATAGTACACATCCATAAGAAAAGAAAAAAAAAACATAATAATAAGAAAAAAAAAATATTATTCATTATGATGACGCATGTACGCAGTACCGTGTGGTGCCGGACGTAAAGAATAACACCACCCCATTTCTTCCCGTGGAGTCGTAAGAGGCGACTAAGGGACTTACTAGAGAATGGGCAGCAGCGTTCTCTTTGCATTCTACCACCATACTGCGATCGCCAACCCGCCTGCCAAGCGTGGTGATTATGGCAATGCCCCTCAAATTGGGGGAGGCCTAAGTCCAGCAGTGGACGTCTTAGGGCTGAAATGATGATGATGACGCATGACGTAGTTTGAAATGTGCTATTGTCTCATGGAAAATGGAGATGGAATGATTTAGTCGACTAGTGCGCTGGGTAGGTATGTTCTGTACCGTCTGATACGTAAACATTATTAACAGGATGTTTCATAATTCTAATGCATTAGTTCTTTTCTTAGTACCTATTATCTTAATTAATGGTAACGATTTTTTAATTACGTCTAGAAGTATATTATGTCGGATACATTGAGTGGACAACCTTTGTAAGACGACTAAAATGTAACGGTGTATAGGTATCAGTGGCGCAGGTAACTAATAAGCCGATTCCTGTTGGCTTCCCTTACGAAATTATGACAGTCAATAGTTCTCAGCAGTGTTTAATAATCACACTGAATGTATTTAATCTTACACCATAAAATCAAAGTATTACAAAACCCCAACCTACATAAAACAATATTTGTCTTTATATTCCAACGAAAACCAAACATTTAAAGTGCGCGCGAATCTCCCGCCCGCGCCACCGCGCGCAAATATTTTGCACCAGTATAACTCGGTCTACACTCCGGGTTATGAACACATAAATTTCTATACAAAATAATCTCGTCATGACGTCACTTCAGGTCATGTGCCACGCATTTTTTGAGGGCTTGGGAAGCCGGCTTATGTCGAGTTATTGGAACGAACTGAGTAGCATATCGGTCCTTTCGTTGAATTTCGTAAGCATTCGGGTCGCGTCGGGTGAAAGGTTCCGCCCTTCCCCCGCCCCCTTGAGCCCCCGCTCGACGCGACAGTAATTTTGTCATTTTAAATGTTTGTTGACTATTGACGTAAATAGAATTATATCCTTAAAACCTTTTATTTTGTTGATACTTGTGGTTAGTTAGCATTTATTTCGTTGTATTCATATAAGTTATTAGTGTAGTACTAGTGTAACAATAGGGTATTTTCCACTTTTTTAAAAACTATTTAATTTTGAAGACTGTGAAGGAATATTTAACAGAAAAATATTTTTTTTGTAATTAATCTCCATTTTCTGCATTAGAAGTGATTAAAATCTAATTTATTTTCAATGGTTTTAAATTTACCGCCAAAACGCTCCGTACGATAACGTGACGTCATCTTTGTGTAAACAAGTTGTAAACAGTATTTCGATCAAGTAATTTCGTATCTCAAATGGATAGAAAATGTTATTACTGGTGTGTGGTGCCTCTGTGTACAAATACTTTTAAAAATGCGCCACATAAATTATTTATACCTACTCCGTAGCACAAAAATCGGGGTTGTTTGCAAAGAAATTTCCAACTATAAAAATATCTACTGTGGGCAGATTTGCACTATCGGCTTTTATAAAACCAGCTTCCATTGTATTTCCATTAATCCATTCCAAAAATCCTAAATATATCCTAAATCCACTCCGAGATTTACAGATCGAGCACAGATCACATACCTAAGTCAAAATTCAATACACACAAAAGTGACGTCACACGGTAAACGTCAGCGCACCGAGCGTTTTGGCGGTAAATTCAAAACCATTAAAAATAAATTAGATTTTTTTCACTTCTAACGCGTAAAATGGACATTGATAAGATAAATTTTATTTTTCTGTTGAATATTTCTTCCCAGTCTTCAAAAAGAAACTGTTTTTAAAAAAACGGAAAATACCCTATTAGAATTTGATAATTGTGAGTTTGTTATGAAATTGTGCGTTCGCAATTAGGAATTTGGGGTAAGTCGATAGATGAGCAAGTTGAAATTACTGTTAAAGAGTAGATTTGAAAAGTTATTAGTAGGATGACGGCATTAATAGTTTTAGATTGTTGTGTCACAGATTATTTGCTTCGTGAGGAAACATGCTTTTCAAGGTTAAGTTTTGAAAATAAGAAACACATAATTAGGTTAGGTCATAATTCATTATTGTGTGACACTTTTATACAAATTACAACAGTATGTAGTATATTTTTGACACTTCCCGTTACAGTGGCATCCGCGAAGAGGTCGTTTTCGGCTTTGAAGCGAATTCATACGTACATGCGTAATTCTCAAAAACAAGAACGATTATCTGATCTAGCCATTTTTCTATAGAAAAACAATTATTGCTAATTAAGAATCATCCCAGCTTTTATAATAATGTCTTAGCGCACTTTGTACTAAAGAATAGACGAATAGCTTTAGAGTATAAGTAGTATTATAAGTAGAATAAGTCAGTAGTCTTGTAGTTAAGTAGTTTTTTCTAGTAGACATCATACGTCAACGTCATCACACTCATCACACCACAAACGGCTTTTTTCAAAGCCACTTTTATTATACTTGCAAGACACTGTTTCAATCACCAGTGCTTACACGTATAGTAAAGGTGGACTGAAGACATCTGCTTATAGAAGACTGAAGCCAGGAAGTCAG
Source organism: Aporophyla nigra (assembly GCA_947507805.1). Classification (NCBI taxonomy): domain Eukaryota; kingdom Metazoa; phylum Arthropoda; class Insecta; order Lepidoptera; family Noctuidae; genus Aporophyla; species Aporophyla nigra. The sequence continues at coordinate 13,892,863 of OX382316.1, read as the reverse complement.
TCACATATTTTAAGTAACTGGACTACGTGCGCCACGTACGGCCTATCTAAGCATTTTTTTTGCTCCGGCTTATCTCTCTAATAAAATCACCCTTCGCCACTGAAAGGTATGTTTTTCCGATTTCTAAAAACCAAAGCATAACTAACAGTCGTTTGGATACCTAAATATACATGTAAATGTTAATTAATGATTAGAACAAACTATTAATAATGAAAAAAAATATTCATTGGTACTCTATATCGATACCCAACACGTAGGCAAAGTATTGCCTAACTTAAAAGTAACAATAAACGTCTACGAATACAATTATTAAAAAACATTAACACTATCTTACCTGTACTTAACATTAGGAGAGAACAGCCTGATGATTAGAGCACATACGTGTTCCTTCAATAAGAACCTGAATTCCGGTATCTGTAATCAAAGGGAATATTATTCTTCTTAAGAAAATTCGGATTTTCAACTTTATTCCAAAAGAGTTTCATTATGATCATTAAAACGTAAATTAAGATGATTGTTTTCTCTATTAGAGAAAACATGAAGATCAATTTTGTTTAAATTATGGATACATTTGTCTCTGAAATTATAGTCTAACTAGCTTCTGCCCGCGACTTCGTCCGCGTTAAATTTCTTGTTCCCCCGACCCTTCCCGTCGCGTCGAATCGCCTACCCTGCGATTTTCCCTGTTTTTGCGACATTTTTCACTACTGATCCTCCTCTCTCTTGGTTGTAGCGTGATTTTATATAGCCTTTCTCGATAAATAGACTACCTAACACAAAAATATTTTTTCAATTCGGACCAGTAGTTCCTGAGATTACTGCGTTCAATCAAACAAACAAACTATTTAGCTTTATAATATTACTATAGATTTTGACAAACATTAAGCAAATCTTCAGATGATTGTAACTCTTATCTCCAATGAATAAAGTTCAATTTGGGTTATTTACCTTGAAGAATATAGGAGAAAAATCAGTGAGGACTGTATCCAGCAGTTCAAGTCCGAAAGTCTTTGGCACATCAGAGATACCGACCAGCCAGTGGGCTGAGTCTCCGTTTATAAGCTGGATTATGTCCTGAAAACAAAGATTTCTTGGTTAGACCATACTTCTACCCGACTGCAGCAAAGCCTAAAGAAAGGGTAAGTTCTTCAATTAACGCAAGACCTAATTACATACATCTTAATTAGAGAAATGAGTTAAAAGTATAATACAATGACCAAAACTTTTATTTTTAAGCTAACTGTTATTATTTAAAAAAAAATGTGTTAAGCCTAGCATTATTTTAAGCATTTAAAATTGAGTCTTATTGCCTTAAAATAAGATTGAATTTTCTTTGCCTTAATCGGCGGTATATATGGTAAACCATACAATTTTTGAAAAATATCTATATTCTAAATGACTGAAATCAATTCAGTAGCCAATACTGAATGAAAGACTTTCAGGAGTTGCGTCCTTCTGTTACTTCTTGTAGGAAAGATACTTTATCAATAGCTATAGCGACTTTCTTCAATTGAAAACCAACTGTTAATGATCTTTAGTCATTATCATTACCAAAAGACCATCATATTTCTTGAGAGGAGTAGTATCCCAGTGGTAACAGACGCGACTTACGCGTTGTATATCGTAGGTTCAACACAAACAGGCGCCAAATTTTTATGTTTTTTTTTTATTTCATCACCACTGCTCCCAAAACTTTGAAGGAAAACATCGTGAAGAAACCGGCATGTCATAGAACCAAAGACGTGACATCTTCCAACCCACACTGGGCCCGCGTGGTGGATTACGGCCCACTCTCTCTCACAGAGAGGAGGCCTGTGTCCCAGCAGTGGGAACATTATAGGCTGATTATGCATCCTATAACAAATTATTTGAAGTAGTTTTATTAATATGGTAGTACTAGATTCTGCCCGCAACTTCATCCGCGTCAAATTTTCGCTCCCCTTCCCGTCGCATCGAATTGCCTGCCAGTTTTCGTCCATTTTTTGTTTGCTGCTTCGCTCCTTTTGACCGTAGCGTGATGTTATATAGCGTTCCTCAATAAATGGGCTACCCAACACAAAAAGTTTCATCATTCTAGCTTTAAAAATGACAATACTTCCCTACAACCTTTTTATCCTCCCTTTCAACTCCTTAAAACCTCTTTTCCGCAATAAATAGCCTATGTCCTTTCTCAGGCTCTAAACTATCTGTGTACCAAATTTCATTTAAATCAGTTCAGTAGTTTTAGCAGGAAAGCGAGACAGACAAACAGAGTTACTTTTGCATTTATAATATTATGGGTGGAAAGGGTGGATATAAGTGTGGATAGTGTGGATAGTGTAGATAGTGTGGAAGTGTGGATTTTGTTAAATAAAATAAAAAGCTTACCTGTAGTATAAGATACGCATCAACAGCGCAAGGTTTAAGGTCCTTAGGCGCCTTGTTGTTTGTCTGTGGTCTGACATCAGCTGGGTTCACCTTCAAAGCGCCTGTAATAGGTCAAATATTTTATGCTGGCATTCTTACTTATAAAAAACTTTGGAGGTATGAGGAACAGGGTGTAAAGTTCCCTCAACCTCCGTAGATAAGGGAGGATTCTCCGATCAGACAGATGTCGTGTCTAGTGTACAACTACCCGACGATAGATGTCGGGACGTTGTATACAACATGTCCCGTAATTAACGCACACCCTCTTTTTTTTTTCTTTTTTTTTTCTTTTTTTTTTTGGATGGGAAATCATCAAATGACTTCTCCCGCTCTGGGCGGAGTGGGAGGGCGTGTCAGACTTTTACTGACTAAAACCCACCCGTGTTCCTTCAGTTGCCCATGTGCCAGAGTCACGGTATCTCTTTCGAACAATCTCGTGACCCTGGCAGACGCACACCCTCTTAAGGGGTCATTATACTCATCATTATGAACAACTTTTACTATGGGACCAAACCTGACATCGCGAAAAAAAAATTCTGCTGTTTCATACATTTTGGTCGAGTAGGTATTGAACTTTTGAATGAAACAGCAGATTTTTTTCGCGATTTCAGATTTGGTCCCATAGTAAAAGTTGCTCATAATGATGAGTACAATGACCCTTAAGAGGGTGTGCATTAATTACGGGACATGTTGTATATGTCTAGTTGCACGGTAAACTCTGTTTGCGCGATGCAGGATTTTGCGTGACGTCAGTGTAATGCGTAGTACGCATGTCGCGGTGTAGATGCCACTACAAGTGATCGATTTCTTTGTTGTAGAATGAAAAGTACTCTTTTAACACTGAATATGATTAAATAAAACAACAGAGGAGCTTGCTTTAGAGTTTCTGGAGCAGGCAATAATTCGATGACAATAGGCTCCTATTACGTGGAATTTAACGTAATTTTTTATAGTTTCAGTCATGAGCACTAATATGAATGCAATAAGAATTTTTTTAAAGTGATTTTCCTCTATTGTACTGATTGTAATTTTATGTGATTACGAACATAGTATTTTAGAACCTACACTATTATGAAATAGGCCTTATCTGAAAGCAATCGTTATTTAAAGATAAAATTGCTTTTAAATTTGACTATGTGTATACATATTAGTGCTCGTGACTGTACACCTTTGCCTTACACTTCTAGGAATTTTCCGCTGGCTTAATACAATTACTACAACTTTATTTAATTTTGACGCCTACGTTACACCCACAAAAAACCGGCCAAGTGCGAGTCGGACTCGCGCACCGAGGGTTCCGTACAAACATTCAGGTATTCACGGTTTATGCATAAGGTTTATGTTTATGAAATTAAATGTTTTTTTAAAATTTTTATATTTGAGTCGACTGAATGAAAGGTAAATTTTGGTTTACGATTTATGACGTATTAAAAAAAAACTACTAACTAGATCTCGTTCAAACCAATTTTCGGTGGAAGTTTACATGGTAATGTACATCATATATTTTTTTTAGTTTTATCATTCCCTTATTTTAGAAGTTACGGGGGGTTACACATTTCACCACTTTGGAAGTGTTTCTCGCGCAAACTATTCAGTTTAGAAAAAAATGATATTAGAAACCTCAATATCATATTTGAAGACCTATCCATAGATACCCCACACGTATGGGTTTGATGAAAAAAAATTTTTTGAGTTTCAGTTCTATGTATGGGGAACCCCAAATATTATTGTTTTTTTTTTCTATTTTTGTGTGAAAATCTTAATGCGGTTCACAGAATACATCTATTTACCAAGTTTCAATAGCATAGCTCTTATAGTTTCGGAAAAAAGTGGCTGTGACATACTCGGACAGACAGACAGACATGACGAATCTATAAGGGTTCCGTTTTTTGCCATTTGACAACGGAACCCTAAAAAGCAGTCATACTCAATGTAAATATAATGAAGATCTTACCCTCAGCTTCGGCAAGAGCTCTTTCGAAGACCAGAGCTACCAGCTGACGAACAGTCGCAGCGGCTGCATGGCTGGTGCTGACGTCACGGCTCTCCGATGGCGATACCATGCGCATGCACATCACCATAGTCTGTTGAAGAGAAGAGACATTAAGATTCTTCTTAAATATTGACGAATGGACGTGCACTCAAGGATATGTGTTCTTGGGTGGACTGCGCGAATGGGTAAACGAAAGGTAAGAAGATGAGGCTTCCCACACGGGTTGCGAGCCTTTTTTATTTTAAACTAGCTTCTGCCTGCGATTACGTCCACGGGCGCAGACGAAGACACGAAATAAAAAAGTAGCCCATGTCCTTTCTTGGGGTTCAAACTTACCCCGTACCAAATTCAGTTGTTTAGTCGTGAAAGCATAACAGACAGACAGAGTTACTTTTGCATTTATAATATTAGTATAGATAGTACAGATTTAGTGGGTATTATATAAATCATTCCCTGTAAAAATATAGCAGGTATGTTTAAAAATTAATCTTTTTTTTAGATGTATAGTATTTAGGACACTAACATTGTAGGCTACTATATTATATTGTAGCGTTGGTGACCATTTTTCCCGCCTTTCGTATATCTAACGTTATTACTTATATAAACAACACTATTTCGCGGGTTGGTAGCAGCTGGATAACACTAGTCGCGGATCGCGTAAAGTGCAGTTTGAGAGGTTTAATTCTAGGAGTGGGCTGCCACGCATGTACTGTATACTCAGATTATGGATCAAAGAAAATGAAGATGTTGATACTTCGGTTTTGGCTTTCCAAGACCGAGTAACATCATTAATAAAGTAATATTTTGATAACAATTTTAAAGCTCTAACATAGAGGAAAATACATAATAAAAGGCTGACATTACCCCGAGCAGTCTTTCCCTTTCAGTTTTAATCATTTTTGACGAACCATGTCCGTGGGTACCGACAGGAGTACTCATTTTTAAAAACACTCCACTTTTCAATATCAACTTTCACTACAAATGTTTATTTAATAATAATTGTTTTACTCTGTAAATGAAATCTGTTTAGTGATCTAATCTTATCCTTAATTGTTTGAATCTAGTTCTGCACTTCAAAATATTGTTGATTTGACAGATATGGCATGTGTTGTGTTCTGTTATCTGAAGTGTCATACTTCCGGCATTTGGTTATATTCATAGTTTTATGATATGAATGTCGATGGACTGTGTAAATGATGACATGGATAGAAAGGGGGTGACTACTGAGATGACGAGTAATAGAGAAGTGTGGAAAAAACAGACATGTTGCGTCACCCCCAAATAAATCGGGATGAAGGCTGAAGAATGATGAGCAGTGATCCGATATTCGGATGCATATTTACCTAATGTTACTATTTAGCTGTGAAAGCACGGAAGCGGCTTCATATTTTTTATTAAAGCCGGGTTTCTTGGATCATCATATTTATTTAAAATTAATGTTTAACCCCAGATGCAAATACATATGTGTGTAGGGTGGTATGTGTTAGTTAAGACAACACACAAAACACGGTAAAAACGAGCATTCCATATTAGCCAACATTTCAACTTTAGGTGAAGATGCATCTGAATATTCGTATTTTTTATTAAACCCGGGTTTCTTGGATCATATTTATTTAAAACTAGCTGACCCGACAGACGTTGTCCTGTCTTTTTGATGATATTTGAGCACGCATTCTGTCAATTCTATGTCATAATGTTACATTAAAAAAGTTTACATTGTCCTATTATATGGTTGTTAAGTATTCTTAAATAAGAGTTCTTAAATTTTCTAATTTTCCGCGCAATTTTTTATTTTTTTTCTTTCATAAGAACCTTCTCCAGATAATTACAAACACAACAAAAAAAAAAAAAAGTGAAATCGGTCCAGCCGTTCACGCGTGATGTCGTGACCAAGGGAAATAGGGATTCATTTTTATATATATAGATTAATGTTTAATTCCAGATGCAAATACCTACATATGTGTGTAGGGTGGTATGTGTTAGTTAAAACAACACACAAAACACGGTAAAAACGCGCATTCCATATTAGCCAACATTTCAACTTTAGGTGAATATGCATCTGAATATTCGTATTTTTTATTAAAGTCGGGTTTCTTGGATCATATTTATTTAAAGTTAATGTTTAATCCCAGATGCAAATACATATGGGTGTAAGGTGGTATGTGTTAGTTAAAACAACACACAAAACACGGTAAAAACGCGCATTCCATATTAGCCAACATTTCAACTTTAGGTGGATATGCATCTGAATATCCGATCTATAATGATGATGGTATGGTTTTTTTTTTTTTTTTTTTGGATTGGAAATCATCAAATGACTTCTCCCGCTCTGGGCGGAGCGGGAGGGCGTGTCAGACTTTTACTGACTAAAACCCACCCGTGTTCCTTCAGTTGCCCATGTGCCAGGGTCACGGTATCTCTTTTGAACAATCACGCGACCCCGGCAGGCATCGGTCCTAGCAGACCCCTTCAGTGTGGCTGACATCTCTTTGAGGCGCGCGTGGAACACTACGCGCCGTCGACCCGAGCTTGGTCCTTACCGGGCGGCGAGCTACCCATTGCTCGCCACCCGCAAGCTCGCGCCTACGGTGGCCGGGAGTCCGCAATCGACTCCCGGCGCCCGGGGCGTCTCCTCCTGCGGCGGCTAGGGACGTGAGGGCGCAGAGACTGCAACTCCCTCACGCGCCCCGCCTCCTATGATGGTATGGTTGGACTAAATTATCTATCCGGTATTCAGGCTATAGCGGCCTTTGGTGAATGGTTTTAACCAACTTATCATATAAGATTTGTAAACAAGTTATGAACTCGACTTAGGTGAAAATTTAGGCCCGAATTACGGAAGCTCATTCAATTTATTAAAATATCAATACACTGTGTTTCTATTGATATTCCATAACTCGAGGGTATTCATTAGACCATGTCTAAGAATCGACTGGCATATGCATTTTTTATTTTTATTAAGTAACGTTTTTTAAAATCTATACTAATATTATAAAGCTGAAGAGTTTGTTTGTATGTTTGTTTGATTGAACGCGCTAATCTCAGGAAATACTGGTCAGAATTGAAAAAATATTTTTGTGTTAGGTAGCCTAGTTATCGAGAAAGACTATAGGCTATATAACATTACGCTACAAACAAGAGGAGCGGAGCAGTAATGAAAAATGTTGCAAAAACGGGAAAAATCGCACGGGCAGGCGATTCGACGCGACGGGAAGGGTCGTGGGAACAGGAAATTTAACGCGGAAGAAGTCGCGGGCAGAAGCTAGTTCTTCAATACGGGTGTATTTCAGTTAAAACAATCATCTTAATTAGTAGCACATTACATTAAAAAAAAAAAACTAATTTCTTCAAACAAAATAAATAGCATTAAAATCGACAGGAAATAAATCACTTTTGATAAAGGAGCGAAGAGACGCGTGGGCGATGGTATCAACAATTCAACACTAAATGTATGGTTTTGTTACCAAATAGTCATAAAATGAAGTTTGATATTGTTAAATTAAGGCTTTTATTACAATTAAGGGTTTTCGGCTATTGCTGACTGTCCCCTCCCCCTCGCCTCTCTTTCTTTTTTTTTTGTGTTTGCTCTTTCTTTGCGTCATTTTTACCGTAAATAAACGTATTTTCTTTTCTTTATAAATTCTATAAAGAAAATCAAGGTTAGAATGTTAATTTATTTGTGTCTCTTTAAAATACGTTACGTAGAATACGTGGTTTCCGTGGGTTTCCTATCTCCAATTTATATTATGTGGTTTGTATGTTTGAATGTTTGTTACTCAATCACGCAAAACAGATGAAGGGATAAGGACGTTTGGAAGACGGATGGTTTATAACCTGGACTAACACATAGTTTACTTTTTATCCCGATTTTCTCACGGGATGGCGACTTATGCGGGAAAAACCGCGGGGTGCTGCTAATATGATTTGGAACTAAAATGCAATACTACGAGTAGTACCACGATTTTCTTCAATCATCTCATTACTCACCCTAGCCAGCGTATCTCCATGCACCAGATCAGACGTGGTCATCAAGAGGGCAGCAGTTTGCAGCAGCTTCAGCTCGAGAACTCCGCCTTGCCCAAGGTTGTAAAGGCAGTCCACCACATGTCTGGCGCCTTTAGCGTCTATGCCTTGCTGGGCGATTAGACGTTGGATTGTGCCGAGGCAGAACTGGAATTGTTTTTACATAGTGTTTTAACACTGCTCATAAATATTTTTACATAGTCCATCATCGCGCACCAGTATTTCGACTTTAGGTGTTGAGCCCAGCATTGAGAATACAACACATGGCATCCCAGGGCGTCAAAAATACATTGATGGATTTCGAAGTCTCGGTGAGTTGCAGTGTGCAAGTGCAGCAGTGCGTTCAAAACCCAATGGAGTAAAATTCCCATGAGTATGGGGCTAAAAGATGGATGAGAAATAGGGCAGACCTACCTCACATTTCTGTATCAACTAGAAACAGAACTACTTTCTAGTTGATACAGAAATGTGACAGTCAATGGACTAGTTTCATTTCAGAGCAGAATTAGTTGAACTACTGTATCGTTTTAATTATTACCATTATACAACAATTTTATGAAATACATTGGAACTCAAAAGAAATTACAGAAAATAATTGGTATTTTGGAAGAAGCACAGCAATCCTTTTAACATTCACTCCCTAACTTGTACAGTTTAATTTATCGTATTAAAAAAATTGATGATTTAAACTTAACTTGCTCCCTGGTCAAAATCTGAAGCTTACCTTTATAATCTTCAGATCCTTAGATTCACAGCCTTGCACAAGAGGGTACAGTATCTGGTTCACAACTCCGTACAGTGAGGCCTGTGGGTTGTTGGCAGCCAAAGATAGCTTCTCTATCGCTTCATCACATGCCTGGAAGAAAACACAGAGAAAAATAAAATAATATTTTGCTTTTATTAATCTGATCTCCAACAGATGCAACACAATTACATGCAAGTTTAAGTGTTGCAAGTAAAAACAGGAAATACAAGTGTGTACTTCCCATAAGAGACCACATGATTAATTTATAATGTAGGTAGATACTATTAGTTTGATTCGATACGATGGGAAAAGACCCGACGGCATGACGTTGTTGCCTTGGAAGGGGGGCCTCTGTGTGTGGGACGCAATCTGTGTCGACACCCTTGTGCAACTCATGTTCGTAGCACGGCGGGCTGTGCTGGCGCTGCTGCTGCGGTGCTGAGACCTTATATATAACTACAGTTTTGAGCCATTTGGGGTTGCAACATCAGGTCAGGGGTCAGGGGTCAGGGGTCGGGTCAGGTCAGGTCATGGGACCCAGGTGTGCGTTTCCTACTTAACCTTTTGACCGCCAGAGTCATGCATAGATGACAAACCAAAATGTGCCCAGGACGCCACGGTCACGATTTGCTATCATGACCGTGGCGTGCTAGGCACATTTTGGTTTGTCATCTATACATGACTCTGGCGGTCAAAAGGTTAAGGAAATTTTTTATCAACTGGTGGACACTTTACGTGACCAGATGGCTGCGTCATTCTTCGGGTAAAGAATAAGCATTGCCATTCGACGTGGCATAGTACTTGGGGCCCATGTGATGTTCCACTGCGTATAGTATGAACAAGCAAAGTATGAAATTATGTGCCAGATAAGTTTCCTAGAATGGCTATACTAGGCAATAAAAGTTTGTTATAAATACAGGGTGGCAGGCAGATTGACGCTAGTTATCATGGATTCCCTCCTGGGTTAAAATAATATATATCTGATCCATACATTAAGACAACATGGGTGTTGTACATTTGGTGATGTTCTTCAGAAGGTTCAAGGAAGGTGCGTAGCACTAGTAACTGGCGTGCGTGTATTACCAGATGTATGAACTTAAACGAGGCAAAAGGGAATATGTAAGGATCGTAGCAGGTGTTGTTCTGTAGTTTCTGCTTGGCGTGAAAAGGCGTGATTTTATGAATGTATGTATGTATTTTGTGTGTTGATGTCTGTGCCACCCTATATATTAAAGTTATCTATTTATTGTGTTTCTTATGACATAATTAAAATTGTCTTGAGTTTTATTTTTATTTATTTAGGTATTTATGTGAGCAGTCAGAAGCTCAAAAAAACCCAAGAAAAATTTTACATGGTCTAGAAACATGTGCTGTATTCATGGTTACAGTTTGTGTGTTGATGTCTTTTTTTTTTTTTTTTTGATCACGAGGTGGAAATCCTCATGGATGTCCTCCGCCCTGGGGTGGGCGGAGGGGTCTGTCAGACTCTTACTGACTAAAACCACCCCGGTGTTCCGTCCCACACCTACATCGGGACCACGGGAACCAATATGTCTTCCGCGATCCCCGACTGGTGCCGGCCCGCCTTTGCGGGCCTCCTCACGTTGGGGGGGAGTGAGGTGTTAAACTCCCCCCCATACATCACAGAGAGGCGCGCGTGGAACTCTACGCGCCACCATCTCGGGTCCGTAGCAATAGGGGGCGACGGATGTCCCCAGATCCGTCGCCCATGGACCCATTTAGGGGGGCTGGAAGAGGGCGTTGTCCGTCCTCCGCCGACGCCCGGTGCGCCTGCTGCGGGCTGGGTGAGCGGAAGATATCTCCCGCTCCCTTTCCGCAGCCTCCTTCTGCGAAATGACTGATTCGCAGAAGGATACCACTGCGTCCCAGGACTCCTCGCTGCCAACCATGGACTCGACCACGGCCGGCAGCGATAGGTCACTGCCTACTTCTGAGACGAGGACACGACGCGGCTCCTCCCAAGCGGCAAATTCTGCCAGCGTATGCCGCGCCGTATCCTCCCAGCTGTGTGTTGATGTCTGTGCCAACCTGTATATTACAGTTATTGTGTTTCGTAAGACATGATAAAATTGGTCAGTTTTATTTTTATCTAAGTATTAATATTAGTAGTCGGTCTTTTGGGCTTGTGGTGGTCAGATCGGCAGAAACTTCATGTAAAATACTGATATTCAGCTACATCCGGTTAGACTGGAAACCGACTCCAACACAGATGGTGAGGTGAGTATAATCTATCATGTAGGTGAGAGGATATTAGCAGACAGGGTGCAGAATACTATAACAGGTTCCAACTCTGCATTAATGTTTACCATAAAAATTTAACATTGCATTAGGTTTATTTCTTTTCATGACATAAATGAGTTCACAGTTAACATGCTAAAGTCACAGCCTTGTTATTTGAAAATTAATGTGCAAACATACATAACATGAAACTGGCGGACAAGACATTTAACAACTAAAAATTATTATGATATTCTTATTTGATTATGATCTCTCTGATCATATACTGTAGAAGAGATTAACTTTGACTTAAATAATTAAAAAAAAATGGTTTTTAATTTGTACTGTTTTTAAAATGGCAATTACATTATTAACTCCACCCATAAATAAAGTCATAAAAATGCTCTATTAATGGATTGAAATGGTATCTATTATATACTAATCTGCCTCAGTGGTGAAACTGTAGATAATGAGTGTAAGTGCCGGCTTACAAACACCGGCAAGATTAAATAAAAAAATTGTGAACTTTTCAATGAAATACATGACAAAAATATTAAAGATTTTTCAATGTATTTACATACTTCTCTGTGCGTTATATATATTCAAATAATTGTTGGATGTATGCTATTAAGTCCCAATTATGTTTTGCAATTATAAATAACAGTTAAATGATAAAAACCTCTCTTATCTGAGGATATTTCTTCTTGGTCTCCAAACTCAATGTCTTGAAATCATTTTGAAGGACGTCCATGAATTTCTTCGTGCAGTCATCGCCGGTCACAGCGCTTACGAACGCCATTATTTAACTTATTGCTGCTAATTCACTTATTCACATCATAATTCATGTAAAAAATTATAGAAATTGAATTTATGCCATGTACACAATCGACATCACAATTTTCAGTTCGGAAACTGAAACATACCAATAAGGTAGAGCATATTTTGTATGTATTTCAAAATGCATATCTTTCTTAAAAGTATGTGAGTGGTAGAAATAATTACGAATAATATAGTAAAAAGATCAAATATATGGAAACTTAGATGAAAATTATTGATTTTCCAATCAAGGAGATAAAGAAAGATTTTTTAAATATTTCTAAACGAAATATTTGCCTACACTCCTTTACGCCTTTACTTATCATTCTGCAGCCTATTTCTATTTTTCTGAAAGCATTTTTCAGTGAATAGTTTAAAAAACATATGGTTGAAGTGTATTATACTATAAAGTAGGATTTTAATTCAATATACTCACAATAAAGCACAACAAAGTCCATTTATGTGCGTTTAAGAAAAAGGATTAGTCATTTTTATTTACGTGTAAAGGAGTTTGTTTGTCGATTTGTGTGACCAGACGAGAAAAAAATTTACCACATTTAGCAATTTTACCCGATTTTGCCCACTGTGAATAACAGCACCTGAAGTTAATTAGATTATCTTAGAACTAGTGATTTTGTGAAATAAAACAAAGCTTTAATTAGATTTAACTCGTTTGATGAATTGTAGTCATTAAACATAAATGTGGATTTGCTTCAAGTACATTGTTTCTTGTTAATTTTACATAAATTAGATGAATAAAGCTTGAGCGAATGTTCAGGTAAACTATACATGACAGAATAATAGCAATATAGGCTAAGCAGCAGTATTCGACGTGAAAACAGCTCCTTGAAGTGAAAGTGAAAGAAGAAATGCAAGTGATCGATGATGACCCACTTTTTACGGTAACATTTTTTTCTAGTATAGCAACATCGATTACTGATTGTGCAGAAGAAAAAACAATGGTGTGATTCCAGATTTTTATTTGTAAGTATTTATAGAATCCAATATCAATTTAGCTAAAGTAACGTTTCAGTGTCGTTATAAACGTCCCCCCGCCCGAAGATGCCGATACCGAGGTACAAAACGCATAATATCAACTAGAAATTAGTTTTGTGAGCTTGACGTGCTGTCATTTCAGTTTTTTATTCTATTTATTCAGCTTGATTCAGCTATGCGCCATTTACTGCATTAGAACGGCCGCTGTCTGCAGATTTTAGTGCTACTGGTAATAAAACTCCTCGCGACACAGGTGTGGAATGTATGTATAATAGTGTGTGGAATGTGTAGTCGCCGTGTGTCGTATGAATCGTGTTATGTCGTGTGTAGTTTTCATGCCGGCTCTTAATTTCGTTATTCCAGTGTCGTTTGTATAGTTTTTTTGTCGTAAAGTGCGTCATGATGTCTAGCGGTGGGCTTAAACCGGGAGTGTACACCCACCGTCGCCGGTCGCCCATGTTTTTCGCCGTCTTGTAGGTCGTTAGTACTTGCAATCGTTGCGCTGTAAACAATGCAGCATGTTCGTGCCCAGCTTAGTAAATAACATAATCATTGTTACCTGACATCTTTGCACGCTAATTTTGCCTCTAAGTGAAAGTCCTGGTAGTCAAATAGTTGATTCAGTTGAGTAAAAAATCTGTGAAAAGTATGTATGTTATTATCTAGTTATTGTAAAGTGTGTCTATTGTAATATTGATATGTTTCATTGACATTGATACTATCAAATGTTTGTGGCTTCTTTATTGTATGTCTGGTCATCTAATCATTGTTCTAGAGCATATAATTTGTAATCCATTGATATCTTGACCCATTAATCTCAGCCCGTTTGCACTTCAAGATAACGAGATTACGATTCATTGTTGAATTGGTGTTACAATTTGTATGTCAAAGTTCATTAAGGGTTAATTAGAGTGATAAAATGGATTGTTCCTTTATTCTTAATTAATTATGGTGTATTGTTTTGATAGTGTTATGGTTCTGGAATTGCTGTTAAGTTTGTTGCATTGCTTCTTTTGAATTCAAACTCTAGAAAGTAGCGAAGTCTCAATGTGTTAGAGGTCTGTCATACATAATTGACAAAAACGGGATCTTGGAGATAAAAATATCCTAATTATGATTCAGATATATCTAAGAGGTGAATGTCCTCTTCTTTTAAATTTTATTGATACTGTTATCTCTGCGTTTATACTTTTGACTTCATAAGACTGGATCTGTCTTACTCACCAAAACATCTATATATTTCTTAAATCTTCGATTTTAAAGTAGGCACTGGTACAGCACAAGAGAAAAGGTTTATTTATTTTTTGTGTTATATTGAGACATAACATCATGTAGATTTTAATCTAAGACTCCTAGACTTGTGACTTGCTTCCCTGCCAAACCTCATATTGATATCATAACACAAATCGTTGGCAGTTTGCATCACTTTAATTAATCTTCAGTTCCTATTCATCTTAGTTCTGACATCTCATACTAGATGGCGGTGAGAGCCCAACATATTTCTAGACTGTACAAGTGTAGCTGCCTATGATATGAAATATGCACTAACTAGATCATCTTACAAGAAACTAAACCACTGAACTAGTATACACTTGCTATAATTATGTATTTTCCACATGTTATGAAAACTTTATCCTTGGGCTGGATTCTACGTATTCCATCTGCTAGAAAACGGATAGCAAAAATACAATTACGTGATCTTTGTTTTACTAACAATATATGTCCCCCTTTTTAGGGTTCCGTTGCCAAATGGCAAAAAACGGAACCCTTATAGATTCGTCATGTCTGTCTGTCCGAGTATGTCACAGCCACTTTTTTCCGAAACTATAAGAGCTATGCTATTGAAACTTGGTAAGTAGATGTATTCTGTGAACCGCATTAAGATTTTCACACAAAAATAGATAAAAAACAATAATATTTGGGGTTCCCCATACATAGAACTGAAACTCAAAAAAAAAAAAAAAAAACATCAAACCGTGACCATCAAAAAGTGTGGGGTATCTATGGATTATTGAGGTTTCTAATATCATTTTTTTCTAAACTGAATAGTTTGTGCGAGAGACACTTCCAAAGTGGTAAAATGTCCCCCCCCCCCCGTAACTTCTAAAATAAGGGAATGATAAAACTAAAAAAAATATATGATGTACATTACCATGTAAACTTCCACCGAAAATTGGTTTGAACGAGATCTAGTAAGTAGGTTTTTTTAATACGTCATAAATCGTAAACCACAATTTACCTTTCATTCAGTCAACTCAAATATAAAAAATAAACATTTAATTTCATAAACTTAAACCTTATGCATAAACCGTGAATACCTGAAGGTTTGTACGGAACCCTCAGTGCGCGAGTCCGACTCGCACTTGGCCGGTTTTTTTAAGTATTTCTTGAAAACATCCCATATTCAAAATTAAAATTAAAAAAAAAATATTGCTGCTGTTTTGATTTAGATTCCATCTGAAGTAAGTATATCATTAATAAACGACTAAGCTAATTTTGCTAAGTCTTCAAATCTAACGAAAACCCACCTAGAAATCTATAATCACTTAGTTCACAAAGAAAGATTTGAAATTCACAATCTATGAGCACATTCTGTAGATAAGATAAAACAATATAAAATTAATCAGTGTAAACTAGTAGCTATCTAATGCTGTTATTATAATGTTGGTCCCACACATTTGTGAAAGTACTTGATATTTCATTTATTCTATAGTTAGTAGAACAAAGTTCCTTATCGCATATTATACTCTGTACACTTACAGACACATACCAAGCTAAAAAGCGTGTTAAAAAGTGCAAAATTTTTGACTGTCATAACAGTTGTTGTGATTGCGAGCTGTGGTGGCCCAGTGGAAGTGTTCAAACCCAGACAGTCACTTCATATTATGTAAATAATTTTATCATCACTGCTCTCATGTTTTAGAAATTCGAAGAAATCTGACATCTGTCATGTCCCACACTGGGCCTGGTAGGTGGATTACAGCCCACACCCTCTGAAGATTCATCATTTCAGCCATAAGACGTCCACTGCTGGACTTAAGCCTCCCCCTTGGGGGGCTTTGCCATAATCACCACGCTTGGCAGGCGGGTTGGCGATCGCAGTATGTTGGTAAAATGCATAGAGAACGCTGCTGCCCATTCTCTAGTAAGTCCCTTAGCCGCCTTTTACGACACCCACAGGAAGAAATGGGGTGGTGTTATTCTTTACGTCCGGCACCACACGGTTCTGAAGATTATGCCAAGAGAATAAATTAAAGTTAATTCTCGTCTCATCTTCTGTAAAAGTTTTGCCAGCTAGCACGTTAGTATTTGTACCTTCTGGGCCTTACTACACGTTCTGGCGAAAGTTATCCAATATCGACACTCTTTTCCAAATAATAGTAACGCACGCATGCTTACACCTGGCATTATTCTCAAGAGTAAAATAAATAAACAGTAGTTACTTAATGTTATGCTGATTATCTTGTACAACACTGATTTTACTGATAACATGTGTAAAGAGGTGATAAAGGACAAGTGACGTCATTAATTTGAATGTATGTGTGAGAAAGTGAAGTTGTAGTATTGTGGCATTGGAGGGTAGATGGAAAATTTTTGAGTGGATTGTCATTGTTAGTTTTAAGACAAAAATTGTGCTAATTAATGTCTATGTGAGTTATTTACTTTTGATTTGGAAGCAGATATTTTTTTAATCTTTATGCAAGTTATCATAGTGTGATACTAGTGACATACAACCTTTTTGTGACTAGACTAGACTTTTTTTTTATTTTATTTTTTTAATGTTTTTTTTTTCTATACTTCGGCTGGTTTTCAACTACAGTTTGCAATCAAGTAAATGCAGTGTGTGTGTGTTGAATTTTAAGTGATTATGTGTCTTCTTTAAGATTATTCCAGACGTAATAATGGTAATAACAGTAGTCTAACTACCAGCTAATGTAGGCTGATGCGTGTGTTTAAAATAACTTTTTGAATTTTAGGAGGCATGCATTATGGTAGCCCGCGATATTCAAATTTAATTACGTTTTTTGCAATATGCAGGTAGTGGCAGGTTGTATATTGATCAACATTTGAATTTCCCGGGCTACCATAACGCATGCCTCTTAAAGTTAAAAAAAAATATATATGATTCGCGACATTAACAAGTATGTATTTATATAATTAAAATCATCAATACAACTCTCGTAAGCTCATGTAATCCCATTAATATTCATGAAATAGTCACTCATTGGGATTATATGAACTTAGAAGGTTGTATTGTGGTTCAACATACAACCCAACACTGAACTGCAAATTGTAAAACACGTAAGAATATTTAAATTCGTGGGCTACCTTGGCGCTTCCCCCTAAATCTGCCCAATCGGTTCTTGAAGAAGTTATCCTCGTCTTACAGTTGGTTTTAGTCAATGGTTGAGGCTCTTTCACCTTAGCAGAGCATAAACAGCTTGTGTGGTCGGAGTATGTATTCCTAAAGTATTTTTCTTTTGTTTCAGATAACATCTAATAAAATCTTGCAAGAAAACTTTCCAAAATCTTCCTGAAGACTGTTATTTTTTTTATTAGATATTTAATTATTTTCACTTATTGTTAGTATAATAATAAAGACAGTTCGGAGCGGTGACTAGCGGAAGATGCCAACCAAGCGAGAGAGAAACAAAAGACGGAATTAGCTATTTATTTATATTAATTAACTAGTATAATCCATTGTAACTGTTATTTTTTTTTCAAGTTATTACTATATACTCTCATAAACGCTAATAACGATATGAATTTATGTTAAACGCTATCTCTGAAGCTTAAATCACTATTTATTCAATTATTTAATCAATTCATAATTTAATTAATCACATAAAGTATGATAACTGTAATAATAAGGGATTGATAAGGTCGCTTTGAGCACCATAATGGACAATATGGCGTCAAATGTGAGCTTAAGAAGCAACAAACAGAGGAAAGATAACCTCATAACGAGGAAGCAGGATAAGTCTCCAGAGAAGACGATAAGGGGGACGAGGGGGGCGTACAGAGGCATCCCGTCTACTTCGAAAAGACCGACCGAAGAAGACAATGAGACGGGCTCCACGGAAAGACTGGACAGACCAAAGAAATTCATATCACAGAACAAAAGCAACTATGGGCTCGGGAAGAGGCCCGACTTCTCTCTCAAGAACAGGAACGTGCATTTAGCTTCGTCTCGATATGGACAGGTGAGTTTTTTTGCCTTTTATACACTAAAAACATAGGTTTTCAATCTTATTGTGTCCGTCGACCACTTTGAGTTTTTTTTTTTCATGCGGGAAACACAAAAACGGGTGAAATGGCGGAGTTTGGGGGAGGTCTATGTTCAGCAGTGGAAGTCTTTTGGGTGAAATTATTATTTTGATGATGTTGAGCCCTTCAATTGTTTTTACTTACCATCTGTTGCGAATCTGAAACTACCATCGCCGCGATTATACAGGGTTAATTTTTAAAGACCCGCCAAATGTAAGGGTGTGGTAGAGACCATAAATCTGAACAACTTTCTCCATTGGACCAATATTGTAATTGCGAAGAATTTATCAATTGGCACATCTAAAACTTTAGTACCTAGACCTATTCGACCTAAATGTATGGGACCTATTCGATCTAAGTCTAAAACGCCCGTGAGGGGGCGTTATCGCCACGTTGAGAATCTATCTACATTTATATTATAAAGAGGAAAGATTTTATTGTTTGTAATATTGTTAGTTATGGATAAACTCAATAACAATTAAAAAATCTTACACCTATGGAAAGCTGCATTATTCCGGAGTAACATGAACTATAAATTTCACGCTGATGAAGTCGCGGGACAAGTGCTAGGGCTAGATATTTTACATGTCACTCGTACTATTGACGGACTTCGAAGCTAAAGGAGTTATTTTGTATTCAATATTTGGTTTACTTTTTAGGTTCTACTAGGTTTTCAGGTCTCAGTTTTTAAATGCTGCTTGCTTTACGACAAGGTCTGCTCACATGGGCATACTCTTGATCGCTAAAAATAAACATAGGCAATTTGGGCATAGCGGAAATTCAATAGCGAACGTCGGAGAGAATAGGTACTCGCAATTTGTAATTTACAGACATGAGCACTGCCCGTACTTTTGACGAAACTAGATCATAAAAACTTCATACTTTTCCCAGTCGTAAAATATATTTTTGTTCTTTGTCTTGTACTTTTTTGGCATCCGACATAGAGCCTGAACTTTGTAAATTACGTTTCTTATGAAATGGTTTCATTCTGGAAATAGGATATTGGAATCACTTTTACACGTCATATTAAAAACTTGTGGCCAAGTAATAGTAGCCCCACGGATCGATCGATCATGTTAAGCTACACTTACCGCGGTTGGTTTGAGGATGGGTGAACATTTTTACATACCACCCTGTGCTTCGGAAAGCACGTTAAGCCGTTGGCCCCGGCTGTCATTTGTGGATCTCTGACAGTCGTTACAGGTCCTGATAGACTGACAACCAGTCTTACGAAAGGTCGTATAACCCAGTGACTGGGTTGTGGAGGTTATATAGGCAGTAGCTCCATGTTAAATACTGGTATTCAGCTGCATACGGTTAGAGTGGAAGCCGACCCAAATGTAGTTGGAAAAAGGCTAGGCTAAATTATATAAATAAATAAATATATGCTAGATGGAGTCGGAAGTTTCCTATTCTACCTCTGAGAAGAAATGACGAAAAACAAACTCAAGGATCAAAGTCTCTTAAAGTCCAGGCATAATCTTGGTGAGATCATGTGACGACCATATATATTACAGTATCAATCTGGTCCTAATCTACGTCTAGAACAACACTGGACTCATCCATCACATACAATTTGTGAGCGTCAATTGAAGAAAATCCGTTCCACTCATTGGCAAGAGGCTAACTACCTAGTCCTTGGGTACAATTTGTGGACTAGATTTAACAGTTTAGTCACAACTTGAGATAACTACTGGTATGGAAGTTTGTGCTGGTCAAGTATAAGTTTCGGAGCGAAACAAAAACTCTTAGGGATTTGCTAAAACCACAATAGATATTACCAGGCAGGGATTCGGGAAAATCCAATTGGAAATGCTGTCGAAAACTTCTTCTTAAACAGAGAAGTGTTCTCTTTCACTAGTATTTTAATATCTAAGGGTCCCGTTGCCCTTACTTCACGAACCAGTGCAGGCGGTGGTTTCGATAGCCGTAATTTAATTTCGGTTTCGTAAATTTCGTAATTGAAATTTTCATCGAGAAAGATGTATGTCATCTCGATTATTTTCATCGCATCTCCTGCTGCTGATACATAATTCCTCTTTTCAATAGCTCCAAAACTCCGGAATCTGGCTTACAGCATCGAGCAAAATTCCAGAGAGTGCGAAAACTCTTCTTGTTACTTAGACAGATTTACAGGCAGTCATAAAAAGCAATAAAACTGCAGTGCAGCGACAGGTTAGCGACCTATCGCATGTCAACCTAGTACAATAATAACTTTATCCTTGAGTCAATTTCATAACTTTTATTACGTAAAGTATTTAAACATTTTGTTACTGGTTCTCTATAAACTCATTTCCGTTGAACTTTACGTAATTTGGCATCATAACTATGGTAACCAAAGAGTAGAATAACCCAAAACTTTAACTGTAGTTTCTGTTCGCGAGCTTATGGTTCAGCTCGTCTTGAATCCTCCTGATCATTTATCTTCCAAAGCGCCCGCCGATAGAAATTTCTCCGAAGATTCTAATTATCTTCGGAAGGCGATTAGGCCTACTGCTGGATAATTGATAATCCCCTGAAGTAAAATGGTCAGTCCCAGTTTTAATTAAACAGCTGCTTTGTGACCTTCACTAGGTCATTGAACGTCTACTCGTAACCTTCACAAGGTCATACAAAAATATTGTTTGATATTGATTGCGTTACTCGTCTTACTTAGGCTTATTTTCTAACCATGTGCGCTTTTATCATTTCTAACGTGCCGATTATCATCGTTGATGTCCGCATCTTTAAAATGTGCAAAAATACATACGTGCAAGTCAAAACGTTATCTTGGACGGATGCTTAAAAGCGTCCATACATTTTACTTCCCTTTGATATCGTAATGCCGTAGACGTTCACGATAATAACGTCACGTTAGAAGTTATTTAGAAATTATAAAAGCACATATTAATAACAAATAGCATCGTAAGCTATTTAATTTTAGACTTACCGACCTGTGTATACATAACTAGCTTCTGCTCGCTACTTCGTCCGCGTAAAATTATTGCTCACGTGACCCTTCGCGCATCAAATTGCCTGCCAGTTTTCGTCCATTTTTCGTTGCTGCTCCGTATTTTCAATTCGGACCAGTAGTTCCTAAGAATAGAGCGTTCAACCAAACAAACAAACTCTTCAGCTTTATAATATTTGTATAGATTAGCTTATAATGTTCGTACTGCTGGGACCTTAATCCACCATGCAGTCCCATTGGGGGTTGGTAAATGTCGCATATCGTTGAGTTTTTGGTTCTAAGACATGCCGGTTTACTCACGATGTTTGTCTTCACCGTTTTGAGAGCAGCGGTGATGAAATAAATGACAAAGTAACCCGACTGACTGGGTTTAAACCCACGACGTACAACTCGGGGCTGTTACTACTGGGCTACCGCTCTTTCTGTGTATAAAGTAAGATTAACAACTCCTCCTGTTTTAAGAAAAATAAACTTGTTCTCAGAAATGTAATTTTGCATCTTCCAAAACTCCCTAATCAAAATATATGCACATTTTAAAATCACTTCTCAAGACAATGCAGCTCTAATGATGCAAAAACAAAAGCGTGTAGGTGGACCTCTGTTAGGTCAATTGAGTATCGCAGGGTTATACAGTTAACTCGGTAGCTTTGATCAGTGCGGATTGACAGTAGGATCTAACAGTATATTGTGTAGAGAGAATCTGGCCTTTTTAATGTGTTTTTGAGACTATGGGGGAAGTTCTGTGTGAATTTCTGGTGTTGAGAGAGGTGTATGTCCTAAAATAGAACTGTACAAGGGCTTATTCGTTTTGAAAAGATTTTTATCCTTTCTCCTCTCTCCCATTTTTCGTGTGCGCAAGACTCCTGAGCCCTGAAATTCAGCGAAATTTACAGTTTGATGTGTGAAATATTGCTTTAATAATTAGCGAAGTGCGAAAGTTTTCTTAAGTGAGGGAAAGTCCTATCAAGAATTTACAGTGCAAAACATAGACTACCAATTTTTTTTTAAAGGATTCCAAAACGTTTTTGGCTCATAAATACGTGTCATATCATGGAAAGTCGTCACCACCAGTTATGTGATTTTGTCGGGTAAATATGACATAGTTATCGTTTCACATAATATCTTTATTTCACGTGTTAGAGGGACTCGTTCGATAGTATCTGTTCACTCGAGATTCTGTCTAAAATCTGCTGAGTTTTTCCACGATATAATTTAGTATCATGTCGGCAGTCCACAACTGGTTAGGATTGCTATGAATTCAAAAATTGAATGTCCTGTTTCATGACCGCCTCTATAAGTTCCAGCTAACTTCAGTTTCGCACAAATTCAGCTCCATAATTGAAATTTTCGGAGTTAATCGTGCCTAATCAGGCATTAAAACCTGCTCTTGGTAAATAAACCTACTCATAAAAGGCACAGTTTATTGACTAATGACCTGTAAGCGTCAGCTAAACGAGGATGAAAGGAATTTGTCAATGTGTCATCAACCTTGGTTTCTTCCTAATATACATGTGGGGTCACCTTTCAGTCTAACGAATTTGTAAACACGTGATTTTCGAATACTTTTGTATTCCCTTTATTATTGTACTAGCTTTTGCCTGCGCTTTTATCCGCGTGGATGTCGGAAATTATTCCACGGGAACTTACTACCGGGAATAAAAGTACCCTTTGTGTTAATCCAGGCTATAAACTATATGTGTGCCAAATTTCATTTCATTTATCCAGACGACAAAATTTTGGGCATCAGACTATTTCACAGCATATTTGTTTTTTTAGAAAAGTCAATACTCAATCTGCCTAGCCTTTTTCTCAACTTTGTTGAGGTCGGTCTCCAGTCTAACCGGATGCATCTGAATACCAGTCTATTTATTTTAATTATGTGGAAAAAAAAATTGTTCAAGAAAGATAGCAGTACAAATAGCAACAGTACCAGCCTCCACACTAGGATTCCCTGCGTCGTGGTCGTCTTACATTATTATAACACAGTGGGTAGGCACATCATGTTGCGGGGCATGTGGTGCACTACAACATGTCCCAGAATTAACGCACACCATTTGGAATATTTTATTATAATCATAATACATACACTATTATGTATAAAACATTGTTTATTTATTGTTTGTTTACTTACAATGATTTTTAAGAGGAAATTGTGGTCACATTACAGATCTACGCACGCAGTTATACGTCTCTGGGTCTAGCGTAGTGGGTATTTCGTTCATTGCGGTTTAGACTGTACAGCGGAAGAGTAACTGTAATTTACGTAGTTTTAGTCATTTTTGGGATAAAAAATTACCTATATTAAAAATGACAGAAATCAATTTAGTAAATAATTCTGGACAAACTAATGTCATCCTCATCATCACCATTTCACCCGAAACACGTCCACTGCTGGACATAGGCCTCCCCCAAGCACAGCCACTTCGACCGATAACTATGTCATTATGATATCACTAATATCATAATTTGCTTTAATTGATTTTCACGTATACATTGACTAGCTTTTACCAGCGGCTTCGCCCGCGTGGAGGTCGGAAAATATCCCGCGGGAACGTATTACCGGGATAAAAAGTAGTCTATGTGTAATAGCCTATGTCCTTTCTCAGGCTCTAAACTATCTGTGTACCAAATTTCATTTAAATTGGTTCAGTAGTTTTAGCAGGAAAGCAAGACAGACAGACAGACAGAGTTACTTTTGCATTTATTTATATATTATATATAAATATATAGTGTGGATAATACTACTTCTCAGAATATTATTGACGTCTTCAATCCATAACGAAGAATTGATTCTCAAATTGCAAGCAAACATTTTAATAATCCAATCAAGTGCGAATAAATCATCAATTCATAATTGTCATGTGATAATGTTCACGCCAAACAGAGCGGTATTGATAGTCAATAGATTTAACACATCTCAAATTAATAGGACAATAACAGATTTATTTTCTTGCTAGTATAATTGTCTGAAATATTTATGATCTCAGAACGGATTTTGGAAAAATAATAGTTAGTTTAGTATTTTTTCTAAGGCCGAATATCAACGGTAGATCGGATATTTAAAAGGCTGCAATCAATCCTTTAAACGGAGAGATTGCTATTTCGATTTATATTTATCCAATTTTCCGTCGAAACAACACCAGCAAAAACTACAATCTTATTATTTCCACGGTTCCACAGAAATTGTAATTAGTCAATCCCAACGGAGAAGTTGGACGAATGAATCGAATATTCGGCAACTTTCAGGTCGGATATTCGCAATGTTTGGCTGTGTCTAGCCGTACTCCTCGCCATCACTATAAAAACACCATCTCAACAACACGACCTAGTACAAATTGATTTATGATCGTACAAACATTGACGTCTTCACATGTCTGTCAACTCGTATGTTACGGCAAATTCTTCCCTATTTACACACGTATTTGATACCGTTCGCACGTGTCGCGGCCGGATACTTAAACGCAATTTTACTCATTCGTTTATTGTAGACGAAATACTTTTAAGAATGTTTAAAAGTCAAGTGGTGTTTGTGTATTCGGAGGTATTTTAGATATTACCTGCACAGTATTTGATATCAAGTTAGGATTTGATGGTCAAGGGGTGCCAAAATGTTATTATGGTACTTGTAAAAGCGCTCATTTCAAACTGTTGTGAAGGAAAAGAGTCTTAAAAAATCATGAACCGTTCAAGGTGTTACTTTTTTATGGTGACTGTAGGTCATGCAAATATTGTTAAGTCTGACATAGGAAATACGATAAATGATCTTATAGAATTGGTATTTCTCGATAGATTATTTAAATGCTTTTGTTCGTTAAACGTGTTAGGCGTTGTCAAAATCTTGTTTGCCCGAACTACGGGTTTTAATTCCATCTACCTCTTGTCAAGGGGCTTGTACTCGTAGCTACGTAACACTCACATAGCCGCACGGTTCGTTCGATTAGGTTAAGCTACGCTTACCGAGTTTGATCTATAGATGGGTGACCATCTTTACATACCAATACCCTTTCGGGGCTTCGGAAAGCCGGTAAGCCCTTTCTCTTGATTGTCATTCGTGGATCTTTGCTACGTTGCCAAAAGTCCGAAAATCTGACAACCAGTCTTACCAAGGGGTATCGTGTTACCCAGTAAGCAGTAACTGCGTTGAGGAGGTCAGATAGGCAGTCGGTACATGCAATTCTGGTATTCAGCTGTATCGGGTTAGATTGGAAGCTGATCCAACGGGTCAGTTGACGATGGTTTTGTTGCTTCGTTGTCATAATTTTGTCTGTCGGAGCCGAAGCTACTCCAGATTCCCTTAATTAGGCACATTAGCTGCTGGGATGATGATGGTGAGGATGATGAGGATTATTGGTTTTGGCATAATAATATGACCGTATCCTTAGAAGGAAAATATTAGGATACTAGCGTTTGGTCGTGACTTCGTCCGCGTCAAATTTTTACTCCCCTGACCCTTCCCGTCGCACCGAATTGCCTGCCAGTTTTCGAAAATTTTTCGTCGCTGCTCCGCTCCTTTTGTTCGTAGCGTGATGTTATATAGCCTATAGCCTTCCGCAATAAATGGGCTACCCAACACAAAAAGAATTTTCCAATTCGGACCCGTCGTTCCTGAGATTAGCGCGTTCAACCAAACAAACAAACATACAAACGAACTCTTCAGCTTTATAATATTAGTATAGATGTATGTGATCTAATCCTATTAAATCGAAGGCTAAATAACTTTCAAATAGGAACTTCTACAACAGACATTAAATACCATAATTTTAATTAAACTATTTGTAATTAGCAAACCATATCTGTAAAAGTTCTTACATAAGGAAGATAATAACCATTTATTCATAAAGTAATAAAACTGTTTATTTACTTTTAATGCATATTAGCCTAATCAAGATACTTAAGGACGTTATTATGATCATGAGTCAATATTATATTTTTGTGTTAATTCATAAAATACTAAGAAATGGAGCCATAGCTAATGTCTGTATAGAAATATGAAGTAAAAATAACGATTAAACAATGCAAAAATAAATGCGCACTTACTTCCCACTTATTAGTAAAAATTATATTATTTAATTGTGGTGCGATCATTTGAAGATTTTTATTGGAACGGAGTTGCTGTGGATGCTCAGAATTAAAATCAGATGCGGAATCGATAGGAATACAGAGAAAACCGCAATTTTGTGAAAAGAGAAAAAAAAGCGATTTCTCTGTTTTCATCGTAGATACAATACCTGAACTTTGTATGCAGTAAGATATTGTATTGTTACTATAATCAAACTACGATTGAAGTAAATCATATTATTATTTTGAAATTTACAAACAAAAACAGTTTTTTGCTGACGTCAGCATTACTTTTAATAACTTCAAAACTAAACAGAATAAAACCACGGTTTCTTCCCAGAAGTTTTAGTTCTTCACTGGATCTATACGATGAAGGGATAAAATATACATGTCCGCAATCGAAGCAAAATTTCACAGTGTGCTATGGCTTAAATACCTTTGCCCAACTTGGTTGACTTATGCTTATGTAACGGATGACTTTTTAGCTCTTAGAATCTAGCTCTCCCAATTATTGGCTATAAAAAAATATATTTATTTTATTGGGATGGAGTAGATTTTTATTTCATTTCTGGGTTCGATTCCCAAATTAGGCAAAGTGTAATAAGGTTTTTCCCATCTGGACTTTCTCAGTAGCAGCCCAGAGTCTTTGTCCCCAGTTGATGGCAATAAATAAGCTCACTATTACATGGGAATCAAAAATAACAGGAGAAATGTAGGTGTTACTAAAGGTACCCAACTGTGACATGCGTACACTGTCTGGACAGGTCCACTCAATCTGTGTGATTATTTCCTCAAAAGATCATTTCAGACACCAATCCACATGAATGTCGTGTAAAAGTGTTTGTACAAAGTTACAAACTTATTTACAGAAATAAAATCATTTATCAACTAAAAAACTTCTAAAAAACAGACGTGATGTTATGTGTTAATATTGTTATGCTCATAGAACAGAGACTTTTTTTTGGTAATTCCTGTCATCCGATTTTTGTTTTTACTAGCCTTCGCTGTTCCACTCCTGGGCAAACACCTCACTTCAATCTTTCGCGATCGCACCCGTTCACATTCCAGTTTTGGCG
The DNA here is from genome assembly GCA_947507805.1 of Aporophyla nigra. Lineage (NCBI taxonomy): Eukaryota > Metazoa > Arthropoda > Insecta > Lepidoptera > Noctuidae > Aporophyla > Aporophyla nigra. The sequence continues at coordinate 13,865,294 of OX382316.1, read as the reverse complement.
GAACCGTAAAAAAAAAAAATTTACCTTTGGTTGTACAAAAACTCTTATCTACTCTATGCAGCATTAAAAATAAGAAAGTGAGTGTTTTCGATGAACTCTGGCACCCAATGTAAGATTTAATTTGTGTTCAGGGTGCCAGCGTCTTCGCCTAAAATATGAACACATATCAGTAGTTAAAACACTCAACCTAGATACAAAAGTATTTCACGCTTTGTGAAATGTCTAGATTATAACAAAAGGCACTAACTTACCTTAGGCCGTAAAGTTCAGGGCCATGTATAGGTTAATAACACCCTATTATACCCGTGGGGGTTGTGCTAGGCTGCCAGGCGGCCTAGGTAGACAATAAATAGACTGGCGTTCGTGACGTACATACTGGGTTGCGGTCAACGATCTTGCCAACTGCGACGTACTTGATACTGCGGCATCTTGGTTACGTGATAGTACTTCTACATAATACTCAATATCTTTATTGCTTTACTATATAATTTAGATCATTATGGACCCTGTAGGGCACAGCAAAAGGGTAGGAGAGAGGAAGCTCTGTTTTTGAAGATCATTTGGTCAGGAGATTGCGTAAAATATACTAACATATCGCTTATTTGTCTAAAAAATGTCCTATCATAAATAAATATCTTAGGACAACCAACACACCGTTATCTGATTCCAAACTAGGCAGAGCCTGTACTATGGCAACCACACAACTGATAAACATACTTATATATTTCTAAATACATACATATTATAGATAAATTACACCCAGACACAGAACAAATGATTGTGCTCATCACACAAAGATTTGTCCTGGGTGGGAATCGAACCCACGACCGCAGTCTTAGCAGTCAGGATCACTAACCACTAGACAGGCCATAACTAAGATGATGTTTTATCTACGTACCTATGTATTATAATAATTCTGTTTATTCATTTATATGAATAGTTTTTTCCATAATTATTTGCTATGTTATTTAATTTATTAAGTATCTAGCTAATTAATTTATTATATTTACACTTATACTACCTACCTACAACCTTTCCTACCTTATTTACTTATCTATATATATAAAAATGAATCCCTATTTCCCTTGGTCACGGCATCACGCGTGAACGGCTGGACCGATTTCACTTTTTTTTCTTTTTTTGTGTTTGTAATTGTCAGGAGAAGGTTCTTATGAAAGAAAAAAATAAAAAATTGCGCGGAAAATTTGAAAATTTAAGAACTCTTATTTAAGAATACTTAACCACCATATAATAGGACAATGTAAACTTTTTTAATCTAACATTATGACATTTGACATAGAATTGACAGAATGCGTGCTCAAATATCATCAAAGAGACAGGACAACGTCTGTCGGGTCAGTTAGTCAGCAATAGATATGAAATGATTACCTGCCCCTGCCATGTCAAAGCATCCAAATATCTTTTCTAAATGCAAGTTAAAAATTAATGCATTAAGCGCAAACGTTGCAGACGGCATATGCCAGTGAGTCCCCGAGTGGCCCAGGTCCAGGACACCAGGGGTAAACGGGAGACTCGACGGGGTTCTACGTTAAATCTAATCTTTACATTTTTGGACTAGTTTTGGGAATATGGTAGAAATGTAGCAGCAGGCACAGAAAACTAACTTTGATTTATAGGTTTTGCCAGCGGGTCCGTGCCCGCGGATTATACCTATATATGTACCTTACTCTTGAATCACTCTGTCTATTGATGGACACCGCATTAAGATTCCTTGCGAAGTCTAAAAAGATCTTTGTTTTTATACTATGTAACGAAGATGTGTATAGAGGTTCAATGAGAGCTTGTAGCTAAGTAATAATACCCGTACTGGTCGAGAGCAGGTTAAGCTACGCTGTCCATGGATGGGTGGACATCCAGGGCTCCTCCATGCATCTGAAAGTACGTTAAGCCGTTGGTCCCTGCTGTCGTTCGTGGATCTTTGACAGCCAGAAATTGTTTGTAGAGGTCAGATAGGCAGTCTCTTCATGGTATTCAGCTGCATTAAGTTAGACTGGAAGCCGACCCCAAAATTGTTGGGAAAATGTTAGGTAGATGATATGTCGAAAATTATACAGGTATTTTATGGACTAAGGAATTATAGAGATTTCGTGTATTAAATTAAATTTATTTTCTCATCACAAATGTTGCAGGTAGGTACATAAAGTGCTTAAACTAATTAAAAATATATAATACCATTTGTGAGAGACTGGTGCCCGAAGAAGGCATTGAATACCTGTGTTACGGGTCACCAGGCCCCCCAATTCTTACAGTTAGACTTTGTATATTATTAGATTAAGACAAGTATAAACTAAATGTCTCTTTCAAAACATGCTGTATGCGATGTTAGTAGTACGATACGTTTTCAATATGTTTGTTATTTTTTCCAATAATCTGTATTTGCACCCATATAATAAAATTCAAGCAAAAAATTCTAAGTCCAGACTAGTTTTTGGCATATATTTCGACTTGAAGTACACTTAACAAAAGCTTTAAGTGTGCCAGCTAATTTCGAACATATTTGCACTGAATATCTGTCATTGATATAGTGTGCATTACAAGTTTTTGTGCACTGACATGCTCTGTCAGGCGTTGAGAAAAAATATCAAATATTTGAAAACAGAATCAAATATTTATTGCGTTTACATATTTTTTCCTTTTCATCCTAATGCATACAGCATCCTGTACCTAATACCTACATATGTAGCATGAAAGGACATCATGAACATGAACTATGCAAATCATTACACACTAGAAAGTATGAATATTCTTATTTTACAAAAAACTGTCATTTGCAAAAAAAAAGTTTTTATTTTTACTCTTTAGTAATGGCCCCACACTAATTCGTATACCATTACTTACTCTGTAAGCAACAATGACAGGAAGTATTAAAACATTAGCAAGGGTCACAATGAAATTTAATACGTATTATCCAAACTAACGCAAAAACTATCCAAGCAAAGTTCAATTTGTATGGGATCCCCACACAGGCATTCTCTATCCTTTAAAAAAGAAACTCAACCACAATTGCCGGAGATATCGCGGAACATACATACAAAAAAAATAATAGATGAATTGAGAACCTCCTCCATATTGAAGTGGGTTAAAAATACTTGATATTTTTAACCGACTTCAAAAAAAGGAGGAGGTTATATGTTCGACTGTATGTATTTTTTTTTTTTTTTTTTTTTTTTATGTATGTTCACCGATTTCTCCGCCAATTGTCAACCGATTTTGAAAATTCTTTTTTTGTTACCTATATCGGTACAAATTGTGCAGATTTGTGCAGCCCAGGACTTAATATCTCATGCACTGCATGCACGTGTTGACTAGTAAGCAACCTGTATTCCGATTTTTTAAAATTGAGAGTTTACCTATGTAAATAGCTTCTATCTAAGAAATAAATATTTTATATACCAAACCGCCATACCGTCATATTTATTCATCAGATAAAACATCCGTGGGGTGCCGAACATAAAGAATAGCACCATCCCATTTCTACCCGTGGGTGTCGTGAAAGGCGACTAAGAGACTTATAGGTAGCAGCAGCGTTCTCTATGCATTTTACCACCATACTACGCCAACCCACCTGCTAAATGGGGCGAAAATGCCACTCCCCCCCCCCCCCCGCCCTCCAAATTGGGGGAGGCCTAAATACAACAGTGGACGTCTTTGGGCTGAAATTTGAGTACATCGATTGAAAAACCACCCTTAATAATTTTTTGCCCACTGTACTAATTTCCCTTTGCAGTTGGTAATAACTTACCGTATCAAATTCACTTCCTCCTCTTAGGTCATTGGCTGCACTAATTTCACTTAATCCTTTTCCAAGAAAAAAAAAATGTAAACAAAACATTCATAGTTCTTTCCGCGTCGGGTGATTGTGACGTCTAAAATATGACGCATCCAAATAGGTACTATTGTTGATCAGCGTACCTGACTGCATGCAGATTGGTATTAGACCTATCAATGCGCAGTGCGTATTAGTTTCTTCGAAGGATCATGCGTCAATACTGGTGATCCGTCACACAGGGTATCCTAGTATTTGCCAGGGTCGCGAGATTTGTTCGAAAGAGTTACCGTGACCCTGGCATATGGGCAACTGAAGGAACACGGGTGGGTTTTAGTCAGTAAAAGGCTGACACGCCCTCCCGCTCCGCCCAGAGTGGGAGACGTCATTTGATGATTTCCCACCCGAAAAAAAAGGACCCCATTACCAGTCGCGTTGGCGACCACTTTGCTAATGAGGCAGTCAGTGCGTCATGTTATGTATCAATTAATGAACAATAAACAAATATGAATTTTTAAATCATTGTTTATAGGTAGGTTAAGATATTATGGTCCTAAGTTCAACCGGTAAATATTAGAATGTGTGTGCGTATTAGGGCTTTTGCGGTGTAACAATGTGTAGGGAGGAAACTTGTGAAATAGTCACCTGAGTGGTATTTTTCTACATCTTGGTCATAGAAAAAAAAACCTTCTACGAACTGGAAATCTCCCAGAAATGTAGGCATGGCAAAGGGCCATGCCTATTGTTTTCACACGCTTTATATTAGCTTCACTTGTATGTTTGTATGTTAGTATGTTTGTTTGTAACCGACTCCTTATAGCGCGATTTTGACCCACTTTAAACGACCAGATTTCATTCAAACTTTGCACACCTGTCAAGGACCGATGACAATGCATTAATTTCATAAATTTGTGCCATTTTCCTTGCCAGGGTTACCAGGACAGCAAAAAAACTGTGTTCGAAAACTACGCTGACATACGTCACAAACTAATTTGTGCCATTATCCTTGCCAGGGTTACCAGGACAGCAAAAAAAACTGTCTTCGAAAACTACGCTGACATACGTCACAAACTACGCTGACATACGTCTCAAAATTCGAAACACCCTAAAAAATAGAAAATAAATAATAGTTTAAAAACACGCTTCCATTGAAAATCAAACCAAAAAGTACAAAATAATGGAAAAAAGCGTGGGGTGCCCAGTAAAATACATTAAAATGCACCCCACGATTTTTTTTATTAAATCTTTTACTAGTAATAAATCTTGAAACTGTTTTTTCGTTCGAACACACTAATCTCTGAAAATATCTTGGTTAGAAAAATTCTTATTAGACATGATAGCCCAAATCTTGAGGAAGGATTTATATAGGCTAATTAATATCACGCTACACCCCTCAGGAGCCGAGCAAAGAGAAAAGACCAGAAAGAACGCTAACCGTAACGAATTAATCGAGCGATCGATGCTGTAAATTGCGAGCCTGTTTTGTAAATTTTGCGGAAAAACAAAAACAAAACACACATTGATCCGAAATCTTATAAGTTTGACATTGAAACTAGATCAAGTCTAACCAAAGCAGGCTTTTGATACACATCTTTAAATCTCGCACGTCAACACACGCTCAAAGATATGTTTAAAATACCAAATGACATTAAAGATCTAAACTTGACACAATTTAAACGGAAACTAAATATTTTTTTGATTGAAAAATGCTACTATACCATTGACGAATTCCTTCTTGACAAAATTTGGATAGTAAACTAAATGATAATTATGTATTTATGCATGAAAATTAAATAATTTGCCATTTTAATCGTATTCTAAATATTTATATTTCGAATTGGATGTATGCTTAGTAATTTAATATGTAATAGTAATCTCAGTTATTTTGCATGTAAAATCGATTTAAACTTTTTATATTGTTAAATAGTGTATGCCCTAACGGGTAGTTTTTTGAGCTCACCTTACCTAACTATAAGACCTACTGTATCACCAAAAATCACACTAATAAATACTTTGAGTTTGACAAGAATAGTCCACAAAACTTACGTAATAAGTAACAAAATATTATGAAATCATTAAAACCAGAGGATGTTTTTAGTGGTACCCATTAGAGTAATAGGTCGTTTGAAGCACACTCCTTATCTTGATCTGATAATCTAAAGAAGCCTCTATTTATATCATGATAACTTCTAGATTTTAATTAAATAAAATATTTATTATAGATATTTTTAGCTGTTCTCTCCATCTGGTATCTTTTAATCATTTGCCTAGCCTTTTCCCAACTATGTTAGGTTTGGCTTCTAGTGTAGCTGGAGCAGCTGAATGCCAGTTTTTTTACATGGAGCGACTGCCTATCTGATCTCCACAACCCATTTACTGACTATCTTTCATCATCATCATCATGATTTCAGCCGAAAGACGTCCACTGCTGGACATAGGCCTCTCCCAAGCTCCGCCACTTCGACCTGAGTATCTTTATCGGGATGAAAATATGGACCATAAGAAGTGTCTTTGCAAAAATGTAATTTAAATTCTTCAAAGTGTTTTAGCACACAAGTATAGGATATACGGACACACCTTTTTCGCCTAATGTAAGAATGATAGCTACTGAGGATATTAAAGACTGACATTTTTTTAAGTAGACGTTTCTCTGTTTTTCTACCTCACTCTTCATGGATGGATAGCATGTAGAGCGATTTTTTGGAGAATGTTATATTATATTCCGCCGAAAAAATCTTCCTGATTTCCTTAACAATATTGGTAGGTAGAGAACTAGCTAAAGTTTTAACAGCAGTCTTTCAGTTTCTTGAATTTACCATCTTTAGTTGATTACTGAAGTCTGAAACTCTTTTTTAACTTTTGTGATTGGTGGGCATCAATGATGCATAAATAAGTTGACATGTAATTTGATAGCACATTAGAAATAAAGTTCACTAGGTATACGAAAACTTGATATTCTCTAACACTGCATATGCGAGGTGTTTTAAAACTTGTGTTTATTTCCAATGCATATTTGCATAGTTCTTATAAAAAGCCTTATAAGATCGTATCGATCTTTATCAGAGCTTAGAATTCATTAGACCGTTGCTAATGTCGGTTGTACTAGAAAATAGCTTAAAACGTGTAGAACGTTGGTTATCTAATTATTGTAAACATAATTAAGTCATAACAGCGACCTTAGCTGTCAGTTTTGTCACTGGTTTCAGTAATAGATTGTTGTTAAACAGTGGTGTTACCGTGTTGAACATTTTTTGGCATTTAGTTTTCTCTTTGAGAAATTATAATGACAAATATTGGACTGTGTTTTTCGGGAAGTGAAAAGTAGGTGCGTGTAGGGGTTGTCCAGTCATGCCGAAAAGTTTTGCATTTTAAATGTGTGGGTTTGAACTTAAAAATGGCTGAAGTGTCGAGCTCCTTATTGCTGGCTTTTCAAAATTAACGCTGTTTTCTGATTTCACTGTTTTAGGGGATCTTACTGCTTCATTTGGGTAAGCTTAAATTTTCAATAACTAGCCCAATCCTTGGAGTAAATCTGAGGCGCAATTCTCGTATACTTCAGACCGTTCTCACTCTAATCGTAGTTTTATCTGTCAAAAATACCTCAAACCCTTATTTTTGATAAGTTTTCGACATTTTGTCGGTGAGATGAGCTTCTTGAGTCTTGAATTTGAACGTTATCGAGTAGGAAGATTAGCCTTTTGGACTGATACAGAAACAAAAAATATTCTGTAATATTATCAAAGTGACAGGTATTTGACGTGTAGGTGTGCGCATGCACGCGTGCTTGGATGCAATGTGCGTGCGTGCGAACTTGCACGAGTGCGTGCAAGTGGGCGTTAGGTATATCTGTTGTTTTGTTTTAGCTGTGGGTCTTGATTAGAAATATTGTTATAAAGTTGTTTGGTAGAAAATATTTTTTGCGGGATATTTATAAAATAATTAGTTTTAATTTTATTTTATTATGACTGACTAATTGACTCTCGGACTTCAAAGTTAGTTGTCCCCCCTTTTTAATCCTCATCGAGTCTCTTAGAAAAAATCAAAGACCAGAAGGTTTATTTTAATTTATCCTTTACAAGTGACCACACCACATAGTTTCCTTTGTTTGTATAGTTCCTCAGCAGACATTTTAAATAGTAATTATGGAATGTCGTTACATCACACTACGCACACGATAAGTGATGACGCCTTATCAACTCCCCATTGAGTGCAGATTAGAAAAATCGTCACAGAAATTATCCATCGGTTTACTAGACGAATGTGTATAAGGCGCGAATATTACACTTATTACTCATTCATCCAATGTTGTTTGTTTTGAAACGTATTTCGTACGAATTGCGCTAGCTTTTAGCATTTATTTTTATTTTTAATAATTTATATATTATTTTTTTAACTGTGCAAGGAAGTGTGAGCCAATGAGTTTTGTTTGTGGTTTTAAGTGAAAGTAATAATTAATTGTTTTGTTAAGAAATTGGTATGTAATTTATCTATTTATGTTGTTTTTTGAGCGGGAATGTGAAATCGTAATCAGTCTGTTTTTGTGAATATTACTTGCGATTATAAATCAGCCAGATAAATATATTTGCTAAATATAATTTTACACATTATATTTATTATTATTATATTTATTGCTAAATATAATGTGTAACATTACAATATATTTTTGTGTAATATTTTAAATTTAAAGTATAGTATTATTTGAATTTGAACTTTTAAATAGTACACCCATCTTGTACAGTCAAAGTCTTCATAATCCTATCTCTTCTGTCGCAGTCGGCTAAAGAGTAAGAGGACATTAACGTAACTACTTCTGGGAAGCTATTTCTGCACATTGTATCTTATCAATATGATAAGAGATTTCATTGTTTTCTATTTATATTTTAACATGTATTTGAGGATGAGACCGCGCAGTATTTTTCATAATAAGGAAATTAATATGAAAAACATTGATTTTAATTCAACATTTGTTTATCAATAGGTATTTTCGTAATTAATTAATCATAATAAAACTGTCCTGGCTTGGATGTGTTTATCCTGCATTTTAGTTTAAATGCTGAATTTCTGTACAGTGCAGTGTGAAGTTATAATTTTTATTTTTGCTTTCTGTGTTTTTTGTACTCAGTTAGTCCGAAAGTTTTTAATTTTTAAAAGAAACGCGATCGTTTGGCATCTGAAAAGTTTTTGTGATAATTGCCATTTTTCTGCTGTCTGACTTTTTTTTTAAATCTGTGAACGTTAAAAATAAATAAAATAAAGTTGGAAAAACTTAAGTTTATAACATTTACAATCAAATGTTATCAAATTGTTTCAAAAAGTTAAGGACCTACCGTTATTGTCCCATCTCAAAGATTAACCCTGTATAGTAAAATAAAAAAATAATATCCCAGTGCCAGTGGTACCGACCTCGACTAACGAGTTGTAGGTTGCGGATTCGAAGCCAGGCAGGCGCTTTACATTGTGTAGATAATTTCATCTTCACTGCTCTCAAAACGGAGCTGAATCATGCATGTCTTACAACCAAAATTTCGAAGGTATGTGACATCTTCCAACCCGCATAGGGCCCGCGTGATAGACTACAGTCCTTTCGAAGAGAGTTCTGTGTCCCAATAATAATTTGCACGCTTTCTTGCAGGCAGAATACAATGACTTTTAGGCTGTAAGATCTTCCCTTGTAAACGATATATTTTCTAGCAAATAAACATTTTGAATTTAAATTTGAATTTGAACGGTGAGGACATTATAAGTTGATTATTATTATTTTTATTTGTCTAGGGTCTGTAAAGATTCAACTTGGGAATGTATGCTCCTAACTTTTTCGTGTAACTGAAACAAACCCGTTTTCAAATGTTAACAACGTTCAGTTACATATAGGTAACTTTTATGGTTAATATTATCAATTATAACAGCCTGTGATTATTCCCGCATAATCTCTCTAATCTCAAACTTAGATCGTCTGCCAATTCCTTCAGGAGAACAGAGGCGTGCTGTTTCGTAATAATAACATCTAACATGAAACACATCAGCTACTGTTGATCGCAGACATGATTAAAAATCCGAATAAGATTAGATTAATTTATTAATAATTATAAATAATCATATATCTCCTATAAAACTGTCTCTCTCTGGCCTATTCTGTCTTTATATATTGTCCTACTGCAGGCTTACGGCCTTCCTCTCCATTTTATACAGACTTCTGGGGGGTACAGGTGTTGGTGTACATAGAACTGAAACTCAAAAAAAATTTTTTCATCAAACCCATATGTGTGGGGTATCTATGGATAGGTCTTCAAAAATGATATAGAGGTTTCTAATATAATTTTTTTCTAAACTGAATAGTTTGCGCGAGAGACACTTTCAAAGTGACAGGAAGGCCATAGAAAAAATGGTTAGTTTGTATGAGGAATAATATGAAAGAGGATAATAGAATGGGCGTATGCAAGTAACATGGGACAAGGGCAGGATATGACGATCATTTTTTAATCATGCTGGAGGATAAATAGGAGATCGTATCTCCAATATCTTAGACACCACACCCAGAAAAATTAACCAAGATAACTAACATGAAAATATGCATTGGATTTGTCATTTTTATTTTACAGGCAGTACCGCCGTTCACAAAGATTTCTTTAAATGACTAATTTAGAAACGTCCACCTAACTTCCAAAGTTTCAAAAATGCTCATGAAGGTTTATCTTATCTAATGTTATAAAGAGAAAAGCTTTGCTTTTACGCGAAAACGGCTGAACGGATTTGGATGTAATCTGGCACATGGGTACACCATGACCTAAATTAGGACATCGGGTACTTTTTATCACCATATTACCACCGTTGAATGTTCCAGCTGAGGTGGAAATAATCGTTGAATTTTCTTTAACTACATAATCGTCTTGTATCCTCAGATGACATCAGGGCTGCACAGCCACGGGCACCAGATCTCTCAGCCGACGAGCCACCATCTGGAATCAGCCAACGTTCTCTCTGCCAAGGAGAAGACCGTGCACGGGAAAGAGAAGACCTTTAAAGTACGTTATTATGGTTATTTGGTCTGATCTGTGGTACTTTAGGCAGTTAGGCATGTCTTTACACTGAATAGATTTTCTGAAGTACTTGCTTCGATCAAAGAACTACATGAAATCTTTTCTGCTATTTATTTAAGTTTAAATAGGCAAGAAAAAAACCATAGCAAAATATCTATTAAAAATGCCAAGCATATCCTAGAAATTAAAACAAATTGTAGAGAAATTAGGAGCTGTTAAAAGTTTAAACATGTCAAAATATGCGTTACAATGCATACATCCTAAACTAGAGGAATCTGAGAAAACTCTTGACGGTTCTAATTTTTAACCCGTGTAAGTGTTACTGATCAAACTAACCTATACTTGCCAATTCAAGAAATATGTTCTCATGTCCATTTGCCTATTTACCTTAGCTAGGACAAAGTCTACTCGTTTTCTACAAGTTTATACAATTAAACAAATTCACGGAAACAATGTTATTCTCAAGTAAGGTTGACATTTTTTGACGTCACTGTATTTGTCCTATTGTCGATGGTAGGCAAATTCACAATGTATTTATCCACCAGTTGTAGGTTGTGGTTAGTTGCGGAAAGGATGAAGAGCATAAATATAGAAATATGTACTGGTTGACGTCCTGTTGAAAATATATATCAAAACTAGTTGACCGTACAGACGTAACGTCCTGTTTCCTACAACTCGATAGCAGCGCCATTTGTCGGGTTGATTTGTGAATCTAAACCATCCAGGGTGCCACCCAAACGCATACAAAAAAAAAAACATTCAAATCGGTCCAGCCGTTTAGGAGGAGTTCAGTGACATACGTACAGTGGAATTATATATATCTCAAAATATTGAACAGCAGTAGTATTATGGTCTTCAACGAAGCGAAAGGAGTACGTGCGGTACGTACGGTCGCAGTACGGCTTTCTGTAGTTTTTGGTTTCTAAACTACCCTCCGTGGGGAAAAGATGTAAGTAAATATTAAGTCATCAGATGATGACTAGGCAGATGCTTAGCCTTTTCCCTACTATTTTGGGGTCGACTTCCAGTCTATACCAGTAATTTACATGGAGCGACGGCCTGTCTGACCTCCACAACCCAGTTACTGGTTGGTATGATACCCCTTTGTGAAACTGGTTGTCAGATTTTCGAGCTTCTGATGAATTATAACGACTGCCAACGATCCACGAATTAAGTAAGTAAATATTATGTGCCATCGCGGACACAGGCCGTCGTTCACTTGTCAACCTTATTGCATAAGGCATATGAGTGAAAAGTGATCCGCCGTTATTGGCCGTAGATTTACAAGTATGAAATGATTCAAGTTTCTGAGAGTCAGTCCTTTTGAGTGATCCCTATTCAGTGCTGGTTTATTATATCTGAAGATTGTCAAAGGAAATCAAAAACATTTATGTCCATATGTGAATGTGCCAAAGAAAGTTTATATTTGTACCAAAACGGACTATGGTCTTTGTAGCAAGCTAGATGTCGTGTAGAAGTCGTCATAATATAACATTTTACTTCTTTTTTTTTTTGAAAAAAATACTGTCACCTATAAGAGCTTTCCAATGAATGAACCTATCTATATTAGTAGTAACAAATCACGTTAAAGTCCCATGTAATAGAGGGCGAGCTAATTATTATCAAATGGGTAGAAATCTGAATTCATTTATTTATTATCTCTTAATAATATTGGTTTCCTTAAAAATTCACGATGTTTTTGGCTAATGTTATAAGAGACTGGTGTCTGAAGTAGGTTTTTAAGAAGCCTGTGTTACAAGGCCCCCACAGCAAAACATCAAATCTGCATCAGTAGCGTTATATTAATATCGTCTTTGTATTGTATTAGAGTTTTTCATAAAAGACCCTACATAATATAATCCTTGTTCCCCAGGTGGTAGTCGGCAGCGAAGTGGGAGTGATGAAGGCGCCACTGGTGGGGCCGCGGCCGTACAACGCGCTGGCCATCATACACACGCAACAAAGCAACACCTTCGACATGCTCAACTCTCTCACCACCAGCGTCGTGAGTACCACGTTTTTATTACCTCATCAATAAATCTAGACAACTATAAGTCGTGACAAACTGTCAGATTTTTACTCAACTACGGCGAAGCAATAAGGACGGTTAAGATATTGATCAGTATATATGTATCTTCATCTGTTCCTTCATAACTTTTAAACTACTGATCACAATTTGATAATGTGGCATTGTTGGAAGCGTTTTGATCTTTAGTTGACCATGTGGGAACGAAACTTATATTCTAAACTATAATAAAATAAGAGGGGATGGAATTTCATAATCTTCGCCGATGGGAAATATAATCAGGTGCATAGCTTGGTTCTTATTAAACTTATATATGGAAACTTTTTCTAACCATATTATCATAACCAGTGTCTGACTGTCTTTTTTTGTTGAATGGGCCTTTTCATGTCCTCTCCATTCTAAGTCACATTAGTATCTCTTTGATACCCAGGCTTACGTCATTTTCTCTTCACAAAAATGAGGAGTGGGAAAGGATTATTCTAATCTTAAGCGATAACTGCATGCATTCGTTTTAAGATACCGACTAAAACGTTTTCTTAGTAATCTAACACTTCTGAGAATCAAAAGTAAAAATAAAATATACATCAATAGTTTATGTTAACGGCGTAATTGTTAAACTAGTGTGAAGTAAATCGTTCACTTTATGGTGCTAGTACGCGTCAAACTGTTCAGTTAACATTGTAATCATCTTTTAACTTTTATGTTATTGCTACACGTGGCTTTAAGTAGTAAACTATTGTAGTAAATCGTCATTTTATGGGAACGCTGCTCTGTTGGTTTGTTGTGATAAATGAGAACCTACAATTTCGGAGTTTAGTTTTTTGGGTGGGGATAATTGGTACGGGTTGAGTAAAGGTATTGAAAACAGGCAAAAACTATTATGAAAACTAGTTTTTGCCAGCAGATTCGCGCGCGTGGATGTCTGAAATTATCTTACGGGAACGTACTACCGGGAGAAAAGTATCCTATGTATTAAATCCAGATTATACTATCTACTAACTGTGTGCCAAATTTTATCCAAATCGGTTCGGCCATTTTTGTGGGACGGAGTAATAAACATGCAATCTCTCACATTTATAATATTAAGTAGGATTAATACGGAATTTAATAGAAAAGTTGTTTATTTATTTATTTGTTGTTGTCAGCTGAATGGAAGGATAACAGAAAGAAACCGTACATTTTTGTATTAGACAAAAACACCTTGAAACTATTATAATTACCTATTAAATGACCAAGATTGTTTACAACAAAGAATAAGCAACACATGTGTCTGGAAATAGTCCCTCAGGATTAATTGGGTAAATTGCATTTAGGGGGAATACGGCCAGTACAAGTGTATAAAACCCTCGAGAGCTGATGAACCCTGTTTTTACCTACCACTAGTGAAATATTACTGTTTCAAAGAATATGAAATTGAATTAACCCACTACTTTCGTATTAATCACAACCAGCGCCCCAAACGTATTGATTAGGCGACAAGCCCGAGACTTCGTCCGCGTTAAATTTCTTGTTCCCCCGACCTTTCCCGTCGCGTCGAATCGCCTACCCGTGCGATATTTCCCGTTTTTGCAACATTTTTCATTACTGCTCCGCTCCTCTTGGTTGTAGCCTTCCTCGATAAATAGGCTACCCAACACAAAAAGATTTTTTCAATTCGGACTAGTAGTTCATGAGATTAGCGCGTTCAATCAAACAAACAAACTCTTCAGCTTTATAATATTAGTATAGATTTAATATAAATGTTTATGCATATAAACCTTTCGGAATAAATTCTCTAAATGAGAGGTTCTAAATAAAGTTAATACAGAAAAGTACTTAGGTCTTACCCTCGACTCTCACCTGACGTGGCAATCGCACATAAAAAAGATCTGCTCTAAGCTGTCACGTCTCACGGGTGCAATACGAAGAATAGCCAGATGCCTTCCCCCAAAAGTTTGGTATATTATATATAATGCTTTGGCAAAGCCACATTTAGAATATTTAATCGAGGTCTGGGGATCCACGACTAAAGCAAACATACAGAAACTCCAAATAGCCCAAAATAAAATTATTAAAGCCCTCTTCCAATACCACTACCTAACATCTACAAATAAAATATACAAAGACACTAAGCTATTTAATATCACTCAAATATATCAATATAACACATGCATACTAATTAGAAAAATTCTTACAAAAGAAATCCATACAGAAATAACATTCACAAAAAATAGCGAAGTACAAACACGATCATCACGACGGGCACATAACCTACTAGTACACAGATCCAGAACAAACTACGGCAAGAAAAATATTAAAAATGAAGGAGTACAACTTTACAATTCTCTACCGAAAAACATAATAGAATCAAAAACTAATCTTCACTTTAAAAAAATATTAAAGAAACACATCTTCAGCAGTCAGAATTAAGTGTAATGTAAAATATTAGTAAAATAATATCCTTCACCTTATTACCGTGTAGTGTGCACGGTCCCCTAGAATGGTACTGATAAGAACATTGGCGCACTTGACGCGCAAAGCTATGTGAGTGATGATACTTTTTTTCATCTACCCACTCTTTTTCTACTTTTGTTTAATTATAAATTTACTAAATCTTTCCTACGCAACACATTAGTTAATTTTAAAAAAAAATGTTTGCTACGCTTTGGACGTTTATTATTGTATACATTACTATTATTAAACTTTGTTTCTCGTTAAGTGATTGATGTAAAATCTTTTGAGAAATAAATGATATATTTACCGTAAATGATAGTGAAAACGCATCAAAATCAATTGCCTAGTTTCGAAGTACTGGGCGGTAGTAAAATGCGACTTTGTTTTATAATATACTAGCTTTTGCCAGCGGCATCGCCTGCGTATTATACATAAAAACCTTCCACTTGAATCACTTTGTCTATTGATGAAAACGGAATTAAAATCCGTTGCATAGTTTAAAAGATATAAGCGTTCAAACGCGGGAAGCGACTTTGTTTTATACTATGTAAAGATATCGATACTTAAAAGAAAGTTCAACCACCTGCCTCTTATCATAGACCTTGGTATCGATAACAGATGATACACATCTCTACGCTATCGAAATCAGACATCTTAATGTTGTTCTCAAATATATGTCAATGTGTGTGAATGTTGAGATCAATCGGTCTACGTAGGTTGGAGCTTTGTACGATAGTGTTTTGTTTTGTGAGTGACGAAGAAGTAGGAATGAGTTGTAATGGTACTATACTTTTAGGGTATTGGTCTTTGAGTTACCGTGGCTCTGGCACAGGCAACTGAAGGAACACGGGTGGGTTTTAGTCAGTAAAAGTCTGAGACGCCTTTCCGCTTCACCTTTAGAGATGAGACCGGGAGACGTCATTTTATGATTTTATTAGGGCAGAATGCAAAAAAGTACTGTCTAATGATCCATAGAGGTCCCAGCAGCATTTTAACTTCATCATCATAATTTCAGCCGAAAGACGTCCACTGCTGGACATATGCCTCCCCCAAGCTCCGCCACTTCGATCAGTTCTGTTCTTCCCGCATCCAGCTCATTCCTTTTCCATTTTTATTTACTTTCCGAAAATCATTATAAAGTTTTTAGTTAGCCTAGACCACTTACAGAACCATGGTTGTTATCGTTTATAAGAGAAATGAATATTGAATGATTGTTGATATGTTTGCAAATGAATGGAAGATGATACTGTCAGAATGTTGAGTTTTTGTGAGAAGAATGTATGACTGTGCTAAATGAATTGTAAATGTCAAAATAGTTTTATTATATGTTTAAATAGTGTAATTGGCTTCGGCCGTTCTATTTAAAATAAATAAATGAAAGCTGATTTTTAACCGCCAAAAAAAGAAGAACGTTATGCATATGATACGTTTTATTCATTTGTATAGGTCAAGGATTCAAATCTGTTGCTTTATGTTTTGATTTTATTTTAGTGCAGCTAAGCTATGTCTTAGTTACACACATTAAACATTGGTACAGTTACACAAGTTTTTAGGACTAATAAACTTATTGATAAAATCGTATTCGTCATAGAAAAGATGTGTAACAGGAGGTGCATCAGAATACCTACGTTTTGACGCACCCAATATTACACATTTAACTGTCCAAGATAACATGCATTTCTAACGTAAACAAAATTGAAAAAATGACACATTGTTTATTAGTCATCAAATTGCAGAGGTGTATGTCCCTTTTTTTCTGGGTAGGAAATCATCAAATGACGTTTCCTGCTCTAGTCGGAGCAGGAGGGCCTGTCATCAAAAAATCTAGCAAGTTATCTAGTACTTCATCGTTAGTGTTTCATATCTCAGGGAAACAGTTGTTTCGTGACACGTAGATACTCTATAACCCACGCATATACTTGAATAGTCGCTACCGTTGAGTGCAACACTTCATGCTATAAACTGTCAACGTAGATAATGGCAGTCAACTGGTGAATAAACATATTGAACGTAAAAATTTACTCAGTTCAATTTGTGTGAAGTCAAACAATCTTTTTAGTCGATGGATTCTAAACAGAGACCGTGTGGTGCCGGACGTAAAGAATAACACGACCCCATTTCTTCCCGTGGGTGTCGTAAAAGGCGACTAAGGGACTTACTAGATAATGGGCAGCAGCGTTCTCTATGCATTTTACCACCATACTGCGATCGCCAACCCGCCTGCCAAGCGTGGCGATTATGGCAAAGCCCCCCAATTGAGGGAGGCCTAAGTCCAACAATGGACGTCTTACGGCTGAAATGATGATGATGATGATGAAGATGAAACAGAGACAGAGGTCGGGAACGTTATGAAGTATATCGATGCGACCTCCTCCATCATAATCATCATTTCAGCCGTAAGACATCCAATGTTGGACATAGGCCTCGCCCAAAGGAGCGAGAATCGCCACGCTTGGCAGGCGGGTTGGCGATCGCAGTATGGTGGTAACATGCATAGAGAATGCTGCTACCCATATAAATTGTAGTGTGAGTTTGCCTGGCTAAGTTTTTATTATCTTCAATAATACGTATTTTTCTACTTGGTTAATGTTGTGTTGTGATGAAAAATAAAAATTCGGAAGTCGGTATCTTCGGTTCTGTATTTTCATTTTTTGCCACCGACTTCCGAAGTGCTTAGCAGTGATTTTATTTTTGTGTGAAAAAGTTTATTCACTTTTTAGCTGTTATTTTTCAGTCCAATTTCCCCTTAGGAGGTTAATACACGGCACCGCGCACCGCCGCGGTAGGCGGTGAAGCGGATCTCATGTCGTGCGGTCGGTCGGTGTACGTGTGTTAGGCATCAACGGATTTAATAGAGGGCAATGCGACATGAGATCCGCTTCACCGCCTACCGCGGCGGTGCGCGGTGCCGTGTGTTAATCGCCTTACGACATTTTTAATGGCGTTCAAGTCCAAGATAAACTCACAAAGAGTATTGGTTAAGTCTCTTTAACACGTTGGGGCCAGCAACGCCTTATAATGACTGCACAAACGTCTAATCACGGCAACTATAAATATGAAATAATCAAAGTTAGACGACTAAGGGAAGTAGTCGTCTTTTAAGACACCCAAGGGAAGTAATGGGATGGTGCTATTCTTTACGTCCGGCACAACACTGAACTTTGGGAATCACTGCTCTAGATTTGAAACTTGCAAGAGTTTTTTTTTTTTTTTTTTTGGTTGGCTAATCATCATATGACGTCTCTCGCTCTAGGGTGGAACGGAAGGGCGAGTCAGACTTTTACTGACTAAAACCCACCCGTGTTCCTTCAGTTGCCCATATGCCAGGGCCACAGTAACTCTTTCGAACGAATCTCGCGACTTTGGCAGGCATCGGTCCTAGCTGACCCCTTCAGTATTGCTGACATCTCTTTGAGGCGCGCGTGGAACACTACGCGCCGTCGACCTGAGCCTGGTCCTTACCGGGCGGCGACCTACCCATTGCTCGCCGCCGGCAAGCTCGCGCCTACGGTGATCGGGAGTCCACTATCGACACCCGACGCCCGGGGCGTCTCCTGCGGCGGCTAGGGACGTGAGGGCTCAGTAACGGCCATTCCCTCACGCGCCCCGGCTCCTCCTTCGCGAACTTGCAAGTGTTGCGGGGCAAAAGTTAAACTTACGGAATTTACTGTGATTTCCTAGCGTTCCTTGATAATTTCATATTTATAGTTGCCGTGATTAGACGTTGTGTCAACAATAAATTGTGCGGTCATTATAAGACGTTGCTGGTCTCAACGTGTTAATACTTGCCATGATTCGAACACATGATGACTAATATTTTTCTGTCTACATTCCAGGCTAGTCAGCCAGTGGTGGGCGTAGGAGTCGGCGTAGGCGGCTTCCATCGACGGAGCTCCGGCCAGGGCGCGCTCTGCGACCCAGAGCTGGATGACAGTGGCAACAAGCTGGTCGCTAGGCTGGAAGATGATGCCTTCATCTCTGAACAGGATCTGGTACGTATCGTTACCCTATAAAGGAAAGACGGGCCGACGGCAATCACGAATACAAAATCAACTCAAAATAATTCACGCTTGATTACTGCGGTTAGCCACGAATACAAAACTAAGTGGAAATAATTTACTCTGTGTGCGTATTGACAGCAACTTCCCCTGCGGCTGACATGTCGTAACTGGTGATGCGTTACCGTTGTTGGTGGAGGGTGACCGTGGGCTAATCAAAAAGACTGACTTACAGACCCATCTAGTTTTTTATGAATGGAGTTTGTACACAGGTGTCTTTGGAGTTAGTGTAGTTTTCGACGCTGATTCCGATAATAGCAATAACTCGATTTTGTATTATTTTGAGTTGTGCCACCCTTCATCTAGGTGTGCGATTTGTAGATCTTTAAAAGTCGTTACGGGTAGTCAGAATCCCGAACGTCTAAAAACTAAAGATTTTAGACTGATTATTACCCAAATTTTAGAAAGACGAGTTTACCGCTTAAAAAATCTTCGGTGATTTATATTGTCCGCCCTATTAAATAGATAAGGCAATAATTCTTTGAATGTTATGACTACAGGAGGAAAACATCGAGATAGCTACAGCGACGGAGAAGCGAATATCTAAAACTGACCCGTCCGGTGAAGATCAACCGCAAGAACCACAGAATGGTAATGATTTGTAATATATTTCTTTTAAAGCCTTTATACTGATGGACCGAATTTTTCAGACATAATTAAATACATCTAAATAAACATTATAACTATTGATTATAATAGGTTGGGGAAAAAGTTTCTTCGCATTATAGTATGTATGAACTTGTAATAAAATCTCTTTGGCTATACTATTTGTATCTGGCTGGTTTTGGTATCATTGAAAGTTTAAATTTTAAAGAACATAATTCCAAATTCAAATTAGGAAAATGTGTGATTTTCATTTGTTTTTCGTACCGTCAAGATAAATAATAATAATAATAAATAAATATCTTTGGACAACCAACACAACGTTATCTGATCCCAAACTAGGCAGAGCCTGTACTATGGTAACCAGACAACTGATAAATATACTTATATATTTCTAAATACATACATATTATAGATAAATTACACCCAGACACAGAACAGATGAGTGAATCTAATGAAGAAATTCGATACATTTTAAAATTTTACTACAAAAAAAAAATACCTTAACAAGCACCCCACGCTTTTTTTCCATTATTTTGTACTTTTTAGTTTGGTTTTCAATGGAAGCGTGTTTTTTAGTTTTTTTAAACTATTATTTTTCCATTATTTTGTACTTTTTAGTTTGGTTTTCCATGGAAGCGTGTTTTTTAGTTTTTTTAAACTATTATTTATTTTCTGTTTTTTAGGGTATTTCGAATTTTGAGACGTATGTCAGCGTAGTTTGTGACAGTTTTTTTGCTGTCCTGGTAACCCTGGCAAGGATAATGGCACAAATTTATGAAATTATTGCATTGTCATCAGTTCTTGACAGGTGTGCAAAGTTTGAATGAAATCTGGTCGTCTAAAGTGGGTCAAAATCGCACTATAAGGAGTCGGTTACAAACAAACATACAAATATACAAGCATACAAATATACAAACATACAAGTGAAGCTAATATAAAGCGTGTAAAAAGGTAAAAATGCAACGCAAGCCGCGAAAAAAATTTGCGATGTTTATGGACCTAGTGTAGTGTCTGTGAGAGTAGCACAAATTTGGTTTAAGCGTTTTCAATCCGGAAATTTTGATGTAAAAGATGCATATACTGCATATACTATCAAACAGGGCAGACTAATTATGTTACTCGACATGCACTATCTTAGGTCGTGTCGACAAACACGACAAAAAGATTATTTCAATGTTACTATCTTTTCATTTAAGCTATACCAATGTGTAACTGTTTCAGGCTTGGTGTACGGTCCAATTTACGAGCTAGAGAAGTTGGAAGAAAAAGACAAACAAAAAGATGATAAGGAAGACGAAGAGGAGCCGATAGGAGTGTCTCCTTGTGGCAGGTGCGTACTATTTTATAGTTTTTATCGAAGCTTTAGAATGTAATGGTTTTGTGACGGCATTCTGATGGCATGAAAAATCCTACATCGCGTAAGCAGAGTTTACTGCGCAACTAGTATATATACACCGTCTCGATATAATAGTCAACCCACCAGACGCAATACCGTCCGGTCGGACGATCCTCCCTTTTCTGTGGAAGTGGAGGGAACTTTACACCCTGTTCCTCCACGTGATAGGTTATATAAACACGATAAAAAAAATACTTGTCTTCTTTTTTATCGGGTTATCGACTGATAGGGTAGTCACTTGAAATATTAGTTTAAAAGAAAACAGTTTTCATTTTGTGTAACCTTCACTAAACGTGATGGATATCGATACGAAAAAAGAAAAAAAAAAAGAAAATGGATATTCTCAAATCATACTTCAAGTAACAACACTATCTAATATCTAATGTATAACTTTATTGTGTTTTGATATCCAATTTGACCCTATTTATATAAATAAACATATGTTTAAACATTACTGTTTTTGGTGATAAACTTAATACTTTATATCTTCAGGTTCTTCAAATATGACAAGGAGGTGGGTCGTGGCTCGTTCAAGACGGTATACCACGGTCTGGACACGCAGACTGGAGTTGCCGTCGCCTGGTGCGAACTGTTGGTCAGTATTATACCACAAGTCATTAAACATACAAAGTGTCGACTGATGTAGTTCTGTGTAAGGATTTCGGCATACTGGTAGAACGGAAATGTAGATGTCGCGCCAAGAGGCATCGGACTATTTAAAGCCTCGACCTCGACCAGCTTATGACGTACCCACTGCTGGGACACAGTTCTCCTCTCTTAGAGAGGGAGTGGGCTAAAGCTTTTCACGCGGGCCCAGTGCGGGTTCGATTTTTTTAGTTCTAGGACTTCACGATGTTTTCCTTCTCCGTTTTGAGAGCAGTGGTGATGAAATTATTTACACAAAGTAAAGCGCCTACCTGGGTTCGAACCCACGACCTCGGAGCCGATAGCACTGCACTGCTCGACACTGAGCCGTTTAATAATTCTACACATACTGAGTTCACCCAAGATATACATCTTTGCAAATTAAATTCAACAATTCATCTGCGCATTACCAAATGTCATCTAATGGTCAGTTCAGACAGAACGGAAAAGCTTGAATAATTTACTGGTTCCATTGAAAATAGGACAATATTACCATAGCCGAATAGCCGAAAGTAGAAAATTGAATGAATATCGACACAATCGGTTCGGGCATGCTCGCGACTCTTTTTTTTTCACTTTAGGCTATAGTAATACGGTCCTGTTTGAATGCAACTAGTAAACTGCTCGGGCATTTTTCCTGAACTGACCGTACGTCATGTAAACCTCAAAGGTCTCATTAAACCCTCATGTTAATGATAATTGACCTTATTCACCGGATGCTGATATTTTTCCAGGAGAAAAAGTTAAACAAAACGGAACGTCTCCGCTTCCGCGAGGAGGCTGACATGCTGAAGAAGCTCCAGCACCCCAACATCGTTCGCTTCTACAACTACTGGGAGGGCACCGTCGCCAAGAAAAAGAACATCGTACTCATTACCGAGCTTATGCTCAGTGGCACGCTCAAGGCGTACGTATATCCTTTACCACATCTTTTGGAAAAAGGGGCTACAAACAAATGACAGGGTTGCTGGTGGTGGCTGTCGGTACGGTGAGGCGGTTGGCCTCAGAAGAATAGCTCGACCCCAGGAGCGGCCTGGTGAAAATCATTTGCATCTATTGATCCCTACGTGCTGCCGACCTTTTTTGGGTATTGGGATACCTGTAACCTTTTATATTCAATAAGGAAAGTTCACCAGTGTTGATTTTATTCGCTTATCTTGGGACATTTCTCGTAAATTTTAAGAACGTTTACAGTCAGAAGGTCAATTCTCGTAATTAAAAATATTCAAAATCTAGTCGCAGTCTCATCTCTGCGATAATTAGTTGTCAAAAATGTGTGGAAACTCGAGGTATTTTTGATAGATTGAGATCAGGCTGTGAACGTTATTAAAATTACGAGAATTGTATTTTTACGTCCGCTATGATTTAACGTCACATAAATGAGGCCGGAAGTAGCAAGGGAAAATTATCTTAATGTTTAATTTGATTGTTGTTTGCAGGTATCTCCGAAGGTTCAAGCGGATCAACCCGAAGGTGCTAAAGTCATGGTGTCGCCAGATTCTCAAGGGATTGAACTTTCTACATTCGAGAACGCCGCCTATTATACACAGGTTCGTATTTCGTTCAATACTTGATGGCATAACGTGACCTGCCAGGGTCGCGAAATTTATTCGAAAGAGATATCGTGGCCCTGGCACATGGGCAACTGAACGAACACGTGTGGGTTTTAGTCAGTGAAAGTCTGACACGCCATACCGCTGCGCGCACAAAAAAAATAAAATGGTATAACGTGACTACTGAGATGACGACTAATAGAGAAGTATGGAAGAAAAAGACATGTTGCGCCGATCCATGGAACTAGAGCCGCCATTTTGTTTTGTCAATACAATGTGGAAGGCAACTCAAAATGGCGCTGTCGTAGCTAGTTTCCAATACAAGGCGAGTTGTGATTTTATTTTATTATAGAGAAAATGACACGTTATTGTGTTCCTAAACACACCACAATGCATTATTTCTGATTACACAACATCACACCTGATTTCCCCGAGGGTTTGGGCAGAGATGTACAGTCAGCGTCCAATATAAATGAGACAAACAGACTTCAAAATGATCATCATCATCATCATTTCAGTCGTAAGACGTCCACTGCTGGACTTAGGCCTCCCTCAATTTGGGGAGCTTTGCCATAATCGCCACGCTTGGCAGGCGGGTTGGCGATCGCAGTATGGTGGTAAAATGCATAGAGAACGCTGCTGCCCATTCTCTAGTAAGTCCCTTAGTCGCCTTTTACGACACCCACAGGAAAAAATGGGGTGGTGTTATTCTTTACGTCCGGCACCACGCGGTACCGGACAAAATTATAGTTGTTGAGATCCTTTTGAACAGTCTGTTCGTTACGATGTTTTGGACGCTGCCTTCACACCCACATTTCACCAACTATGTTTCAAGTTTTATGTAATACGGGAGCGAGGATTTTGTCATCCACTAAGCAAAAAATCCGAACACCGGGCTGCTACTGAGAAATTCCAGATAGTAAAATCCAATAACATTTTGACCGACTACTCGAGGCAATAGTGTTTTCGGTTCTTGTCCAAACCTAACAAATAAGTAATGATTTGCAGAGATCTGAAGTGCGACAACATCTTCATCACCGGCACGACGGGCAGCGTCAAGATTGGGGACCTGGGACTTGCCACACTCAAGAATAGGAGCTTCGCCAAGTCCGTTATAGGTAACTACACGCTGTGCTTATTATTGGGAACTTTGTAGGATTCATACCCATGAATCCTCAACAGTTCTACAGAAACAACTAACTAATTTCTACACCTCTACACTCCTCCTCTTCTACTTTTTTTCGAACTTTTATAGAGTCTTATTCAGTGCCCTTCAATCCCGAAGGGCACTCAACAAGACACTAGAAGTTTTATTGTTATTGAAAAGAGTATGCTTAGATGGTTTGGCCATGTTGAAAGAATGAATTAAGGGCGGCTAAAAAGCAGATGTGATTGCACACGCCGAAGGAGGAAGCCCAAGGAGAACATAATAGTGACCTTATTGGTGATGTTGTTCAGAAAGGTCAGGTGCGTAGTAATGGTAACCAACGTGGATGTATGACCGGATGTATGAACATAAATGAAGCAAAAAGACAATGTAAGGATCGTAGTAGGTTAGGTGCCGTTTTATCTACCCCCATGGGAAAAAGGCGCGAGTTAGTACGTCTGCACGTGCGTAGCATGACCACCGTAGAAATGGGTTTTGTCTATTCTTGGTAGAATAGAGATAGAATTGTCATGCTACGCCCGCATAAATAAATATCTTAGGATAACCAACACATCGTTATCTGATCCCAAACTTGGTAGAGCCTGTCCTATGGTAACCAAACAACTGATAAATATACTTATATATTTCTAAATACATACATATTATAGATAAATTACACCCAGACACAGAACAAATGATTGTGCTCAAACACAAAGATTTGTCCTGGGTGGGAATCGAACCCACGACCTCAGTCTTTGCAGTCAGGGTCACTAACCACTAGACTAACAGGCCAGTCAAAACGCTACAAATCTTTCTACAATCTTTAATTCTGTCTTCGTCCCCTTGATTGCAACCAAGTGACTATTGTCCCTTTTTCACTTATACCGTTGATTGCAACCAAGTGACTTTTGTCCCTTTTGCATCCGGTACGATACGTGATCATAAAATGTCTATTTCTTTCTATTCTACGATGTTTTAATGATATTTCTCTTTTCCACTCGATTCTTAATACATTTCTTCATGCTATTAATCAAAAACTAGTTGCGCTACGGTTCATTTTGATTTAAAAAATAATGTCAAACGTCAGTCGTTTGTTTACGTTCGCACGTGAATTTTAACCGGTAGCATTTTAAAGTTATTTTCGGTTGTGGATGAGTATTTTTGAGTGAATTAGTGATTTAATGGTTATTTATAATATAGGTAATGTGTGTGCAACCAGAATTTGATCTGAGGGTAAGTATACTTCTATTTCTGTGTGGTTTTCAGTGCACTTGTAACAGTACTAGAATTTTGTCCGAATTCTATCGTGATTTATTAAATTGTGAGACCAGTTCCGCGTAAAAAGGAATACCTATCATATTGAATATTTAGTCCATAATAGTTTTCAACCATAAAATATTCAGAAGGTACTAAATTTGAGATAAGATTACAATTTTTGTTCAAGTGTGACCGCAAACACAAAAAATGTAATAAAGCAAAATGGCCGCCCACCGATAAAGTTGGTATACACAGGGAATTTTGTATCGATCAAAATTTATGAAATGAACTGAAAATTATTTTTGTATATTGAATCGTAATTAACCGACTTCCAAAAAAGGAGGAGGTTATTAATTCGTCTGAATTTTTTATTTTATTTTTGTTAGCTCATAACTTTTGACTGGGTGAACCGGTTTCGATGATTTTTTTTTATTTGAAAGCTGGTGCTTCCCGAATGGTCCCATTTTAATTTTAATCCATTCGGACAGTGGGATCCATGTGAAAACCATATAAGTCTTATATTTACCAAAATCATCCATCTGGCCTATAGACGGTTACAACGAATATTACTTACATACATTCGAAAAACATTACCCTCCTTTTTTCGCAGTCGGGTAATAAAAATCATAATATATTTTCTTAGTCCATTCCCACAGGGATTGCAATGCAGCATACCATTTTTTCATTCTTATCTCACACACGCATACTTACTGTAATTAAACCCGGATATGCATTTTATGTAACCCCGCCCTTATGGCACACGTGTTTTTGTCCATTCTCCCGATATGCGATATTTTTTTACCTGTATTTTTTTTCGATGGCTATTGAATAACAAGTGTGATACATCATTAGAAAGGGCATTCCTTGTAGAAAATAGTAACATAAGATGTATTTTATTTACTCATACTTCATTGAACAAAAAGAAACGAGAAATGTTAAGTGCGTTTTTACGTAAGTGGGAATCCCTTCAATCAATCCCATATTTTTCTGTGTTAGATAAACCTATCAACATAAAACTTACACACAAGTTAGAATAGAAACATAGCTTTCTGACAATAACAATATTTTTATTCTACGTGAAAGGGTATTATTGTAATAAATTATATAATTTGCGTGAAAAATTATTCACCGTCAGCAAATGTTCCGTGCTACTCATAAGCTTGTAAAAAAATATTTTTCACTATGAAGTATGTTTTTTTTTATTTTATCGTATGTAGATAGAACCCTTACATTAATAAAAGTCATAAAATGTGGGTGTTACCGATTTACTTTTAAAAATAATCCTTTCTGAAGTTCACATAATTATTTTTTCAACTATAGTCAATGTTTACAGCTCAATATAAACAAAATGAAACGAAATGTTAACAAACACTTAACACGACTTGAAAGAGCCATTCATATACTTAAACAAAAACATCACTCAAGGTGGCTCATGTTACCGATAAGGCAACAAAAAAATCTTTTGTGCGCTCAGCCATCTGGCGCGCGGTGACGCGTCATCGTTTTTTATGACGGTTGCAATCGACTATTTAAGAAGGATGCGCGCGTTTCAATCAAGCGGTTAATCTTTCTACAATCTGTAATTTTGTCTATTCTTCCGTCGACAAAACCCATTTCTACGGTGGTCATGCTACGCGTGCTGAGGGTGTTTGGGGCGGCTCCGTGTAAATTACCGATACTCAGCTACATCCGGTTCGACTGGAACCCAACCCTGACACAGTTGTGAAGCGCTAGACATGATGATCCAACTGCTGGGACACAGCCCTCCTGTCCGTGAGACGACGGGTTTTTAGATGTCACATGTCTTAGAATCTTTGGTTCTAAGATATGCCGGTTTCCTCACGATGTTTTCCTTCACCGTTATGAGAGCAGTGGTGATGAAATTATTTACACAAATTAAAGCGCTTGCCTGGGTTCTGAACCCTTGTAAGTCGGGGCCGATATCATTGGGCCACCACCAGACTGTTCAAAATGATAGTTATTGAGATCCTTTTGAACAGTCTTGATATCGCTGCCCTAGTTCAATAGTAAGATATCTTAAAAAAAAAAAAACAAAATTGAGTTAAGTTTTATTTCATGTGAAAAATTTGCTCTTCTGTCCTGTTCAAAAATCGGATATTTGTAAAACGCAACCAAAGTGCCAAAATTTCAATGTCAATGAGACATTTAAGCATATTTTTACCGACCTTTAGTTCAAGATTCTGACATCTTCATCATCATCATCATCATTTCAGCCGTAAGACGTCCACTGCTGGACTTAGGCCTCCCCCAATTTGGGGGGCTTTGCCATAATCGCCACGCTTGGCAGGCGGGTTGGCGATCGCAGTATGGTGGTAAAATGCATAGAGAACGCTGCTGCCCATTCTCTAGTAAGTCTCTTAGTCGCCTATTACGACACCCACGGGAAGAAATGGGGTGGTGTTATTCTTTACGTCCGGCACCACACGGTACAATCACTACATAGTATAAAACAAAGTCGCTTCCCTCTGTCTGTTCCTAAGTATGCTTAGATCTTTAAAATTACGCAACGGATTTTGATGCGGTTTTTAAATAGATAGAGTGATTCAAGATGAAGGTGTAACATACAGGATGTAAGGGTAAACACCGTTATCCTTGAAACCAGTGATTTGGTTTTGTTAATAGAACGTAAAATCAATAAAAAAAAACAACCTTTTTTTTTAAAGAAAATCTGCATTTTTCCACAAGAACATTTCACCCTACGCGCGAGGGCAACAAACTTGCGTCTCAATACGCCGCGTTGCCCGACGCCGACGCACGGGTCGCGACCGCAGTCAGTCAGCTGTCAGTCTCGCTAGCGAGCGCACGTAACGCGTTCGTCGTAGCGTCGCTCATTTCTCGCGCGTAAATTCATTCTAAACCTTTTTAGGAAAATATTTTATTTTTTAACTCGCTCTGTTATTTTATATTTAAGTCAAACTACCCATGGGTTAAGTGACAACGGTGTTTACCCTTACACCCTGTATAATACGCGGACGAAGCCGCTGGCAAAAGCTAGTACAACATAATCCCCGTTCACTCCAGGTACCCCAGAGTTCATGGCGCCAGAGATGTACGAGGAGCACTACGACGAGTCAGTAGACGTGTACGCGTTCGGCATGTGCATGTTGGAGATGGCGACCGGAGAGTATCCCTACAGTGAGTGCAGTGGACCTGCGCAGATCTACAAGAAAGTGGTGTCGGTGAGAAACTGAACCTTATTACTGTACTTGTAGGGCTCAATATGTAAACATATTCGTGAATAATACGTGTTGTTAGGGTTTGAGCCTTATCTTGTAGGCATCGTTGTTAGATGACTCTGGTGAAGAAAACAAGTCAATATTTCTAAATGATGAACAAAATGTTATATTATTACGGGCAGTACAAAACTAATTAATACATTGCCAGGCCACACCAATCCAAAAGAAATGCTTAAAGGGGTTGATGTTTCCCCCTTATAAAATGATACATTATATTATTTCTGTATGTAGGTTTGTACAAACACTTATACACGACAATCATGTTTTTAAAACTGTCGGCGTTTCCTATCTATATACTCTGAGAAGAAAGACCGAAATAAACTCAGACGTCACAGTCTGTTTCAAATTCCAGACATAATCTTGGTCAGATCATATGAAGACCATGTAACATAGATAGGTGTGTGAAAAGCTCTTTTGAGAAGAACCACACAAATTGCATGTATTTATCAGTAATCGTGCTGCTCAACTCAGAACTTAAGAGTATAATTCAACAATGATACCATAGAAAGAGCATTTGAGCCTTTAGTAAGTTCACTAGACATAGGTCTCACCGATGACACAATCTGCCGGGGTCGCGAGATTGTTCGAAAGAGATACCGTGACCCTGACACATGGGCAACTGAAGGAACACGGGTGGGTTTTAGTCAGTAAAAGTCTGACATGCCCTCCCGCTCCGCCCAGAGCGGGAGAAGTCATTTGACGATTTCCCATCCAAAAAAAAAAAAAAAACCGATGACACAACACTTAACTTTATTCTTTGGCTAGTTTCATCCATTATAAATAATCATTTGTATTCACGCTAATTGTTATTGTACTTACTTCCGTAGGGGGTAAAGCCGCAAAGCTTGGAGAAGGTTACAATCCCGGAGGTGCGAGATATCATCGAGTCGTGTATCAAACCTAATAAAACAGACAGGTATGTTTCACAATATGTAAAATACTCCTAGATTTATTATAAAAATATTTAAGACTCAAAAGATTTATTTTACATAATGTGCGATTTACTTTGCTATCGATATTATAATCGCTTCCCTATCGATCAATTTCAATCGATTTTGTTTTTTCTTGTATATATTTTGAGACGAAGGAAACTGACACTGAGAATCTTTTTTGCGTTTCTCAAGCACGCGTTGATTATTTTAATTTGTACCTTATCATTATACACACAAAACTCATTTTATTCATTTTTACTTTACTACGCGCTTGGGAAGTGCAATATTGAACTTTAAAGTTAAGAGAAATAAAGCCCAATTTCAATACTTATCATCTCCCCATAGTGCCACATGGGCTAGGCTGAGGTAATATGACCAATTTAAATAATAATTGTTCGATCTATTATTGCTTTCTACTTGTTCTAAAATTGGCTAAATTTCGCCAGAAAATCTTTGTGTTTTTAGAACAACCTTTTTAATGTACGCTTAGCTTTCGTACGTAAGTGTGGAATAAAATTCAATGTTTGTAGAAAATAATACATAGATGTTTTAACAATGTTCATCTTTTTGACATAACAAATGTTCGATGTATCCTTGTAAGTTTTATCTCATATGGAGTTGCTTTCCTGTGTTTTTTGTTTCTTTTTCTAATATCGTTAGTAGCTTTATATGTAAAACTGTTATTATAGTGATCATATTTTTCGTATTATTCTAAGTAATATATAAGCCAATTTTAATAGAAAATTCGCATTATGCGGTCTGGTTTAAGGGGGAACGCCGGAGTATCCCGCGATATTAAAATGTTCTTACGTTTTTACGCCTTTTACATGAAACAGTCTTTTAATCGGATTATATGAACTTAGAGGGTTGTAAGGATTTTAATGATTATAATTTTGTAAACAAATTGCAAAAAGGTAAGAAAATTTTAATTTTGCGGTATTCTTAGCGTATCCTCCTAAAGCATACATTTCTTTAAAGCCCTTAGATCTTGTTGAAATCGGCCATTATTTCACATTTAAAATTTAGCTTTAAATACTTAAAGTTAGAGCTAGTTTTTCCAATGACTATCAATTTAAAATACGTTCAATTTAGTAGAAGAAATTGTAGAATAATAACACTAAAGGCACTCACTCGGTCTTATTAGCTAAGCAGTCTCACTCGAGTTAGTCGTAGCTCGCGTACATCTCTATGTAGTTGCCGTTGCCTCTGCAACGTTCTGCGACCACTAATTATTTACTCTAAACGCTGATTTCTGAAAGCCTGGCTTCTTAGGGAAGAGATTGCGTACCCAAGTAGGCAGCTGTAGACACAATTTGTCAAAGTGGGGGATTATAGACTTATCCGACACCCAGTGCGAGTGCGGTACGTCTGATCAGACCATGCCCCACCTGCTGGAGTGTCCCAAGTGCCCGTTCACCTGCACCTCAGATGATCTCAAAAATGCCACTGATGCCGCAATAAACGTGGCCACCTACTGGGCTCAAACGATATAGTAAAAAGTGTACGAGTACCATCGACACGAAAAGAAGAAGAAGAAGGGAAGAGTTAAAGCTCATTTTCATGGGTCGATAGGGCTCGCATGCGGGATGCTGGAGATTTTTGTAACGCATGCTATGCCCGCATGCGGGGAACATTTTCATAACTCTAGGTGTCGGACCGAGCATAAAGAATCCAATAAAAAGTAGCGCTAGTGAGTCTCAGCGATCGATTTTCGACTCTCGGCGCTCAGCAGTGCGTTGAAAATTACTTTGCTATTTTATTACGTCCGTGGGCATGTGGATTAGACAATAGGGAATAGTTGCGGTATATGGACAACCTGGACCGTAGGTTTGGCAGTTCTTTTGAAGGCTCATTTTCATTGGGTGTGAGTGTCCGTACGATCTTTACCGACCGATAAATTTTCATTGATTGCTACGCCTGCTACGGAGATGTCCCACAGACGTTGTAGCAAGCGTGTAATAGACTTGTGATTTTCATTAGTTATTACCCCACCTGTTAAATAAATTGCTGCCTCCTAAATTTATACAGCTTTATAGTTAGCTGGCGTGGCGACGTGTCTGATCCGCCATTATGTCTCAGTGAGGTATGGTTCAAGCTTTTATTCGTTGCGTAAAAAGCAATAATGATATTCGACCTGCGTATCTCATTTCTTTTCTACACTAGAATAATAAAGAATACGTCCACTCTCTATTACGATAGAAACTCTGTTATCAAATTTATATATAATTATTAAATCTCTCATTAAACTACCCTCTATAAAAATATCAATACAAACATTTATTGTGCGTACACAACAAGCAGTGGAGGGCATACAATTTTGAATTAGTTACTCTCTATCATATTAGCTCCGAAAGGGTTTAACCATAAATTAAACTGAATAGGTAATGGGTACCAGAGCTTATCCAGGCTTTCAGAAATCACTAGTCAACTAACTAATAACTACCTTCTATCATAATATATGAATATTAAATTGACATCTTCTTTCTTCGTAAATACAGGCCAAAAGTGAAAGATCTGTTGAATCACGAGTTCTTCGGCGAGGACATCGGTCTTCGGCTGGAAATCGTGAGTCGAGACCTGGTCACCACCTCCGACATCACCAAGATACAGTTCCGCTTGAAGATCATCGATCCTAAGAAACGGTAAACATTATTTATATCTCAGTATGTCATAGTCCGGGAGAGCACTATTATATCTTGCTACGTCATAATCCGGGATATGGCATTTTAGGTAGTTACGTTACGCCGAACGTTTGCCATCTTTTTCAATAGATCTTGAATGAACCAAGTTCCTACTAAAATTATAAATGTGAAAGTTTGTGAAGATGCTTGGATGTTTATTACTCTTTCACGCAAAAACTACTGAACGGATGTGGATGAAATTTGGCTCACAAATTTAGTTTATAACCTGAATTAACAGATAGGGTACTTTTTATCCCGGTACCAAGGTCCAGCGGGATAGTTTCCGACTTTAACGCGGGAGAAGCCGCTGGCAAAAGTTCAATAAATTTCATCTTCAAATATCTTCCCCACCAGGTCCTACACCCACAAAGAGAATGAAGCGATCCAATTCGAGTTCGACATGGAGAACGACGACTGTGAAGAAGTCGCCAACGACATGGCGAAGGCAGGTCTCATCATGGAAGAAGACGCCAGGATCGTCTTCAAGCTGCTCAAGTCACAGCTCATCAGTCTTAACAGGTTAGTCACAACACCATCAGTTGGGGTCGGCTTCCAGTCTAACTGGGTGCAGCTGAATACCAGTATTTTACATGGAGAGACTGCCTATCTAGGTAATAAATAGAACGGGCTGGTGACTGCAACTCCTCGTCTGAGCTCGTATTTGCGTAAGGGAGTGCCTACTTGGTAATACGATACCCATGAGTAAACTTCAAGCATTTATTTGAATGATGAGGATGTCAGTATATCGGGGTTCTGACTAGCCGTAACTACCCTCAAAGATACAAAAAAAAAAAAAAAACAGTCAGGATCGACGGTTTAACGTGCTTTCCGATGCACTGTGGGTTCTCGATATAAAAGGATAAGTCATCAATCCACAGACCGCCGCAAGCGTATCTAAAGGTGAACAGGGTACTGCGCGGTTTTTTTTTTTGCAATATTCAGGCCAGTGTGAGATTGTATGTTGATTAAAATATGATTCACGACTGTAACAAATACGGGTTTACATAATTATAATAATTAAAATCATCAATACAATCGTCTAAGTTCAAATAATCCTATTCAATTACTTATTCGCGAAATAGTCATTCAATGGGATTATATGAACTCACCCTCGCTACGAGTGGGTACGAGCAAAGAAAGTGGTAGTGGAACAAACACCAACTAGGATCATGGGGAAATTGGCCAACGTATCAACTTCCATATTCCATGATAAAAATGCCTTGAACCCAGTCCAGAGCGTAGAGATCCAACCTCTCCTCCTACCAAGTAATAACGAAAAGGCTATTGATAATGAGACCAAATATTTCTTTGAAATACTTCTAGTGGTGGCCCAGTGGTAACGGCCGCGAGTTACGAGTTATAAGTCGTAGATTCAAACAAAAGAAAGAAAGAAAGAAACAAAGAAAATACTGTAAGGAAACCGGCATTAGAACCAAAAATTTTAAGACACGTGACCTCCACCACCCTGCAGAGGGTTGGGTTGTATTTGCGATTATAATTCTGTATATATAATAATATATTCCACAACTATCACACAACGCCATCTAGTCCCAAGCTAAGCAGAGCTTGTGTTATGGGTACTAGACAACTGATAAACATACTTATATATTTCTAAATACATACATATTATAGATAAATTACACCCAGACACAGAACAAATGATCGTGCTCATCACACAAACATTTGTCCTGGGTGGGAATCGAACCCACGACCTCCGGCATAGCAGTCAGGGTCGCTAACCACTAGACCAACAGGTCTGTCTACAACAGGTGTGTCTATATACATACGCATTCCCATTTCTTCCCGTGGATGTCGTAAAAGGCTACTAAGGGACTTACTAGAGAATGGGAAGCAGCGTTATCTATGCATTTTATTACCATACTGCGATCGCCAACCCGCCTGCCAAACGTGTCTATTATGGCAAACAGCACAGAACCGAAGTGGCTGTGCTTGGGGGAGGCCTATGTCCAGAGATGATGAAATATATACATACGTCTTACGGTCGTTAATCATATATTATGTTTATTCAACATAAAGCCAATATTGACCTGCAAATTGCAAAAAATTAAGATAATTGTGGCGTTCCGCGCATAAAGGTACCAGTAGCGAGGTAATGAGTTAAGGCCGGATGTAGAATCTAGAAGAGTCCCTTTATTATGCTGATTAAAAAAAAAAAAAAACAATTAAATCTTAATATATTTTTTTGTAACAGACATCCAAAATTGAAATTCTGAAATAACTAGTTTCTAGAAAATAGAGTTTGGAAGTTAAGGTTACAAAAAAACCGGCCAAGTGCGAGTCGGACTCGCGCACCGAGGGTTCCGTACAAACCTGCAGGTCATCATCATCATCATTCGTCATCATCGTTTATGAAATTAAATGTTTTTTTTTTAATTTTTATATTTGAGTTGACTGAATGAAAGGTAAATTGTGGTTTACGATTTATGACGTATTAAAAAAAAACTACTTACTAGATCTCGTTCAAACCAATTTTCGTTGGTAGTTTTCATGGTAATGTACATCATATATTTTTTTTAGTTTTATCATTCCCTTATTTTAGAAGTTACGGGGGGGGGGGGACACACATTTTACCACTTTGGAAGTGTCTCTCGCGCAAACTATTCAGTTTAGAAAAAAATGATATTAGAAACCTCAATTTCATTTTTAAAGACCTATCCATAGATACCCCACACGTAAGGGTTTGATTAAAAATTTTTTTTGTGTTTCAGTTCTATGTATGGGGAACCCCAAATATTATTGTTTTAAAAAAAAATGATATTAGAAACCTCAATATCATTTTTGAAGACCTATCCATAGATACCCCACACGTATGGGTTTGATGAAAAAAAATTTTTTGAGTTTCAATTCTATGTATGGGGAACCCCAAATATTATTGCTTTTTTTCTATTTTTGTGTGAAAATCTTAATGCGGTTCACTGAATACATCCACTTACCAAGTTTCAATAGCACAGCTCTTATAGTTTCGGAGAAAAGTGGCTGTGACATACTCGGACAGACAGACAGACAGACAGACAGACAGACAGACATGGCGAATCTATAAGGGTTCCGTTTTTTGCCATTTGGCAACGGAACCCTAAAAACAATGTTCTACTCGTTTGTTACATAGATTTTTCCACATAGATCCCAAAACATTATATGCATCAATGTATCACTAACATAACCGATACTGTACTGCCAATATGCAAATAGTATTAAAATTCAAAAACTCAGCATAATAATTATGAAAATATCGACATTTTATAAGACCTACCGTAATCTGGCAACTTTTATTAAATATTTACTAAAAAAAAAAATTTGCTTAGAAATGTTGTCTGTAGATATTAATTGTATCAAATTGTAGCAAATTTGTTGTAGAACAATAATCAGTAAAAATCACTAAATGCCATATTTTCACTCGATTTTACAAAAACGCAAATAACTCGGACACCAAATGCCGACATCTGGTACCTTTATGCGCGGAACGCCACAATTTGAGTTTCGCGGACTTCCCCGGCACTTGAACCCTTAAACCCTCAAAGCAATTTCATTTGCAGTCAGGATGTATACGATCCCGGAGTGAAAAACAGTGACGTAAACTTTACCCAAGAAACGATCAACAAACAATGTGGAGCGCAATATGGGCTAGTTCTTGCACCTTTTACAGTAAAACTATAACTTATTGTAGACGTAACACACTTTGATTTGCAATTAAAAACTTTATTCTCATGTGATATAGTTCAGTTTCGATTGAAACAATAAGTATGACAGTCTGAGTAGTTTGAGTCATTGTAAAATAGACGTAGTTTTCATGCTGTTGAAGATGATATTTGTCTACGGTGTAGTATTTGTGTAGTCTTATGTCTAAAAGCCATCTGTTGGAGTTTTGTAGAAGTAAAGTAAATCTAAATACCTAAGAATCAAATAGAAGAAGGTGTGGTACCCTTACTGCTAATAACTACTAACTGCAATCCAAAACCAGTCTAATAATGACATTTTTGCCCTTAAATAGTTCTGCTAATATTATTAATGTAGAAGTTTGTGACAGCAAACAAACAGCAATACATCCTATTGCTGTTTGTTACTCTTTCTCGCAAAAACTACTGAACGGATTTGGATGAAATTTGGAACACAGATAGTTTATAACTTGTTTTAATACATAGGGTACTTTTTATCCTGGTACATCGGGATAGTTTTCAAACTCCACTCGGGCAAAGCCGCTGGCAAAAGCTAGTATATAAAATAATCTTAAAGAGGGTAGTGCTGGGAAGCCCGCTAAATTGCAGGTCAGAGTCAGGTTGTATGCTGAACAAAATATGATTCGAGACCATGAAACGTTTGTATTTACAGAATCTCTTTAGCTATTTCGTGAAAAAGTAATTCAGTGGGATTAAATGAACTTGGAGCGATTTATTCATGATTTTGATTCACGGAGCAAATACAAAGAGGAGTCGGCCTAAACAACTGTGCACTGTGATTTTCAACTAGGTCCTGACGTCATCAAGTAGGCGTGGCCTTAGTCAGTGTATTGTTGGCGTTCGTCCTGTGCACAACTAAGTAAAAGTTCAGTATATTCGCGCTAGACAAAAACAAGAATGAAGTGTTGTGTTTTATCTTGTAAAAACTACTCGGATAGACGTTCTGATGCTATGAATGGTATCAAATTTCATTTGTAAGTAATTTTAAACGTAATTTATAAAAATTCTTCTAGAAAAATGTCATAACTTCGGTGTTTCCAAATATAATTCTACCCGACATTAGATGGCGACACTTTGTGATATGGGTACTAAAATTAATTAGGCACGTAGAGCTCAGTGTTAATATATTTTAATAATTATATGTACTGAAATTTATTCAACATTAATTCCCAAAAACCTTCCAATCGCCTAAATATTATTTTTGTAGTTTTTTTTCATCATTTTGTCAACAGGCCGCCATCTATCGTCAACCATGAACAACAAACAAGATTATAAAAATAAACAGGGCCGTAATCAAATTCCATCCGCTCGCGGGCCGCTTTCGCTCTCGGTAAGCTCCATTGCGTCCTAAACAAGCGTAGTAAACTGTCGCTTCAGTGTAAGAAGCGCATTTACCTCGCTTGTATTAGGCCCATCATGACGTATGCAAGCACCGTGTTTGCACATACTAAACCCCGATTTATCCATAGGATGCAGACCCTCCAAAACCGTTTTCTCCGACAAGCCACAGGTGCGCCTTGGTATGTCAGGAATATCAATCTCCATTTAGATCTCAGGATCCCTACGATCCAGCAGTTCACGAAACGCGCTTCGAAGCGTTTCTTCGATAAAGCAGTGACCCACCGCAACCCTCTGGTTGTCGCGGCAGCTAGCTATACCCCCTCCCGTATCAGTAAAGTCCGCCGTCCGCGGCACATTCTCAGCGAACCCGATGATCCCACTACTCTCCTCCAGGAGAGTCGAAAAGAGACCAGTACAGTGAGAACAACACACAAACACAAACCGTACCGACCTCGCCGCCGAGGTCCGTCGTCGCGACCCCGACTTAATAGTCCCTCCCGACCCTTGCATGAGCCAGCCCGCGATGCTGCGCCTGTAGCTTCAAATTAGCCCCTAAATAATTTAACCCAGATCCAGCATGTCCCTTGCTGCCCTCCCCCAGTGATCGCCTAAGCCGAGGTGCGAACCCCCCTCGGGGTTACCCTTAGGACTTTCGCTTTAGTTTTAATTTTTACTATGGCCCGGCTGGAGGTCTAAAAAGTTTAACTTTTTAGAAATCGCCGGGCGAAAATCCGTTTAAGTAGTCTGAATCTTTTCAGATTAACTACGAGATGTCCTTCAAAAAAAAAAAAAAAGTCAAATTCTAATTATAAATGGAAAGTCAAAAGTCGGGAGTCTATAGCGGACTCCCGGCCACCGTAGGCAATGGGTAGTTCGCCGCCCGGTAAGGACCAGGCTCGGGTCGACGGCGCGTAGTGTTCCACGCGCGCCTCAAAGAGATGTCAGCAGCACTGAAGGGGTCTGCCAGGACCGATGCCTGCCAGGGTCGCGAGATTGTTCGAAAGAGATACCGTGACCCTGGCACATGGGCAACTGAAGGAACACGGGTGGGTTTTAGTCAGTAAAAGTCTGACACGCCCTCAGAGCGGGAGAAATCATTTGATAATTTCCCATCCAAAAAAAAAGAGATTTTTTATTTCAAAAGAGTTTGTCATTGTGAGAAATCGACATTTTGAGAAACTGACATTATGCTGATTGGACATTCTAAGAAGTTGACATTCTGAGAAGTGGACATTTTGCGTCTGGTTGCAATTTTAAGACTTTGGCAGTATGCGATGATACAATCGTGTTAGGTCCAGTAGCAACATTATAACAAGCGTGTTCTCGGACAGGTGGGTCTCTCCACTGCTTTGCCACTGGATATGTTTACATATTGCATTGTGAGCAGCGGAAAGGGCTTCCCGGTTCTTATTATTTTAATCGCTATATTTGGTGTGTTCTTTTTGCTTTGTTGTTTTATTGTTGATGTCAATTTGAATTTAGTTGAATATAAAATGTGTTTCTTTTTTTATTTGTGTGTGAAATATAGATGTTTTGAAAAATAAATGTTGTATGTTTAATGCTTGTCATTTAAAAATAAGAGACACATTGATTAGCTTTTTTTCGTCTTGCATCAAAAATATTTTTATTCTAAAATTATTGTTTTTCGTAAAAAAACACGTATTAAGATAAGTAAAAAACAGGGTACTCCTTGGTACGCAAATTCTGAGTACGACCCTGTTGCCTCCTGCACGTAGTGACATCTAGTATGAGATAGATAAATAACTACAAAAGCAAAATTGACGGTACGAGCTCCTAGTTTTGCTATTAACCGGTAGATGGAAAATAAAGAAGTGGGCGGGATCTAACACCCCGCACCCCGCAAAATGTCACGCGTTGTTTCTTTGGAAAATCTAATTACAACATCTCCTCTTTGTATTTGCTCCGTGTTTTGATTATTTAAAGCCACATTTGTTACGGTCGCGAATCATATTTTAATCAACATAGAACTGCACCCTAATTGCGAAACGCACAATTTATCAGAATCTGAATGGGATTGAAGATTATTTCTAAACCATTGCGTCATTTGTTCTAATAAATTGTCGGCTCAGCAACGTTAATAACGCAATGAATGTTTTTTACCTATCAATATTAAACCAATTCCTACCGATAAAAAGTTCCGCAATTACCCCTCTAATCTACAAATTTCAAAAACTTTTGAATAATTGAATTTTGCGGACTACCTTAGGGCAAGTTCACCAAGTTTACAATATAATCATCATCATTAGCAGCATATAATGTTCCCACTACTAGGACACAGGCCTCCTCTCAGCCCTGCCAGGGTCGCGAGATTTGTTCGAAAGAGTAACCGTGATCCTGGTATATAGGCAACTGAAGGAACACGGGCGGGTTTTAGTTAGTAAATTCTGACATGCCCCACTCCACCCAGAGCGGGAGACGTCATTTGATGATTACCAGAGGTCGGAGAAGGAAGATTGATTTTACGTACTCGCATCATGAATAATCATAGAAATCATAACAAGGATAAGCCTTTTTTCCAGGATTTCATTTTGGTACTTACGGGATTGAATCAAATATTGTGAAAGTAAGGATTTTTAAACTAGGTACTACATTAGAAATTTATAGAATGCGATAGATAAACTTTAAAATTGTTTTTTTTTTTTTACTGTAGAAGGCCGGTCTCCTATATAGTACTATTAAAAAGACAGCAAAAGGATAAACATTTCTTATTCATATTGATGTATTCCTTATTCTACACATACGTGCCAGTTCATTGATCCCATTTCAATCTACCTACTCCGACCTCTGATGATTACCCACCCACAAAAAAAAAAGAAAAAAAAAAGCCTCCTCTCTGTGAGGGACAGTGGGCCAATAAGCCACCACGCGAGCCCAGTGCTGATTGGAGGATGTCACATGTGTTTACATTTTTGGTTCTAAGCCATGCCGATTTCCTCACGATATTTTCCTCCAGCGTTGTGAGAACAGTGGCGATGAAATAATTTATTCAAAGTAAAAGTGCCTGCTTGAGTTCGAACCTGCGACTGCTCTTCGTACAATGAGCTTTTAAAGGGAAAATTGGCAGTGCAATAATGGTTATTGTCAGGCCCATATCGAGCCATAGACGTTTACGAAGCCGCCATGTAGATAAGTATTGACGTAGGAGTAACTACATATCAGTAACCACATGTCTATTATCTTATTTAGAACAAAAACATAATAGATAATAAACAGTTTTACGACTGCTCTCAGATCGATGAGCCATGAAACTGTCATTGATAAGGTTAGCGTAATAGAACTAGCATGAATGAGTGATTTCATAAAATTCCAAGTCATTCGCGGAAATAATCTAGAAGAAACTAAAGACACTTTCCTTTTATTAAAAGCGAATACTATAAGACTTGCATTCGTGTCTTTTCCTGCATATTAATTTGGATTTATAGACTGATATTACAAACATACATTGTCAGACGTATTTTTTATTCCATGGATAAAAGATATGCATCTGACTTGTTCTGACTTCTGGTTCCTTGTGGTTGTGGACGTAAAGAATAGCACGATTCCATTTCTTCCCGTGGGTGTCGTTGAAAACGACTATACCTACTAGAGAATGGGCAGCAGCGTTCTTTATGCATCTTAACACCATACTGCGGTCGCAAATCTGCCTACCAAGCGTACCAATTATAGCAAACACGACATAAACTGGACTGTCCAGCATCGGACGTCTTTCGGTTGAAGTGATGATGGTAATCTGACTTCAAAGAATTTGACTGAAAAGGTAAAATGTACTGAACTGCAGACTTACTAATTTTAAACACCAATGCGCTTAGGTGGACATACATGTAAGCTAGAATCTAGGTCATTTAAGTGATATTCAAGCTCAATAAAACATGTGAATTTATTTGTGCTAAAATGGCGATTTCTCGATTCAGTGCGCCCAGACAAAGGTAGTCGTTAATGGGTCCTATTGTTGCTATATCGATCCGATCGTAGACGTGATAACTAATATCTTAATCGCGATCCCGATCTTGCTTAGACATACATCTAGACATATAAATAAAATTGGAGTGTCTGTTTGTAATATTAAGATAACCACTTTTTACAAAACAACATTTTTTACAATTTTTGTCTGCCTGTTTGTTCCGGCTAATCTCTTAAATGGCTGGACCGATTTTGACGGGACTTTCACTGGCAGATAGTTGATGTAACAAGGAGTAACTTAGGCTACTTTTATTTTAGAAAAAAATAAATAGGATCTCACGAAAAAAAATAAAACGAATGAAAAACTTTTTTGTTAAATACCACGCGGACGAAGTCGCGGGTAGCAGCTAGTTTGTAATACAATCGATAGATGGACTGACAGACTGCAGACCGCTCTCAGACATGCCTTTTTTTGGGTGGGAAATCATCAAATGACGTCTCCAGCTCTGGGTAGAGCAGAAGGGCGTGTCAGACTTTTACTGACTAAAACCCACTCATGATCCTTCAGTTGCCTTTGCCAGGGCCACGGTAACTGTTTCGAACAATTCCACGACCCTGGCAGGATCTCAGACATGCCTACACCTTCGTTCTGTGCGTGAAGATATGTGCTCTATCTGAGCACGTATTTGTAAATGTTGAAGCAAAATTGTAGGTTCTGTGGAACTGAATAAACGATACCAAAAAGTCATTACCTAATACACGCTTTCATGAACATTATAAAACACCTAAATAATCGCCTAAATAAAAATTTCGTACTAGGTGAGCACTGGTCGCCGCGGTCACGGCCCTGAGTGGTTAGTCGTGGGTTGAAATTCGAGCCCAGGCGAGCACTTTGTGTAAACAATTTCATCACCACTGCTTTCAAAACGGTGAAGGAAAACATCGTGAGGAAACCGGCTTGTCCTAGAACCAAAACTGCCAGGGTCGCGAGATTTGTTCAATTCAATTTCAATTCAATTCAATTTATTTCAGAAACAATTTACATTGTGTGTGAAAACATAATAAATAAAAAAACAAACTCATTAAAATTATAAACTAACACATACAATAAAATCATGAAAACTATAAATAAAAAAAATAAAAATTCAATACAATAAAAAATTCAATGTCATTACAGCTGCTATTACATTATTAATATTACCCATTCTCACATTAACTAATATAAAAAATTTAAAACCTGGATATGTCATCGTCTATCGAATACATACATTTCTCCAATAGGAACACTTTGAGTTTTGATTTAAATGAGCTCTTGTAAATTAAAGTTTTTAAGTCCAATGGCAACCT
This sequence comes from Aporophyla nigra, assembly GCA_947507805.1. Lineage (NCBI taxonomy): Eukaryota > Metazoa > Arthropoda > Insecta > Lepidoptera > Noctuidae > Aporophyla > Aporophyla nigra. Next base: position 13,822,175 of record OX382316.1, on the reverse strand, counting down.
GTTAAAAATCCGCAATGCTTGATATTGAGGACTATGTTGAACAATGTTAAGTTGGGGTTTTATTTTGTTTTTAAAATCTTTCCTGCGCGTACTCTCCCTCAACTGTCTCTCCTCATCTGTTTCAAAATTATGCAGATATTTTTTGAAATTCACTAACAATACTAAAATATAGAGGCTGGGCACAGTAAGAATTTTTAAATTGATAAAATGTGGCCTACAGCTGTTCGAAAGTGTTACCGTTGGCCCAGACATATAGGCAACTGAAGGAACACGGGTGGGTTTGAGTCAGTAAAAGTCTGACACGCCGTTCCGCTCCGCCCAGAGCGGGAGACGTCATTTGATGATTTCCCACCCACAAAAAAAAAGAACTAAAATTCGAAGGCATGTGACACCTGCCAACCCGCACTGGGCCCGCGCAGTAGAGTACAGCTTCAACTCCCTCTCGACGAGAAGAGGTCTGTATCCCAGCACTGGGAACAATATAGGCCGATTATGATTGATTGGTGTGAAATATTACATTTAAAGTGTTTAAAAAATTCATTACTCGAATAAAAATAGCACTTATCAAGGAATAAGTCTAAAAACAGTTTCTTTTTTACACGCTTTATATTAGCTTCACTTGTATGTTTGTATATTTGTATGTTTGTATATTTGTATGTTTGTTTGTAACCGACTCCTTATAGCGCGATTTTGACCCACTTTAGACGACCAGATTTCATTCAAACTTTGCACAACTGTCAAGGACCGATGAGAATGCAATAATTTATAAATTTGTGCCATTATCCTTGCCAGGGTTACCAGGACAGCAAAAAAAACTGTCTTCGAAAACTACGGTGACATACGTCACAAACTACGCTGACATACGTCTCAAAATTCGAAATACCCTAAAAAATAGAAAATAAATAATAGTTTAAAAAAACTAAAAAACACGCTTCCATTGAAAACAAACTAAAAACTACAAAATAATGAAAAAAAAAGCGTGGGGTGCTTTTTAAGGTATTTTTTTATTGATATCAGGCACCCCACGCTTTTTCTTTTTCAATGGAAGCGTGTTTTTTAGTTTTTTAAACTATTATTTTTAATATTTGGGTACACTACTATAGATATATAGCCCTATCAGTCGAAGAATCAGGATGTTCGCACAATATTATGTAAATACCGAGTGCCCTACATTCCGCTCCAAGGCACGTATACAAACCTCGTTAAGGACGTTGTGTGCAGTTAAACACGCAACGTGTGAGATTCCATCACGCTCCGAATCCCCGCATTGGTATGCGTCCGATAAAAATGCTTTTCGCCCAATAAATAATGAATATCTTAAATATCTTAGGACAACCAACACACCGTTATCTGATCCCAAACTAGGCAGAGCCTGTACTATGGTAACCAGACAACTGATAAACATACTTATATATTTCTAAATACATATACATATTATAGATAAATTACACCCAGACACAACAAATGATTGTGGTCATCACAAAAAGATTTGTCCTGGGTGGAAATCGAACCTACGACCTCAGTCTTAGCAGTCAATGTCACTAACCACTAGACTAACAGGCCAGTCAAATATACACAGGCGCGGTCCGAGGGGGGGGAGTCTTAGGGGTCATGACCCCCCCCCCCAAAGACAGTCATGCTGTCGAAACCCTGAACGATTTGCCTGTCTTACTATCTTAAAATTGTTCTCACTTGAGCCACGGAGACTCCGATGGACATTTGCAAAAAGATTATAACCCGGGACATCATGCTGATCAGTAGCGCTTGCGACTGCTAGACCAAAGAGGATGTACCTTCCTAGAAATATTCTTCAGTACTCATGGTGACCCACCCCAAAATGTTAGGCTGCGACCGCGCCTGAATATACATACATACATGCATACATAAAATCACGCCTTTTTCCCATGGGGGTAGGCAGAAACTACGGATCGCCACCTGCTACGATCCTTACATACTCCTTTTGCCTCGTTTAAGTTCATACATCTGGTCATACACTCACGCCGGTTACTAATGCTACGCACCTGACCCTTCTGAAGAACATCACCAATAAGGTCACTATATGTTCTCCTAGGGCGTCCAATAATTCTTTCGATTTTCAGGTTTTTTTTTTGTCAGGATATCTGACCTAAATGAAAAGGTTTGCCCGTGTGGAAAACGTTTCAAATACCGGGATCTATTTCAAATTTACACTAGCTTCGGTACCAAAGTCACGTTTGCAGGGACGTAAAACTATGTCGATGGAATTTTGTCGCGCACTGTAACTTCAACTTACTCCTTAGTGTCGAGAGTTTAAAATCGAACAGTGTGTTTTATTGGGGATGCCTCTGTTGGATTCTAAATGCTCGGTTCAGCACCGAAAGTCGCAAATCCATTGCGCGATAAAATTCCACCGCGATATTTTTACACCCGCGCAAACGTGGTCCTTCATTAACCAGTTAGCGAGTTATTTTGGCTGAAAGCCCCTAGTGCGCCAGACACACATGTGGTATCGCCAGTCGTGGAGGTTATTTATCAATTTTTGACAGCGGCATCGCCCTCGTATTATTCATATAAACCTTCCTCTTGAATCGCTCTCTTTTAATGTAAACCGCATTAAATTCCGTTGTGTAGTTTAAAAGATCTTAGCGTACAGACGCGGGGAGCCACTTTGTTTTATACTTTGTAAAGATTTAACCCCATATTTTAACTCAAGGATAAAAAACCTAATGACATAATTTTGACTTTAGTTCAGTCGTGAGGAATACAGTTCACATTACTTTCAATACACTTTTTACCCGGCTTCAAGAAAAGGTGGAGGTTATCCACAGAACAAAGAATACAGAGAAGTGCCCCTACACTGGCTAAGCACGGGAACCAGTGTCGCCAAACTCACACATTTGCATATCAAATTGTCCATTACACACATAAAAAACAGTGATATGATTGGCTACAAATTACACACGCAACTTTTACAAATCATCTTCGTATTGGTTTCAAAAATTAAGCCGTATTACAACGCATGAAAGTTGTTATTATTTGACATGACACACACAATAAAGACGTTTTTCGTTTAAAAACTTTAGATAGACAAATTTACAACGAGTTCAGCAACTCAATGCTAGATGGCGCTGTAATCAATTCATTCGATTTAGAACGCTAGCTCCTTTGAAATAGATGTCATATTCACATGCACTTGTAATCGCTTTTAGTAAATACCAAAAAAAAATTTTAGAGATGTAGACATATATCGATATTTTAATATTGACGTTGCGTAATTTATTCGGGTGAGCAATGTAAGAATTTGTTAACATCATACAAATGTTTAATAACGGAAAAGGTTGATTATCGTTAAAATATCAATGTTAAAGAGGTATTTGTATGTTTGGATATAGGGGGTAATGTTATTTTCATAAAACGCGGGCGAAACCGCTGACAGAAGCTAACGATAAATGAAATGATAACAGATAGTACTAAAAATATTTACTGACCTTGAAATAACACATATTTATTTAATTTCCGTTTTGATAATTTTATGTTTAATTTTAATAGGTGATGAAATCGTATATTAATATATTTTGCCGTGATAGCTTTCATTAAGTCAGTAATATGATTAGACGTAAGAAATTCCCCTAATTGATGATAGCTTATGTTTTGGAATATCGATGACCCAATAAACTGGCGCATTATTTTAGCCATGATATAATCTTTATTGAATATGTGACCGTCTTTTAAAATATTTCGGACATCTGACATATCTTAATCACAGATTCTGATGGGTATAATAATCCCCCTCTATCCTTAGCTATAATAAATCTATGTAATGATTGTTTTTTTTCTGTTACTAAAGCACAAACGCAAATATCACACTTAATTTTTTTTAATCAACTGTCTTATTTTATAACCAGCCATGTGAGCTATTGATTCCTTACTAAAATCAGACAAAATTATCGATACCGACCTACTTTACGGATGTGTCTCATCCCTAATCGAGTAGCGTCGAAGTTACTAGAATTTTGGTTATGATTTTCCAGATGACGACTACGTGCATTAAGACTTTGTGTGCCAATGAATATAAGGTTGTTTATAGTTTGCATTGAAGTCATAACATGTGGTATTGCAATTAAAATCAATTATATTAAAAATTAACAAAGTTTAGTGCTTACTGATGATAGGATACACCTCCACAAGATACATTTTTTTTTTCTGCTTTCGTTTTTGCAGGTCAAAACCGCACAACAAGACATAATTTGTAATATTTCGCGTATTTCTGCGACAACCAATCGCGACAAGTATCTGACGGCGAATAAGCTAAATGCTGCGCATCTGCGCTAAATGTTGACACGCGCGCGATATCTGAGGGGCACTTCCTCTAGTTTTCTTTATTCCGTGAGGTTATCCATTCGATATTTTGTTTGTTAACTTTTAGAATTTTGAAATAACATCGTTTTGATGAAATTCTTTGGTATCAAAGGGTATAATTACCGAGTTGTAGTTCTGATTAGTATTCTTTGAGTAAGCTTCAATAATACGTTTTTTTTTTTTCAAACATAAAATCTCATTACATGTATGAACTTAAACGAGACAAAAGGAGTGTGTAAGGATCGTAACAGGTGGCGTTCTGTAGTGTCTGCCTACCCCCTTTTTTTTGGATGGGAAACCATCAAATGACGTCTTCCGCTCTGGGCGGAGCGGGAGGGCGTGTCAGACTTTTATTGACTAAAACCCACCCGTGTTCCTTCAGTTGCCCATGTGCCTGGGTCACGGTACCTATCTCTTTCGAACAATCTCGCGACCCTGGCAGTCTGCCTACCCTTATGGGAAAAAGGCGTGAGTCTATGTATGTGCAAAATCTCAGTGGATTGGTTGCTAGTTAATTCTGTATCACAAATTCGGTCAGTTATTTCATCAATGAAACAGAAGAATTATAATCCAGTGTATATGTTCCCGTAAGTATGTCTGTTCTCACCAAAATAACTTTAACATTCATCATCTACGTCCAAAGCCCCGCAAATTCTAATAATAACACAAAGAAATCACAGCGGCAAATCACAAAGACTAATCGATATAAAAACAAAAGTATTTCACGAACGATTATAGCTACGAATAATTCTTGAAAACGTGAAACGGCATTGAACGGAACCGATTATTTCGGAGACATCGGCCCGATGACGAACGAATGTTCGTCACGCGATCCTAAGAATCTAGCTGGCTGGATATAGGCATTTTGTTTCGTTCAGATTTACATAATAAGAAAACTACAGATATTTTTGTACTTTGTACGCTGTTAGCTTAGTGGTTAGGTTAAAATATTCAGGTTCGGTTCGGTTCGGTTTATTCGGTTCGGGTTTATCTGTTTTTTTTTTTTTTCACGTATTTAAAGAAGATAAAAACCGTCAAGTGCGAGTCGAATTTGCACACGAAGAGTTCCGTGCTGTCGACCAAAATTTAAAACTACATTTTTTAAACCCGTGTCTTGTATCTTTATTTATTTTTTTATAGCGTCTATATAAATACATGCCGAAAAATTTTACTGTCTACCGATTACGCTTCTTGAGATATAGCCAGCTGACAGACGGACGGACGGACAGCATAGGTTTAGTAACAAGGTTAATCTAGGATTTTACAGACCTCAGTAGGGGATCGCGGAAAACATATTGGTTACCGGGGTGGTTTTAGTCAGTATGAGTCTGACAGACCCCTCCGCCCACCCCAGGGGGGAGGACATCCATGAGGATTTCCAACTCGAGATAAAAAAAGGATGTTACAGATCTACCAAGCCGATCCGCTCTAGGCCGGGCTTATTTTATTTTTAAGACTTTCATGTTTCGGTATTTTTTTCGATTTTAGTAATGACTAGCTTCTGCCCGCGACTTCGTCCGTCTCAAAATTTTGCTCCTGTGACTCTTCCCGTTGCATCAAATTGCCTGCCAGTTTTCGTCCATTTTTCGTTGCTGCTTTTGATCGTAGCGTGATGTTATATAGTCTATAGCCTTCCTCAATGAATAGGCTACCCAGCACAGTTTTTTTTTTTCAATTCGGACCAGTTGTTCCTGAGATTACCGCGTTCAACCAAACAAACAATCAAACAAACTCTTCAGCTTTATAATATTAGTATAGATTGAGAAGTATTCTCAAGCAGTAGAGGCAACGGAGGTATGACTATGGCAAGTTGGTATACACAAACCCATCTTCCTTCTGTTTGTATCCCAAATAAAATCCGCAGGCGTTTGCTGGGTGATCGCAGCAATCATTTTGACTAGTTCTAATAACCAGAGTAACAAACAATTCATAATGCGGACAAGGTCGCATATTTAGTTTAACTCAAATAATCGCTATAAATAATACTCATAAAAAATGTAAAAGATAAAAAAAAATGCAGTTATTAAATACGATATGATAATTTCCACTTCTCAAATGCACAATTTTACCCTCAAGGATGAAGACCCCATACAACTTTTTGATATTATCTTTAACCAATATTGAACGGTAATGTGGCGGCTAATCTGGCTTAACTAATTTTTAACTACTTAAATACTTGAGTATGCGTGATTGGCTCTCCGACGCATACAAACGATCAAATGTACGCTCGAATGCGTCTTGTAATTACTATGACGCAATAGTGCACTACTATTGTGCACTAAAGGCCGTTAGACATTGTTGCTGTTACTGAATATTTATCTGAGGTTAATTAAAGTACTAGTTCTAGACTCTCCGATTAATCTACCTAGCCTTTTCCAACTATGTTTGGGTCGACTACCGGTCTAACCGGATTCAGCTGAATATCCCTTTTTTTACATGGAGCGACTGCCTATCTGACCTCCGCAACCCAGTAATTGGGTAATACCCCTTTCAGACTTTCGGGCTCCTGACGATCCGTAACGTCAGTTAAAGATCCAAGAATGGAATCCGGGACCAACAGATTTACGAGTTTGCCGAGACACGGAGGAGCTAGCTCTAGTCTTCATGAGTCATTTACTTAGCTTAACGCAGACTTCTGCTGGACATGGTCTCTCTTGAGACCAGGTTCTTCACATCCAAACCAGCCCGCCTTTTTAACCGACTACGACAAAACCAAAGGAGGGTTATTATTTTAACTGGCAATGTATGTATTTAACGTCGCCTTCACTAGTGGTGATACTAAAATGTACACCCTCCATCCCCGCTAGGCACAAATATTTTACCAGTGACTAATATTTTAAGCGTGGTAACTACGATATAACCTGTTCTCATTCAAAGTTAACGCATTTATTTCAATTAGGCCCAAAAAAAGCAACGTCAACTGTTACATGACAAAGAAATGATTCTAGTTGCCCCTTCCAAAAGGTAGATTCGTATGGAGAAGAATGGGCAAGAAACTCCACCGTTACTCTTTTAAAATAGTTGTATTTGTATACAATATTTATACAATTATATGTATGTGAAGACGATGCACCTACAATAAAAATTACCATACCACAACAAGTAAAAGAACTGAAAATGAAGCAATAAGAGATAAATTAATTATATCTCATTAAGTTCGTGCCTATGGATACTAGAGAAAAATATTTTTATCTCTTCATCTTCTTATCGTGTCGATGGTTCCTTCTTCGATGTTTCTTATTGTTTGATCCCTGTAGCTTGGCGTTATTGGTATTCTTTAGGTCATCTAAGGTCATCCAACGGGCAATGCAGATACAATATTTTTATCTCTAAAAGAAGTGTATACATACGATGACTGAAGACAATATAGGCGTGGTTTTTGACAATAATCATGCGCAATGTCTGGGTAGCTGAAACTTCCTGGAATTCCAATATGACATGTGCCTTAATCTGTCTCGTAATATTTTTTGCTTTGCATTTTAATCAGATTAAAATATGATTACATATACTAATGATAACACATAGCTTTACTTGCAATCTATTTGGTTACCTCAGTATGAAAACTGAGCACTGAACTGTTCCATCATTTTCTCTGACTGAGCCATGTCTAAACAATTGTTGGGGTCGGCTTCCAGTCTAACCGTATTTAGCTGACCTCTACAACCTAGTTAATAGGTAACATGATACGCCTTGGTTGACAGACTTTCGGGATTCTGACGACCCGTAACGACTGTCAAAGTTCCCCGAATAACAGCCGGTAACAGTGGCTTTTTTTTTTTGGATGTGAAATCATCAAATGACTTCTCCCGCTCTGGGCGGAGCGGGAGGGCATGTCAGACTTTTACTGACTAAAACCCACCCGTGTTCCTTCAGTTGCCCATGTGCCAGGGTCACGGCATCTCTTTCGAACAATCTCGCGACCCTGGCAGGCATCGGTCCTAGCAGACCCCTTCAGTTTTGCTGACATCTCTTTGAGGCGCGCGTGGAACACTACGCGCCGTCGATCCGAGCTTGGTCCTTACCGGGCGGCGAGCTACCGGCGGCGCCTTCGGTGGCCGGGAGTCAGCTATCGACTCCCGACGCCCGGAGCATCTCCTCCTGCGGCGGCTAGGAACGCGAGGACGCAGAGACTGCCACTCCCTCACGCGCCCCGCCTCCTCCTTCGCGAGCATTACTGTTTCGCAGAAGGAGGTGACGGCTTACCATGCCCTCTCGCTCCGTGCCATGGCTCGCACCAGGCCGGACGCGAGAGGTCGCCGCCGGGTAACAGTGGCTTAATGTGCTTTCCGAGGGACGGAGGGGTCTCGGTATATCATTTATCCACGGACCGACCGCGGCAAGCGTCGCTTAACCTGATCGATTGACTCCTGCAATTGTTTACTTAGCCACGAGACCCTCCTAATTGCGTAATACACTATAATTAATTACAATCTAAATCATTTGGATGGATATTGTTTATCCATTTCTTCATAATTCAACAACGTAAATAACGCAATTAATGTTGTTGAACAGCCAAAATGAAAGTAATTCCTGGTACCGTGTCACGATATTACCCCGCGGCTTAGGTCATTTTTTTTTTAACTTTTCAAATTCATTTTATTAAACTTTCACATAGTTTACAGACATACAAGTAGCATATGATATGAGATACTAAGCCGCAGAAGACTTAATTTAGATTTAACAGCGGGTCCCAAACTAGGCACAGTCTGTATCTTGGTGACCCAAAGATACAGGGTCTTAAAATAAAAAAAGTTATACACTTACAAAGATACAGGGTCTTAAAATAAAAAAAAGTTATACACTTACAAAGATACAGGGTCTTAAAATAAAAAAAGTTATACTTACAAAGCTAAGTTCTTCGTGAGGTCTTTGCTACTAAGGTCAATGTATCCTAATCTCTGTTTACTTAACATTTAAAAGACCAACATGGCCGCTAAATTAAAATAGAAAACGTTCGCAAATTAAAAGATAACGGTCCCGTTCAAGGTTGAGATAATATTTATCTTTATCAGCTATATTTATGCAAAGGTCACAGTATTGTGGGAATCGTTATGTATTCCAAGTCTAAATTGTAGTTAAATAAGCTGTATTGTTAGTTAAGGTTTGGGTAAAATTAGGCACCAATTTAGGTCTACATTTTTGTTTTATTGTCGTTTTAATGAAGGTCTATTACTGGGTGGACCAATAACCTTGTAAAGGGCGCAGGAATCCGCTGGATGCGTGAAGCCCAGAACCAGTCAAAGTGGCGGTGTTTGTGGGAGGCCTAAGTCCAGCAGTGGACGTGTTTCGGCTGTAATGATGATGATAAATGAAATGTTCTGACAAGCCCTTGAATCTATAGACCGGCGAGCAGGAGTAGCCATACATGTACAGACTAGTTTAGAAGCCAAACAATTTTAATGTAACACACAATGTTCTGAAGTGGCAATCGCGTACTGGAAGACGTAGCGTTGGAAGGCCTCCTACAAGATGGACCGATGACCTGGGTGCTTACTCTCGAATATAATTCCAATAGATCGACATTAGTCAAACGTCAGTTGGTTGAGTTAAACATCAGGGATTGGCTAGACTCAGTGAGTCCAGCCAATCTCTGACGTTTGACTGACAATTCCAATGTCAATCTATTGGAATTATATTCGAGAGTAAGCACCCTGTAGCTTCTGTAATTCTAAAGCCAAAATATTGAAGAAATAATTCTGAAATGACACATTAATTTGGTGTTGTTTAAAGCTTGGTTTCCATTCATCATCCCGAAAAGGGACGGTAAAGGCGGCCGGTCCACGCTTATCTAATTTAGTAGACTAACCGTTTTTTTCTGCTATAACTATACCGTCCTTCTTCAAATACTAAATAAATATTGAGCTCTTGTGCTCTTATGTAATTCTATTTGGGGTCGGCGAACGTGTTTTGTTTTCCATAATGCTCTATTATTCGTCGACTCAGTAGGCATCCCTTTACTAGCCACAGTGTTCTCTCGCACAGTCCATCCATCGTTTCTTTGGTCTTCTCCTACTCTCGAACACACATCATTTTTCTTCCCTTATTCCAATTTATTAATGGTCGGCGCAACATATCTTTTTCTTCCACACTTCTCTATTAGTCGTCATCTCAGTACTCACCCTCTTTCTTTCCATATCACCATTCACACAGTCTACTCTTGAACACTGTACATAAGTTAAAAATAGTACCAAGCAGCACCCTTCTCGGTCAATGACTGGCTTACACATAATTTAGGGTATCTGCTTTACGTCAGCTTCGCCGCGAATGTTAACGCGAAAGAAAAGGCAATGCACTGCTTAATCGAAACCGGTCATACGGGTTACAAAACGCAGTATTTTTTTACGATTCGCCTAAAGTTGTTGCTTGTATTCAAACACAGCTTACTCACATTCGGAAATATTCGGAACATTTTCGGGAATTTAAAAAAAAATATGGAGTGGGTTCCATCCTGTATACAATACGTTATCAATGCCCCAATAAGTGTTCTGGTGAACCGGATGTCTACCTTACTTACTCTCGTCTCTTCCCACGCTTCTTATCATTTCGGTGAATGGATAATGACACTTATAGCTTCATATTTGTTTATACTAATTTCGTTATTTGTTTAGCAGTCGTCTCAGGCGCAGTGCGTCAGAATACTTGCACGTACCGTGTGGGCACATCGCGTTTTATTATCATTGTTTTGCCAATGCTATCAACGATAACTTCGGGTTTTAGATTGGAGTTTCATTAATTAATTGTTTTTGGGTGTTTCTAAAGTGGCAGACATATTTTTATTTTGGTGAGAAACCGGTGTTGGTGCATTTAAAAAGTTGCAGTGAAAGTTAATAGCTGTGTTTTGGTGTTACTCTGTGATCATGTTTACATTGTGAAAGTGATTAACCTCGGAAAGGATTATAGTGAGTTTGCATTTTTATCTTTTTGGGCGCGTATTTTTAATGACGTGTTATAGAATGATCTGGAACTTTTTCGAATTACAATTTTGGAAATTAAACACGAAGAATATGTTAGTGCATCATGAATTCATGATGTTTATTACTGACAAACGCGTTTTAAAATTTCAGTTCACTACTCGCTAAATCAGAGGGGCAATTCTAGTAAATTTAAACGTTCACAGTCTTATCTTAATCTGTCACAAACTGTTTTTGACATCAATTAAATATTATAACAAAACTCACATTTTTATATGAAGCAATTTATTTGTAGCATAGATTAGATCAAGTAAATGTTATGCTGAAATATACATACTCTGTTTTACATACAAATCGAACGTCTAGCCTCCACAAATCGTATTCCTAACTCTCACTTACTATCAGAAATACCATCGCTATGTAAAAATTGTTACCACGGTTACCATGGTTACGGTAACCAAGTTAAAATGTTTTGTGACCTCGCGTGTGCCTATTTCAGTTCAAATTCAGCTCCGTTCAGTTTAATTAGAGCGGTTTTCTTAAACGAAGGTTATTTATTAAAATTTATAGCTGTTTATTTATTTTTTATTACTTTTATGTGATGTGATTTTTCGAGTTTTGTTTTTTGGTTATTATGCGGACAATGAAAGGTATTTATTATGAAAATATTAAGTGAATAAAGTTTTACAATTCAAACAGATTTGTTAACGGCTTTTCTTGAAATTATATTTTTCATAGTGTTGTGATGAATTTAGAATCGTTGTTTTCTTTGTGAGGTAACATAATGTATATATTTACGGAGTGTGAATAACCACGTGTGCTGTTTATATCAAGATAAAGATTTCTATTTAATAATACTCACTTAAACAATATTAATTATTATTGTTCTTAACAACAAAAAAATCCGAGTTTTATTGCAATGTATGATTTAATTTTCGTTTCGCTCGTGTACGTGGAATAAACGTTATTGTATTGCGATCATTAATAAATGTTTCACAGAGTGTTTTGTGAGTGAACATTAATTGCTTGAAATTAGAACGATTATTAACAACTTTCCCTAAAAGTAGCTAGCGTTAAAATACTATAAAATAAATGAATTAATTCGATATTTTTCAATAATATAACTTCACGCCTTGTTTCTACAAAAGCTTGGACAGAGGTGTACCTATAGTACTTACTCACATCGGGCCAGATTTTTTAGAGTCCCATATAATAGGGGGCGAGGCTATTGCCATCAACCGGACACGAATCCAGACTCCGGGCTGCTACTGAGAAATTCCAGATAGAAAAAATAATCCAATAACACTTTGTCCGATTTTCGAATGGAAACTAGAGGGGTAATTGCGTAACTTTTTATCAGTAGGAATTGGTTTCATATTCATAGTTAAACAACATTCATTGCGTTATTTACGTTGCTGAGCCGACAATTTATTCGAACAAATGACGCAATGGTTTAGAAATAATTTTCAATCCCATTCAGATTCTGATAAATTGTGCGTTTCGCAATTAGGGTGCAGGACAAGAGGCTCAGCAGTAGCACGCATTTTTTCAATGTTGGCACGTCATTAATTATGATATAAGAGATTCAATTATTATTTAAAGATTCAGTGCTAATTAAATATCTCAGAATCTCTACACAATATACTACGTTTATTTGCATAATTACCTACACTGCTACAGTTGTTATAAAAACCTTTGTAAACACATAATGAGCAATCGTCAACACTTAAACACGATATGTGCTTTAGGAACACGTGCTTTTTACAAACACTATTGATCGTCTATGATATAAACGCGAAACCAGTCGCTATAAGCAATACAAGACACGATACTTTTACGATTTCCGCAACAATAACTCCCGAATATTCAAAAGACACTCAACTATTAGACGTTAAATTGATGTTTTTCTATCGTTACAAAACACGTGACAAAGACAGAATGAATTTTAAAGACGATTTAATATTGAGTCGCATTCGAAAATTCAGACATACAATATTATGAATCGATATACGCTAAGTTTTGGCAATCATTCAACCTGCGTCAAAGATAATAAAAAACAAATCCGTCATAACTCGGCTTCTGACGTTAATTTGCCACGATCAGGGATCGCGAAAAAACAGCTCCTGACAATTAAACAGTCAAATGTTATGAGACGTTAGGGGACGGATAGGGCGATTGTATTACGATCAGAATTTGCCCTATCATCGTGGATTTTCCGTTAAAACTCTTAGCCTATTTTCATAGATTTCTAAAAATCTTATAATGTTTACCATCGTTAAAATAACTAAACATTATTCTTTTATCGAAAACGCCCGTTGACTTTAACATGTTGAGTGCCGAACACAGATTGATGGTGAATCCCATATGGCCACAGATTTAGAGCGCATACAAAATTGTTAGTAGCAAGCACGCGATATCGCGTGATCGGCCATAATGTAGAGCCGACGAATCACGCGATATCGCGTGATTGGCACTCAACGTGTTAAGTAGTTTGACTCAACAGGAGCAAAATTATTTCAAAGAATACTTGCAAACAGAACATCATTTTAATTTAGAGACCAACACATACATACATACCTCCATTCAATACCAATACATCCATAAATACTTAAAAATACCATATAAAAACATCCGCTATCAAATACACGGCCGCACTACAAATTTATTTTTCAACTCCCTATTGTATACTCATGTTATCTCTTTCTTTCTCAGGGAGAGGAGCGAGAAGAAGGCGCAGATGCTCTTCAACCAGGAGGTGATCATCGAACAGAACAGGCAGCAGCTTTACGAACAGCAGTTGAGGCAGGTCAGTTACGTTGAGATAGGGCATGGTCAAGGTCACGGTTGCGTAGACTTCAGAACGAGTTGGAATTTTAAAGTTTGACTTTTATGATCTGTGGACGTGAGGTTAATTAGTTTTTAAAGATGGAACAACAAGTCAGTGGTATCTTTTTCTAACAGAGTGCCATTTTTGTAAATATACTAGCGACCCGCCCCGGTTTGGTACGGGTGCAATTTACATGTGAATACGGTAATCTGTTCACACCACGTTGTGCACAAGCTCCAAACAGCAACCTTACAAAAAGTACCATCAATTCAAGATAGTATTTCATTAGTATTCATGATTGTTTTGCAAATATTTACATTATAGCCTATGTCCAGTCAGTGTCAATAATATCGAAACGAACGGACTATTTAAAATTATTTAAACAACTATGAAAATTTAATATTAACTCAATGACACAAGGAATGTTTCAGAATAGAGACAGTACACGACAACTGTCATTCTGACTAGATCTTTATCCAATTGAGATCAAGTTTAATTTTCTTAGTTGTTGAGATCATTCTGAACAGTCTGTGTGTCCCTGTCTATCTGGGATAAAAAAACCTTTCAAAAGGTAGGTGGTAGGTTTTTTTTAAATAGGAGCTGCTGTTCCGGTGAATACTCCATATCCTTTGTCTCCCGCTCCCTCGCTTTGTAATATTTGTATTGATGGGCATAAATAGTCTATCTGATAAAAAAAGTAAAAATGCTGCGAGTTGAAAAATATTCTAAACATTATTTCATATTAGATGTGGATTTATTTTAAAATAGTAATTCTGGCTTACTAAAATTACAGATATTAACCATGATTTATGTCCATTTATGGCGCGCAATTTCTTCACAATGTCGTCACCACTTCTTGCCAACTAAAGAGTTATAGAACAGATATTCTTCGATTAAACTGTGTTTTCACACAGATGAAGATGATACAAAACCAGCAGCAAGTAGGACCTGTAGACCAGGGCCTGGCAGCGGGGCTCCTCAACGGCGTCGGACAACAACCCCTGGCAGGCGTACAGTAAGTTAACTTTACATCTAAACAATATTGGTGCATAGCATAGTCTATAATGCTCCCATAGCTGGGACACAGGCCTGCTCTCCGTGAGAGGGAGTGGGTCGTAACCCACCACGCAGGCCCACATGCCTTCGATTATTTTGATTCTAGGACATGCCAGTTTCCTCACGATGTTTTTCGATCACAGTTTTCAGACCAGTGGTGATTAAATAATTCCAACAAAGTAAAGCGCCGGTCTGGAATCGAACCTAGATCATGCCTACAACTTGATAAACGGCAACCATTACGACTGGATCACCTCTGCTCTAGCTATTGGTGCCAGCCGCGAGAAATCCAGTCACAATGCCTGGGGGCCTACTTTCTGTAGACTGTGCCCGTCCAAAAGTAGTCTGTTACATGGAAATTAATTCTACTCCCGAATAATTAACTTTTTCGAACGGGCAAAAACACAGCAGGAGTCGACTTGCGCAAGGACTTCATAAAATCGGTGGCGGGATTTTTCGTACACTAAATTTTTCAATTTTCAGTGTTAAACCAAGCCTTGAGGATTCAACAGTCGAAAATCGAACAGTGTGTTTTACTGTTCGCTTTTTGGCTCTCGGCGTTAAGTAGTGAGTTCAAAATCCTGTGTGCGATAAAATTATTGCCGCGGTCAAATCGTTTTGGGCCCCGACTTAATCTTATGTCCGAAAGTTATACGGAGTGAGAAACGTCTGTGTCTTCAGCTGGATTTCTTGCTTAGAAAGTCCACCGGTTTAGGCAAATAGGCTCCCTACGTGGTTTAGGA
Source organism: Aporophyla nigra (assembly GCA_947507805.1). Taxonomy (NCBI): domain Eukaryota; kingdom Metazoa; phylum Arthropoda; class Insecta; order Lepidoptera; family Noctuidae; genus Aporophyla; species Aporophyla nigra. The sequence continues at coordinate 13,806,300 of OX382316.1, read as the reverse complement.
CGTTGGGCGAAGGTATACATATACCTCAAGGTTCCAGGCGGAGAAAGCAAAAAATTCGCAAAGTTTATAAAGATTGACCATTTAGACGTAGCGCATAGCGTTGGAAGGCCTCGGCTCACGAGGTGGACCGATGACCTTGTGATGTCCGCAGAAATTCGTTGGACACAAAGCGCAGAACCGGTTGAAGAGGCGCTGCTTGGGGAGGCCTATGTCCAAGCACTGGACGTCTTATAGCTGACAAAAATTGTAAATAGCAAGAGCACTAATGATTTTGGAAAAGTATTTGCAAGTCATTTGAGTTTGGAAGAAATTGGATGGCCGTCCCGTTAGATAAAAGTTTTAAAATCACATTTAGATACCTAGTGACACTGGATTTCAAGTGATGGAAACTACCACCGAATGTCATAAAAAAAATATGAATCAGGAAGATTGCTAATTCTAGCAGAGCATTATAATTCCAAACCAAAAACTATTACCATTATTAAACTTATCCAATTTGTCCCTTGTCTATCTAGACTCGATCCTCAATCGCAGCTCCTCCAATGCCAGCAGCAACTGCTTCAACAGCAGTTTCAGCAGCTGAATAACGAGGATGCGGCCATGAAGCTGCTGCAGCAGAACTTTATGCAGGCCAGGATATCGCCCTCCATGGCCACCGACCAGCAGATCTTGCAGAATAAGATGTTTTTGGAGCAGAATATGAAGCAACAGGTATGTGCTCCAATTAACATAGAAAGATAGGGATATTAATGTTCTTGGATCGAATGCAAGTGTTACTCAATCTGGTTCATACGCAAAATAATGGCTTGGACGTGGAGGTGCAGTCACCAGCTGTTATATAATACAACTAGCTTTTTCAAGCGGTATTCGCCCTCGTCTTATACATATAAACCTTCCTCTTGAATCACTCCGTCTATTGAGAAATCCGTTGGGTAGTTTAAAAGATCAAAGCGTACAAACGCGGGAATCGACTGTGTTTAATACTATGTAAAGATAAAATGTGTTGAATCGCATAATAGCTGTTATGAATGATTTAAAAAAAAAATGTTTTACGTAAATGAGTAATTTTAAACGAATAAAAACTAATTATATTAATTTAAAGAAGGTCAGCGTATTTATAATTTTAAACGTGTTTCTAGAGCACTTGTTATACTCGTAGCAACGACGTAATGTAAAAAAATCTTTCAAGTATCTACGATCTGCTTAGAAAAATGACATCGTTTTCGTAGTAACGATCTTTCGATCCTAGAAACATGTTGCTAATGTTATCATAATTTGTTCTCTAGGTAATGATGGAGCAGAATCTCATCAACCAGCAAATGCTGGAACAGTCAGTCCAAGGCCAGGTTTTTATGGAGCAACAGGTCCAACAGAACCTAATGGAACAAGCCCCCTCACAAACGCAGCTACAACCAAGCCTCTTGAACCAGCAGTTAACAGCTGAAATCAACAACCAGAACCAGGTGTTACAGCAGCAGATCATTCAACAACAGCAGACTATAATAGCTCAACAAGCTGCCGCCATACAGCAGAAACAGTTCGAAGAACAGTTTACGACTCAAGAGAATATGACAGGTCCTCAGAATCTCACCACAGGCCAGATGTTAGACCCATCTCTTCAAAACCTACAGAATATCCTAGCTCAAATTATACAAAGGCCTGATACCCTGCAATCAAGAAAGGAGTCGGAATCTGAAAACCAACAACAGCCCCAACAACAACAACAACAGCAACAAATGACACAACAACCACAAGAGAACGTCGAAATGGTACAGAATCAGGAACAGGAAGCGTTGCAGCAACAGATGCAGAATCTTATATCGACACAGATGCAACAACAGAATGTGAACTACCATCAGAGCCAACAGTTCCAACAACCGACGTTACAACAGCTGGGTGTTGATCCAAATTTCCTCGCTCAACAACAACAAGTGTCGCAAGCCCAACAACAAGTGGCCCAAGCTCAACAACAGCTTGACATGCAGAAGCAAGTGTTGGCTCAACAACAACTAGTCTTACAACAACAGATCATGAGTCAACAGCAGTTCCAAATGCCTGGTCAGACTCTTTCTCCACATCATTTTAGGCATTTCCAACAACAGCAACAGTATTTAGCCCAACAAGAATTACAACTTCAAACCCAACAGAATATTATAACTCAAAACTGGGCGATGCTTCTTCAGAAACAGCAACTTATGGACCAGCAGCAGCAGAAAGTAGAAGAAGCTCTTAGGTCTCATCGTCCTATGTATCAACGTCAGGGATCAGAGCAGAGTCAGATCAGTTCAGCTGATGTCCATGATCAGCAACAAGTCATGATGCCAGATCAGTACGGTCAGAAACCTCAACTGCAGCAACAAATGTCTGTAGACCAGATGCATTATGCCAAACAGAGGACTGATGATCACTATCACCAAATGCCGAACATGCAGGGCCAGTCTCTTCCACATAACATGCAAATGCAGCAGAACTTTAGCGTAGTACAGCAAAACGAAAGGCAGATATCTAGTCATGAAGGCACTCCTGTGCAGAATTATACTACCAATCCTTTGCAGATGTACCAGCAAGGTCAGAGTCAACCGGTTCAGATGATGCAGAATATATATCAATCCAACCAAATGGAGCAGTCTATACCGTCTTCTGTGGCTGCGTCTATGCCTCAACAAATTGCACAATCAGTCCAAGATACGATGCAACAACCGCAGATGACAGTCCCCCAGTCTTTACCACAGTCGATGACTACAGTTCCTCAGTCGTTACCGCAGGCAGTACATTCAGTGCCTCAGCAGCCGATGCATACTGTACCTCAAACCGTACAGTCGTTACCACAACCCGCTCAATCAGTCCCTCAAGGGTCTTCCTTACCACATCCTATACAATCCATCCAACAACCGGTACAGTCTTTACAACAACAGACGCAAGTCCAACAACAGACGCAAGTCCAACAACAGTTGCAGCCGATGCAACAACAGATCCAAACTATGCCGTCTACTCAAGTTCAGATGCCTCAGCCCGTTCAATCAATTCCGCAACCTTTGCCTTCAATGCAACAGCATCCACAAGTCCACCAAGTCCCAATAACCCAGGATATGGTACAGCAACCCCAGCCCCAGCAGTTAAACCTTCCAGCAGAGCAGGCGGAGAATGGGTACCAAAGTAATGGTGGTCAGAAGGAACAGTTCCATACTCCGTTGACGGAGTTCCCTAACAACCATGCTGAGGCGATACGACAACCTGAACTTAGTTCTGTTGAGGAGAAGCAGGCGGAAACCCAGCAACAAGAAGGTAAAAATAAATTAGATAAATTATTATATTTTTAATAAGCTTCCCCAACACACGTTGTCCAGTCCAAATTTCAATCATATCGACGGTTGAAAGGCTATTTGATCTAAGAGAATAAAATAAAACTTTGAATCACTCTCCAGCAACTTTCAAAAAATGTCGCTTAGATCAAATCGTCATAGTCGTAGAACAACGACGGATTTGATATTTTATGAAATCGAGCCGTTTTAGGAATTAATCTTGTTTAATCATATTATAAAAGTTCAGAAATAGAACAACATATCCAAATTTCAAGGTAATCGGATCAGCGGTTTCTAAAATATGCCCTAAAACGTCATTAAAAAACTTTGATGGCTTACTGTAAAGTTACTGATTTGCAGAACCGTATTTGTTCTACGATTATGACGAAATGGCCTTTCAACCGTAGATATATACAAGTTTTCGATGAAAATAAAATTTCAGTATTCGATTTTTTGGCTGTTCCTATGGGTTTTACCTAGTTTTTTTTTTTTATCATACCAACCTTGTATTTGAAAGAACAAAACAAAAAAAAAAAAAACAAATAGGTTTGAGGTTTAGCGAGACCAATGAACCAACGATATTGCACTTTTCTGGTATACAGACAATATAATTACCGTAGACATATCAGTTTTGTTGCCTTAATTTATTTTTGGAATTAAGAAGTCTGACTTATTACACGCTTTATATTAGCTTCACTTGTATGTTTGTATATTTGTATGTTTGTATATTTGTATGTTTGTTTGTAACCGACTCCTTATAGCGCGATTTTGACCCACTTTAAACGACCAGATTTTATTCAAACTTTGCACTCCTGTCAAGGACCGATGACAATGCAATAATTTCATAAATTTGTGCCATTATCCTTGCCAGGGTTACCAGGACAGCAAAAAAACTGTCACAAACTACGCTGACATACGTCTCAAAATTCGAAATACCCTAAAAAATAGAAAATAAATAATAGTTTAAAAAAACTAAAAAACACGCTTCCATTGAAAACCAAACTAAAAAGTACAAAATAATGGAAAAAAAGCGTGGGGTGCTGATATCAATAAAAAAATACCTTAAAAAGCACCACACGCTTTTTTTCCATTATTTTGTACTTTTTAGTTTGGTTTTCAATGGAAGCGTGTTTTTTAGTTTTTTTAAACTATTATTTTTTTTGTTTATAGTGTGGAGAAGTTCCAACATTTGGGTCATGGTTAATTAATTCTTGCAAACTTCCGAAAATTCACTACACATGCATCAAGCTTAGATTCATTTATTTAGTAGCCGTAAACGTAATTCTTTTAATATAAAATCCATAAAACTAACAACCACTTTTTAAATCCCCAGCGGGTACAGCAATATCTTCTCCGATAACAAGCGAAAAGAAGTCCCGGGGTTCAAAGAAACGTTCCCGGGAGAAAGACAAGCTGCCCAAACTGACCGTGTTAGAGGTGAATGAAGCTGCCACCGTAGTGGAGTGCCAGCTGGAGTCCAAGTCCAAGACTGTCACCTTCAAGTTTGACGTCACTGATGTCAATCCAGAGGAGATTGCTAGTAACCTGGTGAGTTTTAACTTTGTAAATGCTAAAATGCTGCAGTTTTTTGTTTATTTTCTTTGGAAGACGAACGGTTGAACAAAACAAAATATCTACTTGAGTTCAGCAGAGTTGATACTGGCCGTAAAGAATCCACTATGACATTAAAACTATTCATTAGAAGTGTGCCAAAATGCTGTTATTCCACTAAATCGGCAGAATCGATAGTGGCCATAATGAATTGGGCACAGTAATGACCATAGTACTATTTTATGAATAACCAGCTTCTGCCCGCTACTTCGTCCGCGTCAAATTTTTGCTCCCCTGACCCTTCCCGTCGCAACGAATTGCCTGCCAGTTTTCGTTAATTTTTCGTTGCTGCTCCGCTCTTTTTGATTGTACCGTGATGTTATATTTTCTATAGCCTTTCTCAATAAATAGGCTACCCAGCACAAAAAATATTTTTCAATTCGGACCGGTAGTTCTTGAGATTACCTCTTTCAACAAAACAAACAAACAGACATCTCTTCAGCTTTATAATATTAGTATAGATTAACCTACCTGTTTATTTATTTTATGTTGATGGTCCTAGTTACCATTTGTGGCCTCGAGTTGTAACTCGGGTCGTACTACCCATTAGTACGACCCGAGTTACAACACAGAAGCATTGTCAGATAAATTGATCTCGACCAATTAGCAGGAACAGTAATGAAATAGGCTGTGACTCAAAGTTGAATGTTTATGGTGAAAATGATTCTCTCAATATGCCTGTGAAAAATGCAAGTAATAATAATGTTATGGTGTTTATTTCCAGGTGTCAAACAACCTACTCCCAGAATGGCAGAGCGCCACGTTCATGGAGCTGATCAAGGACATCGTGAACCAGCTGATCAGCAACCCTGGCGTCACGCCCGTACTCAACCCGGCACACCACTCGGCGCTGAGGCTCAACATAGATAAGGTAATTTATAAATAAAGGGTTTTTTAACATGAACTTTGTTTTTCAATTGAGGCAATACCAACAGCATAACAGTTTTGAAATTTAGTTTTTTGACGTATTTGTAGTACATGCTTTGGCAATTGTTATAATGAATTCAATGTCGCTCGAAAGTCGCATTAAAATAATTAAAATCCACTATGAAAATAGTGGTTCTGTTAAAGTTACATTTCGTAAAATTCGTGATATTTTCGGACAACATAATCGTCCTTCTGAGACCGCTATTAAGAATTTGGTCGCTAAATTTGAGTCGACAGGCTCGGTACAAAATGTGCCACATGTCACACAGCCAATTAAACGATCAATTTATTGCAAAGCAAATGTCACGATCGCATAATTTCACGAAATTCAGCGGTTAAGTGGCCAGCCAGATCGTGTGATTTAACACCACTGGATTATTTTTTGTGGAGCTATGTTAAGGACAGAGTCTATACGGAGCCAATCGAATCGATTGCAGCCTTAAAACTCAAAATCCGTGATGTGATTAACGAAATAGACCCGCCATTTTGCCAAAAAGTGATTAAAAACTTTGATGAAAGAATCGACCTCTGTCAGCGTGCTCGTGGTGGATATTTGTCAGATATCATTTTGCATTAATAATTGCCAATCTTTTCCCTTCGTAATGCAATAAAAATTTGAACCATCTTCATCTAAATTCTTTGTTTTATTTTGTTATAAACCCTTTATAAAGAAAGAATCTGGCTGCAAAATATGAGCAGTTTTATAATTGGTCTCAAATTGCGATAAATAGAAAGATATTTGACAGGTGAGAGAGGCTTCATTTTGTCCAGAAATATTCACGTGTCCACGCTATACATAGTAATGAAATTGCTATAAATGATGGACCTGTGGAAATTGTGTAGCCTACTTACGTTATATCTCGTAAAATAATACGCACTAATAAAAAATGGACTCTCCAGGCTCAAACATCCCTTGTGACAATGATAACATTTTAATCAAGTTTGTGACTGGGCGTCGTCAGTAGGGACTGGTTATCTCTTAGCTGCCACGGCTTATTTTAATTTCTGAATTGTTATTCTATTACGGACGCTTTTAATGTGGAGGTCTTTTACATCGTTCTCACATTTATAATTAACCAAATTTTTGTAAAAATATTTTGATTTAAAAGAGAGACCATCCAGTTTTTTGCCCCTTCTTCTACATAGGTACCTACTACGCTTTCGAATGGGCAACTAGCTTCATCTTTCTGACTGATCGACGTTTTGACAGTTGAAAAGTGCTTGTAATTGGTTTATTTGAAACAAAAGCCACCAAATTCTTACTAATTTATGCTGATCTTGTACATTTAACTCGTTTCCAGACTGACTACGACTCCGAAACAACCGAACGCGAGGAAAACCTCACGGATTCGAACCAGGACAACTCGGAGTGTACCACACCCACGGCGAGCCACGACAACATCGCGGCGGAGCTGGCCTACGACGCTCCTGAGCCGGCCGACCAGCCCGCACCGCCCGCACCGCCCGCACCGCAGCCCGCACCGCAGCCCGCACCACAACCTGCCCCTATACACGATGCAGTGGCCAAGGCGGCGCATGTCGACACCGTGGCTAGGAAGATTAGTACTGCCTCGTCTATAGGTGAGCTCTGCGCTCTGAGCGTATGCTTGTCGGAAAATATCCCTTGGGGATGTGCTACAACAACATCAGCTAACAACCACTGAAAGTCCGGTCTAAATCGGTCTAGCCGTCACATATAGACAGACACACAGACAAACATATAAAATATAGTTTTAGGTTATAAATACCGTATATACTTTTGATTACATTTAGTAAAAAGCTGTTGTTTTTGACATACAAACAGACACTTCAGTTTTATTTAATTCTATAGACAATTTTTATCATAACGTAACTCCCAGGGTTGGATCGAGGTAGCCCTAGAAAAGAATGCCTGGAGGGTATTGAGAGAGGTCTTTGCTTAACAAGAACACAGTATAAGCTTATAAAAAAAGAAAACAACAGACAAAAAAATACAATAAGAGGCTCCAGTTTGTGACATAACAAGATATCCTAAGTACTCTTCTTGATTATCCTGTAGACGAAATGCTATTTTTAGAGCGAAATAGTTAACAGATATGTCAGGGACTGGATAATTTGTTTAAATCTCTGTAACTTTGAAAGAAACCGTGAACGCTGGGTTTGTTCTGGAGTTTATTCTCGGAGTAGTTTAATAGCCACACCAACACCAACCTCATTTAGTTGTTAAAATATTATTGACTTGTAAGTGTATGTATAAAGCTTCTTACAGACCAATTTCATTATCAATGCTTGGCAAAACTCCTGAAATGCGACTAAAATTTAATTTACCCTGCTTCTAGTTTGCATCTTGTTTCTGCACGTGGAAATCCAGCGCTAATCAATGTAGCGATTCTAACGAAACGGCAATACCCCTGAACATTGCAGGTGACGATGGCATTCCATGAAAACAAACAAATTTTTGATAGATCCGTACTACCTCTAACAATATATAAATTTTACCAGGTTCCAATCAATCAGACGGCGGATCTATGGCCCCCGAACGCTCCGGCAGTACAGAATCACAGAACGGCGAGAAAAAACAAACGAAACCAACCCGAAAGATATCCAGATTTCTAGTCAGCCCCGTAGTCGACCGCGGCGAGAATGTTCCCGAAGAAAAACCTATCCCAGAACCCACGGAAACAAAAGAACCCACGAAAGAAGTTCAAGTCAATGGCCTCCCAGAAAAGGAGGTCCCTCCTTCGCTCCCGCCACAAGAATATGTACCCACGAAACAGTATTCAGTACCAACGCAGATTCCTCCCCCTGTAGAAATAAGACCAGAAATCCAGCCAACAGTAGAAAGACCTGTCGAAATACCAAAAGAAGTGCCTGTAACTGTCACTATGGTACCGGCACCTATAGTGTCAAATATACAAACAGTTCAGACGATGCCTCAGGTTCCAGTTCAGAATCAAAATCTCATTCAGAATCCAATGATCAACACTTCGAATTTACAACCAAACTTGACTACCCCTTTACAAATAGCGACAGATACCCCGTTGTTGGGTTTGAGTCAAGTGGGGACCCCTATGGGGGTGGGTGGGGAGTTGGGGCTGAATATGGGGCTGCAGGGGGTCGGCCTGGGCATCACCACGCAGCAGAGCTTGACCCCCACGCCCGGGGTCAGCGATACCATGCCTAACGCGGAGAATATACAGCGGATGTTGTTGAAGCAAAATATTATGAAGTGAGTGAATTCAGTTTTATTTAAAACTAGCTTCTGCCCGCGGCTTCGACCGCGTCAAATGTTTGCACCCCTGACCCTCCCGTCGCATCGAATTGCCTGCCAGTTTCGTCCATTTTTGTTGCTGCTCCGCTCCCTTTGATCGTAGCGTGATTTTATATAGCCTTCCTCAATAAATAGGCTACCTACCTAACACGAAAATAATTTTTCAATTCGGATCAGTAGTACCTGAGATTAGCGCGTTCAACCAATAAACTCTTCAGCTTTATAGTATTAGTATAGACTAGTTATTGTTCCCTGACCCACCCTGTCTCATCGCATCGACTGCCTGCGCTATTACTTAGGTAATTAACATTTTCTTTTTTTTTTTCTCGGCTCTTACGGGCCCTAGCGTATTGTGAAATAGCCCATATCCTTCCTCAAGAATTGGGCTATTGCATGTATAAAGATTTTTTATATTACGATTGATATTTTCTGAGATCAGCGCGGTCAAACAAACTCTTCAGCTTTTTTTTAGTATAACATTCAAGATTTTTATTTTTCTGGATTACTTACGTATATGATAAGTTACTATTATGTGGTAACACGACGTTAGGATTGTTTCGAAGTCGCTTTTCGTGACTTAAGGTTAGCTCCGTATTCGAGTTTTTTCCCATAGTCATCAATTTTAAGAGACCTTTAATATATCTCAATTAAAGCTCTTGGCAAGCGTAAACATTCTTATGCTTCCGAGTCATTATTTATTTTATTTCGGAAATGAATGTAGGAACAGATAATCTATTAACTCTTACCTTTTTTCAAAAAATTCTAAATACAAAACAAGCTAGCAAGGAAACTTTATAGAAGAAATATCTAGTCCAAGAAGTTTTTAATAAATTGTTTTTTTTTTTTCTCTATAGTCAGCAACAAAATCTATCCGGGCCCAATCTACTAGGGCTGCTGAACCAGCAATCTTACCCGCAACCAGACCTCGGTCTACACAACACTATACTCAACAACACACAGCCTGGTGAGTCTATATTTATAGTGTTTAATTTTTTAACAAGTGTTTTTTGTTTGTATAAATTAGAGAGTTTAGGGGTGCTTGCATAAAGAGACAGGTTTTATTTTACAATCCAATAGGATAAAAATGAATAACTAACCTGGACTGAAAAGAAATCCCTGTTATTTTGAATTGGTCAAACAGTAACCATTTCTTTACGTATAATGATATCGACAAACACAATGCACACAGATCAGCATAGATATTCACAAGCATTCGACAGGCTATCGAATAAAAAATGACAATTGTCGGAACACACGCTATCAGCCCACGCTAACAGCTGTCGGAAGAATAGCGGTCGTCTATTTGATTTACAACTCACAAAATTTTTGAGTTTTGATTTTGTGATCAATTGAGTTTATAATCGGTACGAAAGGGTATCAAATAGTTGTGAAAAGTTTGTTATGCAGTATGGTCCAGGGGGGGGGGGGGGGTTACCACACACTTGTGGGTCACTATTTAACAAAATAGTGGAGTGTCAGGCGACCGACAGTGACGTGCATAATAAGCAGTGCCCACCTCGAAAAATCACCATAAATCTATCAATTACATTTTAATGTGTATCCCATAATAAATATATAAATATCTGCCTAGATAAAAATAGTCTGCCGAGTGCGTACCTATACAGAAAAGTAATGCACGCCACTGGCGACCGACACGTGTCAACTGATTTTATAATAGAAGCGCTGAGCATACCGACTGAGGTAAATTTGGATAAAAAAAAAATTGTATATTACAATTACGTGGTTGAAGTCTAGTATAAATAATAAATATAATAATCATCATATTTCATGAAAAGTCATAAAAAGTTACGATTATATGCATTATAAAATATTAATTATAGCAGGAAGAACATCGAAATGGGTCAAATTTGGGACGCCCGCACTTCTAATGTGAGATGCAATTAGGGCTGTCGGTTTGACTTGCCCTGCACACTAAACGACTTTCCAGATGTTCCAGGATTCTCTTTATGCAAGCATCCTTTAGTATTAACATGTGTTACACTCTTATGTGTTTCTCTAGTACACTCTGTTTGTTGTTTCATACTTTTAGCAAACAAAACTAGTAACACTTCATACTTCTTTCTGTGTTTCCCCTGAATGAACTATTTTAATTTATTTCTATCATCTAGTGGTTTTGCATAAAACGGTCAATTTGTTTAAGTGCTTCGAAATTTTTCGGGATAAAGATATATTTTTTTACTATACCAACTAAAACTCAGTTTCATATATATTTATCTGAAGTCCAGTCACATCCTGGACAGTACTTTTTTTATAAGCCTATATCGTGTCCCAGTTCTGGGCAAAAGCCAGTCTTGTGTGTTTTCTGGCCATGTTAGCCCTGCTAGCTAACCTTATCAGATCGTCACACCGACTTCACCGTCGTCTATCTCGACAGCGATGTCCTTCCTCAAGCGCCCAGTGAGTGACGATCTTTGGCCATATCTCTGGAAAGTCTCAATAATTTATTTTGTTAAACGTATGTTACAGATATGGTATGTTTACAGATAGTAAATTGTCTCAATTATGTGCGCTATGTTTTGCCAATAAATGGCGTACAAAATAAAAACAAAAACAAGCACTCGCTTGCTCTCTATTCATTTGCACTTCTGAAATGTGATATAAATATATTGACCCTTTTATGTAAACCGGAATTAGCAACTTTATTTTAACTTTCAGTAGCAACAATATAAAACAGAAATAAAATCCTTTTTTGAATATTTAATGCACGGTCCATCTATCTCTACACAGTCGATCATTGCAAAAGTATTACCAATCCATAGTAAAAACTTCTAGGAATAACATTCTTTCAAATTAGTATAAAAAGAATAATCGCACTGTGTAGAATAGTTTCTGTGTGATATCCGTACGGTAGGCTACATAAGTCGCTCACCATCATACATTTTGCAAAAGACCTCAACTGCAACTAGGACTATTAAAAAGTTCTTGACCGGACAAGACCATGATCAAGATAAATTATAACTTCAATGGCGTCGTGGGTGTTAATCGTAGACTTTTCTTACAGAAGTAAAATAAAAAAACGTAAAAAGAAATGTGTCAATAATCAAAATATTTTATTTCACATAAACCTATATGGGCATTTCTGAAACGTTAAAAGCTAGGTGCACGTACACGGTTGCAATTAGTCGTTTTCTATAGAGAAGAGTCGGCAAAAATCTCCAGGATTAGTCATTTAAAAATATTGGTTGTTACAATGTTTTCAAGTTACAGTATTTTTAATTTAGCCCAAAATAAAATAATGATGCATACAATTTGAAATAGATTTTGCCCGTAGTTTCAACCGTTTTGAGGTCGACTTATATTGTTCCATGGCAGCGTATTACCGGGTTAAAAGTACCCTATGTGTTAATTCAGGTTATAAAATATCTGGGTGCCAAATCTTCACCCGTTTTGCGCCAATCTGGAACATACGTCCAGACAAACAGTAAAAAGTAAAAATTATCTATGAAGATAAAATGATAACACAATAAAACCCCTAATTCTTAGGATTTGCTAAGGTTCTTTTGCAAATGCCAACCGACTTATGTCCCCTCCGTACCGCACATAACCGTACCCTGCATCCCGTGTGTGACTAACCCGTGTTGTGACGTCAGCGCCCATGATGGCCGCGCGCCTGCCGCCGCAGTACCAGCAGCAGAAGTACTACCAGCCGATGCTGTCCAACGACTTTATTGGTAACCACCTCTTTTTCTTTCTTTGTTTGTAGCGTGTTAGTGTGTGGGTGACTTTGGGAAGGGAATCGATACCACTGGAAAAAGCATAGCACCATCCCGTTTCTTCACGTGGGTGTTGTAAAAGGCGACTAAGGGAATGTTAAGCAGAGTTCTCTATGCATTTTACCAACATGCTGCGATCGCCAAACCGCCTATCAAGCGTAGCGCTTATGGAACCCCCCCCCCCCCCCCCCCCTTTTGGGGTAAGCCTATGTTCCGCAATGGACGTCTTTCGGCTGAAATGATGATGAAATAACGCACGTTCTATGTATATTGATCTCAAGTAACGTGAAACTTATGTTCGAAACAAATGAATCGTTTTTTTCTTCACAATTAATTATGGAGAGGTTCGCCGGATGGATTGATGACCGCAGTATGTCTTACTTAAAACTGTTAGTATCGCGCGCTGGTGCAGATGGCTCTTTACAAAGAAATAATAGTTTAGCTTTTGCTTAGAAAACGATTGATTAAGGAGATCGTTTTTTCACAGGCCTACTTTATGCTAGGCATTATACCGTCTAATCTTATTTCAGGTTATATCTGAGTATTTTCTATAAAACAGTAATTCATTACTAGCTAATGCCCGGCCATGCGTTGGAAAGCCTTTTCAATTTTTTTTATTTTTTTTGTTATGAGCTATCTCTGGCGCGCACGCAACAACTTATTAAAGTTTCATCACAGTCGTTAGAGCTATTTTCGAGTTTTTAGCGACGGCAATTGATTTTTGTATTATACAAGATGGTGGTACCGACTCCTTTCCGATCACAGTGTTATTAATATTTTATTTTTAATTCATTTATGTTATTGCACTACTTTTTTATGTTGGCTTGATTACATTATCTGTTACACAGCACATAGTTTTAGTTATTTTTTTAGGCTTTAGTTAAATATGCCCATTCTACATTCATAAGTCATAGTACATATTAGTAATCGATGTTTTTTATTTTAGTTTGCTTTGAATAGTTGATTTTATTAGACCCCAAAAGCTTTAATTGTGAGTATCCCATTAGGGGAATTAATAATGGTTTTCAATTTCAGACTAAAATACTATATCACAGCTGTCATTGACGCCTTGGTGAAAAAGTTAGGACTTGTTTACATGGGTTTAGTCAAGTGTTAGGTCCGTTTTTTAGAACGCTATTGAAGCATTGATTTTAATGATAACTAGGTGTGCCCGCGGCTTCGCCGTGAAACGTGCTACCGAGACAAAAAATAATGTTACTCTTTATAACAGCAACTAGCTGCCAGTGAAAGGCTTATCAAAATCGGTCTAGCCGTTTGGGAGACTACCTGAAACAAGCAGACAAACAAAAAAAATGTGTTGTTGTTATAAGTATCGTCAATACTTTCAAATGTATTAAAATCTGTAATTTTGACATTACAGAGAGATACTTGAATTATATTTATTTGTATAGATAAAGACTGATCATAACGAAATGTGTCTTCATAAGTGGAGATCAATGCTATCGGTATATAAAATACGGACCTTCGTTCTTAGTTTGTAAATGTTAGTGATTACTTACGCCATTTATACCGTCCGATTTACTATAATTTACAAACTAAGAACTTTTATTGACTGAAGACCTAAAAACAAACAAGGTATACTTCAACAAAAGTGCTGAAACAGATACGAAAAGGGCCAACATAACCACCACAACACAAATAATAATACTCTATTTCTCGCCAACACAGGATTCAATCCCCTCTTTCCGTCATCAGCTCAGCAGCAAGCGCTGCAGTCGTCAGTAAATCAGCTGGCCAGCCAGCAGATGAGCCAGCTCGGCATGATGGGCCTGGCCCCCCCACTGCCGCCCCTCCCCCCGCAGGCGCTCGCCTTCCAGCACCAGAACATCGCACAGATGGGCCTCAACCAGAATCTTATGGGACAGAATCTTGGACAGAACTTGGGTAACTATACAGGTAGCCGCTCGCTTTATTTTGTATTTGCTCACGAAATTTTACAGACGTTATGGACATTGATTATACTGCTAGTGTCTGTTAGACATAATATACCTTCCTAATTGCACGCTATTAAGCTCGATGTCCGCGACGTACGAATAGTAGTAGGTCGTGAGTTCGAACCCAAGAAGACGCTATACTTTGTGTATATTATTTCATCACCACTGCTCTCAAAACGGTGAAGGAAACCATTGTGAGGAAACCGGCATGTCTTAGAACCAAAAAAATCTTGGACATGTGACATCTACCAACCCGCACTGGGCCCGCGTGGTGGATTATGGCCTGCTCCCTCTCACCGAGAGGAGGCCTGTGTCCCAGCATAGGGAACATTTATAGGCTGCTGATGATGATGATGAAGCTCGATTTTCGGCGATTCTTATCCAGCCGCCTTCGGTCCCAGCTAAGATCGTAGCGCCACCTAGCTTGAGGCCATCCTACATTAAGCTTACTAAATTGTGATCGATAAGAACGGATGGTGCCGGACGTAAAGAATAACACCACCCCATTTCTTCCCGTGGGTGTCGTAAAAGGCGACTAAGGGACTTACTAGAGAATGGGCAGCAGCGTTCTCTATGAATTTTACCACCATACTGCGATCGCCAACCCGCCTGCCAAGCGTGGTGATTATGGCAAAGCCCCCCAAATTGGGGGAGGCCTAAGTCCAGCAGTGGACGTCTTACGGCTGAAATGATGATGATGATGAAGAACGGATCGGATTTTTTAAAGTAATGTTCTTGCAAATAAATGCTTATGTTGATCTGGATGTTTCTGGATTCCGAGATCAGTAATTATACAGCTAAAACACTTGGGTCATGTAGGCCAAGCGTTCGCTTACTTTATCGAGACAACGCCTAAGCATCGACATCGCATAAGTGGACTCTTCACGTTGGGTTAAGGGTCCGCTAGGGCCAATGCCTGCCAGGGTCGCGATTTGTTCGAAAGAGCTACCGTGGTCCTGGCATAGGCAACTTAAGGAACACCGGTAGGTTTTAGTCAGTAAAAGTCTAACATGCCGTCCCGCTCCACCCATAGCTGAAGAAGTCATTTGATGATTTCCCAGCCAGAAAGAAAAAGGGTTTGGCATTACTGGGCAATTTTATTTTAGAAGTGGATGATGATGCCATGTACTTTTCATTACTATTGTAGATCTTATGTTTACACCAACATCTCCAATAATAACCGACATTTGTTTCAGGTCTAGCAAGTCAGAACTTAGGATTAGGCGGTCAGAATCTCATAGGCGGGCAGAACCTCGCGCTAGGCGGTCAGAACTTGGCACTAGGAGGGCAGAATCTAGGATTAATAAATCAGAACCTTGGACAACTGGTGGCACATCGGGCGGTGCATCATGCGTTAGCGAGGAGGGCTGTCGATATGGATATGGCAGGTAAATCATATGTGATACTTATTATTTTACTAGCTCGCGACTTCGTCTGCGTTAAATTTATTGTTTCCCCGACCCTTCCCGTCGCGTCGAATCGCCTACCCGTGCGATTTTCCCCGTTTTTGCAACATTTGTCATTACTGCTCCGCTCCTCTTGGTTGTAGCGTGATGTTATATAGCATATAGCCTTCCTCGATAAATAGGCTACCCAACACAAGAATTTTCCATTTCGGACCAAGTAGTTCCTGAGATTAGCGCGAAACAAACTCTTCAGCTTTATAATATTAGTATAGATGATTCAGGCATCTTCTCAGTGCGCTCGTTCAGTAGACTAATCACGAAAAGGAGCATAGAACCTTACACTTATTCAGTAGTTGTGTTGTTAAGGTCCATAAGTTCTGAGTTGAACTGCAAGACTACTGATAAATTCGTGCACTGCGTGCGACAGGTCCTCTTCATCTGTATGGCTCTTTTCCTCAAAAAACCATTTCAGACACCATAAAAATATTTAATATTTCATTGTTAAAGAAACTTGTTTCTCAATAAGAAATTATAAAGATTTCACTTACACATTAAAACGTCTTTGACACACAAATTGAAGCAGCTATTGTTTTTCTTGATAAAAATGTTTTATTTCGTACGTCACAACGTTTTTGAACTTTTTAAGGTGTTCGTGAGACAAATTCTTCTTTCTCTTGCCATCTTACTTGGGGACGGCTCAATTTGTACTCATCTTCCATTCCCCTCTACGACACATAAAGTAATAGATGGCTAAATGGTCTCTTTGTGGCAGGCATGACGAACGTGAACTCGACTGGCTCGTCTCAGCCCAGCACGCCGAACAAGGCGCACTCCTACAACGAGTACATGCTCACACTACAGCACAAGCTGGCCTCCATCTCTAATAGCGTGAGTATTTAACGTATAATATTTATGTAGTGATCGATGGCTACGGTACGGTACGGCATGGCATGGCAAAGGATTTTATTACTAATCAAGTTATTTTGAATCTTATTTCAATGAGTTTAGAGTTCATGTTACTTTATTACGATACCACGATGCCACGACGTGCTGCGGGATGCTGTGGCATGACGAGTCAGCGTATTTCCAATCTGTACAAGGCTAGAACGCAAGGGTGTGAAACTAGTCGCGTATAGATTGGAAATCACTTTTTAATCAAGATCAAAATCAATCAAAATCAAAAGTCATTTATTCAAACTAGGCTGAGAGTCAGCACTTTTTGAACGTCAAAGTTACATGAGACAGTCCCCCCAAAACGCCCGCCCTTCGACACTTCCTAGTGCTTTCGCTGGGAAGAAGAAGTGGCGGAACAAACTCCCCAGCAGCACAGCTGTCTGTTAAGTTAGAAGAACTTGATTCTATACAGTATTGTGTAAGTTATTAATATTATAAAACAAAACATACATTATTCGCCATATGTCAGCTAGCACACGCCAATATACCAACAAAACATTGAAAACTAAACTCAAGCTGAAATAATAATAAAACAAAATCGTAAACAGAACTTAAAACCTTAATAAAGCCTCTAGGCATAAAGGGCGTGCCCGCTTACATATACGATGCAAATGATACTTATACACAATAAATGAAATGAAAAGAAAATAAAAATAAACTAACAAAAGCAGTTAAATAAAAACAAAAAAATATATATATATATGAACTACCCATATAAACCGTCGGTAGGAAGACTAACTCTGGATTGAAAGAACATAAACATTGTCTTGAGTTGATCACAGCGACCAACTATTCTTATCGTTTAAGTAGTCGTTGATAGAATAGTATGCCTTTGAACAAAGGTTGGATTTTACTTTAGCTTTAAACTCATTAAACTGCAAATCTAGCAAAGCAGAGGGAAGCTTGTTATAAAAGGTAATACCAAGACCAACAAAAGAATTATGAACCTTATGAAGCCGGTGAAAGGGAGCACGTAGTTTATCCCTACTTCTAGTGTTAATATTATGAATATCACTATTTTTAGTGTACAAGTGTATATTTTGCCTAATATATAAGATGTTGGCGAAGATGAATTGTGATGCCACCGTAAGAATACCAATATCTTTAAACAAATCTCTCAGAGAAACTCTAGCACCTAGTTGGTAAATCGCTCGAACAGCTCGTTTTTGAAGAACAAAAATATTCTGAATGTCCGCGGCTTTGCCCCACAGTAGAATGCCGTAGGACATTATGCTATGAAAATAACTAAAATAGACTAATCGAGCTGTATCAACGTCCGTGTACTGTCTAACTTTCCTTACGGCGTAGGCGGCCGAACTGAGCCTTCCCGCTAGGCTTGATATATGTGATCCCCACTGAAGTTTGGCGTCTACTGTTATGCCCAGAAAAACTGCCGAGTGTACAGTTTCAAGCACCTCATTATCTAAAACGACATTGGGTCCCAGATTCCTAACATTCGGTAAGGCGAACTTTATACATTTCGTTTTCTTAGCATTAAGAACTAGGTTATTTGTGGTAAACCAATCCGTAACCATTGAGAGCGCACTATTCACGTCATCAAAATCTTTTCTGTTCCTGTCTACTTTAAAGATAAGTGAGGTATCATCAGCAAATAGTACAATGTCACAGATATTCTTTAAATAGAATGGTAAGTCGTTAATATACACTAAGAATAAGAATGGACCCAGTATTGAGCCTTGAGGTACACCTAACTGAACTAGTAGCCCGGAAGATTTTACTCCATTGACATCTACACATTGGTGCCTATTTGCCACACACATTGGTGCCCAAGGTCTTCCAATCTATACAAGAGTAGTACGCAAATACTCGTGTATACTTTGTAGTGGCCAAAGTTACTAAATTGTTCCATAATATACAGTGCTACTCCGCATGCAAACTAGACCTGTAGGTATAGACGAGCGGCCGGCGAGTGTCAGAAACGACATGGTTTGGGGAGTTTAGGTTAGGTTAGGTTAAAACTGCGACCTCCTACGCACGAGCCGAGCGAGCGAAGCGAGCGGTGCCGCGGCAGCGGCCGGCGAGTGCCAGAAACGACAATGTTTGGGGAGGTTAGGTTAAGTTAAAACTGTGACCTCCTATGGAAACGCCTTGATTCTGTTGACGAGCCCTGTCAGCGAAGTGTCCTGTCGAGCGTTGCTACTTCCCCTTCATTTTATTCGTCAACCCCACACCTCTTCCGGCCTTTAAATCGATATCGATACACGAAAATTCGAAAGTTAGGTTAGAATATTAACAAACATATTTCTCAAAAATGGGGGGGGGGGGGGGGGTTCGAAACTTTTTCTTCACAGGAGAGGCTATACACCTACCCCGTCCTCCCGTAACACCCCTTAAATCGGAGCCCGGCAATCAGAAGTCCTACCAAATTCCTATGGTGGCACTCTGGCCTTGTATAAATTGGAAAGATGCACGTGCGCGTCTACGTTACAAACTATATACGAGTAGTACGCAAAATTCGTGTATACATTGTAACCACAAATTTAAAAAATGCATTACAAAATATACGCGAGCAGATTCCTATGGTTGCGTTTTGGCCTTGTACAGAATGGAAATACGCGACGAGTCATGCCGTTTCATTCCACGGGTTGCCGCGGCACGCCATTGCATCTGGCGAGACGTATGGGTCACTTTGTGTCGAGGAATTATGATTGCTAAGCTAGTTGAAATAAGGTTGTAACTTGTGCAGCTTAATACTAAATCCCAGACAACCATAACGACACAACCAACTTCGAATCCGCCCGGAGCAACACTGATTGATGCCAGAGTGGCTGGGCTTTCAGCAGAATGCCATGGCACAACCTACCACATGCCACGGAACGCCGCGGGATACCGCAGCACAATCTGCCATGCCATGCCGTGCTATACCGGCAGTGAGCGCCGGCCCTAATGGAGCAGACGAGTCCTGGAGTGGAGACCGCGTATCGGCAAGCGTAGTGTGTGCACCCCCCAGCTAGGTGGCCCGACGACCTTAGGAAACTGGCTGGGGCACACTGGATGCGGAAGGCGGAGGACAGGGTGTTGTGGTGCAACATGGGAGAGGCCTAAGTCCAGCAGTGGACTGCGATAGGCTGAGTTGATTGATAATGTAGTGTTACTGCTCCTCTTCAATTTTTATTCTTCTCCTGTGAAGCAAAAATTTTTGGTAAGGTTGGCTGAGAATCGATTTTTAGTTCTTCTTTTCATTTCGATGGTATGTCTACATCTATGCTGCCTATATTGTTGAGGCCCAATAAGTGGCCACGTTTATAGCGGCGTCAAAGGCGTTGTCCAGCTCTGGTGCAGGTGAACGGACATTTGGGACACTCAGCAAATGGGTCTGTTTGGGACCATCGCATTCGCAATGGATGCTGGGTGAATAAAGAAAATAAAGCCTCCATTTCGTGGTTCGTCGCTCTTTACATTGTTATCAATTATTTCTACCTACCACTGATCTCAAAACGGTAAAGGAAAAAAATTGAGAAAAAAACTGCATGTCCTAGAAGTAAACATTCGAAGACGTGTTTCCTGCTAATCCGCACTGGGTCCGCGTGGTTCTCTCCCAGAGAGGAGGTTTGTGGCTCAGCAGGGGTTGCAAAGGCCTACTTGGATTTACAGGCGATTAAGTGCTTTTCAACCACACGTAGTTCGCGACAGACGGTTAGGTGTTTTTGGGGATTTCCAGTTAGACTGGATCCTCACATATTTGGGAAAACGCTTGGCAGATGTTGATGTCCCCTATACCTATTGTTGGTATAGTAAAAAAATAACAGAATACACTAACGTGAACGATGATAATAATTTTGTTCTCAGGGTCCGGTCTCTCCCCAGTCTCCGTTGGAGTACAGTCCTGCTTTATCACCAACGCATCGACCGCCTCTACATAACATGCCTAAGGTTTGTTGTACTTTGTAAAACTTATCTTATATTCATCATCAGCCGAAAGACGTCCACTGTTGGACATAGGCCTCCTCCAATTTGGGCAGATTTGCCATAATCGCCACGCTAGGCAGGCGGGTTGGCGATCGCAGTATGGTGATAAAATACATAGAAAAAGCTACTGCCCATTCTCTAGTAAGTCCCTTAGTCGCCTTTTACGACACCCATGCGACGTAATTAGGTGGTCCTATTCTTTATGTCCGGCACCACATGTTTATTTCATCATCAACATCTGCCTAGCCTTTTTCCAACTATGTTGGGATCGGCTTCCAGTCTAACCGGATGCAGCTGAGTACCAGTATTTTACATGGAGCGACTGCCTATCTGACCACAACTCAGTTACTGGGTAACACGATACCCCTTGGTAAGACTGGTTGTCAGACTTTCGGGCTTCTGACGACCCGTGACGACTGTCTAAGATCTACGAAAGACAGCCGGGACAACGGCTTAACGTGCTTTCCGAGGCACGGAAGGGTCTTGGTATGTAAAAATGGTCACCCATCCACCTCGTTTAGCGTAGCTTAACTTGAACGATCGACCCGTGCGGCTGTTATTTATCCAACCTAATTAATGAACGTCTTTAAACCTACTTTGGGGAAAGGAACCGTGAAAACACTATGTTAACCTGTAGATATAGGCTGATATGAAAATGAAAATGTCTCCACAATAAAATATAATATAATTGCAGACGGAAGGCACGGAGGTCCCGGAGGGCGGGCCTCCCGTGGCACACAAGACGCGCCACGCGGCGCAGCTGGCCGAGCTGGACCACGAGCTCAGCAAGATCAGTCTGCACTACAAGCATCCGCCGCCCAAGGTATGTCACAGGCACCGGCTCTATTACTGAAGATGGTAAACTTCTAGATTTAAGGATGGTCCTCGAGTCCGAGCCACACTACGTACGAAGCAGAGATTTAAAACAGTACGAACATTTTAGATGAAGCATGCGCTGTGCAACATTTGTCTCGCGTATACTTGGAAATTACTCGGACGCTGCTTAGCCTCCTCACGGTGTAGGACTCTAGGATTAATCCATCGTTTATAGTTTGACCGAAACCACTGTGCTGCGCGTTAGATATCTGCGCTGAGTCGTCCAGGGCAGTGCAGGCCGCTCCTTCGTCAGTGAAACCGTTCATTCATTTGTGCAAGCCGTTCATTCATCAGTGCAGGCTGCTCCTTCGTTATCGCAGGCCGCTTATTCGTCAGTGCAGATCGCTCTTTCGTCAGTACAGGCCGCACATTCGTCTCTGTAGGCTGCTTATTCATCATAGCAGGCTGCTCATTCGTCAGTGCAGGTCGCTTATTCATCACAGCAGGCTGCAACTTCGTCACTGGAAGCCGTTGTCCTTTGTTACTGCAGGTCGCTCCTACGTCATTACGGGCAACATTCTTGACGTTCCTCGCTTCGCCGGGCAATTCCTAAGGCGCTGTACAGCGGTTTCGTTCAAACCATAATCGATCAAAATCCGACACACCGACTGCATCTTCTCCAGATAAAGATTTAGGACTAAACAAAACCGGTTGTTTGTTACAGGATGTGTTCATAGAGCACAACCCGGAAGAGCATGAAATGCTCGCGGCGACCATCAACGACAGTGCTGCTAATAATTATGAAGGTTAGTCACGGAAAATATAATATCTACTTACTAACTGCCCACTGATAACGTACTTTAACATATTTCGAAAACATTATATATGAATTAACCTCTTGACTATTGAAATATCATCAAAAACACCTTTTTTGGAGCTGTTACGTTGTTGAGCAGTGTTTTTCTTTTTCAAACTCATTTTGGTCAGATAACTGGATCTCATTCTCATCTTAATCATTCAGACTCCTGACTGCCTATCAAACAAGTGAATGAACTATTAAAATAGTTCAAATAGAAATATAATACAGTAAAGGGTCGTTAGTATGCCATAACGACTTTTTAAAAGTAATAAATAAAGGCACATTTTCTGCTAACCCTTTGGGGAAATGCCTTAGTCGCAAAATGTCTCTTTCGCAAAATGTCTACTGGTCGTAAATTGTCTCTTTCTCATAGTGTCGCTTAAGCAGAATATCACTTTCGTAGAATGATGCTCAAAAGGTCGCTTATTCACAATGCCTCTTTCGCAGACTGACTCTTCGCAAAATGTCGCCTTAGTACCTTAAAATAAAAATTAGCTAGGTTTAGGAAAAGGTTGATATTTCTAATTTCAAAGAGGCATTGTGAGAAAGAGATATTTTACGACCAATAGACATGTTGGGATTAAAGGTGTGCTGTCTTTTACAAAAAGTTCCAGTTTATACAGGGTTATTTGTAAAACACCGGCAACCTCTCAGGTCTATGTTACTAACATCATAATCAACAACTTTTGTTCTGTGACTTTTAAAAATTCATCATATTTTAGTTCATCAGATTTTCAAACAAAAATAAAAATATTTAAATTGAACGCTCTAAATGTTACGGAGTCTATGCGAAGCAAAAGAAAGCGATAGTATATTAGCAAGGGGAGCGGGGTTAGGGCGGCGGGGGCGCTTGAACTTGACCTATTTACAGGCAGCCGATTTTTGTATGAAAATCTGATGCACTAAAATATGATGAATTTTTAAAAGTCATAGAACAAAAGTTGTTAATTATGATGTAAGTAACATAGACCTGAGAGGTTGCCGGTGTTTTACAAATAACCCTGTATAGCACATTCATTCGTTTTTACATTCTCTTTTTAAAGTTCTATGTGTCCTTTTGTCACGTGCTGAAGTTGGTTCTCATTCCATTTTAATATCTTAATTCCATACTATTAATTCTTCTGACTATCATACAATTAAGTAGCATCATGTTAATCGCTTTAAGTTAGTCGCTTCACTGATATTTATATGGGTCCGGTTAGATTGAAAGCAGAGATCAACATTGTTGGCAAAACATATACAGACATATTGGTCCCGGCTGTCATTTGGGGATCTTTGACAGTCATTATGGGTCATCAGAAGTCCCAAAATCTGACCCAAGTCTTGCCAAAGGATATCGTATTACCCAATAACTGCCGACCCTAACATAGTTGGGAAAAGGCTAGGCAGATGATGAAATATTTTGTAAAAAAATACGTCGATCCTACTAAAGAAGACTGTCCAAGACTGTCCTTTCTAATTTGGAGGACCGGGGTCTTACTCAACTGTAAAAGCCATACCCATCTATTACCACAACACTGATGTTACCTAGGCTATGTTTTTGGTAAATACCTTACTATTTAACATCATACAAATGCAGCTTTGACAGTACCGTCAACAAAAACGGACGTGTCATCCCGAACATCATTTTTTAGTCATTAATAAATTACAGATTGTCCGCCAATTAAGTCACCAATGCAGACTAAACTATCTGATACCATAGTAGTGCAGGAACTCCTCGCCTTTCTTCAGAATAAGATAGTAACGATGGATGAACTCTCTCTTGAGCAAATATGCAAGTCCAATTACACGGAAGAAGAGATACTTGAAGCTAAGAACATACTTACCAACGTGGTTGGTACAAGAATGCAAGAAGGACAAAGCGAGAATCACTTGAAAGATATATTCCAAGTCTTAAAGGAAACTAATCCAGATAATATCCCAACATACGTAGCGCGGGACTTATCCAAGTTACCAGCAGTAATGTTTAATCATGTAGATGTCACGAGACTTTTAAAGGACATTACGTTACTCAAATCTGAAGTTGAACTGATAAATAAAAAGCTTGAGACTTCAGAACGGAATAATGAAGAATTGAAGAAAGAATGTGTGTGGTTACGTGGTGCAATTCTACCACATTCACAGAATGTAGACGTGGCTCAAATTGTCAGTGAAAACACGAGGAATACGGAGCTGAAAATGCAGGACCATGAAGTGAGAGTGAGTAGATCAATGATGTCACAGCCTGAAGACATTACCTACGTTTCGGAGCAGAGAGGCAAAAATCCAGCAAAAATGTCACAGCTCCCGAAGAAAAGATACGCGAAGAAGATATCTCGCTACCGTCCTTGTCATCGGCCGGCCGCTACATCGGTTGTTGAAGGTCAGCGGCAGAAACCACCAGCTCCTCAACCTAAACTCCACAAAATTACCTTTACTCCTGTTGACGAAAAGAAGAATAAGACGCGATTTAGCCACAAAGAATACGGCGATATTCCTGTAAGCGAAGATTCTGGAGTGCCCACTATGATCATGTACGTCTCTTGTTTAGACCAAACAATAGTTGTTCAAAGAAAACTGCAGAAGACACCACCTCCTCAAACCAGTAAAATAAACAGTGATGGTTGGACTTCAGTCAAACACAAGAGACGATCGCGAAGTAGACGCAAGAAACGCGTTAACGCTCCTGTGGCGAAGGAAGTGGAACCTTCAGCGTCTATTATGGTTTTATACGTCTCCCAGTGGGACCTTCAGACATCGAGAGAGAAATTTCTCCACGGAGTGAACCTTGTTTTCACTTGATGGTGTTTCATCAGTTGAAACCAAGGTGGAAGCTGCCCTGAATGAAGTCATGAAGACATTTGAAGTCCTGCACGCTCATCAACCTCATCCTATGATTTGATAGATTCTTGGTCAACTGAAGTTGTGGTTAGATAAGACTATACATATTTGGTGTCTATGTTTAGTTTAAATTATACAAATTGTGCCTTTAACACTTTAAGGTTTATAATGTAAGAGTCCTTGTTACCTGATAAAAATAAAAAACATTTACTTAAATAAATGAATAAAACAAGAAAATAAAGTTTTTTTTTTCTGTATGAGTTCATTATTTATTAATTTACACAACATAAATTGGAAACCATTTCAAAGCAAAAAAAATAATGTTTTCTGAAACAGTTTTTGAAGATGATTCCCAAATGAGATCAAGACAATAGATTCTCAAAACTGTTCCACATAAACCTTATTTTCATAATTTTGAAATTGTTTTTCTAGAAACCTGTAGATAAAGCTAAAATCATTATTAGAACATATTAGCCGCATAGTTAGCTTATCACAGTATAGATTTGTCTCGAAGCGACGCGCTTTTAACATGTGGTTACCAAATCTACAAACACGCTTTACACGCTTTTTGGGGTACCAAAAGCGTTCACACAAATACTAAGACATCGAACTCAGAAGTGTTGTGTGACGTGCTTGACGTCTAACTTCTTCACGCACACTTTCACAACGTGTTTGTAAAGTCAGCGTCAATAAACGAACACGACGGACAGAATGTTCAAAATCAAAAACGATGAAAATTAAATATGAACTCAATGACACACGGAATGTTTCAGAATGAGGGCAGTACATGACAACTGTCATTTTCACATGAACTTTATCCAATTGAGATCAAGTTTAATTTTCTTAGTTGTTGAGATCATTTTGAACATTCTGTGCATCCCGATATTTTTGACACTGACTATACACTTGGTTACTGCATGAAAAGCGCGCGTTGCGGTATTAGTTCTAATCATGGTTATAGTTTTATTGCTCGAAAGTGTAACAACAGCTAGAAAGTGAGGAATTTATACATAAAAATCCTTTTTACCACAAAATTATTATGAAGGCCACAGTGACCATTTTGCTGTTTGTACCTTTAGAAACGAAATACATATTAACCCTATAATGCATGATCATGATTTTTTATATTCGTCTCAAAAAATTATATGCGGTTCTTTATAGGGTCTAGACAGATAATTTGATGATAAAAACAATTAAAAACCATTACAATAGTAATTTTTTTTTTTTAAATTCTGTGCCATATCTGGTACTGTATGCAATTACACTAGTATTTGGCTCTTAATTGGTATCAATCAACAAAATCAAATATTTAATTTTACATTAAAAATACCTCTGTTAACTGATGAAATTTGTAAAAATAATTGTTGTCTTTATTAAAACACAACTCAACACACTTTTCGCAAGATAATATGTTTTCCTTTACACGGAGGATACTTGCATTGCAGCGTTGTATATTCTCCTTCCATATAGGAAGATGATTAAATCTATCCAGTTTTACATCTCGAGGGGGGAGGAGGGCTGCCTTCGATGTTTTTTTCTACTTCAACAACGTAGTTGCGTTGAGGTCATCGAAAAAAAATTTAAAAAATATTGCAATGGAGTATCTAATTTTGTAATTGGTGGCTGTAAATTTATTTTATCGGAAAATTGAGGATGGTTGGCCTGTAAAGATTCCTTTTTCCAATTTTTTTTTTTCTTTCTTTGATTGGTAGTTACATTGTATCGATTCCTTCTAACTTGGTTAGTGAAAGAACTTCTACTTTGGCGTGGTTACCTACTTGACTCAGAAATACTTGCTTGGAGATCTGTTGGCTCTTCATGAACATTTTCAGCGAGGATAGTACCTGTATTATTGGATGAAGATGGTGAATACTTGGTAGGTGAAACTCTCACCAACATCTTCATTCAATTAGTGCAAGTTTCACCTCTATCTCGCTATGTCATCATCACTTTCCGCGCCCTAAAAGTCTTGATCGTCTTCACTCTCCGATGGTATATTTAAATACTGCTCGATTATTGAGTCAAACAATTTCATCTTCGCCATAATCTGTAATAAAATCCAATCGAAACAAAATGTTAGATGTGAACTAAAAAAATGTGATGTGATGTGAATTAAAACAAAATTGAAAAACTTTTTACAGGATAGCAAGCAGAATTAAATGTATTGTAGAAGATTAAACCGGCACCCTAATTGCGTAACACACTATTAATCAGAGTCTGAATCATTTTGAAGATTGTTGCTAATCTTTCTTACATAAAATGTTCGTAAAAACTGTCTGCTGTTGAGGAATTATCGAAAGGAAAGGGATTTCTACTGGTGGTGTATTACGCAATTACCCCCTGTGAACAATTTAATATATAAGTAGTGTTTATGTAAGTCTTGTTCTGTAAATGTAAATCTTGTAATTGTTATTATAAGGCGCCTCTCGCCATCAAACGTAAAAGTTTGGCGAGTTTAGAATTAAGTTACAAAACTGTACTTTACTTTCATGAAATAAAAATGTAAAAAAAAAAAAACTAATGCATGATGTGCCATATCTGGTACAAATAAATAATTTGTTATTTCAGTTCATAAAACAGTAATAAAAAATAAAAAACTTACCTTCATTTAATATACACTATTTCCAATGTAAATATATTTTTTTCCGCTTCCAAATATTTAAAAATCTTTTTTTTTTATAATTTTCAATTTACGTATACAATGAGTTTGCGTCGATCGTTCTAATTGTGTACAAATCAGAATATCAGTCGATAGCGGACATCATCTGGTGACATGTGCCATTACTAAACCGTTGCTAGGTGTGTAAAGACGTATCCGCCAGCCGACAAATGACGCTAGAATTCTTTAAACGAACGTTAGACGAAATTATTTTGATTGTACCAGATATGGCACAGTATGCAATGTAGGGTTAAGTTGTAGACAGTCCGTACCTACAGTACTGTTCCTCGAGTAGTAGTCTCGCCAAACGCATAGGTTGCGCAATCGACACTATGCTGTTTGAGTTTCCTAGAAAACGGTGCTGCCACGCAATAACGTGAACAGACGACCGTCATATCACCGGTGCCGTTTTATAGCGGCTGGCACAATTATAGTGATGACGTTTTACGATGGCCGTCATAATAATATTGGTACTGTGTTATGACGACTGTGACAATTATAATGATATTGGCCGTCACAATTATAGTGCAACCGGCTTATGACGGCCGTCACCATTGTAATGGTACCGGTTTCTGACGGTCGTCCCAATTGTAACGGTACCGGTTTACGGCAGCCGTCAAAACTGTATCATAGCCGCTTTATGACGGCAGTCACAATTATAATGGTACTGGTTTATGACAGCCGTCAAAATTATGATCGTCATAGAAAGCTAAACTACTATACTTCTTACTCTATTATCTACTCATTTAACATCATAATTTTCATTTTGTTTTTTTGTCAAGATTTCTTATTGTATAAACGTTGCAATGGTGCCGCCAATTCATTATAATTACGTTTACGTGTTTGAAAATTCGTATTCTGTATGTTCCGCACCGATCAAATTCGTTCATGTGTCGACAGAGCTGGGTCCGGAATGGGAGTCCCGCTCGGCACGATTCCGCGTGTCCCGGGCGGCGCCCTGTCGCGGGTACGAGCTGTGCCGGTTGCTGCCTAGTGAACATGGTGAGTGATACTCATATTCATTATTCTCCTGTCCTTATCCCACTATATTCGGGGTCAGCGCAACATGTCTTTTTCTACCACACTTCGCTTTTAGTCGTCATCAATCTCGTAATTTCTATCCGTATCATAATTCACACAGTCCATCCATCGTTTCTTTGATCTCCCTCTACTCTTAAAGCCATCGACATTCATACTCAATACTTTCCTCACGACATTTTCCTCATTCCTCCGTATCACGTGACCATACCATGATAACTAATTCCCTCACAACTTTTCAGCTATCGGTGTCACTTTCAGACTTCCTCCTATGTACTTATTTCTTATTCTATCCATTCGTGTAACACCGCACATCCCTCTTAACATTCTCATCTCAGCTGCATGCAATTGCCTTTCATTCATCCCTTTTGTGGCCTAACATTCTGACCATACTGATATTATAAGTATTATAAGACTAGTCCGATATTGCAGTTGCACTGTTAGCTGGAATGTATCTTGGATTAATTAAAGTGATCCAAAGCTGAGTGCTCCAGTTACAAGTCACACGTTGCGTTGCAGCGACGTGATCGCCGCGTGTTCAAGCGTGCGCGTTTTTGTAACGGCGAGTGAGGCTCATGTTGAAAATTTTACTATAATGCTCTAAGAACTTGAACGTTAACCGCTCGTTATTTTTAAATTGCTGAATGGGCTTCGTCTTAACGTCGTTCTGGCCTGATAGAAAGCGATGGATGAGGTCTATGAAAAAACGAGCGTGCACAGAAGATGCCTGTTCCGTCTTGCTTTATGCTGATTTCGAAATTTTCTGTACAGGCAAAGAAAAGTTGGACCTTCTACAAGCCCACCCTTACACAGAGGGTGGTTTAGATGAAGTATCTTGCGCAGACAACAACTCCTCATACGAAGAGGCGGCGGCTGGAGAGACCTACGTCATCACCGACACCAGGGCACATACGTACCTGGTGCATGACGCTCTGGCTGATGCCGTAGCCACCATCATAGACCCTGGCCGCAACGTCCACGAGGTGAGGTTCTAGAAAGAAGAATTTATAGTACAACTTGCAGGTTAAGATGTAATGCTGTTGCTATTTGAGCCATAATTTGTTACTACATTCATACGCGGAAGTTCATATATTTTTTTCTGTTATAACAGTAAACACACACAGGGTACAACAGGGTATAACCCAGAAAATAAAACAAACACGTTCAATAAAATACTCAAAACTACCCAAGCAAAGTTCCGTGTGAGACCGGACGTGAAGAATACCACCATCCCATTTCTTCCCGTGGGTTTCGTAAAAGGCGACTAAGGGACTTACCAGTGAATAGGCCACAGCGTTCTCTATGCATTTTACCACCATACTGCGATCGCCAACTCTCCTGCAAAGCGTGGTGATTGTACAATCGACACTTCATTTGCAAGACAAAGTTCTAAGAACAATCAAGGTTTTCATAGGTTTACTGTACTTACATATTTATGACATTACTTTTCGCCCAGAGTTCACCAGTCCTTGGCTCACCGGAAGACCGTCGAGAAGGCAGCTCGGAATGCGAGCAGTCCTACCTGATCGTAGACCCGTGGCGACAGCTAACGTGTGCGGTCATCGACCGGGCGCTGCGCCTCAGCTCCGACCCTGGCTTCACGCCCTTCGAAGAGGCCAAGTATGCTGCGCCGCAGCATAACAACAACGAGGTTAGGGAATTATTACGCAGCATTAAAAAATAAACAACTCCATCTGCACCGCTAAGCGTATATTATGTACAGAAAATAGTTAAATAAATAATACTAATAAATTTATTTATTTTACTCTCAGTATAGTTATGACGTAATTACTGTTATTAATGCGTTATTATTAATGCTATGTTTTTATTATTAATGCTTTATTATCTATAATATGGTGACATATCAATTGTACAATAATTTGATGTAGAGATGTGAAACTAATTTATCTACTGGCTCCCAAACTAGGTTTATTGCCTGTGACTTGGGAGTCAGTGATTCCAAAAGTTTCCCGAAATTTTATGTAATTGACAGGAAATAAGTTCATTTATTGTTATTTATTAAAAAAAACGTGTGCTTCTCGGGACACCCGACATAAGCGATAACTTAAACTAATCCAAGTCGAACATTTTAATATTGAAATGGTGATAATTTTAGGTTATATGCTCACTGTCAAAAGTATGTGTCTATAGCGCGCTAAACGCTGAGTACTCCAAAAAACGGTTAGCGCTGTGGGTTAGAGTGAGAGAGGAGGAGCGTACTGCTGCCGTATGCGTGAGAGAAAGGGAAGCCAGACAGACTGGCGCCGTAACGCGTTACGTAACGAAGCGGTATACCCTCCCATAAAAAATTATCACTTAAAAAAAAGTTCAAGCTTGAAAACTGTTTTAGGACCAAACTTTTGATTATATGATCCATACCTTTCCCCAATAACATCTTAAAGTAATATTTGCCAGAAAGACACGTTGCTTCGGCGCTTCGTAAGCCAAGACTGTTAACTTCTAGTCTATGACTTGAACATTACTACCGAATTGTGCGTGTACACTCTTCCCAACCGTTTGAAAGAATACAGGCGGGATGTTATGAAAAAACTTAATTTCCGCAATTTTCCTTTCGCGCAAGTATCTGCCGTGCATATATATTTCCATTCACGGAAATGTCTTTTGCGCAAGTGTCCCAGATCGGCGTGAATGTGAGGAGTTACGAAACAATAGTTTTTGTTTTTTTAATCCTTAAATTCAAACGTTTGAAAGTATCCGTAGTCATTGCCATTTGCCTAAAAGTTGACTATCCGGTCCATTGTTTGATATTGTGTTCCTTAGATGACTCATTCCTCAAGACTCTTTCTACTTTCGTTCACAAATAAATGAATTGTTTTGAATACTAGCAGCAGTCGGGCGCCCTGTCGGCCCGCGCGGAGCTGGCGCGCTGGCAGCTCGTGCAGCTGAGTAGCGGCGCGACCGACTGCGTGCTGAGCGTGCCCGGCCAGCCCGCGCTCGCAGCCAGCTGCGTCACGCAGGAGACGCTCACCGACAGAGGTCAGGCAGTCATCCACTATTGTTGTATACCAATATATCGTGCAGCTGAGTAGCGGCGCGACCGACTGCGTGCTGAGCGTGCCCGGCCAGCCCGCGCTCGCAGCCAGCTGCGTCACGCAGGAGACGCTCACCGACAGAGGTCAGGCAGTCATCCACTATTGTTGTATACCAATATATCGTGCAGCTGAGTAGCGGCGCGACCGACTGCGTGCTGAGCGTGCCCGGCCAGCCCGCGCTCGCAGCCAGCTGCGTCACGCAGGAGACGCTCACCGACAGAGGTCAGGCAGTCATCCACTATTGTTGTATACCAATATATCGTGCAGCTGAGTAGCGGCGCGACCGACTGCGTGCTGAGCGTGCCCGGCCAGCCCGCGCTCGCAGCCAGCTGCGTCACGCAGGAGACGCTCACCGACAGAGGTCAGGCAGTCATCCACTATTGTTGTATACCAATATATCGTGCAGCTGAGTAGCGGCGCGACCGACTGCGTGCTGAGCGTGCCCGGCCAGCCCGCGCTCGCAGCCAGCTGCGTCACGCAGGAGACGCTCACCGACAGAGGTCAGGCAGTCATCCACTATTGTTGTATACCAATATATCGTGCAGCTGAGTAGCGGCGCGACCGACTGCGTGCTGAGCGTGCCCGGCCAGCCCGCGCTCGCAGCCAGCTGCGTCACGCAGGAGACGCTCACCGACAGAGGTCAGGCAGTCATCCACTATTGTTGTATACCAATATATCGTGCAGCTGAGTAGCGGCGCGACCGACTGCGTGCTGAGCGTGCCCGGCCAGCCCGCGCTCGCAGCCAGCTGCGTCACGCAGGAGACGCTCACCGACAGAGGTCAGGCAGTCATCCACTATTGTTGTATACCAATATATCGTGCAGCTGAGTAGCGGCGCGACCGACTGCGTGCTGAGCGTGCCCGGCCAGCCCGCGCTCGCAGCCAGCTGCGTCACGCAGGAGACGCTCACCGACAGAGGTCAGGCAGTCATCCACTATTGTTGTATACCAATATATCGTGCAGCTGAGTAGCGGCGCGACCGACTGCGTGCTGAGCGTGCCCGGCCAGCCCGCGCTCGCAGCCAGCTGCGTCACGCAGGAGACGCTCACCGACAGAGGTCAGGCAGTCATCCACTATTGTTGTATACCAATATATCGTGCAGCTGAGTAGCGGCGCGACCGACTGCGTGCTGAGCGTGCCCGGCCAGCCCGCGCTCGCAGCCAGCTGCGTCACGCAGGAGACGCTCACCGACAGAGGTCAGGCAGTCATCCACTATTGTTGTATACCAATATATCGTGCAGCTGAGTAGCGGCGCGACCGACTGCGTGCTGAGCGTGCCCGGCCAGCCCGCGCTCGCAGCCAGCTGCGTCACGCAGGAGACGCTCACCGACAGAGGTCAGGCAGTCATCCACTATTGTTGTATACCAATATATCGTGCAGCTGAGTAGCGGCGCGACCGACTGCGTGCTGAGCGTGCCCGGCCAGCCCGCGCTCGCAGCCAGCTGCGTCACGCAGGAGACGCTCACCGACAGAGGTCAGGCAGTCATCCACTATTGTTGTATACCAATATATCGTGCAGCTGAGTAGCGGCGCGACCGACTGCGTGCTGAGCGTGCCCGGCCAGCCCGCGCTCGCAGCCAGCTGCGTCACGCAGGAGACGCTCACCGACAGAGGTCAGGCAGTCATCCACTATTGTTGTATACCAATATATCGTGCAGCTGAGTAGCGGTGCGACCGACTGCGTGCTGAGCGTGCCCGGCCAGCCCGCGCTCGCAGCCAGCTGCGTCACGCAGGAGACGCTCACCGACAGAGGTCAGGCAGTCATCCACTATTGTTGTATACCAATATATCGTGCAGCTGAGTAGCGGCGCGACCGACTGCGTGCTGAGCGTGCCCGGCCAGCCCGCGCTCGCAGCCAGCTGCGTCACGCAGGAGACGCTCACCGACAGAGGTCAGGCAGTCATCCACTATTGTTGTATACCAATATATCGTGCAGCTGAGTAGCGGCGCGACCGACTGCGTGCTGAGCGTGCCCGGCCAGCCCGCGCTCGCAGCCAGCTGCGTCACGCAGGAGACGCTCACCGACAGAGGTCAGGCAGTCATCCACTATTGTTGTATACCAATATATCGTGCAGCTGAGTAGCGGCGCGACCGACTGCGTGCTGAGCGTGCCCGGCCAGCCCGCGCTCGCAGCCAGCTGCGTCACGCAGGAGACGCTCACCGACAGAGGTCAGGCAGTCATCCACTATTGTTGTATACCAATATATCTTGCAGCTGACCTAACTGGTGAAACGGACCTCAGGACAACTACAAACTTTAAAAGTTTCCATTCTTATTTATGCCACTCTCCTTATGACCGTTGCCTATTTAAAAACTCCAAGGAAACATTTAAATGTAAGCTTTATGTGGTGTTACATAAAGTGACATTTCCAAAATTAACGGTTGGACGGAAAATGGACGGAACGAGAAGTAAACGGAATATTCCATTTGAAGATGCATTGCCTAAGTTTGCGTCGTGACGCTGTTCAATGCATTAGTGTTGTTACTTTAAGTCACACGCCATAAAGCTCATTTCGCAATGCTATAAAATGAATAGACACTTTTTCTTTTCTCCCTTTATTCCACACTGACCATTTCTGTGTCTCATACGTATGTTGGTCTAACAGTAGTGTTATTGTTTCAGCCGTGTGTCGCCAGTTGGTGCTTGTGTCGGTGCAACCGGCGCAGTTATGACGAGAGTAGCGATCACCTTGTACCTTATATTTATTGTAACATGTAATATATCTATATCACTATTCGTAAATAAAATATTCATATGTGATATCTAACTAGACCTCTTTTATTTACATCATTTTGTAATATTTCGGAATGCCTCCGAAAAGGTTCCGTGTGCGGCCAAACGTAAAGATAAGTACCATCTCATTTCTTCCCGTGGAAGTCGTAAAAGGCGACTAAGGGACTTTCTAGAGAATGGGCAGCAGTGTCCTCTATGCATTTTACCACCATACTGCGATCGCCAACCTGCCTGCCAAGCGTGGCGATTTTGGCAAGATGCTCAACAATAAATATCACTGAAATGTCGAAGTGGCGGCGCTTGGTGCAGGCCTATGTCCAGCAGTGGACACCTTTCGGCTGACATGTGTCTTCGGAAAGTATTTCGGGACAAGAGGCCGATTGGAGCTGCATTTTTCACCCGTTGATCATTTTCTGGGCGTATATGTGTGTGGCAGGCACGAAGAAAACCTCTGAAAATGATTACTGAGTTTTAGGTTATATTTGAACTTCAGAAAAAAAAGTAATAGACTGAGTTATTTTCGTATTTCTATTATGGGTGACGCTACGTCGAATAAAAACTTTCTTTGTTTTTCGTTACAAGAATAAGCTCGAAATAAAAACACCGGAATCAAACTTCAATTAAATATTTACATTTTAATTAGTTTAATTATAAATTAACAAAAGCAAACACACTAAAAACATCAACGGGCGGTGACAAACGTATATCACAGAACGAATTATGTATATACAACATTTATATATGGTTTGGTGTCATACAATTATATCTGTTTAATATGAAAATTGAAATGAAAGGTGTAAAAGACACCAAATACACAATATAAAAGCAGTACATTTTTCTAGTTATAATTTGGCCAACAATTAGGAATTACTCCTGTATCATGGGTACGTTTTATACACACAAATCTCATACACAAACTGCTTACAGGATCAAATTAAGTTAGCTAACGACAATTCACAAACTCGTTACATCTAAACGCTGAGTATCAAGTACAGGAGGGGGGCAAGGAGCGTGATAGCCCCGACCGTGCTGCTGAGCGACCCTGCGCCGCCCGGGTTAGGGTTGGTAACGTTACCGGTTCCGTTATACGACACGATCTGTAGCACAGAGTCATTTATCTGGGGAAAGAAAAGTCAATCAGTATCACAGTTTATTGGGGAGGAACAGTGGTCCTGGCCCAGGCAGCTGAAGGAACAAGGGTGGGTTTAGTCAGTAAAAGTCTGACACCCCAATCCTCCCGTTCCGCTCAGAGCGGGAGAAGTCATTGAGATTTCCCACTCAAAAAAGGAGTATATGGACGTGTTATTGTATGGACACTTACTGTTGGGAATCGAACCCAACACCTTGCGGGCGGTCTGCATGAGCAAGCTGCGAGATCAACGCGTCATCAGAAAAGCTGAGGAGAAGCACAATGGTGACAGATCGACTCGATGACCACTCGCTTCAATGGACTCCAATGCGACGGATGCTACTCCTCTATTTTTTTCATCCTGCCTTCATTGATCTCGCACGCTAACATTGTCCTTATTTTTTTTCAAAATGAATACAGTTGGTCAGGGAAATTAAAAAAACAATGTTCAGGGAGTATCTAGAAAAACACGGATTTTATTAGGACATTAGTTGTGGAGTCCCAAATTGATCCGGCTCGAAGGACCGATATCCAGCCGTTGATTATGCAAACGTCGCACAGTGTTCTGTGTGGCATCTACACAAATGCGAACTGTACATCTGTGCATTTTATTCGCAAAACTATCGATTAGCTGGAGTATTTGTATAACGAGAGGATAATACAGCTTCGTATACTAACCGAGTTATTCCAAATTATCATCGACATGCGTTTATCAATCGATAATATTTAACGACATGTGTACCTAATAGCAAACAATAAAATTATGGTTATCTCAGTTATTTATACGTCGCGCGTCGCCGTAATAAATGCTTTTAGCGATATCTACCGATAGCTAGTTGTGTGTCACCTAGTTTTGTATAATATCGTATAATAATTTAGACAAACCTAATTAATAACCAAGATAAAATCGAACACTACACAGGGTGGTAGATGTCGACGCAAAAACTGAAGCTATGAATTTAGCACATGATTCTAGACCCGCTAGCGTAGAATTTCACGTCGGTAATAAAAAAATCTGCTATTTCATAAAAAAGTGCGCAGTCAAAACATGGAACAGCTATTTTCTTGGCAATACCATGGTTTTGAATCATGTACTGAATCTATGTTAAAATTCGCGCGTCGGTGTTCCTGCCACTCTGTAATGAACATAATCTGTAAATATTGATGACATAGAGAAATTAAATTTGTAAAAAAACGGTGCGTAATCGTATTGCCCAGTAACTAATATGTTAAAAAATGATAACCAGCTGCATTCTCTTAAACAGCAAACCATTCAAGGCTAGGCCGCTAGGCAAATGATGACTACAACATATTTTCAACACAAATGCTGTCAAACTGCAATTAGTATGCCTCGGATAAAAGTTATCTGAAACATGGAAAATAGGCCCTGCTTACCGTATAATTGACCCAGTTAGAATAACTGGCGACTCTCGCGGAGACCCCCGGGAAGTCGGGCTCCGCACAGCCGGCGCCCCACGATGTAATGCCCACGACTACTCCGTTGTAGATCAGTGGCCCTCCGGAGTCACCCTGGCATGCGTCCTTGCCTGAAACACAAGAGAAACCAATTACAATTTTGTGGATACAAAACTTTGTTTCTCGCGTAGATACAAGTTCCGTAAGCCGTAGGGAAACCTTACATAGTCAGTCTTAAATGTCCCCACTGATGGGACACTGACCTCCTCTCTCTGAGAGGAATTACTGAGGGCCCCCCTCTCTCTGGGGGTTACAATCTACCACGCGGGCCGAGTGCGTAGATGTCACATGTCTTCGAATTATTGGTTCTAGAACATTTTTCAGTTTTCTCACGATGAATTCCTTCACCGTGTTGAGAGGTTGTGATGAATTTATTTAGACATACCTAGTAAAAGTAATACACCTGCTCGGGTTTGAACCCACGACGACGGGTTGTAACCAGTGGGTCAGCTCAATAATACCTACCTAATTTGTAATTAAAATGATAATGTAACAAATAACAAGAATTGTATTGTTACAGATAACAAATTTAGATATTTTAAGACAAGATTTACGTTTTAGTCGAAGTAACAAAAGCACTTATATAAAGTACAAGTCACTTTCTTATCTCATACTAGGAAGTATGTGCTAACGAATACTAATAATGATACGTATTTTATAAGTAGTTTCTAACAAATAGAACAAATTCGCGACCCAGGCAGGACATCAACTGGTCCAGTGCTTCTAGGATCCAGTGGATTCCCGCAACCTCCTGTTCATCGGCCAATCTTGAAGGGCCTATCAACGCTTCCGGTACGTGATTGCTTCTCCAGATCCTTTATATGGCTGAAGTAGCAGACTGAAGTGTTTCCTCAAATAACTACCTACTTACTTTAGAAATGATAAAAATGTACTTACTACAATTGGACTACGAAGACACTGAAAACCTAATGACCCTTCATGAATAATCCGATCTACCACACAAACACTTCCAATTTCCTCATTCACTACACCACACACAAACACACACACACACATACACGTACACTCCCTCTCTCTTCACTTACAAACAATTCTCTAATTCACCAATGATATTAACACACATACCCACAACCACTCTTTTTACACGCTTTATATTAGCTTCACTTGTATGTTTGTATATTTGTATGTTTGTATATTTGTATGTTTGTTTGTAACCGACTCCTTATAGCGCGGTTTTGACCCACTTTAAACGACCAGATTTCATTCAAACTTTGCACACCTGTCAAGGACCGATGACAATGCAATAATTTCATAAATTTGTGCCATTATCCTTGCCAGGGTTACCAGGACAGCAAAAAAACTGTCTTCGAAAACTACGGAGACATACGTCACAAACTAATTTGCGCCATTATCCTTGCCAGGGTTACCAGGACAGCAAAAAAGAACTGTCTTCGAAAACTACGCTGACATACGTCTCAAACTACGCTGACATACGTCTCAAAATTCGAAACACCCTAAAAAATAGAAAATAAATAATAGTTTAAAAAAACTAAAAAACACGCTTCCATTGAAAACCAAACTAAAAAGTACAAAATAATGGAAAAAAGCGTGGGGTGCCTGATATCAATAAAAAAATACCTTAAAAAGCACCCCACGCTTTTTTTCCATTATTTTGTACTTTTTAGTTTGGTTTTCAATGGAAGCGTGTTTTTTAGTTTTTTTAAACTATTATTTATTTATGTTTAAGCTCACCAACAAACACTCGCAATTTTTAATGGTACTCTGTCTGTATAGTTGTGACACACAAACGTCCTCAGATAAGCAAAATTGATAAAAGCTGATCGCTATCCCCTGAGATACAGGTTCTCGCCTAGTTCAGGGGGTAGGGTCAATACTTTGTGCACCTTATTATAACCATCACAAAAAAAAAAAAATGTAATAATTTTCATGTACCTCTATAATTGTAACTTGTAATGGTGAGAAATAAACAATTTATTATTATTATACTGAGTTAATGAGCAGTCGTGGCCCAATGGTATCCGCCTCGACGTACGAGTTGTATGTAGATCGTGGGTTCGAAACTAAGCTTGCTTTGTATAATTTATTTCAACACCACTACTTTCGAAACGGTGAGGGAAACATCATGAGGAAACCGGCATGTCCTAAATTTTAAAATTCAAAGCAGTGGATAATGGTCAATTCCCTCTCACAGAGATGAGGCTTGTGTCTCAGCAGCATTATGTATGTATACGCTCCTACTGACTAATATTGATACGGGCTTATGAGTCAGATTTTATCTATCTACTTCAAGATTGGGAAACGGTGAATTACCTAATAGTTATTATACGAGAAAAGTATATGCTAGTTAATCAATGTTTGTCACGTAGGTACTTGAGGCCGATGAGTCTATACAAAGAGTGTGACGTTGCAATTTTCTACTTTAACACAAATCATCATTCTTTTGGCCTTTTTTGAAGTGAAAACTTTTTTAGCGCCGTTGGTTGTGATTTGAAACTCAATGAAACGAAAAAGCGACAGTAAAAAGAGACAGACATAACTTCATAAGATTTAACGTGGGAGAAAATGAGATAGGAAATACATGACGTCATGACCATGGACGAAAGAAATATGGATACGGCAAATATTGTCACATCTGAACTTCAAAAAATTAAAACACATTAAAACGTTTTATGTACATATTAGAATTTAATCAAAAATGTTTTATGTACTTGTACATATTATTATTATTTCAAGTCTATTATCGTACCTATAGATTATTTATGTAAATACGAAAAAAAAACGAATGCAGAATATTGTCGCGATAAATCGATGTAATATATACGAATAATAAAATGTTAAATAATTATCAAACTTTGTATCACCATAATTATCCTTTTCCCGTAATTTTACATTCGTATCATTATCTTGAAGCCAAAAATTTTGAAGGTTTCACTTCTACCACGTGTGAATTGCACACATGCCATTTTTTTTTTGTTTAGCATATACTGTCCCACTGCTGGGCAAAGGCCTCCCCCAATTTCTTCCAGGAACTCTTGTCCCGCGCCACCTCAAACCAGTCGTCGCGGTACGTATCTAGGTCGTCTCGCCACCTTTTGCCGTTATCCCAATTTATTAAGTTGGCGCAACGTATCTTTTTATTATACACTTCTCTATTAGTCGTCAATTCGTCATCTCGGTATTCACCCCCTTTCTATCCATATCATCATTCACACAGTTCATCCTTCGTTTCCTTGGTCTCCCCCTACTCTTATAGCCAGATGGCTATAAAGTAGATACTTTAACACAAGTATGGTTAAATTTATTCATCATCTTTCTGGTTGCTTGCAGAGATAGCAAGCTGACGTGGCAGTAGGCTGGCCATGTTTGTCGAAGGACCGATGGCCGGTGGAGCAGACGATTCTCGGAGTGGAGACCGCGTATCGGCAAGAGTAGTGTGGTACACCACTCTGCTAGATGGACCAACAACCTTACGAAGAGTGACAGGCTGGATGCGGGAGGCGGGAGAGAAGGTGCTGTCGCGCATCCTGAGAGAAGCCTATGTTCAGCAGTGGACTACGATAGGCTCAATTGAACTTGAATGATTGATTTCAAGTTGAGCCCAAACAACGTGGTGAAACGTTAGCAATAAGTGTTAATATTTTCTTAGAAAATGTAGAGAGGGTTATTTATCGGGCATAGTAGCAAAAAGACCCGTGTCTGTCTATTTAGTCGGTAGGAGTCGGATATAACCCTCAGAATGGCATCGTAGACCCATAGCTTATAATTCGGTTTTGTCCGTTTTTTGTTTTATAGTTGTTGACAGGCTCACACTGTCCTCCCATACCTATAGACAATGTACTTCGGAGAAATTGCCAAAGTCAATTATTTTTAAAAGAATACTTTTAAAGAAAAAAAAAATGGAAAAAGAGCTGGCATAAAACTCCACGATAGCCATCGTGGATTTTCATGCCAATTCTTTTCATAAGAAACGATCAACGACGAATCGTGCACCTGGCGTTTTGTAAGTGCCCATATAGGTTTATTGGAAATACAATATTATATATCTAAAACTATAGAACTTTTTTGAAAAAGAACTGTAGTCTCGTAGGTCTAAGATAAAGTACTGACCTCCAACATCAAGGATTCCAGCACAGATCATGCTATTGGTGACGGGATAAAGGTCGCCGGTCGCAAGCTGGAGCCTCATGTAGCGAGCCTGGCAGATAGTCTGGTTTATCTTCCGCACTGTCACTTCATTCAGCACAGTTGATGCAGCAGTGTTGGCCACCTGTCGAAAGAAGTTCAGGGTTTTTCATAAAATAATCATTCTATAGTGTTCCCATCCATTGGTTAATTTTGTAGCAGGACGACTAAGGACTTACTAGAGAACGGGCTGCAGCGTTCTCTATGCATTTTACTACCATACTGCGATTGCCAACCCGCATGCCAAGCGTGGCATATTTGGCCAACCCCCCCAAATTGGAGGAGCCGTATGTCCAGCAGTGG
The DNA here is from genome assembly GCA_947507805.1 of Aporophyla nigra. NCBI lineage: Eukaryota > Metazoa > Arthropoda > Insecta > Lepidoptera > Noctuidae > Aporophyla > Aporophyla nigra. The sequence goes on along the minus strand of OX382316.1, from coordinate 13,764,181 downwards.
ACGTCTCACGGCTGAAATAAATGTGATGAAAGCTAAAACCACCAACTGCATCACACTGCTTGAAAACTGAGTTTGTTTTGTAAGATGTAGTATACAAATACTCACATTTGTGAGGCCCCATCCAACTGCAGTGACGAACGCGTTATCAGGTACCACAGCGTTCTGATAAGGGATGGAGGCTAGTCGAGCGGCACTGGTGGTCAGATCGATCGCTGTGGTCATCAACACCACCGCTATGTCGTTGTCGCGGATCGGAACATTGTACGACTCGTGGACTTTGATTGATGACACCAGGTGAAGAGTACCTCCTGTGAAAAAATGGGTCAAATTCATCTGCATCGAGTTCTTGTTTTATTTCGTTTGGTCGATCGGTTCCACTAACCCATTTCTTGCCGTGGGTGCCGTAAAAGGCAACTAAGAGACTACAGAATGGGCAGCAGCGTTCTTTATGCATATTACCACCAAACTGCGATCGCTAATCCGTTTGCCAAATATGGCTATTATGGCAAAGCCCCCTAAATTGGGGAGACCATGTCCAGCAGTGGACGTCTATGTATACATCTTATGGCTTAAAATAATGATGATGATTGTACGGTCAACTGAACGAAAATGTTAACATTTGGATTAAGAAATACCTACATATATTTTTGCATGAGATTTTTTTTTTAAAAGGTAGCTTCTAATCCTGCCAGGGTCGCGAGATCTATTATAAAGAGTTACCGTGGCCCTGGCATATAGGCAAATGAAGGAACACGGGTGGGTTTTAGTCAATAAAAATCTGACATGCCCTTCCGCTCCGCCCAGAGCGGGAGACGTCATTTGATGATTTCCCACCCACAAAAAAAAGCTACCAATTCATTGTTTCATAGGTTTAACAATGTAAATAAATAAAAAAATAAAATTGTTAATTTATCCCAAATAAATAATACACACAGACACAGTTCAATACAATGCGATATGAATACAGTGAGCATAAAAACATAGCTTGTGTACAGAAGATTTAGGTCTACAAAAAGAAAAAAAAGTCTATGCATACAAGAGAAATAGTGAACCCTGTCTCTTAAACTAGGAAACCTGTATCTTAAGAGACAGTGCTCGGCCAAAATTTAAATTTTATAAAACTAAGTATACAAGAGTGAAAGTGTGATGATCTACCAGTACAAATGAATATTAATATTAATAAAATGTGTGAGAGTATTGAGGTGTGTACATGCGTGTGTGTGTGAGAAGGGAAAGGGAGAGTGTAAAATGTTTATGTGTGTGTGAGTGTGAGTATTATGTCAAGCGAAGTATGATACTAGTAAAGACTCTGTTTTAATATAGTCCTACTGTTTGAGCCAGTCAGAAGTTTTTGATTTAACATTAAATTTATTGAGGTCTATTATGTCTAGTTCTTTCTGTATTCTTTTGAAAACATGATGGCTTAAGACATAGTATTGACGTCTTGCAAATGAGGTTTTATACTGTACACCTGGGGGAACATATCGTCACCCTCCGCGCTAACTGTCGTATCTAGCAATTCGTAATTTTTCAGGGCAACAGTTTTTCGGTCGGACGCTACAATCATGTAATTTATTTTATTTATTTATTTTATAGTTAATTAAAACGGTACAACACCAATTAAATTAATTAACATAGAAACACATAAGAGGTTGACAATAATTACAAAAGTTAAAAAATTACCTATATTAACAACTAATATGGAACAGTGGACTCCCTTGCATACTTTCTCTCACAGAACACCAGACATATACGCATCATTTTATTCCATTCATCAACAAACACATCACATTCAGGGTTGGCAGTCAGGAGGGCGTTTAGCATTTTTAAGGTGCGACAGACTGGGGATTCGGCTCTGGCTACAGTCTTAGATGGCAGTTGCGCAAAAAGGTTATGCCGGCGGCTCTGACGGTGTCCAATGTATTTATCGGGCACAAATAACCAACAGAAAAGGCTATGGAGCTCTGGGCAGTCGATACGTCCCCGTAAGATCTTACAGGCTACCGAGAGCTGATCAAGGCCTCTTCTCACCTCCAACGAGTTAAAGCCCAACGTCCTTAAAAGATAGTTGGTGGGGTACATGTACGGAAAGAAATGGTATAACCTTTGGAAGAGACATCTGAGGAAGGTTTACTGTAGTTACGTTGGCTGTGGCTTTATTTATGAATTAATTCCTTTTTTTTATTGCTCTTGGCTTACTCTTTAAGTTAGTAGTAGCCCTAAAGCCCTAAGGTATCTATTTATTTATTTATATTCATTTGAAGCAGATACGTCACTCTGTGAGAACTTTGTTTTTCAACTTGTGTCTGTTACGACGTGACTGTTTGGTATATAAAAATATAAATAAAGCTCTATTAATCCACACTAATATTATAAATGCAAAGTAACTCTGTCTGTCTGTCTCGCTTTCCTGCTAAAACTACTGAACCGATTTAAATGAAATTTGGTACATCGTTTAGAGCCTGAGAAAGGACATAGGCTACTTTTTATTGCGGAAAAGGGAGGATGAAAGGTTGTAGGGAAGTATTGTCGTTTTTAAAGCTAGAATGATGAAACTTTTTTATTTGGCTTTTATTACATAATTGATATTTATGAATTATATTTAAAGTTTGTTAAATTTTTACACTTAAGCGGGTAAAATAACAATCAGTAATAGGGGATGAAAGTTTGTACGATAAGGGGAATGCCAAGAATCAGCGGAACTACTGGTCGGAATTGAAAAATTATTTTTTGTAGCCCATTTATTGAGGAACGCTATATAATATCACACTACGGTCAAAAGGAGCGGAGCAGCAAACGAAAAATGGACGAAAACTGGCAGGCAATTCGATGCGACGGGAAAGGGAGCGAAAATTTGACGCGGACGAAGTCGCGGGCAGAAGCTAGTATCATATATTGTGAAATTGTACGCCGAAAGACGACGTTTATTAAAAACAGCATTTTCATTGCTAATAGGCAAGCTTATGGCTTGTTGGAGGTCAAATGTAGTAATTGTATTGGGGTTGGGTTTTGCTGTGATGCTAGTTTACATTTATTTCTTTCTGATCTAAACAAAGTCTTCTCCTGTTGGTGCTTCCTATACTTTTCGCAAATCTTTAATTTCTCTTCTTCAGAACCTTTTAAATACGTCATGCACAAACTACACTGATCTTTTTATGGGCGATGGAAAGACAATTTCTTGAATTTAAAAACCCTTAAAAATTGTTCCGTGAAGCCCAGCTTTTCTTCATACAGAAATGAAGATAAGCTGGGCTTCACGGAACAATTTTTAATCTTTTCTTCAAACATGTGGTACATCTTGGGTAGCGTCAGTTCACGATGTAAGTATTCTCTAGAAGAATGGTCCCTGCAGTAATGAGAATCAACGTTCGGGAATCTCTCAATGTGCTGTTCGATCATTATTGCGAGCGACCTGTCACTCTACGAAGAATTGGTCGACTAAACAGATTTGATTCCCTGCTCATTCACTGTCCAACCGCCCGCACCCCACCCCCGTGCATACCGCAGTGTGACTTAATGATATGGCAATAAGCTTCTTATTCGTAAAAAAGCTTTGATCTCTAAACGACGTAAATGCAAAAAAAAAATAGTAAACATTATTGAAAAAAAATCTGCATCGGGACGAAAAAAATAAAATCTTACTAACTGTAGTACATACGACAGATAGTGAGAATATTTTTTCCCTCCTTTTGCACATACGCTAAAAAAAAAACTTGATTATCTTCTAAACGGTAAACAATAGAGATACGAGGACTAGAGACACCTTTTCGTAACAAAGTTATGAGCACGTAGGTAATGTTCGTGTAGATACGTCAGTTTGTGAGATACGACAGTTAGCGGGGAGGGTGACGATATGTACGCTTTCTTGGATCAGAGGGAGGTAAGCGGGCATGTATCCTCAGGACAGATTGGAGAATAAACAGCTGCCGTACTGTCAGCACTTTGCAATCAGCGTAAAGTTGTGCTGTAGGGTATCTGTAGGGTTTCCTTAACATAACTTTAAGTACAGCCCTTTGGGACCTTTCTGCTCTCATAAGATAGGTCTTCGCGGCTCCACTCCATACAGTTATACAGTAACTAATAATAGACTGGCATAGACTCAAGTACACCATTTTTAGAATGTCAAAACCGGCAGATTCTCGGAGAGATTTGAAAATATGTATAAGACGAAGTGTTCGAGAAGTTAGGGTATCAAGTTGTTTGTCCCATTTTAGTCCATCGTCTATATGCACACCCAAGTATTTGACACTGTCTGCTCTGGGAATGGGAGGGCATGAGCACGAGACTAGCTGATTCTGGCATGAGTGAGCCGTTATTGTGAAACTAATGGGAGGTTTGGAATTAGACCGGATCGCAAAGGGTATGTAATACGTCTTTTAATTTACGTCTGAACTGTCAAAATGAAAGAAATTGCAATCAATTGTCTTTTTTATTTGTGTTAGAGGTTAGGTTAGCAATTACTTTTCTCTTTAAGGTTTTTTGGCCTCAAGCTCGAACGTCGCGTTTGGGCTTCAAATAGAATGGAAAAATGCCCGATCAATGTACAGGTTCTATTGAAAATAGGACCTTATTATCATAGCCTAAAGTAGCAATTTTGCGCAATCGTAAGGAATTTATGTTCTTGGCTGATGTTCTTTGACATAAAGGAGCTGTCTGAGTCAAATTGTAACCTAAAATGAAAGAGGGTCACTTACCTGAATTCAAAATTGTTGTGCCTGCACGAATAGAATATCGGCTTGGACTCATGAGGTAGCCATTACTGCAAAGATTCAGATAGAATAATTAATAAATGAAGGAATTCCTTGAATTAATACATTTCTTCCCAGAATTTCGAAGAAATTTATTATTTAATATACTCAATACTTTATTGCATTCCACAATGTATATTATATGCTTAGATGGTAAACATTGGATTTAGAGACAATCGTGGACGCTGTCGGGCACAGTAAAAAAAAAACCAGTAGGTAGCAGGGCCGTAGCTAGGGGGGGGGGGCATTGTGGGGCAATGCCCTACCTTAAAATCACAATGCCCTACCTTAAAAATACCAAAAACGAAGAGAACCTATTAGAATTGGATTGTATGTTTATAGTTTTAGATAAAAAAATGTAGCAATAGGTATCTAAACTTTTCCGAACATACCATCGTTTGGGACATTCATTTCTTATTATAATAATTATTTTCTCTGTGTATAGATGGCATTTGAAGCGCCATCACATGAAGCAATGGGTCTATTTAATTATAATATGCCAATGCAGAGAAAAATTTCAACCGTCTTGTTCGCTTGTTCTTCATCATTGAGGATTTAATAGCTGTCCTTAAATCCATGCTCATGTTCTGTCACAGAAATTATTTGTCTATGAATAGCTATTGAATGTACATTACTGACCTAGAGGTGATGTTGATTGATTTAGTAGCCCGTGCTTCAGAGCAGATCAATTATGATATACTTATTCACAAAAATGAAGGGATATAAAAAAAATAACATATTTTTGGGTGATTTTCAACACCCTGTAACTCCGAGGAAAATGATCGTACAGCAAAAAATAAAAAAGTACATTGTAGCACCATGTATCTAGTTTTCAGATACGGCCATGTTTTTTTTATCATGTTTGGGTCTGGAGAAATAACAAGGAAACAACCAAAAAAAACTCGTCTTAAAAAAGGTTGTATATGGAAAAAAAAATTTGAAACCCGTAGGTTTCAAATTTTTTTTTCCATTGTTTCAATCAAAACTTCTTTTAGGAAATTTAATGCCCTTTAATTTAACGTATCCAGAATGCCTCTACGATGATTTGCCGCGGAGTTGTCGTGAGTCAAGGCAAAAAAGTACTTTTTATCTTTGACAATCAATAACTCTGGAAACAATGATTGTATAGGAAATCGAAGAAGGGTTTTGGAATCAACACAAAATTTTCTATAAAATACCGTGAATGGCTTTTGTCGAAAATATTTTTTTTAAAATTGATAGCTTTGACTGAAAAAAAGACAAAAATTCGCATAATTAAGGATATTTGGATAACTGGTATAACTTTGGATAAAATGGATGAACGAAAAATATAGTCGGTAATTTTTCAACCTCAAAATGAAAAAGATCTCTGAAAAATTCGATTTTGATTACGCTTTTTTTTTTCATAGTGCCCTGAAGCTTCAAATTCTTTGTTTTTGCAAAAACAATTTCGATTTTGATTAGCTTTTTTTTTCAGAGAAAAAAAAATTTTAGCATCGAAAAAACGAATAAAAACCGGCCAAGTGCGAGTCGGACTCGCGCACCGAGGGTTCCGTACAAACCTGGTATTCACGGTTTATGCATAAAGTTTATTTTTATGAAATTAAATGTTTTTTTTTTAATTTTTATATTTGAGTTGACTGAATGAAAGGTAAATTGTGGTTTACGATTTATGACGTATTAAAAAAAAAAAACTACTTACTAGATCTCGTTCAAACCAATTTCCGGTGGAAGTTTACATGGTAATACAGCATATATTTTTTTTAGTTTTATCATTCCCTTATTTTAGAAGTTACGGGGGGTACACACATTTTACCACTTTGGAAGTGTCTCTCGCGCAAACTATTCAGTTTAGAAAAAAATTAAATTAAAAATTTAAAAAACCCCCGACACAAAAACCTAAGATCCCTTTAAAAAGTAAAAAAATAATAAAAAAACTCAATCTTAAAGTACCTAAGAATGTATTAATAATTTAAAAAAAATACGTCGCGTTGGGGGACCGCTCCAAACCTAACAATTTAATTACAAATAGTCTATTACCTAACTGAAGAAAACTTTTATAAAATTACTTCTAAATATTGCATTTAGGATACGATCGTCAACGTCGTCTGCCCTCGCAGAGCGGTCCCCCAACGCGACGTATTTTTTTTAAAATTATTAATACATACTTAGGTACTTTAAGATTGAGTTTTTTTATTATTTTTTTACTTTTTAAAGGGATCTTAGGTTTTTGTGTCGGGGGTTTTTTAAATTTTTAATTTAATTTTTAATTTTATACTTTTTATAGGTATACTTATTATAATGTAGATTTTGTTAAGTTGTAAATACATAGAACTTCGCCGTGGCCAACAGGAAGATGGGAAGCTTCCAAAATCAATATCAATTCAATTTGATGATGCCACTATCGGCCGGAGTTGTGTTGACGAGAATGGATGGATTCTGATAAGGCCACATAATGTAACTTTTCAAGGTCTTAGAGGATATGGAAATATTGAAAGAAAAATGTTTCCTATCATTTTATGTTGGTCGATTACGGCATATATGCCGTAATCGCCGCAACTTATAAATTGCAAGGGACGACAGTTGAAAAAGCTGTGGTTTACTTAGGTAAAAGAACTTTCGCAAAAGGCCAAGCCTATGTAGCCTTAAGTAGAGTATTTTTACTCTGCTTAAGGCTACATAGGCTTGGCCTTTTCCTTGGATGGTGTAGCAATTTGTGAGTTCGACCAAACAAAACTATTTAATAACCCACATAACAAATCATCTTTAGCAGAATTGCAAAGACTGAGATGTAGTCATTGATACTCTCACGTGACAATCGGATTTCCATGTCCCAATTTTCCCACCACCAATTTTCTCATCAAGCGAAGCTAAGAACATCATTCTCTTTCAGTGCGCTTTCATTTGAGACCCCACTCGAGTATATTTGTAGACATTCGGTTATTCTTCCCCACTTTCACCCCCCACAACTTTAAAACGGCTCAACCGATTTTCATCAAACATGTCTAAGAACACTCGCACATAAGTCACCTTTAATACAAAAAAAATATAATTGAAATCGCTTCATCCGTTCGGGAGCTATGATGCCACAGACAGACAGACCCCCCTCTTTTTCCGTCGGGGGTTAAAAAATGATATTAGAAACCTCAATATCATTTTTGAAGACCTATCCATAGATACCCCACACGTATGGGTTTGAGGAAAAACAATTTTTTGAGTATCAGTTCTATGTATGGGGAACCCCAAAAATTATTGTTTTTTTTTTTCTATTTTTGTGTAAAATCTTAATGCGGTTTACAAAATACATCTACTTACCAAGTTTCAACAGCATAGCTCTTATAGTTTCGGAAAAAAGTGGCTGTGACATACTCGGACAGACAGACAGACAGACATGACGAATCTATAAGGGTTCCATTTTTTGCCATTTGGCAACGGAACCCTAAAAATTGTTCATAATGGTGATTTTTGCAAAAACAAAGAATTTGAAGCTTCGGAGCACTATGAGAAAAGAATCGTAGCGCTTTGAATTTTTCAGGGGTTTTAGGGGACACTTTGAGGTTGAAAAATTACCCACGATATCTTTGGTTCATCCATTTTATCCAAAGCTATACCAAGTTATCCAAATATACTTAATTATGCGAATTTTTGTCTTTTTTTCAGTCAAGTCAAAAAAAAAACTTTCGACAAAAGCCATTCAAGGTATCTTAAAGAAAATGTTGTGCAGTTTCCAAAACTCTCCTTCGATTTACTATACAATAATTATTTCCAGAGTTATTAATTGTCAAAGTTAAAAAGTACTGTTTTGCTTCGACTGACGATAACTCCACGGCAAATTATCGTTTAGGCATTCTGTGTACCTCAAATTAAAGGGTATTAAATTTTCTAAAAGAACTTAAGAGTAAAACACTGGAAAAAAAAATTTTGAAGCCCGTATACCATTTTTTAGACAAGAAAAACTTTGGTTTTTTTTTTGATTGTTTCCTTGTTATTTCTTCAGACCCAAACATGATAAAATAAATCGTGGCCGTATCTGAAAACTAGATACATTGAACTACAACGTGCTTTTTTATTTTTAACCGACTTCAAAAAGGAGGAGGTTATCAATTCGGATGTTTATATGTTTTTTTTTTTTTTTTTTATATGTATGTTCGGCCATAACTCCGTCATATATAGACGGATTTGCAAAATTCTTTTTTTGTTCGAAAGGGGTTTATTCCGAAATGGTCCCATGTAAATTTCATATAGATCTGATGATGAGTTCGGAAGACAGACACCGGAACTCTTTAAAAAATGACAGCAAATCAACCGCGATTTCTGCTATCGCATAAATATGCATTGTTTGTTTGGAATTAGTGCGGGGTAAATAGGTACCACAACTAAAAATTTATAAATAAAAACATTTTTACAAAAAAAAAAAACAACCGACTTCCTTAAAAACACTACAAAGTGAAAAATAACTTTAATTTCGGAAGTTGGTGGCAAAAAAAAACATAAATACAGATCCTAAGACACCGATTTCCGAAATTAAAGTTATTTTTCACTTTGTAGTGTTTTTAAGGAAGTCGGTTGTTTTTTTTTTTGTAAAAAAGTTTTTATTTGCTGTATGATCATTTTCCACGGAGTTACAGCTTGTTGAAAAACACCCAAAAATTTGGGTTTTTTTTTTAATATCCCTTAATTTTTGTGACTAGTGTATTTTTTACTTCCGCCCTACCTGTAGCCAATGTTGCCCTACCTCAAATTCGAGTCTAGCTACAGCCCTGGTAGGTAGAGATGACGATTTATCTCGTTCCTATGCTAAAATTAAAAATAAATAATATACACTAGTCACAAAAATTAAGGGATATTAAAAAAAACCATATTTTTGGGTTATTTTCAACAAGTTTTTAACTTCGAAGAAAATGTGATCGAACAGCAAAAATTAAAAAAGCAAATTGTAGCTCCATGTGTCTTGTTTTCAGATACGACAACATGATTTTTTTTATCATGTTGGAGTCTGGAGAAATCCCAAGGAAACTACCAAAAAAAAAATTCCAAATTTTTTCTCGTCTTAAAAAAGGTATAAATAGAAAGTGTAACTTACTCATCAACAAAGCAATGTGCTGCTGAGAGGACGTGTCTGGTCGTCACCAGGGAGCCTCCGCACAGGAATTGCGATAGGTAAAGTACCTGCAGACGTAAACGAAGGTTATCATACTCGGTTTCATAGAACGAACGTTGGGACCGGAAACGGAAGTTCCATCAGTTAAGCGAAAAGGATCCAATTCAAACCCAGTTGCTTTTGACGTTACAACTTGATGGTAAAGGTTTATTGGAAAAGTTTGTTTTATTCTTTACAGCTCATTTAAACATGTTTAAAAAAAAAAAACTTTTTTTCTCTTTTCTTTCTTGGAGTGAATTGGTAAACTGATCTTACCTGCACCATATATGGGTACTGTTGTATGGTGGTGGCAGACCCACCAATAATACGGTTGTCCGCCGTCGTCGGCAGATCAACCGTATTTATGTGGTAAAGTTCCGCATTGCCTGGAAAATAAAAACAAGTTTCCTAAAATCCTTCCAAAGTTATTTAGGTCAAATAGCAGCAACTCAACAGCAACCTTCTTGTAATGAGAATAAAGATCATTGTTATTTTAACAGACTTGTCAGTGACAGCGAAGTCACAGCAACGTTTTTCCAACGCAACTACAATGAAACTTTTTTTTACATACAATGTCATTGTCAAAGTGAAGTTAAAATCAAAACTCATTTATTCAAATATGGATGAAGATCAGCAGTTTTAAACGTCAAAATTACATTTAGGCAGTCCTCCAAAACGCCCGCCCTTCACCACTTCCAATAGTGCTTTAGCTGAGAAATAGTGGCGTAACAAACTGTCTAGCAGCACAACTGTTTGTTAAGGGGAATGCTCCAAACCAGCGCGCGAAATTCAAAATTTCTTGGTTTTTTGCAATTTGCAGGCCAGTGCTAGGTTGTATAGGAACAAAAAAAAAAAAATGTCAGAAAAAGTCATTCCTACAGCTTTATGAACTTAGAGCGTTGTATTGATGATTTTGATTATTATAATTCTGTAACTACATATGTCTTACAGTCGCGAATAATATTTTAATCTACATACAACCTAGCACTGGCCTGCAAATTGCAAAAAACGTAAGAAAATTTGAATTTCGCGGGCTGGATGGAGCATTCACCTTAAGTTAAATAAACTTGATTCTATATATTAGTAGATATGCAAAGTAATTAACATTACGAGACAGCATTAAAATTAAAGCCATTCTCATATACCTAACATATGAGAATGGCTTTAATTTTAATGCTGTGCCATGTTAATATACCAACAAATATAATGAAAGCTAGTCAAGCAAAAAAATATTTAAGTATCAAAAGCTATACCAAAATAAAAGCTTTCCGGCATAATGAAAAAGGCTGCGGTTTTGTCTAATACGTTTTTAATGTCATGCCGTGTAGATAGCGAAACCATCAAAATGATTGATGGAAACTCTCAAAACGGTGAAGGAAAACATCGTCAGGAAACCGTATGTCTGAGAATTAAATAATCAAAAACATGTGACATTTACAACCGGACTGGCCTCGCGTGGTGGATTATGACCCAGTCCCTCTCACAAAGAAGGGCCTATTTCCCAGTGCAGTAGTGAGCACGTTGTAGGCTGATTTATCTAAGAATAATCTTTTCGTTTCGGTTCTGTTTTTAACCGACTTCAAAAAAAGGAGGAGGTTATCAATTCGTCTGTATTTTTTTTAATGTTTGGTACCTCATAACTTTTGACTGGGTGAACCGATTTTGATGATTTTTTTTAACTTGAAAGCTAGCGCTTCCCGAATGGTCCCATTTAATTTGGTTCCATTCGGACAATGGGATCTATGTGAAAACCATATAAGTCTTAAATTTGCATTAATTGGCGCGACAAATGAACGAACAACGCGATTAGATTAGTGCGGGGTATCTACCATAACTAAAAAGTTTAAAATAAAAACTTTATACACAAAAAAATAACAACCGACTTCCTTAAAAAAAACACTAAACAGTCAAAAATAACTTTAATTTCGGAAGTCGGTGGCTAAAAAACCTTAAATACAGATCCTAAGACACCGAATTCCGAAATTAAAGTTATTTTTGACTTTGTAGTGTTTTTTTTAAGGAAGTCGGTTGTTATTTTTTTGTAGTTAATATCACGAAAGTTGGTGTAACTCGATAGCCTTAATAAGCACAAAATATCCATACATTCCTTGGTTTTAGTCTAAAGTACCTAGGTAGGTGCCTAAACATGAAGGTGTATTTGTTAGTAGTGATTCATATTATAGATAATTTTTTGATTATAGAGTGGAATGTAGCTCAGATCCAATATTACACTGCTATTATAAGAATTCCAATTGTTGTTATCAATATTATATTTTTCCGTGTAAAAACAAAGTTATCTTATCTAGCTAAATTAAGTACCTACATTTAATTGAGGGCAATCAGTTAGGACAGTTTTGCATTTTTCCTACTTACTAGTACTACTTACTTACTTACTTACCTACGCCATACCACCACCACGCCATGCCATTCACTTGGGTGTTTTAATTTGAGCACTTCTAAGGCAATTTTTCAAGTGGTTACAACTTATATAAATACTTTAATCAGTACTCAGATAAACATTAATCAATTTAATATTTATGCACATCAACCACTAACATCGTTCCCCATCATTTATCATTCACAAAAATAGCATGATTAACCTAAAATGTTCCCACTGCTGGGATACATGCACAGTGGGCCGTAATCCACCACGCGGACCCAGTGCGGGTTAGTAGATATCACATGTATTCGAATTTTCGGGTTCAGTTATATGACGGTTTCCTTCACTGTTTTGATAGCATAGTGGTGATGAAATAATTTACACAAAATTAAGCGCCTGTCTGGGTTTGAACCTACGACCTACGTCTCGTATGTTGCGGCCGTTACCATTGCGCCACCACAGCTCACGAATATAAAAAATAAAGTTTTCACACTTACAGCTTGCGACCGCGATAAAAATTAGCACAACACCCAACATGTCTGTCCGTTTGTCCCACACTGTATGACTTGCCCTAGATGTCGATACAAACCTTATCATATTGATAAAATATTTTATCGGAAGCGTTTCTGCGAGAAATTTTAGGGCATTGACAGACAAGCAACAAATATTTACCAACTACTTACTTTAAACTTTGCAGTGCCCCGTTGGTCCACTGGTCCCAAGCGCGGTTGCTGACGGTAGGGTCTCGTGTTCTAATCCCAGGTCGGGAAAAATGTTTCTTGTTTTTTTTTTTTTTCATTGTGAATTTCTTTGTAACAGCCCGGAGTTAGGAATTTGGCGGTGTGATTTTTTGTATTTCGGAAACGCGGAGACCACCCGCACCAGAAGAGTAGTCCAGCATTGAAGAACGCTTAACGATCTTCTCGATCTCATAAGGGGGCGAATTTGAGGCAGCACCGTCGCTTGAACAGTCAGGATGAAAGAGTTGGCACGAGAATGTATGGTAATGGGCCTCTAGGCATGGCGGGCTGATATCAGTCGAGGGCTCGGCGAATGTACAAGTATTTCTTGGACCTCCAACACATGGTACTAGGAGGAACAGTGGGATTTTAGTCGGTAAGAGTCTGACTTTTGAAACCTCTGTTCCTCCCAGACGGAGGGTATATGAAAATTTCCCCAACGAAAAAAAAAGTATGTAACTCCTGATCACAGGTATCCGAAGTGGCGCCAACATCGTCAGCAGCAATCGTCAATTATACGCATCGCTCATCTGAAAGCACACACCTTTATGTCATTCGCACTTTCCTCCTGAATTGGTTTCGTAGATATCAAATCAATTTTATAAGGGCCACTCAATCTCTTCCTCTACATAATTATTGTAGGAATTGAATAACGGTATTCAGACTGATTAATTCTCAATGTTCTTTGAAACCACTTCTTTATAATCAATAAATCAATCAGAATCTTCTTCATTTTCAGAGCAATCGTCGTCGTAGACGTGTATGTTTTCACCACTAAGTTTTTTTTTTCTCTTTGTGGGTTAATCCTTTCTGTGGTTCCGGGTTAGAATACCAGGCGAAAAACAGGAGGTATCGAGATAAACAAAAACAAACACTGATTTCAACGGCACCTAAGCTGTTCTACTAATCGCTCTGAAACAAATCTTTATTGATAAGGGCAACCAGCACTTATCAAAATTTTGTTTGAAAGATGGAACAGTTTTATTCATATTATTTTTAAGTCCACGAACGGCACCTGCATACAGTTTGTACTGATATAATTTTACCAGAAAATCTTTTACTTTTTCTAACACAAACCCAGGTCAATAAAAACATACAAAGCATCAGAAGGCTTATCTCCCCATGTATTTGTACTTATTGGTACCTAGATAAGTCATGGGATATCACCAATTACAATATTGTGCGATTTTATTGACTGTTATCTTCAATATTATCTATGGCGTCGAGTAGATACTTGTGTATGACTTGTTTTTGATATGACGCATGTTCCCCTTAGTTATGGCTTCGAAGCGTTATTCGGGAGCTAAGTTAGCCCGGAAAATTCAAATAATCTTCCGATTTTTGCAATTTAGTAGGTCAGTGTCAGACTGTGTGTTGAACAAAATAACTATGATTCAGGACCGAGACAAATATGGCTTTACATAATCATTATAATCATTGAACTCATCAATACAACATACTCATTTAATCCCATTTTATGACTTTGTCACGAAATAGATATTCAATGGCACCGACCTAAAAATTGCAAAAAACCGAAGAAAAAAAAATCGAAAATATCTGGAACTACCCGTCCGCGTCGTAGGGAACTACGTGACTTACTAGAGAATGGGCAGAAGCGTTCTCTATGCATTTTACCACCATACTGCGATCACCAACCAATCAGAGTCAGAGTGGTAATTATGAAAATCCCCCTTCAAAAATGGAGCAAAACGTAAAAAAAAAAAACAGGAAGGACGCTAAGCGAAAACGGATACCGCGGGCGGGCGATGCGACGCAATGAATCGATGGTACAAGAAATTTCACGCGGCCGAACTCGCGGGCAGAAGCTAGATTTAGATATAACTAACGATAGACCAGCTTACATGATTGTAAGTCTTAAAAAGATTATAATATGCTGGTAAGATAAAATATGAAAGAGTTATCTTTCTACTGAAACCCATTGACGTCGCTGCTCCGCCTACTGTTAATTAATTTACGTTTTCCTGTTTTGTTTGTCGTATTGGTGTATGGTTGAATTGATAATTGCGTTACCAAAACTAACTTGAATATTTATTTTATTATAGTTTAGTCCTCCTGACCGTGTATTTTGGCCATGGCAAAGAACGCAGACGTACATAGAAGGACAATTCTTATGGTCGGGTTGAAGACAAACTTCAGGCGACCCAAACAGCCGCTTTGGCAGCGCTGCAGTCACGCTGCGGTGCGGGGTGCGGTCTGAATTAGTTGCTTGAGCCTACGATAGTGAGTGAGCGCGATAATGATTCTGCCGTCAGCGCCGCTAAGCGAGAACTAACCGTGGGGACATGTCCCCAGTAGAATCGGCACAAATAATCCTGAAGAACTGTGCTTCTATGTACGTCTGAGTTCTTTGGCCATGGCGCAACGAAGAGACATCGGCGCGGCAGATAATATAGTGCACAAGTGATTGCGCAGACACAGGGACATTCGCTCTTCCCCCACTCTCACAGTCCGATGGGACGGCAATCCGACACGATCGGAGAGAGATCGTGCGCAGGACTAACGGCTTAACGTGCTTTCTGAGGCACGGGAGTTTCACACCGCCAACTGTCAAACTCCGGGGCTGTAACTAAGATATTCCTAATTGAAAAACCCAATAACACTGCCCGACCTGCGTATCGAACCCAGGACCCCACGCTGAGCAGTCACGCTTGCGACCACGAGACTAACGGGGCAGTAAATAGTAGATTATTAACCAAGAGGATAAAGCAGTGTCTTCTGTCGCGGGTGACGATTTAAATCGCGAGCGTAACGCAGGACTCGAGGTTTACTCCCGAGCGTAGCGAGGGTGTAAGCGAGGGATTTAAGTCGAGTCCTGAGTGTAGCGAGGGATTTAAGTTCACCCAAGACTAAGACAGCTTTATCACAGAGGAAAATACTCTACTTTTCGTACCATTTGCGAAAAAATTAACACAATAATAATATGAGATAAGCATTTACTAAAAATAATGACAATTAAAAATAAATTAAAATAAACTTAACGTTTATGTATTTGAAGAAAACAAAAACGCGGCAAATTCCTAGACTAATATTTTTTGTCGGAAAAACAAAGGCATCAAGCTCATACGGCCTCGTCGGTTTTCGTAATTTTATTTAATAATCATAACTGCATTTAATGCGTATTCCTTTTTCAAAAAGATGTATAGTGCTTTATATACAAACTCAATGGTGTAAACACAGTTTAAATTTAAATCACATTCTCCCCCTAGAGGATGAATGAAATTCAGTACAATTTTCTTTCTCTGTTTTTAACAGATTAAAAATAACTATTGTTATGTTCGCTTTTTGTGGCATAGAATGTCACTTTTTTGAGCAAGTGGTACGATAAAGTAGTTAATTGCTTTACACTGAGAGGACTATGCGGCAATTTTTTTGTTCCTCAGTTAGTTTTAAGACAGCCTGTCAATTTGATTACTTAATGTGGCCAACCCAAATCTATTGTCTGAGAGCTCCAAAAGTTCTAACTTGAACCACACGATTCCTGACATATGCTTGCGATGGCTGGACAGGTCCAGTCAAATTTGTGTGGTTCTTTCCTCAAAATACCATTTCTGACAGTACATGGTCCTCAAAAGATTTAATATTATGTCTGGACTCTCGAGTTTGTTTCGGCCTTTCTTCTCAGAGTTGTCAGACAGTTGGTGGATTTTCACCAAACTTGTATGCCTAGTCACCCTTGGACTCATTCTAAGTATAAAAGTTTGACACTGAGAATAAATTGGCAAAATAAGCCCTTAGTCATAAGGAAAGTTCCTGAGAACTACGAGACAACACAACATGACCTACGTGTTTCTGAATAAGATCCATGTTAGGAATAGCTCCCTCTGTGAATGCGGTCTTGCGGATGGTACTTTGGACCATATATTCTTCTCCTGCTCCTTGAATACCAAATCTTTCGATCTCTATGAAGAACTTTCCAAGTGTAACATTCCTCTCCCAACTAACTTTCATTCCCTTTTATTTCACTTCTCCCCCAAAATTATTCAAATTTTAACAACATTTTTAAACGACAATAATCTAAAATTTTAAATACGACTAACCTCACGACTAACAGCATCTGTAAACCTTCCACAAAGTACAAAGTCAACAGCTCGCCGCTGCGCTACCGTCTAAACGTGACTCTGGCAGAATAGTCGACATCGGCTCAATTGCCAAAAGCAAAAAAAAAAAAAAAAACAAGACCTACTCCTGATTAAAAAAAAAAGCACTTCGTTGCTGGAAATTTGAAATGCCGTAAGGGACATTTAAATCCCTGTCCCTTACGGCATTTCTCCGGCATCGACTTGTTAAATCAGGGGCAAACTGAATTTTCTTTTGAGTAATATACGATACTCTAATACTTTTTTTTTAATCAGGAGTAGGTCATGTTAAGTTTTATGTGTATAGTAAATAAAACCACAAAAAACTTTGTGCCGTAACTTTATTCTTCATAAAAACAAAAAACACGTTATTGCAGGCATCACAACGGACCGAGTCGATCGCAAGTTCTTACATATACTAAGTAAGTATGTAATGTAAATATAACATTATAACTACTATTTTCTTCTTTATAAACAAAAACTCCATGCATGCGAAAAGCAGAAGTATTAAATATTACGTCATAACTTATTACTGTGTAATCTTAATAATTGATAATCTGCTTTGTGAATAAAAAAAATGTTTCAAGATAAAAACTGATAAACTTCTGTTTTCCGCAAGCATAGTTGAAAGATTCAAAAATACAGATCTAAATACAATGGAATATAGTAATGTAATAAATAATATAAAAAATACACAGGGAATGTATTATGTGCAATAAATACAGTATATAAAAACATTTTGTTAATAGATGATTTAAAAATATAGATCTCTAGAGAGAAACTAGCTAGTTAGTTGGTCAAGAGTTATAAGATTCGTATTAAATCCGACAGAGAAACAAGAGTAAGTGTTATCACGATTTGTAGGGTAGTTAGAGATTGAGAGTTTCCTAATTCACGATAAATGCGAATGTCTACTTAATTTTTATTTAAATATTTACTGGACAAGATTTTTAATTAATCACTATTTTGTTGTATAATGTTTTTAGTTGAATTAATACTAATATTTCATTAAATTTAACAGTACTCCTTTTTTTCTACATTCATATGCAAAAAATTTAGATATTTTTTGGTTATATTATAAACATTTGTGTGTATTTTCTTAATGCATTTCATCATATCATCATTTCATAAATACTCTTTTTTATATTAATTTTGTAAAACTAATCACTTCGCCAAGAAATTATGAGAGAATAGTAAACTTAAAGCTTTTATAAACCAAGGAATGTTAGTTTAAATAAACGAATGTGAAAGTATGCTCAATTAGTTAAACAGATACAATTTTAAGTACAAAATTACAGAAACAACAAAAACATGGACCTTTTGCAAAGTATTGGCAATTTCTGTCGAACGATATTCGAAAGATCCAACCAGATCCAGATTTTTAGACCTTTGCTAAAAATAAATATATTTCATAATATACAATAAAAAACAGTTTTATTTGTCAGCTCACTACGAACCTTATGGCACGGCGATCTTTATACAAAAACTCAAGTCATCATTGAAATAAAATGTTGTTCTAAAAATGCATTCGAATTTACATCAACAAAACTTTAAATATACTATAATACACAAAACAGCATAGTTTTCATATTCCCCTTTTATTTATATAATGGCTGTAATCTTAATAAGATTTTTAGTTTGTATATTTTTTATCTGTATTTTCATGATATACTATTTTTAATAAAAAAAATTATTAAACTAACTTTTCGTGACAATGAAACAGTGTAAACTTAACAATACATAAACCAATAACATAAGTTATCTTCACATAATTTTAGATTTAAGTAATTTAACTTAGATATAGATTTTCCAAAAGGACTAATTTAAGAAATTCGAACGTTTGTTTTTAATACATTTCCTTTTTCTATTACCTGTTACAATATCTAGTAGACTTGTCAAAGTTTTTCGCTTAAATGTTTTCCACAAGTGCGAGCGAGATGTACACATAGCAGAAGCTATCTCTTTCTCTCGCGAATTGTTACTGTTACTATCAGATTTTATGTACTCTTACAAAATTGTTGAATAAGAGATATTTTTCAACACATATTTTTGATTTTTAAAGTCCACTGTTTCAAGATTATTTAGTTTGAGATTTTGTTTCCAATACGATTTTCTATGTAAAACCGCGTCACTTGTCATTTATATAGAAACAACCTTCGCTTACACGTCGGATAATATATGTAATAATATAAAATATTATAATAATATATTTGTGGGAGACTTAATACTGATTGATTGGCATACTGGTTGAGCATTTCATTAATATATTTTATAACTTCAGTAACCCTTGCTTTATTGGTTAATAGTTCTATTAGAAATATTTTTTTAATCAGAGTCGTCGGATATAGTTGAAGTTTAATAGGAAACCGATGCAAGCTATCGAATGAAATTTAATTTAATAAATTTACTGTTTATTTTCTAATAATAAAATAGTATTTGAAAATAAGCATCGTTTATTTTACTAATCTACAACTATACTCGACAACCCTAGTTACTTATCTCTTTTGGTGTCTGTACATCATAAAATTTTTGTAGTATTTTCTCGGAATAAAATATGTCGCAATTAATGGCATAGAAAAGATGAAAATATAGTATTTCGCAAACAAAAAAGGAGAGAGGTTACAATTTTTCTCTATAAAACAGGGCCAAATCAAATAAACTAGAAAGATCAGTATTAAGCCTCACTTTCTAGACTAAATCTAGACTTTCGAAGACTTAAACCTAGGCATAATATAACAAACGCTATCACCTTCAAACTAACATTAGACAAACGCAACATTTTCAACCACACATAGATTATTTTCAGATCTTTTTCAAGATTTTTCTTTATGAAACTTTTGGAGCAAAAGACTCATGAAACAACATTTTGAGTGTAATACTTCAATCTTACTGTGAATTTTACAGTTGGATGGTAAATTAGCGTACGGGTTAATTGCTTGTCGGTGTTGGTCCGTGGAGGATGGGCGACCATCTTTAAATACTCTTTGTATCCTCCTGTCCTTCGTGCTTCGGAAGGTACGTTAAGCTGTTCATCCCGGTTATCATTTGTACATATTTGACAGTCAAAATGGGTAATCAGAAACCCGAAAGTCTGATAACCAGACCTACCAAAGGGTATAAGGATGTTGCAATGCTACAGGCATTGTAGGTGCATTGCCATACATTTCCAGGGACAAATTGAATGTCTCAATACGCTTGTAATGTCGTTTAAACTTTAAGATTTTATTTAACACGACCGTACCTACTACTTTAGTCATTTTTTGTTGTCTTTCTGCTCTAAAAACTTCACATATTCTTAACAAATAAAATTTGATACACTAACTACGGTAACTTGTTTGAGCTGATTGCACGTCCAAACTTCTAATTTGGGGGAGATTTAAATAAAATAATAAAAAGAAAGAAATGTAGAAATAGTGATTAAATAATCCTTCTCGCTACGTAAATTACTTTTAGTAATTCTGCTAGAGAATAGAGATAATATAATATTATTATAAAAACTAAAATAACACCGCATTGGATTCTTAAGTGTTTTTTTTTTTCAACCGACCCTGATTGGTTTAGTTCAGCCTTTCCCAAAGTGGGCTATAACGCCCCCCTTGTGGGCGCTGTAGGCCTAAAGGGGGGTGGTAAGAGACCCAGAAAAGACTGTGTGGGGTGTGAGGCTCTACACAACGCCCCCATTTTTTTTTTCTGGGTCTCTTACCACCCCCCTTTAGACCTGCAGCGCCCACAAGCGAGGCGTTATCGCCCACTTTGGGAAAGGCTGGCTTAGTTTAAAATACACTTTATATGGAATTCATCTTTCGTCATTTTATTTTTGCAATAAGATTTTTTCTTTAGCATTTATAAATAATATTTATACTTAAAAACTGAATATATATTGCACAGAGTAAAGACGTTAATGTTTTTAGAAATATTTAACGTTTTAAGTAAAACAACACTGGAAGCATATAAATATCTAGATATAAAAATAACATAATTATATAAACAGTTTAAGTAATAATAAAATAAAAGAAAAATATTTAAAAAGCAACTCTTACATTGCCCCAAGAGGGTTAAAAATAATCTCCCCCTTTACAACTATTTAAGAACAAAACCTCATTTGTTCAGATATCACTATAGAAATATATTTCATTTATTGAAGGCAAAGATCCGATTTTATTGACAAACTCAGGCGCTGCCTGCGTATAAAGTCATGGTCTAAGAGTTGTGGTCAAAGATTTGATAAAACCCTACAATAAACAAAATGTCTGTATATAATTAAAAATATCATCTAACGGGTTGTTTTGACCATGACTTTATATTGTAAGTTCAGAAAGTGAATATCGCGGTCGATACAGTATTATTTAAGGTCAATAATATTAAGATATTAAAAATCTACATAACAGTAATAATTTGCCCGCTGTTGCACTGATCACGAAGTACATTTTACTACTAAATTGTTTTAACAAAATAAAGACAAATACATAAGCAAGTGAACCTTAGAGTAGACGATATATGATCTGTAACATTTGACCATCACACCTTGGTAAAAGCAACATTTGGTTTGTATCATATGCCGGCCAAATGTATCACCGTGCGCGCTCATTGGTCAAATTAAATAGCTCGTTTTTCCACGGCTTCTTATTACACATTTCTATCCCTATTCGAACGAATCACTCCCACAGATTGCAGAAAAGCGAGAGAAAAGATGTTACACATCAAAAAATAGTTTTTAATTTGTGACAGACTATTATTATTTGAATAAATATATCTGTTTTATTTGCAAACAAACGTTATTATTCTATGCAGCATATTTCATGCTTGAACACAATACACACTATGGCAATACTCTTCAGATAAATAATTGAAAGTAATGGCTACACAATTAATATTAAAATTATTTGACTGTTTAAAAAATCCGTGCATTTTCGTGTCAGTGCAACCGGGCATCGAGTCCGCTAACCTACTCTACCTACTCAAATATCATAACAAGATATGTTTAAACTATTTCTAGTCACTCTAGTCACACGTTTAGCCTTCAGCCTGTACCATAGACAAAGAAATAATACTTCTTTGAAAGGAAAGTGAGCGTTTATTAAGTATGGCGACGAAAAACACCTGATGAAAAACACCTGCTTAAAAACATCTGCCGAAAAACATGACGAGAATTTCGGGTATGTTTTTTTTTAAACACTTCCAAATTTCGGTAATGTTATTTTGACAGATGTGTAGCTAAACTAAGGGCCGTATTACAGGACCTTATTGAAGACTCAAGTAACACCAAGGTAACCATGCAAATTTCAGGTAGTATTTGGATTAAAATATTATTCGCGTCCGTAGAATATATGGCTTTACAGAACTTAATCGTTGAAATCATCAATACAATCCATTAAGTTCTATTTCATGAAAATGTCATTCAATGGCATTAAATTATTGATGTTAATGATTATTATTTTGTAAATACAAATATCTTAAGGTCACGAATCATATTTTGTTAGTCAAACAGTCTGAAACTGACCTGCAAATTGCGAAAACTTAAGAAAATTTTAATCTTGCGAGCTACCTTATAGCGTTCAACACTTTTCGGGACATAAAAACAATGAAACTTCTCTCATGTCTCGTTCAGCATCAGTCAATGTATTGAAACGAGTAAATGTTGAGTGAAGGTTCTGTTATACGGACCTAAGATAGTCTCCGGTGCTAAGACTGGTTTAAAAAGTAAAGTGAAAATAGCTTTCACGATAATGTATTTATTTGTCTTCTTCATCATTCTCCTGACACTATACCAATTTATATGGGGTCGCGTATGCTTTCTATATGAAGTATTATTTTCTTATCTATATCTGTACCTTTAAATTATGGGAACTTATTTACGTATTCATTTTGAAATAGGTTTTTTAGTGCAGAAAATATAAGTTGGTTGAGCTGTTAAGTTTAAGATTAGGAGCAACTTTGTATATTTATAATGTAGTATAGTATATTTTTGACATTCAAAAGTTTTCAAATAAAATCGAACTATTCGACTACTTTTTAGTAAAATAACTACATGTATTTCAATTGATATCACAGAGCTTAAAAATAATAACAGCTCGGAAACTATTTCCGTATTAATGCACTAGGATTCAATAATTGTTTATAGTTTAGTATATCTTTCGATAAAATCAACGTCAGCGTATGTCAGAGGAGATCTAAAGCTGTATAAAGGATCAAATTTAATTACCTGGCAATACTTTTACCACGTTTTAGGTAACTTATCGAAAATTATTGCATTAAAAAAAATATCATCCGAAGGTCGAAGTTCAATGCCCGTTATCCGTCAGTGAACTGCGTCAGCCGAGCGTGCGTAGATCGCTCAGCTATTTTTGTATTTTTTTACGAATTAACAAAAACCATAACATTACAGTCGTTTGGTTGCCATAATGTAAAGGGTCATTTAAAGTTTTAATTGAATAAAAAACAAATGATGTTTGTTTTTTGTTGCATAAGTTTTCGATACCTAACACATGGGAAAAGTATAGGCAGAAAATTTAATTTAACCCTCTATAGTGTATTATATAACTTTTTATTTAAACTTGATAAACGTATTTATACAGTTTTTGATTGTGCGGTACTGAGGTTCCTGTAAATGAGGTGTACATGTCTTGGGTTTTAACACGCGTTTACTTAATATAAATATATTAACTATTTAATCATGTATTTATGTATGACGCAATATTTTACTACCTGGGTTTGTTAAATTGAGAATTTTTGATACTTTAATTTTATAAAATTTTAAATAGAACATTAAAGAAACGACTTTTGAAGTCGTACTAAATCTGAATGAGCTAACAAAACTGCACTATGGCAGTTCAACTCTTATGTCTTATTACACATGTTTAAAAATATTTTAAACATTTCTTCTACCAAATCGGAAAATACCTAAATTTTACATACAAACTATAAATTACACGGATGGCCGGTCAAAATTACCCTAAAAAACAATTTATTCTAATCACAATCCAACCGGCCATGACCACATACATACATAAATACACAAGTACTTGCAACGTGTGATGACGTCACGGCGTGTCGCTCACGGCGGCAAGTTCATTTGCAAGTTCTGCAAGTACGCCGAGGTTGAATTCAATAAGCCGATACGTTGCTTCTGCTTCCGTTGTTCTGTCATCTGTGGAGAAAGTATCTGTTTTAGGATCAAGTTTTTTTATTTTATTGAAGCTATCCTAAGTGAAGGTTGTCCTAAGATATTTATTTTATACTTGTAGCCACCAATGTCAGTGCAGTCTGGCGGTCAGCATTACCAGGCAGTTTGACGCCAGTAACATGCAGGTTGGAAAAAAAAAATGACAAGTGTCAGTCGGGCTCGTAGACGAAGAGATTCATGCATCCCTACTTTTTTATGCATTTAGAATTTACACGATGTATTTTCATTTACAGGGTGCGAGTGTCTTGCCTGTGGCATACAATAAAACTGAAGCAACAAATGACTTGCACCATCAAAACACTATAAAGACAGTGCAACTTTTACTGTTGCTTCAACTTATAGTTTTCATTAATTGATTTCAGATTTTTTCTAAGTTTACATCTGTCTGGTTGACTTTAATAGGCTCGCCTCTTAGTTAATGGGAATTAAATATGTGGGTGTAACTCCACCCAACGCTTCGGGGAAACAAGGCGTGATGTTCCCTGGTCCCTGAGCTCGGACAGCAGCTCGGTGAGGGTGTGTACGGTCCGCTGCGTGATGTTATGTGCATGTGTATGACTGACCTGGTCCCTGAGCTCGGACAGCAGCTCGGTGAGGGTGTGTACGGTCCGCTGCGTGATGTTATGTGCATGTGTATGACTGACCTGGTCCCTGAGCTCGGACAGCAGCTCGGTGAGGGTGTGTACGGTCCGCTGCGTGATGTTATGTGCATGTGTATGACTGACCTGGTCCCTGAGCTCGGACAGCAGCTCGGTGAGGGTGTGTACGGTCCGCTGCGTGATGTTATGTGCATGTGTATGACTGACCTGGTCCCTGAGCTCGGACAGCAGCTCGGTGAGGGTGTGTACGGTCCGCTGCGTGATGTTATGTGCATGTGTATGACTGACCTGGTCCCTGAGCTCGGACAGCAGCTCGGTGAGGGTGTGTACGGTCCGCTGCGTGATGTTATGTGCATGTGTATGACTGACCTGGTCCCTGAGCTCGGACAGCAGCTCGGTGAGGGTGTGTACGGTCCGCTGCGTGATGTTATGTGCATGTGTATGACTGACCTGGTCCCTGAGCTCGGACAGCAGCTCGGTGAGGGTGTGTACGGCCCGCTGCGTGATGTTATGTGCATGTGTATGACTGACCTGGTCCCTGAGCTCGGACAGCAGCTCGGTGAGGGTGTGTACGGCCCGCTGCGTGATGTTATGTGTATGACTGACCTGGTCCCTGAGCTCGGACAGCAGCTCGGTGAGGGTGTGTACGGTCCGCTGCGTGATGTTATGTGCATGTGTATGACTGACCTGGTCCCTGAGCTCGGACAGCAGCTCGGTGAGGGTGTGTACGGTCCGCTGCGTGATGTTATGTGCATGTGTATGACTGACCTGGTCCCTGAGCTCGGACAGCAGCTCGGTGAGGGTGTGTACGGTCCGCTGCGTGATGTTATGTGCATGTGTATGACTGACCTGGTCCCTGAGCTCGGACAGCAGCTCGGTGAGGGTGTGTACGGTCCGCTGCGTGATGTTATGTGCATGTGTATGACTGACCTGGTCCCTGAGCTCGGACAGCAGCTCGGTGAGGGTGTGTACGGTCCGCTGCGTGATGTTATGTGCATGTGTATGACTGACCTGGTCCCTGAGCTCGGACAGCAGCTCGGTGAGGGTGTGTACGGTCCGCTGCGTGATGTTATGTGCATGTGTATGACTGACCTGGTCCCTGAGCTCGGACAGCAGCTCGGTGAGGGTGTGTACGGTCCGCTGGGTGATGTTATGTGCATGTGTATGACTGACCTGGTCCCTGAGCTCGGACAGCAGCTCGGTGAGGGTGTGTACGGTCTGCTGCGTGATGTTATGTGCATGTGTATGACTGACCTGGTCCCTGAGCTCGGACAGCAGCTCGGTGAGGGTGTGTACGGCCCGCTGCGTGATGTTATGTGCATGTGTATGACTGACCTGGTCCCTGAGCTCGGACAGCAGCTCGGTGAGGGTGTGTACGGCCCGCTGCGTGATGTTATGTGCATGTGTATGACTGACCTGGTCCCTGAGCTCGGACAGCAGCTCGGTGAGGGTGTGTACGGTCCGCTGCGTGATGTTATGTGCATGTGTATGACTGACCTGGTCCCTGAGCTCGGACAGCAGCTCGGTGAGGGTGTGTACGGTCCGCTGCGTGATGTTATGTGCATGTGTATGACTGACCTGGTCCCTGAGCTCGGACAGCAGCTCTGTGAGGGTGTGTACGGTCTGCTGCGTGATGTTATGTGCATGTGTATGACTGACCTGGTCCCTGAGCTCGGACAGCAGCTCGGTGAGGGTGTGTACGGCCCGCTGCGTGATGTTATGTGCATGTGTATGACTGACCTGGTCCCTGAGCTCGGACAGCAGCTCGGTGAGGGTGTGTACGGCCCGCTGCGTGATGTTATGTGCATGTGTATGACTGACCTGGTCCCTGAGCTCGGACAGCAGCTCGGTGAGGGTGTGTACGGTCCGCTGCGTGATGTTATGTGCATGTGTATGACTGACCTGGTCCCTGAGCTCGGACAGCAGCTCGGTGAGGGTGTGTACGGCCCGCTGCGTGATGTTATGTGTATGACTGACCTGGTCCCTGAGCTCGGACAGCAGCTCGGTGAGGGTGTGTACGGTCCGCTGCGTGATGTTATGTGCATGTGTATGACTGACCTGGTCCCTGAGCTCGGACAGCAGCTCGGTGAGGGTGTGTACGGCCCGCTGCGTGATGTTATGTGTATGACTGACCTGGTCCCTGAGCTCGGACAGCAGCTCGGTGAGGGTGTGTACGGTCCGCTGCGTGATGTTATGTGCATGTGTATGACTGACCTGGTCCCTGAGCTCGGACAGCAGCTCGGTGAGGGTGTGTACGGCCCGCTGCGTGATGTTATGTGTATGACTGACCTGGTCCCTGAGCTCGGACAGCAGCTCGGTGAGGGTGTGTACGGTCCGCTGCGTGATGTTATGTGCATGTGTATGACTGACCTGGTCCCTGAGCTCGGACAGCAGCTCGGTGAGGGTGTGTACGGTCCGCTGCGTGATGTTATGTGCATGTGTATGACTGACCTGGTCCCTGAGCTCGGACAGCAGCTCGGTGAGGGTGTGTACGGTCCGCTGCGTGATGTTATGTGCATGTGTATGACTGACCTGGTCCCTGAGCTCGGACAGCAGCTCGGTGAGGGTGTGTACGGTCCGCTGCGTGATGTTATGTGCATGTGTATGACTGACCTGGTCCCTGAGCTCGGACAGCAGCTCGGTGAGGGTGTGTACGGTCCGCTGGGTGATGTTATGTGCATGTGTATGACTGACCTGGTCCCTGAGCTCGGACAGCAGCTCGGTGAGGGTGTGTACGGTCTGCTGCGTGATGTTATGTGCATGTGTATGACTGACCTGGTCCCTGAGCTCGGACAGCAGCTCGGTGAGGGTGTGTACGGCCCGCTGCGTGATGTTATGTGCATGTGTATGACTGACCTGGTCCCTGAGCTCGGACAGCAGCTCGGTGAGGGTGTGTACGGCCCGCTGCGTGATGTTATGTGCATGTGTATGACTGACCTGGTCCCTGAGCTCGGACAGCAGCTCGGTGAGGGTGTGTACGGTCCGCTGCGTGATGTTATGTGCATGTGTATGACTGACCTGGTCCCTGAGCTCGGACAGCAGCTCGGTGAGGGTGTGTACGGTCCGCTGCGTGATGTTATGTGCATGTGTATGACTGACCTGGTCCCTGAGCTCGGACAGCAGCTCTGTGAGGGTGTGTACGGTCTGCTGCGTGATGTTATGTGCATGTGTATGACTGACCTGGTCCCTGAGCTCGGACAGCAGCTCGGTGAGGGTGTGTACGGCCCGCTGCGTGATGTTATGTGCATGTGTATGACTGACCTGGTCCCTGAGCTCGGACAGCAGCTCGGTGAGGGTGTGTACGGCCCGCTGCGTGATGTTATGTGCATGTGTATGACTGACCTGGTCCCTGAGCTCGGACAGCAGCTCGGTGAGGGTGTGTACGGTCCGCTGCGTGATGTTATGTGCATGTGTATGACTGACCTGGTCCCTGAGCTCGGACAGCAGCTCGGTGAGGGTGTGTACGGTCCGCTGCGTGATGTTATGTGCATGTGTATGACTGACCTGGTCCCTGAGCTCGGACAGCAGCTCGGTGAGGGTGTGTACGGTCCGCTGCGTGATGTTATGTGCATGTGTATGACTGACCTGGTCCCTGAGCTCGGACAGCAGCTCGGTGAGGGTGTGTACGGTCCGCTGCGTGATGTTATGTGCATGTGTATGACTGACCTGGTCCCTGAGCTCGGACAGCAGCTCGGTGAGGGTGTGTACGGTCCGCTGCGTGATGTTATGTGCATGTGTATGACTGACCTGGTCCCTGAGCTCGGACAGCAGCTCGGTGAGGGTGTGTACGGTCCGCTGCGTGATGTTATGTGCATGTGTATGACTGACCTGGTCCCTGAGCTCGGACAGCAGCTCGGTGAGGGTGTGTACGGTCCGCTGCGTGATGTTATGTGCATGTGTATGACTGACCTGGTCCCTGAGCTCGGACAGCAGCTCGGTGAGGGTGTGTACGGCCCGCTGCGTGATGTTATGTGCATGTGTATGACTGACCTGGTCCCTGAGCTCGGACAGCAGCTCGGTGAGGGTGTGTACGGCCCGCTGCGTGATGTTATGTGCATGTGTATGACTGACCTGGTCCCTGAGCTCGGACAGCAGCTCGGTGAGGGTGTGTACGGCCCGCTGGGCGCGGTCCAGCTGCGCCTGCAGCGCGCGCGTCTCCAGCTCACCCCCCTCTCCCTCGCCACCGCCCATCAGCGACAGAGCGCGCAGGCGAGGGAACCAGTCTAGGTTGTTGGACTGGGACAACAATTTATTATTAAATATAAGCTAATAAGATACAGAGGGGTCGTGGTTAAATTATCATAGCACACTAGTTGATCGATCAGGATTAGTTACGCTTTCCGCAGTCGGTTCATTATCGCGACATGATGTTTTCGCGAATGAACTTGTGCGCGAACGGACAATTGCGCGAAGGCACATTTGCGCGGCATTTCTGGGAATAGACATTTGTGAAAATGGACTTTTGCACGACCGAACTTTAGCGTGAATGGACATATGCGCGAAAGACACTAGCGCGGACTCCACTTGCATGATACGACATGCGTTGCAAAATTGAGATTTCTTCATAACATTACGCCTGTATTCTTTTAAAAGGTTGGGTAGGGGTGTACTGTAAACCCATATTTGGCCAGTTACAGACTGGCTGGAAGTAAACAGTTTATTTAAAATAAGCCAGTGATCGTCATGTTTTGTATAGCATTTTTTTTATTTACTTTCTTAGTTTTTAATTACCGAAAAAAAAAGTCATCATGAGTGAGGTTTTTGTGGTTTTCGGGAGTGTTTAAATTTAAAATGTCAATGAAAGATGGCGGCTGCGAAAATTTACAAATCTTCAATCATGGGTGTCGTTTTCATAGTTTTCGGGGGTGCTACAGCCGATGGTGGGGTCAAAATGTCCCTTCGCACAAAAGTCCATTCGCAGAAATGTCTTGTCGCGCAAATGGGTTTCGCGCAAATGTTATCGCGTAAGTGTCCTAGCCTTATGACCCCTTCGTGCATCCCAATCCCAAAATAGGTAGAAAAAAGAATTTTCAAAATCGGTTGACAATTGGCGGAGAAATCGGTGAACATACATAAAAAAAAAAAAAAAAAAATACATACAGTCGAACATATAACCTCCTCCTTTTTTTGAAGTCGGTTAAAAAGGGTAGGCAAATTGACTTAGAAAGCTAACAATTTGTCTTCCTATGGTTAAGTAGCTGTTATCAATCTTTCAGTGTAACTAAAATTTAGTTTATTCTAAATCACTTTGAAATAGTTCTCATTTATGTTTTTTTTTTCATGTGTAAGCTGTGTACATAGTGTGTTCTATAAGTGACAAATTCACCATCCTAATAGATTTACAGGATAAGTTTTTAACCAGTACGCAAATTTTAACAAACTTAAACGAGGTATAATAACCATGCAAGTTTAATTTTGATATATCTTAGTACGAAAAAAAAAAACTTATCATTAACGAAAGATGTTTATTTTGAAACTAGTTTTTATGCTAACTTGCGCGCGGCGCCGGTGTGGCGGCGAAAGTGAACGACTGAGTGTAGCTACTAGTACCTACCAGCTGTTCGGTGGGTCAAAATTCTAAGAAGTTCTAAGTACCTACGCCAGCGCGCAGTTACTGACCTATTACTATTTCGATATCATATTACGAAATATGTAGGGTGTCCACAGTTTACTGATTTAAGGTCGGATAAAAATTTAAATAAAAAGTATTGAAAAAATAATTGAAATGTGTTCTATTACTGATCTGATACTGAACCACTAAAAAACAATTTACGCACCGGTTAAAAAAATAAAATCTGTATACGTTCTTTTCAATAAGAGTCGATTTTAAATACACGAAGCAATGTCAACGGTCAAAATGATTTTCTTAATACTAACAGTTGGCTTTGGAAATAAGGATCCTCCCTTTTCTACGGAGGTTAACTGAACTTTACTTCCAGTTCTTCATACCTCCTAAAGCTCTTGCGCTAAATATTTTACATGTTGTATACAGTGTTCCCTTGAAGTATATCACTCCGTGGTTTGTGTCTGGCCGTCAACCAAAATTGAGGTTGCGAAATGAAACGCGTTATTTTTCAATTAGAACATAATTAGTTAAGTTTTACCGGCCGCGACTTACGAGTTGAAAGTCGTCGGTTAGAACTCTTACAAGCGCTTTACTTTGTGTAAATTATTTCATCACCACTTCTCTGCATGTCCTAGACTAAAACGATAAAATTTGAAGACATGTGACATCTACCAACCCGCACTGGGCCCGCGTGGTGGATTGCGGCCCGTTCCCTTCAAAAAGGAGGCCTCTATCCCAGCAGTGGGAACATTATAGGCAGTGGCGTGCATTGTAT
Organism: Aporophyla nigra; assembly: GCA_947507805.1. Classification (NCBI taxonomy): domain Eukaryota; kingdom Metazoa; phylum Arthropoda; class Insecta; order Lepidoptera; family Noctuidae; genus Aporophyla; species Aporophyla nigra. Next base: position 13,732,974 of record OX382316.1, on the reverse strand, counting down.
GCTTAGATCTTTAAAACTACGTAACGGATTTAGATTCGGTAATTTTTTTAATAGATAGATGATTCAAGAGGAAGGGTTATACGTATAATTCGCGGGCGAAACCGCTGGCAAAAGCATACTAGCTCTATAAGAAAACCTTGTTTTTTGCAAGCACTTAAATTTTTGAGTACAAAATGATCGAAACCGAATGATGGCTTTGATAATACACATAAATTATCCTAATGCTCGTTAAAATCGCATTTTAACTCCATTGTGTAGTTTAGAAAAACTAAGGGTAAGGGAAAGCGACTTTGTTTTATACTATTTTGTAGTTGAATAAAACATTAATTACATTATTTAAAGAACATAAAGCACACTCGTTAACGAGTCTAAACATAATAAATGATTCTAACAACTCAGCATTCTAATTGCGTAATACGGTATTAATCAAAACTTTTAACTAAAACATTAAACCGCGGAAAAAAGTGAAAAGCAAAAAATAAGTAGCCTAAATAATTTTGAGTCGGCGCCAAACAAGCAATTTAATTAATTAATTTGATTTGGTTATTTCTATAAATTTAGGGTAATTTAGTGTTCTTTGTTCATTGATTGCTTGGCGCCGACTCAAAATTATTTAGGCTTCTTATTTTTTGATTTTCAGTGTTCTCGGCGAATAAATTTTTTTGTTAAAAAGTTTTTTTTTTGTGTGGTATCTACTTACTGCATGCTTGCAAAATCGCACTATTCTGTAAGAAGTTATGCGTGGTCATACATTACAATCAATGAGTGAACAATCAATCATCCCCTGTTTTCCTACCCTTAGGGTTGGATTTTGTTTTCCAAATTTATATGGGATAACTTTGGGGTATTTACATTCCAATAAAAAAAAATTATATCAAAATCGGACTGCTCTGTAAAAGTTATGCGTGGTCATACATAAAAAAAAATATACGCGTCGACTTGAGAACCTCCTCTTTTTTTTTCATCGGTTAAAAATCAGAATAATTATGAAGGATATTTATTGCTAATTCGTTGCTTCATATGTTCGAAAAAATGATCTACCCAACAACGTAAATATCGTAAAGAAACTCACCTTAATCATAGAGTGCACGTAGCTCTCGGGGCCGGTGAACTCCGTGGGGTCCTTGACCCGCACCAGCACCATGAAGTACAGATAGTGCCACATGTTGTGCTCGCTCTTTATGTGCTCCTCGAACGAGACTGTCTTGTTGTCAAAGGCTGACCTGTTCAATCCTGTACAAAACAAAAAAAAGTACGTTTAGACCCAAGCCACTTGGCAATGCACCTAATAGATAAAATAAATACGGAATACGCCAGCTAATACACTAAATTCCACAGGATTTCATTGGGCCAACTTAGCTGCATGCTTTATAAGTACTGGGATGTGTAGGAATAGGATAGCAAGTACGACATCCGACACATCATTGTGGGAGGATTTCCAAGTCTACGTTTTCGGCACGCGGTCGCCACTCCAGAAACTTAACAGGCCCCATCCGCAATCTGTCCTGAGAGAAATGTGCCCTGTCCATTGCCACTTAAATTTGGTAATTCTTCATCGATTTGAGCGTGCTAACACCCGTTCCGAATTGACGTGAGCACGAGAACACTGTCCCGTGAATTGTCATCGATGTCGTCATAAAATACGGCATCTTGCGATAACGGCGATATAAGTGTAAGGCATGGGCCTTACACTTATATCACTGTGAGCGCTGTCAAAAATGACTGCTGTTTTGTTTTAGGTCGCATCAGATCAACTAACTTGGATTAATAAGAAATTATGCTTCTGGCCACAGTCGACACCTAACCAAATAAGAAGAAGAAATTTTTGGTGTAAACAAGTTTTTTGTGGTGTCTAAGAGTTTTGACTTTGACTGAGCACTGTTAGCGCGTTCATGAGTGTTCCGTATTCTGACAGTTCTCAACTGCCATAATCGTGATATCCAAATCGGAACGCCAATTTATTGGTGAGAGCGCCGTAAGCGATATTTTCTAATTCGGAAGGCAGCCTTGGTTACCCTAGTTATGTATTTACACTTACCACATACAAAACAGGTGTTCTTGAGTATGAGCTCTTTCTGCTGCTTCTCGCTCCTGAGATCGGCGAAGGTGTCGATGATGACACCGAAGATGAGGTTCAAAACAATGATGATTACGACAAAGAAGAACAGCAGGTCGTATACCACGCGGGCGACGAATAGCGGCTCCTGAAAAGGTGTAAACGCAATTTTTAAGACGCTTCAGTACTACAGGAACAATAACAATATAGAAGAATCACTGATACCATCTTCCTTTACAAAACACTTCAGTGCTAAATTGGTTGTTTTGTTAAAGCAATTGGAGTGTAAAAATGTAATAGTTCAATATGCAGTTTTTACCCTATGGGTTTCATAAAGTTCAATCATGCATCAAAACAACTTACAAGAAGACAGAAATTTACCGTTCAGTCCAACATTTCTACAAGCTAGTTATGACCAAAAAGTTGCCGAGTAAGTCAAAGGGTCCTATACAACTTGACAATACTTTAAGCTACAACTCTTTTTTCATCTGGTAAAAATACCCATTTCTGGTATCGCAAGTTTTAACTTTACATTCATTTTTTTTGTTGTTATTGCGGCCAAAATAGCCCACAATCCGTGAAAATTTTAAGTGTTTACCTATTAAGACAAAGGATACAGCCTTGAGACACATGGACAGCAGAGCCTTAGTAATATGGCTCTTAAAAAGTATTACCTTAAAAAAAAAGTTAAAACAGTCAAATCATACTCACAAAACTAGCAGGGGCTCTCAATATATCCCCTATTCCGCCGCCATTCCTCAGGCCCTGGTTGAGCGTGGTTACTATACACATGATCAGCGAGTCACAGCTGCGTTCTCTCAGCTCTCCGCCAACCGACACGAAGCGAGAAGAGCGTCGACATTGATCGGCTTCCTTCAGGTACTTGGAGGAACCGTCGTCGACGCAGCCGTCGGGCTCATAGCGTGGGTCATCGTCATCTGGGTGAGTATTTTGGTAAGAATTTGTTTTTTTATATAACGTAACGTCATTGCTATATTTCTTAAAAGGGTGTACAGTATTTTTATTTTACGAAGTTACGCGTGTTTAACTTGTGGTTACCAAGTGTATAAACACGCTGTGAATGTGTGCGTATGCGGAGGAGGGAGATTTCTTAGTAACAGCCCGGAGTTTAGAAGTTAACAGTGTGCAGGTATATCGCGGTAAAAGAGTCAAATACATTTTCTCAATTTTATAGGAGACCTAAAATTCTGCGAAAATTCATCTCATCAAGTTTTACCAGCTTTTATGAGAGATAATACAATTGACTAAAGAAAATTCTATGAACATTCACCTCTTCAAGCTTTACCAGCTTGTTTACTAAGCTTGAAGAGGTGAATTTTCACAGAATTTTAGGTGTCCTGTAAAATTGAGCAAATGTAGATACGTTCATCTGACTCTTACACCACGATACACATAAATGCACAGGAGCTCTAGGTACCGTCCAAGACAATGGCGAAGTCGGAAGTGGGCTTGTGTAGATATGCGTATGTGTTATGTACTGATGCTATTTGTCTCCACGCATTACAGCGTATTTGTACCGAGACTACAAGATCAGTTGGAATTTTAAATATATTTCGGGCAAAAAAGAATATAGTATGTACTCACCGTCAAGCCGATCGACACTGACGAGGAAATGGTCTCGGAAGAACATGTAGCCTACGATGGAGAACATATAGACCAGAACAAGCGCCAGCACGGCCGTCAGTAGGATGGACCGGCCGTTGCGAGTCACTGAGCGCATCACGTTCAAGAGAGTCTCTTCGCGGTACACGATGTCTAGCAGCTGTACGTAACAATCAACTTGATATAATATAGAGATAGTAAAAACGCCAACAAGAGGATCCGTAGGACGCACCAGACCTTTTAACAGCTTGTTTAAAAATTAGTCATTACAATTAGTCGTCTGATTGTCATGGTCTTCACTGTAAGAGGTTTGATGTAAAAGACGACCTCTTTTGTCCAGGCTGGCGATAAAATAACTTTAAAAAATTCGAATTTGGAGTTCAATTAAATCATATTCTGATTTTCTGGTTTGTCTGTTTTGAAAAGACGTTATCGTCGATAAACGGGATAGTTTTCAAAGTTGGGGAGGTTGAACCGAGGAGGAGGTTCGGGGAAAGAACCCTTAAGGCTAGTCAAAGCTAGGCAAGACAATCAGACAACTGGTTGAACAGTTTGCTGGAAGAAACACCATTGTTACTTTTTAAAATAATTTGTAAATTGTAATTTTTTTTTACAATGGTTTCAAATTACACTGTTAATAGGAATGGGAGGACAGTGTAGGCCTGTCAACAATTACCACGTGCTTACTATATGATAGAAAATGGTCTACAAATCTACAGTCTACAAGACCTACAACGTTCTCACATTCACAAAATATAAAAGAATCTATTTATATGAAATAATAGATAAATAAAATAGAAAATCCTATTTAAATCAAATGACATGATTGCCATGACAACCACAATCTGTTTATCTTTGCAGATCTCGTACTCACCAAAACAGAAAAGAAGAATGGATGCCAACAAATTCCGCAGAAGCAGAAGACGAGATATACGCTGTGGTATAGCAGTTCTGGGTCAGTGAGCACCTTGCCCGGGGACTTGGATAGTGTGCCCTGGTTGCCCATTATGCTCACCAAGTGGATGCCTTTCACCACTATCTGTGGGGAAAAAGTGGGATATTATTTTGGTGATGTGTAGTTGAAGTATCGAGATAAGTATCCAACTAACGAAGTAACGATTTTGAATAGAGTTTTTTTTTTGCAGAACATTTTGTGTGCCTTTAATTATGTGCTGAATAAAGGTTTTTTTTTCTTTTCGTAGGTTGGATACTTTTCTTTAAAGACTGATTTAATAGTCTTTTTAGGTATTAGATTTCTTTTGTGGATAAGAATAGTAATTTTAGTGCTAGTCAAAAATTAATCAGTATTTCATTATCTAATGATACTTTTTGCCTTTGAATTTCCATACATGACAAAAAATATAACAGTTTTTAGAACCCAATGTAGGCAGTATAATAAAAGGAATGTTATCGTATTTGTTTCGGTTACTCTTATGTTCGTCACAAACACTTTATTGTATTGCTTAATTGTTGATTCAATCAAATGTCTTAAAATACTGTTTATCAAGGAGTTTGTGTATTATATCCATGTGTAGTATAGTTACAGTGAGCATGGCGAGCGCCCAGAGCGTGGGCTCGGGCCCGGCGGAGTACATGAAGCGCACGGCGGCGCTGGCCAGCAGAGCCCTAGCGCCGCCGCCGCGCGGCAGCCAGGTGACCAGCGCACCCGCCACGCCCGACACGCACCACACCACCAGCGACAGGTGCTCGCCCAGCTCTGCACATGTGAACACCGTATGACCGATATATAGAACCGGCACGACAACACGCTCAACCTTACATTAACTTACTGCACTTTACGGTCTAAACAGACGGAACTGCATGTGAATAATAACTAGCTTACTGATGAGTCCTCATCATAGCATACCTCTGTCTCAATTCTCAATTATTTATTGCGTACCATAATATACGACGTGAGTATTTACATAGTTGAGAAATCATTATTTAAGTCACAATTATGGACCCTGTCGGGCAAAGCGAGATCAAGTAGGCGAGATGAGGAAAAACACAGGGTGCTTAATCTAATAAATTATATTTTTAACTACCTAGTTGATAAGTTATACTGTTTTATGTTTTCCACTGCCAAGATTTTTTTAAATGAATTAATCTTCACATTTCAGCTGCCGTATACCGTAGGCTGGCGTTGGTATAGTCTGAATAGAATTTAAGAATTATAATTATTGTTTTATAAATTATATACGCATTCAAGTAACATTGTTAAAACCATATATTTGTGGACCGCTAATATCGCTTTTTTCCCACAAATAAAATTAAATAAAAACTGTACTTCAGGCTCTGCTGGTTAGTTTGTTGCGCCACTTCTTCTTTTCCAGCTAAAGCACTAGGAAGTGGTTAGCGGCGGGCGTTTCGGGAGACTGTCTTATATATTTTTGACATACAAAAATGCTGACTCTCAGTCTAGTTTGAATAAATTACTTAAATTTTTTTTTTGCTTTGATTAAAAGTGTTATGTAATCATCATTCTCTTCTCTTATCCATTTTTTTTTAAGTCGGTATGCAGTTATATCAATTGCTATTTTCAAATGCAGTCCGTCTGTTTAAGAATTGTATAAAGCCAGAAAGCTGGATACTCACTCGCTAACCTGTAACTGCAACCAGTCATAGTCAGGATAAATCTCGCACTGTTGCGAGACAGAATCATCTCTTGGATTTTTGGTGCATTTAGTTACAGATTCAGCTTACTAGTGAGTACCAGCTTAAAGGCACTTTTGTTAGAGCATGCAAGATAACTTATATCCTCTGCAATGTCACAAAGTCTAAACTGCGAGTGAAAACCAGGCATCGGTACATTTCAGAGGACATTGTTCTGAAGCAGCAAATACATCGCTACCTACGAACTTCGCATCACACTGACGCGTGACGGTACGGAAAATCATGCAAGTAAAGTTTATCGCGCAACTAGCATATATACAACGTCCCGACATCAATTGTCGGGCAATGGCCCAATATTCAGAACACCCGCCTGGTCGTTGTCTTCCCTTTTCAATAAAGGATAACTGAATTTTATACCGTGTCTCATACTTCTAAAGCTCAAACTAAAGTGAATTTGAGTTTAAAATAAAATATCATCATCCCTTTTTACTATCTCCATGGTCGCGGTGACCAGTTCTTTCAAATTTTACTAATTTAAACACAGCTTTACTCAAGGGCAATGTCGCAGATACCCCTTTACGTGACTTGAAACAATAAGGTATTTTCCGTTTTTTTTTAAACTGTTTCTTTTTGAAGACTGGGAAGAAATATTGAACAGAAAAATAAAATTTATCTAATCAATGTCCATTTTACGCGTTAGAAGTGAAAAAAATCTAATTTCTTTTTAATGGTTTTGAATTTACCGCCAAAACGCTCGGTGTGCTGACGTTTACCGTGTGACGTCATTTTTGTCATATTGAATTTTGACTTAGGTATGTGATCTGTGCTCGATCTGTAAATCTCGGAATGGATTAATGGAAATACAATGGAAGCTGGTTTTATAAAAGCCGATAGTGCAAATCTGCCCACAGTAGATGTTTTTATGGTTGGAAATTTCTTTGCAAACAACCCAGATTTTTGTGCTACGGAGTATAAATACTTTATGTGGCGCAGTTTTAGAAGTATTTGTACACAGAGGCACCACACACCAGTAATAACATTTTCTATCCATTTGAGATACGAAATTACTTGATCGAAATACTGTTTACAACTTGTTTACACAAAGATGACGTCACCGTGGTAAACGTCATCGTACGGAGCGTTTTGGCGGTACATTTAAAACCGTTGAAAATAAATTAGATTTTAATCACTTCTAATGCAGAAAATTGAGATTAATTACAAAAAAAAATATTTTTCTGTTAAATATTCCTTCACAGTCTTCAAAATTAAATAGTTTTAAAAAAAGTGGAAAATACCCTATTGTCTCTGCCTCGTTAGTCTAGTGGTTGTAAGAGCTATTGATGAGCATATCGCACCCCTAGATCTAAAGGGAAGTAATTCAAAATTCTTAATTCTTGAGTTATGCACACCTTTGAGTCTGTCATTTCAATACCTATCGACCAATAAACCAAATTCAAAATTATTTCCAATATTTGGAGTCTAATATTGGAAATAGTTTTGAATCTGGTTCGATTTCCGGGTTGATCAACACTATTATATTGAGTTTTTTCATCTAGAATTTCTCAGTAGCAGGCTGGAATATGGATTTTTGTCCGATTGATGGCCATAGACTCGTCTCCTATTAGAACTTAAACATATCTGACGAAATGTGGGTGTACTATAGGTAGGTACACTTCTGCATAACCTTTGTGGGATTACATGCGTGAATGGAATAATACTAGTAGGGAGTCAAACAGAGTTACCGTGGCCCTGGTACAGGCAACTGAAGGAACACGGGTGATTTTTCGTCAGTAAAAGTCTGACACGCCCTCCCGCTCCACCCAGAGCGGGAGACGTTATTTGATAATTTCCCACCCAAAAAATATTGAGAAAACTATAATAATATTTAGTTTTTCCATCTGGAACTTCTCAGTAGCAGGCTGGAATCTAGATTTATGGCTGCTTGATGGCCAGTCTCGACCTCAATTACATGGAATTGATGAAAATGTGGGTGTACTTTATATACACCTCTGCCTCACCTTTTGGGCAATCATCATCATCATTTCAGCCGTAATACGTCCACTGCTGGACATAGGCCTCCCCCAATTTGGGGGGCTTTGCCATAATCGCCACGCTTGGCTGGCGGATTGGCGATCGCAGTATGGTGGTAAAATGCATAGAGAACGCTGCTGCCCATTCTCTAGTAAGTCCCGTAGTCGCCTCTTACGACACCCACGGGAAGAAATGGGGTGATGCTATTCACCGTTTGGGCAACCTTTTGGGCAATACTGGCATGCTGTTATGTACATCTTACTTTCTCCTATGATTAGTTGAACGTAAGCGACAAACATGCACATGCAGTAACAACAGTTTAGACACTTACTTGGATTCTCTTCTTGGAAGGGGTAGAAGAAAGCCACGATGACGTTGATCAGAACAGCGAAGTTGAACAGTATGTTGCTCCACAAAGACATGTAGGACGACACCCAGAACAGGAGACGTTGTCCTGCAACCAGAACATTATGTTTAATTATTGTTTTTCGTTTATTGGTTTCTTTACATTTTAAGTACTGATGTACCGAATCGTTAAAAATGTATATCCGCGGATTCATAGTCAGCTGTACTCATTCACACAACATTCATATACTCGTAGCATTAGTTACATGGTAGTTAAATATAATCAATAAACCATAATCTTTTGCTATTCGTGACTTATCATTCAAGCTACGTGCATACGTCTTTTTGGTCCTTCGAGCCGGATTGCAACCAGCAACCTATGGATCTCCGACCTATGGACTCGCCCCGGAGCCTTTTCTGCCACTTCATTTCATGGAGCAGGTGGTCCAGTTTTAAGAAGGAATTTGCTAACTCTTAACCCAGCATCACACTCACCCCGAAGCTTCTTCTGCCACTTCATCTCGTGGAACAGGTTGTCAAGTCGTGAGAAGAAGTCAGCCACCTTGCTGCCCTGGTCGTCGCGCTCGGCGCTCTGCAGTACACGATGCTTACTATCCGCAGGCAGATATTCGCAGATCTCCGGTATAGGGAACACTATCTGTTCCATACTACGGTCGGTGCGTACTATCTGTGGGAGAAAACAAGATGAGATTTACTTCTCTAGAGCTTTTTGAGGTCGATACAACACACAGTTTGCGATACATTAAAGTGCAACTCTCAAAAGCTCAATTGTTTTCCCTTGGGAGAAAAAAGCTGTGAGATTACTCTAGCGAGGTTTTTCAGATGTGAAAATTCAGATAGTGGTAGTTTTCCAGTTCATTCCTTATTAACAGTAGATAAGAACTAATGCACAAATTCTTTTTTGAAATCCTCTACTCACTGTCACTGGCGAAATATCATATGATAGTAGATCATCGTCTGCCTAGCCTTTCCCCAACTATAGCTGAATACCAGTATTTTACACAGCGCAACTGCCTATTTATTTATTTATACTTTAATGTACACCAAAAAAAAAAAAACATAACAAAAAAACATTACAATGACTACAAAATATACAATTGGCGGCTTTATATGATCTCTTTCTGTCCCCTTTCTCTGCCTATCTGTCCTCCACAACCAGTTTCTGGGTAATACGAAATCTCTTGGTAAGACTGGTTGTTAGACTTTCGAGTTTCTGTCAGAAACTCTCTGTTAAAGACCCACATGCTTTCCGAGGCACAGGGGGACTTGGTATGTAAACATGATAACTCATTTACGGACCAAGCACGGCAAGCGTAGCGTAACCTGATCGATTGACACAAGCGGCTTTTAATACTTAGCCACAGGTCTACAAGCCTTGGTAGCGCACCTCTATCTGCGCGGTGTGAGTACGGTAGTAGCGCAGCGCGTCGGCGTTGGCGCCGTGCGGCGTGGCGCCAGCTGGTGGCACAGGATGTAGATGTAGTGACCACCTGGGGAGCAACCCACCTCTATCTGCGCGGTGTGAGTACGGTAGTAGCGCAGCGCGTCGGCGTTGGCGCCGTGCGGCGTGGCGCCAGCTGGTGGCACAGGATGTAGATGTAGTGACCACCTGGGGAGCAACCCACCTCTATCTGCGCGGTGTGAGTACGGTAGTAGCGCAGCGCGTCGGCGTTGGCGCCGTGCGGCGTGGCGCCAGCTGGTGGCACAGGATGTAGATGTAGTGACCACCTGGGGAGCAACCCACCTCTATCTGCGCGGTGTGAGTACGGTAGTAGCGCAGCGCGTCGGCGTTGGCGCCGTGCGGCGTGGCGCCAGCTGGTGGCACAGGATGTAGATGTAGTGACCACCTGGGGAGCAACCCACCTCTATCTGCGCGGTGTGAGTACGGTAGTAGCGCAGCGCGTCGGCGTTGGCGCCGTGCGGCGTGGCGCCAGCTGGTGGCACAGGATGTAGATGTAGTGACCACCTGGGGAGCAACCCACCTCTATCTGCGCGGTGTGAGTACGGTAGTAGCGCAGCGCGTCGGCGTTGGCGCCGTGCGGCGTGGCGCCAGCTGGTGGCACAGGATGTAGATGTAGTGACCACCTGGGGAGCAACCCACCTCTATCTGCGCGGTGTGAGTACGGTAGTAGCGCAGCGCGTCGGCGTTGGCGCCGTGCGGCGTGGCGCCAGCTGGTGGCACAGGATGTAGATGTAGTGACCACCTGGGGAGCAACCCACCTCTATCTGCGCGGTGTGAGTACGGTAGTAGCGCAGCGCGTCGGCGTTGGCGCCGTGCGGCGTGGCGCCAGCTGGTGGCACAGGATGTAGATGTAGTGACCACCTGGGGAGCAACCCACCTCTATCTGCGCGGTGTGAGTACGGTAGTAGCGCAGCGCGTCGGCGTTGGCGCCGTGCGGCGTGGCGCCAGCTGGTGGCACAGGATGTAGATGTAGTGACCACCTGGGGAGCAACCCACCTCTATCTGCGCGGTGTGAGTACGGTAGTAGCGCAGCGCGTCGGCGTTGGCGCCGTGCGGCGTGGCGCCAGCTGGTGGCACAGGATGTAGATGTAGTGACCACCTGGGGAGCAACCCACCTCTATCTGCGCGGTGTGAGTACGGTAGTAGCGCAGCGCGTCGGCGTTGGCGCCGTGCGGCGTGGCGCCAGCTGGTGGCACAGGATGTAGATGTAGTGACCACCTGGGGAGCAACCCACCTCTATCTGCGCGGTGTGAGTACGGTAGTAGCGCAGCGCGTCGGCGTTGGCGCCGTGCGGCGTGGCGCCAGCTGGTGGCACAGGATGTAGATGTAGTGACCACCTGGGGAGCAACCCACCTCTATCTGCGCGGTGTGAGTACGGTAGTAGCGCAGCGCGTCGGCGTTGGCGCCGTGCGGCGTGGCGCCAGCTGGTGGCACAGGATGTAGATGTAGTGACCACCTGGGGAGCAACCCACCTCTATCTGCGCGGTGTGAGTACGGTAGTAGCGCAGCGCGTCGGCGTTGGCGCCGTGCGGCGTGGCGCCAGCTGGTGGCACAGGATGTAGATGTAGTGACCACCTGGGGAGCAACCCACCTCTATCTGCGCGGTGTGAGTACGGTAGTAGCGCAGCGCGTCGGCGTTGGCGCCGTGCGGCGTGGCGCCAGCTGGTGGCACAGGATGTAGATGTAGTGACCACCTGGGGAGCAACCCACCTCTATCTGCGCGGTGTGAGTACGGTAGTAGCGCAGCGCGTCGGCGTTGGCGCCGTGCGGCGTGGCGCGCACCAGCGCCGCCAGCTCCTTGTTGTGCGCCGCCAGCTGGTGGCACAGGATGTAGATGTTGTGACCCACCTGTCGAACAACGCAACAAGCTGAATGCCAAAAAGTAATTCTGTGTGAAAAAAAAAAACGAAGGAAGGTTTTCGAGGGTGCTGAATCCGATAGTGAAGTTAAAACACCAAAGGCAGCGACTGCAAAAATTTTTTGGTGGGTGTCGTTTGGAGGATTTGGTGAATGTACAAGTATCTCCCGGGCTGACCGACATATGGTGGTAGAAGTAACAGTAGGATTTTAGTCGGTACAAGTCCAACATAATCCTCCGTTCTCCTTAGACACAGATTATCCATGAGGATTTCTCCATAGAAAAAAGGTACTGAAGCCGATAGTAAGATCAAAATAAAAACTGCAACATTTTTTTTATTATCATGGTTGTCGTTTTCATGGTTTTCGGGGGTGTTGAAAAATAAACAGTAAACAGACAAATTGAGAACCTCTTCGTTTTTGAAGTCGGTAACGATCGCACCTGGATGAATTTGGATATTTTTAGGACTGTAGTGTATTATGGTGGATAGCTTCATCTCTGTATTTTTCAAAACTCCGTTTTGTAGGCCAAATCACGTAGTTCAAAATGTCAACACATTGGCAATGTCATCTCAGTGAAACTTAATGTCAAAATCTTATTAAAAATGTGTAGAGAGGTATTTTTGACAGAATTAGACTGAGATTAGAATGTGAATGTTCATATAAATACGAAATTTGCCTCTCTGTTCTTATGACGTTCCCCCATATTATACAACAAGGTTTTACCGAACCATTTATTGAATTAAGAACCTAACTGTCATAAAAACGCAGTTCTTTATACAAAAACGACAGCTTAATTTGGTGCTAAGTTTTCGTTTTAGTATGAAGAACTTTGCCCAAATCAAAATAAAGTTTGAATTACAAATACTGGCTCAAAGGTTTTTGCTACTACTAGCAATGGCTTATGTTTTGTAACAAAACAGTAAGTGTTTACAGTAAGTAACTGACCTCCTTGGGTGACACGCCCTGTACGATGGCGTCGTCTTCCGAATCGGAGTCGGCGTCCATGGCGTGTTCCTGATGGAAGGCGGAGCAGGCAACATCAACCTGCAAGAACATAAAACAACAAACATATTGGATGTTAACACTCATCCAAATATAAAACAGACGTTTACTTTTCACGTAGCTTTCACAGTTAAATTATTATCGATGCTAATAAATCCTGACAAAATGAAACGAAAAAAATCACACATATAGATTTACTCACACAAAACGTATTTGACTCGTGTGCAATACGTTACAATCTATTCTTTCTTAAACACGGATGCGCTAAGGTAGCCCGCGGAATTAAAATTTTCTTACTTATTTTGTGTTTTTTTTTAAATCAGTATCGGGGCATATGTTGATACAAATACATATAATTTACGACCGCAACAAATATGGCTTTGTAAAGCCACTTACTTATAGTAAAAAAAAAAAAAAAAATCTTAGGATAACCAACACACTGTTATCTGATCCCAAACTAGGCAGAGCCTGTACTATGGCAACCAGACAACTAATAAACATACTTATTACATATATTTCTAAATACATACATATTATAGATAAATTACACCCAGACACAGAACAAATGATCGTGCTCATCACACAAAGATTTGTCCTGGGTGGGAATCGAACCCACGACTTCAGTCTCAGTAGTCAGGGTCACTAACCACTAGACTAAGAGGCAATCCATTGAATAACTTTTTCGTAAATACGTGTTACGGTCGCGAAATATTTTGCTCAACATAACGCCTGACACAGGCCTCTAAATTGCAAAAAAAAAAACGTTAATCGTTTTTTTGCGCATTCCCAACATTTTTTTTTAAACAGACAAAAGACTCTGAGCACATTTCTCTAGTGACATCCTAAAAGACAACTCACCAGCTGCTTAGGGTTCATATTATACAAGATTCTCTCGGCATTGTTCTCGGAGTCGTTCCTAGACTCCATGATAGCCAGCAGCAGCTTGGAGGCGTTGTTCTTCAGCTCCAGGACGAGGTCCATGCGGGTCTTGCCGAGCGGGTTGATGTCGTTCAGTATGAGCGCTGTTATTATGTCGAGTCCGTTGCTTTCGTGGGTTGCTATGCAGTTCTGGTTGTCGTGGCAGGGGCCTGGGGAGGAACGTTTTGTTATTGAGATGGTAGAGCAAATGGGACTTACAACATAACTGGCGAAATGTAGGTGTACACGTCTGCAAAACCCTAGGGGAAAGAAGCCGTGATGTTCTAAGATATATATGAAACAAAGCGCCACTAAAAAAATAGTGGGCCGAGCGCGCGAAAGAGATAGAATCATAATGAAATCCGTGCGTTAGAACAGGTAGTTTCGCTTCTGTTTCGCTTGTCGTACAACGGACGAGTCATGGCGGAACTACTGCGGTTTCGCTACTGTGGTTTCGCTGCACGGAGATATGATCATCATCATAATCATTTCAGCGAAAAGACGTCCACTGCTGAGCATAAGCCTCCCCCAAACTTGGGGGGTTTGCCTTAATCGCCACGCTAGGCAAGCGGGTTGGCGATCGCAGTATGTTAGTAAAATGCATAGAGGACGCTTCTGCTCGTTCTCTAGTAAGTCCCTTAGTCGCCTATTACGACACCCACGGGAAGAAGTGGGGTGGTGCTATTCTTTTCGTCCGACGCCACACGGTGGCCAAGATTAGGTGAAAGAAACCAAGGGAAAAGCCAGGGTCGCGAGATCGTTCGAAAGAGATACCGTGACCCTGGCACATGGGCAACTGAAGGAACACGGGTGGGTTTGTGAGTTTTAGTCAGTAAAAGTCTGACATGCCGCCCGCTCCGCCCAGAGCGGGAAAAGTCATTTGATGAAAAAAAAAAAAAGGTTGTCCAAAAGCGCGTTGGGTTGACGATATCGTCAAGGTCGCGGGAAACGTATGGATAAAAGACGCACGGGACCGAGATGTATGGCGATGATTCCGGGCTAAGATGATGATGAAGTCATTATAGACATACATTTATATCTCTTACCTTGGCAGTACTCAGTGAGCGTCTCTAGTGTTTGGTTTATGAGCGCCACGTTCCCCTCGTTGATGTACAGCCCCAGCAGGCCCAGGCCTCCGGTGGTGGACCCGCAGATACAGTCCAGGAACATCAAGGTTTGTGATACCAGGTTATAGTTAGATTTGTTGTTTTGATTTCGGAGGAGGTTCTGAGGACAAACAGGAGGAACTATTTATTTTGTGACTTATTCGACGGGTAAGTTCCAGAAATGTTCCAGATAAATTATTTCAAGTTCTGGTACTTTTCTAACTTAGGGAGACTATCAGATTCTTTTAAACACCTTGGTTAACAGGGAGTGCTTATTGAGAAGCAGAAATTTTAATAACATTGGAATCTCGTATTTGAATACAATACAATACAATATAAATTTCTCTCTATAAAGGTTGGCTTAAAATTAACATCTTAGGACTAGCCATGATCAGTAAATGTGATCAAAAGCTCCTTTGCGAGAGACTGGAGTCCGTACTAGGGAAACCCTGTGTTACGGATCTCCAGGCTCCCCGTAGGTAATCAATGGTACATTACAGAAGTTTAAAGCACTAGCATTTCGTAATTTACATCTTTAAAAAGAGAAGAAAAGGAATGCATATGTGGTAAAATAAACATTAAAACAAATAAAAAGAGAAAAACAATAATTCAAACAAAAGAAAAACACCATAGTAAAAAACTTTTTTACAAAAAAAAAAAAAAAACAACCGACTTCCTTAAAAACACTACAAAGTGAAAAATAACTTTAATTTCGGAAGTCGGTGTCTTAGGATCTGTATTTATGGTTTTATTGCCACCGACTTCCGAAATTAAAGTAATTTTTCACTTTGTAGTGTTTTTAAGGATGTCGGTTGTTTTTTTTTGTAAAAAAGTTTTTATTTTTAAATTTTTAGTTGTGGTATCCACCCCGCACTAATTCCAAACAAACAGTGCATATTTATGCGATAGCAGAAATCGCAGTTGATTTGCTGTCATTTTTTAAAGAGTTCCGGTGTCTATCTCTGGAACTCTTCATCAGATCTATACGAAATTTACATGGGACCATTTCGAAATAAACGTCTTTCAAACAAAAAAAGAATTTTGCAAATCCGTCTATATATGACGGAGTTATGGCCGAAAATACATAAAAAAAATAAAAAAATATAAACATCCGAATTGAGAACCTCCTCCTTTTTGAAGTCGGTTAAAAAATGAATGAATCATAATTTGGAAGGTCTAAAGCAAGAAGAACGTAAAATTATTGCCTGTGTTACAAACAATTACAGAGCATTATGAGGCCTGTATCCAGCGCTAGACTTCTATAAGCTGATGATCATTAGTATCAAACCTAAAGCTACAAATAACATAAAACCATTGAACTGCGATTAACACAGTCACTAAACCTCCACAATTTTTTAGTAAGCAAACAGTTAATTTAACTCAGGTAAGAGTGTCCCCCGTGGCAGGGGGACCAAATAAAAGGGGTCGTCTGGCGTCTATGTGCCACTTGGTCTCGGCGGCTATATGTTCTGGCGCGCTGGTGATAGGGGGGTAACCCCCAGAGGAGGGTCCAGTGACGGACAGCCGCGGCGGGTTGGCGGAAGAATGCTTTTGCGTGCCCGTGTTCCCGCCATAAGCGGCACAAGAGGAAACCGTGGGGTTTTAGTGGGTTGGAGTCCCACAAAACTACGCTATATACCTGTGGTAGCGCAGTATGCATGAGCATTTCTCCAGATTAAAAGAAAAAAAGGTAAGAATTAAATTGTTGAACTGAAATTGTTACCTGCAGGTCTGGGTTATGGTTCTCACAGAGCAGCTGTAAGAACCGTAGAATGGGCCTCATGATGGCCACTTTGGGTGGCAGTACATCAGAGTTGCCAGCCTCTTTCTTTTCTGCCATGATTTCTTCCAGAGCTGTCGTACCTGCATCGTGAAAATAATTATGTAACATTTTGTTCCCAAGGAACGTAAATAAAGATATGAATAGTAAATACAGTAACTTCTTGCAACAACATTCAAGTGTTTAGTAAAACTGAGATTATTAACGCGTTTGGAGCGGTAATTTCGATCCAGTGTTGCCAACTTTTGAAGCAAAATTCAGATTTCTGTTGGAAATGATTCTCTTATTCTTTTATTTCATCTTTGACAGTTGGTACAGGTCGTCAGAATCCCGAAAATGCGGAAGGTCAGATGAGGGGTCGCTCTATGTGAAATACTGATATTCAGCTGCATCCGGTCAGATGCAGATGATGAGACTACAATACGGTATAGGCTAGCCCTGCTTAGCAGTTTGATATTTTAGACTCAAATTACTATTATTTCATACCTCGAGTCGACAAGAAACAAAAGAATAGTTACCATGAGACATGGTGTGTATATCCGAGTACGCGTGGACAGCAGAGCCGCAAGCACTGCTCACCTCGTCGTCCATTTCTTCACCCACCACTAATACACCGGGGGCTGCTGCCTTGGTAGCTGTAAAAAACCATTTAAAGACATCTAAACTAAAAGAGTTTTTTTTTGTGTTTGTAGCGCTTTCACGCTAAAACGGCTCAACGGATTCGGATGAAATTTGACACATGGTAGACCTAAACTAGGACTAAGGATATTCATGGGATTGAAAAGTATGCGGGCAAAACTGCGGCACACAGTTAGTCTTCACTATCTTGATATACGGCAAAAGAAAGCCGGCAGACCAAAGCATAGATGTGTAGACGACATCGTGCAGGCGGTGGAGAACCATTGGGTCGACCAGAGCCAGGATAGGGAAAGATGGAAAAGGTTGGGGGAAGCCTATACCCAAAATGGGGTCCATACCCTAAACGATTAGATTTCATTTAAATACTCTTACTTTAACTAACACTAGATATTAAGCAAATCTATAATAATTACATACTAACAACATTTGAAATTCGAAATTATGGTTTATGGAATAAACGGCTTATTATATCTACATCTACACTAATGTTATAAAGGAATGGACAATCTGGGGTTTCTCGCACACTGTCTCAAACGGAAACAATATCCTCTAACGTTCTTGCGATGTTTTGACGAACAGGCGCTGCTTCATCTATCACCGACCCGGTTGTCTCAAATTTATTTACTAAACGACGGATTGTAGACTCTGCAGGACGACCATGAATACGATAAATTGGACGCAACGTACGCAACACTAAGCGAACAGAGCACTGATTTTCATAATAAATTGTAATAATTTCATCGCGTTGTTGAAGCGTGTAGCGTTCCATGGTGAAATGTCAAGACTCAATTATGTATTCCCGCCAAAGACAGCTATCGCTTTACGCTATGACCGCTATACACTCAAAGTTAAATCAAAAGTCATTCATTCAAATTAGGCTGAAGATCAGCACTTTTCGAACGTCAAAATTACACAAGGCAGTCCCCCAAAATGCCCGCTCTTCTCTGGGAAGAAGAAGTGGCTGTGAAAATTTGAGCGTCCTTATTACAAACCCCTTTACTAACAAATTTTCTGCATTGGCCTAAATCAGCCATCACGTTCCCATTGATGAGACACAAACCTCCCCGCTGTGAGGATAAAGTAGGTCATAAACGCGGGCCAGTGCGGGTTGTTAGATCACACACGTCTTCGCTTTATTGATTCTATAACATGCTGGATTCCTTACGATATTTTCCTTCACCGTTTGAAGAGAATTTATCTCTCTTCCTAAGCAGTAACTGGGTAGAACTCTTACCGTCGGTGGTGGTGGTCTTTTGTTTCTCGGAGTAGCTGGTGCGCTGCTTTTCGCTGGCGGCTGTTGTACTGCTGGCTGCCAGCGACCTGATCTCGTGCTGAGCCTCGCGCATTTTGTCGTAGAATACCTAGAGAACAAACATTGTACGATAAATCGATAACATTTGATTTTACCGTGTAACTGTGCATATTCTGGCAAATCTATACTTATAAAGCTGAAGAGTTTGTATGTTTGTTTGATTGAACGCGCTAATCTCAGGAACTACTGGTCCGAATTGAAAAATTCTTTTTGTGTTGGGTAGCCTATTTATCGAGGAAGGCTATAGGCTATATAACATCACGCTACAACTAAGAGGAGCGGAGCAGTAATGAAAAATGTTACAAAACCGGGAAAAATCGCACGGGTAGGCGATTCGACGCGACGGGAAAGGTCGAGGGAGCAAGACATTTAACGCGGACGAAGTCGCGGGCAGAAGCTAGTAAGCGATAAAATATGTTTTTTTTTTATTTTTCTTATAAAGTGATAGTCCAGACATACAGTACATTTTACAGAGGAAATAATTAACAAAAAAAAAAAGCGTGTTTGTGAAATTATTGTATTGACATCGGTCCTTCATAAGTGGGCAAAGTTTCAAATGAATCCAACGTTTCGTAGTGGGTGCAAATCAAGTCCAACAATTCCGTTACATAGATACATACACACATGCCAAGCTAATAAAAGCGTGGTAATAAGAAATGAATCAATGAAAAAAATTACAGATTAGACACAGACAGATTATGTTGTTTAAAATATAGTAAAAAATACATGGAAGAACATTAGAAAAGAATATATATTTTTACCTTTAAAAATGCTTGTGATATTTCACCATTTTGTAGTTTTGTAAATATGCTGTGTTGAATTATTGGGTTGCCACCCTCGAGGAGAGCAATACCTGTAAAACAAATAAATGGTATTTTCAATTCATTTTTTTATTAAATTGAACCACAATCGCCAATAATCTGTCTCATTTCCATTTATGAAGTGGTTCAAAATGGTTTCAAATATTTTAGAGGGAATCGAACCCGTGGCCTTCCGTGTACAAACCAGATCTCTATGTCACTTGACCATGTAAAGTTATAACATATCGAGATTATTAAAGTACGAATACGAATCAAATCAAAATCGAATCAAAGGACATTAATTCGGGCAACAAAGAATCATATCATGAATACCTTACAGACGAAAAATAGAAGAATCAGAAGAAGAAAGAAGAAGTATCATCATAGTAGTAGTAGTATAGTCTCTCAATATGCAGAAAACACTTAAAATGAAATTGAATTTAAAACGTTTTCAAAAACTTACCAAGCTGTATTGCCTCCAGGAAGATAGCCTGTCTATTGGTGCTCTTGATGACCAGATCTACCACCAGATCTGAAGCTCCTTCCTTGTCCAGATGGGCCTGTACCTGGGCCAGGGTCTGTCCCGTGCGGAGCAGGACTTTCGCTGAATAAGCGTATGTACAGTTAGTTACATTGCGAATGAAGAGGGGCAGCTAGCAAACGTGTTAGAAAAGCTTTTGGGATGCTAAATAAATATAAGAAGAGTGGCGGAAAAAGGGGTACATTTATTATTTTCTAAGATTTTTAGTGTAGACAAAAAAGTTGCAAGCTAAAAAAATTACAGGGTAATTAAAAGTTTTACAGAATTAACATTTACAATCCAAATTTTTATGTATTTGAGTCATCATTGTTTCAGTGAGAAAGAGAAAGCTATACGGGAAAAATAACGCCATCCCTCTTTAATAATAGGGATAGCTGTAACACTTCTTACTGTGTTATGCTTTGTTTTAACCCGAAACAGTGCAATCATTTTACAAAACTAATCATAGGTATCGTGTTAGGAAAAGAAAATCTCTCCAAATACTTACGGTCATAGTAAAAGGATACCAAGTAGGTCATCTTCATACAAACGCACCGCGTGCGGCTTGTATGTGTGCGCCATAGTATCTATGCGTCGCCGCACGAACACTCAAACAAAATTCGACCCGTTTCTCAGTGCGCCGGGTCGAGACTTTGTTGGTTTGCGCACACATACAAGTCGCGCGCGGTGCGTTTGTATGAAGATGACCTAGTTGGTCTCCCTTTACTATGGTACGGTCACCAAAAAAATAATCAGGTTAGATAAGTAATCACGGTCGTCGGACATAGTTAAAGTTCAGTAAGAAACCGACAGACGTCTTCAAATAAAATTAATAGAAAACAAATAGTACACTTATCAAATTAACACTCTCACCGCCACCCATATATAGAATTTTTCAGTGCAGCAGGCCATGCGGTCTGCCGGCGGCCGCAACTTTGCCTACCCGTGCAGGCCGCGGTGAAAAATCTGTAACGAGTGAAGCGGGCCGTACGGGCCGCCGGCGGGCTCACTGTTTGTTTTTACTAGCAAGCCGTGCGGTCCGCCACGACCTCGCAATTTCATATTCAATTTGTAGTGCGTGGCCTGCTGCTACAGAAAAATGCATTCTTTACCTACAATTAAGTAATAACGGAAATTTTGTTGGATTTTGGCGCGCAAGATACGGTGCGCCGGCGGCCCGTACGGCCTGCCGATCTCGCTCAGTGCAACATGTAGGTGGAGTAACTTACTCGAAAAGATACGCCCCGCCGGCGGACCGTATGGCGGTGAGAGTGTTAAACGCTTGCTTGCAGGCAGAATACATTGACTTTAAGGCTGTACGATCTTCCTTGCAAATTAATATTTTGAAATTGAAATAAATTTCATTCAAAAACATACAACGGTTTCTTACTAAACTACAACTATATCCGATGACCCTAGTTACTAATCTTTTTTGGTGACTATACACAAAATACGTAAATAAATTCTTAATACAAGGCATAAATACAATGCATTTATTAAAATAACTGCTAGATTAAATTACAAAAATGGGTATAGCGATAAAGCAATTCATAAGGTGGGCAAAAAGTACGCAAAGAGTGATTTGCTTGCGAAATAAAAATATACATAGAATATACGAATACTTATGTATAAGAACTCAAGTAAGTTAAACTAGATATATTTTTATTAAGGCATAAAAACTTGAGTTCAAATACATCTTAGATTTGTGAGCACTCAGTGTTTTAAAATAAATATTTCTTCAAAATATTGCTTGGCATATTTAATGCAGAAAACGACACATACATTTATACATTTGTGGCATGTGTATAGCGGCTTATTATTATGTATTTCATCACCACTGCTCTCAAAACGGTGCAGTAAAACATCGTGAGGCAACTGGCATGTCCTAGTATCAAAAATTCCAAGACACGTGACATCTAAAAGGGGACGCCCTAGGAGAACATATAGTGACCTTGTTCTGCAGAAGCGTCAGGTGCGTAGTACTGGTAACCGGCGTGCGTGTATGACCAGATGTATGAACTTAAACGAGGCAAAAGGAGTACGTAAGGATCGTCGCAGATGGTGTTCTGTAGTTTCTGCCTAAAAAGACGTGAGTTTATGTATGTATGTGACACACACTTGCACTGGATCCGCGTGGTGGCCTCACAGAGAGGAGGCCCGTGTCCCAGCAGATGTCTTCGAATTTTAGGTTCTAGGACATCTCGGTTTCCTCACGGTGTTTTCATTAACACATTAACTGCCATGGACAAAATCAGAAAAAGTCCTTATTTCACTTTAAATAGTTTATTTATTACATAAATACACATATATCTTATTTATTAAATTATATACAGCCTATTTTCATAATTTAATTCCTTACTTTAATTTTAACTTCATACTTTCCAAAAAGTGTATGAGAGTAAATGTAAACAAAAATTATATACACACTGTGGTTTTTGCGCTCTACGGGACACTTAATATATCTGAAAGAGTAATAAACATGGCCGCCAGGTAGCAGCGACATGTTCAGATTTGGTATGTGTTGTCGTTCGTATAGTCCGACACGGCCTGAATGGAACAAAAAGTGTCGGACACATAGTCCGACATGGCAGTTAACGTGTTAACCGTTTTGAGAGCAGAGGTGATGAAATAATTTACACAAAGTGAAGCATCTGTCGAGGTTCAAACCTACGAGCTACAATTCGTAAGTCGCGGCCATAACCACTGGGCCACAACTATTCAGCAGTTTAGTTAGGCCTTTCAGTAGGTAGGTAGGCACAGCAAAAGTATGCCAAACAATATATCAAACACTGTGCGACACAAAACTCTAGTATGTTCTTTAAGTACCGTCTAGTGGCATGGACCCACCTGTCTTCATCTTCAGCGGATGGCTTTCTGCATCGCATGCGGTGAGAAATAAAGAAAGATTGCTACACTAGTCTATTAAGTATTATGGGTTAACGATGCCATTGTTATTTATAAGAGGAGAAAGTAAATGTATTTCCGATTTCAATCTTTAACAAGTATTATTAGTGAAAATGTTAAGTAGGACATTCGCTCAGATTACTGATTAAAATTTAACGTATGTGCAAGCAAAGTGCTCTAGCATCTGTAGAGATGCAGCATTGGGTGATCGCGTTTCTATTTGTAAAATATACAAGGTGGCAAGAACATCGTCGCGCAAACTGTAAACCATGAATTCAGCACATGATCCTAGATCTCTTACCGTAGAAATCTTTCTTTGGTAACCAGAAAATAATCTGCTGTTTTACAGAAAAGTACAATACCTATGCAGTCAAAATATATAGATCAGCATTTTTTTTTTTTTTGTTTTCTGCTGAGAAAACGCGGGGCATTTAGAATCATGTACTGAATCTAGGGTAACAGGTTGTGAATACAATGGTTGAGCGTCAATGTTCCTCCTGCTTTGAATAATTTCGGACTAGCGGAGCATAAGCCCCATAAATTGTTCTAGACTCTTATGATATTAAATAAAATTTACTTTCTCCTTAACAAAGGCATCTTTATATCACTAAATGTACGCACTAAATCCTATCTATCACCATTACTATGACCAAGTTTAGTGTCATATTTTATTAAAGATTTACATTTTTTCAAAGGGAAAGATGAAACTTAATTACACACTGTTTAATACTATACTAAAAACTTCTATATTCTTACATTAGTTTACCCCAAATATTTTTGTAAAGAATAAATTAACCGTTGCCATTTAAAAATGTGTATTATCTACTCTCATAAAGTAAATTTCGAATTAAACTTCAAAACCAGTTTATATGGTCATTCGTTTTAAATACAATATCGAAATTTAAAAATAGAATCATTTTTTAACGCTTTCTATGCAACAAAATATTGTTTTATAAATTTTTTTTACAGAGCAAATCCAAGAAGGTTATATTACCAAGGAGTTCCCTTTCATATATATTTTTTTTTTAATGGAACGGTTTCTTACTTTTAACCTTGATTTATTAAAAATTAGGATCAATCCCAATGCATGAGAGTAGATAAAGTAGTGTATGCAAATGCACGTAACTAGGTATTCAAATAGTCTTATACTATATTCAATATCCCTCATTATCAAACAGTTTCATAAACTACTGTTTCATCGTGTATGACCAATTTTAAAATAATTTCGTTATGCAAGTAAAAAGTTCAAAACAAGTGTGATTTTGAAAGCTTTTTCTTCTCAAGTTTATTGCCTTCCATTTACTTATAGCGGCGTCAAATAAAGTACAAAATCTTTCCCATTGAAAACATAGTTACTTTGAATTTCTAATCAAGTTATGAACAGTGCTGACATCTACCGCTAGCTGTGCACACTATTCTGACACTATCCTTGGGAAACTGTTAACAAGTTTGTTAATTTAGTCAGTTCACTATTACAGGAGACTGCTTCACCATTTTTACCGACTTTACAGAAAAAAAGAGTAATAATCCGACTGTATTTTTAAAAATAACAGTCCTAAAGAAATTTTAAGACTTCTTTGGGATTAAACTGAAGTTTAAAAGCCTTTAGATATTATTATGTTGAAGAAATTGACAGTATATTTAGTGGTTAGATACTTTTACCCGATAGCTAAAGTCAAATCTAAAAGGTCCGCCTGAAAGATTCAAGAATTGGTAAATGGTGAAACCAGTCTTACTTTAATTAATAACTACCTCACACCTCAAAATTAGGGCGCAGTTCAGGCTAGGCTGACATTTTATTTAAAGAGTAAAGTCAAGAAAACTGAAAACCAGATGAGCAAGTGATGTTATTGAGACAGTATAAAGGCCTTTCCTAAGTTGCTCCACAGCACCCATATGCAAAGTTACTAGTGAAAAAATCGGCAAGCACACTTGATTTGTTTGAACGAAGATGGCTAAGTTTTTTTTTTTGAAGCCTTGTAAAAAACAACATCACATCAAGTTTTGACGAGGACGTTTTCAAGAAACTTTTCAATAAATTTCAACTGACATTTCACAAAGTAATAGGGGTAAAAACTAGCACTATATCACTTCTGATGTCGCTGCTGCCAACGTCCAAAAATTTGACAGCTAGCTGTTACTATTCATATTTTTTTAACAGTCAGGAAGATCACCCTCTAGTTGGTTCTCCTTCCGATCAGATTACTTCTGTAGCACGACTCCCGTATTTACCAAAAAATTAACTTCAAGTTAAACAAACACAAGACAACCTATGACTTACAAAATGTTAATAATTGAATGTCTTTTCCACTAAAATAGCTTTTTTACCAGTGGTAGATGCTTCCCTTTTCCTAAGCTCGTCTTTTAATAGTGTTACACTCCAAGTCTCAGAAATATCTATCTGGTTTTCGTCCAATATGTGATCGACATAAAAGTCACCATAAACAATACAATGGCGATATGTAGACGATGGCCAGTGCTGCCACCTATGGCGAGCTGTCAGTTTTTAACCCCATTTTTTTGCACAGATATTTACCAATAGCGCCCGCTCTACAAGACCCGTGTAGGGCAGTAAGTACCAATATCATGATTAGTTTAGAAACTCCATTTTTTTAGCAGCAACTTAGACCAGTTAACCAACTCGGCATAACCTGAACTTCACCAGACACACACACCCCCCAATCACACACACATAACTTACCGCCGGGCCCGTGTGTAACTGTCACGGAACTAGGAGGCGGCAAGATCTTGGGCTCCGACTTCCGGTTTATGAAGTATTGGGACAAGAGCTTCGAGCGTAGCTGATTGCCCTGGTGACCAAATTTGAAGTATTTTTTAGATGTACTGGTCTGTGGATGGCGTAAGATTTGTTGTAATAGAAACAAGGTGTGAGGTTAAACGAGGACATATTTTATGGGATTGTGGTACTCATGAAAATGAACTTTTTACCATAGGACAAATTATAATCTTCTTTACATAGTATACAACAATACTGCTTCCCACGTCTATGCAACGGATTTTAATGCGGTTTTCATCAATAGACAAAGTGATGTAAGAAGAACATTTATAAGTATATTATACAGCCGAAGCCGCTGACAAAATCTAGTACAACATATAGTCATCCTGTATAATCCCCCAGCAGAGTAAAGGCCTCTCTTTTCTTATCCTTTCAACTAGATCCAAAGCCAATATAAACCAATCCCTCATATACGCGTCATGTTCGTCCCGCCATTTACGTCTGGGTCTTCCGCGATGTCGTTGGTCGTTTTCAGGCACCCATGCTTGTGGTGGTCTTGTGTGGTGGCCCACAATGCAAACGTTTCCAGCCCAGTCCAATTTGAGCTTGGCTGCTTTTTGGGGACAAATGATGAAATAGGAAAACAAGATCAGCCCAGTGCGCGTACAGTGAGGGTCCATAATTACGATTAATGGTTACGCACGTACTGTTGATCTCATGGACCGCTAATAAAGTTGATATTTCCATTTTTATATGAGAAACAAGGTTATTGGGGACACTTTGTAAAGAACAGGAGTTTCTTTTTGATATTCTAGGGTCACATAGGGAAAATTGGGCATTTTCATGAGTACTAACTACACTTCATAAAATATGTCCTACGTTTAATCTAACACCTGTTGATAAAAAATAGGCACGTTAATAAAGGTGCCGTTGACCGCATAGCGGTCATACTTAACCTTTGGGACTGACATCGGTACGGCATTTAGTCGGAAAGAAAATATTTTATTATAATGGTGCCAGTGAAAAATTACCTAAAAGTACTTATCTATCCTAGACAGTCCAGAATTCCAATTGCAAACTCACTTCTAAACACAATTCGAAAGATGTAGAAGCAAATTCATTAGACAATGCTTCATAAGTTTAAGAAATCAGTCAGCAAAAACTGCAAATCTCTTGTTCACCACCTAAACTAAAGCAACGAACTCAGACGTACATAGAAGCACAGTTCTTATGGCCGGGGTGAAGACAAACTTAAGGCGACCCAAACAGCCGCTTGCGCAGCGCTGCATTCGCGCTGCGGTGCGGGGTGCGGTCTGAATTCGTTGCTTGAGCCTACGAGAGTGAGTGAGCGCGAGAATACGAGAGTGTGTGAGCGCGAGAATGATTCTGCCGTCAGCGCCGCTAAGCGAGAACTAACCGTGGGGACATGTCCCCAGTAGAATCGGCAGAAATAATCCTTAAGAACTGTGCTTCTATGTACGTCTGAGTTCTTTGACTAAAGTTAGAGTATTACTATTCTTATTGACGTACCGCGAAAGTTTGAGAAAGACAAGTGACGCTTTATACCTGACAAACTAAATTACGTTTCGAATGCCTTGAATTTGGCGTGACTTTTAGCATGATAAATTAACTTTATCGTAGTTGCGTCGAAGAAAATTTTAGTTCAATTAAATTTGACAGTTGGTATATTTCCGTCTCTTTCTTGTTTCATTAAAAGGAAAAAGATAGCAATAGCCTGAGGTAAGTTTAGTTGGTTCACAACAGAATCATCACAAATGTAAGTAATTGTTGCAATTCTCAAATTGACCGTCATTCGGAATGGAGTTAATAACTTCGCAGGTATGATAAGTACTTTTGGGTTATTTTTTTATGATTATATAGATGGTGCGTTATGAGTTGGATAATTAAATGACATACCTTCTCCCCATACTCAGGGTCTACAGCCATCATTTCACGTAGAGTGCGTAATACTTTAACGCATAGTTTTTCTTCTTTTTCTTCTAGAAGCTTCTCTGTGTGACGGATTAGCCTGCGAACCAAACAAAATGTTGGTTATCCAGTATTTTAGTCGTAAGAAAGTAAATTAATAATAACCAGAATTGAATAATCGATATGCTATGGCGGAAAGGATGACTATGCTCTTTCGAGGGGCCGAAAAAAAGAGGTCACAGTTTCTGTTAAACTCTAGACATAATCTAGGTCAGATCATGTGAAGAACAGGTAAATTGTTACTTGAAATGGTCTTTTGACGAAAGCACCACACAGATAGAGTGGACCTGTCCAGTCAGTGCACGAATTTATCAGTAATCATGCAGCTCAAATCAGAACTTCTGTTGTTTCTGAACACTCAGATATGGAAAAAATGCTAAAATTATATCTTTGTCGAATGTATAACTGGACAGTTTATCGAGGACCTCAGAAACGGCATAAGACGTCTCTCAACAGGTCTATATGCTTTCACTTCATCATCATCCATTCATCATTCATTCATTCGTTCATTTATTTGACTGGCCTGTTAGTCTAGTGGTTAGTGACCCTGACTGCTAAGACTGAGGTCGTGGGTTCGATTCCCACCCAGGACAAATGTTTGTGTGTTGAGCATAATCATTTGTTCTGTGTCTGGGTGTAATTTATCTATAATATGTATGTATTTAGAAATATATAAGTATATTTATCAGTTGTCTGGTTATACCATAGTACAGGCTCTGCCTAGTTTGGGATCAGATAACGGTGTGTTGGTTGTCCTAAGATATTTTTTTATTTTTTATTATCATCATTATTTCAGCCGAAAGACGTCCACTGTTGGACATAAGCCACACCTAAGCACCGCCACTTTAACCAGTTCTGTGCTTCTCGCATCCAGCGTATTCCTACGGCCTTCTCCAGGTCATAGGTCCGTCTTGTGGCCTTCTAACGCTACGTCTTCCAACACGCGTAGCATGACCACCATAGAAAGAACTTTGTCTATTCTTGGTAGTATAGATATAGAACTGTCATGCTACGGCAGCATAAAACGGTACAAATCTTTCTACAATCTTTAATTCTGTCTTTAATCTTTCTACAATCTGTAATTTTGTCTATTCTTCCGTCGACAAAACCCCTTACTACGGTGGTCATGCTACGCATACAGATGATCTCATTTACCTGGATATAAAGATTCCGCTCGTATCGGAATGCGATACTTCCCCAGGACTGGTGAACAGCAGATGAGGCTTGTACAAGATATCCACGAGGAGGGACTGTTCTGCCTGCAGGAGGGGACGCAGTTGTTCCTCTAGGAGCGCTACGATCTCTTGGAGACCTTCCATTACTGATCGATCGTTTTGGAGGTTTGCCTGAAGAAGAAATTCGAGATAACCGCTTGATTGAAACGCGCGCATCCTTCTTAATAGAATGGAATTACTGGTTACGTGCAAATCAGGTTTAATACAGTTTCCAGCGTCAGCAAATTAGCAGCGTCGTTATATCGTAAGGGCGATTTTGACAGTGTAACTGCTACCATTGATATTGTCTGTACATATGTAACAATTTTTATATTTTCAAACTATATTGAAAACAGCACGACGTACTATGAACGTGCAGGTCAGTAACCCTCTTACCTCCGATAATCATGGTAACGGATAAAATACAAACACACATTAAAGATTCCCGCAAGCAGGCGAAAAGCGACACTTCGGCGCGACTTTAGTCGAACAATTTCTATATTCACTGAAGCTCCGTAGAAAAGGGAAGATCCTCCGAACAAACGGATGCTGTGTCTAGTGAGTAACTGTCTGACCATTGATGCCGGTACGTTGTATATATGCTGTTACTGCTATGTTTTTGTTAGTTGCGCGGCAAACTCTGACGTGAAGTCATGAAAACTTGAAGTTGCTCCACCAGAATCGCGTCGCACCGTCTCGTCGCGCCTGTCTGTGGGGGCTTTTAAACCTATCACTATAAAAAGGCTCACCTGCGAAGCCATCTTCTCAAGTTTGGAAGTCTTGGACGCTAACAGCCACTTGCTGGTCTGTCGGGAGAGCGCGGCTGCCTTCTCAAACACCGTCTGGATCTTGGCTTCCAGTTCCAAGGGTATGGCTATGCTACGAGACTTGGCTGCAAATATCAAAATTAAAGTACTACTTAATCGATATACTATATCATTTTAAATCTACACTAATAATATAATTAGTATTTTTGTTTGTTTGTTTGTAAAAATTCTTTCACCATTAGAAAGCTACATTATCGGCGAGTAACATAGGCTATATAACATCACGCTACAACTAAGAGGAGCGGAGCAGTAATGAGAAATGTTGCAAAAACGGGGAAAATCGAGCGGGTAGGCTATTCAACGCGACGGGAAGGGTCGGGGGAACACGAAATTTAACGCGGCCGAAGTCGCGGCAGAAGCTAGTAAATAGATAAAATAAGTTTATTAACACAGAAAACCTTTGTATACAATAACAATAACTATTCACATAGGTAGGTTAAATTGGTTTTTGGGAAAAGGCTGCACAAATAGTGGAAAACCCTGCCTCCTAAACTAGGGATACCCTGTGGCCTAGGAGTCAGTGTTCTACTAGTTACTACGTATACAAAATAAACCTTTATTTAAGTGTGTGTGATTCTAACAATAAATCCATAATGACCTGATTTGCTATATAAATGTGGAAGTATGTGTGTGGGGGATGGTGATGAGTTTTCTACTGTTAGTTCACGTTTGTAAAAATATTGCGGCAGGATTTTGTCCCGCACTAGATCTTCAACGTTCTGATTAGGACCAAGAGTTTAGAAATCAAACAGTGTGTATAACAGACCTTATGACAGCATCAGTGAGTGGGGTTTGTGGGGTTCACACAGCTGTATTTTGGGCCAAAGATTTTTGAACTTTTTGCCATCGATACGCAAAGGGGTGCCTTGACAAAGACAGGCACGCGGCATACCCCCGAGAAGGTGTAAGTAACCAGAGATTACCAACAAACAATTACCTACATTAGCTCTAGAATACGAATTTCCTTACGATTTTTTTATAATTTGCCGGTCATTTCAGGCTGTATGTTGATCTAAATATGATTAATTAAGTTCATATATACTTGTTAAACCATCTTCACTGAGGTTTCCTCCATAGCTGGAAGTCACGTGGCAAGTATTTTCTCAGCAGTGCGATGCGATAATCACGACATGAGCTAGTATTACTTATGATTCGGATCGATTCAAGCAAAGAATACTGACCAACATCACTAAGCGTCCGGATGCACTTCTCCACGTTGAGTTTCTGCGGCGGCGTGAGCCACGGACACTGGTAGATGCTGAAGGTCGTCTGAAGTAGCTTCACGAATATCGACTGGCGAGTCTGTAGGAAATAAACGAAGTATTTTTATTAAGAAAGTTAATTGGCGAATGTGGGTGTATTAGAGGTCTATCTCTCGCGCCTCTGCCCAACCCTTCGAGGAAACAAGGGGTAATGTTATGTTTTGTTAGGTTAAAAAAGTGTTTAATGGATTGATAAATTATGAAAAACTTTAATGGTTTGTGTTGAGCTTAGTAAGGGCAAATAAATGTATTAATTCTTCATTTATTACACTTGAAATTTAAAAATTACGTTTTATTTATTTTTTAAACTCAATATTATTTCAACTAAATCTGCAAAATGAAACATTTACGTATTTTACAACATGTAACATGATTGACACAATACCACACAGTCCTTGGGGTCTTGACTACTGAGAGAGTACTGAGTTAAAACCATAATACACCGACATTTTTTTTTTTAAGGTAACTGTTGTCGTCTTGACCAAAGCATAAACGTGTCGAAATAATAAGTTTCAGGTCTTGTGTTTATTCAAACTCATAGCTTTCAAATGAACCAATTACAGGCACTTTTGAATTGTCATGTGGCGATGAGTTAGAAAAATGAAGCTAGTTGCACCTTCCAAAGCCTATGGAGAAACACGGACAAGAAACTTCATGGACACTCTTTTCAGTCATAAATTTTGTTATAAAAACTTGGTTATCACATTTTGAAATTATCAGTGTGAGAACGATGTAAAAATACATAAAGTGTCCGTAATTTAGGTAGGTATTATAATAAACCTTGTTTATTTAGTGTTAATTTCGATACTTACGTAGAGTAGAAGTGTACGAATATCCCAGGCAGCAATAAAATAGAGATGTAATTAATTCAAAAGGAAATCTATTTTACTTGATGTAAATCCTACTAATATTATACATATAGATGAAACGGGGAGAGCGGGGGAGCAAGAAATTTTACGCGGACGAAGTCGCGGGCAAAAACTAGTCACAAAACAGAATCACGTGCTTGCAGGTTACTGTGGTGCAAGTATGTGAATTCTCTGATTAACGAAACTGGGATCACTATCTGGCACTATATTAATACAAAGCCACAAACATCGAAAATATCTTTAAAAGATTCTAGATATTCGAAAAGATTATAACCATCGCGATTTCTAGCAGTTTATAATCGTTAGACATTCTGTCTTTTGTTTCGATTTTCTAGTATTTACACGTGTCGTACGTACGTACACGATTTCACAGTAATTACTGGGCGGATTTATTAGTTGGTTTTGGTCATTTTATTATTTTTCCGCTCACCCGGTCCGCAGCAGGCGCACCGGGCGTAGGCGGAAGGCGCATAATGCAGAGGGCATTGTCTTGCCCTAAATGGGTCCAGGAGCGACGGATCCGGGTACATCAGTCGCCCCCTATTCCTTAGGACCCGAGATAGTGGCGCGTAGTGTTCCACGCGCGCCTCTCTGTGATGCACGGGGGGGTTTAACACGTCACTCCCCCCTTAACGTGAGGAGGCCCGCAGAAGTGGGCCGGCACCAGTCGGGGATCGCGGAAGACGCATTAGATCCTGTGGTCCCTGACGTAGGTGTGGGACGGAACACCGGAGTGGTTTTAGTCAGTAAGATTCTGACGGCCTTTCCACCCACCCCAAGGCGGAGGACATCAATGAGGATTACCACCTCGAGATCAAAAAACAAATTGTCATTTTATAGATGATGGTTTGATGTTTCTCATAATCTTACCTGCACGGTAGTACTCTGGTCGCTAAAAGGTGAGTTGAAGAAGGTGCATATGGTGTGCATGAGCACGTCTGTGACGTAGTTGACCCACGCCTTCTGCGTGCCGATCTGAGGCGGCTTGCGGGAGGTGGAGGGCATTTCTGTTGAGGGACCTGAAGGAAACGACACAAAAGAAATTTTATAACTTTTCATAATTTCAGCCGAAAAACGTCTACTGCTGGACACAGGCCTCCCAAGCACCACCATTTCAACCAGTTCTGTGCTTCTCACATCCTGCGGCTTTCACCAGGTCATCTTCAAGATAAGGTCATTTTATATTTGCCCTAAGGCTTTGGCATTAGGCAAAGACGAAACGGACAGAAATCTTAAAGGAACTTTATTCAAAAACTACACGGCCAGCAGTATATGAATTAAGGCGCTGTGATATTCAAAGTGTTATCAAGGACATGTAGTTGACAGTAGTTAAACAAAATAAAAAAATAAAACATTTCAAACTTTCTTAAACTTGAATTATGTAAAATTAATGGAACCATCTCGTTTGTTTTTGTTGTTGTTGATTTTTTTGCCAAGACTACAGCCATGTTCCACTTTTCCTATAGATCCTAGGATTTTGCTCAGGGCCATAAATCTATACGAATGAATTAACATACACAAAAATTGAAGAGTCTGTTTGTAATGTCAAAGTAACAGCTTTCTACTAAAGGCATTATAATAACAATTTAAAATAATGTTGTCGGTCCGTTTGTTCCGGCTAATCTCCGAAACAGCTGGAGTCGGATGGGCCGATTTTGACGGGACCTTCACTGGCTAGCCTATGTTATAATGACTAACAGAGGCTTTTTTTCCCGGTAACACATTCCGTGGCATAATTTCTGACAACAATGTAGGCGAAGCAGCGAGCACAGCTAGTACGTAATAAGAAGTTTTAAGCTTTTATTTGAATTCCCTGGAAAAGGATGCCTGGGGGATTTGCCTTTGCTCTGCATCTGCATTGGGACAGTGTAGGCTAATAATAATTTAAAAAAATGAATTCCATATACCTGGGATCTGATGTGCGTCGCTATGCAGGATGGCCTGCATGTCCTGGAGGAAGGAGCGCTCGAACAGGTCCCACATGTAGTTGCTGGAGTAGATCTCCTTCATCTCCACCTCGGTGTCGATGTAGCAGTGGTTCAAGAAGCCTACATATGCTTCTTTCACCTGTAATGATGGTTGAATGTGGTTTCAGTACAAAAAAAATAAGCCTATTTATATAAGTGACGAAGTCTATACGCTAAGAAAGTAAGGATGAAGCGCCAGGGTAGTCCGAGTATTTCAGATTCTCTTACGTTTTCTGCAATTTCCAGGTCACTGTCAGATTGTATGTCGCATAGTACATGATTCGCGTCCGTAAAAGGTATGAATTTACATAATTATAATTATTAAAATCATCAATAAATCAATACAACCCTTCATAATAACCCATGGAATTTCAATTACCATTTATTTCATTTGAAATAGTCATTCAATAGGTTTTGATATTCATCCTACTAATATTATAAATGCGAAAGTTTGTATGTATGGATGTATGTTCCTCTTTCAGGCAAAAACTACTGAACGGATTTGGATGAAATTTGGAACACAGTATAAAACCTGGATTAACACATAGGGTACTTTTTATCCCGGCAGTACGTTCCCGCGGGATATTTTCCGAGCTCCACGCGGGCGAAGCCGCTGGCAAAAACTAGTATAAAATATATTGATGATTGACACATGACATATGTAACAACCTGAATCTGACCTACAAATTGCAAAAAAACGTAACGAAATTTTAATTTTGCGGTTTACCTGGGACGCTTACCCCATAGGTATGTGATGCTAATGAGCTATGAAAATCAAACTAGATACTGTCCCACTGCACAGCAATACTTTATTTCATAAAGAGACACAATCATATCACACATGTTTGGTGTTTCCTGCGTATTGACGTTTCAAAACACAACTTAGCAATATCCAACAAAAACCGGCTTTGCTCACAATTAATCACAATTTCTCTTTAACTCAGGAATAAAAACATTTTTTAAACAATTATCAAGTTTTTTAAGGTTTTTTTACCTAAGTTAGATAGATATCTTTTATCTGTAGAATAAAGTTGACGACTGACAGTTGCTAGTATGAAAAATGTCGCAATTCAAATTTTATTCTAAGTTAGAGCAAAAATCGCCCATAGTGACAAAATAAGATCAAAATTATCATTTGTCTAAGCTAAAAACCATATAAAATTATTTTTATAACACACTAACCTCAGGAAGCGAAGCATGTGTGGTGTGACTATGAATGATAGGCTGAGGAATGATGTGATAAGAGAACGGTGTGGTTTAAAAGAAGATGTAGTGACAAAAATTGAAAAATGTATACTTAGATGGTTTGGTCATGTTGAGAGGACGAATGAAGGACGGCTCACAAAAGGTATTTACAAGGCAGATGTGAGTGGAAACACCGGGAGGGGACGCCCTAGGAGGCCCTACCTTATTGGTGATGTTCTTCAGAAAGGTCAGGTGCGTAGTACTCGCAACCGGCGTGTGTGTATGACCAATTGTATGAACCTAAACGAGGCAAAAGGAGTGTGTAGAGATCGTAGCAGGTGGCGTTCCGTGGTTTCTGCCTACCCCCATGGGAAAAAGGCGTGATTGTATGTATGTATGTACTAACCTCAGGAATACAGTCCGGATGAGTGATCATAGACACGATGTCGTCTAGCGGCAGTAGAGAGTGGCACTTGATCTCAGTATACACGTTCTTGCCCATCGTGCAGCACGTTAGCAACTTTACTAGCTGGATGTGGTACCTGGGTGCGAGGACAAAGATATTTTATTAGTGGTGGGAAAGTGTTGCCAGTTTTTTGCCAATCTATACAAATAAATAAAATTGGAGTGTCTGTTTTTAATATTAAGATAACCACTTTTTACTAAGTGTATATGGATGTATACACGATACATATACCAAAACAACATTTTTTACAATTTTTGTCTGTCTGTCTGTCTGTCTGTTCGTTCCCGCTAATCTCGGAAATGGCTGGACCGATTTTGACGGGACTTTCACTGGCAGATAGCTGATGTAACAAGGAGTAACTTAGGCTATTTTTATTTTAGAAAGATTCTTTTATTTTAGAAAAAAATAACTATCTTCGAAAACTACGCTGACATACGTCTCAAAATTCGTAAAACCCTGGCTGAATCCTACGAAATAGATCAAAATAATGTACTACAGTATTGTACACCTTAAAAAGGCCTACAAAAATGTCCTCAATGGTATATGTCTATCTCTTAGGGATAACCCACAATAACCATTTTTTATCTTTCACTTTTTACGAGAAATAAGGGCTTATTTACGAAGCGATTTTAAGCAATACAGCATTAATCCTTATCCAATAAAGTACCTTAAATACATTGTGCATTTAATATAGATCAATATGGCCCTTTACAGCATGTAATTTAAATGAATATCTTAGAAGATATTAGAGATTTAAAAAGTGGGCGCAAAGCGCGTTGGCAGGGGCCGGGTAGTACAGGATAAGTAGGATTGTAATTCATATTACTTTGGCTTCAAAGTAATTGCGAATATCATGTGTGTTCATTATACTCAAAATAAACCTAATAGTATTATTTCAAGTAAGAGACCGCGAAATTGCTTAGATGTTTAGATTTTTGGATGTTTGTTTCTCAATGATGCAAAGACGGCCAAACGGATTTAGATCGAATTTGGCACAAAGATATATTATATCATGGATACGTAACAGATAGGATACCTACTTTATCCCGGTAGTAGGTTCCCGGGTGTTATTTTCCGACAGCTATACGGGCCAAGCCACTGGCAAAAGTACTATTCCTATAATTAAGTTCGGTGTCTGGTAAATGATTGAGTGTCTGTATAGGTAAAATAGGAGCGTTAAGAAAAACCAGGAAGACTTATATTCAACTAAACCAAGCCCTATGTCACAGTCTTCTTACTCTGAATACTATTACTTTTATTTTAAAAACACCAACACACATGATGTTCTCATAAACTATGAATCCTAAGTAATATGAGTTATAATCCTACTACTAATAATATTATATATGTGAAAATATGTATGATTGGGTGTTTGTTTCTCAATCACGCAAAAATGGCTGAATGGATCTGGATCGAAAATAGCACACAGAGTCTATATTACCTATATAAAACATCGAATAACACATTCTTATCGCGGTAGTACGTCCTCTTGCATTAATTTCCGACATCCACGTGGGCGAAGCCGCGGGCAAATAATATTATAAATGTGAAAATATGTATGATTGGGTTGTTGTTTCTCAATCACACAAAAATGGCTGAATGGATCTGGATCGAAAATAGCACACAGAGTCTATATTACCTATATAACCTGGAATAACACATTCTTATCGCGGTTATACGTCCTCTTGCATTAATTTCCGACATCCACGCGGGCGAAGCCGCGGGCAAAAGCTAGTCTATACTAATATTATAAAGCTGAAGAGTTTGTTTGTGTGTTTTTTGATTGAACGCGCTAATCTCAGGAACTACTGGTCCGAATTGAAAAAATCTTTTTGTGTTGGGTAGCCTATTTATCGAGGAAGGCTATAGGTTATATAACATCACGCTATAACCAAGAGGAGCGGAGCAGTAATGAAAAATGTTCCAAAAACGGGGCAAATCGTACGGCTAGGCGATTTGACGCGACGGGAAAGGTCGGGGGAACAAGAAATTTAACGCGGACGAATTCGCGGGCAGAAGCTAGTGGTAAATATTTTTGCGAAACATTAGTTAACATGATATCATGCGTGTATTTTTGGAATTGTAGGCAAAGGTGGAAGATATACCAACATGACACCTGTTATACAATACAGGATGATACAACCTTTTAATCGAAGTAGTAACATTACAAACAATTATAAACTTTATACCCAAAGTGTTAAGGTTTATAATCAAGTTTTATATAATCGCGGCCAGTTATACGATGTGTTTTTGTTCATATTACTAAACGTAATCTTACCTGAGAGCTTCCGGCATTTCGTTGCCCATCCGGAACTGTTTCATCATCTGTATGAAGTTGTTGAAGGACACTTTGTCATTGTAGAATACTAGCACATCCTCGCCGGCATTCACCATCTGAGAATAGACAAACAAATATGTATTTAGGAAGCATACAAACGGATTATTATTTGCGGGGTTAATCCAAATTGAATATAGCTTGCTACTGAGAGTCAATTGCTAAGAAGCTGGCAGTGAAAGAGAAAGAGAGAGAAACCCCATTTTGAAAAACCAGAAGACAGCTAATTCTCGTAATTTTAAGAACGTTCACAGTCTGATCTCAGTCTCAAGCTGTCAAAAATACTTCGAGTTTCCATACATTTTTGACAAGTTTCAGACATTTGATTGTCGCTGAGATGAGATTGCGACTAGAATTTAAACGTTTTTAATCACGAGGTATGGCCTTCTGTTCTCTATATGCTACAGGAACGTGTTGGTGGACGCTACGAAAGGCGGTAAACTCGTTGCCAAAATCTGGGCCGTCTCAATTTATATTGCTATGGATGAATTTTTATCACACTATTTAGAGCTGAGCGTTTAAAATCCAACAGTATGTTTTTTGACGCGATGGGATGTGTGTGAGTAGAAAATCCAATTACTGCGATATTATATGCGGAATTGGTCTAAGAAGAAGAAGGTGATGCAATGACTAGATAACGGTAGGATAAGCGCATTTATAGCTTTGGGTTTAAATAAATAATAGTTTAAAAAAACTAAAAAAACACGCTTCCATGGAAAACCAAACTAAAAAGTACAAAATAAATGGAAAAAAAGCGTGGGGTGCTTTTAAGGTATTTTTTTATTGATATCAGGCACCCCACGCTTTTTTTTCCATTTATTTTGTACTTTTTAGTTTGGTTTTCCATGGAAGCGTGTTTTTTTAGTTTTTTTAAACTATTATTTATTTTCTATTTTTTAGGGTATTTCGAATTTTGAGACGTATGTCAGCGTAGTTTGTGACAGTTTTTTTGCTGTCCTGGTAACCCTGGCAAGGATAATGGCACAAATTTATCAAATTATTGCATTGTCATCAGTCCTTGACAGGTGTGTAAAGTTTGAATGAAATCTGGTCGTTTAAAGTGGGTCAAAATCGCACTATAAGGAGTCGGTTACAAACAAACATACAAATATACAAATATACAAACATACAAACATACAAGTGAAGCTAATATAAAGCGTGTAATAAAAAATCTAGTAATGGTAGAAGTAAGAATATAAATAAAAAAACCTCACCTCTTGCATGACCAGGTCCTGGCTCCGACGTATATAGTGGGTGTCTGCGTGCACTATAGTCTGTAGGAAGTGCAGGTACTCCGGCCTCCTGCCTCGGGACTCGATGCAGTGCACAAAATGGCCGACCACCTTCTCGTTACACTCGTGACCACATAGTGCTGCGTTATCTTTGAATATGGAGCACACGGTTTGGGCTTCGCGGATCTGGGGATAAGAAAGGTATTATTTGGACATTCTATTATAAAACTTCATGGATATTGGAAGAGAAATCTATAAAATTGGATTCATTGTAAGACTGTCATCCCAAAAATGAAACAAACTTAAATATATTTAAAGAAAGTTTAAAATTATAAAATTATTACGGTCACAGGCATAGGCACAGGTAACTGAACACGGGTGGGTTTTAGTCAGAAAAAGTCTGACACGCACACGACATTTGATGATTTCCTACCCGGAAAAAAGGCAAAGGCATTTTTTTTTTTTTTGGTTGGGAAATCATCAAATGACTTCTCCCGCTCTGGGCGGAGCGGGAGGGCGTGTCAGACTTTTACTGACTAAAATCCGCCCGTGTTCCTTCAGTTGCCCATGTGCCAGGGTCACGGTATTTCTTTCGAACAATCACGCGACCCCGGCAGAAGGCATAGGCATTAAGACCGCTTGTACCACTTAATGTTGCATAAAGTTTAATAAATAAATAAATAAGTTGTACTATCCGGAGTATTAGCAAGGCCTCCGAATGGTAGGCAGGTGAATCAGGAATAATTCAGGAGTTCAGATATATCAAATAGAGTTACACTGAGGCAGTACAATATGCAGAAGTGTTATAAAAGCTCATTACGAAGATCATCTTTGTTGCTTTACTCCTGCGCAAAACAAGTCTTAGCGTAATTTCAAGTTTACTATGGTTTTTAACACGACTTTATAAGCTTCATACGTATGTTTAGTATGTAACGGAAAATTTGAACATAATTTTGATCCCCTTGGCATATTTATCAAGGACCAATGACAATACAATAATTTTATAAATTTGTGCCACTATCCTTGCCAGGGTTACCAGGATAGCAAAAATAAAAACTGTCTTCGAAAACTACGCTGACATACGTCACAAAATTTGAAACACCCTAAAAATAGAAAATAAATAATATTTTAATAGTAGTATTGCTTTTCTCATGCCTCGCCATCTACGACAAGGCATATAAATCTGATCATCATACTCACTCCAGCATTCAGGAACAGGTCCAGATGTTTATGTAGAATTGCCTGGTTCTGTTGGTTGCCGTGACAGAAGTGTTGTAGGAACTCATGGGCGAGAGCCAAGAGCTCATCCATAGCTAAGTCGTCTTCGTCATGAGGAACCTGGATAGGAAGTCAGATATATAAAATTTGAGGTGTATTTTTTATTGGAACAGATGTAGAGAAAAATGTGAGAGGAGTTCTTTTAGTGCTGGTATGTAAAGGCTTTTAAATGGTTTCCAGGTTATTTTACGACAGCTAGGATCTTTCTACAAATGCCGTTTTGACGTCAAACTCCAAAAATAACTTTCGTGTTTTATCTTAACAACTGATGAACACGCTTGTGTGGTAAAGCAGTAAATTAATTTTCAATCTTTTGGAGAAATTCTGTTTTTTGTCACTGTTTGTTCGTGAAACTAACCTTGTAAAGCATTCGATCTTTTGATCAGGGTATGTCATTAAATTTACAAAGAAGAGTTCGAATAACAAAATAAGTAACAGATGATTGTACTCGTTAGAGACGTAAAATCGGATGGATGGGTTTTGCCAATGTAGGTCCATTCGTATCTTGCAGCATGCACGCATTCAGAAAGATAAAGCACTCACGCTTGCCCGCCAAGGCGATGCCTGGACATTGAGAGGCATGAATATGAGACCAGAGGTTATTGAGTACAGGGTTTATGGGACATTCTCGATATAATATCATATAAATTACAGATATAAATGCAGTCATTTTACCGCTAAAATCCATACATCTAACACAACTTTTGGATGTAAAAGAGGAAGTAGAGCTATTATTGTAGATCGTTTTTAGTTTTCACATCACAGTCAGTCCACTGCTTAGACCAGCCTTTCCCACAGTGGGCGATAACGCCCCCTTGTGACCGCTGCAGGCCTAAAGGGGGGTGGTAAGAGACCCAGAAAAAAAATGGACCCATTTTTTTCTGGGTCTCGTTTGCAGCGCCCACAAGGGGGCGTTATCACCCACTTTGGGAAAGGCTGGCTTAGACAGTGGGAGTCAGACCACTCTGTAAGAGTGAACGGGCTGTAATCTTCTACGTCACCTAGGGCTGGTTGGTGGAAGTCACATATCTTCGAATTTTAGATTTAAGAAAATCATCGTCAGGAAACTTCTCATGATGCTATTCTTGAATGTATCGAGAGCCTTTCCTATGTCACCAATATCACGAGTGTGAAAAATTTTTTTGCTTAGCACGTTGGCTGCCATGGGGGGTCAAAATGACCGGCACTTGGTAGAAGCGTTGGGGCCATGGGGGGCTTAAATGACCGGCACAACTAAGGTGATCTTGAACACCTTTTGCTCGCTGACGGCCATGCGTGTAACGCAAAATACCATTACAAGTGGCCTGCGCGGCCCCAATGATCACTTTAGATAACTTGGCCTCAAAATATTTTTATATATATTTATATATTTTATTTATATATTTTTAAACATATATTATATATAGAAATCTTATAAATAAGTCGTTTTACGTCATTTAAACGACTGATGAAAAACGCAAATATATTCGGATTTCCATATGGCAGCCAACGTGTTAGTCAACACCGCCTTAAATGTTGCGTGTGAACTGTTAAAATAAAAGCTATTCCTACTACGCAATTAACCCTCAGATTTAATATGACTGACAATGCCACATATTTGTCTTAGCACTCAAATCTACTCTTTCTGGGTGAAAACATAACATACTTGTTACATATGCACTACAAGTGATGTTTAGAAAACTACGAATAAAATCTTATATCATTGTCAGATTGTCCAACTGTCGCCTAACACAGGTCAACTTTCTTATTAAATAGGTCCCAGGTCTTACAGAATCCCAGTTAAGCTAAAGCTGTACAAACCTGCAGCAGATCCAGCACAATATTGTGCACCCCGATGTTCCTGAGCAGTCTTTGTTCGTGCCTGCGCGGCCGGCCGCTCTCGCCCGAGCCGCTGTTGCCGTGCGTGCAGTATTTTATCA
Organism: Aporophyla nigra; assembly: GCA_947507805.1. Classification (NCBI taxonomy): domain Eukaryota; kingdom Metazoa; phylum Arthropoda; class Insecta; order Lepidoptera; family Noctuidae; genus Aporophyla; species Aporophyla nigra. Next base: position 13,690,702 of record OX382316.1, on the reverse strand, counting down.
TGCGCTGTAGAATCTGAGGAGATATCGGGGTTTTATAGAGACATGGTTTATTGGAAGAAAGATCTTATTTTTGAACATATTATGCAGTTGAGCTGGAATTGATTATATGGTTACCATATTCATCAAAATCTAAATATATTATCTAATGTCAGGAGTTGGATTTCTCGATAAGACAGCGACGCAAAGATCTTCTATACATTTACAAATAAACGAAATTGAAGTGTCTATTAATAGAGTAAAAATATTTTTTTAGTAAAGGCATCAGAAACCTTATAACATTTTTTTTTTGTTATCACTTTGTTCGATGAGCGTAATCCCCGAAACCGCAGAACTGATTTTGATTATTTTTTTATGGATATTCCTATGGGTAGCTACTTTTAATATGAATATTATAAACTGTAAAGATGACTTACCTCTTTAATCTTCTTATATTCGTTGTGGTCGTACTTGGCTGTTCTGGACGTGTCTAGAACATTATCCATGGACGCGTTCCGCTCCAACACAGCGCCGCCCGGACCCATTGTACCTGTTAGACCTGACAGATACAGTTCCAAGTTTAGGGTTTATGTGAGAATGCCATAAAACCTTTCGACCACGATAAAAACAACAGAGGACTACACTAAAATGTACAGCCAAATTCGTAATTGTATCAACAACGAAAAATACGAATCTTGTTGTAAAATATCACTCACTCAACAGGTAGGTGGGTCTTATCCAGGGCAGTGGCGTGCACAGGGTTTTATGATCGGGTAGGCAGTTCAAAAAAAAAAAAACGTCTTTTGTAATTGCTCAAGTTAGTGATGAAAAACTCACTAGGTGGTTTAAAAGTTTGAAATGGCGATTTCCTGATAATGCTAATAAATGATTTCGGCCACCTCAAATATCTGATCCAGGTGAGTGATAGTTGAAAAAGGCCCTTCATGTGATTCGTATATGAGGTAAATTTAGTACGGGTAACAGCAAAAATAATAAAGTAAACAAACTCATTTATAAATGACATAAACGCGCCTACCTTTTTTTAAATATGATTTTGAACCATCGTCATAAAAAGTTGGTATGCGTCTTCATTCGACCAATAATTCTTTTTCCGTCGAAAGCACAGAAAGATGTGTAGGTACTTGTTGTTGACTTTGTGTGTTTGTTAAATAGGTAACGTAAGAATCCGTTTTAATGAAAAACTTCTTCGTAATACTTCTCTCAATACGATAATTACCAAAATCTTTGAGCAAGCCGTGGGATAATAATCATGTAAATCTGCAAATCCCGAACAATTCCACACTGTACTCGAACGACTAAACTAGCAAGGAAAAAAAATATTTTAATGTGTGTAAACAACAACATAGCCGGTTTTAGTTGCTTAATTATTACTATGAAACTTACGAGTTGCATTACCTCTTTGCTGGGTTATAATTCTCGTTACTCAGGTACACATTTCCATTTAGATACACTTTTTAACAAACACACATTTTCAACACAAACCTCACAATCGAACAACATTTTGAAAAAACAAACAAACAGCGTAGTAAGTAAAAATTAAAACAATTCAAAAAACTAATTGAAATAAGCAACAAATTTACCTAATATTAACGTTTGTAAATGAATTAATCACAAGAAAACTCAATCAAAATAAAAACATAAAACAGCGCGCTTCACATGTACGAAATCAATATGGATCCTTTCGTAAACAAACAATTTCTAAATTTTGATAACTAAAACGTTGACAAATAAAATTGCATCACTGCGAATCGTAATGTTGCTGAGGCTACGTACATATTCAACTTGATCGCATAATACTCACAGCGCGCTGTGATAATACTCACCAATCACAGGCGTCCATGCGCCAATATTGAATGGCGCAGAGACGCCTGTGATTGGTTATCCTGCGGCAGGACTTCGCTTTATGTGTGCAATGTATAGACACGAAAATGTAGAAGAAATTACCACTACATGCGTACATTTATGAATGAAATAAAGACACGATCGTTCGCTGCCTGCTTACGTTTCGATCTGTTATGAATGCGTTGCCGTAGTAAAAAGAACGGTATGAACGTTGCTATTATATTTACATTAGGCGTTTAAACTTTTTGAATGGTTTTATTACTTACTGTTAGTATAATTCTTTTATTTTTGAAATATTAGTAACTATTCCTTATCTAGGGTCTAGACCCTAGGGTCTGCAGTGTCTTTTTGCCTATATGGACTGCACGCCACTGATCCAGGGTATACCAAACGCATAATCAACCATTTGCCTTACCAGCCTCATGTTGAGTATCACTCACATGTTATAAAATTTCATGGTCTATTTTTGCGTTAAGACTAATGTGACAGTCAAAACCTTGGTGAAGTTTTAATGTACTGGAAATTTTTGTTAAGAGTGAGGTTTATACGTTTGGTGCACCCTGGATAAGCACCCCTACTACCTTGTTGACTGAGTGATATTTTTACAACAAGATTCGTATTTTTCGTCGTTGATGCGAAAAAAGGATGCATATAAAGAGTAAGTATTTCTGACAGCTCTGTAAATTTGAGTGAGCCTAGACTCTAGACTGTTTCAGACCTGTGCCACACTGTGACTTTCTCCTCTGAAGTACTCACATTCCACCATGGGGCACAGTTTGCACTTGATTCACTTTATCATTTTTCATGAGTACATGGCATCGATAACCGAAAAGTTATGTGGAAATTGGTTGTCATGGTATGGGCATGTGATACAGAGAAATGAAGAAAATGTCGTGAGGAAAGTTTTGAGTGTGAATGTCGATGGCTGTAAGATCAGGGTGAGACCAAAAAAACGATGGATGGACTGTGTGAATGATGGTATGGATAGAAAGGAGGTGACTACTGAGATGACGACTAATAGAGAAGTGTGGAAGAAAAAGACATGTTGCGCCTACCACAGATAAATTGGGGTAAGGGCAGGAGTATGATGACAATAATGGCAATATAGCGGCTTCTATGATAGCAGGAGACAAATACATTCTTATACTATAAAACTCACTAATGTGTTCATCAATAAGCACAGCTCGTCCTTTGTTAAAGACCCACAGCTCTGACTTCTCAACGCTCTGTCGTAGCAGGTCCAGGTCTGCCTTGATTTGCTTGTAGGACTCCACGTCCGCGTCTGACACTAGGAGTTGGACCTGATAGTGGAAAAAATGGGTCAGAACGATATTTTTTTAAACATTTCATTATATTATTTATATAGTCCTCCAGCCTATTGTTCGCCACCCGCCAGCTCGCGCCTAAGGTGGTCGTGAGTCCGCAATTGACTCCCGACGCCCAGTGGCGTGCACAGGGTTTTATGATCGGGTAGGCAGTTCAAAAAAAAAAAACGTCTTTTGTAATTGCTCAAGTTAGTGAAGAAAAACTCACTAGGTGGTTTAAAAGTTTGAAATGGCGATTTCCTGATAATGCTAATAAATGATTTCGGCCACCTCAAATATCTGATCCAGGTGAGTGATAGTTGAAAAAGGCCCTTCATGTGATTCGTATATGTAAATATATTTAATAGGTAAATTTAGTACGGGTAACAGCAAAAATAATAAAGTAAACAAACTCATTTATAAATGACATAAACGCGCCTACCTTTTTTTAAATATGATTTTGAACCATCGTCATAAAAAGTTGGTATGCGTCTTCATTCGACCAATAATTCTTTTTCCGTCGAAAGCACAGAAAGATGTGTAGGTACTTGTTGTTGACTTTGTGTGTTTGTTAAATAGGTACGTAAGAATCCGTTTTAATGAAAAACTTCTTCGTAATACTTCTCTCAATACGATAATTACCAAAATCTTTGAGCAAGCCGTGGGATAATAATCATGTAAATCTGCAAATCCCGAACAATTCCACACTGTACTCGAACTACTAAACTAGCAAGGAAAAAATATATTTTAATGTGTGTAAACAACAACATAGCCGGTTTTAGTTGCTTAATTATTACTATGAAACTTACGAGTTGCATTACCTCTTTGCTGGGTTATAATTCTCGTTACTCAGGTACACATTTCCATTTAGATACACTTTTTAACAAACACACATTTTCAACACAAACCTCACAATCGAACAACATTTTGAAAAAACAAACAAACAGCGTAGTAAGTAAAAATTAAAACAATTCAAAAAACTAATTGAAATAAGCAACAAATCTACCTAATATTAACGTTTGTAAATGAATTAATCACAAGAAAACTCAATCAAAATAAAAACATAAAACAGCGCGCTTCACATGTACGAAATCAATATGGATCCTTTCGTAAACAAACAATTTCTAAATTTTGATAACTAAAACGTTGACAAATAAAATTGCATCATTGCGAATCGTAATGTTGCTGAGGCTACGTACATATTCAACTTGATCGCATAATACTCACAGCGCGCTGTGATAATACTCACCAATCACAGGCGTCCATGCGCCAATATTGAATGGCGCAGAGACGCCTGTGATTGGTTATCCTGCGGCAGGACTTCGCTTTATGTGTGCAATGTATAGACACGAAAATGTAGAAGAAATTACCACTACATGCGTACATTTATGAATGAAATAAAGACACGATCGTTCGCTGCCTGCTTACGTTTCGATCTGTTATGAATGCGTTGCCGTAGTAAAAAGAACGGTATGAACGTTGCTATTATATTTACATTAGGCGTTTAAACTTTTTGAATGGTTTTATTACTTACTGTTAGTATAATTCTTTTATTTTTGAAATATTAGTAACTAGTCCTTATCTAGGGTCTAGACCCTAGGGTCTGCAGTGTCTTTTTGCCTATATGGACTGCACGCCACTGCCGACGCCCAGTGCGTCTCCTCCTGTGGCGGCTAGGGGCGTGAGGGCTTAGTAACTGCCTCTGCGTTACGCGCTCCGCCTCCTCCTTTGCGAGCAATAACGTATCGCAGAAGGAGGTGACGGCTTTCCATGCCCTCTCGCTCCGTACCATGGCCTGCACCAGGGCTGGACACGAGCGGTCGTCGCCGCCGATCGCTTTCACAAGGACACGGCGGTGCTCCGCCCAGCCAGGGCAGAGCTCCACCGTGTCCTCTAGGCGATCCACACAGTGAACACCCCTATCAATTTTGTCTAGAGAAGTAAACATGAAAAGAATAAACAAACCTGTTTAAAAGCAGCCAGCACCTCCTGTCTCTGACTGAAATGCCTGAACAACAAGGCCAGGGCCCCCGACACAAGGGCTGCAGAAGCTCCTTGTGAGCACAACTGTAGCAGGACTCGGAGAACCATGCGGCCTCCACATTCGTCCAGGTCCAATCCATCCCTGGACAGGTTGAAGGTTGATAGAACAGATGCAGTGGGTGGATTTTAATGTTTGGTAGAACACGACCGCAGAACACGAAGAATTCAATGCACTGGCCTATTTCCGTTGGGCAAAATTTGCCGTCTCGCTTGCTCATCGCTATATGAGTGAGTGAGTGAACGAATGTCTTCGGGTGTTGCAACCGTGATTAGATGAAGCGGAGGTTTTAAGCAGGACTTCACTGACACCGCCAAGAAGGACCCATACTATTAAAATATGGATAAATATAAAGTTGAACAAACATATGGATATTTGGCTAGGTTGAAATACATTCTTAGGGTTTTTGAAATAAAAAGAAAGATATAGATATTTCACGGGCAAGGCAAGATTTGTTTGGACATGGTTTTAGTATTATTTAAAAGAGAATTGGAGAACATGAATATCAAAAATATGTAACAAGATGTTCCCCAGATTTGAATCAATAAAGATTTTAATTTGTTTACGAAAATAAAGCAGCTTAGTGCCAAAAGTATCGGAGAGTACGTAACCTTAAATAGTTTGAACAATATACATATTAATAAAATTAAAATAAAATCCACAACCCGAAATTAATATTGTATTAGTAACTGGTAACAAAAATAAATAAATATCATCCAAAAACCGAAAAATTCACCAAATTCGTCACAAATTCAACTCCTGCGCAGAAGCAATTGTACTGACAAAAGCAGGGTATTAGAAAATCCTTTGAACCCCACAAGCAATATGGTTAGTAGCAATATTCCAACGTGTACATTTAAATTAACAGGGCACAATACATTCCTAAAACTATACATCAATGAAAAATGCAGGTCCTATAACATTAAAAGTTTTGTAATTTTTATACAGTTATTTTAAGGAGGAAGTGTCAGGGTACCGTCGAAATTCAAATTTTCTTACGTTTTTATACAATTTAGAGGACAGTGTCTAGCTGGATGTTGAAATAAATATGATTCAACTATAAGTGAATTTTCAAACATCTAAATGTAAGAAGCCATAACTATTGTGAGAGCAAAATTTATTATTATTTATTCGCGACTGTGACACGTATGTATTACATGTCCTGGAAATTGCAAAAAACGTAACAAAATTTTAATTTCGCGGAATGCTTTATCGCACCCCCCTGATTATTCGGGAAATATGTTTTTCTAAAGTTGACGGTGAGCTCAGTAGTTCGAGTTCGAAACTATTTGGATAAGTCTGAATTGAAATTTGGGTTACATTATTAAACTCTTTTTAAGAATTTCTTTGCCTAGCCAGACCTTAGTGCTCCCTAAACGGTTATAGGTCTCCATGCATCTATCTCCCTAAATGTATTAACACGACTAAACAAATGTGGAGATATTGCATACTACGCAGCGTCCGCATTAAAACAAATTAACTTTTTCCAAATGTGAAAATAGATATGTTGACGCAATTGTGAAAATTCTGTTGTGCATCAACTAAACTTAATTTAGGCTATTGCTATCTTTTCCTTCTTTTAAAACAAGAAAGAGATGGAAATAAATTAGAGCTGTCTTTAGTCGAACTAAGATTTTATTCGACGCAACTGCGAGGAACTAAATTCATCAAGCTTAAAGTCACACCAAATTCAAGGCAATCGAAACGTAATATAGTTTGACAGTTCTAATGAGTCACTTGTCTTTTTCTTTCGCGGTATGTCAGTAAAAGAGAGCAACACTCTTATTTTAGTTGTAATAGTTAGGTGATGAACTAGAGAATCGGCACCAATGCTCGTGCTGAAACGTATCCCAACATGTTGGTACCAATTGACTTATAATTGTCCATGACTGCTACTCCTAACGAATACACGACTAAATCTAAGGTTCACAATACTTCAAAAACAAGGGGTTAAAGTTAATGGTTAGTTTATAAATTCTGTTAATAATTAACACAAGATCAGCATGACATGCAAGGTTATTATTATTTTGGAGTTTCTTGCAATAACTAGCTCTTACTGTCTTTTGAATGTCCATATTAAAAATAAAAACAAATAAAAAGATGAATTGTCTACTACGAAGACCGTCATGAAGGCTTAATAATTGGGGATGAGTAAGATAGATCGAAGAAATCTACTAATGAGTTTGATTTGAATTAAATTATTTCTAAAGTAGAAGTATTTACGGGATTACGAGCAGTGGTGTCCCAGTAGTGGTAACGGCCGGGATTTACGAGTTGTACGACCGTGACGGTCGTGGGTACGAGCAGACAGGCACTTCACTTTGTGTACATTATTTCATCACACACAAAAAAAATACGTCGTGAGGATACCGGTATGTCTTAGAACCAAAAATGAGACATTACCAACCGACACTGGGCCATCCACTCTCTATCACAAAGATGAGGCCTATGTCCCTGCACTTCCGACGTTTGGCTCCCAGACTGGAGCGGGCTGGGGCTGCCTTAAAGCGGCTCCTGCCTAATCTGGGGGGTCCAAACGCCTCCTGCCGGAGGCTCTACACGGGGCTCGTGCGGTCCATGGCCCTCTACGGGGCACCGGTGTGGGCGCCCTCATTGAGGCTGCGCCCAGCGCGCCGCTTGAGTGCGGCCCAGAGGGTCATGGCCATTCGGTTAATCCGGGGATACCGCACGGTCTCCTGCGAGGCGGCGAGCCTCCTTGCCGGAGTGCCGCCATGGGATCTGGAGGCAAAGGTCCTCGCCCACATGTGGGAGTGGCGCGAGGATGCGAAACGCCGGGGCGAAACTCCGCTGCCGCGAGAAATCGCGGCACGGCGGACAGAGCTCCGGCAGGATCTCATGGCGACATGGCGGGTACGATTGTCGCAACCCAGCGCAGGGCACGCCACAATTGCGGCGGTAAGTCCCCTCTTTGAGGAGTGGATAGAGAGGCGCCACGGCGTCCTCACCTTCCGCCTGACACAGGTTCTCACCGGGCATGGGTGCTTCGGTGGGTTCCTGTTCAGGATAAAGCGGGAGGAAACGCCCGGGTGTTTCCATTGTGAGGATCGTCTAGAGGACACGGTGGAGCATACGGTGGAAGTGTGTCCTGCCTGGGCGGAGCACCGCCGTGTCCTCGTAGAGGCGATCGGCGGCGGCGACCTCTCGCGTCCGGCCCTGGTGCGAGCCATGGTACGGAGCGAGAGGGCATGGGAAGCCGTCACCTCCTTCTGCGAAGCAGTACTGCTCGCGAAGGAGGAGGCGGGGCGCGTGAGGGAGTGGCAGTCTCTGCGCCCTCACGTCCCTAGCCGCCGCAGGAGGAGACGCCCCGGGCGCCGGGAGTCGATTGCGGACTCCCGGCCACCGTAGGCGCGAGCTTGCGGGTGGCGAGCAATGGGTAGCTCGCCGCCCGGTAAGGACCAAGCTCGGGTCGACGGCGCGTAGTGTTCCACGCGCGCCTCAAAGAGATGTCAGCAGTACTGAAGGGGTCTGCTAGGACCGATGCCTGCCGGGGTCACGTGATTGTTCGAAAGAGATACCGTGACCCTGGCACATGGGCAACTGAAGGAACACGGGTGGGTTTTAGTCAGTAAAAGTCTGACACGCCCTCCCGCTCCGCCCAGAGCGGGAGAAGTCATTTGATGATTTCCCATCCAAAAAAAAAAAAAAAAAAAGGCCTATGTCCCTGCTGTGGGAATATTTTAGGCTGATTATTACATTTCAGTTCCATTAAAAGTGACACTTCATTAATCAATTTTGTATTAATACAAACACAATTTGAATTTCGGAATATTTAACGAAAAAAAAACATGGTGAACCATTCAAAAGACCAAAAAGACCAGTTCTTAAAGCTGATTAGTATCAATCCCCAACCGCATGCTAAGTTAATCATTCCATGCATAAACTATGTCATACTAACAAATCTACATTTTTTGGAAGACAGCTGTCAGGCACAGTCTGTATCGCTCTGAAAAACATTTCACATTAGTACATTATCCCAGACCTAGAATAGTTTACTGACAATCAATTTGATTAGATTTGGTCATTACATATAGATGTGTGAGTGATAGAAGGAAATGAATTGTGTCTGTTAGTTAACCCATGATGACACCACAGGAAATTTTTAAGTTTTCTTAAGGTGAATACTCCAAACCAGCCCGCAAAATTCTAAATTTTCTTACGTTTTTTGCAATTTGCAGGCCAGTGCTAGGTTGTATGTTGATTAAAATATTATTCGCGACTATAAGACGTATGTAGTTACAGAATTATAATCATCAAAATCACCAATACAACCCTCCAAGTTCATAAAGGCATAAGAACAAAAAAAAGAGAAATAGTCATTCCTACAGCTTTATGAACTTAGAGCGTTGTATTGATGATTTTAATTCTGTTACTACATATGGTCTTACAGGCGCGAATAATATTTTAATCAACATACAACCTAGCACTGGCCTGCAAATTGCAAAAAACGTAAGAAAATTTGAATTTCGCGGGCTGGTTGAAGCATTCACCTTAAGTTATAAATGTTTTTTTTTTTCAAAATTCACTACTTGAGTTATGGAGCTCAGACTGGTATTTGAAAGTATGTTTTTACGCTTAACAACTATTTTGCTACGTTCCATTCCCCTTTTTCCTTCTAAACTTCCCTGTTGTATCTCACTGCTGGCAGTGGGACACAATATAGGCTAACAAAAAAGTAATATAATGCTCATGAAAAATCCATGATTTCCCCGAAAGTGAGCCTAAAAATAAAACTGCCAACAAAATTGTATTTGACTAAAGTTGAAGGGTTGCTTATAAAATTACTGGTAACCCTGACCTTCAAACTAGACCTCAGCAAATGCTACGTATATTCACTGGTTCTTTTGTAGTAATTCCCAGAAAATCTTTTCAACAATGAGTGCTACTTTTTACTCCTACAGAACAGTATTACATACAAGTTGTGTACATTTTAAGTAGAATAGACTATGTATACAGGGTGTGGCGTAAGTAGTGGTCCACCGTTCAGGATTCGATGAACCAGATAATTAACTATAACAATTAAAAATTTTAAACATTTTTACCCAAGGGTTCCGTTTGTCTTTTATTTACGAAATTTCTACATTTTATTACATATTTGTTTGTAGTTTCAACAAAAACCATTATTTTTTCATTTTGATTTCTGTTAATTACTGCTGAATACTAGAGCTATCATGATAAATTATGATTTTTTATGTAAATTTAGCTCTTTTGAAGAAAAAGTTGGTTTTTCTCTAATTTTAACCCCAATTTTTAACACACCATCAAGTTCAAGAGTAATTTTTGTAAAAAAAAAAATTGGGTAAAAATGGTTAAAATTTTTAATTGTTATAGTTAATTATCTGGTTCATCGAATCCTGAACGGTGGACCATTACTTACGCCACACCCTGTATATAATTTTTTAGTGTAAAGATGTTCAAGTAAGATTGTTTTTTCATGCATTTGATCCAGTCAATTAAATAAATACTGTAATTTATAATAGAAAAGATTTGTTTGTCCATATGTAATGACCACAGAAGTTTAATGCCCCGTCACCAGCCAGCATGCGTTAGTCACTGATAGTGATTACCAGTCATAGATAATAGAGATACTTCTACAAATGACATCAACATTTAATTGAAGATTGAAATATTTGAAGTTGCTACTAGAGTTTCAATGAATCTCAGGACCAGAACATTAGTATATGTATTTTCTATAGTCATCTGCATTAAGAGGATACATTCAAATAGCGGGCATCGTCACAATTTGTGAGTTTGTTGCGCCACTTCTTTCCATCTAAAGCACTAGAGTGGTGAAAGGCGGGCGTTTTGGGGAACTGTCTGATGTAATTTTGATGTTCAAAAAGTTCTGACTCTCAGCCTAGTTTGAATAAATGTATTTTAATTTGATTTAAAAATAGTAGTCAAATATTTCGCTGTTTTGTTCTCTTTTTTACAGTTAGCCAAATAATACAATAACATAAATTAATTTAGTAAAGGTGTTTTTTAAATGCATCCTCTTATTTAGCGTTTTATAGAAAACGGTTAGAAGTTATCAAAATTGTTCCACTGTGAAAAAAGGATAGAGCCATACGTCTTGTATAGGTCTATTTCCTCTCGCACTGAATAATCTTGACACTTCCCTACATAGTATTTGCTATAGTCGAAACTAGTCAACGAGAAAATGTTCTAGATTCATTGAAACTCAATTATTATCTACAATTAAACATAGAAATAGATTTTACAGAGACAAGTTTACAAATAATTATCTGAAAAAGAAATAAATTTTACAAATTGTACATTTTCTACAGTGATTTGTGAACAGTTATTTTAGACATCAAAACATTTATTTTACTAAAGAGAAGTTTAAAGTGAAAGTGTGAAGTGAAAAAGTTTTATTGAAATTATTTTTGCTTAGAACATCTAAAGACTGAAATATGATAGTAGACATTTACTATTTTCTTAGTACATTCAAAGAAAATAAATTGAATACTGTATAATTATTACTACTAATCGTTAATTAGAATATAATAAAGACTAAGTTTTTTCTATCAATCGACAATTCAATAAATCAAACAAAATATTTAAAAAAAAAATATCTTCCAAACTGTCTAAATTCTTCTTACAACACTACAAGGATCTTTTTTTAAATAAAATTGGAACCACCGCCGTTATCTTGTTTTTTCAATACATTTCACAAAACAATTGCACTCATGTTTTCCGACACCGGGAACCTATCAATATAATTCAACCCCCAAAACAATCTTGGAGCAGTCTAGTTCTAGATGATGATGTCAACTTTAAATATGACTTTGCTTTTAATTATTTTATCAAAAAATAAGGCCTTAGAAACATACAGCGACTTTAGGTGATATTCTTTAGAAATATCAAGTGCCTAGTACTCGCAACCGGCGTGAGTGTATGACCAGATGTATGAACTTAAACGAGGTAAAAGGAGAAAGTATGTAAAGCTCGTTCTGTAGTTTCTGCCTAGCCCGATGGCAAGAAGGCTTGAGTCTATGTATGTTATGTATGTTAGTAATATTTTTCGAATTTACTATACTTGTTACTTTAATCAAATATCACTTCATTTGTTAATTTGACATTTTGTTTGATTTATCAACCGTTGCTACTACAATCTGCCCTCCTACACCCCCCTCTACTCACCGACAGCTAAAGATCCCCTCGGCCTGAAGACCGATGGCCTCCACATCAGCTCTTCCGATGGTGTCAGCAGAACGGTCGCCTGCCTGCTCGAATTCCTTCTTGAAGATGGAGAGAAGACAGCTGATACGGTAGTCCAGTCGTACGTCTAGGATGAACTGGAAATATGGTGGCGATTTAATATTTGGCAATTAGACACGTAAGGATTACGTATTACCCAGTAACTGGGTTGTGGAGGTCAGATAGGCAGTCGCTCCATGTAAAATACTGGTATTCAGCTGCATCCGGTTAGACTGGAAGCCGACCTCAATATAGTTGGGAAATGGCTAGGCAGATGATGATGACGATAAAGACAAAGAACCATTTCTTTTTGTAATTGAATATGCACTTAATGGTGCTGACTATATGGTTTATAACTTCAATTAAAATAAAAGTATTGCTATCTCTTACTGTCAAACTAAATTACTTTCGATGGCCTTGAATTTGACGTGATTTTAAGCATAATGAATTTAGTTCGTCGTAGTTGCTTCGAAGAAGAATTTAGAAAAACGTTATTTATTATAGTTGCTTTGTCGACATTTCAATTGAGGGACAAGGGGCGGTAGCGAATTGTTAAGCCTTAAGCCCACTCATATCAAAATGGCCATGTCGTAAGGAAAGTTTTGAGTATGAATGTCGATGGCTATAAGAGTAGGGGGAGACACAAAGTAAGATGGATAGACTGTGCGAACGATGATATGGATAGAAAGGGGGGTGACTACCGCGATCACGCAAATGTTGACGTTCAAAAGTGCCTTTACGTGCTTCTTTGAAATAAATATTTCGCTTTAACGACTGATAGAGAAGTTTGGAAAAAAAAGACTTGTTGCACCGACCCTAAATAAATTGGGATAAGGTCAGGAGAGTGATGATACAGTCCACTATTCTCTTTCATTTTGCTGCACCACGATCATTCGTCGCGATCATGAGTATAAATTCCTGCCAGGGTCGCGAGATTCGTTCGAAAGAGTTACCGTGGCCCTGGCATATGGGCAACTGAAGGAACACGGGTGGGTTTTAGTCAGTAAAAGTCTGACACTCCGCCCAGAACGGGAGAAGTCATTTGATGATTTCCCATCCAAAAGAAAAACGCGATGTGCTAGTGTATTATAAAGAGAACGTATCCTCAAATACAACTCTACCTACATCATAACATAACATCTTAATAAAGGGTAACGTATTTCAGTAACTTTGTACTTTTAAAGTAGTTTCAGCGTTTCTCCTGAATTATTCATGAATATAAACTTTGGGACGGACCTGTGTTACATTATTTTCAGCTAGCATTACAAATGGGGTAATCAAGTTAAGTGGATGTACGAGTATGTAAATTATTTATTAGGTAAAGTAGTCTGCTATGTAAAGTGGGATATAATGCTAATTCGTAGATTTGAGTAAATTCGTACTGTATGTGTGTATAAAACGAAGCGCGATTTCGTGCAGTGAATTCTCTTAACCTTATCTTTATGAAGGTTACCTGCAATATCTCGATGATCTTGAGCTTGGTGTCCATGACGAGCGGATGTTCCCGCGCCAGTAGCAGCGCCGACGGACTGCGCTGCAGCCCGCCCGACGCGGCGCTGGCGCCTGCGCTCGACGTGCTGCCTCCTGCCTGCACACGGGCAAGGCTCGGTAGAATCGCAACACTTACATTATTACACGCTTTACTTCGCTTGTATGTTTGTATGTATGTTTGTAACCGACTCCTTATAGCGCGATTTTGACCCACTTTAAACGACCAGATTTCATTCAAACTTTGCACACCTGTCAAAGACCGATGACAATGCAATAATTTCATAAATTTCTGCCATTATCCTTGCCAGGGTTACAAATTACGCTGACATACGACACAAACTACGCTAACATACGTCACAAACTACGCTGACATACGTCACAAACTATGCTGACATACGTCACAAACTACGCTGACATACGTCTCAAAATTCGAAACACCCTAAAAAATAGAAAATAAATAATAGTTCACAAAACTAAAAAACACGCTTTTTTATAATATGTTATTTAGATATAGGTTAAGATTTAAGTGTATGTAGTACGTGATTTTATAGGATGTACTTATATTAAGGATTTCAGGTAAGGCCACTCTATCGCATTGGATCACTGATCTGTAATGGTAGTGTAGGTAAGAATTGCGTAAATAAATAAAAAAATCATTATGGACTGTTTTCTAAGATGACAATGTAAAGTAGCATTATAAAGGGATTTATTTTTTTGTAACGCTTGCAGAATTTGGATGAGATTTGGCAATATAGGTAGACCATAGCCTGCAAACTGATTAATTAACACACTGTCAATAATTTTCAAGTATATTGCTATTGAAGTATGCCTCTGCCTAACCCTTCGGGGTAAAAAGGCTTGATATTATGTATCTCTACATTGCTAATCCATTGCACTACTTGTTCGAAAAAAATTCTCTGCTTAACAACGTAAATAACGCAATGTATGTGGTTGAATTAACAAAACCATTCCCGTTGTTATTGTCTTACGCAATTACTTCTTTCGTTGGGACAAAAATACTATTTATCTCGATATCCCCACGGTTTCGAGATTTATACTAGTGAAACTAAGGGGCGCAGCTAGTATTATAATAACAGCAAATAAGGAGCCTGCATGATATGGGTCATTCCAATTTTATACAAGGTGTTATTGGAATAACTAGAAACCCGAAAAGGGCTCGTCGTACCTATTCATTATTAAGAACTAGATTTCAAGATTTTTTGAGATTGAGAGAATAAACAGTTTATATTTCGTCAAAGGTCAACCAATCTCCACATAACATTAGGCAGTAGATAGCATCACAACATCATGCCATACGACCATGGACTTGATTTCTTTTAACTTACATTTCTGGGTACAGAGCCAAGTGTGATGGATGTCATTACAGCGCCCATATCACCGATACTGCGCAATACACCGCCTTCAGCTGAAACATTTAAGTGAAACTGTAAAAAACTTTCAGTCTTATAACGAAACAAGTTTTTTAAGGCATGGTTTAAGCCATTGAGCCTGTTTGTGAAATAGGAACCTAACAGGAATCGATATACAGTTCGTTTTACAAAACTTGCAACTAACTCCAGTGCAAAGATGTGATTTTTGTATCAAGAATATTACCCAAATCGTCCAAAGCAATCCCGACGTGTCAAAAACACATACTGTTCGATTTTCAGCTCTCTGCGGTAAGCAGTGCGTTGAAAATTCACTGCGCGAAAATAAAACGTAGCCGGAAAGACATGCGTACCTGGGCTTAAAGGTAAAAACTTACGTTTCTCTCGTTTTATCTGCTCCTTTTCCTGAGCTGCTTGCGGATTAGAATACAAATATAATTTTCATATATATTAGTCTGATTCAGGCGGCCTATAACCACCTTCAGGCTTAGCATAAAGCTTTCTATTTCTACGAAGAATAGACACAGCGGTTTCTATACAAAGTGACAGTTGGTTTCTCTATTTTTGACACAGTAATTCGTTTCTCATGATCTTTGTCTACGTCCCTATAGATCTACACTATTTCAGAAAAGAGTTTTCCATCCAAACTGTCAAAATCACACTGACAACTGCCAGTTGTAATCGCCATGTTAAGGATAATAAAAAACTTTCTACTCGACGGCCACAAAGTTAACGGTTATCTACGAAATCGTGATTTTACAGGAGAGAGTTTTGAACGCCAAACTATAATATTTAATAGAAGATTAAAGCTATCTTCTCATATTTTCACAATTTAGTTAATAGGGCATTACCAAGGAAATAGTTAACGCCTATATTACTGTAATTTTTTTTTGTTTTTTTCTAAATACGATACTTCGACACTTGGAGAAAAATGGCTGTCTATAAATACGTGACTTAATATTAGTAAAAACTGAGAATAACACGGAACAAAAAAATCGTAAAAAGTGCAGTTGACTCTTTCTACTTTGCTGCCGTCGTGTTGTCTACACGGAACGTCATTCTTGTCTACTTGTCCGTCGACCAGACGGTGCTCATGCTACGCCTGCTGGGCTATACTATTATACATAACCTTTAAACGATGCGATCTTATCAAAACGATTATTAATTTTTTTGGCTTAATACAGTTGAAATTTAAGTACCAACATCTTACTACATTTATATAAACAAGTAACATAAAATAAAATTGACGCGTGGTTTAAAATAACAGCGTTTCACAAAATGCACATCAAAGCATGTATTTATATATACATATGGTACTTTTCATTTAATATAATTCGTACTCATAACAAATAAAAATATTTTTTTGGCTGTCTGTTTGTTCTGGCTTATCTCCGAACCAGCAGGACCAAACCCTAGGGTAACACATAGGTTACACTTTCTATCGCAAAAACACGCAGGCGAAGCCGCAGGCGGAAGCTAGTGATAAATAAGTTTTATACCCACATTCGACTTCTCCAGAAAGCGCGTTAGTCTCGTTGAGTAGATCCATAGCAGTGACACAGTCCAGGATGCTCAGTAATGTCTTCGTTAGCCGAAGGAGGTCGCTGAAGCTAGTGACGATAAACACAGATTTGTTTTAAAACACAGGGTAAAGCTACATCCTGCCAGAATCGCGGATTTGTTAAAAAGCCTCACCGTGGCCCTGGTTCAGGCAACTGAAGGAAAACGGGTGGGTTTTAGTCAGTTAAAGTCTGACAAGTCCTGCCGGTCCACCCAGAACGGAAGACGTCATTTGATGATTTCTCACCCAGAAAAAAAAAAAAAGGGCTCGGAACAATATGTATTTCCCGATCCAGATTTCGTTGTTGATTGGCGTTCTGTATACATTTTACCACCATACTGCGATCGCCAACCCGCCTGCCAAGCGTGGCGATTATGGCAAATCCCCCTAAATTAGGGGAGGCCTATGTCCAGCAGTGGATTTTTTTCGACTGAAATGATGATGTCCCAGATAGGTAGGATGATCAGAACTACAAGTGGCAATAAGCTATAATCATATTAAAATTAGACAAAAGATTGCACTAAGCACAAGCATTCCACGTTGTAAGTACTTGTTGGACTTCTATAAAATCGTATAAAATGTTCACAGGGATGTACGTAGAGACACCAAAAGAGATAAGTAAAAACGGTTGTCGTTTATAGTTGAAGTTTAGTAGGAAACTGATGAATGTTTTCGATTATAATTAAATTAACTATATTTGACAACCCTTTTTACTTATCTCTTTTTGTGACCGTGCAAACAAAACACACTGAAAGCTTATAAAAAATTGTGCCAATTTTTACTTTCAAGAACTGTAGAATTTTTTATAAGCAACTTTTAGTGCCAAGAACCCGGATCCGGGTCCAACGGAATTACCGTTCGCATGCCCACAACTCGCATCCGAATCCTACGTATACGTAGTTTGTACCTTGCGACCATGCCGTGCACCCGCCTACCGGGTGCAAATCACAAAAATAAGCTAGGTGTGAATAGAGTCTACTTTTGAATAATTCTTTTTTCGACCTGGCACTGAAAGTGTTAATACAGGCATACGTACATATGAATTATTTCTTCTGATATAGACACATTTTTCAGGAGCGTAACGACATTCATCCAAAAGCTTTCTTTTAATATTAACATAATAAAAAAGCATTGTCTTCAAATCATAATCAATATGTAAAATTTCAGCTGCGTATTATAAGAGGAAGTGATTTTAATTAAGTTTGCAAGATTGGACCCAAACAAATATACATAAAAATATTGCAAGTAAAATAAAAGCTTGCAAAAATGTTAACTCACCTATAAAACCCAAAATAGATCAGCTCCCTTGCTAACTTGACGACTTCAAAGGTCAGCTTATTCTGGTCATGGTCACTGAAGTACCAGGTCTTGGTGACCACGTTACACAGGTAGTTCTCGACGAAGCGGATGGTGGACGCGAACTGTTCTTTGACCTTCTCTCTGTTGGCGTCTGGACCGCCTTTGACGCATTGGTAGCTGGGGCAAAAGGACATTAAGTTTTATTTATGTTACAAACTAGTAAATTAAACTTTTAAACTCGAAAACCTAAGGAGGCTCTCATTGGGCAGCTGGGTCAAGGCCTTGATTCAGAAAGGAGTACTCCTGTACGCGGCATGTAATCAAAAATGAATATAAATTAAGATTTAATTTTAAAAAAAGCTTGTATCGTGCAATTGTCAAGAGAACCAAACGTGTGTGCCAAAGAGCCTTGTGAGTGCTTTCCAGCTTGATAACTTCTGTGGAAGTTGGTAAAATATTGATTGCAGAATTCCAGGACAAATAAGTGAAGTTAAATAAAATGTTTTAAAAACCTATTAAGATCTTAACAATTGTCGTTAATTCAAATTAGGTAGTTTTCTAACGTAATAATTACGTAAGACAGTCCGCCAAAACGCCATAGTCGCGTGAAATTATAGGACGCGATATCGAGTCTTCGGGACGCAGAGGACATTTTTCGGCTGACCCGATATCGCGTCAGTGGGACGGGAGAGGTTAAGCTGGGAAGAAGTGGCGCAACAAACTGTCCAGCAGCGCAAGATTAACACTCACTCACTCACTCACTTAGATAAACTTGCATATGCATAGTGCGGAGGTTCCTGTCTTTAGAGTCCTGACCTCCGGCAAGTTGGCCCTGTTTCTGATGCCGTTGGGCTACCATCTTTTAGCTAATAAGTTATTGAACATCGTCGTGCAAACGGAAGTGTAATACCTACGCGGTGCACCTTAAACAAAATTTTTAGCTAATCATAGTGAAGATATTTTTTTTCCACTGTGTATTATATAGAGGACGTGTAAACTATAGGGCTAGCGCGGGTTTGTTAATTACGCGCAACACAGCGATAGGCTAGTTGATAGTAAAAAATACCTGATAAATTTTGTTTTGTAGAATGGTTGTGACCTAAAAATATAAAAGAGCAACTTAATTTCGTAAATGATTTTTAGATTTACTTTGAAATATAATAATAAGGCCTTGGTCACGTGACATTCCACACAGATCAAGACGCGACACGTCACAACTCCCAGACGATAGTTTTGAATTTTAAATAGAAACAAACTATATGCGCCAGGAATAAAGTTTCTTTTGCTTTTTTAAATGAAATGATTTTGAAACGAGCAACGCTAATTGGTAGTGTGTCCATCTCGCACTATTCATTATCTATGACCTAAATTAGTAGTATTCTGTCACAATTTCTAGTAACGTAAATTTTCGTCACCATCATGTCTTTGATCGACTGTTAAAATTAACATACCCACAAATATTAATTTGTCTGCTTTGAATATTGTTGTTTAAATATTTTCAAACCTTATTAGTTAATTACCGAATATTGTAAGGTTTCGACAGAAGTACTAAATTAAGTTTATGTGCAGGAGTTTGGCGACTAACAATACTTACTCATGTATATGTATCCTGTCGCACACTTCGGTCCACAGCCTGGCGTACTTGACGGGAGTGACAGGCTCCTGAGGGTCTCTGTCGGCGTGCAGGTGCAGCATCAGGCGGCAGAATGATGCGCGCACCTCGTATGAGAGGTTCGCGTTCGACATGCATCTGTGGAGGACGTATTTTAATTTGAGATATTTGTAAGTGGTAAAGGACAGCCATTTATACTAAATTTGAGGAAGATAGTTAATTCTGGAAAATGTTATGAAAAATCAAGTTGCTATCAAGGCACTATATCGTAGAGGCGATCGGCGGCGGCGACCTCTCGCGTCCGGCCCTGGTATAGGCGAACTGACTCAGTACTGAGCGAGAGGGCATGGGAAACCGTCACCTCCTTCTGCGAAGCAGTAATGCTCGTGAAGGAGGAGAAGCGGCGCGTGAGGGAAAGGCAAGCTATGCGCAGTCACGCCCATAGCCGCCGCAGGAGACACCCGGGCGTCGGGAGTCGATTGCGGTCTCCCGGCCACCGATGTCAGCAATACCGAAGGGGTCTGCCAGGACCGATGTCTGCCAGGGTCGCGAGATTTGTTCGAAAGAGGAAATCTTTAGACAGGCAGCTGAAGGAACACGGGTGGGTTTTAGCCAGTAAGAGTCTGACACCCCGCTTCGCCCAGAGCGGGAGACGTCATTTAATGATTTCCCACCCACAAAAAAAAAAAAACAAGGTTGTATCCGTATTTTTAAGAACGTTCGCAATCTAAAATCAGACTCTATAATATGAAAAAAAATATTTTGCAAAAAAAAATCAAACGTGTTCTAAAAAATCACTATAAAGTGAAAAATAACTTTAATTTTGGAAGTTGGCGTCTTTGGATCTATAATTTAGTTTTTTGCCACCGACTTCCTTTATTTCTCACTTTTTAGATATGGTATCTACCCTGCACTAATTCGTATACCACTACTGGCCTGGTAAACAGCAGTGGCAGGAAGTGGGTTTAAAACGTAGTATTGAAGCTAATGCAAAACGACCAAAGCAAAGTTAATAAAATTAATTTAGGACCATCCCTGAAGTATAACCTAAAGTATCTTTGAAATTGGTCCACAGTTAGCGGAGAAATAGATAAACAATTTTTTGTTTTTTTTTTTTTTTGGTAGTCTGCTCTGTCCCACTCCTGGGCAAAGGCCTGCCTCCACTTCTTCCAACTATCGCGAACCCGCGCGGCCTCTTTCCAGTTTTGGCGGAACCTATCGAGCTCATCCCGCCATCTCCTACGTGGTCTGCCGCGACCCCGCCTCAGTATCTCAGGACTGCTGTCCTGATCTGTGCTACTTGGGCCCACAGTTTGTACGGCATGCGGCAATCATGTCCTGCCCAATCCCAATTAAGATAAACATACATTAAAAAAAAATACAGAGGAATACAGAAGTATAAAGGAGAGAAATATAAAGGAGAACATAGAAACATATACAGAAAAAAAGGAGGAGGTCCTTTTTGAAGTTGGTGAAAAACCTTCTAAATTACTTTAAGCAAAAAACTTGTTTATGACATGTTTTTGACATTACGCTAATATGAGATTACAACTTTAATTTGAAACTATAAATAGAATAATAAGAAATACAGGTGACAGGGGGCTTCGATGTGGAAATAGGTACTAGTGTTCCACCCTGTGAAGCCACTCCTACAAAATCTCATTATAATCAGCCTGTATTGTTCCCACTGCTGGGACACAAGCCTACTCTGGGTTAGAGGCCATAAACCACGCAGGGCCTGTGCGGGTTGGTAGATGTCACATGTCTTCGAGGACATGTCAGTTTCCTTACGAAGTTTCCCTTCACCGTTTTGAGAGCAGTGGTAATGAAATGGTTTGCACAAAGTAAACCGCCTGCTTGGCTTCGACACCACGACCTAAAATTCGTAAGTAGGAGCCGATACGGCTCTCAAGCTCTCTAAAATCGACTTACTTCAATATAAGATGTATGTGCAGCTGAGGAGACAGCGTATTGAGCGCTAAGTATTGTCTGTTGAGACACATGTTCGAGAACAGGTCTAGTTGGTGTCGGTAGTAGTCTAGGATAGCGGCTGATTGGCAGTTCGGGTCCACTCGGGCTTCGGCTGCTAGTTCAGAGAGGAGACGAGAACACTGGGAAGCAAAACAGATGGTTTAAATAAAGCTGAATAATGCAAAACTCAATATCTTTATACTTAGGTGGTAACTATATAATCTAGATCATTATGGATCCAGTAGGGCACAGCAAAAGGATAGGAAAAGAAGCTCTGTTTTAGAAGATCATTTAAATGTTGTCATAGGGAAACGTTTTATCTATACATCTGTACAATAAAAATAAATAAAATTGGAAGGTCTGTTTTTAATATTAAGATAACCACTTTTTACTAAGTGTATATGGATGCATACACGGTACATATACCATTTTTTACAATTTTTGTCAATTTTTGTTTCTGTCTGTCTGTTTGTTCCGGCTAATCTCTGAAATGGCTGGACCGATTTTGACGGAACTTTCACTGGCAGATACCTGATGTAACAAGAAGTAACTTAGGCTACTTTTATTTTAGAAAAAATAAATAATAGTTTAAAAAACTAAAAACACGCTGAATTTTGAGACGTATGTCAGCGTAGTTTTCAAAGACAGTTTTTATGAAAAACTTTTTGTTAAATACCACGCGGACGAAGTCGCGGGTAACAGCTATTACCTATAATATAACCTGAATTAACACATCTTACCGCGGTATACGTCCTCCTGCGTTAATTTCCGACATCCACGCGGGCGAAGCCGCGGGCAAAAGCTATTTTTCCATATAATCAGAGTCAGGAGATTGTGCGTAATACACTAACATGTCGCTTATTTATCTCACGTCTTCTTCCCCCAAAGGTTTGGATAAAGGTGTACCTATAGTACACACATTTCTTCAGTTATTTTTAAATCCCATGTAAATAGTGCGCGAGCCTATTGCCATCTACCGGGCATAAATACGGATTCAGGGCTGCTATTGGTCTGCTAGGGTCGCGAGATCTGTTCGAAAGAGTTACCGTGGCCCTGGCATATAGGCAACTGACGGAACACGGGTGGGTTCGTCAGTAAAACTCTAACACGCCCGGGAGGCGCCATTTGAAGATTTTCCACTCACAAAAAAGGGCTGCTATAAGGAAATTCCATATAGAAAAACCCCTATAACACTTTGCCTGACCTTGGGAATCGAACCCAGGTACCTCAAGCTCAGCAGTAACACTTGCTGCCACTAGACCAACGAAGCAAGGTACGAAGTGATTCAAACAATCGTAATATCCAAGAAACGTTATAATTAAATCGAGCCATATAAATCAGGTTTTTACAGAGTCAATTTAAATTACATATAGCTTAGTTTTTTAATGCGGGATTCATTGTTATGTCCGTAAGTGTGTCCATGGCATCACAGCTGGCCCTATCAGAATACCAGCGCTGCGGTAGTTGTATTTTTTTTTACAAATATCGCAGCATTATGCTGAGATAGGAGCCTTTTTGGCCTCGCACAGGTCTTACTCTTTTATATTTTATATCTTTTAGAAATACTTTGTTATCTGTATGTTAAATGTAAATGTTTCTGTTCTTTTTTATTGTTTTATGTCCTGTGTGTGTCCCAAATAAAATATTTTTCTTTCTTTCTTTGATTTTAATTCTACTGTTGGCCCGTGGATGGGTGACCGTCTTTACATGCCAAGATCCCTCCGTATCTCGGATAGCACGTTCAGTCGTTAGTCCCGACTGTCTTTGATCAGTCGTTACGGGTCGTCAAAAACCCGAATGTTTGACAACCAGTCTTACCAAAGAATATCGTATTTAGACAGTCACTGGATTGTGGAGGTCAGATCAATGTAAGCTACTGGTATCAGCTGCATCCGGTTAGACTGGAAGCCGACCCCAACATAGTTGGGAAAAGGCGAGGCAGATGGTAAAAGTTTAGTTTTTTTTTTAAATAGAAAGAAATTAAAAACGATACCTTTTTATTGTTCCACAACAGCATGATTTCCTCTTCTACAGTGTATTTACAAACGTCCGGTTCCAATGTCTTGCTTTTTTCGTATTTCGTTGAAACCAATCTGCAAACAAATATTAGTTTAGTAATGTTGGTCTGCTGTGCATACATGCCGTCCGTTGGGACAGGTCAACTTAAAGCTGCAATGGCTCTTTTTTCAAAAGGCTCTTCCAGACATGGCTCTGAATTATTAGAGTCACACAAAATTCTAATAATATAATGATAGTACTCTCTCTCTCTTTGCCTAGCCTTATCCCATTTCATTTGGGGTCGGCTCTCCTCGTCATTCTTCGCCAGATGTTTCGGTTCTGGGTCGTTGAGTCATTCACTTATAGTCATATAATGTTTGGACTTGAGACTTTAATAAAGACTAGTCTTTGGCAGCTCTGGACAGAGAGACGTGGAAAGAGAGTAGGGAGGCCTTCGCCCAGCAGTGGGACAGCAACGGCTAATAATAAATAAATTGGACTTGAGACCGTGACCTCTGAGTTTGTTTCGAAATTTCTTCTCAGGGAACAGTCAGCTAGGAAATGCTGGCGTCATCTAGTTTTAAAATATTGACCAACTAATATTGACGTGTAAAAGTGTCATAGAAGATCTATTTAAAAAAACCGTACAAGTGCGAGTCGGACTCGCCCAGCGATGGTTCCGATTGATGGTGTAGTTTTTAGATATCCAACTGCTGTGACACACAGACAGACTGAGCCTCCCGGAGTCTCCCTGAGGGTTCCTTTTTACCATTTTGGTACGGAACCCTCATTATATTATGATAAAACATTTTACTGATTTCATTTGTTTCACAAGCTATAGGATGAACAAAGCGGTTGCTGTTGTTGCTCCACCAAATTATAGATATGAAAGGAAATAAGCCAAATGCACAGTAGTACTGGCAAACGGTACAACAAATTTTATTTTCGTATCGTATCTCGTACTTTAAAGATGCTTAATGCCCTTCTGACTGCCAACCCTGAATGTGATGTGAGCAGCAACGAAAACTAGACGAAACCTGGAGGGCAATTCGATGCGACAGGAAGGGTCAGGGGAGCAAAAATTTGACGCGGAGGAAGTCGCGGGCAGAAGCTAATTTTAATAAATACTTTGAGTTTGAGTTTTTGAGTTTGATTTTGAATTTCTTATTTTGACGGCATATAACAGCACACTCCATCTACTTGTTTCGTGAATACAAATATATGCAATACCTGGTTTCTATGAGTATGTCAGAGTTATTGGCACAGAGCACACTCTTGCAGATGAGCTCCTGCGTCACAGCAATAGCCTTCTTGTTGGAGATGCACAGGTCGCTCAGGTAGTCTAAGAAGCGGGACTGCCAGGTCTTCATGTTCTTGCGGACAAGACCTGGGAGAGAAACAAAACGAACGTAAATTATAATTCCACCTGAGAGGTGACAGGGACAGGGTATCTAAGGTATACCAGGATTCACTATTAGGCTTAGAAATTAGGGCTGTCCTAAATTTGAGGAAGCAGTGGTGACTCAGTAGTAACGGCCCCGATTAAAGAGTTTTACGTCCTGGTCAAACAGGCATGTCTAAGAACCAAAAATTTGAAGGCATGTAACATCTACCAACACGCACTGGGTCCGCGCGGTAGATTACGGCCCACTACCTGTCACAGAGAGGAGACCTGAGTCACAGCAGTGGGAACATTAAGGCCTGGTTATGTAAGTTTGAAAAACCTTAGATATTTTATTGCTCAGGGCAATTTATCATATCAGGTCGACTCATGCGGCTATGTAATAATAAAAGCCACAAGCTCCACAATATAGTTGAGAAAAGATGAAGAAGACACGTGAACTGACCAACAAACGTCTCGATCTCGGAGGCGGTGATGTGCTTCTCCAAAAGCTTCCTGTTGTTGTGCAACAGTGCTGTGATGGTGTCTTCTGCCAGGATGTCGTAGCCGATTTGCTTCTGCATGAAGCCGAAGTGTTTCGCTATGTATTCCTGGAAATAATGAAGCAAGTATTAAAAAAAGAATAACACAACACAATGACCTAAACAAAATATTCAGTTACTACGCTAATGTTAGTTGTTTTTAATAATGATTTTGTGGTTTGGAAAAATTTGTTCCAACATTAGTGATGGACCAAAACATCGTTTTCGGTCACTTTCGGCCAAAACTTCGATAAATCTGAAGTTCTTGAGTTAGTATGGCGACGTTCTGCTAACTTCAGGGTGAACCGATATCGCTCGTGGTTTCAGTAAGGTGATATAATTTGCCGCGATTTTGTTTTGAAGTTGTAAACCGATATTATGTTAATACACTTAGCGGAACTATTCATATTTTTTAAAGTCTATACCAGCCGAAAACGAATATGTGTTATTTTCACACACTCCAAAAGACACTATCCAAAATATGAGAAATTCAAAGTACAGTATTCAAGTACATTTACATTTTGGTCCTTCTTGTTAGTAATATGCTCACAGACACCATATTAAGAATGGTTTATGATTGACATGGTCACTTATAAAATAAGCACGCCCAAATATTTTGTTGTTATAGTTAGAATAAACAGTAGAACGAGCTCAGTAGCGTGTATTAGGAGAACCCTACGTCCAGCACAGGATTAAAACCAGCCAAGTGCGAGTCGGACTCGCACACCGAGGGTTCCGTACAAACCTGTAGGTATTCACGGTTTATGCATAAGGTTTATGTTTATGAAATTAAATGTTTTTTTTTTTTTAATTTTATATCTGAGTTGACTGAATGAAAGGTAAATTGCGGTTTACGATTTATGACGTATTAAAAAAAAACTACTTACTAGATCTCGTTCAAACCAATTTTCGGTGGAAGTTCACATGGTAATCATAATATATTTTTTTTAGTTTTATCATTCTCTTATTTTAGAAGTTACGGGGGGGGGGGGGGACACATTTTACCACTTTGGAAGTGTCTCTCGCGCAAACCATTCAGTTTAGAAAAAAGTGATATTAGAAACCTCAATATATATAGATAACCCACACGTATGGGTTTGATGAAAAAAAAATTCAGACAGACAGACAGACATGACGAATCTCTATGGGTTCCGTTTTTTGCCATTTGGCAACGGAACCCTAAAAATGGGAAAATTTTGATGTCCATTATTTTTTGGTCCTTTATTATTTTGTTTTAAGGTAAATAGAAATTATTTTATAACGACACAAACCTGGTTCTTCCGGTAGTCTTGCTGGCTGAGTCTAAGTATCCGGTAGCAGAGACGGAAGATGTACTTATAGGCGGCGTACCGAGGGTCGTACAACTCCTCGATCTTCAGGAACGCTTCCCCATCTGCTGTCTCTTGGAATGGACCCTAGAAATACAGAATTCATAAATGACGAAGTCCTGAGTTAAAAAAAAAAAACCATTGAATTGAGAACCTTCTCTTTTATGAAATCGGTTAAAAACAACCTGCTTCCCTTGTTAATTGATCTCACTTTGAACAGAACCGATTATAATAAGCCAAGAAAATGCCATAAAAAAGATTACCTGTAATATCTTGAACAGCTGCCTCAGTATATACTGTTCCCTGAGCAGTTTCTGTCGGTCTCGAATAGGGTTTTCCACGATCAGGTCCAATGCTTCCGACTTGTTGGGCTCGTTCTCGAAGCCGGCTATGAAGTACACTATGTCTTGTAGGAGACAGGTTAAAGCCCTGAAGGAGGAGATGGTGGTGATTAGAAAACTGGTGAGGATCCAAGATATGGAGAGCTACATTGTGTGACGTCGTGGTGTTAAAAGCAGCCGTGGCGTGTTTCTGTTTTAAACGTGTAGGTGCTGGTGAATTTCAGAGACGTAAGACATACCAGGTTTGTTTGAAGGCTGGCAACACATTGTAATATTCCTTGTTGTTGCAGCTGTCGGCGGGCGAAAAATACACAAGAAAAAGAATCCATCAGTTTACTTTACACTTTGTATTACTACGAACAGAACAACTTTGAGAAGGAGGCTTAGAGAAGAATTCAGCTGGGTTTGACAGCGTTTGGGAAGCTTCGGCGAGTCCTCTCATCGTAAAGCCTAAAGACTTAAGTCTTCAATCAATGCGTCGTGCCTGTTATGAGGCTAAGGAGCCGAAATGTCGACTCACGATGCGTTTGGTGCATAGATTCAAAGTTCGCTTAGCGAGCTATGATTGGAGTCTCTCTGGGGGATGAAATACGGAATTAACGGAGCCAAAGTTGTCAACGTGGCTCACAGAATAAGCAAGTTGAAATGGCAGTGGGCCACCCATATTAGCCACAGAACCGAACACTGTTGAGGTAGACGTGTTCTTGAGTGAAGACCGCGAATTGGCAAATGTAGGTAGGACGCTTTTAAGCCAGGAGCGACGATATTCGCTGCTGAATGAGAGTTGTCGAGAATCGAACTGATGATGACTAGGATCCATAAAGAGATCTAGCACTGATATGTAGCTTGAACGTCCTTTTAACTTTTTGAAAACACATTACATTTTCCAACACATTTCTGCCTCATAATTAGCCTATAAGTTCCCACTGCTGGGATTCATGCCTCCTCATTACGAGAGGGAGAGGGACTGTAATCCACCACCTGGTTCCAGTGCGGGTTGGTAGTGTCCATTATTTTTAAGTTCTAGGACATGTGATTTCCCTTCACCGTTTTGAGAGCAATTTGTTTCAGTTTCTGCTATTCCTCATTTTTTTTACTTTGGAGGTAAGTTATGCAGTTATTCCGTGTAAAATACTGGCATTCAGCTGCAACCTGTTGGACTGGAAGCCGACCTCAACACAGTTAGGAAAAAGTTAGAAAGATGTTGATTGATATGCCACTGAGTAATATTTGACACTACATTATTAATATTGTAATATCAAACAAAACTATCCCTTACTTCCTCTCATTATGTTCTATATTCCCGTGCTGCAGCTTGGTCGACAAGGCCGAGAGCACTTTGCACGCGTCGTTGGCGAAGTCCAAGTCTCGTACTTCGCTGGGTGACACAGATATAAGTGCAAACGCTTCCTTGTCCTCTTTTACTAGGGAGCAGCCCACCTGGAAGGAGGAACAAAACAAGATATTGAAAACAGTATTACAGTGAAGACAAGTCAGTATAAGCTGGTAAAGTCAATTATTGCCATCTGAATTCTAAAACGAGTTTTTGTGTGTTTCTAATTAGGTTCACATCCCGATAACGCTGCAAAAAAAGGCAAGCAATAGAAAAATATTTCATGATATATTATGTATGTATCGTTACAATTTAGCTAGTTAACTCCTACAAACAACTTACGCTGCTGATATTAAGAGCAAGTTTTTTTATGTAGCATTTTGTGTTGGTCAAACTTCCAGAAAGTTTCTTTCTCTAATATCTTCAACTAGTAATACTGCAGACTTGGCGAATGAATGCTACGCCGAAAGGAGTGCAACAATTTCACCATTACGACACATTTTTTAAATTTATTTACTCTTAAACGTTATTAATTTATTCATTGTGTCTGCTACTTCATGTTTACTTATCTTCTGTCATGTCTACTTAATATCAGAGAGCTGAAGAGTTTGTTTGTTTGTTTGGTTGAACGGGGTAATCTCCGGAACTACTGGTCCAAATAGATGTTTTTTTTTTGTGTTGAGTAGCCTATTTATTGAGGAATGCTATAAGCTATATAACACCACGCTACGATCAAAAGGAACGGAGCAGCAACGAAAAATCGACGAACACTAGCGGCCATTTGATGCGACGGGAAGGGTCAGGGGAGCAAAAATTTAACGCGGACGAAGTCGCGGGTAGAAGCTAGTATCTAATAATGCTGAAGAATTTATGCGCTAATCTTTGTAACTATAGTCTGTGCCAGATATGAAAAAATAAAAGTCGTTCACACTTGCCTACCAATGTATTCCAAATTACCGTTTTGACCGTGCTAGCGACACTTTCTTTACATTTTGGCACAGACTATACCAAACAGTATTTGAAAATGATATTGCATCACAATTATTCTGCCCTGGTAATCGAGAGGGCAGTAAGTCGAAGGTGGATTTGGAATTTACGTCAAACGAGCTTTCTTCCTATCTAGGTTTTATATTTCTAGTTTTACAATAACCCTGATGAAGATGTTAAAACAACATAGAACATAAAAATCGAGTGTATAGTTTTATCACAAACGCTAAAATTGTAACCAAAATATTTGCGCGCCGTTTTCTCGAAACCGCCTTTTTTGACTTACTGCTATATCGATTACCAGGGCAGTATTATTAGAACAAAAAACAGAAAGGACGCAAATTATAAACGGAATAACGGCGCGGGCAGGTGATACGATGTGACGCGGTGGGTCGGGGAAAACAAAAAAAGTAGCGGGCATAAGTTAGTAACTATAGTCTTTTCGCCATAAGATGAGTTCCCTGACAGTTCTTGTCTGACAATTGTAGTGACGTGACCTAACGAAATATAATCGATTTTTTTATAATATCGATTCAGTTGGCAAAGAAAATGGAATCGGATTATCGATTTTAGATTTTCAAAATATTTTTTTAATAAACTGGTTATCCTACTTCCTACTAATATTATAAATGTGAAAATCAAAATCAAAATCTGATTGAGATTTTGATGAAACTTTACAGCAATATAGCTTATACATCAGAATAAGACATAGGCTACATAACATCACGGGAGCAGAGCAAAAACCTGACATAACGCACTCGTACTGACGCGACGCGATCACGATTACAAAATGGCCGCTCCGATTCATCTATTTTTTTATCGATTAGTGTATTGAGTAGTGGCAATCTCTATTGGCCGACGTTCCGTTCAACGCATTAGACATTTTTAAGATTTATACTTTTTTATTTTATTTACTTAATTTATTAACAGTTAATTATAACTACAATAATTTACTTAGTAATTTACGAAAAGCAATATTTTTTTTATCATTTCTTTTTAAAAAATTTTGTCAGTTTATTTTTATTCGCCTAAAGTAGTATGCGTGCCACGGAAAAAAATGAACTGTCAGGGAACTCATGGCGCAAAGACTATAATACACAGCGACAGGAACTTCGTTCCAACCGAGTTTCTCGTGGCACCTATTAGTTTTTTGTGTATTCTGTAGGAAATCCTACATACCTTGGACATAACGGGTTTCTCCTCATCCTTGTCTATAGGTATGGAAGTAGAGTGCACCCACGTATGCGTACACAAATGCTGGAGCCTGAAAATTATAAAACGAAGATTATTCAGTGTATAAAACACGGTTTCTGTACTTTCAATTTTATTAGTGAGCTAATATCGCCCTAATCATGGAACATACTATGAATCATTTTGAGGGATATTCCATTGCTGAATATGTTCAAAACATGTGTCTGCTCAGCAAAGTAATTATCGCAATGAATGTTGTCAAACAGTCAAAATGAAGCCGTTCCGACTGGTGGTAGTGTCTTATGCAATATTACAGTGTTACTACATTAATAGTAGATCAACGCGAGCTCATTCACAGAGGAAGCGTTCGGAAGTCAGGACGATAAGTTGACATTATACTTAAGGCTTTTTCTGTTTTAATAAGTTTCTTTTCATAATCAACAGGTTTTAACAAATAAGTTACAGAGGCCTTCTTTTAAGTACGGAAATACGTGTAGCAGAAGATCTCCTCTTCCATACTTATGTGAACAACATACAATACTACAAAGTTTAATAAACTCGGTACAATATCAATACTAAGACTTCATAATTTTAAAAAGAATTTTTCGATTTCTAAATTATATCATAAAAATAAACAAATTGTTTTTTTATTTCTCAAATCCTGAAAAATATGGACGGTGATAAAGAAAATTGGTGGTGCCATTTGGGATATATTGACTTCGTTAGTGTTGTTTACTAAATCAAAAGTCATTTATTCAAACTAGGCTGAGAGTCAGCTGTTTTGAATGTCAAAATTATATAAAAATAAAATAGTCCCCCAAAACGCCCGCCTTTCATCACATAAAACATTATATTAAATGATTTGAACAGAACATTGAAAACTTTACATTATACTATACGACATCAAGAATCAATCAGTTCTTCTCCACATACCTCACGTAGCTGCTTTGAGGAACCGGTGAATCTGAATGGGTCATGATGGTCGGATCCAGCTCGAACAGCGTGGCGATCTCCGAGGAGTGAGGGACGGATACCAGCTGGTAGGCCGGCTCGCAAGGATCCACTGGAGCGTCCCTATAATGAATAGGTAAGAGAGACACATAAATAGGTAAATGAGAAACCTCTTCCTTTTTAAAGTCGGTTAATAATCAAATGATTTATTTAGAAAATTTGTCCGTTGTTTTGTTACTTAGATCAAATAGACACGGACATAAAAATATCGCTAAACATTGCGTTCAAGCTCCAGTGCGCGAAAAAACTTCGCTGCAATATTTTTACGTTCGTGTGGACGAGGACTAAACATTTTACAGCTACATTTGTAAGCACACAGGATATTCAGTAGAATCACAGAAAATTCACACACACTTTAGGTCAGTTCAAATAGAACGGAAAAATGCCCGACCATTTTAGTAGCTCCATCGAAAATAGGATCGTAAAACCATAGCCTATAGTAGAAAAAAAGAGTAACCAATTCGTGACCATGCAAGCACTCACTGTGTGAATATTCATACAAATATCTGCTTTAAGCTCTAGTCATACGGTCCTATTTTCAATGGAGCCAGTACATGACTCAGACATTTTTAACAGTAAGTCTCATCCGATTATATATTACTGAAAGAGAATATTGCTTATTTAGTTACAAAGTAGTATTAAAACTTACGGCGGTCTGTTACACGCCTCAGCAGCCAGGTAGTGTCCTGTGGCGAGGTGTTTGAACCGGAAGATGGAGTTCCAGTGTCCCGCGCCACCGCGGCAGGGGTCATGTTGTACCACCTGGAAAATTGGGATGAATGATTAATACGTAGGTAAGTAGGTAATCAACAGTACCTCCACTTCATAGATAGTACGTATTAGAGCAGTATTTTGGATTACAATTAGCCTGACTGATCCCACTGTTGGGATTGACGTCCAACCCTTTCGATCCAGGGTAAAAGTGGACCAATGGTCGTGTGTTTTCTCCAGTTCATCCCGCCATCTTCTACGGGGTCTGTCCTGACACCATAATGTCTGTGTCAGGGCTCCACGTAGTGATAATTTTGGCCCTCTTATTGGCAGGGGTGGTCAGCCCAGTCCTACATCAGCTTAGCGGCTTTTTGAGCAACGTCAGTAATCTGTGTTTTGACGCGCAGCGTGGTGTTGCGAATATGGTCTGTCAATTTGACGCCTAGGATACTGCGATTTTTTTTTTCGGATGGGAAATCATCAAATGACTTCTCCCGCTCTGGGCGGAGCGGGAGGGCGTGTCAGACTTTTACTGACTAAAACCCACCCGTGTTCCTTCAGTTGCCCATGTGCCAGGGTCACGGTATCTCTGTCGAACAATCACGCGACCCCGGCAGGCATCGGTCCTAGCAGACCCCTTCAGTGTGGCTGACATCTCTTTGAGGCGCGCGTGGAACACTACGCGCCGTCGACCAGAGCTTGGTCCCTACCGGGCGGCGAGCTACCCATTGCTCGCCACCCGCAAGCTCGCGCCTACGGTGGCCGTGAGTCCGCTATCGACTCCCGACACCCGGGGCGTCTCCTCCTGCGGCGGCTAGGGACGTGAGGGCGCAGAGACTGCCACTCCCGCACGCGCCCCGCCTCCTCCTTCGCGAGCATTACTGCTTCGCAGAACGAGGTGACGGCTTCCCATGCCCTCTCGCTCCGTACCATGGCTCGCACCAGGGCCGGACGCGAGAGGTCGCCGCCGCCGATCGCCTCCACGAGGACACGGCGGTGCTCCGCTCAGGAAGATACTGCGCTCTATTGCACGTTGGCACACATTGAATTTGGAGTTTTGAAGGTTTGTCAAAGGAAAACAGCCTACACTCTTCCCAAATATGTTGGGGTCGTCTTCCAATTTAACCGGATGCAGCTGGATATCAGTATTTTACATGATTCCATTGCATATCTGACTTTCATAACCCAGTTACTGACTAATATGCCTTGGTAGTCTAATTATCGGTATTCTGACTACTGTAAAGACAAAAAAGGACTTAAATTATCTACCACAAAATAAACTGACTCAATCCTACAATGCCTTACCTCAATCTCCCACAGCGCTTTACTGCTGGTGGCCGCAGTAGCACTGGACCGCCCAGTAGTCCTCAGGAACACATGCTGCCTCTTCTGGTACTCATCCATAGTGAGGAACTTCTCCTGTTCAGCATGGAACAGCCTCACCACGTCGCCACCCTTCAGGTTTTCTTCCTGGTTCTCCTTGTGTTCGAGGAAGAGGGTCACCTTCCATGATGTTGAGGAGTTTACGACGTTTACCTGGAAGATAGGAATTTATGAATTAATTCAGGATTTGTTTCATTAAAGACTACCCTACCAGCACCCTACTTGCGAAACGCACAATTTATCAGAATCTGAATGGGATTGAAGATTATTTCTAAACCATTGCGTCATTTGTTCGAATAAATTGTCGGCTCAGCAACGTAAATAACGCAATGAATGTTGTTTAACTATGAATATTAAACCAATTCCTACCGATAAAAAGTTCCGCAATTACCCCTCTGAAAGGGTCAAGCTAAACTAGCAGTCTTGCGACAGATTGGCTAGCACGGGTCCGTGCATCCGATAAATCAATTTACCGCCATGTACACATAGGCCTGAAGATCATAACGGTATGAATTTTTAAGAGTAGAGGAAACGGAAGGGCTGATCAGCCCTACAGCGACCATGCATGATCATGTACGGTCGCTTTACGGTGCAAGCGCCACGGTAGCCCACGAAATTCAAATATTTTTATGTTGAATAAAATATGATTCACGTCCACAACAAATATGGTTTCACAAAATTATAATTATTATGATTTTAATACTTATAATTCAAAAAAGCCATTAGAGGCCATCTGAGTCGTAACATTTTTTCTTTTTTTAAATTGTTCATTTGTGATATTATTATTTATCTCTTATGTCATTCACTTTGTTTCCTTAATTTAATTATCATTGTCAAACTAACCGTACCTAGTTTAAAAGTAAATGTGGTCTGCTATAATTGGAAGCGCACACTGTATTGTCCCTGTTCGATGTATACTTACATGTAATTGTGTAGCCTCTGTTGGAGATTCAATAAATAAATAAATAATTGTATAATTACATACGTGTTACGGTCGCGAATCTGTTACTGACCTACAAACTGCAGAAAAAAAAACTTTTCGCAGGCTACCCTGGCACTTCGAGTACGGTGTTACGAGCGAAAATCTACTAACTTGTAATCTAGCTTAGTACAGCTTCTCAGACATTCACAAATTGACGGCACAGTTTCGACAGTAGCTGAGCGGTTTAGGAGCTGCATAACGTGTCACGGGATGGATTACTACCTTAAGTCTTGCCAAATCCTTGTTTCTAATTGACGTTATTTCCACTTAAACAAATATAAACTTTGTACTACTGAATATTGAGTTGATTATAGAACGACTAGTAATTTCATAAAATGTCTTTCTTGAACCTGTAGCGAAAGCTAAACTTTATGAACCTAACGTTCTGTTGCAATACCGCTTCAATACATCTTTAATAAATAAAAAAACATATACACATTGGTATTGTCTACAGTTTTGGTTTTCGTATAGCCGATAGATAGTCTTTCTACCTGTTTTCTATGTGGGATTTGTGATTGGAGCAAAGATTAAAAAACTCTAGCATTAGGGTTCCTACGTATAATAGACCTTCTAGCTCTTTCAAACTACACATGGAAATTAGTCTCTTGTGGACTAACGCTTTCGTTGAAAATTGGAAGCAGTAAGACAGGACAGGATTCTTCAGAGAGCGAGGAGATCAGAGCTCGCCTCTTTGCCATTTGAGCACAGTACGAGAAGAAATCTTTACCCTGCTGTAAATCAACTTTAAAGTCAATTAAATAACATTTGAATACCATAGAAAAACATTATTACATCGATAACAGGTGAAAAGCTATAAGTAGTTTGATTCAGCGGTCACAATCAATTTTTTTGTTTCTCTGAATAAGCTGGATGGTGCACAGAGTGGAGTAAAATTATTCCAAATTATTACCTATCTTTTATTTTAAATGAACCCTATAATTGATAAACATCAAATGTTGGTAACTAATTAACACTAAAGTTATGTTGTAAACATGATGACGAAGCAGAATTTAATTCTCTATAGTATAATTTCGAAATATATAAATAATATAGTGTTCTCACCTCCATACAACCAACATTGTCAGGCAGTTCGTGGTTCGAGGAAACGTGTAGGACTTGTTGACCCGCGTTCACGGGGTTCATGATCACTTTATCACCTACTACTACATTGTCACCTGGAATACAAGAGATTGAAATATTATTGCTTTGTTCTTACTTATGCAGGCTACACAAACATATATCACATCGTGACGCGAAATGATACCACACAATGACAAGTTGAAGCATATAGCATAATCAGCCTATATTGTTCCCACTGTTGGGATACAGTTCTGCTGCCTTCGAGACGGTGCGGGTTAGTAGATGCCATGTCTTAAAATTGTTGGTTCAAGGTCATGTCATGTCCGTTACCGTGGCCTTGGCATAGGCAACTGAAGAAACACGGGTGGGTTTTAGTCAGTAAAAGTCTGAAGCCTCCATGGAGAAGTGATTTGATGATTCCCCACCCAAAAAAAAAACGGGCATGCCGTTTTCCTCAGGATATTTTCCTTCATCGTTTTGATAGCAGTGGTGATGAAATAATTTACACAAAGTAAAGCGCCTGCCAGGATTTGAACCTACGTCATACAAAAGTCAGAGCTTATACCACTAGGTCACTATTGCTCTCCTAAACATAGACTTAGACCTACTCTTAAATGTGTGAAGATACTATGTACTGTGATTCTGGCCAATAATTTCAGTGACTTGAAATTATCGATACCAAGAGACATGAACTTAGTTTACTCAACATCATCATCATTTCAGCCGAAACACATCCACTGCTGGAAATAAGCCGGGGAGACAAAGGGGTTGCCATAATAACCACGCTTGGCAGGTGGGTTGGCGATCGCAGTATGGTGGTTAAACGCAAAGAGAAGGTTGCTGCCCTCTAAGTCCATTAGTCGCCTGCTACGATACCCATTGCAAAAAATGAGATGGTGCTGTTCTTTATTCGAGTATCTAGGTTTAATACAATTGAGGAATAGAGAATACTCACCAGTGGATCTCAGCTTGTAGAAAGGCATGACATAGAACCAGGAGCCCTCGTTGCCGTTCGCGTCCAGGTGGACGCGCATCGCGTTCTTCTCCAGCAACGCGGGCAGTCTTTTGTTTACCTACATTCAAATTAAACCATGAGTGGACATTCATTCGATTTTTTCGCGCACTGCCTTTTCAATGCACTACTTAGCGCCTCGAGTTGAAAATCGAACAGTGCTGAGATGCACTCTACAGAATTCACAATGCTCGGTTTAACACCGAGAGTAAAAATTCGCTGCGCGAAAAAATCCCGCTGCGATTTTATAACGTCCGTGTGAATGTTCAATAATGAGTTCTTATGTATATATCAATGTGAAATTATAAATATCGTTAGATTGCAATCTCACTAGCGAGATTGTAATCTGCCGAAAGATTGTGAACCGTCAGATTACAATCTCGCTAGTTAGATTGAAATCTAACGGTAGGTATTTACAATTTGACGGTAACATATACATGATGTAAAGGACATCGACGTAAACTTGGTACCATGAATCACACACGATTCTAGACCCACAAGCGTTGAGATTTTTCGTAGGTTATTAAAATCAAAACACTTGTGGCTTGAACTTTTTGCCATCAATACGCTGAAGCTAGTGATGCAAAGGACTCGAGTCCACAAAACGTATTTTTTTTAATTCTCTTCTCTTCTTCTCTCTATTATTCTCTTGTTCTCTTCTTTTCTTTTTCTCTCCTCTTTTTTGTTCTCTTCTTTTTCTCTTTTCTCTTTTAGACTCGACTCAATTATGAGACTTTGTGCTCAAAAGGCTCGGAGTCTAGAGTTAAGCCGAGCCCGAGTCATTTAACAGCCACTCGAGTCTGAAAAAGGACTCGAGTCTTAAATTGAATTCGAGGCTATGAATAACTCGTCAGATTTTTTGGTACGCATAATTACATCATAACCACTAATTTGAACTTATCACCTTCTATTTGAGGTTTTTCGAATGATGAGCTACAAGTCTCATCTTCATGCTCCGAGTTTTTCTTTAATACTCGAGTTCATTTTAAGACTCGAGCGCTCATAAGACTCGAGTCTTGCATAATTGAGTAGAATCCTTATAATTACGACTCGAGGACTCGAGTCCTTTGCAACACTAGCTGAAGCAGAGTTGTTACATGTAAAGGTTCAAACTAAATTAGCTGGCAATACTTTACCCATGTGTTGGGTATCAATGTCCAAAAATAATGTCCAACCCTATGACCCTGGTAGATCGACACCATTTCATTTAGGCCACCACTATTCTGCTTAATTTATTCATTTAGTCTACTTACAGTGAGGTATTTGTTAGATTTGACGTGCAGCAGTTGAAGAACGCTGCCGTACTGAACGATGGACCCCAACAACTTCTTGTTCTCCAACTCATTTTGCTTCTTCTCTATTTCAGCGGCATGCTGTTGGAAAAAAAAAAACAAAATTATAAATACTTTTTAAACAAACAAGAACAATAATATCGTCCCAGCGGGGCGAGCAAGACGACTTTCTGTGACAGGCTTGAGTCAGACATTTTTATCACAGTTTGCAAATAAAAACCGTGATAAAATATGTGACTCAAGCCTGTCATAGAGGCTGTGCTTGCCCCGCAGGGCTTCGTTTTCTCGTCTACTTATCGTTATTTCTCCAGACAAAATTCATATTCGTTATGATTATATAAGTATGTATTATCTATGTTTTAGTATGCATTATCTTCCAAGTTATCTATCCCGTATGTGCACCTGCCATGTTTTGTCTCTGCATCACCCTAAGGCTGACTGGTAGAAAATGCTTCATGCGTTAAGTCCGCCTTTGTACAGTAAGTAGTTTTTGATGTGCATAAAGTTTTAATAAGAAATAAATACATTTCCTAGACTAGACTATCCGCGGGATCAACGGACTCACGTATTCCCCACATAGGGATCTCCTAGTTCCGGACTGTCACTGAGATATTGCTGACAGAAAAACCCAATAACACTGTGCACTTTTCTTTTGACTGGTACTCTAAGAGCTCAGGCAAAACCAGTGACTCACCGGTCCCGGAAACTGTCTGTCAAAGTAGCAACGATTTAAATAAAAACTGTGTCGAATCCAAGACTAATGATTTCAATTCCAAAGGGGTAATAAGTCATCATCATCATGATTTCAGCCTTATGACGTCCACTGCTGGACGTAGGCCTCCCCCAATTTTAGGGGTTGGGTTTTCCATGATCTCCATATTTGGCAGGCGGGTTGGTAATCGCAGTATCGTGGCAAAATGCATATAGAACGCTGCTGCCCATTCTGTAGTAAATCTCTTAGTCGCCTTCTATGACGTCATACGTAATACACTACTATTACAGTAGGTGTGATTTGGTTGGTTTTCATTTTGACAGTTCAACAACATTCATTGCGTTATTTACGTTGTCGAGCAGACAAATATCTCGATCATGTGAAACAATGTATTAGTAATATCCATAAAATGTTTTAGATTATGATTGATCGGGTGTTAGGCAATTAGGGTGCAGGTCATAGAATTTCCTTAACTATATAATTTTATAATGATCATTTTCACTTTAAAATATTTTTGTTCTTAATCCCGAAATGGCTTGTAATGGTACAAAAAGTGGCTTACAAAAAGGTAGCTTCAAACCAATGCCAAAAAATACGATTGGTATTTTAATATTTAACTTTGTAATTTTTACAAAAGCAAACGCTCAGTTTTAAATTCAAAATGCCTAATCGTCGGCTGAAAAACAAATAAGCTGGGATACGGATTTCTACCCAACCGCCCCAGAAAAGAGTAATGTTTTCTATTTTCACTGTGGAGATACACCTACCGAGGCCTATTATGCCAGAAATTCGTGAGGTTTTAATGGAGTAGCCATAAAATTAACCCTTTAATTTGTGAGGGCAATCACGTCGGATCCCGAAATTGGGTCAAACGGGGTAATTTATGTGCGGGTCGAGTATTCTATGACTGAATAAGTGAATATCCAAAAACAGCCTTTAATTTTCCTGCTCTGTAACTGCTGGGAAACATCAAACAGGCCTCTTTCGGTGAAGACCGTAATCCACAACGCGGGCCCAGTGCTGTCAAAGTCAAAAGTTAGCCAACGTTTTACCAGGAGGTATTCTGTATGGGTTGTGGAGGTCAGATAGGCAGTCGCTCCATCCAGTTAGACCTAGAGTCAGACCCGAACGTTGCAAAAAGGCTGATTCGAGTGTTGAATCAATTTCTTTCATTATTTTCTAACTATTCGTAGGTATGTCGGTTAATCAGTTCCATTAATATTAAAATGACATCAATCAACTCAGCCTATCGCACTCCACTGCTGGACATAGGCCTCTCCCATATTGCGCCACAACACCCTGTCCTCCGCCTTCCGCATCCAGTTTGCCCCAGCCACTTTCTTTAAGTCGTCGGTCCACCTAACTGGGGGCGTCCCACGCTACGCTTGCCGATACGCGGTCTCCACTCCAGGACTCGTCTGCGCCATCGACCATCGGTCCTTCGACAGACATGGTCAGCCCACTGCCACTTCAGTTTGCTTACTCTGCGAGCTATATCGGTAACTCCAGTTCTTTTCCGGATAATTTCATTTCTGATTTTATCCTTCAAAGAAACTCCGAGCATAGCCCGCTCCATAGCGCGCTGAGCGACCTTGAATTTGTGAACCAGCCCAACTGTCAGTGTCCATGTTTCGGCACCGTATGTCATTACGGGCATGAGACAATGACATAACACTATGAAATATAGTTTTATTCAATCCTCCTGTAAGATTATCCAGAGTAAATTACGCAGCTGTATGCATAATATCCCTCCAACTTCCTGGGACCCATCCATCAACTCTTTGATAAAGAAAAGAAAGAAAGAAAAATACGTTTATTTGCGGCAAACATGAAAGACCAGAAACATACACAAATAAAAATTAAGGGGTGGGAAAATATGCGTCACATCCACGCAAAACGGCCATCACTCAGCATTATGCTGTGACCCTATGCGAGACAGAGCCCAAGCGCTGGTTTTCAGTGACAGCTGGCGCTGACGTAATAACGTCGACCGGTGCAGCCAACAATCAGTAACATAAGTACTAAAAACACTATTGTTACAAGTAATGTGTATATAAAAATAAAAAAAGAACAAAAGTGGCAACATTCCGTCTCGACTGCAATCTAACGCAGGCGCCGCCAGCTTAGTAATCTGTGGAAAAACTGACAGACAACCAATTTGACAATGACATAGCTACTATTTATAACGATAATGTCTTTTATTTATATTCTGATAAAGTCTATTTATCAACTTTTACCTGAACCTATAAAGCCTCGTTTATGAGCTTTTAACGACCACATCATAACATACGAAAAATATTTATATCCTCTCTTACATTTTGTTAAACGATTATAGCCCATATTATTAGGGTGTAAAAACTATTATTGCCTATAAACAGCACATTTGTCTTATTAATGTTGCTATTTAGGTACTTAGTTAAGCGTATTTTGATGGCGGAAGGTAAGAATAATTTTGTCTGAACGTTCATAAATGGGCAGTTAGGTCATTCTTTGATGCAATAAAGGGATGTAAAGATGCTGCTTCAGTTCAACAACGAATAAAAAAAACCAAACTCAGCCTTCTTCCCATGGGGGTAGGCAGAAACTTCAGAACGCCACCTGCTACGATCCTAACATACTCCTTTTGCTTAGTTTAAGTTCATACATCTAGACAATCACGCACGCCAGTTGCGAGTACTATGCATCTGATTCTCTTGAAGAATATTATTACGTAGATCGAAAAGTCTAGAAACGTAACGCTAACTCCATCTAAGGATGGCGCAGTGTTCGAAACTACTAGAAACGACACACTAACGCTATCTGTTATCAAGTAGCAAGTACTACACGAACAATTGTACGTAGACGCCACCGCCATCTATCGTCGAATAGCGGGATTAAACAGTAAACAGTTGTCGCTGGAAGTACCTGGAAGCTTCTACGCTACTTGTGAACTATGGCAAAGTGTCGAATGTTCGCGAATGTTCTGCTCGGGATATAAATAGCGGATTGTCAGGCAGACGGGCAGTTCGATTACGGAAGCGATCGAATACGAGTCAAGCGATACAGTACAAGCGAAACAAGTGATTCCGTTTGACGTTTTGATTATTGAGATTGTTTAATTTGTTGTGTTTCGGTAACATTGGTGTTAATTAATTTATCCCGAACCGCAGCTCGTAACAATATCATCAATAACATCCTCCTAGGGTATTCCCTTTTGGCATTTACATTCCCATCTGCCTTGTAGATACGTTTTGTTAGTCGCCCTTCATACATCCTCTCCATATGACCAAACAATCTAAACATACCCTTTCCAATTATTGTCACTACACCTTTTAAACCGCCCTTATAGTCACACCAAACATGCTTCGCAAGGAACGCATTTCCAAAGCATTTTTTCTACTATTAAGCTTCTTTTTAGGCATTCAACATTCACTTGTACATATAGGCTTACGCACATACCATTGTAATCACTGAATAAAACAAATAACCGGCCAAGTGCGAGTCGGACTCGCGCACGAAGGGTTTATTTTATTTTATTTATTATGGGACAATAAACAGCTAC
Source organism: Aporophyla nigra (assembly GCA_947507805.1). NCBI lineage: Eukaryota > Metazoa > Arthropoda > Insecta > Lepidoptera > Noctuidae > Aporophyla > Aporophyla nigra. The sequence continues at coordinate 13,648,153 of OX382316.1, read as the reverse complement.
AATATAAAATGTTTACATATTACAATAATACAGGCTCATAAGTAGTATTAGCAATATTGTAGCCCACTACATTATCCGCAAGTTAACATAATTAAATAAGGTAAAAAAAAGAAAGAAAGTGCCACTAGAGTAGGGTTGCCATCACCTAAATTGTCGGCCCCGGACAAAGACTTCAAAAACCCCGGACATTTGGGTAAAATCATATTTTTTCCCCGGACGCCCTAGAAAAATATATTATTGAAGTTGAAAGTAAAAACAAAGATGTTTAATTATGGTTTTTATTTACTGATAACATTATGGAGCTTTATAACATGTTTAATAGAAAAGTCTTTTTCTATATATATTTAATCAACATAACAAAAACAATAAAAAGAAATACTTATCCATAAGAGAATAGAGATCGTGCTTTTTAGCACTCAATTAAACAAATTATAAAATTATCTTTATAATAATCTAGTTATAAAGGACCTATCCTAAGTAAAATTTTCTATTCTAATAATCGTACCTAATACGACTTTAAACATTATAAGTAGTGGCAATCAAACGAGACCAATTGATCTATAGGTTCAATTAGAAAACTACGAATAATTTGATATTATTCATAGTTTTCTAATTGAACCTAACTTAAAATAAACAAATAGGTAACGACAGCAATATCAAGTTTTTTTTCTCATTATTTTGGTATTTATCAGTCTTCCCAATTTGAGCTAAAACATCGTTCTTTTCCAATAGGAATTTGTAAAAGTCAACACAACTATTGTCTTTAAAATTATGCTTAATTTTAATCAGTGATGAAACTGTTTGAGCGCTTAGCGCGTTCCTTTCCTTCGTCCACTGCTGCGTGACCAGTGAAAATATTCTTTCTACATTTGCATTGTGAGCAGGAATGCAGAAAAAATATTGTGCAATTTTCAGCATTTCAGTATATACAAACGCATTAGGCGTTTTGAAAAATTTTATTCACAGCTGGTTTGCACTTAAAAGCTTATCTTCATCACTAAGAGTCATGCTAAAAGCTTTTAAATTCACCCATTCGTCTATCATCTTAGTGTCGTCTATTTTAATGTTGATTTCTTTCAGAAATTCAACTGTTTCTGCAACAACAGCCCATGGAGTACTTTCAGTGATGGTAGGTAGAATCATCCAGTTGAATTTGTCAAATTCCTGCAATGGCTTTTCCCACTTTTCTATGTAAGACTTCATATCGCTGTAGAAACCAATGCTGTTTTTTTACAACTCGGTTTCCGTGTCTTCATGGTCTTGTTTGTTCAAAATACTCTGTACTTTTAAAGGCACAAAGTTCTCTTTTATTCTGTCTTCTAACGTTTTTTTCAGAGAGGTCAATATGTTTCTGGTTTCAATAACAGAATTATCACATTTCTCTAGCTTTTCAATTTTTCCGTGGAAAACGTGCATTACTGAGTGAATAAGAAATAAGTACGCCTCTGATAGTGGGTCTTCGAAAAACTTTTTGATCAAAACGGGTGGTCTATCCACGCTTTCAAAATAATCATTCAACGGCTTATACATTTTCAAAAGCCTTTCTATGGCGGGAAAAAGGCTTAGCCATCGTGTTTTGGAGTGAAATAATAGCTGCTTGTATTTTCGTTTCAGCTACTGTGCAGAAATCCTTCAGTGCTTCTGTGCGAACAGTGTAAATCGAGAAGAAATTATAAATTTTAAGAATCATTAATTCTACGTCAATAGGAAGTTGGTCACATCCGTGGTGCACAGCATTGTGAAGTATATGGGCAGAACATCCAACGCCAACGATATAAGGGTTAAGTTTCCCTTTCAGTTTATGGAAAACATTATTAGTCCCTGCTCTACTGTTTCCGCCAAAGTTTGTGTTGCAGTTGTCGCCGGAAAACGCTACACACTTTGACAGAAGACCATGCTCTCGCAGCTGTTTCAAAATAATGTCAACTATTGTATCAGATGTCTCATTTTCTGTGCATTCTATTTCAAGGAGCTTCGATGTGATCCCTTTTTTCTTATCGAAATATTGAATTACGATAGGAAACATTTTTGTGCTTCCGTGATTACTAGCATCGGTAGATACACTTATGAATTCTACATCTTGTAGATCACTTTTGATATCGGCAATCGATAATGGGCTTAAAACGTTGTTGACAATAGCTGTAGCTTTCGTGCGATTGCATGTCAAATTTTTTGCCGTATTTGACTCCGAAAACAGTACTCGGTTCAGCGAATTACTACAATCCAAAGAATTAAATGACATGTGGTGACTAACAATGTGGTAAGCCATTGCACCTTCTGCTGCTCGAATAAGATTTTCCTCTGAGCTAGGTCTAGTTTTGGCAAAAAGTGTAGAGATATTTGAACTGCTGGCCTGACCTTTCGAGTTCGATTTGTGTTTTTGTGTGTTTAAGTGTTCATTTATATCGGAAACACCCTTATTTGCAATCGAAATGTTCGTTAAACAAATTGTGCAGACTACTTCCCAGTCATGTTTTCCTCTTTTCAGCATCGGGTATTTGTTTTGCAAATCGCTATTAAATGTGCATTAACGTTTTGGCATTTTGTATCTGAGAACAAGAAATTGCAGGTAAATACAATCAAAATGGTGACTAGTCAAAATCTTATTGATTAAAAGGTAAACTTACGTATTTATCGCTGAACCGCAGTCTGTCTTAGATGTTGTATTTGCGGCAGGACCGCGCGAAACACTACTGCGGAGTACGCTGGCTCGCGTGCGACTGCAGGGCTGTGGTGCGGGAGGAGGGTACGCCGGCCGCGGGGTAGCGGCGCACAGTGGGTCGAAACTATGATTTTAGTGACTTAGGGCTCAACTTTGCTTTTTTACTTTTTTCTTCATGTGGATGGATAGAGCTCATTAACCTCAACAATAATTGTTCTGATGTATTTTTTCCTAAACTTTATACTTTGGGTAGAAAAATGTGTTTTGTTATTTTTTTGTATGGAGCGGATCAAATAACCTTAAATTCCTGCTAAGTAGCGTGTGATCCCGCGTTGAAACTTTATTTTTCATATACCTTGTCTAGTCTATTATCATTTGATGCTATTAACGTGTGCATAAAGTTGCAACTCTGCCAAATAAATGGATCGAAAAAAATGAAAAAATATATCGAATAAAAAGCTACATTTTTTACTTTCGTAAGTTCTTTTAAGTTAAATTTGATATGGAATAGTAAGTAAAAGCACGTAATAATACACATAGTTACTTAACAACTAACAACAATACATTTAAAAGGTCCCTAATTAGCTTAAATTTACTAATATATGTAGTATTAGTAAATTTGTAAATTTAAGCTAATCACACTAATCATAATACATTTAAAAGGTCCCTAATTAGCTCAAATTTACTAATATATGTAGTATTAGTAAATTTAAAGCTAATCACACTAATCATAATACATTTAAAAGGTCCCTAATTAGCTTAAATTTACTAATATATGTAGTATTAGTAAATTTAAAGCTAATCACACTAATCATAATACATTTAAAAGGTCCCTAATTAGCTTAAATTTACTAATATATGTAGTAGTAGTAAATTTAAGCTAATTAGGGATCTATGAATTTCAATTTCTTTGTTTTAATGACTTTAACATGTTTATGAAATGTTATTTTAAGTTAGATTTAATACTGAATAGTAAGTAAAGATAGGTACATAATAATACAAATTAGTAAAGGTAAACTAACATTACTACAACTAACACAAGCAAACTAAAAACTAACTATAAACAACATCAAACATTACTATTTCCTTTCAATTATGAGTTTGACATTTATAAACTAATAAAAAAAACAAGAAACTTACAAACTACCAAAAAATCTTATTCACTATCGCTATGACTATCTTGTAAATTATCTACATCAATAAAATCTATATCGGATTCTGTGGGAAAAATCAGCAGAAGCTCTTTGACTTTTGGAGAGAGAACCATTATATTTTGTTTCACCATTCGAGGTCTTAGACTTGTGATCTTTGGATCAGAAGACAAAAGAAGATTGTGTATAATATCCTCATTTGTCGCCGTTCTACTTACCTTTCTAGAATGACTCTCTCTATATTTCCGGAAATCTTTATTACGAGCTTCCGCTGCCTCTTCCGACAGTTTACCTATAGGTATGGCACCAAAGTGCTTAATTATATCACTCCCATGTACTAACAATTTATGTATACTGGAAGGCATATAATACCAGGGATATAAGTGAACGTACAATTGTGCAGTATCTCTACAAAATTCGGAAAACTTAGAAAGATCCACGCTCTCTCCAGATGCAACCGTCTGAAGAATCACATGAAACCTTTCTATTAAATCTTTATCTATTCCTGTTATGCGAGCTGTTGTTTCTGCATCCCTAAAAAATCTTCTGGCAGTAATGCCATCATTGGTTGTGCCTACTCCTTGCTTGACTACGTCAATAAGTAAACCGCATTCTTTCTTAAACGCTTGCTGTATAGCGCTCTTTCTGAGTGACATTTTTTCTTTGTCATCGCCCCTGCAACTCCATTTTTTGAAGTCCAAACGATAAGCTGCAAACAAAAAACACTTAAATAAAAATCTCACAAGTAACTATATAACGTGAAAAAAATTATGAACTAATAAAATTATATTTACCGATATGAAGTAAGCACTCCATGCTTCTTATCCAGGCATGTAAAGATGACATTCCATACTGGAACACTTCTTCGTTGTTCTCTTTTTGAGCAAGTGACTCTAAATTGTTCATCTCTGACGGTTTTGCTTTGCAGATATCACAGACAGCTGAAGATGTGTCTGACAAATATGACGATATTTTGCCGTCTATCATCGTCAAGTGCAATTGATGCTTAACTTCAACTTGATTGAACTTGATTGGCTGAAGTCTTTCTATTTCTTCGGTTATGCTAGCTTTTATAGTTACCACTGTTGACTGCGTTTCTTTGGTAAATTTGAACATTATCGGACGGCAATAGAAAGTTGATGAGGGTCGATCGTTTTCCCAAACAATTGTTCCATCACATTGTTGAAGCCTTATAGGAACTAGACTGGCCATGAAGATAGTTGAGTCATCAAACTCTGCTTCAGTCTTTTGTTTATAATTACTTTGACCTGAGGCTCCATCAAAACCCCATTTGCTTATTAGCAGTAACTCAGTTGGCGAATCCAAATCTAAAGTAATCACTTCTAAAAGCCTAGATACCGTCAAGTTGAGTAAAGCTTGCAGTTTAATAGCAGCTCCTTCTTCAGTTATAATTATGTCTTCTTTCCCTGGATAACATTTTGCCTTCGCTTGTTTTATTTTATAATAAGAAGGGTATAAATCAGACCTATTTTCACTTGCTGCTTCTCTTAGGCTTATATACTGCCACTTACTTAATTTAAGTGAAACTAATAAAGACAGTGCCTTATCGGGTGAATATGTACTACTTTTCGGTTTACTTGTACTTAAACACTCTTTAACTTTTTCTAGATCTTCGGGGTGATTTAGTAAATGGTTCATAATTTTTCCTACATCCTCATTTCCGGTGTTTCTTAAACTAGCAATTGTAGTAGCTTTAAGTTCATCCGGGGATAACGAAAGCGATTGGTTAATTTGATCAACGCGTCTTCGTTTTTGCCTGGAGCCCAATTCCTCGAAAGGTTTTCGAGGTGTAAATGTAGATGTCGAAGCTTCTGTAGTAGATGGTGGTAGATTTTCGACATCTTCAGTATTACAAATCTCGAGCCTTTCCTGTTCAGTGTTCACAGCTTCAGGTATCATTCCTTCGGGCCAGTTTATTGCACGTTCCAACCAATCACCATTTTTTCTTACAAACTGTGCTAACGTGCGACTACTTCGTTCCCATCTTGCACTTATATTTGAACAAAAGCGCGTACAGAATTTTTGGAGCTCAACACTGTTCTCTTCGGTCACGTTTATTTTATGTTGTAGGAATTGAAAGAATTTTTGACTATCCGACAGTGACTTGACCTGCTCTCTTAAAATCATAAATAAATCTAAATTGTTAACTAAATTATCCATTATAACGAAAAAGGGACGATCAGAATCACGAGATGTTAGTAGTAGTACGAATAAACGAACACTAGTTAGTATATAATAAAAAATAATAGTTCAAAAAAACTAAAAAACACGCTTCCATTGAAAACCAAACTAAAAAGTACAAAATAATGGAAAAAAAGCGTGGGGTGCTTTTTAAGGTATTTTTTAAATGATATCAGGCACCCCACGCTTTTTTTCCATTATTTTGTACTTTTTAGTTTGGTTTTCAATGGAAGCGTGTTTTTTAGTTTTTTTGAACTATTATTTATTTTCTATTTTTTAGGGTATTTCGAATTTTGAGACGTATGTCAGCGTAGTTTGTGACAGTCTTTTTGCTGTCCTGGTAACCCTGGCAAGGATAATGGCACAAATTTATGAAATTATTGCATTGTCATCTGTCCTTGACAGGTGTGCAAAGTTTTAATGAAATCTGGTCGTTTAAAGTGGGTCAAAATCGCGCTATAAGGAGTCGGTTACAAACAAACATACAAACATACAAATATACAAACATACAAACATACAAATATACAAACATACAAACATACAAGTGAAGCTAATATAAAGCGTGTAATTATGGTCATTTTATACTTCCAGAATCCAGTGACAAACAATGTTTACTAATTTTTCTACTACCCTCATTAACTAATTATCCTAATTAATATTACAGTAATGACTAAAAGTGAAAAACATTGTTTTTTTATAAGGTAAAAGGTTAAGCTAATTACAGTAATTAAACACACAAATAGAAATTAATTGATTTCATATCCACATTTTTAAATAAAGGTCCCTAATTAGCTTAAATTTACTAATATATGTAGTATTAGTAAATTTAAGCTAATTAGGGACCTTTTAAATGTATTGTTGTTAGTTGCTAAGTAATTATGTGTATTATTACGTGCTTTTACTTACTATTCCATATCAAATTTAACTTAAAATAACTTACGAAAGTAAAAAATGAAGCTTTTTATTCTATGTATTTTTTCATTTTTTTCGATCCATTTATTTGGCAGAGTTGCAACTTTATGCATTTGTTTATAGCATCAAATGATAATAGACCAGACAAGGTATATGAAAAATAAAGTTTCAACGCGGGATCACACGCTACTTAGCAGGAATTTAAGTTTATTTGAGCCGCTCCATACAAAAAAATAACAAAACACATTTTTCTACCCAAAGTATAAAGTTTAGGAAAAAATACATCAGAACAATTATTATTGAGGTTAATGAGCTCTACCCATCCGCATAAAAAAAAAAGTGAAAAAGCAAAGTTGAGCCCTAAGTCACTAAAATCATAGTTTCGACCCACTGTGCGGCGTGGCGCAGCGGGAGCGCGAACTTATGAGTATGTCTGTGGCGTTGGCGAATCACGCGCGCACCCGTGTGAGTGACTTGAGCCGCTCACGCTCACGGTGAGCGTGGAGAAGCAGAGGCGCACTATGCACGCGACTGGCGTTATTAAATTAGTTGTGAGCTAAGATTTTTATTGTCAGTTTATCGATCGTCATAGTTAACCAATCGGGTAACCCCGGACACAATAAATGTCCGGGTTTTACCCGGACACTTATTGGGTAAATCCCCCCGGACGCCCCCGGACGCCCTCCAAACTAGGACAAATCCGGGGAAACCCGGACGGATGGCAGCCCTACACTAGAGTAGCGTAACTCCGGTATATAAAAAAAAGATTGATTATTAAAACACAATACAGTTGAATAATGACAAAAAAATGAAAAAAGGTAAAATACAAATATATGAATTTTTGATTACATTAAAATATGTGGGATTGGATTCTTATTATCACAAATAAAAATTTAGGAATAAATTTTTTGATTACTTATTACAAAAAAAAGGAAATGATAGTATAAAAAATTACAATTGATTAGGGTTCCGTACCATTACCACTGTTTGTCTCTGCATCACCCAAAGGTTGACTGGTAGAAAATGCCTATGGCATTTAGTTCGCCTCTATACATTTATGTGCTTAAAGTGTTAAATAAATAAATAATTATCGGCAAAACAATCACGTTTGTTGTATGGGAGCCCCCTTAAATATTTATTTTATTTTAATTTAATAATATTGTTGTTATAGCGGCAATAGAAATACATCATCTATGAAAGTTTCAACTCTCTAACTATCACGATTCATGATATACAGCCTGCTGACAGACAGATGGATGGACGGACGGACAACGGAGTCTTAGTAATAGGGTCCAGTTTTACTCTTTGGGCACGGAACCCTAATATAAATCAAAGGTATATTTTCTTTTTTTTGTAAAAAAAAAAGGTATATTTTCCTTGCAGATAATATAATTAGGACAATGGCGAATTTCACTAATGACACAGAAAGCTACCAGAAAATCTAAATTGTGTTAAAGGTTAGACGTAAGACAAAATTGTTCTAAATTGTGTAAAATCCTGTCTTATTTTATGGAGCTGAACGCTATAATAACTTTACTCAGACTATGATGGATGATTCAATTAATTTGATTAATAATTCTACCAAGAAGTTAGCTGTCTGGCAGTATTTTTCTAATCAAAGACAAAAAATTGGGTTAATTAAACTTTTTCATGACAGATGAATGGGATTCGTATAGGAAACGAAGTCATTAGCCTATTTAGAGTTCATTATAATTTTGATACACCAAACGTTTCGCAAGGAACGCATTTCCACAGCATTTTTTCTACAATCATGCTTCTTTTAACACATTCAACATTCACTTGCACACATAGGCGTTGACTGCCTCGTTGGTCTAGTGGTAGCCAGCGCTACTGCTAAGCATGAGGTCCTGGGTTCGATTCCCAGGTCGGGCAAAGTGTTATTGGGGTTTTTCCATCTGGAATTCCTCAGTAGCAGCCCGGTGTCTGTATTTGTTCCCGGTTGATGGCAATAGGCTCGCCCCCTATTACATGGGACTTAAACATAACAGGCGAAATGTGGGTGTACTATAAGTACACCTCTGCCCAACCCTTCGGGGGGAAACAAGGCGTGATGTTCCAAATAAATCAAAATTTTAACATAACATATAATTTTGATTTATTTGGAATTTTCTAGATTTAATGGTGACTTTTAATAGTGCAGACGGTGAACATTTGAATGATGTCTGGCCATTCCTTTGTATGTAATAATCAAGTATTTAGTCCACGTTTGTAAGACTATCGCGGCGCGATTATTTCGCTCACTGTATCTTCAACGTACTGTGTAGCGCTGAGAGTCGAAAATCGAACAGTGTGTTTTTTCGATGCGCTGGAATTCACTTTATTGGATTCTCAATTCTCGGTTCCACAACGAGAGTTCAAAATCAAGTGCACGATATAAATCCTGCCGCGGTATTTTTCTGTTCGTGCGAATATGGTCTCACTGCTACTCAAATTCCTACGGAGCAGGAAAATGGAGCATTTTCTTATCTCATTTTCTAAAGATGAGCTGTTCGTGACTATAAAACTTTACGATAAGACCTACCGTTTGAAGTTTACGATAAAGCGAAACGGAACCTGAAAGCTTTTTTTATAACTTTCAATTGTTTTGAAAAATTTCGTTTATTCTCCTCTGTTATAGATGGAAAATTAAAATTAAGAATCCTTAATTTTAGCTTTTTACGTCCCATCACTTTTAGGACAAAGTGGCTCATGTAATTTTTCGATAAATCAACCGGCTCATACGCAACGGAAGTTTGGCGTACTTACGCTTACAATCCGATTTAGCGCTTATTTCGTAGATCAAAAGGCCTTTTTATCGAGAAAAAAATTACAAAACGTGTTTTAAATATAACACGGTTTGCAGAAATATGTTTAAGATTGACTTATTTTTCGCCTTCACAAACTGTGTTGCCTTCACAAAATAGTATTGAAAAAATTTAGAGACAATCCTATTTGGCTCTTGTCAGCGCCTTAAAATACGTTCATATTTAAGACTCAACATTATCTCAGAATTGCCAAACTTAAGTGGCAGTGGGCAGGGCACAATGCTCGCAGAACATATGGTCGATAGGGCTGAACGGTTCTGGAGTGGCCACCGCGTACCGGAAGATATAGAGTTGCAAAGCCTCTCACGAGGTGGACCGATGACCTTGTGAAGGCCGCAGGATTCCGCTGGATGCGGAAAGCTCGGAACCGGTCGAAGTGGCGGAGTTTGGGAAAGGCCTATGTCCAGCAGTGGACATCTTACGGCTGCACATGATTTCAGCTACAATCGATGTCAAAAACTTCAGAAGTCAAAATATAATTGTAATGTAAATGTATCAAAGGAAAATCACAGGTTTATGGCATGGATTAAGATTGAGATTAGAATGATTATCGATCTTAAAAACCAGCCAAATGCGAGTCGGACTCGCGCACCGAGGGTTCCGTACAAACCTGTAGGTATTCACGGTTTATGCATAAGGTTTATGAAATGAAATGTTTTTTTTTTAGTTTTTATATTTGAGTTGGTTGAATGAAAGGTAAATTGCGGTTTACGATTTATGACGTATTACAAAAAAATATTGACTAGATCTCATTCAAACCAATTTTCGGTGGAAGTTTACATGGTAATGTACATCATATTTTTTTGTTAGTTTTATCATTCCCTTATTTTAGAAGTTACGGGGGGGGGACACACATTTTACCACTTTGGAAGTGTCTCTCGCGCAAACCATTCAGTTTAGAAAAAAATGATTTTAGAAACCTCAATATCATTTTTGAAGACTTATCCTAAATCCTTAATAAATAAAATAAAAATAAAAATTATCCATAGATACCCCACACGTATGGGTTTAATGAGAAAACAAAATTGAGTTTCAGTTTTAAGTATGAGGAATCAATATTTTTTTTTTCTATTTTTCTGTGAAAATCTTAATGCGGTTCACAGAATACATCTACTTACCGAGTTTCAACAGCATAGCTCTTATAGTTTCGGAAAAAAGTGGCTGTGACATAAGGACGGACAGACGGACAGACAGACAGACATGACGAATCTATAAGGGTTCCGTTTTTTACCATTTGGCAAAGGAACCCTAAAAATATGGTAATAAACTCGTAAACGTGAGGTTTTAATTGGAGTATCATCAACATCCTGCCCTTGTCCAATGTTACTTTGAAGACGGCGAAATACGTTTTCTTCTTCCATTTTCCGCAATCATTCACTCCCTCCACTTTCATATAATTCCGTTTTTATTGGAGTATGTGACGTTTTTATACGGAACGTGCAGGTTGCCTACGTGATATCCTGCAGTAACGTTACAAATACCCATTATTACATTTCCAACTGCCTAGGTCACGTCTAGTCAAAACGTGTCTGGAATTTCACTGGATTTTAGACCTTTTAAACCGGAAATTAGCAATACTGCTTTACCGGATAGACCCTTTCATGAGGAGATTTCCATGTTCTTGATGGCATATTTGCTGAAGACAAACTCAGATAGGTATTTTGCAGGCGCCGTGCGTCAGAACGCATTCATGGGAAACCTAAGTATAAAGAAGAATATACTGAAAAAAAGCATGGGGAGATTTTTGAGGTACTTTCTTATTTTTAATTGATATCAAGCACTCAACACAATACAAAACGTATTTTTTTTTTTTTTGAAGTATGATTTTCTATTCCTTAGTTCGACAATCTACAAAAGCGTTTTTTGTTTCTTTTTTGGCTATCATGGTTATCCTGGCGAGGATAATGGCACCAATTTATAAAATTACTAGCTGACCCTGAGACGTTGTCCTGTAATTTATAAAAAGTTAACATTGTCCAATTATATGGTTGTTAAGTATTCTTAAATAAGTGTTCTTAAATTATCTAATTTTTCGCGCAATTTTTTTTTTTTATTTCATAAGAACCTTCTCCTGACAATTACAAACACAACAAAAAAAAAAAAGTGAAACCGGTCCAGCCGTTCACGCGTGATTGCGTGACCAAGGGAAATAGGGATTCATTTTTATATATATAGATTGTATTGTCATCGGTCCTTAATAAGAGTGCAGTTTCAAATTAATCCGACGTTTTGATGGGGGTGGAAATCACATTCAATAAAAACTTTTTTACAAAAAAAAAACAATCGACTTCCTTAAAAACACTACAAAGTGAAAAATAACTTTAATTTCGGAAGTCGGTGTCTTAGGATTTGTATTTATGTTTTTTTTTGCCACCGACTTCCAAAATTAAAGTTGTTTTTCACTTTGTAGTGTTTTTAAGGAAGTCGGTTGTTTTTTTTTTGTAAAGAAGTTTTTATTTTTAAATTTTTTGTTGTGGTATTCACCCTGCACTAATTCCAAACAAACAATGCATATTTATGCGATAGCAGAAATCGCGGTTGATTTGCTGTCATTTTTTAAAGAGTTCCGGTGTCTGTCTCCCGAACTCATCATCAGATCTATATGAAGATTATATGAGACCATTTCGGAATAAACCCCTTTCGAACAAAAAAAGAATTTAGCAAATCCGTCTATATATGACGGAGTTATGGCCGAACATACATAAAAAAATAAAAACATCCGAATTGAGAACCTCCTTCTTTTTGAAGTCGGTTAAAAATGCCTTTACATAGATACATACCAAGCTAATAAAAGTGTGGTAAAAAGGTGCCACGACCACATTTCTCTGCGTGGTCTTTTGAGTTGACGATGGACAATATGTCCCTGACTATAGAAGGTACGGAAATCTATGCAATAACGCACACGGTAGACAAATAGACTGCCGGATATTACTGTCATTTCCTTGCGGTCATTTCTGTCCGGCTTGACGGGCCTTTCATGCAGAACTGGCAGGCTTTACATGTTCCCGTATATCGGGTAGGGATGCTATATTTTACCTTTTATTTTTATGCGATTCTGACATGTTTATATATATTTTTTTATAATTGTAAGTATTATTTTATAATGAGTTGTTGAATGTTTTCATTTTGGTTTTTATCTGTTTTGAATTTAAAATAGTTTATAATTGAAATGTACGCGTGTAAAACTATGGACTATAGTAATATCAAAAATAAATGAAATTAAATATATCGTCGTCAGCTCAGCTCTTTACCATCTATGCGATGATCTTATAAGTTATAGAAACATTTCAAACAACAATTAGTTACAACCAAAGTTGAGTTACATAAATTGATTCTATATTTCTATTAACAATGATATTATTTAAGACAGATGTAAATACTCACGTGTAACCTCTTTAGCAGTCCTGTATCGGTGTTGGAGTTTGCGGACTGCTTGGCAGTATTCCAGAACTGCTTTTGAGCGGAGTATCGGTTCATAGGACATATTTTGAACAGGCAATCTGAAAACAAAAGACAATATTGTAAAACTTCACTCTTCAATAAAACAAAAACGTAGTCAAATGGATGTCTGTCTGGACCAATCCTTTCGTACACCAGCCTACTCTTCTAAGTCCATCAACTAAGTCCGTAAGTAGTTCGATACTTTGGAGTGAGCCCTCATCTTCATTATTTCAGTAACTAGTTTTTGCCCGCGGCTTCGCCCGCGTGGATGTCGGAAATTATCGCAAGAGGACGTACTACCGCGGTTACTGTATTAAGAATGCATTAATCCAGGTTATATAGGTAACTAGCTTTTGCCAGCGGCTTCGCCCGCGTGGAGGTCGGAAATTATCCCGCATTCTACCGGGATAAAAGTACCCTATGTGTTATTCCAGGTTATAAACTATCTGTGTGCCAAATTTCATCTAAATCGGGTCAGTAGTTTTTGCGTGAAAGAGGAACAAACATCCACACATCCATACATACAAACTTTCGTGTTTATAATATTAGTAGGATTACCCGCGACTTCGTCCGCGTGGTATTTTTAACAAAAAAGTTTTTCGTTCGTTTTTTTTGTCGTGAGATTCAATTTTTTTTTTTTTTCTAAAATACCCCGACCCGACACGACAATCAAAGATTCAAGAATTACAGCCGGGACCAATGGCATAACGTGCTTTCCGAGAGGTCTTGGTATGTAAACATGGTCGTCCGTGCACGGACCAACCGTGGCAAACGTAGGTTAACCTGATCGATCGACCTGTGCGGCTGATATTAGCCACAACCTCTTCTTGTATGTATTCCCCTTTATCAGTGCGGAATATTTCGTTCCTTTCAGCCGTAATTGAGTACCTAACAAACACTCTCCGCATTTCAAAACAGGAGCATATCAGATGTCCCATTTCGCTGCAAACGCCCTCGCCCCTTTGGGAAATTAGGTGGTCACAATATGATATTATCAACGCAGGTATCTAATGCGGTACCCAAGGGAGGAAACGAGGTGACCATTATTATCCGGAACCCCATGGTAAATATTTAAAAAACCCCCAATAAAAACGGGGCATAAAAGGTCTGGTGTGCGTTGTGGTAAACAAGGTGAATACATTCTGGAACAACCCTCATGAATGAATGGAATGGGGTTATACACACCAAGCTCAGAATTATTCCACACAATGTTCCCGTCAATCGTCTAATCGGTCTCGGCTGGGCAGCGTTAGAGAAGCTGCATAATATTTTTCGTTTCACATACCAGTGTCTCAAGACGAAAGTCTTTGACCAGAGAGTGTTGGAAAAGCCTAATTAGTAGACTGAAAGTAACCCAAAGGGCAAAGAGAGGGCAATAGGTATATGATTGGTGTTTCTCTAAGAGATCGAATCAGAAATGAAGATATCCGTAAGAGAACCAAGATAACCGATATAGCTTGAAGAAATGCCGCAGAACAGATGGCCGATGGGGCCGAAACTTTCTGGAGTGGCGACCGCGTACCGGAAAACATAACATTGGAAGGCCTCTCACAAGATGGATTGATGACCTAGTGAAAGCTGTAGGAATCCGCTGGATGCGAAAAGCACACAACCGGTAGAAGAAGTGGCGATGCTTGGGAGAGAGCTATGTCTAGTAGTGCACATCTTTCGACTCAAATAATCATGATGGTGTAAATTGCTAAAAGCTTCACGAGGTGTGGCGTGGCGACTATGGCAAACCCCTCCCCAAAACTGACAAGCATAAAGAACACAATGCCTACTGCCCGGCGGCCCGCCTTCCCTTGGCTACGGTACCAATCAAGGCCATGGTGAGGCAAGGGGTACTGGTAAACATCCCTGGAAGATATCCGGCTAACACAATCACCGAAAAACATATCGGGTGTCAAAACAATACAAGTTGATTATTGCAATTGTGCACATGGGGCTGTCAAAGTCAAAAGATTGGCAAGACTGAATTCACTCGCCCGGTCCCCTTCCTACCTTAACGCTGACGTCTACCAGTACGGTCTGCAATCCTAAGTGGTCTGCACTGATATTTATTGTTAACGTATTATTGTTGACGCTGCCAATGCAACCATTGTATCAATATTTTGACTTAGTCAGGTGCACAGTTATGAAAATCGGGATATATTGTAGCGGCATCTACACCACCACACGCAAACTACTCATCACACTGACGTCACCGCAAAACTGGCATGTATGCCTCGTCTTGATATCAATCGTCAGGCAGTTGCACACCAGACAGGACACCCGTCAAGTCGCGGGTTTTTTCTATGAAGGCTGACTGAGCTTTACAGCCTGTTCCTCATACCTCCAAAACATCACCAAGTCAATTATATTTTTCATTCCCGTCATTGCGATTTCTTTTGTACCAAACTAACACAGTATTTTCTCATACAGTTAAAATATCATGCAGTAGACTAATAAATATTCTAGCCATGTCCTTTCTCTTTTGTTCAGAACATTCATAATGTAATTTAATTTCCTTTATGGAGTCCTGGGCGAGATTTATAGCTCATACATTACAATAAGAGCTGTGGAAATATTTTAATGCGACACATCCATACTTAATATAAAAAATCGAATGTAACTCTGTCTTTATGTTATGTTTTCACGCCTTAACCACTGAACGGATTTTAATTAAATTTGACAAGAAGATACATGGTATCCTGGGGAAGGCCATACTGCCAAAGACTATCCCCTTGGTATAATTTCCGACATTCACGCATGAGAAACCGCGGGCAGAAACTAGTTCATCAGCATCATCATCTCAGCCAAAAGACGTCCACTGCTGGATATAGAGGCCTCCCCCAATTTGAGGAGGTTTGCCATATTCGTCACGCTTGGCAGGCGGGTTGGTGATCGCAGTATGGTGGCACAGTGGACAGAGAACGCTGCTGCCCATTCTCTAGTAAGTCCATTATTCGCCTTTTACGACAGCCACGGGAACCACACGGAACAGAAACTAGTTACTTAGATAGAATTGCACCCCTACTAATATTATAAATGCAAAAGTAGCTTTGTCTGTAAACTCTTCACGCTTTAACAACAAAAGCTTTGTCCGGCCTAGACCGTAGGTTACCTTTTTATCCCGGTAACACGTTCTCGTAGGATAATTTTAACCTCCACTCAGGCGAAACCGTGAGCAAAAGCAAACAGAGGCTTTTTAGAAAACCTAGCCTTCCTGAAAGGGCTTATTAATGCGCCGTACGCGACTTTTGATCCGTTTCAAATCCCCTAATATTTCAGGATTGAATTTTGGCTCCAGTTATTTGCGATAGAGCCTAAAGCTGCTTTCGAGAAGCTTTGGGCTTTATTACAAATATACCCTCCTAATCCTGTCTATATCAAATGCTTTACTAAGCTGCTATAAAAGTAAATACTTTATCGGAAAAACGAATCACGTGCGACCCTATATTTCGATCAAGATCCCTTTGCCGAATTCTCTGCCGAAAGTTATTTTATTACGTTACAATTTAATTTTGCTCAATTTCAGTTGCTGCGTTTATTGAAGCCGAATTTAGCTGTGGTGGCGCAGTGCTTGCGGCCGCAACTTACGTGTTGTAGTCGTTAAGGTTCGAACCCAGATAGACGATTTACTATGTGTAAATTATTTCATCACTACTGCTCTAAATCCCCCTAAATTGGGGAGGCCTATGTCCAGCAGTGGACGTTTTACGGCTGAAATGATGACCACTGCTCTCTTAACAGTTATGGAAAACATCTTCAAGCGAACGACGTGTCCTTGAAAAATAAAAATGCAAGACATTGTGATATATACCAACCCGCACCGGACTCGCCGCGTGGTGGATTTCTCAGCGAGAGAAGTCCCGTATTCCAGCAGTGAGAATATTATAGACTGATTTTGATTTATACACGATGCCATTGAAATAACGGAAAGGGGTTCTAGGTACAGTTCATCGCCATCATCATTTCAGCCGTGAGACGTCCACTGCTGGACTTAGGCCTCCCCCAATTTGGGGGGCTTTGCCATAATCGCCACGCTTGGCAGGCGGGTTGGCGATCGCAGTATGGTGGTAAAATGCATAGAGAACGCTGCTGCCCATTCTCTAGTAAGTCCCTTAGTCGCCTTTTACGACACCCGCAGGAAGAAATGGGGGTAGGTACAGTTACTCATCATTATTACCAACCTTTACTACGGGACCAACAGTAAAATCGTTAAAGAATAAGAATAAATTTATTTAGCCAATATTACATTCAATACGATTGATTTCCTGGACCTCACACAGTATTTTCAGAGTAAGGTACTTACATTATTTAACTTAATAATAGGTACATACATTCTTTAACTTAATAAAAGGTATATACATTCTTTAACATTATAATAGGCACAAAAAATAATTTAAAAAAAAGTAAAGTACCTTGTGGTTTGATTTGTGTCGGTGTTTATGATATAGGTACGTAAGTGAGTAAGTGTAATGTTTATGATGTGTGAACTGTGAATTTCAACTCAGACCAAAAAACCTTCTGTCATGTCATAGTCCATTGCAATAAGACTATTTGTTGCCGAGAGTGCTTTCCGAGGCATATATGGTATGTAAAGATGGTGACCCATCCACTGACGCGGCCAGCGTAGCTTAACCGATCAGTCGACACGTTCGGCTGGTATTAGTTAGCCAGAAGACCAATTTTTGTATTTACATAAGGGGCCATCCATAAATTACGTCACACAAATTTCATGATTTTTGACCCCTCCCCCGTCCTTGTCACAGCTGGTCACATTTATGAGATCCCCCCCTCCCTAGTGTGACGTCACATATTAAACATCTAAAAATAATTATTGAATTAAAACAGCAGTTTCGAAATTAGTTTTATTTCAATTTAAATCATTTTTTAATAAAATTAACATCAAATCAAACATTGCAAGCAATTTGAACCTTATATCTCTACCTACAGATAGAGTTGCAAATGTTTTTGAGTTTTTCGTTAATAGTTCAAAGTTTGTGTTTTACTTAACACTTAGATTAAAATGGATTTTGAAATGTGACGTCACGAAATTTAGGACCCTCCCACCCCCTTGTCACACGATGTCACACTTCGTCAACCCCCTCCCTCCCCCTTAACGTGTGACGTAATTTATGGATGGCGCTTAATACACTGTGTATAGATAGATCAATGTTTTGTGCTTGTATGAGAATAAGAGGCTTGCAACATTTGCGATAAGCAGCTGGAATATGTTATACTACACACCCATATTACACCCCAGTTTAAAACAAAAGCCTAGCATCGCGGATAATCCCGTGTTTTTCATTCGCGACAACCCGTATCTGTGCTAATCCAGGTTATGTCAGACAGACTGCGCCCGAGGCTTCACAACATTATTTATTGTAGTACCAAAACGTTTTCAAGTGTGTGAAATGTGGCTTTTAAATTCAATACTCATTTTTTGGCCTTATCGTGTCACCATAAATAATAAAAGAAAGGAAAGTAAACATTTATTTTATGACGCCTTGTGTATCCGAAGGGTTGGGCAGAGGTTTAAATATCATCGCCACTTCAACCGATTCTGTGCTTCTCGCATCCAGCGCATTCCCGCGGCCTTCACCAGGTCATCGGTCCATACTGTCGCCAGCGGTCGCCAGTCCAGAACCATCCGGCCCAATCAGTCATCTGATCTGCACGCAGTGTGCCCTGCCCACTGCCATTTAAGTTTGGCAATTCTTCGGGCTATGTCGGTTACCTTGGCGCTCGTATGGATCTCTTCATTTCTGATTCGATCGCGTAAGGAATATATGGAGATCTAGATATAGTACTTACAAATTTCGCCAGTTAGGAATGTTTAAGTCTCATAAGGGTCGAGCTTATTGCCATCATCATCAGCCTATAATGTTCCCACTGCTGGGACACAGACCTCCTCTCGGTGAGAGGGAGTGGGCCATAATCCACCACGCGGGCCCAGTGCGGGTTCGAATTTTTGGTTTTAAGACATGCCGGTTTCTTCACGATGTTTTCCTTCACCGTTTTGAGAGCAGTGGCGATGAAATAATTTACACAAAGTAATGCGCCTGCTTGGGTTTGAACTCACGACCTACTACTCGTAAGTCGCGGCCGTTACCACTGGGCCATCAACCGGGCACAAATCCAGGCTCCGGGCTCCTACAGAGAAATTCCAGATAGAAAAACCTAATAAAACTTTACCCGACCTCGGAATCAAACTCAAGGAGGGCCTTATGCTCTGCAGAAGCGCTTGCGACCACTAGACCAACTAGGCAGTCTTCCAATTACCTACAAAAGTGGTGAATAGATTATAATGCTGGGGTTAATGGGAACGTAACTTTAAAATGGGTTTTAATGGTGAAATAATTTACTCATTTATAGTTAATTAAAACGGTACAACACCAATTACATTAATTAACATGGGAACAGATAAAAGGTTGACAATAATTATGTAAAGTTAAACAATTACCTAATTTAAAAACTAAAATGGAACAGTGCACTCCCTTGCATACTTTCTGTCACAGAAGACCAGAGATATACGATACGATAATAATATAATTTGTTATACCGTTTGACAGTACTGTGCATTTGCTTATATCCTATCATATTTTGGCGGAGCAACACGAGCAACGCCTTTTCCTCCTATACCAACCTTATTACAAATGAAATCAGTAAAATTTCACACGCTATAAATTTTGTTTGGCGCTTCTCAAGAAGTTTAACAGGAATTCCGCCCTTCAAAAGAAATGATCCTTAATGATAGTCAGTTTCGATATGTGTCATACAATTAAACTAGCTTTTGCCAGCGGCTTCGCCTGCGTATATATGTGCATTGAATTTTCCTCTTGAATCACTCTAGCTATTGGTAAAAACCTCAATAAAATGCGTTGCGTAGTTTAGAAGATCTAAGCGTACAAACACAAACTGCGACTTTGTTTTATACTATCTAAAGATGCAATGATTCCTGCCAGGGTCGGGAGATTTGTTCGAAAGAGATACCGTGGCCCTGGCACATGGGCAACTGAAGGAACACGGGTGGGTTTTAGTCAGTAAAAGTCTGACACGCCCTTCCGCTCCAGCCAGAGCGGGAGACATCATGTGATGATTTTCCAACCAGAAAGAAGTGAAAAAGTAGCAATGATTAAAAAATAAATACCGATTAACGACGGCATATTTCGATTTTTCACTTAGCCATGGCCAGAATATTCAGCTGCGTTCCATAAGAATATGTTACACATGCTACAGGTTCGCCATACCTGACTTATGCAAAATGCTTACGAGTACATAAATAAATCCTGCTGACAACTTTGAATAAATTATCCGCGTTCAACGGATGTAGGTACTGTGGATGTTACATTACTTATGCAGGAACAAATATTGCTAGATTTTACAACAGGATCTTGTCTATCTGTCTAAAGCTATTGCTATTATTTGATCCATCATCATCATCAGCAGTCTATTAGTTATGTTTCCACAGCTAGGACACAGGGCTCCTTTCGGTAAGAGGGAGTGGGCCGTAATCGCGAGCCCAGTGCGAATTGGTAGATGATACATACCTTCGAATTTTAGGTTCTACGGTGTTTTCGTTCACCGGTTTGAGAGCAGTGGTAATTAAATAATTTAAACAAAATAAAGTGTCTGCTTGGGTACCAACACACGACCATAAGTCGCGACTGTTACCACTGGGCCACCATTGCTTTTTTTAATAAGAAATAAGAAATAAGAAATAAGAAATTTTTATTTGTAAACACAGGTAGTTACACGGTGTGTGAGATGTTACAATATACTTAGATTCTCTGTGTTTTGCCAAGAAGCGTACAAATATGAACAAATAAATGTCCTAGTAAAAAAAAAAACAATTTGTCAGTGAGTGTACCATGCATTGATTACCTCATGAAGCTACTACAGTCATTAGCTTAGAAGAACTGGAATTTAAGTTAATATATCCATAACCATTTAATGTAATTAAAATAATAATAAAAATATACCTATTAAACATTTTCAATCAATTAACTAAATAATAAAGAAAAATAAATCAGACGGTGATCAATATAAAAATAGCATTAAATAAAAGATGTCAGATATTAGATTATCACAACAGAATTAGATTAGAATATACAAATAAACAAATGTCAGTTAATAAAAAATAAAAAAAACAGTCAATGATTCAATCAAAAACGTCACAAAATAAACAAATAATATCAATCGGATGTCAAAACAGTAAATTGCAATACACCAAAAACAAAAAATTAAAAAGACATGTCGATCATTAAAATTATAGTCATATTTTTTCCTTCAGAAACTCATTTACATTATAATACGATCTACTTACCAGAAAGTTCTTTAAATGTCTTTTGAACAAATGAATATTTAATATTTTAATTGATTCTGGTATATGGTCATAAATAGTTGGTGCCATACAAAAAACACTATTATGCATCAGAGCTGTTTTGGACTGTCTCGAACATAGCATAGTGACGTGTCGTCGACTCCGGTTATTTCTGTCAGATAGCTTTGGAAATAGATGAGTGTTGGTTTTAACGAATACTGCAACTTCGAATATGTACATACAGGGTAGTGTAAGTATTTTAAATTGAATAAAAAAAGGTTTACATGTATCTGTACATTTTAACCCGAACATTGCCCTGATGCACTTTTTTTGGGCTTTAAATATAAGTTCCCTATTGGATGAGTTTCCCCAAAAAATAACTCCATATCTCAATACTGAACTAGCCATGCCATGGTATGCCGTAACAATAGCGTCCGTTCCTATGACTGGCGCAAGTTTATATAAAGCATATGCGGATTTGCTAAGCCTCTTCGCCAAATCTGTTGTATGTGCCTTCCAATCTAGCCGTTGGTCTATTATTAACCCTAAGAATTTGGTTGTCTCAACTTGATTTATTTTGTTGTTTTCGTAAAGAATATTCATATTATTTTTTTTGCGTTGGGTAAATGTCATTAATTTAGTCTTGTCAATATTTATCTTAAGATTATTGTTATTAAGCCAGTTTATTATTGATTTTATAGTATTAGTTACGTCATTTTCATATATTTGTTTGTCATATTTCAGTTTATCCTTACAGTCAATAGTAACTGTGCTATCGTCAGCAAATAGTGTCATGTGATGTTCCGTTACTTTTGGCAGGTCATTTATGTAAAGTATAAATAGAGGGGGGCCAAGCACGCTCCCTTGCGGCACACCATATTTGACTATTTTGTCACGCGAGCGATAGACTTTTTCGTTCTTTGTTTTTTGATCCAGCTGTGTAATTTCTACATATTGTTTTCGATTTTTTAGATATGACTCGATAAGTTGAAGGATATTGCCTCTTATTCCGTACGCGTCTAATTTATTAAGTAGTATGTTGTGATCTACGTAGTCGAAGGCTTGAGTCATGTCACAGTAAATTGAGCATACCGGTATATTTCGGTCAACATTTGCGATTACATTATTTAAAAAATTTTATTTAATTTTATTATTTATTATTATGTATCTCTGTTGAATCAAAGTCTAACAAGTCGTATTACCTAAAACACTACTCCTACTAATATTACAAATGTAAAAGTTTGTATGTTTAAATGTTTGGTACTCAATCACGCAAAAATGTCGGAACGGGATTGGGTGAAATTGGCATCCAGGTAGTTTTTGACCTGGATTAACACATAGGATACTTTATCCCAGTAGTACGTGCCCGTGGGATAATTTCCATCCTCCTTCCCGGCGAAGCCGCAGCGAAAAGCCAGACTTTTATATTATTAGGTAACATCATAAAACTTACTGTTACCCACAGTTACCCGGAGAGGCCTTTGCTCAGCAGTGGGATGACACACATCCCACTGCTGAACAAAGGCCTCTCCCCATGACTTTCAGTGCTTGCGACCCAGTGCTCATGTGGACCACTGTTCGTTTGTTTTGTCTACGTCAAACAGTATCTTCTACGGCGTCTGCCTCACGATTTCCCATATATAGAGGTTATTTTGGCCCACAGCTCATTCGGCATGCGGCAGACGTGGTCAGCCCAGTCCCACTTTAACTGTTGAAACTTGTTTATGTTAAAATGTTATTACACCATTTTTGTTTTGGCACCATGATAAACCTAGTGCATGAGGAATTTCACCCACTAAAAGATTCCCAGCGATTGTCAAACTCAGTCAGTATATTTCCGACCAATCTAATTTTCAAAAGCCTGATGTAAGTTTTTCATTCGAGCAGTAGTAGGCACTCAGCGAAAACTGTCTGCAAAACTAACTCGAACTATAACCTAATGTTAGTTTCGGTGTACTGAGGTTATGTATGTACTTCGTACGGCTTCATCATTTCAACAGTAAGACGTCCACAGCTGGACATAAGCCTCCCTCAATTTGAGAGGTTTGCCATAATCGCCACGCTTGGCAGGGGAGTTGGCGATCGCAGTATGGTGGTAAAATTCATAAAGAATGCTGCTGCCCATTCTCCAAGTCCCTTAGTCGCCTCTTACAACACCCACGGCAAGAAATGGGACGGAATGGGACGTATGGCTTAGGCCACAGGATATCAACATTATAGCTACATGACATCTTTGGAGCTTTTGAGCAGTTAATCCGTCTTATCCGTCAAATCATTCAAGTTATTCAAGGTAAATTAAAAGTTGTAAGGCTGCATTTTTGCCATACTTAATTCCATAAGCCATTGCCACGATAATGTTTCATGAATGCACAGGTATGTAAATGATGTTAATGAAACGTTGCTCTGAGAGGTTTTAACAGTTCATAAAAAGTGTTATAGGCTCGTAATAACTGGATCTTTACTGCCACGAAGGCAACAAAACTCCTTGCACTCCGACTTATAGGTTTATCGAACTTTTGTGGGAGATGACGTGATGGATTTTTTGGCAGGAATCTTGTAATATGGGACAAGAGGTGGAAGATGATGAAGTTTTTATGAAATTTACATATGTACATGTGCATATGTAGCGTTGCCAGGCGTCCTGATAAAGCCGGACACAGTCAGGCTTTTTGGTTGCGTGTCGGGCCGAATTAGGAAGTGTCCGGCCTGTCCGACTTTCGTAAGGCTTTCAGTATTTTTTTGGGATATAGAATAATCTATACTAATATTATAAAGCTGAAGAGTTTGTTTGTTTGATTGAACGCGCTAATCTCAGGAAGTACTGGTCCGAATTGAAAAATTCTTTTTGTGTTGGGGTTATTTATCGAGGAAGGCTATAGGCTATATAACATTACGCTACAACCAAGAGGAGCGGAGCAGTAATAAAAAATGTTGCAAAAACGGGGAAAATCGCACGGGAGGCGATTCGACGCGACGGGAAGGGTCGGAGGGACAAGAAATTTAACGCGGACGAAGTCGTGGGCAGAAGCTAGTTAATCACAATGATAAACAATTCATTTAATTTTATTGTTGTTTCATTCGAATTTAAGAAGACTTTATTGTAAATGATAAAAACCTTGTTTTACTTTTTTACTGTCGTGTTTTACTAAGAAAAATTAAGGGCGTCCGGCCTTTTACCCAAATGTCCGGCTAAACTGGCTGGTCTGTCCGGCTTTTCGGTTTTATGACCTGGCAACCCTTTGCATAAGCATAAACAGCCTATAATGTTCCCACTGCTGGGACACAGGCCTCGTCTCTATGTGAGGGACCGTAACCTACCACGCGGGCTCAGTGCGGGTTGGTAGATGTCACATATCTTCGAATTTTTGGTTCTAGGACATGCCGGTTTCCTCACGATGTTTTCCTTGAGCGTTTTGAGAGCAGTCGTGATGAAATAACTCACACATAGTTAAGCGCCTGCCTGGGGTCGAACATACGACCTACACCTTGTAAGCCATTATCACTGGGCCACCACTGCTCACATACGTATCGTCATTATGTTACGCGAAAAATGTCCACTGCTGCTGAACATATGCCTCCACCAAAGGGGACGAGTTTGCCACAATCGCCAAGCTTGGCAGGCGGGTTGGCGATCGCAATATAGTGGTAAAATGCATAGAGATCGCTAAGTCCCTTGGTCGTCCCTTTTACGACACCCACGGGAAGAAATGGGATGGTATTTGATATTTACGTCCGGTACCACACGTAGACACATACAAATAATAAACATAAACTCACATCTTCTTCTCATGGGCGTAAATAGAAATTACAGAACGTCACCTGCTATAATCGCTCACACTCTCCTTTTGCTCCTTAAGTCCTAGTATTCAACAAGTTGCAAAATAACCAAAGACACCTTTAACTTTTTAATTAGATCCTTCAAAACATTAAACAATTAATGTTTGAACATTATTCTAATCCCGACAAGACTTTCTACAGCAATTTTCTTGTCAGCACAACGAAACAAGAAAACATGTTCCACAAACAAGAAATGTAAACTTTTTCCCTCATCGCTTGAAAATTATGAAATGTGAGCACTTATTATAAAGTAGGCGCTTTGTTCGTGGTTCAGTTTCGTGTTAAAAACTCCACTTTAGACATGAGGAAAATTTTATTACGAGAACCAACAATTTTTTAGGATTTTTTTCCATTTCTTTCCTGCAAAGAATTGACTACACCTCCACTTGAGAAAGACTAACCAGACTAAAAAAAACACACGTTAATTGCAGGGACATATCACAGGGAAAGAGCACAACAAACAAAAGAAGCGCTTGGGGAAAATATGCGTCATATCCAAGCAAAACGGACATCTTTCAGCATATCATCATCAGCCTAAGATGTTCCCACTGCTGGGACTGAGGCCTCCTCTCGGTGAGAGGGAGTGGGCCGTAATCCACCACGCGGGCCCAGTGCGGGTTGGTAGATGTCACATGTCTACGAATTTTTGACATGCCGGTTTCCTCACGATGTTTTCCTTCACCGTTTTGAGAGCAGTGGTGATGAAATAATTTACACAAAGTAATGCGCCTGCTTGGGTTTGAACTCACGACCTACTACTCGTAAGTCGCGGCCGTTAACACTGGGCCACCACTGCTCCTCAGCATATGCTACGACCTTATACGAGACAGAATCCCACTTCTGATTTTCAGCGACAGCCGGCGATGACGATGGCGTCAACCGTCACCAGAAAACGTATTTTTTAAGATCAGTACTGTAATTTCATCTTATTTACTGGGCTATGCCAATAGCGTAAGACCGATTTCAGACTTGCAGATCGTTTTAAATATTTGTATGGCTATCCAAGACACGAGACCGAAGTTTATGCGGTACTTTCTAAGTATGGAGGGCTCTCAATTATTTAAAATAATGTTAGAGTTTACTGCAGGGCACACTAACCGCAGCAGGTGCAATGCATCAAAACTTTGGAACACACTATTGATCCATACAGAAACCGTACTTTTAAAAGATGGTAACAGCACTTAACTGAAGACACAATTTTAGCTATTCATTCATTTATTTCAGCCGAAAGATTTCCTGCGGCCAGGTAGCCTGCGAAATTTAAATGTTCTCATGTATTTCTCAATTTGCACGGCAGTAAGTCTGTGCGTTGCACAAAATAAATAACAGAATTTTTATCCTTAAAATTATCAATACAACCTTTTTAAATCGACTGAATGATCTTTTCATGAAATATAATAATACAATTGGATTTAATGAACTGATGGATTTCTAGGGCTACCCTGGCCCTTCCCCCTTAATATTAAGTTAGAAATCCTTAATATTAGAAACTGCCAGTCACATTGGTACTTCCAAGTTCACAATTTCGTGAAATTTCTCTTAACATTCTCTCAAATTGTGGAGTGGTAAAAACTTAATAAGTAGTAGTAGGTTACTTACCCCGGAACTTTTTGGGAGGATCAGTCAGGTCACCCGCTTCCGGGCACACCACACACCTGTCATCTACCAACCTGTGGACAATAAGTCAGCTGTAAGTCAAGAACTACTTAAAAAAAAAGATGCATGAGAGAAAAACCGCTAAGTTCCAACAATTGTGTGTTTAACCTTATTTTTTTAATTCGATTTTTCGATAACTAGAAAAAGTTAAGCCGCTGTAAAAGAAAACAAAATTCTTAAAAAAACGTTATTAAAAAAAAACCGGCCAAGTGCGAGTCGGACTCGCGCACCGAGGGTTCCGTACATCATTCGTCATCATCGTTTATGAAATGAAATGTTTTTTTTTTTAATTTTTATATTTGTGTTGACTGAATGAAAGGTAAATTGTGGTTTACGATTTATGGCGTATTAAAAAAAAACTACTAACTAGATCTCGTTCAAACCAATTTTCGTTGGTAGTTTTCATGGTAATGTACATCATATATTTTTTTTGGTTTTATCATTCCCTTATTTTAGAAGTTACGGGGGGGGGGACACACATTTTACCACTTTGGAAGTGTCTCTCGCGCAAACTATTCAGTTTAGAAAAAAATGATATTAGAAACCTCAATTTCATTTTTGAAGACCTATCCATAGATACCCCACACGTAAGGGTTTGATGAATTTTTTTTTTTGTGTTTCAGTTCTATGTATGGGGAACCCCAAATATTATTGTTTTAAAAAAAAATGATATTAGAAACCTCAATATCATTTTTGAAGACCTATCCATAGATACCCCACACGTAAGGGTTTGATGAAAAAAATAATTTTGAGTTTCAGTTCTATGTATGGGGAACCCCAAATATTATTGTTTTTTTTCTATTTTTGTGTGAAAATCTTAATACGGTTCACTGAATACATCTACTTACCAAGTTTCAATAGCACAGCTCTTATAGTTTCGGAGAAAAGTGGCTGCGACATACTCGGACAGACAGACAGACAGACAGACATGGCGAATCTATAAGGGTTCCGTTTTTTGCCATTTGGCAACGGAACCCTAAAAACAGCAGAATTCCAAAAAACACTACGAAGTGAAAAATAACTTTCGGAAGTCGGTGTCTTTGGTTTTGTTCTTTAATTATTTTTTTTGCCACTGAAATAGCTTCTCGATCCACTCAACTCTATCTGGAGCCAATTAGGACTAATCCCTCATATACGGGTCGAGTTATGGTGTACTTAAAACAGCATTCCTTTCCAGAAAGCATGCCTGATCGTACACTTCTTAAAAGGTCACGGCGATGCAAATGTAAATGTCAAAAAGACCACGTTTGCGTAAAAATATCGCAGCGGAATTTTGTCATGAACTGAATTTTCAACCGTCGGTGTTGAACCGAGCATTGAGAACCAACAGAGTGAATTCCAAGGGATTAAAAAAACAAACAAACACTCCAATTTTCAACTCTCGGCGATAAAGTTAGCGTTGAAGATCCAGTGCACGTAAAAACCCCTGAAGAGATATTTTTCGTACGCACGGGACAAATCAAGCTATACATTTCCAGTATAAACTGACTTCTCATTGTACGAAAAGCCTATACAATGCGAGGTCAGATAAAACTGGAATTTATAGCTTATGTAGTGTGTACGTGCAAACGTGGATTCACGCATTTGTTTATAATATTGCTAACATAAACAAGTTGTATTATTATAAAACGATGATACACACAATGTGTGGATAGCGCTGCGTGACACACTTATGATACTTGCATAACTATGTAATAACTATGATATTGCCTACATAATAATATGTGATGTGATGCTAAATTGGCAAGATACCTACGCTAGTTAGACTCAGTCACTCGAAAATCTAATAAACCGTCGACTATTGGCATTTCGAAAGCCCGGAGCCCATGCGCTTGTAGTCCAGGTCTACAATCATGAATATGATAAATGATTTCATTTGTGTAAGTAATCCTACTTACACACACGTCAATCATATTTTTAAAACAAGATGAAGTCAGCGTTTCCAATCTAAGTATTCTAAGCAGAAAGGCCGAATCAAACTCAGAGGTCCATTCAAGATATAATATTGGTAAAATCATGTGAAGACCACGTATTTTGGTGTCTGAAATGGTCTTTTGAGGAAAGAGCACACAGATTGAGTGGACTTGTCCAGTCAGTGCTTGCACTTGTCACTAATTACAGTCACACTTGTCACAATCTTGGTACAGCTCAACTCAGAACTGAAGGACCTCGACGATTCGCCAAACAATAGTTACCAAAGAAATGACATTTAGGTAGGTCGCATAAACTACTCCAACTACCAGACCATGATCAAAAGTGAGTGATGAGGATTATATTCCTCACATTCACTATATTTATGTAATGTAATACTCCATACAGTAAATATTAATGTCATTAAAAAAAGAAGTAAAATAAAAAGTCAACATTCATAGTGTATATTTATTGGAGCAGCTCAAATCCAAAAGCCTTTTATTTTTATCATCATTAAAGTCTTTGACGGTATAATAAGCCTTTCAGGCTTAGTTTATAATAAAATTGAAGTCTGTATGTCAGATGAAAATAACAGTTTTTCACTGCATATGGTACTTACACAAATAAACAAACTTGCGATCTCTAACAAAAGGGAATAATAAAGTCAGGAGATAGAAACCAAAGCTGAACCACATAATTGTTAAACAGAGCTAACCACATCTGTTTCTCGTCCGGCTTATCTCAGAATTACCGGTTCCAGCAATGCGGTTGCATTTCGCATGCTGCATGTAGAAACTCAAACAGTTCAACTCCACAGAGTTGTAACACTAGATTGATATTTTAGTTCTAGTACAGCCGGTTAGCAAAGTTTAGAACATATTTAGTGCCAACGCAAACTGTACGTCTTGTCACTACAACAAGCTGTAGAGCTTTTTTTCTGGCTAAGAAATCATCAAATGACGTCGCCCGCTCTGGGCGTAGTGTGAATGCGTCTCAGACTTTTACTGTCAAAAACCCGCCGTGTTCCTTCAGTTGCCTGTGCCAGGGCCACGGTAATTCTTTCAAACGAATTCACGACCCTGGCAGAAGCTGCAGATCTGTCGTTTGCATCTGCGTCATGTCACTGCAACGAGATGCACGGTCGTCGTTTGAGTTTTGTCGTAACGACAGACGTTGAGCAGAAAGCGATTGTTTTCTTAGAGTATTTGAAAAATACGGTCGTTTTGTTAATGTTGTGAGTGCATATGGAGCCACTATTTGTACTTGCCTTGGAGCACCTTTGCTTTGATAAGCTGGTTCGTAGGATTAGTCGTACTTCACGACTTGCTTTCAAGGCAAAGCACGTAGGACAATTAATCCTTAGCTGTTTTTGGGTCCATCCACTACTAACGTCTCGCCAAGTGCGACTTCCCTACCCTGCCGTTGCCATTGCCAAGTCGCCGTCAAGTGTGCGAGGCTATGATCAAAATTATATGAAAGTTTGCTGTGCCCGCAGCTTCGTTAGGCGTTGAGGTCGAAAATTATCTCAAGGAAACGTGCTACCGGGACAGTAAAGTAGTAAGTATATTACTCCTTCTAAAATCAGCAATTCGCCCGTAGAAGTCCCGTCAAAATCAGCCCAGCCGTTTTGGAGATTAGCTGGAATAAACAGACCCATAGACAAACATATTCAAACTAGTATTTTTTTATGGTACCGTATATACTTTTATATGCATTTAGTAAAAAGCTGTAATTTTGACATTATAAACAAACACTTATATTATATTCCTTGGTAGAGATTGTCGGCTGCAGCCTGTCGTTGGGTCTAGTCGCCAAGATGTAGTAGTCGCACTTCGCATAGTGTGCGCCATTTCTAAATCGAAACTGAATCCCAATGGGGAAAATAAACTTTTCATATTCGGAGTCATGTGACATGAACCAACCCGCACTGGATCCGCTTTGTCGATCATGGCCCAATTCCTCTCACAGATAGGAGGCTTGTGTGCCAACAGTGGGAACACTGGGAATATTATAGGCTGATAATAATAAATGGACACAAATAAAAGATAAAACTTTTGGAAAGTTCCAAATTGAGGATTGATAAATTTACCGTCGGTTCCACGGGTAGGCTCTGAACTTTTTTTCTTTGTAGATAAAACTTTTTTAACTTGCTACGGGTAAATAAGTGTATTTCTGAGTTGTATGTTGGTTTTGTGAGTTTGTTCATAACCACTGAGGAAGGGACAAAAGATGTTAAATCACTCAACTATTTTTAACCGACGAAAAAAAAACGGTTATCAATTCGACGCGTATTTTTTTTTTTTTTTTTTTATGTATGACCACGCATAACTTTTTTACATAGTAGTCGGATTGTGATAATTCTTTTTTTTATTAGAAAGGATATACTCCGAGGGTAGTCCCATATAAATTTGGAAAACAAAATCAAACTCTAAGGGTCAGAAAACCGGGGATGATTGATTGTTCACTCACTGATTGTAATGTATAACCACGCATAACTTTATACAGAATAGTCCGATTTTGATAATTCTTTTTACATTGGATAGGGTATATCTTGCCAAGTATTATTAGTACGTTAAAGCCACAAAAATAATAAACTAAAACTTTTTAACAAAAAAATGAAACCGCCGAAAAAATTGAAAAGCAAAAAATAATAAACCTTAAAATTTTGAGTCGGCGGCGCTGAAAAATCAATGAACAAAGATCACTCAAAGCGCCGACTCATAATTTTAAGGTTTATTATTTTTTGCTTTTCAGTTTTTTCGGCGAATTTATATTTTATGAAAACTATATTAGTAGGTAAGTATAGTTTCATTCTTTGTGGTCCCTGACGTAAAGAATA
The DNA here is from genome assembly GCA_947507805.1 of Aporophyla nigra. Taxonomy (NCBI): domain Eukaryota; kingdom Metazoa; phylum Arthropoda; class Insecta; order Lepidoptera; family Noctuidae; genus Aporophyla; species Aporophyla nigra. The sequence continues at coordinate 13,616,409 of OX382316.1, read as the reverse complement.
GCACCATTGCATTTCTTCCCGTGGATGTCGTAAGAGGCGACTAAGGGACTTACTATAGAATGGGCAGTAGCGTTCATTTTACCACCATACTGCGATCGCCAGCCCGCCTGCCAAGCGTGGCGATTATGGCAAACCTAATTGGCGGAGGCCTATGGCTAGCAGTGGACGCCTTTCAGCTGAAACGTTTTAGCCCAGAGGGGTGATTGCGGAACTTTTTATCGGTAGGAATTGGTTTAATATTCATAGTTAAACAACATTCATTGCGTTATTTAAGTTGCTGAGCCGACAATTTATTCGAACAAATGACGCAATGGTTTAGAAATAATCTTCAATCCTATTCAGATTCTGATAAATTGTGCGTTTCGCAATTAGGGTGCAGGTGAGCATGGGCGATTTTATCCCGCGATTGTTTTTCACCGGATATTCAATGCACTGCTTAGAGCAGAAAGTTGAAAACCCCGCGGTGTATTTATTTTACGCGCTGGGATTCGGTCTTTTGGATGCTCAAAACTCGAGTAAACAACGAGACTTTAAAATCCAGTGTGCAATAGAATCCCACCGCGATATTGTAACGTCCGTTGGCTTGCTCTACTTGAATATTTGAAATTCGTCATATGGGACGTGCTATAGTTGAAAATGTCAAGGCGGGAGGCAACCACATAAAACAATTCACATAACAATAGTGACTGTTAACTAAGGTCTGTGACATCCTACCAAAGACATTTTTTCCTAACAAATGCGGATACGTCGCCCACGGAAGCCGCCCAAGTCGTGGCGTTGCTAGATTCAGGGAAAAGTCAGTTGTGGCTGCACGACTGCAGCATAGCCTCTCTGCTGACAATAGAGTGTATTAGCGTTATTTACCTACGCTTTGAGATGGGCAAATAGCTTCATTTTCCTGACCCACCACCACTTGACAATTCAAAAGTGCCTGTAATTGGTTTATCTCAAATAAATGCCTTGAGTTTGTGTTTGAGTAATCGAGAAATTAGCATATTTACGTGCCGTCCAGGATCTGGTACATATCGAGTCACGTCTAAGCAAGATGACCGGTATATTGTGTCAGTTTCTCAAAGAAATCTTCACTAAAATCTATTCAACTGCAGCAGCGGCTCCGTGAGGTTCGAAGATTGACTGTGAGCGTTTTGACCATAAGAAGATTTTCGCGGGCGAGGCCTGAAACCTAACAAACCAGCTAATGGCCCAACCTTGACCACGTGAGCATTTAAATTGGTCATATCTTAAATGGAGCAAAGTTCTCTTTTCTGACGAGAGTAAGATCATGCTGTATGGTAACCACGGATGAAATGTGTAGCGAAGAGGAGTGCGTTTTGGACGGTGCTGAAGAAAGATTCAGTTACGGTGGCGTTTCATGGTTTGAAGAGGCATAAGCGCAATAAATACTTATAAAATAAAGCAAATACATATAATCTATAGAGGAAATATATTTAAAACTGTACTATATGCGTCAACATAGACTGCCTCAATGAATTGAATATACCATCACATCACCTGTCAAAACATCTCGACCATCAAAATAAAAAATTTTACCACATATCCAGTGAAACCAGTATATTTAATTGATTACCATTTTATTACGTAGACACGTACGTCATTAGACTTTAAAGGTTTATTTTTTAGCAAATTTATGATACGTTTCGCGGTTCAATAGCTCGTGCTTGTAAGCCGTGATGGAAAACCAAACACATTGCCCGACCTGGGTATCGAAACCAGGATCACTACACCAACGAGGCATCATTACCTACGTTATCTGCAAGACCACACCCTATTTTGAAAGAAAATTTGAGATTTTACTAGTATTAACTAGCGATGTGCCGGATAATTAACAATGTATATCCGCGGATACGGATCCGAATACGGATATTTGGTGTCAAGATCCGCGGATACGGATCTTAACTTTCTTACTCAATAGGTGTCGATGCGGGTGGCCTTGAAACAATAGTTGACGCCACTTGAGACTGCGCGCGGTCCTTTCTTTTGTTTTGTTTATACTATAGGTAGTCACTATTTGATTTTAAGAAATAAAATATAATCCAAAAAATAAAACACAAAAATTAACGGATACGAATACGGATCTTTCTTCTTCCTCGGATACCCGCGGATACGGATATCTAGCACATCAGTAGTAATAACTATTCGTATTAATTATCAACATTCTCTACACAAAATATCCATTTCACGCAACAGTACGAATTAACTCAAATCTACAAATTATCATTATATTCTATTTTACATAGCAGAGTACTTTACCTAATAATTTACATACATCCATCCACTTAACTTGATTACCCCATTTGTAATGCTAGCTGAAAATAATGTAACAAAGGTCCATCCCAAAGTTTATATTCATGAATAATTCAGGAGAAACGCTGAAACTACTTTAAAAGTACAAAGTTACTGAAATACGTTACCCTTTATTAAGATGTTATGATGTAGGTAGAGTTGTATTTGTGGATACGTTCTCTTTATAATAGGTATATCTATGCTGAATACACACAAACGCAACTGAATTTCTGCCGCATAAGTTCGGCACTTATGGTGTGTCATATCAGCCGAATACGTCGGAACGTAAAATCAGCCGCGGAACTTCGGTCGCGTACCTTCGGCATAGTGTGTTTAGACCCTTTACTGACTAAAACCCACCCGTGTTCCTTCAGTTGCCAATATGCCAGGGCCACGGTATCTATCTTTTTGGAACAACTTGCGACCCTGGCAGATGGCTGACCATCCTAACATATGCAAATCAAGTCCCGTGCCTCGGAAAGCACGTTGCGCCGTTGGTTGGTTGATAGCCGGGACCAACAGCGTGATTGTCAGTTGTTACGGATCGTAAGGAAGCCCGAAATGCTGACAAACCAGTCTTATCCAAATGGTAAGGGTATTCCAGTCTAGGTTGTGGAGGATAAGCTGTCGCTCCAAGAAAAATACTGGTATTCAGCACATAGTTGAGAAATAGCTAGACAGATAAATTTACTGGGATAGGACAGGAATATAAATTACCTATCAATTTGGTAGGTATAGAGATAGTTGTCTACAATCTAAACTTGCAAGCAAATACTGACGGCAACTGCACCGATCACGGCATAGGGTAGCAATCTAATACTGCACGCGTAGCATGACAACTATAGAAAGAACTTTGTCTATTCTTGGTAAAATAGAGATAGAACTGTCATGCTACGCCAGCATAGAAACGGGCTTTTTCGACGGAAGAATAGACAAAATTACAGATTGTAGAACGATTTATACCGTTATAAGCAGGCTTAGCATGGCGCTTTCATTTCTACGAAGAACAAACACAATTCGTTTCTCTAATTTTGATATCGCACCGTAGAAATCTTTCTGCAATCTGTTATCTTGTCGTTCGTTTCTCACGATCTTTGTCTACGTCCCTTTAGATGTAGACTATTTTAGAAGAAAATTTTCTATCCATACTGTGACAATTACAGTGACAATTGTTAATTGTATAAGGTAGTGAAGACAATTTGATTTTGTAATCGCCATAACTAATCGAGTTGATTTAAAACAAAACAGCAACCGTGAGTAAATAAATAAACTTTGGATAAATTTCGTTTATTGTAGTTAATTTTCACATTGTGTGAACTATCACTTTGTCTATTCTTTCGTCGACAAAACCCCTTTCTACAGTGGTCATGCTACGCATGCTGGTTACGGGGCTTCATGGCTCTTCGGGGATTTTAATAAACTTTCAAACCATAAGAAATCGCTTGCATGAATTGAATCTCCACTCCCCAAGGCTGCTACGTGTACTACCTATTGAACCCCGCAATCGCAGAGCCCGTTTACAATGGGCTTCGTGAGCACAGAAATTGGGCAGAAGAAGAGTGGCATTTTGAGTATGTTTCTGACGAATCTCGCTTCAGTATGACGCATGAAGAGTACCAGTATTCTGTTGTTTATTTGTATCCACTATACCACAATAATCGTATGGATTGTTTACCTAGCGGTAATTATATTGATAGTGAATAGAAATTGACGTCATTTCGTATATTACAAGTCATTGCCATGGCCAAATTATAGTGCTACTATTATATTAATCAATAAGATTCGTTATTGAGCAGTTCTAAATCAGGGAGGAAAGTAAGGCAGGGGTACATAATCAGCCTAAAATGTTCCCATGTTCTGCTGGGACACAGGCCTCTCGGTGAGAGGGAGTGGGCTGTTATCAACCACGCAGGCCAAGTACGGGTTGTTAGATGTCACATCTTCGAATTTTTGGTTTTAGGACATGCCGGTTTTGTCACGATGTTTTCCTTCGCCGTTTTTGAGAGCAGTGTTGATGAAATAAAATACACAAAGTAACCTACGACCTAAAACTGGTAAGTCGCTTCTGTTACTACTGGACTTCCACTGATCTGAGACAGAGGTGTGCTCCTCATATACATACCAAATAGAGGGTGAGCCTATTTCCATGGCGGGGCGCGTGAGGGAGTGGCAGTCTCTGCGCCCTCACGTCCCTAGCCACCGCAGGAGGAGACGCCCCGGGCGTCGGGAGTCTATAGCGGACTCCCGGCCACCATAGGCCCGAGCTTGCGGGCGGTGAGCAATGGGTAGCTCGGCGCCTCTAAGAGATGTCAGCAATATTGAAGGGGTCTGCCAGGACCGATGCCTGCCAGGGTCGCGAGATTGTTCGAAAGAGATACCGTGACCCTGGCACATGGGCAACTGAAGGAACATGGGTGGGTTTTAGTCAGTAAAAGTCTGACACGCCCCCCCGCTCCGCCCAGAGCGGGAGAAGTCATTTGATGATTTCCCATCCAGAAAAAAAAAGCCTATTTCCACCCACTGTTCCACACCTCAATTCCTGATAGAAACAACCAATAAGCCTGGTGCGACCCGGGAATTAAAACCAGGACCTCATGCTCAACATTACAGCTGGCGACTTATGCCAACGAGGCAGTCGGGGGAGCAAATATTCGAATTTTGCAGGGATTTTTAAGGGAAATAAATATCAGAATAGAGTATAGATACGAGGTTAGAACAACCTCGTATCTATTCAACAAGTGGCGATATTTATCGGTGGTTCCTCTGAAGCTAGCTCTCTGGGTAGTCAGCCTCTCTGGTGACGTGAATGGCATGTCATGAACTTTTCATATTATCAAACGCAGGGTAACGGTGGTAATGCTCGTGAGACTTAAGTCGTAGGCTCGAACCCAGATATTATTATGCGCTTTACTTTGTATAAATTATTTTATAAGAAAAAAAAAATTGAGTTTCTATTCGAAGTATGGGGAAACCCAAAAAAATTTTTTTTTCTTCTATTTTTAGTGAAAATCTTAATGCGGTTTACAAAATACATCTACTTACCAAGTTTCAACAGCATAGCTCTTATTTTGCCATTTGGCAACGGAACCCTAAAAATCGTTTGGAAATTGGCATGTCGTAGAACCAAAAATTCGAAGATACATTGACATCTACCAACCCGCACTAGGCCCGGGAGGCCCTCTCCCTCTTACCGAGAGGAGGCCTGTGACCCAGCAGTGGGAACATTATAGGCTGAGCATTATGATGACCTTTTTTTACACCATAACATGTTTGTTTCTATACAAGAGAACTGTAGATATCATCACAGACAGTTAGGATAGCCTAATCGAACCGTTTTCAGCTTAACAGCCGGGGTAGCGATCATTAAAATTCAATGGTAATCGATCGGGAACCCACAGGAACCCTTTTACAACGACCCACAATACGTATTATTTGGGCAGGGGCCTATCCCTGAGAAATAATTGTTATTGTTACGAGCTGGGGTTCGGGATAAACAAAATTGATACCAATTTACGCCAAAAACAGCAACGGTTTATTCAATTAATCACCAATACAATAATCAGTACTCTAATCAGAATCTTAGAGGTAGCTGTTTCGCATTCTTAACGGTATTAAAGCCGATTTTTATACGGAAACACATCTTAAACCTCCTCCTCCCGTCGTATTTCTCAATACACACCCTCACACTGGGCGTCGTGATCATCTTCAGTTTGACGATGTCATTAAGATCTAGATTTCCGGAAATCTCAGGAGAGTAGGCTTGACCCAGCGGTAGATGAAAACGCTGATAGAAAAAGGCACTTACCCTAAGGTACTGAGGAATCCTGATACAGTGCCTTCCGCGTGCAGGGAGACAATGTCCCCCAGGTGCAAGAAACTGTCTCCCATGTTGGCACTTTCTCCTTACCCCCACCATGCAACAACACCTGCGGAAGAAAGAAAGGAAGGTAAAAATAATATCTTTGATTCCTCATGCTTTTTTTTTTGTGGGTCGGAAATCATCAAATGACGTCTACCGCTCTTGGGCGGAGCGGGAGGGCGTGTCAGATTTCCTCATGCTTACGCCATTTGGCAAATTAGCCCGATCGAGCCAGATTTTGTATTTCGATTTATGCCGCCGACTTCAGTTATCATCACCTGGCAAGCTTTTTCCCAGCTGTTTTGGGGTCGGCTTCCAGTCCACCCGGATGCAGCTGAGTACCAGTATTATACATGGAGCGATGCCCTATACGACCTCCAGTTTTAATAAAGTTAGCAAGAATTGATCGCGTCCAAAATTCTGTCCAAATAAGTCTTTTTTAACCGACGAAAAAAAACGGAGGAGGTTATCAATCCGACGCGTATATTTTTTCACGTATAACTTTTTACATAGTAGTCCGAATGGGATAATTCTTTTTTCATTGGAAAGGGTATACTGCGAGGGTGGTCCCGTATAAATTTGGAAAACAAAATCAAACCCTAAGGGTCAGAAAACAGGGGATGATTGATTGTTCAGTCAGTGATTGTAATGTATTACCACGCATAACTTTATACAGAGTAGTCCGATTTTGATCATTATTTTTTCATTGGATAGGGTATACCTTGCCAAGTATTATTAGTACATTAAAACCACAAAAAATGTAAAATAAAAACTTTTTAACAAAAAATTAAGAAAAAACCGAAAAGCAAAAAATAATAAACCTTAAAATTTTGAGTCGGCGCTGAAAAGTGCTGTGAAAAGCTTTGAGTGATCTTTGTTCATTGATTTTTCAGCGCCGACTCAAAATTTTAAGGTTTATTATTTTTTGCTTTTCTGTTTTTTCGGCGGTTTAATTTTTTTTTAATATTATTCCTGGTAGAGCATTTATACTGTCCTACTAGTAATAATTATAAATGTCAACGTTTCTATGTTTAGATGTAGTAACAATTACTCAATCACGCAAAACAGGCAAACAAATTTGGGTGAAATTTTGCACACAGGTAGTTCACAACCTGGATTAACACATAGGATACTTTTATTCCTGTAGTAAGTCCCCGTGGGATAATTTCCGACGTCAACACGGTCGAAGACGCTGGCAAAAGATAGTAGCTAATAATAGCATAACAACATTAAGGCGCTTAAGGGTTGTAAGATAGCATTATATCCACCTTTTGTACCAGCATTATATATAAACAGTCAGTAACTATAAATACGTAGGGAGGAAAACAACAATTCAGCCAGGACGAAACCCCTGTTCCTTTAGATACCGCCACAAAACGTCTTTGAGGTAGGATTTGCATTGGAAACCGAGAAGCTTTTCCAGACAAATAGGGCTTATATTTGCCTAGAAAAGCTTCCCAGCTTTTCAGCTACAAAAGCTTTGTGGCTTTCCAACAAGATATGGAATGGCTTTTTAAAGTCCGGAGGGAACTTTTCGTTTGGAGAAAAATACAACCTTTTCAATGCGTTAGTAGAAATTTCAGAAAGTTACTTTATTTGAAGTCAAATATGATATCGTAATAGAATAAAGTAAATCTATATATTTTTGCGTGAAACGAAATTTTTCGGAGTAGTATGTTATTTGGAACACTAAAAGTTTATATAGAGAAATAGTGCAGAAAGCTTATATTTTTAAATAATATTATAGAAGAAATACTTTAAATTTTAATTTAATTATGGGCGAATTTCGACCACTGAGCGACCACTAGTACTAAGGTTAATTAAATAATTTATTGGCAGACTTAGGTAAAGTACAAGACAGTAATGTATGTATAATGTAGGAAAATATAAGAAAGGACGCCTTCAGGTTAGGTGGAGCTACGATCTAAGCAGGGTGGTTGGTAGCAGCTGGGTGAGAGTTGCCTAGAATCGACCTGAAAAGTGCATTTAGAGAGGTATATATGCAGCAGTGGACTACTGTAGGCTGATGATAATAATGATGGATAATTTATAAAACTTAGATAATCTATGTTATAAATTAGCGATATAATATATTAAATATATCCCCTAAGAGAGTTCAGAGTAATAAACTTGTCATACTTTATCATCGAGCGCTAATCCTGCCGACGAAACTGTTACGCAGTTTGGCAGGTTTATGAAATGTTACACTTGTATGGTGAAAAATAAATAAATAAACATTACAAATCTTACGAATTATTTTTGTTTCAGTATAGCGTAAGCAAAATATGTAGAACCTTTTATGAACCGTATTTTATGCAAAATAAAGATGTTTCCCTACGGTAAAAGAATAATATCTTTGGACAACCAACACAACGTTATCTGATCCCGAACTAGGCAGAGCCTGTACTATGGCAACCAGACAACTGATAAATATATATTTCTAAATACATACAATATTATAGATAAATTAAACCCAGACACAGAACAAATGATCGTGCTCATCACACAAAGATTTGTCCTGGGTGGAAATAGAACCCACGACCTCAGTCTTAGCTGTCAGGGTCATTAACCATTAGACTAACAGGCTAGTCAAATCAGTACCTTCTATAGAAGTTCCTTCTTTTTAGCGTGTCAATGGCAAAAATAATATGAAAAAATGTATGTTAGTATATTATAGATTATATGTATAGAGATATAGTTTGCTAAATTAGTTTGGCCCAAAATTCAGCAACGCGAATGCCTTTCGCTGACGCAGCCCTTAGGTCCTCTCGTGTCCAGGTGACAGGGCATGCGGTGCAAGATGGGAAGTTAGCCATTGTCTGTGGAGAGACAGTACTTGGTACTAATAGGTTATCAATGAAATTCTTAGATAACATGACATAACACGTCTGTAGGTAACTAGGCAAATCCGGAAATCGGGGTGGTAATCCGCATTATGACAGTTTTATCGAAATAAATATCTTTAGAAATGTAAGCGATATGAATAAATCTCCTTCATATCTTGTTCATAAATGCGTGTATATTTAATTACCTAAGCTTTTGCCCACGACTTCTTCCGCGTGGAATTTCTTGTTCTCCCGATCCAACGCGTCGCCTGTCCGCCTGCGCTATGACTTCTTTTACCGTTAATTCTAGCTTTCTTTCTTTTTACTCGTCTCCTAAAGTCGTAGCATGATAGCTCGTAACCTTCCTCAACACTTAGGCAAAATGATTTTTTCAAAACCGAACAAACTCTTCAGCTTCATCATACCCCATGTGACTGTTCGTAAATTATTCTAGGGTGATAAAATTTTGGTTTTCCTTATTAGTCTTGTAGTGGCATCTACACCGCCATATGCGAACTACGCATGTCACTCACGTCACGTGAAATCCTACATCGCGTAGGCAGAGTTTACCGCGTAACTACTAGCATAATACATACAAAAGCATATTTTACTCATCCCTCCAAAGTCTCAATCCCGGTAAGAAAAGAAAAAGTAGTATCTAGACGCAGCGAAAACACCTCGAAGCTATTGGTCAATGAAAAACCTAGTTTGTTGGCCATTAACGCAAATGAATGGACATTTGCATACTTCGTATCCTCATATATGATGTTCCAACCTGGTCTTCAACAGTTCAGCAGAGGTTCAAGCTTCACGGACGCAGACGAAGTCGCGGAATAAAAAGTAGCCTATGTCCTTTCTTGGTGTTAAACTAACTCCGTACCAAATTTCATTAAAATTGGTTCAGTGGTTTCGTCGTGAAAGCGTAACAGACAGACAGAGTTACTAACAGCATTTAAAGTCATTATATTAGTATCTAGATGTAGATTTAATGACGGCTATCCAGTTTTCATTCATGCTAGAGATTATAATTATCAGAATTATATAACCGTCGAAGAAGTACCTACTTCAATATCTATACGATGTATCTATACTAATATTATAAAGCTGAAGAGTTTGTTTGTTTGAACGCGCTAATCTCAGGAACTACTGGTCCGAATTGAAAAATTATTTTTGTTGTGGGTAGCCTATTTATCGAGGAAGGCTATAGGCTATATAACATCACGCTACAACTAAGAGCAACGGAGCAGTCATAAAAAATGTAGCATAAACGGGGAAAATCGCACGGGTAGGTGATTCGACGCGACGGGAAGGGTCGGGAGAACAAGAAATTTAACGCGGACGAAGTCGCGGACAGAAGGTAGTTAATTGATATGCAGAAAGTTACTTCTTATCATTACAAATTCTACCTAGCCTTGTCTCAATTATACAATAGGGTCGGTTCGGCTTCCAGTCTAACCAGATGCAGCTGAATACCAGCATTTTACATGGAGCAACGGCCTATCTAACCAACACAACCCAGCTACTGGGTAATCCCATATCCCTTAGGGGCCATCCATATGTTACGTCACACGTTAAGTGGGGTCGACGAATTGTGACATTGGGTGACAAGGGGGTGGGAGGGGGCCCTACATTTTGTGACGTCATATTTAAAAATTGAATATACAAATTTAAAGTACTATTAAAACACGAAATATGAACTATGAAACAAAAATTTAAAAAAAAATCTATGTCTAGACGTAAAATTGCAAAATATGTGACGTCATACTAGGGAGGGGGAGGGGGGGTTTCTCACAAATGTGACCAGCTGTGACAAGTACGGGGGGGAGAGTCAAAAAATCATGAAATATATGTGACGTAATTTATGGATGGCCCCTTATTGGTTACCACTTTATCAGACTTTCAAACTTTTGACGACCAGTAAAGATTACCAAAGGTAGATCTTTGGCAGTCTTTACGGGTAGTCAGAAAGATGAATAAATATAGCCAGGACCAATGGCAAAGCGTGCTTTCCGAGGCGCGGAGTATGTAAAATTGGTCACTTGTCCCGGGACGATCCGCGGCAATGGTAACTTAACTCAATCGATAGAACCGTACGGTTATTATAACTGTTGAGGTTCAGAAGGTTTGGTAAAAGAATGCCGGTGGTTGAGAGTAATTTCCTGATTTTATAGATTTTACTCTATTATTTTTAAATTAATTACGACAGTTCGAATGTCATAATTATAACCAGCCTGTACAATCTATAATCTGTGAGCTTAGCCACAAGGCTAAGCTCACAGCTTCAACCTACAATATAACTAGCAACTCGCCCGCGACATCGTCCGCGTGACTCACAGGAACTGTGCATGTTTTCGGGATAAAATATAGCCTATGTTATTTGGTGATGGTGAGCTTTGTATAGGTGAAATAATTTTTAAAATCGGTTCAGTACTTTTCGAGTTTATTCATTACAAACATACATATAAAAAATCAAATCTTTCCTCTTTATAATATTAGTTTAGATAATAACGAACACCAAATCAAATGCTAACAGAATCAGGCTTCAGTAGTTTTCACGTCAATATGGCTCCGAAATTGGAGGCTCTCACAAAGTTTGCTGAGCACATACATTGCTCGGGGCAGGGTGTGATGGTGAAAAATTGCCTTTGTTAGTGTTATACACTTTTTGTTAGATAGAGGTGGAAAGTTTTCGCTTTTTATCCAATGTGTGGAATTTGGCTTGGTAATATCGGTTGGCAACGTTTATTAACATTTTGACGAGATTTTTTTTGCTTTATAAACGATCGCGATCGTTGATTATAAACAAGTTTTCAGTCAATACATACTTAAGTATATGACTAACTCTTCAACTGCTAAACCTACAGTTGAGGAGTTTGTTTGAACTCGCTAATCTCAAATTATTCTTGAATTTGATGGTCCAAATTCCTAAGAATATTGTAGGCTGTTTAACGACGGAGACGACCAAAAAGAAAGAAAGACAGTAAGAATGCTAAGCTAAACGAAGATAAAGTTAGGGTGGGTGATGCGATGCTTTAGTATATTGTGGTGTCTAACGACTTCAACGCGAATGAAGTCGCGAGCAGAAGCATCTTTGTTGTCGTGTGTAGGTAGAGAAGCGTATTTCGGGCGTCGTTTTTTCGTTAATAATTGTTGCCGTCTCTTATTTGTAGTTTTTTCGAGTGCAGGTTCAGGATAAATATGTTTTCAAACTCGTACATCATTCATTTAAATTTAACCATTTACAGGCACTTTTGAATTGTCAAAGGGCTGGTCAATCAGAAATATGAAGCTAGTTGCCCTCATGGCTGGATATCGCAAAACGGAGTTATTTAGATCATCTGCCTAGCCTTTTCCCAACTATGTTAGGGTCGGCTTTCAGTCTGACTGGATGTAGCTGAGTACCAGATATGTACAATTAATATACCATTATGCTGTTAAACGTGCAGACCCAATACACCCTGAGTAACATACCCTACGCTTTGTTATAAAGTGAACGCAAACATTGCCCTATGAAGTTACGATAGTATACTGGGCAAAGTTGTATGGAAATTGGTTTATGAACGGAAACTAGGCAAAGTGGTAAGGACAATATTTGCTTTCTTTTGGCTTCGTATAGATCGTTTCGTTATAAATTGTTGCAGTCTCTTTAAATCAAAGCATTTATTTCACCTAGTGGTCGAAATTGTATTTCTAATACTTTATTAAATAAAAATATTCGGTTTCTGCACTCCTTCTCCAGATACACTTTACTGTGTCAAATTTGATAATCCTCTTTCAGTGTAGTTTTCGTAAAAACACGTACTAAGTTTTTTGTACACGTATCAATACATTCCCGTAGGTGTCGTAAGAGGCGACTACGGGACTTACTAGAGAATTGGCAGCAGCGTTCTCTATGCATTTGACCACCATACTGCCATCGCCAACTTGCCTGCAAGTGTGGCGATTAAAGCAACCCAAATCGGGAAAGGCCTATGTCCAACAGTGGACGTCTGTCAGCTGAAATAGATGATTATTACATAGATAACACCATCGACAGGTACTTTTGAATTTGAGTAAAAATCTGAAGTTGGTGGCCGATTCCAAAGTGTAGTAGGTACCTTATCTTTTATCGAATAATCTGATACTAACTTATTTCTTTCGTATTACGCCACATAGCCTCGTACAGAAATTGTATCATAAACAATATTACCTACCAAAGGCACAGTATCACGGCAAGAAAACCGTGTTATAAGGAGCTTACCCGCGCCGAAGTCACGTAATATCTCCCTCATATTAACTTACGAGGCGGGTGTGTGAAGTACCAAAGTTATATAAACGTAGTGAAGGCTACTAAATCTTTATTAAACGTTTACATAGGGAATTGATAGCTAAATCAGGGCTGAATATCCTGAGTAGTAATTTATAATATAGTGTTATTTTAATTAGCCGTTTGGTTAATCGTAAACTAAATTTAAACAATGTTTATTGCATACAATCCCAACCTACTGATTGGGAGAAAATCCTGTAGAAGGTGTTTTTACCAAGTGCAAGAGGTAGGGCTTCTGCCAGGGTCACGGATATGTTTGTTAAAGTTACCGTGGACCTGAAGGAATACGGGTGGGTTTTAATGAGTAAAAATCTGACACACCCTCCCGGTCCGCCCAGAGCGGGATACATCATTAGATGATTTCCCAGACAAATAAAAACTTTTTTACAAAAAAAAAACAACCGACTTCCTTAAAAACACTACAAAGTGAAACATAACTTTAATTTCGGAAGTCGGTGTCTTAGGATCTGTATTTATGGTTTTTTTTGCCACCGACTTCCGAAATTAAAGCTATTTTTCACTTTGTAGTGTTTTTAAGGAAGTCGGTTGTTTTTTTTTTTGTAAAAAAGTTTTTATTTTTACATTTTTAGTTGTATTTACCCCGCACTAATTCCAAACAAACAATGCATATTTATGCGATAGCAGAAATCGCGGTTGATTTGCTGTCATTTTTTAAAGAGTTCCGGTGTCTATCTCCCGAACTCATCATCAGATCTATATGAAATTTACATGGGACCATTTCGGAATAAACCTCTTTCGAACAAAGAATTGTGCAAATCCGTCTATATATGACGGAGTTATGGCCGAAAATACATTAAAAAAAAACATATAAGTAAACATCCGAATTGAGAACCTCCTCCTTTTTGAAGTCGGTTAAAAAAAGGAAGTCGGGGCTTCACTTTGTTAGTACACATTTTTCATGCCAATAAGGAATTTATTTATTATTATTTATTCAAATTAGGCTGAGAATCTGCACTCTTTGAACGTTAAAACTACATGAGGCAGTCCCTCAAAACGCCCACCCTTTACCACTTCCTAGTACTTCAGCTGGGAAGAAGTGGCGCAACAAACTCCCCAACAGCACAGCTGTCTGCTAAGTTAATTATGGTTGTATACTGCGCAAAGTTGTAAGGACAATGGTCTATAAATGAACCCCCGGGATAAAACAATACAAAAAGGGGTAAAACACGAACAATAGGAATGGTTTTTATTTTGACAATTCCACAGTATTCATTGCGTTATTCACGTTAATAAGTAGACAAATTCATCGCACATTTGAAGCCATCGCTTCATCAATCAATCAATATTTTTTTTTTTTTTTTTTTTTTTTTTTTTTTTTTATTATTCAAATACTGATTGATAGAAAAAAAAAATTGGATTACGTAAAACATTTTTTAAGTACGAATCTATAGTCGTTTTATGGCCTAGTCGAGCCAGATCATTTATGTCTATGACGTGTAATCAAAATCGGATCCGACCGATAAAATGTAACATAATATGAGCAAGAAAGTATTTTATTATATCAATAACCCGTAACCGATTCGGTCCATTCACGAACAGTCGGAAGGTTTATAATATCTGTATCAACTCAGCCTATCGCAGTCCATTGCTAGACCTAGAACGGGCTCTCCCAGGCTGCGCCACAATACCCTCCTACGTCCAGTCTGGCCTATCTGCTTTACCAGCCATCGGTCCTTTGACAAACATGGCCAGCCTACTGCCACTTCAGCTTCTTCTAGCACTTCTGATATTATCTTTCAAAGATATTCCGAGTACTGTCTGCTCCATAGCGCGCTGCGCAATCAGCAGTGGGATCAGTATAATGATCCCACTGCTGATACACAGGACTCCTCTCTATAAGAGGAAATGGGCCGGACGGAATCTACCAATCGAGCCCAGTGCGTGATGATAGATGTCACATGCCTTCGAATTCTAGGTTCTGAAACATGCCGATTTCCTCACGATATTCCCCTTCTCCGTTTGAGAGCAGTGGTGATGCAATTAAATACACTAAGTAAAGTGCTTGTCTGGGTGCGAAATCACGTCCTACAAACCCGTAAATCAGACGATGAACGACTTTAATAATAGGCATAGAGCAGTGGTAAAGTTTACTTGTCGTTTACTTTGTGTGCTTTCACGCTTCATACGCCTCTCCATAAAATTTTCCACACGCTTAGTTGTGACACGGACATAAGTTCCTTATCTTCAAGACAAAAGCTAAATGTGAAAGCTGGTTTAGTCATAATCATAAAGATCAAACGGTAGTCGCACATCGTAAAACTACAGAGTAGCCGTATCATAGACTAAGAGCTCTTTGCTAACGTTATTAGGTGGGAAAATGTTCAAGGAAGGATCGTTTTCGTCGTAATTGTAATAATAGATGAATTTAGCTAAAAATAAAAGTATAAATATGAAAAGGTGTCGATTCTTTTATTCACCATCTATACTACACTACTGGAAAAAATTAAGGGATCCAAAAATAAAAATTCAAAATGGTCGTAAAAGAATTTAAAAAACAAGAAAATTGTAGCTCCAAGTGGCTAGTTTTTGGATTAGAACTTTAAATTTTGTAGCGTCAGCGATTTTTGAGTAATCTTAGAAAATCTTATTTTCCAAAATTCGATCGAGTGAAACAAAAAAAACGGCTGGTTGGATTAATTTAGCGTGGTCATATTGAACTGTAAAAGGCACACTTAACATTTTTGGTTTCCTCAATATTTTCGGTACAGCGCTTGATTTTCCGAAACACCACCAAAAGCGCTTTTTTTGTTGCATTTTCAGATTCTTGCGACAAAAGGAAGAATTTTTTTTTTCGAACAGTCAATGGCTTGTCGTCAAAGGAAATTCATTCAAATTCTTGAAACCGATCTTTAACTTTCTGTGCGATCATTGGTTGCTGAGATATCGATAATCAAAGACAAAAGGATCCTTTTCCATTTGAAAATCGATATCTCGGCGAGATAAAAGGACGTATCAAGGTTTATAAAAAAAAATAAAGCTAAATGAACAAAGTATCTGATTCTTATAGGGGTTTAGCAAAAAAAAATTTTTCCTCGGCCGTAGGTCAAAAAAAAAAACTCAAGAAAAAAAAAAATATACTTGTTGCTGGTTTTTCTAATATTACTCAAAACCGCTGACGCTACAAAATGTTAAAGTTCTAATCCAAAAACTAGACACTTGGAGCTACAATTTCATTTTTTTTTAATTTCTTTTACGACCATGTCTCTCGAAGTTACGGCCTGTTGAAAAGCGACCAACAATTTGGAATTTTATTTTTGATCCCTTACTTTTTTCCAGTAGTGTAAAATAAGAGTATTGCTATGTCTTAGCATTACGCTGAGCGATGGCCATTTTACGTGGATGTGGCGCATTTTTTCTCCCAACTTAATCTTTTGTCTGCTTGTATTCTGAGTTACCTTTATCGAAAATTAATGTATTTTTTATTACGACGTTAGTCCCATGGTTCAGTTTGATGATGGTCGGTACCACAATTTTTACTTTGATCACATCTTTTTGTTATACCCTGTAAACCGTCGGTCTTACCTAGTACGTGCTGCCTGCTAAATAAAATCAAATATTCGAACATAAACGAACGATAAATGTAAAATAAACACTTCCTGACTCGAATCAAATTAGATTCGATTCAAACCCGATCATATCCGGACTAACGCAGCTGTTTCATTTCAACACACGGTATGATAATGATAGATGGGCCAGAAGCAGCTGAAAACAATGACAGAGTAAAAAACAGACCGCCCTCATACATCAAACACCACCACAGAATTAGCAAGATAGACAGCTGATACAAAAACATTTTAATGCAACAGATCCCCAAAGTCAACAGATAGCGAAGTTTATTTGTACGAAGAACCGTCCGTTGGCAACGCATGGTAAATGTTACGGGTACGTGTTCATCATCAAAACTATTTGGGTTAGAAATATTCTCATCTAGACAGTCTAAGTTCAGGACGCCCGCCCGGGCGATTGTTTTTCGCGCACTTGATTTTCGACGTTTCGCTGTGTAAGTGTTTATGAAGTCCATTCAGTTTCCAGATATCATATTTTTATTATAAAAAGCTGATAGAAATAATAATTCAGATAACAGATTCGTATCCTCATTTTCTAACGCACGTCTAGCTTTGAATAATATTTTTTTCATCCGAATATGCTGAAAAAATAATTATTACTCTTAAACTAAGTAATATGCAAAAATTATGTGCGAATCATCGATGGCGTCTCTTAATACTACATAATTAAGAACAATACATGACTCTCGTATATATGGGATATCCAGATTTATACGAGTTTTTCTTATTTTTCTCAAAAAATCTGCCGCATTAGAAAAAGTTATTTATATTGAAATCATTCTCTTTACTTCCCCAACGCTCTGTTCGATTTTCAAAACTCGGCGTGTGTGAACCTGGACTTATCTGTCTCGTAGTGTTTTTGGTTTTAAAAAAAAAGTGGTAATTTTATATAATTTTGTTTATGATGAGAGTGAGCTCAAAAAGCTCATGTTTTCCTTTGTGTTATGGAGGTATGGAAGTAGTAAGTTTAAAATAGTGTTCATTTAGTATCTAATAAATAGTGTTTGTAAAGAAGATAGTTTATTTTGTAAACGGAACCCGCTTTCGCAGCACATTATTCTCAGTGTGCTGAGAGATCCTTAGCACGGAACTTAGACATTTCCAATGTACAGATGAAATATGATCGATCGATATCGGATCCATCGTTAGTTCGTCCCTAATTATTTTGAACGAGGTCATGAAAGTAAAGCTTACCTAACCCTTTACAACCCTTTAAACGCCCACTTGATGCCGAAAATAGCTCTCACGTTTGACCGAATAAACAATAAAGTCGTTAGAGATAATGACCTCGTTTGGCAAATAAATTAGTGACGGCAAGTTACTGTTTGTTTATATAATCCAAGAGTATCCTGCAGCTGAATTTCTTGAGAAAATCCTTTCGTTGTTTTACCTTTTTAGGGTTCCGCACCTCCAAAGGAAAAAGCGGAACCCTTATAGGATCACTTTGTTGTCCGTCCGTCCGTCCGTCCGTCCATCCATCCGTCTGTCAAGACCCTTTTTTTCAGGAACGCATGGAGGTATCAAGCTGAAATGTATATCAAATACTCAAGTCTACTGTCCCTTGGAGCTGTGAAAAAATCAAACTTCTAAGCTAACGCAATCAAAAGATATAGCCGTTTATGCCGCAAATTGCCGCAAATATTCGAAACTCGCAAGGGAATCAAAACCTAAAGGGTACTTCCAGTCGATCTAGAATTTTGAAATTTGGTACAAAGCAACGTCTTATAGCACAGATAAAGGAAAATTTGCCAAAACCGTAAATTTTTAGTTACATCATATAATAAAAATATTATTAAAAATTTTAAACTTTATACCTACAGGTTTGTATGGAACCCTCGGTGCGCGAGTCCGACTCGCACTTGGCCGGTTTTTTTTTTACCTTATTATTTGACCCTTTCACCTCCTTGAATTCTTCTCGACTTTGGTATGTATGATTGGTAGTTATTATTGAGGCATTAAGAACAAATGTTTTGTATCTACTGCGTATAATTTATTTTTTATTACTATCTTTACATTTCAAGTTTTGAGTATCAATGTCGAACACATCCCGATAGGCTATAAGAGTAGAGGGAGACCAAAGAAATGGATAGACTGTGGGAATTATAATATGGATAGAAAGGGGGCTGAGTACTGATATGACAACTAATAGACAAGAAGTGGAAGAAAAAGACATGTTGCGCCAACTACAAATAAATTGGGATAAGGGTAGGAAAATTATGATATCTTTATTATTTCAAATGATTTTAATTTTTACTATCTCATCTAGTTTAAAAAAAAAAATGATTGACGTGTTAAAGTGTTTGTACGAATAAAGAAAGAAACTGCTTGCAAAAATAAAGTAATTTGTCATCCTATTTTCTTTTTACAAATTAATTAGACATTTGTAGCCAAACTATGCAAAAGCCTGATTTCGGCTATCTGCGTCAAAACGATCAATTAACGAATTCAAGTCAATAGACTTAAAAAAACATGATAAATAAAATTATAATTCTTTACAATAAAATTATACAATAATTGAAGTTGAATTTAAAATCCAAACAAGAATTAAATCTGGATACTGTGTATGTCCTCCCTTTGTATGATGTGAAGTAAATAAGTTAGATGTAATAATACTTGCAGCGCCCTAACGGGGTCATGTACCTATGTTATAGACTTGTCTGTAACTGTGTGTACATTGTCCAAATAAATAAAAAAGGCTTAACTAACAACAACAGACATGAAATTCGACAACTGAGTTCGAGTTACTGAGATACTTGGGATAAAGGGGGAGCCGTTACGTCATCAAATCCGTGCAATTTGCTCAGATTGCAGCACGTAAATACATATGGCCATGGTCAGGCATGATATAACGGGATGTGGTCCAATGAAATAATTGCACTAGTCCAGTATATACCCAGGCACGTGGAGGTACGCTGCAGTTGATGGTCAGAGGGACAAACACGGGTGGGTTTTAGTCAGTAAAAGTCTGACACGAAGTCATTTGATGATTTCCCATACAAAAAAAAAAGAGGGACAATGTTTATACAGTATACCTACGGTCTTTTAACCGACGAAAAAAACGGAGGAGGTTATCAATTCGACGCGTATATTTTGTTGTATTTTTTTTTTTTTTTTTTTTATGTATGACCACGCATAACTTTTTACATAGTAGTCCGATTGTGATTATTCTTTTTTTATTGGAAAGGGTATACTCCGAGGGTGGTCCCATATAAATTCGGAAAACAAAATCAAACCCTAAGGGTCAGAAAACAGGGTATGATTGATTGTTCACTCACTGATTGTAATGTATAACCACGAATAACTTTGTACAGAGTAGTCCGATTTTGATAATTCTTTTTTGATATGTCAAAACCAATACTAATTTATTTCATCAAACTAGCCTGAGAATGAGCACGTCTCGATTTTCAAGAATAGTACTGATGCTTCTAAAAGCGAAATAACAACAAAGACAACCTTTCCACAAAACTAAAACAACCGACTTCCTTAAAAACACTACATAGTAAAAAATTACTTTAATTTCGGCAGTCGGTGTCTTCGGATTTGTATTTAAGGTTATTGCCACAGACTTTTTTTTTTTTTTTTTTTGGATGGGAAATCCGGAGCGGGAGGGCGTGTCAGACTTTTACTGACTAAAACCCACCCGTGTTCCTTCAGTTGCCCATGTGCCAGGGTCACGGTATCTCTTTTGAACAATCACGCGACCCCGGCAGGCATCGGTCCTAGCAGACCCCTTCAGTGTGGCTGACATCTCTTTGAGGCGCGCGTGGAACACTACGCGCCGTCGACCCGAGCTTGGTCCTTACCGGGCGGCGAGCTACCCATTGCTCGCCACCCGCAAGCTCGCGCCT
Organism: Aporophyla nigra; assembly: GCA_947507805.1. Taxonomy (NCBI): domain Eukaryota; kingdom Metazoa; phylum Arthropoda; class Insecta; order Lepidoptera; family Noctuidae; genus Aporophyla; species Aporophyla nigra. The sequence continues at coordinate 13,595,680 of OX382316.1, read as the reverse complement.
ACGGTGGCCGGGAGTCCGCAATCGACTCCCGGCGCCCGGGGCGTCTCCTCCTGCGGCGGCTAGGGACGTGAGGGCGCAGAGACTGCAACTCCCTCACGCGCCCCGCCTCGTCCTTCGCGAGCATTACTGCTTCGCAGAAGGAGGTGACGGCTTCCCATGCCCTCTCGCTCCGTACCATGGCTCGCACCAGGGCCGGACGCGAGAGATCGCCGCCGCCGATCGCCTCCACGAGGACACGGCGGTGCTCCGCCCAGGCAGGGCACACTTCCACCGTATGCTCCACCGTGTCCTCTAGACGATCCTCACAATGGAAACACCCGGGCGTTTCCTCCCGCTTTATCCTGAACAGGAACCCACCGAAGCACCCATGCCCGGTGAGAACCTGCGTCAGGCGGAAGGTGAGGACGCCGTGGCGGCTCTCTATCCACTCCTCAAAGAGGGACTTACCGCCGCAATTGTGGCGTGCCCTGCGCTGGGTTGCGACAATCGTACCCGCCATGTCGCCATGAGATCCTGCCGGAGCTCTGTCCGCCGTGCCGCGATTTCTCGCGGCAGCGGAGTTTCGCATCCTCGCGCCACTCCCACATGTGGGCGAGGACCTTTGCCTCCAGATCCCATGGCGGCACTCCGGCAAGGAGGCTCGCCGCCTCGCAGGAGACCGTGCGGTATCCCCGGATTAACCGGATGGCCATGACCCTCTGGGCCGCACTCAACCGGCGCGCTGGGCGCAGCCTCAATGAGGGCGCCCACACCGGTGCCCCGTAGAGGGCCATGGACCGCACGACCCCCGTGTAGAGCCTCCGGCAGGAGGCGTTTGGACCCCCCAAATTGGGCAGGAGCCGCTTTAACGCAGCCCCAGCCCGCTCCAGTCTGGGGGCCAAACGTCGGAAATGCACGACGAAGTTCCACCGGCTGTCGAGGCCAAGTCCCAGGTACTTCATCGTCGACTCGACGCCGATGTGAACCCCTCCTACCGTGAGTTGGGAGCCCGCAGGTGGCGCGTTCCGAGGACCATGAAAACCCATGGCCTCGGACTTGTGCAAGGCCACCTCGAGTCCCAATTGCCGGATCCTATCGACGATTGTCGCAACCCCGCGTGTCATTAGTTCAGCCGCCGCCTCGTGCGACCTCCCCTGCGCCAGGACCAGCGTGTCGTCAGCGTAGCAAACTACGCTGACGCCGCTAGGGAGGTCGGCGCGCAGCACCCAGTCGTACCCGATGTCCCACAGATGCGGCCCAACGACCGATCCCTGTGGGACACCGCACGACATCTCTCGCCGGTTCCAGTCTCCCTGGTGACCGGGGTAGATGACGGCCCTATCCGTCAGGTAAGCCTCGACCACTCGACAGAGGTAGGTCGGCATCCGGTGATACCGGAGTGCCTCCCTGATGCAACTCCAGGGTAGGGTATTAAAGGCGTTGGCGATGTCTAGAGACACCGCCAAGACGACCCCACCCCGGGCCACTGCATCCCCCGTCGTGAGGGCTCGCACGCGCATGATGGCGTCCACCGTAGAGCGCCCCTTGCGGAAGCCGTACTGGCCGTCCGACAAGTCCGGCCCCTCCCGCACCAGCCACCCGAATTGCCACAGACTTCCGAAATAAAAGTTACTTTTTACTACGTGTTGTTTTTTTTTTGTTTGTGAAAAAGTTATAATTTTTAGTTATGGTATCTACCCGCACTAATTCCAAACAAACAATGCATATTTATGCGATAGCAGAAATCGCGGTTGATTTACTGTCATTTTTTAAAGAGTTCCGGTGTCTGTCTCCGGAACTCATCATCAGAGGGGTAATTACGGAACTTTTTATCGGTAGGAATTGGTTTAATATTCATAGTTAAACAACATTCATTGCGTTATTTACGATGCTGAGCCGACAATTTATTCGAACAAATGACGCAATGATTTAGAAATAATCTTCAATGCCATTCAGATTCTGATAAATTGTCGTTTCGAAATTAGGGTGCAGATCTATATGAAATTTATATGGGACCATTTCCGAATAAACCCCTATCGAACAAAAAAAGAATTTTGCAAATCCGTTTGTATATGACAGAGTTATGGCCGAACATACATATTTTTTTTTATAAACAACCGAATTGAGAACCTCCTCCTTTTTGAAGTCGGTTAAAAATATGGATAGATTGTTGTAAGTGTAAAAGATGATAAAGACTAGAAAGGCGAGTGAATACTGAGATGACGGCCGATCGAAGCGTAACTTGAAAGCGGCCAACCCGTCATAATTCTCATACAAACGCTCGTACGCTATTCTGGTGTTACAACAAATTTTCCTCTAGATATTCGAACTCATAGGTATCTTGGGTTGTATAGTCTATGCAAATAAACAAAATTAAAAAAAAAAATGAAATGCGAGGCGAGACGACCTAGATGCGTACCGCGACAACTGGTTTGAGGAGGCGCGGAACAAGAGTTCCTGGAAGAAATTGGGGGAGGCCTTTGCCCAGCAGTGGGACAGTATAGGCTAAACAAAAGAAAAATCAATAGGGTACCTAAATACATCTGAAAGTTTGTTTTTCTTACACACATTTAATATCAACTATAGCCGTTCATAATGTAGGTACTCATACATTGAATAAAAACCGGCCAAGTGCGAGTCGGACTCGCGCACCGAGGGTTCCGTACAAACTTGCAGGTCATCATCATCATCATTCGTCATCATCGTTTATGAAATGAAATGTTTTTTTTTAAATTTTTATATTTGTGTTGACTGAATGAAAGGTAAATTGTGGTTTACGATTTATGACGTATTAAAAAAAAACTACTAACTAGATCTCGTTCAAACCAATTTTCGTTGGTAGTTTTCATGGTAATGTACATCATATATTTTTTTTAGTTTTATCATTCCCTTATTTTAGAAGTTACGGGGGGGGGGGACACACATTTTACCACTTTGGAAGTGTCTCTCGCGCAAACTATTCAGTTTAGAAAAAAATGATATTAGAAACCTCAATTTCATTTTTGAAGACCTATCCATAAATACCCCACACGTAAGGGTTTGATGAATTTTTTTTTTTTGTGTTTCAGTTCTATGTATGGGGAACCCCAAATATTATTGTTTAAAAAAAAAATGATATTAGAAACCTCAATATCATTTTTGAAGACCTATCCATAGATACCCCACACGTAAGGGTTTGATGAAAAAAAAAATTTTGAGTTTCAGTTCTATGTATGGGGAACCCCAAATATTATTGTTTTTTTTCTATTTTTGTGTGAAAATCTTAATGCGGTTCACTGAATACATCTACTTACCAAGTTTCAATAGCACAGCTCTTATAGTTTCGGAGAAAAGTGGCTGCGACATACTCGGACAGACAGACAGACAGACAGACAGACAGACAGACATGGCGAATCTATAAGGGTTCCGTTTTTTGCCATTTGGCAACGGAACCCTAAAAAGGAAAGAAAACATCTTCATAGAAACTGCGCATAATTCTAAATTACAAACATTTATTCCAGAAACTTGTCAGGCTTTCTAAAAAACACGAATTTCCTAGAACAAGTCTTGTAAAATATCTTTTCTTTCAATGTTATCGCGATCTCACTCGTTTCCTTTGCGTTGAAAGAAAGAAAGAAAGAAAGAAAAAGTATTTATTGGGACACGCACAGAAACTTCACAAAAAACACGGACGGAACAATAAGCTTTTCAATCATGATCGCGATCTCTTAAAGAAAAAGATATGCTGCGCCAACCTCAAATAAAGTGAGGTAATCGAGCTGAATCCCATTTCTTCCCGTGGGTGTCGTAAAAGGCGACTATGGGACTTAATAGACAATACGCAGCAGCGGTCTCTATGCATTTTACCACCATACTGCGATCGCCAACCCGCATGCCAAGCGTGGCGTTTATGGCAAAGCCCCCGAAACTGGAGGAGGTATACAGGATAATTTTTTATTCAGTGCGCAAACTGTAACCATGAATTCAGCATATCATTCTAGACCCCCCAGCGTAGAAAATTTTCGTCGGTTATACAAAAAAAAAAACAGGTGTTCCATACATTTTGACCCCGTAGGTATTGCATTTTTTTTATGAAACAGCTGATATTTTTTTTGCATAACCGACGAAAATTTTCTACGCTGGGGAGTCTAGAATGATATGCTGAATTCATGGTTACAGTTTGCGCACTGGATAAAAAAATATCCTATACTACAGTAGATGTCTTACGGCTGAAATGATGATCATGATGATGGTGGTGAAAGGTAGGAGGATAATAATAATGGTAATTACGTCAGGTAAAAAAATCACAAAATTATAACCCACACTTTGACCAAAACAGTGTGTTTCTTTAAGTATAATTTCTTCCACTTCAAGTTCAGAGTGAAATTGGAGCAGGACAATCAAATTAGCTGTTTAAGACCACGAATAAACTCGGGGATTTTATCTAGATAGAAATCCGTGTTCCAATTCTGTTTAATTAACAATTTGAGAAAATTAGGAGCTACATTTTCAGAGAAGTAACCATTTCTGAAATGGTTATTTAAGATTCTGAAATGAAAGTTTCAATTAGGAACCATTCGCAGATTTCTACATTCGGTAAGTCGCCTTTCACTCAAGCAGTAGCCATTTTACAAATTTAAGTTTGGGAGGGCTGTTGCTACACTGGTCAATCGATCAGGTTAAGTCATGCTTGCCGCGGTCGGTCCATGGATGGGTGACCATCTTTACATACCGCGCCTTGGAAGGCACGTTAAGCCATTGGATCCGGCTGTAATTCGTAATTCTTTGACAGTTGTTAGAAGCCCGAATGTCTAACAACCAGTCTTACCAAGAGTATACTTGTATTACCCAGTTACTGAGTTGTGGAGGTCAGATTCACAGTTGCTCCATGTAAAATATTGGTATAAATTGCATCCAGTTAGACTAGAAACCAACACTAACATAGTTAAGAAAAGGCTTGGCAGATGATAACTTTTGGTCAACTGAGGGTTAAGTAAAAAGAATTAGGGTGGTGCCATTTATTCTTCACGTCCGGCACTCCACGGTTGGGCCTTATGGTACCGGACGTGAAGAATAAATAGCACCACCCTAATTCTTTCCGTGGGTGTCGTAAAAGACGACTAAGGGACTTACTAGTTCGGGAGTCGATTGCGGACTCCCGGCCACCGTAGGCACGAGCTTGCGGGCGGCGAGCAATGGGTAGCTCGCCGCCCGGTAAGGACCAAGCTCGGGTCGACGGCGCGTAGTGTTCCACGCGCGCCTAAAAGAGATGTCAGCAGCACTGAAGGGGTCTGCTAGGACCGATGCCTGCCGGGGTCGCGTGATTGTTCGAAAGAGATACCGTGACCCTGGCACATGGGCTACTGAAGGAACACGGGTGGGTTTTAGTCAGTAAAAGTCTGACACGCCCTCCCGCTCCGCCTAGAGCGGAAGAAGTCATTTGATGATTTCCCATCCAGAAAAAAAAAAACCATTATACTGCGATCGCCCACCTGCCTGCCAAGCGTGACGATTATGGCTATGTTCAGCAGTGGACGTCTTTAGGCTGAAATGATGATGAACACTTGGACTAGTTACTGGAACTGCCATCATAACCAAAATCTCTAGCCACTTTATACAGATTTATCAATCAGTACGCTAGCCATATAACCCTTTTAAATGAATCCATTACTTCCTCAATGAAATAAATAAGTTCAGTAATACTTATAATTAGAAAATTAGCCTACGCATACCACGTGAACTGTATTGGCCATCAAACTATCAACACTTTAGTTTTTACGATACTAACGATCAATAAACCCAATATAAGCCAAGTGTAATTGAAATGTGCCGTTGGAAAAATCTCCGTTTGGTTGGATTGGAATTCTGCCCAATTGGTGTGAGGTCTTATCAACAATAAGGGCAGAAAGAGGGGAAATTATGAGTTTTTGACGGTTTAAATAAAGGAATTGCACATTTACAGGGTTATATTAACTTAAAGTTATTAAACTTTACCCATGTGTTGCGTATCGATATCTAAAAATAATGGAACAAAACAAAAAAGAATTTCCTCGTTCGATGGGAGAAGTTCAACACCCGTTATCGATCAGCATCGATATTTAGCATCCAAACCTTAATTCAGATTATTTATAAATAAAGCATGCTACGAAAACTCTGTTCGACACTTGACGGTGCTGTCATGATCGTGAGAAGATTCACGTAGTAATTTTAAGAGAAAGAAAAATACATCCCTTGGTATTATTGTATGGCTACTTTTACCTGGATAACGCGGCATGGAACACGGCCTGCCGTCTTGTAGATGTCAGGTTGCAGTAGTTTTTAGGATTCCGTTGCCAAATGGCAAAAAACGGAACCCTTATAGATTCGTCATGTCTGTCTGTCCGTATGTCTGTCTGTCCGAGTATGTCACAGCCATTTTTTTCCGAAACTATAAGAGCTATGCTGTTGAAACTTGGTAAGTAGATGTATTCTGTGAACCGCATTAAGATTTTCGCACAAAAATAGAAAAAAAAAAACAATAATATTTGGGGTTCCCCATACATAGAACTGAAACTCAAAAAATAATATTTTTTCATCAAACCCATACGTGTGGGGTATATATGGATAGGTCTTCAAAAATGATATTGAGGTTTGGAATATCATTTTTTTCTAAACTGAATGGTTTGCGCGAGAGACACTTCCAAAGTGGTAAAATGTGTGTCCCCCCCCCCCCCCCGTAACTTCTAAAATAAGAGAATGATAAAACTAAAAAAAATATATGATGTACATTACCATGTAAACTTCCACCGAAAATTGGTTTGAACGAGATCTAGTAAGTAGTTTTTTTTAATACGTCATAAATCGTAAACCACAATTTACCTTTCACTCAATCAACTCAAATATAAAAAAATAAAACATTTAATTTCATAAACATAAACCGTGAATACCTGCAGGTTTATACGGAACCCTCGGTGCGCGACTCCGACTCGCACTTGGCCGGTTTTTAAGTTATAACTTATGACCTCCGTTGAAATTTTATAAAAGCGGGGTAATTTTGGTCCTACAATTTTAAATACCAGTTACTTTTTAATATAAGGACAAAAAGATTTTTTATTACTTTTGGTAATGTTATAGCTGTATCTACATAATGTGCCTCTTTCAGATCATACAGGGTTTTTGTTACAAATTGTATAACGCAAACACCATTTTAATATCCAATTATAGATAGTAAAATCTTCTATGACGAAACAAAGTACCACTATAAATTAAAGTCTCTTAATCCACCCCTAGTGTGTTGCTAGGGGATACAACCGACTCAAATTCCACAAACTTTTTGCACGCCGCCAACGTTCTTCCTGACAGATATTAACGATCTTGTAAAATAGAGGCTTTTGAACAAAAAATAAATGTTTTTATCAAAGACCATAAGTTTAATCTACTTTTATAAAAGAAAGAGTTTTTGCCCACAATCATTAACTTAGTTTAAAGTTACGTAGGATAACATCACGCCTGTGTTCTCCAAAGGATTAGGCAGAGGTGTACTTAAGTACACCCGCATTTCGGTAATCAAAGTCAAAGTCAAAAACGTTTATTGCGAACTAAGTGTATACATAATGTTGGTGTTATATTATATTAGTACTAATGACTTAGCAGCCTTTTACAAGCATTGCAATTATATTATTTCGCCTGCCCTTATCATCATAAATTATCATGCATTAGACATTATTATTACTTGATTATTTTCTATTTTTTTTATTATTTTTTTATTATCGAGTATAGTAATAATGGTCGCGAGATTGTTCGAAAGAGATACCGTGACCCTGGTACATGGGCAACTGAAGGAACACGGGTGGGTTTTAGTCAGTAAAAGTCTGTCACGCCCGCTCCGCCCACGAGAGGGAGAGGTCATTTGATGATTTCCCATCCAAAAAAAAAAAATGTTTAATAGTCCCATGTCAGGAGGTAAGCCTATTGCCATCTATTGTGTATCTGTACCTACTAATATTATAAAGCTGAAGAGTTTGTTTGGTTTAACGTACTTATCTCAGGGACTACGTTTAGTATTGAATAGCCCATTTATCGAAGAAAGGCTATAGACTATATAACATCACACAAAGGCCCTTAGGAGCCGAGCAAAAAGAAAAAAGCCACGAATATGAAGAAATCGCATGGGCAGGCAATTCGATACGACGGGGAGAATCGGGGGAACAAGAATTTTAACGCGGACGAGGTCGCGGGCAGAAGCTAGTTAATAATATACTTTGAGGGTACCCATCTTGATAATAATTATACACCTTACATAGTATTAAGGCAGGTATTACCTAACAAGATTGTGTTTCACTTACAACTACACACGCATCATCATAATTTCAGCCGAAAAACGCCCCCCCCCCCCCCCCCTGCTGGAAATAGGCCTACGCTAATGTGGAGGGGTTTGTTATAATCACCACGCTTGGAAGGCGGGTTGGCGATCGCAGTATGGAAGTAGTAAAATGCATAGAGAACGCTGCTGCCCATTCTGCAGTAAGTCCCTTAGTCGTATTTTACGACACCCACGCGGGACGAAATGGTATGGTGCTATTCTTCACGTCCAGCACTACAGTAACGCTACAACGCTAAACGCTACAATCCCGCTTTCGGAAGTAATTATTAGACGAAAACAAAGCGGTGTTAATGAATTCTGGTGAAAGACAGTACGTAGTATTATGGAACACGCAAAACTTCCGGCCGATTTCGTTTTAAAAGGTGGCCCAGTTAACTGAGCTGACACGCGGCAAAGTTGGCTCAAGCAATTTAATATTTTTCTAAATACTTCTGCACGCGTAGCATGACCACCATAGAAAGAACTTTGTCTATTCTTGGTAGAATAGAGATAGAATTGTCATGCAACGCCAACATAAAACGGTACAAATCTTTCTACAATCTTTAATCTTTCTACAATCTGTAATTTTGTCTATTCTTCCGTCGACAAAACCCATGGAGTATATAAATAAGACAAGGATGTACAAGCCCATTTGCTTATTAACTTAATAGGAGCTGATGGATACAAAATGAATTTTACTTTCAAAATTGGAAGGAAATTATGATGATACCATCAAACCGGGCACAAATCCCGACTTGGGCTGCTACTGAGAAAATGGAAAAATCCAATAACACTTTTCCCGTCTCGGGAACCGAATCCAGGACCTCATGCTGACAGTAGCGCCTTGCGATTCCTACTCCAACAAAGCAGAGTCACTGTTATTTCTATAAAGCTATTTTCTAAGAGCTTTTTTCTGAGATCATTCTGCTGGTATTATTTCTTTGCTCGCGAAGTCGTGAAGCATACACGGAGGCTTTTAGTATAAAAGCTAGTCGAGAAGGTTGTGTAGATGTGGCTTTTATATCTACAGCTTATGGTTGGGATACAATTCAATGGATTCCAAAGATTTGTATCAAAGTTAAACTTAACTGAAAAAACTATTCCTCGTTGACATTGACGAAGTTTCTTTTTTTTTAAATACATGTTATTCGTCATCTACCTAGCCTAATTTTGCATAGATATTCCATATAATTCTAGTCAGTCTGTAGGCTATAAATTATCACGCTTTTTGCTATGGGGGATGAGCGATATTGCCATTTGTTCGTGATCGAGCCAAAATATTGCAGATAGTTACAGATTTAACCTTTTAAATGATTATCATCATGTACCTTTATAGAACTAAGCAGTCAATCATGACATATACAGGATGGATTTTTGAGATAGGGGATACCAGAATCGTGATCGCTCCAAGAAAACGGTATTGGGTCTGTTCTTAGCTTTCTAAAACATTTTTATCTTCATTCACAGATTTTAAACCAGAGCAGGTACGTAGGCAGAACAATGAAGTCTTTGATAAAACACAAAGCTGAGTACATTATCAGTGACTGTGAACTTAAGACAAGTCTTCACAACTTTGCTTTTGTCTGTAGCCTGACCTCGTCTGCCTTCACATTTTTCTTTAAAGTTTCCATTTTAGTAGCGTCAAGAACAGATAAGTTTTATAAGGGATCGTTTGAACTATAAAGTGGAAACAAGTTACGAGTATGACAAGATTGATGACCGTTTTGCACTGGATTTTGTTAGTTTTGTTAGTGGTTAAAATGAAAAATTTCCCTCTTATTAAAACCTTTTATTAGGTTCATCTGTATCTTTCTATATAACCCTGAAACCCCTAGAACTTGGCCCGTAACTCGACCATATCTTCTTTTAACTAGGAACTTCTCTTAGGAACCTTAAGAAACCTCCCATCCCCATGTTCAAGAAAATGTGAAAAGCTGGTTATTGCATAAGTGTTTTTATGACTAGACACTACAAAGTGAAAATTTAATTTGGGAAATCGGTGTCGTTGAATACATTAAAGTTTTTTTTACTTTGTAGTGTTGTTTTCGAAGTCAGTTGTTTTTTTTTTTTTTTTGGTGAAAGTTTTTATTGTTCACTTTTTAGTTATGGTATCTAGCCCACACTAATGCGTTCTAGACTAGGTCATCAATAGCAGTGATAGGAAGTATTAGAATAGGTACCTTCACGATAAACAAAGTGGAATAAATACGTATTATCGAAGCTAACGTAAAAAGTACAAAGCAAAGTCAATAAAATGTATACGGAAAAAAAAAAAAATTTTTTTAATCATTCCACAGTTGGCGGAGAAAGCAGTGGAAACAGACAAAAATACTATATTGGGGAATATAGAACCTCCTCCTTTTATGAAGACGGTAAAAAAAAGTAAAGGATAGAAGCAGAGCGGTCACAGTGGTTACAACAAAGTCAAGGGCTAGTAAGAACCACGTCACGCTGAAAGGAGAGCGGCCCCGACCCGCTTTCTACGTAGCGGAGGCAATATGGTTTCAGTCACTTTCAGTCCGACCGATCGATAGCATCCGAATGTCAGGGGAACTGTGAGATAAGGCATTCCATATTAAATCGTAATAACTATAGATAATGATGGTGCAAATACAGATAACTGATACGTTGAATGTTGATTAAAGTTTAGTATTTGATTTGGGATAAGTTTTATACCGGGTGACATTTTTTAACGTCTTGAAAAAAAATGGGGGTTTTAGGTGAACGGAGTAGAAGCCTTTGGCATAGAAATTTTCATTATTTTTATTTTTGAATAACATGTAATGAAATTGATCTAGCAATAAATACTACACATTTAAAGTAACATTTTCATACTAGAACAAAAAAAACAGAAAATTGGAGAAAAAAAAACAATTAAAATCTATCGAAACTCAAATCATACGCACCCTACTCAATGCGCGGCATGTATCAATGATTTCGTAGCGCGGTCCTACCCTTTGAAGCCGGCCGATAGGCGGCCTCATTGATCTTTCGCAGGCGCACGAGCCGCACATGCATCCCCGTCTGCTCGCGTCCCGCGCTCCTTTAGTCACCTGCGATAAATCTGAAGGCCTTCCTGCCTTCTATTCTAGTTACACAACACACCATATGAAGGTCGAGACGGTAAAAAATGTCATCCGGTATAATACTGATGATGGCCTTGAACACATTACCAACGTCAGAATATAAAGTAGCTGACAGGGTCACGGATCTGTTCGAAAGAGTTACCGTGGCCCTGGCATATAGGCAACTGAAGGAACACGGGTGGGTTCTCGTCAGTAAAAGCCACACGCCCTCCCGGTCCGCCCAGAGCGGGAGATGTCATTTGATGATTTCCCACCCAAAAAACCGGCCAAGTGCGAGTCGGACTCGCGCACGGAGGGTTCCGTACAAACTTGTAGGTATTAACGGTTTATGCATAAGGTTTATGTTTATGAAATTTTTATTTTTTTTATTTGAGTTGATTGAATGAAAGGTAAATTGCGGTTTACGATTTATGCGTATTAAAAAAAAAAACTACTTACTAGATCTCGTTCAAACCAATTTTCGGTGGAAGTTTACATGGTAATGTACATCATATATTTTTTTTAGTTTTATCGTTCTCTTATTTTAGAAGTTAGGGGGCACACACACACACACACACTTTTTTCCACTTTGGAAGTGTCTCTCGCGCAAACTATTCAGTTTAGAAAAAAATGACATTAGAAACCTCAATATCATTTTTGAAGACCTATCCACAGATACCCCACAAGTATGGGTTTGATGAAAAAAATCTTAATGCGGTTCACAGAATACATCTACTTACCAAGTTTCAACAGCATAGCTCTTATAGTTTCGGAAAAAAGTGGCTGTGACATACTCGGACGGACAGACAGATAGACAGACAGATCGACAGACAGACAGACATGACGAATCTATAAGGGTTCCGTTTTAGCCATTTGGCAACGGAACCCTAATAAAAAGGATATGAAGTTAAAAAATGTGACTAGCTTTAAGAGATGCAGCATTCATTAGTCTGAAGAAGCCTTAAATGTGGATGAATGGATGTAGGTGAAGACAAATAAAAGATGAATACGGGTCTGTGTGCAAAATGATACGGCAGGATTAATAGAAAAGGTTAAAAGCAGAACAAAATGTGGCGCCGGCCCCAAATAAATTTGAAAAAGGGGAAGAGAATGATGTTTGTTTGTAGGAAGTAATCTCTGGGACTTACAGTCGGATTTGAAAAATTCTTTGTTTTGCATTTGATAGCTAAATTCTTGAGGAAGCTTAAAAGCTATTTAACACCGCGCTTTGACTCTTAGGAGCCGAGCGAAATGAAAAAAAGTTGGAAAAAACAAACAAAGCAATAGCGCGGACGGGCGATGGGATACGATGTGACGGATCGGGGGTCAAAATTTCACGAGAATAAAATAGCGAGCCAAAACTGGTTTATAAAGAACATCTTAAAGCCGTTAAGGAACACACATATTCATTTCCCTTTTAAAAAAAAAATCCTTACGACGACGCAGATTCGTCGCCTTCCGTGTTACTGGATTTTGTGAATCCTTTTTGATTGATTCAATAAATTATTATATTTGCGTTTCGTGAGACAGGGTAAATTATTTAGTGATGGCACTCAAAGCCCTATATTCTGTTATAGTGAAATAAGGTTATATTATAATGGTAACTGAAAGCTGTAAAGTAGAATTTACATCGCATGGCATGAGTGTCAGCCATTTTGATTTGTATAGTCGACCGTATGTCTGTGGTAACTTTAAGCTTGTTTTGAATTGAGCACATCATTATCGACTTCAGCACCCTCGCAAACCGTGCAAACGACACCCTTGTTAAAAATTGCGAATATTTTCGTAGCAGCCATCTTAGATTTTGATTTTGGTCCAGCTACTGGCTTCAGATCCATCACAAACCATAAAACGAATACCCATGACATCAAAAATTTGTAGCCGCGATTTTGTATTTTCATTTAGACTTCTCTTACGGCTTTAGCACCCTCGGAAACTATAAAAACTATCGTATTCTCTCTCAGTCTCTTTCTAAGCAACGTTAAAGAACTTTGTTCCAAAAATGGAGTCTTATATTGTCCGCATCTCTAAAACTTCCATACAAATGACTAAATCTAAAACAATTTAAAACAGACAAAATTTAAAAATAGCTAAGTTACAAATGATTTATACTACGATTAAAGTGGTTGCTAACTTTTTGCCGCTTCTTCGCCCACGTCGTGAAGATGAAAGAACGAAATATCATTCAGACGCAGCTCTACCGTTTAGTTTGTATTGCTGATTATTTCTTTAGAACTTCTTACGTATTGGAAATAATGATACAAGATTTTTGGTAACAAGTTCTTCAACGATGCTTGCGGTAGGAGTAAAATTTTAGACATCGTCACGTAAAGAAACACCCATGCGACTTTTCTATTAAATATAATAGAAAGAGATACAGATCGAGAGAGAGTGATATAATTTTCATAGTTTTTGAGGGTGATGAAGCCATTAACGAGGTCAAAATCGTCATTCTCCTGCCCTTTTCCCAATTTGTATAGGATCGGCGCAACATGTATTTTCTTCCGCAGTTTTCTATTAGTCGTCATCTCGGTAGTCACCCCTTTTCTATCTATATCATCATTCACACAGTCCACCAATCGTTTCTTTGGTGTCCCCCCACTCTTATAGCCATCGAAATAGTTTTCGAAGAAAGGCGCTGATTTAGTTTAGTTTTTGTGTACCTACCCCACAATCTCTTAAGAGGTCAATTTATCTATTAATCCTAATGAAAAAATTCAACTATAATTACGTACAAAAAATCAACTGTCCCAATTAATTGTGTTTCCATAAATCGATAGCCATCGGCAATCGATCCGGCTAAAGCTATGTCCATCAGTGGACGTCTTTCAACTGAAATGATGATAATATCGACAAAATGTCGATTGCTTCAGGGCATGTACTAAAGGATAAACAAAAGTCAAGGTTGAATAGGTAAAACAGAGAAGTTCGTTGGACGCCGACCTTGTAAATGAATAATTAGTGTAAATCCCCAAAAGGAAGGAATAAACTTCATACCCGTGATAAAGTTGATCCCTCTATTACTTAGAGAAAATTTGAAAGGAATTTACTTAATAATCCTTATCCACTGTTAGATAATTCTCTACAGTACAGTGAGTTTCGTACAGTATTGTTATCCAACGAAGCGTCGCGCGCTTTACTTGTGGTTTCCAAATGTATAAACATGCTGTTAATGTAAGCGCAGAAGCTTCTGGCATCGCCCGTGACAATGCCATGATAATATGGCGGTGGAATTTCATCGTGCAATGGATTTTTTACGGCGAAGAGAATCCAACAGAGTGCATCGAAATGCGTCAAAAAACACTGTTCGAGTTTCAACTCTTAGCCCTAGGCAGTGAGCTGAAGATCTAGTGAGTGAAAAAACCGTGCATTTAAGATCTGTGCTACGTTGTCTTGAATCCTGCATTAATTTTCTAGTACCATAAAAAAGAGCTAACGAAACAGCTATTATTCAAACTTCAGCCATCCAATTTAGTCAGTTCAAAGCCGAACTGAACAGCTAGCTTTGATGTTTGAGCTTAACAACTGTTTGTCTGTTTATCAAAGTTTCTCGATTGGCAAATATTCGCCAATCCATCTATCCGGCACGGACTGTGTGATCTACGGAAAGGGAATATGGAATATTTGAGATTTTTACTGAAATGACAATGTTATTGCCATTCTGTAAGTTCTGTGGCTGATTGACGTGCACAAGGCATAGCCCATAACTATATAGATACTAATATTATAAACACCGCCGGCCGCCATGGCCCACGTACAATGGTCCACTCAAAGGACTAAGTGCGGAAACCAAATCCCCATAACATAGAACATAGAATATTATAAAGTTGAAGACTTTGTTTCTTTGGTTGAACACGCTAATCTCAGGAGCTAATGGTTCGAATTAAAAAATCATTTTAGTGTTGGTTAGCCTACTTATCGAGGAAGGCTATAGGCTATATAACATCACGCTAGATCTCTTAGGAGCTAAGCAAAAAGAAAAAAGTCACGAATACAAAAACCGCGATTCGATACGACGGGGGTGGTCCGCGTCAAATCTCTTCTCTAGGTTCTGCTAGTGACTAAGAAAGGACAAAGTTGTAAGACACAGTAAATTAAACTTTTAAAGAAAGTAACTATGTAGGGAGCATTGGTGGCCCAGTGATAACTACCACATTTTTTTTGGATGGGTAATCATCAAATGACGTCTCCCGCTCTTGGGCGGAGCGGGAGGGCGTGTTCCTCCTGTTGCCCATGTGCCAGGGTCACGGTATCTCTTTCGAACAATCTCGCGACCCTGGCAGGCATCGATCCTAGCAGACCCCTTCAGTTCTGCTGACACGTCTTTGAGGCGAGCACGAACGACCACGTCGAGTCAATCCAAGTATTTAATCACTTCACAAAACGGTGAAGGAAAACATGAGGAAACCAGCAGGTACTGGAACTAAAAATTCGAAGACATGTGACATCCACCAACCCGCACTGAACCCCCGTGGTGGATTAAGGCCTACTTCCCTCTCTCAGAGTAAGCCTGTCTCCCAGTAGTGGAAACGTTATAGGCTGATTATGCTGCTCCTGCCGATGCTGAACTGTGCAGACCATATCTGGTCTAATTGGATGAAGAACTACGTGATTTTAGCGTCTAAAAACTTAACCAAGCAGTGGGCTCAAAAAAACGAGGGGAAGTACTAAATTATAAATGTGAACGTTTGTATGTTTAGATGTTTGTTATTGAACGTTTGTATGTATAGAGTTTCTCGAGGGATAATTTTCGACATCGCAAGACGCTGGCAAAAGCTAGTCCAAAACAATAGCAAGAATCTAAATACAAATAAACTGACAAATAACCACCCAAGTAGCGTGGCTGTTTAAACCAATCCGCCACAGGCAGTTATCGCCCCAGTGAGCCAAAGTTTCAAATAGTTACTGTCGATGAACACACAAAATAAAGACGTAAAACGCGGTCTGGAGTACTCATTAAACTACAGTAAAACCGACGCAACGAATCAGTAAATCGAGGAGAAGAAATTTTGTTTCGAAGTCGATATTAAGACCCCACCTCGAAAATAGATGATAGTTGGATTGTTTCCCCCGCACGCGGGGAGTGGCGGACCTATCTTCATTGGTCGGCCGACACGTCATCGTCACAAACTTTAATGACTTATTTTACCAGTGGCCAAAAGTGGAACGAAGGAATTATCACTGACCGAAATTTAAAAACGTTACTTAGCATGGCCTTTCGCTAAGAATTATTCTTGTCACCGTCGCACAACTGTTTAAATAACAATGCAAGATAAAGACGACAACATATTAAAAAAAAATGGGCATGCCAAGTGACGTTAATTTGTCTCGGTCTTTGAAATTTTTGCGCATAGTAAACTATGGAGTAGACAACTAATACAAAATATTTAAAAACCTGAAACTTAAATTTTGATTAATGATATGCATGGGTAAAATTAATTGAAGTCGAATAATGGTTTCTTATAGAATTAGAGGTCCTGATTAACAGAAAAATAAACAAAAAATTCCATCACGTAAGGTTTTGTAGAAATCTTCATAAATGCTACCATAGTACAGATATGATAGGATAACAATTATTATTTTCGGAAGGGCTTGTGGCTAATTTAAAACAGCTGCACGAGTCGGTCATTCAGGTTAAGCTACGCTTGCCGCGGTTGGTCCGTGGATGGGTGACTATGTTTACAAACCACGTTAAGCCGTTGGTCCGCCTACCAGGGTCGCGAGATTAGTTCGAAAGAGGTACCGTGGCCCTGGCATATGGGCAACTGAAGGAACACGGGTGGGTTTTAGTCAGTAAAAGTCTGACACGCCCTTCCGCTGCATCCACAGCGGGAGACGTCATTTGATGATCTACCATCCAAAAAAAAAGCAGTTCGGCCCGACTATCTTTCGTAGATCTTAGACAGTCGTTACGGGTCGTCAAAAGTCTGACAACCAGTCTTACCAAGGGGTATCGTATTACCCAGTAACAAGGTTGTGGAAGTCAGATAGGCAGTCGCTCCATGTAAAATACCGGTACTCAACTACATCCAGTTGGACTGGAAGCCGACCCCAAAATAGTTGGGAAAAGGCTAGGCAGATAATGAACAATTATAATTTTCGACTGTTATTTTACTTGTTGGTAGTTTAAAAAAATATTTAGTAAATGTGATTGACCGTCGACTGATTGATTTCTCTATCGACAAAACCGAGCCACAGCTATTTACAGAACCAGAATTAAACAAATAAGTGCGTAAATTAGATCTTTCTAAAATTGCCGCAGAACTTTTAGGATCTCGACTCAAAGAAAAAAAAATTGGCTACGGGCACTACTTTTCTATATTATATAGAGAAATAGATGTAGAAAAAAAGCTTTTGTCCCAATTTTTGCTCAAGACGGTGATTCAGTTTTACTGTAAAGATATAAAACGGGCTAATGAAAATATTTAATGTCAAATATGACAAAGAAGCTTCAGTGACAAGCAAATAAGGTATTACAAGGATTTATAACAGTTTATTTTGTGAGTCAGGTTAATGCTAAACGTCATGAAAATCGAAACGTGTAAGTAGTAGTTTTGTTTCAAAAAGGTAAATTTTGCATACCTTTGTTATTTACGACATGAAATTAAAAATATCGAACTAATCTTCTAGAGGTATATAAATAAAATGGATGTTGGTATATAAGAGATTATAAACTCCAACTTCGTTTCACCGATCACCATACATTTGCGTGGTAAAATAATTACCCTCCTTTGAGCCGCAGTCAGTTATAAAACCTCACCTTTTTCACACTTGTAATGCTACTCTATTCCTTCGTTGTGCTCTTGTATTTATAGTGTCAGTACTTGACATATAGATATATTGTTGACGTACTTCAAACCTAAAAACTAATCATATATTTTAATTTATTTCTAAATGAACGATTATTATAAGTTTTTGGGATAAAACAGACGTTCTTCTCTAAATAAATAGGGTGTTAACTCAATATTACTTTACAAAGTGAGAATAGATTGTTGCTGTAATGCTTTAGTGAAGGTGGTGAATTCCTCTTGTTATCATCATCTTATTGGTATTGAATTCCTGCAAAATGAATTATTGCCCTGTGCAGGTACTCCTAACCTTGAAGTTACTGTTCAATTTTAGTTTTTGGTTCTTCCCATTTTCATACATAATCAAGGTCGTCACTAAATAGTAATAGAAAAAGAATGTTATATTATTCACAGTCACAAAAATAGACACATACGAGTATACAGTGTAAATATAAAGTTTTTGGAAAGCCAACATTTATTATATTAAATATTTACAGCAAAATACTTCACTACTACCTTTTTCTGAGGACATTAATATTTAAAAAACGTAATTTTGATCGCACCGATTTGTAAAAAAGTGACATAGATCCGTCGTCGATGAGCCCTACTGGGCGACTGATTTATGAACGAACGAGAGTGATGAGACTACTTATTATAGGCAAAAAAAGAGATGGCGATAATGTGTATGAGCCTGGAATAAAATAACGTATGTGCCAAAATGAATCGCCGTCTTTTATGAATGAAAAGTGTTATTAAAACGAAAACTGTTTTACAAAAACTTAGATAAGATTATTATCAATGTTTTAAAGTAAACTATGTTTAATAAATCTAACGCATTGCGCCTTGAGGCTAAAAAAATCATAAACATGGATAGAACGTTGCGATTTTTTTGTATCGAGAAAATTTTATCGTATCGTGTATTCCTTTTACAGGATACTAGATCATATAGTCAAAAATCATACACTTTAATATTAAGTTCGGCTATCGTACGGTAAGAAAGGTACACTTAAAAGAAAAAGCACGGTTTTCTCAATATGTCACCTTAACACGGACGTTATAAAAGCGCGGCGAGATTTTTTCGCGCTCTGGATTTTCAACTCTAAGTCTTGAACCGAGCAATGAAAATCCAACAGAGTGCAGTGGGAGTGAGTCTCAGCGCGTCGAAAAAACAGTGTTTTTTTTTTGGATGGGAAATCATCGAATGACGTCTCCCGCTCTAGGGTGGAGCGGAAGGGCGTGTCAGACTTTTACTGACTAAAACCCACCCGTGTTGCTTCAGTTGCCCATATGCCAGGGCCACGGTATCCCTTTCGAACGAATCTCACGACCCTGGTAGGACAGAGTTCAATTTTCATCTCTCGGCGCACTAGATCTTCGTGCGAGAAAATAGCCCGACGCGATTTTATAACGTCCGTGGGCTAACTCACTTCAGCCTGCGACTTCTTCCGCGTAAATCGTCTTGTTCTCCCGCCCATTGAGTCGCATCGCATCGCCCACCCTTAATATTACTTCGTTTTCGATTAGAGTTCTTTCTAAAGTTTTTTTTTTCTTGTTGCTTATAGTTTGTTGCTTACAGCGTTATAGTTTTTCCAATAATTGGGTTTTCAATTTTTTATTTTCGCGTGGTAGTTACAGAGAGTTAGCAAGTAAACACACTTTTCAGCTTTATTTTATTGTGAGTACCTATAGATTTCTTGGGCTGCATATAATACGTATGCGTTCGGTATTTACACTAAAACATTTATTTTGTAAACTCGAAGATATTTAAACAATCATATGACGTGGGTTTTAGAGAGCGAGTACTAAACGCCAGCAAGTTGTATATTAACTGATACAAACTGGATCTCGTGGATAAAAAATAAGAGCCGTACGGGTCGGTTGAAGGTTAAGCTACGCTTGCCACGGTCGATTC
The DNA here is from genome assembly GCA_947507805.1 of Aporophyla nigra. NCBI lineage: Eukaryota > Metazoa > Arthropoda > Insecta > Lepidoptera > Noctuidae > Aporophyla > Aporophyla nigra. Next base: position 13,575,616 of record OX382316.1, on the reverse strand, counting down.
GTGGATGGGCCATGGGCCCATTCATGACATATCGAGAATCCTCCGTGCCTCGGTAACCAAGTTTAACCATTGGTCCCAGCTGTTATTTGTACATCTTTGGCAGTCGTTACGGGTAGTAAGAAGATGGAAAGTGACAACCAGTCTTACCAAGCGGTATCGTATTACTCAGTTACTGGGTTGTGGGGGTTGGATTCAGTCGCTCCATGTCACTACAATGCTGGTATTCAGGTAACCGTAAACCAAAATAATTGGAAAAAGGCTAAGCAGATAAATTTAACTGAAGACCTTGTGAAGGCCGCTGGAATCCGCTGGATGCAGGAAGAACAAAACCGGTATTAGTGGCGGAGCTTAGCCTATGTCCAGCAGTAGACGTCTTTATTGAGAGCTGGATACATATGCGTCATCTGTCCACTCTTTCATTATGCTTTGACGCAAAAAAATCCGTAGTAAACTTACCCACAAAAATCATCGTCTTCAGTTCATACATCAAGTTCAACCAATTTCATGAGCAGTTTCAGCAAATCACACACAATATAAAAGGTATGCAAGATGAGTTTATACCACGCGCGTTTTAAGTCTATGTAGTAGTAACAGATCACTATAGCGAACAGACAAGCTGCGCAGTAGCATAGTATCTTCCGATTTTCACTTATGACCATCTGAAACGCCGGTACTGAGTTCAAGATGTAAGCGTTGTACGAATTTGAACCTTGTCGGACCTTTCGATTTAGATTTGGTTTTGAAGATCCCTTGTTTTAGTGGTTGTGGTTTTGTTAGGACCAAATTTGCATGAAAGTGTCAGCTTGACAAGCAAACATTTTTGGACATCTTGGATCGGCCTTGAAGGAGCATTAATGTGAATAATGTGATGTTTTCTTTACAGAAATACTGAATGGAGGAAAAATATGTGTCGGATAAAAGGAATAAATATTTAAACAATGTTACTTTGATGTGCTGCGTGTTTGGGCAAGGTTAGGGCTGTTAGGTGCCACCTGTTGCCAAACGTAACCCACTTTTTATAGGCACTTGTAGCTTCTTATAGCGTCGGAACGAGCCAGCATTTAGGTGCGTTTTATTTGGGCAATAAAATATTCAAGATCTAAAGATATGGGCTATAGCGAAAGAACAGTTTTGTGACAGGAAAAACTAGAAATTCGGACAGAAGGGGAAGTGTTTTGAAATCAAGGACGTTATTAGAGAGACAATTAAAATCTTTAACACAGGAAATCTAGCAACATACCCATACCAAACAAAACCGTACAAAAACAATGAAAAATGAACTCCTGAAGGTAACATTTCAATCACAGCACTAAATGAGTCCACAGCCACAAATGAACATATAAAACAGGGGTCTCCAAAACCCAACCACGAGAATTTTAAGATTTTTTTGAAAAGGTTAACGTGAAACCGGCCATCAGTTAACGTATATTATCTTGAACTAGCGGTAACACCTAACGCTGAACGAGATAAAGCCAATCAATATGTGGGCATGACTGGGTGCGTATAAAGCTTAATCAAGCGTCAGGTAGGGCCGTAAGGTTATATATAGGGGAGCCTTTGGAGATATTTCTGCTTTTTTGCTAGCCAAGTGACCTGGATTTGTATTCTCTTGGCCGTGTAATCCTGTTTCAGGGTTGCTGGGTGCGGTCGGGAGAATGTATGGGTATTATCTTTATTTTCCGCTTGGTAAATATTGGGTGTAAAGATGTTTGAGCCCTTATTTAAGCTAAGATAGAGACATTGTTTGAAATGGAATTCGTAGACGTAAAAATTTCAGAAATGTTTTCACAGAACTTTCATATTTCTGGTTTAAAAGTTAGAAAAGCAGCTTTTTTGACAGTTTTGAACACATTTTCATCGGTAAAATCACAGTTAGAGATACCACTGAATTAGTCTAACAACACACACTTTTCACTGGACAATGAGCACATGAAACGCAAGTATCAACCGTCTCCCTACAAAGGATAAGTAAAAATATCAATGTTTGTTTCTCTGTACAATGATTGACGTATAGTGGGACCTTGTTAGAACTACTAAAAGTGTTTATTTTGCTTCGTCTGTGCATTTTCAGCGGCAATGTTGATAGTGTTTTGAGTCGGGGAGATAGTCTGTTGAAGTGTATCGTTTCCTAGAAAAATGTAAATGAAATTTTGTGGTTTATGCATTTTTTTATTTAGAAATAGAAATTATTGAGAAGTTTTAAGGGGAATTTGTTTCGATTTTTTGTCGTTTCTCGAATATATTTCGATAATTTAGACAGCATCGTCATAAAATTGTTTTTTCCTTGTTTATATATTAGTGACATTTCCTCCAATATTTTTGCATGCATATTATTATTTTGTAAATAGGAGAAGAATGTTTAAATTAGACGACAGAATTAGCAACGCTTCACACGTTATTTAACAGAAATATTTGGCTAATAAAGGCTATTTAGTTTTACAAGCTACCTACGACATACCTTAGTCACGTATCCTAAACAAAGAAACGGGATAAAAAACATAACATCGCGCCTGAATTCCCCAAAGGTTTATGCAGAGGTGTATCTACAGTACACCCACGTTTTGTCAGTCATTGGTTCATCAGTTTTGTCATTAAGTCCCATGTAATAGGGGGCGAGACTATTATCATCAAGCGGGCACAAATCCAAACTCTGGATTGCTACTGAGAAATTCCAGAAAGAAAAACCAGAGGGGTAATTGCGGAACTTTTTATCGGTAGGAATTGGTTTAATATTCATAGTTAAACAACATTCATTGCGTTATTTACGTTGCTGAGCCGACAATTTATTCGAACAAATGACGCAATGGTTTAGAAATAATCTTCAATCCCATTCAGATTCTGATAAATTGTGCGTTTCGCAATTAGGGTGCCGGTAACTAAAAACAATTTACATGTCAGGTAGATACTTAATATTAATTTAGTCTTTTTTTTTAGCTATGTTTTTCTACTCCTACGAAAATCACCGAAATCAAGAAACGCTGTCGTACCTATACCTACATAAAATACCCTCATCATCTACAATACTGAACTCTAAAAACCCAGACTCAATAAACTACTATTTTACCTTACCTTTTTCAAAATCTTAATCCATGCACCTAAATCAAGATATTATGTCTTCCATATACCTATATCAAATATAATCTACATTATTAAACTGTAAAAACCCAGACCGAAATTCATTAATCCGAAGTGGGTACCTACGCAGCTCAAGTAAAGAAGACGAAATGTCACCCATAAAACATAACAGAGACATAACATTTCATTTACGGGCACTATCTCTGAGTCTACAGAACGGAGGGCGTGTAGCTACATAAATATATGCCCTCCGTTCTGTACACTCAGAGATAGTCATAACTTCCATTAAATTAATCTTGAAGTACGTACTTCAATATTAATTTAATGGAAGACTTCATGAAATGGAGTTATTATTATTTATAGGCAACTTCTGGGGTTGCTAGTTCCATCGTAGACTTCATCCATCGCTTTACACTAGGCGAGATCGAGGTTTAAGAGCAGGACAATTTTGTAATAGTAGGTATCAAAAAACCGGCCAAGTGCGAGTCGGACTCGCGCACCGAGGGTTCCGTACAAACCTGCAGGTATTCACGGTTTATGTTTATGAAATTAAAAGTTTTTTTTTAAATTTTTATATTTGAGTTGACTGAATGAAAGTTAAATTGTGGTTTACGATTTATGACGTATTAAAAAAAACTACTAACTAGATCTCGTTCAAACCAATTTTCGGTGACAGTTTACATGGTAAAGTACATCATATACCTATTTTTTTTAGTTTTATCATTCCCTTATTTTAGAAGTTACGCGGGGGGGACACACTTTTTACCACTTTGGAAGTGTCTCTCGCGCAAACTATTCAGTTTAGAAAAAAATGATATTAGAAACCTCAATATCATTTTTGAAGACCTATCCATAGATACCCCACACGAATGGGATGAAAAAATGTTTTTTGAGTTTCAGTTCCATGTATGGGGAACCCCAAATATTATTGTTTTTTTTTTTCTATTTTTGTGTGAAAATCCTAATGCGGTTCACAGAATACATCTACTTACCAAGTTTCAACAGCATAGCTCCTATAGATTCGGAAAAAAGTGGCTGTGACATACTCGGACAGACAGACAGACAGACATGACGAATCTATAAGGGTTCCGTTTTTTGCCATTTGACAACGGAACCCTAATTAAAAATCAATAAGTTAAAGTTAATTAGTTTAAGTTTTTTGATTTTTATATATTTCAGTCTATTCGATTCCCAGTTCAGGCAAAGTGTTACTGAGTTTTTCCAATAGGAATTTCTTAGTAACAGCCCGGGGTTTGGAAGTGGTGGTGTGATACCCTAAGCCTCGGATGGCATGTTAAGCCGTTGGTCCTACGCCTGATCTCTCTCCGGTGGTGTCGGATTGCCGTCATTTCGGACTATAAGAGTGAGGGAAGAGTAAGTGCCCCTGTATCTGCGCACACTCTTGTGCAATATAATATCTCTCGCGTCGATTGCAAGTCTCCGTTGAGATTGACCGCCATGGCCGAAAAATGGAGGACTATATTTCAGTCTATTAAGTTATTGAGGACGTATACTTTGCCAACGTCTTCGTCCGCACTATATTCCCTATCCTATAGAAATGTTGAAAAATCGATAGAACCTTGTTACTGCCTAACCAGCTGTTATTTTACTTAGCCACAAGCTCCTCACTATAGAACGAAACAGTGATTTGGCAAAAAAAAAAACATATCATTGAACCGCTTTTTATCATTAAAAGGAATGACCAGCAAAGTAAGAAATAGGTTCAAACCATGACCCAAAACAGAAGATAAACAAAATATTTCCTTTCAATCCTTATAACGAATGTCTACAATGTTATCCCGTATAAAACAAGCATGCGTATAAACGAACAATATCCTCAAGATATATAGGATAATCTAAAGCTCAGTAAGTATATTCCAGCCCAATATTTCAGGGGATAAAGTCAAGAAACTTATTCACATTTCTAGTCCTACTAATATTATAAATGTGAAAGTTCGTGTGTTTAGATTTTTGTTATTCAATCACGCAAAAACGGTGGATCTCGAACGGACTTGGATAAAAATTGGTGTAAAGATAGTTTATAACCGGGATTACCTGTTCCGACATCCCATTTCTTCCCGTGGGTGTCGTAAAAGGCGATAAGGGACTTACTAGAGAACAGGCAGCAGCGTTCTCTATGGATTTTATCACCATACTGCGATACCTGCCCAGCGTGGCGATTATGGCAAACCCCCCCAAATAGGGGGAGGCCTACGTCCAACAGTGGACGTTTTTCGGCTGAAATGGTGATGATGATGATGAACCTGGATTAACACACAGGATACTTTCATCCCAGTAGTACGTTGCCTTGGGATAATTTCCGTAGTCTACGAGGGCGAAGCCGCTGGCATAAAGCTAGTAAAGTAATACCTATTACGGTAGCCATTTTGAGTCCATCTGTAGTCGACGTGGAGAGCACTCCATCTCGTCTTAGTAAGCTATTGTTACCGTTGGCGTTTTAGGCAAGAAAAACCTTTAGAATGTAACAGTATTTTTCTTGGCAGTTCACAAAAGGAATTCTAATCTTGCGAGGTAATTTTACAATGGAATTTTCTGAGAGTTTACTTTCGTCGGTTTCTATCTTTATTGTGTAGAACTCCTATTGAATAATCTTCTTGCCAAGAAGTCAGAATTTGAATTAGGAAGACTAACAAGATTATCTTTACAAAGTATAAAACAAAGTCGCTTTCGGCTTAGAACTTTTAAACTGCGCAACGGATTTTAATGCGGTTTTTCATCAATAGACAGCGTGATTCAAGGGGTCCACCCTTTATGGCAGAATTTTTTCTGTCATAATATTATTTTGCATAACAGCGGATAGCATAAACTTCATTCCGCAGAAAATCGATTGGCATTCACTCATTTATCATACATTCACAACGCGTAATTTTATAAGTCAGAATCATCTTTACGCATAAATTTTAGATCCATAATAATGAAAAAGGAGAACCACCATATCGCAGAAAGTTCGCAGTCAGAATCGTCTCTTGGCATTATTTCATATCGATAGTCATTAAAAGGCAGAACTATCATATCTCAGAAACTTTACAGTTAGAATCATCTTTTGGCATACATTTCATATCCATAATAATTTAAACGCCCATCTATTACATTACAGAAAAATCAAAGTAAGCGCGCCGCATGCATACATGCAAACAAGCATACACCATGCATGCAGCATGCAAGCAAGCATGCAGCATGCAAGCAAGCATGCAGTATGCAAGTAAACATGCAGCATGCAAGCAAGCATGCAGTATGCAAGCAAGCATGCAGCATGCAAGCAAGCTCACAGCATGCAGGCGAGCATGCAACATGCAGCATGCAAGCTTTCTGTCACGACTCCGGCGCTGCGTGGCTCCGGCGGTCCCACGCGAGCTCATCGTCGCAGATGGTTTTACGCTCACCGCCGCAGCTTCGGCTTGCTGGCCGGCTTCGCCGCCCAGCCTCAGCCACGGCGGCGCGCGTCAAAATCACCTGCTCCTCAGCTCGCGGGCCGCCTCGCCTGTCCGCGCCTACGCGGGCTTAAATTACACTCTAGGGTTAGGGCAGACAAGACTACGTGGAGTCGGTCTGTAGCGATTCGTTTCAGAGATACTATTTTAATTTTAATTTAAGGTTAAAATGCAATTTTATAGAAATGACAATATGCCTAACAAAATTATTCTAAATGAAATTCTGCCATCTTCATATTATGCCAAGTGAAATTGTACCAAATAATCGTCGCTCTAAATAAATGTTATGCTAAACGAAATTCTGCGGAATTTTAAGTCTGCCAAAGATGATTATGCTTAATAAAATTCTGCCATCTTAAAAGTATGCCAGCATGAAGTCGGACATTTAAACATTCGGCCAAACAATGATTATGCAAAACATTTTTTATGCCTTACAAATATTCGTTTAAAAAAAATTATGCTAAGTGTGTTATGCCAAATAAAATTCGGAGCATCAAGTTTCTGCCAGATGGAGGGAACCCTGATTCAAGACGAAGGTACTTCGGAAGTCGATGTCTTTGGTTTAGAATTTTCAGTTTTTCCAACCGACTACCGAAATTAAGTTATTTTTCACGTTGTAGTGTTTTTTTGGAATACGATTGCTGAAAAAAATATTGTATTTTTCACATTTTAGTAATGGGGTATTCCCCACATAAATTCATATGCCTTTACTTGCTTAGTAAATAACAGTTACAGGAAATTATTATAAAATCATCAACATGAACTAAGCTGAAAAAAAACCGGCCAAGTGCGAGTCGGACTCGCGCACCGAGGGTTCCGTACAAACCTGCAGGTATTCATGGTTTATGCATAAGGTTTATGTTTATGAAATTAAATGGTTTTTTTTAAATTTTTATATTTGAGTTGACTGAATGAAAGGTAAATTGTGGTTTACGATTTATGACGTATTAAAAAAAAAACTACTTACTAGATCTCGTTCAAACCAATTTTCGGTGGAAGTTTACATGGTAATGTACATCATATATTTTTTTTTTAGTTTTATCATTCCCTTATTTTAGAAGTTACGGGGGGGGGGGGGGGACACACATTTTACCACTTTGGAAGTGTCTCTCGCGTAAACTATTCAGAAAAAAATGACATTAGAAACCTCAATATGATTTTTGAAGACCTATCCATAAATACCCCACACGTAAGGGTTTGATGAAAAAAAAAAAAAATTGAGTTTCAGTTTTATGTATGGGGAACCCCAAATATTATTGTTTTTTTTCTATTTTTGTGCGAAAATCTTAATTCACTAAAAGGTTCACTGAATACATCTACTTACCAAGTTTCAATAGCATAGCTCTTATAGTTTCGGAAAAATGTGGCTGTGACATACTCGGACAGACAGGCGGACAGACAGGCAGACAGACAGACAGACAGACAGACATGACGAATCTATAAGGGTTCCGTTTTTTGCCATTTGGCAACGGAACCCTAAAAATACGTATTCTTGGAGCAAAGTGAATAAATGAATTAAAGACTTTATCAAATGTAGGTGGGACCAAGTCGATAAGTATACTGTTTCATTGGTATAGTGGTGGCAAGCGCTACATGAGGTCCTGGGTTCGATTCCAAGGTCGGGCTAAGTGTTATTGGGTTTTTCTGTATAGAATTGCGCAGTAGCATCCCGGAGTTGGGAATTGTGCCCAGTTGATGAGAATAAGCTCGCTCCGTATATACGTCGGACTTCATCGTCATGGGACAACATAACTGCCGAAATATGCTTTTGCTGCAGGTACACGGCTGCCTAACCCTTCGTCCATAGTTTTCCAATAAAGCCTTCCAAATATAGTTAGTTATATTGGTGTACAAGTTAATTAAAAACACAATTAAACATGCCCAAGATCTTGTCTAAGTCACGTCTGCCCGTCCGTCCGTAAGGCACCTGATCCCTTGGGGTTGTTACCGCTAAATTGGACCTCCGATATAGTTTCAGATGTTTGGAGAGCACTATTACGGAGACCTGTACCCTAATTGCGTTACACACTATTAATCAGAATCTGAATCATTTTGAAGCTTATTGCTAATCCATTCTTTCATATGTTCGAAAAAATTTATTGCTTAGCAACGTAAACAACGCCATGAATGTTGCGGAACTATCAAAAAGAAACCGATTCCTACTAATAGTGTAGTACGCAATTACCCCTCTGTATTTACCCCTCGGAATTTAATTTCCTCGGAAAGCACGAGCCAGCCCCAGCTGTCAATTATAGATCTTTGACAGTCGTTACGGGACGTCAGAAGTCCGAACGTCTGACCACCAGTCTTACCAAGGCGTAATATTACCTAGTTACTGGGTTGCGGAGATCAGATATGCAGTCGCTTTATGTAAAACTCGCTTTTGCCAGCGGCTTCGCCCGCGTATTATATGTATAAACCTTCCTCTTGAATTACTCAATCTATTAAAAAAAAAACCGCATCAAAATCCGTTGCGTAGTTTTAAAGATCTAAGCATTCATAGGGACAGACAGAGGGGAGCGACTTTGTTTTAGTAATGTTACTGAAACTAGCTGCATCCGGTAAGGCTGGAAGCAGTCCCCAACATACTTGGGAAAAGGCTAGACAGATGATGATGACTTGTATTGGAATTTCCTGGAACGCGGTAAAAGCATAACATTAAATCATGCCTGTTTCCCCAAATGGTTAGTCAGAGGTGTAAAACAGTTCAAGCCGTAGTAAAATAAGCTAGCTATGTTCCGGACATAAGTTCTACCGCTAATTTGCCATTCGCGGACAAGCATACTTAATTATAGTAATACTAGCTTTTGCTCCACGACTTCGACCGCGTCAAATTTCGTGGTTACCGGACCAGCCCCGTCGTCGCATCGAATCGCGTACCAGTGTGAGGTCTTTGTATTCTTTTTTCATTTTTCCTCGGCTACTAAGGGTGTTAGAGTGATGCTATATGGTCTATTGGCCTTCTTCAGTAAAAAGGGATTTCCAATAGTAAACGATTTTTTCTATTTGAACCAGTTGTTCTTGAGATAAGCGCGTTCAACCACACAAACAAACAAACTTTTCAATATTAGTATAGATACAAACAAACAAGATTGCTTCTAAAAACACTACATAAACTTACAATAGTATCATTGCATTGGATAAAGTGTCTTCCCATCCGGAAAACAAAAGTGCAATTTCCACGTTAGCTCACGCCAAAATCACAAAATACTCGTTCGAAAATGTGGCTCCTAGACAAAACAACGAAAGATATTTATCCACAATTTCACTTAACAAAAGCCACTGACCAAAACTAACAAGCTAACTAATAATAACAGAAAGTCTCCGAAACGTTAAACGTGACTAGAACATAAATAAGTCCAATTAGATGAAATAATAAAGAGTGATGGATGCGGTACAAAATGGCTGCTAAATCTTCGTGATGTGTTGCTTAAATTATTTATTATTGAGAGATTTTGCTTTGAAGAAACGCGAAAAACGATGTGATTTTTGCCCGACTGCCTCAGAAGGGAGGAATATTGGGGTAACACCCTCTATATTAATATTATAAATGCGCTGTCTGTGAAATTTGGTACGGGGTAAGTTTGAACCCCAAGAAAGGATACAGGCTTTTTATTCCGCGACTTGTCTGCGTCCGCGATAACCAACATTTACGCAGAAGTTGCGGGCAAAAGCTAGTACCCCATAAAGATACATCACCATTCTCCCGCCCACATCAATTTTTTTTGGGGTCGACGCAACATTTCCCTTTCTTTATACATTTCTATTAAAAGTCGGTATGTGGATGGGTGATTTATTACATACCGAGACCCGTGCATAAAGCACGTTACTGGGGAATCGCCAGTAATGATTATAATTCTTTAAAACCATATCTGTTACGGTTGCGAATCATATTTAAATCAACATACAACTTGATACTGACCTGCAAATAGCAAATACGTAAGAAAAAATATTTTTCGTGGGCTCCTTTGGCGCATCCTCTCCATTAGTCCAGGCTGTCATTCGTGATTCTTTGACAGTTAGGGAAGTCAGAAGCCCGAAAGTCTGGAAACCAGTCCTACCAAAAAGTATGGTATTACATACCCTTTTAGATATCGTAATCATGAGTATCAGGTAGGCGCTCCAGGTAGAATACTGGTATTCAGCTACATTCGATTTGACTGGAACCAGATACTGAGTTCTGTACAAAGTGTAGCAGAATAAACACAAGTCCTTAAAATTGTTTGTTCATAACTGAATAGGTAACTATTTTTAATCTGGGTAATTTTCCAAGTTTATATATTGTATTTTGCCATACCTACCGCCAATTAAGCAAAAGAAAATTCAATCTTATTTCAATTTGAAATGCATTATGTAATGCTAAGAACAACACAATTTTCATAATAATAACAGATGGTCTTAAAAAAATTAATTTTTTGTCGTTGTATTATGCTTTTAACTCAATACTCTAATTGGGGTGCATGAGGTCTTGAGTTAATTATGTTATATGTCGTATAAAGGCTCGCACAGGCGCGACGTGAATCTTGTAGATGTAGATAGATCAACGAATTCTGTAAATGTCACAGAAATTGTTCTTCGAGAATCGCGTCCGGCGGGACGGACGGACCGGTGGGTGTGAGTCTGAGGAAGCCTTAAGTTGTCATCTTGGTAGCCGCCCCTTTAGCTAAATATTTTTTGACACAGTACGTCCATCGTCTTCAAACACTCATATAGTAACTACTATATTACATACAAGTACCGAGCAATGACAAACTGGAGTAATATCCAGAGCAACGTTTACAGTATTCTGTCGGCGTAAATAATGCGGGCATAGTAACATGTTTTACAATGCTTGGAATATGAAACACATAACTTTCATTCAAAGAATTTTTTGTTGCTAAACTAAGTACACCTAGAATATTCACGCAGTATTCTGGATGTAAAAAGACAGGACAGAATTTGGAAAATCACGCTGCGTTTCAAAACGGGTATAACAGACGTAGGCAAAAAGGCTACCAGGCTCAAATGGGATTGGGCCGGTCACATCAGTCGTATGCAAGATGACCGCTGGGCAAAGGTCTGTATATATACACAATGGGTGCCTGAAGATGGACGACGCCAAAGGTCGGCCCAAAAAGCGGTGGCGAGACGACCAAGATGCATACCGCGACGACTGGTTTGTGGTGGCGCGGGACAAGAGTTCCTGGAAGAAATTGAGACCTTTGCCCAGCAGTGGGACAGAATTGATTTAAAAAAATACAGAACATTATGAACGAAATGTTTTAAATGCCTCGTTGACTTAGTGTTCGATCCCCAGTAGGGTAATTTCTACTGTTAGTGTGTTACGACACTAACAGTAGCAATGGCTTTCATTTCGACAGTTTAACAACATTCATTGCGTTATTTACGTTGTTAAGCAAACAAAGGACATCATTTCGTATCCATAAAATTAAATTGAGAAAACTTTTTTCTCATGGGAAATGATATTTTTGAACATTTTTAAATTCTACATCGAAAGTCAATATATCCTACATGGGCAACCTTATGAAACGTCAGAAGCTAGATGCACGGCTCCAATTTGTTGATTCCTATAGAGAAGAGCCGGCAAGAAACTCCATGGTTACTTTTTTTTAAATAATTGGTTTTTACAATGGTTTCAAATGACAGTGCTAATAGGTATGGGAGGAAATTGTAGGCCTGTCAACAAGTACTCTAACTATAATAGAAAACGGTCTACAATCTATAGTCGACAAGACCTACAACGTTCCACGTTCTCACATTCGAAAAATATACAAGAATCTACATAAATGAAATACTAGATACATACAATTTAAAAACCTATATAAATTAAATGACATGATTTCCATGACAACGTCAGTGGTTGTCATGCCAATCAAGTCTTACGCGACGTCCTGCGTGAGCGATCTAGACGCGAACGCGAAGCGGCGCGGCGCGGCGCGAAAACAACAAACAGTCGAAACCTATTGAAGTGTCCTACGTGCCCAAACGCACATGCGTGCGGTGCGGAGCGGCGCGAAACGAAGCGAACGCGATCAGTTGGCTTGATATTTTCGCGCGAACTGGATGCGGTGCCGTCGTATTTTTTTTTTTTTGGTTATAATTTCGGATTTATAGAAATTTTAATTAATGCTATCCAAGAACGTCCTATATTATAGGATAAAAGGAATATAAAATATCACAACCGGTTATTATTATACCGCGAATGGGAGGATTGGGCCAAATTAACTGGGACTTTATATGTATATGAAGGCAGAGGGTCATATTGTAAAATAAAAGAGGTTCTTTCAATATTAAGGAATTATTTAATCAATAGACCTTACACGAAACTGCACTTAATCAGTTTTTCATTATTATTAATTTAACACCTTATTAAAATAGCCATGACACCCAGTAATACAGTTACAGCATTACGGTTCATACAAAAGAGTATCAATGTACAGTGAGGCAGAGTTACAATAGTTGAGAGCAATACAACCTGTGCACCGGGCCACGCCTGAACTTAGAATGCCGTTTCGCCGCCGTGCGGCGTCTTTTATACGAAAGTATTGGAGGTGGGGCAACGACGTAGCACGCTACGACGTAGCGCGCTCTAACTCCGCCCACCAGCAATGAGGTGGGAGAATGGCGTAGCGTGCTACGACGCTACGGCATTATCGCGTAGCCCAATGCACGTGCTGCTTACAATGTGACGCCGACACGGCCATACTGACGTGCGGACGTCCTCGTACGCTCAGCTGACAATGTCACATCTAGAACTTGAAAAACTGATTAAGTACCGTTTGGTCATCCTGATTGTTTCTGGTCCGGTCTACTTAGACCCTTCAGATATTTAACCACTTGGTCCAGTCTATTATGACTCTTCAAGGGTTATCTCTTGGTCCGGTCAATTTCTGACCCTACAAGATCAGCCTCCTGGTCCGGCAATTGTTTTGCCCTTCAGGTGTATCCCTTCAGTTAAACTGGAGCGGATCTAGCTAGGCCGAACAAGTATCGTTCCTTTAGCTTAATTAACAAATAGCTCAATACTTTGGTTGATTTACAAGTGCTTCTGTTACAATATTAACTGATTCAGGGCCAATAGATTCTACTGAAACAGCACGTTAACCACAGTTTCTACAACTTGCATTATTATAAGAACTGGTAGATATAGTGTCACTTTTGGCAGACATGGTATCATTATTGGCAGAGATATTACCACTATTAGGAGACTGAATATCATCATTGTTAATCTGTTCCCTACTCTCGTGGACAAGAACATCTATGTTATTCTTCGCCGACACGTCATCCTCATCATAACATTCTGCGAATTCCAGAAAGAATGACTGACCACGGGGTACTTCTTGTAAGATTTGTGAGAGTATTTGTAGACTATTCTTTCCATTAATGTGTTTTAATTCGTACCTATCATTTTCTTCCAAAATAGCGGTGATTTTAAAAGGGCCTTTATATTTACGGTCCTGTTTCATTTGGTTTCTTTCTTCGAATTTAACAAAGGCAAAATCACGTACTGAAAAGCATTTTACCATAGCTTTATCCTTGTTAAATGATAAATGACTTTATTTTTGCAAGTAGGTTTGTACAAACACTTTTACACGTCAATCATATTTTTTTTTTTTAACTAGATGTGGTCGGTGTTTCCTATCTGACTACTTTGAGAAGAAAGGCCGAAACAAACTCAGAGCTCACAGTCTCTTTCAAAGTCCAGACATAATCTTGGTCACATCATTTGTGAAGACCATGTGGATTGGTGTCTGAAGTGGTCTTTTAAGGAAAGAACCACTCAGATTGAGTGGACCTGTGCCTTTCAGTGCACGCATTTTCAGTAAATTGACCTGTGTCGTATTGGGCCAGCTTTTTTATACAAGCAGAAGAATTGGATCGAATGGTTTTGACGTTTAAACTATATTGAATGAACTCTAATGAACCCTTAATATCAAATATTAATTCCAAAGGTGTGAACCCTGTTACTCTATAACGAGTACTATTGAGACTTAATTGGATATCACCTACATGATCTTACCATAAGCTATCCGAATCTATAGTGAGCATACGTTTTTAAGGTCCTCATGACGTGCTTGACCTGACTATTGGCCAGACGAACCAATGGATATTAAATGTAAATCGATACGATTTTCTTTACAAAAATTCTTAAATTCAGTATTGTCATTATGATCTACCACGATCTGCAACTATGTTTTTTTTTTTTTTTTTTTAGCAGCGCCAAACGAGTTCACTGTATATTTTTTTTTGTGATTTTTAGTGTTAAGGTATGTTCTAACACGACAATTTTTTTTAGATATCAATTATCACGGAAAAATACTCCTTGCGCTCGCTTTTTAACACACTTTTTCCTGTGACTTTGCCAGTTAAATCTAAATGCCATGGAACGGCCAATTTAGGGATTGGATATTGACCGATCTACTGGGACCCGGGGACCTCTGGAAGCCTTACAAGCGATGCACGAATTTACAAACGTTTTAACAAGTTTTCACATATTTTAGCTGGTTATGAGTAAAAGATGTGTCAGCATGATTACGTGAAAGGAAGTCTACATGTGCCATATTTTTTCCCTTTTTACAGATGATATCAAAGACATATGACTGCAAAATTGTCCAACTATGTACTCTAAGGGTTAGGTCCTTTTTGTACTGAGAGGCCTTTAAGGCGTTACAGTCAATAAAAACCGTAAATTTACGCCCATATAGGTTATATCGAAAATATGTGGCTAGACCATATAAATTGTTGGTACTGAGCAGCAGTGCTTGGAGGAGGAATATTTTTTAGAGATTCAGTCTTATAGGGATTTGGTCTAATTTCTCCAGGAGATATTCCGAAACCCAGATATTCAATTTTTGGGTTTATACATGAACATTTTTTTAAGTTAGAACAAAATCCAGCTTTAGACAATTTATCTAGCTATCTATTTAAACGAGACAACCAACGAATGAACAGTCTCTGATGTAGAAAGTACGTCATCCATGTAGATCAGTATTTCATAATCATTTAGAGGTTTAAGTCCAGTATTCATAGCTCTTTGAAAAACCTGTGAAGCATTTCATAAACCAAATGGCATAGTGAGGTACTCAGACTGACCCAAAGGTGTAACAAAGGCAGTTTTCTCTATAGACTCCTTATGGACGCAAATTTGGTGATCGATTCGATCAGTAACTAGTAGTAAAGGATAGCTGTCTGGTCGAGTATTGCTATTGAGTTCCCGGTAATCAACGCACATACGATCGGTACCGACCTTTTTTTTATTAATAATGTAGGACTCGCGAAAGGCGAAGAACTTTCACGAATTATGTTAGCATCTAGTAATTCTTGTACTTTGTCATTAACGATTCATAACTCGAGATATGAGGAGTATTTAGTGAGTATTTCAATCAAAACTTCATTTTCTTTACCGGTAAGATCTGTGTCAATAGAATTAATGTCAAGAGGCATTTCTAATGTAGAGCTAAGATTTCCTTTTTTTTTTTAAGTTAAGGCAGCTTTATTATCCACAACGGATATTGCTAGCCCTAAAATGTCGTGACCTAATAATACGTTTTCATTGAAACATTCGTCAGACAATACTTGATATGTAACGTCGAGAAGAAAGTTTTGTACCAAGGTTGGGCATTGTATTTGGATTGAGCAATTAAAATTATTACAATCAATCCCCTTTAAAAGTTCATGAAACTTTTCACCAGTAAGAAGACCACAGTCTTCATGAAGATACACTCAGACCCAGAGTTAAATATGAAAGGAATTGCATACCACATTTCCAAAACACCACGCGCTGCTCTGCACACAGGTTCACTTGTTTGCTGGTGTTGCTAGGTGTGGGGATCTCTTTTCTTCTTCCAGCGTTTAAGGCAAGTGGTGACCACGTAGCTAGCCTCACCACATTTGAAGCAGGTTATTCCAGAGTTCGTCTGTGGAGTTTTTGCTAAAACAGGTACCTTTTGAAGCAACGTGCCGACATTCCTGCCCTCGTTGACCGACCTTTCCGCAGAAATTGCAGTTTCCCCGAAATTGAGTTGATGGTTGGAAGTCGAGTTGGTTGTTTGGTTGATGGATTTTTCGTGTCTGATTCGGACGTGCCCGGTTCTTCGTTTCTTTCACGGTGAATTTTGTCATCGCACCATAATAGGACAGATAGCAGAACCGGTCATTACATTGTCCGGTAAATTTGCATCAGGAAACTTTTCAACAAGTTTTCCTAACTCGGCTGGGGTTACTTTGTTATCAATTTATGATTGCGATTAAATTCAAATTATCCTGCATTGTCATGGGTTTGGAAAATTTAGAGACCAGCATTTTCTTAATAGTATCTCATGAAATATTATCTGGATTAATTCTTTTAAAACACATGGTGGCGCGAGCCTTTAGAGAGTGAGCGAGGGCTAAAATAAGGTCTACACCTTCTGGCTTCTTACTGTCGATTACAATCTCACTTAATGCACACCAGTTAATAATGTCGGTTACAGTTACATCAGGATCGAAAGGAACCAACATCGATTGCATACTGGGTGTCATGTGGCGAGGTGTCAAAGTATCTGCACTTATTTTTAATTGATTTCATACTACCCAAAAAAATGACATTTGTTCCCGTATTAGATTGCCAGCAGTCCCAGATAAAGGTGGGAGTGGGTTTCATCCCACTTCTGATGAAGGCAGAGGGTCATATTGTAAAATAAAAGAGGTTCTTTCAATATTAAGGAATTATTTAATCAATAGACCTTACACGAAACTGCACTTAATCAGTTTTTCATTATTATTAATTTAACACCTTATTAAAATAGCCATGACACCCAGTAATACAGTTACAGCATTACGGTTCATACAAAAGAGTATCAATGTACAGTGAGGCAGAGTTACAATAGTTGAGAGCAATACAACCTGTGCACCGGGCCACGCCTGAACTTAGAATGCCGTTTCGCCGCCGTGCGGCGTCTTTTATACGAAAGTATTGGAGGTGGGGCAACGACGTAGCACGCTACGACGTAGCGCGCTCTAACTCCGCCCACCAGCAATGAGGTGGGAGAATGGCGTAGCGTGCTACGACGCTACGGCATTATCGCGTAGCCCAATGCACGTGCTGCTTACAATGTGACGCCGACATATACAACATTAGTCCCACTTCTTCGCCGTTCATACTTCTTGAGTATTTGATATTTAAGATATGAATTTTCCAATAAATTTGTTTCCGTCCGTCCATGACAAATCCACAGTGCCCACTGAACGGCGGCGTCAGTGGCGGCTGTGTGAGATGATTCGCATGCACGTAGGACATAGCCGCCGCGTCGCACCGCATCGCGTTGAGTTCGCGTGTCACCGCTTCATAATCGCGTTCGCTTTGAACCGCCTACGTAGGACGTAGCGTTACGCGACGTCCTGCGTGAGCGATCTAGACGCGAACGCGAAGCGGCGCGGCGCGGCGCGAAAACAACAAACAGTCGAAACCTATTGAAGTGTCCTACGCACATGCGTGCGGTGCGGAGCGGCGCGAAACGAAGCGAACGCGATCAGTTGGCTTGATATTTCCGCGCGAACTGGATGCGGTGCCGTCGTATTTTTTTTTTGGTTATAATTTCGGATTTATAGAAATTTTAATTAATGCTATCCAAGAACGTCCTATATTATAGGATAAAAGGAATAAAAAATATCACAACCGGTTATAATCATACCGCGAATGGGAGGATTGGGCCAAATTAACTGGGACCTAAGTATACAATATTAGTCTCACTTCTTCGCCGTTCATACTTCTTGAGTATTTGATATTTAACATATGAATTTTCTAATAATATTTGTTTCCATCCGTCCATGACAAATCCACAGTGCCCACTGAACGTCGGCGTCTGTGGCGGCTGTGCGAGACGATTCGCGTGCACGTAGGACATAGCCGCCGCGTCGCACCGCATCGCGTTGAATTCGCGTGTCACCGCTTCATAATCGCGTTCGCTTTGATCCGCCTACGTAGGACGTAGCGTTAAGATTTAAAAGGGATGAAATTTTAATGTTAGATAAATAATGTCAAAAAAAATGTAGATTATATCAAAGAAATA
Organism: Aporophyla nigra; assembly: GCA_947507805.1. NCBI lineage: Eukaryota > Metazoa > Arthropoda > Insecta > Lepidoptera > Noctuidae > Aporophyla > Aporophyla nigra. Next base: position 13,557,039 of record OX382316.1, on the reverse strand, counting down.
TGTAAAGATTAAAATAAAAAAAATACATCGTGATCTGGGAGCAGATAATAGACATTTAAATAGTTATGCCATTAATGAGGTACCAGGGAAACCACATGTGCAGAAGAAATTATTGCCAAACTTCCTTGTCTTGAACGGCAAAAACATAACTGGCGAAAGAAATGTGACTGTACTAAAAAGTTCACCTCTGCCTAAACTATCAGGGATTGCCATGTGTGATGTTACGTGTGAATTACACATATAAACCTGCTGTTTTGTTGAAAAGACACTAATACACTATGTTACAGGACAGGGATGTGTCTCATGTATTTGTAACAGCTGTCGCAAGGATTTTTGCGTGGGATAGTTGGAGTTTTGCGTGGGTGAGGTAGACGGGATTTAGCTAAACCAAGGACACATAAAACCGACTATCTAGAGACAATAGTCGACTCTACTACTAATGTTTCAGTTCTTTACAAATATCAGACACATTAATACCTTGATAAAGACGTACTTAAAGAGACCGAATACGAAATATGTCCTATTTCGCTGATTTACGTGATTTAACAGTTAACATACTGTATTTCTATAAGTTTTAATGCACCACATGAAAAAATAATTTCATTTATGCACTTTTATCATGGCATGGACATGTGATGCGGAGAAATGAAGAAAATGTCGTTAGGAAAGTTTTGAGAAAAGAAAAAAGGAAAGAAAATGCGTAAGTATAGTAGCAATCCAGCAAAATAAAAAAAAACACCGTAAAACCCAAGCAACCTACTTGGGCTCTTAAAACAATAAAAGAAAAATTGAAATACCAGACATACCAGCTCCATGCCTAAAGCAACTGCAGTAAAACTCAACAAACGACATAAAAAAGAAAAAAAAAATGCTTGGAATGAGAATTCCCTACTTTAAAAGTCAGCGTAAAATTGCAACAGTGCAAAGTACTGACAAGTCGGTCTTGTTCCAGAGCCTCACAATAACCTACTTCCTTCATTTAAGTTTTACATTGTACGGGAAAATACCAGACTTTCCGCGCCTCTTAGTCATATAATAGGTTTTTTAACCAACTTCAAAAAAAAAGGAGAAGGTTCTCAAGTCGACTGTATTTTTTTTCTCAGAACTTTTGAATCATCAAAATAGGTTCGCCAAGAACCGATTTTGATGATTCTTTTTTATTTGAAAGCTGGTGCTTCCCGTGTGATCCCATTTTAATTTGGTCCAATTCTAACAATGGCATCCATGAGAAAACCAAACACTATTCCTATTTGACTGACCTGTAAGTCTAGTGGTTAGTGACCCTGACTGCTAAGACTGAGGTCGTGGGTTCGATTCCCACCCAGGACAAATGTTCTGTGATGAGCACAATCATTTGTTCTGTGTCTGGGTGTAATTTATCTATAATATGTATGTATTTAGAAATATATAAGTATATTTATCAGTTGTCTGGTTACCATAGTACAGGCTCTGCCTAGTTTGGGATCAGATAACGGTGTGTTGGTTGTCCTAAGATATTTATTTATTTATTTAGCCAAATTAAAGCAGGGAAGATACCGTAATTAAAAAGTGAAAAATAAAAACTTTTTTCAAATAAATCACAACCGACTTCCTTAAAAACATTACAAAGTGAAAAATAACGGTGGCAAAAAAACTCAAATACAGATCCTAAGACACCGACTCCGGAAATAAAAGTTATTTTTCACGTTGTAGTGTTCTTAAGGAAGTCGGTTGTTATTTTTTTGAAAAAAGTTAAATTTTTATCTGCGTGACTCTAGAGGGAAAACATTATATTACACCAGGTTCGGAGAGTGATAGTAGTATTTTCCGGACCTCTTACCTACGTAGACCCAAATTAAAAAATGTAGGCGCAATGCAAGTACATTGCCGTGATATAAATATATTGAATAGATATAAAATTGTAACAAACAAGATCATGGCCAAGAAAAAAGAAAAACCCAACTGCGCAAAAAGTAAACTTTAAAAATAGCGAAACAGGAATATTTTAAACTTAAAACTATGAAAAATGTGAAGTTGAAGATCTTATAAAGATCGTTAATTTAAGAAGAACCCTCCTGTTTCGCCAGCTTATTTAATTTAACCCTGTAGATCCAATATGGTTATTCAAAATGAAAAATGATTAAAGAAACCTAAAGATAATTTTTAAAGACATATTCAATGATACCCCACGAGACATAGTTCATCTTGTTTCATTTTTTTTGTTTTTTGAAATACGGCGTCTGGTGGAAGCCATATTGTATTTTGATTGCTGTTATGTCTTTAGTGACATTCAAAAGATTAAAGAAAAATAATAGTTTAAAAAAACTAAAAAACACGCTTCCATAGAAAACCAAACTAAAAAGTAGATTTTCTATGGAAGCGCGTTTTTTAGTTTTTTAAACTATTATTTATTTTCTATTTTTTAGGGTGTTTCGAATTTTGAGACGTCTGTCAGCGTAGTTTGTGACGTATGTCTACGTAGTTTTCGAAGACAGTTTTTTTGCTGTCCTGCTAACCCTGGCAAGGATAATGGCACAAATTTATGAAATTATAGTATTGTTATTGGTCTTTGACAGGTGTGCAAAGTTTGAATGAAATCTGGTCGTTTAAAGTGGGTCAAGATCGCGTTATAAGGAGTCGGTGACAAACAAACATACAAACACACAAGTGAAGCCAATATAAAGCGTGTAAAAACAAATGACGTAGGACGGTAGGAACCATCAGAATCGGCGCCACAAAGTAACAAACATACATTCAAAAGCTGATAATCATTCTCTCACTTCTTTACGTCGCGTAGTCGTGCAAAAAGCCAAAAGAAGAAGAGATGGAGAAGAGAGGGAGAGATTGAGGGGAGATTGCGGCTGGTTGAAGATGTATGCAAAAAGTCATGCTGCGCCAAACACAATAAATTGAGTGGAAGGACAGGTGGATTATAGAGAAAATATATATCTTTAAGACAGTCCAAAATCGTAAAAAGAAAAAAGTGGTCAGAACATGGGATGATATTGTGCAGCAACAGGCTAAGCATGATGCTTTCTATTTCTATGAAGAATAGACACAGCTCTTTCTATACAATTCGTGATATTTCTTTTCTCCATTTTTTATATCACACCGTAGAAATCCTTCTACAATGTGTAATTTTGTCTTTTTTCCTAACCTATTCTAAGTCCTATTTTATGTAGACTATTTCAGAAAAATGTTTGATATCCTAAACTGTCAAAATAACATTGACAAGTCGACATAATGGTTTTACTTTTCTTTCATCAGTCCACAAGGAGTAAATACTGAATTTTAAGCACAAGCTTAAAAAAAGAAAAAAACCCATATATCACTGAACTCCAAAGTTGAATCTCGGCCAAAAATATCCGAGATATTCCAAAACAACAAATAAAACTTTCTACAGAAATAAAATTAAATTGCTACCGTACTCTCATTGCTATTTAGACGAGAAAAACTCCCGAAACAGCAAACAAATCAAAACTTTCGAGTAGAATCATAACATTGATAACAAATGCGGAAAACTTCCAAACATTTGCTAAGTTGAAGGTAATTTGAGTGGAGGGATTCCAATGAAATCCTTTGAAGACGGACTCTAGGAATATTTCGTAACTTTTGGGAGGATTATTCTAAACTATATATTGCTGCCTTCTTATTATCCCAATATGAATTGGCGCAGCGTGTCTTTAGCCATTCCTACTTCTTCATTAAACGTTATCTGAGTAGCCAAGTCACCCCCGTCTAGCCATATCATCTTCCACACAGTCCATCCATCGTTTTTTGGTGTTCCCTATTCTTATATACTCTTTTTCTCCGCATTCATCAATCAATCAACCTTTGTTTTCTGTTTTTTTTTTCATAGTTATAGGGGTTTTTGTTTGCTGTAATGCTAGTGTAGCTGCCACCTGCAAACCATCAACACATCCGTACGCTGGCACCGCGGGCGCTTCACTGGTGATCGCGTGGAGCCGCGCAATATTTATATGTGAGACACTTCGCACGCCAGCACTGTGCCGAGTGCGTCGTCACGCACCAAGCGGATGGATCAAGGAACTAGTTGTAACAAAACTATAATATTAATACTGCTTTCCTATTGGTTAATAATATTCGAGTAATAGGTGTAACCCTCACTACCTAGTTAAGAATTTTAGCTATAAGTCTGTACATAATTATCATGGAAATACATACAATTTACAATCATCTGGAGTTTTACTTATATCACCTACCAAGCGCTACAGTGGTGACCCCGACGTGATACTCCAGCAAGGAACTCCAGATCCGAAGATTTAATTGAAGTGTGCTACCAGCCGTTCCACATCATGGCTGTATCAAGTAACGACCAAATTCAGGAACTCTCCGGTGTTTCGACGTCGCTGCGCATTCCACCTATCTGGCGCGACAGGATAAGACTGTGGTTCGCACAATTCGAAGCCATCATGTCCCCGCAGAAGAAAGGAGATCAAACAATGTTTGAGCTCGTCATCGGACAACTTGAGCGGCAAGATCTCGATGAAATATCCGACATCATTCTCCATCCACCGGAAAAAAATCCCTACGAAGCTTTGAAGACCCGGTTGCTCGAAGCATACGAAGAATCCGAGCAACGACAGGTGCAGCGACTACTCTCCGAAATGGAACTGGGCGACTTGAAACCATCGCAGTTGTTACGTCGCATGAAGAGTCTTGCTGGCGACAACATAAAGGACACAACACTGCGTATTATGTGGACTAATCATCTACCGCAATCTGTACGAGCAGTCCTCGCCGTCAGTGATAACATCGCGAAACGTTCCGACATCCACGAGCTGGCGATGATGGCCGACAAAATACTCGAGCAGGCGCAACCACATGGCGCGATCGCTGCAGTAGCCACGACACCTACCGCCCATGTACCTACAACGTCTACCGCCCATGTGCCTACATCGATCGAGGAGAAGATCGACATGCTGACCAGGGAAATCGCAGAACTCAAGGCAAGTCGATCAAACTATGAGCAACGTAGACCGTACAGCCGATACCGCTCAAGGTCACGTTCGTCAAGCAGGCCTAATCACCATCGCACACGACGCAGCGATACTCTGCGACGAAACGAACAAACAGGAATCTGTTTTTATCACCGCAAGTTCGGAAAGGAAGCGCAGAGATGTACGCGTCCATGCACTTTCGAAGATGAAAAAAATCCTTCGGGAAACTAAACCCTGCGTTGGACGAGGCGGGAACCGGCGCAAACAACACATCGTACCGCCTATTTATTACCGACAGAAACTCACGTCTGTCATTTTTAATCGACACCGGTGCAAACGTGTCCGTCATACCACGGAAAAAAGGCGGGAAAGCAACGCCGACCGATTTTTGTTTGTACGCAGCGAACAACACCGTCATTCCAACGTACGGTGAAAAAACGCTGCAGTTGGACCTCAACCTGCGAAGACCATACACGTGGAAATTTATCGTCGCAGCAGTCAGCAAGCCCATCATCGGTGCCGACTTCCTAAAACATCACCAACTTCTTGTCGACATAGCCAGTCGATGTCTCGTCGACAAGGTCACAAACCTCATTGTCAAGGCACCAGTTACCTACACCGCCGAGCCATCAGTAAGAAGTATCGATGTTGACCAGCCATATCATCAGTTACTGAGCAAGTACCCAGATATCTTGAGGCCATCATGTATGAAGGATACTCCAAAACACCGCGTGGAACACCACATTGAAACCACAGGCCCGCCAATATACAGCAAAACCAGACCATTACCACCACATCGATACCTGTCCGTGAAAAAAGAATTTGAGACGATGATGCAACAAGGAATATGCCGTCCAAGCAAAAGCCCCTGGTCCACACCACTGCACGTCGTACCAAAGAAAAATGGTGACATTCGCGTGTGTGGTGACTACAGAAGGTTGAATGACGTCACAAAGCCAGATCGTTATCCAGTACCACGACTCAAAGATTTCACCTACCTACTACACGGGAAAAAAATCTTCACTACCCTCGACCTAAATCGTGCTTACCAACAACTGCCAGTATATGAACCGGACATCGAGAAGACAGCCATCACTACACCCTTTGGCTTATTCGAATTCCCACGAATGTGTCCAGGTCTGAAGAATGCCGGCCAGACATTCCAACGGTTCATACATCAAGTGCTCAACGGATTGGACTACGCATTCCCATTTATTGATGACGTCATAATCGCATCAGAAAATGAAACACGACATATTGAAGATTTACAAGAAGTGTTACACAGGTTAGACAAGTACGGTATTACTATAAATCCGTCTAAATGTGTCTTTGGCCAAGAAAACGTCAAGTTCCTTGGATACGGTGTGACAAGCGATGGAATCAAACCACCATTGGACAAGGTCAACGCTATCGCTGCTTACCCCAAGCCAGAGACGATACAGGACCTACGACGATTTATCGGCATGATAAACTTTTACATAACTCCAAAAAACGTGACAAGACAAAAATCGACTGGAGCACTGAAGCACTACAAGCATTCGAGTTGTGTAAAGCCAGCATACAAAACGCAGCTTTACTCGCTCACCCATCACCATCACCGACTGACGCAATCTCCCTCATGTGCGACGCGTCGAACACATGCGCCGGAGCTGTATTACAACAACGTGTAAACCAGAAGTGGATACCCCTCGGCTATTTCTCGAAGAAATTCTCTGACACACAACAGCGATATAGTACATTTGACAGAGAATTACTATCTATATACATGGCTATCAAACACTTCAGAAAAATGTTTGAGGGAAGAGAGTTAGTGGTGTATACGGATCACAAGCCGCTAACCTACGCCATACGCAAGCCGCCATCGGACAGTGACACACAACGGCGCACTCGACAGCTGTTATTTATCAGCGAGTTTACAACGGACATACGTCACGTGAGCGGAGTAAACAACGTCGTCGCCGACGCATTATCTCGCATCGAAACCATCGAATTGCCATCACCGATTAATTACGACGAGTTAGCACAAGCGCAAGACAAGGACAGCAACATAACCACCTTATCAAAACAAACGAACATTCAACTCAAGAAAATCGTCGTTCCCGGTACAAACAAATCCATAATCTGCGAAACATCAACGCCACACATTCGTCCGTACCTACCAGTTGACTATCGTCGCATCGCATTCAACGCCGTGCACAACACAAGTCACCCAGGATTACGAGTAACGCGCAAACTAATGCAACAGCGTTACTTCTGGCCAGCAATGAACACTGATATTGGCGAGTGGGCAAAAATATGTCTTGCGTGTCAACAGTCGAAAGTACAGCGACACAACCACAGCGACATCACTTCGTTCCCGCCAAGTGAACGATTCCAACACATACACGTTGATATTGTTGGACCACTACCTACATCTTCGTGTGGACACCGCTACCTGCTCACCATCATTGACCGCTGCACACGTTGGCCAGAAGCAGTACCTATGCAGGAGATAACAGCCGAAGTCGTCGCAAAAAAGCTGTATGAAACATGGATTGCACGTTTTGGTTGTCCAACAAGAATCACAACCGATCAAGGACGTCAATTCGAAAGCCAGCTGTTTCAAGACCTCGCACTATTACTAGGAGTGGAAAAAACCCGTACTACTGCCTACCACCCGCAGAGTAACGGCATCGTGGAACGCTGGCATCGAACACTAAAAGCCGCGCTCATGTCACGATTAGTAAACAGCAACAAATGGATTATCGAACTACCCACAGTACTGATGGGACTACGAGCCGCGACGCGCACCGACACCGACACCAGCGCCGCACAACTCACCTACGGACAAGCGTTACGACTACCAGGCGATTTTATATCACCATCGCCAGCTTTAGCGAACATGGACCATACTTACGTCAATAATCTACACGAAACTATCACGAAGCTAACGCCGACATACCAACCGCATTCCAACAAGCGATGTATGTTCGTGCACAAGGACTTACAAACATGCAGCCACGTGTTCGTGCGCGATGACACCGTCCGCAAGCCACTGCAACGTCCATATAAGGGTCCGTACCAGATAATGGAAAGGAACGAGAAGTACTACACGATCCAGTTGACTAGTCGAGCTGCTAACATCTCCATCGACCGACTAAAACCGGCATACACGATCAACACTGAAGACTACGAACACTGTACTACATCACCACCAGCAGCGCCAGCTACTCCAGAAGTACACACCAGCCAACTTCCGACGAGCAAACCCGACGCTGCACACCGCACCAGATCAGGCAGGATCGTCAAAATGCCCGTACGCTTCGCTCAGGGGGGAGTACTGTAGCTGCCACCTGCAAACCATCAACACATCCGTACGCTGGCACCGCGGGCGCTTCACTGGTGATCGCGTGGAGCCGCGCAATATTTATATGTGAGACACTTCGCACGCCAGCACTGTGCCGAGTGCGTCGTCACGCACCAAGCGGATGGATCAAGGAACTAGTTGTAACAAAACTATAATATTAATACTGCTTTCCTATTGGTTAATAATATTCGAGTAATAGGTGTAACCCTCACTACCTAGTTAAGAATTTTAGCTATAAGTCTGTACATAATTATCATGGAAATACATACAATTTACAATCATCTGGAGTTTTACTTATATCACCTACCAAGCGCTACACTAGTAATCGCATTTTCCTTTCTTTCTTTTTTCAAAGCTTTCCTAACGACCTTTTCCTTATTTCTCCGCATCACATTCCCATACAATGATAAATTGATATCGTTGCTGTCAATAGTTATTGTTCTTATTACTCGTGAGTTCCATTAGCAGGCTAGATAAGCCTGTTGAAGAAGTGGTATTTGTTACGCAATGTAATGAATCGTTAAGAATGTATTATTCCGGATCGTACTGGTCTATATATGCTTGAAATTTGGCGCTGGATGCGAGAAGCTCATGAACGGTCGAAGTGGCGGTGTCTAGCAGTGGACGTCTTTCGTCTGACATGATGATTATGATATACGAATTATACTTTTTTACACCGTCAGTATTGGTGCTGTAGGACCACCTTAGATATTCTTAGCCTATTTCTAGTAGCTCATGTTAGGTTAACCTACTGCAAAATTATCATCGTTATCTTGTCATCATCGTCATTTCAACTGTAAGATGTCCACTGCTGGACATAGGCCTTCCCGATTTGTGTGCTTTGCCATAATCGCCACGCTTGGCAGGCGGGCTGACGATCGCAGTACGGTGGTAAAATGCATAGAGAACGCTGCTGCCCATTCTCTAGTAAGTCCCTTAGTTGCCTCCTACAACACCCACGGGAGGAAATGGGATGGCATTAGCTTGTACTTATGCCCATTTATTTGGGGTTGATGCAACATGCTTACCGCAAAATGAAACCAAAAATGATCCTTTAGTAGAGAGCATATGGCGACAGACAGTAACTCCAATAACCTTTTTTTTTTTTTTTGATCACGAGGTGGAAATCCTCATGGATGTCCTCCGCCCTGGGGTGGGCGGAGGGGTCTGTCAGACTCTTACTGACTAAAACCACCCCGGTGTTCCGTCCCACACCTACGTCGGGGACCACGGGAACCAATATGTCTTCCGCGATCCCCGACTGGTGCCGGCCCGCCTTTGCGGGCCTCCTCACGTTGGGGGGGAGTGAGGTGTTGAACTCCCCCCCATACATCACAGAGAGGCGCGCGTGGAACACTACGCGCCACCATCTCGGGTCCGTAGCAATAGGGGGCGACGGATGTCCCCAGATCCGTCGCCCCTGGACCCATTTAGGGGGGCTGGAAGAGGGCGTTGTCCGCCCTCCGCCGACGCCCGGTGCGCCTGCTGCGGGCTGGGTCAGCGGAAGATATCTCCCGCTCCCTTTCCGCAGCCTCCTTCTGCGACATGACTGTTTCGCAGAAGGATACCACCGCGTCCCAGGACCCCTCGCCGCCGACCATCGACTCGACCACGGCCGGCAGCGATAGGTCACTGCCTACTTCTGAGACGAGGACACGACGCGGCTCCTCCCAAGCGGCACATTCTGCCAGCGTATGCCGCACCGTATCCTCCCGGCAGTCGACGCAGTGGTGACACCGGGCGTCCGGCTCCCTGTTTATGCGACACAGGTACTTCCCGAAGCAACCATGCCCCGAGAGCACCTGCGTCGCCCGAAACGACAGGGAGCCGTGCCTCCTCCCGAGCCAGGGCCCGAGTACTGGCCGGACCGCCTCGACGGTGGCGAGGCCGGTGGTAGGGCGTGAAAGCCTGTCCTGCCAGCTCGCCACCAGGGCTGCGCGGAGCTGCGACCGACGAAGCTCCATGTGTCGCTCCGTCAGTCGCTCGCCTCGCTCCCGCGCTTCCTCGCGCCACCGATACAGTGACGCGAGTACTTTCGCCTCGAGGTCCCACGGTGGAGATCCAGCCAGTACACAGGCCGCCTCGTAGGAGATCGTGCGATATCCCCTGATGACTCTGACGGCCATCGCTCGCTGCGGTCTTCGCAGAACAGCGATGCTGCCGGCCGTCAGGTCAGCCGCCCAGATCGGGGCCCCGTATAGGGCCATGGATCGCACGATCCCCACGTAGAGCCGCCTACAGGCGGCGCTCGGGCCCCCCAGATTGGGAAGCAGCGTTGACAGCGCCCCAGCCGCGCCCATCAACTTGGGCGCCAGCCGCCGGAAGTGGGGGCCGAAGTCCCACCGGCTGTCGAGCACCAATCCCAGATATTTCATGGTGGACTCGACAGCGATCCGACACCCCCCGACCACGATGTGTGATCCGGCCGGCGGCGCCCGCCGGGGGCCATGAAAGGCCATGGCCTCCGACTTGTAACTCCAATAACCTGAACTAGCTTCCAGACGCCCACTAGTAATGTAGTGGTGTGTAGTGAATGGAAATCCGTAAACTTTTGATGAATGGCAGAAGCTGTTACAAGCTTTTTAGAAAAAAAAAAATGTTCCAAGTCCAATGCCCGCTCATAGACAAGACATCAATCAATCACGGCACAATAAAGGGGATGAATTTATCCCAAGAAGGTACTAACTTTACATCGTAGTTGAAAAACATATTCTCCCATACAACGATATACGTCACGGCCACAGTCAATTACCCAACCGAAATTGTAAGTTTGTAACCGGTTTTTTTTAAAATAAAAATATAAACTGATGATTTTCGCGCTGTTTCCTTTACTTCTGGTCAAATTTCATGATTCTAGATCAACGAAAAGTACCCTATACGTAATGATTTATTTCTTAGTATATGTCGCATTAATAACCGTATGTTTTATTGCATCGACTTAGAAGCTTGCTTTTTTATAGCTCCAAGAGACCGTGAAACTACGTATTTGGTATTAATTTCAACTTGACAATGCGTCCATGCGTTCCTGAGAAAAAGGGCCATGACAAAGAGACAGAAAGACGGCCGGACAATGGAGTAATCCAAACCGGGTTCCGTTTTTTTCCTCTTAGGACACGAAACCCAAAAACGTCTAAAAAAAAAGATAATTGGCATAGACACCTTAATTAGAAAACTTTATTAAACAATTAGACCATGCTAGAAATATTTAAATGTGATTAAGGTTACAAAATGATTTAGGTTAAACTTAAGGAGTATTATTTTGAAGATAAAAGCGGCTAAGAAAAGACACTAACATGACTATTGGGCCACACATACACAAGTTTTAAAAACTGTTTACTATTTGCCGATTGATCCATCAGTACAAGTACCAATACAAAAATACTAATGCTAATGGGATATACTACTTCCTGGTAAATCAATGTCCGGTTGTAAAAAAGATGTCCGATTTAATTGAATCTTTCAATGATTGAATACGTGATATGCTAAAAATATAGCGAACTTAAGGAGATCTTTAGCAATCAATCTGCGTCACTTTTTCCCAACTATATTTGGTCGGCTTCCAATGTAACCGGATGCAGCTGAAAACCAGTATTTTATATGAATCGACTGGTTACCTGGTCTCCACAACCCGATACTACGATACCTCTTGGTAGGACTGGTTGTAAGACTTTTAGGCTTCTGGCTTCGCAATGGAGATTTTTTCTCAATAACGAGGATTTTGCCTTTACCGAGTAATGAACTCGCACTACACCTTAGAGTTTTAATTACTTAGTAGTTTTTAAGTTAGTTTTTTTACACGTGAAAAAAACGTACTAAATAACGAGCGCTTCTCGCCATCAAACAGCAAAATTGTAATAAAAAATTAAGTATAAGCAATACATAATCTTAACCTACTTAATAACTTGTAAGAAACAAGACAAAACATGGAAAATCTAAGTGCTTAGCACTTACATTACGGTTGTATAAATGACTATAACTTCAATAGAAAATCAGAGTAAGTAGCACCCTTCCACATGAGTGAACCCACAGCAAGTTGACAATCAAGGGACAATACACACAACAACCCAACAAAATAGTGTCAGATAATGCGGCCACATTATCCCCAAAACCCCCAAAGGACCCTCGAAACCGCTAAACGACGTTTTATGCAACCGACAAGGGATGTTTTTAGTACGATACGACTGTATTCAGAAATGACAATCTTAGTAGAATGATATTCTAACAGAAAGTGTTTGAATTTTTCCAACGATGTCGTGGTTGACAGGCTTTTTATCAATGTATAAGGCTGATGCTTAAAATTGGTCCTTCGAGCCGTATACTTACAGTTTTTCGTACGAACATTTTCTGGCCGTCGGAGGATTTGGTATTTAGTCATCTGGCTGTAGAGCGTTTATGATGACCCTCTGCCCACGACTTCGTTCGTGTGACATATCTTCTTTTAACATAAAATATACGTGTCCTATTCTCTGCCCCGTTACTTCGTCATCGCTTCGCGTTCTTTCCGACTTTTTTTCTTAACCTCGCTGCGTGATGTTAAAATATACTCTTTCCATCTTCCTCAAGAATACCTTAAATAGTCCATAAAATGTAAAAATATTATTTCAAATCCGACTGGTCGTAGCGCGTTGAAATAAACAAACTATTTAGCTTGATTATATTAGTATAGAAAATAACCACGTTGATCAATTCATATACCTCTACCGTACGTTGTAATTAAATTAGAATACCAGAGGGCGTTAACCTACTTTCGCAGAAATAAGAAAAGATAAAATCGCAATTTCACTCAGGGACTAGGCGGAAATCTGGTAAACTCGCCACACATTGCCACTGTAAGCCCGGCTTTGCAACAAATGCCGAACAAATCTCAAGGAACGCCGGAAACAACATTACAAAGCCTTTACGTTCGAGTATGTAAGATAGGTAGAGGTGTAAACCTATTGTACATTTCGCCAGGTTTTTTTGTTATAAAGCAAGAAAAATGGTTTTAATGACATTACAGCAAAAATTTGAAGAAAAATGTTTTATGTTGCCAAAAGGCGGCCAAATACCTTTAACAAGCAGCAAGTAACGAATCATGACTCCGACAAAGAGAAAGGAAAGAATAAAAGAGAAGAGGGAAAGGGCTTGACAGACGCAGATGATGTAAAAACAGTAAGACCGCGTGTCCGAGATCACAAGTATTCTTTAAAATAAAACCAGGACATTTCAGTGCTCAACCACCGAAAGTACTCGATTTACCCGGTTTCGGCAAAATGCGAGCGGGATTTCCCTTTGTGAATACTGAATACTCAAAGCCTAGCTATGTAATATTCTGCAAATCAAATGCCATGGAGTCATGACTGAGTGCTTTTGTTTTTTTTTTTTAACAATTTTTACGTAATTTGAGGGATTACGTATTTTTTAACCGTTAAGGGCACACTGAGGGTTTTACGTTCGTTTGATCCCATTCAGCATCGTTATTACTTAACCTTTAGTTATGCAATTAATGTGTATATTACTATGAATCGTTCACTTTATGAACACGATCAAGTACTTATAGTTTCCTCTTAAGAAAAACCAATCCAAAGTAAACTCAACAAAAACAAAATAAACCCTTAGTAGGACGTAAATACATCACGGCAATCATCAGTAATTTTTTTAAAGAAAATACTTAAATTTGTCTAGCCAGAGCCGCCATGTTTCAATTGGCGCCAGGTACGCATCAAACTTCTGCCAACTCTTTCATTAATTAAATATACATTGTATAGAAACTATTCCAAGAAAAAAATGCAATATAAAAAAAAAATGTATTACATATTTTACAATTTCTTGTTTTGTGTTACGTTTTTTGGTGGAACGGAACGTAAGTTCGAAACTTGCCGTCTTCAACTCTGTACAAATTTTGACTTTTAATCTTTTCTTGGATTTATTTTACCGTGCTACCTAGATAAAGAAAATGTGTATTTACTATTATCTACACCTTGAATCTATTTGTTGACTAAAACACTTTCTTTCACAATCCGATGGATTATGAAAGAATTTTCTTATCAATCGCTTCATTTGTTTAAAAATTTGTCTGCTAGCACACAGAATGTTGTCAAAAAACTTCGCAGGTCTCAATAATCAAAAGCAATTAGTTAGAAATAGAACAGATTTAGGCTCAGACAACTCTCCGACAATGAGTCGTTCCAAGCCGAATCTATCGGTCTCAAATAGGAACAGAAAAACAATAAGGAAGTAGGTAATAGCAAGTTAGCATCCGACGTCGTACTTGTCCCCACCAAAAATAGACCTCAAGCATACCAGCCTATTGTGTTCCCACTGCTGGAACACAGACCTCCTCTCTGTGAGAGGGAGTGGGACCACGAACGAAATAGGATGATGCTGCATCCCATTTCTTCCCGTGGTTGTCGTAAAAAGCGACTACGGGACTTATTAGAGAATGGACAGCAGGGTTCTCTACGCATTTTACCACCAGGCAGCGATCGCCAACCCGCCTGCCAAGCATTCGATTATAGCAAGCCCCCCCAAATTGGGCAAGGCCTATGTCCAACCGTGGAGGTCTTTCGGTTGAAATGATGATGATGATGATGAATGGTCCCACTGCTAGGACAAAAGCAACATCTCGGCGAGAGGGAGTGGGCCGTAATACAATACGCGAGCCCAGAGCGGGTTAGTTGATGTCACATGTCTTCGAATATTTGGTTCTAGGTTTTCCTTCACCGTTGTGAGAGCAGTGGTCTAGGAATAATTTACACAAAGGCAAGCGTCTGCCAGGGTTCTAACCTACGACCTACAACTCATAAGTCCGAGCCACCACTACTCATAAATAGACCTGAGCTCTAAAAAGTTTAACCGCTAAATAATTTGGAAACCTAATTTAATTTCTGAGTAGGGATGGACTGGGCTCATCGTTTTCAGTCGCCGCAAAACCCAATTTCCGTTGGTAATCTACAGCGGGAATTACAACCTGAGGCAGAGCCCCTCTTTATAATCCTACTAATATTGTAAAAGCGAAGTTTAAATCTTTCGGATGGACATTTTTGGAAGACAACGGATTTGAACATGTAATGTTACATGGATATCCATCTAGTTTTTCGCTTAGTTTATTTCGATATCCAAGATAGTATTATATAATTTAGAAAGCTTCAAATAATAATAACAACCTTTGAGATCGGATTTTATCCCTCGGGAATGTAGTACCGGGATTAAAAGTATCCTATGTGTTTATCCAGATCTTATACAAAATTTTGCGTGATTAAGTAACTAACATACAAACAAATAGGCCAGCCCTTTGATCACGTGAAGAGTCGACCAACCAGTTGGCGATGTCTCGAAAAACTAAGTGGGCACTCGGACCCAATGGCCCTAGTGTCCCAATCCCAAACAATTTTTTTTTTTGATGCAGAAGGTCTGAGAGTATTATCTTTCAATTAAACTTGGGTGGTCTGGAAATCATTTTAAAACTTTGGCCATCGCTTTACTTATTAATGTTGCCAGCCGATCCATTCTGTAAAAACTTATAAGCTTGAAGTGCTGTCGTTTCAACTGATCTAGGATCAATTTTGAGACTATATTGGTGAGGATTTGTTGGCCATCAATAAATCTTAATTTAGGCTATCGCTATCTTTTTCCTTCTAATGACTGAAGAAAGAGAAGGAAATAAAGCTGTCAATTTTAGTTGAACTAAGATTTTCCTCTACACAACTACGCTAATCTAAATTGATCATGCTAAAAATCACGCCAAATTCAAGGCGATCAACACGAAATTTTGTCTGACAGTTCTAAACCGTCACTTCTTTTTCTTTCACGGTCTGTCAGTAAGAGATAGCAATACTTTTATTTTAGTTTAGGTGGCCAACAAAAGAATCGCAGTGTCTCAAGACAAAAGTCTTTGGCCAATGTGTGTTGCCTGTGGCACTGAGACGTGGTCGCTCATAATGGGCCTCATAAGAAGGCTAAAAGTCACCCGAAGGGCAATGGAGAGGGCTATGCTTGGAGTTTCCGTACGGGATCGAATCAGAAATGAAGAGATCCGTAGGAAAACCAAGGTAACCGACATAGCCCGAAGAATTGCCAAACTTAAGTGGCAGTGGGTAGGGTACATTGCTCGCAAAACACATGGCCGATGGGGTCGGAAGGTTCTAGAGTGACGACCGCGTACTGGAAGACGTAGCGTTGGAAGGCCTCCCACAAGATGGACCGATGACCTGATGAAGGCCGCAGGAATCCGTTGGATGCGAGAAGCACGGAACCGGTCGAAGTGGCGGTGCTTGGTGGAGGCCTATGTCCAGCAGTGGACGTCTTTCGGCTGAAATGATGATGATGATGAAAAGAATAAGCACCCTTGGCAGCTTACTTCACAAACATTTTCACGATGAGTTTTTTTCAGAATGTATCAGGTGATCTTAGCTACTGTGTACATTTGTTACAAAAACATGTCAAGCAAATATCGAACAGCAGTTTGTTGTAAAAGCCAGCATGAAATAAAACAGTATCAACTGTTTATCGTCTCGCGGGAGTTGTAAAAGTCAGGGAGAGACGGATAATATTCCTGGAGTGAACACAAATGATGGTATATCACTCTGTTATCCGCCATAACATAGTGTTTTATAGGTCCTGATGGTAGCTTTATCATAAGGTTCAGGAGACATTCCTTCTAATGTTACACTTGTGGTTTCTATTAGGGCCTGCCCTGCTTTGTGTATTTATATTGTTCTCTTTTATTTCATAAAATCAAGCGATAAAATCTAATCATTTATCACGTAATGTCGTCATCATCAATAATATGAGCTTGCAACCACGAAGTGAGCGTGTGAGTTTTTAGGAGCAACAGGTAATCACCAGGTTTGGGGAATAGATTGGAGACCGCAATAACTTTTTAATTGAGTACAGGACATCCAAGCTCGAGCGCCAGCGAACCATGGACCGTAGTATCCTGGGTGTTCCAATTTTAGACCGCAAGAGGAACACAACACTGCGCGCCAAAACCAAGGTCACGGAAGTTACCCAGAAAACTGCGCAGCTTAAAAGGGACTAGGCTGGATATGTTTGCCGTATGTCAGATGACAAATGGGCTAAGAGAACCACCGATTAGATCCCAATAACGCACGACGCCATCGTGGCAGGCCGAGCTTGACTCCTACCGAAAGGACTGACCAGAAGCAAAAGAAAGAATTCTGTGGAAAAGGGAAAAGAAGGCCTCTGCCATGCAAAGGGACAATACAGACTAGTCAGATTTAGACAGGACATGGTTACTGATCTCCTTATCATCATCTTGTCATTCCTTCATCGGTTTTTGAGATTTCCACGAACTGAAATCCCATTTTTTGCCATGATTCCAGCAATTGCCCTTAAAACGAAGGAAGGAAACGAGGAAACCGATTGAAAAACATAGATTATAATATTAAATGCCCTATTCCTGTAGAGAATAGCGAGGAGCATACATATATGTATAGAGAAGAGTCGGCAGCCGGCACTAAATTAATATTTACTGAGACGATTTGCAAGTCAATGTTGTCTGGTTTGTGTTGAGAAAAACTCGGGAAGTCACATAGTTTTTAACTTTATTCTCGGGAGATTTAAAGAGCACACGTTGACGTCGACAGTGATTTGGGTAAGAGACACAGACGGTTGGTTTGTAGGCCGAACTGTTGTACTACAGCATGACTGTCACTTAAACTCATATGGACAACTTTTACAGAGACAATATCACCAACATCAAATACAATGACGGTGAAGTTCTTCAGAAATGTCAGATGCGTAGTACTCGCAACTGGCGTGCGAGTATGACCAGATGTATCAACGTACACGAAGCAAAACGAGTACGTAGGGATCATAACAGGTCGCGTTCTGTAGTTTCTGCGTATAAATATATGTATGGCAGAAACTACAGAACGCGAGTTTATGTATGTCTGTATGTATGACAAACATTGGTAGAAAAAGATGAATGAGACTCGAGGCGACCTACGTCTAGTGTAGGGCATGCAAACCGGATACCCGGATAACCGAAAAAACCGGATAACCGACTGATTTGAAACCCGGTTTTTTTAGGATAACAAAACCGGAGTTTTCGGTTTTTTCGGTTAACGTTATAAGTAAGCATTTTTCGACTACTAAACTGACGGCAACTACAACTCAGGAAAACTTAGACTATACAGTACCTAATAAATGTTTCATGGAACATCAAGGACCAACTCCACCAAGAAATAAAGAAGGCTCTCAAACAACATACCTCTGGTGCAAGCCTATCTACAGAACTTGAATTAGAAACTAAAATCAGGGTGGAAATGGCACTTTACGACGGTGGAGGAAAAATGGGAGAACACTTAATAAAAGTATATAAAGCTTTGGAATCTATACCTCCAACAAGTGTGGAATCAGAGAGAGCCTTTTTATCAGCAGGTCTCATCTATACTAATATTATAAAGCTGAAGAGTTTGTTTGTTTGGTTGAACGCGGTAATCTCAGGAACTACTACTAGTCCGAATTGAAAAAATATTTTTTGTTGAGTAGCCCATTTATTGAGAAAGGTTATAGGTTATATAACATCACGCTACAATTAAAAGGAGCGGAGCAGTAACGAAAAATGAACGAAAACTAGCAGGCAATTCGATGCGACGGGAAAATTCAGGGTAGAAAAAATTGACGCGGACGAAGTCGCGGGCAGAAGCTAGTCTGTTTTATCTACAACAATGACAGATTTATTTTGTTTTGGTTTATTATGGAATAAGACTTCCATTTTATGCGATATTTCAATAATTATTTTGATTTCATTTTACGTACTGTTGATTTTGCCTGTTCGTATTTTATGACAGTTCAATTGTTATTTAATATTCTGTAATTTTAAGCCTTTGTCTACCTACCAAATGTTCCAAATTGTGTATGTTAGGTTTTAAAGAATATGTTATTTTCCTAAATAATAAGCTTTTTGATTATTATTCTATGTTTTGTATAAAGTAAAGAAACTTTTTGTATAGCTTGTTAGTACTTGTACCTTATTTCAGTCCGTAAAAAAATCATATTTTGATTAGACTTCAGCATTTTCATTTCTGTACAGACATATTTCTCATTTATTAAAAATCAAATAAAAAAACCCGAAAAAACCGATTTAACCGGTTTCACCGGTTTTGTAAACATAAACCCCGAAAAAACCGGTTTTTATAAACAACCCGGTTTTTGCATGCCCTAGTCTAGTGTAATCTAGTTGGTTCGATTGGCTGAATGAGAAGAGTCAAAAAGCACCATTTTGATGAAGAACGTACTAATACCTAATGTTATATTTGTCCAGGTCTCGATCGAAGTAGAACAAGAAATACATAATGTGGCCCATCCATATTGATGAGTTTTACAGTTCCATTAATACTGAGTACTTACATTCCAAGGACTTTTGTTTTTATAAATCACTCCACATTCGGGATAAAAACGGGCGGACTAAAAACACTTTGGCACGTAGTATCTAGGTGTCGCACAAAGCGTTATTTAGGGTTCCGTAGGCAAAATTGTTTCTGAACAAAAGCTAGTTTATTCAAGACTGATATTTCATGTAGAACGGCCTTTAAGAGTACCGAACTTCTGAAACTAATTAAAGCGTGGCGGCTCTAGCAAGCAGTTTGCGCTCTAATTTAGATATTCTTTGTTAAAACAAATACACATTTACAAAATGTAAAATGTATTCGTTTACAAAATGTAAATATCTCTAGTTTACTAAACATCTGTTACAAATAGTAGATTTTTATTTTGTATCGCTTCGCTATTAAATGGTGGCAACAGATTTTTTGTTAAAGTTGCTTTGGAAAGTAAAGATGCCACATTTGACCGGTACCTATATTCTTTTTGATTATGGCGAGTATAACGGCGTAGTAAAGCCTTTACCAGATGTGGTCATCGTTTTGATGGCGCAGCTACAATATCGCCAAAGGTTCCGGAATATAGCAGTTTGTCGTGGAATTGGTATGCCAGCGGCTCCCCTGAAATCATCACTGTCATGAGAAGACAGCCGCCACGCCACCATAGATGCGAGGTCTGCAAGATTGAGTTCTGCTGTCACCACCCAGTGTCACTCTTATCCGGCTTTTTATTCCAGTCACTTCGTAACAAAAGTCAAGTATTTGAATTTTACCACGGAACCCAAATGAGAAATACAGCGTCGCTTACTTTCTACCCGACTGCTCTTAAATCTTTCGAAATAGGTCACAGCGCGAAGGTGTGTTTACTTTTTTATTGGAAAGATGACAGTCTAGATTTATTGGAACCTATATTCTAGACTAGGTACTGAAGATTCCACTCCTCTTGTGCTTTTAAAAATGTTTTTGTATTTGCTTTGAGACGGTTTCTCATAATTCTAATGATCACTGGTATCGGTACGGTATAATATGAGCCTTTTCCCAACTATTTTGGGGTCGGCTTCCAGTCTCACCTGATGCAGCTGAATACCAGTATTTTACATAAAGCGACTGCCTATTTGAAATGCTCAACACAGTTACTGATAAATACGACTGGTTGTCTTTTTTTCTGGCTTCTGACAACCCGGAACGACTGCCCAAACATCCACGAGTAACAGCCGAGACCAAAGGCTTAACGTGCTTTCGGAGACACGGAGGGATCTTGATGTAAAGATGGCACCCATCCACGGACCAGCTGCGGCAAGCCTAGCTTAACCTGATCGATCAACTCATGCAGCTGTTATTACTTAGCCACAAGCAATTGTTCATGATGTGATATAAAAGCGTGGGTAGTCACGGGAGACCCCCGTCGGGAATGAAGTTAACGTTTTTTCTTCAACTCCGAATGTAACGTCGTTTATTCTATCTTTAAAATACTCAAACTTATTTTGACTTCAATATCGGCTGCAGCACCCTCGAAAATCACAAAAACGATACCCATGACGAAAACTTAGAAAATTTTCCAGGCGTTGCCGTTTCGGATTATATTTTGACCTCATTATTGGTATCGACTCCCTCGAAAACCATGAAAACTATTTCAATCGCTCTCTGTCATTTTCTATACAATTACAATAAATAAAAATTATATAGTAAAAATTCTCAGGAAGGGGGATAAAAACTCTTATAACACTTTTTCGTTACGGAACGCTTTTTTCGTTACGTGACGATTTCTAAAATTTGACTCCTACCGCAAGCTGCATTAAAGAACTTCATTCCAAAATTCCAGTCACGATGGTGACCAGGCTGACTGCCTTGAGGTGACATTTAAATTGTTTTTCCACTCTTGGAAGGCTATAATATTACAATAGGTATATGAATATAATCTGCGTTCGCGATTTAGTTTACAAACTTGTAAACAAATATGAATTATTGGAGACACAACTTCATTTCTTATACAATAAAGTTCATTTTACGGTGCAAATTTAAACATTGATCTAACTTTTCAATAGTGCTAGTTACTCTAAAATCAGCGTTATTTACACAAATATAAAGTTTGAATCTAAATCAATTCGAAACATGAATTTTAATAGACCTTATAGATACAATAAGTTCCGTTCCATATTCTCATTGAGACGAGCATAGATACATTGATTTCGTATTTTTTTACATAGGTATAAGGTAAATACATAAACTCACGCGTCCTTCCGTTGGGGGTAGGCAGAAACTACAGAACACCAGCCACATCCTTACATGTTCTTGTTGCTTCGTTTGCGTTCATACATCAGTGGGGTAATTGCAGTGGGGTAGTAACACAATTACACTAGGAATTGTTCTTCATTTTGACAGTTCAACAAAATTCATTGCCTTATTTACGTTGTTGAGCAGACAAATTTTCGAACATTTATATTAAGCAGTATCATTCAAAATCATTAATATCATGATATAGTGGTGTCCGCAATCAGAATAACAACTCTCGAAATTTAAGAACGTTCAGTCTGATCCCAGTCTCGATGTGTTAAAAATACCTCAACTATATTTTTGTCAGATTTATGACAAACTAGCTTCTGTCCGCGGCTCCGCCCGCGTGGATGTCGAAAAATACGCCACAGGAACATACTATCGGGCTTAAAAGTACCTACCCATGTGTTAAACCAGGCAAACAATGTCTTATCGCACTGCTTCTTATCCGACCCAGAGAAAAAAAGTTTCACTGAAAATTCAATCCACCATTTCACTCTCTTATGGGTGTTATTTAAAAAAAAAACCCTTTCTAAGTGGAGTTCTTTGTGAACTCTTCACAAAGAACACACCCTCAAAATTTCACGTCTCTAGGACCACCGGTTTAGGCTGCGCGTTGATATATCAGTCAGTCACTCAGGACTTTGAATTTTTATATTAGAAAGTTGATTATCGCCGAGACGAGAATGAATGCGACTCGATTTGAACGTTTTTAATCAAAAGAAATTCGCCCTCTCGTTGCTGGTCATACACGCACGCCGGCTACGAGTGCTACCACAGAACAGATAAAGAGGTTTTTTTCAGACCTCTTTATCTGTTCTGTGAGTGCTACGCACCTGACCTTTCTCAAGAACATCACCAATAAGGTCACTATATATAGTATGTATGTCCTAAGGTATCCCGTCTCGTGGCAGCGTTTCCACTCATATCTTATTATTTTATTGAATAATAACCAAAGATTGATGCCTTCTATCTGGCAGCCAGAAATAGCGTCAGAACGATCGAAAAATGTTTGTTTTGTTTTCAATGTGTGAAAATATTGAGCGATTAAAAGATAAGTCATAGGATCGGCCTTGACTGGCGCTATACAAATTTCATTTGGATATGCGTAATGTAGCCTTTATATACAGCTATTTTAGTAACGTTAATTTGAACCTGAAAGAACTTTGGACAGGATCGATAAAAGAATGGATTTAATGTCGTTCCATGTACATTGGTGTCCAGCTGCGTCCGCTTGGACTGGTAGCCGACCAACATAATTTAGTAAGGATAAAGCTGTAAAAATTGATTTGTGTAGTTTAGAAACAATGTAAAAATGTGCCTGACGTAAATAATAGCATCACCCCATTTCTTCCCGTGGGTGTCGTAAAAGGCGACTAAGGTACTTACTAGAGAATGGGCAGCAGTGTTCTCTATGCATTTTACCACCATACTGCGATCGCCAACCCGCCTGCCAAGCGTGGCGATTATGGCAAAGCCTTCCAAATTGGGGGAGGCCTAAGTCCAGTAGTGGACGTCTTACAGCTGTAATGATGATGATGTACAAATGTGAAAGTTTGTATCCTTTGAAGGATGTTTAGATGTTTGTAACTCAATCATGCAAAATAGGCAGAACGGATTTTGATAAAATTTGGCAGACAGACAGTTTATAACCAGCACCCTAATTACGTAATGCACTATTAATCAGAATCTCAATCATTTTGAGGGTTATTCTTATTACTAATACATTCCTTCATATGTACGAAAAAAAAAAATCTGCATAGCAACGTAAACAACGCCATGAATGTTGTGGTACTGTCAAAATGAAATCGATTCCTACTGATACTGTATTACGCAATAACCCCCTGGATTAACACATAGGATACTTTGTATCACGGTAATACTTTCCTGTGGGATAATTTTTAACTTCCACGCGGTCAAAGCTAGTTACTAATAATAACACTGTAGAACTCGGATATCTATTATAATTAACTAGCTTTTACACGCGGCTACGCCCGCGTAATCTTTATATATATAATTCTACTGTACGTGTGTATGTCACTGAACTCCTCCTAAACGGCTTGACCGATTTGAATGAATTCTTTGTATGCGTGTGGGTGGCACCCTAGATGGTTTAGATTCACAAATTAGTCCGACAGATGGCGCTGCTATTGAGTTCTAGGAAACAGGACAACGTCTTTACGGTCAGCTATTATGCATATAAATCTTCTACTTGAATCACTCTGTCTATTGATGAAAAGCGCATCAACATCCTATGCTTAGTTTAAAAGATCTAAGACTACAGACGCGGGAAATTATTTTTTATACTATGTAGAGATATCTATCCGAGTGCTACTTGAGGTCTCTAAATTGAGGTCTACCGTGCCGTGTAGTCTATCAATTACAGAATATCACACAAAAGCGTCCCATTTGATAGAAAAATAAAAATAAATAATAGTTTAAAAAAACTAAAAAACACGCTTCCATAGCGGAAGTATGGAAGCGTGTTTTTTAGTTTTTTTAAACTAGTATTTATTTTCTATTTTTTAGGGTGTTTCGAATTTGAGACGTATGTCAGCGTAGTTTGTGACGTATGTCAGCTTAGTTTTCGAAGACAGATTTTTTGCTGTCCTGGTAACCCTGGCAAGGATAATGGCACAAATTTATGAAATTATAGTATTGTCATCGGTCCTCGATAAGTCTACGGAGTTTAAATAAAATCTGGTCGTTTAAAGTGGGTCAAAATCGCGCTATAATAAGGAGTCGGTTACAAACAAACATACAAGTGAAGCTAATATAAAGCGTGTAAAAATATCAAAGTTCAACTACAACGATACAGTTTCCAGGCCCTCGGGAAGTGAGGACACAAAAGATATCAACAACAGCCGACGTTTCTATTACGTGAGAGTCGTCAGACAGCCTCAGAAATTGTTCGGGAAATGGGAAGAAAGAAATACGACATATATATTCGGTAGTGAAAGGAGGGAGCAGAGAGGATTTTATGAACGGAAAACCGGTATTAGTAACTTTTGTGAGTACCGTTTATGTGATGAAGTGCCATTTATGCTATTAGATGCAGCTCAGATTGACAGTATAATCTTTAATGTACCTACAGCATATAAATTAAAGATTGTATGGATATTTTCACTTATCTTTTCTGATGAGTAACCTTATAATAGAGTTAATGCGTTCTAGAGGATTTAATACCCAATGGATCTTTGTTATCCGAACAAATAAATAATAATAATACGGGAAAGGACGCAAGCGATGAAACCCCCTGAAATCAATTTTCAATTCAGTCGTTACGTTACCCGTAGTATTCTTATCATCTTCATTTCAGCCGAAAGACGTCCACTGCTGGACATACGCCTCCTCCAATTTGGGGGGGTTTGACATAATCGCCACGCTTGGCAGGGGGGTTGGCGATCGTAGTATGGTGGTAAAATACAAAGAGAACGCTGCTGCCCATTTTCTAACAAGTCCCTTAGTCGACTCTTACGACATCCACCGGAGGAAATGAGATGGTGCTTTTCTTTACGTCCGGGACCACACGGAGAACAAAGCCTTGAAATCAATTTTCAATTCAGCCATTACCTTCCCTTAACATAAAAGACTCTCTCTAAGACTCAGGTCTTAGAGAGTCTTAGAGTGAGATTCACAGACTGTACTTTGACCTTACCTTTATTTTGGTTAGCAAAGTTATGACAGCATTATTCTTATGACTTCATGTACGAATGAACGAACAATTAGTCAAAGTGGTGTCAGTAAAGCTTACTTTTAACATACATCACTTCCAAATAAGACATCTCGATATCATTATTTACTATTATTTCATTCCACTCATTCAAATCAAGAACAACAACCAACTCCTACCAATTATAGCTATACTTCCGCCGGATATGACAACGACGGATTGGAATAAGTCGAGGATAAAAAAAAGAAAAAAGTCAAGCGGCGGGTCAATCGTGCATGCGACACGTTTAATTAAATAGATGATTAACTTATTGAAGTTACCCATTAATTTAACTCCATGAGTCGTCGATTGGACGAACCTTTGTATAGAGTTTGATGGGACTGGAGAGAGACAATGTTCAGCTCATCATCGTCTGAAGTTATTGAGTATTTGCCTAACCTTTTCCCAACTATATAAGGGTCGGCTTCCAGTAGAAACGGATGTAACTGAAGACCAATATATTACATGGAGGGACTGCCTAACTGTCCTCCACAACCCAGCTTGGTAAGACTGGTTGTCAAAGGTTCATCTCGAGTATACAACACGATACCCTTGAGGTTTGGACTTATTTTAGGTTGATGATCATCATCATCATTTCAGCCGTAAGACGTCCACTGCTGGACTTAGGCCTACCCCAATCTGGGGAGCTTTGCCATAATCGCCACGCTTGGCAGGCGGGTTGGCGATCGCAGTATGGTGGTAAAATGCATAGAGAACGCTGCTGCCCATTCTCTAGTAAGTCCCTTAGTCGCCTTTTACGACACCCACGTGAAGAAATGGGGTGGTGTTATTCTTTACGTCCGGCACCACACGGTACTGGTTGATGGTGATGATGATTAATATTACGTTTGACTTCATTAGAATTTCCTTTTTTACATAACATCACGAGTATAATCATATCAGAGGTAAACAGACTGTGTACGTTTAGTAGCACCTACATATCGCCAGTTATGTTTAAGTCCCATGTAATAAGGGGCGAGCCTATTGCCATCAACTGGGCACAAATCCAGGCTACGGGACGGTAGTGAGAAATTCCTGCTGGAAAAACCCAAAAACAAATTACCCGACCAGGGAATAGAACCCAGGACTTTATGCTCAGCAATAGCGCTTGTGACTACTAGACTAATTAAGCTGTCCATATGGTTTGAAACAAAGAAAAGCCAATAGCTTCAGCCTCGTATTATGTGAGACCATATTCTCAATATCTAATACCGTGTGGTGCCGGGGTACAGTGTGGTGCCGGATATAAAGAATAATACCACCCCATTTCTTCCCGTGGGTGTCGTAAAAGGCGACTAAGGGACTTACTAGAGAATGGGCAGCAGCGTTCTCTATGCATTTTACCACCATACTGCGTTCGCCAACCCGCCTGCCAAGCGTGGCGATTATGGCAATGCCCCCCAAATTGGGGGAGGCCTAAGTCCAGCAGTGGACGTCTTACGGCTGAAATGATGATGATGATGATATTTTCCATACCAACATCAAGACGTGGCGAGCAAATAAATCAGTTCACATATACCGAAATCTTCCGATGAAAGACAGACAGACAGACTTGTTATTATTCTCTTTGAACCATTGATGAATTCAGGAAAAAAAAAAACATTTTTATATTCTCGGTTTTTTTTTTTTACTCACACGTTGCTTTTTGAACCGAAACAGGAAAACGAACAAAATAATAATAGAGTTTAGGTATTCGATACTGTTGTGAATTATTTCCCGATTA
Source organism: Aporophyla nigra (assembly GCA_947507805.1). NCBI lineage: Eukaryota > Metazoa > Arthropoda > Insecta > Lepidoptera > Noctuidae > Aporophyla > Aporophyla nigra. The sequence goes on along the minus strand of OX382316.1, from coordinate 13,529,717 downwards.
TTTTGTTACCTTATAGGTACGATTCCCAAATATTTTACGAAGTTTTTTTAATAGTTACGCTATCACACTCCTGCATGCGTAGCATGACCACCGTAGAAAGGGATTTTGTCGACGGAAGAATAGACAAAATTACAGACTGTAGAAAGATTAAAGACAGAATTAAAGATTGTAGAAAGATTTGTACCGTTTTATGCTGGCGTAGATCAGATGACAGTTTATCTCTATTCTACTAAGAATAGACAAAGTTCTTTCTATGGTGGTGATGCTACGCGTGCTAGGCAGAGACCTCTCTCTAATCCTTCCATGTTTCGCGGGCCCGCGCGTCCCGCCATCTCCTACGTGGTCTTCCGCGACCTCGTCTCACTGTCTCAGGGCACCACTCCTATGCTATTTAGGCACACGGTTTATCTTCCTACATTTTATTATTAGATACTTTCATCATATTGTTGCCATATGAATTGTAAAGTAGGCACAAGCGCAGATGCTGAGATTCTAGGGCACTTCTTATAGATAACATCTGTTGAAATGCAGATTTAACAATGAACATATTGTCGCTTGTTGTGTGAAAGAGACGCATTTTTTTTTACATTTCGTTATTTACTGAAACGATTTAAATCAGAGGGGTAATTAATACACTATCAGTAGGAATCGCTTTGATTTTGACATTTCTCCAACATTCATGGTGTTGTTTACATTGCTAAGCAGACAATTTTAGTCGAACATAAATGAAAGAATGGATTAGCAATTTAACCTTCAAAATTATTCAGATTTCAATTAATAGCGTATTAGAAAGAAAGAAAGTAAAATATTTTATTTGGGACACGCACAGGGCATAAAAACAGTGAGAAGAACATAGAAACATTTACATTAAAGCTACAAATAACAAAATATTACAGAACGATATAAAAATTAAAGAGTAAGACCTGTGCGAGGCCAAAAAGACTCCTATCTCAGCGTAATGCTGCGATATTCGTGAAAAACAACTACCGCAGCGCTGGTCTTCCGATAGGGCCCACTGTGATGCCACGGACACACTTACGGACATGACAATGTATCCCACATTGAAAAAGTAGTACATAAAAAAATATATTAAAAAATTTATAAAACATACAAAAAATAAAAGAAAACAGTTTAATTACAATTAATATTTAAATACACGATCTACCCAGACTCGACGCTCCAGAATCGTTTGTCCATGCCACAAATACTTATCTTATTACAAAGTAGGATGCAGTTTATTATGTCAATTCATTAGCACCTGCTCTTTCTATGACACGGGACACTAGGTACCTACCTTTAAATGATTAGTGTTTATGTAATTTGATATTTAATTATCCTTGTTTTTACTTTAGTGCATCATTAAATCTCTAGCAAATATAACTGGCGAAATATGGGTACAATCCGGTGTATTTATTATATTGTGGTAAACTTCAGCCATTTCTTCCCGTGGGTATCGTAAGAGGCGACTAAGAAACTTACTAGAGCAGCCTTTCCCAAAGTGGACGATAACGCCCCCTTGTGAGCGTTTAAAAAAAATGAGGGCGTTGTGTAGTGTTTTTATATTATTCTGGGTATGGGTATTATTCTGGTATATTTTTCTGGGTCTCTTACCACCCCCCTTTGGCCTGCAGCGCCCACAAGGGGGCGTTATCGCCCACTTTGGGAAAGACTGTACTAGAGAATGGGCAGCAACGTTCTCTATGCATTTTACCACCATACTGCGATCGCCAACCCGCCAGCAGGGCGTGGCGATTATGGCAAGCCCTCCCCCCCAAATTGGGGGAGGCCTGTGTCCAACAGTGGACGTCTTACGGCAGAAATGATGATGATGACCGAAGAGTGATGAATGAAGAGTGATGTAATAATATTGTCTTGTATCTATATCTCTAGATCATTAAAAAAGGTGTCTTTAAATATTTTAAATGATGTATTCACTTTTAGTAGAAATTACGTAAATTTCGGCTAGCGTTACACAGACTGAATTATTAACTTAGAGGTCATGGTAACTAATACTTAATTCTAATACGCTCCTATTAATACTTTTGAAAGGGTTATTAGTTATTCAATTGCATTCTGGTAGACTGATAGCCTAACCCAAAATGAGTTGGGAAAAGGCTATTTATTTATTTAACCATTTATGCACACATATAAACAGACAAGAAGAAAAATACGTACAAAGGTAATGCTAATTTCTAGGCTAGGCAGATGATAATGAATCATGGCACCTACATTTAGGGTTGCCACCTTTTTTTTCTTGCAATTAAAGTACATTGGTTATTATAGATAAGAAAAAAAAGTACACAGTATAAAAATAAAGTATGACTTATTTGTTTTTATTATTATATTTTTTTTTTTTTTTTTTGCTTTTTGCAGTTTGTAAATTATTGTAAATTTCGTTTAGCGAAAAAGTACTTACGACAAAACTTTTCAAAATCCCAAAGAAATCAAATCTTGCAAAATAAAGTGTTTTCGTGTACTTTATTGTTCTCATAAAGTATAGAGTACAATTATGTCAAATAACGTACAATACTTTATTATAAAGTACGGGTGGCAACCCTACCTACATTATAGCGACCATAATTCGAGAACCGACGATTTTTTTTGTAAATTTTCCTGTTAACCCTAAGCTTTGCATTAAATGGAACCGCGAGCCTGTAGCAAACATTGCAAATTCATAGGCAAAAATTACTTTAAGAACTCTGAAATTAATCCAGACACAACCTAGACTTCTACTTGCCCTCTCAACTAGCTACAGTCATTCTAACACAAAATCCCATAAAACAAACAATTTAGAGCTAATTTATTAATAGATTCGCGTTGTTATCACACTGCTCGAATCCTGCGCAGATACGATGAAGGTCGTATACCTACCAGTTATTATAATAGTCGTCTGTGGATCTCTATACAACACGGAATTTAGAAATTATTTGTATTGAGTGGAGAATATGTGCGATTGAATTGATTTTAAATAAGATAATTTCAATATTTGATTTGTGAATACAGAAGGCCAACTGTTATTAAACACGTTCAAATTCTAGTGGCAGTCTCATCTCAGCGACATTCAAATATCAAAAACTTGTCAAAAATATATGGAAAGTCGAGGTATTTTTAGAAGGCCAATTCTCGTATAGAAAGACTAGCTTCTGCCTGCGACTTCGCCCGTGTTAAATTTTTGATCCCCTGACCCTTCCCGTCGTATCGAATTGCCTGCCAGTTTTCGTCCATTTTTGTTGCTGCTCCGCTCCTCTTGATCGTAGCGTGATGTTATATAGCCTATAGCCTTCCTCAATAAATAGGCTACCCAACACAAAAGTAATTTTTCAATTCGGACCAGTAGTTCCTGAGATTAGCGCGTTCAACCAAACAAACAAACTCTTCAGCTTTATATAGATATTAAGAGATATTGAGATATTAAGTATAGATTCAGAACTAGTCTAAGTCTCATCTCGGCGACATTCAAATGTTAAAAAGTTATCAAAAATGTATGGAAACTCGAGGTATTTTTGACAGATTGCGTGACTGTGTACGTTCTCAAAACTACGAAAGTCGTCTCTCTGATCTCTGATTCGTGTAGGTCTACGTAAAGATTTATTGTCTTTTAAGTACATGTGCAGTAACTATAATTGGCTATTATTATAATAAGTCGACATTAAAATGAAATAATCTATGTATTTTAATACACCACTAACCACCCTTGTATAACTAAGAAACAATGAAACTTATTAAAATAAATCTTTATTATATGGTGTCGAAACAAACAGATTGGCAAAACTTCGCAGACTAGATGATGGGTCATCATTTCAACCGAAAGGCGTCCACTGCTGGACATAGGCCTCCCCCAATTTGGGTGGGTTAGCCAGGCAGGCGGCGGGTTGCTTACAACACCCACGGGAAGAAAAATGAGATGTTGCTATTTTTTACGTTCGGCACCACACGGACAGTCAACAATCCTTTTTATACTGGGTTAAAATAGACAGGTTGGCTAAACATCGTAGACTACATAATGGGTATCATAATTAAATTGATAAAACAAAAAGTACCAATAAAAAAAAACTCTACCCTCTTTCTGCGTCACTGACATGTGAAGGCAGAAGTGAATGGAAATCACAAACGTAATTAACGCAAGAACAGCGTAAACAAACAAAATCAGTAGGAATCCTACACAGTACTACAGTTCCCAGTCAATTAATTAGTACGCCAGCGGAGCCCGACGTCCATTTAGATCAATTAGCGGCCGCGGGAGATTGAGCCGCTGCTGCTGTCATATTCTCATACTGCATAGTAGACGCAGGCGCAGTATAACTTTGTATAGGTCGGTCGGTACTTGAGATCATAAGATGTGTTTACGTTGAGAACATATTGAATGAAATAGTAATTTACCCCATTATGAGCAAAGATTAAAAGATTTGGGGGAAAAAAATACTCAAATAATAGTAAGATGTCGTGAACACTGCTTTAGTAAAATAATTGTAAGACTTAGTAATAAAAGAAAATTAAATAGTGAATAATCCCAACTATAATAATATAAATGCGAAAGTAACTGTTTGTTACACTTTCAACACCTAAACCACTGAATCAATTTTGATGAGATTTGAGACAGTGATAGACTAGATCTTTGGAAAGGACATAAGCCACTTTTGTCCCGGTAGCACGTTCCCGTGGGATCATTTTCGACATCTACGCGGGCGAAGTCGGGAGCAGAAGCTTTATAAATGTTGATTTTTTTTTCGTTAATTCTTTCATTTTAGGGGTAAAATAAAAGAGTGAACGAAAATAATGGCTGAACAGTTTGGTGTAGACACACCTTTACTTGTTGACAAAAAGAATCGATGTTTAAAAATATTCAAGCTACCGTATTCACAATAGGGGACAAAATAATGACACAGCTACTTAGTATGGGCACACCTTTAGCTTTAACTGATACAGAGAGAGGTCCAAAGTTCAGCCTTTCAAGAGCAGTGAAAATGCAAAATTATCTGGTGAATATATTTTGTGTTGCATTCTGTAATGCAGTTTTAGTAAACAAAGCTAGTATTGACTACAAAATAGTTCAAAGCATTTATTTATTTAAACTTCTCGCACACAAAAAGGTACAAAGGCGGACTTAATGCCTTAGGCATTCCCTACCAGTCAACCAAGGGTGGTGAAGAGATTACATGGCAGGTGGTTTGTTTTATGATAAATAATTCCAAATAACATCATATCACTCCCTGCACCCTAATTGCGAAACGCACAATTTATCAGAATCTGAATAGGATTGAAGATTATTTCTAAACCATTGCGTCATTTGTTCGAATAAATTGTCGGCTCAGCAACGTAAATAACGCAGTGAATGTTGTTTAACTATGAATATTAAACCAATTCCTACCGATAAAAAGTTCCGCAATTACCCCTCTGGTTTGCCGTAAGGGATAGGCAGTGGTGATATAGTAGGCACTGCATTGAGGACGACGAGACAGCAGCGCACGTGCTTCTAAACTGCCCGGCGATCGCCACATACAGGGCCAAGTACGTCGGTAACCCAGGTATCCTACGCGAGATAGTCAGCAACATCAAGGCGTTGCTGGCCTTTCTCGAGGAGCTGGGGTGGATCGAATAACCGATTTCCCACCCGTACGCAAAATACGCGCTCAGACGTGGAGTTGCGGACACCAGCCCGTTCTACCCACCTACCTATAGTAGGCACGGCACACCCATATTTTGCCAATTATATTTAAGTTTCACATAATAGGTGGCAAGACTATTGCCATTCATTATCATGATCATCATTTCAGCCTAAAGACCTCCAAGGAGAGGAGAATGCTGCTACCCAATCTCTAGTATTGCCATTAAACGGACACAAATTCAGATATCCGGCTGTTATGGAAATCTCAAAATATGACACCTACTCTTTCTTTACCAAAAATGTATTATGTTGTGTCAAAATAAACAATTTATACCAAACAATGGTCCGCATTCAACAATAAGATGCTGATATATCTAACAAAATCTCTTTACAGACATGTTTTACAACATAAATGGTACCGCATTTAGTTTTGATTAGAGCCAATTACCAAGTGTGTGGGAGAGATTGACTTGCTACGGTAGTGATTGCATTGTTAGTGATATTATCTCACAACGATTTCTGATTTACATTGTAAATAGAATTAATTGAGATCCAGTAATTTGTAAAACTGTTAGATATCTTCTTATACTTTGCGTGTTGATCTGAAGTTTTCTAACTTATACGGACCTAAAAATCTTGAAAGCAAGTAGTACAAGAATATGTTAAAATAACAGGATAAATAATGATAATGGGTAATTAGAATTTATAATGTGACTTGGTCACACTCAAATCATAGTTGCTTACCTATATATATAATACATAAAGTAGGTAGTTGAAAATCTTGACCTAATTTCTGAGTTAAGAATGTATCATGTACTTGCTCAAATGTAAGTCGAAGACAACCAAAGATGTGAAGTTAGAATATGTATATAAGTAAAATATGCTTACTCAGCAATTAAAAATAACCTAAAGCACTAACTTAAGTGACAGCAATCATGATGATTATTATAGTTTTTTTTTTCCTTGATCCTTATAGGGACAGAATAAAGTATAATTTCAAGGTTATAGGTAACATGAAAATAATTGGTGTGAAAGAAATATTGAGTTGGATAGATGGAATACTTTATTTTATTTACTTACAGCATATTAATTACAATTTTAATGTTACATTTAGCATATTACTGTATTCTAATAAGATTTTAACTAATTTATATTAATCAATTAGTTGGGGGGGGTGCAGTTATTTTGAATTTAGTTTCTATGTGGTTGTCCTATAAATAAAATTTTTAAGGTAGGTAGTAAAGAATATTTTCTGTAGCAGTTTCTTAAAATTACACAACTTTTATACTCTTAGAATTCTTGTATATCATTGGTTATACTTTTAAAAGATCATGGTCAATATTGAGAATCAAAAACAAAAAAAAAAATGGTCAAAACAAGTTAGCTAAGTTATAACCTAGACATGCTTCTTAAATTAGAACTAAGTTGGAGGTAGGTAATTTTTTAAGTAAAAATAAAAATGAGTTTGAAGAAGTTTCTTATCTTTTGAAATTGACAACTTTTTAAGTTTCTGGGTGAGTCTATGAAGTCTAGAAATGAAGTCTTATTGGAAACTAAAAAGTTTGACCTGACTTTGTTTCTAAACTTACTTTTAAACTTTTTGCAACTCCAATAAGATTCCTAAAGGAACGCGTAAGGTTGATATTACTTGAAACAACCTCGCAAAACTGATAACATAACCATAACACGAAATAAACCGCCTCACTAATAATAAGCAAAAACATTGAAAATCGTGTCAATTTATTAACCAACAAATAATAGAAATAACCACTTATTAGCACCATGATCGACCTCGTAAGGTCACAAAACGTACAAAACACACAAACAGATGAATATTTTATAATTATTCTAATATTGCAATCATGCTATGAATGAATTTGAGTTTTTCGAAGCACCGCCTGATACAAACGAACATAGTATTTACAATGTTATCTTACCCTTATCGTACACCTCTGCCACTCATAAGATAACGGCACATAATCACAATAATATCACTCGAGGATTAGAAATGGATTTTAAATGCGATAATTCGAGAAAAAACATAAAAACTTTGATTTCCAGTGACACACGGCGGAGCGAAGTCACCTCGCGTGAAGGCGCGCCACTGCGGTGTTGCCACTCTACAAACTACTTTTACCCAATAAAAAACGTGAAGTTTGGTAAAATATATATTTTCTATGAATACTAAACAAATATAAACAAAATACCCATGACAATTACTTATCTAAAACGTTGTTGTGTGTTGCATTTACTATAGGATTTCTTGCACTGTCTACAAAAAGTTGTACAAGAATTTGGAACTAGCCTTTGCCACTCTTGGTCGCAAGGATAGATGTTTAGTTGTGAACAGCAGTGGCTTACTGGATTATTTTCAAGTCGTATTTGATAGGAGGAGTCAGTCACCCATACTAGAACAACCGGATCTCCGAATCTTGTACGAATTTGCTGGAATTCGTAACATGATGATGATATTTTCAGCGTTCTGTTTGATTTTCTTCTTCCCTTTGCCTTTCTTTTGGTCTTAGATTTTTTTTTGGGCTTAGATTTACTATTTACATCTTTGTCACGATCTTTATTGTTTGCCTGTTCTATAACTTCAGTGGGTTCTCCCCACTCGTAGTCGTTATAATCCTTCACACTTTGATTTCCCATAATACCTATTGATTATTCTTACTTACTTATTAATTTTAAACTAATAAACAAATAATTTTGAGAAACAATGGCAATTTTTTTTGACACTAGGTGTTTTTTTTTTTTTAATATTCCTTTTAGTGCTGTTTTCTAACGTTCTTAAAACCAGTGGTAGGTACTGAAATCAGTTTGTGCAAACTTCTTGATACCTAGGTGCCGAACTACTTACCTTAACCTCAGTACCTACTTGGTGGTACTTACCACCAAGTACCACCAAGTAGTAGTAGTTTAGTTTCTACAAAATGAAACTGAGTGGGTGAGCGGGCACACACATTAATAACTTAACATACCATGCAAGGGCGTCGTCAACCGATGACCGAGAAGCAAGTTCATATTAAGGATGGGAAAAGTATGAATTGTAGGTTCAGTCACGAGAATACGAAGCTGTACTGTAGTGCTAAACCGTGAAAATTGTGTTTTTAACCGACTTCAAAAAAAGGAGGAGGTTATATGTTCGACTGTATGTATTTTTTTTTTTTTTTTTTTATGTATGTTCACCGATTTCTCCGCCAATTGTCAACCGATTTTGAAAATTCTTTTTTTATTCGTAAGGGTATACCCCTGAGGTGGTCCCATATTAATTTTGTGAAGATTTGATGTACACTTTGGGAGATAAACGAAGGAACTCCTCAAAAACAAACAGTACACGTAATGTGATTTGGATATTGTACTAAAGATCAAAAATAATTGCTGGTTCTATCTATCCATCCGTGGTGAACTAATTATAGTCTTCGAAGATACCGCATGGAACTCCTCATCGGTGAACAGTACATATAGGAACTTACAGTGAAAGGTTAGAAGGTTAGGGGATAATTCTTTGAATATTATAGGCACGTTTAGACCGTTACTTGTATTCTTATATTCCGTTGAGCTGATGATGGAAGGTACAACTCCTTATCGATCAGGAGTTAGAAGATATCTTGTCCTAGATAGACATACTCGTTGACATCGAGAATTGATTCCTCAGCAGACACTAGAGTGGGCTCTTACCCACTCTACTGTCTGCTTAATAAAAAAAAAAGCAGCCTTAATCATTTTGGCCTGGCCATGGTTGGTTTTTTTTTTTATGTATGTTCGGGCATAACTCCGTCATATATAGATGGATTTGCAAAATTCTTTTTTTGTTCGAAAGGGGTTTATTCCGAAATGGTCCCATATAATTTTCATATAGATCTGATGATGAGTTCGGGAGACAGACACCGGAACTCTTTAAAAAATGACAGGAAATCAACCGCGAGTTCTGCTATCGCATAAATATGCATTGTTTGTTTGGAATTAGTGCAGGGTGAATACCACAACTAAAAATTTAAAAATAAAAACTTTTTTACAAAAAAAAAACAACCGACTTCCTTAAAAACACTACAAAGTGAAAAATAACTTTAATTTCGGAAGTCGGTGGCAAAAAAACCATAAATACAGATCCTAAGACACCGACTACCGAAATTAAAGTTATTTTTCACTTTGTAGTGTTTTTAAGGAAGTCGGTTGTTTTTTTTTTGTAAAAAAGTTTTTATATTACTAGCCAACGATCTCATCAAGATCGCGTCGTTCCTCCGCGACCATCAGCTAGACATCCTCCTCATACAGAAAACCTTTTTGAAGCCCCATCATCGAAACCCGAATATTGCCATCTTTCAGCTAGTGCGCAATAACAGGTCTCGGTATCACAAGGGCGAGACCCTCATTTATTACAGGAAGTCTCTATACTACATCTCTATTGACCCACCTCGTCTCATATGGAGGTATCTATTTGCCGGCTTGACATGCCTGGTCATCAACCGATCATCATCTTTTCCGCGTATCCTTATACCATGGTCATGGTGATCTCGTCTCTCTTACCAGCAATCTCACTGCCCTCTTCAGCCTGTGTAACTCCACCGTCTGGGCGGGACATTTCAATGCCGAACATCCCTCTTAGAACTGTTACAAGACCTCTACCAGAGGTAGGATTGTATTCAACTAGGAGCTTCCTTCGCGTTCGATGTCATCGCTCCGATGAATCCAACCCAATTCCCTGGCAATTCCAACCAGCTGCCGATGTTTTCGATATGGCGCTGCTCAAGAATGTTAAGAGAGGGAGAGTGGCATAGTCATTGAGACGTTCCACGAGCTTAATTCCGACCACCACCCTGTAGTCATGCAAGCTCCCTCATTGTTAGCTTCCTCATCGGGCACGACCGATCCCAACAAGCCTCGGACCCAAATGACAACCGACTGGAGGAAAGTAAGTGAAATACTGAAATCCACCACTTCACCACACTTGGATACCATCCCTGACCATAATTTCAGTCGCGGAAACAACGGCCGCGTTCGACTCCTTTACAGAACACGTACAATCCGTATTGTTCAAGAGAATTTCGGCGATGGAAGATTGCTGGAAACTACCCGCTGACGTACGTGAACTGCTAACTGAGAAGAAGGAGGCTATTCGTGCCTCATTATATCGTTTCCATGTGACTCGAACCAAGCCCACATGCGCAAATTACAGCGTGTTGTAAAGAAAAGCTCAAAGAATTAGCATGCTGAAGTGGCAATGGGTGGCCACATTAGCCGTAGAACCGATGCCCGTTGGGGTAGACGTATTCTTGAGTGGAGATCGCGAATCGGCAAACGTAAGGTAGGACGCCCTCAGGCTAGGTGGAGCGACGATCTTCGCAGGGTGACTGGTAGCAGCTGGATGAGAGTTGCCGAGAATCGGGCTGAATGGCGTGCAATTGGGGAGGCTTATGTCCAGCAGCGGACTGCTATAGGCTGATGATGATGATGATGTAAAGAAACGCATTGTGAAGAATTGTTGCGAAGGCTGGGACAAGAAGCTCGATGAACTGGAGCCCACGCACCAAGCCTTCTAACATCTTCAGAGGAAACTAAAAGCGCTCTTCTAAAAAGGTGTCCATGCCTCCTCTCACTTACCGATAAGAGCATAGTCTTTGACCCCCGCGATAAGCCCGAATGCCTAGCCATCAATAAAGATCTTTATGGCCTTTGACTCAATGAGATTGCTTACATGATTAAATTTAATTTTTAACCTCTTACAACAGTGTGCACAGCAGTTGCCCCCGTGCATAGGTAAATTAAAGGCAAAGCATGAAGAATCCCGACGCACGTCCTCCTAGAGTGATTTGCAGAGTGGCTGGTATCAGCTAAGTTGATGATGGTTGGATTGTGCCTGTGACGGTTTATTTACTGCCATAGGCACCAGGAGCGAAGTACAAGAGGATGCATTAATTTTATTTTGAAGCCAGGAAAATATAAGTGTAAAATATTCAGAACTAAAGAAATTCTGAAAACGCCTAGATATAGAGATAGAGACCATATGTGAGGCGTGATCACAAAAATCTTCAGAGCTCGCCCTTGCATTTATGCAATCTCTCGCTTTTGTGCGTTAGCCAACAAGTACAATTTTGTTTTCGAAAATCGAATCGACTCTTAGGTGGGATGCTAACATTATCAAGCCTGCTTCGCTCGCTTTTGCATCATATTCTTCATATAAATCGAGTCAGTTATTCCGGTTCCTCTAAGCATGGACAACATAAAACCTATCCCATTCGAAGGGAGATGCAAAAATGATTGAGCTAGCTTTGCTTACTCTTGCATCTTACATTCTTTTAATTGCTAAGCTTTTCTGCATAAGTTAATTAAGTTACTCCTAACATGACATGATATCAGTATGGTGGTTAAATGTATAGAGAACGCTGCTGGCCATTCTCTAGTAAGTCTTTTAGTCGCCTTTTACGACACCCATGGGAAGAGATGGGATGATGCTATTCTAAGAACCAACGTAGCCTAACATATTTCAAGGGAAATGCAAAAAAAAAAATATGGATCTCGTTTCGTGGAGCTGTCGGGCTTTCGGTGGCCTATATGTAGGCTGTTGATGAAGTCAGTACGAAGCAACCCCTTCTGTTATCGAGGAGATGTGCTATAGCGATTTTCGTAAGTATGAAAGGGGTCATTACACTCAGCCTATTGCAGCATATTGTTCCCACTCAGTGATGTTGCATATCTTCGATATTTTGGTTCTAGGACATGCCGGTTTCCTCTCGATGTTTTCCTTCACCGTTTTGAGGGCAGTGGTGATGATTTACACAAAGTAAAGCGCCTGCCTGAATACGAACCCACGACCTACGTTCGTAAGTCGGGGGCGATACCCCTGGGCCACCACTGCTCTCAGGGGTGAAAGGGGTAATGCTTGTCAATTAACCAGTTCGAGCCAGGAAGTTCCATATTTAAAGATTATGTTGTTTTCTTTACATATGTTGTAAATAAAGATAGTGAAATCCGATGGTTAATTACCTAATATTTATAGGGATTAGGGCTTGGTGAAATGAATTGCTATAAATACGATTGATTTGGACTGGTTACGTTATCAAATGATCTGAACGAATTAGATAATTTGTACGTGCGTGATTGCCAATGCACACTATCGGCTACTTATACACTGCTAAATCTGTGGTATACAGAGTGATTTGAAATTGAGGAGCAATTATGTAGATTGTGTTACTTCTCCAAAACTATTCAATATTCATACAAAGGTCGTGGCATAATCTTAAAAAAAAGAAAAAACAGCAAGAAAAAAATTCGGAAAACGTATACCTACTTACGTGTATTGTAAAAATCTTTCGAAAAAAGAAAAACAGCATTATTGTCATTACCAATTTGCCTAAACTTTTCCCAACTATGTTGGGGACGGCTTGCAGTCTAATCGGATGCAGCTCATGCAGCTGCATACCAGTATTTTACATGGAGCAAAGACTCGTGTGACTTTCACAACCCCTACTGGGTTGTAATACAATACCTGTCGGTAAATTTTCGTGCTATTGACGACTAACAACGACTGCTAAAGATCTACCAAAAAATTACGGCCGGGACCAACGGCTTAGCGTGCTTTTCGAGGCATGGAAGGACCTTGGTATGTAATGTAGGTGTGCAAGCGTACCTGAACCTGATCGATCCACAAGTGCGCCTATAATATTACATAGCCTCAAGCCCCTCACAAAATCATTACCGGACGTAACCGACCGTCTGGTGTCGTACGTAAAGAATAGCACCACCCCATTTCTTTTCGTGGGTGTCGTAAGAGGCTACCAAGGTACTTACTAGAGAATGGGCAGCAGCGTTCTGTATGCATTTTACCACCATACTGTGATTGCCAACTCGCCTGCCAAGCGTGGCGATTACGGCAACCACCATTGTATGTCCTGGAGTGGACGTCTCGGCTGAAATGAATGAAGAACTCTCTCTCAGCGAGGTTACTGTCATGATATCCCTGGTTTATCGAAGTGTTACATAACTATACTTGGTCTTGTAAGCAATATCTGCAGCCACAACCACAGTAATGAAACATCCTGTACAGCTAAGCATAATAAGCATCATTGATAACTGCGATGGATTACTCCAGGTAATATAAATGACCACGCTTGTCACTAGTGTCTAGTTCAGTAGGTCAGTTGAAATATGGCTTCAGTTGCGTACCTGTTCCTCGCTATCCTGGCTGTTGGTACGTATTCCCATCATCAACAATTTTATAAAAAGGAGGAGGTTCTGTGTTCGTCTGTATTTTTTTGAAATATGTCTATATTCTTCGATATTTTTATCAATTGTTGACGTATTTTGAAAAGTCTTCTTTCATTTGGTAGACGAAGATCGCCCGTAGGTCCCGTGTGAATATTATTAAGTTTGCTTTCATAGTTTTTGGGTTAGCATCTATAATGCGTATTTAATCTACCCATTTGCCAAATTAAACAACATAGGATACTACTACAACTATTTTTTATTCCGGTAATACGTAGCATGGACACAAGGCGGTATTCTGTGCACAACGTGTCGCAAACAGAAAACGTCTTGTCCGCCGACTTCCAAACCCCGGGCTGTCTGACTAAGAAATTCTATTCCTAATAGAAAAAGCCAACAATTTTTACCTGACCTCGAAATCGAATCCAGGACCAGCTCAGTAGAAGCGCTTCCAATCACGAACACATCGACCATGCGTACAATGTTAATCGACAAGTATACATTTGGACCCTGTGCAGGCGCGGTCGCAGCCTAACATTTTGGGGGGGGGGGGGGGGTCACCATGAGTGCTGAAGAATATTTTTAGGAAGGTAAATTCTCTTTGGTCTAGTAGTCGCAAGCGCTGCTGATCAGAATGATGTCCCGGGTTATAATCTTTTTGAAAATGTCCATCGGAGTCTCCGTGGCTCAAGTGAGAACAATTTTAAGATAGTAAGACTGGCAAATCGTTCAGGGTTTCGACAGCATAACTGTCTTTGGGGGGGGGGGGGGGTCATGACCCCTAGAACCCCCACTCTCGGACCGCGCCTGACCCTGTGCCAAATATGATAGTTTAAAAACTATTTTTTTTGTAGGTGGTTTTAATTAATGGTTTTTGGATTAGACCTGGTGAATTAGGGCCCACTCCCTCTCACCAAGAGGAGGCCTGTGTTCCAGCAGTGCGAACATTGTAGGCTGATTTATGGGTGTCGTATCAGATTGTAGAAATTGTGACTAAATTGTTGCATTGCATACCCACCTGTAAAAACAAATGTATATGTAGGTTATGCTGCTTATGCCTACGCTAGTTTTCATTCTTTTAGTGAAATTTATAACACTATCTCAATATCCTCACAGCTTCGGCAGCTCCAGAGAACCGCATCGTAGGAGGAGACCATGTCACCATCGAGGAGTTCCCCTACGTAGTCGCCTATACTTACCTCTATCCCGGACCCGGAATCACCGTGCAGCGCTGTGTGGGATCCCTGATCTCATCCTGGCATGTGCTGACCACGTCTTTCTGCTTCACGTAAGTAGTTTTGTTGTAGTATATTTTTCAGAAGCACGTATCAATCGATTAGGTTAAGCTACCCTAATCGCGGTAGGTCCGTGGATGGGCGACCATCTTAACATAAGACCTCGCCGTTCTTCGAAATGCATTCGCAAATCTTTGACAGTCGGTACGGGTCGTATTAGGGGTATCGTATTACCCAGTAACTGAGTTGTGTGGGCCGGATCGCTCCACGTAAAATATTGGTGTTCAGATGCTTCCGGTTAGACTAGAAGCTGCCCTCAAAATAGTTGAGAACGATAAATGATAAGTCAATCTTATTTCGACCCCACTCAAGTTCCAACCGCTGATATTTCGAACCATAACTGATGGCAATGTTTCTGCAATGCCTCTCAATTGCAGATACCCATGTCCATATTCAGAGGTCGATGACTCACGTGGTCTGAAGGCTTATTTCACAATTCTATTCATCATATTTAGTCACCCCCTTTTCTAGACATATCGTCCTTCACACAGTCCATCTATCGTTTCTTCCTCCCCTTTCCGGGAGACATTTTCCTCATTTGTTCACATCATATGCCAAATTTTACAGTCACCGATGCCACTTTCGAACTTCTTTTATGCTAATTTCTTATTCTTACCATTCACATCATGCATCCATTTCAAATGCTATTCAATAACACCAAAAAAATAATTTTGTCCACAGTGGTGGCATCCTCACCAACTTCCGGGTTCGAGCTGGGTCTACCAACAGCCTCGCAGGTGGAGTCCTGGTCAATATCGGAAACGTCGTTAAGCACCCGGACTACACCGAGGTTCCCAGGAGCAACGACCTTGCCGTCACATTCCTTGAGACTCCTCTGGGCATCAGCAGCGTTATCGATGTGCTGTACCTGCCTCCTCAGAATTTCTTCATCGCTGATGACCAGTCCGTCAAGATTGTCAGCTGGGGATTCGAGACTGTAAGTATAATCTAATGATTTTAAATGGAAGACCTATGAAATGCTTCTTAATTATTATTGATAATGGATTTCTTTTTTTGCTGGTGATTTCGAACTCCTAAAACCTGGTTACACGGAGAAAATATTTTAGAAACTAACTTTATATTACTTATAACAGGAAAACGGACCCCAGTTAGAAACTCTGAAGACCGTGTTCTTGAACAAGGTCAGCTTGGCAGATTGCCAGGAAGCTTATGGAGACAACGAAAATGTTGACATTTCTGACAGTAAGCATCACTTATTTCTTTACTTCGTGAGGCATATCCATGTTATCGGCTTTCTTTGCTCGTTTTTATTTGGGGTTAGTCTGACTTGTTTCGAACTTGAACGGAGCTCTATACTAAAATTATAAACAGGTATAACTAGTTTGTATGTAAGGGGTAATCTCTCTGCCAGGGTCGCGAGATCAACTGAAGGAACATGGGTGGGTTTTAGTCAGTCTGACACACCCTCCCGCTCTGACCAGAGCGAGAGAAGTCATTTGATGATTACCCATCCAAAAAAAAAGGGGTAATCTCTGGATTGACCATTTGGATTTGATAAACTCTTTTTGCTTTTGAAAGCCCAATTCTTAAGGAACGCTGCTGTTAAAAATCACATTACAACTCGTAAGTTGTAAAGTAAAAAGAACAAGCCAGAAAGACTGCAAATGGAAAGCGAAGTAATATCGCGGGTGGTCGATGCAATAATGTTTTACTTACAACAAGAAATTTCACGCAGATGAAGTTGCGGGCAGGAGTTAGTGATTGTGATATGAAAAGTTCCAAACTAGTCGGGCAGAATATAAGTCAAATCTTAGACAGCCTATACTGTATTCAATGAATTGTTCATCAAATAATCTACCATAGATATAGTTACCTAAAAGTGTTGGCCAGATATTTAACTTTTTTTTTAAATTTTCAGTATTAACAGCCTTTTATTATTGCAGATGTAATATGCGCGATTGGTGTCGGCAAAGGCATGTGCTTGGGTGACTCCGGCGCCCCCATGGTCATAGACAGAGCGGTGGTAGGAGTCTCCTCCTTCTTCAAGGACTGCCTTGACGATGAGTTCCCTGACGTCTTCACTAGGGTTGATAGGAATACAGACTGGATCTTGGAAGTCGCTACTGCTGGTGGGGCGCGTAAGGCTGGCTTCAGGGATGCTCCCCTAGTTGCCATGTAAAAACGTAGGCTACGATAAATTTAGAAGTCTGGCAAGCAATCGTGCAGACCAAAATGTTTTTTGGAGATTAATTATAGAATGTCAAAATTATATGATCTGCTCTTTCTCATCAATGGCTGCTATGGAACAGCAAATTAACTTTTAAGCTAACAATTATATATTTTTAAGAATATGCCGTTGTTTTCTTTTAACGGGTTTCTAAAGAAGCCGTTTATTTCCAAACTTCGGGTACATAGTTTGTCAGTAAGAAGCATTTAGATCAAAAGTTTCTGCAGTTGAAAGAATAAAGACGATACATTTATTTAGCACGGACTAAACGGCACACAATTTACAGCAGAGGAAAAAAAAAAGGAAAAAAGTGCGATGTAGAAATTAGCATTAGTATGCTTCACGGTTGTGCCAAAAAGCTCAGTTACCTACCACTGCTCTCGGAACTATTATTATTAGTACCTATGTTTTACAGACAAAACACTCATTATTACATTGTATAACAAATAACACCTTCTTGCAATCAATATTTTGATTAAAAAGCGTAGTAAATTTCTATGGAGAAGACCGGGCAAAAAACACGGTGCCCCGGTCCTTCGTTTCACACACGTTCTTTTAAAAAACCTACTATGCTTCTGTATGCTTGATCTTTCTGACTGACCGACTTTTTAACGGTTCAAAACTGACTGTAATTGTAATAAATTCTCTGACTTGGAATTTCCATCTATTTCCATTAGAACAAAAGCCTACCAAATTTTAAAATTGGGGGTAGTTACGAAATGAAGTGCACATAGATTAAATAAAAAATATTTATTGAGTAAATCTCTCTTATAATATCGTTATACATTCGGATCTACAGATCTTATGAACGGAATGGAGCCCTCTTTGGATATAGTTTTATACAAATAGGTTTTTTTTTCATTCTTTTTTTTACAATCTTGGGTAAGGCAAGACAATGTTTACATAAAGGCACATTGATTATTGCAAACTCTTATAACTAATTAAAATATAGTACGGGTTTTAAGTAGAAGAAGATTCTTAATTTTGTGACATAATATCAAAAGAAGACGATTTTTCAGACAAATTCATATGTTATCAATGATTTTACACATAACTAATTAAGGTTTTGACATTTCATACAAGGGTACTTTATTTCTTCTGGACATGGCTTGTACAACTAATCTTACTTACTATGTATTTCATTTTATTTACTTTAGAAGACATAATGGACGACAATGGGTATACTTACAACAATTCATATTATATCTACATACAATAAAACAACAATTAATTCAAACTATTAATACATTTTTAAGTAATATTGGCAAAATATGTAGCTTATTTTATGTACGATTTCCTACCAAAACACGGTAAAATTAAGCTAAAAAGAAAACTTATTTCCTAAAACAAGTATTTTTCCAATCTCGGTGGTCCAAATTAATAATAACCTTTATAAATACGTTTCTAAACGTGACTTATTGTAAAAAATAAATTGATAATCAGTCACCATGATTATTAACTACGAATATTAAGTAGCATTTAAAAGTTAATAATAATATATTCATTTAACAGTCAATTTATTTTTATATAAAATATTGACATAAAAAGGTGTATATTGCATGATTTATGGAAGGGATTCGACATCTTAAAAACTAGGTTTTTTTTTTTACAAAATATGTAACTTCTTTTATATAGTCCAGCTGTCAACAAACACGGAATATTTATATCAATCTGGGATTTTTCTATCATGTTATGTACTCCTTAGTAAAATTTATTTTTTCATTTAACTGTCTAGATATTTTAGACCTTACATTCTATTACTCTTATGGTGGTTGCGTTAAGGTGACCCGCGAAATTCAATTTTTCTTCTGTTTCCGTCCACCAATATCATGTAATTCATATTTCATCCATCATACAGTCTGAGACAGACCTACAAATTTCACAAGAATAAATTTGAATTTAACTGGTTACCTTGGAACCCCCTCAATAACTGCCTGGATAAAAAATTAAGTTTACCCAAAACTTACAAACTAATGTATGTAATATTTACATTATATAACGAGATTCACAACAGATTTATTTAGGAAGATATCATTATGAGCCTGTTTTTCTACCGAGAGGGTGACTAAAATACAAAAACTTTTATTTTTATCTAGCTAAAAGATAAACAAAGGGCGAATACTATCTGAAATACTGAGCAAAATTTGGAAAGGAGACAACAATAGCTACGAGACCATACTTGTGGTATAGTTCTTGCATTTCACGCGTAATGTAATTTAAAGCTAATGACAATGAACATAAAAGTCATTATGACACGAGCGAGTTCGTGATTGGCAGTAACAATAATGTACTTTAACTAATTCTCCTACAGCTGGCATTTTTTTAAATGTATAGAAGAGTCTGACTCATCTATTCTACAACATAATATGTTTAAAAAAAAAGGTATTTAATATTATACATATTGAGCAGGATCCTAAACAGTAGCTGCGGGTCGGTACAATACAACACATCTAATATTTTAGACTGAAAAGTTTAATTATAAATCTTAATTACTACTGTAGATATTCATTGTTAAAGCTATTTTTTCTTTTTTAGTTACCAGTTGTTATGGTATCTGAAAGCTCAACAGTAAGAGCGTATTTTTGGAGCTATAAATTACGTCACAGGGATGTCAAGATTTTTAGATCCCCCTGTCTTTGTCACAAGTGGTCATATTTGCGTACCCGGGTGCGAGTGACGTCACATATTTTGCAATTAAAAATAATGACTGATAAAGTTGTAATATTTGAAAGTTTTTCGTTACAGTCGAAGTTTAAAAGTTTTTCTTTTTTTTTTTTCTTTTTTACACTTAGCCTTCACTGACATAACTATGGTCCCTATTAACAATGTCGGATATGCATTTTTACCAATATTCACTTTTTTACATAAATAGAATCACAATAAAAAGATCTATCGTACGTAATTTATTTTTTGTTGAAAATCATGATATTTAGCCAGTTTTAAAGATAATATTGTCGGTTTCCGCGCAACAGTGTTAGCAGTAAAACAAACTTTGAACTGTTCTACTGAACAGTAGTCTTTTTGCAGAACCGACTTTGTTAATAGGGACCGTCGATAATTATTCAGTCCATATTGTACAACAAGTGCGAGGCAAGTAATTCTGATTAAAGTTTCTGATTACTGTATTGATAATTTTTTTTAACTATTTCGATATTTTTTTTAAGTGCTATGGTGTAAATTGGTATAATAATTATTTATCCTGATTTAGCTCATAACAATAATATTAAAGATGTAAATAGATCAGCAATTCCACTGCAATGCAACTCGTTTTTATAATGATAAAAGACACAACATCAAATCAATGTTTTTCTAAGATCTTCCCTGTTTTAGGAAGACAGGCAACACTTTTCTACTCCAAAATATAATGAAGTATGTTTATAACAATTAACCACCTTAAATAATATGGGTTTTAATTACAAGGGCAGTACTTAGCATCCAATACGATAAACTCTATGATATCGTGGGAAACTGACAGAACTGCCATCTAGCACATTTAAGTTTGTCGACGACACACTTACTTCTAAATGAAATGTTCATATAAAATGAGATTACTATGGGAACTAGAGATTATTAGAAAAAGTGAGATAATTGTGAGATTACAAATCGTGTAATAGAATAGTAAGTGGGTTGTGGAGGTCAGACAGGCAGTCGCTTTATATAAAATACTGGAAGACGACTTTAACATACGGGTTGGGAAAATGAGGAGATGATGATGGTCATCAAATTGAGTCTTAGTTTATTTCATCTTACACAGTAAAAGTATAAACGCTCATTACAAGATGAGTTATAATCTTAGTCCAAACTGAAAACTGCGAGCAAATTTTTGTATTTCAAACTTTATTCCGACTGACGTTAAGTTTTTAATACAATCTTTACATAGTATAAAACAAAATCGCTTCCCTTTTTTCTTTATCTTATAAACTGCGCAACAGATTTTAATGCGGTTTTCATCAATAGACAGAGTGATTTAAGAGGAAGGTTTATACAGGGTATCTGGTGGCAGATGGTGGTTTATGTTTTTAAATACGATTATTTCAAAAAGTAATAAACGTTGAAGTGGTGATGTTGGAATTAGTGATCGTGCGGATTTCTCAGTGGTCGAGTGAGCATCGTGTTCTGTCGTTCAATATTTTAATTAAAACGATAACTGAAATAGTATTTTGAATATTTAATTTTGAAAATATAAATCTGCTGTCAGATACCCTGTTTGTATAATACGCGGGTGAAGCCACTCGTAAAAGCTACTAAGTAATAAATGAGTGGATGGTTTAAAACTGGGTCTGAAGACAAATTCTGTTTAGAATAAGATCGTTAAGCTAGTACCATAGCCCGAAGAATTGCCAAACTGAAGTGGCAGTGGGCAAGGCACATTGCTAGCAGAACAGATGGCTGATAGGGCCGGAAGGTTTTGGAGTGGCGACCGCGTACTGGAAGACGTAGCGTTGTAAGGCCTCCCACAAGATGGACCGATGACCTGGTGAAGGCCGCAGGAACCCGCTGGATGCGAGAAGCACAAAACCGGTCGAAGTGGCGGTGTTCGGAAGAGGCCTATGTCCAGGAGTGGATGTCTTCGGCTGAAATGATGATCTACCTCCAGCCATTTTATACAGATTTATCAATCAGTGCGCAGTGATGATAATGATGAAGGTTCCTGGAGAAACTTCCGTGTAAACTGTTGTGTGTACTTGTGTGTGTTCTGCCTTCTGTGTTGTTCTTTCTGTGTGTGTCTTCCTGTGTATAAGAACGTTAAGGTACCTGGAGAATCGCTATCCTCAATAGGTACAGAGTCCAGCCTGCGGCGGCAGACTGAGCCTCCTGCGTCAGTGCCTCTCGGGCAGCACGGTGAGAGTGACGCGCGTGCCGGAGTGCTTGATGAGGGCCACCACCTCGGGGTGCGGCACGTTGCGGATGGACACGTGGTTGATGGCCACGATCGTGTCGCCCACGTGCAGCAGCCCGCAGCGGGCGGCCGGCGAGTTGGGGATCAGTTGGCCTGGAAGAGAGACTTTAAATTATTTCAAAGTTGAGGAAAGAGAGTTTAACGTCGTTGCAAATTTAAAATCTCCTATGTAACAATTTTCACAAATACGAGTTATGCATAAATTTTTTAAAGCGATTTTGTATACCTACCTATTGCAAAAACTCATATGTGAATATCTTAATGTATCGTTAAAGTATTCGCTAATTTAATAAAATCTCATGTTTATTGACCATCGAAAACTCCTATGTGCCTGATGTAATAAACTATAAAACCACTTATGTGACAAAAAGTTGCAACTTAAATCTCCTATGTGCAGAAAAATAATTAAATTTATATAAATATACGCTGAACGACATATTGATATAAGATGAATTCTATCTCAATACATTATAAGTCCTTTACACTTTACGTCTAAAAAAAAATAAGAACGTTTCCTCAGTTTCTTTTTCAGGAAACAGTTTTTTTCGTTTTTCTCGAAAAGTTACTTTTTACACATAGGAGATTTTAAATTTGCAACGACGATAAGCGCCGCTGGCGAACAACACGCTGTCAAGCATCTCCAAGTCGCAGCCCAGACCATGCGGTAGCTTTTCTTTTGTGTGGAAATCATCAAATAACTTCTCCCGCTCTGGGCGGAGCGGGAGGGCGTGTCAGACTTTTACTGACAAAAAAAACCCACCCATGTTTCTTTAGTTGCCTGTGCCAGGGCCACGATTACTCCTTTGAATAGATTCGCGACTCTACGAAACGAATCTACTTTGTAAAGTCAGCGACGAAACACGTATAAATTTTACTGATTATCTAAGTTAAAAAAAATAAAAAGAGTTTATTTCTCACCATCATAGCAACCACGATTACATATTAAAACGAACTTAATACTAATCTCGTATACAATAAACAACAATAATCCAGCAGCATTTGTGGTGGTAAAAGAGGTTTGATAAACAGACTCTATCTTCTGAACTAGGCAAGGCCTGTATCTCAGAAGATAGCGTTCAGCTGACAATTTCATTATTTTGTAACCTAAAAAAACATTGTGTGTTTTAAATTATTAATAAATGTATATATATTTATTTTTATTAAAAAGAAAATGCAAGTAGTGAATAAAAGTATGTGTGTATGTGGGGTGTGTATGCGTGTATGTGGGTGTGTGCGTGTAGTGTAAGTGTGCGTGCGTGTGTGTGTGTGCAAAGTTGACACAAAAATATTCGGTGTATTTCAGCATCTCACATATTAGCTAGGTGAGGCTTAGAAAAGAGAAGGAATGAATGAATTAGAGTCGCACGGCCGAAAAAGAGAGAAAGAGAGTGAGTACGTTAAGCTTTTGGTCCCGGCTGTAATTTGTAGATTACTTACTTTGGCAGTTATTACGGGTCGTCAGAAGCACGAAACTCTGACAACCACTCCTACCAAAGGGTATCGCATTACCCAGTAACTGGGTTGTAGAGGTCAGATAGGCAGTCGCTCCATGTTAAGTACTGGTTTTCAGTTGCATCCGGTAAGACCGAAAGTGGACCCCAACATAGTTGGGTAAGGGCTAGGCAGCTGATAACATGTTCTTCTTCTTCTTTCTTTTTTAGAGTTAATTTTCTGTTAATTTTTTCTTCTGTTCTGATTTGAAATAAATATATTTTGGTAAATTGCTGTTCAATTTGATAATGCTGCCAGATTTTTGTGCATTTTTTCCAATGACAGCGATGCAGACGAAATTTGATGCAATATCGGCTCCTCTAAATTTTGGTTTCAGCTAAAGGTCGGCTTTTGGGACTGACTGTACGTTCAAAAAATATTTTAAACTTACCAATAGTACTGGTAGCCTTGTTAGCTGACGAGATGACGACGAAGCCGAATCCTTCGCCCTCGTTCCTGGTCACCGTGACGTCATACGGCACGGAGGCCCATCCACCAGTCGTAGTGTCGTATTGTACGCCGTACCTGTAAGTATACGTATAAAAATGATACTTTTGATAATTTATAAAGAGATTCGCTTGAGTCTGTTATGTTATCCTGTTATCACATTTCTTCCCGCGGGTGCAGTAAGAGGCGACTAAGGAATTTACTAGAGAACGGGCAGCAGCGTTATCTATGCATTTTATTACCATACTGCGATCGCCAATCCGCCTGCCAAGCGTGGCGATTATGGCAACCCCCCCTTTGGGGAGGCCTTTTTCCAGCAGTGAACGTCTTTCAACTGAAACGATGACGACGATGTTCTTTTATACAAGTACCCATTATCAGCTACTTACTGAAACTATAATTTTTGAACAAATAAAATGGTAGTTTTATTGCTAGTACTACTACTGTAGTGTATATTCATGAAATCTGCAAAGTTTTCCCTATTAATTAAAAGGCTTTGTAACAGGTATATCTATTTGGTATGATACTTCATATTGAGTTCCAATAACGAGTATGGTAAGGATCGTATGTAAGTAAGGTAAGAATCGATCTGACTGGCGTGCAATTGGAGAGGTCTATGTCAAAGAACACAGACGTACATAGAAGGACAATACTTATGGCCGGGTTGAAGACAAACTTAAGGCGACCAAAACAGCCGCTTGGGTAGCGCTGCAGTCGCGCTGCGATGTGGGGTGCAGGCCGTCTGAATTTGTTGCTTGGGTCTACGAGAGTGAGTGAACGCGATAATACGAGAGTGAGTGAGCGCGATAATACGAGAGTGAGTGAGCGCGATAATACGAGAGTGAGTGAGCGCGATAATACGAGAGTGAGTGACCGCGGTAATACGAGAGTGAGTGAGCGCAATAATGATTCTGCCGGCAGCGCCGCCAAGCGCCGCTAAGCGAGAACTAACCGTGGGGACATGCCCCCAGTAGAATCGGCACATATAATCCCGAAGAACTGTGCTTCTATGTACGTTTGAGTTCTTTGCCTATGTCCAGCAGTGGACTGCTATAGACTGATGATTATGATGATGATGATGATGATAAAGGACCGTAGCAGGTGGCTTTCTGTAGTTTCTGCCTACCCTCATGGAAAGAAGTCGTGAATTTATATATGTTTATTTAATTTTGATTGCTCTTCTGTGTAAGAAATGCCCCTAAAATAAATATTGACATCACACAACGAAGGTTTTCTAACCGAGTGAGGTACTTACATTGGCACATGAGTCGCGGGCGGATACATCGGCGCCGGGTGTAAAATGTTGTAGGACACCGGCGGCATGTTGTGATGCATCGCGGGGTCCGCACTGTGGGTCAAATTATATGTCAACACTTTAATTTTAGACAAGTAACTAGGTACAAAACAGTGGACAGGGTGAAAAATGTGATGACAAGGCATATTATAATTTGTTGTTTTGGTCTAGTTTAATGAGTACATCTTTTGAGTGTGTGTAAGGTATTTGATTTTGGTAACTGTAGGTTGTAGAATTTTGGTATGATCATAATTCTTTTGCAATTAATTCGGGGTCGGCGCAGCAGGTCTTCTTCCATACTTGTCTTTTAGTCTTTTTTAGGGTTCCGCACCTCAAAAGGAAAAAGCGGAACCCTTATAGGATCACTTTGTTGTCCGGCCGTCCGTCCGTCCGTCCGTCTGTCAAGACCCTTTTTCTCAGGAACGCGTGGAGGTATCAAGCTGAAATTTATATCAAATACTCAAGTCTACTGTCTCTTGGAGCTGTGAAAAAATCAAACTTCTAAGCTAACGCAATCAAAAGATATAGCCGTTTATACCGCAAATTTCCGCAAATTATCGAAACTCGCAAGGGAATCAAAACCAAAAAGGGTACTTCCAGTCGATCTAGAATTTTGAAATTTGGTACGAAGCAACGTCTTATAGCACAGATAAAGGAAAAATTGCGGAAACAGTAAATATTTAGTTACATCATATAATATTTTTTTTTTTTTTAATTTTAAACTTTATACCTACAGGTTTGTACGGAACCCTCGGTGCGCGAGTCCGACTCGCACTTGGCCGGTTTTTTTCAGTAGTCACACCCTTTCTAACCATCATCATCCGCCAAGCCTTCTCACAACTATGTTGGGCTGCAAGCGATTGCCTTTCATTCATCCCTTTTGTGGCGCAAAATCCTTCAAATCATTTTGGTACCTGTGATACGGTGCATGCTTCTTTCTTGCAACATATACTAACTAGTATTGTGAAAGATGCAGGTAAAAATGTTTTGGGTGAAATTTTAAGTGGTTGTCTGAATGGAGTTTGGTGGGGTTTTTGGGTAAGGGTGAATGGTTCCCCTTTACCTCAAGCGACGTCTTGTACGTGATGTTAACCAGCTCATATATTCTGACCTCCTGTTATTCCGAAGTCGGCATGTAAGTAAATGTGTGTGTCTTTAAATAGTTAACAAAGTCAAGGTAATTTATTTGCCAGAAACAAGGTACAATCGTGAATAAATGCGATCGACCGCTTTTCAACCCTATTGCTTAAAGCATAAGGGTGAAAAGTGATTCACCGCTATTGTCTGCTATTGTACAGACGCTAGCGCATAAAGCTACTACAATATGTCAAATTTCCTTAATAAGTTTTCAACTTTATCGCTAAAGCATTAAGTTCAAAATGGATTGGGAAAATTTGACAGTTTCGGGTAGTTTGATGTGCTGGCATTTGTACTAATGATGTTCATATATTTAAGATTAAATGCGCCCCGCGGTTTCACTAAGTCTCTATCCCGTGGGAATATCGAGATAGAAAGTATCATAATGTCCTAATACAGGTCATGGTCTATTCATGTGAACGTGGTCTAATAACAAACAAACATTAAATAAATAAAATCGTTTCTCTTTATAATATTAGTTCAGAATTATAGAAAAGGAGTACTAATAAAATTGTCTGAAAGTAAGAATACCTTTTATTTGGACACAGTTCGTGAAACACAAAATACAATAACGTGAAAATAAATAAATTAGTTTAAAAAAACTAAAAAACACGCTTCGTTTTTTAAACTATTATTTATTTTCTATTTTGTAGGGTGTTTCGTATTTTGTGACGTATGTCAGCGTAGTTTTCGAAGATAGTTTTTTTTTGCTATCCTGGTAACCCCAGCAAATAAACAACAGTGTCATTGGTCCTTGATAAGTATGCCAAATTTCGAGTTAATCCGATGTTTTAAAGGGGGTCAAAATCATGTTCAAAGTTTCCGTTACATAGGCACATACTAAAATACGTATGAAGCTATTAAAAGCGTGTTAAAAATAAAATAACAGTGTATGCCTCACAGCTGCGCCAATAAGGTTCATTTCAGCATTAATGCCAGAAAGATGCTATCTGACACTGGTTTTCTAATGAACCTTTAAGAACAAGTGACAAGGAGTACAAAACATCAACATCCCTACTAATAATATTATAAATGTGAATGTAAGTTTGTTTGTTACGCTTTCACGCGAAAACTACTTAACCGATCATCATGAAACTTTGTACACATATTCTTGGAGGTATTAGAAGTAACATAGGATACTTTCATGAAAAAAAAAATACGAAAAAAAAAATTGTTTGTCAAAAAACCTCAGAATCTAGCTAGTTCAACGCCATCTAGCATTCCAGTAATGAAGTTCTAAAAAAAATTTTGACGCGGATGAAGTCGCGGTCAGAAGCTAGTACTTAATACAACAGTCTGTAAAATATTAAACTCAAAATACTTACGTTAGTAATGGTTGGTGTGGATGTGGCGCCACCATTGTGGGCAGACCGAGCGGCTGAATATCAGCACGATTGTGTCTCACGCCTAACGTTACCTGTTACAAACGGATATACGTTAACAATGGCTTTTTATCATCGCCCTTCATTCTTGATGATGTGTTTTGGTATCACGGATGAAAAAGAAATGTAAATTAATAAGTTTTTAATAGCAAGTCTAGGTCTAAATTAAAAAAAAGAAACGGCCTGAGGGGGCACTCCCGTAATTTAAAGAACATGCAGTCTGATCTCAGTCTCTAGCAAAAATACATCTACCCTACTTGTTTGAAAATTTTTTGACATTAGATTGTCGCCGAGGTAACATTGCAACTGTGACTAGATTTTGAACGTTTTAATTACGAGAATTGGACTTCAGATGTGGTGTTGCATTTAACCAATTCATTACGGACATTGGTTAAACGCAAGAACAAGTTGGGCTTGCTTCAAAAGTTATTTTGCGAATTATATAACATGTAACATAATTAACGCAAGACTTGACCCCAATAGTACTGCGTAAAAAATATAATACAGTGAGCAAAACAACCATTATTATTATTTAGAAAATAGTGTCGATCCTAGCATTACTTTACTCTTTTAAAATTGATTGCGATTGACCTACAAAGATTACAAGTATTCGCATCCTGAATACATTAATGCACATAAGATATTATTAAGAGAAACGTGGAAATGCCGGGAGGAGACGCCCTAGGCGGACAATGACCTTATTGGTGATGTTCTTCAGAAAGGCCAGGTGCGTAGTACTCGCAAACGGCGTGTGTGTTTGACCAGATGTATGAACGTAAATGAGATAAAAGGAGTATGTAAGGATGGTAGCAAGTGGCGTTCTGTGGTTTCTGCCTACCACCATAGGGAGAAACGTGAGTTTAAATGATGTATTTCTGTAAATAGGTTTGTACAAACACTTTTACATGTCAATGTAATTTTTTTTTAGACTGGCCTGTTAGTCTAGTGGTTAGTGACCCTGTCTGCAAAGACTGAGGTCGTGGGTTCGATTCCCACCCAGGACAAATCTTTGTGTTATGAGCACAATTATTTGTTCGGTGTATGGGTGTAATTTAAAATAATTTCTTTGTTCAGGCGGTCTTTCTCTGGAATGCGCTTCCTCTGAACATCAGGACGGCAACCAGTCAGTTATCATTTAAGGTGAAAGTACGCGAGCATATTCGGAAGAAGTTGGCAGAAGCAGCACAGCGCTGATTTGCTGGGTTCGTTTTCTCCTCTACCGATCGTGATGTCTCCAGACAAAGTTCATTTTCGTTATATGGATGTATGTATGTATCTATGTATGTATTTAATATTCATTGTTTTTCGAGTTATCTATCCCTTATGTTGCACCTGCCATGTTTTTCTCTGCATCACCCTAAGGTTGACTGGTAGAAAATGCCTCAGGCATTAAGTCCGCCTTTGTACAGTATTTTTACTTGTGCATAAAGTTTTAATAAATAAATAATTTATCTATAATATGTATGTATTTAGAAATATATAAGTATATTTATCAGTTGTCTGGTTGCCATAGTACAGGCTCTGCCTAGTTTGGGATCAGATAACGGTGAGTTGGTTGTCCTAAGATATTTATTTATTATTTTTTAAACTAGACGAGCTCGGTGTTTCCTAACTGACTACTCTGAGAAGAAAGGCCGAAACAAACTCAGAGGTCACAGGATTTTATGTATGTATGTCGAAACTATTGGAAAAACTCACGTGTCCTCTTGAAGCCGCTTGACACACGTAGGAGACTGCCCGGGTATGCGTGGCTCCCGCTAGTGGTATTCCGTCAACTGAGGTTAGTAGATCGCCTGGTCTTAGGAGCCCGTCTGCTGGACCACCTGGTTTAGATATGGAACAACTGAGTTAATACATTTAAGCATACAAATAATAAAGGTTTTTAGGTTTTACATTTAAGCATACAAATAATATAAAGGTTAAATAATAAAGGGTTTACGGAGAACCGTATTTCAAATCAGCTCGACTCCCACCAGCCACCTGAACAAGCAGGGTTCCGAAGAGGCCTCTCCACCACTGACCACCTACATTGCCTTAACCAAATAATCGAGAAGTGCACAGATTACAAAAATCCTCTTTATTTAGCATTCGTCGACTACGCCAAAGCGTTTGACAGTATCTACCATCACTCATTATTCAAGGCACTCAAAAACCAAAATGTAGAAACAACATACATAAATATCCTACAAAACATCTACCACAATAGTACAGCCGCTATCAAAATCTCGACCACCGGACCATCCTTTCCTATCGAAAGAGGAGTCAAACAGGGAGATCCGCTGTCCCCTAAGCTATTCACTGCCACCCTTGAAGAGGTTTTTAAAAACCTGTCCCACATTTGGGCCAATAAAGGAATAGTTGTCGGCGAAAAAAGGTTGACCAACCTGCGTTTCGCCGACGATATTGTTTTGTTTTCATCTTCGGCAGCTGAATTAGGCGAAATGCTTAATGACTTAAACAAGGCAAGCCTTGAAATCGGTCTTCGAGTGAACATGTCTAAGATCAAACTCATGACCAATAGCGCCAAACAAAAACAGTATGTGGAGGGGGTGGAGATTGCATATGTCCCAGAATATATCTATCTCGGCCAAATAGTCTCCTTCCAAGCGAGACAAGAAAAAGAAATTGCTCGCCGCACTGAAAACGCCTGGAAGAGCTATTGGTCTATGAAAGGTCTTATGAAAGGAGATCTTTCAATTTGCCATAAACGCAAATTAATGGACAAGTGCATTCTCCCTATCCTTACATACGGTGCTCAAACCTGGTTTTTGACAGTTCAGCAGAGGACCAGGCTCGAGGTTTGCCAGCGACCGATGGAGCGTAGTATCCTCGGAGTTAAACTTACCGATCGGATAAGGAACACGATACAGCGCTCTAAAACACAAATCGTCGACGTCACCCAAAAAGCAGCCAAGCTCAAATGGGACTGGGCCGGACACGTTTGCCGCATGTCGGATGCAATGTGGGCTAAGACCACCACAACATGGGTCCCTGAAAATGCCGTACGACATCGCGGAAGACCCAGGCGTAGATGGCGGGACGAACTCGACGCCTACATGAGGGATTGGTCTTTATTGGCTCAGGATAGAGTTGAGTGGAAAAAGGAAAGGGAGGCCTTTGCCCTGCAGTGGGACAAGACGCTGATTATTATTATTATTATGAACCATTGGAAAAATGAAAAAATAATTTAATAAAAAAAAACTGCTGTTATTAGATAGCGTCCCATAAATCGATCGATTCCCTAACGCGATCTAAAACTCTTTCGTTTTTTATTTTAAAATGTGGACAGTTTACAAAACAAAAAGCCTTAATATTTTCACACATACCTGGCACAACATATCCAACAGCAACCCGGCTACCGTCTTCAGTGCCGCCAACGATCCGGAAGCCGAAGCCGGCCGCCCCACGCGCCAATCGCACCAACACATCAGCTTCTGGGTCCTGACCTCCCGCACCACCGGCTTCTACCTGTAGATCAAACTAGACGATCTGAGCTAGGGAGTTTAATCCTTTATACAGGGATATCGATGCGTATTATAAACTAGTAACTATGAATGAAGCAAATGATTTGGACGTATTGTAGATTTTTTTTTCGGTTATCAACAAAAAAAAAAAATCTACTGTTTCATAGAAAACCGGCCAAGTGCGAGTCGGACTCGCGCACCGAGGGTTCCGTACAAACCTGCAGGTATTCACGATTTATGCATGTTTATGAAATTAAATGTTTTTTTTTTTTTATTTTTGTATTTGAGTTGACTGAATGAAAGGTAAATTGTGGTTTACGATTTATGACGTATTAAAAAAAAAAAACTTACTAGATCTCGTTCAAACCAATTTTCGGTGGAAGTTTATATGGTAATGTATATATCATATATTTTTTTAGTTTTATCATTCCGTTATTTTAGATGTTACGGGGAGGGGACACACATTTTACCACTTTGGAAGTGTCTCTCGCTCAAACTATTCAATTTAGAAAAAAATGTTATTAGAAACCTCAATATCATTTTTGAAGACCTATCCATAGATACCCCACACGTATGGAATTTTTTGAGTTTCAGTTCTATGTATGGGGAACCCCAAATATTATTGTTTTTTTTTTCTATTTTTGTGTAAAATCTTAATGCGGTTCACAGAATACATCTACTTACCAAATTTCAATAGCATAGCTCTTATAGTTTCGGAAAAAAGTGGCTGTGACATACTCGGACAGACAGACAGACCGACAGACAGACAGACATGACGAATCTATAAGGGTTCCGTTTTTTGCCATTTGGCAACGGAACCCTAAAAATGATATAGTTTACCTACGCGATTTCGATGCGCAAAATGTAATTAATTTATAATCATTATCAGCCTTCATTGAGAGGCTTGTGGCTAAGTAAAAAGATGACAGCTGCACGGATCAAGAATAAATAATGTTACGTAGATCGAAAAGTCTAGAAACGTCACGCTAATTCCATCTATTGTCAAGTAGCAAGTACTAGACGAACAATTGTACGTAGACGCCACCGCCATCTATTATCGAATAGCGGGATTAAATAGTAAACAGTTGTCTCTGGTAATATCTGGAAGCTTCTACGCTACCTGTGAACTGTGGCAGTGTTGCGATTGTTCATGAATGTCCTGCTCGGCTTATATATAGCGGATTGTCGGGCTGAGGGTTCAGTTCGATTACGGATGCGATCGAATACGATTTAAGCGATACAGTACAAGCGCGATAAGTGATTCCTTTTGACGTTTCTTGTTGTTGCGGTATTTGTGTTTATTTAATTTAAAAGTTTTTTTTTGTGTTTCGGTAAAATTGGTTTTAATTAATTTATCCCGAACCCCAGCTCGTAACAATAACAAAAATAAATAAATGTACGTATTAGGCATGTTATCAAAACATTAGCAACCTTTTTGGAGAATCTACTTGCATATTTAACTTATCACTGTACAGATGCGAGTAAAATATACTAGAACATACCTGTGGGTAGTTAGCAACATACAGGGTGTTGGGTTGCGCCTCGTTCTCGTAACAAGACGGCGACTGTCGCGACACTGGCGAGTGTATGTGACGAGAAGGCGAATTTTCTCGTAACCTAAAAGACATAAATAGTCCATTTGGTAAATGATTTTATTCCTGTGAGTAGGTTTGTACAAACACTTTTAAACGGCAAATCAATTCACATTTAAAAAACTAGAGGACTACTCCGAGAGGAAAGGCTGAAACAAACTCAGTGGTCACAATTTCTTTTAAAGTCCTCACATAATCATTTTAAGAGCATGTAGATTGGTGTGTGAAGTGGTAAGAACCACACAGATTGAGTGGACCTGTTCTGTTTTATTGCGGAACTCACAAGAAAGAGACTAGTCATGTTTGGCAGTAGCATTAATGTAAATTCCAGAAAATATAGAGTTATGAAAAAGTGAGAAAGCTTATGTTTCCAAAAGACAGGTTATTCTTTTAAAATTTAATTGGTTGGGATATAAATCGATACAGATTTTAATCGTGGATATTTTACAATCAATATACTTTATACGGCCAAAGAATTAAAGAATAAGCAGAGTACAACCCGAATTGATTGTCAAATTCTAAACGCGGACAAAATTGTGTACTTTATATAATGACAAATCACTATTTAAATCAACTAAACCACGAGCGGACTCGATTCACCCCCATTGTTAGTCAAACGTCATCTGAAGTTGACAAATGACGCGTGACAATTCATGAACTTCCGATTGTAGGCTTGAGCTGGTTTTATGGCTGAATCATTTTTTTTTTTTGTTAAAAATGTCCAAAAACTAAGCTTCGGTCGGTCACTATGTACTACATTATAAAGTTATAATCTTACCTAAGTGGCGACGACTTGATCCTGCTATTAGACGAGTTATTCGATGGCGACTGACTCTGTAGTCGAGTTGATGGCGAGTTGGACAGCAGCCGGTCTGTAGCGCTGTTGTTTGATGGAGAATGACTTCGGAGGCGACCTGGCAATGTAAACAGCGGTGTAGAACATTTTATAAGTCGCTATATAGGGAGGCGAGAACTTCAACGTGAAAACTGGAACTATGAAATATTGCTGTTTTTTTAATAACCGTAATATTTCAAGGGGTTTTCAGAACCCTGCCAGGGTCGCGTGATTTGTTCGACAGAGGTACCATGGCCCTGGCATATGGGCAACTGAAGGAACACGGGTGGGTTTTAGTAAGTAAAAGTCTGACACGTCCTCCCGCTCCACCCAGAGTGGGAGACGTCATTTGATGATTTCCCACCCACAAAAAAAAGGGGTGTTCAGAATCATGTACTGGATCCACGGTGAAGGTACAACTTAACACATCGGCCTATACATAATATAATGCCTTACAGAGAAGCAAAGGTGTTGAGTTTGGTCTGTATTCTGAAGAGAGCGAGCATGTTCAAAATTAGACGTTTTATTAAATTCAAACGCGTACGGTCGAGGGACCTCCGTCAGGAACAAAGTTCTTTACGTGGTAATCGCACGCACATACCCTCGTATAAAATAGAAAGACATAGAAATAGTGTTTTTTTTTAATAGTTTAAGTTTTTAGAAGCATTCAAAAACTTGTAGGTTTCTTGGATTTCATTATCACCTCACTGTCGGTTTTGTCATCCTCGAAAACCATGAAAATGACAACAATGCTGAAATGTTTTGAAGCCGCCATTTTATATTTTCAGTTTGACCTCACAATCGGCTTAAATAACTATGAAAACGACAACCATGATCAATTTTTTTTAAATTTCGCAGCCACCATCTTGGATTTTCATTTTGTCCTATTAGTATGAAGCTACATAAGCACCCTCGAAAACTATGAAAAGGACAGTCATGATAAAAAAAAATGTTGGTAGTGGTTATCTTGGATTTTCATTTTGACCTCACTACTGGCTTCAGCACCCTCGAAAACCATGAAAACTATCCCTGTAGACAAAAAAATTCATAGCGGGAGCAGTCGCAATTTCAACCAGTTTACTTGTAGCGCAAGAACTTCATTCCAAAAACATGGGTCATGCGTTTTGCATGTATGTTTTATCTCGTCATCTAGTTTGTACCTCGAAAACCGTAATAATATGTTCTTACCAGTAGAATTAGATGGAGAGTGTGGCCTTATTCTGCTAGTAGAAGGAGACTGTCTGGTGAGGCCACCAATCGCGGCCGTAGTTGGTGAATGCAGCATACCGTCTTCTGGGAAACCTAGGCAATGTTAGCAATATTTAGTGCGATTTTTCACAAAATCTACTTTCATGTCGAGTCCATTCGATACTAAGACCACGTTTCCATGGACGTAATAAAATAACGCACTGCTTAGTTAATAACGCTTAATTAGTGACGAACAGATAGCCAGCCAACAAGGTATCAGAATTAACAGTCCAGATTGTTTTTGAGAAACCTATGATGATACTATTTAAATGAGTTTGACTGGTTTAAGTTCATAAGGTATGTTTTCTCACCTCCATTATCACTGCTATCCGCGACACTAGCGTTTCCTCTCCAGTACGCCGCATTCATATCCACATGTACTGTCGGCGTCGGTACCTCCCCCCAATTTCCATTCCCCCATCTTTCATTATTTTCCCACTGATTCCCATTTGCACTGCCGTCCCATTTTTGGCCATTTTCAACCCATTTCTGTCCATTCTCTTCCCACTTCTGACCGTTTTCATCCCATTTCTGACCGTTCTCAACCCATTTCTGCCCGTTTTCATCCCACTTTTGGCCATTCTCTACCCATTTTTGTCCGTTCTCATCCCATTTCTGTCCATTCTCCACCCATTTTTGTCCGTTTTCGTCCCACTTTTGTCCGTTTTCGTCCCATTTCTGTGCGTTCTCAGCCCAGTTCCGTATATTGGAATTGTCGAGCCAGGTGTCCCGCTCCTGCCACTGGTTGTCGGGCTGCGGCGCAGGCTCGGCCCAGGGCGCTACGACCGGAAGCGTCAGGCGGCCCCCGGGGGTACTGCTGCGCCGTCGTCGGTCTATGAGGCTTTCTCGCTCACGGTTCTTGTGTTCTGGTACTGCGTATGTTGCTTCTGTTGAAATAGAATGGATTATTATTTATATTGATAAGAATATGTAATGCATTCAAATACAGCTGTATTTGATTAACCTTTTGCATAAATAAATGGTAATGATGGCCTTGTTCAATCCAGTTCT
Source organism: Aporophyla nigra (assembly GCA_947507805.1). Taxonomy (NCBI): domain Eukaryota; kingdom Metazoa; phylum Arthropoda; class Insecta; order Lepidoptera; family Noctuidae; genus Aporophyla; species Aporophyla nigra. Next base: position 13,493,623 of record OX382316.1, on the reverse strand, counting down.
TACAAACACCTTTTACATAAAAAAACCGAAATCATTTATAGTGCAATAGATCAGGTTATGGTAAGACAATTAACTAGTTGTCAAGGAAGGCAACGAACGACACTGCCTATTAGGTTCAGCATCGTCACTTGTGGAGATGTTATACTGACATAGGCGCATTTTTTCACGTTAATAATTAATATGTACATACATAGACTCACGCCAGAAACTATATAACGCCACCAGCTACAATCCTATCATACTGCTGCTACTGCTCATTCTATAACGTTCCTATAGCTGGGACACGGTCCTCCTCCCAGTTAGAGGAAGTGGGCCGTAATCTACCACACGGGCCCAGTGCAGCTTGGTAAATGTCACATGTGTTAGATTTTTTTTCCTTTCCTCACGATGTTTTCCTTCACCGATTTTCAGAGCATTAATGATGAAATAAATACTCAATATCTTTATTAAAAAACACACACACAAACACGACCTACAGTTGGGGCCGTTACCACTGCTCTTGATTATTAATCCATTAACTAATTACATTATGTTAACTTACCAGAATTCATGCCGTTCAGTCTATCTCTCAAGGAGTCTTGTGTGTGCAGATTTGGTGACCGTAGTTGTTCTGCAGTTGGCGTCTTACTTCTAATTAACTGGTTGTTGTTTGATGCCGCTGCAACAATCAGTTACCATTAATTATTATTATTATCATACACAGCGAAGACAAAAAAATGCAGAGTGCATTATAGTAATTTCGTATAAGCATTTTCTATATACACCGTGACATTTTAGTCAGCGGCAGCCCACTTCATGTAACCAATGACTACTAAACATCCAATAAAAAATAAAAAAACATTTGAATAACGAAAAAATATTATTAGTGGAGTGTCTGGGGGTTTTGACCTCAGACTTTTGTTACAGTGAATGAATTTAAATGGTCGATGGGGGGTTTTCTTTTTTACACTATGAAGTGTAAAGTTTACCCAATTTTTTTTTGTGCTTTTGATTTTTTATTTTTTTATCAAAAATTATAAAATATTAATACTTGAGCATGTAATTTTATTTGAAATATATATTTTTTTGTATCTATACGTTGAATAATACCTAAATAGACATAAGACAATATTTTTTTTAAATGTTGGAGCGTATGAAGGGTCATAACGACCTTGGACAGGTAGTAAAACGTGGAGAGGGGAGAACGGCAACGGCAGCTGCTCCAAAACTAAACAGAATTTTTCTAGCTACTTTTTAGTTATAAATGACACGTGTTCTGCGCATGTTGTATATATTTAAGAATAAAAGTTGTGTGTTTTTTTGTTTATTTCTGACAACAGTTTTTATTGAAGACGTTTTTTTTCTATTGAATTTCTATGTAAGATTTTTTATTTGTTCATTTGGAAAGTAATCTCATTAAAAATGTACAGTTTATTATATGATCATGATGGTTATAATATGACCATAATGATTATTAGATAATAAATTAAATATGAGTAGATAGGTAACATAAATTCAAGTAAAAGATTGTTTTTAATAAATTAATCATTTAATATATTCAATTGTTTTCTATCACAGTTTTCTAACAATGGATGAATCAAGGACCAGTAGTAAAATTAAAGAGTACAGCTGCATTATCAGCGAAAAATTGGGTTCATCTTCCGAAACCAATTCAGATTTAGGTGTTATAATAAAAATAAAAAACGTTACGAGCTGCTTCAAGCGAACGAAAGGATGGCCTGTTACCTCATCTTCAAACTGAGTTCATTTACGCTCATACAGGTTGTCGCCAAAAATATATTCAAAAAAAAATATATTGAAGCATATAAGAAGAGGCCCAATGAAACTCCAAAAAAGAAAATCCGAAGTAGCACTGATTTATAGAGCTTTTTTGGGTTTATGTGGAGCTCCAGCAAAAATTAAAGATTTGGACTCATTGAGGTTCAATTTCTTTGTAAAAGAACAGCCAAAAAAACAGGTGTTCTTTTGTCATCATTACCTCCTACAGCTGACGCAGCGTTTAAACACCTAAAAAGAGTATATTTACAAATCCAGTTATGGTTAGGAAATGTAGATATTGAAAATGTAGACATTGAAAATTGGGGCTGGAAGTATTTTAATAACATGCTTATCCCAATAACAATGAATCAATCACCAGCTCCAGATAATTTATTGCAAATGTTGTTTTATAGCTGCAAAAAGGGTTGTGGAGCTGCTCGTGGATGTCGAAAGAGTGGCTTATACTGCAGTGTAGCATGTCTACAGTGCAGTGAAAATACTTGTTTTAATACTCCACCAATTGGGCACGCCACAATTGCGGCGGTAAGTCCCCTCTTTGAGGAGTGGATAGAGAGGCGCCACGGCGTCCTCACCTTCCGCCTGACGCAGTTCCTCACCGGGCATGGGTGCTTCGGTGGGTTCTTGTTCAGGATAAAGCGGGTGTTTCCATTGCGAGGATCGTCTGGAGGACACGGTGGAGCAGACAGGGAAGGTGTGCCCAGCCTGGGCGGAGCACCACCGTGTCTTCGTGGAGGTGATCGGCGGCGGCGACCTCTCGCGTCCGGCCTGGTGCGAGCCATGGTCCGGAGCGAGAGGGCATGGGAAGCCGTCACCTCCTTCTGCAAAGCAGTAATTCTCGGGAAGGAGTAGGCGGGGCGCGTGAAGGGAGTGGCAGTCTCTGCGCCCTTGCCTCCCTAGCCACCGCAGGAGGAGACGCCCCGGGCGTCGGGAGTCGATAGCGGACTCCCGGCCACCGTAGGCGCGAGGTTGCGGGCGGTGAGCAATGGGTAGCTCGCCGCCCGGTAAGAGATGTCAGCAGCACTGAAGTCGCGAGATTGTTAGAAAGATATAACGTGACCCTGGCACATGGGCAACTGAAGGAACACGGGTGGGTTTTAGTCAGTAAAAGTCTGACACGCCCTCCCGCTCCACCCAGAGCGGGAGAAGTAATTTGATGATATCCCACCCAAAAAAAAAAATACTCCACCAATCATTAAAATAAGTGAAGTTGAAGAATATACTTAAATAGACAAAAATGTAAATTGTTTAAACAAACAAATGATTCCTAATAAATTTTATTTTCTGTCATTTTCCTTCATGTATTTCTTTTTCCTAATTACTATCTCTATATGAATATATAAATTAACCTAATTTTAGTGTAGAAAAGTGTTCTACAGCCTAATATTATGAGGCATTGTATCATTTAAACTATCAAAATTATAATTAATAATAATAATAATAATCCACAACTATCACACAACGCCATCTAGTCCCAAGCTAAGCAGAGCTTGTGTTATGGGTACTAGACAACTGATAAACATACTTATATATTTCTAAATACATACATATTATAGATAAATTACACCCAGACACAGAACAAATGATCGTGCTCATCACACAAACATTTGTCCTGGGTGGGAATCGAACCCACGACCTCCGGCATAGCAGTCAGGGTCACTAACCACTAGACCAACAGGCCTGTCAATGTCAATTATTGCATTAATTTTTTTTAAATCGAGATCACAATTTTTTAATAGGTAAACTTTTTTAATTATGTTATAAGCTAAACATTCCACTTTGAATTATAAAATTTTATTTACTGTAACGGAAATCCGAGGTTTTCATGTTTTTAACGCCCCAGGCGCTCCACTATATTCATTATGACGCATGACGTGGTTTAAATTTGATATTTTGTCACATAGAAAATGGAGATGGAATGATCTAGTCGACTCGTGCACTGGGTAGGTATATTCTCTACCGTATGATACGTAAACATAATTAACAGGATGTTTCATAATTTCTAATCCATTATTTATTTCATTTGTTCTGTGTCTGGGTGTAATTTATCAATAATATGTATGTATTTAGAAATATATAAGTATGTTTATCAGTTGTCTGGTTACCATGGTACAGGTTCTGCCTAGTTTGGGATCAGATAACATTGTGTATTATCTAAGATATTATTTATTATTATTTTTCTTAGTACCTATTATCTTAAATAATGGTAACAATGTTTAATCACGCCTAGAAGTATATTTTGTCGGATACATTCGTTCGCCACGCTTGGCAGGCGGGTTGGCGATCGCGGTATGGTGGTAAAATGCATAGAGAACTGTGCTGCCCATTCCCTAGTAAGTCCCTTAGTCGCCTCTTACGACACCCACGGGAGGAAATGGGATGGTGATATTCTTTACGTCCGTCACCACACGGAGCGCGGCACGAGGCCACTGTAAAAACATTCAAATCAAATTATTTTTATTTCACATACCTAAACCAACATTATGAAACGTCAGAAGCTAGGTGCACGGTTCCAAATAGTTGATTCCTATGTAGAAGAGCCGGCAAGAACCTCCACGTTTACTCTTTTAAAAATAATTGGCTTTTACAATGGTTTTAAATTACAGTATTAATAGGTATGGGAGAGTAGGACTGTCAACAAGTACCAAGTACATAATAAAATGCAAAATTGCCTACAATCTACAAGGCCTGCAACGTTCTTACATTCACAAAGTATAAAATAATCTACATAAAGAATCATCAGCAGCCTATAAATGTTCCCACTGGTGAGACACAGGCCTCCTTGCGGTGATAGGGGGTGGGCCATACATAATCCACCACTACCACCACCACATTGATAAATAAAGGTTTCTTAAAGAATTGAGTCATATTTCTATTCTAGTTATGTTGATAACCATCGATCCCAACCTTTCTCCCAGGTATGTTGGGGCCGGCTTCCAGTTAAACCGGATGCAGCTGACCAGTATTTTACATAGAGCGACTGCCAATCTGACCTCCACAACCCACATATTGAGCACGATACCCTCTTGGTAAGACTGGTTGTTAAGACTTTCGAGCTTCTATATTGCACTTACTAGACACGGGTTGAACACGAGTAGCCGATCTACTTCTAGGTGCTCTTGTGGCAGCATTGTTACGTCTCCACACTCGAAGCGTAGTCTCGTGCATCGCTGGGCAGTCTTTTAGTACCTGTTTGTGGAAAACAATGATGTTCAATATTGTTTTAAATAAATAATAGTTTAAAAAAACTAAAAAACACGCTTCCATAGACAACCAAACTAAAAAGTAGAAAATAATGGAAAAAAAAGCATGGGGTGCTTTTTAAGGTATTTTTGTTGATATCAGGCTGTTTTTTAGTTTTTTTAAACTATTATTTATTTTCTATTTTTTAGGATGTTTCCAATTTTGAAACGTATGTCAGCGTAGTTTGTGTAATTTTTTGGTATCCTGGTAACCCGGGCAAGGATAATGGCACAAATTTATGAAATTATTGTATTGTCATCAGTCCTCGATAAGCCTACAAAGTTTGAACGAAATCTGGCCGTTTAAAGTGGGTCAAAATCGCGCTATAAGGAGTCGGCTACAAACAAACATATAAACATACAAGTGAAGCGTGTAAAAAAAGGGCTTGTGGCTAACGAGCTTCTTACGTCCCGTAACGGCTTGCCGATTGCACGAATGACAGCAAGACCAACGGCTTAACGTGCATTCAGAGGTACGGAGGGGTCTCGATTGTAAAGATGGTCACCCACCGACCCTTGCGACTGTTATTTCTCAGTCACAAGCCCCTCCCCTTCGTAATATTCATAACTAACAGGTAACATTTTGGTATTTCTATCGCCTTTATGTCGTCGCTGTAAGGACGTTTTTCGTAGTTCAAGTTCTCTGATGTGTGGTTGACTGGTCATCATCATTATCATGTTTCAAATACTGGGACACAGGCCTGCTCTCTGTGAGCTAAAGTGTGCTGTAATCCACCACGCAGGCGCAGTGAGGATTGGTAAGTATAACATGTCTTAGAATTTTTTGTTCTAGCATATGCCGGTTTCCTTACGATGTTTACCTTCGCCGTTTTGAAAGCAGTGGTGATGAAATTATTGGGTTCGAACTCACGATCTACAAAACGTAAGTCGGGACCGATACACTGGGCCACCACCGCTCCCTGTGCTGAGTGATTGTATAATCTGACTGAAGGTTGAATAAGTTACCTGTACAACATGTTGGTGTGGTGAATGACGCACATCATTTTCTCCAATCTGAAGCAACAAGTCACCTTCCCGTAGACCTGCACATCTACTGCGATCTAACACCTGGAAAGATATAAATACAAATTGTTCATGTTAATTAAGTTGATTGGTCGATTTCTAGTAGGCCATTCCACTCAATAAAACTCTGGTTGGTTTGATGATGTATAATTACTTTTACAAATAAGAAAATATAAAATAACGGTGCAAGTCTTTCACTCGTGCAGTGGCTGTCAACGCAACGGCGCGAACGCACGTCCCGGTCCTACGAGCCCGCGCTGACATTGACATATTTAGTGTCGTTCGGGAATGGCTTCAACACAAGTTATTCTGTCAAAAGCTTTGGATTTCGTTAAGATAGTCTCGATTCTGAAAACGATGATCTTCTACTCAGCCTTTTTGAACTATGTTGGGGTCGCTACAGTCTAATCGTATTCAGCTGAGTACCAAATAACAATTTGCTGATAAAGTCCTGATTTTCCACTGCGATGGGTCCTATTTGAGGAATAAAGATTGCGGTTTGACAGCTTTTGTAAGGAAAAGTATATCAAAGTTTACATATAACTGCAGACTCTATATTTTATTCCTCAGATAAAAGTTATATCACTATTGAAAATCAGCCCTTCGTCTTAAGAGTGTTCATCCCGCGCAAGCTGGCAACATCGCATTTCTGTTGGTTTTTCGTGATGAGTTATGCAGTGGTAATGGATTCTGAGGCCTAATGAAAACCATTTGAATGAGCGTTTTCTGAAATGGTCCGGGTACCTGTCAAAAGTGTCAAAGCGCCTATATTTTCCAATTTTTCCATAGTCTTAACTGAATGAAAATGAATGAATGAAATCTATATGTATAAAAGGACAAACTGACTGACTGACTGACTGACTGACTGACTGACTGACTGTTGATATATCAACGCACAGCCTAAACCGTTGGTCTTAGAGACGTGAAATTTGGAGGGTGTGTTCTTTGTGAGGAGTAGGTATCCACTAAGAAAGGGTTTTTTGAAATTCCACCCCTAAGAGGGTGAAATGGGGGGTTGAATTTTCTGAGAAACTTTTTATTCTGTGGGTCGATGGACACAAATATTTTAAAAAAATATCTTAAATATCTTAGGACAACCAACACACCATTAACTGATCCCAAACTAGGCAGAGCCTGTACTATGGTGACCAGACAACTGATAAACATACCTACTTATATATTTTTAAAAACATACATATTATAGATACCTAAATTACACCCAGACACAGAACAAATGATTGTGCTCATCACACAAAGATTTGTCCTGGGTGGGAATCGAACCCACGACCTCAGTCTTTGCAGTCAGGGTCATTAACCACTAGACTAACAGGCCAGTCAAATTGGTACACATACTCTTGAAGTATAATTATGAGACACGTGTATCACAATTTTTCCAAAATCATCCCCTAACTGAGTCAAATAGGGCTTCGAAAATCCTATATGGAATGGTAGACGTACGCATGGCATGCGGGGCAGCCCGCGTAGCGCATTGTCGTCACAGGTGTCCAATCTCAACCAAAATATCAAGAAGTATCACATATGTAACTGATATTAATATGAACTAAGTTTTGGCCTGCAACTTCATCCGCGTAAACTTCATCCGCGTAAATGACGGTTATCGTGGACGAAGACGAAATCTCGGAATAAAAATAGGCGTATGTCCTTTCTTGGGGTTCAAACTTACCCCGTACCAAATTTTATCTTTCGTATTTTTTTTTTTCATGAAAAGTATCTTACGTTACTTCTAATACTTCCAAGAATATGTGTAGAAAGTTTCATGATGATCGGTTCGGTAGTTTTCGCGTGAAAGCGTAACAAACAAACTTACATTCACATTAAAATTTATAATATGTTGTAGTAGGGATATTTGCAAGATATAACAGCCGCACGGGTCGATCGTTCAAGTTAAGCTACGCTTGCCGCGGTTGGTCCGTAGATGGGTGACCATTTTTACATAATAAGACCCTTCCGTGCCTCGGAATCTCGGCTGTCTTTCGTAGATATTAGACCGTCGTTACGGGTCGTCAGAAGCCCGAAAGTCTGACAACCAGTCTTACCAAGGGGTATCGTATTACCCAGTAACTGGGTTGTGGGGGTCAGCTAGGCAGTCGCTCCATGTAAAATACTGGTACTCAGCTGCATCCGTTTAGACTGGAAGCCGAGTCCAACATAGTTAGGAAAAGGCTAGGCAGATGATCATGAAGTGACATGTCAAAAAAACGCGTTTGTTCCTGTATTAAATAAAATTAAATAACTACACTAACTATTCTTTAATAGATACCTATGTAACTTTATAAATAAAAACTAATTGGGCACATACCTACTATAATACTTTACGCACTAACATCTAAATCTGTACGTTCAGTGAGCAATAGTGCGACTTTCTGTTTATACATTAAAGTAAAACATAATGACCAAGCTACAATCATCAATGGAATTTCTTTGAGATCGTTTAAGGAGTTGAAAATTGAAAATAATTATAAATCAGTGGACTCGAGTAATAAACAACGATGACGTCATACATTACCCGGTTTAGTTTCTTAACACATTGAAGCTTCTCGGGCTCCCAACGCACATTTAAAAATTTTGAGTTTGCGCCCAGCACGCGTAACATGACCACCGACCACAAACGAGTTTTGTCGACGGAAGAATAGGCAAAATGGCACGGCGATGTTAAAACTAAAGAGAGGAGATATTTCTATTCTTCAGGCGACAAAATTCTACGACGTCGACCATGGCGACCAATTTTTCTCTACTTTTGAGTTGGAGATTCGATTGGGGGTACATTTTTTTTACAGGATCATATTAATTATAATCATCAATACAATACTCAAAGATCGTTTATTCACACTTTATGACTATTCAATGAAAAAGTCCTTAGCGGATCCACCTTAATTACATTAGTTACCACTCTCTTGCTATGGAAAGAATAACTGTCTTTGTCTTCATAGAAACCCGAGTTTACGGGTCGCTCCGTGCTCGGGCCGAAGAGATGTCGAATTGAATAGAAAGAACTTTGTCTATTCTTGGTAGAATAGAGATAGAATTGTTCATGCTACGCCTGCTGTTATGTTGCTGCGTAATTTAAACCCGCTAAAATTATGCAATGACACCAGGTTGTGAGTGAAAATATTGCAACGAAATGTTATCGAGGCAACTATACTGACACGTTGTTCCTGAGAGGAGTCTGTGTTTATTCCGAGGATTCCTCTAACGCCATCGAACTACCTCTTGAGTTCAAAAGAGTGCAGTTTCCCCTCAAAGTCTGCTTTGACAAGACCATAAATAAATCTCAAGGCAAAACACTTAATTTAACAGGGGTAGACTTAAGGAGAACAGTCACTGAAAACAGCGGGATATGATCTTAGAGGGGACTTCTTCTCGCTCGGCCACTTTTACGTGGCCCGCTCGGGAGTGAGCTCATCTAGCAGCCTGGTTGTATTAGCACCTGAGGGCAGAACCTTTAAGTAGTATTTAAGGAAATACTTTAAATATAGACTAAAAAATTAATAATCTTAAACCCCTGTGAACAGCAAGTTAAGTAAAATCTTCATTTGAATAATTTAGGTAACATTTTTTTTCGAAATTCCCAGGGAATAAAGAGAATTTATATTTGCGCTTTAAAGTTGCCTTCAAATTTGTCATGCAAGTAGGTAATTTGCCGTTCTGTTATATATTCCGTCACTATTGTTAGGTTTTTAGTTTCAACAATCATTTATCAATCCAAGTGCTGGTCCTTGGATAACACAAAGCAAGCAGTGCAATAACACATTGTTTACCTGGATTAACACATAGGGTTAAACTTTTAATCCCAGTAGTACGGTCCTCTGGGATATTTTTCGACATCCACGCGGGCGAAGCCGCGGGCAGAAGCTAGTAGTTTTATAATCATTGTCGAAGTGAAAGACCTCTTGTCAAAGTGGCGCCAACTGGTGACCTGAATTTTCTTGAACACCCTCGTTGGTGTCAGCCTTTCATATCATTTGTTTAATTTTGACGATGGTGTGGAAATAGCACTCACCTTTTTGACTTTCTGTCCGTGCACACTATCAGCGATGGTAAACCCAAAGCCGGCGGCACCTCGGCGTAACGTAAGGACTAGTTCCCGGCCTGGCTCGTTTGTAGTGCTGGTATCGGCTCGAGATTGATGTTCTATAAAAATTTGGACCAGAATGAGTGGAATTAATACATGATATAGCAAATAAAGTTCTTATTCTGATAACTCCCCGACTGTCCCCCCCCAGGTTAGGTTGAGATTATATTTATGCTTAGATATTGTAGTGAATTCTTGGGAACTGCAAAGGAAAAATGTAGACGGTCGCTCACAATGGCCTTTATTAGAAATCTAAAAGTCACCCAAAGAGTAATGGAGAGGGCTATGCTTGGAGTTTCCCTACGTGATCGAATTAGAAATGACGAGATCGAGATAACCTTACATTGAACAGGCTAGCGATAAAGAATTTTAGTGACATTCGAATAGTCAAACTAATTTAAAGATAGAATAGAAGAGACAACAGTAGGTGTGAGATTGGGCGTACAAGCCGAAGGAAGAGGGTAAAAATAAGATTCCTACCTAGCGATCTACACCTTTGTTGTTCTTTGTGGATAATTATTATAGTTATTACATTACAACAAAGACTTTTAATCTGAGATCCTGATAGAAAGAGATCTTAAGGCTCATTTAGTACTTCCAAAAGTGTAGGTGTTTTTAAGTTTTATGACTTTGACTCAAACTCAAATAATTAATTTCAAATAAACCAAATAAAATAATAAGGACATAATCTAAAAAAAAACTTTTATTAATAGGTTGACGAGACACTAGAAGTTTTACTGTTTTAATTCCTATGGGCGATTAGTGTCTAAGTGTTAAAAATTATTTAAATAAAATCACTCTTACCGCTAGCCAAAGACAGCACATGATCCAGCGATGGACACCTCGGAAGCTCCTGATTATCATCATTTATAGTCAGTTCATCCAAATCAAAAGATCTGGACATCATCCGCCTCTGTCCTGGGCTGTGAGGAGTAGCACCACTGTCCACCTTATCCCGACCCTGGGCTGTTGAGTCCAGGTTCGGAGAATCCAGGTTAAATCTGGAATTATACGCAGATCTGAGTATTTCTCTAGATTGTCCTTGGTACTAAGGAATTGGTTTATTATTATAGTTAAGAGTTGGAAAGGTGTTTAAAGATATATCGAAGTATATTTTGGCTTAGTAAAAGGTAATAGAAATAATACTTCGTAGAAAAACGCCAGTAGTAGCAGTGGCCTGGTAGCAAGTGCCTGTGGCAAGGCCATCGACGCAAAAACATAGATTACATTATGATAGAACTGCGTTGAAAAAGAAAACTGTTGGTTTCTACAAAAATGCAATACCTACGCGGCCCAAACGTATGAAACAGCTGTTTTTTTTTTAATACAATTTTATTTTAAGGTAATAAGACTGTATTTTAAATGCATAAAATAATGTTGCTATAATATTTAGTTTTAAAATTAAGTTGCGGTCATTGTATTATGTTTTTTAACCAACAAAAAAAAAAACGGAGGAGGTTCTCAAGTCGACGCGAATATATATATTTTTTTATGTATACCACGCATAACTTTTTACAAAGTACTTAGTACGATTATGATAATTCTTTTTTTTTGGATAGAGTATTACTCGAAGTAGATCCAATAAAAATCTTTTCGATTTTCGTAGATGTCGCTATACTCTAATTAGGGTATATGAGTCTTGGGTTAATTATGTTAAACGCACTTTTTGTTCGATGGACCTGAACGCGAGGTCACTCCGACAGAGGTCATTTTCCAGTTTTCCGAATAAAAAGTGACAACGAACGTATTCGCGCGACGATTGTTTTTAAATATGACGCGGAATAACTGAAGTACTAAGTAATCATAATATTCACCTGGTCCGCAGCGCCCTGGTCAGTTGCTGCATAGCAACAGCGTCTGAAGTAGCAGGAGTAGTTGCATCTACTGCCATTGTACTGAGAACACGGGTGTTCGGGTCCTCGGAATCGAAAGATAGAGGATAACCTGCGGAGAGGATAAAGACATTATAGTTTTAATAGAGGCTCGTGGCTAAATAATAGCCGAGTTGATCTAAACGATTAGTGACAAATGCTTGCACTGACTGAACAGGTCCACTCAATCTGTGTGGTTCTTTCCTCAAAAGACCATTTCAGTCACCAATCTACATGGTCTTCACATGTTGTGACCAATATTATGTCTGGACTTTTAAAAGAGACTGTGACCTCTGAGTTTGTTTCGGCCTTTCTTCTCAGAGTAGTCAGTTAGGAAACGCCGAACTCATCTAGTTTAAAAAAAAAATATCATTAACATGTAAAAGTGTTTGTACAAACCTACTTACAGAAATAAAATCATTTATCATTTAATATCAGCCGCATGAGTCGATCGACGGTTAAGCTACGGCTTGCCGTGCTCGGTAAACACGGCTACATATCAACCTATACATCTCCAGTTTAAGCTGACCTCTCATTATACGGAAGTCCCATACAATGTGAGATCAGTTTATACTGGTAATGCATAGCTTGATGTGAAGCCGACCATCCATTATATTGCCCCTCCGTGCCTCGGAAAGCAAGTTAAGACGTTGGTCCCGGCTGTCATGCATAGAAGTTTGACAGATAAGCAGTCATCATCATCATTTCAGCCGAAAGGCGTCCAAATATGGACATAGGCCGCCCCCAATTTGGGGGGCTTTGCAATAATCGCCACGCTTGGTAGGCGGGTTGGCGATCGCAGTATGGTGGTAAAATGCATAGAGAACGCTGCTGCCTCTCTAGTAAGCCTCTTACGACACCCACGGGAAGAATAGGGATGGTACTATTCTTGACGACAGGCACCACTATGAACAATCAATGAGCAGTCGCTCCAAATAAAAATTGAAGATTGATTGATTTTAAACTTTTCTCCAAGTGTATCACGAAACATAAGGTGTAATGTTGGTACAGAACATAATGCATAATCTTTGATTAATCGGCCAGCTACAACGGTTAAGGTTCCTGCCGTTAATGCCCCATCTTTAAAATCCAACCTGTGTACACAAAATTTTTCCTAAACGTTATACCTATAAGACACTAAACTTACCTCTTACAAGATGAAGCGTGACATCAGTTCCAGGTGTAATGGACTGGAAGATCTGGGCAACAAGAGCGTGTGATAGCCCTCGCACACCGCGGTTTCCAACACCGACTACCACGTCGCCGGGACGTAGGGCACCTGAAGAGAAAGAAAATTATCAATATGCGCTTTCTTTCGCTCAAATTCTTTCATTATTTCAGCCATAAGACGCCCACTGCTCGACATAGGCCACCCCCAAACGGGAGAGGGGGGGGGGGGGGCTTTCGCTACAATCGCCACGCTTGGCAGGCGGGATGACGATCGCAGCATGGTGGTAAAATGCACAGAGAACGCTGTTGCCCATTTTCTAGTAAGTCCCTTAGTCGCCTTCAACGACACCCACGGGAAGAAACGGAATAGTGCAATTAAAGAATTGTACGTAAGGTATTGAACGTAAAGACGTTCAGCACCACACGGAACTGCAGGTGGTATATAAGTGGTTCTGTTTGTACATCTGCAATAATAAAACGAGGTACTGCACCTGCATTGCTACTATCTTCAATCCGTCGTAAATTCTTTAGTACTTCATTAAACTTAACGACGCTTGCGACAATTTTGTGGAGATGATTGTGTTATGTAATGTATGAGGTTTAGTGTCATCACTTTCAGAGGTGCTTGTGGCTAAGTAAGAGCTGCACCCTAATTGCGAAACGCACTATTTATCAGAATCTGAAAGGGATTGATGATTATTTCTAAACCATTGCGTCATTTGTTGGAATAAATTGTCGGCTCAGCAACGTAAATAACGCAATGAATGTTGTTTAGGAACTATGAATATGAAACCAATTCCTGCTGATAGCAAGTGACGCAATTACCCCTCTGTACGGGTCGATCAACCAGTTATAATTAAGGAATCTCTTTCATTTCATCAGTTCCACAACATTCATGGCGTTGTTTACGTTGCTAATCAGACAATTTATTCTAACATTATATGAAAGAATGGAGTAGCAATAACCCTCAAAATGATCCAGATTCTAATTAATAGTTTGTTACGCAATTAGGGTGCAGAGGGGTAATTGCGTAACTTGCTATCAGTACGAATTAGTTTCATATTGATAGTTAAACAACATTCATTGCGTTATTTACGTTGCTGAGCCGACAATTTATTCGAACAAATGACGTAGATAGTGCGTTTCGCAATTAGGGTGCAGGTTAAGCTACGCTTGCCACGGTTGGTCCGTGGATTGGTGACTATCTTTACATACCAAGACTCCGTGCCTCAGAAAGCACGAAGACTGTTGGTTCTGGCCAGTAATTCGGGGATCTTTAACAGACGTTACGGGTTGTCAGAAGCTCGAAAATCTGACAGCCAGTCTTACCAAAAGTTTTATCGTATTACTTAGTAATTGGGTTGTGGAGTTTAGATAGTCACTCCCTGTAAATTCACCTGCTTCTGTTAGGAATGGAAGTTGACCTCAACATAGTAAAAGTTTTTTTTCACTTACCATCAATCCAAGCAGGACTATGTGGCACGATGCTGCGTATTTGAAGATAGCCTTCCGTTTCTGGTATACCTTCAGCGCCGATAAGTGTGAAGCCCAAACCCTGGAGGTAGAAATCAACAAAAGGTACTGTGAGATAATTCATAAAATTACATTGAATGAGTTTCTTGGAAAGCGGTTTATCGAGGTACTCCGCTGTTTCAGCCACAGTCCCACTGCGTGGCGTCGTATCACCCGCCCGCTTCGTTAAGGACTTTTTGTTTTAGTTAGTCTAAGGGCCGTAGTAAATAGCCTATAACAGAGGCGGCTCGTGACAAAATTGTATGGATGTTCACTTGAAATAAAACAATTAAAATACATAGCGTGAGAAGTAACTCCACATAATAATTGTCCATTTTAACACTCACAAGTAATAACTGATAAGTACAGGCTATTTCAACACGTATTAAATGATTATTAATTAGAAAATTCCCGAATTCGCATTCGCGCGCATGCATCTAACTTGACTAATGTTTGTTTATATAAGAGTGGCAACGTCGCGCGCAATCGCCTTCGTGCGGCCGGCGCGGGCGGTAAAATGAACCACCGGCAACGTGGCGTGAGCGGCGCTCCGAAATTGGCTACTTTTTCATAGAAAATCTGTTGTTTCACGCGCAGGACTGTGGCGAAATTTCTCTTTCACTCCTATTGGATTTCGTATTAGGCAATGTACTGAATTTTGTTTCATTGGAGCGCAATCGTGAGCGCTCCGCTTCGCGCGTTACCTATGAAATGATATGGGATGACGGGTATGTGGATGATTAATTAAATGTGAAAAGGTAATTATTTTATTGGTATTTACAGTCGTTTTTTACGATAGATTTTAAAAAGTAATATTAGTAATGAAATTAAGGAGTATAATTTTATTATAATTATTTATGGGAGGGAGTTCACTGCACCAGCGCTCCTTAGGGCGAGCCGCCTCTGGCCTATAACATTCTTCAAGAGTTGAGGTAGCAAATGCACATAGAATTTTCAAATCCATATGTATTCACAGATTTGAAAATTAAACAAACCAAATTTAATATTAACTAGCTTTTGCCCGCGGCTTCGCTCGCGTTAAATTCGGGGTAACCATAGATATCCAGAGATATGCCTTCATTGCGGAATAGTAAGGAATCCTAGTGTCGCCGCTTATCTCCCACCCAAAAAATTACAACATTAACAAATAGTGTACTGACGACACACACTTAAAATTTAAACACGCACACCAAAAAGAACGCAGCCACACTAAATCAATTTCTAATAGCACACATACATAGAATGGGCGGGGCATTCACTTGTAAACACTTGCTATTTGCGAACATCCAATGCACACGCATGCAATTAGGGAGTCGAAAGCGATGGTCGATTATTTTTATCGATATTTAATTTTAGCACATTATTGTATTATAATAACTTCGTTTAATTTTATTTAAATATTTTTTTTTATATATCTATCAAAATATAGTTTACTTTTACTAAAAATAAAATGGGAATATGTTTTTAAAATTTTGTATTATCGGTTAAAGGGAACGCTCTCTGTTACATATCATGCCGTATAAATAAATAATATATTACTTAATCTTAAAAAAAAAATATTACTAAGAATATTTTAATATAATACGTTATGTTATATCTATGTGGGCTAAGTTTGTTACTACGTCTGAGGCCGGATTGGAGCCGAGAGCGTAATAATACAATGTTCACGCAAGTTATACGACATTTTTAACACATTTGTATAGAAATAAAATAAAATGTGAAACCCTCAGTATTATAGAGAAAGATTTGACAAAATAGCGACGGACCGCGAATTTTCTAATTTAAACTTCGAACCTTAGATCGTCGGCCTCATGATTGACTAAGATGGGCTTGCGATTTAGTGATCAATACAATAATGTTGCGGAAAATAATTATATTTTTATTTTCAACAATATTTTACCATCGCAATCTTCAATATTTATTATTATTTTTCAGAGCAGTGGTGGCCCAGTGGTATCAACCTCGACTTACAAGTTGTAGATCGTGGGTTCGAACTCAGTCAGGCGCTTTACTTTGTGTAAATAATTTCATTACCACTGCTCTCAATAACGGTGAAGGAAAACATCGTGAGGAAACCGGATGTCTTAGAACCAAAAATTCGAAGACATGTGACATCTGCCAACCTGCACTGGACCCTCGTGGTGGATCATGGCCCACTTCCTGTCACCGAGAGGAGGCCTGTGTCCCAGCAGTGGGAACAATATAGGCTGATGATGATGATCTTCAATATTAATCTTACTCTGTCAATAATATTGCGCAATATTATTAATAGTTTTTAATTTGCTATTTGGTGGTTTCGTAAGGTGGGCCACCTTACGAAACCAGCCCACCTTACGAAACCACCAAATAGCAAATTTAAAAAAAATTGAATATTTTTGTATTTCGAAAACAAATTATTGTAATTTTTTACCAAATATAAATAATTGGATGAAATATAATATTTATTTATCATATTACTTATTATATTGTACAATAAATTAAAAACTGTTAATTTGTGAAAATCTTTAGGCATAATATTACTTTAAGTAACACAGACACTAAACTGTATTGGAATTATGATGTTTTAATTTGGTTCAAACAACATTAAATTAATAAGTAATTTAACTGTTTTACTATACAAGCAATACGAGGATATCCATTGAGTTCTGTAAAAAATATTGAACTGCAATAATACGCATATCGATAAAATCAGCCGCACGCAAACGATTGCACCTCTCTAAGTCGAAAACGTTCGTTTCGTTCGGGACGATTCGGGCTAGTTCGGGTTAGTTCGTGTCGCTCCGCACGTAAGTTAGTAAATCATTTAAAAATTGATTTAAAATATAAAACAGTGACTTAATTGTTTATTTACCGGTGGTAGGACATGCCATTTGTCTTCAGGTTGATGGTATTTGGTCTATTTTTACAAATAATTACTGCACAACTCGGCATTTTGGCTTTTTACGCATCAATAGTGCACTGTACGCAGTTATAAAGCGACTGAATGAAGCGTACAGCCGCTGTTCGACAATACTATCAAATTGATAGTATTGAGGCGGCACGTGCCACGCCCCCAAGGCATATCCCTCGATATCCGTGGGGGTAACACTGTTCTCCTTTCCTGATTTAGAACACAGAAGAGAACTCGGAACAGAATGTTTTTTTAATAAGCTACTGTAGACGATATTATATGTCTTTCCATTTGGGGATAGAATGTAAAGATTCTGGGCATTGGACACATGCAAATATGCTACATATAATTGTCCATGGGAAAAGCACGGCTTTTCTAAGTTCACCCCAGCCACCTAAAAAGAAAAAAAAAGTAGCCTATGCCACTCTCCATCCCTTCAAAAATCACGTCAGTTCGTCGCTCAGTTTTGCCGTGAAAAATGGACAAACAGACATACACACACTTTCCCATTTATAATATTAGTATGGATAATCTAGACTAGATAAAAAAGTGTGAGTTTTCAAAGAGGGGAAATAGTATTTTCTAAATAACCAGTCAGCGTCCATGGGGAGGCTAAGATACACTATTTAAAGTACAAAAGGCACAGTGATTGAAGCCTTTCATTTGTCAAAGAAAGAAGATTTTTATCTAGTCCTTAAGTATTTGGAAAACCTTAGCGTGAAGCGTGATTCACTAAGGCTGTGTCCTAATCGACAATCGCCTGAATCTGCGATTGTTTACATGAATTATAATGTAAAACGCGGCTTTATTTGAATTGCGAGCACGTCATATTCTCTCACTCCCACAAGGTGGACCGATAACCTTGTGAACACCGCAGGATACGAGAAACACAGACATGGTCGCGGTGCTTGTGGGAGGCCAATGTCCAGCAGTGGACATCTTTAGGCTAAAATGATGATGATGACGCCATATTCATGTACTATGGTACTTAACACGCAGCGGAACGATTTAATTTTTAAGTGTACTACAAAGTCGAATGGAGATTGCCTGTAAGGATATTTGTGCCATTGGAGTGAATAAATAAATTTAAACGATCGAATATTCGCGCGACTTTTGCTTTTGGTTAGGACACAAGGTAACAGTACCCACTTATAACCTGTAATTTACAGAAGCGATTAAATTACATTTGAACTCACACCCGTTCATTTTAAAACAGTAGCAGTATTTAGTTCGGTCGTCACGGCTGCTGCGCAAGGATAAACAGGGTCAACAAGTTACGGTTCAGCTCCGTTCCGCCCGGAAACATGGGACTATTTTGAAGAAAGTCGTCCTTTCCGACGAATTAATTGTTTTAATTCTAAGTACATTCAACTTAGCATATCGCAGTCCACTGCTGGGCATAGGCCTCTCCCATGCTGCGCCATAATACCCTGTCCTCCGCCTTCGCATCCAGTCTACAGTACAGTCAGTCAGTGTCCTCATTAGAATATGGTTTATATTTTTTTTTTTTTGGAGGGAAGCTTCTGAAAATGGCACCGGCACCCTGATCTCACACTGAATCAAACGAAGCATAATAGGAAAACAAACATCGCACACCCCTCTACACACCACAATACACACGCTACACACCCACCACGCCCACACGCCACACACACACACACACATACAATATCATACCTGAACTCATCACTCTGCCCCAAAATACAGACTAACGGTCTAGTTTGGGGGCTCGCTGTCAAATAATAATTATATTATAACTTAGTTGTAGGTAATGTTACTCATTTCGTCTCATCTTGATGTTAACCTGTGAACCTGGTTAATGTATTGGTTACCTGGACTATAAATATTTTCTAGTCTATTTCGATGCCTTAGTTTAAAACGCAGTCGCTTCCTGCGTCAGTACGCTTAGATCTTTTAAACTACGCAACCATACCAGCATATATTGTTCCCGCTGCTGGGACACAGGCCTCCTCTCCGTGAGAGGGACTGGGCCGTAGATGGGTGGGTTGTTAGATGTCACATGTCTTCGAATTTTTGATTCTAGGATATGCTGGTTTCTTCACGATATTTTCCCTCACCGTTTTGAGAGCAGTGGTGATGAAATTATTTACACAAAGTCAATTGCCTGCCTGGGTTCGAACCCACGATCTACAACTCGTAAGTCGGGGCCACCACAAGACAACTGGACCACCACTACTCCTGATTGCTGCGATCAGTTTTCATCAATAGACAGAGTGATTCAAAGGGAAGGTTTATATCTATAATACGCGGGCGAAGCCGCTGACAAAACCTAAATCTAAACGAGTGAGTGTGACGTCAGAATAAGGTCGACAACCAGACACTGAATCACAGTAACATCGGAAATGAATAAAATAATTGCTTCTGAGTCACAATCACAGGAAATTATTCGGAAACGTTATTCTAATAGCTAAGGAAACGTCAGCCTGATTGCTTACCTGAGTGCCTTTAGTGAGAGTGAGAGTGAACCTCTCGCCGCGAAGCTCCCCCGTGGGCGTAGGCCCGTTAGACTGGCTGGTGCCTCCGTTCTCTGATGAGAGTTTCTCCGCTGAAATAAAATTTTGTATATTAGCATTATTTTCTCGCGTGTGCTGCCATCAGAATAGAGAACAATTTTATTCTTTGTAGTAAAGAAACAACATGTTAATGCGATTAGTGGTTCTCCAGATAATAGACGCCTAATGGACAGACAGACCGAGATAATGTAGTATGTAAGAATAGGACGGTAGCAGTTTATCAAACCCCTCAAGTGATAGACCTGCGTTGCGTATAGCCGTAAAGTTTATAATTTCAAAACAAATGAATGGCTTGTTGTTCTAGTGGTTCAAGCGATTTCATTGAACCCTAGGTCTGACAAAGAGTTATTGGGTTTTTCTAACTGGAATTTCTCAGCAGCAGCACGGAATCTGGATTTCAGATCGGTTGATGGCATAGGTTCGCCCCCTTTTACATAGGACTTTAACATAACTAGCGAGACGTGGGTGTAGATAGGACACCTACCCTTTGAGCGTAGCCCATCCGTAAGACATATTATGGTTTTTCATAACTAAAATCATTTAAATCATCAATACAGCCCTCTAACTTAATTTAATTCGAATAAATGACAATTTCATGACAATGTCATTCAATCGGATTGAATGCGCTCAGCAGTTGTGTTGATGGTTAAAATTTATTGAAGCCATATTTTTTGCGGTGGCGAATTCAGTGGTTTTGGCATCAAATAGGCTCTTTAGTGTCACCAAGAAGTAATCCCGTACCGTAATCATAAAATATCGGGAATTAGCATCATCCTACCACTTAGTCTGCCAAGTGTGATCAATAGGTATGGCAAGATGCCGTATAACTTATACCGACAACTGGTTTAGAGATCCTTGTTCGAAAGTGCAACAGTTCGGTACTTATCCGTATCTACAGACAAGTGACAAGACCTTCTAATTAACCTTTACTAGTACCTACGCCAACGCTTGGCATCAGGCTAATCAACCGCCTTATAAACGATACTAGAACCAGTCCATATGCATACATACATTGTGTGAAATTATAGAAACATTAAAAGATTACGAGTCATCAATACAAACATTACAAATTAATACACAAAAAGACGTATTTGGACACTATTAAATTGTGTTTCACCGTAGTATATACAGGGTTATTTGTAAAACACCGGCAACCTCTCAGGACTATGTTACTAACATCATAAGCAACAACTTTTGTTCTATGACTTTTAAAAATTCATCATATTTTAGTGCATCAGATTTTCAAACAAAAATAAAAATATTTAAATTGAACGCTCTAAATGTTACGGAGTCTATGCGAAGCAAAAGAAAGCGATAGTATATTAGCAAGGGGAGCGGGGTTAGGGCGGCGGGGGCGCTTGAACTTGACTTGTTTACAGGCAGCCGATTTTTGTATGAAAATCTGATGCACTAAAATATGATGAATTTTTAAAAGTCATAGAACAAAAGTTGTTTATTATGATGTTAATAACATAGACCTGAGAGGTTGCCGGTGTTTTACAAATAACCCTGTATATTTAGATTTGGATCCGGAATGCTCAAGGTGCAGCCTGGTTCAGTACCGCATTATTGGGCAATCCAGATCCATCCTCCATGCGAACAGCTAAAGGTCTGGAACTGATTCGTATGCGGTGGATCAGAGATACGAAGTCGTCAGAAGATCTTCGATATCGGAAAGCGTATTTATGGAGCTCAAATGGAGTTGGGACAAGACACCTGGCGAAGTGGAGTAAGGCTTTGACAGATAGCGACCAAGGACTGGAAGATGAGATGTTGGTCGTCAGGCGACGAGATGGGCGGAAAACATTGTTGCCATCGAGGACAATACCTGGATGAGGCTGGCACAGGAGCGTGCGGATTGGCACAAGAAAATAGAGGCCTACTACCAGCAGTCGGACTGTTGATGATGATGAATGCGTCAACAGACTGAAACTGAAGAAGAAACCGTGATGTACCGACCCCAAGTACAATTGGACAAGGGCAGGTGATGACGGTGAAGAACGACTAAGTGTCATATTTTAGAGATCTTAGCTCAAGCTATCAACTCAACCTGCCAGGGTCGCGAGACCTGCCAGGGTCGCGAGAGTGTTCGAAAGAGATACCGTGACTCTGGCACATGGGCAACTGAAGGAACACGGGTGGGTTTTAGTCAGTAAAAGTCTGACACGCCCTCCCGCTCCGCCCAGAGCGGGAGAAGACATTTGATGATTTCCCATCCAAAAAAAAAAGCTATCAACTCAATTGTTTTAGAATAGGCATGAATTTCTAATCTTTTGCATGATGACGTGACGCTACGTAACAATAAAAGTATTACTGCTGACGTATTGACTTATGTCAGCAGTGTAATTGGCGTGTAAAAATATGATATTTTGTTGTTTGCAATATCTAACACCAAAAGCCTGTGGCCTGTGTGTTTATTTGTGACTTTTTTGGGTTTCCCCTGCTGTGGGGTCATTGCGTAACACAGTGACACTAGGAATGCCTTTCATTTTGACAGTTCAACATCAAGCTCCTGTGTTCATCAAGTTCCTGACGAATTAACCGTTGTAAATTTAATTTTGTCGATCTCGTTCGTGCAACTTTTTAAAGGTTAACTTCACATCGTCTACTGTATTGTGCATTCAGTTATGTAAATCAGCATGAATAATCAAAGAAATTACTGTCTGCACGCTCAATTGAGCCAGTATATTGCAGCTTTTACTTTGTTGACACCAAATTAAGATTCTTTGATAAAAATAAAACTGGAAGTATTTATAGTAGCAAGAGATGCGGCAATTGTGTCTGTTAAAAGAGTCTATAGATATGTCAGGCTCTCTTGGTTGCCATTGTAGACTTCATTAATCCTGCCAGAGCCGCGAGATCAGTTCGAAAGGGGTAACGTGGCTCTGGCATATGGGCAACTGAAGGAATACGGGTGGGTTTTAGTCAGTAAAAGTCCGACACGCCCTTCCGCTTCACCCAGAGCGGGGGACGTCAATTGATGATTTCCCACCCGCAAAAAAAAAAATAGACTTCATTAATCGCTCTTCACCAGGCGAGATTGAGATCAAAAGTAGGTCCATCCTTACATAGTATAAAACAAAGTCGCTTACCGCGTTTGTACGCTTATAATACGCGGGCGAACACGCTAGCAAAAGCTAGTTTAGCAATTAAATAAATGTTTTAGTAAATCTAATTTTTAGTTGTCTATCAAATTAAATGTTCTAATCTGCCAGATAAGACGTGAAATTGAATTATAGTGTATATCAGGCTGGTGTCCGCAAATCCAAGCCCCATCCCAAAATTTCTGTGGGGACAGCCTGCAATGAAACTCTTGCACAATATACTCTTCCTAAGTCCACGTTCGAACGACCGTAATAATATCGCGCATTGGATCTTCAGCGCACTGGTTTGCGCCAAGAATTGAAAATCCAACTGTGTTTTTTCGTCTTGCTGTGATACCTTCTGTTGGATTCTCAATGCTCGGTGGAACACCGAGAGTTGTAAATCGAATGTGCGATAAAATTCCGCCGCGATATTTTTACATCAGTGCGAAAGTGGCCGAGGGCAAGTAGAAACGAGCATAGATCTCTTATAGAACTAGGAACTGTGTTATGCCAATTTGAAACGTTTCTGTTTCTGACGTAATTTCTCGAATCCCAAATACTGTACAGAAAGTAAAAAATCGGAAATAAGCAAAGAATGTTAGCAGTGATTACTCAATTTGAGAACAGAAGAAATAATTGAGTATTTTGTGAAAGTTAGCTGAGGCAATGATGGGCAACCATTCATTAGCATACTTATCACTGTAGGTGCAACATTGAACTGTTACAAAAACTGGAAATAGGTACCTACTTTAAGTTCGAATTCATTTGAATTGTCACTAGAAATGTCCGATATTTTCAAACTATATTAGCAGCTGAATTTTACTGAAAGTGTCCGTTGTTCGTGATCGGGCTTGTGCTTTTTCGAACGTCGTATAATGCTGTTATTATTGTTACAAAATTCGTGTTTCAATTTTCAAGCATTCATATTTTGGCAACGAGGTTAAGTTAAAAGAAACCTTTTTTCTCACAATCTCATCTCCCTAGCCTTTTCCAAACTATGTATGTTGAATACGAGTATTTCCCATGGAGCGACTGCTTATCGGATCTGGTAACTGGGTTACATGATTCCCTGGGTAAGACTGGTTCAGACTTTCGGGCTTCTGATTACTCGTTACGACAAAGATCTACAAATGACAGCCAGGCCCAACGGCTTTACATGCTTTCCGAGAAACAGAGGGTTCTCGGTATTAAATCGGTGGTCATTCATGCACCAACCGACCTGCTATTATTATTTAGACAGTCCCTTTGTCTATGACAAAGTAAAATAACGAAAACCTTTAGTTTCAGAACGAAGGAATAAGCTATATACATATAAATGGTGTTTGCTGTTTAGTCGTAACTAAATTCCTACCACTATGGTCACTGGTCACTAATAATTCATAAAACCGTTTAGATAATCATCCTTAAATTATATCCACGTGAATAAACTTCAAAGAGTACATTTTGGTCAACTGCGTTCATGTATCCTTTCCGCATGATCAAACTATTTAGGGACACGTTTAGCGAAGGCTTTATCCTTGAAACTATTATTTGAATAGGCGGAGGTAGGACATGATGAGCTATGGAACGAGGTATGCTTGGAGTATCTCTGAGGGATAGAATCCGGAATGAGGCAGTCCGGCAGAGAACGAAAGTTGTCGACATAGCTCATATAATTAGCAAGCTGAAGTGGCGATTGGCCAGCCACATTAGCCGTAGAACCGATGACTGCTGGAGTAGACGTGTTATTGACTGGGGACCGTGAATTGGCAAACATAAGGTAGGCAGGGTCGCGAGATTTGTTGGAATGAGATTCCGTAGCCCTGGCATATGGGCAACTGAAGGAACACGGGTGGGTTGTAGTCAGTAAAAGTCTGACACGCCGTTCCGCTCCACACAGAGCGAGAGACGTCATTTGATGAGTTCCCACCCACAAAAAATAAAAAAAACCGGCCAAGTGCGAGTCGGACTCGCGCACTGAGGGTTCCGTACAAACCTGCAGGTCATCATCATCATCATTCGTCATCATCGTTTATGAAATTATTTTTTTTTTTTTTAATTTTTATATTTGAGTTGACTGAATGAAAGGTAAATTGTGTTTTACGATTTATGACGTATTAAAAAAAAAATACTTACTAGATCTCGTTCAAACCAATTTTCGTTGGTAGTTTTCATGGTAATGTACATCATATTTTTTTTTTAGTTTTATCATTCCCTTATTTTAGAAGTTACGGGGGGGGGGACACACATTTTACCACTTTGGAAGTGTCTCTCGCGCAAACTATTCAGTTTAGAAAAAAATGATATTAGAAACCTCAATTTCATTTTTAAAGACCTATCCATAGATACCCCACACGTAAGGGTTTGATTAAATTTTTTTTTTGTGTTTCTGTTCTATGTATGGGGAACCCCAAATATTATTGTTTTAAAAAAAAATGATATTAGAAACCTCAATATCATTTTTAAAGAGCTATCCATAGATACCCCACACGTATGGGTTTGATGAAAAAAAAATTTTTGAGTTTCAATTCTATGTATGGGCAACCCCAAATATTATTGCTTTTTTTCTATTTTTGTGTGAAAATCTTAATGCGGTTCACTGAATACATCCATTTACCAAGTTTCAATAGCACAGCTCTTATAGTTTCGGAGAAAAGTGGCTGTGACATACTCGGACAGACAGACAGACAGACAGACAGACAGACAGACAGACATGGCGAATCTATAAGGGTTCCGTTTTTTGCCATTTGGCAACGGAACCCTAAAAAGCCTTACAATGAGGACGTCGATTTTAGATCGGTCGTGTTCTCGTACAGTACGAATGGGGCTTTATTTTCTCTGATGCGAATCCAGTTCTAATATACTAGTACGTCCAACCCCGGACAGTTGGCCTACATTATTAGCTATTCTTAGAGGGATTTTCATTGAGGGGTCGTGGACTCGTGGCTAAATGATAACCGCTGCACCGTTCGATCGACGGTTAAGCTACACTAGCCTAGGTCAGTTCGTGGACTGGTAAACATCCCGGTAAATAACCCGTTCGTCCCGGCTGATTGGTAGATCTATAACAGTCGTTACGAGTAGTCTGAAGCACGAAAGTCTGACAACCAGTCCTAGCAAGGGGTATCATGTTACCCTGCATTGTGGCGATCAGATAGGCAGTCGGTCTTACGATAATATTGGTATTAGCTATATTCGGTTAGATTGGAAGCCGAAACTAACATACTATACTCCATTTGTTTAGGTAGTTAACTAAAGGTAAACAATCTTGATATGTCTTTTTATATAAAATAAATCGTATAAAAGACCAACAAATATTATTTAAATTAAGTTACTTACCTAACATCAGTTTAAGTAAATACCTAATTGTAAACATTTTTAGATTCAATTTTTAGACAGTTTTTTAGATAAAAGACATATTAAGATTGTTTACATTTAGTTAACTACCTAAACAAATGGAGTATAGTAACGATTCTTTGATCTGATTAGCAATTCTTTTAATAATCTTGTCATAAAGATAAGTATAAAAGAGGACATGCCAGGGTCGTGAGATTTGTTTGAAAGAGTTACCGTGGCCCTGGCATATAGGCAACAGAAGGAACACGGTGGGTTTTAGCCAGTAAAAGTCTGACACGCCCTCCCGCTCCGCCCAGAGCAGAGAACGTCATTTGACGATTTATCACCCACAAAAAAAGTATATGATAGGAAGAACCTTTTAACTGGCAAAGCCGCAAATATTATGCATTAGTTATCACAAGGATTACAGTTAATTCAATAAAGCAAAACTCACGTTAATACATAACAACAATAACAGTGTTACAAAACAAGTTCTGGCTGAATTATTTCCAGTCGAGTGGAACTCTACAGCATAATAATAATTGACTTATTACTTCCTGAATTTTACAATGAGACTGAACATTACATAAAGGATTTATGGCTTGAGTGTTAAGTTGACTACGATTTTTGAATTTATAGCTGAGATAGGTTTTGTTTGCGGCTTTGCCCGCGTGAAGTTCGGAAATCATCCCACATGAACATACTGATCATCATCTGGCCTGTTAGTCTATTGGTTAGTGACCCTGACTGCTAAGACTGAGGTCGTGGGTTCGAGTCCCACCCAGGACAAATCTTTGTGCGATGAGCACAATCATTTGTTCTGTGTCTGGGTGTAATTTATCTATAATATGTATGTATTTACAAATATATAAGTATATTTATCAGTTGTCTGGTTGCCATAGTACAAGATAACGTTGTGTTGGTTGTCCTAAGATATATTATAGGTATATTATAGCCTTTTCCGAAGTATTTTTGGGATCGGCTTCTAGTTTAACCGGATGCGAAATACCAGTATGCTATGTGGAGCGTCTGCCTATCGGACCTCCACAACCCTTTCGAGTTTCAGATGACCTGTGGCGACTTTCAAAGGGAACGTACTATCGGGATAAAAGTATCTTATGATCTAACAACGCAGTGTTCCATGCTTGACATCAGACTAATAGACCGAGTTACAAACGTCGAGATACGACAACGAACGAAGGTCTTCGATATTGGGACATGTGATAGGGAGCTCAAATGAATTTGGCAGGACACTTGACAAGACGCAATGACAGCATGACAGGTGGAGTAAGGCTTTGACAGAGTGGCGTCCAAGGACTGGTAGACGAGATCTCAGTCGTTCGGCGGCGAGATGGACGGATGACATTGTTGCCAGCGCGGGCAAAACTTGGATGAGGCTGGCACAGGAGCGTGGGCATTGGCAAATGGCAGCACCTGCATTACCCAGCAGTGGGTGAAGTCGGGGTGTGGATGATCACGATTATGATCTTCTAACCCAGGTCATGGTTTACCTGTGCGCTAAATTTCATCGAATTCCTCTCGAGGTACTTTAGAATTTATAATATAACAGTAAAGATAGGGATGGACAACAATTTTAGACGGGAGTGACGAGACAGACTGAGCTTAGACCGTCTGAACAAAAATAGATCTGCCAAACTTAGTTTCCATGCATTCCCAAAAAAGTAACTGGTTAGACATTATATGCTTAAAGTTCAAAGGCTTAGCAGTTCAGATTACATACACAGTAACAATGTATGTTATGTCTACGGGATAGAGCTCTAAGGCCTTGGTAGCAACTCTAGTATAGAAATTCTCCCGAGATTTCAAAATATTGCACTTACAAATGTATTGACTAAGAGCCTACTTACTCAACAGGAAGATGTAATTCACCTAAAATGGTGGCAAATACTAGACATAGACTACAAACTTTTTGTCTTCAAGCTGTATATTATATGTATAGGTAAGATACTTAAGCGCCCTAAATTAAAAAAAATAAAACAGTAAGTTAGCAACGGTTTTTATTTAGATTTTCTGACCGCTCAGCACCTTTACAATGGATTTTCATACACTTTTTGACCTAACATACATTCTGCCTCATTTAAAAAAAAGATAATTAGCAGGAAGCAAGCAGGTATAATATAATAGAATAACTCACCTCTCAACCTCCTTGCTTGCAGCACTGGATTTTCATACTGAGTTCTTCTGTTTATATGGTCCACATAATAAGAACCATATCTCTCATCAGACACTCTTTCCCAGCCAAAAGGCAGCTCATCTTCTCCACATTCTCCGAGGGAGTGTTTCCGGACTCTAGCTAGTCTTGGATCCAGCCAGTGTGAGGTGCCAGTGTTGTGGCTAAAAAGGGTTCATTATTTTATTATTTGGTAACAATTTTTAGAAATGATTAGCGAAATGGCGGAATGTGTGTATACTAAGGGTTACCTCTGCATAACCCAGAGGGAATTACAGGGGTTATTTATATTAAGATGTTACATGGCGGGTTATCAATTTATCATTTACATAAGACACTACATCACCATCATAGCCTACGCTCAATGGTCCACCTGAAGGAATAAGTCCTGAAACCAAACCCTGCAACATACATAGACGACGCTACAACTAGAAATTGGTTATTTTATGTTTATCTGTAAGTAGATTTGTACAAACTCTTTGACACATCAATCTTATGTTTTAAAGCAGAAAATATAACAAGTAGGTAGGTAGGTTACAATGATTTGGTAGAGTGAGCCACTTTGGCGCTGGTATCAGCCAGGATCTGCATCATTTTATTCCTGTCCTGATCAAGGATGATTTTATCATTTTTATTTAAATGTCGTTGAATTCAATTTATACAGTCTTATTGCTGCGACGAATTAACTCTAACAAACCATATTTGGCTCATAGCTTCCTAGGTAGGTACAAAATAAAAGGTTTTACTTTGATTGTTGCAGCATTTAATTTACCAACTAACAAAGGAATAAGCGGCAATGCAGATAGGTTTTTATTTGTTTACATACAGTCTAGCTTCCCTGAATAAGAAACCAACAGAACACAGTAACTATTAATAGTGATAATGGGATTTCTCATAATACATATCTATCTACCATAAATTAAAGTCACTTTTCATGTGTCTGTGTGACCGCAAAGTTGTTCTAAACTACGTAACAGATTTGGATGCAGTTTACACCATTATTTATAGAATTTATCCCGGAAAGTCTTTTGTATTGAACTTTTTTATTTAAAAAAAGATGTCTAGCTGTTTTGCTAAGTAGTAAAAACTGTATGAAGGAGAGGCGGGTTGCTAGTAATATAAAAATAAGATCTCAAATGAAATGTACCTGATGTTTGTTTATAAAACAAAAAATAATAAATGCACTATAAATTGTTCATTATCAAAGGTTGACCATCAAAGTGGATACAATGTCACAATATGCAGATATATTTTTATATTTTTAATCATGAAACAGGTTATTTTTTGTTGAAGTAAACAGCTCACATTTAAGGACATTCTATTATTATTGATGCACAATTTAACGCCTATTATATTCCCATTATTGAAGTTAAATTGTGTCCATTGTTAAAAGAAATTACTACCTAACCTTTTTGTGAAAAAAGGTGTGTAACATGATGGAATACAATCCATACAAAGGGTGCTATTTTGCCCATTAATTTTCTTTGTATTTAATTAAATTTTACTGTAATCCTCTTAACATTAACTTCATAATGAGGCTAGATCTTTTAAGTTTGCGAATTTTATATTCAATCTCCAGCCATGGACTGCGATAGGCTGAGTTGATTGATAAAGTGTTCTTCTACTTACTCAATAAAATACACCTCTCCAGAGGGTGTAAATGCTTTCTCCCACATTGGAGGTAAAGGCCCAAGGTTGTATTCATCCTCATCCTCCCTTTTTAAAGCAGCATCACCGGGTCTCACTCCAACCACTGAACCACCAACTGTGCCGGCAGTCCCAGAGCTATGGGTCGAGATACCTGCTGAGGACAGCCTGTCCGAGTCAACAGAGCTCTGAGCCATGGCTAATATTATTTAAAACCACAGTTTTCAACACATTTTACACACAACACTAACTAATATCCACTCATGTTCGCGCCAAACTAAAAATAACTTTTTATCTTCTTAAAAGTTTCAAATAAAGAACCTTCTTGTTACTCTTATCTTCATAGATAATTTTAACTTTTTTTGTTCATGCTTTCCGTAATTTGCTCATCGATATGGCATTCCACAAAAACAAAACAATACAGGAATGCCAGTGACCACGTATGAGTCATTTTGGGACTGACTCCTCACTGACTTGTCGATTCGTGTACTTTTTTACCTGCGCCATAGTTATGTACGTAACAAATAACTGGATTTCAATTAGCTTTCCGTCAGACCTTGTTAACAACCGCGATGCATTCGGCTCAATGCAACGTTATGTGCTGCAGGTGCATCGTAACGTACATCCACGATAACAATACCATAAGTACATTTCCCACATTCACTAGACTGTCGTAACGGTAAATGATCACAAAATGAATTCTATGACATGTAAATAAGATATGTTCACTTTCTCACAAACAGGTAAACTGAATCTCTATAATTTTGAAAGTGGGTGCAACAAGTGTAGGCACAGGCACACATCTACAGATGTTTGTTTATAGCCAGTAGCCACAGCAAGTACTTAATTAAAGGTTGTTCCACTCTTTATTGAATTAATGACAGTAGCGATGACGATTTAATTAACACGTTCTATTAATATCACTTTTATCTTCATTTCATTTGTATTTTTAATCACAATTTCATATAAAAACAACGGTATTGTCTGAAAAATTAAAAACGAACTTATTTTACTGTAATCGAATACATTACACAAAACATAGACATAGACAACATGCGGTAGGGATGCACCTGCATAGAATTATCGATAAAACGGATGATTAAACATCTTTGAATCATAATCGAATCTAAAGTTTTTGTTACTGACTTGGTCACGACTCACGGGTAATGTAGTTTATTAGGGAAGTTAGGTAGGATTCTTTAAATTTTTTTCAGTGTTGCAGTTTTTCAATTTAACTTATTTAATATTTGTTGTAAAATATGATGCTAACAAATATGTTTGTCTCTTCAATATTTATGAATAAATAAAGAATCGTTATCGATTCAACAAAATTACTTGGCAAGTCTTCACTTAGCCCGTTCCGTTCCATTACTAGCAAATTTCAATCATAACTGCTAGATGTTATATCAGTTCTAAAGAAAATAAAATAAAGAACCTTTTAAAAAAATAAATACTACTTTTATATAAATTCATGAATGTATTTCTAAAAATGATGTGATAATCTTCTGATCACTAGAAAAGGCAACGACTAAACAGTGAGAGTAAAACCGAAAATCTTGAACCATCACTATCGTTCGCGAGAGTTGCAACTATTCCCCAATAGATGGCATTAATTAGCAATTATACCTCGGCAGAAAATGTGGCCGAAACTGCCGAAAACCAATGCTCACTGACGTATTCTTTTGCATTTTTAACGAGTATAGTTGCCAAACAGCTTTTCAAGATAGATAGTATAAGTGAATAATTTCACATGTTAGTTTTGAATTGGCGTCTTATTGACGGTGGAATTTTCAAATGCCGCAAGGGCAATGATATTTCAGGAGGTCCAATTACCAAAATTTGAATGAATCGTTTTAAAATTACTTTATCTGTCACATGGTTTTGATCAAATCTTGATAAATACAATAGATAAGGAGATGATGCCTTATACCCTGTGTTTTTTAGATAGGTAGGTATTGACAAGTCCCTTACCTACAAAGACATTAAATCTTTGCTTACCTATGACATCATAGGCACATAGGCATCATAGGCATATTTAAAAAAAAATAGTCTCAAAACTGAAAGCTATAAATTGATATATGTGGTAGCACTGTTCATCCACAAACGCAGCAATTGTTTTTGTTTTTCGTCGGCTTAGTGCAAGAACTCATTAACTGCAAAAAATCACTAAATACGTTTTTATCTGTAATGGACTCCTTTGGGCACATTCTACAAAATGCAAAAACACACTAACTTCTATCCAGTCAATTTTAGGCGTTACGGCCTTGCCATAAAATCCATAACTGCAACTTTGGAAGTCAGGCATTTACAAAGAATCACTAACCTGCACTAGTTATTTTTATGAAATACATAATTATTCAAAAAACAACATACATATTATACAGAACTCATTTTCACTAATAGCTATTCTCTTAAAAAGCATATATACCAGGAAGCTTCCAGTTACAAAATCAAAGAAAAAAGATTTAATAAAAATGTGCAACGAAAGAATTATACCTGCAGAACTACAACCATTGGTATAATATTTTACCTGACAAATAAAAAAATAATTTAAGATTAACATTATTATTATGGATACCTTTTGAGACTATGCAATAGGTACCTAGTAGCTATTGCAAGTGCTTACGACAACTGTTAAGATATAATTGTTTTGTTTATTTTCCCGAATTTATTTCGTTTTGATTATTAAACTTCCAATTGCTTATTCATTTGAATTGGTCTATAGGTAAACTACTTAAGGTGAATGCTCCAAACCAGCCCACAAAATTCAAAATTTCTTACGTTTTTTGCAATTTGCAGGCCAGTGCTAGGTTGTATGTTGATTAAAATATTATTCGCGACTGTAAGACGTATGTAGTTACAGAATTATAATCATCAAAATCACCAACACAACCCTCCAAGTTCGGTAAGTTATTTGCATGCCTTCGAAAATGTACTGTATTCGTTGAAGGTTATACACTTCTTATGAGACTGTCTCTAGAGTCATGCATGGCTCTATAACACACTTTACTATTGCCAGAAGCAATGTGAGCTACGATTAAGGCTATTTGGAAATAGAAGTCGGAACGGAGTTCTTAATTTGAATATCCCGACCGCTAGTTCCAGAGATTAGCGTATTCAAAAACAGACTCTTCAGCTATAGATATTCTCTCAGGAAGATGGATTTTTTTTTTCAGGAAGCGTGAAGCGCAATCTGACTAACCCCTAGTTTTGCGAATCCAACTAGGTATACTATAGAAGATCTTTGATTCAGCTCTCAAGCTTATACATATTTGAAAATCCATTCTGTAAGGCAAATAATTTACACTCAGCATAAAGTTGAATTATGTTTGAGTGGAGACAAAGCTCATACTGAACCAGAATTTGAGTAAACTTTTTTGATATATTTTGGTGAACATATTGCAATTTTGTAGCGGACATAATTGAATAATCGTGACGTCTCTGACGGTGGAAGTTGTGACTACTTACACTGTTATCATCATCATCAGCCTATAATGTTCCCACTGCTGGGACACAGGCCTCCTCTCAGTGAGAGGGAGTGGGCCGTAATGCACCACGCGGGCCCAGTGCGGGTTGGTAGATGTCACATGTCTTCGAATTTTTGGTTCTAAGACATGCCGGTTTCCTCACGATGTTTTTCTTCATCGTTTTGAGAGCAGTGGTGATGAAATAATGTACACAAAGTAAAGCGCCTGCTTGGGTTCGAACTCGCAGCCTACTTACCTACTACTCGTAAGTCGCTAGCGCTACCACTGGGCCACCACTGCTATTTGGAAACTACTTGCTGCATAACGGAAACATTTACGGCAATTTATGCCCATTTGTTTTTTAATTACTTTTGTTTTTTTTTGGCTCAGAGTGTTTTATCGGCTTCAAAAAAAGGAGGAGGTTCTCAATTCGACTCTATTTAAAAAAAAATGTGTATTACCTCAGAACTTTTGACTGGGTGAACCGATTTTGATGATCTTTTTTTTATTTGAAAGCTGGTGCTTCCCGTGTCGTCTCATTTCAATTTGGTTTAGTTCTGACAATGGCATCCATGAAAAAACCTTAAATTTGCATTAAGTATCATGCGCGACAAATGGACGAATAACGCGATCAGATTAGTGCGGGTTCAAAAAAATAACAACTGACGTCTTTAAAAACACTTCAAAGTGAAAAATAACTTTAATTTTGGTAGACGGTGGCAAAAAACTTAAATACAGATCCTAAGACAGCGACTTCCGAAATTTTTCACTTTGTAGTGTTTTTAAGGAAGTCGGTAGCAATTTTTTGAAAAAAGTTTTTTATTCACAATGCTGTTTGGCTAAACAGCGTTGCGAAAAACACTCTCGAACTAGCTACAAAAATTGGACTTGACTATTTAATAATTTCGGATAGTTGACTATTAATAACACCCTACAGACTCACACCATCATTCTATCTCTCCTTACACTTCACTTGCACACTACACAAGCATTGCACGACTTATAGATTTTTGTTGTATTATTTTTTTGGTTTTTTTTTTTCGAAGATGGCGAGACTAAATTTACTCTTACCGAAGGGACTAGCCAACATTAGCAAAAGACAGAATTCTGTGGAAAAGGGAGAGGGAGGCCTTTGCGCTGCAGTGGGCAATATAGGCTAGTTAGTTATAATTGATTTAAAAGGTCTGTTTTTCCCTTCATTCTTTTTTGTTTTCTAGAGTTTGAAAATTTACCAATGTAATATTTATTAGATTAATTTCGGGGTGAGAGAGCCTGGTGATCCATCACACGGGGTATGTTAGTTAATGATAGTATGGACGCCAGTCTCTCATAAATTTTGTAATTTTTTTGCCAAGACGGTATAATTCTTGTCTCTCTATGTTTGCACAATGAGAACTTTTGTGATGAGAGAAAAAAAGAAAACATTATTTTTATTATACAATTCTGTGCTGCCACAGATAAGAACGCACAGGAACTGGCGAAATTAGGGGCCAAATTTGAATAACTGTCATGCCAGCCAGCGACACGAGAAAAAAGAAGGTTACCATTTCACTGCTTTTACCGAATGCCCATTACGCGAAATCTCTCGGGTGGGCTAACTAGAGTGCGTGTTGATACATTATGTCATTGCAATGAGTATTCTGAAGATGTGTGGCGTTATGTTCGTTTTGTCGACATCATAAATCTACAGGAAATGTTGAGTTACACAAACAATATTTTTTTGGGTCAACGACTTATTACAGTAATAGATCTGTTTCAGTAAGTAGAGAGACTTTACAACAGCCGCATGGGTCAATTGATCTGGTTAAGCTACGCTTGCCGCGGTCGGTCCGTGGATGGGTGACCATCTTTTCATATCGAGACCCCTCTGTGACGAAAGCACGTTAAGCCGTTGGTCTGGCTGTCTTCGACCTTTGGCAGTCGTTACGTGTCGTCAGAAACCCGAAAGTCTGACAATCAGTCTTACCAAGGGGTATCGTGTTAAACAGCACGTGCAGCAACTAGGCTGTGGACGTCATATAGGCTGTCGCTCCGTGTAAAATAAATCAGCCGCTTCTGGTTAGACTGGAAGTCCAACACACCTAGTTAGGTAAAGGATTGACTGAAGTTATTTCAGTAATAAGAATCGCCTGCATTTTTCATTTTATTTCTGTCCCTTGATATATTTTAAAATACATTTGCGTCATTCCATAATTAAGTAGACACTTCTTTTGCACTCAGTAAATGTGTTCCAAATCTTAAAGGACGTGTATATTAATTGCAAGTGAGTGTGTGTCTGATTGATATTTGAATCCCTAAAGATGTTCCAGTTATTTTGTTTTCCGGAATTGCCTCAACAGAAAATTTGAAAGCAATTAATCCTGTACAAAACATTAAAAAAATCCGGTAAATATATTTCAGCACTCTGTAAGTCTTGCGACAAAATTAATGTTAACGTTTGTTATGTTAACGCATTCGTAAAATATTCGTTGAGTTGGTAACACCCGAAATACCCCGCGCCGCAGCTGAAATGGTCATAAATGTCAAATTTTTAGCAGGAAACCCGTTCGTCAGAGATTAAACGGGTAAAGTTCGTATTAATAACTTTTATCGGTTTATTAGTGGATGAGGGAGATGAGAATGTCCGCAAGCACTCTGAAAAAAGATTGAATAATTCGAATTGTTTTAAAAAAACTGTACGTGCGGGCGATAAATTATAAAAAAGTATATTTCTGTTGTATTTTTCATTCATAACATTGAATTTTTGGATGTCTCTGAAAAGTAAAGAGAAATGTGAACATTTTAATAGTTCACAATGAGTTGTGCCTGGAAAATAGCTAGAAAAAAACCGGCCAAGTGCGAGTCGGACTCGCGCACCGAGGGTTCCGTACAAACCTGTAGGTATTCAGGGTTTATGCATAAGGTTTATATTTATGAAATTAAATGTTTTCTTTTTAATTTTTATATTTCTGTTGATTGAATGAAAAGTAAATTGCGGTTTAACGATTTATGACGTATTAAAAAAAACTACTTACTAGAAGAAGGTGGAAGTTTACATAGTAATGTACATCATATAGTTTTTTTAGTTGTATCATTCTCTTATTTTAGAAGTTACAGGGGGGGGGACACATACATTTTAACACTTTGGAAGTGTTTCTCGCGCAAACCATTCAGTTTAGAAAAAAAATGATATTAGAAACCTCAATATCATTTTTGAAGACCTATCCATAGATACCCCACACGTATGGGTTTGATGAAAAAAAATATTTGAGTTTCAGTTCTAAGTATGGGGAACCCCAAAATTTATTGTTTTTTTTCTATTTTTGTGTGAAAATATTAATGCGGTTCACAGAATACATCTACTTACCAAGTTTCAACAGCATAGCTCTTATAGTTTCGAAAAAAAATGGCTGTGACATACTCGGACAGGCATGACGAATCTATAACGGTTCCGTTTTTGCCATTTAGCAACGGAACCCTAAAAAGTATGTAGATATTTATGAGCAGTTACATGTCTTGACTACTACTGTACTCATGTGCTAGAATAACGAGGTAAAGAATTATTGAGATTTTCATACGTTAGAAAGCAATAATCGTAATTTCCATACGTCTGGGTAAAGCCGCGTTCACACAAAAGACATAAGATTTTGAATTTCGATTTTACTTGTCTGCGTGATAGCAAAGATCCACGAAATATTTTAACAGCTGCAAGGTTTTTAATTAATATAATGATGTGAGCATCGACTGTGTTGTGGACGTTATATACAGGGTAAGTTTTTATCCAGTGCGCAAATTGTAACCATGAATTTAGCATATCATTCTAGACCCCCTTGCGCAGAAATTCTTCGTCAGTTTACAAAAAAAAAAAACAGCTGTTTCATAGAAAAATGCAATACCTACAGGGTCAAAATGTATGGAACAGCTGATTTTTTTTTGTATACCCGACGAAAATTTTTTACACTGGGGGGTCTAGAATGATATGCTGAATTCATGGTTACAGTTTGCGCACTGGATAAAAACTTATTCTGTATAGGCAGTTGCTCCATGTAAAATAATTCAGCTGTCTTCGGTCAGACTGGATGCCGACCCTAACATAGTTGGGAAAAGGCTAGTCACATTGATTAACTGTTTTCAGCGAATATAAATCTTCGACGGGTCGTCAGAAGCCCGAAAGTCTGATAACCAGTTTTATCAAGGGGTATCGTATTACCCAGTAACTGGGTTGTGGAAGTCAGATAAGCAGTCGCTCTATGTATAATACTGGTATTCATTTGCATGCGGTTAAACTGGAAGCTCGCAGCTTTCACTGTAGATCGCGGGTTCGAACCCAGGCAGGCGCTATACTCTGTGTAAATAATTTCATCACCACTGCTCTCAAAACGGTGAAGGAAAACATTGTGAGGAAACCGGCATGTCCTAGAACCAAAAATTCTAAGACATGCAACATCTACCAAACCGCAATGGACCCGCGTGGTAGATTAAGGCCCACTCCCTCTCACCGAGAGGAGGCCTGTGTCCCAGCAGTGGGAACATTATAGGCTGATTTTGAAACTGGAAGCCGACCCCAAGATAGTTGGGAAAAGGCTAGGCAGATGATGATGGTGTCCATCGACTGTCTAGGTGGTAGATTTTTTTTAACCATAATGGCGGTTTCTCCATAAGTAACTTTTTGTGTCATGAGCATGTATGAGTATTGAGGAGACTGTTGCAAAAATGTAACTGAACTAATTGACACTAAAGGTTGGAAAAAAGGCCCAACTCGGATTTTTGCTACCATTTTGACAAACCAGCAATTTTCATTCGGTGGAGTTTCTTGCCCATTCTTCTCCATACGAATCTACCTTTTGGAAGGGGCGACTAGAATCAATTCTATTTTATTTAATGTAAATTCTGACGTTCATAAGTGCCTTTTATGTGACTATCTACAATTCTACACTAATATTATAAAGAGGAAAAATTTGTATTTTTGTTTGTTTGTTTGTAATGGATAAACTCAAAAACTACTGGACCGATTGTAAAAATTCTTTCACTATTAAACAGCTACATTATCTGCAAGTAACATAGGTTATATAACATCAAGCTACAACCAAGAGGAGCGGAGCAGTAATGAAAAATGTTGCAAAAACGGGGAAAATCACACGGGTAGGCGATTCGACGCGACGGGAAGGGTCGGGGGAACAAGAAATTTAACGCGGACGAAGTCGCGGGCAGAAGCTAGTTTGAAATAAATGCTTTGACATTGACTTCATTGCGTTGGTAACATTGTCAGGCAGACGAATTGTCGAGCATTGGATTATGAATAGGTAAGGGCTCTTCAAAATTATGGGG
The DNA here is from genome assembly GCA_947507805.1 of Aporophyla nigra. Taxonomy (NCBI): domain Eukaryota; kingdom Metazoa; phylum Arthropoda; class Insecta; order Lepidoptera; family Noctuidae; genus Aporophyla; species Aporophyla nigra. The sequence continues at coordinate 13,454,499 of OX382316.1, read as the reverse complement.
ATAGATCAGGTGCTGGGAATCACTGGCTCGAGAAAAGTTTTGTTGGGTTTTATCTTTACTGAATTCTCAGTTACCTTTTTGGTGACATTTTTCAGAAACGGCAGGTGTCTAGTAGATAATGTAAACGAAGCAAAGGGAGTTTGCAAGGAGCGCCTACTGGTTAGGAGGAGTTATGTATTTTCTGCACATCCCCATGACGTGAGTTTATGTATATAAATTTACAGTAGCTGAAATCTAGTTTTAAGAAATGGAAATATGCTAATTCCCAAGTGTTAGGTAAGCACAATAGTACACAGATCTTAATAATTCCCACAATTTGTTGGGGCCTGACTGTATTTTATGTCCTATTAGCTTTTACTAACAACTTAACCGCGTTAATGTCGGAATTTATCCTATGGGTACGTACTATCGGAATTTAAAATAGGTATGCATTAATCCAGGTTCTAAACTATCTGTGTGCAAAATTATGGGTCCCTGTTCTAAAGCCCAGTAATCATGAGATATATACCAATGATAGCTTTTCAAGTAGACACTTTGCGACTAACGTGACTTCTACCAACTGTTAGTCAGTTCGGGGTTAGTGACCTAATGAGGTGACAACTTGGGTACCAGGGTTCAGGAATTCTTGTGGCCCAATAGTTGTAAGATATACCTAAATGGAAAGAATTTTTTTAAGGAGCACCTTTGTAACATACACAACCTTTGCCAATTGTTAGTTAAAACGTAGTTAATGACCTAAATAGGTGACTAGTTGCGTACCTAAGTTTAAGAATGTTTTGTCTAATAGCCAAAGTAGTGTATCAATATAAAAATAGGATATAGATATGTGCATTTGGGGAAATATTTATAACAAAAAATTTGGATGAGGTACCAACTATATTTTAACGCGATTGGGGGATGCGGCAGGCGTTTTTAAGCCTGTCACTTTAAAATACTGTTCCTGAAATATAATATAGAGGGGGCATTGTTTTAAAATGCCGGTTTATAAGCGTGAAAGATGATATTTGCAAGGCACAGAATTAATTAAGACGACATACCAGAATTCAATAATACTTAATTTTAACTATTCACATTGAGAGGTCTGTAGCTCCTTACGTATTAAATATGAAATATTCTCCTTGAAGAAGAGATCTTTTCATTCGTATGTATTACGTTATTGAGCTTCAGGGCAGAATCGCCCAATCACCATCCAAATCAGTTCAGCCGATTTTGCGTGATTGAGTAACAAACATTCAAACTTTCAGATTTATAATCCAACTAGCTTTTGCCAGCGGCTTCGACCGCGTATAAGACTTATAAACCTTCCTCTTGAATCACTCTATCTATAAAAAAAACCGCATGAAAATCCGTTGCGTATTTTCAAAGATCATATATAGGGACAGACAGAGGGAAGCTACTTTGTTTTATACCATGTAGTGAAGTATAATTCTCCAAATCCATTAGTGCTAGACTTTGGAACTGCAATACTTAGAGAGTAAAATGTAATCTCGAATATAAAAAAGAAAAAGTTATGCTTGGTCATACACAAAAAAAAAACAAAAAAAAAATATACGCGTCGAATTGATAACCTCCTCCGTTTTTTTTCGTCGGTTAAAAAGTAAATAAGTACCCACCTCTGCAGTTTTTTTATGCGACTTTATAAAATATTTTATTGCTCGCCACGCTTTCTTAATACATTTATTACGTAGATAATATTGTCGCCAATGTTCTGTAAACTGTTTACATTATTTAATATCTCCAGTACCTATTAGTATGAAATGACATGTCTATTGAGTTATGCAAATTTAAGCACTATAAAGCTGCGTACACACATACGCCAGGATAACCAAAAGCACTATTGTTTCGAATAGATTTTTTTGGTTTGATTAAATTCTTCTTTCTTTTTTCATGAATTTATTTATCCATACTTACATATTTTTCAAAGCTTTGTTTTTTTTTTGGTATAGGTAGTCGTCTGGTAGTTCTTGGAGACTCGCATAAAAAGAAAAGAGTGCATTTTCATCAATTTTTTTTTTTGTTGTGTTCTATCATAGATTTTTATAACAAGAATATTTTCTCAATTACACAGAGACGGTGTTCTCCATGACTGAGCTCGTGTACTGACCAGTTATTATTTCCATACAACCGCGTCGCATGAGTTTATGACGCGATCCAAAATACATCGTTACCCGCCCAGCATTTCACCCGTGCCACCTAAATTTTATATTAAAAGCACGTGAAACCGTCTTAGTCACGAATGTTCGTTGGACGGGCGCAGACTACGCGATAAAAATTCCAACACCCGACACTCATAAACTTGATAATAATATAATTATATAACGACGCAGTTGTGATACCCTCGTCGGCGATATCACTTGCCGCCTGAAACTTTTCGCGCGCTTTCGACGCCATCTTGCGCGCTTTCGAGTTTTCCGCCCCGGAAGTAAGTGCAATGGAATTTGTTTAAAAAGCCTATTTATTTGTGCATCCTTTTTCGGAGTGTACTGTGAGTGATATTTTTTTCTTTTTAAAGCATTTACTGCAAGGTAAGGTAGAGTTAAGGGCTTAATTGTAAATAGAACTTATTATATTGTTATTAAACGTTTCGAAACGATTTAAAGTTTGCTAAATCGTTGTTTTCCTCTGCCAAATTGTCCAAGTGCGTTCAGTGGACTAATTATTACGCAGAAAGACATTAAATTGGGCTTGGCATAAATGCTGGATTTCGCACAAATTACGAGTAATATTAAACGGGTAGATCGAGAATGTCACGATGTGATGTAATCGGTTAGCTGAACCCGCTATTTTAGGATTTGGTTGTATACCGTTATTTTAAATGTCCCTCGTGATTTTTGGTGTAAGACGATTTCTATTAATAATGAAATGTCGCTATTCGTTGCAGCTGAAAACGCCTACATTCAATAAAACGGTGTAAAATTACGATTTGATTCGTTCACTGTTTCTTTAGTTTAGTAATGCAAGTATGATAACAACAGCATGTTTTTTTCATATCTGAAGCCTTGGAAGATCAAATAGCATTTTGTAGGTATACTTGTTCTCTCGGAGACCATCAATTTCCACTTTACACCAGGCGATCGAGGTCAACAGCTGATCTACACTACACACTAATTAATAAAGATGACAGGTGTAAAAAAAACCCTAAAGAAAAGTGCTCATTTCAGTTTTCAGAGCACAGTAATTAACGTTTCTTTTGAATTCAATATTTATTCTATACTGGTCCTTTGGTTCTAGTAACTGGGTTGTAGAGGTCATCTTATGCACTGGTTTCATGTAAAACAATGGTATTCAGCTGCATCTGATTGAATTCACCTATCAGTATTTCCTAGCCTTTTTCCTATGTTGGGGCCGGCCAGACCTGACCCCAACATAGTTGAAAAAAGGCTTGGCAGATTGACTGACTGGTCCTTCGGTCCGAAAAAGGGAGTACCTAACATTATATTTTGATTTTGACTGGCCTGTTAGTCTAGTGGTTAGTGACCATGACTGCTAAGAGTGAGGTCATGTGTTCGATTCTCACCCAGGACAAATCTACGTGTGATGAGCACAATCATTGATTGACGTGTAAAAGTGTTTGTACAAACCTACTTGCAAAAAATAAAGTCATTTATCATAGTCATTTATCATTTGTTCTGTGTCTGGGTGTAACTTATCTATAATATGTATGTATTTAGAAATATATAAGTATGTTTATCAGTTGTCTGTTTACCATAGTACAGGCTCTGCCTAGTTTGGGATCAGATAACGGTGTGTTGGTTGTCTTAAGATATTTATTTATTATTTTTATCAATCAACGTATCCTGATGCATGGGCTTAAATTACTCTATTTTCAATCAGAACCTTTCGCTACAAACTTTTCCATACTGGGCTTTTGATCCAAATGTGTCAGAATTAGGTCAGTATATTTGTCTAAATCAACCAATCTTATGGTATCAAGTCCAATAACTTCAACATCATCTTCCACAGCCTGACTTTTCTCACTGATGAGCATAAGCTTTTCTTTTCTTGTGCCAATCCTCACGCTCCTAAGCCAGCCTCATCCAGGGTCCAACAACAATATCATCCGCAATCTCTCCGCCGGACTACCGGCACTTCATTTTCCAGTTCTTGGACGCTACTCCGTGGCTGCCTTGCTCCACCTGTCATCACTGCGTCTCGCCAGTTTCCTACCCAACTCCATTTGAGTTCTATAATTCGCTTGCTGATGTCAAGAACCCCAATTACTTACTCTATTTCTAACCGAAAATGTGACAAACTTTAGAAAGACTAACTCATCCACAAGACATGACAAGCGACGTCCCCATCTTGTCGTCTCCGACATTATATCACAGCGTTCATAATATTTATGTATACTGAAGCTATTTACGTCGTTTCTGTCTGGTTCCTTAATTAATTAGCAACGGTATATAGAGCAAGGATAAATTTTAGACCATTTTGTTGCTACTGAGAATATGGGATGCTAAAACATGTATATTATTTAATGGGGGCGAGTAAAAATGTATGTTGTTGATAAGTGGGAGGAGATCCTTGAATAATGAGGAGCACTTATTTTCAAATGATTCTGCGAAAAGATTAAATCATTTCGTTTCTAATGAGTTAAATAATAATTATGGTTTTAAGAAAGTGATATGGCATGACAGAGAATTAAAGAGTAGGTGGATTATGGTTGACCATCTTTACATAACCCCTTCGTGCCGCGGAAAGCACGTTAAGCCGTTGGTCCCGACTGTCATTCGTGCATTTTTGATCGTCTGAGGCCTGAAAGTTTTTCAACCAGTCTTACCAAGGGCTACTGTTTTACCTAGAAACGGGTATGTGGATGTCAGATAGACATTCGTTCCGTGTATAATACTAATATACTGCTGCATCCGGATGCAGACTAGAAGCCAATCCTAAGATAGCTGGGAAAAGGCTAGGCAGATGGCGGCTATGGCTCTTTGTATTTATTCTTGTGTTCTGGGACGAAGCAGAATTAATACACCGATCACATTAAATTCAAACGTTAATTTTACGCTTTTCTGTGTACACTCACGTGCTGCCATAGTAGTGCGTCTTATTTAAACAAAAACCTATTCTAATTTTAAAAGTTATTGAAAAACGTTCGAATGTAATTAAAGTTATTTTATCGCCAGCCTATTCATCATGAGGTCGTCTTTTGCAGACTACCTTTACGTTACTTACCTACATAATGAAGGATCGCCATCGCTCCGTGTGGTGCCGAACGTAAAGAATAGCACTATCTCATTTCTTCCCTTGGGTGTCGTAAGAGGCGAGTCCTAAGGGACTTACAAGACAATGTGAAACGTGTCCTTATCAAAAAAGCATATTATAAGATAAAAGACTACGTTGAAGACAAGGAAGTTTGGCAATAATTCCTTCTGCACATGTGGCTTCCCTGGTAGCTCATTACAGGATGACCTGTGTCTATTAACTGCTCCCGAGTGACGATGTACATTTTGTATTCAAGTTTTTCAGTTTTTACATTCTTTCACATTTACTCATTTTTGAAATTGTATACCTACAATTGTACATTGTACTCTTTAATATTAGTTGTCATGGCAATAATGACATTTGGTTTAAATAGTACACTATTGTCTATATGTCTTATTTATGAAATAATATTATTTATGTAGATTATTTTATACTTTGTGAATGTGAGAACGTTGTAGGCCTTGTAGACTGTAGACAATTTTCTATCTTATTCAGTACCTGGTACTTGATGACAGGCCTACACTGTCCTCCCATACTATTAACACTGTAATTTGAAACAATTGTAAAAACGAATTATTTTTAAAAGAGTAACCGTGGAGTTTCTTGCCGGCTCTTCTTCATAGGAACCAACTATTTGGAACCGTGCACCTAGCTTCTGACGTTTCATAAGTGCCCATGTAGGTTTATATGAAATAAAAATATTTTGATTTGATTTGATTTGATTTGAATGGGCAGCAGCGTTCTCTATGTATTCTACCACCATACTGCGATCGCCAACCCGCCTGCCAAGCGTGGCGATTATGGCAAAGCCCCCAAATTGGGAGAGGCCTATGTCCAGCAGTGGACGTCTTATGGCTGAAATGGTTGAAAACTCTTTATGGTTTAAACTACAAAGTTTAACATTTAACACGTTAGTGTTTAAGACCATCGATATTATAGCAAGATGTTTAACTCTCCAGACCTCGTTAACAAGCATTTATTAGCCCCAATTGAGAACAATAGTCTGCCAATAATAATATGTTAATGGCTTAGCGTCAGTCTTGACACGTTTACGTTCAGAAACAGATTTAAGTACAAACAATAACTAGTGTAAACGTCAGAGGAGTAATTAGGGACGCAATTACACACACAGACTATACACATGTCTTATTTAAGTGTTTGAGTGGCTTTGCGGTTTGAGTGGACGATTTCGCTGTTTTTGGTTTTAAAATGTCCCGTTATAGTCGGATTTAGGTTGTTACGGAAAGACAAAATCGGATAAGACTGGATCATTTTAAAATTCGGGAAAAAAATAAAAATATTTTGTGCCTATGTAACGGAAACTTTGAACATGATTTTGACCCCCTTTAAAACGTCGGATTTACACGAAATTAGGCTTACTTATCAAGAACCGATGACAATACAATATTTTTTTTCAATTTGTGCCATTATCCTTGCCGGGGTTATCAGGATAGAAAAAAAGAAAATTGTCTTCGAAAACTACGCTGGAATACATCACAAAATTCGAAACATCCGAAAATATTTAAAATAATTAATAGTTTCAAAAACTAAAAAACACCAATATAAGGATCATCCTTTAAAAAATATTACAAAAATACCATGAATAAAAACCATAAAAAATAATAGTTTAAAAAAACTAAAGCGTATTTTTTAGTTTTTTTAAAATATATTTTTTTTAATGGTATTTTTGTAATATTTTTTAAGGAATGATACTTATATTGGTACCCCCCTCTGTTAGCCATGTGTAATACTCCGTTGGATACCTCTTTTAAAACTGAATAGAAGTTACTATAGCGTCTAATTTCAAATCCTTGTCCGTTTTGAGTCATACTACATTTGTTACAAAATAACTCGGCACGGACAAGTCAGTTTTAACAACATAAAAATAAGGATTTTCTATATAGTTAAGGCTAGGCGGGTAATAAATTAATACATCTTCTTTACAAAGTAAAAAGCAAAGCCGCTTCCCGCGTCTGTACGCTTAGATCATTTAAATTAATGCGGTTTTCATCAATAGACAGAGTGATTCAAGAGGAAGTAGTAGTAGTACTTTTTTTTAATTTTCTGTCGTTTTTGCAATTTGCAGGTCGATGTCGGGTTGTATGTCGATAAATGAATGAATGTTGAATTTTACGAAATAGTCATTCAATGGGATAAAATGAACTATGAAGGTTGTATTGATGATTTTATTGACAATAATTCTGTAAACCCATCTTTGTTATGGTCGTTACCAACTACCTATAGTCCTAATATCACTTGATACCGTTCCCCGTACAAAAGGACCAAAGATTCTACTGGTATCGTCCTTTACACCCAAAATTTACTGTACCTAGTACCTATACTACTACAAACGTCTTAAATATACGCGGTCGACACCCGCCACGCAGTATTAAGAAACCGGAATAAATCACCTACGCCAGCCAGTGTAAACACTACCCGGTTTAATTTATAGCTAATGTTACGCTTTACCCGGGTTGAGTATTTATAGATAGTGTTGCCGTCTGCAATTCCCTTTGATACAAAGTTACGTTTCATTTCATAAAACATCGATGTTGCGGTCACATTAGTTTAGGTCGGAAGTAGATCAATTGGTTGTTTTTTAGCGATCCCGATTTTGTAGGTTACTGAACCGATTTTAAAATACTGAGTTTGCTACTTTACAAGCTGATCTACCTTAAAATAAAAATAAGAAGTAGTGATGTATCACTTCAGCCGAAAGACGTCTACTGCTGGATATATATGCGTCTCCTGGCAGGCGATGGGAGTCTTGTTACTTTGGGTAATGAGTACCACCTATTTCTCTGTTGATAATTATACTTTAGATTATAGAATTAGGAAGCTGAAGTGGCAATGGGCCGGCCACATTAGCCGTATAACCGATAACCGTTGGGGTAGATGTATTCTTGAGTGGAAACCGCGAATCGGCACACGTGAGGTAGGACGCCTTCAAGCTAGTTGGAGCGACGATATTCGCAGGGTGGCTGGTAGCAGCTGGATGAGAGTTGCCAGAATCGAGCTAAATGGCCTGCAATTGGAGAGGCCTATGTCCAACAGTAGACAGCTGTAGGCTGATGATGATGAAAATAATACTTCTCATTGTTCTTGTTTCCCAAACCTATCAAAGATAAGGGTTTATCAGGGTCGCGAGTTCGATCCCCAGACAAATTCAAATTGGAATATGCCATTCGCAACAGTGGATTTCGATGCAAAGACTTTCGTACTAGCTTACCATTCAAACAGTTTTTCGAATCAGCGTGTTCGGGATAATGTTATTCGATATAGCGGTTTTCGACTCAATGTGTTTTCGAACTGGCGTACCACTCGTAAATATTTTCGAAATAGCGTGCGTCGCAATAACGTCATTCAAAATTTCATATCACTCCCGTTGGCGATCGCAGTATGGTGGTATAATAAAATGCATAGAGAACGCTATTGCACATTCACTAGTAAGTCCTCTAGCCGCTTTCTACGACACCCACGGAAAGAAATGGGATGGTGTTATTCTTTACGTCCGGCACCACACGGTACAGTGATGAATGTAGGTATAATAATTCTATTCTTTCTTAATTCTATTAAACGAGCTTCTAATTAAAATGGGACATCGATAGATGATGTCTATAATAATTACCTGGAATAAAACCAAACGCTGTACCTACAGGAGAATAGTTTTACTTCACGGTGACATATCAAGCTATACATTTCCAGTTGTAGCAGACTTCGCATTTTATAGACTTCGTCGCCTGGTTATACTGGAAATGTATCGGTTGATATGTCACCGTGCCTACATTACTACAACTAAAAGTTTATTTTCATAGAAATGTCAAAATTTCGATTTATTGTTGTTGAAATGTCGTGCATGTTTCATTCGATTCTGCTCAAAAAGCAATAGAGCAGCGTGTAAAATTTGACAGTTTGACGTTTACAAATGGTGTTGTACAATGTACCTGGCATTCCAAGAATGTGGGCAAAAAATAAATAAACTTTACCAGAAATGATTGGTAAAAATGCAGTATGAAAACATTTTGTTTTTGTGTGAAAAACCACTCGTGATATAATTAAATGAGTTTTAATGTTTCCGGAATTTACTTCAGTTTTTTTTAGTAACTCTATTTTCGTTTTGCATTGTCTTTATAAATTAGAAATTGCATTTATTCACAGATTTGCAGAAACTTTTTGGCGTTAGACCAAAAGTTTTCGTGAAAAGTTCCGGGAAAAAGATTATTCAATTAATTACGGTTTCAAAGAATTTAATTGACATGAAGCGGCATCTAGATCACTTACTTTAGCAGAATGTTCGTATGAATCCCTTCTTTGCATTTCTAGTACTAATTAAACAGCTTCAGTACCTAGTGGTGCATGGAATTTCAACTTGTCAATAGCTAATCACAGCAAGTTGGGTAAACGATAGCAATGTATAGGTTTTATTACTTTTACTGCTTGGTACATTTTATGAATATTTTACAAAGTACTGCAGGCAGTACAAGTTCTATACAATTATTTATTAAAACCTTAACTTTTCCTGAAACGTTATCCTGTAGGTACCGCGAAAAGGGGCTTATCCAAGAATGTTCTTTTTTCAAATTGTCGCTCATTAATGTCGCCAGTTACAAAAACAGAAATGAATTATACTGTTTATATAAAAAATATCTATTTTGAAACGGTTAAAAATCCGTGTGTTGCGTTAGTTAATTAATGTAAGAAAGTTATTTATAATGTGTTTTATAGCGGGATCAGTCGTGGCCTGCCCACTAGCCGAGTCATGTGATGTTGTCACATGAATAGTCTATATTCTGGGCACAATGCTGATATTGTTTGTATAGTGGAACATCGAAGATTCAGAAAAATAATTATGAATAAAACCTAGTTAAAAATTATAGCCAGTTATTTTTGTAAAAGTTCTCCTTTCTCGTAATTTTTGTCCATAATTTAGGCAAAAATAATTAAGTATCATTATTGGTATTAATGTCTGAGAGTACAAAAAAGTATCATGATGTCAAAAAAAAACTGTATTTGGTTGCTCCTTTCCACTTGACTATTCCGCAATACTGTATACACGTAAAATTAAAGTTTTCTACGTGTAATTAGAGTTTCTTGAAATAACTTAGTTTTTTGTCTCTTAGAAAACAGAGATTAGTGGATTTCTATATAATTAGAGCTCCCAAATTTGCTGCTATCCAGGTTTACATCTCCATTTTGTGGTAACTAGAGACTACATACAGATAATAAATAAGTTTTATAGCACTCCTGTAAATTTCGCCTTAAAATTAGTGTTGTAATCTAGGAATAGTTTTCAATATTTTGGTAAAGTAAAACTATGGAAATCTTGGCCTCTGCAGAAGCCACGTCATCATTATCTTGCTGCATAAATTCAGCACTAAACATTATTGGATGCTAGAACGAGAACCTTGCCCAGGGGACGCGACTTCGTCAACGTGAAAGGGCTCCAACCCGCTGCGTCGGATCCCATCGCTCCCTCGCGCAATAATTCATTTACAATTTAGCATTCTTTCCATGTATTTTCTTTTTACTCGGCTCCTAAGGGTTCCATGTTAAAGACCCTAAAAGCTTTCTCACGAATTAGGCTATTAATTAAAAAAAAAAAAACCGACTAGTAAGTTCCAGATATTAATTACCTCATACATACGAACTTGCCCCCTACATGCAACTTAAAACTTTAGCAAGACACCAGAAGCACCTCTGGAGCTGCAGGATGGAACCCATCAATCATGTTGATTATCTTACTAGGTTCAATCGATGCCGGATTTTCTATGGGTTAACATGGTCCTACAGTAAGGCCGTGTGGTGCCGGACGTAAAGAATAACACCACCCCATTTCTTCCCGTGGGTGTCGTAAAAGGCGACTAAGGGAATTACTAGAGAATGGGCAGCAGCATTCTCTATGCATTTTACCACCATACTGCGATCGCCAACCCGCCTGCCAAGCGTGGCGATTATGGCAAAGCCCCCCAAATTGGGGGAGGCCTTAGTCCAGCAGTGGACGTCTTACGGCTGAAATGATGATGATGATGATGACAGTAAGGCCTCATGATAATTGAGTATGTCTTCTTTTCTTTCTGGCCTATCATGCTACTCGTCCTTTGCTGTTTTAATGTCACCTATCCTACTATCTTGATCTTTACATAGTATAAAACAAAGTCGCTTCCCGCGTCTGTACGCTTAGATCTTTTAAACTACGCAACGGATTTTAATACGGTTTTCATCAGTGATCCAAGAGGAAGATTTATATGTATGACTAGCACTTCGCCCGCGACTTCACCCGCGTGCCTCACAGGAACTGTGCATTTTTTCGGGATAAAATATAGCATATGTTACTTGGTAATAATTTAGCTTTCTACAGGTGAAAGAATTATTAAAATCGGTTCAGTAGTTTTCGAGTTTATCCATTACAAACATACATATAAAAAATCTAATCTTTCCTCTTTATAATATTTAGTTTAGACTAGCTCGGCTGCGCTACGGAAAAACAAAGTAATTGCAGTCAAGCAAAATTATCAGGAGGAGCAAAAAACCGAAAATCACAAATTTAAAAGGTACTGGCGACAACTTCAGTACTTTTGTTATTTCATAATTTGTAAAATAATTAGTTCTATCTGTTTCAAAGCAATTTTTTGAGTAATTTTTAGTAACTTTCCTTTAAATTGAAAAAAATATTTTTCTATAGACATAAAATTAATATTAAATAAAAAGAACAATTCAGTAAGAAAGTAACTACAGTCACTTTGTTTTTTAAATAATTTAAAAAGAGATGGACACGTTTAGTTTTAGTTTTATTAACAAAGCAAATGCATTTAATTGTTTTTTACAAAGACAATGAAGCCATTTAATACATTTGTCATTTTACTTGCTTTATTTTTACGTTAACAAATTTGCCATTTTGGCCATTTTTAACAATTCAAAAACAAAGTAAAGTTGTTTGATTTTCTTATAGCTAGATAAAGGGGCTTAAAAAGAAATTTTAAATATTAAATGAAAAGCCAATTAAATCATTTCACAACGTAAAAACAATGTAATCGACGTGCAATTACTTTGTTTTTGCTTAGACATTGTGGTTTACTTTGTTTTACCGTAGATATGTTAGACAAGTACCTGTAGTTACTTTATTTTACAAACTTTTATCTCGAAAAATAAAGCCTTTTCGATGATTCTGTGAACGTAGCAGTGTCCGTTATAGGCAAAATGTTCCAAAAATGTAAAAAAAACTGATTTTGAAAAATACGTTAAGTAGTTGCTTTGTTTTTCCGTATCACAGCCGAGCTGTGCCCGCGGCTTCACCCGCGTGGTGTTCAGAAATTATCACACTGGGACGTGCTACTCAGACAAAAAATAACCTATGTTACTCCTTATAACATCAGCTATCTGCCAGTGAAACTCCCATCAAAATCGGTCCAGCCGTTTCAGAGATTAGCTGAAACAAACAGACAGACAGATAGACAGACAGACAAAATTTGAAAACAATGATTTTTCTCATGTAAGTACCATATATACTTTCATATGCATTTAGTGAAAAACTGTTAATCGAAATTACAAACAGACACTTCAATTTTATTTATTTGTATGTATGTATTGTATAGATATGCGGGCAAAGTTGCTGGCAAAAGCTAGTAATATTATAAATGTGAAAAAATCAATGCTTAGATGTTTGTTACTCAATTTGGGACCACGGCTTTGCATTAAATTTGGCATACAGTTAGTTTATATCCTGGATTAACACATATTGTACTATTGATCCCGGGCGTACGTTTCCGTGGGATAACTTCAGCGCGGGCGAAGCCACTGGCAAAAGCTAGTCTGTCCAATAAATCCAGGCAATAACACCCTGTGTACTACATATCATTCAGATAGATGCTCGACACATGTATCCACTTTATATCTTGACGAGGAAGTCATCCCGGGTCGTTTTAGCCGTCCATCCGTCCGTCCGCTGGGCAGATATGATTAATAAGCTTATTTATAACATACTCTGTGGTTATGAGGCAAAAGCGTTTCGGGTTAAGGGTGCGGCTAGACGGGCGCGATTTGTGTGGCGAAGATTTATGTTGAGGTAGATTTGATCATTTTGTGAGGACTTATTGTAGGTCGACTGTCTGACTCTTTTGAGAAACAATAATAGCATTGGGTTATACTTCCCAAGCACTAAAGAAATAACTCCTCTAAGACTGCACTTTTCTCTCTTTTAAGACAGTCTGTCTTTGCAGTGAACATCAGTTGCTGTCGTGTCGCGCATGTTTCTGAGAGCGCTCTGGGTGGAGCGGAAGGGCGTGTCAGACTTTTACTGACTAAAACCCACCCGTGGTCCTTCAGTTGCCTATATGCCAGGGCCACGGTAACTCTTTCGAATCTCGCAACCCTGGCAGGGCGGGGACACCCTAAATCCAAGATTGTCCGGACGTAAAAATGTCACGGTGGGATTTTATTACGACACCCACGGGAAGAAATGGGGTGGTACATATCGTCATGACAAGTATTAAATATAAAAGTAACTCTTGTGCAGAATTTCATACTTCTGAAGATTTGTATGATGTTTCCCAGCACGTCGAAAAAACATATTGTTCGATTTTCAAGTCTTGGCGCTAAAAAGTGTGTTCAAGACCCAGTGCGCGAAAAAAACCTACAGCAATATTTCTACGTCCATTTGAACTTAAGCGTGGTTTAAAGCTCCTTAAAATAGGCGCGACGCGACTTCTGCAAAACAATTTCCTTGTTCATAGAAATTGTTCTACGAAATTCGCGTCGCGCTGTCGCATCGCGTCTGTTTGAAGGCGCCTTTATACGTATAAGTGCATAGTTAACAACCTGCGTTGTAAATACTCGTCACGCACGAGTGCGTCTCTAATCATCTGACATTTAAACAATTTTCATACAACTCGGCCTAGAAGTGCTCTATACACTTTCTATCTAGACGCACGTAGGCAGCATTATTAGCGATTAATGATGATCACTTCCCCATCAAAGTTTTGGACGGACGACCTTAAAGTGTTTGGTTTTCATGAAATAGTCATACCATTGAGTTAGTGGAACCAAGAGGGTTAAAATAAACAAACTCTTTAGCTTTATTATAAGTAGATAGATTTGTTATCGAGTAGCTTAGCTTACGGAAGACAGAAGACGCAGAGTTGGAAGGCCTCCCACAAGGTGGTCGGTGACTGTGAAGGCTGCAGGAATCCGCTGGATGCGAGAAGAACAAAACCGGTCGAAGTGGCGGAGGCCTATGTCCAACAGTGGACGTCTTTCGGCAGAAATGATGATGACGATAGCCTACATGTATTCACAAAAGACGTTTATTTAATAACCGATTTACAATACACAGAACGCAATGAAATCCTCATAATTAATTATGCGTAAACGTTTTGTTCTTTACCATATTTCCGTTTGAATGTTTTCTCGGAAAATAGTCAGTAATGAGGGTCATTACGAGCTCTGTCGAGCGGAGCTTACTTTGTAGTTGCATTAATTGACTATTTTGTTATTCATTTAAACTTTTAACGGACTGTTTATAAAAGGGGGTTCCGTTACGAATTGTTGCACTAACATTATGCCTGTATCTCCTGAAGGGTTAGGTAGAGTTATTAAATACAGAGTCCATTAATGACCGTGTTTTTAATATCGCAACCTTGCCCAGTATTTAAAAGGCATCTAAAACGCTCATGCGCACATGCATCAGACTAATGTTACGCTAAATCATGCATCTTGTACGTAGAGTTTACCGTGCAACTAGCATATTATACAACGTTCCGACATCAATCTGCGGACAGCCCGCCCCTCTCATATTAATTACTCATGACCGCCATCTTCAATGGCACCCTGAGCAGCATCTTCCCGCAAGCATAAAAAGAGGCTACCGTCATCAGTATCCTCAAGCCAGGCACGCCCAAATCTAAACCATCTCATTAGTTTCCTCGAAGTTCTCTTCCTCAACTCCTCACTAACACTCTCAAGATCCAACGTCGCTGACCGCCGTCCTTTCGTCCTCGCCGAGGAGGCCCGCTGCAAAGTTACAGTTATTGTCCGTCCCGTCCTTTGCTCGAGCCAGCGTATGCCGCTGAGCCTGTATTATTAAATTGAAAACTGATATAGCGTCATGCAGTCAACTACCGTTGGCAAAAGTTTACAGATTTAAAACATGAAGCTATTGTCCTGTATATTATCATTCGACTCTAACTAAAGCAATACAATAATAGTAATTCATTAAAAGTGCCAGTCCGTTTACTGGGTAATCGCCAGATTAAAGTGCAGTTCGCTTCTATTCGATATTTAAGAGTTCAATGCGCTATTCTGTAAATAAAAATAAAGTGTTTATTAGCATTATATCATTAAAAATTTAACTACAATATAAATAGCAGAAAACAAAGATAATCCAAAAATCAAAAGTCATTTATTCAAACTAGGCTGAGAGGCAGCACTTTTCGAACTTCAAAATTACACAAGACCGTCCCCCAAAATGCCGTCCCTTCACAACTTCCTAGTGCTTTAGCTGGGAAGAAGTGGCGCAACCAATTTCCCCTGCAGCACAGCTGTCTCTTAAGTTAGAAGAACTTGATTCTATGCAATAATATGTAAGTACCTAATTAAAATTATGAAAACGGAAATATAAATTAAATTATTTACTAGGTGTCATAAGGTCTTCAGAACTGCTTCATATCAGATGACAACACAAGGTGTGCAACCCACGAGTACCATACGGTAGAATAATTAATTCATAGTGTGTCCGTAATAACAAATAAAGAAAGTAAAAAAAAAAGTGGTATACATTTTTGTTTCATGTAACACAACTCTAGGTATTCGTGCATCAGGTAAGACTGGAAGCTGACCTCAACATAGTTGGGAAAAGGCTAGGTAGATTTTTGCTTGACTAATCTCTGTCTTCTTTACGTCTACTGCTCTATCGTGGAATGACCCCGACATAGTTTCAATTTCTGAGGAATGGAAACAATTCCAACCACGTTTTAATGTATATTCCCGTTATTATATTCATTTATGCGTAAAGTGCTCATCGTTTATTGCTTGCGGAGAAGTGAATGCGAATAATGATATTTTCACAAAATAACGTCTTTAATAACATTATTTATTGTGAAAACGTTTAGCTGAAGCACTGAATGAATTTATTTTACAGAATATGAATATTTTGCTAAGTGCCCAGTCGACGATTATTTCATTGAAATGTTTGAAAATAGCCGATTTGTCATCAAATATTAGTACAGGGGTTTTAAACATTCGTTTTTGTGAGTAGTCTAAAAACGATGAAGGAAAATATCGTGAGCAAACCGGCTTGTCCTAGAACCACAAATTCGAAGACGTGTGGGATCTACCAACCCGCATTGGGCCCGCGTGGCCCACTCTCTCTCTTAGAGAGTAGACCTATGTTTTTCAAAAGTAAGAAGATTATAAGCTGATTGTGCTATCCAATAGTAACTTTATAATATTAGTCATTCTATTAAAATCTTTCTTAGTAAATCTGCTATTTCCATATAAAAGTAACCTACATCCTTACTCAGGTCATCTTTCAGCTCCGTGCGTAGTTTTGTGTAAATTGGTTCAGTTATTGAGGCGTCAAGGAGAAACAAACATAGTCACTTTATGATTTAAAATGAAGGATCCTTAGGCTGTCAACACATTGACCCACATCTCTATAACACAGAAACCATTCGCAGAATCTAAAACACATTCAATAAACAAGGTTTAGCTTGCTCTGTTTATCTCTAAATATTAATTTCCAACTAGTGTCAAAATACAAAGTTAGCTAAATAATTTCGCAAGTTTGGCAACCTCTGCTCATGCGTACCGACATTCCTGCCGTGATGAATTTCGAGGAAACTCATATTTGATGTAGTACATTAAATATGTCTAAATAAAGACTCATATTTATTAACGTGAAATGTGGTGAAGGAAAACATCATGAGGAAACATGGATTTCGATTTATCATAATCAGTGTATATTGTTCCCACTGCTGGGACACTGGCCTCCTATCTGTGAGAGGGAGTGGGCCGTAATCCATCACGTGGGCCCAGTGCGGTTTGGTAGATGTCACATGTCTTCGATTTTTTTGGTTCGAGAACATGTCCGTTTCCTGACGATGTTTTCCTTGAGAGCAGTGGTGATGAAATTATTTATTACACAAAGAAAAGCGCCTGCTTGGATTCAAACTCATGACACACAGCTCTTAAGTCAGGCCGATACCACTGGACCACCACTGCTTGATGCGGTATCCGATTAAGTCAAAAGTCAAAGCATTTATTTCAAATAGGCCCAAAATGGCACTTTTGAACGTCAAAAGTGACTTGAAAATAGAATTGATTCTAGGATTATTCATTTACCATCAACTCGGAGTCAGGTGCTGGTCATAGACCTTTCTCAAGTTCTTCCACAACGCCTGGTTTGTCAATCCAATCTGTCCCAGCCACCTTTTAAAGGTGATAAGTCTAACTGGCTGGGGGTATCACACACTGTGCTTGCCAATTAGCAGTCTCCACTCAATGACTCATGAACTCCAATGGCCATTAAATTGGTCCTTTAAACTTAATTAAATTAATTTTGAGTGAGCAGGCGTGGCCATCAGTACTGGGCGTGCACCGCCACAACCTAGTTAAGATTGTGGAGGTCAGAGAGGCATTCGCTTCAGGTAAAATACTGGTCTGGTTGCTGCATCGGATTAGACTGGAAGTCGACGCCAACATGGGTTGGAAAAGACTGCTTAAGCAGACGATGGTGTGATGATTAAAGGCTTATAATTCAACTAGCTTCTGCCCGCGACTTCATCCGCGTCAAATTTTTGCTCTCTTGACCCTTCCCATCGCATCGATTTGCCTGCCAGTTTTCGACTATTTTTCGTCGCAGCTCCGCTTTTTTTTTTATTGTAGCGTAATTTTATATAGCTTATAACCTTTCTCAATAAATAGGCTACTCAACACAAAAATATTTTTTCAATTCGGACCAGTCGTTCCCGAGATTAGCGTGTTCAACCAAACAAACAAACTCTTCAACTTTATAATATTAGTATATACTGGGTGACTTTTTTTAGCGTCTTGAAAAAAAATGGGGGTAATAGGTGAACGGAGTAGAAGCTTTTGGCATAGAAATTTTTATTATTTTTATTTTTGAATAACATGTAATTAAATTGATCTAGCAATAAATACTACACATTTAAAGTAACATTTTCATACTAGAACAACAAAAACAGAAATTTGGAAAAAAAAACAAAAAAAAAATATTTAAATCTATCGAAACTCAAATCATACGCACCCTACTCAATATGCGGCATGTATCATTGATTTCGGAGCGCGGTCCTACCCTTTGAAGCCGGCTGTTAGGCGGCCTCATTGATCTTTCGCAGGCGCACGAGTCGCACACGCATCCCCGTCCGCCCGCATCCCGCGCTCCTTTAGTCACCTGCGATGAATCTGAAGGCCTTCCTGCCTTCTATTCTAGTTACACAACACACCATATGAAGGTCGAGACGGTAAAAAATGTCATCCGGTATATATAAAGTATAGATTTATTTGATCCATGTAGTGTCCGACTTGAAGAATAGCACGATCCTATTTCTTACCGTGGGTGCCGTAAAAGGCGACTAAAAAACTTACTAGATAATGGGCAGCAGCGTTCTGTATGCATTATACCATCATACTGCGATCACCTGACAAGTGTGGCGAGTATAGCAAACCCCCCAAAACTGGTGGAGGCCTATGTGGCCTATGGGTGAGTGGACGTTTTTCGGCAGAAAAGGTAAAAAAAGAAGAAATTATGCCTACAGAAATGTGTTTTGGCAAACGTCCCGAAAGCTTATCAAGTACGCGAGAACTGCCATTTAAGTTTGGCAATTTTTCGTGCTATATCGATTTTTGGTGGACACACACCAATGTATTAATTATGATATTTTATTACTAATACAAAAAGCGGTTTAGATTGATATAATAAAAAAGCTATTGTTTTAAAATATAGTGTGGATATACCACACTATACTTTAAAACAATAGTCGAGAAGTTTAATCGACTGTGACACTGGCAACCTATTTTCTTTGTGAGACTATTGCAACAAAATATTTATTTTAAGATTAAATGTTCTTCTATTTGTAAGATGTATCAGATAAGCAGCGACTTCATGTAAAATTATAGTAGTCAGCCGCATCCGGTTAGACTGGAAGCCGACGACAACATAGTTGAACAACGCTGGGTAGATTTATTGATCTTGTACTCTTTGGAAAGTGGTAGTAAAAATTCCAAGTAGACTGAAGACAAAAAGAGGGGCAGTCGTAAGGGTCGATCGATCAGGTTAAGGTTCTCTTGCAGCGATTGGTCCGTCGATGGGTGAAAATCTTTACATACTTACTAAGATTCCTCCGTGACTTGGTAAACACGTTAAGCGGTAGGTTTCGGCTGTCATTTCTGAATATTTCACAGTTGTTACGGGTCGGCACAAGCGTGAACTCTGACAGCCAGTCTCACCATCGTCATTAAAGCCCATAGTACAATCAGGCCAAATAGCCGCACACGGCATAAAGATAGATTTCAGCTGCCACCAATAAAACTAACATTATTAAAAAAAAAAGTATACTGCATGTCTATTATTATTTACAATCATTTACCAAATAGTTTTCAAGACTTACCCCTGACAATGTTTAAAAAATTACTATTCAAACTATTGCTGTACAAAAAATATTATATCATTAAGGACTATTTAGAAGACAAATCAATAGAATCTTTAATATGTAAGGTAGAATAATTGACATCGCTGATTGTAATTGACATTTGCACGCCAGGTTTTGGCAGGATATGTTGAAACTAAATTACTGTAACTCCTTATATACCATATTCTAGCAAATAAATATTTTTGATTTGATTTGATTTAGGGCATTGTGTTACCCGCTTTATATTAGCTTCACTTGTATGTTTGTTTGTAACCGACTCCTTATAGCGCTTTTTCCCAGTTTTTTTTTAACCAGTTTTTTCTCCCTCGGCTTAGGGCATTGCTGGTAAAGGGCAGCAAGGGGCGTGCTGGATCGAAATGAATTTTAACTTGATTATTACTTGTGGACTACCATACAGAGGTATGAGGAACAAAAAGTGTAAAGTTCACTCAACCTCCGTAGAAATAGGAGGGTTCTACGACCAGACGGGTGTCATGTCTGATGGACCCGACCATTGATGTCGGGATGTTGTATACAAGGTGTAAAAGGAAGAAAAATAAACGCAAGACCTGCAAAAAGGTTTGTTCCTAATTGACTACTGAATTTATTTCGGCAACTTTTAATATGAGTATTTTTAATATAGTGTTACTTTATGTATTTAAAAAAATACAGTCGAATTAAGAACCTCCTCCTTTTTTGACGTCGGTTAAAAATGAGTCTTATTGAATTAATAATAATAATAATAATAATAAATTGTTTATTAATAAAAAGGGTCACATTTACAATAAATACGTTAAACAATTAAAATAGAGCAGATTTGCTAATTTGCCTGAACTAGGTAGAACCTGTGTTTCAGGCTACAAATGCAAAAATTCTTATAATGTAATAAATTAACAAGGTGTAGTAATAACTAAAATTAAAACTTAGGTAACAAAAGTAAAATAGCGAGTTAGCGATTTTATTTGCAGACAACTAGTAAATCTTCTGTCTGTGCATAATCTATGGTTAGTAAATATTGAAGTATATTTTTTTTACAGCTATAGTAGTTTAATTTATAGATACTTAGTTTTCTATTTAATCTATTGTACAGAAATGGGCCTAAAAATGTATAGAATCTTTCTACAAAGACATGTTTTGAGGTCTCATTTGTTATACATACTATATCATTCCGTCTCTTGTTAGTATTGTCAGCAGTGTAGGTAAGCATGGTGTGCTGTTTTAATACTAACTGCATAATGAAAAGCTGCCGAACAGTCAGCACGTTGCAAGTTTTATAAAGTAGATCTGTGGGAAAAAAGAAGGGATGGAAGTTTGCTACCTTCAAAATTGCTCTTTGAGCTCTTTCAAGAGGAAGCAAATTCGTTTTTGGTGCACCGCCCCAAGAAGTGATACAGTATTGAATAATAGATTGACATAGGGCCAAATAAACTTGTGTGATTAATTTTTTGTCTGCTAATGTTCGTAATTTCTTAAATACATATATAAGTTTACGCACTCTTTTACTAAGGCTTTCAATATGTATTTTAAAAGAGAGTGTTTCGTCCATTATAACCCCCAGGTATTTAATGTTGCTCGTTTTAATGATAGAAGGACAATTACACGTACTAACTGCACAGTTTCCGCATTTATGGGCATATAGATGAGGGTTAGTAATGTTAGGTTGAGGTTTGCGCATGGAGAAGTGAATATATTTTGTCTTGTCGGCATTTAATGTTAATAAATTGCTTTGAAGCCAGTTAGTCACAGAATTTAATCCTAATTGAGCGACTTCGAACAGTTCGCTTCTGCTTTTTGCGGTAAATATTAACGCCGTGTCGTCGGCATATGATATTATTTTACCGTGTTTAATATTTAGATTACACAATTCATTCATATAGATTAGGAATAGTGTGGGGCCCAGAATACTCCCCTGGGGTACACCGAAACTAGTATTTTTCTGTTCATTACTCATAATATTATCTATTTTAACACATTGGTACCGGCCGTCTAAATAGTCAGTAAAAAGTTTCAGCGGCGTTCCTCTTATTCCTATGGTTTCTAATTTGTTCAGAAGAAGAGAAACAGATACCGTGTCGAATGCCTTGGCTACATCGAGGAAGACTCCCAGGGTCTGGTGTCCTTTGCCAAGTTCTAGTGAAATATAATCAGTCAGGCTATGCACCGCATCGGCAGTCGATAATTTCGCTCTAAAACCAAATTGCGCAGGGGAATAAATGTTGTTTTTTTCTAGGTAATTAACTAGTCTAGTGTTTATAATTTTCTCTAGTATTTTTGAAATCGACGGTAGTAAGGATATTGGCCTATAATTATTAACTACGTCTTTACTACCGGATTTAAAGATAGGGATTACAACTGCCTTTTTTAGGCAACTCGGGAAAATTCCTTCGGAAAGACAGATTCGAAAAATGTGCGTTAAGGGAGGTATCAAAATATGGTTAAAAAGTTTAAGGATCTTATTGCTTATATTATCCCAGCCAGCTGCACAATCATCGTTTAGCCCGGAAATTATTCGGGATATTTCATCTTCATCAGTGTCCAACAGAGCAAAAGATTTTGAGATACGGCTATTGCTTGATTTTTGGACAGATGATTGGACGCAATATTGTGAAATCTGCTCAGCAAGAGTTTTCCCAACATTTATAAAAAAGTTATTTACATTGTTAGCTGTTATGAGTGGTGACGAATTTGCAAGTAGTAAACTCGAACTTGATTCACGCTGTTTTGACATATTGGTGATATTTTTAATACTTTTCCAAAGTTGTTTGCTATTTTTACCCGCTCTATTTATTTGTTTTTTATCGTAATCAGTTTTTACCTTCTTTAAGAGATTGTTGCAGAAATTCCTGTATCTTTTATAAGTAGTTTGAATTATAACATTATCAGGGTATCTCTTAGTTTTCTGATGAAGTTTATCCCGGTGTCTTATACAGCGAATTAATCCAGAAGTAATCCACGGTTTAATATTATAAAGTTTCTTATTTACTGTAGAAACTGTCGTGTTATGTAATATTGCTTGTTGGACCTGTTTTATTAAGTACAATAAAGCCAAATTAGCGTCAGCAGTATTGTAAACTACGCTAAAGTCTATGTTGCATAAATCACGTTCGAGTTTGTTTGTATTTAATTTGCTAATTGTCGGAGGACGATTTAGCTTAGGCAGCGATAAATTTAGTGTTAGTAGAACTGCGTGATGGTCGGTAATTGTTGAGTTAGTAACAAGCGTAATATATGATAGGCTAGTTTTGATCATCATATGATCTAAGCAGGAACCGCTCTGATGTGTAGGCAATGTGTGAGCGGGAAGAAAACCATGGTATAAACAGATGTTAAGGTAATCCTGGATTCCTGCATCGCAGTTCTCAGAACCAATATTTATGTTTAAGTCACCTGTTAGTATAACATTCTTAAATGAACTGAGTGCTTGGAGAATCTGGTTTAAGGATTTGTTAAAAGAATCTAAGTTTCTAGCGGAAGGGGACCTATACATAGCGATTACCGCTGTAATTGTACCAATTTTGATGACTAAACAATTGCTCATGCACTCTTGTAGACTATGTTCCTCGACTGTGACCTTTAATGATTCTTTAGCAAATACTACGATACCGTCATTTTGATTATGGTTTACTGTGGAATGTAATACGTTGTACCCAGGTATTACTGGAATATTATCGTAGCGGTTGGCTAGCCAACACTCGGTAAGTACCATTATATCACAGTCAAAGTTAAGTCTATGAAGAAAAATGTTAAAGTTATCTATGTTTTTAAAAATACTACGAATATTTTGAGTTAGTACAGTTACTGAATTTTGATAGTCGGAAAGATATTTTATGCAGTCCTCAACGTCACATGTCTTTGATACTGTTAAAAATGAATTATCAATATCTGTAATTAATTTATCATCCATATTTAACTCTAAATAATAATAAAATTAAGTCTAAAATATAATCAAGTATGCGGCGCTCTTAGGCGCCTTCATAATCTATCGAATTAATATACCTGAATTCGGCAGCTTTTTTAGCCGGACAATCTGTGTCTCCCGTTTTGTGGTGGGCTTGTTTTTTAAAACGAGAGCATGTAGCACATTTAGGCGGGTTGGCTTTCTTTGCGCAGTCTTGTGTTGAGTGTCCTTCTTCAGCGCAATGCCCACAGGTAGGGACAGTTAATTTGCAAGTCTTGGCTGCGTGACCGTACTGCTGGCAGTTGTAACATCTAGTTACCAGAGTGAAGTCTCGTACCGGGCAGGACGTCCAATTTATAAATAGTCTATCCTGTGTGATGAGGGCCTTACGAATTACGGCTGGAACTTCTATAATAAAGTTGCAATTATCTGCATCTTTCCTACCAGACTTGTGACTCAGTTTTACAGAGGACAAAAATATATCTTGGGACATAGTCGGCAGTTTTTCAGACAAGTTCTGTTCGAAAATACATTTGAAAACTTCATTTTCAGCCATTGAAGTGGGCACTCCTATGACTATAATGCGTGGTTTGCGTTTTTGAGGATCATCTACGGTAAGGCCTGACGAAGCGAGTTGTACTTTTTGCCTTAGCTTATCGAGGTCATCTTTGGTCTCAGTGCTGATTATCAGGCCTCCTTTTCCTATTTTGCGCACGCCTCGAACTTTTAATTTCATTTCTCCGGGACTTATAATTTTCTGGACCATGTTTTTGGTTTCATCACTAGTTATCGAGTTATCACAGGGATAAATCGCCACGGAGCTAAGATTATTGGGGCGCACAAAGTTGTTGGACCCCTTCTTCACCATATCGGCAAAAGATGCAGTAGCCGCACCCTGTTTCGAACAGGACTCCTGAATTGTTCGGTTCATCTCGGTAAGGCAGTCAGACAGGTCTCGAGCTTCGGCCATTGTTTTTAGAGAGGCGATTGCGAATTGAAATAATATTGAATTTCCTTTAGCTCAGTGAATACTGAAATTGATTTAGTAGTCAGTTACGAAAACGCTACTTTCAGGACTTGCGATTATTTTGTACACCTTGTATAGCCTGTTTTGTCAACAAAAAAGTTAAATTGTCATACATCAGCCAGAGCATCCAAACCCACAGTCCGGAACATCGTACGGATGGCTGTGGGTCGTAGTGCTCGTTCCAATATCAGCGCAATGGTGGTGCGCGCGCGCCGGTCATAGAGCCGCTCCCAGCCACATGAGTATACTGCTTGACGGAATTCTTCACCCTAAGGAACAGAGAAAATGCTTTGAAGAGTTAAGAGAACGAAGTTTTTATGTTTACAATTTTTTTTAAACAATTTTATCTCCTGCATAAAAATCTTCAGAAGTATGAAATTTTATACAAGAGTTACTTTTATATCTAACACTAGTACAACGATATAATATTCGGGTTTTGGAACTGTCAGTGTCATTATTCTCTGCGTAACAGCTCTTGAAACGAAGCGAATATTTAAGTTCATTGGAGAAATTTGCTCTACGAATCAGATTATCTCAACGCAAAATATGTGTGTGCTAGCTGTTGATTTTATCTGTCGTTTACATGTCTTTCCTCGCCCGCTTCACATGATCTTGGCCCATTTTTTTCTTATGTCCTCTATTTTCTTTGTAGAAATAATCAAATCAAATCAAATTCTTAATAAGATTTAGAAATTGAAACTAGATTTGTCTCCTTTCTTTTGTTGCGATCCCCATGCTTCTGAGTCAGCCTCATCTTGCCTGCGATGGCAACAATGTCGTCCGCCCATGTCACTGCCTGACGACCGACATTCCTTCTTCCAGTCTATTTATGCATTATTTATCTACAGTAAATTAACTGGGTAGATTATTTGGTCTTATGAATCGAGGAAGAGTCTTTTGAGACTCCAGACATGTGTCGCAATTTGTTTCGCCATCTACAGGTTATTTCACCACAACCCAATGTTTATTCGCGAAATTCTCTGTTGTTTTCCTTTAAAACAAAATTAAACTTGATAATCTATTGTATTGACATATTTACAGTAAGACTAATACCAACATGACAAAAAAGTGACAACACGTAATAGGAAAACAAAGAAATGATACGTTTATTTTGTTAAATAAATAGTTACCAAATTAAAGGGACGTGGTATGGCAGGGTGCCAACTGAATCTCCGACTTCTCCGAGCTGAATCTTTTCCACTAAGTTTTGTCTAACTAAACACTGGTTTACGTTAATTTAGCAACAGTTAAGAGTATAATTGACATACCTATTTACGTTTCTTCATTTGAGTTTTGTTAGAATAATCTGCATTTATAAAATTTTGAGCGAAAAAATTTGTAGGCATTTGGTGGTCATGGTGTATAACCTTATTTTTTGGTACTTTCATGGTGTTATCCTTCGTTCTTCAATTTTTTATGAGGCAAACGTTTATTGATTACTTTAAATTTTTTTTTTACTAATTCGTTTTTTCTTCAAGGGACTATTCAACTTCAATGAATAAAGGTTATGGAAAGCTTTGCATAATTTTAGCAAAAAACATTAATTTATCGGGGTAGTAGTACAAATTCATATAAAACAATCTTATAAAACTTAACTATTTAATGATGACCTACGAAAAATGTGGAAACACACAGCAAGTGTAAATAGGAACCTCTTTCACGAGTACCAAACTCCGATAGCTCTACCTACACCAAATACTAAGTCATTAGACCAAACCTTTTCCATAAGGTATTCACTGTAATAACAAGGCGAGCTGCTGATCAAAGCGCCTCCGAATATAAACGTGATGAACTCCAAGCTCACCTCCCCTTCGCCAAAGGCCTGGAACGATTAAACAAACAATTAGGAGTAAACCATAAACATGTCTGTTTAAGTGAAGGGATCAAGCATTGTTTACAAGTTCAATCGGTGACGGAAATAGGACTTCCATAGTCCAGTTCCGAGAATTGGGAATATTTCTTGCTAGGTAGGCTTTCTGGTTCTTCGTCATCAGCAGCCACACGCGAGGGCTTCGATCCTCATTCATATAATCAGCCAATGATAATCCCACTGCTAGAAAAAAGGCCTCCTCTCGTTAAGAGGGAGTAATTCACCACGCGTACCCAGTGTGTATTGGTAGATGTCGTACATATGTCTTTTAATTTTTGTATCAAAGACATGTCGGTTAGCGAACGATGTTTTCCTTCTCCCGCTTTGAGGGCAGTGGTGTGGTGGTGGTTACATAAAAAGCGCCTGTATGTGTTTCGAAAATACGACCTACATTTCGGAAGCCGCGGCCGTTTCCACTTGGCCATCACTACTCTTCTCTTTCACTCACATCTTATTTTCACCAGCAAAGTTTACCTATTTTCGGACAGCACTTAAGAACACTGTTCCAATGAACATCGGTGCTTCAGTAAATGCGGATACACCATCGCCACGAGCTACCTCAGCATCCTTGTCTGTTTCGATGACTTTGATTCTTTCATTTCAAAAGCTTTCACACAGGAAATTAATGGAATTTTGAACATTACCAAATATTAATATAGTACCGTGTGGTGCCGGACGTAAAGAATAACACCACCCCATTTCCTCCTGTGGGTGTCGTAAAAGGCGACTAAGGGACTTAATAGAGAATGGGCAGCAGCGTTCTCTATGCATTTTACCACCATACTGCGATCGCCAACCCGCCTGCCAAGCGTGGCGATTATGGCAAAGCCCCCCAAATTGGAGGAGGCCTAAGTCCAGCAGTGGACGTCTTACGGCGGAAAATGATGATGAATGAATATAGTTTCTTACTGACCTCAATAACTTCATATACAGTTATAGGTAGAATAATGGTTGTAGACTTCAAAGTTAATTCATATGCCACTCTGAAAGTGTCTTTGATGCGGTTCACAAAACTGTAATTAATAATATACTTACGAATATATCAACATTAATACTGGAACCTATACCGACCTTTTTGATTAAAAAAAACTATGTAAGAATAGGAAATAAGTGACATTATTGGTGATACTCTTCAAAAAAGTTAGGTGTGTAGAACTCACACCCGGCGTTTTATATGGACACACTAGCTTCTGCCCGCGACTTCATCCACGTTAAATTTCTTGTTCCCCCGATCTTTCCCGTCGCGTCGAATCGCCTACCCGTGCGATTTTTCCCGTTTTTGCAACATTTTTCATTACTGCTCCGCCCTTCTTAGTTGTAGCGTGATGTTATATAGCCTTCCTCAATAAATAGGCTACTCAACACAAAAATAATTTTTCAATTCGGACTAGTAGTTCCTGAGATTAGCGCGTTCAATCAAACATACAAACAAACAAACAAATTCTTCAGCTTTATAATATTAGTATAGATTTATGAACGTAAACGCGGCAGAAGAAGTATGTAAGGATTGTAGCAGGTGGCGTTCCCTAGTTTCCACCTACTCTCATGGAAAAAAAGCGCAAGTTTATGAATGTATGTATGTGTTTATTACAAAATTACGAACGAACAAGGAACAAGGGGTTCTGAATTTATCAATTAAATTGATAAATTCAGAACCCCTTGTTGATGACCTACTCGTAGTTAGATTCGGGGGACCAAAACAGAGCCTTCGAGTGTTTGTTTACTAGTGGTTCTCTGATAATCAGATGATCAGACATTTATTCATCTAGATACTTTATTACTTACTCGTAGATATGCTGTAATTCCACAACGATACTTCTTAGCTCCACCATAATTTCATCTCCGTTATGATCTTTGAATAGATTTTCCATGCGTTTCGTCAGCATTTCGATCCGGCCACAAGCATGCAGCATAAAAGTAGGACCAAGAGGGATAAAAGAAGTATACATCATCCCGGAATAAACCCCATAGTATATTAGTATGGCGTATATAGCAAGATACACACCCAACTCATCTTTCTTATCTTCCATTACACCAGGATACACTAGTTCATACAGAGGCACCATTTTGAATTCTCCATTAGCGTAACTTTTGATGTAGATAACGATATTTTTTAACGGAAACATGCAAGTAGCTAGAATAGAAAGAATAAGACACTGTTTGCTAACATAAGCTCCGTTCTTAGCATATTTGAGAGCTACTTCTTGGTCATCAATCTTTGAAGATTTAATAGAAGCATAGTCGTTTTTCATTGTTTGAATTAATTCTTTCAACAGGTCTTGCTTCCATAGCATAATTCCATATTGGAAAGAGATGATGACGTAGACAACGGAAAACGTCCCGTTTTTACATGTTTTCGAGAAATCATTATTCTTCAAATCATGGAAGATGATAATATTATACATGATCATGAGGAATACTATGGAAAATATTCCGTGCATGATCAAGAACCGAGAGAACCATTTTTTGTTTCTCCGTATGTCTGGGTGGCACTGGTTTAGAATCATCGCTTTTGTGTTGATTCTGAAGATTTTGTCGTAGTTTATTTCCATTTTGTCTTTATTGAGGCAATGTAAGTTGTACTGCTAGCCAATAATCCTGATCAATGGAATAAGTAATTGGTAAACATTCCAGTTAATGCTTTTTGCCTTTTAATAAGCATTGTGTTAAGTGCCAGCGATATTGTTGTTCTTATCGTAGAATTATTTAATGTCATGCTTTTATTTATGGTTAAAGAATTAATATTATAACTTTGTTTTATTTGTCAAATCAAGCTTACTTGATTGAAAGATATTCTTTAAACTAGTTTTACCTTTAAAGTTAAATCATTAAGCAAATGCTGTAGTGACTATAAATATATCCTAAGGTTCTTGAGGAGTGGAGAGGTATTCCGTGACTATCAGAACAATCCCGAGGGCTAATTGCGGAACGTTTTTGTCGGTAGGAATTGGTTTAATATTCAAAGTTAAACAACATTCATTGCGTTATTTACGTTGCTGAGCCGACAATTTATTCGAACAAATGACGCAATTTTGACGCAGGTTTAGAAATAACCTTCAATCCCATTCAGATTCTGATAAATTGTGCGTTTCGCAATTAGGGTGCCGGTAGGACGGTCAAGATCCGTAGCAGCAACTTACTGAAATTCTTCCTACTTCCAAGCATGTTTGCTTTTGCGAATCTCTACTCAAGCCAGCCAATAGAGAATGAGGTGGGAGCTGTGTTCCTCGTTAGTGTTCATCCCAGCTAGTCATAGCTTGAGATATGGTACCAGACTTCTCCCAGCAGATAGCGTCTGTGGGGTTACTATAACTGCCCAACAGCTCGCCACATGATGCCTTGCAGGTTTATGTATTCTTCTTGGTCTGGCTACTCAGCCTAGATTTGTTTTGACAAAGTAAACTCCACCAGAACAGACCTAGAACTCGGAGCATGCAAACCAATTTACATGTATGTGTCTTTTATTTCGTCCGTGTGGTGCTGGACGTAAAGAATAGCACCACCCCATTTCTTCCCGTGGGTGTCGTAATAGGCGACTAAGGGACTTACTAGAGAATGGGCAGCAGCGTTCTCTATGCATTTTACCTCCATACTGCGATCGCCAACCCGCCTGCCAAGCGTGGCGATTATGGCAAACCCCCCAAATTGGGGGAGGCCTAAGTCCAGCAGTGAGCGTCTTACGGCTGAAATGATGATGCTGATCTTTCATTTTGTCGTCATGCTTTTAGTCAGATCATCTTTGTACAATGTTGTTAGATAGAATTTTAGCTGATTATTTAAGAACTCTTCAGTATTACTTTTTTGTTCCATGAAAAAAAAAAAAAAATTTAATGAAAAACATCTTCGCTTTAAATAATTCCAATTACCTTTCAACATTGCAAATGATAGCATCAATCAACCTGGTTCTGAAGCTTTTAATTTTCAGCCTGAAGGCGTAATAGCTGTCACCTAGATTATTACAGGCTTGTAACTGGCATTGAAATCTAGATTACTAGTCTTGCTTGTCAAGACGTAATTGAAGTGGCTGGTGACAGCGTTTCTTTCTAGAATATTTTTAAATAATTCTTTATTTTTTTTTTATACTCTTGTCTCGTTAGTAGTGATAGTGTGGTCCGATTTTGTATATTAAATAGGTTACTGGTTCTTTTTGTTTGGAAAATGTTGTGTTAGAAAGTTTCTGAGAACACACATCATTTTACTCATCATTATCATCCGGTTGAAACTACCGTATTAAATGACGTCAAGCATATTATCATTAATTCAGTACTCAGGCATAATACATTTCGTTATTTCATCAGGATTTATTTTTATTTAATCAACTCAGCGTATCACAGTCTACTGCTAGACTAAGGCGTCTCCAAGGCTGTGTCACAACACCCTGTTGTTCGCTTTCCGCATTCAGTCTGTCCCAGTCACTGTCTCAAGGTCGTCGTTCCATCTAGCCGGGGGCATCTCACAAGCGTGGGATGCCGATACGCGGTCTCCACTCCAGGTCTCGTCTGCTCCACCGGCCATCGGTCCTTCGACAAACATGGCAAGCTGATTGCCACATCAGTTTCCTTACCCTGCAAGCTATGTCGGTAACTCCGGTTCTTTTCCGAACATTTCTGATTTTATCCTTCAAAGACACTCTGTCCATAGCGCGCTGAGCGACCTTGAAGTTGTGGACCAGGCCAGCTGTCAGTCTCCACGTTTCAGCACCGTATGTCATAACGAAAAGGACGCACTGTTTGAAAAACATAGTCTTCAAACATTGTGGGATAGGCGACGAGAAGACTTGACGAAGTTTTCCAAACGCTGCCCAACTGGATCCTGTAGGCATTTTATTTGATGCAAAGCAAATATATTTATAAACGACATGTTTTGGTAAGTATAGTCTCCGCAATCCTATTTGGCAAGTTAATTATAAGAAATAAAGTGTTATAACATGATGATTGATGTATGTATGTGCCGAATTCTCATCAAATTCACCTTCTTATTGTGTTTACGTCTGGTGAGAGCTTAGTTTAAACAGCACTCATGAGATTTCATGTGGTGTAAGCTTGTTAAAACATATAAAATATAAAGAGTCAATATTTAGGGCCTTACACACAAACATTTTGATATTCATTGTTTTTAGCATAAACAATTAACAGCTGCTAAAAACGAGAATGCTATAAAACAGTTCATGTTATTATTAGTTTTTAGGATGATTCTGTAGCACATGTATTCAAATACTCGTCAGAATTCCCGAAAATTTCAGAAGTAGAACGAATCAAATTACTCTTCTATGATCAGCGTTTCTATTTATTTTGCCTTTTCACTGGCCTATCGATCTATTAAGAAGTCCTTCGTAACTTCTTAAAAATAAACTTATTTAACTAAGTAAACATGATGTGTGTCGCCAGCCGACCTCATCTAGCTTTAAAAAATATGATTGACGTGTAAAAGTGTTTGTACAAACCTACTTGCAAAAATAAAGTCATTTATCATTTAGCCTTGAATTAATAGTGGCAGTATAATACTGCATGTGCGCTTATTATACTTCTGAAGACATTGTAATGAAACAATTTAAACACAAAATTGTAGAGGACCCTAGAAAATCTGCCAAGCTTTTTCCCAACTATGTTAGGGACGGCTTCCAGGATCCGAATAACCGCCGGACATAGGCCTCTCCAAATAATAAGGTTTGCCATAATCGCCACGCTCCAGCGCGCTGGGCAGACGGGTTGGCGATCGCAGTATGGTGGTAAAATGCATAGAGAACGCTGCTGCCCATTCTCTAGTAAGTTTCTTAGTTGCCTTTTACGACACCCATGGGAAGAAAAGGGATGGTGCTATTCTTTACGTCCGCCATCTCACGGAACGACGAAACCTTAAAACTAAACTTAATATCTTTATTGCTGCCATGTTGTAGCCCTTTTTTTGTATGGGAAATCATCAAATGACTTCTCCTGCTCTGGGCGGAGCAGAAGGGCGTTTCAGACTTTTGACTGACTTAAACCCATCCGTGTTCCTTCAGTTGTCCATGTGCCAGGGCCACGGTAACTCTTTCGAACGAATCTCGCAACTCTGGCAGGCATCGGTCCGCTGACATCTCTTTAAGGCGCGTGTGGAACACTACGCGCCGTCGACCCGAGCCTGGTCCTTACCGGGCGGCGAGCTACCCATTGCTCGCTGCCCGCAAGCTTGCGCTTACGGTGGCCGGGAATCCGCTATCGACTCCCGACGCCCGGGGCGTCTCCTCCTGCGGCGGCTAAGGACGTGAGGGCCTAGAGACTGCCACTCCCTCACGCGCCCCGCCTCCTTCTTCGCGAGCATTACTGCTTCGCAGAAGGAGGTGACAGCTTCCCATGCCCTCTCGCTCCGTACCATAGCTCGCACCAGGGCCGGATGTCATAGCCCTTAAAACACATACCTAATGATAGGACGACATTCTGCAGCATTACTACCGATTGTTTCTTAAAACTAACCCTCCCATATATCCAAAGTGTAATTTTCATAGCCTAGCTCAGAATCAATCTGTAGGACCAAAGGACCAAGACTTTAAGAACGTTCCAATTCCCTAGAAACTGGGTTATATTTATGAGTAAAATTCCCTCTAAAACTTGCCCTAGTTACTAAAAGTATGGTTTATATTTATCTACTTACTGATACACTTGCTGATAAAATATTTAGATACAGCTGCGAAACACCGTCCAGAAGAGGTTAGACTAGTCCGTTCGCGAGAGTGAATGATTTATGAACAAACTATGACTCACACAGTTTTCTGGACCAATAAATATGTCTACGAACTACATGTTTACTAAAAAAATATATAGAAAAAACTGAAATCGATATCAAATCCCATTAATTTGATGTAACAGCTCAATTTTGTCATCCGGTTGTGTATGAAATATTTTTTCGTTGAATCACCGGAAAATAATAGACACAACATGTTAAGATTTGGAATGATTCCAAACGATGGCGGATTTGATTTGATACTGAGTTTTAGTGAATGAATTCGTGGAAACTATCAGTTTGGGATTCTGTAATTTGATCGGGTGGCAACTAAGATTAAGTAGTGCTTCAATCTGTTCACACATTTCAGTTGCGCTGGAAGAAAATGAGTATTTATACTACGTTGACATAATTAGTCTAGTGATTGTGTCTTCTATACTGGAAAAAGGAGTAATTTACCTATTTTGCTTTTTCCTGTATATTTGCCTCATTTGGTTTTTGCCACCTTTTGTTCTATTTTATCATTCACTGGCCTGTTAGTCTAGTGGTTAGTGACCCTGACTGCTAAGACTGAGGTCGTGGGTTCGATTCCCACCCAGGACAAATCTTTGTGTGATGAGCACAATCATTTGTTCTGTGTCTAGGTGTAATTTATCTATAATATGTATGTATTTAGAAATATATAAGTATGTTTATCAGTTGTCGGGTTGCCATAGTACAGGCTCTGCCTAGTTTGGGATCAGATAACGTTGTGTTGGTTGTCCTGAGACATAATTTATTTATTCATTGATCATTTCCTCTAAGGTTTGGGCAGAGGTGTACTTAGAGTACAACCACGTTTCTCCAGTTATTTTGAAGGCCCATGTAACAGACGGTGAGTCTGTTGCCATCAACGGCCCACAAACCCAGATACCATGCCATTACTGAGAAATTCCAGACAGAAAAACACAAAAATACTTTGACTGAGGGGCCGTTCAAGTATTACGTAAACACATATATTATTTTACTCCCCCATCCCCCTTGTCAGCAAAAGTAATCAAATCTCTACCCCCCCACCATGCTTACGTAAACACTGTTATATAGGTATGTATGCATTTTTCTTTTAATGTACTCTGTTTTTTATTGATTCATGAGCAGCAGTTATAATTTTAGAAATAAGAAAATAGATTTAGGATATAATGGATAGAAGGACTTTAACGCATATAATGTTCATTTGAAATACGTCAAATCGTCAATCGTAGCGAAACGAAACATTAGGTTGACGTAAGAAAAGTCAAGTGAATAGAGCGCGGTAATTTCCCTACTCGGTTCTAAGCGAGTACCTAAAAGAATCACCGAAAATGTGTTTCATTTTCAAACATAGACATTGTGTGGGTTACCATATGTGTAAAAAAGTTAATAACCACTGCTGACGTAATCACCATCAAGACCTCCCACCCCCCATGTCATCAAAAATAAGCAAATCAAAGACCCCCCGCTCCCCTATAGTGCTTACGTAATACTTGAACGGCCCCCGACCTGGAAATTGAACCTTAGATCTCATGCTTAGCAGTAGCACTTGTGACCATTAGACCTACAAGGCTGACTATTTTTCGAGTCCGTTTTTTTATTACAAAGTGAGCATTCCATTTGGGTGCAAGCAGGATCTTTCGATATTATTTCACCTCATGATTCAGTTACTACTATGCAGAAATAAAATTCGTAAGTTTTGGTATTCCATACATTGTCTTTAATCCCATCTCTACTACAATACATCATAATTACAGCTGATGACTCTACAAATCCCGAGTGTCCAGTTGTTCTCACATACCTTCAGCAGAGCAAGGAATGTGACGGGCTGCGCAAGGGCACACAGTTTAGTGTAGCTTCGTAAAACACTTTGTAACGATCCTTCTCCATTTCCACGAAACTGTAACATTTTGCAGTTGTTTTGTTATCTTTATGTTGATTCACTGTTTTATTTACTACGTTTACAAGTTGGTTTTGTGTGTTTTGTATTCCATGGGTTGTATATGTATAGTAAAAATGATGGGGACCGGAATCGACATCGTCATTATTTGTAGTATTGTCATCATCAGTCATGTTTTTTGTTAGTAACTATCTATTATCCTCTTTACCTTCTTTGACTACGAAGCAATACTTTTCATTATTATCTCATTTTATTTCAACATAATATCGTCGACGATTTCCACCCTCGATATAATGTTTACGTCTTATTCTTAAGTAAGTGGGCAAAATTGCAACATATATTTTATTTTTCCTTTTTGTTATTAATCTCAAGTTTAAGATATATTTCGTCATAAATTCTTGAGCCTTTCGTTTTATTATTATTATTATGTCTTATCACCTATTTCTGAGATAACCTGTAATTAGAGAGTAACCTGTAATTGGCAACTGACTGCGTCTGAAGCTTTAGTACTTAAGATATATTAAACACAGAAGCTGTTGGGGTACAAATACGGCAACATATCAAGCTAAAAATTACAAACTGACCTATTTATATATATTTTCCCTCTGGTTTTGGATGTAAAGAATAGAACCATACCATTTCTTTGTGTCATAAAAGAAGACTTAGGGACTAACAAGAGAATAGGCAGCAGCGTTCGGCAGCGCTTGGCTGTGCTTGGCAAACCCCTTTCCTTTGAGGCAGGCCTTTGTCCAGTTGTGGAAATTTTCTGGCTGATATGATGATGATTAGCTGACCACACAATCCTCACATTGTATAGGCTTGTCGTACCATGAGAAGTCACCTTATACTGGAAATATATACATAATCTAATATGTCACCGTGCGTTCCATCATAAATAAATAAATCCTCTATCAGCGTATCTATCTTTTAATAAATATGCAAGTACGATTACCAAATGAATGAGTAAGCAAGGAATTTTTATGAGCACTTTAGCTACTTCCATTGATGTAATTTCCTTCATATAATCACATTCAGGTCTTTCTGCAATCTTTATTATGATTTCACAGACCAGCGGTTGACTTAGCCTCTTCCTGCAGACTCTCAAAATAATTACGAAATAAATCAAAACCAAAACAAATCTAAATGATTTATGTTACATTTATGCAGCATTTGGAATATCAAATGGCTTAATCTGTTTTACGGCGATTCTAATGAACTGTAAATTAGAGAATGTCCTCGAAATATCATCAACTATAACATGTCTGCATGTATAATTTACGCTCTTTACAATGTCGTTCAATTTGTTGTTGACTTTCTTCGAAATTCCAGTGAATAAGGTCTCGTATCGTTTCTTGTTCATTGCCAAATTTCCAGAGTCTTGCAGCATGAGCACAGATCTAAGGGAGAAAGCAAAATCAATACAAACACTGTAGGCAAATTTGACGTAGTAGACAACTAGATATACAGATAGAAAATTCCCCCTTTCTTTCTTTTCTCTATTATGAAATCTGGGTACTTAAACGATGTCAAAAAATGCAGCAGCTTTCACTTTTTTATGTTGGAATAGTAAATCTTCATGATTCTCCTACATAGAGCAACACGGACCAGCCCGCCAGTGTTCCATTTTCTCTATGTTCTCCTACTTTTATCCTAATTTATTTGGCGTCGGCGCAACATTTGTTTTTCTTCCACACTTCTCTATTACTCGTTATCTCAGTAGAAACCCCCTTTCTAACCATATCATCATTTACAGAGTCCGTCCATCGTTTCTTTGGTCTTTCTCTACTCTTATAACCATTGAAATTCATACTCAAAACTTTCCTCACAACATTTTCCTCATTCCTCCGTATCATAGGACCAAAAAGCAATCGATAAAAAAAAACATAACCACTGAAAAAGCTTTAAGTTTTTTTTAATTATTATTCAAAAAATAACAATTTACATGAATTTGACAATTAATCATACCACACAAACCATCGCGGCTTTAACAGTGTTACGGCCAGACACGGCAACTCGGTGTCACTAAAATATCTTAATTAACAACAAACAATAAACCTCGACAAAAATAAAAACAAAAGATTATTTAGATCGCATTGCAATCTAGAAAATAATGCTTTAGTACCTTTGAGCAGTTGTGCACAGGATCTACCAATCTCTAAAATTTCTAGTCCGTTCTGTAAAAAAATCACCGTAAAACTTACTTGCAGCCAGTTTGAAGAGAGCTGTCATTTCACATGACACTAGTGATGATTTAGGGACTTTTTAGGCACTTTTTTCTGTCTAGGGATGCGCTCTGTTGGATTCCCAACGCTCGATTTAGCGCTAGAGTCGCTTAACGTCAGGAAACGCGCAGTAGAAATAAACTATCGAAACCCGTTTAGAACTTTAGTCGACCCGATTTCGAAACCCCTAATTTTCATCTTCCACTTTCTTGCAATATTTTTGATGTAGCTTATTCACTTCACAAAATTAGCCCGATTACGTAATTTCATTTCTCTGAAACTATTTTTAAGTGTGTTGTTGTAATCTCAGGAATGTTTCGCGCGCTTTGCATTCCTAGAGGATTTACTGAAACTGTTGTTTTCATATTTATCGTGAAAGCTGCTTCGCGATGGCAAACGCGATTTTATCACATATTCTTGAAAATACATACATACTACAATATATGAAGGTAGGCAGAAACTACGGAATGCAACCTGCTTCATACATATATAGTCAGCCTGTAATATTCCCACAGCTGGGACACAGGCTGCTTCACGATGGCCGTTAGTAGTGGGCCGTTTTGCACCACGCAGGCCCAGTGCAAGTCGTCGAATTTTGGTTCTAGGACATGCACCGTATGATGTTTTTCTTCACCGTTTTGAGAGCAGTGGTGAAGAAATAATTCAAGTAAAGTTAAGCGCCTGTCTGGGTTCGATCCTACGTTCTACCACTCGTAAGTCACGGCCGTTACCACTAGGCCACCACTGCTCTGCTACCTGCTACGATTCTTACATACTCCTTTTGTGTATTTAGGTTCATACATCTCGTCATACACGCACGCCGGGTAGCGAGTACTACGCACCTGCCCTGAAATTGTGATTGGTATAGTAATATTTGTACAGTGCCTTCATCATACGTTCACGAGAGCCTCAATAAAAGCAATTGGATATTCAACTTAAGACACAGCGCCGAAAATTTAAAATCGAACTGCATACTTTTATTTAGGCCCACATGTAGGTGTTGGTTAGTGTTTGCGAAAACAGGGGTTTGGGGTTTTTTTTATACATAGATCGTAACTCGATTTAAGGTGGTCTTGTGCCTGTCTTACTCCATGTATACCCTTCTAATTAGAATACTATTTTGCTACACTATCATATATTTAGTACATACTGCACCATAAATATAGTTCGTAGGTCTTTCCCAGACAAACTCACAAGGAGAATCAATCATCATCAATATAATTTCAGCCGAGAGAGGTCCACTGCTAGACATAGGTTTTCCTCAAGCACCGTCATCTCTGCTAGAGTCGCGAGATCAGTTCGAAAGAGGTACCGCGGCCCTGGCTTATGGGCAACTGAAGAAACACGGGTGGGTTTTAGTCAGTAAAAGTCTGACACGCCCTTCCGCTCCACTCAAGAGCGAGAGATGTCATTTGATGATTTCCTACCCACAAAAAAAAAGCACCGTCATGTCGATCGGTTCAATTCTTGCAGCATCCAGCGGATTCCTGCGGCCTTCACCAGGTTATCGGTCCTCCTTGTGGAAAGTCTTCCCACGCTACGTCTTCTAGTACGCGGTCACCTCTCTAGAGCCTTTCAGCCCCATAGGCCATCTGTTCTGCGAGCAATTTGCCTTGCCCATTTTGCCAATTCGTCGGGCTGTGTCGGTAACCTTGGTTCCCCCGCGGATCTCTTATTAATACATCTGCCCCGTTGGTCTCGTGGTCGCAAGCGCGGCTGCTGAGCGTGGGGTCCTGGGTTCGATTCCCGGGTCGGGCAAAGTGTTACTGGGTTTTTCCATTAGGTATTTCTTAGTAGCAGTCCGGAGTTTGGAAGTTGGCGGTGTAATACCCCCGTGCCTCGGAAAGCACGTTAAGCCGTTGGTCCTACGCCTGATCTCTCTCCGGTCCGAGGGAAGAGTGGGTGCTCCTGTGTCTGCGCACACACTTGAGCACTATAATATCTCCCGCGCCGATGGCTAGTCTCCGTTGAGATTGGCCGCCGTGGCCGAAATACGGTCTGGAGGACTATATATATGTATATAATACATCTTAGGAGAATCAAGACTATATAAAAATAAATGTCCTGGGAAGTGGGAGTGGGCCGTAATCCACCACGTGGACCCAGACCGGGTTGTTAGAAATGGTAGATTTTCGAATGTTTGGTTCTAGGATATGCCGGTTCCCCAAAATGTTTTCTTTCTCGTTGTCGCCTCTGCCTTGCTCTCGTTGT
The DNA here is from genome assembly GCA_947507805.1 of Aporophyla nigra. Classification (NCBI taxonomy): domain Eukaryota; kingdom Metazoa; phylum Arthropoda; class Insecta; order Lepidoptera; family Noctuidae; genus Aporophyla; species Aporophyla nigra. The sequence goes on along the minus strand of OX382316.1, from coordinate 13,414,813 downwards.
TTTATGAGCCCACGTTAGCACGGATGTAAAAAAATCGGGTTTAAATTTTTTCGTGCACTGTTTCTTCAACGTTCTGTTTAGCGCCGACAGTTGAAAATTGAAGTGTGTTTTCCGATGATCTGGGATGCACTCACAGTGCGCGATAATATTGACTTTGTCTAAGTGAAGTTAAATGAAAAAGGTTTTAATGCATTTTTTTTATTAATAAGATATACAATCGAATTTACATCTGTGTGCTAATGTTAAAGAGAGATTTTGAGATTGAAATATAATTTTGTGTTTCAATAATTTAATATTGCTATTTATTAAATTATAGGTACACGTAGAATAATGTAAAATAAAGAAAGTTTTAAATGCAATGTGCTTGAAATATTCGTCAAAAAAAACTTGTCGAAAGCTTTAATACTGGTTAATCCAATCTAATTCCACGCGGCATTCATGAGATTAAAGATGGCGTACGACTGTTGGAACAGCTGAAAAATAAATAAAACAGTCGAATTAACTATTTAAACGGTAGGCAGAAACTACAGAACTACACCTGCTACGATCCTTACATCATCATCATCATTTCGGCCGTTAGATGTCCACAGCTGGACATAGGCCTCCCACGGCAAAAAAATGAGGGGTTTTGCCATAATCGCCACGTTTCGCAGGCGGGTTGGCGATCGCAGTATGGTGGTAAAATGCATAGAGAACGCTGCTGCCCAATCTCTAGTAAATCTCTTAGTCGCATTTTACGATACCCATAAAATAGAATAGTGCTATTCTTTACGTTTGACACAATCACCAACAACACAATCCTTATACCGGATGACATTTTTTACCGTCTTGACCATGGTGTGTTGTGTAACTAGAATAGAAGGCAGGAAGGCCTTCAGATTCATCGCAGGTGACTAAAGGAGCGCGGGACGCGGCGGACGGGGATGCGTGTGCGGCTCGTGCGCCTGCGAAATATCAATGAGGCCGCCTATAGGCCAGCTTCAAAGGATAGGACTGCGCTATGAAATCATTGATACATGCCGCGCATTGAGTAGGGTGCGTATGATTTGAGTTTCGATAGATTTGAATTGTTTTTGTTTCCAAATTTCTGTTTTGTTGTTCTAGTATGAAAATGTTACTTTAAATGTGTAGTATTTATTACTAGATCAATTTCATTACATGTTATTAAAAAATAAAAATAATAAAAATTTATATGCCAAAGGCTTCTACTCCTTTCACTTATTACACCCATTTTTTTTCAAGACGTTAACAAAAGTCACCCGGTATATTTACTCCTTTTTGCTCCACTGTATTTTAACATCCACGCATGCGAAGTTTCACAATTTAACACTAAGCACTGAACAGTAAATTATCCCACTCGTGATTTGCTTAGCCTTATCCCAATTATGTTGGGAAAAGGCTTCCAGTCTTACTGGATACAGTTTTTACATAGAGCGACCTCCTCTGACCTTCACAAACTAGATAATAGGTAATACGATAACCCTTGCTAAGGTTGGTTATCAGATTTTCGGGCTTCTGACGACCCGTAACTACTGTCGGAATCCACAAATTACAGCCAGGGCAAACGGCTTAGCGTGCTTTCTGAGGCACGGCGGTTCTTTGGTATGTAAAGATGGTCACCCATCCATGGAGTAACCGCGGCAAGCGTAGTTTAACCTGATCGACCGAACCATGTGTAATTTACTTGGCCACAAGCCCCTCCACAAAATTATCTCTCTAGGGTCAGTCTTCATAATGATACTTTCTGAGTCTAGATTTTCTATCTACGATCTGCGTATAATCTCACCCACGACACAGGAAATCCTAGTGGATGTTTTGACATGCTCTGTCGTTTAAATCATAAATAAAATTTTATAAAGTAGGAGGTTATTAATGTAACTATCTTTTTCCGTGTTTTCATGTGGGATGGGAAGTTGATTTGTTGAATGTTTCCTTAGCATTTGGTATTATATCAACAGATTTCAACATGTAATAAATATAATGGCCTGTTAGTCTAGTGGTTAGTGATCCTGACCGCAAAGACGGAAGTCGTGGGTTTCATTCCCACATTTCCCACCCAGGACCAATCTTTGTGTCATGAGCACAATGATTTGTTTTGTGTCTGGGTGTCATTTATCTATAATATGTATGTACTCGTATTTAGAAATATATAAGTATATTGATCAGTTGTCTGGTTGGGGTTGCCATAGAACAGGCTCTAACTTGTTGAGGATCGGATAAAAATGTGTGAGTTGTCCTAAGATATTTTTTTTAAATTAATTAAATTTTTGTTATTTGTTGTTAAAGCAGCCGTTGTAGTACATACTCTGTGAAAATTTCAAGTTACTGTCCTGTAACAGACAGACGGACAGCGGAGTCTTAGTAAAAGGGTCCTGGTGGCACCCTATGGAGGCGGAACCGTAAATAGTAAATTAATACTTTAAATATCCACCACATACGTCAGTTAGAGCATCCAGACACAGCACCCTGAAGATAGTCTGTATGGCTACAGGCCTGAGCGCTTTCTGTAACATCAGTTGTAAAGTGGTGCGCGTGCGCCGGTCGTAGTGTTGCTCCCAGCCGCACGTGTAGAGGGCTAGGCGGACGTCCTCACCCTGGGGGATGAAAGGTGCAACCTAATTTATTTATTTTTGTACATACCTGTTGTGGTTATTGGACAGTGACTATCACAGGTGAAAAAGTCAGTTATACTATATTTTATTTGTACTGGGAACCTTACCCTTTCTGCATTAGAGTATTGCTATCTCATACGGACAGACCGTGAAAGGAAAAGACAAGTGATACTTAAGACCTATTCAATGTTGGACGTCTCGTTTGCCTTGAATTTGGCGTGATTTTAATCATGATGTTTGTTGCAGTTACTTGAAAACCATTTTAATTCAAATAAAGACGCCTCTTGTTTATTTCAGCCTCTTTCATTTTTCAATAGAAAGAAAAGATAGCAATAGCTTAAATTAAGTTGAGTTTAGTACATACTTCAGGCTTTTCTAATACGGTCCTATTTTCAATGGAGCCAGTAAATTGCTCGGTCATTTTTCCGTTCTGTCGAACTGACATGTAGTCGAGTAAAAAAACTAGTGCAAGGTCAATAAGGACTAGTTTCCAATAATAACTGACCTTTTCCATAAGAAGGTCGCTGTAGTAACACGGGGAGCTGCTGATCAGGGTGCCTCCGAAGATAAACGTGAGGAATTCTAGACTCAATTCACCCCGGTTTAAAGCCTGCAAAGATTATTTCGTTAGCAGAGGACATTTTCATCTATATAGTTCATGAATGATTATGATGGATTTTGTAATATCTGGATTTAAAACAGTGTCCTTGGAAATTCTTGCCCGTTCTTCTCCATCATATTAAAAAAAAAACTAGATGGGATTGGCGTTTTCTACCTGACTATTCTGACAAGAATAGCCGAGGCAAAAAACTTTTTAACAAAAAATTAAACCGCCGAAAAAACTTTAAAGCAAAAAATAATAAACCTTAATATTTTGAGTCGGCGCTGAATAATCAATGAACAAAGATCACTCAAAGCGCCGACTCATAATTTTAAGGTTTATTATTTTTTGCTTTTAAGTTTTTTCGGCGGTTTAATTTTTTGTTGAAAAAGTTTTTATTTTATAACTTTTTGTGGCTTTAATGTACTAATAATACTTGACAAGGTATACCCTATCCAATGAAAAAAGAATTATCAAAATCGGACCTCTCTGTATAAAGTTATTCGTGGTTATACATTACAATCAGTGAGTGAACAATCAATCATCCCCTGTTTTCTGCCCCTTAGGGTTTGATTTTGTTTTCCAAATTTATATGGGACCACCCTCGGAGTATACCCTTTCTAATAAAAGAAGAATTATTACAATCGAACTACTATGTAAAAAGTTATGCGTGGTCATACATAAAAAAAATTAAAAAATACGCGGCGAATTGATAACCTCCTCCGTTTTTTTTCGTCGGTTAAAAATCAGAGGCACAATCTCTTTTAAAGTCCGTATCTTAATAAAATCTTATGAAGACCATGTACGTAGAGTGGTGTTGAGGTTGAGTGGAAATGTCTAATGTGTCAGTTGTCACGCATCTCCACTCAGAACTTAAGGCGCGGTGTTACCTCAATATTCACAAAACACTGGTGTCTTTGACAATCGAGTATGACGTAACGCAATGAAAATATACGACACAAAAAATACAGTGGACAGAGAAGGGCTTAAAGAAAAATTCTAACCGAATAGAATAGTGAAAAATTGTTTGATATTCCCAATAAAAATTGTTTCACAAAAAAAATTTTGACGTCGAACATCTCTGTATTTTCAGCGATAACAACATTTTTTTTTTAAATAGTTCAATAGAATAAACATTACTTTAAAACTTTAACCAGACAATTATTTAATTTAATGTGTGTAGTCCGAATAATCTAAATAAAACCCGTAAAATAAATGCCAATTCGCAGCTTAGTCACATCGTCAATCCAAATATTTATTCAATTTTCAACCTTATTTGTTACAGCTGTAGCATGTAGTTGTAGCATTTAAAATCGTAGTCAGTCCGCGCCTTAAGGAGCTCAACTATTCGACAAAAAATACCAAACTAAGGACATTCGGGTAGGCTGTTTAGCTAGACGCTACCGGATTGCGTGTCAATTCCGTGTTCTGTGGTTTGAATAATCGTGAGGTGTGCTTTTGCATGCCAGTGTCTTTACAAGATTATGGTTTATTTATATGTAAGAAGTGATTACCAATCTTACCTCTAGGACTTCATAGCAAGTTATAGGCAGCATCAGTGTAGTCGCTTTCAGGGTTACCTCATAAGCTAGCTTGAAAACCTGTTTTATGCGGTCTACGAAGCTGCAATAAATGAGAAATAAAATTAAATCAAAACAGTTTATTTGCTGAAATTCAAAACAAAAAACTTTTTAACAAAATATTAAACCGCCGAGAAAACAGAAAAGCTAAAAATAATGAACCTTAAAATTATGAGTCGGCGCTTTGAGTGATCTTTGTTCATTGATTTTTCAGCGCCGACTCGAAATTTTAAGGTTTATTATTTTTTGCTTTTCTGTTTTTTCGGCGGTTTAATTTTTTGTTAAAAAGTTTTTATTTTGTAATTTTTTGTAGCTTTAATGTACTAATAATACTTGGCAAGGTATACCCTATCCAATGAAAAAAGAATTATCAAAATCGGACTACTCTGGACAAAGATATGCGTGGTCATACATAAAAAAAAAATAACAAAAAAAAAATATACGCGTCGAATTGATAACCTCCTCCGTTTTTTTCGTCGGTTAAAAACTTACATAACTTCACGCCTTTATTTCTCTAAGTATAAGGCAGATTTGCACCTAGGTGCAGGTACAGCTATATTTCGCCAGATTTGTTTAAATCCCATGTAATAGGAGGCAAGTATATTACCGTAAGCCACACAAAAATTCAGACTCCGACCTGTTACTGAGAAATTCCTGATGAAAAGTCATACTTTGCCCAACCTGGGCTCGAACTCAGGACTCAATGCTCAATAATAACGGTAAGCAGGTTGATGTGGTTTATACAGACTATAGCAAAGCCTTTGATCGAATTGATCATAATATTCTAATATCTAAGTTAAATGGCATGGGAATTCGTGGCGATCTACTCCGATGGTTTTCCTCTTACCTTGTCAACAGGTCCCAAGCAGTAGTACTCAATAATTATATTTCTAGCTGGGTCCCTATTCCTAGTGGAGTCCCGCAGGGTTCGTTGCTCGGTCCATTGCTATTTATAATCTACATAAACGACATCGACTCTTGCTTGACTTCATCCAAACTTTTGTGTTTTGCTGATGATATGAAAATTTATACCACAATTTCATCACAAATGGATGTAGCGGCACTCCAGAATGATCTGAGTCGCCTAAAGGAGTACTGCCAGAAAAACAATCTGGATCTTAATCCCGCTAAATGTTCGGTTATTACGTATTCTCGGAAGTGCTCAATCATTGCTACATCGTATACCCTAGGCGATCAAGTTCTTCCCAGATTAAACTCCATCCGTGATCTGGGGGTTCATCACGATTCCAAGCTCAGTTTTGAAACACACGTTGATGCATTAGTCGCTAAAGCCTCAAAATCACTGGGTTTCATAATGCGGTTATCCAAGTGCTTCACTCAAGCCAAAACTCTGAAAATTCTATATTGTACTTTTGTTCGAAGCCAATTGGAATACGCATCTGAAATATGGAACCCATGTTACCACAATGATGAGGATGAATGAAGGTCGGCTCACAAAAGGTATTTACAAGGCAGATGTGAGTGGAAACACCGGGAGGGGACGCCCTAGGAGGACATATAGGGACCTTATTGGTGATGTTCTTCAGAAAGGTCAGGTGCGTAGTACTCGCAACCGGCGTGTGTGTATGACCAATTGTATGAACCTAAACGAGGCAAAAGAAGTGTGTAGAGATCGTAGCAGGTGGCGTTCCGTGGTTTCTGCCTACCCCCATGGGAAAAAGGCGTGATTCTATGTATGTATGTATGTATGTTACCACAAATATATTAACCGCATTGAAAGCATCCAAAAAAGGTTCATAAGGTATCTATGTTATCATCAAAAAATACCGTATCATTCTGAAAACTACTACAACCTATGTAAAAAATTTCATATATTGCCTTTACTCAACCGCCGCGAGATTTCTGACTGTATGTGTTTGTTGAAAATCTTTAACAATACTATAAATTGTTCTGAAATTTTAACAAAATTTTATTTCAACATTCCCATGAAGTCTAAGCGATACAATCCACCTTTACGCGTGCCATTTGCTTCAACCAATTATAGGCAGAATTCGTTCATTGTGCGTGCAAGCAGAAATCTTAACAAGCTTTGTAAACAGTACGATATAGACCCGTTCCTAACTAGCGTCTCGTCAGCCAGGAAGTGCATAAGCCGTAATTTTTTCATGTAGTTCTATTTTTTTTCATGCATTCTATCTTTTCATTCGTTTATTTTGTTGTGATGATTATTATTTAGTATGAGCAACACAGCTCTAACACTGTATATAATGTAACTTAGTGTGAATGTCCTTAGAATTAAATATTTTATTTTCTCTGTTCCTTATAAGTGGAGACCTGTAATTGGCTTTCTGACTAATATACTGTTCTTGATCTGTTCGTTGTAGCTGTAAGTCTCCCATGTTATTTAAATAAATAAATAAATAATAGCGCTTGCGACCAGTAGAGAAGAAGGTAGTCAGATAGGTTAAGAGATATAAAGGTATCTAGAAAAAACTTTTTACCAAAAAATTTAACCGCCGAAAATACTGAAAAGCAAAAAATAATAAACCTTAAAATTATGAGTCGGCGCTTTGAGTGATCTTTGTTCATTGATTTTTCAGCGCCGACTCATAATTTTAAGGTTCATTATTTTTTGCTTTTCAGTATTTTCGGCGGTTAAATTTTTTGGTAATTTTTTTTTATTTTATATTTTTTGTGGCTTTAATATACTTATAATACTTGACAAAGTATACCCTATCCAATAAATAAAGAATTATCAAAATCGGACTACTCTGTATAAAGTTATGCGTGGTTAAACATTACAATTAGTGAGTGAACAATCAATCATCCCCTATTTTCTGACCCTTAGAGTTTGATTTTGTTTTCCAAATTTATATGGGACCACCCTCGGAGAATACCCTTTCCAATAAAAAAAAGACTTATCACAATCGGACTACTATGTAAAAAGTTATGCGTGGTCATACATAAAAAAAAACAAACAGAAAAAAAATATACACGTCGAATTGATAACCTCCTCCGTTTTTTTTCGTCGGTTAAAAAATTGTACGATAATTTGTGAGAACGCTAATCAACATTAGGCTCAAACCCTCAAATGTTTTGGTCTTTCAAATCAACCGCAAGGACTAACGTATGGGGTCCTGAGTTTACAAATAAGACCGAAACAACTTCAAAAAGCAAAGAACTACAAAAATATATAGGATTTAAAAATGCATTTTGTTTGTGTGAGCAACTCCAACGAAATCGCTCTGAAACCACAAAACAGTCTTAATTTTTTTAAGGCTGACATTTACTGCGTTCTTTATCCACTAAGTAGTATTTTATGAGTGTTACAATTCAATATTATTATATCATTGAGGTTATCCCCAAACCTATTGACATAAATCTTAACATACTATATATGATAGTATCTTATATTTTTGGTAGCCAATCTTTCACATCTCTCTAAAGCTGCATACTTATTAAGAATGGTTCCAGTATTCTTACTTACCTATAAATATACTGCATCTGCACGATAATAATTTTAAGCTTCCTCCTAATAACCTGATCATCACACTCCGAAAACAGGTCATCAATTCGAGTTTTCACCAATTCCAGCTGCCCACACGCATGTAGAATAAAAATCGGACCCAAAGGTACAAATGCAGTATACATAAGCGAGGAATAACAACCATAAAATAACATCAGAGTGTAAGTCAGCAAAAACACGCAAATATTATCCTTATTCTCTTCAATAATCGACGGATAAACTAAATCGTAAAAAGGAACCGGTCTGAACTCATTGATGATATAATAGTAAAACATGAGAGTTAGATTTTTGATCAGGAATAAATTGGCTCCCGTTGCAGGAATCACCAGCCATTGCTTGCAGACCCAAACGCCAAGATTTACGTATTTGTAAAGCACATCTCTTTCAGTTGAGTTCAAATATTTGGACTGTTCATAGTCCCGTTTCATGTTGTTGATTAGGCCAACAAGAGTGTCTTGATGCCACAGCAAAACAGAGTACTGCAAAGTTATAACGACATAAACGACGAAAAGGACCCCATTTTTGCAAATCTGAGAGAAGTTTTGAGACTTCAAATCGTGGTATGCAATGTTATAAACGATGTTGAAGAAGGCTAACGTAAATAGGCCATGGATAATGAGGAATTGTAGGACCCATTTTCTATCTCTCGGTATGTAAGGATGGGCCCGACCGAGTTTCAAGGCTATGGTTGGAATTTTGAAGATTTTATCGAAATTTAAATCCATTTTTTGGTGATTGTGAACTGGAACGCGAGAGTCAGTCTGTTATGTTACGTGTTTGCGAGTAGTGGTTGGATAATGTTGCAAGATAATCATTGTTTTGTTCAATTACAGGTCCTGACTTAAGAGGCAGACTGTTTAAAAAGTAGAAATGAAAAGCATAAAACATTTTTTTTTTTGTTTACCCTATCCTGTAGTTTAGGTCTGCCAGGAACTGTTTTCCCGCGCCACCTTCGAACTAGCCCTTGCGGTACGCGTCCAGGTTATCTCGCATGCACTTTTTTGGCCGACCGCAACGGAACCGTCCATCTTCAGGCACCTATTGTGTTGAGATTTTTGCCCGATCGATCATACTGCATTCGGCTGATGTGAAGTAGAAATAATAACTTGTTCTAATATTATTGTAGTGCTGCTCTAGTGGTATCGGCCCCAAGTTACAAGTTGTAGATCATTAATTCGAAAATAGGCAGGCACATTACTTTGTGTATTTAATTAATTTAAATTAAATTATTTATTATTTTAGACAACAGAGATCCATTTTATGTAAGTAAGTTAGGCACAAAAAAAAGCAACAAAAACTTAAGAGCTATGTTAGTGTGTTATTTTAATATCTTCACCACAGCTCTCAAAACGGTGAAGGAAAACATCGTTAGAAAACCAGCATGACCTAGAACAAAAAATTCGAAGACAAGTGACATCTATACCGCACTGGGCCCGTGTAGCCCACTTTCTATCACCGAGAGGAGGCCTGTGTCCCAGCAGTGGGAACATTATAGGCTGATTGTGATGTGATATGATGATGGTGATAAGAATTGGCACTATGCTTAGCATCATTGTTATAAGAAGTTTTCGCTACAACTACAATATTATGATCATCATCATTTCAGCCGCAAGACGTCCACTGCTGGACTTAGGCCTCCCCCAATTTGGGGGGCTTTGCCATAATCGCCACGTTTGGCAGGCGAGTTGGCGATAGCAGTATGGTAAAATACAGAGAGGTCGCTGCTGCCCCATTCTCTAGTAAGTCCCTTAGTCGCCTTTTACGACACTCACGGGAGGAAATGGGGTGGTGCTATAATTGTTTACGTCCGGCATCAAACAGAAAATGATCATACTTCATAAGAAAAGCTTGTCTGTGGTATGATCTTAGAACAAGCATTAATTACACTTTGATCACGAAAATAATCCTAATGAATTTTATCGACTATATTTATTTTAGCTGTCAGTTGTAGCCAAATTTAAATCCCCTGTCTTGTTCTTGCCATGTTCATCCAAACTTTCTTTAAGCCAGTTGTCTTCCCTTTAAATCGAATCAATGTTTTCCCTCTGTAATCATGTTTCTGCTAATTTACTGTGAAACAGTGCTTTCTCATTAGTTTTAACTTTAAATATTGTGAAACAACCTTTCAGGTTTTAAAGTGGCTTGTTTTCAGTAGGGCTCATTATGTGCTTTGTGATCTTGGAAATTATGGCCTTAATACTTTTCAGTAGTAGCTAATGAATATTAAAGTAAGTTCTAGCTTTCAAAGGTTAGTTCAAATTAGGGCTGCCTGCTAGGGTCGCGAGATGGTTCGAAGGAGATACCGTGACCCTGGCACATGGGCAACTGAAGGAACACGGGTGGGTTTTAGTCAGTAAAAGTCTGACATCCGCCCAGAGCGGGAGAAGTCATTTGATGATTTCCCAACCAAAAAAAAAAGTCTGAAGACCCGTAAAGACTGTCAAAGACCACGAATGAGTTGAAGGACCGATAGCTTAGTGTGCTTTCCGAGTCACGGAGGAGTCTTTGTTTATAAAGGTGATCCCCATCCACGGTCCAGCTGCGGAAAGCGTCGCTTAACCTGATAAATCGACCCCTGCGGCTCTTATTACTTAGCTACGAGTCCCTCCTTAATTATATTTTATCACTTTCACACATTCAACATGGACCATCGTGCAATATAAGTAACCGCATCGTCCTTTTCTGTTTTAAAATTCGCTGCGCTGTGGCCCGGTGCTGGGTTTACGTGCGCTTGGCTTGTACACAGAAGGTTAATAACAGCATATTTGTATTTTCATAAATTTTTCATAAATTCAGTTTTTATTTTTCATGATCACAATTGGTTGATGTCCGTTGTTGTGTTCAAAATCAGAGTTTTGCAAAAGAAAAACACTGACTGCAATACTGCCGTTTGTTGCGAATATTCGCATGAGCCGTATTCTGAACTAGCTGCTGCCCGCGGCTTCGTCCTAGTGGATATCGAAAATTATTCCACGATAACGCGTTACCGGGATAAAAACTTGCGTATATTACTCCTTTTAACATCAGCTATCTGCCTGAGAAAGTCCTGTCCAAATCAGCCTACCCGTTTCGGAGATTTATTTCATCATCATCATCATTTCAGCCGAATGACGTCCACCGCTGGACATAGGCCTCCCCCAAGCACCGCCACTTCGACCTGTTCTGTGCTTCTCGCATCCAACTATTCCTGCGATTTTTTTTTTGATTTGATTGAGAGATTTATTTATTTGTAGTTAATTTACAAGGTGCAATACCAATTACATTAAATAACATAGAAACATAGAAAGAAAACAAACTATACAATGTAGACACCTATGTATAATAACCAATTCAAAATCAAAATAAAAAAATCGAAAGCCATTTATTCAAACTAGGCTGAGAGTCAGAACTTTTTGAACGTCAAAGTTACATAAGACAGTCCCCCAAAACGCCCGCCGTTCGACACTTCCTAGTGCTTTAGCTGAAGAAGTGGCGCAACAAACTCCCCAGCAGCACAGCTGTCTGTTAAGTTAGAAGAACTTGATTCTATACAATAATATGTAAATAATTAATATTATGAAAACAAAACACAAATTAAATTATTTGCCATATGTCAGCTAGTACACGCAAATATAGGTACCAACAAAACATTGAAAACGAAACTCAAGCTGAAATAATAAAATTGTAAATAGAACTTAAAACCTAAATAAGAGCCTCTAGGCATAAAGGGCGTGCCCGCTTACATACACAACGATGCAAAATGTTACATATACATTGATGCATATAGCTAAGTTGAAGAAACAATTGTTAAACTAGGACCTCCGGAGTAAAATAAAATAACAGTTAATACAAATCATACACATCATCAGCAGCTTTTTTTCAACCATGGGTCCAGGTCTAACTATGTGCAGCTGTATACCAGTATTTTACATGAAGTGACAGCCTATCTGACCTTCCTAACCTAGTTTCTGTGCAATACGATACCTTTAGTAAGTCTGGTTGTCAGACTTTCCTGTCTTTCGGTCCAGCGATTTCGGAGGTTAGCCGAAACAGAGAGACAGGCAAAAAAATAAAAAATAGTGTTTTTGTTTTATGTACCGTAGTAGAAAGCTGTTATGTTGACATTACAAACGTTTCAATTTTATTTATTTGTATATCAAGATGTTTTGTATTACTGTTTTAATCAAAATATTTTCAAACAGAATTCGTCACACTTTCAAAGACAACAATATACATTTCACAACATATATTTTTTTAATGATAAATTACATGGAACGTCTCTCGTGATTTATGTGAAACAATTAAATAACAAATTGGCGAGTTTTCAGAATATTTCATATGACTACAATGCTCGTTATTCACAATTACTTTTGACGTTCAAATACACACCAATTTATTGGATGGATGAATATTTTTTCTTTGATTTATTGCTTGCTAATTTTTATAATGTAGGAATTCGGAATATAATAACAATGTTGTATTTGGAATGTGGTCTGTGTCGTGGCGGAACATCTCATTTGCCCTTGTGGGCAACTGAAGGAACACGGGTGGGTTTTAGTCAGTAAAAGTCTGACACGCTCTGCCGCTTCGCCCAAGAGCGGGAGACGTTATTTGAAGATTCCACACACGAAAAAAAAAAGAGGTGACTAAGGGAGTTTTAGAGAATGGGCAGCAGCGTTTTCTATGAACTTTACCACCATACTGCACCCGCCTGCCGAGCATGGCGATTATGACATCCCCCTCTAAATTGGGGGAGGACTATATCCAGCAATGGATTTTTGGTGCTCCAGGATATACCGGTTTCCTCACAATGTTTTCCTTTTGTTAATGTTTTCGAGGGGACTGTGGCCACAGGCGAGCCTTCAGTCGTGCACAATCACCAGCAAAAGTGGATAAGAGAGTGGTATGGAAGTAGGTACTCACGGCGGGCGGCGGCTTTTGGGTGGTACCACTCACTACACAGTTCCGGGACGTCCCTGATGACACACTTTGACACCTTTACTGGTTTGAGAGCAGTGGTAAAGAAATATAACACCTGTCTAACTTACAACCCATACTTTGCGTACGTTATCTTTTGGCCACCATCTCTTACTTATACTAAACTTAATTCGGAAAGAAAGTGCAACAAACTCTAAAGTTCTCTGTTATAGATAAAATACAGTTTTCTGTAGGTAGAGTTTGCGTAGCTGCAATGGCTATGTTTATAGCTAAAATGAGTAATAACATAAACGTTTATATGATAAAACTTGAGTGTTTATGCTGAGATTAAAGATGGAACTGAATGTTTAGATTATCCTTCAGATGAATCCGTTATTATAATTTACAAGTACGCATGATATTCATGGAATTCAATTTGTTTTAAAGATGCAACTGATCGGAAACCAGATGTTTTTTTTATTCTTAAAAAAAGAAAGAAAGAATTTTTTTTTTCGCATTCGCTTTGTACATAGATAAACTGTATGCATGACTAGCTTTTGCCAGCGACTTCGCCCACGTGGAGGTCGGAAAATATCCCGCGGGAACGTACTACGGGGATAAAAAGTAGCCTATGTCCTTTCTCAGGCTCTAAACTATCTGTGTACCAAATTTCATTTAAATCGGTTCAGTAGTTTTAGCAGGAAAGTGAGACAGACAGACAGACAGACAGATAGACAGAGTTACTTTTGCATTTATAATATTAGTTTGGATTGCATTGCGAGCAGTGGTTGCGACTTACGAGGCAGTTCGTAGGGTCAAACCCAAGCAGGCACTTTACTTTGTGTAAATTATTTCATCACCACTGCTCTCAAAACGGTGAAGGAAAACTTCTTGATGAAGCCGGCATGTCCTACGACCTAAAATTAGAAGACCTGTGACATCTACCAATCCGCACTTATGGGCCCGTGTGGTAGATTGCGGCCCACTCACGGACAGGAGCCCTGTGTCCCAGCAGTGGGAAAACTATAGGCTGATTTTCATGATGATTAACTTCGGTGTTTCAATCTGAGTTCATCATCATTATTCTTCTGCCCTTAACCCAATTTATTTGGCGTTGGCACAAAATGTCTTTTTCTTCCAAACTTCGTTTTTGACTCATCTTTGAAAAGATATACTGAAACAAAAGGACAAAGGCTTCCGTGTAGAATTTGAAGTTGAAAACTTGTCAAGTGTATTTCTATATAATCAAAAAAAAAAAACAAAGTCATTTATTCAAATTAGGTTGATGATCAGCAGTTTCGAACGTCAAAATTACATAAGACTGTCCCCCAAAACGCCCACTTTTCACCACTTCCTCACTAGGATTTTTTTTAGCATAAAATAGTATTCCTCAAAATAATCTTACGTTTATCTGCAATTTGTTCAGTGTTAGGTTGTATTTAGGACAAAATACCGATTTAGGACCGTAGCGTAATATTACGTATTTACAGAATAATAATAATTAAAACCATCAATTTACTTATTTTACTTTTTTTTTTTTACAACCTACACACAGTTATCTGATCCCAAACTAGGCAGAGCCTGTACTATGGTAACCAGACAACTGATAAATATACTTATATATTTCTAAATACATACATATTATAGATAAATTACACCCAGACACAGAACAAATGATTGTGCTCATCACACAACATTTGTCCTGGGTGGGAATCGAACCCACGACCTCAGTCTTAGCAGTCAGGGTCACTAACCACTAGACTAACAGGTCAGTCAATACAACCTTCTAAGTTCACAAAACCCAATTAAATGACGATTTCATAAAACATCAACCAATATAGCTTTTATGAACTTGAAAATATATAAGTATTGCTGCATATTATAATAACCCTTAAGTCCAAAATACCGTTTGGTGCTGGAGGTAAAGAATAGCACCACCCCATTTCTGCCCTTGGGTGTCGTAAAAGGCGACTAAGAAACTTACTAGAGTATGGGCAGCAGCGTTCTCTATGCATTTTACCAGCATACTATGATCGCCAACCCGCCTGCCAACCGTGTCGATTATGGCAAATTTCCCCATTTCTTGAGGCAGTGGACTTCTTTCGGCTGAAAGATGAGATGAAGGTGATTGATGCCTATTGTCTATGCAAGAGTTTGACCAGTTCCCGACTTCGAGTTCTTAATTCAAAAACCGGTTAATTATTTTTCACCTTCACTCATTTGAATTGAGGATGCGCGCGCGTATTCCTCAATACTTATCGGTTTGCAGTGTTCTGTTTTCAAATTTTCGCGACGATCACATTTGAAGATTCCGGTTATTTATGAAAACCGATATTCCATAAGCACATACAACACTATTATTCCGGGCGTTAACGAATTTTCATCATACTCAAGTTTTATTTTTAGTTCTGCGTTCGTTTTCAACATAGTGCCATGTTTTGTGTGGTGTGCTGGACACGTACGCTTGTTGTGGCTAGTTTTTAGTTTAGTGTTTATATTGTGACCTGGTTTTTGAGCTGGAGACTTGAGAGATTTAGGTAAGTGAGTTCTATGTGAGTTTGGGTGAGTGTGTGGTGTTTTTGAAGGTATTGGAACGTGTTTGTGTGAAAATGTGAGGAAAAACTTTTGTTATTTCATTGTTTTAGTGTCGTATGTATGGTCGAAGTTTTTGTAATAAATATTTTCTACCTACCTAATCTATATAAATACGTAGAGCAGAACAGTAAAATTTACATGGACAAGGAGTGTACAAAGCTTATATTTTTAAAATAATTAATAACGTTCAAACTAGAAATTTATTTAAATTTCGAGTTTGAACGTTAATAATTATTTTAAATTTATTAGAATTTTAGTCGAATTTCGACCACTGGAAGACCACTAGTTATACAAAGCTTACCTATAATATTTTGTTTGTGACTTAGCTACTTATTTACAGAGATATGATTGACAATAAATAATAAAAATCCCAATATTTTTTGTTCTAAGATCTGAAATTAACTCTTTGAATTATTTCTTATTTCGGCCCGATCTTATTGATAATATTTTGGTTGGTTGCAACTTTATTTAGAACTCTTTACTTACGCTAACTAATTATTGCAAATACAAACGAAGCATTTAAATACTGAAGTGTGCCATTTCTGTTAAAAGGCATTTTTAGTGTACAAACGAATTTAAGTGTAAAATATAAGTGAAATGATATTTTTTTTCATAAAGTCTCTATTTATGCAAACCACCACAAATTACTAAGAAAAATACAGACACAAAAAAGAGCTGTCAAAACTATTTAACACCTATTACAATGGCACCATTGTTTCAAACAAGCGAGGCGGGAAAATTATTAAAAAACAATATGGCGCTTGTCACTAGCTGTCAAATTAACACGCTCGGATGACAAGCACCTGTCATTGACTGAGAAATGAAAGAAAATAGTGTATCTTTTTTTCAGCTGTTTTTTTATGGAAATTAATATTTTCTTAGAAAAATAAAAGAAGAGGTATTATTTATAACTTTGAAATTAGATTACAACTTTAACGAGACTTTGACGTAAGTTTTATTTTTTTATATTTAAAATAATTTTACAAACTTCTACAGTATTTAATCTTACATAGAGGTCTCCTTTTAAGTATACAAATACCTGTGCTAGGTGACCCCGCTCTTCTTAAACTAGAAACAATAATGTAGGAGTGTACATAAAATGAAATCGACTTATATCTAGGAAGGTGTGTGTGTGTGTGCGTGTGTGTGTGTGTGAGGGTGCGTGTATGTGTGTGAGAGAGAGTGAGTGAGTGTCGCTTTATATCATACTAGCTTCTGCCCGCGACTTCGTCCGCGTCAAATTTTTGCTCCCGTGACCCTTCCCGTCGCATCGAATTGCCTGCCAATTTTCGTCCATTTTTCCTTGCTGCTCCGCTCCTTTTGATTGTAGCCTGTTGCCAAAAATAATTTTTCAATTCGGACCAGTAGTTCCTGAGATTAGCGCGTTCAACCAAACAAACATACAAACTAACAACTCTTCAGCTTTATAACATTAGTATAGATTATCGTATATAATATCGCGTACTGGAAGACGGAGCGTTGGAAGGCCTCCCACAAGATGGACCGATGACCTGGTGAAGGCCGCAGGAATACGTTGGATGCGAGAAGCACAGAATAGGTCGAAGTGGCGGTGCTTGGGGGAGGCCTATGTCCAGCAGTGGACGTCTTTCGGCTGAAATGATGATGATGATGATAGATTATCGCATGGTGTTGAATAAAAGTGTTTCAATGTCGTCATAGCTCTTGCATTTTAGCCAGTCTGTTAACGATTTTTTACATTCGCGATATGTCATGGGGTAGATATTTACAAGTTTGTTTAATTTGTTGTAGATGGAAGCGGATTGTCTGGTAAACTATCTTTTCGCATATGAGGTTTTAACCGAGATTTCTGGTGCAACAAGATATTTACTTCTTTTTAGGGTTCCGCACCTCAAAAGGAAAAAGCGGAACCCTTATAGGATCACTTTGTTGTCCGTCCGTCCGTCCGTCCGTCCGTCCGTCCGTCCGTCTGTCAAGACCCTTTTTCTCAGGAACGCGTGGAGATATCAAGCTGAAATTTATATCAAATACTCAAATCTACTGTCCCTTGGAGCTGTGAAAAAATCAAACTTCTAAGCTAACGTAATCAAAAGATATAGCCGTTTATGCCGCAAATTTCCGCAAATTTTCGAAACTCGCAAGGGAATCAAAACCTAAAGGGTACTTCCAGTCGATCTAGAATTTTGAAATTTGGTACGAAGCAACGTCTTATAGCACAGATAAAGGAAAAATTGCGAAAACCGTAAATTTTTAGTTACATCATATAATAAACAGAACAAAACACTGACAGAAATAAAACCAAGCCAAGAAACAGAACAAAACTACGACTCGATTGTCGTGATGGGTGAACTTTTACTTATATACCTACAGGTTTGTACGGAACCCTCGGTGCGCGAGTCCGACTCGCACTTGGCCGGTTTTTTTCGTTAAGGCCAGAATCATAGCAAAGGGTTTTAGGTAATTTTAAAGCAGCATGTAGTACGTATAATTTCCTGACTGAGAGAAGACCGCTTAGTGAATATAGGCAAGAAGAGAATAATTTAAGTACACACGGCTACATATCAAGCTATACTTTTCCAGTTTTAGCTGACCTTGCATGGTATAGGCTTTTCGTACAGTGAGAAATCAGCTTATACTGGAAATGTAAAGCTTGATGTGTCGCCGTCTGTACAAAAAAGTGACATCCGAAGTTCTCAGGAACTTCGTACCGATTGTAATTCTTAATTTCAATCAAGTTGTAAGTTAATATGAAGCTTGCATAAAATTTACTTCTGAATCCATCTTAAAGATGCAAAAAAAAAAATAACAAGTTACACAGATGTCATTCTGAATTACGGACACCACTTACATAAAGTATTTTATCTCTTTATTTATATTGACACCTACGTCGACCCACCTCCCCATTTAACCTTCACTGTGCAAATCTCAGCCAAGGAAGCCTTCCCGACCTTGGCCTCCACGCCTGAAATCGAGGCCTCGTGTCCTCGCAACAAGGTCGCTCCCGGAGCCCAGACCTTGAGCAAGGCCACGGCCTTCTTCCGTGGCCTCGATCCAAGGGCAGTCCTTGAGGAAACCTTATCTTTTAAGGTCAATGAAAAGACCTAGTTTTATGGAGGACAGGGATGGATCGATTGTCCCTACGTCATCGGTGAACTTGACGGAAGGTCGCTGGTTTGTGACCTTGACCTTCTGTTCTCAGGGAAGTTGTGACGTATTTGTTTTGCGAATTTTATAGGAAGGTTTATTGTATCTCTTAAATGTTAAGAGCTTTTGGAGCATGATTCGGTAACTGACTTTAGGATTAGTGTGGTGGATTACCTACTTGGTGTAGTTACTACGATGGAATGTCTCTTGGTTAGCTATGTCTGAATTTTTTTAGAGCCTGCTTATGCTATTTATTTTTCTGGTTTATCTTATTGTGGGTTCAAGGACAGTTGTAGAATTTCCAATTTTTTTTGTCGCTCGATATGGGATTCCGTTCCCACAGGGTGCCAAAAGGACCCTATTACTAAGCCTCTGCTATTCGTGTGTTCGTCCATCTGCCTGTTAGCAAACTGTATCTCATGAACCGTAAGAGACCTTTGAAACACTTGAGACATTTAAAATTTTCACAGAGTGAGTATTTCTATTGCCGCTATAACAAATAATAATACAAATAAAATAAAGTTAAAAATTAAAGAGGTCTCCATACAATGCTTTTTGCCTTTTGGAACGGAACCCTTCATGTGCCAGTCCGACTCGCACTTGGCGGGTCTTTTTAACTGCTTGCTGTTACAATATCTACTAATAAAGAAATTCAAATTTTGTCTGATGAAAATAGTGTTACGGTCATAGCTTAATGTAAAATTTGAAAACATCGATGTAAACGGAATCTATGAGGTCGATAGATTTAGAATTAGTTTCAGAAGCCCATCGACAACTAGCGTAGGATGAATTGATTGATTGATTGATCCGGACCCATTCCGGATTATTGATGCAAAATCCTTCCAAACCACTTAGTATTTAATGGATGTATAATATCTACACACAATACATAGGTACAATGTATAAACACGATCATATCCGTTTCAGCCGGCCGGCCTGTACTGTAAAAATGTTACCATAAAGCTTACATAATCAGACTATACCGTTCCCACTGCTGGGACACAGCACAAGCTCCTTTCGGTGAGAGGAAGTGGGCCGTAATCCACCACGCGGGCCCAGTGCGGGTTGGTAGATGTCACATGTCTTCGAATTTTTGGTTCTAGTCCATGACGGTTTCTTCACGATGTTTTCCTTCACCGTTTTGAGAGCAGTGGTGATGAAATAATTTACACAAAGTAAAGCGCCTGCTTGGGTTCGAACTCACGACCTACTACTCGTAAGTCGCGGCCGTTACCACTCGGTCACCACCGCTCCACTCGAGCTCAAACGCGTAACTCTTTTTTTTCTGGGTGTGACATTATCCAATGACGTTCCTTGCTCTGAGAGGGCGTGTCGGACTTTTACTGACTAAAACCCACTTGTGTCTTTCAGTTGCCTGTGCCAGGGCCACGGTAACTGTTTCGAAGAAGTCCGCAACCCTGGCAGTAAATCGCCTGCCTGGGTTCGAATTCACAACCTACAACTAGCAAGTCGGGGCCCGATACCTCTGGGTCACTACTGTTCGTGTCGTGAAGCTTAGGTGGAGTGAACTTGAAGCAATCGTTTATTCTACCTGACGCAAGAGATTGAGGGCCTTGGCACATCTCCGCTGCAAAAATAATTATTGGAAACCTCTTTACGCATGCGTAGGTATATCGCTACGAAACAATATATGTCGCGATTTGAGTAGAGGAATCTTAAACTCAGTAGAACTTGAGCAAAAGGTCGTTGCTTTGGACTTAGTAAACACAGTATCTAGATCTACTTAGAACCTCTTAGATTAGTTTTTCCTTAAAATCAACATCCATTTTTAGAGAGAAAATAAGTTTGGTTTTTTAATTTGTCGATTGCCACATATTTATAATATATGTGCGAAAGAAATGAGGCACCGCAATAAAATAGTACACCTGCCGGCGTAGCATGACCAATTCTATATCTATTCTACCAAGAACAAAAAAAGTTCCTTGTGTATTTTAATTCTGTAAAAATGTTTCTATCTCATCAATAGTAAAGAGAAATAGTCATCATACTTGACATCGTACTGTTTTCGACTGAAAAATAGAAACATCTCTTTTCTTCAGTTTTACACAATTTTTCTACGATACAATCTATAATTTTATCTTCTCTTCCGTCGACAAATTCCGTTTCTATGGCGGTCATGCTACGCGTGCTGTGCTCTAAGTCCTTAGAGCAGAGGTGTAACTGAATTCTAAGCAGGTTAGCGAAATCACGCGAGAAACAGATAGAATTATAATCAAATCCTGTTTCGGTTATCGTACAACGGGCAAGTGATGGCGGAACTACTGCGGTTTCGCTGCTATGCTTTCGCAGCGGAGATGTGAAATCCGCCTTACTTGGTTTTAGAACAAGTTTCTGTGCGAGTCTCGCATTGGTAATGTCGTGGTAGCGGAATTAGAAAGTAATGAAAATCATCTTAAATAATTAGGTGTTTACATGATTCGACATTTACCTAATGAGTTTTGCGACAGATGGTTCTATCAATATCTTTGAAGAATACCCAAATACTAATTACCCACACCCACAGATTGCGCAGATTACTGAAATACGAAACATTTTAATGTTAAATTCCGAATACACCTGGGGCTTTGATGTGGGATTGATTTACTGAAATTCTTTAGAAAATTTATTGTTAACAAAGTGTCTCAGCCAATTATTTAAAATAATACCTACCTAAATTAAAAATAGTTGTAGATAATAATATCTACAATGTATAAGAATGTTCTTAGATTAAAACCCAATTAATTAATTTACCAACATTCCTTTAAGACACGTTTAGAATTTACAAAAAATATTCGCAAAAACAATTACATCTCGACAGCAACAGCTCAGAATAAGATTTCGGTTTAAAAATACCTACAGGAAAGTAAGATGGCTGCCATAAAAACCGTTAAAACAAACGCGTTCCGATTTATTGCTGACGTTTTTATTCGTTGTTCATGTAAACGGGCTTGTGGATTGAAACGCACGTGGTTGCTACTTTCACAAGAGTGCTGGTATTGGTATTTAAATATTTACTTCAGCTGTTAATTGTAAAGAAAAACATGCTTCACACCTATATTCCCCAGAGAGGTTAGGTAAAGTTAAGTCGATAATCAATACCTATGTACCGTGTGTAAAACACTTGCATTTTGCATCATCACCATAATTTCTGCCGAAAGACGTCCACTGTTGGACATAGGCCTCCCCAAATTTAGGGAGGCTTACCATAATCGCCAAGGTTGGCATATTACACAGATATAAGTTCCATGGAGAGGTGAGCCTATTGCAGAGGTGTATTGGATACTGGTGCAAGTTTCAAGCATTTTCTATATTTCAAACCTTATTCCAACTGACGTAAAGAGAGGTTCTTTATACAAAATTGACAACATGGATTTTGAAAAAAGTTCGAAATAAAAAAATGCATAGATAATTTTAACCAAAGACTTTGTTTTCCGTATGTACTTGCCAAATTCCTTTAAATATTTATCAGTGTTTTAACTTGTCTTACGCGCTGTCTTCGTCTGCTGAATTCACACTTTGCGTAGTAAATATTGAGGCCTAAACATTGACAGACATAATGTTCAATGTGACTGATCTTTTCCAGACCAGAATAACATTATATATAAACAACAAAAAAAAAACCCTAAATTCGTGCTTAATAGAATTTTTTTACCATTCCGTTTGCATCAGCCTTTAGCAGTCCACTGCTGGACATAGGCTTTTCTAATTGCACACCATTCAGCTCGATTCTCAACAACTCTCATCCAGCTGCTACCAGCCGCCCTGCGAAGATCGTCGCTCCACCTAGCCTGAGGGCGTCTTACCTTACGTTTGCCGATTCGCGGTCTCCACTCAAGAACACACGTACCCCAACGGTCATCGGCTCTATGGCTAATCTGGCCGGCAAATTGTCATTTCAGCTTGCTAAGTCTGTGAACTATGTCGATAATTTTGGTTTTCTGCCGAATCACCTCATTCCGGATTATATCCGTCAGTGATACTCCAAGCATAGCTCGTTCCATAGCTCGCTGAGCGACTTTGAATTTATGGACCAGCCGTATCGTGAGTGTCCGTTTCGGTTCCGTAGGTCTGGTTTCGTGATGGTGCAAAGGAGGAAGCACCGTTCGCGAACCAACAAGAACCGCTGCGGAAAAGCTACTGCGAAACCTGAAGTCAGCTTGCGCGCTGTTAAACCGAACACTGCGGTGTACATTTCCCGCCTACACTACACCACTAAGGCGAAAGACATTGTGGAGTACGTTCGCCAGAAAACGAAGTACATGCCGAGGGTACAGTTACTGGAGTCACACCGCAACGTCAACTTCAAGGCGTTTTTGGTGCGTGTACCGAATTGTTATCTGCCCGTCGTCATGGACGAAGACTTTTGGCCACAGGACGTGGTGTTCCGTCGCTTCCACGGACAAGTGCCACAGGACAGCTCACGGATAAGCTCACAAAGTGAAGTGCTACTAACATAGTTTAAGGTACTATTATTAACACAAATTTTGTATAATACTTATATATTATGTTAGTTTGTAACGTATATGTCTATGGGTCCTGAGAATGGGTAACCTGAGAATAAAATGTTTATTATTATTATAACAGGCAAGATACACTGGTTGAAAACTTTAGTCTTTTGGCTCTGCGGAGAACGCAACGAGCAAGCTCGACGAAGCTTCCTAAACACTGTTCTGCCCAGCTGAATTCTTCTGTTAGCCTAGTTCTCAAGGTTTTTTCTTACCAAATTCCGTTTGTATACTAGCAAAAATGTCTATGTACAAACTCACTAAGAATGTAGCTCTTACATTCGCCCAGATGTTTCAATTTCAAATGTTAACATTTTATCGCCAGACAGTTTGGCTACCACAATAATAGTTGTTTTTATTGCTGTTTGTTGTACCTACACTGATTCTTGAACTGACATAAATCAAGACAGGTATTCTCATTGATAGCATGGCATGTAAACATGTTCATTCAAATCATTTGGTTGTTAGCGGTTCTTTGGTTGTGATAAATTATAGGTACTAGCTGTGCGAGTTGACTGTAGGTTAAACTACGAAGATGGGTGACCATTCATTACTTATCAATACTCAATTATTTATCGAGAACCCTCTGTGCCTCGGAAAGTACGTTAAGCCGTTGGTCCCGGCTGTCATTTCTAGATTCGATAGTCGGACAGTAAGAAGCTCATAAGTCTTACAACCAGTCTACCCAAGGGGTATCGTATTGCCAAGTTTGGTCCGTGGGTGACCATCTTTACATACAAAGATCCCTCCGTGAATCAGAAATTACGTTCAGCCGTCGGTCCCGGCTGACATACGTGGATGGCTGACATATTGGCTGTCGTTACGGGTTGTCAGAAGCCCGAAAGTCTGACGAGTCATCCCCAAATTTACTGGGTAATATGTTACCCATTTATATTATTTATTATGTCTGATTCGATCGCGTAGGGAAAGTCCAAGTATGGCCCTCTCCTTCTATTCTCTCTCTTTGGGTAACTTCCAGCCTTTTTATAAGGCCCATTATGAGCGACCATGTTTCAGCACCATAATCTCATTTATAATTCACTAGCTTCTGCCCGCGATTTCGTCCGTGTCAAATTTTTGCTGCCCTGACCCTTCCTTTCGCATCGAGTTGCCTGCCAGTTTTCAACCATTTTTCATTTCTGCACCACTCCTTTTAATCGTAGCGTAGTGTTATATAGCCTTTCTTGATAAATAGGCTACCCAACACAAAGAGATTTTTTAAATTCGGACCAGTAGTTACTGAGATTACCGCGTTCAACCAAACAAACAAAAGAACTCTTCAGCTTTATAATATTAGTATAGATGTAACTGATTTGGGAATAATAAACATATTTTCATTTTCATATCCCTTTTAAAATAACAACAGTACCTTCGCAACTAAAGACATCGCGTTCCTACAAAACAATTAACTAATTTCGTCACCTATTCCGCTCAATTGCCTAGTATATAAGTAATGGCACATACATTGTCAGTCACAATGGTGGGCACGGCGCCAACAGCTGTCAGCGCCAATCATTCTGATGGGCTATACCGGTTGAGGACCGCTGTAGTGGATCGCGAGATCAAAAGGAGTTAGGTTCTCGTAGATTTTGATATATGATATGCATTTGTAGTATTCAGCAGTCATATGGCCGATGGAATACATGTTTTAATCCCCTATTTCACCCCTTTCATCACAGCACTTACTGGATCAGGTTAAAATTTTATAAAAATTTAATACTGACGAATAGACAACCATTGATCTGTGACCGGAGGTATAATCCATACGAATATTATAAAGCTGAAGAGTTTGTTTGGTTAAACACGGTAATCTCAGGAACTACTGGTGCGAATTGAAAAATTGTTTTTGTGTTGGGTAGCCTGTTTATTGAGGAAGGCTATAAGTTATATAACATTACGCTACAATCAAAACGGGCGAGCAGCAACGAAAAATGGTCGAAAACTGGCAGGCAATTTGATGCGACGGGAAGGGTCAGGGGAGCAAAAATTTGACGCGGAGGAAGTCGCGGGTAGTATTAATGATTTATATCGATAATTCATGCCTTTATTGCACTAGTTTGTTGATAGACTGACATTTTTGAAACACGATGTATTATAATGTTTAAGATGTAATAGGATTTCACTCTGAGGTAATAACAATTTTTGATACGCGGGCGGAGCTGCTGACAAAAGCTAGTACTTACTAAGCCAAAGTATTATTTTCAAAAATGATTGACATTTCTAAAACGTAAACCAAAAGAGAGGATCCAAGTAATTCGATCGCACGATGACTCCTGCGCTCGCTACAAATAACGATATCAAACAAAATTGTTGACTCAAATAAAATACGTCATTTATAAGAGAGAGTTGAACGCTCTGAGGCAACGAAGTTTTCATAAATATGCGTTTTTATGAATGAATGTTTCAAAATAAAAGTCGTATAATTGTATTTGTCGTTTCACGTGGTTTCCTCTACGAATATTTTGCTTGTCGAATGCATTGTTGATTTGTGATGTTGTTTTAATTTCTCTATGCGTCATTTCTTACCGCAAATAATATTTCTATGTTGTTGATAGGCAGTATCAAATCCTAATAAGGGGGAATAGCCAGGAAGTCCGCGAAATTAAAATGTTGTAACGTTTTTTTGAAATTTGCACATGCGTAACTAACGATGTGTAACTAACCTGGTCACGGAGGAAACTTTTTCGATTAATTTTCTTAACTTACTACCAGCTATTTTATCTAAATGGGCTCTTACAACCATCCCCAAAGATTTTGTTGCTACTTTTCGATTATTTTCACTAACAAAACTATACACACTACAAAAACACCACACTTGTCGGGGAAGTCGGGTTAGGTTGCGTGTTGATGGAAATATAAAAATAAAATAAAAATAAAATCTTTTTATTTCAGACACATTTGGCCCATACTGGTGTTAGTAGGCAGAAGACTTACAAACTATTTTTAAAATTTACAAACTATTTAAAAAAATTACAAACTATTTAAAAAATTTACAAACTATTTTAATAAAGTTAAAAAAATAAATAATTTAATTTAATTTAAAATTCAATTTAAAATTCAATTTAAAATTCAATTTAAAATTCAATTTAAAATTCAATTTAATTTAATGCAATTTAATTTTATTCAACTTAACTTTATTCAATTCAAAAAAATAAATTAAAAAAATATTAGTAATTAATTTAGGTATTTGCCTCCCACTGGGGCGCCGGGCACACGCACTTGTGCTTGAACCCAGTGCCCCAGAAGGGGGCTGTCCAGCTTGTGGCTGAGCACGCTCAGGATGGTGTTGGCGCTCCCACGCGTACGGAACATTAGCGATGCGATGCGGCGCCGCAGGACAGTGAATATGAAGGCTTGTGGCTAAGTAATAACAGATGCACGGGTTGATCGTTTAGGTAAAGCTACGCTTGCCGCGGTTGGTCCGTAGATTGGTGACCATCTTTACATACCAAGATCCTTCCGTGCCTCGGAAAGCACGTTAAGCCGTTGGTCACGGCTGTCTTTCGTAGATCTTAGACAGTCGTTACGGGTCGTCAGAAGCCCGAAAGTCTGACAACTAGTCTTACCTAAGGGTATCGTATTACCCAGTAACTGGGTTGTGGAGGTCAGATAGGCAGTCGTTCCATGTAAAATACTGGTACTAAGCTGCATCTGGTTATGCTGGAAGCAACATAATTGGGAAAAGGCTAGACGGATGATAATGTCAGGTTGCATGTTGGTGGCCCTGGCATATGGGCAACTGAAGGAACACGGTTGGCTTTTAGTCAGTAAAAGTCTGACACGCTCTCCCGCTCCGCCCAGAGCGAGTGAGGTCTTTTGAGGATTTCCCACACACAAAAAAAAAAAGTTGTGAAAGGGATTATTTTCAGAATTATTATTATTAAAGTGATCAATACAACCGTCTACGATATTCCCATTGAAAGAGTAGTCATTCAATGGAATATTACAAAACCATTATCATGTAAAATATAAATATAATATAGAATAGTAAACATAACACGCTGTTTGGCTATTTACTGAAAAATATATTGCACATAAAAACTTCTTTCTTTGAAGTGAATCAATAAATAATATTTTAACTGCAGTAAGTTCGTAAAATCATATCATTTGGGGCTAATAAATAACAATTTATAGATAGAACATCATAGTTGAGATGATTTATTAATACCTACAGTTGATTATACAGGATTTTTTTTTAACCAGTGCGCAAATTTTTTTTGGGTGTTCAGTATTAGTAATATAACACATTTCAACTATTTTTTCAATACCTACTTTAAAAAAAAATATCCGATCTTAAATCTGTAAACTGTGGACACCCTACATATTTCGTAATATGATATCGACAATAGGAATAGGTCAGTAACCACGCGCCGGCCTAGGTACTTCGAAGTTCTTAGAATTTTTACCGATCGAACAGCTGATAGGTACTTGTAGCTACGCTCTGTCGTTCACCTTTGCCGCCGCGCCGGCGCCGAGCGCAAGTTACCATAAAAACCAGTTTCAAAATAAACATCTTTCGTTAACGATAACTGATTTTTTTTGTACTAAGATATATCAAAATAAAAATTGCATGGTTATTATAAATCGTTTAAGTTTAATTTGTTAAAATTAGCGCACTGGTTAAACACTTATCTTGTACTGTAGGTGAATTTCACGGACTATAAGATGTCAAAAATTTGCTGTTGCATCTCTTTTCACGTGTTAGCACAAGCTTTTTTTTAAAAAAATCCAGCACCGTAATTATGTAACACACTATCAATCTCAATCTGAATCATTCGGAAAAACATTGCTGATTCATTGCTACATTTGTTCGAAATATTTGTCTGGTCTGCAGCGTAAATAACGCAATGAATATTGTCGAACTGTCAAATTAATAGCCATTCACTTTAATCACTCTGTTACTTACTAGAGAACGGGCAGAAACGTTCTCTATGCATTATACCACCATATTGAGATCGCCAACCCGCCTGCCAAGCGTGGCGATTATGGCAAAGCCCCCCAAATTGGGGGAGGCCTAAGTCCAGCAGGGGACGTCTTTCGGCCGAAATGATGATGATGATGACTCTGTTACCATCCCAGATGATAAAATTTTACTTTTTGTCCACGAAATGACCTATATCAGCCCCCGACCTTAATGCTAATTTAATTTAATTTAAGACGTTTATTTCAGACACTGTCCATATTGTTGTTAGTAACACAAAAACCTTATAAATCTATTGTTAGTACATACAAAGAAAATCAAAACGTGGGATCGCAAAGGAGTGCCAGTTTTATGGCAAGCCCTGGACGCGACCACCCACAGTGTGTAGTCGCATCCAGTGCTGCCACATATGCGAGTCCCAGCGTCCGACGAACACACTCAGAACGCTATTCGAGCTGTCACGCATGCGCTTCATGAGAGAAGCGCTTCGCTTTCGCATGATGGCATGAAAGCCATCCACGCCTCGCAACGCAAACATTGCTGAAGCGCTGCAGTGGCGAGGCAGCCCGAACAGCACCCTGAACGCGTTATTATACTGGACTCGCAGAGCGCTGTATGTACGCTGCGTGTACTTGGTCCACAGGCTGCAGGTGTAATAAGATTGACAAAATGCCTTAAATAAGGTCACTTTGACTTGCTCGTTACACCGTGCGAACCTGCGGGCCAGCATGTTACAGCGTACAGACAGCGCCCTGCGCTCCCGCTCCAAATCAGCGTTGTCGCATAAATCTTCTGAGACCCAGTGACCCAGATATTTAAAGTGAGACACTCTGTTTAAGCTGGCACCGCACAGATACAAGGGAGGTACATTAGCGAAGGATTTATTACCGGCCTTAAACACCATCACTTCACTCTTCTTCACATTATATCTGAGTCCGTGGGTCCGCGCATAGTTTTCACAAATGTCTAGCAATCTGCGCATGGCACTGATCGACGGGCTCAGCAGAACCATGTCGTCCGCGTAGCTGATATTATTAACACACTGACCGCCTATATGGCACCCTATGCTTGTTCTGCTGAGCTCACCGACCAGCTCGTTCATGTATAAGTTAAAGAGACGAGGAGAGGTTAACCCCCCCTGCCTCACCCCGCACTCCAACCCATACACGTCCGAGTGTGAGCCTGCCCACCGCACAACATTCGTTTGACTTGTGTACCAATATCTCAACATTGCAACAACATCACGTGGCACATTTGTTTAATGCATTCGTCATGGCTTAGAAGAAACAAAAGGAGACGTAGACGGAAGGAGGCTATCCTCTAACCTTATAAGTAAACTCTTTGTCATCTTATAATGCCTACTAGTGGCCAAAAGTCCTAGCGATCCACAAAAATCTTACAGATCTATAACCTCATTCACTGAAAGACATAGGCTTTTCTCAAGTTGCATAACAACGTCGCCAATCGAGGTATTCTGCTGGATCTGGTTTGACTGGAATCTTATTTATTTACTAGCTTTTGCCCGCGACTTCGTCCGCGTCAAATTTTTGCTCCCCTGACTCTTCCCGTCGCATCGAATTGCCTGCAAATTTTCGTATATTTTTCGTTGCTGCTCCACTCTTTTTGATCGCAGCGTGATGTTATATAACCTATAAAAATAGGCTACTCAACACAAAACGAATTCTTCAATTCGGACCAGTAGTTCCTGAGATTAGCGCGTTCAACCAAACAAACAAACATACAAACAAACAAATTCTTCAGCTTTATAATATTAGTATAGATAGTTAACAATCTGCACCCTAATTGTGAAACGCACTATTTATCAGAATCTGAATGGGATTGAAGATTATTTCTAAACCATTGCGTCATTTGTTCGAATAAATTGTCGGCTCAGCAACGTAAATAACGCAATGAATGTTGTTTAACTATCAATATTAAACCAATTCCTACTGATAAAAAGTTACGCAATTACCCCTCTGTATTTCCAAGATGAAAAGTACTTCATGTCCTAATCTAGGTCAAGGTCTATGTATGTGCCAATGTCTTCGAAAACCATTGAGCTGTTTTAATGTAAAAGCGTCCTGCCAGGGTAGCGAATTTGTTAGAACCAGTTACCGTGGCCCTGGCACAGGCTTCTGAAGGATCACCGGTGATTTTGTAGGCAGTAAAAGTCTGCCACTCCGCCCAGAGCGGGAGAAGTCATTTGACAAATTCCCACCCAGAAAAAAAAGCGCAACAAACAAACTTACTTTCGCATTTATAATATTAGTTAGGATTGAAACGGGACAATACAAACACTGAAAC
Source organism: Aporophyla nigra (assembly GCA_947507805.1). Classification (NCBI taxonomy): domain Eukaryota; kingdom Metazoa; phylum Arthropoda; class Insecta; order Lepidoptera; family Noctuidae; genus Aporophyla; species Aporophyla nigra. The sequence goes on along the minus strand of OX382316.1, from coordinate 13,384,189 downwards.
ATACAAAAGATAGGTATCTTAATAAGCTTTTAATCATCAGCAGCCTATAAATGTTCCCACTGCTGGGACACAGGCCTCCTCTCGGTGAGAGGGGGTGGGCCATATTCCACCACGCGGGCCCAGTGCGGGTTGGTAGATGTCACATGTCTTCGAATTTTTAGTTCAAAGATGCCGGTTTCCTCACGATGTTTTCCTTCACCGTTATGAGAGCAGTGGTGATGAAATATTTTACACAAAGTACCTATAGCATCTAGTTGGGTTCGAACTTACGACCTACTACTCGTAAGTCGCGGCTGTTACCACTGGGCCACTACTGATAATAACCATTACAGGCTTTTAATATTAATAAGCTTCCAATTTTACCAAATACAGCTGTATACCGATATTTTACATGTAGCCAGTCGCTCAATTCCACAAATAACAACCCAGTTACTAGGTAAAACGATACCACTGTGTTGTGTTCTGTTTGTAAGATTTTCAGGTTTCTGACCAAAGTTACATCACAACGCCAACACATTTTGCTGTCCTTGACAAGAATGACAGCATTCCTGTAGTATTCCTACAGGAATGCACACAAGGTCCGGTTAGCTTCAATAAAACCTAATATTAGCAGATCACAGGATTTGGTAGACCACTGCATTGCACACAATGCCTCGTTAAATCCGGGAATTGGTGTAAACATGCTATTATTATAAATGATGGGTCATATTAATAGTGGGCTATATTATTAGGTACCAGCGCGGAATGTTACGTTATTTATCGATTTAGGAATTAATACATGCATTCATTCTTGGGGCAAAAATTAGGCCAGCCGCTCTTTTTGCTAATATATCTTCTGTATTTTGGGTGCAATTTTATTTATTTAAACTCAAACCCAAGAGTTTTTTTTGCGTTCAATCGCAAAAAGAGCGGCTGGTCTAATTTCTGCACTGAGAATTAATGCATGTATAATATCTAATATATCTTAGGACAACCAACACAACGTTATCTGATCCCAAACTAGGCAGAGCCTGTACTATGGTAACCAGACAACTGATAAACATACTTATATATTTCTAAATATATACATATTATAGATAAATTACACCCAGACACAGAACAAATGATGGTGCTCATCACACAAAGATTTGTCCTGGGTGGGAATCGAACCCACGACCTCAGTCTTAGCAGTCAGGGTCACTAACCACTAGACTAAAAGGCCAGTCAAAGTCAGTATTGATTTTTTTTGGGGTTTTTTTTTTGCGTTTGAAGCATGACATTGGTAGATTGTGTGAGTGCTCATTAGCACTAATTAATGTTTCACTTAGTGCAGTGGTGGCCCAGTGGTATCAGCCCCGACTTACGAATCGTAGGTCGTCGGTTCGAACCCAGGCAGGCGCTTTACTATGTGTAAATAATTTCATCACCACTGCTCTCAAAACGGTGAAGGAAAACATCGTAAGGAAACGGGGCATATCCTAGAACGAACTAAAAATTCGAAGAAATGTCTACCAATCTGCACGGGGCCCGCGTGGTAGATTACGGCCCATTTCCTCTCACCGAGAGGAGACCTGTGTCCTAGCAGTGGGAATCGTATAGGCTGATTATGTTAAGTGTTTAACTTTTCTGACACTGCTTGCGTCAGACTCACGGCTCGTTTCTCCTGACTTGAGCCTTCCCGTTTAAGGGTTAAAATTCCTGCCAGGGTCGCGAGAATTGTTCGAAAGAGATACCGTGATCCTGGCACATGGGCAACTGAACGAACACGGGTGGGTTTTAGTCAGTAAAAGTCTGACGTGCATTTCCGCTCCACCCTAGAGCGGGAGACGTTATTTGATGACGTCCCACCCAGAAAAAAAAGGGTTGAGCTTCCCAATGTAATGTGACTCCTGCATTATGTAATTATAGCTTCTGCCTGCGACTTCCTCCGCGTCAAATTTTTGCTCCCCAGACCCTTTTTTTTTTAACCGACTTCAAAAAGGAGGAGGTTCTCAATTCGGATGTTTATATTTTTTTATTTTTTTTTATGTATGTTCGGCCATAACTCCGTCATATATAGACGGATTCGCGAAATTCTTTTTTTGTTTGAAAGGAGTTTATTCCGAAATGGTCCCATATAAATTTCATATAGATCTGATGATGAGTTCCAGAGATAGACACCGGAACTCTTTAAAAAATGACAGCAAATCAACCGCGATTTCTGCTATCGCATAAATCGACACCTCCTACGTAGAGTATCGTAATCAACAAATTTCGATTTTTTACTTATCTTTATTTTCATACTTCTAAATATGCATATTTAGAAGTATAAAAATAAAGAAAAGTAAAAAATCGAAATTAGAAGTATGAAAATAAAGATAAGTAAAAAATCGAAATTATTAGCCTACCTTGGTGAGAATTCAAGTAGTTTGCTAAAACAAGATAATTATTCACATGATTTTTGAGGTCACTTCCATTTTCGATGATGACGCGTATAATGCTTTCGTTCCGTTCCACCAGAAAAACGTAATATAAATTGGAAATTGTGTAATAAATATTTGTATTATATTATTATAAAGCTGAAGAGTTTGTTTGTTTGTTTGAATGCGCTAATCTCAGGAAATACTGGTTCGAATTCAAAAAATATTTTAGCATAGGACCCTTAGGAGCCGCCCAAAAAATTAAAAAAATCACGAATACGAAGAACTCGTTCGCACGGACACGCGAATCGATGCGACGGGATTGATCGGGGGCGCAAGAAATTTGACGTGGACGAACTCGCGGGCAGAAGTTAGTGGTTCAAGATAAGACTCTTGCAGACAGGCGCGATGTGACTTTTGTAGAACAATTTCCGTGACGTTTTCATAGAAATTGTTCTGCGAGATTCGCGTCGCAATTTCGCGGTGCGATTGTTTGAAGGAGCTTTCCCGTATATTAGCGCAAATACAGCAAGTGAAGTGCCAGCTTTATACTTAATGCCAACTTAATACATACAGTGATCGGATATTCGGATGCATAACTTACCTAATGTTCTTATCTACTACTAGCTTTTGCCCGCGGCTTCGCCCGCGTGGATGTCGGAAACGCCGGTATTTTTCTAAAATAAAAGTAGCCTAAGTTACTCCTTATTACATAAGCTACCTGCCAATAAAAGTCCCGTCAAAATCATACAAACTTTCATCCCCTATATTGTTATTTTACCCCCTTAAGGGTAAAAATTTAACAAACTTTTCATCATTCTAGTTTTAAAAATGACAATACTTCCCTACAACCTTTCATCCTCCCCTTCAACCCCTTAAAAACCCATTTCCGCAATAAAAAGTAGCCTATGTCCTTTCTCAGGCTCTAAACTATCTGTGTACGAAATTCATTTAAATCGTTTCAGTAGTTTTAGCAGGAAAGCGAGACAGACAGACAGACAGAGTTACTTTTGCATTTATAATATTAGTGTGGAATTAGTGTCGATTAGTGTGGATTTAGATGTGAAAGCACGGAAGCGGCTTCTTATTTTTACACGCTTTATATTAGCTTCACTTGTATGTTTGTATATTTGTATGTTTGTATATTTGTATGTTTGTTTGTAACCGACTCCTTATAGTGCGATTTTGACCCACTTTAAACGACCAGATTTCATTTAAACTTTGCACACCTGTCAAGGACTGATGACAATGCAATAATTTCATAAATTTGTGCCATTATCCTTGCCAGGGTTACCAGGACAGCAAAAAAACTGTCACAAACTACGCTGACATACGTCTCAAAATTCGAAATACCCTAAAAAATAGAAAATAAATAATAGTTTAAAAAAACTAAAAAACACGCTTCCATGGAAAACCAAACTAAAAAGTACAAAATAATGGAAAAAAAGCGTGGGGTGCCTGATATCAATAAAAAAATACCTTAAAAGCACCCCACGCTTTTTTTCCATTATTTTGTACTTTTTAGTTTGGTTTTCCATGGAAGCGTGTTTTTTAGTTTTTTTAAACTATTATTTATTTTATTAAAGCCGGGTCTCTTGGATCATATTTATTTAAAATTAATGTTTAACCCCAGATGCAAATAAATATGTGTGTAGGGTGGAATGTGTTAAAACAACACACAAAACACGGTAAAAACGCGCATTCCATATTAGCCAACATTTCAACTATAGGTGAATATGCATCTGAATATCCGATCTCTTTACATAATACATATTTAAATGTCACAATTTTAAATTCGGTCATAATGGTAACAGATGAAACTCACTTTGTACACGTCCAATTCTACGTTGGTATTTCCGTCTGCAGAATCAGTGTTTTCTCAGTCATTCACATTATTTACAATGTAACTCGCCAGACTTTTCAGACCGGCTGTAAAAACAATGACCAGCCGACGCTCTATTTATTTTAATAAGAAAATATTTTAATAAAACGTTGCGATATCTGTAATTATTATGTTTGTCTGGTGCCACGCAAGAATTGCATTTTAAAGATATCTTTTTATCTATTGAGCATTAAACGATGTTTTTTTCCTACATAAATATGTAGGTACATTTATATCTTTGAACAGCTGGGCGAGGTGGAAATCGGGAGAAAGCAAAAGGGTATGATTACCTAAATGAAGTGTAGACATATCATCAATTTTCATAGGTACTAATCATTTTATTTCAAACTATTCTACGAAATGAGCGCAAACTTTGTTACTAGCGCTATCTCTTGCTGAATAGCAGAACTACTTGCCCCCGCTCACGATCGATGTTAACAGCGCCATCTGTTTCTGCAGCTCGAAACTACCAAGAACTTTGACTTTCAAATTTCACCCGCGAAAGCCGACGCAAGCGCAAGTGGCGCGTTTATTTTTGCATCCATCCAACGTGAACTTGGGGCTGTACAAAAATAGTTCCGAGTTTGACATATGGTGGAAACATGTAGTTTTTATTTTGAATATCGCCTCGCGAATTTAATTTTATGTATTATAAACCCGTGCTCCTTTAGATGACAGTAAAAATGGATTCAGGGTAAATATTCTGACCGGCTTTTCCTGCATGAATGCTATCAGATTTATAAAAGGCGTTGGTCCCGAATGTTTTGATTCGTCATAACCTCACACTGTGTGTTTTTCTTGCGTTTTTCGCTCATTTAATGGGGATCTGTTTTATATTTAGAGTTTTACAAGTTTATATTGTACTTTCGCTTCAGATATAAATTCAGATGCATAGGTTTTGGATGAATGGAATGGCAAGCATGAATGAAATTTTGATCGATGATTTTATGCTTAATTTTTATTTAAACAGTTATCCTACTATTTAAATACGTTCTGCCATTTAGAATGCTACATAATATACAGTATAAGGTCAAGTTTATTTTGCCTTGGTTCACTGGTCTCATTAGGACAAGGTCGGTAGGCACTTGTTAACTGAAATCTGCAAAGAAGTTGTATTTTTATAACCACCTCGAAAATAACTCTAATACCTATATGCTTACCCTCACAACACGGTCGTTTCGCTATCAATTCATATAAAAATATTTTTATAGTAGATGTATATTTAATAAAATTCTTTCGCTTTTTATTTTTGTATGTCCAACAAACACTGAATATTCCTAGACGTTAAGAAGGTGTAGCCCGCAGGAGGCATCCACAGTCCACATCATTATTTTATAAGCCCTTATCAATTATCACTACAATACATGGGAAGGAATTCTATACTGAGGATCCTCATAATAGGGACACAACCCCAAAAAGTAAGGCCTCATCTAAACCAGATTGTGAGCCCTTGACCCTTTTTGCTGTTCCCTTCCTAAACCCTCTTCCAACATACTAATGAAACCTCTTTTCTCCTTTCCAGAGGCAGCACCAGTAGGCTGGGTGAGCAGCGCGACCCACACTGGTACATCGACTCGGCGTACGCGTCATCCCTCAAAGTCTCTCTACGTTTACCCACCAGACAGTTCTTGGAAGGTTAGTACTGCTTTTGACGTATATTGTCTCTGACCTAGAATACTCAACGGCCCCTTTGTTTAAATGCACTTACCTACACGAATACATGAGGAAATATGCGACTAAGAAGTGCCTAGAAATTAAGGTAAAAGTACATTCAAATTTTCTTACCAATTTTGGCTGTATGTTGAACAAAAGATAATTCTCGATTATTCCGAACCTGACCCGAAATTTTAACTCGGTCGCGGGTTAGGTTAGGATCACAAAAACCCGCGACTGGGTTAGGATTTCGGGTCAGGTTCGGAATAATCGATAGTTCTCGAACGTAACAAATGGCTCTACTAAATGAACTAGGAGTTGTTTTGATGATCTTAATGATTAAAATTCTGCATCTTATTTCTTACGGTCGTGAATCATATTTTAATTAAAAAATACAAACTGACATTGTCCTGCAACTTGCAAAAACGGAAGATACTTTGAATTTTGCGTGCTTCCTTGTTTGAGTATTCAGGGTAGGTAGTAAAATTATGATTGAATATTTTACAAAAACATACTTTGTTATTTAATTAACACTTAATTCTGTGAGCACTGTTGAAAATATTTATCTCACGTGCACCCTGCACGCTCTTACATTTGGAACGTAGGTACATACTTCTACAAGTCGCAAGTCATTTCAAACCTTCATAACTTTTTAGCTATGTTATGAGATAGGCTGATAAAGCTTATGTGAGTCCAAAAATTGCAGTCGTTAGTCAAACCAACTACTGTCCAAAGCGACACTGAACTTGCCTACCACTGCGCCATAGTGGATATGTGAAAAATGGAAATTACAGTGACACTACATTTTCAGACTTCTACCATCCGTGGTTTCGTCAAAGTGATATCAGAAGATACATATTTGGTATGCTAATTGTTGATATGTAATTGTTGGAATCAAAGATTACTAAATGATATTGAATGCATTTTCTGTCGCGTGTTGAGTTTCTTTTGTGCCTTTTTAAGCCTTATTTTAATGTTGATTTGTGTAATGCACATAAACGATACAACGATATCTGTGTTTGTCCGATTTATTTGTGTCTGTCCTTTGAATGTGTGGTTTATTTTGATAAAAAATTAATGTTGACAAAATAATGCGCAGTACTGAATCTATAGTTCGTGATTAAAAATGTGCTTTGTGCTAAGCGCCATCTGTTGAAGTTATCTGGAACTGAATGGGATGGCGTCGTGAAGCTTCACAATTTACTAGTTCAACCATTCCACGCTAGATGGCGTTGTTACAAAAATATTGAATTTATTATTTTAGCACAACTTTTAAAAATATGCTTTTCGTGTAAGTTTAGAATGCACTATATTATTTTATTCTAATACGTTTACATTATTATTTTACAACTTTTATGTTTTCTGTATAGTCTTACTTCAACAAAATAACCAAGTATACTTGAAAGAAGAATTTCTAGATATACCTAGCTAGTTATTTTGTTTTATTATGAAATCGTAAATAAATATATATAATAATAATAATAAATAGTAAAATGGCTCAACTCAAATCTGCTTACTCTCAACCTTACGAAGACTTCCTACGTCCCTTTCTCTATTCGCTCTAACACCGCACCAGATCACACTTTTTCGATAACAGCTCACACTTGCCCACAGCAGTCTCCGTCGTGCCTATGTCCAGCACTGACTAGAACTGATACTGTTAAATATCTTGGCGTACAAATAGACGCAGGGTTACGATGGGATAAACATCTCAACGCCCTCGCCTCTAGAACTATGAGATTGATACATATTTTTAAATCGCTTAGAGAGTCGGCAACCCTAGATACACTGCGAATGGTCTTTTTTGCACTGTGTCAATCTGTTATTGGGTATTGCATTACTGTATGGGGTGGCGCAACTAAGACAAGTCTAATCAGAGTCGAAAGAGCACAGAGAGCTATACTGAAAGTGATGCTACGAAAACCATATCGTTATCCTACAAAGAAACTTTATTCACAACGCAAGGTTCTAACAGTACGGCAGCTCTTTGTCCTACAATCTGTCCTTAGAAGACACGCTAGTGTCCTCCCATCTGATCCCAAAAAGCGAAAAAATATTCCCCCAGGCACTCAGCACAAAACTTCTTTTGCCAGACACCAATACTATACATCATCCACACACTTATACAAAAAAACTCATAAAGCATTAAACATACTTGACCTAAATAGATATAATCTAAAGTCTAAGGTGACAGAATGGCTACTTCAACAGGATTACCCACAAACGGAATCACTACTTACATACATCGCATAATAATAATAACATTAATATATCAGTTTATACTCACAAAGGAACCTCACCCAATTTCACAACTTACACTAACACAAGCACACATACACCCACACACCCACACACACTTATCCTCACCCCCACATACACCCACACCAACGCGCAAATGGACGCCATAAAAAAAAAAAAAAAAAAAAAAAAAAAAAAAAAAAAAAAAAAAAAAATTACTACTCTTCCTTACTTTACTTTAATTATAAACTAAGCAAATTTTTACAATCACTTGGTAGATCGACACAACCCACGAGTTGTATAAATCTTTCTCTATCAACCCTATAGCCGAACACTGTCTCTTAAGATACAGGTAACCCTAGTTTAAGAGGCAGGGCTCACCAATTGTCTACAGATTTCTACAGCATAGGAAATTCAATTTGTATTTACTTCCTACCACTAGTTGTAAACCATTTTGTGAAACTAATAATTTAAGTCTGTAATCTCTTTTTGGAAATAAATAAATTATTATTATTTCCTTTATTTCATTTAAATACATATTAATTACATTTTTAAATATTAAAATATAAAAAAGATATAAGAAAACATTTAAAAATATAAAAAATAGTAGCCCACCGGTATCGGGAACAGGGTCCAAGCTACCGGTGGTCAGGGCTGCTGAGAGAGGAACCTCCTAACAATACGCGCCGTGTCCAGAATTACTGCTTTCTGGATCAGGCCCTTGATCCAGCTGCCTAACGAGAGCCTCCTGAGATGTTGATCGAGGCTCTTGGCTATTATGCCATTGGCCGTAACGACTATCGGCACAATGACTGCCGTATCCACATCCCACATGTCGACAACCTCGCGAGCCAAGTCAAGATACTTCATCTGCTTATCTTTTTCAGCTTTCACGAGGTTCTCGTCATGCGGGACTGCTATATCAACAATCATTGTGCGACGCTCTAATCGATCTATCACCACTATATCCGGCTTATTGGCAACAATAGTCCTATCAGTGATGATAGATCGATCCCAATACAACGTGATATTGCCATTTTCAAGAACTGGGTCGGGCACATACCTATAATATGGTACTTCTGATTCCACAAGGCCGTATTTCAGAGCAAGTTGCTGGTGGATAATCCTGGCTACAAGGTTGTGTCTATGCAAGTAGTCTCCGTTAGCCAAACAAGAACAGCCAGAAATAATGTGTCGGATTGATTCACCCGGACGGTGGCATGCCCGACAGATGTCAACCGTGCCATCCTTCACAATATATTTCCTGTAGTTATTTGTCATCATAACTTCGTCCATAATCGCAAAGACAAAACCTTCGGTTTCTCCAAATAGGTCTCCGAAACGTAACCAGGATACGGACGCTAAGAGGTCTACATCGGATCCATGTAGGACCCGGTAAAAGCGCCCGTGAAGCTCCTTGCTTTTCCATACCTCCATGCGGTCATTAGTATCTAATACTTTAGGTTTGCGCCAGTTCTCGATAGCCAAGGAGAGCGGGGTGAGGCTCTTGTCCACTGAGACCACATCTCGGTGCATCCCCACGTCGGCTTCTAGGAAGTATTCCCTGAGACTGCATACCTCACGGTTGTGCAGGGTCTTAGCATTCAAAAAACCTCGACCTCCGCACTTCCGCGGGATATACAGTCTCATCACCGATGACCGTGGGTGATGCATTCGATTTGCGGTCAGCAGTGTGCGGACCCGTCTATCCAGGGCGTCAAGTTCCGTCTGAGTCCATTTGAGTATGCCGAAAGAGTACATCAAAACCGGCATGACCCAACCGTTGAAGGCGCGCACCTTGTTTCCGCCTGATAAAAGACTTTTTAATACTTTATTCAGGCGGCCAAAGAAGCGCTCCCTCAACGATTGTTTCATGTCAGCAGTGTTGATGCCTAACGCTTCCGACATACCCAAATACTTGTATGTGTCGATTGGGGAAAGGGATCTTAGGTGTATGGAATCCGAGAGTTGGGTTCCCACGGATTCCACAATCTCCCCTCGCTTTACATGCATGACCGCACATTTGTCCACACCAAATTCCATCCTGATGGCGCTACTGAAGGTTTCAGTTACTTTCAGTAGCTCCATCAGTTGCAAATTATTGGGGGCAAAGAGTTTTAGGTCATCCATGTAGAGGAGGTGAGATATAACCTGACCACCTCTCCTCAATCGATAACCTATACCTGAATCCTCCAGCAGTGTGCTAAGAGGATTCATGGCTAGGCAGAACCAAAGTGGACTCAAACTATCGCCCTGGAATATACCTCGCTCAATCCTTATCGGTTCGCTATTCCTCTGGATATTTCGACATCCTGGATAGCGAAGGACTGTCCTCCATTGCCCCATGAAAAAAAAAATGTTCAGTTCTGAAATGCGTTTCTTTACACATGCACTTTTCTTAAATGTAAATTTAATTAACTTTTTTTAAACCCACGAGAACAGTGCTGACAAAATTAAATACACGAAGTAAAGTGCCTGCTTGGGTTCGAACTCATCACATGTAACTCGTAAGTTGAGGCCGAAACCACTGAGCCACCACTGCTTAACATAAATTTACTTGAGGTGAAAATCCGTATGTTAGCCGTTAAGGCACTAAATAAATGTGTGCTGTAATCGTACACCAACAAAGTGTACGATTACAGCACACAGTACCGTACCCTGACCCCCTTTTTAGGGTTCCGTTGCCAAATGGCAAAAAACGGAACCCTTATAGATTCGCCATGTCTGTCTGTCTGTCTGTCTGTCTGTCCGAGTATGTCACAGCCACTTTTCTCCGAAACTATAAGAGCTGTGCTATTGAAACTTGGTAAGTGGATGTATTCAGTGAACCGCATTAAGATTTTCACACAAAAATAGAAAAAAAGCAATAATATTTGGGGTTCCCCATACATAGAATTGAAACTCAAATTTTTTTTTTCATCAAACCCATACGTGTGGGGTATCTATGGATAGGTCTTCAAAAATGATATTGAGGTTTCTAATATCATTTTTTTTTTAAACAATAATATTTGGGGTTCCCCATACATAGAACTGAAACACAAAAAATAAATTTAATCAAACCCTTACGTGTGGGGTATCTATGGATAGGTGTTTAAAAATGAAATTGAGGTTTCTATTATCATTTTTTTCTAAACTGAATAGTTTGCGCGAGAGACACTTCCAAAGTGGTAAAATGAGTAGTTGTGATCCGCGGATTCTGGTGCAAGCGCCAGAGCCCGCGCTTGCGCCAGATCCCGTGAATCTGTTGCACCCATCGTAAAAAAAAAAAAAAAAGGTTTTGGCGTGCTCTGATCTCAAATCTGCGGTCCATTTTAGCGTAGGATGCGTGGTTCTGGAGTTATGCAAATCAATTAACTGTTATCTCATTGATTTCCGGTGGTCCTGCACCCTCATTAGCATTCCATTGTTCGCCTAATCCTTTTATCTATTATACTTCGAACACCTCATTACGTTGCGCCAGAACCCGCGAATCTGTTGCCCTACGGTTGATTTGGCGTTCTTATCTATTACTCATTGTATGTCTGCTTTTCTATGTCATCAATAAAACACATTCATTTTTATTTCAATATTTTATTACTTTTTTCTACAAAATATGAGCGGAAGATCTCATCCACAAAAATATCATTGTACAGTGTGTTCCCTGTAAATATGTTCGTAAAACTATGCATTGAACATCCCTGAAACTTAAATAGCAAATACATTAAGCAATATTCACCACAAACTGAAGTCCAATCATTCTGAATCCTATCAACATTCCAGTCCCATCTCTTACAATTCCTTTTCAAAAACTGGAGATGATATCGCTCAGGTGTTCGTCCATATGAATCAAAATATTGACCGATACCATTCGTATCGATATGTACAGCTATCCAGTGTGAACCTGGTTTATCATCCGCATCCAAATTGCATATTATATACGTTGGTACATGTGTATACATAGGTAGTCTATTAGCAGCATAAACATTATTTTCTAGACTGGGATGAATCTTTTTCATATGTTTTTGTAATTCTAGTGTATCCATGATATTACTGTTATTAGCAGATTATTACAGTACCAATCTATTCAATGGTTGTCATAGGAATGTTCAATTATAGTGATTTGTAAATATTAAATCGCATTCTTTGTGGGAGTCACAAAGCAGGTTGATGCCTGTTGCGAAGGAACGTGAGATAAGTTTGTTGACTCATAGAGTTACAATCAGTTTCGTTGTACTTAGTAATTTGCTTTAGATAAGAATGGTGCTATATAAGATCGAACAGTTGCAGTCATGCAGTCAGTCTATGGTCGTTTGACCACAGTGGATTGTATACGTCTACCAATACTACGTTTGTGTTACTTCAACGCATCAATGGCCATGGAGGTAAGTGTTTATTCTATTGACAAACTTACTTGTATTTCTGTTGTTGTTTCCTAACGTGTGTGATTAAGTGTAAACAAATTGATATTAACGTGATAACTCTGTTGTTGCAGAGATCATTCAGCTTCGCAGACGATAATGAAAACACCTATAAACAGTATTACTACTCGCCACTCTCTCCTCAACACGAAGAAGAGAGTGATGACATTGTCGTTAATAACACAGACGATGGTGGAAAAAGGAAATCGCAACCGATTGATCAATTTTTTGAAGTGGTACCAAAAATAAAAAGGAAGAAGCTGCTATCCTCGACTGTGACACGAGCTGCTAGAGATGGCGTATCATACATCTCTACAAATTCTGACGACGGAGACCAAGCGACGCATCTCATAAAAATTGAAATGTATGATATGAAGAAACTATCCAAGATTCCAACTAGTGATCACTGGAAGCACGCTACCACGAGGATTAAATATTACGTAAAGAATAATAAGGATAGCATCTACGACAACACAAACGGCCTCGTATACAATATTACAAAGACAATAGCAGAAAGTGAAAAAGTTAAAAAATACTTTTTTAACAATGACACTCATTAGTGGATTAGTGAATGTGATTCTGTTTACTTAAAGTACTTCTGTGTACTCATTAGATTTTACATGACTTTCCTAATCCTTTGCTAGACTATAAATATTGGACATTATTTGAAATTGGGTATCAGTTGCTCTACCAACACTTAACTGTTACTTACTGTGCTACATACTTTCTTCTTTATTATAAAGATGGAAAACTTCAGTGAAATGTGCACCAGTGCTTTCTTTTCCGCGCCCATTGAAGAGAATATAGAATTAATAGTAAAACACTTCAATCGGGACAATATTTTGAAACACCGGAATCGTTTTTAAATTCGCTAAAAATTGATATCTTATTTTTGATAAATGAATGTATTCAACAACATACAATTTTTAAAATAAACTTCATATTGCATGCTGATTTCATACAACAAACTAAAGATATTAAAAATACGTTTGATTTTCAAACGTTTAATTACATAATTTGTCAGGGAGATGACTTAAATATTTTTTATTCATCATTAATAGACACTGTAGTCGGTAAAATTTGTCAATTTGAAAAAAAAGATAGTGGTTGGAGTCTTAATCAAATTAAATACATAGATATGAATGTTAACAAATTCAACCCCCTACGTGGTAGTTCATATATCGACCTTCCTCAAGATATTAAATAAAAAAAAGCTGTAATCAATGTTAAAAATAATGATAATATGTGTTTCAAATGGGCATTACTCTCTGGTTTATATCCTGTATGTAAAAGTGTAGATCGGGTAGCATCTTACGCAATTCATGGAAATAAACTAAAATTTACTGGTATTTCTTTTCCGGTTAAAATTGCAGATATATCAAAAGTAGAGAAATTAAACAATATTAGTATTAATGTTTTTGGCTTAGAGTATAATAAAGAAAAAAAGTGTAATTCTGTTGTAGGTCCTTTATATTTAACAAAATGTCGTACACCTAATCATATTAACCTACTATATACAGGGTGTCCAAGAACCTGGCGTCCAACTGGATTCCCACGATGCCCCAAGTTCTAACAGTACTCAGAAAAATATTTAAAAAAATCCACCCCATGTACTTACAGAATTATACTGATTTCAAAAAAAAAGGGGAAATGAGCACCCTGTGACATACTTTTGAATGCTGTGACTGTTAGTGCTGATAATTTCGATATTTCTTGGAGGTTTTGTAATCTAGGGTATTGCTGTGTCTAAATAGAATGTAAAAATAAAGTACTTATTGTACCATTTTAAAATAAAATATTATTTTAACTAAAGGTGATATGGAAAACTATTGAATTTCGCAACTTTGACCGACTGTAGTGTAAAAAAAATGTACCAAAATAGTATGGCAAGTGACGTCAAATTTTGACGCGTTTATTCCTCTTTTTAAAAAGGTATAATACTTACACATTAATTTGAAAAAAAAAAATTTTGATAATATTTTTACTCAACAACCCAATTTTTACGATGTCTTACAGAATTCTTAGAAAGAAAAATTTACGACGAATTGAATCTAACCTCTAAAGAATTACTATTGTATGCTCATAAAAATAACAACAGGCCTCTCAAAAAACAGGTTAGACCGTAAGGGACGGTATGTGCATGCATCTCACCATAGTGATTCGTTATTACAACAGGAGGGAGCAAGACAGAAACTATCTTTGCGATTTGCTGGTTCTTCTTTATGGTACCCCATTATTCAGGTAAGAGTGAGGGAGAAAAAGGTTAGAGGTGCGAGTGAGATAGATAGTGACGCTATCTGGGATCGTGCTATTTAGGATAACAGTACGGTCAGTACGCGTCACTGCCTCCTGCCGTTACTACGCACCTCTCTCTTATTGTTACCATTGATCACGTACTACGATTTAAAGCTTTGTTTATTGGACTCGATTACTCTTTGTGCTCTGTACTTTGAAACGAACTCTTTACGACGACCTTTGCCTGTGTTTGGACAGTTTGTGTTTTGTGTGTGCTACCATGGCGACCTACACTCCGCAAGAATACGCAAATATGCACTACATTTATGGAGAATGTAGAGGTAATGGACGAGCTGCAGCGAGACTTTACAGAGAAAGGTATCCGAGGGCTACGCGATATCCCGACCATCGAGTTTTCATTAATGTGCACAGATCACTATGTGACGGGCGGTTCCCCAATCAAGTAGCTGGTGAAGGACGACCCGTAAATGACTTCATACGCGATGAAGTTTTAGAGGCGGTGTCGGCAAATCCAAGCATCTCTGTGCGAGGAATAGAAGCTGATACGGGGATACCGAAGAGCACAGCACACAGTATTCTCCAAAAAGAAGAATATCATCCGTACCACGTACAGCGAGTGCAAAGTCTTTTACCTCGAGACTATCCGAGCCGAGTCGCGTTTTGTGAAACAATCCTGCAAAAACATCGAGAAGACGAAAACTTTATCGACAAAATTTTGTGGTCAGATGAATCAACATTTAAGAAGGATGGCTACATGAACCTACACAACTTGCACGAGTGGCATGTGGAAAATCCGCACTTGATGCGAGAAGATAGATCCCAGTACCGGTTCAAAGTGAACATGTGGACCGGTATTCTCTGTGGGAATATTATTGGTCCATTTGAGATGCCCGAGAATTTGACTGGCGAATCATATTTAAATTTTCTTCAAAATGATTTGCCAAACTTACTAGAAGAGACCCCACCAGATATGTGGTTCCAACACGACGGCTGTCCAGCACATTTTCGCGTATCCGTTAGAGAGTTTTTGGACGAGCAATACCCGAACAGGTGGATTGGGCGATCAGGAACAATCCCGTGGCCAGCCCGCTCACCTGACTTAAATCCGCTGGATTTTTTTTTCTGGGGAACTATGAAGGAGCTCGTTTATGCGAAGCCCATTAATGACATCGCTGACCTTCGTGAGAAGATAACACAAGCAGTGCAGGTGATACGTCAAAAAAGTTACTCGCGAAACATAAAGCGGTCCTTTTTAAGGAGAGTGAGAGCTTGTATTGCCGCGGGTGGTCAACATTTTGAACATTTATTGTAATAAAATATCTTTAAACTAACATTCTTTGCTTTTATTCTACTGGGAACCCATCTACCTGTGTGTATTTCCTTCTTGCTCACTCTTGGAACCGAAGTAAATAATAGTAGTAACATAACAGTTTCTAAGATAAGAAAGGGTCCGACAGTTACCGTTAGTAGGTAGGCACTTCGTAAAAATTGGGTTGTTGAGTAAAAATATTATCAATTTTTTTTTTCAAATTAATGTGTAAGTATTATACCTTTTTAAAAAGAGGAATAAACGCGTCAAAATTTGACGTCACTTGCCATACTATTTTGGTACATTTTTTTTACACTACAGTCGGTCAAAGTTGCGAAATTCAATAGTTTTCCATATCACCTTTAGTTAAAATAATATTTTATTTTAAAATGGTACAATAAGTACATTATTTTTACATTCTTTTAGACACAGCAATACCCTAGATTACAAAACCTCCAAGAAATATCGAAATTATCAGCATTAGCAGTCACAGCATTCAAAAGTATGTCACAGGGTGCTCATTTCCCCTTTTTTTTTGAAATCAGTATAATTCTGTAAGTACATGGGGTGGATTTTTTAAAATATTTTTCTGAGTACTGTTAGAACTTGGGGCATCGTGGGAATCCAGTTGGACGCCAGGTTCTTGGACACCCTGTATATCGAATGGTACTAACAATCATTACTGTTATATTAAAAACTTATCGCGATTAGTTAGTTCACAAATATCAAGACATCATTGTGCAGTTTATATATGTGATTCATGTTTACTTCATTTCCCATCAGAGGAAAGACTTAATAACCATCAACAATATGATTGCGCTCACATTTGTACGGAATTACCAAACGGTGAGGATTCCAAAAAGGATTGGTTTGGTAAAGCAACCTCAAATAATAAATTAAAATTTGATAAATTCGCGAAAAAGTTGAAAATGCCCTTTGTGGTTTATGCAGACTTTGAGGCATTTTTGAATCCAATAGAATCATGTAGTAACGATCCATCCAAGCCTAGTACAATTAATATTCAAAAACATGAAGTGTATAGTTTTGGATATTACATTAAATGTTCATATGATAACAGATTATCAAAATATGAGACGTATAGTGGGTCAAACTGTGCACAAGTGTTTATGAATCGCCTTTGTGAAGATGTGAAAACAATATTAAAAAAAAATAGTTTCCAAAAATGTCTCGTTCCATTATCAGATGAAGATAAAATTAAAATTTCAAATTCAAACATATGTCATATTTGTGAAACTGAGTTAAATGAAGATCTTTTTTACGATTTTGATTGGCACACTGGCAGTTTTAGGGGTGTTGCACATCAAGTGTGTAGTTCTAAGTACAGAACCCCTCGTCATATTCCAATATTTTTACATAACCTCAGTCATTACGATGCTCATTTCATTGTCCATGCATTAAACCTCGATGATGACAAAGTTGAAGTTATTCCACAAAATAAAGAACGATACATATCATTTTCAAAACAGTTAACAATAAATAATCAACCAGTAAGTTTAAGATTCATAGATTCATTGAAATTTTTATCGTGTAGTTTAGATCAACTAGCTAAAAATCTTAATGATGATCAGTTTACAGAACTAAAAAGGAACTATCCTAATAATGAAGATTTTTCACGTTTAAGACGGAAAGGTATTTATCCTTATGAATTTATGTGTAATAGTGATTGCTTGAAACATCCATCACTTCCTGATCAACACCAATTTTATAGTTCACTCACAGATTCAAATATTTCAAATGATGATTATAATCACGCAAAAGATATTTGGCAACATTTTAAGTGTAGTAGTATGTCTGATTATTCCAATTTATATTTAAAAACTGATGTTTTACTTTTGACTGATGTATTCGAAAACTTTAGAAAGCTTTGTATTAAAACTTATGGATTAGATCCTGCTCATTACTATACTGCCCCAGGTTTAAGTTGGGATGCAATGTTAAAATTTACCAAAATAGAATTAGAATTGTTAACGGACTATGACAAAATTGCTTTTTTTAAAGCTGGTATTAGAGGGGGTGTATCTCAGTGTAGCAATCGTTTTGCTAGAGCAAATAATAAATTCATGGAAGATTATGATAGTGAAAAACCGAATTCATATCTAACATATTTTGATGCGAATAATTTATATGGTTGGGCAATGTCTCAATCTCTTCCTGTTGGTGGTTTCGAATGGATAGATTCTAATACAGATTATAATGTGTCGGATAACTCTGATTTCGGTTATGTTTTAGAAGTTGATTTGGAATATCCTGATGAACTTCATAATTTGCATTCTGACTTTCCGTTATGTCCTGAAAACATATGTGTGGGTAATACTAAAGAAACTAAATTAGTTCCTAATTTAAATAATAAAAATAAATACATCATTCACTACAGGAATTTAAAACAATGCATTGAAATGGGGATTAAATTAATTAAAGTACATAGAATTTTAAAATTTAAACAGAGTTCTTGGTTAAAGAAATACATAGACTTAAATACTAGTTTGAGAACGTTAGCTACATCAAACTTTGAAAAAGACTTTTTTAAATTAATGAACAATTCTGTCTTCGGTAAGACTATGGAAAATATTGAAAAAAGAGTAAACGTTAAACTACTAACTCACTGGGATAATCGTGGTAAAGTTTTAGGTGCTCAGGATTGGATTGCAAAACCAGAATTCCATAGTTTATCAATATTTTCAGAACATTTAGTTGCAATACAATTACACAAAACAAAATTAATTTATGATAAGCCGATTTATTTAGGATTTTGTATTTTAGATATATCTAAGACCCTTATGTATGAATTTCATTATAACTACATGATTAAAAAGTTTCATAATAAAATTAAGTTATTGTACACCGATATCGATAGTTTGATATATCAAATTTTTACAGACAATTTTTATGAGGATATAAAACCAGATCTACTTCACTATTTCGATACATCAGATTACCCGGAAAATAATATTTACGGATATCCAAAAATAAATAAAAAAAAGTTAGGTTTTTTTAAAGATGAGAATAATGGTAAAGTATTGAAGGAATTTGTAGGGTTGCGATCAAAAATGTATGCCTTAGAAATAGAAGATAAATTTATAGCAAAGGCAAAAGGGGTTAACAAAAGTGTTACCAAAAAAATGAATATGGAAAATTACAAATCATGTTTGTTTAATAAAAATGTATTATATTGTAGTATGCTTCGATTTAAGTCAATCAAACACACTATTTTTACACAAAAAATAAATAAAACATCTTTATCATATAATGATACCAAACGATGTATTATGAACAACAACATTGATACATTGGCTTGGGGACATTATAAATTACGCTAAGTGTAATACTTTTTACTTTTATTTCTGTGTGTATATACAAATTTTGTACTGATTGTAAAATTATGATATTACTGTAATGTTATATAATAGTTTATTACATATTTAAAATTTATTGTTTGATTGTAAATAATGTAAAATAATTGTAGTTTTTATTTGTGTGCTTAAATTTGATGTTGAGGTGATTGTGAAATTCTGATAAGTACTAATTGTGTTAGAAATAGTATACAGATCATTCTGTTTTTCACAAATTACATGTTTTATATAATTTTAGCAATATATATATATATTTAATTTTTACACCAAAATTTTCATTTTTATTTCATCCCTTTAAAACTCTAGACGTGTGAAATGTTTCACTTTATCCATCCGTTTACTGCTATTGTGGCAGGACCAAGTGGATGTGGGAAGTCAAATTTTGTAACAAATTTCATAAAATCAGTTAAAGAAATATGTAATTGTGATTTTAATCAGATCACATGGTGCTTTGATGAAATGCAGGCTTTAAATAATTTACCAAATGTTAACTATCATCAAGGAATTCCAAATCTTAATATGTTTGATGGTGAAAACCCACACCTTATTATTATTGATGATCTAATGAGAGAGTCTGATGGAAGAATTGTGGATATATTTACAAAAGGTAGTCATCACAGGAATCTTAGTGTATTTTATTTAACACAAAATTTATTTCATCAAGGTAAAGGTCAAAGAGACATTTCTTTAAACTCAAGTTATATAATTTATTTTAAAAACCCTCGAGATAAAACTCAAATAAGATATTTAGCACGACAAGTGTCACCAGATAACCCAAAATTCATTGAAGACGCCTACAGGGATGCAACTTTAGAAGCGCATGGATATTTAATGGTAGATTTAAAACAGAATACAAATGATTTTTGTCGTATCAAGACAAATGTATTCCCATTTAATGGTTACTGCACAGTCTACGTCCCCACGAAAGAGTTTAAATACACCAAGAATCAAACAATTCAAATCATTTCTAAATGATACATCATCGACTCACAACGCATAAACATTTGCTAAACGCTTTGCAGTTTAAATACACCAAGAATCAAACAATTCAAATCATTTCTAAATGATGCATCGTCGACTCACAACGCATAAACATTTGCTAAACGCTTTGCATACGCTTAAACCAAAATATCAAAGAGCGTTACTTAAAACGTGTGATGAAGAAGAAATAAATTGTATTTGTGAATGTATTCATAACGTTTTACAAGGAAAGATACCTCTTAAAGATCAAGATAAACAAAAATTGAATAAACACAAAAATATACTCCGTAAACTGGTGCATAAGTGTAAACATAAACTAAGAAAAAATATTATTATACAAAAAGGAGGGGCTTTCTTACCAATAATATTAGGTGCAATATTGAGTGGATTAGTAAGTGGACTAGCCAGTTAACATGGAAAATGCTAAGAAAATGATACTTATTGAACCGGGATTGATTGAAAAATTAAAACAAGAAAATAAGGTTACTAGTAATTTGTCTCGATTAGATATTGAAATGCAAAATATTATGAATAGTAAGACGGAAGACCGAAAGAAGTGGATGTTATATTTACAAACACTACAAAGATACCTTCACTTTACCGAAGAGGATCGTCAACCACTCAGATTACCAATTTATTCTGATACATCTAATGAAGATTCAAATGGGTCTAAAATTGGTTTTAAAAATAAAGATAGAGATCTAAAAAGTTCAGTTGATGCTGAATCTTTGTTGGAGGAGAAAGGATCTATTAAAAGTATAGAAAGTGAGGCAAATCCACTGTATTCACCAACACAAATACTCAGTTTAATACCAAAAACTTATAATAAAAAAGGTGAGTCATTATTAAACTTAATTGGGACAAGTAAAAGTAAAATACGTTGGGATAATGAAGGCACAGTCATAATTGATAATGAAAAAATTCCAGGAAGTAATATTGTTGATTTAATAAATGATTCACTTAGACCCTTAAAAAAAAGTGATCCGATAGGGTGGGATAGATTTGCTAAAGCATTAAAAGATATTAAAGTACCACTTACTTATATTGGAAATCCAAAGAGATGTGAGTTTATTAACCAACTTCAAGTAAAAGATCTGAACAAAACCTCTGAGATTGAAGTTCAAGAGTTTTCTACACTGAGCAGTGGAGATAAAAGATCTATAACTAAAATACGTAAAAAGATCGATTGGGAAAAATGGACCCCGTACTAGAAGAAATTAACAGGATTTATTATGATCCATCTAACCCCGCTGGTTTTGGTAGTATTGTTAAATTATCAAAAGCTATGAAGGGTAAAATGGATAAAAAGCAAGCAAAGGAATGGTTACAATCACAAGAAACATATACATTACATAAACCCATTCGGAAAAAATTCCCGCGTAATAAGTACATTCTATCAAATATTAATGAGCTGTGGCAAGCTGATTTAAGTGATATGCGAACTTATTCTCAATATAATGATGGTTTCAACTACATACTTTGTGTTATTGATGTATTTAGTAAATATGCTTTTGCAAGACCAATGAAAAAGAAAAACTCAGAAACAACTAAAGAATGTTTTGAAAGTATATTTACTGAAAGTAATACAACACCTACTCACATACAATCTGATAAAGGTACAGAATTTGTTTCAAAAGATGTACAAAAATACTTTAAATCCAAAAAGATAAATTACTATACCACTAACAATCCTGATATTAAGGCTAGTATTGTTGAACGATTTCAAAGAACTCTAAAAATGAAAATGTGGCGTTATTTCACTCATAATAATACTTATAGATATATAGATGTTTTACAAGATTTAATATACTCTTATAATCACAGCATTCACTCGAGTATTAAGATGTGCCCATGTGATGTAAGTTCCAACAATATTATGACAGTTTGGACTAATCTTTATGATAGAGGGTCAAACAAACTTTCTTTAGAAAATCCAAAACCAAATTTCAACGTGGGTGATTATGTTCGAATAACTAAATATAAACATGTTTTCCAAAAAGGATATGAATCAAATTGGAGTGATGAAATATTTATTATATCTTCAATAATTGATAGATCTCCATGGGTTGTTTATACAATAACAGATTTACAAAATGAACCAATAGTTGGTACTTTTTATGAAATAGAATTACAGAAGGTCACTTACAACCCCACCTCACAATATAAAATAGATAAAATAATTGGCACTCGTTATTCGGGTAACAGAAAAGAAGTATTAGTGAAGTGGAAAGGTTATCCAGATAAATTTAACAGTTGGATTTTAGCTTCTAGTTTAAAAGAAATATGAATAAAGAAAGTTTTTATTTAACTTTGCTCAGCAATAGTTCAATGGAATACTTTCCTGATAACAAGACCACAAATTTTTCAACAAAATTACCAAAAGCTATGAAATTAGAAGGTGAATGGTCGGTTGGAGTTGTCGAGTTTCAATATCCATGCACCATGTTTACTGTTCAAGATCATGAAAATGTTGTATACATCACAAAAACCATGTTAATGCCTAATGAAGATAAACCATCAACAGTGTACTACAAAAAACATATTCCCGCTACCAACTACGATAACGTTGAACATATTTTAAGAGCGTTAAATGGTATCAGAGAGAGCTTGAAATTTCGTTATGATGAAATAACAAAATTTGTGTCTGTTTCTGTTTTGGATAAAAATATAACATCCGTAACATTATCACCCAAATTAAGTTTACAACTAGGTTATGAACCAAATACAAATCTCCTAGACAGAAATTTTGGGAAGTGTCCTGCTAATTTACACTTAGGGTTACCATCTCAACTATTTCTATATTGCGACATTATCGATCCTCAGATTGTGGGTGATGTTATGACTCCACTATTAAGAGTCATTTCATTAGATCCTTCAAAATACATTTATGGTGCGAATAAAATGTTCATTTTCTCTCCACCTCACTACTTACCTGTTATGCGAAGAGAGTTCGATACGTTGGAAATAGATATAAGATCGAGCACAGGACAAAAAATACCATTCCAGTTTGGAACCGTGTGTGTTAAACTACATTTCCGCAAATTATAATAATGTATTCTCCTCATGATCATCATAAATGTCCATATGAAAATTATTATTCACATCAAGCTGGATCAGGAGTTGGAGTAATTTATAAGGGTTCACCATACCAACGCGGTCATGGTATTGGGAGCTTCTTAGGAGGGTTATTTAGATCAGTTTTACCTTTACTTTCAAGTGGTGCTCGAGTGGTTGGTAAGGAGGCATTAAACGCTGGAGTAGGACTTTTATCGGATATGGTTCAAGCCCGTCCTATGGAAGCCTCAATAAAAGATCGTCTAAAGCAAGTTAGTACAAACTTAAAACGAAAGGCTGATGACAAAATTGATCGATTTAACATGACAGGATCTGGGTATATAAGTAAAAGAAAACGATTGGCCTCGTTCATTCCACCACTAACAGCTAAAGTGAAAGCTACGAAAAAACTTGGTCTAAAACCAAAAAACATCAAAGATATATTTTCAAATTAAGTATGTCTTTCCTTCATAATCATTCTTGTGAGTGCGTTAAGTCAGAATTAGATTTGTTTGCATTACCGTCTACACAAACAAGCATTGAAAATGGATTGTGGATTCACTATAAACCAATTTCATCTCTTGCTGATGATGGACCTATCGAGTTTCAAGTTCCTGGAACAGGCGATGACTACATAGATTTGTCTCATACATTACTCCACATAAAGGCAAAAGTATTAAATCAAGATTCAACAAACTTGATATCAGCTACAGCAGTAGCACCTGTAAATAATTGGTTGCATTCACTTTTTAGTCAACTCGATGTTTATTTAAACCAAAAACTTGTATCACCACCTAATAATACCTATGCCTATCGAGCATACATGGAAACCCTTTTAAACTATGCTCCTGCTGCTAAACAATCTCATCTTACTTGTAGTCTTTGGTATGATGATACAGCAGGAAAAATGGATTCCACAGATGGTAAAAACATAGGATTTGTTAAAAGACAGGAATTAGTTAATGAAAGCAGGGAAATAGAAATGATTGGTCATCTTCATGGTGACATTTTCAATCAAGATAAATTTTTAATTAATGGCGTTGAAATGAGTGTAAAATTAGTTCGGTCAAGAGAGAGTTTTAATTTAATTGCTGGGTCAAATGATGTAAAGTTTAAAGTTTGCATTACGGATGCAACTCTTATTGTTCGAAGAGCACGAATTAATCCAAGTGTATTACTCGCACATCAGAAAGTTTTAGCTTCTACCACTGCTAAATATCCTATTACTCGTGCTGAAGTTAAAGTTTTAACAATTGCATCGGGTGTTCAAGGAAAAACTCTTGATAATATATTCTTAGGACAGGTACCCAAAAGATGTATTATTGGTTTTGTGAATAATTCTGCATTTAATGGTTCACTTACTAAAAATCCATTTAACTTTGAAAACTATGGTATTAACTCTTTCAGCTTATATATTGATGGTCAACAAATACCTTCCAAAGCTTTGCAACCATCTTTTAATAATAATATATTTACATCAGCATATCATACTCTATTCTCGGGGACTGGTATTCACTTTCTTAATGAAGGAAATGCAATCTCTCGTGAACAGTATGCCAAAGGTTACTGTCTTTTAGCATTTGATTTAACTCCTGATTTATCAGCTAACTCATCAGCCCATTGGAATCTCATAAAGCATGGTAGTGTAAGATTAGAAGTACGATTTGAATCCTCACTAATACAAACAATTAACTGTATTGTTTATGCTGAGTTTGATAATATTATTGAAATAGATAAAAATAGAAATGTTACTGTAGACTATAGTAGTTAGGATTATAATGTGTGTTGTGTTTTAGATATATGTGTTATGCTTAATGCATTTTGTGTGTGTGTAACTAAAGGTAACATTATAAAATTAAATAAAACAAATTGTATGCAATATACTATTTTTTATTTCTTTATAAACCTCCCCTATTAAATAAATAAATTAAATACAGACATAATTATTGTCAAAATACCATTTTCTAATACACACAGCATTATTCAATGCACAATTCATTTTATGGTTCACACAATTAAAGTCAGTTTTATTTTTACAGAACTTTTTTTTTAATGTCGCAAAATTAGGACATCCTTTCTCACCTATGTCAATCACTTCACAGTTTGCACATAACTCTTTAATCCACGTAATCTTTTCCAAACCCTTTGTCATAATTTTTTTATTTTCTAAATATGGTAAAATAACGCGTTTAAACTCTTTGTAGTCTATGTAGCCTTCACTCCAGTAAATTCCTCGATTTCTTTCTAACCATCTCACCTGCTTTTTTTCTTCTAGTGTTAGGTAATGGAATGAATATTGTGGTTTCACCAAGAACGTCTGTGTATGATCATGACTCGCAACGGCCAATTCTTTGACAATAAAATGATTTAAAGAATCTTTAAATCCTTGGAGTTCTACTATAAGGGTGTCCGACTTCATGATATCTTCTTAACAATGTTACTTAATGGTTTGTATTCAACAATGCAATCGTTCAGAATGAGACAATATGCTGAAGTTTGATCTGGTATCTCCGAATCACTTTCAATTTCTACTCTCACATCCACAACTGGCCCTGGACGATGTCATCACTCTCTTCTTCGTGTTGAGGAGAGAGTGGCGAGTAGTAATACTGTTTATAGGTATTTTCATTATCGTCTGCGAAGCTGAATGATCTCTGCAACAACAGAGTTATCACGTTAATATCAATTTGTTTACACTTAATCACACACGTTAGGAAACAACAACAGAAATACAAGTAAGTTTGTCAATAGAATAAACACTTACCTCCATGGCCATTGATGCGTTGAAGTAACACAAACGTAGTATTGGTAGACGTATACAATCCACTGTGGTAAAACGACCATAGACTGACTGCATGACTGCAACTGTTCGATCTTATATAGCACCATTCTTATCTAAAGCAAATTACTAAGTACAACGAAACTGATTGTAACTCTATGAGTCAACAAACTTATCTCACGTTCCTTCGCAACAGGCATCAACCTGCTTTGTGACTCCCACAAAGAATGCGATTTAATATTTACAAATCACTATAATTGAACATTCCTATGACAACCATTGAATAGATTGGTACTGTAATAATCTGCTAATAACAGTAATATCATGGATACACTAGAATTACAAAAACATATGAAAAAGATTCATCCCAGTCTAGAAAATAATGTTTATGCTGCTAATAGACTACCTATGTATACACATGTACCAACGTATATAATATGCAATTTGGATGCGGATGATAAACCAGGTTCACACTGGGTAGCTGTACATATCGATACGAATGGTATCGGTCAATATTTTGATTCATATGGACGAACACCTGAGCGATATCATCTCCAGTTTTTGAAAAGGAATTGTAAGAGATGGGACTGGAATGTTGATAGGATTCAGAATGATTGGACTTCAGTTTGTGGTGAATATTGCTTAATGTATTTGCTATTTAAGTTTCAGGGATGTTCAATGCATAGTTTTACGAACATATTTACAGGGAACACACTGTACAATGATATTTTTGTGGATGAGATCTTCCGCTCATATTTTGTAGAAAAAAGTAATAAAATATTGAAATAAAAATGAATGTGTTTTATTGATGACATAGAAAAGCAGACATACAATGAGTAATAGATAAGAACGCCAAATCAACCGTAGGGCAACAGATTCGCGGGTTCTGGCGCAACGTAATGAGGTGTTCGAAGTATAATAGATAAAAGGATTAGGCGAACAATGGAATGCTAATGAGGGTGCAGGACCACCGGAAATCAATGAGATAACAGTTAATTGATTTGCATAACTCCAGAACCACGCATCCTACGCTAAAATGGACCGCAGATTTGAGATCAGAGCACGCCAAAACCTTTTTTTTTTTTTTTTTTTTACGATGGGTGCAACAGATTCGCGGGATCTGGCGCAAGCGCGGGCTCTGGCGCTTGCGCCAGAATCCGCGAATCACAACTACTAAAATGTGTGTCCCCCCCCCCCGTAACTTCTAAAATAAGGGAATGATAAAACTAAAAAAAATATATGATGTACATTACCATGAAAACTACCAACGAAAATTGGTTTGAACGAGATCTAGTAAGTAGTTTTTTTTTAATACGTCATAAATCGTAAACCACAATTTACCTTTCATTCAGTCAACTCAAATATAAAAATAAAAAAAAAAACATTTAATTTCATAAACGATGATGACGAATGATGATGATGATGACCTGCAGGTTTGTACGGAACCCTCGGTGCGCGAGTCCGACTCGCACTTGGCCGGTTTTTTTTGTAGGAAATCATCAAATGACGTCTCCCGCTTTGGGTGGAGCGGACGGGCGTGTCAGACTTTTACTGACTAAAACCCACCCGTGTTCCTTCAGTTGCCCATGTGCCAGGGCCACGGTATCTCTTTCGAACAATCTCTCGGCCCCGGCAGGCATCGGTCCTAGTAGACCCCTTCAGTGCTGCTGACATCTCTTTGAGGCGCGCGTGGAACACTACGCGCCGTCGAACCGAGCCTGGTCCTTACCGGGCGGCGAGCTACCCATTGCTCGCCGCACCCTGATCCCCTGGCCACAGTATGCACTGAACGCAAAATTGAAGAAAAAAAACCGGCCAAGTGCGAGTCGGACTCACGCACGAAGGGTTCCGTACCATTATCGGCAAAAATTTTTGTTTATTGAATTGGAGATCCCTTAAATTATTTGTTTTATTCTAATTTAATTATATATTTTTTAAATGAGTATATAACTAAATATTCTGTGAATATTTAAAGCGTCTACCTGTTGTCGTTATTCAACATCGAGCAAAAACGAGCAAAAAAATCACGTTCATGGGAGCCCCCTTAAGTATTTATTTTATTCTGTTTTTTAGTATTTGTTGTTATAGCGGCAACATGAATACATCATCCGTGAAACTCTTAACTCTCTAACTATCACGGTTCATGAGATACAGCCTGGTTACAGACGGACGGACAGTCGAGTCTTGTAATAGGGTCCCGTTGTACCTTTTGGGCACGGAACCCTAAAATCAAGCGTAAAAGAATCAATCAGTAATACGTAAATAAAGGCAGTTTGTACAAAACCTTAGGCTAATTTATTACTCACTAGCTTCTGCCCGCGACTTCATTCGCGTTATATTTATTGCTCCACCAACACATCCCGTCGCATCGAATAACCTGCCCGTGCGTGGTCTTCGTTTTTGCAACGTTTTTCATTGCTGCTCCGCTCCTATAAGTGGTAGCGTGATGTTATATAGCCTATAGCCTTCTTCAATAAATGGGCTACCCAACACAAAATATTTTTTTCAATTCGAACCTGATGAATTCTGTACTGCTTGAGATTAACGCGTTGAACCAAACAAACAAACTCTTTAGCTTTATAATATTAGTATAGATTAATCGTAAGTAAATACTCAGCTTTACATACTTTTATATATATCTATACCAAACATTATTATAAAGAGGTAAAATTTGTTTGTTTGAAAGTTTGTATGTTTGGGCGGTAAACTCTGGAACTACCTATGTTATTCTAAAAATTCTTTTTGCATCTGATAGCTCAGTTCTTGAGGAAGCTTTGATGCTATTTACTAAAAACAAAAACCCTAAGGACCCGAGTAAAACGACATAAAAGTCAAACAACGCTAAGAAAAAATTAAGTAGGTAATATCGAGTGCGGGCAATGGCAAAGGATATATTTTTTAGACGAAGTCACGGGCAGAAGTTACATTTAGATACAAGACTCAGCGTCGTCACAGACCATTAAAACGACACTTCCTCTGCTAATAGACATTAACGACGCAAAAATGTGGCCACTATGTTATAATTAGCTTTGTTGTGATAGTCACACCGCGATAGTGTCTGGGTGATGGGCAGGAGGCGATTGTCGGGGGTGTTGGGAAGAAAGATGATAGCGATCAGTTGTATGGCGGAAAGCGTTTAAAAACACACGGATTGACAGTTTATATTGAAACAGTAACCAAGAATTCAGCACATGATTCTAAACGCCCAAAATTAGACATTGTTCGTCGGTTAAAAAAAAAAAACATATTATACATACATAC
The DNA here is from genome assembly GCA_947507805.1 of Aporophyla nigra. NCBI lineage: Eukaryota > Metazoa > Arthropoda > Insecta > Lepidoptera > Noctuidae > Aporophyla > Aporophyla nigra. The sequence goes on along the minus strand of OX382316.1, from coordinate 13,354,630 downwards.
AATTTCATAGAAAAATGCGATCAGCCGTAAGATGCCCACTGCTGGAGATAGGTCGTCATCATCCATAGATAAAGACAAGCCACCCTAAAAAAAAGAGGGGCTTTGCAATAATCGCCCCGCTTGGCACGCGGGTTGGCAATCGCAGTATGGTGGTAAGCTGAATACAGAATGCGTGTACCTATTGTAAAAACAAAATAAATATCGTATTGTTTTAATTAATGTGAGATTAGACTTGAGTTGAATCGAAATTATTGTACTCTGAGTCAAGGTTCAGAAAAATACTTTTATTAACTATAAAATAACATCATGTTGAGAGGATGAATGAAGGACGTCTCACAAAAGGTATTTACAAGGCAGATGTAAGTGGAAACACCGGAAGGGGACGCCCTAGGAGGACATATAGTGACCTTATTGGTGATGTTCTTCAGAAAGGTCAGGTGAGTAGTACTCGCAACCGGCGTGTGTGTATGACCAATTGTATGAACCTAAACGAGGCAAAAGGAGTGTGTAGAGATCGTAGCAGGTGGCGTTCCGTGGTTTCTGCCTACCCCCATGGGAAAAAGGCGTGATTGTATGTATGTATGTAAAATAATATCACACCTTTGCCCAACACTTCAAGAAAACAACCGAAGGTTTGGATAGAAATATACCAATAGTACACCCATTTTCCACGAGGTGTAATAATAAACGCAAGTCCTGAAAGCAGTTAGTTCATAAGTTACTAATGAATCGATTTCAATTTTACTATAGGTATTTAAAAAAAAGTATTTTGCTGCAGATTGAGCCAACGAAAAATTATAAAGTAATAGTAGGGTCCACGAAACAGCTAGCTACAAAACAAAAATAATTGGTCATTGTATTATGCTTTTAATTCAATACTCTAATGGGTGTGTATGCGATCTTGCGTCATTAATTACTACCTACAAACAAACCCACAAACTTTACCTCTTCATAAATGGTGTAGAGTGTACATGTCACCGTATGATTGTAAAAACAGGTCATAATCTAGCTCGCAAGATTGTTAACTGTCGATTAATTGTGAACTGTACCGAACTGTTCAAAATATATATGTATTTATTTCCGACAGTCTATAATCTATGTGAAACCGTCAAATTGTAAACGAACCCACACTGACCGACAGAGTTCACAATCTGCTTGATTTTATCACCTATTAGATCGACACACATCCCGTTGTTTTTGTGCGTCATCAAATAACGCGTCCCGCTCTGGGTGGAACGGAATTTAGTGTTAGACTTTTACTGACTAAAATCCACCCGTGTTCCTTCAGTTGCCTGTGCCAGGGCCACGGTAACCCTTTCGATCAATTCCGCGACCCTGGCAGGCCCAGCAATCCATGCAATGGAAACACCTGGGCGTTTCCTGGGGTCGCCTCCCGCACCAGCCGCCCGACGAGGCGGTCTGCTATGACTCATTCAAGGAGCTTGCTCACCTCGTTGAGCAGCACGATGGACCGGTAAGCGGACGGAGAGTCCGCAAGGCGCCCCGGCTTCTTTATGAGGACCAGTTTCCCCACCTTCCAACGAAGTGAGAACTGGCCACTCTCAAAGCATGCTCTTGGAAGCCCTCTTAGTCGAGGCACGAGAGCCTCCGAGGCCAGGACCCTGGCTTTACCAGGCAAGCCGTTGGGTCCTGGGGCTCACAAACATCCCTGATTTGTCGATTTTGACGGTAGCCGGATTGATTGCAGTGTTACTAAACTGGGGCACCTTGATCGAATAGAGGTTAGGTTAGAACTGTGTTCAACCGCGCGTGAGCCGAGCGAGCGAAGCGATCGCTGTCGCGGCAGCGGCCAGTGAACGCTACTTCCAAGTTGGTAGCATATACTTGGCTATTTAGTATTAGCACAGGGTACTAAGCGTCGCATATAACTTTGATACTAGTTCACATTTTATCGGTTTGCCATAGGCAGATTATAAACTATCTAAAAATAATGCGTTAAATTATAAATGGTTTTTGCAGTCTAGAATTTTTCGATAGTTTATAATTTCTCAAGATAGATTATAAACTAACGATGTTCCAATGTTAAGGTGACTTATACATGTCTGTTCAAAAAAGATAGATATAACGCCAATGTGGTTTATCTGTCTAATTAATTTTGATGGGCGGTTTGGAATTCGGTCAAACACGGCCCAATCTGTCACCAATTTGTAATTAAATCATTTTGAACGTTACACTATTTAAAATGTTCAATTTGTCATCGGTAATGAAGGTTGACGTTCGGATATCCGGAAATGGTGCCCTAGATTTGAGTAGACATTTAAACATTAAATAAAATTAGTTTGGTTAGAGATGAGAGAGACTGTAGTAACATTCACTTATTATTGAATGGTAATATAGTCCTCCAGACCGTATTTCGGCCATGACGGCCAATCTTACCGGAGACTAGCCATCGCCGCGGAAGATATTATAGTGCAGGAGTGTATGCTCAGGCACAGGAGCACTCACTTTTCCCTCACTCTCATAGTCCAATGGTACGGCAATCAGACACGACCGGAGAGAGATCAGGCGCAGGACCAACGGGTTAATACGCTTTCCGAGGCACGGGGGTATCACACCGCCAACTTCCAAACTTCGGGCTGTTGCTAAGAAATTCCTAATGGAAAAACAAATAACACTTTGCCCGACTTGAGGAACTTACGCTCAGCAGTCGAGATTGCGACCACGATTCCAACGAGGCAGTTAATTGAATGGTTATAAAACCATGTTAAGGTCAGCTGAAGATTTAAGATGTTTTGACTTTTCATCAGCTAATAGGAATCCACTAACGCTTATAAAATGTGAAAACCCGTAAAATTCACAAATTCTTTGGATACGCATACGTTTTTTGCAATTTACACATCAGTGTCAGGCTCTATGTTGAACAAAATATGTTTTTCGACCGTAACACGTATGAATTTACAAAACTATAATAACTAAAGTTATCAATACAATCCTCTAAGCTCATATAAACCATTGAAATAATAATAATTAAAAAAAATGAATGATTACTTCATGAAAAGTCATTGAATGGAATTCTATCTTCGCTTCCCTCTAAAGTTATGCAGCCGAGACCAACGGCTTGACGTGCTTTCCGGGGCATACAGGGGTCTTTGTATATAATGATGATGGTCACGCATTCATGGATTAAAAAAAGTTTGTCTGTTTGTTTCTTCTGGCTCATCCCCGAAACAGCTGGACCGATTATGACAGAACTCTCAATGGCAGATAGCTGATGTTATAAAAAGTAACGTAGGCTAGGAAGCACGTTCCCATAGGATAAAATACGAAATCGACGCTCAAAACGGTTCAGCCATTTCGGAGATTAGCCGGAATAAACAAACAGTCAAACAAACTTTAAAAAATGATTGAGTAAAAATGTTTATCAACCAAGTTATAACAGAAATAAATTAAAATCATTTCTGATATCATTGACGTAGATAAGTATGACGATCGAAAAGCATTTTTTTAGTATGCTTTGCCATGTTTAGTCAGCCATGCATTGCTGGGTAAAAAAACTTCTCACTTGGCGCCACAACACACGCCTTGCCAAATTCCTCAATAACTTTATTTAATTTTCAAAGAGTCATGTTTTGTAAAATGTGGATAGATCGTTTCATAACGTGTTGACAGCGCAAGATGGCGCCTTGTCGAGAGTGCAGTGAGGAAATGTACATGACAAATAAGAGATTAGTACGATGACAGGCCAGTGAATTAGTTGGTGAATGACGATTTGGAAGCTGAGAGCAGTGTTGGCCAAAGCAGGTTCAGACCCAGGCAGGTTCTTTTACTTTGTGCAAATAATTTCATCACCCCTGCTCACAACACGGTGAAGGAAAACATCGTGAGGAAACTGGCATGTCCTAGAATCAAAAATTCGTAGAAATGTGACATATACCTACCAACCCGCATTGAGCCCGCGTGGTAGATTACGGCCCACTCCCTCTCACCGAGAGGAAGCCTGCGTCCTAGCAGTGAGAAAATTATCGGCTGATTATGATGACTTTGAAAGCCGCAGCAAGGTTTTGTGGTTAAGAGTGGGGCAAATTGAGGCTTGTCCTAGGTTTTATAATTTTTTTGTTTTTTATATAACCTAACCTATATATTATATTCGCGACGAGATAACGCAACGTGAGTACCTTTGAAATTGCTTTGAAATCGTCATGGAAATTGTTCTACCAGTATTGCGTCGCGCAAATCTGCGGGAGCCCTAATACTACATTTAGTGTGATTTTCCAAAATATTGTAAATAGATGCTTGCATAATCTAAGGACTTAACCTAACTTTACGGCAGAATTTTCATTGGTGTTTTCAACTTTCCCTTTTATATTTTTAGTTCTTAGATTCAGAATAGGAATTCTTAAGAATCGTGTCGGTCGAATCGGTCGTGACATCAAAATCAGCCTGTAATTTTCCCACTGCTGGGACACAGGCCTCCTCTTTGTAAGAGGGAGTGGGCTGTAATCCACCACACGGGTCTAGTGCTGGTTGGTAGACAGTGGCGGCGCCAGCCCACATGTGGACGTCGGCGACATCTAGTTCGCAAGGCCTCTTCAGGTCGGCTAACATTTTTTTTCTTTTCGTGGAGAAATGCTCATGCATACTGCGCTACCACGGGGAAATAGCGCAGTTATGTGGGACTCCAACCCACTAAAACTCAACGGTGTCCTCCTACACCGCTTATGGCGGGAACATGGGAACGAAAAAACCGGGTCGGCTACCTAACCCAGGTTGATTGGTGAAACGAAAATATGCATGTAAAACTTTTTGCGCGGCCCCCTCAGGCGCGAGGCTGTCGGCGGTGGCCGACGTCGCCGACGCCTAGCGCCGCCACTGTTGGTAAATGTCACATGTCTTCGAATTTTAGGTTCTTGGACATGTCGGTGTCCTCACGATGTTTTCTTTGACCGTTTTGACAGCAGTGGTAATGAAATTATTTACACCGTGCCCGTCAGGGCTCGAACCCACGACAACTTGTCGTGGCTGCTACCACTAGCGCACTATAACTGCCCTCGTGAACATCAATGAAGAATCTCTGTTTACAGACGTTTCTCTGTATTTTTAGCTACAAGATGTTTTTTGCATATTTTTGACAATCTTACCGATTTAACGGTTCTAATTTCATCTTCACAATTTATTGAAAAAGATCTGAAGAGTTTTTTCATTCGTGCGTAAATCCTAAATTCACTACTTTACAGCAGTTCCTCAGAGACGACCATAATATACAAGCTAATATATTGCCAAAGACACGATATAACAAGACGATTTCTGTGCAAATAAATTTCATCGATTTCCTAAAATAAATTTACTTATGTTGTCGTTGAGAAGCGCCGTGTGACTCACGGTGGCTACGTATTGAACATTTTTAACACTTTTTCTAACATTCTGAAACATTGCCAAACATTTGATGACGTTTATTATATTAAATATTATAATTATAAAGTCGAGGTGGAGTTGAAAGCGGGGAGCGGTAGCGGGCAGTTGGCATTTTGGTATGATCATCTTCATCAGCCTATACCAGTCCTTTGTCGGATAAAGGCCTCTCCAAATTCACGCAATCTAATTCGATTCTTGGCAAATCTCATGCAGCTGCTACCACCCTGCTAACATCGCCGCTCCACCTAACCTGAAGGCCTACCTTACGATTGCCGATTCGCGGTTTCCACTCAAGAATACGTCTACCTCAACGGTTACCGGTTGTTCCGTGAGCTATGTCGATAACTTTGCTTTTCTGCCGGATCACCTCATTCCGGATTCTATCCTCTGGACTACACTTTGGTATAGCGGTTATTTAAAGACAGTGGTAATAGAAGCAGGCAGATACAAGATTTTCTGTTGGTGAAAGCATCGTTTTTAAAATAATGATGGTCAGTAGAAAAAGTAATAGATGTCAACTTTTGAGATGTGGTGTAGGCAAAAAGGCTTCGCATACCATGGACCACCCAGGGAACTAACAAATCTATTCTCGAGCAACTACACATAACGGAACCAAAGGATTGTCGGTTACTTTGGTCACATTGCCCGTCAGGAACCAGATAACCTTGAAAAATTGGTGGTGATGGGTAAGGTAGATGGGAAAAATTCTCGTGGCCGATCATCTTACCGCTCGCTGGTCCGACCAAGTAACAATGGTCCAATGAGGACATTGCACTCTCTGTTACGACCACCATGAGAGAAGCTGAGAGTCGACCCATGGAGAGAACCGACCGATATGGACGACCATCGTGCATAAAGCCTCGAAGGCCTTTCAGGTACTTGACCTTCAGTAATGAGGTACGCGACCAAGAAGAAAAAGAAGAGAAGTCACGTCTATTAAGACTTCCGACTCTTAGAATCGAGATGAACGCCTACTTTAATCAAATGCAGAAGACAATAATATAATGAATAGAAATGACAGTCTCCCAGCATATAAGTGCAAGTATCGCAACTAGGGTAATCGGCCATTATCAACCTTGTCATCAGTTAATTCCTATCTCCATCCATGGTTATGAGCTGACCTATTCTAATTTCCAAATGTTGTCACAATATCTTGCCTTATGTGCAGTAACTGACACCCTGCCTACAACCGATATGATTCATTTGAAAAGAGATTACTTCTTTCTTTTTTGCTTCTCTGAATGGGTTTAGTTTTTGGCCCGCTCCGCTTAAAGAATCGCTACCCGCTATCATGCGTACCTCAGCCTTACCCACCGGTATGTGGTGTCCCAAATCGCATAGGTTTTATAATTTGGCATCGCACACAACTTTGTACGTCCTATTAAGATGCAGTTTAATCATATAATTTATGTACTTGTAGCCAGTGAACTATTTGTGCAAGATTATTATAATTATTAATTTCAGAAAATATATGTTTCACACTAAAATTATTTTGTAACTATGTGGTATGTTTAACGAAGAGTTGTGGAGTTGATCAAATATCTGGAAAGTCTGTGATGAGCTAATTAGGTGTTGTATATTATGAAGGGGTCCGCTAGGACCGATGCCTGCCAGGGTCGAGGATTTGTTGGGAAGAGATACCGTGATCCTGGCACATAGGCAACTGAAGGAACACAGGTGGATTTTAGTCAGTAAAGTCTGACACGCCCTTCCGCTTCACCCAGGGGACGTCATATGATTATTTCCCACAAAAAAAAAAAACAAAATGAAGATAACGAACGTGACAGTCAGAGCTCTTCGTCGGTTCGACGATTCCATTTTCAATCAACTTCTAAGATGACATTATGAATTCGGTTGTATTTTTTTAAATGTTTGTCTCCACAGAACTCCGTCATTCATAAACCGAATTACAAAAATCTTCTTTTGTTTTAGAGTATACTTACCGAGTAGTCCCTTATATAAATTTGGTCAAGTTCTGAGTGGTGGTTTTTGGTTACCTTTTTAATTCAAAATAATTATAACTGTGAGTTCATCATAATCAACCTTTATTGTTCCTACTGCTGGGACGGTGGCCTCCTCTCGATGAGAGGGAGTGGCCATAAATGAATAAATGAGTGAGCCATAATCTACCACGCAGACTCAGTGCGGCTTCGTAGATATCACGTGTCTTTGAATTTTTGGTTCTAGTACATGCCGTTTCCTCACGATGTCTTCCTTCACCGTTTTGAGAGTAGTGTTGATGAAATAATTTACGCAAAGTAAAGCGCGCAGACCTAGGTTCGAACCCTCGACCGAAAACTCGTAACTGTTCCTGTGACTTACCATTGACTAATCGAAATTCTGCTTAAAAACGTTTTAAACAAAAAAGTCATTACTAAAATGTTTTCTTTCTAAAGTAAATCGTTTCAGTAATCACGGAAATACCTCAGTGACCAAGTTTCTGGAACTACTGACATCTAGACGGACAGATATTTCGATATGAGTGAGTCAGGCCACGGTGAGCCGAAATAAACGGCGATCATTATGACTATCGCTTGATTATACGGCTGTTTTAAGAGGATAGACAGAAACGGGACTCGTAGTAAGTTATCTTATAATAGCTTCTGTTCGCGACTTCGACCGCGTTAAATTTCGTGCTAAATTTTCACCGTTTTTGTAACATTTTTCATTGCTGCTCCGCATCAATTGGTTGTAGTGCGATATTATATAGCCCATAGCTTTCCTCGATAAATGGACTAAGCAACACTAAAATAAATTTTGAATTACAACGAGTAGTTCTTGAGATCATAGTGTGCAACGAAACAAACAAACTTTTGAGCTTTATAATATTAGTATAGATACTACTCAGCTTCTGCCCGCGACTTCGCGTTAAATTTCTTGCTTCCCCGACCCACCCCGTTGCATCGAATTGCTTGCCCGTGAGAGGTCTTCGTATACATGACTTTTTTCTTTTTGCTTGGCTCCTAATGTTCCTAGCGTGATGTGGACAGAGTGGGACGGGGGAGCAGGATATTTCACACGGACGAGGTCGCGGGCAGAAGCGTATTGGAACAAAGTTCCTTATCGCGCGTTGTGAAAGGGGGCTAGACGGAAAAAAATCTTACGAAAAGTTGTCACGACATGCTTTAACCGACTTCAAAAAAAGGACGAGGTTTCTCAATTCGACTGTATATATTTTGTTGTTTGTATTTGTTTGTATATTGTTGTTTTTTTTTTGTTGTGAGTAGAGAGAGAGAGAGAGACAGGGAGAGAGGGAGAGAGAGAGACAGAGAGAGATAGAGAGAGAGAGAGGGAGAGAGACAGGGACATAGGGAGAGAGAGAGGGAGAGAGAGAGAGAGAATATTTTTGTTGAGTGTATACAGGTTTTTTGTACATAATAAATAATAAAAAAAATTATAAAAATTACTGCAGAGCGGCACGTCCCACTGTCTCTGAGAGGACGGGTTGTCGGGCAAAACCGTATTTGGGCAAGCCATTTTCCAAGCATTCAACGCATCGGTCAAACACGGTACTTCTAAATCGACCAGTGTGGAAGATAAAATATTCCTGGTTAATTTATCGGTACTGTGGACCGAGGAGAGGAAGGCTGGCAAACTTATACTTGAAATTTTGCGGACGCCGAGTCCACCCAGGCGAATGGGAAGTGTGGCTTGCTGCCATGCTCGGTCGTCCAGGGCCACATTTAGGATCGAAGTTAAAGTGCTTCTAATAATTTGGTCTACTTTCTCTAAAAGTTGTGGATGCTTCCATAAATGGGAGGAACGAAGGTTATACGTTAATTTTGGTCCAAAACAACAGTACCGAATTAGTGTGAAGGCCGAATGAATGTTAATTTTGAAAAGTCTTTCCGAGACATCATAGAAATTCTGTATTTTCTCCTCAATGAACGTTGGAAAGGATTCGTCAAAAATTGGGGACCCTAGGAGGTGAAGAGAATTTCTTTCCGTTATTTTGATATCTGGTGCTATTGTATAAAATTTTGCTATAGTAGTCTGTCTGTCAGTGGTTTGGGGAAGATAAATTTCACATTTTGATAGGTTAAGATCTAGGCCAATGGAACTAAATTTTTCTTTTAAAAAAGTTAAATCTTTTAAGACTGTGTCTACGTCACCTCCTAGGGTTCCGTCATCCAAATACCATACGTTGAATTTAGAATTTAGCTGTCGAATAATTGGATTTATTGCCAAACTAAAAATGACTGGCCCAAGAGGGTCGCCCTGTTGACATCCAACAGCTGATTTCAAAAGGTTGTCTTTATAAAGTAATTTGGAGGGGTGCCTGTAACATTGATAGAGAAAACTGTAAATTTTGGGTATTTCTTTTTGGACTTCTGTCAACAAGGTGTCCCTGTTTACGGAATTGAAAGCATTCTTAATGTCAACCTTAAGGATGACCTCACCTTTATCGCTATTGAGGTAAGTGGATAGTGCATGTACCGCAGCCTCACAGCCCCCTTTGGAGCCAAACCCCAGCTGTAGGGGCTGGAATTTGCTGGCCAGTGTTTCACTGTAGAAAGCACAGCAAATTTTGGCTGCGATACGCCGGTAAATGGACCCTACGGCAATGGGACGAATACCGCCATCCTTCTTGCGCAGGGCACATAGATTTGCCCCATAAAGAATGTCAATGACGGCTTCGTTCACATTGCCGGAGAGCATTAGATTTATGAGGGCCGTCAGCTCCTTCAAAAGGGACTCACCAGCCTCCCCGGCGCCTGAACACATTAAGTCCTTCAAATGCTGAGGCGTCAGGCCGTCGAGGCCGCCAGCGGAGCCACTTCGGAAGGAGCACACGGCCGCACATACTTGTTGAGCTGTAATTGTAAGTGAGTTGGATTCGGGATCGGGTGGGTCAGGGAAGGAGAGGTCATCTGCCGGGGCGGGGTGTTTACTCTCCAGAGCTGTCAGTGTCTCTGGAGAGTACGGCGCAACCACATCGCTGCTAAAGATAATCCTAGCTGCACCTCTGATATCACCCTCGCCTAGTTTAGATTCCACATGGTGCAATAAATCTCTTTGTGGTAGGTGAGATGTTAATTTAGGGTCGAAACGTTGGGCCGAAATGTTACAGTTATCCTTAATTTGTGCTGTTAACGTTTTTTTATTTGCCAAATTTTTTTGCACATGTAGAATTCTAAACGGGAAGGTGAGTAATTGCTCCCAAGCACTTTTAGAGTTCTCTCGGGCGGCGAGGCGGATACAACGCGCTAAACTTGAGGCCACGGAAGGTCTCGCGCCACGAGGAACTCTCTTTAAAACTGGAGTTGTCGTTTTTAATTTTGCAAGGGTTTTCCAAAAGGGTGGAGCAGGTGAATCGGATGTTAGAAACGTGGGTATTGTGGGGCATGATGAAGGCACATTGTGGGGTTTATGTTTCTTCCCCAAATGTACCTTCAAACCTCGTTCACCTTTAAAAAAACGTGCTTGGGGACAATGAGGGCATCTTACTAGTACATCCAGCGATGTGGCAGGTTGACTGGCGCTTCGTACGGCGTCACTACGGTCGTCATTGTTCAACATTTAAAAAAAAAAATACACAACTTACACGATTTTTTCTTAACAATATCACATAATACAACTAAATCTAAAATAAAATAATAATAACAAAAATGACGTTAAAAATAAATAAATTGACAGCTTGATGATGACAGCGGCGCAGTCGCGCTGGCAGCCTAGGGCGCCGCGCCGCTGGATGTCATTTTGAGCCACACACACAGCTTCGCGTCCAAACGTCAATGTTGTCTGTATTTTTTCCTGAAGAGGAATATCACTATAAAGTAGAATACAGGAAGATCCTTCACTAGTGTCGTAATAAAGTTCGTGGGGCGATTTGGGCAAACAGATCCACTTGCTGTCTGGCGAGTCTTGGCTCTGTGCTTTAAGTTGTTTTTTCCGGGTCAGGAATGAATTTATTACATGCGAAAGTAACTCTGTCTATTGGTTATTAAATTAAATTAAACTGGTGGTCGAAATTCAATCATAATACATTTAAATTATATTATTTTTCAATTTCATGATAAATTGACGTTTTTTGACGTGACGTACGTCAAATCCAACCAACAATAATAACAATAATACGGAATAACCTTTTAAACACGTCACCTAATACTGTTGAGCGTGCCCGTCTGCTGGCTGTGGGAGAATGGGAGTCAGGCTTGTGGCTTCAGGCGCTCCCATCATCCACCGTAGGTACTATGATGGATGACTCATCGTTTCGGCTCGCTACGTGTCTCCGCTTGGGCGCACCTTGTGTTGCTCCGCACCGTTGTCACTGCGGTGAAGCTGTCGACAGTCTAGGGCACCATGGCCTGTCCTGCTGCAGGAGCGCAGGCCGAATAGCACGACACGCCAGCATAAACGATATTATTCGTCGAGCTCTTGTCACCGCCGGCGTACCAGCGGTATTAGAACCAAACGGCTTGGTACGTGACGATGGGAAGAGACCAGACGGCATGACGTTGTTGCCTTGGAAGGTGGGTAGGCCTCTGGTGTGGGACGCAACCTGTGTCGACACCCTTGCGCCATCTCATGTTCTTAGCACGGCGGGCTGTGCAGGCGCCGCTGCTGTGGCTGCCGAGACCCTCAAGCGGCGCAAATACTGTAACCTTATAGGTAACTACAGTTTTGAGCCGTTTGGGGTTGAAACGCTCGGGCCATGGGGCCCGAGTGCGCGTCTCCTTTTTAAGGAAATCTCGCATCGACTGATTGACACTTCACGTGACCAGAAGGCTGGCTCATTCTTTGGCCAAAGAATTAGCATTGCCATTCAACGTGGCAATGCTGCCAGTCTTCTGGGCACGTTTCCAGATGACAGCGATGCGGACGAGTACTTCGACCCCTAAGTGTCTTTTGTTTTTTTTTTTATTTGTTTGTATAGTTAGTTATTTATTTTATTTTTAATGTTATTAATGTATAGTTATAGAATTCTGCAGAATAAAAGCAACAGTATTTCTGTGAAAAAAAAAAAAAAAAAAAAAAAATTATGAATCCTGGAAAGGAACTTCGTTCCATCCGGGTGTCCCTTGACACGTCTAATTTTTTATATGTTTTTCTTTCTATGAGGTCATAAGTCACAAAAGTTTTTCAGAAATTTAACTCAAATTGAAAACAAGAAAACAAATCCTTATGCTATAGTTTCATGACTTTTGTGTTTGCTATGTGTTAGGCACCTCCAGGTTTTGCCTTAAAAATATCCATCAGAGACCTTATAGGCAGTATGAAACACTTAAATTTGACAATTGCACAGTCATCATCACAATTTCAGTCGAAAGTTGTCCACTGCTGGTCATAAGCGTCCCCCAATTTGTGGGCTTTGCCATACACGCATCTACACGCTTGGCAGACGGTTTTGCGATCGCAGTATGGTGGTAAAATGCTCAGAGGATGCTGCTGCCCATTTTCTAGCGAGTCCCTTAATCGCCTCTTACGACAGCCACGGGAAGAAATAGAATGGTGTTCTTTACCTCTGATACCAAAAGGACCATCAATTGCACAGTAAAGCCCTAATAAATTGTTGCAAAGGACATTTGACAAGATCACCCTTACTTTCTTCTACTTAACACTTAAATGTTCTTATTTGTAACTAGCTTCTGCCCGCGACTTCGTCCGCGTTAAATATCTTGTTCCCGCGACCCTTCCCGTCGCGTCGAATCGCCTACCCGTGCGGCTTTCCCCGTTTTTGCAACAATTTTCATTACTGCTTCGCTCCTCTTAGTTGTAGCGTGATGTTATATAGCCTAAAGCCTTCCTCGATAAATAGGCTACCCAACACAAAAAGAGTTTTTCAATTTGGACCAGTAGTTCCTGAGATTACCGCGTTCAATCAAACAAACAAACAAACTCTTCAGCTTTATAATATTAGTATATAGATTGTTTTGGTGAGGGGCTTGTGGTCTAGTAATAACAGCCACCGGTATTGGTCGATCAGGTTAAGCTATGCTTGCCGCGGCTGGTCCGTGGATGGGTGTCCATCTTTACACCCCGATCCCTCCGTGTTTCGGAATGCACGTTAAGCCGCATGTCCCGGCTATTTATTATTCGTAGATCTTTGACATTCGTTCCTGGGTTCGATAGTCTCACAACCAGTCTTACCAAAGAGTATCAAGGAGAGAAGTAAGGATAGACAGTCGCTTCGTGTAAAATACTGGTACTCGTCTGCATTTGCCCCCCTAGCCAAGTTACAAGTTACAACCGTTTCGTGTCGAATCCCTTTCTCCAATCGGTAACGCTTCGGTGTCAGCAATTGTAGAAAACGATAAGTTGGTAGCCATGTTGACGCGCCTGAGTCGGCCGCTCGTTCTACAATGTCTTTATGAAAACGACACATTATAACAAAGGATGTACCATTGAACATTGTTGAAACGACAACAATTCATTCTATCATTTTGAACGATGTGAACTTTGCTACAAATTTTCTATTCGTTCGTTCTAACCTGACTTAACGTTGAGATGATTTCATTCCCATACATTTGATTAGTTTTCGACTAGCGTTAACGATTGCAGATAATCAACTTGGCTAGGGGTGCTGGTTAGACTGGACGACTGAAGATGAATATTTGTATTTGATATAGTACACAGTGAAGGAAATTCTGAGATAGGAAAAATTACTGCTATAAATAATAGCCTAGAAGCCCACACCTCAAAATAGTTGCAAAAACTACGCTGAAGAAATTGCAAGCTTAGCTTCTCAAAGGTAATTATAAAACCGGCTACTGATTCATTGTAGGTGATTGACTTTTATGTGAGTGGGATGCCACACAGCTGTTCTGTTATAAATTGTCCAGTTCCAGTTCAGAATGGATAGTTAAATATTGAAAATATAGTAAATCATCGTGGAAATTTTATTATCCTGTTGACAGTCTAAAAAAATGCTCCCTCGATGATAGAGCTAGAAAAATCACGAGGTTTTAAAACATACGCATAACATCACGCCTCTAAAACCCGAAAGGTTAAGCAGAAGTGTGCCTATAGTACGAACACATTTGGCCAGTTAAGTTACAGTGTCATGTAATAGGGGGCGAGCCCATTGCCATTGATTGGGCACTAATCCAGACTATGGGCTGTTACTGACAAATTCCTGTTGGAAAAAGCCAGAATAGAATAGAATATTCATTTATTCCAAATCCCCCCAATTCTTCCTGTGGGTGTCGTAAAAGGCGACTAAGAGACTCACTAGAGAATGGATAGCAGCGTTCTCTATGCATTTTACCACCATACTGCGATCGCCAACCCGCCTGCCTTCGTTGAGATTATGGCAAGGCCCTCCAGTTTGGGGGAAGGCTTAAGAGCAGTGGAGGACATTCGGCTGATATGATGATTAATAAGTATTAAAGAATCCTTGTACGTTCTACCATTTTGGCATGCAAACATTGATGCAGTTCATCATCAAACATTGAAATACAACAAAAAATTTGTAGATAATATTTTGTTGGAGTAGTAAGATTTACTTAACAGAAGTACAGTTAGTTTCTTTTTGAAAGTAGTTACGGGTTCCTCTTTTATAGAATTAGGAATGTGGTTAAAAATAGCCCATGCCATACCAAAAATACTTTTTCTCGACAAAGCAGTCCTATATCTACCTGTGCGTAACAAGTTTCGGTATTGAGATTGCAGAGATCTCGGTGTCTGCTTTCCAGAAACTCAAACTATTGATCTAGTAATTTCTATAAGTGCTGTCCCTGCTACAAATATCCCGTTCCTTTGAAAGAGGGATACTAGCTGTAAATAAGATAACATGAAGACAATGGTCTACGGTTCATATCCTCAGAATAAACGACATATCAATGAACAAGTCGTCTATGTGTCTATGGACAGAACTCATAATCAGTCTATACTGTTCCCACTGCTGGGACACAGGCCTCCTCTTGTCGAGAGGGAGTGGGCCATAATCCACCACGCGGACCCAGTGTGGGTTGGTAGATGTCACATGTCTTTGAATTTTTTGTTCTAAGACATGCTAGTTTTCTCACGATGTTATCCTTCACCGTTTTGAGAGCAGTGGTGTTGAAGTTAAATACAGAAAGTAAAATGTCTGCCTGGATTCGAACACATGGCCTAATTCGTAAGTCGAGGCCAATACTGATCGAGAGCTCTGCCTACTACAAATAGTCTTCGGGTGTGTCTTTTTCCTAGGGCTTGGTAACGTTACCAAATTCACACTATAAGTATCGTTAAGTAACGTTATTTTCATAAAGTTAATTTTTTAACGGTAACACGGGTAACGATACTTTGGTATCGAATCCATAAAATAACGTTACCATTACCGTTACTAGTATCGATACTTTTATCGTTACTTAATGCGTTGTTGTCAACCTGCGCAACCTAAGCGGCACGCCATGGGCGGTGGCGCTCTACGGCAACTTCGCCCATCAAACAATGCAAATGCAACTTCATTAATGTAGACGAAAGAAAGAGATGAAAGAAAATAAATAAAAATTTAACGTTACTCAGTTACCAGTAAAACGTATGCCAAGTATCGTTACCAAACATAACGTTACCTCTACTAATAACGTTATCTTCGTCCGATGAAAGTAACGATACCAAATTTTTAACGTTATTCAAAGCCCTGCTTTTTCCCAATAAGTAATTTGTTTCTTCTAATCGAAACTCATCATTTCCCTAGCCTTTTTAGGGTTCCGTTGCCAAATGGCAAAAAACGGAACCCTTATAGATTCGTCATGTCTGTCTGTCTGTCTGTCCGAGTATGTGACAGCCACTTTTTTCCGAAACTATAAGAGCTATGCTGTTGAAACTTGGTAAGTAGATGTATTCTGTGAACCGCATTAAGATTTTCACACAAAAGTAGAAAAAAACAATAAATTTTGGGGTTCCCCATACATAGAACTGAAACTCAATTTTTTTTTTCATCACACCCATACGTGTGGGGTATCTATGGATAGGTCTTCGAAAATAATATTGAGGTTTCTAAAATCATTTTTTTCTAAACTGAATGGTTTGCGTGAGAGACACTTCCAAAGTGGTAAAATGTGTCCCCCCCCCGTAACTTCTAAAATAAGAGAATGATAAAACTAAAAAGATATATGATGTACATTACCATGAAAACTTCCACCGAAAATTAGTTTGAACGAGATCTAGTAAGTAGTTTTTTTTTAATACGTCATAAATCGTAAACCGCAATTTACCTTTCATTCAATCAACTCAAATATAAAAATTAAAAAAAATAAAATTTAATTTCATAAATATAAACCTTATGCATAAACCGTGAATACCTACAGGTTTGTACGGAACCCTCAGTGCGCGAGTGCGAATATATGTGTGTCAACTCTCAGTCTAACCGGATGTAGCTGAATACAAATATATCCGTCTAATCGAAATTGTTCTACATTTTATTTTATAGTCACATAGTGATGATTTCTGTTATCATTCATATGACAGGTCTCCAGACGCCAGACGATTTAATTATATTACGTAGCTCAAAAACTATGTGGTCATAACAAACGTTACAGTTTCTACCGCGGCACCGTCTAGACATTTGCATTGTTAAGACAGTTAAAATGTCCTCCTCATGAGCTGGTTATTAAACCGCTTCCTATACTCTTCAAACATATATCCTACTCTTTAAATTAGATCATAATAATAATATCATTGCCGTACAAATATCTCTACTTAGATCATAGCTCACGAGGTTGTTAACATGTTGAATGTTGACTCAGCTGTCATTGTACCGATTGTCGTATCAGCCAATGGGCTGATGGCCGAGACCCTCAACATCTCTCGAGGCTGTAGTAAGCCGGGTGGCTCGCATCGTGAGGAGATTCCTGTCCCTGGAGCCTATCGCTGGTACTTTGGACCCTTCTCCCGATATCGGTGGACTACTATTTTTTATAAGTTGTCATATTTTCGCCCTGCGCGGGATTTGCTTCAGTTATGCCAGAGGGAAATTGTGGTACTAGGTTTCATTTCGTATTTGAACTTCCTTAAAGTTGTTTTAGAGGGCTAAAACAGCAAGACGCTCTAGCTTCTAGATGACTTCTAGATCATTTCGTCTTCAATCAACTCAGCTTATCTCAGTCCATCGCTGGACATAGGCCTGTCCAACACCCTATCCTCCGTCTACCACAACCAGTCTGGCCCAGCCATCTTTTCATTTTATCTTAGTGATCCCAATTAGAATACGCCCGGGTGTTTCCATTGTGAGGATCGTCTAGAGGACACGGTGGAGCATACGGTGGAAGTGTGCCAGCCTGGGCGGAGCACCGCCGTGTCCTCGTGGCGGCGATCGGCGGCGGCGACCTCTCGCGTCCGGCCCTGGTGCGAGCCATGGTACGGAGCGAGAGGGCATGGGAAGCCGTCACCTCCTTCTGCGAAGCAGTAATGCTCGCGAAGGAAGAGGCGGGGCGCGTGAGAGAGCGGCATGTGAGAGTGGTCTCTGCGCCCTCACGTCCCTAGCCGCCGCAGGAGGAGACGGCCCGGGCGTCGGGAGTCGATAGCGGACTCCCGGCCACCGTAGGCACGAGCTTGCGAGCGGCGAGCAATTGGTAGCTCGCCACCCGGTAAGGACCAGGCTCGGGTCGACGGCGCGTAGTGTTCCACGCGCGCCTCAAAGAGATGTCAGCAATCCTGAAGGGGTCTGCTAGGACCGATGCCTGCCAGGGTCGCGAGATTGTTCGAAAGAGATACCGTGACCCTGGCACATGGGCGACTGAAGGAACACGGATGGGTTTTAGTCAGCAAAAGTCTGACATGCCCTCCCGTTCCGCCCAGAGCGGGAGAAGTCATTCGATGATTTCCCATGCAAAAAAAAACCCAATTAGAAACACTAAAACCTCCAGAGCCATCAAAAGTTAACAAACAACCGCGAAAGTCTTCAGGGAACCATTAACTCAACCCGAAGGCCGCCGGCCATTTTACACAACTGTCACGAAAATTACTCGGCAACTGATCGGCGTCATATTATTTTATTTTTATATTAATACACTCAGTTACGCCAAATTATACGTTTTTATTGCGTACGTATGATATTTTAGTTCTGTGACTAGCTGCTGGAATGCGTGAATCTGAAGTATTTTGTGCAAGTTTCTGAGTATGTAGTTTGATGTTGGATTGATAACAGGTGAGGGTAATTGAAAGCAGTGATGGTTTAGTGGTAATTACGAGTTGTAGGTCGTAGGTTAGAACCCAGACAATTGCTTTTCTTTGTGAATATTAATTCATCATCACTGCTTTTAATATGGTGAATGATATCATCTTGAGGAGCCAAAATTTCGAAGACATGGGGCATCCGCCAACGCGGACTGGGCCCTTGTGTGGAACCATTCTATCTCACCGAGGGAGGCTTTTGACCCAGCTAAGGGAACAAAGGCAGATTATTCTATGATATGTATGAGAGAGAAATTGTTTGGTAGAAGTAGATTTCCTTCTGAAAAGTGTTTTTAGGGTGGGCATTCTGTTAGTAAGCAGTATTCAATTAATCTATCAACTGAGTACATCGCAGTCTACTGTTGGACATAGAACTCCCTCAAGCTCCCAGGATAATTTCGTTTTTCCGCTGAAATGATGCTGGTGAATAAGATTTTTGTCTTAAAAAAGTTATCAGGGAATCAAAGTCAGGATCTTATTTCTATCAAACACTATCAGAAAACAGGTAAATTGGCTAAAACCTAAATTAAAACTCAGGGAAATTATACGTAGGTACCGCATTCCTTCAAAGAACGATCGTAGGTCAGCAAACACTCCGCAAATATAATTACATAGTCACCGGAAGTAATTAAAACTTTTATTGACATCTTTGTTTTTAAAACTACAACTCGCCAATGTCATAAAATTGTGAGTACTTTGATTGTGGTTCTATTCCGCGAACTAAAAGTTATTTTGATCATTTAAAATGGCAGTAACAATGATTTGTCCCTGGCCCTAATATCCCTCATGAAGATCGGAGACTTTACACTGGAGGTTGTGTTATCTTCCGTCATCATCATCAGGCGGCCGACCCCAATTTGGGGGCTTTACTATAATCGCCACGCTTGGCAGGCGGGTTGGCGATCACAGTATACAGGTAAAAGGCATAGAGAACGCTGCTACCCATTCTCTAGTAAGTCCCTTAGTTGCCTCTTACGACACCTACGTGAAGAAATGGGATAATGGTATTCTTTACGTTCGGCAACAAATAGATAATTTGTTATGTATACATTGGACAAACTGTTAAATCCAATGTAGGTCTAACTTCGAGAAAGAGGTCAATATGCTGAGCAGTGTCCGAGAAGCTACGTTATATGTATCTTCTCGTCTCCCATACTACAGTGTCGCAAGACTCTTAGACCAGTGCGTATTACCAGTGATGACTTAGGGCACTGAGTCGTGGTCACGCGTCGACCTCATTAAGTGGCTGAAAGTCACCCAAAAGGAGAGCGTAATCACTACCCATGAAGAGATTCATTGAAGAACCAAAGTAACCGACATAGCCCTAAGAATTGCCAAACTTAAGTGGCAGTGGACAGGGCACATTGGCAGAACAGATGGTCGTTGGGGGCCGATAGTTTTTGAACCAGTGACTTGTTGAATGAAGGCTGCAGGAATCCGTCGGCTCTCAGAAGTCCAAATTCGGTCGAAGTGACGATATTTGAGGGAGGCCTACCTAAGTGTCGGGAAATTTCGGCTGAAATTATGATAATGATGATGGGTTAATGTCTAGAAACTCGCATATGAAAGCTACTTATCAATGAGAGAAGATACTATTCTAAGCTTTGAAATATAATGATAATATTTTCGACATAATTATAGATAAACTTGGGTTAACTTTTCTCATGTCTGTTCAAAACGAAATTGACATAAAATCACCGCTTTTGGGGACTGTAGTCTGGATGTTGCTATTGTATACTTCACAATAGAATTATCCTTGTTAAAAGTGATATTCTTCTCGTTGCAGCATATAATGTACAGTCTGTATTGTTTCCACTGCTGGAACACAGGCCTCTCTGTGGGAAAGAGTAGGACGGAACTATAACGCAGCCCTGGTAGATGGTAGATGTTACTTATCTCGGAATTTTTGGCTGTATGACATGGCCGGTATCCTCACGATATTTTTTGCAGTGTAATGGTGACATTTATTGCGTAAAGTGCCTGCGTGCTTGCATTACTGGGGTCGAGCCCACCACCTACTTGTAAGTTAGGACGGTACCACTGACCCACCACAGCTCTTTACATATTCTTCCGTTTATTTTGTTGCTGAAAAGTTATAATTAGAAGAAACTAGTGTTTGCCAGAAGCTTTGCCCGCGTATTATACATACATGAAAAGTTTTTAAGCAGTGCGATTTTCACAGGATGTTCTATCCGTGAATATGAACGACTTTCACTATGGGACGAACTCTGAAATCACCAAAAAGAAATCTGCTGTATCATACAAAAATTCAATAGATACTTACTCGAACAAAATATATGAAACAGCTGATTTCTTTACTTGATTTCGGAATTGGTCCCACAGTGAAAGATGTTCAAATTCATGGGTAGAACACCCTGTGAAAATTTGCACACTGCTTATAAAATTTTCTGTATACACACCTTGAATACTGTCTACTGAAGAAACCGCATTAAAATCCGTTGCGTAGTTTAAAAGATCTAAGCGTACAAACGCGGGAAGCGACTTTTTTGTACTAAGTAAAGATGAGATTGAAACATTTCATTGAACAAAAACACTTCGAGATTTTACTGCTACAGTGTGTCAGGTACGCACGGCCACTGGACAAGCTATACATATCTAGTATAAGCTGACTTCTCACTGAACGAAAAGCGTATACAATGCGAGGTCAGCTAATACTGGAAATGTATAGCTTGCTGTTTACGCACTGTCTTTGATGTGTATACTTACGACAGCAAGAAGTAATTTCGTGAAGAATGTTAAAAGCCACAGTAAAACAACATGGCGTCGGTATGTTTGTACTCGTTAAGGGTTTAAAAGTGTAAATGTTTTGTTATGACTCAGAATTAAAGTGTTACAGTTTGGTTCAACTTTGTAATCTATTTTTTCTATGTTTGTAATTGCAAACATTTGGCTGTCGAAAGTGTTATCAGTGTTTGCTGTCGAAAGATGCTGATTGCCAGTCTGTTTTATAGTAAAACGTATTATCGTAGCATAATGAAAGTTTATAGATTTTGGTAAGTAAACTATGATCTGTTCAAATTGTTGTTTGATTATAAATGATCAATGGATCAAACTGATAATTTAATTTAAGGTGTCACTAGTCTTTATGTTACTGTCCATAGGTTTTTGTGTAAACGACATATACTTTTAACATACTTATTTGTATCGCATAAACACTATGATTTAAATAGGTATCTATTTCCTTTGTGTAGACTTTGAAGAAAAAATCTTCAGATATTACTTACATGTATACGTGTGTTGAATTTGGATTATTTATTTATTTATGAATAACCAACATACATGTACAGTTTGCACCACATATACAAGTTATCTAGCGTAGAATTATGTTAAATTACATAAAAGTAGACTAGACGAAATTAAACAAAGTAAGTTAAAATGGGATAAAAGAAAATAAAGTAGATAAGTTACGTAATTACACTTAGAAAACAGATAAAATATAAAGTATTAAATAGAATTAAATAAATATTAGATTAAGTTATAATTATATTATTTATTACCAAGCTAGTGGACATACCGGCTTTTATTCATCTCCCGAACGTAGAAAGAACTTTTGGTCGGGGCAGCTCCAACAGTGTCTTTAGCATGATTGCGAGTCGCCTGGACTGTCAATACGTGGGTCACTGTTGCGCCGTGTCTCATGGGATGTCGCAACGGTGACCAACGACAATTTATTTCTTGAAATATTTTCCTTGTTTTGTTTATAGTCTGTGCTTACTAACATAGTTGTAAGTTTTACTAACAATTTTATTGAGTCTTAGTTACTCGAATTAAAGAAGTATTCTATTTTATGGCTTTCTCAAACTACTTGAGCACATTGTTTCATAGTAGCACTAAATCGGTTTTATTTAGTGATGCAAAAGGAGTGTGTAGAGATCGTAGCAGGTGGCGTTCCGTGGTTTCTGCCTACCCCCATGGGAAAAAGGTGTGTTTGTATGTGTGTGTATGTTAAGCATAAAAATATGGGACAAACCGACTAGTTTCTTAAACGAAGGCACAAAAAAAACTTAGCTTAAAAAAAATTGGCCCTTCCTTCCTTAAAAACCAAGACGGTCTCTATCAGCTGATCATCTTTCAGCCCAAGTATATAATGAGTCATTAGCTCCAACTTGGCTCTCACTACCTGTCCTTATTTACGATCTGTCGACGTATTTGCAGCCAACACATTCAAATATGAAACCTTGTAAAATTTTGGATATTTACGACCATTTCTCCTTGCATTGGCGAGGTTACTTCGGTATTTATCGGCTTCCGGTAAATTAATAATTTTGTTGCAATTTACAAATGACGAATGCTATTTTTGAGATATACCTATCTCTAGTTCTTTACCTTTTTTCTTTCATTAAGTTAGTTCAAGTCTTGTTCTGTTTAGTTTGAGACTTGTAGTTTTTTTTTCCTTTGTATAGTATTTTTCTTTTTTTTCCTCATACTTATTGCTTCTAAGAAGATTGTTTTATTATGGAACCGAGTATATATATTGATTCCGTATTTAAATTGTATAATATCCCTTCACTGGCCCATCACCACATCAAGCGCGACCGTGCAGACCTGCTTTTCCGTCTCTGTTTCCCTCCATTGCTACTGACTGACAGATGACATTAGTGACAGCAGCTGCTCCGCTTGTGTGCATGAGATAGTGTTTACATATCTATGGAATAGATACACTACAACACCATTTACATATAATGTTCTCACTGCTCGGACACAGGCGTTTTCTCTTCGAGAGGGAGAGGGCTTATAATCCACCCCACGCGGGTCCAGTGCGGTTTGGTACATCTACCACCAAAACATCATCTACATTTAGTTGGTAAAACCATTTCTCTATAAGAACATAGGTATTTCATCATCATCCTAGCCTTCTCCAAACTATGTTTCTGCTGCTGACTACCAGTATACAAGAAGTGATTGCCTATCTTACCTCCACCACCAGTTTTACCGACGTTTCACACGTCTTCGTTTTCAGAGAGCTATAGATGAACGATGGTCACAAATAATTTCAACTTGGTACCCAAGAGGTAAACAAAGAAGGAAGGGTAGACCTTCTAAAAGATGGAGTGACGATATTGTACAAATAGCTGGAAACTTATGGACCAGACAGGCAAAAGACAGAGATATCTGGAATGATTTGGAGGAGGCTTTCACCGCAATAGGCGGCCCTTACACCTAACAATACTAACATTATTTAAGTACAAAACTAACATTACTAACAAATAAATAAATAAGTACACACCACAAAACCTCATGTTGTAAGGGATAAAAAATAAAGCTAATAAATAAATAAAATTCACACGTCTTCGAATTTTAGGTTCTAGGACATGGCGATGTTCCCTCACCGTTTTGAGAGAAGTGGTGAATAAATCATTTACACTAAGTAAAGGATCTGTTTTTGGCTTACAACTCCTAAGTTGCGGCCATTATCATTGGGTAAACGCTCCTCTTTATTAGTGAAAACCGCATTAAAATTCGTTGAGCAGTTTGGAAGAACAACATGCGGACAGACACGAAGAGCAACTTTATACATATTAATATGTATAGAAGTTTTTAAATGCTGGTTTATGCAAATTATTGATGCATAATAACAATAAAACAATTTTCTTTTTAAACTTTTTATATAAATTTTCGTCAATGCTGTCTTACAAATTGCAATAAAAATAAACTCTCCCTTTTATCTTGAATAATCTGCAAAAACTCAGACATTACACTAAATGCTCAAATATGTCAAGGTATAGGTATTCACATCTACCCTCGTTTTGGATATGTCCCAAATGCGCCGGAGTCGAGTAAACATCGATTAATATTCCAGATTGTCGTTATTTTTGGTATTTGTGGAGTTAATTTAGTGCATAACTAAGTTGCAAAGATTTTCTGAGACATTTTTGCTTGCATTATTGGTCGGACGTTACCCTGCTATTATGTTCTGATGAATAGAAAATTAATGACGACTTTAATTTCTTTTGTTTTGATACAATTTGTATGGGAACGCTCAAGTGGTGGGGAAAAGGTTACCTTGTTAGTGATGTTGAAATTGGAACTGACTGATCAGGTTGCGATGTTCCAATTTAACATGTGTTATTTAGTTTTGGATATTTCTACACTTCTGATTAGGATACGAATGTTGAAGTGGTGACAGGTACATACCCAGCTGATGCCGCGGTCCCACGGGCCGTTAAGTCAGGCCGCGCCAGGCGTGGCTACGCCTGTCGAGCTCATGCTGCGACAGTGACAGTGACACAGACAGTGTGGCCCCGCACCACGCTGCAGTTTTGAACCTACCGAGGGATCGGATGGGCGGCGACCGGCTGTCTTCGGTTGCATCGGTTCCATTCAAGTCCTTATTTCTAAGTAACAATATTACGAAGTATGAATTGTAGAAAGATAAATTTGACTAGATCCCAGAGATTCTTTGAAGTTCTTTAAGGTTCTTTGTTAACTTTCGTCTTTACTGAGCATTGTTTTATTTACGTTAAGATAACACTCATAAGCTCTCAAAACGGTGAAGGAAAACATCGTGAGGAAAACGGCATGTCTTAGAACCAAAAAGTTCGAAGACTTCTGACATCTATGAACCCACAATGGCTCCGGGTGGTGGATTACAACCCATTACCTATCACAAAGAGAAGGCCAGTTGGGCCAGGGTCCAAGCAGTCAGTCGGAGATCGCGGAAGAATATATTGGTTCCCGTGGTCCCCGACGTAGGTGTGGGACAGAACACCGGGGTGGTTTTAGTCAGTAAGAGTCTAACAGACCCCTCCGCCCACCCCAGGGCGGAGGACATCCATGAAGATTTCCACCTCGAGATTAAAAAAAAAAGGGTCCAAGCAGTGGAAACATTATAGTCTGATAATGCTAAATATAACAAAATTCCAAAGGTTCTAGAATTATTCTTGGTCAGTATCGCTTTATTTACAGCAAAGATAACAACTCTCGCGCATCCGTGGAAATATTCGCGCTGAGTTTTAATGCAAATATTTTTGGAAGCACTTCCAAACGAAAAGCTGTATAATTCCTGTTTTGTTGTTACAATTAATGTGTTATTGTCTTTAAGTTCACACTTTCGCATTAAGTAGGATCTTTAATACCGGAATGTAATCCTCCCACGAGGGGCTTATCGTTGAGTAATAACATCCACGCGTGTTTACCGGTCTGCCAGGGTCGCGAGATTTGTTCGAATGAATTACCGTGACCCTGGCACAGGCAACTGAAGGAACGCGGGTGGGTTTTAGTCAGTATAAGTGAGACACGCCGTCCCGCCCCGTACTGAGCGGTAGACGGCAATTGGTGATTTCCCAACTACAAAAAAAAACGTGTTTATCGGTCAGGTTTAGCTACGCTTGTCGCGGTTGGCCCATGGAAGGGTGACCATCTTTACATACTAAGACCCATCTGTGCTTCGGAAAGAGCCGTTGGTTCAATTTGTTGTTCGTAGTTCCCTCGACAGTCGTTATAGCTCATCAGAAGCCTGAAGGTCGGACCACCAGTTTTATCAAGGGGCATCGTATTACCGAAGTGAAAAGCTGTGGTGGCCCAGTGATATCGTTCCCGACTTACAAGTAGTAGATCGTGGGTTCGAACCCAGGCAGGCGCTTTACTTTGGGTAAATCATTTCTTCACTACTGCTCTCAAAATAGTAAAGGAGAACATCGTGAAGAAACCGGCATGTCATTGACATTTACCAACCTGGCCCGCGTGGTAGATTATGGCCCACTCCTTCTCACCGAGAGGAGGCGTGTGTTCCCACAGTGGGAACAATTTAGGCTGATAATGATCGTACCACCTAGATTTACTGGGTAATACGATACCCCTTGATCAAACTGGTTGAAAAGGTAAGATCGCTTCATATAAAATACTGGTACTCAACTGCTTCTGGTTAGACTGGAAGTTGACCCCAATATAGTTCGGTTAAGGCTAGGCAGATGATGATGATGAAAGGTCTATGTTCTTGTAACGTAATGGCTTTTACCAAATTAATTTAGCTGATGTTTTTTTTTACATCCTTTAGCCTGAATAAAAGAATTTGTCTTCACAACAGCTTGCAGCTCGTTAGCTTAGTGATCACAAGCGCTACTGCTAAGCATGACGTCCTGGATTCGGTTCCCAGTCTTGGCAAAGTATTATTGGGATTTATATTCTGGAATTTCTCAGAAGTGAGCCGTAATTCACCATTCGGGCTCTTTATGGTTGGTGAATGTCAAAAGTTACAAAATTTGCTGTAGAGGCGTTAAAGCATAATTAGGCAATAATATGCCCACAGCTGGGACACAAGCATCTTCTCTGTGAGACGAAGTGGGATGTAATCTACCACGCCGACCCAGTGTGGGTTGGTGGATTTCACATGTCTGAATATTTTTCTAGGACATTCCGCATTCATCCACGGTGATTTCCGTCACCGTTTTGTGAGCAGTGGTGATGAAATAAATTATACAAAGTTAAGGACTTGCTTGGGTTTAATAGGCTATGTGTATATATTTGTCTGTTCCCTCATATAACCTGAACTTCTCGTAGTATTTACTCGATGAAAAATCGACATAGATGTCTTGTTGATAACTTTTGAGTTTGCGTTTTTGTCTTGAATGGTGGAATATTTTTGCGTGCTGCCGGATGTAAAGAATAGCACCATCCCATATCTTCACGTGGGTGTCGTAAGAGGCGACTAAGGGACTTACTATAGAATAGGCAGCAGCGTTCTCTATGTATTTTACCACCATTCTGTGATTGACAAACCGCTTGCCGCGCGTGGCGATTTCAGTAAACCCCCTCAATTTGTGGGAGGCCTATGTCTTGCAGTGGACGTCTTTCGGCTGAAATGATGAAGATGATGGTGGAATATTTAAGTGCGTTTTTTTGCACAGAGGCCTTTTAAAAAGCCCAATTATATACTCTGTTAATTTACGGTAACCTTCCCTAATTGCCTAAAGTCAATCACTCCATAACATAAACAGCAATGTGACACGAGATATTTTAGAGACTTCATCAGCAACACGTTAACAGCTGCTTGTTGCCAAATCGTTATTATTTTGAACACTTTATTAGCAACCGTAATCTTCATACCGGTTTTTATGAGCTTATAATATTTTTTGATAATATAGGAATGCGGGGAATTTTATTAAAATTTTATTAGTCCAAGGTTATAGAGATTTCATAAGCCACACCTGTTTGAACGGATTAGTCGTAAATTGAAGAAATTATTATAATGTTTATAATACCCCGGAGAAGAGGAACGGTGGCCCAGTGATATTGGCTCCGACTCACGACTTACAATCATGATTACGGACCCGGGCAGGCACTAAAATTTGTGTAAATAATTTCATCACCACTGCTCTCAAAACGGTGAAGGAAAACATTCTGTGGACTCTGGCATGTCCTTGAAAAAAAAGTTTTACCAACCAGCACTGGGCCTGTGTGGTGAATTATAGCCCACTCCCTTTCAGCGAAAGAAGGCCTGTGTCCCAACAGTGGGATCGCTAAGGTAATGCGACATGATGAAAAGACAGTGAACCATCCTTTTTTTTGTGGGTGTGAAATCGTCAAATGACGACTCCCGCCCTGGTCGGAGCGGGAAATGTCAGACTTATCAGACTTTCACTGACTAAAAATTAAACCGCCGAAAAAACAGAAAAGCAAAAAATAATAAACCTTAAAATTTTGAGTCGGCACTGAAAAATCAATGAACAAAGATCACTCAAAGCGCCGACTCATAATTTTAAGGTTTATTATTTTTTGCTTTTCTGTTTTTTCGGCGGTTTTATTTTTTGTTAAAAAGTTTTTATTTTGTAATTTTTTGTGGCTTTAATGTACTTATAATACTTGGCAAGGTATACCCAAACCAATGAAAAAAGAATTATCTAAATCGGACTGTTCTGTACAAAGTTATGCGTGGTTATACATTACAATCAATGAGTGAAAAATCAATCATCCCCTGTTTTCCGACCCTTAGGGTTCGATTTTGTTTTTCAAATTATGGGATAATATATGGGACCACCCTTGGAGTATACCCTTTCCAATAAAAAAGAATTATCACAATCGGACTACTTTGTAAAAAGTTATGCGTGGTCATACATTAAAAAAAAAACAAAAAAAAAATATACGCGTCGAATTGATAACCTCCTCCGTTTTTTTACGTCGGTTAAAAACCTACCCGTATTTCTTCAGTTGCCTATGCCAGGGCTACGGTAACTCTTTGGACACAGTGAACTATCCTGGTGAGCACTGTAACTTCCTTCTTTTAGAAGATGCTTTGTCTTTCAACGGGGCACTTACACTGTGACAATAATATCACTCTATGATATCGTGTTATTGGAGGGACTTGTGGCTTACTACTAACAGCCACACAGATCGGTCGCTCAGGTTAAGCTACGGTTGCCGCGGTTGGTCCGTGGATGGGTGATTTTTACTTTAAGCTCCTCGGTGCCCCGGAAAATATGTCCCGGCTTACAATCGTAGATCTTTGACACTCGTTACGGATCTTCAGAACCCCGAAAGTCTGACAACATGACCTTACTTTGGGGTATTGAATTACCCTGTAACTGAGATGTGGTGATCACCGGGCTTACTCTACAACCTAGTTTTAAATCCAATCTAAAGCCAATACGATTCCAATGTTAATTTTGCGTAGGTACACGTGATTCGGTACTCTTGAAAACAATAGTGTCAACTTTGGAACGACAACAATGCCCGATCTCGAAGCAAAATAAAATTATCTTTATCTTTATCTCGATTCCACTTAGTTCTCCAAAATGGACATCCAATTTAAATACATTTTGGCGCTAGCGTCGAACTCAAGAATACGAAACGTCAAAATTACAATGTCAATCAATCGGAGTTAAAATCAAGAGTAAGCTCATATAAGTCGCTACATATTAAATACTGGTACTCAGGTGCCTCCGGTTAGACTGAAAGCCGATCCTAACATATATAGTTGGGAAAAGACTACTTAGACAAATAATGACTATAGGGGCGATGATATTAATGTTTTAAAGTAAAACACCTGCATCAGAAATCAGTAAATTCCACTTTATAGCTATTTTATTGGTTCTCACATATCAACGTTAAACACAGATGTCATTTAGAGATCTAAGCGTTTCAGCAAATGAAATCCATTTCATAAGTTTATGATTGTGAGTCAACAAACTTACTGTTTTATGAGTAAAATAACGTTTTATGATGCGCCTCTTGTTAGCACCAAATATTAAAAAAAAAACAGTTAAATGACTTTATTTTTGTAAGCAGGTTTGTATAAACATTAACACGTCAATAATATTCGATAAACTAGGTGAAGTTGGCTTTTTCTATTTGACTACTCTGAGAAGAAAAGCTGAAAAAAAAACTCGGAAATCACAATCTCTTTTAAAGTGCAGACATAATTTTGTTCAGATCATTGAAGACCATGTAGATTGGTGTCTGAAATGGTCTCTTGAGGAAAGAATCCCACAGATTGACAGGCTTTATCCAGTCAGTCCATGCACTGTTCTTTTAGGGTAAGAACCTCTGACAATATATAGTCAGAGTTATGTTCAGTGTAAAATATTTTTTGTTCTTTACCTATTTGGTCGGTAATTAAATCGGGGGTTTCTTTTGAAGATCGCTCTAAAAAGCAGTATTTATTAATTTAATTAAAATTCTCGCACACAAAAAGGTATAAAGGCGATCTATACTATAACAATATCTTCTATTAAACCACGACAGTATGTAATAAGCGTCTAATTACCAATTTAATAAACAGTAAAAATCAAAAGTAATCTATTAAAATTAGGCTGAGAGTCCGCACTTTTTAAACGTCAATATTTCCTAAGATAGTCCCCGAAAATCGCCCGCCTTTCACCACTTCCCAGCTTGCTTTAACTGGTGAGAAGTGACGCAACAAACTTCCTAGCAGCACAGCTGTCTGTTCAGTTAGTAGAAAAACACAAAATTTAAAAACCATGCATAATCAATCTACTCCAGGTTGCTACGATTTGTCTCCCTTTTTTAATCACCAACCATAAACTGTATGATCATAACTAACCTAACGACGTCTGAGACTATACATTGAATCACCCTGAACCCTATAAAAATAAAATCATGAAGGTCACGTCAAAATTTCTCCAGCAGTTATGAAACCAGACAGACAGTGGTTCATCGTTGAGATAACACATTTATTGCTATAAGCCAGTAAAATCGAGACACGTCTCGAAAGACCACATAACTATGATAAAACAACGTCACTATCGACCATCACCTCTCTCATTCCAAGTCGGTTATTCATACATTCTACCCAAATGCCTCACTCGACTAATTTTAGGTTATAGAAAAAAAGAAGGTAGCATTACTACTTGAGGATAAAACGTCAAAACACACGGTTATAATTCAATTTATCGTTACAAAAATATCTCGGAATATGTACATAATTAGTGTTTAATATAAATACGTAATTTTCGCGTTTCTACTGGTCGGGCAGGCCGGTGCCTAGTCTCTGCGCACGCGTTAAACCGTACGGTACATTCTGGAGATTTTTTTTAAGTGCTAAGTGTGAAGTGATTTAAAGTGCTGGTAAATTATAACGGTCCGTGTTATCATGGCGCCAGTACGAAAATTTGAAGTTTTTCCACTCTTCTACACTACACAGTTTTGAATAATTATTTTTGAATAGAAATAATTAATATGTGACACCTACAGTGTTGGTTGGAGCGTGCTACGAATCAGCTACGCGCTTTGTTCGGTGCTACGAGATTCTAAAATGATGAACGGACGAGGTTTTCTAACGAAAAAACTGCGAAAAAATAATTTAATGTTTATTAATTAGGCTTTTAAAAGTTTTGTGTTTAATTAATTGAATATTTTTTTAAAGAAACATTTTTATTAATTATTTTATTAAAGTGTTCACGTTATCATTATCAGTGTTAAAAATAACTAAATAGCTTTAATTCGATAAAAAATAATTCCTAAAGACCATCTCAAATGATTATAAACGTTAAACGCGTATGAAATATTCAAATTACCGCCTAAACTCCTTTACGTCACAAATGCTACTCAAATAAAAAACCAATACATTACACAAAATTCAATAACGCCACCCCTGACAATTATAAAAAATATTTAACGAAAAAAAAAAACGTCTCCGCCCTTAATTTCTCCAGCAACTTTCTACTAAGCCCGCCCAAAGTATTATATTACTAAAAATCCCACCACAGCACACTCCACGTTTATTTCCAGATCTCATAACTGTGAACAGTTGTGGTCATTTTATAGAACATAATTTAGAATTTATTATGTTTTTTCATATAAGATGGAGGAGCCAAATATCTTGACGATTATTTTTAGTTACCGTTAGGTAACCTACTACTTGAGCTTTCCGTGAATTCAATTTGTCACTGAGCTCGTATATTCACGCAGTGCACTTTGGGGGCGCGGTTGAGCAATCATGTTCGAGCTACGACACTTTGGTAACGATGGTATGTAGCCTTTATATCTATTGTTTTCTGGATGTAGGATTAATTCGTAGATTTTTGGTGTTAAAAATGAGATTTTTAGTTAAAATTTAGATTTTTTAGTTAAAAGTGAGATTTTTAGTGAGACTTTGAACTTAAAATAATTTTTCTGGATTATTTTTTTTTAAATATTAATTTTATACTTAAAAAAAAAACCATTAAATAGATCTTTTTTTTTATTCAAGCTTTTGTCTCGTCTGTTAAAATTTAAAAACTTATGAATAAAACCTTTAAAAAAAATCAGTTATAAAATAATATCCTGATATTTCTTGCCAGAACTAGGCTTGGCTTTTTCATGTAATAAAGTGTCTATAGTGCCAAGAGAAATCACACATCGTTACTCTCATTACATTCATTTCAATGAGATTCAGAAGCCAGAAATATTAACGCCAGGCTTAGTAATTAGAGCGTGACTTCTCATTACTTTACCAAGGTCTTCTACCTTCGACTTGGCTTGTTGAACGATTTAAATTACGGGCATTAAGAACTAGAAGACATTAGACCCTGATGTCAGTACTTTATATTTTTGTAAAAGTTTTAACTCTGCAAATATTTGCTTAACCGTTCAGCTGCTCGATAAACTTTTCAATCTCCCTTTTAGCTTTGTTGTCTGTTGAGACTTTGAAACAGTTAAAAGAATTAACATTGAATTGAGTAGAATGGTATATCGATACGTGTTCAATACTTAAGCTTTGAATTAATCTTTACATAGTATAAGACAAAGTCGCTTCCCGCGTTTGTACACTTAGATCTTTTAAACTCCGCAACGGATTTTATTGCGATTTTCATCAATAGACACAATGATTCAAGAGGAAAGTTTAAATACGCGGGCAAAGCTGCTTGCAAAATTTAGTGCTTAATATTATAAATTCGAAATTTGATGAAACAGCTGTTGATTATCTTTTTACGACTTAACCAATAAACGGATTTTGATAGAATCTGGCATTTGGCAAGGAGATAGATGGCATTCTGGAAAAGGACATAGGCTACTTTTTGTCTAGGAAACATGGTTCAGTGCGATTATTTCCGATATTTCAGACACCAATCTACATACATGATTTGACCAAGATTATGTCTTTAAAAGAGACTGTGCCTTCTGAGTTTGTTTCGGCCTTTCTTCTCAGAGTAGTCAGATAGGAAACGCTCGGAAAGGTCCAATACGTATATTTTTTTAACTTTTTATGTTTTCGTTGTAAAATTTAACTTTTCAATTGAAGTCTCCCTTGTCTTTGAAAACCTATGAATGGTTTTATTAAGTCAGATTGCAGTCACTGTATGAACCAACCACCACTGATCTATCTGGTTAGGTAAGCAGTCAACGTATACCTTAAAACCTAGTAAGATTGACTTGATAGCCAGATTATATAAACAATTTAGGTCGACATCAAACACCTGTTATAATTTCAACATACTTTGAAGTAAATTAAAATGACCGACATATACATGAAATGGTGTTCGATCAATTTTACGGTAGTACATTATGAATTTGAGACGCAGTTTCTTGATAATATTAGATCAGAATATTCTGGTTGTTAATGACACAGTTGTTAGTGCTGCTGGGGAGTTTATTGCACCACTTCTTCTTCCCAGCTAAAGCACTAGGAATTGGTGAAGAGCGGGCGTTTTGGGGGACTGTCTTATGGCAATTTCACGTTCAAAAAGTACTGAATCTCTGCCTAGTTTGATTAAATGACTTTTTGATTTTGATCAACATCTGTTGGTTGTGTACTTGTACGATGGAAAAGGTCATGATAGCTTCCGGGAGATGTTGAAAGAGATAGGGATAATTTGAGGGTTGTGAGGAAACTTCTTGTGAATTGAAACATTGAATCTCTTAAAGTTTTTTTGTCGGTTTGATTAGGATTTTGTTCAGTGGCATTTTCAAGGATTGTTTTTTTTTGTTACACGTGTGTTGCTATGACTTCTGGATTTTTTAAGTGATTTTTATTTAGATTTAGTGAGAATGTAGGTTTTGTGATTGCGTTTCTTATGATAATCAAGGATACATTCAAAACTAGTATTAAATAATACTTGACTTTAATTGTAAGTAGGTTTGTAAAACATTTTTACACGTCAATCATATTTTATAAACTAGATGAGGTCGGCGTTTTCTATTTGACTACTCTGAGAAAAAAGACCGCAACAAACTCATAGGTCACAGTCTCTTTTAAAGTCTAGACATAGTATTGGTCAGACTATTTAGAATGGTGTCTGAGATGGTCTTTTGAGGAAAGAACCACATAGATTTAGTGGACCTGTCCAGTCAGTGCATGTATTTATTAGTAATCGTGCAGCTCAAATCAGAACTGAAGGAGCTTAACTCAACTTAGGCATGTATTTTATATAACGTGTTTAGTTTCTTAAACATAATAATGACCAATATTAATGTGGTTATGGATACCAAACAAAAACTTAAATGACTGCGTTCTCGATGACCATTGAAATATAGGACATATCTTTAGCTTCTTGGATGAGTTTGTACCTAAATCGAAGTACAGAACCGGTTAAAGTGGTGGTCCAGCAGTGGACGTCTTTCATCTAAAATGATGATAATGATAGTGGAAAAAGATATGTTGTGCCGCTCCAAATATACAATATTAGAATGAGGGCAGGAGAATGATGACTATGGAACTCCGAACTGAAATTAGTATCAAGAATTAATTCTGACTTTGTGATGTTCTACCCCCTACTTGGTCGACCACTAGGGACACTCATCCCTTCATTCAAATCCAGACAAGTGCATTGCCTTCCCACTATATCCAACCTCCAAATTCCAACCTCAATGAAACATTTCACCCAAAATTACGGTTACCACGAAATTTCGCTCTCAGACACCAGAAATTCACGTCAAGCAGTTCATTACTCGTCACCTTCACCAGATTTATATGATCGACGTCACTACCCGTTGCGTTGTTACACATTATTTATTATAATATATATAACATATTCGGCGGATATGTAATTTGGTGGCTAAATTCTTGGCTGTTCGCCGTTGACACGCTCCTACGATCTATGTCCCTGATTATTTCTGCTTCGCTGGCTAATATATTGGTAATGTTGCAACATTTTGTTGGGTTTTTATTTATTTTAATATATTATTTTTATTCGGCTTGGTTAGTGTATTTCATGGGCGCTGAGAGTGGGTAGGGCCATGGTCGCAAGGTTTAAACCAGCACATGAATCTACGAGTATTTCAGGGAGATATAAAGTATTTTGGCACAGCCTGGTTTTTAGGGATAAGTGCTTAAAAATCTCTTCTTAATTTGAGATACAAAGAAAGTAGTCCTCATTTCTACTTCAGGCTGTCAGGTTACTAAGAATGCCACTTTAGAAGTCTTTTTTACGTCTTTGTCAATAGTCATCTACCAAGTTTCGATTATGATAATTTCCCTTCAAACTGTAGCCGTATTTATAGCGCTACATGCTGACTACGCATCACACTAACGTCAATAAAAGTTTTGCTTCACGCAAGCAGAGTGTACCGCGCATTACAACAGCGGTCTGTCAGAGGATTCTCCATTTCCTTTATAATATAATAATATATATATTATCTTAGGACAACTAACACAACGTTATCTGATCCCAAACTAGGCAGAGCCTGTACTATGGTAACCAGACAACTGATAAACATACTTAGATATTTCTAATTACATACATATTATAGATAAATCACACCCAGACACAGAACAAATGATTGTGCTCATTGTGGGAATCGAACCCACGACCTCAGTCTTAGCAGTCAGGGTCACTAACAACTAGACTAACAGGTAAGTCAGTTTGGAGGTTGAGTGAGCTGTACCGTATCTTCAGAGCTTCTAAAGAACAATGAAATACTACAATAATTAGAAACTCCATATTCCGTAGCAGGATTGATTGGAAAATGAACTTTAAAACCATACAAGCCTCCATAAGCCCGTCTGATGCAGGATTTAAACTTGAAATCAAAACAACAAATATTATGTGTGAATTATGGAAGAGATTCGTTGAATTTGTGAGTGAGGTTGAAAATATGAAGTCGTATAAAACACATTAGAGTTCTCAAATTAGAACTGCCTACATCTCGATTTTAATCTTGGGAGACGGTCCGGAAGTTTGTACATTCTTATATAAAATGAAAGAGCAACGTAGATTATTATCTGGTGTCATTCATGTGAAGTAAAAGACGTGAATTTGTGGTAAAAGAAGGTGCAGAAGGTGGTGGTGCAACATGTGGCAGTGACCAACTTTTCATTTCTGTATTTTTGACTAACGAAAACAGTCAATCTATCTAGCTTTTTCAAAGCTATGTTAGGGTCGGCTGCCAGTCTAACCATATGCAGCTGAATACTAGTTTTTTAACCGACTTCAAAAAAAGGAGGAGGTTATCAATTCGACTGTATTTTTTTACCTCATAACTTTTGACTGGGTGAACCGATTTTGATGATTCATTTTTATTTGAAAGCTGGTGCTTTCCGTGTGGTTCCATTTGGACAATGGGATTCATGTGAAAACCATATAAGTCTTAAATTTGCATTAAGTATTTGCGCTACAAATGAACGAATAACGCGATTAGATTAGTGCGGGTTATCTACCATAACTAAAAAGTTAAAAATAAAAGGAAGTTGGTGGCAGAAGAACCTAAAATACAGATCCTGAGACACCGACTTCCAAAATTAAAGTTATTTTTCACTTTGTAGTGTTTTTTTTTTTAGGAAGTCGGTTGTTTTTTTTTTGTAAAAAGTTTTTTATTTGGAGCGCAGCCGATCTGACCCATACAACTCTGTTACGGGATACTATGAAACCCTTTCGTAAGACTTGCTGTCAGACTTTCGGGCTTCTGTCGAGCGTAATGATTGTCTAAAATCCACGAAAATCAGCCGGGACCAATGGCTTAACGTGTTTTCCGAGGCACTGAGGGGTTTTCGTATGTAAAGATGGTCACCCAACCCTGGTCCAACCGCGGCAATCGTAGCTTTCTGTTGGTAGATGTCAAATGTCTACGAATTTTTGGTTCTAAGACATGCCGGTTTCCTCGAGATATTTTCCTGTACCGTTTTGAGAGCAGTGGTGATGACCGACAATTTTTAAGTCTGAGGCTTTACCACCGGTCCACCACAGCTCTTTTCTCCCATCTATACTGATATATTATTTTGTCGCACGTTTGCAAAAAGTTGGTCTTAACCTTGGTGACCAAATTTTATCTCCCACAAATTCTATTCCAAGGACCAGGGTCACGAGATTGTTCGAAAGAGATACCGTGACCCTGGCACATGGGCAACTGAAGGAACATGGGTGGGTTTTAGTCAGTAAAAGTCTGACACGTCCTCCCGCTCCGCCCAGAGCAGGAGAAGTCATTTGATGATTTCCTATTCAAAAAAAGGACTATACATTGTTTACCAAATGATCCCATTATTAGGAGTACTAACTTGTTTTCGTGTTTACAATAATATTGTAGTAGTTTACAATTCGGTCTATTGCGAGAGGTTTAGATCTAACAGCGGTCAATCAATTGAATTGCATGAAATTTGGAATTGGAGCATATGAGGGAACCTTGGGAGCACTGATTAGCAAAACGTTTGATCTTGATTTGACATGTGCAATGACTACCATTATGTTGTATGCATAATCATCTACGAGACTTAAGACTTCTATTTAAGCGAAATTCACGACAGTCTTGCCTAATACCCTATTTATCTAAGAGACTAGGCAGAAACGACAGAACGCCATCTGTTACTATCCTTACATACCCCTTTTGCCTCGTTTACGTTCATACATCTGGTCATGCATGCACGCCGGTTGCGAATAGATACTACGCACCTGAACTTTCTGAAGAACATCACCAATAAGGTTACTCTTTGTCTTATTTTCAGGGCGCGTTGGCTCACTTGAAAAGTGTAGTGGAATTAACTCTAGTATTCGAATTAATTTCACGCTAATAGTTAAACTGATACAAAAGTACGGTAGGACGTCCCGAGTCCTGTACAATATAATTGATAATGTGATATATTTGTCAAGATATGACAAAATTGTCACATTTCACCAAATATAAATATATAAAGATTTTTTCCACATTCACCTCATAAAGTTCGCCCCACATTTTATATTCTTATTTCACCCAAAATTTTGAATTTGTAAAATTGTCCAATTGTAGCTTGTAGTGTAGTGTAGTCTGTTAGTTTTTAAATAAGCCTCTGGTGCAAACTAACCCTCGTTTAATCGTCCGAACAGCTGAACTCCCGATTGGTAAACCAGCGAAGCTATAAGGCCAAATAATTATAATGGAAAGACAACATGGCAGCATATCCATCAGCTTCTCAAGACATTCTCTCCTAAGTAACAACGCCAACACTAAAACAAATTCTTATATCACAGGAATTCAAAGTGCGGCTCTAAATTATATCTGACTGCGGAACCCAGCTGCTATCCTTGAAATGTTTTCACGAATGTACTCTTGTCAAAACATGCATCCGTCATAAACTCATGACGTCAGCCTTGGCCAGAAATATGAGTCCATTTGTCAAATGAACACTTAGATCTTGAAGTCGGTGTTATATTTGAAGTCTCTGCGAATTTGATGGGAATATTGTCTATCTAATGGAGCTGTCATTTGTGAATGAGATTTGTTTTTGGAGTGATGGAAGCCACATATGTGTGCTTGTGTTTATAATTGTTAAAGCATTCTGATTCTGAAGTGGCTGTGATATGTAAAATGTTCATTTGTTTTAATTTTGGTCCTCGAAGACGTGATTTTTTGTCTTTACTGTCTCCATTTTTAAACTTAAATGGGAACGAATTGTTTTGTCCTCTGCGTGTAAATGAAAAGTCTTGTTTAAGTTTTCGTTCAATAACGTTATCTTTCAGTTACCTTTGCAATTGACATTTTAACTCATTTAACCTGCAAAATCCGCCTTAAATGTTCCCACTGCTGGGACATAGGCTCCGTCTCGGTGAGAGGACATGGGCTGTTATCTACCACGGGGGCCCAGTGTGGGTTGATAGACGTCACATGTCTTCGAATTTTTGGTTCTAGGACATGCCGGTTTCCTCACGATGTTTTCGTTCACGGTTTTGAGAGCAGTCGTGATGAAATATTTTGCATAAAATAAAGCGCCTGTCTGGGTTTCGATCTACGACCACTGTGTTACCCCAAATCTCTTTTAACATGAGGATCTCAACCAAAACCTGCCCCCCCTAGCCAAGTTACTACCGTTTCGTTTCGAATTCCGTTCTCCAATCGGTAACGCCTCTGTGTCAGCAATTGTAGAAAACGATAAGTTGGTAGCTATGTTGACGCGCCTGAGTCGGCCGCTCGTTCTACAATGTCTTCAGAAAAACGACATTATAACAAAGGATGTAGTGTTGAACATTGTAGAAACGATAACAATTCATTCTATCATTTTGGACGATGTGAACTTGGCTACGAATTTTCTATTGGTTTGTTCTAACCACGTGACTTAACGTTGAGATGATTTCATTCCCATACATTTGATTAGTTTACGACTAGCGTTAACGATTGCAGATTATCAACTTGGCTAAGGGTGCTGTAGTATTCTACCTAGTACAAACCTCAATTCCTTCTCTTCTATTTTATACTCCTTCTTACCAAGAAACAGATCAACAAATCGCCTTGTCAAACATGTAGGTAAAATCTTAAGTGTGGTATATATCTGTGTGTTCGCATATCTTGGAAATCTGCTCTAGTTTCCAGAATTAAAATCGCCCTCGCCTTTGCGCTTACGCAAAATATTATACGGCAGATGTAATATCTAGAT
Organism: Aporophyla nigra; assembly: GCA_947507805.1. Classification (NCBI taxonomy): domain Eukaryota; kingdom Metazoa; phylum Arthropoda; class Insecta; order Lepidoptera; family Noctuidae; genus Aporophyla; species Aporophyla nigra. The sequence continues at coordinate 13,314,927 of OX382316.1, read as the reverse complement.
ACAGGTTGATGTGTTCTTTGATATTAAACTGAGTGTTTTTGAGTTAGGAATAAGCTTGCTTTCAACGTAAAATATGGTGTTTACTTTACAAAGGCAAGCGAAATTCTACTGCAAAGTAGTAATGAGGACCTTAGAGGAGAATTTACAGTTTTGCTCCATCGTTTAGACCTAAATATCCTCTTTTAAAGGTCGAGAAGCCATTTCTAATATGTAAACATGGGTATATTAGCCAATTTTATAACTTCGGTCCTGGAGATTGTCGTTAAGTTCAGACGTTCACACGTCGAGGAGTTACTTAAACGTTCTGTAACTTTTTGAGGGTCTTACTACAAATTCCAGGGTCGGGTCTACAAATTCGGATAATTTACTACTAAACATTGGTACCGTGTTTAAATATGAGACATGGCTCCTCAATCCATCGTTTCATATGGACACTTTTAAAGCATGAATGAAGATTTTCTATGCCTATATAAAACTTGGCCCATCGTCCAGGATGCTACTCAAATGTAATACTGGTTGCGTCGTTTAGAATGGCTCAGAACTGGTATTATAATTGTCCAAAACGATGCAGCCGTTCTGGGTTATTAAAATACCAGTTTTGTGATATTCTGGCTACTCATGAGTTGAGTGATGACTTTGTAACACATTATTCTTAAATATTAACATCAAGAAGGATTCCATGAAAATGTCACTCGATACGATTATGTGAACTAAGGCTTGTAATTTATATTTTAACTAGCTGTTACCTGCGACTTTGTCCGCGTGGTATTTAACAAAAAAGTTTTTCATTCGTTTTTTTTTTTCGTGAGACCCTATTTTTTCAAAAAATAATAATATAATATTCCACAACTATCACACAACGCCATCTAGTCCCAAGCTAAGCAGAGCTTGTGTTATGGGTACTAGACAACTGATAAACATACTTATATATTTCTAAATACATACATATTATAGATAGATTACACCCAGACACAGAACAAATGATCGTGCTCATCACACAAACATTTGTCCTGTGTGGGAATCGAACCCACGACCTCCGGCATAGCAGTCAGGGCCACTAACCACTAGACCAACAGGCCTGTCAATAATATTAACATAAGTTACTCCTTGTTACATCTGCTATCTGCCAGTGAAAGTCTCGTCAAAATCGGTTCAGTAATTTCAGAGATTAGCCGGAACAAACAGACAGAGAGACAGACAAAAATTTTAAAAAATGTTGTTTTGGTATATACGTATGTACCGTGTATACATCCATATATATTTAGTAAAAAGCGGTTATCTTAATATTACAAACAGACACTCCAATTTTATTTATTTGTCTAGATGATTAAAATTCTGCAAAGCCATACTGGAAAACAGTGGTGGCTTAGTGGTAACTGCCGTAGCTGATCAGTTGTAGGTCGTACTTTCGACCCCAGGCGGTTTCCTTTGTGTAAATTATTTCACCACCATTGCTCTCGAAACGGTGAAGGGAAACATCGTGAGGAAATTGGTATGTCTTAGACTCGATGACTAGAAAACTTGTGACAGCTACCAACCTGCACTGGGCTATAGTGATCCAGCAACCACAATCGAGCTACTGGGTAATACGATACCTTTTGGAAAGCTTTGTTGTCAGACTTTCGGGCTTCTGACGACTGTCAAAGATCCGCAAATGACAAGTGAGACCAATGCGGGGGAGGGGGGGGCGTGTCAGACTTTAACTGACTAAAACCCACTCGTGTTCCTTCAGTTGCCTGTATGCCAGGGCCACGGTAACTCTTTCGAAGAGATCTCGCGACCCTGGCTGTGAGACCAATGCCTTAATGCTTCCTGAGGTATACTGGGGTCTTGATACGTAAAGATGGTCACTCATCCACGGACCAACCGTGCCAAGAGTAGCTTAACCTGACCGATTGGACCGGTGTGGCAAAAGCCACAAATATGTATATTTTAAACCAGCTTCTGCCCGCAACTTCGTCCGCGTCAAATTTTAGCTCCCCTGACCCTTCCCGTCGCATCGAATTGCCTGCCAGTTTCGTCTATTTTTCGTTGCTACTCCGCTCCTTTTGATCGTAGCTTGATGTTATATAGCCCATAACCTTCCTCAATAAATAGGCTACCCAACACATTTTTTTCAATTCGGACCATTAGTTCCTGAGATTACCGCGCTCAACTAAACAAACAAACAAGCTCTGTAGCTTTACAATATTAGTATAGGTAGAAAATTTGTTATTTTGAGCTAAGTTTTAGCTTAAAGAAACATTTTGGTTAGTTTTCTGAATAACACAAATAAATAATGACAAAAATCCATTTGTGTTGACAACCATGACAGAACGAATTGATACCAAACTGATTGTAGCACCCAAGTACCGTTTATTTCTCAATTAATTTATATTTTATCGGTAAGTATAAAATTGTTTACAAATAAATTGCCACAGCATTCAAATAACTTGTACCTTAAGAGGCAGTTACGATTTTTTCCGATTTCGCTGATTTATGTGAATTTTTAGATGTGATTTTGCAGTTAAAATACTGTAATTCTGTATTAATGCACCTTATGAAAGATCATTTCAATTTCGATTTAATGAATGAGCTCCTTTTTTGTTTTAATTATTTGATTTTGATTAATCAACTTCAACCCAGATGGGTAATTGCGGAACTTTTTATCGATAGGAATTGGTTTAATATTCATAGTTAAACAACATTCATTGCGTTATTTACGTTGCTGAGTCGACAATTTATTCGAACAAATGACGCAATGGTTTTGAAATAATCTTCAATCCCATTCAGATTCTGATAAATTGTGCGTTTCGCAATTAGGGTGGCGTCTGTTAGGTTAATTTTGCTGTCAGCGGTTTATAATGTCACTTATTTAAGAATCGTTTTAACGTTACACAATATGAAAAAAATACAGTTTATTGTTGTAAAAGTGTGCATCCATTTAATGTATACTTTTTACCACTTTCATATTTATAAAAAAATAAGAAAATATTTAACTTAGTTAAATTTTAGAGAAAATGTATAGTGAATAGGTGACCATTACGGCTACTGAGAACTCTCGTTCATAAAATATAAACAACAGAAATAAACTTCAGTTTAAGATTAAGCCATTCAATAATAATATGCAATTAAAAAAAAAACTAAATAAATTTAAAAGAATTGGCAGTATAATACGAGATAAAAAAGCAAAACAACCTCATTTAATTCATTAGAAAATAATTGGAACGTCCTTTCATATTGTCCATTAGAACTTAGGGGAATGCAGTATTTGAACTGTAAAAACACGTCTGTAAAACCAAGTAAATCAGCGAAATCGACGCATACGGACTCTTAAATGCTGTGTAAAAACTTGACCATAGTTAAGCAATATTAGTATAGATTGCAATTTAATGTCCGATTGATCTGTGTAAGTTGAATTTTCACAGTTTCGTTTCGAGTAAACAACCGTTAATAATTGGTGCAACTGATATTTCAACACTAGATTCTGCCTGCGACTTCATCCGCAACTTCCTCCTCCGACCCACCCCGTCGCATCGAATCGCCTGCCCGTGCGAGTACTTGCGTGACGGCTCCTAAGGGTTTTACCGTAATTTTATATAGTCGTTACCCTTTTTCGATAAATGGGCTATCCAACACTAAACGGAGTTTCTGAAATTTGTACGTTTAACCAAACAACCTCTTCAGCATTATAATATTAGTATAGATAACGATTGCATATTTTTTATACCTTCTTGCAATTTTAGGTTACTTACTATTCATTAGAACTTTACGCTCCTTTTTCAAAATTATATTTCAATTTTGCATGTACAATCTTTGCAATTCAGTATGCTAAGAAAATCAACATTTAAAACAAATAATGAAATACTTTTTGGACTAAATGATTCTTGTTATCCCAGAAAATGAAAAACTAGACTTGGCTACAAAATACATCTTCCAAAAAAAAAGTTTCATATTAAAATGAGCAAGTCACAATATGTAAAGTGTTTTACACCCGACTTCTTTTACAAATGGCTACTTCGCTACCCGACAGATTAGGTGACAAGTAAAAATGTAATATTAATACTCGTACCAACATTATTTAAAACTTCGCAACTAATCGCATGTTTTTTTAAATATTCACAATTATAAAAATAATTTTCTTGCTCTAATATTATAATATTGTGACACATTTTTCTTATAATGTTTACGCATTCCATTTACACATACACGAGGCATGAATTTTCAGGGTCACTGGATCGATCCAACTAGTTGTCAGCCACGAGCCACATGCCTTTGTGGGGTTAAAAGCACCAAAATATTGGCTGACAGATTGTCGAATTCATTTTGATTGATTATATTAGCTGTTGATTTATTTCTATTTCAGTTATCTTACCACTTAACTTATCAGTAAACATTATCTTGACATCCTCTTAACTTATATTCTAGTGAACTAAAGTGGAGAAAGGGTGACTATTCAGGATCATTCGAATTCGTGGTCGAATCGAAAATGACTTATTTTCAATTACTAATTCACCTAGCCGCGGTCGTCTACTTGAATAAACTGATACAATTTTCAGGTTTCGAATCTGTGAATCATCTTTAGAGGTCTCTTTTTGTATGTTCGAATCAGCTTGGAAGCGTATCGAATGATTGTGAATACCTATGCTGTACGTAAAACAAAAATATCCATTTACACCACGTGGTCTCGATCTTTCGGAAAACTTTAATCTGAGTATTTTTAGCGTTGGCTTACAAGAAGATCGCAGTCCTCCAGTTGAAATAAAAAAAGATTTTGAACTGTTAATTCGAACAGATGAACTTCCAGCATAGATTTGAAAAGACTATCCAGAATTCGTGATATCTCGAGGTCGTGTCCTTACGAATATACAAAGTAACGGACAGGCAGACAAACAGTTGAGTTTAATTTCTGACATTAATATATATACGAAAGTGACACGTAATTATGAAAATGTCATGTAGCCTTAATGATGATATTATTTTAATGGGCACCTAGAGTTAATTTATTTAATTTCTGATGAAATATTATTTTAGCAAACGTGGATTTGGCCACAGTGTTAGTAAAACTATCTTGTTTGATTGGCTTGACACCTGGTACAGGTACGGGTTTAAATAGATTGGAAACCTTAACCAAACCAACTGATAATTCACTATATTTGACTGGCATGTTAGTCTAGTGGTAAGTGACCCTGACTGCAAAGACTGAGGTCATGGGTTTGATTCCCACCCAGGACAAATCTTTGTGTGATGAGCATAATCATTTGTTTTGTGTCTGGGTGTAATTTATCTATAATATGTATGTATTTAGAAATATATAAGTATATTTATCAGTTGTCTGGTTACCATAGTACAGGCTCTGCCTAGTTTGGGATCAGATAACGGTGTGTTGGTTGTCCTGAAATATTTATTAATTTATATGCAACATAATCAGCCTATACCGTTCCCACTGCTGGGACACAGACTTCTCTGTCAGAAGGAGTAGACCGTAATCTACCATACGAGCCCAGTGCGAATTGGTAGATGTCAAATATATTCGAATTTCTGGGTCTAAGACATGCCGGTTTCCTCACGATGTTTTCCTTCACCGATTTGGAGGAGGATTCACCGTATGAATTTTCCACAAATAATATACATTTTAATTTAGCCAAAGACACCTTAGTTAAATAATGAAGGGAAAAACTCGTGAGGAAATCTAGGATAGTCAATACATAGTGAGCAGCGGTGGCTCAGTGGTAACGGTCGCAACTTACGAGTTGTACATGCCTTTGTGTCAATTATTTCATCACCACTGCTCTCAAAACGATGAAGGAAAACGTTGTGACGGAACCGGCATGTCCTAGACCAAAAATTCGAATACACGTGACATCTAACAACCCGCACTGGGTCAGTGTGGTGGAATACAGCCCACTCTCTCTCATCAAGACGAGGCCTGTTTCCCTGCAGTGGGAACACTATGCGCTGAGTAATACATAGTGAGTAGCATAATGCTTTTCCCTCTCAGTATCAGAAGACATTAGACGAAGATCCTAGCTTCTGACGTTTCATACGTGCCCATGTAGGTTTATGTGAAATAAAAATATTTTGATTTGATTTGATTCGTCACGCCATGAAACAGAACTCTTTCAATTTAATGGACTATTCTCGAAAATTTATAGGGTTTTTCTGTAACAATTTTCCGTAACAATTCTTTTAATTCTAACTTAAAGACCGGGATTTCGGGGGAACAAGTAGGTTTTAAAAGTTTACAGATGTAATAAAAATAACTGTAATAAAAACTTTTTCACAAAAAAAAAACAACCGACTTCCTTAAAAACACTACAAAGTGAAAAATAACTTTAATTTCGGTAGTCGGTGTCTTAGGATCTGTATTTATGGTTTTTTTGCCACCGACTTCCGAAATTAAAGTTATTTTTCACTTTGTAGTGTTTTTAAGGAAGTCGGTTGTTTTTTTTTTGTGAAAAAGTTTTTATTTTTAAATTTTTAGTTGTGGTATTCACCCTGCACTAATTCCAAACAAACAATGCATATTTATGCGATAGCAGAAATCGTGGTTGATTTCCTGTCATTTTTTAAAGAGTTCCGGTGTCTGTCTCCCGAACTCATCATCAGTAATCCATCTCTAGTGTCTGCTGAGGAATCAATTCTCGATGTCAACGAGTATGTCTATCTAGGACAAGATATCTTCTAACTCCTGATCGATAAGGAGTTGTACCTTCCATCATCAGCTCAACGGAATATAAGAATACAAGTAACGGTCTAAACGTGCCTATAATATTCAAAGAATTATCCCCTAACCTTCTAACCTTTCACTGTAAGTTCCTATATGTACTGTTCACCGATGAGGAGTTCCATGCGGTATCTTTGAAGACTATAATTAGTTCACCACGGATGGATAGATAGAACCAGCAATTATTTTTGATCTTTACTACAATATCCAAATCACATTACGTGTACTGTTTGTTTTTGAGGAGTTCCTTCGTTTATCTCCCAAAGTATACATCAAATCTTCACAAAATTAATATGGGACCACCTCAGGAGTATACCCTTACGAATAAAAAAAGAATTTTCAAAATCGGTTGACAATTGGCGGAGAAATCGGTGAACATACATAAAAAAAAAAAAAAAAAAAAAAATACATACAGTCGAACATATAACCTCCTCCTTTTTTTGAAGTCGGTTAAAAATACTTTAAAACCCAATCTTGAAATGTAGGTATTCGAAAATAGAGAAGGAAAACGTTATTTATTTAACCAAACATTAATTTTACCACCAAATGATGTTGCTAACACTAAAAATTTCCAACTTTACGCTGTTTTCATAGACAAATTTTATCGGCGACAGGTTACGACTGAAAAAAATCTAAACAATTCGAATTCAAGTCGGATTTTAGAAAACTTTTCGACATAAATTAGTCTTACATGCCATTATACAGTGTAATACACATATATTGCATTTTATAGTGTGTCACGATCGTGTGACATATGTTTATGTCATTATTATATGTGACAATGGAAACGAGTGATTACGATTAGTATTTCTCGAGCGATGTTCAGAATAGTCACTTTTAAACATTGGTCTTTGGTGGGCTGTAGATTTAGGTTTGATTATTATTATTAATTATTGCTTAAAAGAACTGTCTATTTAGTCCATTAATAATAATATAATCTATTTTCTAATGTAATAAAGCTAAAAAGTTTATTTTTTATTTGAACGCGTTGATCTCTGGAATTATTAGTCAGATTTGAAAATAATGTTATTGCATTTGATAACCCATTACTTGAGCCGATTCTGAGGTGTCCAGCAAAACGAAAAATAATGCGATGCGATGCGACACGGTGTGTTGAAGGCCGAGGAAGTTTTTTATAAAAATGTGGCTATTATTTGGTTGGTTTTGTATCATATTATACGACTTCCAAGCTACTAAAGCAAAGAGCAAAAACTAGTGTGAATAAAATAAAACGGCATTATATATCTAGTAGGTCCCTTCCTACTTTTATTAACCGACGAAAAAAAACGGAGGAGGTTATCAATTCGACACGTATATTTTTTTTTTTGTTTTTTTTTTTTTATGTATGACCACGCATAACTTTTTACATAGTAGCCCGATTGTGATAATTCTTTTTTTATTGGAAAGAGTATACTCCGAGGGTGGTCCCATATAAATTTGAAAAACAAAATCAAACCCTAAGGGTCAGAAAACAGGGGATGATTGATTGTTCACTCACTGATTGTTATGTTTAACCACGCATAACTTTATACAGAGTAGTCCGATTTTGATAATTCTTTATTCGTTGTATAGGGTATACCTTGCCAAGTATTATAAGTATATTAAAGCCACAAAAAATTATAAAATAAAAACTTTTTACCAAAAAATTTAACCGCCGAAAAAACTGAAAAGCAAAAAATAATAAACCTTAAAATTATGAGTCGGCGCTGGAAAATCAATGAACAAAGACCACTCAAAGCGCCGATTCATAATTTTAAGGTTTATTATTTTTTGCTTTTCAGTTTTTTCGGCGGTTAAATTTTTTGGTAAAAAGTTTTTATTTTCACGTCGAGGCAGGGAAAAGACATATTCTCCCAAAATCTTGATATTTTTGTTCGCCGGATTCGTAAGATTTTTTTTTTTTTGTTGCAGACATAACATTAGATATGTCTATTTTCATTCAAAGTGAATCAAAAGGAAATACGTAATATTAATGTCTTGAAAATCAGCTAGCGAATCAAAAATAGAGCTGCACCACTTGCTCAAAAATATTACTTTCATAAATAAAATTATTTTGAATATTTAAATGGCGCGTAGCGTTGCATTTCTTGGAGTTTGTGTGATAATATTATTTATTCGTCCATTTGTTAGTTTTTGATGCGGACGCTTTCATGTTTTCAAGTTAATTTGAATGAAAATTTTATAGTGATGTTCTGCGTAGATGACGATATGCTACAAATCAATAGTTATTTTTCCTATGACTATATTGAAACCTAATACAAATACAAAAAAGTTTTTTTGGCATTATTGCCAACTTATGTAAAGGATGACCACTACTTTAATAATAACTAGCACTTTGCCCGCGACTTCGTCCGCGAGATTCACAGAAACAATGCATTTTTTCATGATAAAATATAGCCTATGTTACTTGGTGATAATTTAGCTTTCTATAGGTGAAAGAATTTTTCAAACTGTTCAGTAGTTTTCGAGTATATTGAATTTTGGATTTATTAACCTTTCGATATTATGTACGTTCGAGTATTTAGATGTTCGATTTATAGTGGTCGATCAATTGATATTCGATTATTTGGCATTCAATTCGGCATAGTACAACCGGTTCCAACAAGCCTTATTAAGTCTATGATTAAGATTAACAACACAGTAATTAAAACTCTTATTTGTTGTTATCCATTACAAACATACATACAAAAAATCAAGTTTTTCCTCTTTATAATATGTATTATTAAAAAGAGTAAATATTTGTTTTTTTTTGTAATGGATAAATTCCAAAATTACATAAATGATTTTAAAAATTGATTGACCTATGGAAAGCTCATTATTCCGAAGTAACATGAGCTATTTATTTCACGCGGACGAAGCCGCGGGCACAAACTAGTTTTGCATAAAACACTATTAGGTTTGTACAGACGCCAGCACTTGAAGCTACCACAATCTGTCCAATATCTTTACTAGGTTTTCAACTTCAACTCTAAAGTAGGTATAAGGTTCAAGTTGATTGGGAAAGTTAGACAGTTTCGGGTACCTAGATGTGCTGGCCTCTGTACATTACAATTTTTTGTTTGACCAGTGACGTTGTTATAACTTAAACCCTTTTCCATATATTATTGTCAATGCACATCCGAATAAATAACATAACACAAACAGTCAATTTCTGAAAATATTATGATTTACCGTGGATGAGTGACCAGCTTCATCAGCCGTTGGTCCTAGCTATAATTTTTGGATCTTCGACAGTCGTTACGGGTCGTCGAGCCCGGAATTCTGACAACCAGTCATAACAAGAAGTATTATATCCGTACCACGCGTGAATACGTTGACAACTCGAGATGTCGTTTTTTTTTATTTTTAGCTTAAACGCTTCTGTGACCTTATACCCTACCGGTATTAAAAACTCAACTCGAAATACTCAAACAAAATCAAATTATTGCTTTCGTACATAAGTGAGTATTTACAATTATGGCAATAAATATTTGATAAAACGGCATGTCAAATTAATAATACTTATCTGACAGCGTTTATATTATTGCATTTCGATTTATCAACATAAGTCAGAACATGCATTAGTTAATATATCAACATATACGTTTGTGGATTTGCGAGTGTAATATGACAAAATCAGTTATCAAGTTATGAACGTCTTTGAGTACGAAACACGCACATATATTATGTCGAGTTATCTAGTTATGCATGCTATCTAAAGTTGTGATATTTAAGAACATTTCGAATCGTCTAGTTATGCACGCTATCAAAAGTTGTGATATTTTAGAACATTTCGAATTGTCTAGTTTTATCATTATAAAATCACACGAGTCATTTATGAAACTCTTTAAAATGGACATTATATTGTTTATAATAACAAAGCGTGAATTGTTACGTTTACTTACTTTGAGAATACTTAAAATACGCATATAATTTAACTTTTATAAAAATAAAATCATTTCATCGTTTTAAGAGTTTGATGACCGAATTTGACTCAAAATCAACTTTTAGGAAAACTTTAAGCGCAAGGTAATTTGAACTCAATTGTAAACATATTTATTTATTTATTAGCTTTATTTTTATCCCTTACATGATTTTATGATGCGTACTTATTTATTTATTTGTTAGTAATGTTAGTTTTGCACTTAAATAAGGTTAGTATTATTAGGTGTAAGGGCCGCCTATTGCGGTGAAAGCCTCCTCCAAATCATTCCAGATGTGTCTGTCATTTGCCTGTCTGGGCCATAAGTTTCCTGCTATCTGTACGATGTCGTCACTCCATCTTTTTGATGGTCTACCCTTCCTTCTTTTTTTTATCTCTGGGGTACCAGGTTGAAATTATTTGTGACCATCTTTCATCCATGGCTCTCTGAATATGGCCTGACCTTTTCCATTTTAATGTCAGAACCTGTTTGACCGCATCTCTCGCGTTTGTTCTTTTTCTTATGAGCGAACTTTTGACCTTGTCTTTCAGTTTGATGTTCATGTAGCTCCGTTCTATTCCTCTTTGACAGCTTCTGATTTTATGTAAAAGTGATTTTTTGAGCGACCATGTCTGGCATGCGTAGGTAAGAACCGGTGTTAGGCAGATGTTCATCGCTTTCGTTTTCAGTTTTGTGGGTATGCTACCTTTGAAAATTTGCTTCATAGCCCAGTACTTGTTCCACGTATTCTTCACTCTACGATCGATTTCCTTTTCTGTACAAGATTTTGTTGCGATTAGATGTCCAAGGTAGATATATTCAGTGACATATTCAATGGGTTTAGACTGTATGGATATAGGTATTTCTTCACGATTAGTTATAATTTTGGTTTTATCCCAGTTAATATGTAGCCCTACAGTCTCGCTGTGACGACTAAGGGACTCTATCATATGGTTCAGTGTTCGGGGATTTTCCGCCAGCAGTACTATGTCATCCGCAAACCTAAGGTGGGAGAGGTATTTGCCATTGACGTTTATTCCTATATCACTCCAATCGATATTTTGGAATATGGATTCTAGGACTGCGATGAAAAGCTTTGGGGAGAGTGGATCGCCTTGCTTTACCCCCCTCTCGACTTGAAAAGTTGGTCCTCTTGTGTCTAGACGTACTCTTGTTGTACTTCTCGAGTAAATCGCTTTGATCAGTTCTATGTAGTCATGGTCTAGCCCTTGCTGGTGTAAAGCTCGCCATATGGAGTCATGTGAAATTGAGTCAAAAGCTTTCGAGTAATCTATAAAAGCCACGTATAAGGGGAGGTCGTATTCCATATACCGTTCGATGATAACTTTCAGTGTGTGTATATGGTCACTAGTAGAGAAATTTTTCATGAATCCCGCTTGCTCTACAGGCTGATTCTCGTCAATTTTCGTTGTTACACGTCTTAGTAGGGTTGATGCAAATAATTTATACAGGCAGGATATAAGACTGATAGGTCTGTAGTTGGATATCAGTTTGGGGTCTCCTTTTTTATACAGTAGAGCTATTTCCGAGCATGTCCATGTGTCTGGTAGTTCCTTTATTGATAGGACACGGTTAAAGAGGTTAGTGAGTGGTTTTATTAACTCTTCTTTCGCAGCTTTTATCATTTCGTTTGACACTCCGTCAGGTCCTGGGCTCTTTCCTGCTTATAGTTTTATTATAGATATCTCTATCTCGCTTTCTAAAAAAGGTGGTACTGTTTCCTGGGCTGGTTTGTAATTTTTTGCCAGTGGTTTCTCTTGACTTTTATATGCGCATGTGTAGAGGTTTTTGTAAAACTGTGTAGCTATCGCCATTAGGTCTTTTCTGTGTGTGATTGTGTTTCCTGAGGCATTTTGAAGTTGTGTCATGACATGTTTGGTAGTGTCTAACTTTTTATAAGCCTTTTTTATTCCGCCTGTTTCTTCTATGAATTTGCTAATTATATTGAGTCTTCTGTTTTTAATGTTTTGTTTTATTTTTTTGTGTATTGTCCTGTATAGTTTACTCAGTTTTTTCTTTTCTTGCCTTGTTTTGTTTTTCTTGTTTTTTAATAAGTGTTTTTCGTTTTTCAATGTTTCTATTTCTTCTGTTATAATTTCATTCTTTCTTTTTTCAGTGTTTTCTTTAGTTTGTTTTTTGTAGCCTTGTAGTAAATATGTCTCTATTTTCTTGTTGAGTTGGTACACGGTGTCATTTTCACAGTCGGACAAGGATAATAGATCTTCATCGGTTTCTATATTGGTATGTACTTTTCCTCGATAATGCGCCCGAGATTTTTTGCTTTCTTCCATACACAGAGTAATTCTTAGCATTCTGTGGTCACTAGGGTGTTGCAATTTACTCATCACATTTACGTTTTGTATCATTTTTGTGATATTTGTAGCTATGAAGTCGATTTCGTTTTTCGATTTTTCATCAGGTGTTTTCCACGTCCACCGTAGCTTGTTAGATTTATTGAAAAGTGTATTAGAAATTTTAAGGTTGTATTGAAGACAGAATTTTATGAACGTTTCTCCTCTATCGTTCCTTTTTCCGTAGCCATACCTACCCATTACTAATTCTTCATTTTCTTTTGGGTTTCCTATTTTTGCGTTCATGTCTCCTAGGAAGATTATATTTCTTGTACATTTGTTCACAGCTCTGTCAAGATCGGCGTAGAAGTTTTCCATTTCTTCTTCACTGGCTCTTTTAGTAGGCGCATAGGCTTGGATAATAGAGAATTTCTTTCCATTTATGCCTACTTGTAATACGGCAGCTCTCTCGGATACTGCGATGAAATCATGTTCTTCTGTATTGTATTGTTTTCTTACTAGGAATCCAACACCTTTTTCTCCTTTTGTTTCTCCATAGTAGTATAGAAGATATCTTCCCCTGTCTTCAATTTTATAACCTAGTCTTCTCACTTCAGCTATACCGATAATATCCCAGTTGATTTGCGATATCGCGTATTCCAATTCGACTACTCTTGCTTCACTTGCTAATGATCTGAGATTGAATGTAGATATATAGTATTTTTTTAGGTTTGGAGGGTGGTCGTCTACAACCCCCGCGGTGACGAGCCGTTCTGGCGGAGGATATGTGGGTTTCGTGTTTTTGTTCAAAATATTCGGTTTGTAATTTATTTTAGAGGGTGCAGTGTTTCCGGTTTTCTGGAGTGACGGTCTTAATTGCTATTCAATGTGCCTCTAATAGATCCAGTATTTCATGAATTTTATAGAAATATAAAAACGGATAATGATACAGAAAATATCGACCCCGATCTTGGCGAAGAAGATCCTGATAAAGAAGAAAACACAGAAGAATAAGTAATTTAAAGTGTTTTTTCTTGTCATTTGGTTAAATTTCATAAATTTAAAAAAGAATAAAGGATCTTAATTTGTTTCTGCGATTAAACTTTGTTATTACTTCATTTGGTTTTTATTTAAATTCAATTATGACAGTTAGAATTTTTATCTTCCTTCAGGGAATAAGTTGATAAGTCGTCGGTGAACAATTGGATAAGTCTGTTTTTAAATGCATTAACAAATATTACATTTATTTTGTAACGTGGACTTAAAACAGCTCCTTAAAGAACCTAAATTCAACTATTAAAAAAGTAATCATCATTATTTTCGATTTACCAGAAGATCGTAAACTTTAAATTGGCTGCCCTGAAAAGTATGCATAAATGACATATCAACTTATTCACGCCAGGTACGGATATTATCTAGCAACTGGGAGGTCAGATAGGCAGTTACTCCATGAAAAATACTGGTATTTAGCTGTATCCGGTTAGACTGGAAGCCGAATCGAACTTAGTCGGCAAAAAGGGAGGGAGGTCAGATAGGCACATGAATATAATTTTATAATTTCAATCAACTTTTGATTCGACACGGGACCACCCAAGAAAAATTCAAACACAGTCCCCATTTCTACAAAAATACCTAAAATTGTGCAAAATATGTATTAAAATTAACATTAGTACATCACTAAACAGTAATAAGTATAAATCACGGGCAGGAATGTTGCACTCGCGAACTGTCAGCGCAAGAAGAACTTTATTGTCACTAAAATAGTGTCCATGTTCTAAGAATTGGCGCACACTAGGACATTTTTAGGCTTAGGGCATATCGGTTTGTTGTGCCACTTCTTCCCATCTAAAGCACTAAAACGTGGCAGGGCGGGCGTTTTGGAAGGACTGTCTTATGTTATTTTGATGTTAAAAATTGTTGATTCTCATCCTAATTTTTGATTTGCGAAAACGTTTTGGTATTTTGCAGACATTAGACAGGCAGTCACTCCATGTCGGAGGGTTTCAGACAAGCCGTGAAACTAGTTTTATGAGGCATAGTTTTAAGTAAAAGACAAGTTAACTCCTTTATAAATAAATATAGATTACTTGGCTGTAGTAAAACTAGAAGCCGTTGGAGTAACATAGTAAAAGAACGCTAGTCTAATGATTTTAATATTCTGATGATAGGGAGAATATCGCGAGCGCTCGTTTTTTCCTACCAGATAAAGTACTTTTGAACTTTTTTACTGAATATAATGTAGCAGAATTCAGGTTAGATCAGTTTCTAGCCATTGTCGGCTACAAAGCTAAGTAGCTGTTAGTTTGGGACTAAGTTTGAAATACCAAAAAAAGAAAAGATGCTAATCAAATTAAGATGTAGATAAGACACCAGCGTCTGTGTTCTCTTCAACTTATAGCCCATTAGCCTTCAAAACAAGAGTGAACAGGCATCTTCTGGGCACCCTTGTTCTGTCATATACCTTAACCATCGCTTTCCATCTGGCGTGAACGAGGTCAAGAGCAGGCCCATTTTTTTTTTTAAGACTTTCTTTTTCTTTACTCAGTATTATTTCCATAAAAAGTGTATCATAATCATGAGTAAATTCTCCTCTGAAAGATCGCCCACGAATGCATAGTCGGCATGTAAAGCATCGCATTTATTCCCTGGCCGAACAAACTGTAGCCGCACTAAAAGTTTCTTAGTGTGCGCTCATACTAATTGCACCTATTACGAAAATAGTGCATTATATATGTACTGTACTGCATATTATGTGTGATAAATGTACTAATTACTTCAAATACTTCGCTAAGAAGCGGATACGTATGTTCTGTTAATGCATTTCTCTGATCTTTCGTTGCGTGTCGTAGTTTTCATTCAACTGTGAATATTATTATGTTTTCCGAGTATTGTTGTGGTTGGCTTTTGTTTTTGTTTAAGTTTGAATGTTTTCGTCTACTGAAAGTTATGAATTTTGGTGTATAAAAAAAACTGTAAATATTCAGAAGGGTAATTGCGTACTTAACACACTAAAAATGAGAATGAATTTTGTTTAGATAGTTCAACATCAAAACGAAATTCATCAACTGTAGTTTATTTGAGTAGACAGTTAAAATAGTTCAGATTGTTATGCAATTGGGATGTAAGTTGAATCGGTCAGATACATAGAGGTATATGAAAGTATATGGAGCTTCAGCTAACTGACTGTAACGGGCAGTTTCACACTAATTATTAAGCTGGATAAAAGGCTAAAAGTATAACACAGATTACGTAGCTTAAATAATATGATGTCAATTAATTTAAAAAGCAATTTTAATTGTAGACTGTAAGTAGTTGTAGATCGTTATTTCGATGCAAGAGGGGCATCGAGGTGCATTTTTAACCGACTTCAAAAAGGAGGAGGTTCTCAATTCAGATGTTTTTTATTTTTTTTATGTATGTTCGGCCATAACTCCGTCACATATAGACGGATTTGCAAAATTCTTTTTTTGTTTGAAAGGGGTTTATTCCAAAATAGTCCCATATAAATTTCATATAGATCTGATGATGAGTTCCAGAGATAGACACCGGAACTCTTTAAAAAAAATTGGTTGCCTGTAAAGTCGGTATACGGGCGAAAGTTTTACGTGACAACGACTTTGAGTGGTAAAATAATTTTAATGTGAATATTCATTCGTATAGTAGGAAGAAGGATGAAATAATAGGAACAATTTATCCATCTAAGGCGCTCTTAGGCGGGCTAACTGTGCTCGAGTGGAAGGGACGCGTGCCTTTCACTTTTTATGTCTGTCTCTCTCGCTCTTAGGCGGGCTAACCATGCCCGAGTGGAAGGGACGCGTGCCTCTCACTCGCTCTCATTGTGAGCGCATAACGTGAGCGGAGCGTAACGCAGTTTCTTGAAGTGTCACCCGGCAAACCAATTTATAAGACGTTGTCACGTCAAAATGACAGCAAATCAACCGTTAGTTGTGGTATCCACCCCGCACTAATTCCAAACAAACAATGCATATTTATGCGATAGCAGAAATCACGGTTGATTTGCTGTCATTTTTTAAAGAGTTCCGGTGTCTATCTCTGGAACTCATCATCAGATCTATATGAAATTTATATGGGACCATTTGGAATAAACCCCTTTCAAACAAAAAAAGAATTTTGCAAATCCGTCTATATATGACGGAGTTATGGCCGACAATACATAAAAAAAAAAAAACATCCGAATTGAGAACCTCCTCCTTTTTGAAGTCGGTTAAAAATAACTTTAATTTCGGAAGTCGGTGGCAAAAAAACCATAAATACAAATCCTAAGACACCGACTTCCGAAATTAAAGTTATTTTTCACTTTGTAGTGTTTTTAAGGAAGTCGGTTGTTTTTTTTGTAAAAAAGATTTTATAGTTTGTGTATTTAATTTCATCACTACTGCTCTTAAATCAGTGAAGGAATTTCATAAAGAAAACGTATGTCCTAGAACCACAACTTCGAAGAAATTTTGTAGATTATGGCGGATTCTTTCTCAATGGAGGGCTGTCCCGGGGGAACATTCTAGGCTGATTGTGTGATTAATAATAATAAATTACTCGTATTCAAAAATAAATTGACTTGAACAGTTACATTTAATTGAGCCATTCAATATTTCCGACTGTAGACATGTCAAGAACCAATTTATCAAAATAATTACAAGTAAACGAAGAATTCGTCTTTATTAATTACTAATAACCACTATCTATGCTAATAACTCAATGCCAAGAGATTAAACAAATATAAAATTTCACATTTCAGTACTACATGACATTCAATTACTTACTTCTGATATTTATTTGAAACACTCAATAATTTAGGCAGCAAAATCAGCATTCATTCAACTCAGCCTATCGCAGTCCACCGTTGGACATAGACCACACCTAAGCTGGGCCACAACACCCTGTCCTCAGCCTTCCGCATCCAGTTTGTCCCAGCCACCTTTAATATTTTGTACCTTTTTCTTAAATCAGCTCTTACTTCATAATAAATTGCTCATCTCTCTCTGAGGGGCTTGTAGCTAAGTAATAACACTTCCACGGGTCACTCGATCTAGCTAAGATACGGTTGCCGCGGTTGATAGGAGGATTGGTGACCATCTTTCACGTCCGCGCCCAGTAAAGTACGTAAAGCTGTCGGTCCCGGCTGTTATATGTGGATCTTTGATAGTCGTTACCAGGTAGGCAACCAGTCTTACCGAGGGTTTTCGTATTACCCAGTATCTGGATTGTAGAGGTCAGATAGGCAGTCGCTCCATGTACAATACTGGTACTCAGCTGCATCCAGTTAGACTGGAAGCTGACCTCAACATAGTTGGAAATAGGCTAGGCCTATTTATTACTAGTTTATCTGTCATAACTCATAATGATTCAAATATTTTTATCACACTGTGTAGGTCGACATGATAAATAAAATCTAAAATATTTCCTGTCTGTTTGTGTTTTGATAAAAATGTCGAGTTTCTTTGATATATTTTCAATGTTATGTTAGATATGTGATTGTAACAGAAGTTTCACTTTGAACCTGAAATAAATTGTATTTGAATAAAATACGGGAGGTTGCAAAGAACTGTTTCTGGGATATGTAAAAACATGTGGTAAATGTTGACGGATTAAACAATGTTTGAGGTGAAGTACAGACTAGGAATTGGGTTGGAATCTATCGTGTATTAAAAGGTATGAACCCAAAATAGAGCTTACCATAATACCTTTTGACCTTATTGGTGATGTTCTTCAGAAAGGTCAGGTGCGGAGTACTGGTAACCAGCGTGTGTGAATGACCAGACAGACCTAATTGTGTAACACACTATCAAAGAGCATCTGAATCATTTTGACGTATATTGCTAATACATTGCTTTACATGTTCGAAAAAATCCTCTACTTAGCAAGGTAAATAACGCAATTAATGTTGTTGAACTGTCAAATGAAAGCCATGCCTACTGGTAGTGTGCTACGCAATTTTTCCGTTGATATATGATTCGTATGATTCGTTGTTGTTGATGTTGTTGTTTGTGTTCTTTGGTTTCTGCCTATTCCAATGGGATGAAGGCGTAAGTTAATGTTTGTGTAATACCGTAATTTTGTATAAAAGCTTCAACATTTTTTTTAAATTCCTTGTTTGAATTTATAAACGGATAAGTTTTGTCAGCGTCTCAACCCGAGTGGACGTCGAAAATCCACAGGAAGGTATCACCGGAATAAAAACTATCCTATGTGATAATGCATGTTATAAACTATTTGAGTGCCAAGACCCACCCAAATCCAGTCAGCCGTTTTTGCGTGACTGAGTAAGGCTTATGTTTAACTTACCAGCAGATATAGTAACATATAACAGACAAAAAGAGTAAATGATCACCAAAATTAAACCCGCATTTTAATGTAAAATTATAACCAAAGTTTTAACATCTCGATAATCTATTTAAGCAAAATGACTCCAAATAAATCATTGTTAATCCAAAAGTAGTAAATGATCACAAAAATTAAACCAGCATTTCAATGTAAAACTATCACCAAAGTTTTTACATCTTGCTATCCTATTTAAGTAAACTGACTCCAAAAAAATCATTGTTAACCCAAAAATAGTTAATGAACACCAAATTATTAAGAGTGTACTACGTGAGCTCGACAAATGGATGTGCGAATAACGCTTGTGCGACAAAACTGTACTGCAACTCACCATAGTTCGAATGCACGCTTGTGCGACACACTGAATCTAGTCGTTTCAAGCACTCGCCGGCCGCTACCGCGGCACCGCTCGCTTCGCTCGCTCGGCTCGTGCATAGGAGGTCACAGTTTTAACCTTTTTTTTTTTTTTTTTTGATCACGAGGTGGAAATCCTCATGGATGTCCTCCGCCCTGGGGTGGGCGGAGGGGTCTGTCAGACTCTTACTGACTAAAACCACCCCGGTGTTCCGTCCCACACCTACGTCGGGGACCACGGGAACCAATATGTCTTCCGCGATCCCCGACTGTCTTCCGCGATCCCCGACTGGTCACAGTTTTAATCTAACCTAACCTAGTGAGCTTGAGTGTGTCGCACAAGTGTTATTCGCACATTCATTTGTCGAGCTCACGTAGTACACCCAATTATTAAGATTTGGTGATCATTTACTACATTTAGTGTTCGAATACATTTTGAAGTGCAGTCGTGACTAAAATAGCTAGTACTATTGTAATTTTAGACTTTATTTTTCTGGTGTCAAGTATATATTTTTGGTAAAAGAACTAAGGGTATCAAAGCATTTTATGGTGGTCATTATATTTAATCCCACTGAGTAACGAGCAAACAAACTTTCACATTTGCATTGTTAGTAGGATTGTTTTTTTTGTTTATTAAGTAAACAAGTGTTTGAAATCATGTCAGGAAAGAATTAAATCTTGGATATAAATGTAATATCTACTTACGAATGGTAAAGTATTGACAAGCTCTTTCAGGCCCCTACTACCATTAAGGAGTTGGTTACTGAAAGATGTTACTTCTCATACGGAGAAGAGGCAAGCCTTGATATCAACAATTACTGCTTAACACGGTTTCTTGACGGTTGCTCTCCGCCACTTTATCTTCTTCTAGTACATCTAGAAAGTGAAAACATATTTCATAAAGATTCGTCCCACCAAACTGCGCACACACATGTCTCTCAAGAGATTTATATCAAGAATGTTAATCGACTTCCAGTGACTCAGACCAATAAATATAAATTATATCAAAATATATAATTATACATATATAAAAACACACTTTAGACTACTGTTGAGTGACGCGAATTTTATTAGCTGTGAAAATATTGAGTAACATCAGATCAGATAACAGATTTTAAATACGCCATCTTTATTTCGTTTTGCTCCGTTTCAGATATGTCAAAATATGTCTGATGAGTGCCAAAGACACACCCAAAGTGTCATATGACACTAATTGAGCAAGTGTCAGTTGTGGAAAGAAAACTGTAGTAATTTGTTAAATGTTAATGCCGGAAAAAACACTTCCTGGAAGTACCTGTTTTTTTTTTGGGTGTGAAGTCATGACATGAGTTCTCCTGCTCTGGGCGGAGTAAGAGACCCACCCGTGTTCCTTCAGTTGCCTGTGCCATGGCCACGGTTACTCTATCGGACAAATCCGCGACCCTGGTCGACATCGGTCCTCGCAGACCCCTTCAAAGTGTGCTAATATTTCTTTATGGCGCGCGTGTAACACAACGCGCTGTCGACCCGGGCCTGCACCCCTAGCCAAGTTGATAATCTGCAATCGTTCACGCTAGTCGAACACTAATCAAATGTATGGGACTGAAATCATCTCAACGTTAAGTCACGTGGTTAGAACAAACCAATAGAAAATTCGTAGCCAAGTTCACATCGTTCAAAATGATAGAATGAATTGGTATCGTTTCTACAACGTTCAACGCTACATCCTTTGTTATAATGTCGTTTTTCTAGACATTGTAGAGCGAGTTTTCCCAACTATGTTGGGATCGGCTTCCAGTCTGCACGGATGCATCTGATTACCAGTATTTTACATGGAGCGACTGCCTGTCTCTCCACAACCCAGTTACTGGGTAAGACGATACAACTTGGTAAGACTGATTGTTAGACTTTCAGGCTTCAGACGACCCATAATGACTAGGGCTTAACGTGCTTCCCAAGGCACAGAAGGGTCTTGGTACGTAAAGATTGTGACCTTTCCACGGACCAAACCTTCAACTGCCAGCCTCCGTACTACAGAGGATGAGAATTTCCACATGTTCGCTCCCCTATGTTGTACAGAGGCTAGTTCATGGTCACACTGTTTTGCGATTATTATCCTAATAGCTTTTGCCCGCGGCTTCGCCCGCGTGGATGTCGGAAATTAACGCAGGAGGACGTAGGTACTACTGCGGTAAGAATGTATTAATCCTGGTTATATAGGTAATATATACTCTGTGTGCCATTTTCGATCCAGATCCATTCAGCCATTTTTGCGTGATAGAGAAACAATCACCCAATCATAAATATTTTCACATAATTTATAGTATTAATAGTAGTAAGTAGGATTATAATTCATATTACTTCGGATTCATAGTTTATGAGAATACATGTGTGTAAATAAAACTAATAGTATTCAGAGTAAGAAGACTGCGGCATAGGGATTGGTTTAGTTGAATATAAGTTTTCCTGGTTTTTCTTGACGCTCGTATTCTACCTATACAGACACTCAATCATTTACCAGACACCAAATCGATCATAGGAATAATAGGAACAGTACTTTTGCCAGTGGCTTCGCCCGTATAGCTGTCGGAAAATATCACCTGGGAACCTACTACCGGGATAAAGTATCCTATATGGTAAGTATCCAGGATAACCGAAAATCCAAATCCATCCAAAAATCTACACATCTAAGCCATACTTCGCGGTCTCTTACTTGGAATAATATATACTATTAGGTGTATTTTGAGTATAACGAACACACATAATATTCGCATTTACTTTGAAGCCTATGTAATATGAATTACAATCCTACTTATCCTGCACTACCCGACCGCTACCAACCGGGACGGACGTACCTACGGCCTGCAAGCCGCTCCGCCCCCGCTTTTTAAATCTCTGATATCTTCTAAGATATTCATTTAAATTACATGCTGTCAAGGGCCATATTGATTTATATAAAATGCACAATATATTTAAGGTACTTAATTGGATATGGATTAATGCTACATTGCTTAAAATCGCTTCGTAAATATGCCATTATTTCTCGTAAAAGTAAAGGATAAAAAATGGTTATTGTGGGTTATCCCTAAGAGATGGACGTATACTATCGCGGACTTTTTTGTAGACCTGTTTAAGGTGTATAATACTGTAGTACATTATTTTGATCTATTTTGTAGGGTTCAGCCAGCGTTCGCAACGTAAGCGCAAAAAAATGAGTTTATTAGTGACATCACATTAGAAACCTCTAAAATTATCAGCGTTTATTTACTACATTATGCATGTTATACGCATATAAACCTTCCTCAGGAATCACTTTATCTATTAAAAAAACCCGCGTCAAAATCTGTTGAGTAGTTTTAAAGATATAAGCATACATAGGGACAGACAGACTGCAAAGTGACTTTATTATTTTATATGTAACAAACTTTCATCCCCTATTCCCTATTGTTATTTTATCCCCTTAAGGGTAAAAATTTAACAAACTTTAAATATAATTCATAAATATAAATAAAAGCCAAATAAAAAAGTTTCATCATTCTAGCTTTAAAAATGACAATACTTCCTAACATCATTTCATCCTCCCTTTCAACCCCTTAAAACCCCTTTTCCGCAATAAAAAGTAGCCTATGTCCTTTTTCAGGCTCTTAACTATCTGTGTACCAAATTTCATTTAAATCGGTTCAGTAGTTTTAGCAGGAAAGCGAGACAGACAGACAGAGTTAGTTTTGCATTTATAATATTATATGTGTGGATATTAGTGTGGATGTAATAAAAGCCAAATAAAAAAGTTTCATCATTCTAGCTTTAAAAATGACAATACTTCCTAACATCATTTCATCCTCCCTTTCAACCCCTTAAAACCCCTTTTCCGCAATAAAAAGTAGCCTATGTCCTTTCTCAGGCTCTAAACTATCTGTGTATCAAATTTAATTTAAATCGGTTCAGTAGTTTTAGCAGGAAAGCGAGACAGACAGACAGAGTTACTTTTGCATTTATAATATTAGTGTGGATTAGTGTGGATAGTGTGGATAATTCTAAATACATGTTATAAATAAATTACGCACAGATACAGAACAAATAATTTATCGTGCTCATCACACAAAGATTTGTCCTGGGTGGGAATCGAACCCAGGACCTCAGTCTTAGCAGTCAAGGTCATAGTCGATTTGGTGTAGCGGTATCAACACTGAGTTGAAAGTCGCGCCAAGTGTCCCGAGTTCGATCCCAAGCAACTGAAATTCTTTCACAATGCACGGTTGGCCTAGCGCGCCAGGCGTCCGGCACCAGTCGGGGATCGCGGAAGACATATTGGTTCCCGTGGTCCCCGACGTAGGTGTGGGACGGAACACCGGGGTGGTTTTAGTCAGGCCCTGGCATATGGGCAACTGAAGGAACACGGGTGGGTTTTAGTCAGTAAAAGTCTGACTCGCCCTTCGGCTCCACCCTAGAGTGAGAGAAGTCATTTGATGATTTCCCACCCACAAAAAAAGCAGTCAGGGTCACTAACCACTACACTAACGGGCCAATCATAATTATTAATTATAGCTTCTGCCCGCGACTTCGTCCGCGTTAAATTTCTTGTTCCCTCGACCCTTCCCGTCGCGTCGAATCGCCTACCCGTGCGATTTTCCCCGTTTTTGCAACATTTTTTATTACTTCTCCGCTCCTCTTAGTTATAGCGTGATGTTATATAGCTTATAGCCTTTCTAGATAAATAGGCTACCCAACACAAAAAGATTTTTTTAATTCGGACCAGTAGTTCCTGAGATTACCCCGTTCAATCAAACAAACAAACTCTTCAGCTTTATAATATTAGTATAGATAGCTGTGCCCGCGACTTCGTATACAATCTTTACTTCGTACTTCAAACCAATGACCAAAGTTGACCAAACGAAACCAATAAGATAAGCCAATACTTTTTTTTTCGACCAATTTAGAAAATCGATAAACCAAGCAACCAAAGAACTTTTACGACACACGCAAGAACTTCTAAGACACCTAACAAAACCCAATTTGCCTAGTAAACACGGTGGACGTCATTCTCACGCGGAAAATACACCGCGATTCAGAAAATGACGTCATTTGCACAACGCCATCTATCGGATTTGGATTTCAACTATCAACATTAGTACTATACTGAATTGCGTAACGTAATATTTTACTTCTTGAACTCACTAAATTAATCATATCTTTTGATAGAGTGAACCGATTTCGATGAAACAAAAACTAAGTTAAACCTCAAGTTGCGTATAATGTTTGTATATAAACATTATCAGCATTGAATTCGTAGATTTTACGTGATGTGCGCACAAACAAACAGACAAACCGACAAACAGACAAACCGACAAACAGACAAACAGACAAAAATTTCAAAAATGATGGAAATGGGTTCTGTTACTTATCTTTTCACATGCTGGCTATTTTTTGTTTCAATTTCTTCAATGTACAAAAATTATTTTTCTACAGATTTATTATATGTATAGATTAAGCATCTTGTGTTGCGATTGCGGTTGCGTCCTGTGGAGGCTGGCAGTTGAAGGGTTATCCACTATAGGTAGCCACATATTTCTGCCGCCAAGCAAAACTGTTTTTAGCATTTAAAGGGTATTATGAGGGATGAATAGGCACTTGAGAAATTTCAAGTTTGTCTCTAAAGTTATCTATGGATCAGGAAACCCCGTTTGGAAGTTTCTTTGCGGCTACCATCAAGAGGGATTGCCTGGAAATCCAGCTAGATTAAGTTCTACGGCGTACCAAGATTACTGAATTGGTAGACGATCATTAGTTAAAGACACAGAGACTTACGAGTTTTTGGTCATGGGTCGAACCCAGGCAGGCGTTTTAATTTGTGTATATCATTTTCATTTTTATTATCCTATCAAAACGGTGAAGGAGAACATCGTGAGGAAACCGGTGTGAAATGTTCTAGAGTCATAAAAATTCGAAGACGTATGACATTTAACAACCCGCACTGGACCCGCGTGGTATTATGGCTTACTCTCTCTTCTAGGGAGTAGGCCCGAGTCCCAGCAGTGGGAACATAATAGGCTGATTATGCATTAATTATATGAAATCACCGATGGCTAAGCTTAGGGACCGCTAACGCAGAAAGTTCAAGTTCCGAGCTTACAAGTTGCATAGTCAGCCTTTAATCTTCCCACTACTGGGACACAGGCCTCCACTGTGAGGTGGAGCGGGCTGTTATCCCCCGCAAAGTGCGCGTTAGTAGATGTCATATGTCTACGATTTTTTTTATTTTAGGACATACCGGTTTCCTTACACGATGAAATAATTTACACAAAGTAAACACCCTGTCAGTGTTCGAACCTGTAACCTTGATCTTGTAAGTCACGTTACCACTGGGCTACTCCTATTTCTTCCCCATTGCACTATCCTAATCGACGGGATTCTTTTTCCATATTTCGGAGCTAAAAAGGAGGTCGGTCGGAGCGTAGAACTCGTAACCGGCGTGCGTGTAAAAACAGTTGTATGAACGTAAACGAGGCAAAAGGAGTATGTAAGGATCGTGCAACTATTTTTTGTAGTTTCTGCAAACCCCCATGGGAAATAGGCGTGAGTATAAGTTTGTGTATTTCGGAGATTCACCGATGCAACAAAATCGAATCCAGAGGAGCCTATTTCCATCCAAAACAAAATTATTTATAGGTACCATACATACTTATTTTCTCTCAGGAAAACATTATTTTAACCTCAAATTAATATAATTAGAATCATTGGTCAACAACATTTTGGCGTGTTGACTGATAGATCGATATTATTTATAACGATCATTTATTGGAACTTTGCCTGCCATGAAATGCGTATTTTAGACAATTTTGTTTATCAGGAAAACATTAAAATGTGAAACGTGATTATTTTCGGTAATGTAGATGTTAGTCAGGCGTCAAACAAAACTGATGTGTTTTGATTAATTCTAGTTTTCAGAAAAAATAAGTCAGTAAGTGTGCCATATTTTTTATTCACTTCAAGGTGTGTGTATTATTAAACAAACAAAGCTATTTAAAAGGTAGAGGAAAAGTTCAAATTTTAATTTCTGTGCCCAAATTTAAGTGACAATTGGCAGGGCACATTGCTCACAAACAGTCAATGTGTTGTCAATGGGGCTGAATAAATAAATAAATAAATATCTTGGGACAACCAACTCAACGTTATCTGATCCCAAACTAGGCAGAGCCTGTACTATGGCAACCTGAAAACTGATAAACATACTTATATATTTTTAAATACATACATATTATATATAAATTACACCCAGACACAGAACAAATGATTGTGCTCATCACACAAAGATTTGTCCTGGGTGGGAATCGAACCCACGACCTCAGTCTTAGCAGTCAGGGTCACTAACCACTAGACTAACAGGCCAGTCAATGGATGAATGGTTCTGGAGTGGCGACCGCGTACCGTAAGCCGTAGCATTGGAAGGCCTCCCACAAAATGGACAGGTGACCTAGTGACGGCTACAGGAATTCGCTGGATGTGAGAGGTACAGAACAAGTCAAGGTGACGGTGCTTCGGGAGGCCTATGTCCAGCAGTGGACGTCTTTAGGCTGAAATGATGATTCTTATTTCGTAACATATTCATAATCTTTCTCTTGTAGTAACTGTGAGATTAGCTAACTTGAATGACAGAACGATTTAAGTTTATTAATTGCCATGATTTTATGAATATTTTGTATATGGATGATTGTAAATGGGTAAGTTACCCAAGTAGGTATTACAAATATCAATCGTATAAACTTATGTAAGAACTCTTCTTACTTTGTTTTATTGATTCACCAATGAAAACGCGCGAATATACTAAACAGCTGGTTTTTATTACAAAAATATTACAATATTTTTATATTTTTTCATCTGTCACATGATTTTACGCTTGTGAAATGCGTAGGAAAATTAGATTTTAAATGGCGGCTTATCTGTCGACGCAAATCATAAAAGTCAACCCAAAGGAAATGGGAGTCACTATCACAGCAATAGGCCAGTGAAGGATTGCTATAAATCTTAGTGTTAAATGGCTTCAGGGACTAGTTTACTCTGAAACAGACTTATTTCATTTAATAAATTGCCAAACCCTTCCCTATTTACAAGGTGATACAAAAATAACAGGTCGTACAGTTTTCTACGTCGGAGAGTTTTCAAGTCTTGACTTAATTTATTGAAAAAATGATGCCGACGTCATTTATTTATTTACTACAATCACCAATGAAACTAATAAAAATATGACATAATACCTTTAAATCATGTGTTAACATTTATACTTAAACCTATTAATAACGCCCTTATATCTAAAATTCATGTTGCAGCTATTAAATAAATAATTTTATTAGCCATTTATAAAAAATAATAGAGCTAAACGGTTGACGACATCTGACTACCGATGAAATTGTCATCGGGCAGAGGTCATAAACATTTCGCGATGACGCAAAACGTCCGTGATTTTTTTATACAAAATGCGTCAGGGGTTGCCAACTATTTTTATGTTGCGTTACGATGTCAAAATTATAGAATAAACAATATGTTTTATAATAATCCACGTGATCACATGTCCTCAGATCGACATATCGCATAGATCTATACAAATTAATGTTTTGTAGAACAAGTCAATAAAATTTCTAAAATAATATCATACGCGATGTCAAGTACGAAGATAAATTAGGCCTCTTACAAATGAGGCGGCACGAACGCCAGTTTTTGCCACATCAAAGAGTTTTTCTTGAGCCCGGAAATAAATTATTATATATTAAAATAACTGCGACACGAGTAAATAGGTTAGACAGACATTAAAAATTCAGTTCAGTGGTGTATGATTTTAGATAGTGTACATTTTTAAGGTGTAAATACCTATGTTACGTAAAAATTGTGATATTCGTGACGTCAAAGTCTAAATATTAGTGTAGAAAAAAAATCTACACCAAGTGACTGAAAAACATGAAATATACTTCTTTTTTTTTTAAGGAAACAATTGCGATTTTTTCAACTTCTTAGTTTTGAATGAAAATCTCTTATATAATTTTGTATTTTATATGCATACTTATTCATGGTTCTTTTTAATATTTTGTCCAATGTTTTGACATTCGGAACTTTTATATTATAATAATGAGAGCTATTTTAAAATTATCTGCCTACGTTTTCTATGACGAATCAGATTTTATGCTTTTTTATTTGACTCATACCTCAGCTATTATAAGCAAAGCTTTCGCAAATATTTGAGTCGGTCTGGAGAACAGCTGTTTCAGACTGATAGGACGAGTAATTTTATTTCAATCCTTACTATCTGTCCCGACAGACATTTTTCTTTTCAAATTTCAATAGTACATACAAAAATCCAATAGAAAAATGACGTTAAGTTTTTACTGAATTTGAAAATTTTCTGAGAAACTTTTCTAATCTGTCTTTCCACAAAACGTCATCATAACTGTAACGATCATTTTAAAATAAATATTATCCAAACTAGTCCTGCCGGTCTCTTGTGGTGACGATGAGATTGCAAACGGAAAGCATTTCATTTTCATTTCTAAAGAAGATAGTATAACTGGTTTGCAAAAGCAATGCACTTTTGCGTTTCGCCGTGGAACGTGCGTTTTTCCTATTTTTTTGGTGGCACCAGTCTATGCGGCCGTACCCTGTACTAGGCGATTCACTGTTTTTGGATGTGGTGGAAACGTGGAATTTCGTATTTATTTTAAATAAAATTCGCGTAAAAATTACAGTTTATAAAAGTTTCGTACAGCGCTAAGAGTTGTGTGAAACATGCACAAAATAATTTGAAACACGTATCAAAATAAGTAAAAAATCATTTTAAAAAATCGTACCCTACGTAGCACCGACAAACCTACAAACATACTTAGTTGACATAACACGGACGTAATAATTGTAAATGGTTTTTTTTCATGCACTGGATTTTCGTACTGAGATGCACTCTGTTTAATTCTCAATGCTCGGTTCAACACCGAAAGTTGAAAATCCAGCAAGAAAAAATCCTGCCGCGATTTTATTATGTCCGTGTGTATATCGACTTATCTATATTTCAACACAGGGACCACAACACAAACCTACGTGAGCACAAAACAATGACACACACTTGACACACACACTGCACAATACTAATCATATTTTCCGCACCAGAAGAAACCCATTTCTTTTTAAATGGCGTTTGTAAGCGACCTCTGGAATTCGCTCGTTGGATACAGCGATAAGCAAGACCTGAACTGGACCGAACTGTCCAGGTTCTACTTCGATGATAGTCGGAAATATTTCTCAGTATCTGAGATCGACAAGGAAGCGATACCTATAGTGTTTGGGGAGTGTCATAAAATTAGTTTCAATAGACACGGGTTTGGGTATAATTTTACGCCGCTGAATTTCGTCACTGTATATCACATTGATAGTAGAAGAGGTTTGTATTATTATTATTTCTTTGTTTTAAAATATTCCATATTTTTTTGTGCTTGAAAAAATGTGTGTTCAATTAGAACGTGTTTTTGCGTCGCTATCATTTACTAGGTTAACGCAAGAAAAACGCGCTTTGATTGTGTGTCGACGCCCTTAGGAAAATTATTTTTATTAACCTGAAAGAAAATATATTTTTGTTGTTAAATTTTAAAATTAAATTTCTTGAAGTCACAACATTTTCTCCACTTCAAGGTTCCGTCAAAAATTATAGTTATAAAATACTTTTAATAACCCGTTCATGGTTTTTGACACAGATTCATTTACATCAACTGTTTTGGCCTTCGTACAAGGTCTGATTTAAGACCCCTGTTTACGTACGATATATTTAAATACTTAAAATATCCGTCGGTTGACGCAGCACACGCGTCAACACGCGTAAAATACATTATATTTTTATGATGGTGAATTCCATATTTTTTCTTATGTCATTTGATGTCGTATCTGTGTCGAAAGCCTAGATAAAATCTGATGTAAAGTTTTCGTAACAAAACAATGACACTGATTAGTAAAACATTTTAATATAGAAATTGCATAATAATATATGTATTTATTTAACTTTATAATATTCTTCTGATAATAGTATGAAAACAATAAGAGTTCATAAATACTCAATTAGAGGCCCATGTGGAGACATTCAAACACACCACCCGAATCAATTTGCGCTCTACACTGGGGCTAACAAAATCTGGTATACTGACTTCCATTAAGATAGATATATCTCCCTTCATTGACTTAAACCACCATATTTATTTTTTAGTCTTTGTTGTCCTACTGCAGGAGAAAAGCCTCCCTTTCTCCTTGCAACTCCTCTCGGACTTGAACTAGTGTGGACCAATCCTGTTTATAGGCATCGGGTTCGCTTCGCCGTCTCCTCTTGGGTTTGGTGTTTCACATGGTCATATATTTGGCCCATGACTTGTTCGATATGCAGCAAAGTGTCCGGCCCAATCCTACTTAAGCTTGTCTACTTTTTGGGTGACGTCGGCAACGTCAGGACTGTGTTCCTGCCAAGGTTCATGTATGCGACTACTAATTGAACCCTAATTGACCACACACCTATTTCTTTTCCAGCGGAAGTCAAAATGCCATCAGGCCACATAGACCAGCCCCAGATCGAGGACAATCGAGACGGCACAGTCAGCATCAAGTATGAGCCTCGAGAAGAAGGTATCCACGAGCTCTTCGTCAAGTACAATGGAGAACATGTACAAGGTAGGTCCTTCAGAATCGTACAAATTATTATAGCTATATATTGGCTGACTGAGACAATCACTCGCTAACTGTGAGCATGAATTCTGCTAATAATATTATTCGGGTACCAAAATAAAATCTGGGGTTGCACAGAAAACTTCGATCCCTACGCGGTTAAAGGAATGGTATAGCATTAAAAAAATAAAAACCGTTGATAAATTTCATCGTAGGGAGGTTCAGTATCATTGTGCTATCCGTGACAACAGGTTGCGCGTGGATGTCACCTATAAAAAAGGCAGCTTATTTTAACGTGATTGCTCACAAAGACAATAAAAGAAACGACTTTGTGTTGTTGACCCATCGTTTTAAAATAGGGGAGGTCAGAATCAGACTCATTGACAATAAACATTCACTGAAACCAAAGTTGTACAATCTTAGAGAGGCAAGTGGAGGCAATATTTCTGGTCTACACTAGCCATGAAGAGTTCGAAGCTTAGCAGTAAATTTTTTTACGCTTACAAGCTCACAGACATTGGGTACTCAGTAATAATTATTTATTATTTATTTATTTATTCAAATCTCCCTAACAAGTATAATTACAGGTTTATACCTAATGCGATAGTGCGGTCATAAAATTTAATTACTACGATAAAAATAATAACTACTTTACGAAGTTCCTAAATATAAAAACACAATAATTAAAATATAAAAACAAAACAATCACAACATTAGCCTACTCTAAGCTACACTATAACATAAAATAAACAACAGTATTAAAAAGATATAGGTATTATAATGACGATGACTAGTCGACTCATTAATTGATCAACAAGTTATTGCAATTTCTAGTTGCCAATAAAAATCTGGTACATAGCTACCAACATTCAACTTCATGTTTCTGACAAAATATGGTATTAACCTACAAATATTCTCATTCCAGGCTCCCCTTACAAGTTCCACGTCGACTCCATATCGTCAGGGTACGTGACAGCCTATGGACCTGGACTGCTTAATGGCGTCAGCGGTGAGCCTAGCGAGTTTACCATCAGCACCAAGGGAGCAGGGTCAGGTGGACTGTCCATGGCTGTGGAGGGACCTAGCAAGGCTGAGGTAAGAGATCATCATCAAGCACACAGCACTAGATTTGAATAAGTTAAATGAAAAGTAATCACTGTAAAGGTGATTATGACCGAATGAAGTATCATTAACACCCTGGATGTGATTTGCGACTGCAGCACTCTCTTCGAACAATGTAATTTCTTCTTACTATTCTAAGTGCAACCCTAAGAACCCAACAATTTGCAATGTAACATTTATGAGACTTCATCTTTCAACCTTGTCTTGCAATAACGGTTTCTTCCACCCTTATCTTAGTGTTTCAATAGTCACTTGGTACACAATACATTTTTTTTTTCTAGCCTGCGCTGTCTCATTCCTGGACAAAGGCATTTCTCCACTCATTCCATATTTCGCGAGCCCATCCGGATGTAGTCTGCTGCGATTCCACCTCACTGTCTCATTGCACCAGTTCTGTGCTATTTTGGCACACAGTTCGTCCGCCAGCTATCCTGTCCAGTTCTATTAATTAAACGCTTAATAGACCTTAAGATAAGATAAGATAAGATAAGATGCATTTATTTGTCAGAAACACGTGTAGGTTTAAAATCAGTAGGTGTGATTACAAAGAAAAAAGTTTCAACATGTTTACCTTTAGGTGTATATACTTATTTTTCACAAAACTAATCTATCACTATAAATTGCACCTCCTCCCTTGTCTCCGTCTACCTCTTTCTCATTTTAAAATCTACCACCTTCTTCTTTCAGATCACATGCCACGACAACAAGGATGGCACAGTATCGGTGTCCTACCTACCCACCGCTCCTGGCGAGTACAAGATCTCGGTCAGGTTTGGAGACAGGCACATCAAGGGATCACCTTACACAGCCAAGGTATGTATCACTTTGTATTCTTCTTTTACCTTTTTAATTAGGGCCTACGCGATTCTGTTATATAGTTCCTTTTCCGAACTATAGATTTTATGAATCGATACTAGGATGAGGGCTTACTGGGTTTTCCGACAGGAATTTTAGAAGTAGCAGCCTGGAGACGCATTTGTGTCCGGTTGATGGCAATAGGCTAGTCTCCTCTTACATGAGACTTTTACATAAAAATAAATTTATTTTTAATGGGAAAAGGGGTGTACTATAGGTAGTATGCTTCTGTCAAACTCTTTGGGGGTTTCAGTCGTGATGTTGTGTTGATTTTGAGCTATGTGATATAAAAAATTAAGACGGAATTATTATAATGCATTCAAACTTCATCCACCCAGACAGCTATGTTTTTACCCTTCCTGAGCATATCTATTGAAATATAATTTGATCTACTTCAACGTTTTCTGTACCTTCCAGGTCACCGGTGAAGGTCGCAAGAGGAACCAGATCTCCGTAGGCAGCTGCAGTGAAGTCACCCTCCCCGGCAAGATCAATGACAATGACATCCGTACCCTCAACGCTTCCATCTGCGTGAGTAGTTTGATTTATATTGGATGATATAGCTTTAAAAGGCAGATTTGTAGTATGAAGAAGTTGTATGAACGTAAACGAGGCAAAAGGAGAAATATAAGGATCGTAGCACGTGGTATTCTCTTTCTTCCCTGAGGAGAAGGCATGAGTGTGCATCTTCTTCTTAGCGTATCAGTTTAAGCGGCAGTCAGCCCAGAATTTCGTACGAGCTTGGTAAAATAATAAATAAAAATAGAATAATTATTAATTTGCATAGAAAATAGGTACACAAAATGCAGATGATACTTTCAGTAGCTTCCATGAACTCCTGTAGCGTGCAGCAGAATACGCTGGAAACAATATTAAGTGCCCCATACTTTGTGGGACACCACCACATTTAAGTAATGTAATCCTTGGCTTACCTGGAAGTTGGAGTTGATTGCTTAGCAATTTCAAGACTTTACTGATTCATTTACAAACTAAAGTAATTACCATAATTTAAGTTTTTTAAAGATATGTAAGTAGTCAAAGTTAGTACTTTTACTTTCATTAAAACTCTTAATAACCATATTTCTTCGTCACCAGGCACCGTCAGGACTCGAAGAACCCTGCTTCCTCAAGCGTTTGCCTTCGGAAAACATCGGCATCAGCTTCACGCCCCGCGAGGCTGGTCAGCACATCGTTTCCGTGAAGAAGATGGGCGTCCACATCCAGAACTCCCCCTTCAATATCACCGTGTTGGCCCAGGAAGTCGGTGACGCTAAGAAAGTCAAGGTGAGCTGGAGTATTAGACGTTGATTGAGGGATTTTTGAATGGCTAGCGTTTCCAAAATGGGTTATGGTATGATTTTCGGATAAATGACACAGTTCTAATGCTAAATAAAACTCGGATCCTACTGGTCAGTCAGCTTTGATGTCCGATTCTGCCATTGAACATATTCTTATTGATTCAACTTTCTACTGCACTTGTTAGGAGTAACGAAGGTAACTTTCTTCTTATAAATTGATTTATTTTGCGACTGGCCTGTTAGTCTAGTGGTTA
This sequence comes from Aporophyla nigra, assembly GCA_947507805.1. NCBI lineage: Eukaryota > Metazoa > Arthropoda > Insecta > Lepidoptera > Noctuidae > Aporophyla > Aporophyla nigra. Next base: position 13,280,127 of record OX382316.1, on the reverse strand, counting down.
GTGACCCTGACTGCTAAGACTGAGGTCGTGGGTTCGATTCCCACCCAGGACAAATGTTGTGTGATGAGCACAATCATTTGTTCTGTGTCTGGGTGTAATTTATCTATAATCTGTATGTATTTAGAAATATATAAGTATATTTATCAGTTGTCTGGTTACCATAGTACAGGCTCTGCCTAGTTTGGGATCAGATAACGGTGTCTTGGTTATCCTAACATATTATTATTATTTTATGTTATTACCTACTGTGGTAGAGTAATTTTATTCAAGGTGTATCGTTTTCATATATCAATTATTTAATTAATGTGCCTAAAATATTGTTAAACATTTTTAAAAGAAACCGAAAGAGTAACGGTGGAGTTTCTTGCCCGTTTTTCTCCATACGAATCTACCTTTTGGAAGGGGCGGCTAGAATCAATTCTATTTTAACGTAACAGGTTGACGTTCAAAAGTGTCTTTTATATGCCTATTTAAAAAAAGACGCTGTGCTTTTGACTTCGCTGTCTATTCAGGTGTGGTGATCGTACTAATAAGTATTTCATCCTCAGGTTTCTGGCTCAGCCCTGAAGGAAGGCAAGACTCACAGTGAGAACACCTTCTCAGTTGACACCAGGAATGCTGGTTACGGTGGTCTCTCACTCTCCATCGAAGGTAATTTCAACATACACATACTGTTTGAAAACAAACCTAGAAAGACGCAGTGTACAAGGGTTTAATCTAGGTAAACAGGCTTCCAGGTCCGACCTAGAAATTATTTCAAAAGAACTATCTAGCTTCTTATATATTTCCCAACAAGCAATAGTAGATACAGACTCTTTCTGTTTGAAGAATTCTGGTGAGAGCTTTGGGATTTTTAACATTGTTTCTGAGTGAGGAGTGAAAGACACAATACATGGTCGAATTATCTTTGAGGTAAGGCTCAGCCTACTGGTCAAAATTGGTAGCAGTCAACTCAGCCTGTTCTTACATCAAGCCTGGAGCAGAATATCTAAGCCTTCCTGCTTTTCCAGGTCCCAGCAAGGCCGAGATCCAGTGCGCAGACAGCAAAGATGGCGTGCTGGCCATCAGCTACAAGCCCACAGAGCCGGGATACTACATCGTCAACCTGAAGTTCGCTGATCATCATGTGGAGGGATCACCTTTCACTGTCAAGGTAAGATTTTAACATGCTACACACTTGATCTATAAGTGCGGATTTTAGCAATGAAACTGATAATATGATCAGCTCTTTTAAAGTGTTCAAGACCTATCAGTTTTAATTAATATTCCATAACAATTTTGACACTTACAGCTGCGTTTAAGAGCTGTAAGTGTGCTGTGGTTTAGATGTGTTGATTGCGTTCAGATTCATTGGTGACATTCGCACTAAGTCAATAAAATGGTAGTAGTATAAGGGCCGGCGCTCACTGCCGGCACGGCACGGTATGGCATGGCAAAGGATTGTATTACTAATCGAGTTATTTTGAATCTTATTTCAATGAGTTCAGAGTTCATGTTACTTTATTTCGATACCACGATGCCGCCACGTGCCGCGGGATGCTGCGGCATGACGAGTCATGCCGTTTCATTCCACGGGTTGCCGCGGCACGCCATTGCATCTCACGAGACGTATGGGATACTTTGTTTCGAGAAATTATGATTGCTAAGCTAGTTGAAATAAGGTTTTAACTTGTGCAGCGGTCATTTCGGTTAATGGGGCGCAGTCCAGTCGGTGCGCGGGGATACCACGGGATGCCACGGCATGCCACGGAACGCCGCGGGATGCCACGGCACGACGCAGGATGCCACGGCATGACGCGGAATGCCACAGAACGCCGCGGGATGCCACGGCATGCCACGGCATGACGCGGGATGCCACGGAACGCTGCGGGATGCCGCAGCACAATCTGCCGTGCTATGCCGGCAGTGAGCGCCGGCCCTAACGCAGCTCAAACTTCACTCGACGTGTGTCATAACGTCCATGAAGTCGTAGAGAACGAACCATGTTGTTTTTTGTAAAGAATCTTCTAGTGGCCTTTGGAAACAAAAATATTATAACCCAAAAGCCCAAAATATCTTAACAAATATTAAGTTCGCGTGTGAGTTTCAATCACTCAGCTACTGCGCCTGCCTCTATTCAACACGTTCGTGTTTTAAATGGAATTATGGTCATGGCTTGCAACATACAGATTGAAGCTAACAATAATATAATATTTTCCACTCTTAAGGTGACTGGTGAGGGCAGCAACAGGCAAAGAGAGAAGATCCAGAGGCAGAGGGACCAGGCTCCTCTCACAGAGGTCGGCACCAACTGCAAACTCACCTTCAAAATGCCTGGTGAGTTTAACAGTGCATTGATTTATTATTAGCATTGATACGGAGATGACGTATAGAGAAGTGTGGAAGAAAAAGACATGTTTTGCTGACTCCAAATGACTTAGGTTAAGGACAGGAAGATGATGTAATGATGGCTAGACTTCGACCAATATCACACTTAATGATTCGTGATGATGTGTTCGGAAATGAAGTTCTAATCCAAAGACCGAAAAAATGCCATCATAGGGATTAAAAAAAAGAAATTCTCTGGAGAAAATACATACTTGTGGCTCTTGTGATACAAGAACTCCTAGTACAAGAGCCAGGGCTACAATGATGTCTATAACCTGAAGTGAACAATAAATAAATAACTTACTTATCATACATACTTTACCATTTGCTTATTCATTCTCTTTTCAAATAATAGCTGTTTAGTACTAATTTCAATCACCAAAAATAACTACAATTTTTCTTGATGGTTTTACACTCAAATTACACAATATCACGCCTGTATTTTCCGAAGAGTAAGGCAGAGGTGCACGCCACATTTCGCTAGTTATGGTTAAGTCCCATGTAATAGGGGGCGGGCCTATTGCTAACAAATCACATAAAAATCCAAACTCCTTGCAGCTACTGAGGAAATGGAAAAACTGAATAAAAATTTGCCCCACACGGGAATCTATTCGCTTGCGATTACTGGACCAGTGTGACAGTCAGATTACACGGAAATACACTCGGAAGCTTTTGACAAGCATAACTAATTAAAACTTCAAAGAAAATCATATCATATTGATGCTGTTGCGACTTCCTCGTTTTTACAGTGCCTAAGAAATATTTCCGGTAACCCATACCGAAGGATTTCATGCCTATATCCACGAAAAAAAAAACAGCCTAACTCCTGAACAGAGGCAGTCACAATAGCATCCGGAAGGCTGTGGTGGTCGATACTTCTTCCGCCATAATAAGGCAATTTGTGGAAAGACCCTATTTGCCATTTTTCGGTATTTCAAGTTTTCGGATCGTCTTCTCATTAATTCGTCTTTAGTTTAAGTGACTAACAATATTTTTAAGCAAACGTTACTAACAATTTATGAATTTAAGTAGAGAATTCATAGATTATTAGTAATTTAAGACGATAATTTCAGATTTAATTAATGAATTGTAGTTCTCCAAAATAAAATGATTTTGTTTTATTTATTTCTATTAGACACTTCCATCTATCTAAGCACTTACTTATCTTCTCAATTCCCGACAGGCATCACCTCCTTCGACCTGGCAGCCACCGTCACCAGCCCGGGAGGTGTCTCCGAAGACGCCGAGATCCAGGAGGTCGAAGATGGCCTGTACTCCGTGCACTTCGTACCTAAGGAACTGGGAGTCCACACCGTGTCCGTCAAGTACAGGGAGATCCATATTCCTGGTTAGTACCTTTTATTCATTTATTAATGCCAAAGTAAAAAAAAAAACGAAGTCGACAAAAAAATCATGTTGATTTATTTGCGTTGTAGCTAGGAAAACTAGATAGGATGGAAACTTTACAGTTAACTAATTTAACAAAAGAAGAAAAAGATAAGTTGTAAAAAATAACAACGTTTACCTGTCTTTTGATAGCCTACAAATTGATTTCTCCATACTTTGTCGCGGGTTTAAACCCTGCAAAAGTCCACCTGTGTGAATCAATAAGACATCTTAATTTCATGTAAACTTTCAGGTTTAATTTTCTAAATAATACATAACTTATTGCGATAGATAACACTATAAGAAAAATTTGGCTCATTAGTTTAATACCATAAGCATAATCAACTTGCAATGTTCCCACGGCTGGGACACAAGCCTCGTCTCAGTGAGAAGAAGTGAACCGTAATCCACCACGCGAGCCCAGTGCGTTTTGGTAGATTTCACATGTCTTCGAATTTCTGGCCTCAACATTCAGCGTAATTATATTAATTATAGATTTGGATGTATAAAAAGGGAACTTGCCCTGCAGTGAGTCAATCTACCTATTACAGAATAATTTTCGATATCACAGAAAAAAAAATGTAAGCATTGCTCAAGTGGCAGTCTCTGCACCCTCACGTCCCAAGCCGCGGAGGAGACGCCCCGGGCGCCGGGAGTCGATAGCGGACTCCCGGCCACCGTAGGCGCGAGCTTGCGGGCGGCGAGCAATGGGTAGCTCGCCGCCCGGTAAGAACCAGGCTCGGGTCGACGGCGCGTAGTGTTCCACGCGCACCTCAAAGAGACCTATGGCCAGGACCGATGCCTGCCAGGGTCGCGAGATTGTTCGAAAGAGATACCGTGACCCTGACACATGGGCGACTGAAGGAACACGAGTCTGACACGCCCTCCCGCTCCGCCCAGAGCAGGAGAAGTCATTTGATGATTTCCAATAAAATAAAAAAAAAGCATTGCTCAAGCAGTAGTTACCCAGTGGTAACGGCCCCTTGTTACGAGTTGTAGGTCGTCGGTTGCAACCCAGATAGACCGTTTAATTTGTATAAATAATTTCATCACCACTGCACTCAAAACGGTGAAGGATAACATCGTGAGGAAACCTACATGTCTTAGAACCAAAAACTCGAAGACATGTGACATCTACCAACCCGCACTGGGCCCGCGTGGTAGATTACGGCCCATTTTCTCTCATTGAGAGTAGACTTGTGTTCCGGCAGTAGAAACATACATAGGCTGATTACTTAGGATGATAAACGGTGCCCGTATCTTCCAGATAACACCTTCAGTTTTTCCTAATCCTCTTATTTATTTCCAGGATCACCGTTCCAGTTCACAGTAGGACCTCTCAGAGACTCCGGTGCTCACTTAGTGAAGGCCGGAGGTCCTGGCCTCGAAAGAGGCGAGGCTGGCCGCTTCAACGAGTTCAATGTGTGGACCAGGGAGGCTGGCGCTGGTCAGCTGGCCATATCCTTGGAGGGACCCAGCAAGGCTGAGATCGACTTCAAGGACAGAAAGGACGGTTCCTGTGATGTTTCTTACAAGATTGAAGAGCCTGGTGAGTGGTTTTTATTATTATCTAGCTTTTGCCGGCAGCTACGTCCGTGTTGAGGGCGGAGATTATCCTGCGGGAATGTACCACCAGATGAGGATGAGGAAAGTATCATATATGTTATTCCAGGGTATAAACTCTTTGTGTGCCAAAATTTCATCCAAATCCGACCTTTCTCAAGAATTGTGCTATCAAATGCAAAAATAATTTTTCAAATGCGACGTGCATTTTCAGAGCTTTATTTATACAAACAAACTCACAAACTACACCGCTTTATAATATTAGTCTAGATTGTAGGATATGGTAGGAAGTTAAACGGTAAAATTATTTTATAAAACTAGTGAATATATTGAAAATAAACAACCTGAAGTTGTTGAAAGCAGTGAGAGGGTCACCAAAATAGAAAAGCCGGGGGTTACTAATACAGGGTGGCAAAGACATCGACGCGCAAATGAATGCCTTGAATTCAGCACTAACTTGCAATAATCTTTTCTCATATATTTACTGCATAAAATGCAAAACTTGTCAATTGTCTAATACGTTCTTTGAGCGAGTCGCCTATATTGAAAATTTAAAAGCGTCGATGCCACCCGATTTGGCCGAGTAAATTTGTCAAAACTAGCAATGTTGGAAAAGACAATTTTTTATTCATAAAATAAATGCTTAGTATGTTGTTGTGGTGAGTATACTGTAAGTTAGGTTAGGTTAGGTTATAATTTCTAGATTACATTTACTATTAGGCATTAGGTATACTATAGTCTATGATATTTTCATTACTCCACTAAATACAGGATGTGGCGTAAGTAGTGGTCCACCGTTCAGGATTCGATGAACCAGATAATTAACTATAACAATTAAAAATTTTAAACATTTTTACCCAAGGGTTCCGAAAATATTTCATTTTTCTCTTTTATTTACGAAATTTCTACCTTTTATTACATATATTTGTTTGTAGTTTCAACAAAAACTATTATTTTTTCATTTTGATTTCTGTTAATTACTGCTGAATACTAGAGCTATCATGATGAATTATGATTTTTTATGTAAATTCAGCTCTTTTGAAGAAAAAGTTGGTTCTTATCTAATTTTGAACCCCAATTTTTAACACACCATCAAGTTCAAGAGCAAATTTTGTAAAAAAAAAAATGGGTAAAAATGGTTAAAATTTTTAAGTGTTACAGTTAATTATTTGGTTCATCGAATCCTGAACGGTGGACCATTACTTACGCCACACCCTGTATTTATGAACCAGATTATGTATATTACGAAATATTGTATTCCTAAAATTCCATAGACAATCATAGTCTTTAGAAATGGATGAGAATGTAGGATGAGCGCCTCACTGATTCTCGAGAAGTGCTGATAAAAAGGAAGGATCAATATATTTAAATATTAAAATTAGAACAGGTTTTCCGATTGCTAGCTGCTATATATCAGTCACAAAGAATACGATAGTCAGTCAAGTGGGATCATCGTGTTTTTCCAGCCTAGTTTCCATCTTCGAAATTTAAATATCTAAAAATAAATGCAGTCGACAATTCAAATATTTTCGAAAAAAGAATTCAAATATCGAAGTGAAAGAAACTGTTCAATATATTTAAATGCTTGTAGTAAGTTTTTAGTGGATGCTATTCAAATATATTTAAACACAATTTCTTGCGACCTGTATCAGCGACCCCCTCCTTTATGTCGCAAAAACACCTCAATTTCCGTTCATAAATAAACAGTCTTGTATTTCAATTGTTGACCACGCCTACTAAGTAGCCGGCCAATCAGCGTCGAGCGCGGCAAAATTTACTGCGAACCATTTTGACAGTTCGATTTTTAGAGTTCCTTGTTGTGGGTTAAAAAACCGACGGTGAATAGTGTAGGATTCGGTCAGTGGCCTAGCGTTGGCTTGTTAGTTGTATTTTGTCGGATTGTGACTGTTTTGTTTGGTTTTATTGTCTGTACAAAGATTTTAGTTTCCATTTTATCATGGCTGTGGAATTTACAAAAACCACGATAATGAAAATTGAATCGATAGTCACAATGACATAAAATTGTTATTATATGAATAGATCCAGTAATTTGACTCTTTTCACAGAATAAAAAACATGCCATGCCATTTTTACCTTAAAAAAGAGTTACCTATATTTTAGAAATTTGAACGCTTGATAATACCAATACTGGTCTTTCAAAAATACAATTTTCTTTTTACCCAAAAACTAATAAAAAATCACAATCAAGACATCAAGAACGTGTTACGGAACTCGCAACCCAACTGAATTTCGATCTTGTCCTGACATTTTTTCAATTTGTTTTTATTTTTTTTCGAGCACTGACCATAGAGGGGCGCGTTCGTTTTTTAAACCTCAATGCTCGTCGCGTTTTCGGCACATGATTGTACCGATTTACGATATACCTTTTTGCTAATGAATCTCGTAATTCTTTTGGCATTCCTCACTTTTTTTGTGCTTTTTGCTTAGTGCGTTGTTGTTTCAATATAGTTTCGAGCATAGACATATTGAAGACAGTCTTTTAAACCGGTTTCGAGTGATTTAGGGTGTTGAATTATTTGTTTATGGTTTTTTATTGCAATTTTGTTATGACGCTGATTTATTTTGTAACAAAAAAGGTTGAGTGACAAGTACCTAACGCTTTTGGTAAACATTGCATTATGTATCTGAGCGCTTTTCATGGTGTAAATGAAAATCTTAAATAAAATTCAGAGATACTAAAACGTTTCGAAATATGAACCTTATTTGCTCCTTAGTCATTAAAACACTCGAATATTCAGTAGATTATTTTCTTCTAAAAAAACAAACTTTTACTTTAAAATGAAACCATTATCGTTTTCTTACTTTCTTGTCAGTAAAAGTATAATACAGATAATATATTCGCATTCTTTGGCAGCGGCAGCTTTGACGGCCGAGCCTCGCGTTCGAATTTTAAAAAGTTACAATTTTTTATTTCCTCCCCGTGTAGAAACAAAAATGGATGCTGTTTTGATAATTTAGGAATTTCTTGAAATTCGTCAATGATAACAGCGGGGGTTACGGGTATTAAAGTTTAGTAATTATTAATGAAAACGAGAGCCTTTTGTTTCATTATTTAGAAATTAAGTTCATTCATTGAATTGCAAAAGAAGACTCGATGGATGACTGATGATTTTTTACCTTTTGAAAACAGAACACTTCTGCGTTTTTTTTTTTAATATCAAGGCTTTGGTGCTTTGTGCTTAGCCATTGTTAAAAAGTATTCTAAATTTAACTGAAATAATACTAAAACCCGAAAAACAATAACAATAAGATCGTTATTAAAAATGACATTATTAATCATTTAAAACAATAGCTCTTAAAAGACGATTATAAATTCAACAAAAACACATACAACAACGCATGAAATACCAAATAATTTTCAATAGCATAACAGTGGGCAAAACACAAACATCTTCCCGCCAAAAAACATAACCAATCACAGGAATAACTGTCGCCTAACAAAACTTAAGTCATTATTATTTTGGGATTGTTCAAAATTTTCTAATCGCGATACACTAAACTTATGAAGTATCTTAAAGGCAAAAAGGGGCCGCTTCTTTGTCGGAAAGCTCGCCATTTTTTTTCGTCGCACAGAATACAATAGAATACGGGACAAATTCAGTTGGACCAGCATTCCTCGTCTGTGGTGTGCGGCAGCCATTTTAATTGACCGCTCGATGGTAATAATCGTTTAGGAAAAAACGTTTTTAAAACGTACAAAAGGGTGGACGCGTTTTGACGGAATGTAACTTTTGATTCTTTGGACGGGATTTTGACCGACTTTCGGAACACTGGGCTGTTTGGGATGGCTAGAAAGTTTGTTGAAATTTTTCGGTGACGCAATCTTGTTAAGGAGGGTTTTGTTAATAATATTTAAGTTAGCTGACATTGTGATGACATCATGATTACGTAGAAGTTCGGTTGTTTTTCTAGGGATGAAATAAAGCGACAGCTATGGTATTTTGTTCATGATGTAACTTACCACATGGTATGTTTATTAATTCTCTGTTTAATCGTTATTTTTTTTTATCATTCTGATTTAGCCCATCTCTTGCTGCCCTCTTCCAGCCGAGGTCTGGATCCTACAGAGGGTGCCCTTAGTGTGTAGTCGCGTAGTTTTAAGTTTTAAAGCCCTGGCTGGAGGTCTTAATTAATTAAAATTGCCGACACTCTCCTAGGTTGAAGAGGATCAAGAGATGTCATTCCCACAATCAAAACCGACGGCTTTACTACTAGGTAATGACTGAAAAACTCTCTACAATGGCTACTCAACCTAACAAATCGATTAATCCGTGCATATGATAATTAAAACTCAAATTATTATACAATTATAACCACTTAATTCAAACCCCATAATCGGCTAATCTTAAAGCAATTAAACTTACAAACTTAATTATGAATACAGTATGCTAATATTAATATGACATTTGCAATACAAAATGGCGGCCTACCCCTTTAGCTTCTGTTAAAATGTCATTAAATGCAGCTGACGTGTCTTTCTATGTCCCTTTATGTTTGCTACATTGTGTTATGTTAATATCTGCGGATGATATAATAGGAATTTTCTAAGTAAACGGACGCTTTATAATTTTAGCTGCAACATATATTAGTTGCCGTGGTACAAGACCTACATACCAAGACCCTTCCGTGCCTCGGAAAGCACGTTAAGTCGTTGGTCACGGCTGTTTTTCGTAGATCTTAGACAGTCGTTACGGATCTTTAGAAGCCAGAAAGTCTGACAGTGACCAGTCTTACCAAGGGGTATCGTAATATCCAGTAACTGGGTTGTGGAGGTCAGATAGGCAGTCGCTCCATGTAAAATACTGGTATTCAGCTGCATCCGGTTAGACTGGAAGCTGACCCCAACATGGTTGGAAAAGGGTAGGCAGATAATGATGATGATGATGGTACTTGCCGTGGTGAAATGATACCAGTAAGGTAGGTAGGTACTGCAGTATTTTTACTAAGTATTAAACGCTTTGTAAAGTGTTGAAATATACGTATAATCTATTCTAATATTATAAAGCTGAAGAGTTTGTTTGGTTGAACGCGATAATCTCAGAAACTACTGGTTCGAATTGATAAATTATTTTAGTGTTGGGTAGCCTATTTATTGAGGAAGGCTATAGGCTATAATACAACATCACACTCGGACTCTTAGGAGCCGAGCAAAAATAAAAAAGTCACTAATATGAAGACCTCGCGCGGGCAGGCGATTCTATGCGACGGGATGGGTCGGAAAGCAAAAAATTTGACGCAGACGAAGTCGCGGGCAGAAGCTAGCCATAGATACATGAAGAGGGAGAGCAGTGGTGGCCTAGTGGTATCGGCCGCGACTTACGAGTAGTAAGTAGGTCGTGAGTTCGAACCCAAGCAGGTGCTTTACTTAGTGTAAATTATTTCATCACCACTGCTCTCAAAAACGGTGTGACATCGTGAGGAAACCGGCATGTCTTAGAACAAAAAATTCGAAGACATGTGACATGTACCAACCCGCACTGGGCCCGCGTGGTGGATCATGGCCCACTACCTCTCACGGAGAGGAGGCCTGTGTCCCAGCAGTGGGAACAATATAGGCTGTTGATGATAGTTAAATTACGTAGTTTGTCGTAAGTTGCGCTTCAACAGCTAGTTCTCAGCATTTCTGTCTCCATTAGTCTTCCTAATTAAGTAACACATCTATATATATAAAATTCAAAGTCCTGAGTGACTGACTGACTGACTGACTGATATATCAACGCACAGCCTAAACCGCTGGTCCTAGAGACATGAAATTTGGAGGGTCTATTCTTTGTGAGGAGTAGGTATCCACTAAGAAAGGGTTTTTTGAAATTCCTCCCCTAAGGGGGTAAAATGGGGGGTTGAAATGGTGAATTTTTCGACTTCCACGCGGGCGAAGCCGCTGGCAGAAGCTAGTTCTGAATAATTTTGCTAATCCATTGATTCATATGCTCGATAAATTTGTCTGCTCAGCAACGTAAATAACGCAATGTATATTGTTGAACAGTCAAAATGAAAGCCAACACAAGTTAGTGTGTTACGCTGTCACCACGTAGTCTATTCCAATCGCCTTTCTATTAGGCATCAAAACATCCTTTGTCAGATGTTTTCGAATAGTGAAGTCTTTTTCATCGACGGCACTTTCGATTTTTGTTTCCATACAACCATCATTAGCAGGCTATAAATGTTCCTTCTACTGGGACACAGGCTTCGTCTCAGAGAGAGGAAGTAGGCCATAATCCACCACGCGGGCCCAGTGCGGGTTGGTAGATGTCACATGTCTTCGAATTTTTGGTTTTAACACTTGCCTGTTTCCTCACGATGTTTGTCATATATCCTGGCAGCCTTTTAGTACTAAGCTACAGGCCAGAGGAGCTTGTGACTAAGTATTATAACTTAGTTACAAGCTCCTCTGGGTTGTAGTTCTCTACCGCACGGGTCGATTGATCTGGTAAAGCGATGCTTGCCGCTGTGCATCCATGAATAAATGACCATCTAAAATTTACATATCACGGCTTCTTCGTGTTTCGGAAAGCACGTTAAGCTGGTCCCGGTAATTATTTATTCGTCTTTAGCAGTAGTTACAAGTAGTTCGAAGCCTGCTACCTTACCTTTATTCAGTAACTCGGATAAAGAGGTCAGATAGGCAGTCGCTTCATGTAAAATACTTGTATTTAGCACTAACTTCTGCCCGCGACTTCGTCCGCGTTAAATTTCTTGTTCCCCCGACCCTTCCCGTCGCGTCGAATCGCCTACCCGTGCAATTTTCCCCGTTTTTACAACATTTTTCATTACTGCTCTGCTCCTCTTGGTTGTAGCGTGATGTTATATAGCCTATAGCCTTTCTCGATAAATTGGCTATCCAACACAAAAATAATTTTTCAATTCGGACCAGTAGTTCCTGAGATTAGCGCGTTCAATCAAACAAACAAACAAACTCTTCAGCTTTATAATATTAAGTATAGATTATCTGGTGAGACTGGAAGGCGGACCCAACATAGTTACAGTAGTTAGTTAGTTACGTAGTTAGTATTTATATAGTTGGGAGAGGGCTAGGCAGATGACGGTACATATAAGCCTTTATCTAGGCATCCCTGACAAGTAAGCCTGTATAAGACGATATAAATGCAAATTTTCTGAAGAAAAACGTGAGTTTTTATTTAAGGAACCTAAAAATCTAAATATTATTTAGGACTTACTAGGACGATTTTATCTATTTTTGCTTATAAATAAATAAATATCTTAGAACAACCAACACACCGTAACCTGATCCCAAACTAGGCAGAGCCTGTACTATGGTAACCAGACAACTGATAAATATACATATATATTTCTAAATACATACATAATATAGATAAATTACACCCAGCCACAGAACAAATTATTGTGCTCATCACACAAAGATTTCTCCTGGGTGGGAATCGAACCCACGACCTCAGTCTTAGCAGTGAGGGTCACTAACCACTAGACTAACAGGTCAGTCAGTTATTATACATACATAAGTATATACAGAAATAAACTCACGCCATCTTCTTATAGGAGTAGCCAGAAACTATGGATAGCCACTTGCTACGATCTTTCCATATTCCTTTTGCCTCGTTTACGTTCATACATCTGCACGCGTAGCATGACCACCGTAGAAATGGGTTTTGTCGACGGAAGAATAGATAAAATTACAGATTGTAGTAAGATTAAAGGCAGAATTAAAGATTGTAGAAAGATTTTTACCGTTTTATGCTGCCGTAGCATGACAGTTCTATCTCTATTCGACCAAGAATAGACAAAGTTCTTTCTATGGTGGTCATGCTACGCGTGTTGGTTATACACACACACCGCTAGCGAGTACTACGCACCTGACCTTTCTGAAGAACATCACCAAAACGGTGACGATATGTCCTTCTAGAGCATATAGAAGGACATATAGTCCTTCGGCCGGTATAGTCCGGCGTTTCCTTATTGCTTTTATTATTTTTGTAGCAGCAATTCTTACCCATCGTCAACTCTAACAAAATCTGGTGACAAAATTCCTCTTTTTCCCTCCATTCTGAACTGACGTAACACCAGCAGCCACCTGCGAAATGTTTTATCCGCAAAAAGCGAAAATTCAGTTTTTGCCTCAACAAAAACTTTTTAATAAGAAACAGGAGGAAACGGGCCGGGCATCGAACCTTTAACATGTCAATACCACTCTTTTGCATAGCATACGTCATTATTTGAAGCACTGGGTGGTGGGTTGCACTGTTGGTTTAACTATGGTTAGATTTGATGGCTTTCGTTTAAATTATTTGATAGTTTAAGATTTGTCCCTTTATTTAAAACGTTGCTTAAAGTTAAGAGATTTTTAAACGTCAAAAATATATGATCATAAAGTCACTCATCATTAATTGAATTAAACTAGTTAATTAACTTAAACCCTTCTGTCTTACTCCGGAATCTTTACTTTACTACACAATACGAGAGAGGTAACTACCGTATTTTTAAGAACTAATATAGGGGAGACCGGGTACAAAAGTAACGGTGGGTCGAAAGTAACAAATGCTCTGTGGGTTTATGCAATAGTCAAAACACCGCTTTGCTGGCGTCAGGTGATAGGCCGTGACGCCCCCCTCACTTGCATTCAGTCGCCGCTAGCGCCCCGCGCTGTTGGGTTGTGTGAGAAGACGCAACGTGATTTTACAAATCAAAAGTAAGTTTTTTGACGTTTACTTATTTGATATTTACTTAGTATTAAAAGTATAAAAGCAATTTGAATATTTACCTATTTATTCTTGATTAGATTCTTTGCACAGTGTTTAAATTCGTTTTTGTTCAACACGTTCCGTTTCAAGGTTATCTTTCATGTTTTAACAAAAATGTGGTTGGGTACAAAAGTAACATAGCCCTATGGGTACACAAGTAACATGTTACTTTTGTCCCCGTATTGATTAACTAACCTAATCTTTTTATGTGTGTGTTTATTTCAACAGAATGCCGCGACAACGCATAAGAAAGACCGCACGAGGAACTACTGACATGGAAGTGTACCAAAAAGCGGCTGAAGAACACTTCAAAGATAGTGCAAAAATTAGAGCCCTAGCAAAAAAATATAATGTTTGCCATGTAACATTATATAGATATATAACAAAACTAAAGGCAAGAAATATTAGCGCAATTGTTGGCTACCGTTGCGTCAACCGTGTTTTTACTATTGATGAGGAAAAATGTCTACGGTAGGTGCTGTAACCTCAGCAGAACGTGGGAGGTTAATAACTGTTGCTGTTGCTGTTAATGCTCAAGGAGGACACATACCTCCTTTTTTTGTATTCCACATTGAAACGATACCAAGACCACATGATACGTGAAGGTCCTGTTGGTTGTGCCAGAGCTGGCAATGCAAGTGGATGGATGCAAGAAGCAGAATTTTTACTGTTTCTAGAACATTTCAAAAAACAAATCAAGCCAACAGTTGATCAAAAATGTTTGTTACTGCTCGACAACCATACATCGCATATATCAATTCAAGCTCTTGATTTTTGTAAAAAAAAAATGGAATAGTATTGCTGTCGTTTCCACCCCATTGCAGCCATAAACTTCAGCCTCTAGATAGAGCAGTATTTGGACCATTCAAAAAAATGATAAACACAGCTACAGACAACTGGATGCGAAATCATCCTGGTCAAACGATGACCACCCATTACATTCCTGGAATTGTAAGAGAAGCATTACTTCTTTGCTTCACTTCTTTGCACCGTCGTCTGTAACTGACCGTCCTTTGCAAGTTAACAATGAAATTCCACCAAAAGATCTTTCGAACAGTTTCCATGCAACGTCCTCCATTCAAGTTGACCCGGGTACTCCAGTTGATGATCTTCCAACATCGAGTAACCAGCGTACAGATAGTAAAGATTTTTCAAAGAAATCACACAATAATAACAAATCACCGCCTGTTCAACATTTATCGGATCCGTTCTCTGCTGATGCTCACTCTCTGTTAAGTAACTCAATTTATGATCGAAGATCTAACTCACCAGTACCAGGACCTAGTGGGTTACAACGAGCAATTGCTTCACAATCGTTTAATGTCACTCCTAAAGATCTCAGACCTTTACCACAAGCACGTCCGAGGACTGTAACAAATAAAGGACGTTAAAAACGTAAGACGGCAATATTGACAGACACGCCCGAAAAAAACGCAATTGAAGAAGAATGCCGACAAAGAAATGCCAAGAAAACAGTTTTACAGCCCGATACTGGAAAAGGCAACAGAAAGTTGACACCTAAGAAAGGAAAGGGTACAGGAAAAAATACAAAGAAGGCAGCTAAAGGCACTTTTAGCAATAGTCGACCAAATGAGCAATGTATCCATTGCTCATTTGGTCGACTATTGCTAAAAGTTTCCAAACAAATCAGACAGAAACAATCTTCGTCGTCAGAGTTATTTTCCTTGCCTTTAGCTGCCTTCTTTGTATTTTTTCCTGTACCCTTTCCTTTCTTAGGTGTCAACTTTCTGTTGACAATGTATTGAATGTAAAATGTGGTCACATGCTGAATGCATCAATGATGATGTAAATTATGTGTGCCATAATTGTGAGTCCGAATAGAATGATTGAGCAAAAATGATGATTTGTAACCTGTGATTATCATATTATAACAACTGATCTCATTATTTGAATTAAGAATAATTTCTAACGAGGAGTATATTATTAATATTGATTTGATTTCATATTTTTGAGCATTTAAAATACAAATGTTTATTTGTGTTATTAATACAAAGTTTTCTAATAAATAATTTGTTGATTTAATATGTCATATCATATTCATTACAAAACCCTTTGCCTTGGTACTTTCGACCCACAGCATGTTACTTTCGGCCTGCCAACGTGGTCGATAGTAACAATCGACGAATTTTTTTAAAGTCTCTGTGGGTCATACAAAATACACAATTATAAGGTAAATCAGGATACTAATGTTAAGAATATTAATGGAACTTATATACGGTTATATTAATTTAATCAAAATAATAACACCTAGCTAGCAATCAAGGTAAAAGTCCAAAATGTTACTTTTGTACCCGGTCTCCCCTATTACAGGTATGTTTGACAGAACTGTTAAAAAAAAACCTCTAATTTGACAAATTTTTGACATCGATTGTCACTGTCACAGATTACGACTAGATATTGAACATTTTCATTACGGGAATTGGGCCTTCTGCTACGGTGAAGCATCTAGGCTGTTAAAACAACCGTTGATAACTGTAATAGAAACTCTTACCTACTTCAGGTTTTTCAGCAAAATTCAATGTCCCAGAGAGAGTGTCATATAAATATTATTTACTTCATTTTAATGATCTCCTGTTGTTTGTTTCATGCTGCTTAAAAGGATTGAGGTTTGTACGTATATTTGTGGCCGTCAATGTAATCTTTACATGGTATAAAACAAAGGTCCTTCCCGTGTTTATACGTTTAGATCTTTTAAACTGCGCAACGGATTTTAATGCGATTTTCATCGATAGACAGAGTGATTTAAGAGAAAGGGTTATATGTATAATACGCGGGCGAAACCGCTGGCAAAAGCTAGTAATCTATTAAGTATAGACATAATCAATTACCAACTTAGATCACATCTAAGTTTAGTCAAGATTGTTCAGTTTCTTTTGTAAAACGTTAATTTAAGGTTCACCTTGTTGACTAAATGTTAAGTCCATGGTGGAACCGAACTTTTCAACTAATTTCGAAACAAAAGGATTGTTTCCGAAAAAGTCTACGATCAGTTTTTTTTTCGTCCAATCAGCAAAAACCTTGTCGAAAAAAGTCCGACTCGGATGTAAATAAATCTGTAGCAACTATATGGCCACCAAGGAGAATTCGTTCATATTGAAAAACGATAATCAAGTGGGAGAGTTTCACCGGGCTTCTGGGTTCTGCAGAAATATTTTTTAAGTGAGAGATGATGATCAGCCTAGGGGCCTAGGTCTAGTACGTACTTAATGTGAATTTGTCATAGAAACCTATGAAATCGTACTCGTACGCGATAATAGTGTAATGGTCAAAACATCTGACTTTCATTATACAGCTCGCTTATCATTTGGTCCCCACAGAAGCACAATAGACGTAAAATAATAGAACTTTTACGAGTAAATTACCAAGGTTCGATAGAAACATTAAATAAAGGCAGCTGTTTGTGCACTATATGCAATTACATTACAATAATGTGGATGATGGTGTATCACCAAATCCTTACGTCTGTGAGTGCCCTCTGTCTTAGCCACTTATCAATCCACCTCAAATTTCTTGCTACCCCTACCCACCCGTCGCATTGAAACGCCTTCCCGTGCGAGTACTTCGTATTTGTGACTTTTTCCTATTTCTCTGATCCTAAGGGTCGTAGCGTCATGCAATATAGCCTTCCTCGATAAATGGGCTATCCAACACTAAAAGATTTTTTCAATTGGCACCAGTAGTTCCTGAGATTAGCGCGTTCAACTAAACAAACTCCTCAGCTGTATAATATTACTAACATTTGCATACGCAATACATACAAACCTTCCTCTTGAATCACTCTATCTATTAATGAAAACCGCATTAAAATGCGTTGCGTAGTTTAAAAGATCTAAGCGTACAGACGCGGGAAGCGACTTTGTTTTATACTGTGTAGAGATAGTATGAATTACAAGAGGAACAATATTTGAAAGGAGATGAAGATATGATATAAGGCTTGCTGAAGCTTCAAGAATCGTGATTCCCAGCATTGAACTCTAAATAAAAGTAGAAAATTTAAATATCTCAAGACAGTCGCCAAGAATTATTGGATGCATCGTTAGTCGGAGCGACATGTACTCCTCATTTTTTACAGACCAAACAGTATTTTTTGCCATTTCGTCAGGTTTTTAGAGCTTCGCAAATTTATTAGTATATTTGTCGGTGTTTTTGGGTGGTTGGTATTAGAATACGATTTGTTTCGATATTTAATTGGGTGTTCCGGTTTTTTGTGGGGCTCGCTTGTAGGACATTTCCGGATCGGTTAGCTGTTTGATTTTGTAATGTTGTGTTGGGAGGGTTCAGGTGCTTTGGGTTCGAAGTTTTTGACGGAAGCACTGACCGTGATTTTGATTTTGTCCCGTGTGAAGCCGGACGAAAAAAATAGCACCGTTTCATTTAATCCCGTGGGTGTCGTAAAATGCGACTAAGGGATTACTAGAGAAGGGGCAGCAGCGTTCTTTATGCATTTTCCACCAAACTGCGATAGCCAACCCGCCTGCCTTATTGGTGGAGGCCTATGTCAAACAGTGTACGTCTGTTGGCTGAAATGAGGACTAACTGAGATTTAAGGGTTGCAAATGATCACCATTATGCTACATGGTACTATGTTGTATGCACGAAGCATAGCCAAAGCTACGCCAAGTATATCGCTTCGGCCATATGAAACAACCCAAGTCTGTTAAACTGTAAACTTCTGTAAGTCTGCATCATACAATTGTTCCTTCCTCTACGATAAAGAGGACGTCATTGGACTTTTTTGTCTTAGGCTTATGTGCTGTAGTTCACCGTCAGCAAGTGGAACCCTATTAGTCTATCATCGAAACAGTTTGATCAAAGAAAGCGGCGATAGTACGGACAATTTGACATAAATAGACGTTTCGTGTAATACTTCGAAAGATTTTTCATTTAACAACTGCTAAATCAGCCTATAAAATTCCTTCTGCTAGGTATAAGCCTCCTCTCTTCTAGAGGGAGTGGCTACAATCTACCACGCGGGCTCAGTGCGGGCAATTAAAGAATTAAAAGCTTTTATTTAACTTGATTGTCCTGGAATTTTGCAATCAACATTTCACCCACTTCGACTGAAGTTATCGAGCTGAAATTTGGCACACACGTTTGTTTATCGTGACAATGCACAATAAAAGCTTTTTTACACGCTTTATATTAGCTTCACTTGTATGTTTGTTTGTAACCGACTCCTTATAGCGCGATTTTGACCCACTTTAAACGACCAGATTTCATTCAAACTTTGCACACCTGTCAAGGACCGATGACAATGCAATAATTTCATAAATGTGTGCCATTATCCTTGCCAGGGCTACCAGGACAGCAAAAAAAACTGTCTTCGAAAACTACGCTGACATACGTCACAAACTAATTTGTGCCATTATCCTTGCCAGGACAGCAAAAAAAACTGTCTTCGAAAACTACGCTGACATACGTCTCAAAATTCGAAACACCCTAAAAATAGAAAATAAATAATAGTTTAAAAAAAAACTAAAAAACACGCTTCCATTGAAAACCAAACTAATAAGTACAAAATAATGGAAAAAAAGCGTAGGGTGCCTGATATCAATAAAAAAATACCTTAAAAAGCACCCCACGCTTTTTTCCATTATTTTGTACTTATTAGTTTGGTTTTCAATGGAAGCGTGTTTTTTAGTTTTTTAAAATTTTAATTTTTATATTAAAAATAAAACACTTAGTGAACTTCCTTCTTTCTCCTACTTAAACTATGCTGTGGCCAACTGGGTCCATAATTGTGACTAGTAT
This sequence comes from Aporophyla nigra, assembly GCA_947507805.1. Classification (NCBI taxonomy): domain Eukaryota; kingdom Metazoa; phylum Arthropoda; class Insecta; order Lepidoptera; family Noctuidae; genus Aporophyla; species Aporophyla nigra. Next base: position 13,260,301 of record OX382316.1, on the reverse strand, counting down.
AATTTTTGTTACTATGAACTATATTCATTATATACGCAATATACCTAGAATTGACAATTAAGAGTTGAAATAAAATTATTTCTTAGTACTTAATTAATGTCAATGATATCAATACTCTTCGTTCTTTGCTTTTATTTTATATTAATAGTAGTAGATTTAATTTAGTTGTAATCAAAAATGTATCCTTCTGTTGTGCCCTTACAGGGTCCATTTTTGTACATAGCTTTAAGCCTATTGTAAGATCTTTTTAACAATAAGTAACACAGTAAGTAAATAATAATAATCAGCCTGTATTGTCCCACTGCAGGGCAAAGTCCTCCCATTCCTTTTTCCACTCAACTCTATTCTGAGCCAATAAGGAACAATCCCTCATGTAAGCGTCAAGTTCGTCCCGTGTTAAGTAAATGTACATGAATAAAAACCATTTTTCTTGTCCCACAGGTGAATACCGCATAGGTCTCAAGTTCAACGAGCAGCACATCCCAGACTCCCCCTTCAAGGTCTACATCTCCCCAGCAGTGGGCGACGCTCATCTCCTGGAAGTGGCCCAGTTCCCAGACTCGGCTCAAGTGGACAAACCTACCCAGTTCTACATCAGGCTCAATGGGGCTAAAGGAAGCTTGGACGGCAGGGTAAGTTTAACCGGTTGAATGCCGCAATTATAGAAATAATTAAAAAGCTATTGTGTCTTGCGTGGATCAAAGGGTTAAGAAGCAATTTTTAAACCTTTACCCTAATTGCGTTGTGGCTAAATAATAACAGCCGCACGGGTCGATCGTTCAGGTTAAGCTACGCTTGCTGCGGTTAGTCCGTGGATGGGTGACCATCTTTACATACCAAGACCCTTACGTGCCTCGGAAAGCACATTAAGCCGTTGGTCCTGGCTGTCTTTCGTAGATCTTAGACAGTCGTTTCGGGTCGTCAGAAGCCCGAAAGTCTGACAACCAGTCTTACCAAGGGGTATCGTATTACCCAGTAACTGGGTTGTAGAGGTCAGATAAGCAGTTGCTCCATGTAAAATACTGGTACTCAGCTGCATCCGGTTAGACTGGAAACCAACCCCAACATAGGAAGAAAGGCTAGGCAGATGATGATCCTAATTGCGTCACTATCAATCACAATCTGAATAATTTTGAAGGATATTGCTTCAATTATTTTCGAAAGCCTCATCAACAACGTAAATAACGCGATGAATTTTGTTTAGCGGTCAAAATACAAGCCATTCCTACTGTTAGTGTTACGAAGTTACCCCTCTGGTCTATTCAGTTAAATAAAATAGATATAAATAATTGTTATTGAATTAAAAAAAAAAAAAAACATTCCAATATATTTTATTTTAAATATTTTTTTATATAGGTACGTTCTTAAAAATATTATTCAAAATAATAATTTTAATAAATTAAATTAATCAAATTGAATATTTTATTATTATTAATAATTTAAAATATTCACTATACATATTACCTATATGTTTGGATCTTCATCAATGAAGTTGTACGACTTATGTTCACATCACATAACATCACACCAATAATTCCTGTAGGGTTTGGCAGGTTACCTTCCCTCACGAGTCGCTTCGTTTTTGAATAATGTTCCACGCTTGGAGTCTTGACCAATATGGTTATCTTTAACTTGAAGAACGATTTATAAGATACCACTTTCTCCTACGACAGTATATTTCTTGATGATCTCAAATCACCATGAAAGAGTTGCAAGTTAAACAGGATATTTTTTTATCCACTGCGCAAACCATGAATGAAGTGCGCAAACTGTAACCATGAATTCAGCATATCATTCTAGACCCCCCAGCGTAGAAAATTTTCGTCGGTTATACAAAAAAAATCAGCTGTTCCATACATTTTGACCCCGAAGGTATTACATTTTTCTATGAAACAGCTGATTTTTTTTTGCATAACCGAGGAAAATTTTCTACCCTGGGGGGTCTAAAATGATATGCTGAATTCATGGTTACAGTTTGCGCACTGGATAAAAAATTATCCTGATGGATAGTCAAATCGACGGAACTATTGTTAAAACTTATCAAGAACTGTGGTACTATGTGGAATGCCACTATATGCGGTGTTTTTTTGTGAGATGCTAACAATTGAGATGCTAACTTCACACACGTCTGTATATGCTTTATTGTACACCAGAAATTACATTTCAACTGAAGTACAACCCAATGTAGGGTGTGCAGACTGCAGGATATTTGTGCAAAATGCAGTACGTACATTCTACTGTCTTTTTAAATCTATTTAGAAATAACTTCGAATATCATCTAAAACCCATGAACAACCAACAACCATTTCCACCCAAAAGAATTGTCAAATATCGTTAATTTTACTATTTATGATGGATAAGTAGGCATGTTTCCGATTTTAAATTACGACCGACAATCATACCTATTGAAACTAGACAAAGATTCTCCCCCTTCCCCTTAAACCATCAATATTACAGAAGAATCACACACTCCCTTACGATACATTCAAAAATTTACGAAGTGAACCAAACAATGTCTTCTAATATACTCTAACTTACCCCAGGGTCGGTTTGATTTATCGTGAGAACATGACGATCGGCCATGTCCGGCTGTGTCCAAGATTTATGATCGATGGACCACTGTGCAGTATCATACGTGCGATTATTTCGCGTTTAGGGCGGTTTTTTTAGATAAAGCTGAGATTTGGTGCACTGTGTGTTTTGTTTTTTTTTTTTTTGTAAGGAAGTGTGATTTTGAAGCAATCATAGTGAACATATGGTAGTTTTTTATTAACATGACAAGTCGTTTGCTGGCGGGTTAAATTATAAAAGTCATTTAATCAAACTAGGCTGAGAGTTAGCACTTTTTGAACGTCAATTTCATAAGACAGTCGCCCAACAAAACGCCCAATGCTTCACCACTTCGTAGTGCTTTAGCTGGGAAGAAGTGGCGCAACAAACTCCCCAGCAGCACAGCTGTCTGTTAAGTTAGTAGAACTTGATTCTATTTAATAGTAATTAATTAACGTTACGAATCACAAAACTAAAAATTTAACAATTACTTATGACAGCTAGCACACGCCAATATAACAACAAAACATTGAAAAATATAGTCAAGCAGTAAAAATGATAAAAAAATTAATTTGATTAGGTTGAATAGTAATCTTTATCAAGTCAGCCAATAACTTGTTAGGCTGATATTAGCGACAGTTCCCAGTTTTAAGATAACAATACTAAACAGCAAATGCATGAGGTTTACCTACTAGATGTCTGTGAATCACAAAATTTTCATTTTTAAGATACTTTAGAATCAATCCTACCACGGGGTATTGTATTACACAGTACCCGGGTTGTGGACTTGTGGAAGTAAGATAGGCAGCTGCATTCGGTTAGACTGAAATCCGAGCCCAAAATGGGAAAAGGCTAGGCAGATGTTGAGTCAATTTCTCTGACTTTACAGTTCAGTTGTGACCTTAACTTCTTTACTATAATATGTAAAGCTAATTCTTAGGTACCAGATAAAAATCACAATCCAAAAACAAGTAATTCCCAGCACCACTAAAAGTAACTAAAACAATATCTTCTCGCACAGTGTGTCTAACCCCACATCTTGTGGCCAAAAAAATGTAATAAAACGGCCTGACCGCACGTGACCGGGTTGTTACGGGATAAATCATTTTCACGCTAATATTTTATAACAGTGTGCCAGGGTGAATATTGTGCCAAGTTATGCCAAGTTGTGCTATAAAAATTAATATGGGGTAGCGAAGTTTGGCTCCTTGAGGGATGGCGAAAAAAATGGTTTTATGTGTGTGTATGAACTACTTACATGTAGTGGGTGTTGTAGACTACAGACAATAGTAATGATACAAGTTGTATTGTATTACTTACTTTATATAGATAGATTCATTTATTTGCTTGAAATATGGTATTTTACAGATTTTATTACAATAGTAATCACAATAGTTCTTCATATTTCGCCTACTAAATTCGGCATGCAAATTTTGTGATAATAATGAAAATTCTAATTTTATAACTTTAAACAAAATAATTAAATTGCAATGTCAAAAAAAGTACTAAATAAAAAAATTGCTAACATATCAAATTACAAATGTCAAAGAAAAATAATAAAATTACAAATGTCAAAGGAAAAAAGAAGAAAGGGAGGAAGGAAGGGTTTTTCGCATTATTGTGATTGTTATGACGTTGGCTGTTCAACATTAGGGCTATGTTTTTGGCTATTATAATACAAGCTTAAGGACTAATTGTAGGCTAAAGAATTAGAATGCAACGTTATATTGTGTGAAGATGATATTCATTTCTGGTTAAGCTACGCTGCGTATTTCCATTATGTACAAGGCCAAAACGCAACCATAGGAATCTGCTCGCGTATATTTTGTAATGCATTTTTTAAACTTATGATTACAATGTATACACGAATTTTGCGTACTACTCGTATATAGTTTGTAACGTAGACGCGCACGTGCATCTTTCCAATTTATACAAGGCCAGAATGCCATCATAGGAATTTGGTAGGACTTCTGATTGCCGGGCTTCGATTTAAGGGGTGTTACGGGAGGAAGGGGGAGGTGCCTCTCCTGTGAAGGAAAAGTTTCAAACCCCCCCCATTTTTGAGAAATTTGTTTGTTAAATTCTAACCTAACTTTCGAATTTTCATGTATCAATATCGATTTAAAGGCCGGAAGAGTGTAGGGTTGACGAATAAAATGAAGGGTAAGTAGCAACGCTCGACACGACACGACACTTCGCTGACAGGGCTCGTCAACAGAATCAAGGCGTTTCCATAGGAGGTCACAGTTTTAACTTAATCTAACCTCCCCAAACCATGTCGTTTCTGGCACTCGCCGGCCGCTGCCGCGGCACCGCTCGCTTCGCTCGCTCGGCTCGTGCGTAGGAGGTCGCAGTTTTAACCTAACCTAAACTCCCCAAACCATGTCGTTTCTGACACTCGCCGGCCGCTCGTCTATACCTACAGGTTTAGTTTGCATGCGGAGTAGCACTGTATATTATGGAACAATTTAGTTACTTTGGCCACTACAAAGTATACACGAGTATTTGCGTACTACTCTTGTATAGATTGGAAGACCTTGATTAAAAAGTGATTTCCAATCTATACGCGACTAGTTTCACACCCTTGCGTTCTAGCCTTGTATAGATTGGAAATACGCAGCTACGCTTGCTGCGGTTGGTCGGTGGATGGATGACCTTCTTTACATACCAAGACGCTTCCATGCCTTGGAAAGCAAGCCCTTAGTACTGTGTCATTTGTGGATCGATGACGTTCGTTACGGGTCGTCAGATGCCCGAAAGTTTGACAACCAGTCTCTCCAAAGGTTATCGTGTCATTTAACAATTGGGTCGAGGAGGTCAGATAAGTAGTCGCTTCATGTAAAATTCTGGTATTCAGCTGCATCTGATTAGGCTGGAAGCTGTCCCCAACATAGTTGGAAAAACCTAAGTAGCTGATAATGAAAATGATGTTTCATTTCTGATAAAGGTACCAAAAAAAGATGGTGATGAAGAATTCCGGTGTAAGATTTGGTACCATCAGACTCACTAATATCATAACTGAAATTTTCCTTGTCCAGGTGATCGCCCCATCAGGCAAGACCGACGACTGCTTCATCCAGAACATCGACGGGGACCAGTACAGCATTAGGTTCATGCCGAGGGAGAACGGAGTCCACAACATCAACGTCAAGTTCAACGGAGTTCATATTCCTGCGTCTCCGCTGAGGATCAAGGTTCGTAATAAAAATCCTATTATTTTTATACCTAGATATTAGCTGTAGCTGAGAGCAGCGGTGGCCCGGTGGTATTGGCCTCGACTAACGAGTTGTGTGTCGTGGGTTCGAACCCAAGCAGGTACCTTACTTTGTGAAGAATTCGAAAGTTCGAAGACATGTGACATCTACCAACCCGTACTGGGCGTGATAGACTACGGCCCACTCCCTCTCACTGAGAGGAGGCCTATGTCCCAGCAGTGGGAACGGTAAAGGCTGTTTGTTGATACTAGCTGTAAAGGCTCCTGCAGACAGGCGCGATGCTGCGGTGCGACGCGATACTGGTAGAAAAACTTCCATGAAGTTTTCATAGAAATTGTTCTACTAAAGTCGCTTCACGCTGTCGCGTCGCACCTGTCTATGGGAACTTTAAATGTAACTGGATTGTGAAGGTCAGATACTAGTCGCTCCATGTAAAATATTGGTACTAATTCATCAGCATCCGGTTAGACTGGAAGCCGACCCCAATATAATTGGGACATGGCTAGGCAATTGACGACCAGCTGGTATCCTGGTACCCATATTTCGTGAACCCAGATTTAAAATATCCCATGAGCTTTTTTCATTGATGAATTTTGCACATTATTCAAATATAATTTCTTTGAAACCATTCTTGACTGACTGGCTTGTTAGTCTTATGGTTAGGGACCCTGACTGCTAAGACTGAGGTCGTGGGTTCGATTCCCACCAAGGACAAATCTTTGTGTGATGAGCACAATCATTTGTTCTGTGTCTGGGTGTAATCTATCTATAATATGTATGTATTTAGAAATATATAAGTATGTTTATCAGTTGTCTGGTTGCCATAGTACAGGCTCTGCCTATTTTAGGATCAGATAAACGTTGTGTTGGTTGTCTTAAGATATTATTATTATTATATTCTGTGTTAGTATGAAAAACTGTGACTACATAATATTTGCGCGCCACAAACTTTGCACACATAACAATGATAGTTCCCTCTTGGTATCATAGATTGACATCTATTAGCTCTATCTATATAAGGATTAAGGAAAGTGGCTAAAATTCCTCCGCCCCGACCCTGGCTTGAGCCAGCCCGCACTGCTGAACCTAACCTAGCTTTAAAGTCCCTTAATAATAAGTATTCCAATCCAGCCCCTCCCCTGGTGCCCTTCTACCAGCGATGCCCTAAGCCGTGGTCCGTACCCCAAAGGGGATGCCTTTAGCAAGTAGTCGCTCTAGTTTTAAGTTTTTACGCCCTGGCTGAAGGCATTAATTTATTAAGGTAGCCACAGGCAATTCCGGTTAAGCAGCCGACAACCTAATAGGTTGACCTGCGGGTTATTATTTAAAAAAAAGGAAATTCGGCCGAAATAAAGTCAACTGTAGTACAAGTATACCAAAATATAATGAACTGGTGCTGATTTTTCTAACGTTGAAATTTAGTTCACTACGTCCATCAAAAATAGTTGATTTCATACTTTCTGTGATAATAATCTCACATTTTTTGTTCAGGTCGGAAAAGATGACGCCGACCCTGCGGCAGTCCACGCTCATGGACCTGGACTGGGAGCGGTCAAGACTGGTAAGTCAAATTATGTAATAAATTACTTTTTGAACCTGAAAAGTCCACTAGTGCTGCAGTTAACCATTGTTTTCCATATTAGACAATATTTTTTGTCGTATCACACTATGTAGCTGTAGAGTTGAAATGAGGACCAGAATGTTGCCATTGAATTGGCACTAAAACGGTTTTTGTTAAAATTGATAATTTTCTTTCGGTCTGTATTTTTTTTTTTTTTTTTACAAAATCTGTGAATTAAGATCAAAATGAGAGTCTTCTAAGTCCGTTTTCCTGTACAACAATTAAATTAAGATTTTCTTACTATCCCGTCTCAAAAATCCACCATAGTATACGTAGTATATACTTCTTTTTAAAAACTTTGACATTATCGCCAAACTTTCCTTAACCACCAACTCTGTCTTCTTTAGGTGTGAAAACGGATCTCATCATCGACACCTGCAACGCCGGAGTAGGTGTGCTAGCCGTCACCGTGGACGGACCTTCCAGGGTCGCCATGGACTGCACAGACATCGATGAAGGCTACAAGGTAAACATCAGCAGCATTTTTTTACCAAGTCAACATTGACTAATTAAATTCAGTCTTCATTTAATTATACTTCGTGCTCATTCTGACTTGTGAGTGGTAAGTCAGTTGAATAGAGGGTATTATAGTTAACAAACAGCTGCACGCGTCGATCGATCAGGTTAAGCAACGCTTGCCGTAATTGGTATGTGGATGGGTGACCATCACATTCCGGCTAAAAACTGCCCGGCCTACCGGCCCTTTCATACCTCGGAAAAAAAAGCACGTTACGCCGTCGTTGGTCCCGGCTGCCACTCACGGATCTTTGACAGACGTTACGGGTTGTCAGAAGCCCGAAAGTCCGACCGCCAGGCTTACTGTTTTCGAGTAATAACTCAGTAACTGAGTCGTGGAGGCCAGATAAGCCGTGGCTCAATATAAAATACTGGTATTGAGATGCGTACCGTGACACTGGAAGCCAACCCCGACATATATATTTGGGAAAAGGCTAAGGAGATGTAAGCCAACCCAGGCACTGTTCTCTAAACCATAAAAGAAACACATCGGTGAAAGAAAACATCGCGAGGCTTGAAACTGGCATGTCCTAGAACCAAAAATCAACCCGCACTAGGCCCGAGAGGTGGATAACGGCCCACTCCCTCTCACAGAGAGGATGCCTTTATTGCTGTTTACAAAATGTCATGACTCGTGCCATCCCATGAAACATTGGGTTACAGAAAATGATGGACAACTGAAATATAGAGAACGACCATGAGAAATTGATTCACATATATTTATTTTGATAGAACTTCCGAATTGATCTTCGCTTCCGGAGACCATGATGGCTAAAACCTAATACTTATGAGTCATTTTTGTTTACAGGTGCGTTACACGCCTCTGGCTCCTGGTTTCTACTACATGAGCATAAAATACAACGGTGCACACATCGTCGGATCTCCATTCAAGATTGAAGCCACGGGTAAGTTCCTCTCAACCTCTGTTCGCTGTATGTAAGCAGAAAAGCAGCATAAACTTAGCGTTATCACTTGTAGGAGTCAGGCGCGGTCGCAGCCTAACATTTTGGGGGGGGGGGGGGGGTCGCCATGAGTACTGAAGAATATTTTTAGGAATGTACGTCCTCTTTGGTCTAGTAGTCGCAAGCGCTATGCTCAGCATGATGTCCCGGGTCGTATCTTTTTGCAAATGTCCATCGGAATCTCTGTGGCTCAAGTGAGAACAATTTAAGATGGTAAGACAGGCAAATCGTTCAGGGTTTCGATAGCATGACTGTCTTTGGGGGGGTCATGACCCCTAGGACCCCCCCCCCCCCTCGGACCGCGCCTGGTAGGAGTCAGTAAACAAATAAGAAGAAATACTAATTTTGATTTCTTCTTCATATCTAACTAGGGTTAAGCATTCTTTTTTTTTTGGGCGGGAAATCTTCAAATGACGTCTCCCGCTCTAGGGTGGAGCGGAAGGGCGTGTCAGACTTTTATTGACTAAAACCCACCCGTGTTCATTCAGTTGCCCATATGCCAGGGCCACGGTAACTCTTTCGAACGAATCTCGCGACCCCGGCAGGCATCGGCCTAGACCCCTTCAGTACTGCTGACATCACTTTGAGGCGCGCGTGGAACACTACGCGCCGTCGACCCGAGCCTGGTCCTTACCGGGCGGCGAGCTACCCATTGCTCGCCGCCCGCAAGCCCGCGCCTACGGTGGCCGGGAGTCTGCTATCGACGAGCTATCCCGACGCCCGGGGTGTCTCCTCCTGCGGCGGCTAGGGAGGTGAGGGCGCAGAGACTGCCATTCCCTCACGCGTCCCGCCTCCTCCTTCGCGAGCATTACTGCTTCGGGTTAAGCATCCTTCAGATATAGCTAACTATTACACGTTTTTTCATCATTTGCGTCAAAGGATTAGAATGTGATGCAGTTTCACAAATGATGGTGCATTTAGTATCCTGTCGTCTGCACGTTACAGGAACTGGTGGACTGCCGAGTCCATTTAGATTGTCATCGACACGTTAAAAAGAAAGGATTAGACCATAATTTATTAACCTTTCCTATCTTTCACACAGGTGCAAACTTAGCTGAAGTAGGTGCACAAGAAACATCATCAGTAACGGTGGAGACAGTCCAGAAAGTGGCCAAGTCTATGCAGAAGCAGGGACCAGTGCTGCCAACCTTCAAGTCTGACGCCACCAAGGTGATCAGCAAAGGAATGGGCCTGAAGAAGGCGTATCTTAACAAGCACAACCAGTTCACGGTCCATGCTGGTGATGCTGGTAAGTTTCTGGAGATTTTGTTACTTATTTTGGGTCTCTTAGAGAAAAGCGCATATACATACTACAATGTAAACTGAAACCATGAATTCAGCAAATTATTCTAGAACCCCTAGCGTAGAAATATTTCAGCGGTACTAGAGAAAATAGCTGTTCAAAAAAAAGTGTAATACCTACGTTGAAAATGTATGGAAATTATCAATATTTGTATATAATCTTGTGGTTCCGAATTATGAGTAAGTATCTCTGTCTGCCATAGTTTGTTGTTTTCTAATCAAAATCAAATAAAATCAATTTATTTCGGGCTACAAAGACCCATATCATAAATATCTTAAAGATACATACAAATAAAAAATAATGTAAACATAACACACGAAGCGCTGCGTGGTGTCGTGTAGCCTTCCGCGGAATTGCCGATACACGACTACCTTTGGCCAAAACTTTTCCTTGAGGAAGGTCTCAATTTGATGAGTTGGAACTCGCACCACGAAAGACTTGAAGTTCGTGTTGTGGCGCGGTTTTGCAATGGTCTTCGTCTTCGTCTACTCTTTACAAACCTGCGAAATGTTTTCATCTTCGATATATTGTGATCCTGATCCATCAGCATCATTACAGATGGTTTACTCAAAACTATATGTTGCATGAGAATTTAGAGTTTGAAGTTCATGCATTTACGGCATGATTTTGAAGAATTGCACTTATTTATCTAATCAGACCGTCACCTATTAAGCTTAATACTTACTTCTTTAAGCATTTATCTCCAGACTCAATAAAATCTCCTTTCTTTCATCAGGTAACAACATCTGCTACGTCGGTATCTACGGACCCAAGGGTCCTTGTGATGAGGTTCAGCTCAAGCACAAAGGTAAGAACAACTACGAATGCTGGTACGTGGTCAGAGACAGGGGAGATTACATCGTTATCGTCAAGTGGGGGGATGACCATATTCCCGGATCTCCCTACAAAGTTGAGGTCTAAAAGAAGAAAGGAGGATGGAAGCGCATACAGACAATTTTTAACGGTTCTTTTTTTTAAATATTTGAATTTGGATTTTGTAAATTCGATTAGATTATTTTCTAGTGCATTTTTTTTCTAGTCAAAATTTAGTCTATTGTTGGTTAAATTACTTCTTAGCTAGATTTCTTTAATAAATTTGGATCTGTATGCGCGCTCATAGTTTTAAGTTATTTTATATTTTTTGATTAAAACATATTCAGATATAGATTTGAAATTGGCATCTAAAATTATTGTGTTTTAACTCGAGCAAAGACTCATTTTTGAGCGTAAAATACTCAGGTACTAACTTAACCAACCAATGTATAGACTATAAGCAATAAAGACAAAAATATTATTAATAATTGTGAAGTCTATATATGTATTTAGTTGCTATTTCTGAGATATATCTAAGTATGTTTTAAGCTGTCTATCATTTATGATCAAAAGCTTAATTATGCAGGATAACGAAAAGGTTTTTGTAAACATCTTCTTAAATGATCTCTTATACACCGTGACTTTTATTGGGTTTTATCTTATTTTGTGGTAATTCCTTGTAAATTTTACTATCTATTGGTGAATTAAAATCAATTACAATTGCACCAAATCAATGTGTCTCGTTACTATCTTCTGATTTGCTAGTTTGGTCCTTTATAAGTAAATTTGCTTTGTTTTGGGCCAAATTTTCTTTTGTAGATTTTATTCCACCACGAATTCTACATCTTCAACTATCTATTGCAATAAGAGTCACCACACTTCAAGGTTGAAATTGTTGAAATGTCATAGAGTAGTTACATTGTATTAGGCTAAACCTTTTCAGTATCCATCCCGTGTTTTTCTTGATCCTTTATTCTTTGTAATGTATTTAAATTCATCATATTTTCATCGCAATTTCCTTTACATTAAGGCATTATTTCAGAAGTTCTAACAAAGATATACGTAAATGAATAATAAAAACACAGAAATTGTTTGTTTTTTGTTCTGCGACAACGTTGTCGATAATGTCAGTTGTAATGTCGATAGATTATTGTATTTGTTTTATTTAGTTTTCATTTTGTAGTAACTTTATTGTTTTTTAGCAACGGAGTTATTTTTATTTGTTTTTAGTTGCTTAGTTAGAAGTTGTAGGCGTATTTGTGTAACTCCATTAATAAGTTTTTCTTTTTACTAAAATCTATGTCAAGGCGTATTTTAGATCTAATTTTGTGTTACATTTTTGTCAGACTGAATTTTTTATTAAATATTTTTTCAATTTTTCTATCGATGTTTTACAAGAAAAATGTTTGGCACTCGGCAGATAGAATGTTTCGATATTTGCCAAAGTTATTTTTGTTTGCTTTACTTTGGCAAATAAAGTAATTTTTCGCGTTGTCGTATTACAGTATACCGGCCAATTTATATGTTTCTCGTTTAGTATTTAGGGCGACTAAATGACAATACATATAAAGTATTAACTCAAAAATATTCCCTTTAATTTATAAGTTAAGCAAGACACAATTTGCTGCCCAAGAATTTTCGCGAATTTTTAATGTTTTTATTTTATTTGACTTTTTTGCAAATTCCTCTACGTCTTTTTTTACTAAAAGTTGTATAGTTAGAGGAATTTTTGATAAATTCGCTTATAATTTTTGGTTGTCAACTTTTGGTAGATATTTTCGATATTTTTGTGAATTTCTACTCAAAGTTTATTTGTGGATTGTGCCTTAGCCTTCTCATTTAAGTATTATGTATCAGCTTTCTAATTTTTGTATGGTTTGTGTATGGACTTTGCCTACGTAGGTAGAATGATCCCGTATTTGTAAATACCTATTTTTTAAGTGTTTAATTATTATAATGTATTTTGCGACTGTTAACTAAATAAAAAGAGGAAAGTTCTAAAACTTGTTTATTTTTTCGAATATTCCTTCGTGTGTTTTACGAAATTATCTCTCTGTTCTTTTCGGTTTCTTGATATTCATTAAAAAAATCTTATTGATATTCACTGGCGACTAATGGACTTACTAGAGAATGGGCAACAGCGTTCTCTATGCATTTTACCAACATACTGCCATCGCCAACCCGCCTGCCAAGCGTGGCGATTATGGCAAAGCCCCCCAAATTGGAGGAGGCCTAAGTCCAGCAGTGGACGTCTTACGGCTGAAATAATGATTCACTTATGATTAATTTGATTACATCGCGCTGACTGATGTCATCATTTGTCTTACCTCTTTACCAATCATGTTGGGGTGGCTTCCAGTCCAACCGGATGCAGCTGAATACCAATGTTTAACAGGGAGCGACTGTCTATCTGACCTTAACAATCCATTTCCTGGGTCCTATACCCCTTAGTAAAAGTGGTGTCAGTCACACCACTTTGTAGTCATACCACTTTGTCAGACAGCTGTGCTGCTGGGGAGTTTGTTGCGCCACTTCTTCTTCCCAGCTAAAGCACTAGGAAGTGTCGAAGGGCGGGCGTTTTGGGGGGACTGTCTTATGTAACTTTGACGTTCAAAAAGTGCTGACTCTCAGCCTGGTTTGAATAAATGACTTTTGATTTTATATTTAATTTCATCACCAGTTCTCTCAAAACGGTAAAGAAAAACATTATGGGGAAACCGAAATTCACCAACTTGTACTGAACTCGCGTGGTGGATTTGACCACTCCCTTTCACAGAGGCCTGTGTTCCAACGTGACCATTTTACGCTGATGATGGACACGGTTTTGGTAAGCATGTGCTCTGCTACAAAAGCGTAGTTGATTTCACTCAACTGGTGTCCCGTACTCAACCCGCAAAGTAGGGTTGCCAACTATACTGTTAAAAACAGTATTATACTGGTTTTCACTACATTATACTTTTACTTTTGAACAAAAATAAATACAAAATCATGATTTAAAACTATAAGTTTTGGATTTTGACGCTCACACATAAAGAGTTGTGCGAGAAGCTTTCAAAAATATGTATTTAAAACATTAAATAAATAAAATACTGTAAATTTTTCTAAAATACTGTTTAATATTCTTCTCAGACCTCAATATACTTTATTTCTTGTAAAAAAAGTTGGCAACGCTACCGCAAAGGGTAATCGGAGTATTTTGTATGGGAATCGAACCCGTAACAAAAATACCTTCTCTTCAACTGTATTAGTTTGATTCAGAGACATTCTCAGGCAACATGCAATTTTCAGTGTCTAATAATTTATTTTGCAATTTCATAAATATGGATTTTTATGATGATGTTGATAAAAATCCATATTTTTAATAAGTTGGAGTTTTGTACAAGGAGGATTAATTAAAAAATAAAAGACACAGATATAATTCTTGGCATAGTTGTAATTAATTTTTAATCAATTTTAAGTAACAAAAAATGATTTTCGTTCATTTTCATTAATAAATCTTAAAACGAGAACGCTAGACAAAGCGAAAACTAACGTAAAACGAAAAAAAAAAATTACTTACAAAAATATCGTATTCATAATAATAAGTTTACACTTAACTTATAAAAAATCAAATTACAATATCACAAGTCTACTTACAAGAGAGATATTGGCGATTTTCATTCCCTTAAAAATCCAAATTTCGAAAAAATTGGGTATTTTAACAAATCTTGGCTCATTGTCATGATACAGTTAATATACAATAGTGCTTACTTAAACAACAAATGATCGGAAGAAATACTTATTGCCGTTATTTAACATTAAAGAAAAAACATATTTGTACAAGAAAAAATAAAGATTTGGCTAATTTGTGACAGACAGACGGCCATCTTGCCCCGCGGACCCTAACGAATAACCACAACCTAACTTTTTTTTTATAACTAAAAAGATCAATAGCAAATTAATTTAGAAGGAAAATAGACATTCCTCCAAAAATAGTCACTCTTTCCCATTCCATCTCCTATCACATTTTTTTATTAATTTTACCTACTAACGCTGATTCGTTCGAAAAATTAAAACAAATCAACAGTTTCCGTGTTCGTATACTTGAAACTAGTCTAAAAATCGATGTACGAAGGGCCTATTAAGTACGGAAAATAGGAATACTATACAATTCCGATGTACGCCACTACCCCTGAGTTCTTAAGGCTAATTTAATTGAGCATAAGCACTTTTAGATATCGTAAAATAAACAAAAAAAAAAAAAATCTTCAATAAATTTCAGCGATTTTTTTTCTCAAAAAATCGTAATCGTATTTACAAAATATTTACAAAAAGTGCACCTTTCATTGTGTGACATAAAGAAGCGATTTTGGCCACTCATAAATGTATTATACACATGGGGAATATTCTTTTAAGATTAGAAAATATATTCGACCCGCGACGGCTTAGTAATAATTAACTTAATTTTTTGTTCGTTAAAACAGTTTAAAAAACAGGAAGAATACATTTTCTAGTTTTTGAAAAAAATAAAAATTCTAAAAATGATAGTTGTACGATAGATAAAGCTAAAAAAAAATACATAATATGATCTAAGTAGGAACTGAGTGCAAATGTGATGATGTAAGAGATCTATTATTATTCTTAATGAATACAATAAAAATGCAACAGAAGTGAGAAGTGAAAAACTTGTAATAGTATTTTGTTCAAGTCGTTCAAGTCACTTGTATCAGGATAAATACTTGTGTTTGTCAGGAACTTTTTGATTCGAATATGTTTTATTACTTATGTTAATTGTGAATAAATTATATCGACGTAGATTTCCAATACAGTCTCACTCTAAAAATTTAATGTCAGAAAAAGTATTTCAATAAAAAGAAAAAAAAATCAAAAAATTGACATGCGATTTTTGCGTTACTTTCAAAATGTAATTTAACATTAAATATAAAATGATAAATTTTCTACTTATTACTGTACTTACAAATAAACAATCACTGGGTCCAAATTATGCATCGATAAAACATTATTATGCATTTATTGCTGAAGAAAGTAAATATAATAAAGATATAGAATATGACTCCGATAGAGTTGTGTCCGTGTTAAAGATTAGTTTTCTTTTAATTCTGTGATAATTATTATACCTCCGAGTTGCTACGAATGTTTGATCGATAATTGTATAGTGCTGAACAAATTTGAACAAAGACAAACCAATAAAATAACATCAAAAGCATAAAAATGTAACACATTACAGCTTTAGAGAAAATATTTAATATCTATACCCATATCACAAATATAAAAATTCAATTCAATACGAATCGTGATTTCTCAAGTCTTTTCTTCTCCAAACCAATTCAGCCTAAATAATAATAATTGATATCTATCATAATTGAAGATCAAACCCCCGGATCAACTGGGTTGAAACGAAACAAGCTTAAAATAAAAAAAACTAATCAATAATCCGTTGGAAAATAAATCCGAAATCACATTCATACCCATAACATTTTGATAACTAGTCACAAAATTTCGAGTATCCATACAATTTTATTTCTAAAAACATGAATTTGTTTCTCTAACGATAAAACGGTAATACCACTGTCTTCGAGAGCGAGATTCTAAATATTTTTTATTTTTTATATTTCGTTAATTATACAACTAGTAATACCATTGTACATAGTATAGTGAGTGGTACCTACGGTAAGTTACTGCTTATCCTTGTGCGATAATGCATGGGGGAGGATGTGTTCCGCGGGCAGCAGGGCCGAGGGTTGGTGAGCGTAGTTCCTGATCTGATGCAGGGATATCAGCTGGTTGGGGAAGGAGTTGGGCTGCTGCTTGCCTTGTTGGAAGTGGAGGGGATCGTAGAGATACGGCCGCGTGGGAAGTGCGCTATGATGCGATAGTCCATTCAGGTGAGGAGCCATCGAGTTGATGGGAGTAAACGCTGAATTCGCCGCTGACGACACAGGAGGTTGGATTCGGTCGTCCTGGCTCTCATGCTGAGCGAACAGAGCTCGCTGGTGCTGCAGCTGTTGCTCATGATGCTCATCTGCTTCCCGCTGCTGATGGTAACCACCTTCATCAGACATGTGCGCCGCTGAATCAGGGCTAACCTTTGGCCAGTAAGGATGGTCACCAAAGGGGGCTGCCGTCGGTGCGGCCGCTCCCAAAGACCGATTCAACCCACTCAATCCTAAAGCAGATATCGGTGGCCGCTTATCAGCCCTCTCCGCATGCTTATTCATGTGCTTACTTAAGTACGTCTCCTGCGTATAACTCTTGCCACAATATTGGCATATATGGGTCTTTAGGTGCTTGGATTCTTTGTGCTTAGGGATGTGCTCCAGGAGGTCCTTCTCGTGGGTGAAACACTTGTAGCAGGAGTTGCATTTAAACGGCTTGTCTGTCTGGTGGCAACGGCTGTGGCTTTGGAGGTTGGAGAGCTGGGAGAAGGCTTTGGTACATCCTATTTGTGTGCAGCGATAGGGCTTGTCTCCAGTGTGTGTCCGAATATGCTGTTGGAGATGCGACAGCTGGGTGAACTTCCTCTGACAGATCTCGCAGCGATAAGGCTTGATGCCCAGGTGGATGCGGGAGTGCTGCGCCAGGTACGAGGAGTTGGCGAAGGCCTTCGGACACTGCGTGCAGCGGTAGGGCTTCGCCTCACGGAGGTGGATCTGGGTGTGTAGCTGCAGGTCTGCTTTTGAGCCGAACACCTGGAATGAATAGAAAAAGATTCGCTTAGTTCTATTGAAAGGTTACAAAGTTTTTAAATGGGGAATATTCAAAGGTGGAGATTGATTACAAACACGTTCACAAAATAGTATTTATTAATAATATGATTTATAGCGTGCACGATATCGATTACAAAAAATCAATTACTGCAAGCCAACGCCACAAATAAACTCCAAAACAATCTTAATCTTACAAACAATTTTCAACACCGTTGTAAACGTCATTGAAATCATCAAAAAGTGAATTTCGCCCTTGAACGACATCTGCGGGCAGCCGGAACAAATGATTCTTAGTCTTTTTTTATTTGCCCAACTCTTAATAAAGGCAGGATGTTGGCTTCACGGCGTCTTCCACGCGTAGTAATCGCTTTGACTTCCTTATATACGTCTGGGCAATCAGAATCATTGAGTCAGCTTCTGTTGCTGTACCTTTTGCTAGTTAGACTGCCCATACAAACTAAATAGAGACGCAGAAATCATTTTGGCTATGGTCTTAATAAGGAGTAATACTGTTGAATATAAGTACTACAGAAAAGTGCAGGGACTGATGGATATGGGATTTATATAAGACATAAATAGCATGAAATTAAAGCAGCTAGGTTCTTTAGCTAACTCGGTACAAATCAACATTATCAAAGACTGAATTTTAAATAAGTATTTGTATACACGTGCCAACAAAGCCGGTACTTTTGGCGGCACTGTTCGCGCACTAAAGTGTTTCGGTACACCATTGATACTCTTTGTGATATCCCAAATTAGTTTCTAACTTAAAACTGACACGTCATCTCTTAGAATCGTTTTCATCTAACAATGAGGCTGCTAGCCACGTTCCTTCGGGCGCTACCAATCCGCTATCAAACGATAATGATCTCAAATCCAAAGCAAATAAGGCTCAAACTGTAATATCATTAGTTGAGGCTGATGGTTGTAGTGTCTAACAATGAACGTTAGGGAATGTATTTGATAAAATAGATGTTGCAGACGATTTTGGATTTAAATAAGGTTTGTATAGAGTTTCTTTTGAAGATAAAGATGTAGGTTTTGATTCTGCCGGCCGGATTCGTTCGGTAGCACGTTGCATGACTGGCGAGAAGTGCGAGACACGAACGCAATTGGTCACAGATGGAACATAATTAAAGTTTGGGGCACTACTTAATGTTGTGAAGCAGTAGATTCGAGGTGGTGGATGACTTTTAATAGGTCTTCGTGAAGGACCGTCTGGTAAGGAATCTGTGTTAAATTGGTGGAACTAGGAATGTCGGTTTGGTAAATCGTTTGTTACTGTTAAAGGATGCTGTTACATTGCTCTAAATTACTTCTTTGATATATAATAATATGCTCACTACACCAAATAAATACATAAAGCTTTGTAAGCCGGACATAAAAGTCATGTTCATTATTCATGAAATATAAGAGACGTTCAGTCTATTAGTCAACAAGCAGCAACATAAAGCTTAGTCTTAGGTAATCGAGAACAGCACAAAAACTGAATTGACAATTCAATTGCAGGAAAAGTGACAAAATGTCCACAAGACGAAGTAATTGAATAATAAGAAAAAAATCTAAATATTGTCGCACAATGAGCGACAAACGGACAGAACAGCTATTGACTGTAATGTATTTATCTTTGATATACTATTTTTCTCTCGTATTCAATTTAAGTGTATCAATCGTTCTAGAGTCTATATAGAATTGCTTCGATGAAAGCACTAAATGTTTGTGTTGATATAATTTTTAGATGCTTAAACACTCTTTAGGTTTATTTGCTTGTTTTATATTCTAAGTGTTTATAATCACATCATTTAATATACTTTTTGTTTTATTTTCTACTAAATGGAGGTAAGAGTCATAGGGTTCTTTATTATCAATGCGCACTTCCTCATCGAAAACTTACATCGACATCTAAAGATATTATAATTTAAACTATAAAGCCATCAAAATTCAACAAAACTATGCTTTATTACCTAGGAAATTTGGCTTCCAAAGTGGTTTCGTTAAAAATAAACCTGTATCATTACAGCTGACCTTGGTAACTGGTTCTACAAGATAATGTGTGTTACTATATGCAACATTTTTTCGCGAAATTTTGTTCCTTATAATGTTGGTATTTAGTAACAGTCTTTATTATTTTTCTATCGGAAAGTAAAAGAAATTGGATGTCTTATATATACTTTTACTCAACTTTTTACTTTTGTCAACTGGTATATTGTGTTTAAGAATTGTTAAAATAAATAAAACATTTCCAAAGAAATTGGTGTTTAAAATTATTCGAGCGCTCTTTCAATATTTATGGAGTGTCCTATATATTGGATTGTAGAAGGAATCATCATTCAGTAAATCTTTAGTTTCATTAACTATCGTATTGTTTTATTGCAAAATGTTAATCTTAAACCTTCGTTGAGTCATTGTTGATAAATATTTAAATCAAGTTGTTATTCATCTTTATGGTCTATGAAAACTAATATATAACGATAGTAATCTGTTATATTTGAAAAGAATTCTTCAGTCTCTTATCTTAACAAATAAATCTAGGTACAGACACCCACCAGGCTTTATAAAAGTACTTCTAAACATTGTAGTAATAAAATGTTTATCAATTATTGCCATTAATTACAAAGCAAATGTGTATTTACTCCTTGTAGGAAGTAATGAAATCAACGAACCGTAGCGGTGGAAGAATTAAAGTGGTTTTAATGATAGGATAGTCCGATTTGCTAAAATTTAAGGAAACTATTGTGATTATATTTTGTTAGTTGTTTTGGCAAAGATTGAAGATGAAGATAAGCACAAGATAGAGGAAGCTGTGGTCCTCAGCGTTACAACGATGCGGGCTAAAGATGATTTTTAGGTAAACAGTTTAGGATGGATAGAACAAACTATGACGTACCAAATATTATATGAACTGTCAGTTACTACAATGAATTTGAGATCAATCATAAGAATATAGTAATTGCAGCAAATTTTAAGACAAGTGATGTTTATTTAAAGCTAGATAAGGGTCGACAGAAAATATATCTGTCACACTTTAAAACCGAAAGATAAAACATGACAGCTGTCATAATAACCCTATTAAAATCAAGACAAGATTACGTAAGGGTTAAAGTGAGGGCTGAAGGGTTAAGGGTTATTAAACACTGGTCATCTGTTACGGCTGTCCCACTGAAAAATATTGTGTGGTTGAGAGGGGTTGCAAAAAGGTGTAATTTTTTAATTGTATTTTTTCTAGAGGGCATAAGTATTAAAGAAGAAAATAGATATATTTTCTTTTCATCTTTAAAAAAAAATCCTTATGCCCAACGGAAGCTATCTCAAATTCTTTTGAATTGAAAAAAGGAAATAGGAAGTGATAGAACGTAAGACAGCCAGTGTCAGATTTTCGGAGGACTGATGACCTGTACCGTCTCTCAAAGATCCAAAGATGACAGCCAGGACCAACAGCTTAACGTGCTTTCCGAGGCACGGAAGACTCTCTATCTGTTATGAATGGTGACCCATCTTCAAATCAACCGCGGCAAGCACAGCTTAACCTGTTCAATCAATCCGTCTAGCTGTTATAACTTGTTAAAAAAATATTTGAAGACTAGACTAAACATGACTGACAAGCAACATGTATTATTCATTTGAGCACAAATGCCTCTTGAATAACTACGGCCATTTTAAGAATTAAATAAAGTCTACTAAGGTTATCTAGGCGCATCTTGAACAGGTTTAGTCAGTTGGCATTCCGTGTCATTATCAATTTCATCATAATTTCTGATCAGACAGCATTCATCAGGTTATCATAGCGTGATAATTTTAGAAGACGTGTGAGGAAATGCATTGGTCGAGTTGAAAACGAGTTGTAGGTGCTTAAATTTGTGTATTTAATTTCACGACAACTACTCTCTAAACGGTGAAGAGAAATATCGTGAGGAAACTGGTATTTTTTTTTTTTTTGGGATAGGAAATTATCAAATGACTTCTCCCGCTCTGGGTGGAGCGGGAGTGCATGTCAGACTTTTACTGACTAAAACCCACCCGTGTTCCTTCAGTTGCCCATGTGCCAGGGTCACGGTATCTCTTTCGATCAATCTCGCGACCCTGGCAGGAAACTGGCATGTCTTAGAACCAAAAAATTGAATACTTGTGTCTTCTACCATCCCGCACTGGTCCTAATTGCTGGATGCCCAGTTGCCCACACGAGAAGGAGTCCGAGAGACCGAGAGTACGCCTTTCGAACATTCTAGGCTGAAAATATCTTCAGGTAAGCAGATCTGTAATGTTTTTAGTCATTACCTATGCTTTATATTTTCAACACTACTATGCATCGTTCCTAAAAGCCAAAATATACCAGGGTAGACCTTTTACCTAAAGCAGCTCAAATGTTTTCCGAATGCCATCCTATCCAATCGTCGTAATTTTTACGACAGCGTTATCAAAATTTACTAAGGAATATGAAGCAGGTAGGCAATGTCTTTCACGAAAAGTAGCTACTAATATTATCGCGCCCTTTCAGCATAGAAACAAAGCTTTCGAAAAAGATAAAAAATGAAAACTAATTTTCTTAAAACCCTCCACTTTTCAGTAGCAAAAAGTGAGCGGTGACAAAAAGAGCAGAAGCCACGACAAGCTACTTTTTGCCGCCCCAAAATTATTATTAATTGTTAGCATACATTCCGTCTGTTTATCTGTGGACATTAGACCCTAGCCAGGGGCGGATTTTCCCCTTAATAAGGTATAGTTTTTGCCCTCGCAGATTAATTTTCGCGAAAGCTTAGGGTTTCAAAATGGCGGCCGTTCTGACGTTTTTTGGCTGAAAAATTGTGTACAAGATTTGTGGTAGGGCTTGTTTATCGTGTTTTTGTCTTTGGGGGTAAGCAGAATTGTAAATACGAAAGGTTGTCATGTCATAGATCAGGACGTACGAACGATAGGACTTTTGTAGATCATCAAATCGTTTATAGGCCAAAAATTAGTTATGTCTTTGGTATAATGTAGTCTTTACTTTTGTGGCTGTATTTTTATACAAAGATTGTGTACCTACATAATCCTCTAGTTACTGTTTTAATTACCTACATTACTCATTAAAAAGCAACACATTATTACTGGTTCGCAATTAATACAAGCAAATAAAATAGAAAATCCATTACCTAAACTACGCTAGTCCCGAATAACATCGTATCTGCAAATCCATGTCAACAAAATGACACATGAGTGACACTGCATAGATTAATTCTTAAGACCGACCTCACGGCAGATTAAACAGTGCTTAGATCTCGTTTACAAATTAAATCTTTTCCTAATGCTAAACAGGTTCATCGATTTGTTTATGTAAATTAGATACCATAAAAATGTTATCGTGAATTCATATTAGTATTTGGAGAAAAAGTAAAAGTTATGTCTTTTTTTTTCTGTAAAAACGACCAGAGAAATTACTAGTTATTTATTTATGTCTTTTTTTTACCAGCACCTGTTCTTTAAGATTATCATCGAAATAAATTAAATAAATGATTCACACAAAAAATACGTTAAAGAGAACTAAGTATCCATCTAGGAAGTAATAAACGCTTTAATGAGGAAAAGATTCACAAGCATCAATTGCCGGCTTCCGAATTGATTACAATTCAATGGTACAGATAATGTAACGGAATTAATTCCCTACTTATCCGTTGAACCAATCCAATTATAATTATTTAATTAAAATTTAGTTTCTGTGATTATTTTCAGTGTCAATTGATTTATTAATTAAGTGCGTTTTAATCAGTTGTTTGTGGTTTATAGTGTTTTTTTTTACGGTGATATCGCATTCAGCTGCGAAGTTTTAGAAAAATTAAAAATATTTTTTTTAGGAAACGGCAGTTTTCTCACATACTTTACTAATTTCTAACGACTTTGAAAAAATAAAAACAATTAAGTAAACACTTTTGTGATTCACAACAAAAATTCAGAAAAAAATATATAAATCGAAATCTAAAGCTATTGTTACAAAATTTTGATTTAATCTCACGTTTCTCGAATGAATTGTATTCTTGACCATTTAATCCGATCTTTTGTATTTCCAACGGAAACCTAATCTTTAGGGGATAATCGTGCTACTAGTTCGATTTTTACAATTTTTCAAATGAAAAAATTCAATCAGAAACGTGAAAAGACTTATAACTGTAAGCATATTTTATTTTTTCTATTATTATGTCATGAAAATTATTAGTATTGAAAAAAGTGTCGTTTTTCTCAGACGGCCCTGGCGCATGATTTTGGCGGCAAAAAGTTGATTCTAAGCCAATGTCACCATCGGCCATGCGTTAAATATTGCCGCAACTGTTGAAAAAAACCGAGTAATCTAGGTAAATAGCGAGAAATCAAGCGGCAATGTTACTAAACACAGCCAACGATAAGTAGATTGATATTGTAAAGTTTCGTATAGTGAAATAAAAATATTTCAAACATCGAAATTGTCGTTTACGCGCTCATTGCGTAAGGGTGGCGCAAATTCAAATGAAGAAACTAGGCCTAAGTCACTTCCTAAAATGGTTTGTTTGATTAATTTTAGAAACTAAATGTATTACTTTATTTAACATTCACTTTGGTATATGAATAGGCAATAGGATATCTCTTTGTAATGTCATCATCTTCATCATTTCAGCCGAAAGTCGTCCATAGCTGGGCATAAGCCTCCCCCAGGCACCACCACTTCGACCAGTTCTGTGCTTCTCGCATCCAGTGGATTCCTGCGGCCTTCACCAGGTCATCGGTCCATCTTGGAAGCCTCCCAACCGACTGTGACCTCTGAGTTAGTTTCGACCTTCCTTCTCAGAGTTGTTCGATAGGGAACACCAACCTCATCTAGTATTAAATTTTGATTGACGTGTAAAAGTGTTTCTGCAAACCTACTTACAGAAATGAAATCATTTATTAATCGCTCATCGTCATTATTTATTTGCCTTCCCATCGGACTATGAGAATGACGGAAGAGAGAGTGCACCTGTGTCTATATACATACTTCTGCACTACAATACACTCATGCTCCCGTGTAGATCGCACGTCTTTGCTGAGATTGACCGAATTTCGGTCTGGAGAACTATTTTCGGCCAGTTTTTAGTCTCAAGGTCTGACATATCCTCCTACGGCACAGTATTCTATCAATGTCCACAAGTTATCTGATCAAATGCTGTCGAAATGCAGCGGTGGATTTACCAATAGGCTAAGTAGGCTGGAGCCTAGGGCGGCAGATTTAGAGGGGCGGCAAATTTAGCCCAAATAATAAAAAAAAAACTTATAATTATATGTATACACATTACGTTCGTAATCCGTATATAAAAGATTAATAAACGCACTGTAAAATATAGGTACTTATGCGATTATGAATTTTAAAAATATTCCAATAGCGTTCCAATATTAATTTCAATTTAAATTTTACCCTAATTATAAAAATGAAATTTAACGTGTAATATGTTTCAACATTTAAATTTTTATTTTCTACTAGGTACATATATGTATGTATTTGCGTAGTAGTTTTTGGGTTGCGGCGCGGGAAGGGAACGAAAATTGTTCAGGTGAGAGAAGCTTTATCTCTTTTGTGCATAGCGTCAGAACTAATGAACAAGATTTTATACGACGATATAATTAATGATTTTGCGAATTTAATATCTCGCAAAAGGATAATGTAAAACTTATTTTTTCTTTTTTTACTCCCGAACAAGCCGGATTCCGTAAAGGCTTTAGCACCGTGGACCACATACATACGCTGCGGCAGGTTATACAGAAGACCGAAGAGTATAACCTGCCTCTTTGTTTAGCGTTCGTGGACTACGAAAAAGCCTTCGATTCGGTCGAAACCTGGGCTGTACTGCAGTCTCTTCAACGGTGCCAGATCGACTATCGGTACATCGAGGTGCTGAAGTATCTGTACGAAAACGCCACTATGTCAGTCCGACTTCAGGACCAGACCTCGAAACCTATCCCTCTGCAGCGAGGGGTGAGACAGGGAGACGTTATTTCTCCGAAACTGTTCACCGCTGCAATGGAGGATGTCTTCAAGGTTTTGGACTGGAAAGGGGCTGGCATCAACATCAATGGCGAGTACATCACTCACCTTCGGTTTGCCGATGATATAGTTGTCATGGCTGAGACTATGGAGGGCCTCAGTACAATGCTCGATGACCTTAGTAGAGCTTCCGAAAGAGTGGGTCTCAGGATGAACATGGACAAGACAAAGGTCATGTCCAGTGCTCGTGTGATACCCACTCCAGTGAAGATCGGAGGCGCTACACTCGAAGTTGTGGATGAATATGTGTACCTAGGACAGACTGTCCAGTTAGGTAGGTCCAACTTCGAGAAAGAGGTCAATCGTCGAATCCCACTCGGCTGGGCAGCGTTTGGGAAGCTACGCAATATCTTCTCGTCCCACATACCGCAGTGTCTCAAGACGAAAGTCTTTGATCAGTGTGTGTTGCCAGTTATGACATATGGAACCGAAACGTGGTCGCTCACAATAGGCCTTATTAGAAGGCTGAAAGTCACCCAAAGGGCGATGGAGAGGGCTATGCTTGGAGTTTCCCTACGCGATCGAATCAGAAATGAAGAGATCCGTAGGAGAACCAAGGTAACTGACATAGCCCGAAGAATTGCTAAACTGAAGTGGCAGTGGGCAGGGCACATTGCTCGCAGAACAGATGGCCGATGGAGCCGAAAGGTTCTGGAATGGCGACTGCGTACCGGAAGACGTAGAGTTGGAAGGCCTCCAACAAGGTGGACCGATGACCTTGTGAAGGCCGCAGGAATCTGCTGGATGCGGGAAGCACAAAACCGGTCGAAGTGGATGAGCTTGGGGGAGGCCTATGTCCAGCAGTGGACGTCTTTCGGCTGAAATGATGATGAAAACTTATTTGATCTCATTGTCACCATTAACCGGATTGTTAACATGTTATTTAATAGAAATTGTTCGTATTATTTTAAACTGTAAATGCAATAAAAATATTTAACAAAAACAACGTTTACCAACTACACATTATTTTGTGTAAGCTGTGTTCATATGTAGGTATTTTTAAGGCATGCCTTTCCCCACCTTATGATTAGTACATGCTGCTGTTTTTAGGTCAACAGTATACTCGTCTCTACCTAGCGGGTTGCAAAAATAATCTAGTAACTGACAGAAATATCACCTAGTTCACAATCATACTAATGACGGGAAAAAGCCGATATAATGAGGACAACAAAATCATAAAGTTGCAATTTCTGAATAAATGTAATTAATATGATTGTGAACTAAACTATCGTATTGAATTTCAAAAGTCAGTAGGGGCGGCAAAAACTGAATAGCCTACTAGCGACAAATTTGTAAATCCGCCACTGTCGAAATGTTAAGTAATGTGGAATAATAGCGGCTCTAACGCATTTTATTGTATTACATTTGAATATGTTTCAGAACTTTATGGTTGATGCTGTTCTGCTTGATCTTTTTCTATTTGTAGATTAAAAAGAGATGATTTTGATAGAGGAAGTGATAGATGACATAATGGTGATAATTAATGACAGTGTAAAGAATGGCATTTAAGGGAAGAAGAAGAAGAAGAAGGAACAGGAATTAACATTGAGCAAAATACAGATAATAAATCTGAAGAAATGTAAGTCAGTTAGGATGATATTACAGATAAAATTGATAACGGGACTATAGTACCCATTGAGTTTGATGCTCATTAAGATTTTGAAATCAATAATCCAATGCAAAACTAATCCTAATGACAGATAGCTAATGATGGTAAAGCCATTCTTTTGAGTAAGGACCAAAACAACATACAATAAAAACCCTAATATACGTCAGTTATAAAACAACTAATAAAGCTAATGCAAAGTACTTGGTCGTTCATTCAGACATAGTAAAACGAATGTGAGTTGAATTCATTATTTGTATCTATGTTTAGTAGTTCGGTGACTTAATTTTAATGAATTAAAATTATTAGTAGCACGTGTATGAAATCTAGATTTGGTTGGGGTCAGTAAATGTTAGCAATATATATATATATATAGTCCTCCAGACCGAATTTCGGCCACGGCGGCCAATCTCAACGGAGACTAGCCATCGGCGCGGGAGATATTATAGTGCTCAAGTGTATGCGCAGACACAGGAGCACTCACTCTTCCCTCACTCTCATAGTCCGATGGGACGGCAATAATCATTCAAATGTCCAATGCATATTGTTTTTTTCAAACAAGATGATATTTGCGTAGTATACTTTTGATTTTAAATATAATAATATGTATGTACAAGTATATAAAAAGAGGGGAAAGAACCATAGGGCATCAAAAATTCACCCGCATTATTGCCAACAAGTTTAGTACTCATAAGGCTGGCACCATTGTAAGGCTATGCCGATTCTTTAGTCAAGAAATAGGATCCTAATCACGTGGAGAATCGACCAACCGTATGGTGATGTCTGGCAAAACTAAGTGGACATTCGGACCCCAAAACTTGGCCCTTGAGTTTCAACCCCAAATGCATATTTTTAGTTAGAGTGACGACAGCATTAGATGAAGTTCTCTTTCTTTGTGGAGAAATACGTGGTAAAGACATAGATTTGTTGAACAAGGAAATATTAGACACTTAGTCACTGCGTGTTAGTAAAACTGCTCGAGTAGCAAATTTTCGTGGAAATGTATCACGCAAACCACTGTTCCTTTCAACTAAATAACCATGTAATGCAACGCCAAATAGCACAACCTAAAACCACGAAATTTACAAAACGCAGGCGAAACCAAACGATATTCAAATCAGATCTCGACGGGTGGCGGGCGCGTGCTCAACGAAAAACGTTGAACCAATTCAAAAAACCGTTTTTCCGAACTCCTAAAGAAGCCAGTGACCAAGACCCAGATAGGACCCTACGATACTATCAACAACACAAACGAAATTGATCTTTCTAGCACAGAAGTTAAGAGCAAACGAAACGCAGAACTTTTTTACATGGTTCCATTTTTTACCGTCTTTTGTCACCCAAGCGAATGAAAAAGTTGGAAATCGTGAAGAAAAAAAATCCGTTTAATATTGGCATTGAACGGTCTGCAGATTTGAGCGTAGAAATTTGGTTTTAAAACGTATAATTTAGACTCGTGTCGTGCTCCGCTAGCTAAAATAAATGTCACGTTTCAAGCTATTGTATAGATGGAAGGCAAGAAATTGATATTTTTCTATCATCTTCCGCCAGTGGCGATTAATAAAACCATTTTGATAGTTCACTCATTCATTCTTGTAAAAAGTAGTCAACAACATGTTGAAATGGATGACGTTTTTGTTGCATACAAAGCTGATTTTTCATTTGCCTCTTTGGAGTTTACGGGATCAGAATTTATTTCAAAATGTATGTGAACTTGTCGATAACATTCACCTTTTTAGTCATTTCTATTATATTGTTGGTTGTTATGCCAACTAAACAATAGCTAGGATGGATGTCCCGCATTGAATCTCACGTCAGTAAATTAGCGTTACCGAGACACGAGTCGAGATCGTGATGACCGACATGGATGACTGCTGATGCTCATTCTTCTGAGATAATTAGTTCCTTACAAGCATCTTAGTCATAGGAAGCTCTTAATTTATCGTCATCATCAGATGAGCCTTCAGGTTTATGCCGTAAGTTTGTTTTCTCTTTTCTGTCTTCATTATTTAAACTATATTTCTTTCCGTTTATGGCTATAGCCATAAAAGTATCAGTATTTTGCTATAAAATAACGTCATGTTTATCATGTTTACAAACTAATCCATGACAAGTTATTTTCCCATTGACATCTTCCATTCCAAGATCACTATCCAATTCATCACTGCAAGTTACATTATCATCAAGCATCTTAATACAAACAGGGGTATCAGAATTAGTTCCAGATCCTGATCGAATGTGGTATGAAGCGTGTCGTGTGAATCTCGATGATGTTACCTTTTCGTCGGCGCTTGCGCACCCTGAGCAAATATGGACGCGTAATGACGTATAGAGCTTTGATATTATAGACGTGGTTTGGAATATTATAATTAAAGCTAATAATTTGATTTTAGTTTTTTATTTTATTTATAATCACTCAGAGTTTGAAGCTAAGTAAAAAAGCCACACGGTTCGATCGATCACGTAAAGTTACGCTTGCTGCGGTTAGTCCGTCAATGGGTGACCATCTTTACCAAATAAAGACCCCTGCATGCCTCGGGAAGTACTTTAACCCGTTGGTCTCGGCTGTTATACCTGAATCTTTGAAAGTCGTTGCAAGTTGTCAGAAGCCCGAAAAGCAGTCTGGCAACCCAGTAATAGGGTTTTGGTGGTTAGATAGATTATGATCACATCTTATCTGATGGTGAGCAATTATGTGGTCAACGATGACGCAAGCTTGCCCTAAAATTAACCTTTTCTTTAAATATACCAGGACTTATATCAGGTTATCAATAAAATTATGTTACTAATCAATATCTGTCAATGGCATGAAAAACCCTAGTAAGAAAAAAAGTTTCTATAAATTAATATTTTTGTTACCTTTATACCTTTATTTCTATTATGTTGTCACTACAACATAATGAATTATGTTACTAAAAAAACTATAATATATATTTAAACACTGACATTGTTTACCATAACCATATGGTCATAGGCCCAACAAAAAACCGAAGACATAAATAAAAAAAAGCCCATAAAATTATGTAAATTGTCAATTCATTAGATAATTAATTAGTTTTTTTTTGTAATAAAGCCCGTGAATTTTATTGTAATGACCATGTTTGACCTTGAATTTGATAGTGAAATGTGGCCACTTTTTGTATAAAAGACATTGTTTTTTTTAGGGTTAGACATAACAGGATTGTCATCAGATGGTATTTTCACCAGTAACAGAATTTAGAGAATTGTATGGGCATTTGCTAGCATAACTGATTTTTATGCTAGCATAACTGATTTTTATGCTAGCATAACTGATTTTTATGCTAGCAAATGCCCATATTTTCCTACTGCTGGGCCTCCTCTTTGTGAGAGAGAGTGGGTCGTAACCCATGCGGTAGATCACCAATACGGTCAGATAGATATCACATGCCTTCGAATGTTTAGTTTAAAGATTCAAAGATTTTGAAATTTCGATATTTAGAAAGTTATTGACATCAACACTTTAGTTGGTGCAATTAGTTCTGGAGGTCAGATGGGCCATCATTCTATATAAAACACTCCAGGTATACAGCAGTAAAAGGCATAGACTGAAAGCTGACGAAACCCTTTCATCCAGAGTCAACCTGAATGTCTGACCTGCTAATCTGACCCTCCATTACCCACTACGGACAATTTTTTTAAATTACATTTACAGTATTACAAAATCGTAGACTTTAATCCTTACCAACCCTCTAGGCTTCACTGCAGTCAAGTAAAATTCATTTCATAAAGACAGGATACAAGCCATGTCTAAAAATTTCAATCCCTACAAAATGAGATCGATGGGTCCCATCGTTAGTTCGTTCCAGGACCCATTAAGGTTTCCGCCCGCCATGAGATGCGCGGGAGCAAGTGATATGCCCATTTTGAAACATCACAACTGATCTGTATCATTTCCAAGCTAATCGAAACCTTATTAAACCCAAAACTTCTCAAACCAGGAACATAATAAGAATCGAGATCAATATTTGAGTGAAGTTTTTGGGTAATCATCTAAAGCTTTCATAATGATGATAAGGTCTATTTTTCTTTGTCGGTACAGCAAATTGCATATTGTAAAGAAATTAAGTTTCGTCTGAAGCAATTTTAACTTAATGCCTTGGGTTTTAGAGTTAAATTTTGTCTGTTTTAAAGCTTTCTTGGCAGAAAACCGCCATTGTTTAGTATCACTCATTTTTATAGTGGTTTTAAGATAATGGTATTGATTTACCACTGTACATGGTTATCCGAACAATCTATAATAAGATTTCTCTATAGGCTGCTGTAGGTACGCTCTTGCGTCTTACACATTTTTTTGTTGATTTTGGTAAGTTGTACGATGACGTATGATGTCAGAATGCGGGCATAAAATATTTTATACATCGCTTTATATGTCCAATGAAGATGTTTTTTAACTACATGTTGAATTAAGAACATTGATAATAAATTTAAAAACATTGATTAGAAATTTAAGAAAATTAATACCTGTGGTTTAGTAGTTACAAGCACTACTACTGAACATGAGGTCCTGGTTTCTCTGGTAGGGCAAAGGGTTATAGGTTTTTTTCTAAGTGGAATTTCTCATTAGCAGTATGGAGTCTAGATTTGTAGCCGGTTGATGCTCGTCCACTATTACGTGAAACCTAAATATAACTGGCGAAATGTAGGTACTTTAAGTACACCTCTGCCCATCCCTCTGAAGAATAAATTCATAATGTTATGCGATAACAAAGGCGAAAGCAAAAATAACAACAAATCTAATGAATCTCTAAGATTACAAGTGCCATTTTTCTGACCAAAAGCATCAAGAAAAACTTGAAGTCATGTTTGATAACACCTGCCTAACCTACAAAATCAAATGCTTTAGCTAATTCAACGTTCTAACTCTCCATCTTAAACGATACCAAGAAAACAACAGAATCCAATATCTTTAAACTCAACGAGAAAACCATCAAAAATCGGTTCCGCACGTCCGCACAAAACAACCTAACAAACCCATAAATATGCAATAATATTATCTTCAATACATAGAATTGCAATTCACAAAAAATGTTCTACGTGGCTCCTGCGCAGGAAGTGCTTTGCTTTGTCTCCTTCACACTTGGAATAAGGACTATTGTCATCCCGCTCTTGCGTAATACCAGTTTTGGCGGGTAAATGTGGGTTTGCGTGGTGGCCATAGAATGATGAATATGGTGAAGGGAATTTTGTTTTTTATGGTGATGCTGCTACTATGGGTGAGAAGATAGGATCGGTATTCGTAAGAGGTAATGTGGATACAGATAACGGAGTTCATGTAGGATCAAAAAGAGCAGTGTATTTTCTTAATCTGTTGTAGGATACTGAACGAGACACAATATAAATTTTATTGAATTTGAATTATAAGATATATGTATGTCATCTAAAGCATTTATCGGCAGAATGGATATATTCTTTTTCATCACTCTCCTGCCTTTATCTCTATTTATTTGGGGTCTGTGCAACATGTGTTTTTCTACCGCTCTTCTCTATTAGTCGTAATTTCTGTAGTCACCCTTTTTTAGGCATATCATCTTTCACACAGTCCATTCATCGTTTATTTAGAAGATTTTAGTGATTGCGCTTATGGAGAGTTTAGTGTCCGTCCGAATAATTTTAAAATATCTGGGAGAACTGGTAATAACGGAATGTTTTTGTTAATTAATATCTGAAATTCTCGGAGATCTACTATAAGTTGTTGTAAAATGTAACATAATGTTTAGATACGTATTCTACTTTCATTTTGAAGCAAGAGCATAAAGAAGAAATGATATGGCACCAAAACTTAACAAAAAGATGTGAGTTTGACTATAAGGCTCTAAATTGGTCTAAGATTTCACCAAAAAAATAAAGATCCGTAAACAAACAAGGACTAGACAGGTCTAAAAGACTTCCCAGATCTATAGCCAGGTATGAATGGTGTAAAACATGATGTAACGCAGCAGGTGACCACAATTTCTCTTCAACCACCATTACATGACAAAACAACCCTTGATGTCTTTTGAACAAGACTGACTTTCCTTTGGTTGATATTTCAAAATGACAGGTGAGTGACGAAATACACTTAAATATATACTTTAAGAAGGTAAAAATAAGAGTTACTATTGATAACAGTTGCAAATGTCAATCATAAGTTGATACAGTTGATGACAACGAATAATTAAGCTGTAATATGTTATTGACTGATGTTTTTAAATTAAAACGATGTATGATGTTAAATATTGCACTAAATTACTGTAAAGAATTGGAAATGTTTGTCATGTAAGGGAAAGTGATTAAAACAATATCAGCTGCAGAGCGTGTCTCTTTAAATTATAATATATGTCATCTAAAGGACTTATTCTTAGTAGGAATATATTCATCTTCATCATTCTGCCAATTTATTTGAGGTCAACGCAACATATCTTTTTCTTCCATACTGTTCTATTAGTGGTCATCTCGGTAGTCACTCCCTTTCCAGCCATATCATCTTTTACACATTCCATCTATCGTTAAATAAAATAATAATAGATGCAAGCGCTGCATTAATTAATAAAAAATATATATAACGTAGCATATCATACCAAAATGTGATATATTTATACAGGGTGTGGTGTAAGTAATGGTCCACCGTTCAGGATTCGATGAACCAGATAATTAACTATAACAATTAAAAATTTTAACCATTTATACCCAAATTTTTTTTTTACAAAAATTACTCTTGAACTTGATGGTGTGTTAAAAATTGGGGTTAAAATTAGAGAAGAACCAACTTTTTCTTCAAAAGAGCTGAATTAACATAAAAAATCATAATTTATCATGATAGCTCTAGTATTCAGCAGTAATTAACAGAAATCAAAATGAAAAAATAATGGTTTTTGTTGAAACTACAAACAAATATGTAATAAAAGGTAGAAATTTCGTAAATAAAAGACAAAAATGAAATATTTTCGGAATCCTTGGGTAAAAATGTTTAAAATTTTTAATTGTTGTAGTTAATTATCTGGTTCATCGAATCCTGAACTGTGGACCACTACTTACGCCACACCCTGTATAATGTGCTGGGACATGGACCACATCTCACTGTAAGGGAGAAAATAATCAAATCATAATTGTTTATTTACTTATAGTTTGCTTGACAGTAGGTACTAAATATAAGATGGTTACAAAATTGTGATTTAATTTGTGACAAAATCGCACTTATTAAATAGTTGTAGTGGCAACTGCCGGAACTTACATCTTAATTATTAAAAATATTTAAGTTATGGATTCGAAACCCAATGAAAATATTGTAAGATAACGGGCATGTTGTAGAACCAAAAACTCGAAAACATTAAATGAAATATTTTATTGTGTAAATAGATGTTATAAGACATTTTACATTTTTTAGCTGACTGGTCCCTCAGAAGAAATGCCGGAAAAAAAAAGTCAAAGAAATATATTCTTCGAATTTTATGTGACTTTAACAATGCAGGGTCATGTCTGGAAGGGCATTTTGAAGAATGAGCCATTGCAGCTTTGAGCTGACCTGTCCGTTCAGACGATATCTGACATCTTCCAACCCCACATGACTTTGTTTAAATAATGACAACATTTAGTTAAATCCAGTTTTATTTGCAAAGGAGACTGGCCATTGCATTCTCCAAGATCAATTTCTCCCCTAGCATTCAAAGATGCTTCGAAAAAGAATGCTCCAGATATGGGCCAATCTTTTGAAATCGCCCTATAGCTTTCTCTCCAGTCTATCTCATCACAAAAACTAGGTTACCGTGCCATTGTTCGATCCCATTGATATATCCAGTACTGCATATACACCCCTTGGTAACACCATAAATTAGGGGACCGGTCATTGTCCTGCACGGGACGACCGTTAGGGGGTCGCGTATCGTGGATTATACTATACATATCTTCACAATGCATGTTTGGATTATTTAAAGCTAATTTTTGAGTGATGTCTATAATGTTAATAGTTTTGAGACCGACTTTTATGGGAGTGAAAAGTGGATCGACTCTTTTATTCTTTAAGTTGGTTTTGTTTGTAAGAACGCGTGTGATATCTGTTGTGTTATTTTCTTTGGCTTTATGTTCTACAGGTTCTAGGTTATTTTCTTTGTTATTCTTGATTGTTTAAGTTACTTTTTCTGTATAATCTATTAGTTTTGGGTACAATTAGTGTATGTTTTTTGATTATTAGGATAGTTACAAAATACCAGGTTTTGTTTGTTATAGAACCCATTTTCAGTATCTAGCCTTTCTTAGAGGTATCATTATGTTGAGAATGTCACTCTCATGAATGCTTTTATCAACTCATAAAATTGTATTGTCCCCTTTATATTCAACTCAAAAGCGAAAATTATCAATACAAAAATCTCCAAATAAACGCAAATTCCCACACATTTGAAGAACCTTATAAATTAATGCATTCAAAAGATATTCACGAAACTAATGCATCACATATTGCATGGCGTTGCATAAGACCATTGACGGAAACATATTATTAGAAAAAAAAGCTTTTGAAGAATTCCCTCAGATGCGTAAAATTTCGTTCCCATGGGATATAAAAGGAAATCACTACACCAAACTAAAATCTACCATACTACCCAAAACTTAAAGCCGAAATTCCATCAACAATTTTGGTAGTCGGAATGACAGTATGAAAAAGTGATTGTGAATTTTGGGCGTATTAAGTTAAGGGCGGTTTTTGGTTGTTTATGGGGGTGGAACAGCATCACCTGCCGGGTCGTGGGACAGGTCGCGAGCATCCCTCTTATGCCACCGAATTGCACATCCTGTATCGGATTTTAACGGATAAACACAGCGTTTGTTAAGTGCAAAGATTATGTACGTGAAGATTCTGATAGGTTCGGCATTTAAGGCATTTAAGTTTCGTTGACGTACATAATTTCAATGAAATACGAGTAAATTGTAGTATTTTTCTGGGAGTGCTTCTAATCAGCATTGAGGGAACGTCGAAGAATAATAAGAATCTCTAAACGTACCCATACATTTTTATGAAACAGTAGATTTTTTTTACAAACGACGAAAAGTTTTTCTGGTTTTAGGGAGGTCTACAATCAGGTCGTGCTGAATTCATAGTTTCAGAATCATTTCGATTTCCTCGCTAACTTTTATAGTGTTTTCTGGTGCAAGTGAATTAATAAAATCGAGACTTGAAAAATCAACAACATAAATTAACATGCATAGTTACAGTTTTTACAATTTTCTAGGAAAAAACATTTTACCACGTTTTTACGTGTGGGAGCACCAAGGTGACACGATTTATCGGCGGCCAGTATTTTTAGACGTTCCAAATTTAAATCGAGTTCTAATTTCGAATGCTATTTTAATTTCAAGACAATTTGTTTCTTTATTAAGTTTAGTTTCTATTTATATATCGTTTTGATTGTTGGTTTTTAATTTGACTAAATATTTCAAGTTAAGTGAAATGTGTAAAATATTTTAGCATATTAATAAACTGTTCACCGTTTATTTACATAATTTAAGTTATGTAAGATGTATGATTGTAATGTAGTAGCTTATGCGCCATCAAACGTTCATCATCAACAATTCAGACACAAGACGTCCACCCAGATCCAGCATGTCCCTTGCTGCCCTCCCCCAGTGATCGCCTAAGCCGAGGTGCGAACCCCCCTCGGGGTTACCCTTAGGACTTTCGCTTTAGTTTGTAATTTTACTATGGCCCGGCTGGAGGTCTAAAAAGTTTAACTTTTTAGAAATCGCCGGGCGAAAATCCGTTTAAGTAGTCAGAATCTCTTCAGATTAACTACGAGATGTCCAACAAAAAAAAAAAAAAAAACAAGACGTCCACTGCTGAAAATAAGCCTACCCAAAGGGGGAGAGGGGTTGTCATAATCGCCACGCTTGGCAGGCGGGTTGGCGATCGCAGTATGGTGGTAAAATGCGTACAGAACACTGCTGCTAATTCTCTAGTAAGTACCTTGGTCGCTTTCTACGACACCCACGGCAAGAAATGGGACGGTGTTATTATTAACGTCCAGCAGCACACGGAACGCCAGACATTGCCCTGACTAAATTTCAATAATTCATACAAAATTCCCTTAAATAGCACTTAAATATTTCTATTTTTTCCGGCAAGGTTTCCATAAAAACTTATTTCGGACTATTACGAACATTTAAAAATAGAAAGCAGCCAAAACCGTTAAGCCGAAGTGATACGCTTAGCAACGAAGAACATTTGATTTTTAGTTAGTTCTTTAGAAAACTAACCATAATATCCAACTAAAACTTACTAAAATACTAAAACCTTGCGAAATCCATTGATAAATAGAAAACCAGTCCCCGATGCTATAAACAAAGACAAAACACATGTCTTGAAGCATGTGGGCTGTTATATTTAGACAAAAACCCACCTTATAACCGTATTCCTACAGTTGAATATTAATTGCCAGCAACGGCGATCAATTGAGGAAATGTCTATTTAGTTCAAAACAATAGGTTTTATTGTGCGATCGTGCACTTGCGTGCAGAAAAAGTGTACGCCATAAATAAATAGTTAATTAAATACTTCGGCTGTGAAATATTAAAACCCAGTATCAGCATAAAGCTTAATTTTACAGGAGAGCCGAAAAACGATTTCTGTAAAAGTAACTTTTGCTCTAGATACTAGATTTCCGACTTTGTGTA
The DNA here is from genome assembly GCA_947507805.1 of Aporophyla nigra. Lineage (NCBI taxonomy): Eukaryota > Metazoa > Arthropoda > Insecta > Lepidoptera > Noctuidae > Aporophyla > Aporophyla nigra. The sequence goes on along the minus strand of OX382316.1, from coordinate 13,222,326 downwards.
ACTTCGTATTTGACAAATTTCTGGGAGTGTTTGCTAGCTCAGTATGTGGAGGGTGGTCCACCCGTTTAAAAAAAATGTCAGTTGCTAGGTTTTGAAATTGAACAGCCGACTTGATGAGGTATACCTACATTAACTCATCATACGATGAGGTAACTTAATGACGTAATTGAGAGTACTTAAGATATCTCAATCGAAATGATAAACTGAGCAATTAAACATAATCATTTTGGTGGGACAATAATTAAGTCCCTACAGAATTCAATACTGTAATTAATTTAAAAATTATTGAAATTCTTTCCGCATAATTGTTTTATCCTGTGTAAAGAAATCAAAATATTTGTTTCACAAATTAATTTACTGCCAATAATTTTGGCCGTCCGTGTACTAAAACAATTACTTATCTGCAATCAAATGTAAACTCTATATTGTTTCCCTTAAAGTTCATAATTATTTTGTGTCTATTTCTACTGTTTAGGGACTGAACAACAATCAAAATTGTACTCTATACTTTCCCAAAATAAAGTTCAAAAAGCTTTGTAGCCTTTTGTACTGTCTAGGGTCTTACAGACTGCCATATAGACATTTAATGGCGTGACTGGGCTAGAATTGCTGACGTCATCGACCTATAATCAATGCCCTTAGATCGGCTAATGATAGGGGAATGGATAGAAATTAGTTGTAATATTTCGCTCGTTCGTGTTATTCCTAGAACCAACTTTTAGGAACAACTACACAGATAGTTTGATTTGCACATTCATTACAGACTAGCTTCTGCCCGCGGCTTCGCTCGCGTGGATGTCGAAATATATCCCACAGGAGCGCACTACTGCGATTAAAAGTACCCTATATGTTAATCCAGGTAAACAATGTCTTATCGCACTGCTTGCTTTGTCTTATCCGACCCAGAGAATAAAAAGTTTCACAGAAAATTCAACCCCCCATTTCACCCTCTTAGGGATGGAATTTCAAAAAACCCTTTCTTAGTGGTTACCTATTCTTCACAAAGAACAAACCCTCTAAACATGTCTCTAGGACCAGCGGTTTAGGCTGTGCGTTGATATATCAGTCAGTTAGTCGGGATTTTGAATTTTATATTATAGATAGATGTTTAAAGGCAGATGTGACTTCAGGTTACCACTGTCTTACCATCAGCGGCTTAAGGCGCGGACTGACTACGATTTTAAATGCTACAACTACATGCTACAGCTCCAACAAATAAGGTTGAAAATTGAATAAATATTTGGATTGACGATGTGACTAAGCTGCGAATTGGCATTTATTTTACGGGTTTTATTTAGATTATTCGGACTACACACATTAAATTAAATAATTGTCTGGTTAAAGTTTTAAAGTAATGTTTATTCTATTGAACTCTTTAAAAAAAAATGTTGTTATCGCTGAAAATACAGAGATGTTCGACGTCAAAGTTTTTTTTTGTGAAACAATTTTTATTAGGAATATCAAACAATTTTTCACTATTCTATTCGGTTAGAATTTTTCTTTAAACCCTTCTCTGTCCACTGTATTTTTTGTGTCGTATATTTTCATTGCGTTACGTCATACTCGATTGTCAAAGACACCAGTGTTTTGTGAATATTGAGGTAACACCGCGCCTTAATTGAGTGGCTTTCGATATTTCAACAATATTCATTGCGCTATTTACGTTGATGAGCAGACAAATTATTCCAACATATGAATCAGTGGATTAGCAATATCGTTCAAAATTATTTTGATTGATAATGTGTTACGCTTTTGGGATGACAGTAGGACACAAGCTTGTTTGCCATTCTATGGCTTAAAAAATACTATTGTAAAGTGTGAAAGTTTTAATATTTTTTACCCAATGAAGTAAAAGCGGTTGAACGGATTTTTATGAAACTAGCTTCTGCCCGCAGTTTCGCTCGCGTTAAAAATAACAATAAATATTGAAAAAAACATATTTTTTTCATAAAAAGTATCGTATGTTACTTCTAATACATCGAAGAATATGTGTATAAAGTTTCATGATGATCGGTTAAGTAGTTTTCACGTGAAAGCGTAACAAACAAACTTACATTTACATTTATAATGTTAGTATTATTAACCACACAGATAGTTACATGTATTAACATTTAGTTTTTATTCCATTCTGTTGGAAAAAAAAATCAACATCGTCGCGGGTGAAGCCGCTATGAAAAGCTAGTAGTATCGAAGTTCTATATTCTCAGTAAAATCTAAACATACCTTCTTTAATAATCATCATAAAGACTTCTTCAAGGTATCTTGAAATTCCACTGAGTGACTTCCACCCTGACCAGATGCAATACATAGGTACTACACAATCTGTCTTCCGCAATATATCATACAAATTCCAAAAAAATACTACAACAGACACTACTTTCCTAAGGCTTCTTACAGGTGTCCGCGAAAACTAAAAAAAAGTATATAGGTCAGGTGGTCACCGGGACCACCCGAGCTATGTTGGGCAATTACATGGGAGACTGGGCAATGTGCAATATGGGCATGGTTATTTCGCACCCAGTTGTGATCGTCACATGTCATTGGGTAAGTCACTGGTGTTTTATTTGGGTGAGAAACTAACTTAATTAATAAGCAAGCTGTTCTTGGGTTATGACAATACTTGGACCAGATTTTGATTGTTATAAGATACTAGCTTTTGCCAGCGGTTTTGCCCGCATATTATACATAATCCAACATGCGAGCGTTCCCTATCAAAAAAAAAAAAAAAAACAACAATTTTCAAAGTCAGTTCTCAGTTAATAAAAATATCGATGACTATCTTAAAAACATATAGACAAACGTAGCAACTTCTTTTGTTTTGGCGGCGGGTAAAAAGAGAGCCCTTTTATATTACAGGCTAATCAATATATAGAACACTAACTTTGGCCAAAAGTTTCGCCCGCCTATTATACATTTAACCTTCCTCTTGAATCACTCTGTCTATTTATGAAAACCGCATTAAAATCCGTTGCGTAGTTTAAAAGATCTAAGCATGCAGACGCGGGAAGCGACTTTGCTTTATACTATGTAGGAATTTTAAAGAAGATAATTATGATTTTCTATAAAAAAATATTTCCTGTTAAACCTCCTTAGCAGAAAGTTTTTCTAAAATCCAAGTGCTCATTTTTGTTATGAAAAGGAACTCTTGTGAAAAATTTTATGGTTCTAAACCTAGCGATTGGTTTGTCTACTCATGATTTTTTCTTTAATTAGCCTGAGGATATTATTATATATTTCTCTCTAGAGAGATTAGGGGTCTAATGTCTATAGAGAGAAATACTTCCTTATCTAAGCTTTTCATTACACAAAACCACTATCAAAGTATTTTCATTGATATATTTGACCCCACACATAAAAATTAAACATTTACATCACTAGTATCGTTAAGTCCCAGGTTAAGAAAACCCATGGTTACCATAAATCTACGCTCAAACTAGCAGAGGTCAGACAAAACGGATAAATTATAGACCCTCCAGTAATTAGCATAGATACGGGGACCCCTAGATTAGAGTGGGTCCTGCTTATCTCCTAGATGGGATAGATTTATTGTAACTATTATATTTGTTGGTTAAATTTACGAATACTTACGATATACTCCTTTGGTTTAAAATATCAGAAGTGGGAGTGCAATTTGCAAAATTGCAAAATTGTACATAGTTTTTTTTTTTGCAAAATTGTACATAGTTTGTTTTTTTTTTTGCAAAATTGTACATAGTTTGCAAAGCGGTAAAAAGCAATTCACGGATTTTCTACTAAATAAATAAAATAGTTTTATTCACACAAAATACCTCTGTATACAATACCAATACATTCCACATAAATAAATACGATTTTGAGAAAAGGCCGCAGAAATAGTTAAAATCTTCTCTTAAAATAGCTTCGTGTACAAAATGAACCTTTATTTATGTGTGTTAATAAATCTGTGACCTGATTTAACTATGGATATGAAGTGTGAGTATGTCTCTAAGAAATAACAATTAAAAAAAACTATCTATGGATATAACAACTTACCTAATGTAAGTTATTTCTGGAATTACCCGTAAAAAAGCTACTTCGCAATACATTTTCAATTTGTCGATAGGTATTCTCTCGTTTCCGAGCAAAATTTGTTAAAATAACTAATTAGAGGGAACTTTTAAAGGTCCCCCGGTCAACTTCAACCCTTGAATGATGACTGGCGATTTAAAGACCTCTCCTAATTTCGCCTGCACTTGCTATTTTAAGGGTCCCAAATTAATCATTTTAGGGTTAAAGGCAACTATTTTGATTTATTATTTTATACGATGTTAAACTACGATGGAAAACTGTTCGAAATTATGTTGGTAAGCAGAACATTAATTTACAAGACCGAAGAAAAAATGTTTCTAATTTTTTTAAAGAGCAAGTTCCGTTTTAATGTATGCATAGAAAAAATCTCAAAAGAAATTTGTAGATTAGATTTAAAATTATTCATAGGAATAAATTAAGTCATTAAATTGTCAGTAATAAATCATAAAACAATTTTATGTTTTTTAAATTAGGTAGGTATATTAAATCTAACATACTCCAAATATTTACCAAAAAAAAGTGTAGTAGCCATTGCTACCAAATCGTATAATTTACCGACATCTTTAGAATTACCGGTTAAAAATCCAGCTATAATTTACCGACAACTTTAAAATTACCGGTTAAAAACCCATTAAAATTAGAAATATTAAAGTAATTTAATTAATTAAAAATGTAATTGAACTGTCAATTTGACGATTATTAATGCTTCGATTAGAAACGGATTCGTATTTTCGCGGCTGTATTTAATTTTGTCTGAAAGTGTATTTTTTTAATGCGGTAGTGCGTATAAATTCGGAAGGTCACCAATGCATCAGTGAGTCTGAGGTTACGGATGTACTTAATTCTGGTACTTAGTGACTGGTGGTAGACTAATCTGTTGTTGAGATAACTTAAATGCTAAAAGATGGTGACTACCACCTGGTTTTAAGTTAGACAAGTAATTTGTTGCCAGATTTTTAAGAAAATCATATTTTTTTTGTTGCTATCAGCCAATTGGTTGACAAGGATCATTCGATAATTGTTTTTGTGTTAACAGTAACAAGAGAAAAAAATATCGGAGATAATTGAAATTGCCCAACTGTGGGACTACTCAGGTTAAGTAAAAATAATAGGTACAATATGTACATGAGTTGTACATGCAAACGAGGAAGAGGGAAACATGCTTCACGAAGAGACAGTTTAAAAAATCTATTGGAATGCATCGAACCTATGTATGAGTAAAACTATTTAAAAGTATCAGCCGATACACGTCAACTGCTAGGTCTACATAGGTCTCCACCAATTTGGGGTGATTTGCCATAATCGCCACGCTTGGCAGGCGGGTTGCCGATCACAGAATGGTGGTAAAGTGCAGGGAGAACGTTGCTGCCCAGTATCTAGTAAGTTCCTTAGTCGCCTCTTACGACACTCACGGGAAGAAATGGGATGATACGTAGTACGTAGATGAAGTTAGTAACAACCGGAACAATTTTAAGAAGAAAGCGAACAAAAAGAATTAGCAAACAATATGAATTACTGTACAATTGCGCAACGTCTGCGTCTGGGGCGAACAAAAATTAACACATTGACGCACTGTGTGTGTTGCCAGATGCACCTAACATGACATCCTGGTTTACGGGAGAAAAATTAAGTATCGGGAAGAATTTAAGAACGTAGGTACCGGTTACTTGATAAAAGTATATGCCGAAAAATATTTTGAACAGTTTAAAAGCTACAGTTTATCTCCCTAGACTTTTATCAAACCGAATGCAGCAGCATACCAATAGTCTACACCAGTCTATTGCCTATCTGCCCTCCACAACCCAGTTACTGGGTTACACGATACCCTTTAATAAGACTGGTTGTCAGATTCTGTACAAACCTATAAAAATTGTTAAATGCCAGGGCGACCAACAAAAGGTATTTACAAGGCAGATGGTCACGCCGCAAGGGGACGCCCTAGGAGAACATAAAGTGACCTTATTGGTGAGGTTCTTCAGAAGGGTCAGGTGCGTAGTACTAGTAACCGGCGTGAGTGTATGACTAGATATATGAACTTAAACGAGGCAAAAGAAGTATATAAGGATCGTAGTATGGCGTTCTGTAGTTTCTGCCTACCCCCATGGGAAAAAGGCGTGATTTTATATATGTATGTATGTACTATTAATGTTAAATTGGAACAGATAAACCTTTTTAACCGATTTCAAAAAAAGGAGGAGGTTATAAATTCAAATGTATTTAAAAAAAAAAACCATTTATATACACACATATATAAACAGACAAGAAGAAAATAACAGAAAAGTTTGTACAAAGGTGATGCTTATTTCTAAAGAAATCTCTTCCAGCACACCTGCGATAGGAGAGAAGATACAGAGATGTAGACAGCAGAGATGTGTACCTCTGAATATCTTTTGACTGAGTGAACCGATTTTGATGATTTTTTATTTGAAAGCTGGTGGTTTCCGAATGGTCCCATTTTAATTTGGTTCCATTCGGATAATGGTATCCATGTGAAAACCATATAAGTCTTAAATTTGCATTAAGTATTTGCACGACAAATGAACGAATAACGCGATTAGATTAGTGCGGGGTATCTACCATGACTAAAAAGTTGAAATAAAAACTTTTTACAAAAAAATAACAACCGACTTCCTTAAAAAAAAAAACACTAGAAAGTCAAAAATAACTTTAATTTCGGAAGTCGGTGGCAAAAAAAAAAAACTTTAAAAACAAATCCTAAGACACCGAATTCCGAAATTAAAGTTTTTTTTTTTACTTTGTAGTGTTTTTTTAAGGTTGTTATTTTTTTGTAAAAAGTTTTTTATTAGTTAAATTTTATTTCTGCGAATTTCCTCAAAAAGAATTTCTTTGACGACGTTGCAAAGTTAGTTATGTAAGTGAAAGTTACAAAAAAAGGACAATAATAACAAAAATACATGGCAATCCCAAAATAAAATCATCAAACATTAAAAACCGACATGGCAACACACCACAAGAATAGCATGGATGCGCCACCTGCGCCCGCGCCTAATTTCTGCTGGCATTGAGCGGCGTCAAGGTCACGCTACTCGGATGACGTCATTCAAACGCTTTCGGTTGCGACTGGTGGATATGACAAGACGCATATCCGTGTTTTAGAGTGCTCACCGTCCATTGTTTTTGTAAGTAGTTACGTACAGACAGCACATAAAGCTACTACAATCTGTAAAATTACTATCATAGATTTTCAACTTTATCGCTATTGTATTAGGTTGAAGATTGAGAAAATTTGTTAGTTTCGGTTAGCTTGATGTGCTGGTGTCTGTACGTCTAGGATAGAAAAGATTTTTTTCTCGAAGCAAAAAGGAGGGTTATGATTTTACCGGTATGTTTGTATGTTCTTCTGTTCTCTCATTACTTTGAACTCATAATCAGTTTATAATTTTCCCACTGCTGGGACACAGGCCTCGTCTCTGGGAACGGGAGCGGGCATTAATCTACTATGCGAGCCCAATGCGGGTTGGTGGATATCAAATGTCTTCGATTTTTTGGTTCTATGACATACACTTCTGAACTACTTATCATAATTTGACAAATGAGGTATCGTTGGAAGCGTCTTGATCGTCTGCTGGGTATAGCGCACATGTGAGTCACATTAAATACTCAATCACGGAAAAACGGCTCAATGGATAAGGATGAAATTTGACGCGCCTACAGTGGCCAGGCGTCCGCAATGGACTCCCGACGCCCGGGGCATCTCCTCTCGGGGCGTGAGGGCGGCGATAACCTGGATTAGCAAATGGAATATTTTTATTCCAGTAGTACATTTTCAATTGGTATAATTTTTGGAAAAAGCTAGTATTTTATAGAGTGTTTACTTAGTAATTGCTTGTTAGTATAATAAATTTATCAATCCGTTCTTTATTTCTCGGTCATCTTTGACAATCACTGAAGCCTAAAAGTCAGGCAATCAGTCTTACCAAAGGGTTTCGTATTACCTAGTCACTGGGTTGTTGAAGTCGGATAGAGTAGACATTCGCTCTATAACATATGAGTAAAAGGGCCGAAGGGAGTAAAAGGGCGAGTAAGGGTTCCGGTTAGCACTGAAGGGGTCTGCTAGGACCGATGACTGCCGGGGTCGCGAGATTGTTCGAAAGAGATACCGTGGCCGCGGCACATGGGCAACTGAAGGAACAAGGGTGGGTTTTAGTCAGTAAAAGTCTGACACGCCCTCCCGCTCCGCCCAGAGCGGGAGAAGTCATTTGAGGATTTCGCATCCATAAAAAAAAGGTTCCGGTTAGACTGGGAGCCGACTCTGATATAGTTAGGAAAGAGCAGGCAGATTATGATGATTCGGTTCTATCAAAAAAATAATACGGATAGTTATGATTCATAATTACTATTACGTAATCATCATCATCATCATTTCAGCCGAAAGACGTCCACTGCTGGACATAGGCCTCCCCCAAGTACCGCCACTTCGACCTATTCTGTGCTTCTCGCATCCAACGTATTCCTATTACGTAATAATAATATAATTAAAATTTCCGGTTCAAAAACTGGATTTTAAACGCAACTACTAAATCTCGTATATTTAATTGAGTTTTTTTTAATATCCTTTCTGTTTATATCCTGATTTTTACACACACACAGATACACACACACACACACGCACATCCACACAATAATAGCTCCATCAACTATGAATGACTTTCAACAGACACCATATTGGCTGGCCTGTTAGTCTAGTGGTTAGTGACCCTGACTGCTAAGACTGAGGTCGTGGGTTCGATTCCCACCCAGGACAAATCTTGTGTGATGAGCACGATCATTTGTTCTGTGTTTGGGTGTAATTTATCTATAATATATATGTATTTAGTAATTTATGAGTATGTTTATCAGTTGTCTGGTTGCCATAGTACAAGCTCTACCTAGTTTGGGATCAGATAACGGTGTTTTCTATATGTCCTGTGTGTTGGCTATATGTCCTAAGATATATAGCCTCTAAACCATAGAAGCTGAAATCATAAAAATATAAAGATGAGGTTGAGGAGGTCAGATAGACAGCCGCTCCATGTAAAATACTGATATTCAGCTTTATCTTGTTAGACTGGAAGATGACCCCAATATAGTTGAGAAAAAGACAAACAGAATGGCAAATGACTTCGGTCTTATAGTCTCCTATAGTCATGCTGTACATTGAAAACTCATCCTTGAGAAATGGCACAGAAGGTTGAAGTTTGAATGCTAACGAAAAGTCGCAGGAAACACTCAATTTCAGATATTTTTGTTTGTGCAAATCCATGTTTAATATATCAGATTTTGATATAAAGAAACCGGAATTAAGTTGATATTATATACAATATTCTCAGCCGAGTGAATTTGAGCCTTGTATGTTAAAAATTTGCTTGGCTCAAGTACCGTCAATAGTCTTCGAGTGTTGACGAAAACATACAGAGGAGCGATTGGAACGGTCAAGTTAAACATACAATACTTAAATTTTTAGTATTGAAGATAGTGTTCAAGAGGCTGTTGCTATATGATTTCTTATACACATATAACAGAGAGTGCAAAAATCTGTGTCTACAGATTCAATTGTACACTATAATATTTCCTGGATTCTTGGCTAGTCTTCGTTCGTTGATAAAGCCGCCGCTACCGAAATACGGCCGGGAGGAGTAACTTAAGTAATATTTTGTATATTTATCTCCCATAGTATGAGGCTATTACCTATATTTCATGGTTTTTAAGGTAAAAGTATAAAATTGAGGGTAAGAAATTACTGAAGATACTGATGAACTTTAATATTACTCCCAGATTTTAAAAACACCTTCTTCCGTACATTATATCACAATAAAGAACATTTTTTTTTATTATCTCAAACCAGTAGAATACCAGTCCAACAGCTAGATTATCTAACAGTGCGTAAATTTTATAATGCCATTGTTTAACTGTTGGATCGTTCAACAAAAGTTTAAGGTCAAGTTCGTTCAGCACAACACGTGTGGGCGTTCGAGGAATTGTTTATGTATCGACCGTTTTAAGGCTAATTTTATTTTAATCGTGCTACTTATTTTTGGATAAGATAAGGTATTTAAATTATTATTTATGAGCATAAATTTGAGTGCGGTTTTTTAAAGTGTTTTTTGTCATCATCATAATTTTGCTCTCGTTCCTATTTATTTGTATCATATAAATCTCTATGAGTCGTTATCTCAGATTTTATCCATTATCTCCCTACATAGTCTTGAAAAAAAAAACATGCATCGTTTAATAGTATTTTCCGAACCTTTACATATAACAAGCTTTTGCCAGCACCAACCTTCCTCTTGAATCACTCTCTCTATGTCTATTGATGAACATCGCATTAAAATTTGTTGCACAGTTTAAACGATCCAAGCGTACAAACACGAAATGCGACTTCGTTTTATATGTAAAAAGATGATAAAGAAAATCACTTAAGACGCATCGTGCCCGCACAGTAATTATATCCGTATGTTTCCACCTTCCTAGAACTTATAACAGAGTTATTTATCTTAAATTTCGACGCTCAAATATAATATATTATTTGCCTAATACAAAAATCTTTTCTTGATTGACAGCCACTGAGTCAGAGGAAGATAAATTATTTTGCTAGTTGCCTTTTGAAAATATTTTGACTTGCATTTTTTTGCGAGTTATTAGCTATAGTTAAATTCTACTTACTATTGAATTGAATGGTATTGAATGCTTTTGGCTCTACAGGTGTTAAGATAATTACGTATATTGTTAGTTGTTCTATTTCTTTTAAGCTTAGTATCGTACGTCTTACACTGTTATTAGGGATTAAGCCCAAATTATCTTACTAAGAATAAAAAAAAGGTTTATTACAGAAACTTATATAACCTTAAAAGTAAATCTTGTATAAGGACCTTCTTTTAACTAAAAGATATACCTGTGCTAGGACGAACCGCTAGAATAAAAGTTTAAAAGTTCTTAATAAAACTTATGTGAACATAGAACTTAAATATTTCCTTGAAAGCTTGAGGCATGAACGTCTTCTTACACCTTAAGATAAACCTTCATCCGGAGCCAATCCTGGGTATTTAATCATTTCAGGCATCATAAAAATGCATTGTCTTCGAAACAGAATCAATATGTGAAATTTCAGCTCCGTAGGATACGAGAAAATCATTTTAATTCAGGTTGCAAGATTTGACCCAAAAAAAAGTTTGCAATATACTTGTTCGATTGATCAAACATGATTATGAGTATTCATATCTAAGAAATACTTTTCTTGCGCCTTTTGATGGAATGATAAATCATCAATCAACAAAAAAATTACGGTTACTTCTGAAGAATCGTCAGTTTCCATGTTTCGAATTCATGCAAAAAACACCTTTTACTTTACAAAATTGCGTTGGCTTGTTTCCGTCTCGAACTTAATTATGGGGGGTAACAACGACACGACATATGTTGTACCTACCGACATAGTATTTAAACAATGTGAGGTCCCAAAACCACAAGCAACATGATACAACCATGTGACATTTTACATTACAAGTATTCGGCTGAATGATTTATATCTTGCTCAAACTGGTTCTTCTTAGTGGAAAATAGTAGCGGGCTTGTTTAAAGATCAGTAGGAAATAATCTAAATTAATGAACTATTTATTAACGACGATGTTTTCATTAATATCTGCAACTGTTTATGATGTAAGAAAGTAGATAGCTATAGTCATCCAACTATGCTATGTTTGGATGTTTAAATGTTTATTTATTTATGTTTAATTGTTTGGATGTTTGTTACTCAGTCATGCAAAAACGGCTAAATGGATTTGGATGAAAATTGGGACACAGGTAAATTATAACCTGCACCCTAATTGCGAAACGCACAATTTATCAGAATCTGAATGGGATTGAAGATTATTTCTAAACCATTGCGTCATTTGTTCGAATAAATTGTCGGCTCAGCAACGTAAATAACGCAATGAGTGTTGTTTAACTATGAATATTAAACCAATTCCTACCGATAAAAAGTTCCGCAATTACCGCTCTGGATTAACACACTGATAATTCCGGTGGTACGAAAGATGATATGACTAGGAAGGACAGAACTCATAGGAAAGCTGATGATAATATATACATTCATCCATAAACTCTAGTCTCTTTCCCATGGAGCTAGGCAGAAACCACGGAACGCCACCTGCTACGATCTCTACACACTCCTTTTGCCTCGTTTAGGTTCATACAATTGGTCATACACACACGCCGGTTGCAAGTGCTACGCACCTGACCTTTCTGAAGAACATCAAAGATGATGATGATGGTTAATAATATGGAAGAAAGAGACATGTTTCAGCAGCCAAAACGAAAAAAAATGGAAAATAAATTAATACTCGTAATATTGACTTGATGATAATTAACCGAAATAGGAATAATTCTAACAAATAATTGTGAATGAATTTGAACATCTGAATACTGCTGCTGCTGTTTTTTTTTTAACTATAATAATTGAACTTTATGTACCAACAAAAAAATTGACTAAAATATCTTAATTAAATATTTTAGAATTAGGTGCTAAATCATTTGGAATGACCTACACTGAACTTGGTTACTTCCTGTACACAATTTGTGCTATTGATTCGATATTAGACTAATACTTAATGCATACATGGCAAGTAAAATTACAGTTATATTAATTAATAGAACAGTCATGTAGTAGCCCCGTGGAATCGGCCTCGATTTACGAATGGTGGGTCGAAGGTTCGTTTTACTTTGTGTTAAACTCATAACTGTTGCTCTCAGAACGGTGAAGGAAAACATTGTGGGGGAAGAACGAAAAATACGAAGTCATATGACGTTTACCAACCCGCACTGGGTCCGCGTGGTGAATTATGGCCCATTACCTTTCATAGAGAGGCAGCCTGTGTTCCAGCAGTTGGAACATTATAGACTGCTTATGTATCTAATTATTAGGTGAATTGATGTATTAAAATCATGATGGAAGGAGAATAATTTCAATCCCTGTACAAGTGTAGCATTGATTACAAAAAAAGCGATATAAAAAAAAAAAACTATTAAAAAAATTGCAAAAGCAGACTTAAATGATACTACAAAAGAAGACAACGTTTTCAAGGAAATGCATAAAGGTAGATATAATTTAAGCATCATTAATAAAAGTTTCAGAAGATATACAAGCAGATTAACGAACAGATCAATGCCAAAAGAGCATTTATAGTTAAAACTAGACACAGCACTAACCAACCAAACAGTCCTTCTACCAACGAACTTCGGGAAATAACTTAAACTGACTACGAGAACATCAAAACTGAATTCTATTCCTATACTATTAAAGTCATTAATGCAAGAGATACTTAGAAGGAAGTAATGCTATTAAGCATGTGCTTATTATAATTTACTTAACGAGTGAACTCAAGAACGAGGCGTAGGTTAACCATGACAGAGGTAAAACTATGGATAGTATGTTTTTGAAATTGTGACTTGACAACGTTAAATTTTTGGATGAAGATTATGGAATTATTGAAACAAAATTAGGTTTCTGTTTTGCTTAGTATTCTTATAATGATTTTATTGTAAGTGTTGGTGAAGTATTTTTTCTCGTCGAGGAAGTTTTTATCTCTGACAGTGATGATGACGCAAAAGCCCAAATTGTACTGTTATTGTGTCTACGTAATGTTATTTGTGCAAAGTGTTGGTTTTACGTACACTTTTAATTTATTATTATCACTTTTGTTGAGTATACACACATTTTTTGGTGCTTCCTCTCTGTTTTACAAATTTTATTTTGATTCGATTAAAGGTTTTCCCCCTTCATTATCTAAGACTCCAGACCAGTGGTTTAGGTAGTATTTTGTCATGTCTTTTGGTAAATCAATCAGTAAGTCAAGAAATAAAATATTGTCAAACATTTTTAAAGAGTAACAGTGAAGTTTCTTTGTCATCCATACGCGGAATGCAATCCCATCCTTTTGAAAGGGGCGACTAGAATCAATTCTATTTTAATGTAAATATTGACGTTCAAAAGTGCCTGTTTTAAATGAATTTGAACGTTTTAAATATAATCTTATTTTAAATAAATCTTATTCATAATACAAGCAGAATTCGAAACAGTTTCTGTAAATATCTATATCAAGTAAAACGTGATAAATTATTATACTTTACGCACAAAATGTATAGAAAAAAAAAAACAACAACAATAATGTCCCGAAAAAAAAACAAGAATTATACACACAAAGCAAACAAAGAATGCTGGGCATAGCCTGCGGGCCAAATTATATCGCGAGATAAAGATAGAGGAATCGCGTGACGGTACCACGATTAGTGTAATTTCGGTACCGAGTAACATTTGGAGTTCGGACGTCACTCACGAATCATGTTGGAGTATCGATATTATGTTCTTTAGTAATGTTGCACAACACTATACTCCATTTGTTTAGGTAGTTAACTAAAGGTAAACAATCTTGATATGTCTTTTTATATAAAATAAATCGTATAAAAGACCAACTAAAATTATTTAAATTAAGTTACTTACCTAACATCGGTTTAAGTAAATACCTAATTGTAAACATTTTTAGATTCAATTTTTAGACAGTTTTTTAGATAAAAGACATGTTAAGATTGTTTACATTTAGTTAACTACCTAAACAAATGGAGTATAGTAGTGTTAATATTTTTATTTCCTTCAATATTTACATAATACAGACTTGAAATAATATTCATAATAATGATGTAGGTACCTACTGTTATTTAAAAAAAAGAGGTAAAAAAAAATCACAGGGCATTAAACAATTAGAGTTGTGATAGGTTTTTTTTGTTTAGATATAATAAGGTTTTTATTTTAATATCATGATTCACACTGCATAACTGAATCCACAAAGGGTTTAGTATCTAGGCACAAGTTAAATCATTTTTCTAAGTTATTCTGAGACATCAATGCTCCTGCCAGGGTCGCGAGATCTGTTCTAAAGAGGTACGGTGGCCCTTGTATATGGGCAACTGAAGGAACACGGGTGGGTTTTAGTAAGTAAAAGTCTGACACTCCCTTCCGCTCTACCCAGAGCGGGAGATCATTTGATAATTTCTCATTAAAAAAAAGACATCATTGTTTCAGGAAAATAACCCTATGTAAACGTAAAACGACTTATTAAAGCCTGAAATGGCCAAACCAACTGTAGGCCAACGTATACACGGACGAAAGTTACGTATTGAGAATCCAACAGAGTTCTCAGTGCGTCAAAAATACACATTATTCGATTTTCAACTCTACGTGCTAAGCAGTACGTTGAAGATGCAGTGCACGAAGGAATCTTGCCATGATTTGATGGCATGGCAATCAATCGTTACAGGGGTTACCCTATTCAGGGGTTTTCCCTAAAGAAGAGTATACAGGCAGATTTATATTATGTTAGGTACAGTCCCAGACTAACGAGTTGGTCGGTCGTGAGTTCGAATCCAAGCAGGCGCTTTACGTTGCGTAAATTATTTCATCACTACTGCTCCCAAAACGGTGAAGGAAAACATCGTGAGGAAACCGGCATGTCTTAGAACCGAAAATTCGAAGACATGTGACATCTACCAACCCGCACTGTGCCTGTGTCCCAGCAATGGGAAAATTATAGGCTACTCATGAAGACTTTCCCAAAAGTTCCACAGTCCGATTATCCTGCTAATGCTATTTCGTACTAACATTACATAGTATAATATGAACTCGAATTTTGTATCTAGACGCTTAGATCTACCAAACTGAGTAACTTATTTTAATGCGGTTTTAGCCAATAGACAGAATGAATCAAGAGGAAGGTTCATTATGTATAATACGCGGGCGAAGTCGCTGGCAAAAGCTAGTATCTATAGTAATATTATAAATCTGAAGAGTTTCTTTGTTTGTTTGATTGAACGCGCTAATCTCAGGAACTACTGGTCCGAATTGAAAAATTATTTTTGTGTTGGACAGCGTATTTATCGAGAAAGACTATAGGCTATATAACATCACGCTACAACGAAGAAGGGTGGAGCAGTAATGAAAAACGTTGCAAAAACGGGGAAATCGCACGGGTAGGCGATTCGACGTGACGGGAAGGGTCGGGGGAACAAGAAATTTAACACGGACGAAGTCGCGGGCAGAAGCCAGTAATACTATAAATGTGAAAGTTTGTGAGGATATATGGAAGTTTGTTACTCTTTCACGCATAAACTCCAAAACGGATTTGGATGAAATTAGGCTCGCACGTAGTATGTACCCTGGAATAACTAATAGGGTACTTTTTACCCCGGTAGTAAATTCCCGCGATATGATTTTCAACCTTCCCGCCGGGCGGCGAAGCCTCTGGTCTTTGAAATGTAAAAGTTTGTATGTTAAGATGTTTGGATGTTTGTTACCCAGTCATGTAAAAACGGCGAAATGGTTTTGGATGAAATTTGCCACACAGATAGTTTATAACCTGGATTAACACATAGGGTACCTTTTGTATCATTAGTATGTCCCCGAGGGATATTTTCCGACCTCCACGTTAACTAGTATATAATAGGTCTGTCGGCTGTCCCAATATTTCCTCAGTCATAATAATTATTAATAAAATAGAGATGTAGGTAAATGATTATAATATTTATTGAGGAAAAAAATCAGTGACTCATACATAAGCCACCTATATTTTAAACTCGATTTGTAGGATCAGGTTACTGTTCATGCAAATTAATGCAATAAAATTATAAATAATTATCAGGTTTTTTTGTTCCGGTACCAAAACATTCTAGACTTTAGTTTCATTGATCTACATACTTTTTAGACTTTAGTTTCATTGATCTACATACTTTTTCATTAGCAGTAGTCGTTAGACTTTAGTTTCATTGATCTACATACTTTTTCATTGGCAGTAGTCGTTTTTCTTAATAAACTACTCACCGACTGTCTCGTTGGTCCCAGAGACCCAGAAAAAAATGGGGGCGATCTGTAGACTCTACACAACACCCCCATTTTTTTTCTGGTTGTCTTACCACCCCCCTTTAGGCCTGCAGCGCCCACAAGGGGGCGTTATCGCCCAGTTTGGGAAAGGCTGGTCTAGCGGATACAAAGAGCTACGGCTCAGCATGAGAACCTATGTTCAATTTTCAGGTCGCTCAAAGTTTTATTGCTTTTTCCATCTGGAATTTCTCAGTAGCAGCCCAGTGTCGGGATTTGTGCCCGGTTGATGGCAATAGGCTCGCCCCCTATTATATGGTACTTAAATATAAATGGCAAAAAGTGAGTGTACAGGTACTATAGACACACCTCTGTCTAACCCTTTGGGGAAACACGGAGTTTTTTTTTAAATGGGAAATCATCAAATGTCTTCTCACGCTCTGGGCGGAGCGGGAGGGCGTGTCAGACTTTTATTGACTAAAACCCACCCGTGTTCCTTCAGTTGCGCATGTGCCAGGGTCACGGTATCTCTTTCGAACAATCTCGCGACCCTGGCAGGCATCGGTCCCTTCAGTGCTGCTGACATCTCTTTGAGGCGCGCGTGAAACACTACGCGCCGTCGACCCGAGCCTGGTCCTTACCGGGCAGCGAGCTACCCATTGCTCACCGCCCACAAGCTCGCTTCTACGGTGTCCGGGAGTCCGCTATTGACTCCCGACGCCCGGGGCGTCTCCTTCTGCAGCGGCTAGGGACGTGATGTTATGTAAATGAGTTTTACGTCAAAAGAGCTAACTATTTATTTTTGTTTATACACAGGGTAATTATTAGAAACTCCTTTGTAAGAATTTTAGAGGACACCAGGACGTTTCCGACCTATTAACAATTCCACGTTAATTTACAAAACTGAAACTTTTCCTTTAAAACATAATGTTCAAATTCCTTTGTAAATAGTAGATTTTTCAAAATAATTTATATAACCTCTGCGAAAGAATAAAGGCTTTATAATGAAGCTTGTAAGATACAAAGTTGCATGAAATAATTGTCTTTTATCTCATGCGTCGTTATGTATGACGCAATACCTACTCAGCCGTAATGGCTAGTGTCAATCAAAATTATAAACCAACAAATTTATTTATGCGCTTACTAAAATAATTGCTATGCCAATGTCGACTGTATGCCCTTGAAATTGGGTTCAAGGATTGTGAAACAGCGTCATTAAAGAAAATGATTTTGGTAATACGTTCTGAGAATTGGCTTGGATCAAGAAGTTTGAGTTAGACTAAAGTTAGTATATTTAAAAATATTTTTAAGGAAGTACACTGTTAGATCAATCTATTTTAAAAATAAATGTAAATGTTCCTAATAATTATTTTCTTTATTTAATTATAATTATTATAATTAAAAATATATTTTTTAACTGACTTATTAATATCACTTCATTTACTAAAACACGGTACATAATATAAACGTGCAAGATGGCGTCAAAAGTATCATTTTAGTAGCATAATTATATTATAATTAATTATACACGCTAACTAAATATTAATGCACAAATTATTGAATTAAGTATATTGGTTATTTTTCCTTAAAACATTAATAATATGATGCTAGTAATTATTTTATGTAAATCTAAATCGTTATAATATTTTTATTTGGCGAATCACATATTTATCATCTTAAACTAATTTATCATTTATCAATGTAAGTTCGCATGTGTTTGGCAAACGTGACCTTTACTTGTTGAAATTGCTTATCCCTTAAGCTGTTTTAAATATTTCTTAGAAATTCCCTAAGCCATGTTAGGGTATTTATAATAATACCAGTCTATTATTATTCCACTGGGGCAAAAGATTCTTCTCATTCTCAGAGAAGACACGAGCATTGATTACCACCACATTAAGTCAAAATGGGTTGGTCGTTTCTGACAACTAAGAGTAAGTCTATGTGTTCTCACGATATTTTCTATCACCCGACATCGGTGGCAGAAAGTACACATGAATTAAAAAGTCACATTTATACTTGCCTACATTTGAAACCACCACCTCGTAAAAGAGAGCCTTAACCATATAATTCTTTTTTTTATTTCACAAAATATTATTTTACTTATTACTATGCTAAATATGAAGTTACATGCTTATCATATTAACAATCATTATAGTTGTTTATTTCATTATGTGGCGACAAATATAATTATTATTTAAATATTTATTTTCTAATGTAATGAGTGATGCATGCTACTAAGATATCTACTAGACTCTGATATAGGTAGGTATTTGATAGTTACCTACCTAAAATAAAGGTCGATTCAAGTACGTTAGACATATTAATTTC
Source organism: Aporophyla nigra (assembly GCA_947507805.1). Lineage (NCBI taxonomy): Eukaryota > Metazoa > Arthropoda > Insecta > Lepidoptera > Noctuidae > Aporophyla > Aporophyla nigra. The sequence goes on along the minus strand of OX382316.1, from coordinate 13,203,089 downwards.
TCAGCATTGAAATATGGACTGTGTTCATTACAATTTAATATATTTGTCTTATTTTCTTATATTTTTGAAACGCGAATCGTTTACGCGAAAGTAGTTAACAAAGTAAAACTAAGTAAAAAATGTAATTTAAGTGTTTTTTTTTTACTTCCGTGTGGTCCAAAGTTTTATCAATTTCTACAACTTAATGTGTATGAGCTTATCTCAGTTATCTCTCCACTTTAAAAAAAATCTGTCAAAGATAATGACAGCGGAATTAATTATGTATGTCTTTTTCAAGTCAATGACCACATATAAAAAGTTGTTCGTACGTAATTATTTATTATGTGGATATAATTATTTTAAATGTGTTAGCTGTATTAAACACGCTGTATATTAAGGGAATACTTAATAGCCAATTTGGATTAAATCTTAATAAGGAAAAGGAGGCATTTATAAAAAAAAAACATTATAATTTAGTAAATAGTAAATATTGTTTTATTTTGACAATTATAGTTTTATGCATGGACAAGGATTACCGACTAAACTTCCTGTGCGCTAAGAAATACCTATTAATTATTAAGTTTTTAATATTTACTTTGTTAAACCCTAATATTTTTTTTTTAACTTCCTAAGTTAAATATTCCAAATGATTTTACTATTTATGCAGACATTTTTACTGCCTACAACAAGAATACTGTCGAATAGAAAAAAACACAAAACGTAAAAAAAAAAATCAGCAATTAATTCCCGCCATCCATTGTAACACACACATCCGTCATTCGCGCTAGCCCGCGACATTGACAATGGACGGTTTGGACTTGGTATGCGGCCTTGAAGCGAATTCGGCGCTCGGACGGGCGCGGGAAACGAGATCGGGTTTTTATAATCGATATTAGACGTGCAGAATAGATTATTCGATTCGACGTGCAAAATATATTCTGTGATATCGATTCGGGAAGTTTCATGTGAGGTAGCCGTTTTATGGTTTATTTATTGATGTTCTGAGTGTTAAAAAGAACAACATCTTCTAACTAAGCAATCATTAAACGATTTATAAAAAAAAAAATTATTAATATAGAAACGAGTGTGAGTGGCATCTGCTTGTTTTAAAGATGTCAAATAATAAAACAAGTGGCTAACCAATATTGGCTAAACAAGTAGCATAAACATAAATAATGCCAAAGCAAACGCGGATAATTATATAATATCGTATAGAAACTAAAATCAAGGTCAGTTATTGATATTTTAGTCAAAAAAAAAAAAAAAACATAAATAATTGAAATACAAAAAAAGTCATTAAAAATAACAAGTAGCATATCGATGCCTTAGTTCACAATTGCACTAACGACAGAATTTTCAATTTTCACTTTTTAATCCAAACAAAATTTTTAAACTAAATATTCAGATATTATGATGGAGTTAAAGAACTAGTCTTATGAATAGATGCATATTTGTTTTGTTATTTTACTTTGTTTTTATACTGTTCTTGTCTTAACTTTAAAAAACTTTAAAGCTCCCTCCTCAAAATTGTCAATTTTGTAGTTAGTGCAATTGTGAACTAAGGCATCGATATATACAATTAAACTAAATTTTACAAACATAAATAATGCCAAAGCAAACGCGGATAATTATATAATATCGTATAGAAACTAAAATCAAGGTCAGTTATGGATATTTTAGTCAAAAAAATACATAAATAATAGAAATACAAAAAAAAAGTTATTAAAAAAATTATAAGGGACTAAATATCTTAACATAACTTTTTAACGAAACATGGATTACACAAAAGTAAACTGTTTCATTTTTTTTTTAATTCTTGACGTTTGTGAAAAATAATAACTAAAAAAATCAAGAGACAAAAGGAATCGAACAAATAAAGACATTTTCCTTGCTAGCAGATGAATTAATATCTGTGATAAGAAGTCCTCCAAGGTTAAACTGAAAATTGAGAGTCAAATTTTTACCAAAAAAAAAATTGGTTTCGGGGTCAGACGAAAACGTAAACAGTGTAAAACTGAAAAGAATATATAAATAATGTTCTACATAATTTTTTCATGGCATTGGGTATAAATTTGCAAAAATAAGAGTGACATCGTCTGAAGATTACGTTGTTATTGAAAATATAGTAACCATAAGGATTTTGAATGAGATACAATATTTGATAAACAACTAGCAACATATCCCTGCATCGACTATATTTCTACGACTTCACAAAACAGACGAAATCTCTCTAAAACATATAAGGTTTATATTCACGTATCATACAAATAAACCTTCCGGTTTAAGTTCTCTAAATTATGGTAGAAATCGCATTAAAATCCGTTGCGCAGTTTAGGTGAACGGGCACACAGACAGACACGACATGCCACTTCGATATTTATTATGTACTGGAGAACAATTCATATTTTTTTTTTTTACAAAATGTTACCTAATTTGTACAGTTTAGTAAATTGACGAATTCGTCTGTTTATAAATATTTTCTTAGGTAATAAAACATTATTCCAGCCATATTATTGGGATTAGCAGTTTTATAAGCTTCAAGTTTAGATGCAAATTGAGCATAACCTTGGAAATACTCGAATTCTGGTAATCCTATCTACAAGATAACGTGAGCAAACTTGATTTATACGAATACATAGCGAATTCTGGTATTCATCGTAGGTACCTACGTTCTGGTGGCTTTTATTATGATGCCATTTATCATAAACTTGTAACTTGGGTTCTTCACTTTAGAAGATTTGAAAGTAAAAAGGTGAAGGAGATTCTTATTACTGAAAAAAGTTGTTCTGGAATCTATCATGATTATATGAAACAAAAAAAAAAAAATAACAGCTTAATTTTGATTTACCTACCTATATATTTTTTAAATTAAATTTAAATCTCACGACAGCAAACTAAATTTCATCAAATCTATACATAACCAGTTTCCAGACTAGCTCAACCATTTAAATTCTAAACAGCGCTACTTAAATCCAACATAATCGTAAATAAGACTTCAAAGTTTTAAGCAAACCCGGATGGCAACACGAGTTACAAAACTTACATAATGCGAGCCAGAGGGTTCCTTATCAACGTCCTTGTAACCGTTTGGGAGCCTACCGGGTCACAAGTTATCGTGTTTAAAAGCCAAAGCTTGTGCGGAATTACTTAATTGAATGTTGAGGAAATATTTAGGTTTTTTTTTCTATAGTAAGAAGATTTTGTTCTTTTTTTCTTTTTCAATAGTAGTTCTTTTAGGAAGTTTTTTAATAATTGGTTAAGAAATATGTTTATGTCGTATTACAACGGATTACGTGAAAACCTTTGCACTTTTGATGATACCTAAAAAAAATGCATAGCGTATAGCACAATATAAAAAAAAAACGACGATGTCATGATTAATTTAGGTATAACACCAAACCTATGGAAATAGGTTTTTGCTAAAATGTCTTCATATTCCATAAAATATTACATTAAGTAACAGAAAATGAATTAAAGATTAATATCACCCCGGAAAACGTAATAACAAATTCATTTAACCACACGGTTCATTATCTATGTAATTGCATTAAAAAACACAGCAGTCAATGTATTAAATCCACTGCTGTCTGTACTCGACCTTAACTATTTTCAAGGCTCATCCGTGCTTATCTGCCTTATATGACTCGGCTTTCATTTACGAGATAAGTTAAATTAAATAATTATTAATTAAATTAAACAATTATTAAATAAATAAAATAATTGTTAGTGAAATAAATTTTATAAAATTAGTTAAATAATTATTTTGTTACAAGTAATATTCGTTTTTGAAAATATGGAAACTAATAATTATTTTGTAAAGGATAAAAAGAGCTTTGAAAAATCTGGAAAGTAATAATTCGTTTTATTGAAATATAATTAAAAAAAAATGAAAATTGAAGAATTACAAGACGTGAAAGTAAAATAAAAAAAACCCTGCTGTTTTTAACATCGATTCTCAATCATTTTTACCTTTTTACTAAATACTTGTGCTAGCTTTGCTTCAGCTATAAGCTTTAGTAAATAATACAAGTCAATAAACAAATATAAAATTATACCTAATGATTTGATTTTAATTAAACATGTCCGAACGTGCAAATTCTATTCTTTAAAATAATTAGCATAAAACAAGCATACATTATTGAAGCTAACCGTTAGAACTTGTCACCGAATTTGCGTTCCAATGTTATACAAAATTGACATTACTAAAATTAAATAAACGACCGTATTGAATCATCAATCAGTATAGAACGAAATAATTGAATTTCTAATTAGAATGTTTAAATTATAATTCATAAATTCGATTATTAAATAATTCTACATAAAGATATGAAGGTAATCACAAAAGGTATATGTACAAGTAAGTAACAGTATTTCAATACTGCGCCAGATATATTAAAGTACTATCTCATGTTATAGGTACCACGAAAAATCTAGAAACCGAGCTGTTTTGAACTGCCTGACCTGAGGACCCATGATCTTCACTCCTACTTACTACCACGAGGCAGTTCTATTTAAAAATAATATTCGGTAATCATTATCAAAGTCAAGGGTTAGATATTATTGTAAACTGATGAAATAAGGAAGAGATAAGAAGTACAAAATAAACATTACATTTTTATATAAGAGTGCTTGATAGCTACCGCAAATGACGGTCGTTTTAAGTGTACTCGAATTTCGCATTGGTTGGAGTGTGTCAACATTTTAGGAATATCTTGAATATGTAATAAGCCTGTTGCTTGGAAACAGGACAAAGGGTTTCCGTGTTTGTAGATGTCATACTTATAAAACCAACATAAGAATAGACGAAAGAATCGACAGACGAACAAGGTATACTCGAAAATAATCATGAATATTGTACACGTTTAACTGAAAACAATAGTATTCTAAAATGTAATGAGGTCAATGATTTCAATTAAAGTTCAAAATAAATTGGCAGACTTTTAAATTCTAATTCGTGACAGAATTTTAGCGTTCTTATTGGATTTCTCGCGAAAAGTTTACTAAAACTAACCTCATCGTCGGATGAGAAAATATCTTATAGGAAATTTAATACGAAATTTTTCATTATTGTGCATAATGCCCCACTGAACTAACTTAATAGGCAATGAAATCACGAACTTATTTTGTTCAATAGTCTAAAATGTATTAACAAAAGGTTTATAATGGGTATCATCATAGTTTTAATGGTGTTGGATGCGGAATCGAAGCATCGTGATGAAGTAATGAACGACTATTGTTCGTCGATTCGCCCGACGTCGAGTCAGTTGAAGACTTCCGAAATATTCAAGGTGGTTTATCATTAAGCTAGCGTCTAGCTGCAGTTTTGTTTGTTATTTACCTTAAGATATATGCACGAAAAATTCTGAATAGATTAATGAAGGCTTTAAAGTCATAAGGGTAATTTCTTGTGTTTTAAAATTGCACGTAGAAAATCTTATCATTTCATATACGAAGTGGAAAAAATCGAGTAAGACACTACACTGTTTATTAAACTTATAAGACTAAAAAGAAGATCTCTAACCTTTTCTTCCTGGATGGAGTGGCCTCCGTTTTCTGACAGCGGCGTCGACGGTGCACTGTATCCCTTTGGTCCATCATCATGAGGGGTCATCTGTCTTTGTATTTCATTCTCCTGATCATGCTGTGCTCTCAGCTCTTGTAAACCACTTTTGAATTCAGAAAGTCTAAGCACGGACGGTTTTATCTCCGGCATATCATCCGGATGTTCATATCTTCTCAAATCTGCTAGGTTAGTTGCTAAATGTCTGTGATGGTCCATAGGAGGTACTCCTATAGATCTTAAGTGCTCTATACTTCTATGTATATGGGAATAATTGTCTACAGGTATTTCCGCCATTAAAGGCGAATTGTGATAATCTAAGCCACCTCCATCGGGCCTGTAGTCGATTGTCCTACCTTCCATCATCTTGGCTACAATAATTTTATTCTATCTAATGTGTATAAACTGTCTCGTGTTTGGCACTTATAAAAATACGTGTCTTGTTTCCTTTGATATTAATGTCATGGAATTTTTCCGAGATCCTCCGTTTTCATTGGGCTGCAAAAATAAAGTCCTTCTGTAACCTTTTTTTTAAATACTCCTAGAAGTCCATAATGCTGTTGCTCTAAAAAAATCTAATCGTATTCTGTAACAATGTTGTTTGTCTGTTTATTATAGATTTGACGTGTAAAAAAAGATGGCAGTTTTTTTATCTAGCAGGTGACGAGTTGGCGCGTAGGTTGTGTCAATGATCTAGCCTCTAGCCCACATGCCGCAACGAATAAGGCTTCGATAATCACATTGTATAGACGTGCCTACAACATGTGCGTTCGCTTAATGATGATTTTTATCTCTGACGAGTAATTTCTGTTTGTTTGACGTTGAAGCTGCTTTTACAAGACACCGTTCAGCCAAGATGCTTTGTTTTTAATAAATTATGTATTTAAGATAATTATGGTAATGATTGTTGGTGTTTAAACGTTAAAAAAATATATATTTTTGTGCAATTATTTTTTGAGAAGGTTAACGAACGGTTACATAAAGCAGTTTAGTTAAATTATATCTATTATTTTATTATGTCATCGTCTGTACTCGCAGACCAGCATACATGGCTGTCAAAGCTATAATTGCGGGTATAGAAAATAAAGCAACATCGGTTTGCGGTTTTGATCCGCAACTGTTGTTTGATAATGACCCCTGAGGCAGGGTAATAAAGGTGTTTTTAGTTGTTTTGTGGGTGGTAGGAGGCTGGGTACTTGATGATGTGTATAGAAGGCCTCATGGTTGATCGAGTTCAAGATTTGTATTACTAGTTTGGTTCGGGGAAATGGTTTAAGGCTTGTAATTAGTTTTATTTTTTATTTATTTTACGTTATTGAAGGCCCGAAGTGCTTTATCATTATTATTAACTAATAAAATTGTCAAAATACCTGGCTATAGAAAACTTGATCAAATATTTATTTTAAATATTAATATGACTTTTGCAACACATTTAAATTATGATTTAAAAAAATACTAAGAATAATTATTTTACCAAAATTATTTTAAATAAAAAGTATCCATGTGTGAGTTTAATACAAATGTCACAAAAAAATCAATATCATCATAACCCTATTAAGGATTGGAAGTTTAACAACTTTTTTTAAGACGTCAAACACATTTTTTTCGCCGTAAAACGACTTGTCAACTTCTGTTTTTACGTCACTTAGTTTTAATACTTTTAAATCATGCGTTTACTGGGCTTGGACAGCCATTGGTGATTTCGGAGTTAGTGAAGCGTAAGATACAAGGTTGTTTGACAAGAAATACTTATCTTGGATAAGACCGTTTCTAATAATTAATTTGTTGCGTAAAAAATATTGTGAAGCTTATTTATTCGATTGCGGAAATATGGGTGGTGGGTTTTTAGTTTTAGAGTTAGGAACGTACTGTATCACGTTATGGGGTTTTTAATAAGTAGGTTTAAAAAAAAAAAAGATTCCCTGCTCCAAAATATCTAAAAAAATCTCAAAATTATTTTTGTCATGTCGTACACGTTCTTCTGAGTGTGTTATACCAAAATATTAAGTTAATAATTAAAATTTACAACTAGGTACTTGCTAAGTCATTATTTCCGCATTTGATAGCTAGTTGCTTTGAGACGTGATTCATGTTATAAATTATATTTCGATGTAATAGTTTATAAGCTTTTACGTAATCTTTCCTTATTATTATTATTTTAAAAAAAATGAGCGGTGTTACTATCACTTAAATTGGTTTTTTTTTCTTTTTCGTGACACTTGTCAATTTCGATAATTATTAAAATATCGTGGTGACGCCATCGTTAAACTATATTAAAATCGCTTCACCTATGCATATTTGTATACCTACCTAATTATTATTTTAATATTTAAAAAAACTGACAACAACAACAATTTTTTTAGCAACAACATTATAGACTTCTTGTTTCTGTCAAAATTCACTGAAAAAAATATTGGAAGCCGGACAGCTGTTTTAAATAAGACTAAAAACTTCCTCTAACAAATTGACAATCTAAATGTTTCCAAACAAAGAAACGGCAACAAGCAACAGATCGCAAATCAAGTTAATTTGAAAATATCGTCACGGTACACTGTCCAAAAATATTTCCGTATTTATAGTTCGGGCATTATTCAAGGTCGCCTTTGACAGACGGCGAGCGCCCGACTCACAATTACAACATACAGCTCAAGCGGGAGGGATCTTACGTAAAATCTTCTCCCCTCTCGGGGGAGAACACTCCCCCGTCTCACAGTAAGGGGAGAAACAGCGATCCAACTTCCAAATAAATTAACAAATAATTTACCTGTCACTATCCAAAACTCTTCACAATCACCAACTATATCACCATAATAAATCACAGTTTGTTCCTATCTAATGTCACTAAAAATATATCACATAATAAAGGTAACACTAATGTCACAACACGTCCCAAAGGCAACAGTCCAAGGCTTTATCGCCAAAATTACTCAAAAAATCCACGTGCTCCTTGCAAATAAACATTTAAAAAATGCCGGGCGATTGAAAAAAACGCCGAGCCGTGCTCTTGACCCTGCGGTAGAATTATGAATGCCGGGCGTCGTTTCTAGGATCCAAATTACCAGATTTTTTTGTGCTCAATATTTTAGTGTGCTATATAAATTATTATAGCTATGGGTAATCCACACGTGAGCGGCTCCGTCTCGCTCGCACTTGGCAATTCGCGCGTGCACCGGCCTGCAGTAGCGCGAGTGTGAGGTTCCTTAAGACGACATGTGGTCGCACAAAAAGCCGGCCTCTCCAGACGCAATGTTGCTCAGATAAAGTACTACGAGCCACCACCGGCTACTCGCATCACAAAAATGCAATACAAAACGCCCGCTCGTCCGCCTTTAGACCGACGCGGCAAAAACGAGACTGAAATTCAGATCTATAGTAGAAAAAGTGAACTACACCGCGCGCGGGGTACACTAACACATAAAAATGAAAAAAATCACACGGACGCTAACATCGACACCGGAGCTTAAAAAATCGGAGTGGGGAGTAGTTGTTACTCGTCTGTCAACTCATTCCGTCTCGCTCTAGCGGCGTGAGGCCGCACGCACACAGCGAAGCGGTGGTTAAGCGAAAAAAATGTGTACACATTTTTTTATTATTCACGATTTTTATGTGTGTAAGTGGGCTCGGTGCGAGGGAGACGGCATGCGGCGGGCGCCATACAACCTCCATAGCGGGAGCGGGACAGCGCGCGTCGCCACGTGCTCGTCCCTTGGTATTAAATAATAATTAAAATGGCTACAAGACCGGCGATACGAGATACTGTTCGGTAGACGATTTTTTGGACAAGCTTTTGCCTTTTTTGCCGAGCTTTTTGCGGAATCGTTGAAAACGAGGTAAGACGCGTTAGACGCGTGGTTCATAGAGAAAAAACCGCGAGCCGATTGACACATAATAAACGAAATACGCGCAGAAAAAGTCGCGCCGGGGAAAAAAACCAAGGACGCCGAGCGCGAAAAAGAAGTTATTGATTAAAAACAGGGCTGTCATTGACCAGACGTAAATGAGGGTGGCTAATTGTATGCAGTGGATCCGGCAGGAATCGATTACTCAACGCCTTGAAGAAAGAATTTAAAATTGTAAACAGTGTTTGTGCTTACAGAGCGCCCAAAGACGGCCATAATGAATCAGGGGATGTTTTGTAACTTAATGAGAATCCGATGTAATCATTTAAAAAACGTTTTAAAATATTTTCGGTATAAAAAACCCATTTACCAAACAAACGTAACTTTTAAAAAATAGCTTAAAGTTGTCAAAATTGGTTTTAAAGTATCAAGATATCAGATTTTTTTTTGCACTTTTTTGGTCAATTATTTTATAACAATTTATTTTTATTAAATTATTACTTGCTTGATCGATTATTTTATTTTATTTCGAATTTCGAACTGTTTGTAAAGAGGGTCGTATAGAAAAAATAATCCGATGCATCTGGTCAATGGTCTTTGTCAATGACCATAGGGTAGATAGCACAATTCTATTCATTACAATGATAATGTATGCATGGCGTAATTAAAAATGCACGGTACAGCATTAGTAGCATAAAAATATAAGCAGATGTGTCGATGCAAACATTCAAAGGGAACTATTTATTTCGAGATATTTGTAAAATTCTATTAAACGGTTCCGTGTGTTGCTGGGCATAAAGAACAGCTCCATCTCATTTCTTCCCGCGGGTGTCGTAAAAAGCGACTAAGGGACTTACTGAAGAATGGGCAGCAGCGTTCTCTATGCATTTTATCACCATACTGCGATCGCCAAGCAGCCTGGCAAACCACACAAATTGGGGGAGACCTATATCCAGCAGTGGACGTTTTTCGGCTGAAATGATGGTGATTAAAGGAATAGATTTTAAACCGAATTTTGTGATTGAAAGCGATACTGCTGAAGTTGCCTGGTTTCGATTCCCGAATAGGGTTAAGTGATATTGGATCTGCCAGGGTCAGGGTCAAAGAGATACCGTGACCCTGGCACATGGGCAAGTGAAGGAACACGGGTGGGTTTTAGTCAGTAAAAGTCTGACTCCCGCTCCGCCCAAAAGCGGGAGAAGTCATTGGATGATTTCCCATCCACAAAAAAAAGTGCTTTTGGGTTTTTCCATCTGGAATTCCTCAGCCATGAGTCTATATAGGCATATGACCGGTCGATGCCATTAGCTCACCCCCTATTATATGGGACTTAAACATAACTGGCAAAATCTGGGTTTACAGGTACACCTGTCATCATTCATCATTTCAGCCGTAACACGTCCACTGCTGGACTTAGCCCTCCCCCAATTTGGGGGGCTTTGCCATAATCGCCACGCTTGGCAGGCGGGTTGGCGATCGCAGTATGATGGTAAAATGCATAGAGAACGCTGCTGCCCATTCTTTAGTATGTCCCTTAGTCGCCTTTTACGACACCCACGGGAAGAAATGGGGTGATGTTATTCTTTACGTCCGGCACCACACGGTACACCTATAGGTAGGTACATGACATTTTGGAAACTAGAGGCGTGATATGATGATGAAGTATGACAAAAAGTAAGAACATATCAAATTTTAAATTGAGTATTTAAATGCAATTTAAAAAAGTTTGAATTACAGTGTCAACTTCCTGTTTAACATAGCAAAATTATGAAAAACATCGAAAGGTATAAATCATTAAATCTTTAATGGAAAACGAATTAGATTTTTTACAAAATATGATTAATGTACACGGTAAAAACTGTTGCTCTACTTAACACTTACATGTTGCTTTTAAATATAAAATAAAATAAAAAACAGGGTTTTTTAAACGATAAGTATTAGATACTCACTAGCTTTTGCCAGCGGCTTCGCTCGCGTGGAACTCGGAATTTATTCCACGCGAATGTCCTACCGAGATAAAAAGTACCTTATATGTTTATCCAGGTTATAAACTATTTGAGTGCCAAATTTCATCCAAATCCGATCATGAATGAGTAACAAAAATCCAAACATAGAAACTCTTATATCTAGACATCTAGACAAATAAATAAAATTGGAGTGTCTGTTTGTAAAATTAAAATAACCGCTTTTTACTAAGTGTATATGGCTGTATACACGGTTCATATGCCAAAACAACATTTTTTATCATTTTTGTCTGTGTCTGTTTGTTCCGGCTAATCTCTGAAATGGCTGGACCGATTTTGACGGGAATGTCAATGGCAGATAGCTGATGTAACGAGGAGTAACCTTAGGCTACTTTTATTTTAGAAAAAAAAGAATCCTAAAAAAAAAAATGGAACGAAAACTTTTTTTTTTAAATAACACGCGTATGAAGTCGCGGGTAACAGCTAGTTTATAATAATATAAAGGTCGCGTTGTATCCCATCGCCCAACCACGCTATTACTTCGCTGCATTACACTTGGCTTTCTGTCCGACTTGTTATCATATTGCTCGGCTCCTAAGGGTCGTAGCGTGGTAATAAAAAACTTATAACCTTCTTTGAGAAATGGGCTACCAAAAGTAAAAAAAAAATTTCATAGTCGACTGGTAGTTCTAGAGATTACTACCTACAAACAAACTCACACACATTACTGCTTTCTATTATTGGTGTAGATTAAGTAGATAGTATAGGAAAAAAAACCAGACATAAATTAAAAATAAACCTTGCAATAAATATACTGCCAGTCCATTGCAAAAAATATAATGAAATGTTGATTTTGGGAGTAACAAATTATAATCTTCAAAATTCATAGAAGCAATCAAAACTCAGCAAGCAGTATAATCAGTTAGAAGATAATGGTATTTTGGATAAAGAATCTAACCAGCAAAGGAAGAATGATAATTTAGCTTATCGCAGTTCACTGCTGGTCATAAACCTCTCCCAGAATGCGCCACAACACCTAGCTGAGGAGCGCCCCACACTACGCTTGCCGATACGCAGTCTTCGCTTCAGAACTCGCCTGCAAACAAGACTTGCCCACTGCTACTTCAGCTTCCTCTGCAAGCTACGTCAATAGGTAGGGTCTCCTCCAGGCCAAGATAATCCAGGTTATTAACCAGAAACGGGCTACACAGAATTGAAAGAAATTAACGCTAAAATGCTAAAGTATTACTAAAAGAGACTAGAGATAAAGAAATTTAAGATGCTACTAATCTACTTACAGTAATTAAATACATTTACTATCTACTTAAAAGTTTAAATCTCGCCTTTAAAATAGATCGCGTTAAACAAAAAGTAAGCTGTAATAAAAATCATAAAATAATTTCAACTAATTTTCGGCTTCCCTTTTAATCTTTTCGTGACAATGAAGTGACGAGAAAGAGTAAAGTTTTATAAATTTATGACAACATCGCCTAATTACCTACAGAGTCGTAAAAGACTTTGTTTTTTAAAACTTTCGATTTTTTAAACTTTGTGAGCGTGACGTCATTTTTTGTGACGTTGGCGAAAAAAAAAAAACGCTTTGTTGCCAAGACAATTATATCGAGTAAAATTAAATTGTAAAAAAGCATAAACTAATAGGGTAATTAGATTCGTTAAAAAGTGAAACTTCTTTTAAAAGGATTCTACTTATCTATTAGGTAATTAATAGTGGTTTAGTTAGTAAAGAACATTAATAAAAAGATTGATTATGAATACTGTGTAGTTCAAAACAAATCAATCAATCTGTCTTACTTTTTTCCAACTATGTTAGGGTCAGCTTCGAGTCTTACTGGCTGCAGCTGAGTAACAGTATTTTACTTGGAGCGACTACTTATCTGGCCTCCACAACCCAGTTACTGGTCAATACCCTTGGTAAGATTAGTTGATAGACTATCAGGCTTCTGACTACCCGTAACGACTGTTAAAGATGTATTAATAACAGCTGGGACCAACCGCTTTCAGAGACACGGGGACGTCTCGATATATGTTATGAATGGTCACCCATATACGAACGAAACACGGAAAACGTCGCTCAACCTTCAGTCGACCTGCACCCTAATTGCGAAACGCACTATTTATCAGAATCTGAATGGGATTGAAGATTATTTCTAAGCCATTGCGTCATTTGTTCGAATAAATTGTCGGCTCAGCAACGTAAATAATGCAATGAATGTTGTTTAACTATGAATATGAAACCAGTTCCTACCGATAAAAAGTTACGCAATTACCCCTCTGGCTTTTATTATAATAGCCAAAAGCTCCTCTTTACTCCTATACAACTACAACTAAAATTATCGACGATGTAAGCAATATTTCACATCACTGTTACAATGAATTATTTTTTTTGCTACAAAAAGCAAAAGCTGGCCGTTTTGTTTTACAATATTTTTTCCCTCCATTTTACGAGACCGCGCGTTCCATAACACTTTTGTTTTCAATTCCATTTGACTTTTTAAACAATTTCTATTTCGTTCTGTCCTTGATTTTTTTTACACACGGTGCCTTATTCATTTATGCATTACATTTTTTCTCTAGGCAAGGGATTGGAATAGTGAATAGATTTTTTATTTTGGTTCTAAAATCACCTGTTTTGGGGTAGGAAGGAAGTTGATCGAATCTTTTCGATTTTTTCTTTTATTCCGATTCAAATGATTTCAGGTGAGTTTGACAAGTGGTTTTTTGTGCCAGTATTGTAGTGTAAATTGTTGAGAGGTGGTGTCAGTTTGAATTCAAAATATGAATTCAAAATTTGAATAAAAAATTGTGAGAATGTTTTACGTCATATTTTTTTTGTCTACAATTTCTGTCTGCAAGATGTGGGTTAATTTGACGAACAGTCTACACCGTGTCTAGTCTGTCTAGTCTATTGGGATTTGAAAATTCAACATTTTTGACGTTGTCTTCAACATTTTTGATACGCAAGTAACTCGACATTTTAATTGTGAGGATAAATACTTTATCAGTTATACAAAAGTCTGGTAGAAAGACATTGATACTCATACCCACCGCATTTATAGGAAAGATTTTTATAAGTAAATATTTTATGCCAAAAATTGCAAAATATCCCATACTTTACTAATCTTATTAGATCGAATTCTTTGAATTAGTAAATTTTATTGACATTTCATCCGATAAGAACCCTTAAGTAATTTCAAAAGGGTTTTAATAAGTTCAAAACTAGATTTATATTTATTTTGATCGCTAATCTAGTCAAGCCATAACAATAATTGATAAATCGGTCGTAGTACGAATTAGAGCTCAAGAAGTTAAAACATTTTTGGCTGATTCCAATCAAGTTATTTTTAAGCTTTTGTAAATAACTCGTTCAATCAATATCCTTTCCTTAACTATGTAACCGTTGGCTTCCAGTACACAATCCAGTTACTGGGTATACCCCTTGATTAATCTGGTAGTCAGACTTTTTGGCTTTTGATCCGTGATAATTGTCGACGATATACAAATGACAGCACACAGGGCCAACGGCACAACGTACTTTCCGACGCTCGGAGGGCTTTCTATATGCAATAACTAGTTTCTGCCCGCGACTTCATCCGCGTCATATTTTTGCTCCCCTGACCCTTCCCGTCGCATCGAATTGCCTGCCAGTTTTCGACTATTTTTCGTTGCAGCTCCGCTGCTTTTCTTTGTAGCGTGATGTTATATAGCTTATAGCCTTTCTTAATAAATAGGCTACCCAACACAAAAAGAATTATTCAATTCGGAACCAGCGCTGGGGCTCTGTCTCGCATAGAGTCGCAGCATTATGCTGAGCGATGGCCGTTTTGCGTGGATTTGACGCATATTTTCCACAGCTGTTTTTTTTTTTTAGACTGGCCTGTTAGTCTAGTGGTTAGTGACCCTGACTGCTAAGACTGAGGTCGTGGGTTCGATCCCCACCCAGGACAAATGTTTGTGTGATGAGCACAATCATTTGTTCTGTGTCTGGGTGTAATTTATCTATAATATGTATATATTTAGAAATATATAAGTATGTTTATCAGTTGTCTGGTTACCATAGTACAGGCTCTGCCTAGTTTGGGATCAGATAACGTTGTGTTGGTTGTCCTAAGATATTATTATTATTATTAGCTATTTTTTTTATATTTATGTTGTGTATAGTTTGTCTTTGCGTCATATTTACCGCAAATTAACATAATTTCTTTCTTTCTTTCTAGTAGTTCCTGAGATTAGCGCGTTCAACCAAACAAAAAAACATACTCTTCAACTTTATAATATTAGTATAGATAGATGGGTGGGTGGGTGATGGTCACCCCTCCACAAACCGAACACAGAAATATTATTCTGTTGTAGGTAGTACTTATAGCTGCTTCATTGTCAATGGTGAAACCATGGTTGTCTATGTTGTACCATAGAGAAAAGGCGTAGTATCTATTATGACGGTTGCTGCGTGGCCTTGGATTGCCCACTAAAACTACTGTATCATTTTCTATTGGCAAGAGGCTGCTAAAGGATTTCAATATAGGGATGGATAACAAAATCTTTGTGTCCCTATATTGAAAAGATAATAAAATACGACGATCTTCTTCTTTTTTTTTTGTTAAATAGATAGGAACTTATATTTTGTGTGTATTAAGGGCTAGAATTTCCAGCCTTTATTATTTCGTTTATAATTATATATCTGTATTAATTGTCTTAATAGTCATGACTTGGCACGTTAATATTTTAGAAGTCAAAGACAAAGTCAAAAACGTTTATAGCGAATTAAGTGTACCCATGTGTACCTGTGTGTGTATGTTCTGTGCAAGTACATTTTTATATCTAATTGATTTTCATGCAACATTCGTTTTAGTTCTCTGCCATGGTTACAGACAAATTTCAGTTATTATTGATCTAAATGAAACAGTTCGGGTTATTAATCTATTCGCATGAATTGCCTAATACGTATTTGTGGAATTGTCGATTCGCCCACAGATTAATTAATTCTTATATATTCAACGTAAAATTTATCTTGCATCTTACGCTGAACCTAAAATATTTGAAACTAAATCCTGCCCACAGCTTCACCAGCGTGGTAAGTCGATAAAACTTAAGGCGCGGACTGACTACGATTTTAAATGCTACAACTACATGCTACAGCTCCAACAAATAAGGTTGAAAATTGAATAAATATTTGGATTGACGATGTGACTAAGCTGCGAATTGGCATTTATTTTACGGTTTTATTTAGATTATTCGGACTACACACATTAAATTAAATAATTGTCTGGTTAAAGTTTTAAAGTAATGTTTATTCTATTGAACTCTTTAAAAAAAAAATGTTGTTATCGCTGAAAATACAGAGATGTTCGACGTCAAAGTTTTTTTTGTGAAACAATTTTTATTGGGAATATCAAACAATTTTTCACTATTCTATTCGGTTAGAATTTTTCTTTAAACCCTTCTCTGTCCACTGTATTTTTTGTGTCGTATATTTTCATTGCGTTACGTCATACTCGATTGTCAAAGACACCAGTGTTTTGTGAATATTGAGGTAACACCGCGCTTTAACCTAAGTTATTCCCCAAGAATCAAAGTATCCTCAAACCAAATTTCATCAACATCATGGCAGCCGTTTCGGAGATTAGCCGGAACAAACAGACAGACATCAGACAAAATATATTTTTTTTTCTTTTAGTGAAAAGCTTTTATTTTGACTTTACAAATAAACGCTTCAATTTAATTTATATGTGTGGAATACAAATTGTATGGACATTCTTAAAATCCCTAGCTATACCGTGAACCAACTCGTGATCCAACAAACCTATAACAATAAAAGAACTAACTACAAACTTGTATGCAGCTAATTTCCTACACGTACCTACCATCACGGAACCTGTATTTTTGGGGGACCGCCATTTTGATCTACTCAATCTATAGCTCATCACTATAACGATCACATTACTCATTTTAAAACAATTGAAAAGTATTCTCTAAAAACCATTACTGGTGCTAACCCTAAAACAGAAGCCATTGATGAAACAAATGTGGCAATGGATGGCGATGAAGTAAGAGGTATCGAGGAAGTACGAGACGAAACAGTTCTCGTGGTAGGAGGGATGGTTCGTGCAAGTGCCCTGTCATTCATCACGCGAATGTTGGAACCGGATCCTAAAGACGAGTTCTGAGACTAAGATCGATTTTTTTTAATGTATCTTCATTACTCCGTAGGAATGAAGTCAGTACTATTAATAAAAAATGTTTTGAAAATTTTAATGTAATTTGTAATGACTAGTAATGAGCTAATGAGGCATGTGTGCGGAGAAAAAAATGAGAAGAAATAACATTTGGATACTTGAAGAGATCCTGGTGATGGAAACCAAGATGATCATTATGAAGTTAAATAAGAAATTAATGAAAATACTTTTTGATTTACTGCAACTTTTTAGACACTTAACTACATATAAGTATATGTATGTTATATCATTCTGCGATTTGGTCTGGATAATATATACTATTAATATTTTTACGATTATTATTGACAACGCTTTGTTGACCGTTCAGTTGATATATAAGCGAACTTATATTATTTAAATCTGTGTCCCAAAGCTTAGTGGCATTTCTATTCCATATTAAATAGCAAATAAATATTATAAAGAATAAACATAAGTACAAAGAAGCCGCCAAGGATATCCCATACAAAGAAACATTTTAGAACAATAAAATCTATAACAACTACTGGACGAAATAAAGTAATAAAAAGTAATAACCCGAAAAAGGAAGCCGATTTTTTAGCTTCACAAACGACGTTTTCGGAGCAATTTCAAAAGACGAAAAAATTAACTTTCACTTTCCAATAATAATACTTTTTAAAGACAATGAAAAAAGTTTCTGGCTACTGAAAAAGTTGGTAAAAAAGTTAAGCGAAAGGGTGGCACTAGGAGCCGATATTACAAAACAAACAATGCAGAGTCGGGTTAAAAAACAAAGTCTTCAATATGCACCTGGTTTTCATTTTTTATATCGATTCTAATGTTTATTATAATCAAATAAGTTCCTCTTCCGACAGGAAGATGGGCGCCGTGGTTTTTTTTCATATTTTTCAAAAAAATCTTATATTCTATTCTCAACCTTATACTTCTGAAATAGGGTGTTTTATAGCCATATCGTCTATTTTTTTTCAAGATTGAGGTTTTATTGTGGCAATGTGTTCGAATAGACCTTTTTTCTAGTGTTTATTCAAAATAGATTGTTTAATGCAGATGTCGTTAAAACTTAAGAATATTGAGATAAAAGATTTTTTTTTTCTTTTATTAGCATAGGACTATGATTAGATTTCTATGCATAATTTTGAATGCATAGAAATATGGTGGGTTAGTGTGTAATTATACCATAGCGTATTTATTTTACAAGAAAATTTGATCCTTGTTGGAGGTACTGTTGTGTACTTTCTAGTTATCAAGCCACTTTTCAAGTAAATAATATTTTACCGAAGATGTGTAAAGATAAGCAATTTTTATACTAACATATAGTCTCAGACCAATAAAACAGATATAGTTTAGTAATTCACATCCATTTGCTGAACATAAGGTTTCCTCAAGTATCATAGACGATCATCTGCATAACAATCTATGAAATCTGCGTTATAAAGGCGATACAAATATTGTTTAATGAAAAACCACCGTATAATGTGCAAAGTAAACTAATATTTTGAGTGAAATAAACTTTTTAAAACAAAAATGTTGAACCTGGACTCACGGGCGCAGGTAATTTTGGACCAAAATATTCAACAACACCATCTTTCAATGAAATTATTGCTTACGTGGCATCTAAATCTAACTGTTTAGTACCCTTATCTAGGATCTCAGCAAATGGTCATATTCTATTAACTGCATCTTTAAAATATTCGAAATCTTGGCATAAATCTAAAACTGCATCCGTAGTCCATCCATCGCACCGCTTGACGCCAACACCATCTTTTGTATCTTAAATACGACCCTTATTTTTTTCTTTCATCCCTCAGAATGTTCAAATTTCTTTACCTGCAGCCATCCCTTTTTATAAATCTTTCCATATCTTTACTATCTCCGTTCTTCCAAGTTGAACTTTATCTACAACTGTTACAGCTTCTTTTGCTTTGGTTGAATAGGGAGTTATGGCTTTTGAATTTGGATCGTCATCTGCAACATCTTGAATAGCATCCCCTAAGACTTAATGACTTACTGCATGATAATTAGATATGCGATTCTGTTTTTTATCACGCTTACCTAAGGTTGGGTTTGGTGTGCAGTTTTTTAAATTTTAATCATTAGTTTGGTGGAATTTTGCTTTGGCATAGAAAATGTGCGTTTCCTTTATTTCGGAATTTATTGTATTACTGCGCCCTGTGGCGACTGCCATAGTTTTAAGGATTTTAAAACTTTACAAAAGGGAAGGATGGACAACAGATGTCTTTGAGATTAAAATTTATGCACATTCACTCTTGTGTAAATAAGTTATCTGCTTTTGAGTGGACTTTGCTAAGTGTAACCGTCTGTGGTATTCGTTTTTAAGAGGCTACTGCTAACTTTTCTTCATCTTTGTCTTCTCTTAAAACATCCTTAACATCTCATAATTTTGTTCACATACCAAGAAAAATGGCTCTAATGCGTAGAATTAAATAAATCTAACGCCACTTAATCTGGCATTGAGTATTCCCGACACATTTTTGGAAGCTCCTGCAATTCTGTCCAGTATAACAAAAAGCGTGATATACAAGTATTTTTTGGGACAATAATGCTCAATCAAAAGTAATAAAAGCTGCAGAAAGGCGCATATAAAAAGAAAAAACTGCATTACGCATCGTGGGACCATTTTTTTCTAAAAAAAGCTTCGTTTTTGACACAAAAGAAGACTTCTTTGTCAAAACTCAGGTGGTTCGCATTGAATAGATGAATTTTTGTGTTAAATCGTTTGATATTTATGGAGGGACTGAATTTGAACATAAATTATTGTAAAGTAGTCACAATTATGTTTTTGATTCGTATTATGATAGACGTTTTATTGTATTTGATAAATAAACAATAGTATGAAAGGAGGATGCAGTTTACTTAGAAAATAAAATCAAAAATCAAAATCAAAATCAAAAGTCATTTATTCAAACTAGGCTGAGAGTCAGCACTTTTTGAACGTCAAAGTCACATAAGACAGTCCCCCCAAAACGCCCGCCCTTCGACACTTCCTAGTGCTTTGGCTGGGAAGAAGAAGTGGCGGAACAAACTCCCCAGCAGCACTGCTGTCTGTTAAGTTAGAAGAACTTGATTCTATACAATATTGTATAAGTTATTAATATAATAAAACAAAACATACATTATTCGCCATATGTCAGCTAGCACACGCCATTATACCAACAAAACATTGAAAACTAAACTCAAGCTGAAATGAATAATGAAACAAAAATCGTAAACAGAACTTAAAATCTTACTAAAGCCTCCAGGCATAAAGGGCGTGCCCGCTTACATATACAACGATGCCAATGATACATAGACACAAAAAATGAAATTAAAAGAAAATAAAAATAAATTAACAAAAGCAGTTAAATAAAAAAAACAATTATATGAACTACCCATATAAACTGTCAGTGTGTGAGTTACAGTAATTACAGAATGTAAAACAGTGTCATAGAAGAAAAAATAAATATTATCTACACAATTAAGTTAGCAACTAGTTTGATAAACTCTAAGACTGTCCTATGGAGCGAGACCAGCATGTTTCCAAGCGTTCTTATCTTGAATGTAGTCCTCTAATTTGTAATAAGCTCGTTTACAAAGTGTAATTTTAATATGACTTTTAAACCTCCTTTCATTTAATTGCAATATATCAGAAGGTATTTTGTTGTAACATTTAACACAGTACCCCATAAAAGATGTATGTACTTTTGCTAATCTGAAAAATGGTTGATCTATCTTGTCTTTATTTCTAGTATTAAAATTATGTCTATCGCTTATTTTATTAAAAAGATGTAGATTTTTTCTTACATACATAATATTTTCGTAAATGAATTGGCAAGGTACCGTCATAATATTAATCCTTTTAAATAGTTCCCTGAGGGATTCGCCGCGACATAGATTATAAATGGCTCTGACAGCTCGCTTTTGCAAAATAAAAATGGATTCAATGTCAGCAGCCCTACCCCACAGTAAAATGCCATACGACATAATGCTGTGGAAGTAGCTAAAATAGACCAACCGCGCGGTTTCTACATCTGTTAACTGTCTTATCTTTCTAACAGCATAAGCGGCCGAGCTTAACCGCCCCGCAAGAGATGTTATATGAGGTCCCCATTGTAATTTCTCGTCTAGCGTGATTCCTAGGAAAACCGTTTGATCAATAAATTCCAGTTTTTCCCCATTCAATAAGATGTCACATTCGCTACCTCTGACATTAGGCAATTGAAATCTAATGCACTTGGTTTTTTTTTTATTAAGTACCAAGTTATTTACCGTAAACCAGTCTTGGACCTGAAGAATGCAGTTATTGACGTCGTCAAGATTTTGAGACCGTCTGTCGATTTTAAATATCAATGATGTGTCATCTGCAAATAACACCATCTTCGGTTGGTTTGGAAGTAGATGGGGTAGATCATTAATGTATACTAAAAAGAGGAATGGACCCAATATCGAGCCTTGAGGAACGCCCATTGCCATTTCAGACCCCAATGAGTTTACGCCGTTTACTTGGACTTTGACTGTTCTATCCTTCAGGTATGATCTTATTAAGTCAAGAGCTGTATTTCTAATTCCATAGTGCTCTAGTTTCAGCAAAAGTGTCTCATGGTTTACGCAATCGAACGCCTTGGAAAGGTCACAAAAGATTCCAATGGCATCTTGTGCTTCTTCCCAGGCGTTAAAAATGTTCTTTATTAGGGTAACACCAGCGTCGGTGGTACAACGCCCTTTGGTGAAACCGAACTGGTGTTCATGAAAGATGGAGTTTTTATTAAAGTGACGTAACATTTGATTGAGCATTAACTTTTCAAACACCTTACTGAGAACTGGCAGAACTGACACGGGCCTATAATTGTTTGGTTCTTTACTATCACCGGATTTAAACAAAGGAACTACTTTGCTGTGTTTCATCAGATCCGGAAAGACTCCTTGGTCTACACTGGTGTTAAATATGAAAGCTAAATAGGGTGCAATGGTTTCAATAATAGAACTACAAAATTTGACAGACATTCCCCAAAGATCTTCTGTTGATTTAATTTTAAGATCTTTAAAAGCTTTTATAATAGCCTGGGGGTTAGTATGCTGAAACCTAAACTCTAAAGGGCATGCCCCTACATTCTTTTTGAGTAAGGCAGCGGAAAGAAGATATAAGAAGAAAATATAAGCAAGATTGGCGGAGGACAGGGTGTTGTGGCGCAGCTTGGACAGGACTATGTCCAGCAGTGGAGTGCGATAGGCTGAGATGATGAAACAAGATTGTGAATGATCACCAGCACCCTTCAGGAATTTAAAGAAACAGTTGATAATTTTTTATAGTCACATGAAAATGATAATTCCGGTTAAAAAACATTACCCTACAGAACTCCTCTGCAGGACAAATTCTATTCCAATAGCATTCATTTAAACTCGATCCTAGCCACTCTCTGTCATCTGGCTACTAGCCACCTTGCTTAGATATTCGTACCAACTAACCATGGGGTCCGAGTACCCACATAATATACCGAGACATTGCCAAGCGGCTGGTCGACTCTTCACGTGACCAGAGGGCTGGACTATTTTTTGGGCAAAGAATCAGCATTGCCATACAACGTGGCAATGCTGCCAGCCTTTTGGGCACGTTTCCTGTTGACAACGATACAGAAGAATTTTTTGATGCTTTGTAATTATTTATTTTTATATACACACTAGCTTTTGCCAGCGGCTTCGCCCGCGTGGAGGTCAGAAAATATCCCGCGGGAACGCACTACCGGGATAAAAAGTAGCCTATGTCCTTTCTCAGGCTCTAAACTATCTGTGTACCAAATTTCATTTAAATCGATTCAGTAGTTTTAGCAGGAAAGCGAGACCGACAGACAGACAGATAGACAGAGTTACTTTTGCATTTATAATATTAGTGTGGATTATATATACTAGCCTGTATATTGGATAACAGTTGTAGACAATATAATTTACTGAACATATACCTAGTCCTTTTTGCGAAAGAAGCTCCTGTTGACAAGTTTAAAAATGGAATTGCCCATGTCGTAAGGACTTAATAAGCTCCGTTCTCTTGAGGAGCTTTTTTGATTCCCCCAAAATGTCTACAGCAAAATGAATACAATGTTGATAAGCTTTCTAAAGAGGTCAGTCGTCGAATCCGACTCGGCTGGGCAGCTTTAGGAAAGCTACGCAATATCTTCTCGTCCCACATACCGCAGTGTCTCAAGACGAAACTCTTTGACCAGTGTGTTGCCAGTGATGATCTCTCTGAAACGTGGTCGCTCATAATGCCGTATAGGTAAGACGGGTTAAAGTCACCCAAAAGATAATGGACAGCGCTATGTTTGGAGTTTCCCTGCATGATCAAATCAGGAGTGAAGAGATCCGCAAGAGGACCGAGGCAAACGATATAGATCGTAAAATTGGCAAACTTAAGTGGCAGTGTGCAAGGCATATTGCTGGCAGATGAGATGGCCGATGGAGCTGGAGTAGCGACCGTGTACTGGAAGATGTACAGTTGGAAGGCCTCCCACGAGGTGAACCAATTACTTTGTGAAGGCACGCAGAATACAGAACCGGCCGTAGTGGCGGAGTTACGGGCATGCGTATGCCCAGCAGTGGACGTCTTTTGGCTGAAATGATGATGATGATGATATTTCTAATTATTTGGCCAAACACCACAGCTCTACCAATTCCAAGTTAATATTCTTTATATTTAATTTGGTTATGTTTTCATTGGATGAACCAAGAAGCCACAATACATTAGTTAACTTGTAACAAATTATAAGTTACTTGGCCAAATCTCGCTAACCTTGAGGTGTCTTTGCTCATTGAATCAAACGTACATTTTTTGTTGTTCCATACGCTTGAACATAATGATTTTCATGTTCATTACATACATTTATATATACTAAATTATTTAGTTAACATTCAAGACACAAATGGCGAAGGTAATTAGGGAATATTCAAGAGTGCAGTAGTGAATACAGTAAATGAATAAATTGAATTAGAAATAGATAAACGTCATTGAAAATTGTCATATAGTGCACTAATCAATAGTCAAATGAAATGAGTTTGAATAACAAATGCTCTTCATTCGAAGAAGTGGACGTTTTTGTCTGGACTTCGACCTTGGAGCTTGGACTTTGGAGAATCTGTCTAGTGAGGTGAGTCTAACGTATAGAAAGAGGTCAGTCGTCGAATCCAACTCGGCTAGGGGAGCTCCAGGCGAGTCGGATCGACGACTGACATCTTGCTTTAAATTTATGTTCAAAGAATTTGTCAGCTCAACATCGTAAATATCGCAATGAATCCTATTGAACTGACAAAATGAAAGGCATTGCTACCGTTACTGTGTTACGCAATTATTCGCCTAATGCCAGTTGGGGCTGAAAGGTAATAGAGCGGCGACGACAAAGAGGTAGCGTTAGAAGGCCTCCCACAAAATGGACCGAAGACCTGGTGAAGGCCGTAGGAATCCGTTGGATGCGAGAAGCACAAAACCTGTCGAAGTGGCGGAGCTTGGGAGAGTCGTCTTTTAAGGTGAATGCCTAGATAGCCCTCGCCATACATTTTTCAGGTGTGGAAATCTCGGTAAATAAACAGTTTCTGCAGAATAAAAGCAAGTATAATGAGACTTTATAATGTATTTTATATATATATATAATTACTAATTTGATAATGATGTCTAAAAACGAAGTGGCTAGGAGAAAAGAAAACTCATTCATTTTTGAACTTCTTAGAGGACACTACATAATAAGTAGTACACGATTACGAAGTAGTACACTACTTCCGAATACAAAAATTCCTCCAGTGACAGAAAGGTGTAGTTTTTTTTTGTATTCGGTTGTTGTCTTTCCAGAGATGACCTCTTGCAAACTAACAAATAATGTTACCTCTTTACAACATGGTTCAAAAGTACAAACTCAGGGTTTGCCAACATACAACGTAGCGCAGTATTCTAAGCGTCAAATTGGTAGACTATATTAGCAACACTACACTGCAAAACACAGATTACTGATATTCCGGTAAGCTGAAATAGGATTGGGCAGGCCACGTCTACCGTATATCCAAAGAGCTGTGGACAAAATAACCTCCACGTGGAGCCCAGACACAGCCAGAACGCATCGCGGTAGACTTCGTAGAAGATGGCGGGACGAGCTAGAGAAAAAACACGACCAGTGGTCCGCTTTAGACTTGGATCGAAAGAGCTGGAAGTCATGAGGATAAGGTTTTGCCCAGCAGTGGGATGATGCGTGTTAACAATATTCATCATCATCATTTCAGCCGTAAGACGTCCACAGCTGGACATAGGCCTCCCCAATTGGGTTTTTGCCATAATCGCCACGGCAGGCGGGTTGGCGATCGCAGTTTGGTGATAAAATGCTGAACTCTGCTGCCCGTTCTTTAGTAAGTCCCATAGTCGCCTATTACGACATCTATAGACAAAATTGGGCTTACAATAACAGTACAATATGGGTTTAGAGAATTCATTCATTAGATTTACAGACTAGCGTCTCGTGATGATTTTACTTAATCTTAAGTAGGAAAATAAAAACAGCTATTAAAATAGTCCTTGTCGGTCTAATGGACCGCTGGCGTTGGCCGTGAATTCGATTCTCGGGTCGTGCAAGTCAAGGATGTTAGTTCGTATTTGGTGAAGTATTGTTATTTATCTGAGACGTAAATTTTTCTTCAGGTTTATTATAATTGTGATTGTTAGACTGGTGGAGGCGAAGATTTACATTTTTATAATTATGAATTAAACTACCGACTTAATAGTTGTAGGGCATGCGTTTCATCCCAGACAGAAGTTTTACTTTGTGTAAATTATTTCATGACCACTGCTCTCAAAACGGTGAAAACATCGTGAGGAAACCGGCATATCCTGGAACAAAAAATCCGATAAAATGTGACATCTACTAACCCGCCACTACGGCCCCAGCGCCCGTGTTGTGGGTTATTCCTAACGTGACCAGACGTCCCGTTTTGAACGGGACTGTCCCTTTTTTTAGTTACGAGTCCCAGTGTCCCCGTAAAGAACTCTGGGACGCGAAATTGTCCCGTTTTCTGAAAATGCAGTTGTAAATTTCAGTTCTAAAGGCGATGTTGATAATTAAGGTGAATATAAAAAAAACGTCCCAAGTGTTAGGTTATGCGGAGGTTCAGTCTTACTTATAATCATCACCAGCTATATTAAAGCAAATTTGTTCCTCCCATACATATAAATAGGTATAATAACTAAACATTTCGGGTACCTTTAATATATATTTTTTAATTTGTAACTTTCAAGCTAACGGACTATTTCTGAATAAATAACTTAAAAAAAGTGGTTTTTTTTTTCATTGACTACCTGTTAATTGACCTAAATAAAACAAAGTCCCGTTTTGAGCCAAAAAATAAATGGTCACGTTAGTTATTCCGTCTCTTCCGCATACAATCTGTCCAGGCCATAAGGTCGCCGGTCCACCTAGCTGGGAAGCATCCCACAATACGCTTACCATAGCCTGGTCTTCACCCATCACATGGGTCAAGACGAGAAGAAGAAGAAAAAGATAAGTTGCACCGACACCAAATCCAATATTCAATCCAATTTTGTTAAACAGTTTTTTTTTATTATTGAATACGGGGCTTTTGGCTGCGTTGTTTATGTGCATTTTATGTACCTTTTTTTAATTTTATCTTGTAACTAGTTTCTGTTCGCAACTTCGTCCGCGTCAAATTTTTGCCCCCCTGACCTTTCCCGTCGCATCGAATTGCCTACCAGTTTTCGTTCATTTTTCGTTGCTGCTCCGCTCCTTTTGATCGTAGCGTGATGTTATAGCCTTCCTCAATAAATAGGCTACCCAACACAAAAATCATTTGTCAATTCGGACCAGTATGTAGTTCCTGAGATTACCGTATTCAATCAAACAAACAAATAAACTATTCAGCTTTATAATAGTATAGAAGTGCGTTTTGTTTGTGAATAATAAACAATTTTTTTTTCTTTCTTTCTTTTTCTAAATAAATTGGAATAATGGCAAGATAATGATGATGCTGTGTAAATTTTCTAAAGAATAATAAACTGAATTAACTTGAATCAAACAAAACCTGTGGAAGTACTTACATATTACAATCAATAACTTATAATAAGCAGTTACCAAACATGGTTGAAAGCGAAGTTCTCTCAATGGATGATTAGGACAAATATGGCGCCGGTAATAGGAAGTAAAAAATACAAAAGGTCAATCATGTAATACGTAGTTCGTTAAATTGTTTAACAGTAAGCTAAACATTTCCTAAGCGTTGGAATTGATGATAGGGTGAGGAATTTGTCCATAGAAAAAAACATGAATTTGTTGAATTGATGACAAATCCGATGAACATACATAAAACAAACATGGGATCATCTCCTTTTTTACGAAGGTTCAAATTGGTGATACATCTGGACCAGTCGTCACTGATTCGCCAAATGGGACACCTCACAGCTTCAATGACGATTGTAAGTCCTGTCCAGGGTCACGTCTGTCTACTTGTAGAGTATTCAAAAACTTAAGGCATTTATTTCAACGTAGGACTACGCACACGACTTCGCCCGCGTGAAATATATACCTCATGTTACTCCGGAATATTGTAGCTTTCCATAGGTTAAAGAATTTTTTAAATCATTTGAGTAATTTTTGCTTTCATCCATTACAAACAATCAAACCTTAACCCCCCAAATGTCCAACAGTGGACGTCTTTCAGCTGAAACAACAATGTTGATCCGACCCTGCTTCGTACAGCTTAAAAATGGGAAATTTATTTACTATGTGTAAGTGTAATATACATAGGCATGTTCCCTTTTAGGAAGTAATTTTTCTAAATGACAGTGAAAACTGTTTCAAAATTCGTTGCAATGTTTAAAGATGTAAGCGGAGAAACTGCTCTCAAAACGGTAAAGAAAAAAATCATGAGGAACCGACAATTCAAAGACATGTGTGTTATAGGAATAGACAGACGAAAACAGCGACGTTACACTATTTATTTAATACTTTAAGCACACAAATGTACAGATTCGGATTTCTTTTCAAAGGCCACCATCAGTGGTTACTTTAAAAACCCTAAGAATTACCTATCACATTGGTAATTGGCAGGTCGAAAGTAAACCCACAATTCGGTTCTGAAACCTGCCTCCCAGCTACGGCACATTTTCAATAACTCTTTATAAATATTTCTATTTCTAAATGAAATAGACATTTTCCGCGCATTGAAAGACGGCCATGACACCTGCCTGAACCGACAGCTAATATGTAGGTAATATTAGTTAACATATTGTCATTTGTACATCCTTGACTGCTCTTGGCATGTTGCCAGGGTTTGATGTGGTAACACTGGCTAGTTTTCAGTTTGGAACAGCTGATTTATGTAAGGTCCTACCAGGGTAATTTCGCATTGGTTCCGTGTAGACCCGGACGTATAGAATAGCACCATCACATTTTTTTCGTGGGTGATGTAGAAGGCGACTAAGAGACTTACTAGAGAATGGCTTATGTTTAACTTACCACCAGATATAGTAACATATAACAGACAAAATTAGTAAATGATCACCAAAATTAAAACCCGCATTTTAATATAAAATTATAACCAAAGTTTTAACATCTCGCTATCCTATTTAAGCAAAATGACTCCAAATAAATCATGGTTAATCCAAAAGTAGTAAAGGATCATCAAAATTAAACCAGCATTTCAATGTAAAATTATAACAAAAGTTTTTACATCTTGCTATCCTATTTAAGCAAACTCACTCCAAAAAAATCATTGTAAACCCAAAAATAGTTAATGAACACCAATGAGCTCGACAAATGGATGTGCGAATAACACTTGAGCGACAAAACTGTACTGCGACTCACCATAGTTCGAATGCACGCTTGTGCGGCACACTGACGCACGCCGGCCGCTGCCGCGGCACCGCTCGCTTCGCTCGCTCGGCTCGTGCGTAGGAGGTCACAGTTTTAACCTAACCTAACCTAGTGTACTATATGATCTCGAGTGTGTCGCACAAGCGTGCTTTCGCACATTCATTTGTCGAGCTCACGTAGTACACCCAATTATTAAGATTTGGTGATCATTTACTACATTTGGTGTTGGAATAAAATTTGAAGTGCAGTCGTGACTAAAATAGCTAGTACTATTGTAATTTTAGACTTTATTTTTCTGGTGTTAAGTATATATTTTTGGTAAAATAACTAAGGGTATCAAAGTATTTTATGGTGGTCATTATATTTAATCCCCTAGAGAATGGGCAGCAGCGTTCTCCACGTATTTTACCACCATACTGCTATAGCCAATCCGCCAGCCAAGCGTGACGGTTACGGGAAACCTCCCCAAATTTGGGAAGGCCTATGTACAGCCGTGGACGGCTTTCGCATGAAATGATGATGATGATGATGATGACCAGGGAAACAGGCGTTTCTGTGGTAAGTTATATGTCTTCGAGTTCGGGGCTTTGTGATACCGTAAAAGGCGACTGAGGTAAAGAGGACATGCAACAGAATTAAATGTTTTGCGGTTATGCAATAAATCTGATTGTCAATAATGGTGTGGGAGGATATAATTGGAAAACCCATAAATTGGATGTGCGTTGTATTGCAGGTTGTGGGTCGTAGGTTCGAACCCAAGCATGCGTATTACTTTGTCTAAATTATTTTTTTACCACTGCTCTCAAAACGGTGACGGAAAACATCCTGAGAAACGGGCATGTCTAAGAAACAACAAATCGGAAGACGTGTGGCATCTACTAACCCGCATTGGGCCAGCGTAGTGGATTACGGCCCGTTTCATGTCACCGAGAGGAGCATTGTGTCCCAGCAGTTGGAACATTATAGGATGATGGCCTTTTTCCAATTATGCTAGAGTCGGCTTCCATTCTAACCTCATGCAGCTGAGTAACAGTATTTTACATGGAGCGACTGCCTATCTGACCTCTACAAAACAGTTACTGGTTAACACGATACCCCCTTTTTTATGGGAAATCATCAAATGACAGGGCGTGTCAGACTTTTACTGACTGAAACCCACCCTTCAGTTACCCATAGGCCAGGGCCACGGTATCTCGATTGAACAATCTCGCGACCCTGGCAGGTCTCGCGACCCTGGCAGGTAACACGATTCCCCTTAGTAAGACTTTCCGTCTTCTAATGACTGTCAAAGATCCACTTTAGACATCTGGGACCAATAGTTTAACGTTCTTTCCGAGGCACAGAAGTCTTGGATGGTCACCCATCCACGGTTTAACCGCGGCAAGGGAAGCTTAACCTGAGTCATGCGGCTGTTGGTCACAAGCCTTAAAGCTTAAACAGCCGCGATAGGCACAGAAGTCTTAGATGGTCACCCATCCATGGATCAACCGCGGTAAGGGGTAGCTTAACCTGAACCGTGCACCTGATGGTCACAAGCCTTAAAGCTTAAACAGCGGCGATACAAACAGACGGTAGTCACATTTCTATACAAATTGTTACTCAGTACACAAATAAACAAATATATGTGGATGTACACTACATACACACATACATAGTAAGTACTTGTAGAATGTTGACCGTGACTTTCATATGAACTACCAAATAAATTGTTTGTATGTGTGCGTGACTTGATTGGTATCACTCGGTTCAAGTGTTGTAGAATGGTTTGCGGTTGAATACAAGATTTTTTTTCATTATTGGATCAGTTTCCAGAAACATTATAGGTAATAACTTATTTATCCTACTAATATTATAAATGTGAAAGTTTGTGAGGATTGATGTATGTGTATGTTTGTTACCCTTTCACGAAAAAACTACTGGACTGATTAGGATGAAATTTGGCACACAGATAGTTTATAACCTGGAATAACACATAGAGTACTTTTTATTCCTGTAACACAGGTTACAACCTAGCGCAGGAGTCAGGGTTTCCATATAATAATGTAACATACTTCTATGTCAATAAAGATTATTATTATTATTATTATTATCCCGGTAGTATGTTCCCGCGGGATAATTTCCGACCTCCACGCGGGTGAAGCCGCTGGCAAAAGCTAGTTTATTATATTTTTGATTGCACATAACAGTTACTTTAGACTTTGCTTGAGTTTAAGTTAAAAAATACGATAAATAGCAACTGCAACAAAATATGAGATGTGTTTCTATTTATATTATTTTAAAGTAGTTTTTCGTTTTTGCCCGTGTGACCACGTTGGTCTTTTCAAATCTGTAACGAATTTTGATACGGTTTTCTCTATCATTTAGTGATTTTATTCCGGACTGTTTAAGTACAAAATTCATAAATATTAAACGTATATATAATCCAGAAATCTTGATAATTAATGAAGTCGTAAAAACGAGCAAAGCAGAAGTGGCTGTTATAATACTAATTAACTAACATGTCAGAAGTATAACTTAATTCAAATGGCTGAACTTTAAAAATAATCCATCAATTCGTGTACCGAGTCACAGCTTCACGACTGAGTGTTACCGGCAGAGTTCTTGACAATGAAACTGTGTGTAAAGTGTTACATGTCGGTTATGCAATGAATAAAGATATATCTCGTTATACAACGTTTATAACAAATAACTTGTTGTTTTTATTGGCTTTAGCTGATGTAAAGTGGTATTTGATTATAAATAGTCATCATCACCAGCCTATAATGTTCCCACTGTTGGGCCTGGGACACAGTCTCGGTGAGAGGGAATAGGCACTAATACAGATAGTTTATAGTTTAAAAATATTATTTATGTATTGTGTTTTATATTATTTATGTATTGTATTTTATGTTTTTTTATGTATTGTATTTTATTGTATATTACTTACTAGCTTTTGCCAGCGGCTTTGCCCGCGTGGAGGTCGGTAATTATCTCGCGGGAACATACTACCGGAATAAAAACCGGCCAAGTGCGAGTTGGACTCGCTCACCGAGGGTTCCGTACAAACCTGCAGGTATTCACGGTTTATGCATAAGGTTTATGTTTATGAAATTAAATGGTTTCTTTTTTATTTTTATATTTGAGTTGACTAAATGAAAGGTAAATTGTGGTTTACGATTTATGATGTATTAAAAAAAAACTACTTACTAGATCTCGTTCAAACCAATTTTCGGTGGAAGTTTACATGGTAATGTACATCATATATTTTTTTTAGTTTTATCATTCCCTTATTTTAGAAGTTACGGGGGGACACACACACATTTTACCACTTTGGAAGTGTCTCTCGCGCAAACTATTCAGTTTAGAAAAAACCAGCCAAGTGCGAGTCGGACTCGCGCACCGAGGGTTCCGTACAAACCTGCAGGTCATCATCATCATCATTCGTCATCATCGTTTATGAAATGAAATGTTTTTTTTTTTTTAATTTTTATATTTGTGTTGACTGAATGAAAGGTAAATTGTGGTTTACGATTTATGACGTATTAAAAAAAAACTACTAACTAGATCTCGTTCAAACCAATTTTCGTTGGTAGTTTTCATGGTAATGTACATCATATATTTTTTTTAGTTTTATCATTCCCTTATTTTAGAAGTTACGGGGGGGGGGGGACACACATTTTACAACTTTGGAAGTGTCTCTCGCGCAAACTATTCAGTTTAGAAAAAAATGATATTAGAAACCTCAATTTTATTTTTAAAGACCTATCCATAGATACCCCACACGTAAGGGTTTGATGAAATTTTTTTTTTGTGTTTCAGTTCTATGTATGGGGAACCCCAAATATTATTGTTTAAAAAAAAAATGATATTAGAAACCTCAATATCATTTTTGAAGACCTATCCATAGATACCCCACACGTAAGGGTTTGATGAAAAAAAAAATTTTGAGTTTCAGTTCTATGTATGGGGAACCCCAAATATTATTGTTTTTTTTCTATTTTTGTGTGAAAATCTTAATGCGGTTCACTGAATACATCTACTTACCAAGTTTCAACAGCACAGCTCTTATAGTTTCGGAGAAAAGTGGCTGCGACATACTCGGACAGACAGACAGACAGACAGACAGACAGACAGACATGGCGAATCTATAAGGGTTCCGTTTTTTGCCATTTGGCAACGGAACCCTAAAAAATGATATTAGAAACCTCAATATCATTTTTGAAGACCTATCTATACATGCCCCACACGTATGGGTTTGATGAAATATTTTTTTTTGAGTTTCAGTTCTATGTATGGGGAACCCCAAATATTATCGTTTTTTTTTCCATTTTTGTGTAAAAATCTTAATGCGGTTCACTGAATACATCTACTTACCAAGTTTCAATAGCATAGCTCTTATAGTTTCGGAAAAAAGTGGCTGTGACATACTCGGACAGACAGACAGACAGACAGACCGACAGACAGACAGACATGACGAATCTATAAGGGTTCCGTTTTTTGCCATTTGGCAACGGAACCCTAAAAAGTACCCTATGTGTTATTCCAAGTTATAAACTATCTGTGTGCCAAATTTCATCTAAATCGGGTCAGTAGTTTTTGCGTGAAAGAGGAACAAACATCCACACATCCATACATCCATACATACAAACTTTCGCGTTTATAATATTAGTAGGATAGGATGTATTGTGTTTTATATTATTTATGTATTGTGGCCTTAGTTGCCTGAAATAAAGAATTGTATTGTATTGTACTAATCCACTATGCAGGCCCACTGCGGGTTGGTAGATGCCACATGTCTTCGAATTTTCGTTCTAAGACATGCCGGTTTCCAGGGTCGCGAGATTGTTCGAAAGAGATACCGTGACCCTGGCACATGGGCAATTGAAGGAACACGGGTGGGTTTTAGTCAGTAAAAGTCTGACACGTCCTCCCGCTCCGCCCAGAGCGGGAGAAGTCATTTCATGATTACCCATCCAAAAAAAAAAAGATATGCCGGTTTCCTCACGATGTTTTCCTTCACCGTTTTGAGAGCAGTGGTGACGGAGAAATATTATTTATTACATAAAATGCCTGCTTGGGTACGAACCGACTACTTACAAGTCGTAAGCCGCGGGTGTTACTACTGGGCCGCCACAGCTCTCTTATATATAGATAGATAAAACATTTATTTAGTGCACACTAAAGACATAACACCTAAAACTACAATTCAATGATAAAAAATAACAATAATATAAAAAAAAACAAAACACGGTACTATTATATCCCCAAATGGAAAAACGAACTTAAAATAAAGGTAGTTGACACACTATGACATAATTCAAATGAATCAGAATCCGAATGATTTTGATTCTGATTCTGACATAATTCAAATGACAAGGTGCGGTGTGCGTCTCAAAGTTGCACCAAATGGGAGTCCAGCTCAGCATGTGTCAGGCAAATATACCTGACGCTGATATTCTGCTGGATCCTTGCAGCGACTTACGGATTGATAGTATTTCTATTTTAATTATTCGATTGGTCTAAAACTTTGCAATGTCTTAGATGTTGCAAAAAGTAATGAATCTTTCAGGATAAAAAGGGCAAAGAAACCATGAAATGAATCATTTTCGTTATGTTTGAGTCCAATTTGTGGTGTTTACTCATCATCATCATCATCTCTTCAGCCGAAAGACGTCCACTACTGGACATAGGACACTTCTAAAGGGAGTCTTTGCCATAATCATCATGCTTGACAGATGGGCTGGCGATCGCAGTATGGTGGTAAAATCCATAGAGAACGCTGCTGCTCATTCTCTAGTAAGTCTCTTAGTCACCTTTTACTTTTTGGCTGGCCTGTTAGTCTAGTGGTTAGTGACCCTGACTAAGGTCGTGGGTTCGATTCCCACCCAGGACAAATCTTTGTGTGATGAGCACAATCATTTGTTCTGTGTCTGGGTGTAAATTTATCTATAATATTTATGTATTTAGAAATATATAAGTATATTTATCAGTTGTCTGGTTGCCATAGTACAGGCTCTGCCTAGTTTGGGATCAGATAACATTGTGTTGGTTGTCCTAAGATATTATTATATTATTATTTTACGATACTCACGGGAAGAAATGGGACATATGGGATAAAATGTAGTTTAATATTGAAATTATTCTCTTGAAATAAAGTTGTTTGATAAAACATTTAATTACGTAATTGTGAGCTAGAGAAAAATAATGGTTAATTTTATTATTATTAAATACCTTTCTACTTTATCCACACTTACGATTTATTCTCTAACAAATACAGAGTGTTGTTAAAGTAGATAACCGTATGCTTTCGGCAAATTGAATCACCATCTATGAGGATATGTGATACCTATCTCCAGTAAGAAAAACAAGTGAATTCATCACTCATATGTTTTTTCTTTATTTGACCATCATTAACTAACCAAACATTAAATACAACACAAAAAGTTAAATAAAAACATTTAACCAGTCACCCATTTACACCTTTATAACTGTGAAAATATATGAAAAAATATCAACATTACAAAAAGTTCACCTTACGTCACAAACAAGTGAAATTCAGTAAAAAAATTAAAAGCAAAAAGCCCCCTTCGACATTCGTAATACGAATTTTTTCATTCCAAACTCAAAAACGACTCGAAATCTGCGCCAGCGCACGTCAGGTAGAAGTTTTGGGTTTGCAGGTAGAAAAAATCTATGGTTGTTTGAAAAAAAAAAAGGTTGTATTATGCGACCCACCCTCTGATGGTTCGCCCACGATTCTCACCCCATAGGAGGTAGGAATGGTTTTGATACTTGAATATTTTTATTAAACTTCATAGGTAGTGCTAAAAATACTCTGCTTTGTTCATCATAATGATGAATCTCAAAGCTTCCTGAAAACTAAGAAAGGATCAGAAAGTTTTATGATAGCTAAATTTTGATTTCCAAATTATTGAATGAATGAAAAAATAACAAGCAACATTATTAACCTCTCGGAAAATTGGTTAGTACCATCTGAAGTCCAACTTTACCACTACGCGCGCTCATTGGTCAAATCATATAACGAGCGTTTCCCCGGCTTCCGTCCTTCATACGAAATCACTCCCGCAGATTCCAGGAAGCATACAATAATGGAGGAATGACAGACCTTGGGATGACGACGACAAAAAATTAGTGTGGTTAGACCTATGCCTTATTACGTCAATAATATAAATCACTGAAAGCTATTAGTATTTCCCAGTATGGAAAATACAGAGTCTTAATCAAAACTCGAATTTATTTAGCTCTCTACCGCAATACGCTTTCCTTGCCGCATCTAATAGCCCATTAAAATTACCAATGAAAATCGCAGCAAAAAGTATCAAGCATCCCTCATCCACGTAGCGGGGGTGGGAATGAAGCATGCAACAATGCAACTTCTCTGCGTGCGCGCATTATAGTTACCCACACATGCGCAGGAGTTGCAGGATAGTATCAGATTACTCGCACACCAGCGAAACAGATTTATAACTAACACAATCTGGCGACTATGAGGCGAAATTTTTAGAAACACATGCTGTTTGCTGTGTTTCTCATCCGGGATGCGTAGGAGTTTTAAAATGCAATGATTTTGACAAGATTTTGACTAAGGAGGATAGGTGAAGTTTCCTGGGATGTCTTTTAAGACTATATACTATTTTGAAGATAATTTTTAAGGGTAGAAAAGGTATTTTTCGGACTTAAGAGCTGCTTAGATAGATTGTGTGTACTTTTCTGTGTAGTCTTCATATTCATATTTTTTTGCCAACAATGTAGGTACAGGTATAAGATGGAAAATATGAATTGTTTTCGCTACATTCTACCTTACGGCATGCAAAGTTATAAATAAAAAAATCGTAAAAAGTAAAAACAAAAAATACAAATCATGCAGTCATAGGTAAAAACTAACGATACAGTTTTCATCTAAATTAATAATAAATAATAATATTCAATAAACGAAATATATAAGTATACATATATCTATAAACTCTAGTCTTTTCCCCATGGTGGTAGGCAGAAACTACAAAACGCCACCTGCTACGATCCTTAGGATACTCCTTTTGCCTCGTTTAGGTTCATACATCTAGTTATAAACGCACGCCGGTTGCGTAGCATCCCATTTCTTCCTGTGGGTGTCGTAAGAGGCGACTAAAGGACTTACTAGAGAATGGGCAGCAGCGTTCTCTATGCATTTTACCACCATACTGCGATCACCAACCCGCCTGCCAAGCTGGGCGATTATGACAAACCTCCGCAAATTGGGAGTGGCCCACACCTAGCAGTGAACGTATATATTTAATTGAAACAGAAGCTTATACGAATAAATCTCTAATCATACTTCATATTTTTTGTTCAAAAACTAGTGAACTTTTTGGCACTTTGGCAATTTTGATAAATTATAGAGAGGTGTATAAATCGACTTAATTATTTTTATGACACCAATTAAAATTTTGAATTAGCATTGGTGAATAGTTACATAAATCATGTATGGAACAGGTATTTAAATATTTTATTTAGAACCCTTTTAATAAAAGGCAAAATTATGTAGGTAGTTACTTTTGAACGTTTTTTTAGGTAAATACGATGTGTAGGCTGTTGGATCAAAAACAACTAAAATTAATTGTTTAAAATAAATTAGAAATAGTATATTAAATATTAATGAAAGTAGTAGGTATTATAAAGACATTATAATTATCTTCTAATAATATTTATTGCCAGTGTAATTATTGAGATAACTAGAACAATTTAGTTTTAAATTCTTACAGCGATTTGAATGAATAAATACGAAATACCTACACAAAATTATTATTAAAATTAAAGGACTATTTATGAACTATTGAATTATATACAAAAACTTATAATGACTTCCGTGGGAATTAATAAATTACAAAGCCTACTATTATAAATGTGAAAGTTTGTGAGGATAGATGTATGGATATTTGTTGCTCTTTCATGCAAAAACTACTGAACAAATTTTGAGGAAATTTGGCACACAGATTGTTTAAAACCTTCATCCCGGTATGACGTTCCCGCGGGATATTTTCTGACCTCAACGCGGGCGAAACCGCTACCAAATGCTAGTAATACATATCAAAATCCACCTAGATCCTTCTGATGCAATAAAAATAATACCAGCCTACTACTTTCCACTGCACGTCAAAAACCTCTTCTGATAAATTTAATAATATAATATCTTAGGACAACCAACACAACGTTATCTGATCCCAAACTAGGCAGAGCCTGTACTATGGCAACCAGACAACTGATAAACATACTTATATATGTCTAAATACATACATATTATAGAATATTACACTCAGACACAGAACAAATGATTGTGCTCATCACACAAACATTTGTCCTGGGTGGGAATCTAACCCACGACCCAAGTCTTAGCAGTCAAGTCACTAACCACTACACTAACAGGCCAGTACACAGAAGGCACTATCATTCATCACTACGCTTGCTCAAGACGGGTTGGCAATTTCAGACTTATATTAACTAGAAGACTAGGTTTCCACGCGATGTTTTCCTTCACCGAACAAGACAAGCTTTGTGATAATCTATAAGATGTCATCATCTGCCTAGTCATTTCCTAACTATTTTGGGGTCAGCTTCCAGTCTAACCGGTTGCAGCTGAATACCCAGTATTTAACATGGAGCGGCTGCCTATCTGAGCTCCACAGGCCATGAGATCTGGGTAAGACTGGTTGTTAGACTTTCGGTCTTCTGACGGCCCATAAAGAGTATCCATGATTCACGAACGACAGTCGGGACCAATGGCTTAACGTACTTTCCGATGCATGGAGGGTCTCAAGATTCCATCCATCCAAGAATCCATTGTACAATTAGTGTGTCGATATTCCTGCCACTCTATAAAATGCATTCATGCTGGTCACATGAATACATCGTTACTAACATAAAATACCACGTCTTCTCATAAACATCTCACAGGTATACCCTCCCATGAATGAGCAGTTTGAAAATTCAAAAATCTAACCCACGTCACAAAATACCGTAGGGTGAACACTCCAGTAAGCGTCCATCGAGAAAAAACACCGACCACTGACCGTACGTTATGCAATCAAAGGCAAATGCACTATAAAAAGAACAGTGTAGGGCAAAAACACCTAACGGGTTCCGGGGGATCCGAAAGTCCTTTTTTATTCAAAAACGGGAGCAAAAAGAAACGAAAAAACAAAACACAATGAATAAATGTTTTTGCAAATCGAGAATCGACTTTTTCTCAGCACGTGCATGAATTTAAAATCCTTTTTTGTGTTCTTTTTTGCGCCAATATTGTTGCGTTAGGTCGCGGAAGGCTTCGGGTTGGCTATTAATATGCTAAATAATGTTTTATTTAGATTGGTAATTGTGTACTTATGTGTTTTTGTGGGTGAAATGATATGATAGTAGTTGAATATACGTCTTATAAGGCAAATAACATAATCGGCCCATAATTTCTTGATTGGACACCGGTTTTCTTTCTGTAAGAGGGAGAGGGCTACGGGCCAGTGCTGGTTAGTAGATGTTTGAAGTTTGATCTTTGAAGTTTTGGTCTTAGACAATGAAGTTTTTAACACGAAATTGACCTTCCCTACTGGTAAATTGCAGTCTGTCAAATGTGTACCAAGATCTCCGTTGGACTTCACATTCACTTCATTGTGTCAGCTGAAAGACGTCTATAGTGAACGTGCAAGACTGAACATAGGATTCCTCTAAGCATCGCCAAAGACTCTCTTTTAAATCAAGATATTAAAAAATGTCCATCACATGAAACTTACACATAACAGGCGAAATAAGGGTGTTGGTACTGCAGAACATGTCTGCCTATCCTTTTTTTTTTTGTGGGTGGCGAATCATCAAATGACGTCTACCACTCTTGGGTGGAGCGGAAAGGCGTGTCAGACTTTTACTGACTAAAACCGACCCGTGTTCCTTCAGTTGCCCATGTGCCAGGGTCACGGTATCTCTTTCGAACAACTCTCGCGACCCTGGTGCCTATGTCTTTAGGGCTTACCGGCATGATGTTGAGAGAGGAAACCTGGACCCGAATGGTTTAAAATCACCAGTGAACGAGCGTAGCGTTAAATTAAAAAATGGTGACTAATGAATTTCCTACTGTTTTAAATTATGTTTTAATTCCTACATACAAAATTAGCATAAGTATCTACATTATGCAAACTATTTCTCATGTATATAAGCTGTTTTATTATGTGTGTAGTAACCTTGTTAAAGTAAATAAGAATATTTGGTTCTGAAGGATGCGCAAGAGTAGCCCGCGAAGCTAAAATTTTCTTACGTTCTTTTTTTTTGCGGATCATTGTCAGGTTATTTATTTTTATTTAAATATGATTCGCAACCGTAACAAATATCATCATCATTATTTCAGCTGAAAGACGTCCACTGCTGGACATAGGCCTCTGCCAATTTGAGAGGGTTCGCCACGCTTGGCAGGAGGGTTGGCGATCTCAGCATGGTGGTAAAATGCATAGAGAACGCTGCCGCCCATTCTCTGGTAAGTCCATTAGTCCCACGGGAAGAAATGGAGTTGTGTTATTTTTTGCGTCCGGCACTACACGAAACCGGCGGAACCATATTGGTTTTTAAATGAATATGAGATAATATCATTAAATTTTTATCTTTTTCATGAAATAGTCATTGGTCGAGTAGGTTGTATTGAGGATTTTCTGACCATTAAGCAATCTTAACTTTGCGCTAATTAAATTCTAAATGTAAATTTTTGACAGATGGCAACGCCGCCATATTACCAATATGGCGCTGTCGCTTAGCAACGGATGCGTAGGCGCAACAGGTGTTGCAGGACTGTTTTTTTTTTAATCCGTGGGGGAAGGCGGCGATACGGCTTTTGAGATCCGGTGGGAAAGATTTTTTGTATTGAATTTTTTGGTTGTTAGTTATTTATGCAATCAAGATTATTTTTTGGGGTAGTAATGGAAGGTGGATGTGGATACAGGTGCAGGAAAAGAAATTGATCACGTCTAGGAAAAAATGTTTTTGGTGCTCTTTTGGGGAAGTGCTAAAACCATACCTGGACTGGACGAGTGGTAGTGTGTTTTCTCCAGCTCATCCCGCCATCTTGTCATCATCATCTGTGTCAGGCCTCCACGTAGTGGTTATTTTGGCCTACAGCTTATTGGACTTACGGCAAACGTGACTAGACCAGTTCCACTTCCGCTTAAGGGTCACAGCACACATATCAACTCGGAAAGGGATCGTCACCGTAACGCTTTTCGCCTCGCCGTCAAACAGTCGTCCATGCCAACAGCCATGCCACACGCTACATCACGGTTCGTAAGCTTGTCCCAAGGCGAATCGTTTACGTTACGATTCCGATTAGTGTGATTTTCAGTAGGGAGTTTCATACAAATCATATTAAACGGCTCGAGTTGATACGGTTACGATCCGTTTCCGAGTTGATATATGTACTGTGACCCTAACGGCTTTTTGAGCAACGAAAATAATTTGATTTTTGGAGCGCAGTGTGGTGTTGCGAACATGGTTTGTCAATTTGACGCCTAGAATACTGTGCTCAATTGCGCGTTGGCAAACCTTGACTTTGGAATTTTGAATGCCACAGACCAAGTCTGAGATCCATATGTCAAATTGGGAAGAATGCACATGGCCATTATGTTTCGCTTGAGTGACAAAAGATGATTTCCTTTCACAGGCTCTTTTATGGGCCAGTAACTCTTCTCACAATTAGATAAAGAATTAACAAACGAGGGATTTTTTATTCAGCCGTCCGCTACACTCCCGCGTTAGTACCCCGAGGCATATCTTAACCATGCCCGATCACAGCAACCCTTCTCCAGGAGAGTAATAAACTCACTACCACTCTCAACACACCGTCACAGACTGCCATCCTTCATCGAACCGGTTAAGAAGCCGACAACCTCATAGGTTCATCTGCATGATGTCATGCCCAAAAAAAACTGGAAAAGTGTGGCCCAGACAACTGGAATCGGGAAGAACTGATGACCGAAAACGCTCTTCGCATTGAATATTTTGGACATTGTCATAATTCATGTTCTCTATGCATTTTACCACAATACTGCGATCGTCAACCCAAAGTTGGTAGCGTAGCCCACTGTCCAGGCTAAGTCGAAGATATTTTAAGAATCGACATACATAGAGCCTCTTTTAACAAATTCAAATATGATTAAAATCAAGTACGAAGCTCATAAACATAGTACGACCTTTGAAGTATCTCCTACGCTGCCGGAACTTATCAACACAACGTGAGCAACTTGTACTTAAGTGATTAATCATGTTACACTAGTTAGATGTGCCGGGTTTGCTTGCGTTTGTTCTTGAGAAGCAAATACATGGCTTGTTTGGATCTACTTAACTTTAAACAATTACTCAGTCTTGGATTAACATTGAGAGGCTTCATCATTTCAGACGAAAGACGTCCACTGCTGGACTTAGGCCTCCCCCAATTTGGTGGGCTTTGCCATAATCACCACGCTTGGCAGGCGGGTTGGTGATCGCAGTATGGTGGTAAAATGCATAGAGAACGCTGCTGCCCATTCTCTAGTAAGTCCCTTAGTCGCCTTTTACAACACCCACGGGAAGAAATGGGGTGGTGCGATTCTTTACGTCCGGTACCACACGAACCTTAGGTCTACTTAACATTTAATAATTACTCAGTCTTAGATTGAAGCTTGCGGATAAGTAATAAAAGCCGCACAGTGCTTGCCGCGGTTGTACCCTAGATGGGTGATAAAATAAGATGTACAAAAACTTTTTTTTAAATGCTTTAAAAGTATGAAACACAAAAATATTCTCATCTGAAAGCCGTGGTCGTATATGTGTCGCTTATCATTACTTACTACTGTTAGTATGTATTTTTGATAGGGATGTTTTTAATGTGACGTCACACGGACGATCAAGACGCTTCCAATGATGCCTCAGTTACCAAATTATGATTAAAAGTTCAGAAGTTATGAGAATACAGATAAACAAACAAACATTCACACCCACAAATTAAAAAAAAGAAGTATCACAGGAGAAAGCAATAAAATGGTTATGTTTGGAGACTTTCTGAGGGTTTCATGATATAATCAGAAAGTAGACTACTTACAGTAGTAAACAAAGTCACCGGAGATCGAGAACATCATCAATCCTCCTATCCTACTTAATAGTAAAAAAAATTAAAGCTTGTATGTTTGGATGTTTGATACTGAATAACGTGGTTTAACTGCCCCGTTGGTCTCGTGGTCGCAAGCGCGACTGCTGAGCGTGGGGTCCTGGGTTCAATTCCCGGATCGGGCAAAGTGCAACTGGGTTTTTCCATTAGGAATTTCTTAGTAGCAGCCCGGAGTTTGGAAGTTGGCGGTGTGATACCCCCGTGCCTCAGAAAGCACGTTAAGCCGTTCGTCCTACGCCAGCCGATCTATTCTGATAAAATATCACCGTGAAAACTTAGGTGAAGTGACCTAAGAGTGAGCTGTCAATCCATCCGATGTTAGGGATTGACATTAGAGACAGCACACTTTAAGCTCACTTCACTCAAATTATCACGGTGAGATTTTTACAGAATAGCACTACTGATCTCTCTCCGGTCGTGACGGATTGCCGTCCCATCGGACTAGGAGAGTAAGGGAAGAGTGAGTGCTCCTGTGTCTGCGCACACACTCGTGCACTATAATATCTCCCGCGGCGATGGCTAGTCTCCG
Organism: Aporophyla nigra; assembly: GCA_947507805.1. NCBI lineage: Eukaryota > Metazoa > Arthropoda > Insecta > Lepidoptera > Noctuidae > Aporophyla > Aporophyla nigra. Next base: position 13,159,005 of record OX382316.1, on the reverse strand, counting down.
TTGAGATTGGCCGCCGTGGCCGAAATACGGTCTGGAGGGCTATATACTCAATAACGCCAAAACGGCTGTACGGATTTGTATAAAATTTGGCACACAAATAAATTATAAATTGGATTAAAACATAGGATTGTTATTATCACGGTAGTATGTACGTTCTCGTGGATTCATTTTCGACGCGGGCGAAGCCGCTGGCAAAAGCAAGGTACAAATTCAACCAACTACACTCACAAATCTACCACGACAGTTTAAATCGAACATTCAAAAATCAAATTATGACAGGTTGCCACCCTATCTCCTTTTACAGTAATACCAACATAATAATTAAACACATTACGGCGGCGTTTAGACAACATGTGCACCACACTTGCCTAGTCAAGACGTGTCACTTATATTTCATTTATCGAAGCCTGTTGATTAACGTGGACATGCCTTTAGCAAAAAAACAAGTAATATAATATTTGGAACGAAAATTAAAGTAGTAGTTTTTTTTTTGCTTTTTAATTTAGAAGTGTTCTGATTTTTTAACTTACAGAAAAAAAGTAAGTAATTTTTTTCTTGTACCTATAAGAAATTGGAAGATGCTATGAATTATGATACCAGCATAAGCACCAGTATGAATGTTAAAACGATCCATCATAATGGGTGATCATCTATCAGATATCAAGACCTATCCTTTTTTTTTTTTTGGACGGGAAATCATCAAATGACGTCTCCCGCTCTGGGCGGAGCGAGAGAAGTGTCCGAAATGTCAGACTTTTACTGACTAAAACCCACCCGTGTTCCTGCAGTTGCCCATGTGCCAGTTTCACGGTATCTCTTTCGAACAATCTCGCGACCCTGACAGGGTCAAGACCTATCCTCGTCTTACAATGATCTTGGCTGTCATTCTCAATCAAGGGTAGTCTAGTCAGTAGCCCAAAACTTTGACAACCAGTCTTAGGCGTATTGTGGTACCTAACAACTGGGTTATGGAAGCCACATAGGTAGTTGCTCCAGTGGTATTGAGCTGCATCTGGTTTGACTGGAAGCGGACACAAGATAGGCGCCCAACATACAGGGTGTCCCAAAAGGTTACGTAGCTGGGAGGGGGGGTCATAGGGGTGGTCACAAGGGTCACCAGAAAAATAAAAAATAAATCCCCTCTGGATATTTAAAAAAAATATGACATTTTTTTAAACTAAAAATTTTACACATTGTGGGGGGGGGGGGGTGCTATTTTGCTCACTGTACCTACAAATATTGCTGTATTAAAAAAAAAAACTGATACATACCTATCTAACCAAGATTTTAAAGAAAATTAAGTTCTTGTCCAGTCAAGGACTTAGTAATTACGATTTCACTCAACTTCCTCCAAGAGTACTGAAAAAAAAAAGATTAATTTTTTTATTTTTCTTGTGACCACCCCTATCACCCCCCTTCCCAACTAAGTAACCTTTTGGGACACCCTGTATACTGAGCAAAGAATAGGCAGATTTGTACAATTTGAATGTTAAACCAAGTACAAAATAACCAAGGGATTCAAAATCTACTTATATTCAAATTGAAGGCATGTTATTAATTTTAAAAAGCGTGTTATGTACTTGTACACATTTGTAGATAAAAAACACTTAATCATACAGGTCAAATGGAGTGCAGAACAAAAACTATACAAGAAAGATTTTAATACGCAGATAGAAGTTTTATTTTTCTTCTTTGATTAGGTACTTATCCCAAAGCAATTTTGAAAGAATCTAGGCACGGTCGCCACTCAGAAGACATAGCAGAAAAATCAACGGTAAGTATCTCACTTCCTGCTATCCTACTTATCACACTAATATTATAAATGTGAATGTATGTGTGTATGTTTGATACTCAATCCCGCTACAACCTGGATTAACACATAGGATACTTTTAATCCCGGGAGTACATTTCCGTGGGATTCTGCGTTCCATGCGGGACAAGCTGCTGGCAAAAGCAAGTTCAACATAAAGCCGTAGTCCATATCAAATAGTTAACAGTTATGTGCAGTTAACTATACATTACTCTTTACTCATCTGTCTAGCCTTTTTCCAAGTATGTTGGGGTCGTTTTTCAGTTTAGCCAGATGCAGCTGAGTACCAGCTTCTGCCCCCAACTTCGTCCACGTCAATTTTTTACTACCTTCCCGTCGTATCGATTTGCCTACCAGTTTTCGTCCATTTTTCATTGGTGCTCCACTCCTTTTGATTGTAGAATGATGTTATATAGCCTATAGCCTTTCTCAATAAATAGGCTATCCAACACAAAATATTTTTTCAATTCGGACCAGTAGTTCCTGAGGTTACCGCGTTCAACCAAACAAACAAACAAATTTTGGTATGTAAAGATAGTCTCCGGCCCACAAATCATGGGCTAATTTACTGTTATTTTTTAAATTGATAACCAGAACTACCTGTCACAAGTTTTTTTCAAAATCACGATACGATCTTCGATCTCAATATATATTTTGAGAAAAAAAAAGCACGACCATTAATATCAGACCACTTTTTCAAAAAATATTTCTACTTAAGCTGCTTATGTAAAGTTTTTGCTCTTCAAAAACTACTCAAAGTAATTATCAAAACTGAAGGCAATTAGAAAAAAGTGGGTTATTTAAAAATAAAGTTAGTATACAGGGTGTCCCAAAAATCAACGTCAAGCCAAAAACGGTTGATAGGCCAGGTGGTGACAGTTATCAGAAAAATAATAAAAAAAATCGAAGTTAGGCATTTTTTTTTCAGTCAGGTAAAGTTGGGCGATGTAATAATTTTTAGTACACGGTGGAGCAAAAAAGTGATGTTTTCTTTAAAACTGAGGTAGTTGTGTTTTAATTTTGGACTGTAGTTTACAGAAGGGTTATTCAGGGTTACATAACTCACAAAAAAAAAAAACTTTTTTAATGTCAATAATTTGAAAAGTACTTAACTTAGATTTTTTAAATTATTTTTCTGATAACTGTCACCACCTGGCCTATCAACCATTTTCGGCTTGACGTTGATTTTTGGGACACCCTGTATAACAAAAAATATCATGTCTAATAATCTTAGACATGTATGAAATGCATTGAATTGGTTCGACTGCAATTCATACAAAGAATCAGGTTTGATGGTACTTAGTGGGTCAAAAGTTGATTAAACTATGTTAAATAATGACCATCAGGTGGATTAATTGCTACCTGCCAGAAGAATTTGACAAGTGGCCAACTTTCAGTATTTTTTTTTGACATATTTGACTAGGATGACTTTTATTTTTTCGAATTGTAATTGATGTTAGTACATCATTGATCATTATTATGTCTCAGCAAAGCAAAAAAAAAAAAAAAACAGGCATACAGAGGTAGTTTTTCCATTATTTTTTTTTAAATTTTACTGTGCTGACAATAAAAACGAAGAAATTTGTCGACACCTTACAATTAGTACTCAAGAAATATCTCCAAACAGACCAATCAACAGTATTTTCTTCACTAATCATTCTAAAAAGTGTCACATTTTTTATCAGGCAGCCGCGAATGGTTCAGATAATAAGCAACCTTCTATAAGTCGTCATGGTTCATAGTATCTGTTATCTGGAACAGTTGTCAAGGCAACGTTTCTTTTCCTATACCTTTGCGGAATTCACGAAACTATTGGCCTTTACTTAAATCCATCTTATTTAGTAACAGTGGATTATTTCTAGGTTTTTGAGGTTTCTGGGTTGTAATCAGGGTCCATTAGGTTGAATCACCCATATTTTTTAACCACCATAGTGATACCTATTTTGTATAATTAAAAATGTTTAATGAGTCCACTGGTTTTCAGATCTTACAATATTTTAACGAAGAAAAAATAGGAAAAACAAAAATAGTTTGCAAAAAGTTAAAGTTCACTATTTTACCAGCAAGAGCGTAAAACAACCTAAACGTATAATCAAAAAACCAGAACGGCTAGCTAATGTATAAAAAAAACAAATCAATAAACAGTGGTTTTATTTTTAGAATAGTATTTAATATGTAATATGAATATATTTTTTTACTTTCTTTCTTTCTTTAAATACGGAACCGTGTCCACACAAAACCAACGTTACAAAATATGGAAGCTGTAACTCGACACACTCTATCGACTCTCGCGCATGGTATTATTTCAAACATGGCGGCTTTGAGAAAAGCAATAGTTTTTGGAAATGAGCTCATAAAAACGTTAATCACTTCAATCTGTATTTTAAGTTTATTTGTTGAACGAATTTTAATTAGTATTTTCGATAATGGTGATGGTAGCCATATTTTGAACGGAGTGTTATAAAAATTTATGACACCATTATATATTTTTTTTAATTAGGACCATACCTACTTGTGTGAATATAATTTTGTATGTCGTGGCCCTGTTGCATACTCGGCTTACTTAGTTTTTACGCTCTTCACAGCTATTCGATACGCTTCCGTGTCGAATCTAACATCAATCAAAGCTATGGAAGGAATCCTTAAATCAGAAATCTGAGACCCTTTAATAAATATCAAATACCACGGATATCGTCAAATACTCAAGGAGATCTTTGCCCAGCAGTGGGACACTGCCATCATCATTTCAGCCGACAGACGACCACTGCTAGACAAAGCCCCCATCCCCATTTGGAGAGTTTGCGATCGCAGTATGATGGTAACGTGCATAAAGAACGCTGCTGTCCATTCTCCAGAAAGTACCTTAGTGAACTTTTACGATACCCACGGGAGGAACCCAGTCAGTCAGTATAGGCTACACAAAAAGAAACCCATACACAATCACTATTCTTCCAATGGCTATTGACTATCAGCGAGTAGACCAATCAGGTAATGGATAATGTTTTATTTTCGACTCGGTAATAGTATCAAGATGGTTGAGAATAGTTATGCTGGTATGACATAAAATACCATATTATTGCCTTTGATATAATTAATCTTTAAACTAACTGTTATTTTTTTAAGAATACGTACAAAATTACTAAGCTTTTGGAAATACAAAAGAACAATATTTTTTGAAAAAACAAAATCGAAACCGGATACGAATTTCAGTGCTTGTTAATCAATACTATAACTTAACCGTTAGCACCAGCCATCTATAGAATAAGTACAGAAAAACTAATTTTATGCTTCATTAAAAAAGTAGGTGCAGACATAGATCATGTTATTTTCTGTATTGGAACCACAAAAATTGGCAGCAAATGATAAATTCATTACGTTTAATTAATCTTTGAATATGTTTAGCTTCGACACTTCTAAAAGTATTAGGGTTCATTTTTATCAAAGACGCCATACTTAATTTGCATATTAAGTTCCGAGGAAAAGAAAAATTGGCTTCCCCACCTTTGACCAATAATTATTTTCATCATTAGAAGAATCATCAGGGCCTCGTGGCTAAGTAATAACGGTCGCAAGGGTCGATCGATCAGCTAAAGCTGCACTTGCTGCTGTTGATCCGTGGATGGGTGACCATCTTTACATACCAAGAACCTTCCATATCTCGGAAAGCACGTTAATCTGTTAGTCCTGGCTGTCATTTGTAGATCTTTGACAGTCGTTGAGGGTCGTCAGAAGCCCGAAAGTCTGACAACTAGTATGACAAAGAAAGTCTGACAACTAGTATGACAAAGAAAGTCTGACAACTAGTATGACAAAGGGGTATCGGAAAATACTGCGACTGGGTTGTGGAGGCCAGATAGGTTGTCGCTCCATGGAAAATAGTGGTATCTAGATGGGATCCAGCCACTCTTCAAGAGAAACCCTGTCCCATGAAACCCACTGACTAAAGTCTAAAATTAACTACAATAAGTACTTCCAATTGTTAGCAGAAGTTTGAACCAAACCAATCTTAAAAAATAAAAATCGAAGCTATTTTACTTTTGGGCAAATAGTTCCTTGTGAAAAAAATCATCTGGGGAAGTGACATTATTTCTGGTTAGTACAGACCAGTGATAGCCGGTTTCAGTCCCGACTTACTGGTTGTAAGTCGTGAGTTCGAACCCAGGCAGGCACTTTAATTTGTGTAATTACTTACATCACCTCTGCTCTCAAAACGGTGAAGGAAAACATCGTGACAAAATCGGAATGTCCTAGAGCTAGAGCTCGAAGAAATATAACATCTGTCAACCCGTACTGGGCCTGCGTGGTGCATTATAGCCCACTCCCTATTGAAGTGTGGAGGCCTGTGTCCCAGCAGTGGGAATATTATAGGCTTAATATACTATAGGATACCCTATAATATAATCAGCTTGTAGCAGGGCCAGGTGGAAGCAAACGTGCTCAAGACGACAAGATAGTCAGACGCGATCAAGAAGATGGCCCATACTGCAGAAGACCACATTCCTGCGGCCCTTATCCTTAGCATTGAGGGAACTTCGAAGAAAGAACAGAAGATAGGGTATAGGTAATAGTATCGTGAAAGTTCTACCCTGGCGTTGTAGAAGACTTTTTGAATACGACTTTCTATGTTTCATCATCATAACCTGCGTAGCCGTTTCCCAATTATACTAGGCTCGGCTTCCAATTGAACCAGATGCAGCTGAATAAGAGTATTCTTCATGAAGCAACTGCCTATCTGATTCTGACCTCCACAACTCAGTAACTGGATAATAAGTTAACCCTTGGTACGACTGGTTATTCACTTTCGGGCTTCTGACTACCTGTAGCGATTGTCAAAGACCTAAAAATGACAGCCGGACCAACGGCTTAACGTCTTTTCCGAGGCACGGAGGGGCTCGGTATGTAAAGATGGTCACCCATCCAAAGACCAACCTTGGCAAGCGTTGCTTAACTTTGACTATCCGTAACAACTATCAAATATCCAACAATGGCAGCCGGCTTAGCATGCTTTCTTTTTTATATTCTTGTTGTGTTCAGTCTTTTTTTGCGTCATATTTACCACAAATAAACAGAAAATTTCTTCTTTTCTGTTTCAAATTATCCTACTGTTTGCCCACATAAAAATGACGCACAACCAAAAAAGGGCGCGAATCTAAAAATAGACGGAACTATAAACCATTACATAATATTCAAACATGCCCGTTTTTTGCTCACTACTACCAGCAGATAAAAATCAATTTATAATAATTCCGATGTATAGATTCTGAGTGTTCGACACAGTAATTCGGCGTCTCGATTTAACGCAAAAAATCAAGGTTAAATCTAATACTGGTTGAAAAGTAATAAATTTGTTACTAAGTGATAATACGTCAATTATTTTTGAGTTTAAGTGTGCTTGGATTAGCGATATGGAGTCAGCAGAAATTCATGCATAATTAGTCTAACACGTTCCCACTGCTGAGACGAAGGCATCCTGTTTGCTAGAGTGAGTGGGTCAACCGCACTGGGCCCGCGTGGTGGATTATGGCTCTCGCCCTCTCACGGAGAGGAGGCCTGTGTCCCAGCAGTAGGAACATTATAGGCTGTTAATGATACTCAGTTGGGCCACCACTGTTCCCAGAAACGGAAGGAAGATATCAAGGTTGTTGCTTCCAATTCGGGCACCTGACGACCCGTAACGACAGTCAATGTTATATGAAAATCTTATAAGTAGGTAATGAATGAGCTCCAAATCTAGGTGTAACATTAATGCTAGTATGTCTGACCTGCGTCTAGTCTAGACTTATGACGCGAGACTCTAATTTCCGTTGCAGAAAATACTAGCTTAAAAGATGCTATCTAAATAACTCTAAATATACAGAAGCACCACTTTGCAGACGAATTTAAATCAAATACTTGAACTATCGTGCTAGATCATTAAATCAGCAGTAAAAATAAAAGGTAAGCTGTGTGTGAATCATCATTATCCTCAGCATTTCAGCTGATAGCCGTCCACTGCTGGAGCCTTCCCCAATTTCGGAGGGTTTGTCAAAATCGCCAAGTTTTGCAGGCGGGTTGGCGATCGCAGTATCGCGGTAAAATGCATAGAGAACGCTGCTGCCCATTCTCTAGTAAGTCCCTTAGTCGCCTCTTATGACACCCTTGGGAAGAAAAGGAATGGTGTTATTCTTTATATGCGGCACCACACGTAACTTGTAAATAGTTTAAAAATAACAATAAGAATTTCACATCAGTTTAAGCCAGAAAAAGATTCATGCATGCTCACTCTCAGAAACTTGGACATTTATTGATTTCTGATGCTGATAGACTAGTTTTGACCTGGTGGTATCGGTCCTAATTAACGAGCTGTCGGTCATGAACTCAAACCTAGGCAGGCACATTACTTAGGGTATTTAATTTCATCACAACTGCTCTCAAAACGGTGAAGGGAAACATCGTGAGGAAACCGGCATGTCTTAGAACCAAAAAATTTGAAGTCCTGTGACATCCATCGACCTGCACTGGGCTCGCGTGGAGGATACTGTCTACTCTCTCTCACAGAGAGGACTGCTGTGTCCCAGCAGTGGGAACATTATTTCCTGGTTGTGTGTGTGTATTGCTGATATGCATTGATTGCTTCTCAATGTTCCTATAAACGATTTCTTCAATTGATTGCTATTTAAATGATGTATGGCTTAATCACTACTCTTGACTATGACATCACCTGAGTGCTTAATGAATGCTTATGTCTGACTTTACCACCTTATATAATCCCTCTGAGATGCAATAAAGGAGCTTCCTCACCTGTTGGAGACAATCTGGGACAATCCAGTGTGGTAGCGCAGAAAGTGGTGCCGCCTTGTTTTGTTACGAAGTTACAAGGAACCAACGAAGACATTGGATAAGAGTGACACTGGGTGATGACAGTTACTCAAAAGCCATTGCAGAAGGTATTTGTTTTTCTTTTTCAAATATTGAAGCTTCATACTGAGATAGTAGCCTTTTTGGCCTCAAACTGATTTTCCCTTTTGTTTCGTTCTTTTTACTATTTCAGTAGTTTTGACCTTGACAAACTTAAAAAAATGATTTTGCTACCTACGTATAGTGTTCTTTTTGTATATCACAAATACAATATTTTTCTTTCTTTATTTCTTTCTGTCTTACCAGGTCCACATCTAACTGCTATGTTCCGGCATAACCCTAATGATATTGAAGCTGCTAAACCGCGAATACGATGACCACTTCTGGTTTAGACTATCCTGCACCATCATATGTATTGAGAAGCAGAAAACCGTCTGAGAAGCATGATTCTCCTTGTTAATACAGCCAGGCAGAACGATCAACGGAAACCTCAAGTTATTTCACGCCTATTACATTTAAATACCTTCGTATATAGCGCTAGTATATGTTATATAATTAATGTATATATTATGCGATGATGTCATAAAAATGGATCCTGAATTATGACTCCTATGATTTAAATGCTGCGAGTTTTAAGTTATGGAAATGTTTGGTAGGTACATTATTAGGTGGGCTGGCTATCACACCGGAACGTAACGTTGGAAACAATTTTAATGATGATAATAATATCATATTTTAATAGCTAAGTTGTGCTTATTTTTAAATCAACTGGCTGAGCATTCAACACTAGAATCACAGTTTTCACTGGATGTATCTTGTTCCTCTCTAGGCAAGAAAGTGATAATATTCAGTTCTGGAAGATCACCTTCTAAGCTTTGCAACTATAAAGTATATAAATACGCATATAAGTGTAAATATAAAGTAATATATCGTCAAGTAAAACCTCCATTGAAGCTTGCTATAATTATGGAAGATTAAAACCGTAATGTATTTAAAAAGTGTTACTAAAAAGACTCTTAAAAAATGGCAGAAATCGTCGCCCTAAAGGCCAAAGAAATGAATTAAACACAGAAATAAATATTGAAACTTTATAAAATTAAAAACAAACCATCTAACTACAGGAAAGTTTATCAAGCCATATGAGATGTAGCTTGATGAACCTATCCATTGTAGACCCTCAGAAAAAAACGATCAAATTTATACTATAAGCATCGCACTGAATTGAGAACTGGAGAAGTCTTTCGTCAACATGAGCAAAGTGTTAGTGGGCTTACAGCCCAGTGTGTACTGGATGAATTGTTTTAATAATAATACCAGCCTATTGTTGGGGCTTATGGTAAAGTAATAAATAACATGCACATAGGTCGATGGACCAGGAAACTAAACTCACCACGGTTGAACCATGGATGGGCGACCGTCATTACATACCAAAACGACTATCTTTACGTGCCGCGGAAATCACGTTAACCCATTACAGGTCGCCAGAAGTCCGAAAGAACTAGTCTTACTAAGGGGTTTCGTATTACCCAGTAATTTAGTCGTAAAGGTCAAATATTAAGTAGCTCCATATAAATTACTGATCTAGCTGCATTTGACAAGACTGGAAGCCGATCCTAATATAGTTCGGAAAACCCTAGGCGGATGATTACCAGCCTATTATCGTTCCACTACTAGCCAAAGACCTGTTCTCATATAGAGAAGACACGATAATTAACGGTGTCAATGTAACCATGCATGTACGCAGAGCATTCGTGAAAACTACGTCATAGCAGGTACGCATAGATGTTACGCTACGGTGTAAAATAATCCGCGGGTGATGATGACAGATACTTGATGTTCAAGAGTATTATTTAGAATTATTTTCCGAGGATTCAGAGGTCAGCTCAGACCCTGTCTTAACCAAAAACGTGTTTATAGGGCGACCATACTATTTGCATCTACGAGATACAATTTATTTAAGTACTTGCACGATTACAAAACTAGCATGATTACCAACCTCTAGGATTACAAAACGACTTCAGGCAGGCTTAAAAGTCTTAATAGCTTATTACGCTCTTCGCAGGCCATCCAGGACAAACTAGCGATTGTGAGAAGCAAACTATGAAAAGAGAACCATCCACCAGCGTCTTTGTTACATCCCAGAAACATTTGCCTTCCGGGCGTAATCTACCGTGGCCTTCATGGATAGCTCTCAATCGATTGCGTACCCAAGTAGGCCGCTGCAGACAGAATTTATCAAAGTGGGGGATTACGGAGTAATTCAACACCCAGTACGAGTGCGGTACGTCCGATCAGAACACGCCCCACTTGTTGGAGAGTCCCAAGTGCCCGTTTACCTGGATTTTAGATGACCATTAATGCCACTGATGCCGTAATAAACGTGGCCACCTGCCAGGGTCGCGAGATTTGTTCGAAAGAGATACCGTGGCCCTGGCATAGGGCAACTGAAGGAACGCGGGTGGGTTGTAGTCAGTAAAAGTGTGACACGCCCTTCCGCTTCGCCCTAGAGCGGGAGACGTCATTTGATGATTTCCCACACAATAAAAAAAATGTGGCCGCCTACTGGGCTCAAACTATCTATATATATAAAATTCAAAGTCTTGAGTGACTGACTGACTGACTGATATATCAACGCACAGCCTAGACCGCTGGTCCTAGAGACATGAAATTTGGAGGGAGTATTCTTTGTAAAGAGTAGATATCCACTAAGAAAGGGTTTTTTGAAATTCCATCCCTAAGAGGGTGAATTGGGCGGTTGAATTTTCACGCGGGCGAAGCCGCTGGCGGAAGCTAGTATAAAATAAAGAAAGTATACGAGTAGTTACCATTGACATGATAAGAAGAAGAAGAAGACCTGCTGTAAGTTTGTCTTAAGTACAATTTAGAAGACAGCAACAGGTTTCATGTGTTCCGGACGTAAGGACTAGCAACATCCCATTTCTTCCCGTGGGTGTCGGAAAAGGCGACTAAGGGAACTTACTAGAGAATAGCTAGCTGCGTTCTCTATGCATTTTACCACCATACTGCGATCACCAACCCGCCCGCCAAGCGTGGCGATTAAGGCAAACCCCCCAAATTGGGGGAGGCCCATGTTCAGTAGTGGACGTCTTTCGGCTGAAATAATGCTAATCATGATGAATGGATATCGAGTATTGGAAGATGATTGCATCTTTAATTTAGTTCGATTACAAGATAGTTAGTGGAATCGCCGAGCACATCACCTATAAGGTCCGGCCTTTTAGGGCAGCCCCTGGCTACCCTAAGAGGCCGGACCTTATTGGTGATGTTCTTCAGAAGGGTCAGGTGCGTAGTACTCGCAACCGGCGTGCGTGTATGACCAGATGTATGAACTTACACGAGGCAAAACGAGTATGTATGGATCGTAGTAGCTGGCGTTCCTTAGTTTCTGCCTACTCCCATAAGAAAAAGGCGTGATTTTATGTATGTATGTTAAGAAAATCTTGAACCGATCATGTCCTTTTTCTCTGTGAAATACTGAATTAATGAAGAGTGAGACTATTAGGCAGTTTGAAGTGAATTCATAGCATTTGAATTGAAAACTTCATTTTGGAAGTCGATAAATAAGTAGAACATGTCCCAAAAACTTCTAAAACCATGGTGCGCACGCGCAAACGAACATAGAAGCACGTATTACGCCTAATGCCTGCACGTCAATCACTTTGATTGGACCGGCAAAAACATTGATTCATATATTCATACACGGCGTGTTATGTTTTCCGACTCATTTGAAACATCACGCTATATGTAGCAGGGTGAGCAGATTAAGAAGTTTTACAAGGTAAGATAATCAAATGACTGATACTGAATTTTGTTCGTTTTTAATTTGTTTAAAAAGTGCATACATTGTGACGGGGGACACTTCGCCGTCCCAATCTATTATTTGGTTTTTGCCCAGCGATCTTTCTGACTTTATTAATAATTTTGCTTAGCTTCTTGTGTGTTAGTGTGATGTTATATAGCCTCTTGTTTTTCCCAAGAATTTTGCTACAAATAATTTCCTAAATCCGACTTCTAGTTCTAAAGATTAGCGCGTTCAAACAAACAAATTCTTCAGGTTTTTAGTATCGATATCGATACAAGCTTATGGCCGGCTTTGCATTTCGAATAGTGTTCTAACCGATTATTTCCACTAACTTGCAACTAATCTATGTTGACCCAATGCATTTTAGGCAAAATGCAGTTAAGAACGTTTTCTGGAACCGTTGTTCCAGTTGCCTTAAAGCCTTATGGAGCCTGAAATTGATAACTAAACTATCATACAGACATCGAATAATAACGATGACATACTCCCATTATCTCATAATCCAAAAACTCAGGTGTCAGTTGGTGGCAGTGGGCAGGGCATATTGCTCGCAGAACAGGTGGCTGAATGGGCTGAAAGGTTCTGGAGTGGCGACCACGTACCGGAAGACGTAGAGTTGGAAGGCCTCCCACAAGGTGGACCTATGTATGGCCTTGTGAAAAGGCTCGTGGATGCGGGAACCACAGAATAGGCCTATGTCCAGCAGATGACATTTTTCGGGTGAAATCATGGAAATGATGAGTCCAAAAAGCCATATTTACGGTGAATTTCTTAAGACAGAAATCAGGCTAACTTTTAGAACTCTTTATGTTGGGACAAATCTATGGCTTCACATACTGCAGATTGTCGGCAAATGATGTTTAATCGGCTGCTATTAAAAAGGTCAGGGAGTCAGTTGGCTACCGGGGAATATCGCCATAAGGGCAATATCGATTGAGAAATTATATGGAAGAGTGCTTTAACAGGAAACTATATTAATTAAACTATATATAGGACGTAAAGAATAGCACCATTTCATTTCTTCTCGTGGGTGTCGGAAGAGACGAGAGTTAGGGACTTACTATAGAATAGCAGCGTTCTCTATGCATTTTACCACCATACTGCAATCGCCAACCCGCCTGCCAAGAGTAGCGATTATGGCAAACTTGCCCAACAGTGGACGTCTTTCGGCTGACGTGATAATGATTGAAATACCTACAGAACACCAAAGTCTACTCGTTTAGTGGCGACTCACAATAATGATTATTACCTTCGGTTCCTAACTTAAAAATGTTCAAAATCACCATCATCATCTTCCTACCCTTTTTTCCAACCATATTGGGGTCGGCTTCCAGTCTGACCGGATGCAGGTGAATACCAGTCGTATTTTACATGAGCGACCATTATCTGATCTCCACGTCCCAGAGACTGGGATAATACCTCTTGATACGACTGGTTGTCAGACTTTCGGGCTTCTGACGACCCATAACGACAGTCATAGATCTATAAATAACAGTCGGGACCAACGGATTAACGTGCTTTCCAAGGCACGGAGGGACCAACCGTGTACTATCCGCGGCAAGGTAGCGCTGTTATTACTGCTAGCCCCTACCAATATTCAGGATATGAATACAAAATATTCGTTACCTAATAAATCATAAATATCTAATTAAGTAGTAGAATATTTTTGCATAATCATTCTAATTTATTGATGTCGATCTATGTGTTTCTATTTAAAAATAATGAAAGACTCAAACATAGATTTATATCTGACTTTGGTAGGTATGTTCTTTGTATGTTTGATATTTCACTATGTTGTTTTGCCATTTTATAACGTTGGGAAGTGGTGGCTCTGTGGTATCCGTCCCAACTGGAGTTATAACGCGTCGGTTCGAGCCCAGGCACGCGCTTTACATAGTCAGCCTATACCGTTCCCACTGCTGGGACACAGGCCTGCTCTCGGTGAGCGGGAGTGGGCCGTAATCTACCACGCAGGCTTAGTGTGGGTTGGTAGATGTCACATGTCTTCGAATGTTTGGATCTGGGACATGCCGATTTCCTTACGATGTTATCTTTCACCATTTTGAGAGCAGATATTAAAATTATTTACACAAAATAAAGCGCCTCAGTTTGTGTAAATAACTTCATCACCACTGCTCTCAAAACGGTGGTGTAGGAAAAACATCGTTCATAATATAAAAACTCGAAGACATGTGACATTACTACCAACCCGCACTGGGTTCGCGTATATACCAGCAGGAGGAGAGGGGGGGTTCTAGGGGTCATGACCCCCCCCAAAGACAGTCATGCTGTCGAAACCCTGAACGACTTGCCTGTCTTACTATCTTAAAATTGTTCTCACTTGAGCTACGGAGACTCCGATGGACATTTGCAAAAAGATTATAACCCGGAACATCATTCTGATCAGCAGCGCTTGCGACTACTAGACCAAAGAGGATTTACCTTCCTAAAAATATTCTTCAGTACTCATGGTGACCTCCCCCCAAAATGTTAGGCTGCGACCGCGCCTGTATACCAGCCCATTTCCCCTCAAAGAGAGGCGACGTGTCTCAGCAGTGGAAACAGTATAGGCAGCAACATGATTATGAACACTGGGAATGGAGTTTCTCTTCCTCAACAGTATTTAGTGGAAAGAACGTCCTTTGGTACTAGTAAGATGGAAAATTTTCTTTCAAATCATGTCATTATTACATCATCATTATTTCAGACAAAACGTATTCATGGCTGGATATGGGGCTCCCTCAAAGGGAGAGGGTTAGACATAATTGTCACGCTTGGCAGGCGGGTTGGCGATCGCAGTAAGGTAGTAAAATGTATAGAGAACGCTGCTGCCCATTCTACAGCAAGTCCCTTAGTCGCCTCTTACGACACGGGAAGAAATGAGATGGTGGTACTCTTTAGGTCCGGCACCAGACGAGACACTTCATTACACGAAGTTACATGAAAATCCGCAATTATAAGGCACTTTATATCCTAATGTACCTACGTAGATTAGAGCATGTCTAAATGGTTTAAGACAAAAACAAAGGTGTCGGGCGAATTAAATATAATAGTCTTCTCACGTTTTATTTTTATTATTTTAGGTATCTCTCAGTCGTTTAGAACTTATATATTTATCACGATTTTAGATAAAACAACGTTCTATCTAGGCTTAATATTTATGACTCGGAGTGGCTTTGTCCGCGTGGAAGTCGGAAACAATCCCACAGGAATGTACTACGGGGATAATAATCTAGTATCCTATGTGTTACAAGCTATTTGTGCTCTAAATTTGGTCAAGATTCGTTCAGTCGTTTTTGTGTGATTGAGTAACAAACCTCCTAAGATCCAAACATCTGAACTTTCATATTTATAATACTACTAGCTTTTGCCTGCGGTTTCGCTCAGGTATTATACATATAAACCTTCCTCTTAAATCACACTGTCTATGAATGAAAACCGCATTAAAATCCGTTGCGTAGTTTAAAAGATCTAAGCATACAAACGCGGGAAGTTAGAGAAAAAGAGCAGTACTGTGTTTCATACTATTTAAAGATAATAGGATAATAGTAAGTAAGATGGAAGAGAAGTATAGGAATAGTTTATCTTCTAATTGCTAAGTTTCTGATTTACAGTTCCTTAAGTTCCTAAGTCTAAAATATCTGGAGTCTAATTAAAACTTAAACTTCAAACATTACATAAAGATAAAAATAGTCATGCACAACTTCAGCAAAGCGGATCCATATTAATAAAACCCGGGGAAATACTAGAAAAAATAATAATACACAAAGCCGGTTTTTAAAATAATATTAATAACTCCCTATTGATAGCGTACAATCTCCACTAATTCTTTAATAACAAAAAAATCTTCACTAACACACCTAAGAAATCACAAACAACTTCTTTAGACGTAATGAAGACTCGTAAAGAATCCATTCTAAGTTTTATTAGACATTAATTCGTTTTAAGTCCATAAATATTGCAGTTAACAGTTAAATGAGTCATTATGATGTTTAAATTTGAATAAAATTCGTCACAAAACAAATCAAAGGACGAATGATATAACAGTGACCCAGAAATGCTGTAAAAAAATTAATAAAAAACATTATCTGACACAGTTTTTTTACCATAAAACGTTTTTCGCGCCTTTTTTTAAACGTAGAACAATATGGCGGCGCTAGACGTTCGGATACGAACAATGAATGAGTTTTTATTAAGTTTTTATCGTTTGACTCGTGTGTGATAACGAAAGTTATACTTTTTTGTGGTTTGTTTGGCAAAAAGTTCTTATTCGCGTAATGTAGAAGCCATTTTTTTATTAATGAGGTCGTAAATATGAAATCGAATGGTTAATAATGGGCTTGTTGTGTTAATTTGACATATTTTTAGTGATATTTGATTTATGCTGGTTAAGGTTTTTAGAGATTGAGGACGTTTTGAATACGCCAATGTTTTGTAAGTTTTATTATCATTTAGGAACTCAATTTTATCAAAATGGTGATAACAGACAGAGACATTGATAACTATGCTACTTCAGAATATTTCGTTGAAATATTATATACCTACACACAAGAAAATACTGGCTGTTTACTAAACAAAACTTATTTTCTTCAAATTATCACCTAAAGACAGTTTTTTGAATGCCACACCATTTTTGTCCATATTGCCCCAATATTTACCTACATAAGAAATAATACAATAACACGCTATTTTACAACGAATTAAAACGCGAATTACTATTTTAATTAAGCGTTTAATTAATTAACTGTAACTTTTTTAATTTGCCACGGAAATCAAAGTCGTTATTTTGACATTAAGTGACAATTTGTTTTACTTTATTAGTTGGTTTTCTTAGTCTGACACAGCATTTCCATATTGGGTTCCTGTCTTTGCTTATCTACTTATCTACTGCTTGATTATCCCACGAAAAATCGAGTAGAGTAATTTTATGCATTTTAGTATCATACTGCGATCGCCAAGTGTGGCTGTTATGGTAAATCTGTCCATCTTTTGTGGAAACCCTATGCCCAACAGTGGCCGTCTTTCTACTGAATTTTATTAACGATTAGCTTTACTCTCCAATTTTTTTTTTTGGTAGTTTTAAATCTTGGTGCACGCCATCCGACCATTTGAAAATGGTCCTGTTGCGATTTCCAGCTTAACTATGTTCTTATTGCGACGCCCAAAGACTAAAATTATCTTTCTTCCTCACGAGGTTGTGTTACTTAATAACTGGATTGTGAAGATCAGATAGACAGTAGCTCCATGTCATCATCATCATCATCATCATTTCAGCCGTAAAACGTCAGCTGCTGGACTTAGGCCTCCCTCAATTTTAGGGGGCTTTGCCATAATCGCCACGCTTGGCAGGCGGGTTGGCGATCGCAGTATGGTGGTAAAATGCATAGAGAACGCTGCTGCCCATTCTCTAGTAAGTCCCTTAGTCGCCTTTTACGACACCCACAGGAAGAAATGGGGTGGTGTTATTCTTTACGTCCGGCACCACACGGTACTCCGGTAGCTCCATGTACTATACTTGTATTCAGTTGCATGCGATTAGACTGGAAGCCAACCTAAGCATAGTGGGGTAAAGCTAGGACACATCGATGTTGACTACAAAATCATGATTGTACGAGTAGCTCGTAAAGAATCTCTGTTAATCCTTTAGTGTGGTTTATAACCCGAGAAACACCATTTTTCTGATTTACGTTATTGAATTTTAATATATGGTAGTAAAATATGCTCTCTTGCTAAGTTCCGGTTTTGGAGCGTAGTAATAATTTAACTAGTGGTCGCCAGTGGACGAAATTCAACTAAAATTCATTTTAAACTTTATATTTTCAATGCACCATTTTATATGTATACATAAAAGTTTCTACATTTCTTTTCCATACATACTCTGTCTATGCCAAATTTCATACTCCTCCGTCCGCGTACTTTTCGTAAAAATAATAGTTTAAAAAAACTAAAAAACACGCTTCCATAGAAAACCAAACTAAAAAGTAGAAAATAATGGAAAAAAAGCGTGGGGTGCTTTTTAAGGTATTTTTATTGATATCAGGCACCCCACGCTTTTTTTCCATTATTTTCTACTTTTTAGTTTGGTTTTCTATGGAAGCGTGTTTTTTAGTTTTTTTTTAACTATTATTTATTTTCCATTTTTAGGGTGTTTCCAATTTTAAAACGTATGTCAGCGTAGTTTGTGTAGTTTTTTGGTATCCTGGTAACCCGGGCAAGGATAATGGCACAAATTTATGAAATTATTGTATTGTCATCAGTCCTCGATAAGCCTACAAAGTTTGAATGAAATCTGATCGTTTAAAGTAGGTCAAAATCGCGCTATAAGGAGTCGGTTACAAACAAACATACAAGTGAAGCTAATATAAAGCGTGTAAAAAGGATTACACAGCTGTTGCTTTACGTATTAATATATACAGCTACCTAGTTATACAGATAAATTGAGAGTTCAAAATACATAAAACTATAATAAAATTAACTATCACCACGTTCAAGGATAAGCAGACACGTGTCAATGCTCGACATTACAATTTTGCACTAAGGAAGTGTCATATTCAAATAGGTATATTTAATTTTAATAATTTCAGTCGATCATTACTTAATTATAGTTTAAACGACGGAATAATAAAACCAGTATAACTTGACATGACATGGTGGCGCTGCCTGCTGAGACAAACATCAAAAACGATTGGAATTCATTACAAATTTCAAAGTTCCAAAATCTCCCGCGTATCTGTGTTAAATGGTTGTTTTTGGTAACTAAGAACCGGTATCAGGGTTATTTCCTATGTAAATTGGCGGTTTTTAATGCAACCTATTACTGATATTAAATTCAAAACTAGATATTTTAAGATTTATTTCATTTGTCTCTATGAATATTCATTGGAGTTTAATTTGTGAAATAAAATGCTGTTGATGTCGCTTTTAAGATAGTTGTTCATTTAAAGTTTATGAATTTGTTACTAAGCTGTTTTTAAAAGGTTAGAAGAATTGAATGGGCGGTAGATATACGAGTTTGATTGATAGAGTACTTATCTATGTATTTATGATTTGGTACCTTCATCTGAAGTTTGATACCTACCTAAAAGTGCGATGCGATGACATCATAACTACGGTATCCCACTGAGGAATCCGGTAGGTATCCTAGTTGTTAATCCATTTTATCTATCTTTCTGCCAAATCTGTTAAGCCGTTTTTGCGTGGTTGTGTAACAAACATCCGGATAGTCTGACCGGAAGCATGCTCAGCTCATAGTCCTATGAGCTAACCCTAAGCCTCTAGTTAAGCACTTTGATTTTGAGAACTCTCATCCCGAAGCCATTGGTCATTTGACAGTTAAGAACAGAAACAGCAGTTGCTTCGTAGCATAAGAAAGATAAGAGAAACTCTCAACAGTTTTTAGCATGCCCCGCGCCCGCCAGGTTGGCAACTGCTCGAGGTCCTCTAGGCTGGCTGTATTTCTAGGCTGGGGCTAGGTGGAAACCCGGGCCGATTGGAATGCAGAAAGATACTGTCGCCCACCCTCTTGCTCTCATCTCCAAAAAGCCGGAAATAGGTCAAAATTGAGAAATATGTCGACCAGGTTAAGACCTAGGTACTCTGTAAAGCTTAAGATGATGATGAGGATGATAAGAAAAGTATTTAGTAAGTCATCATCATCATCATCATTTCAGCCGTAAGACGTCCACTGCTGGACTTAGGCCTCCCCCAATTTGGGGGGCTTTGCCATAATCGCCACGCTTGGCAGGCGGGTTGGCGATCGCAGTATGGTGGTAAAATGCATAGAGAACGCTGCTGCCCATTCTCTATTCAGTCCCTTAGTCGCCTTTTACGACACCCACGGGAAGAACTGGGGTAGTGTTATTCTTTACGCCCGGCACCGCACGGCTTAGTAAGTATTTAACAGTTATTAAAAGATAGGATTAAAGTTATTAGCCCAAAGAATTGTTAAACTTAAGTGGCAGTGGGCAGGGCACATTGCTCGCGGAACAGATGGCCGGTGAGGCCAAAAAAGTTCTAGAGTGGCAACAGCGTACCGGAAGATGAAGAGTTGGAATGCCTCCCACGACGTTGACCGATGACCTTGTGAAGGGTGGAAAAAGAGCAATGGGTAGCTCGCCGCCCGATAAGGACCAAGCTCTGGTCGACGGCGCGTAGTGTTCCACGCGCGCCTCAAAGAGATGTCAGCAAAACTGAAGGGGTCTGCTAGGACCGATGCCTGCCAGGGTCGCGAGATTGTTCGAAAGAGATACCGTGACCCTGGCACATGGGCAACTGAAGGAACACAGGTAGGTTTAAGGGTGGAAAAATCCGCTGGATGCGTGAAGCACAGAACCGGTCGAAGTAGCGGAGCTTGGAAGAGGCATATTATCCAGCAGTGGATGTCTTTCGATGACCATTTCCTTGATCTACAGAGGGCTGGATAACTGCGTAACTCACTACCAGTACGAATGGTTTTCATTTTGCCAGTTCAACAACATACATTGCATTATTTACGTTGCTGAGCAGACAAATTTTTCGAACATTTAAAGCAATGGTGAAGCAATATCGTTAAAAATTATCCAGGTTGTCCTTTATTCATTTTAAAAACTTATAAATTATATTTTTAAATATTAGAATATAAAATAAAAACATTTAAAAATATAAAAAATAGTAGCCCACCGGTATCGGGAACAGGGTCCAAGCTACCGGCGGTCAGGGCTCCAGAGAGAGGAACCTCCTGACAATGCGAGCCGTGTCCAGAAGTACCGCTTTCTGAATCAAGCCCTTGACCCAACTGCTTAACGAGAGCCTCTTCAGGTGTTGGTCGAGGCTCTTGGCTATCAACCCATTGGCTGTGACGACTATCGGCACAATGTTGTTATTATTAGTGTTACGCACTAAGGGTGCAGAACTTATATTCGAATACGGTTTTTAGGGTTCCGTACCCAAAGGGTAAAACGGGACCCTATTACTAAGACTCCGCTGTCCGTCCGTCCGTCTGTCCGCCCGTCTGTCACCAGGCTGTATCTCATGAACCGTGATAGTTAGAGAGTTGAAATTTTCACAGATGATGTATTTCTGTTGCCACTATAACAACAAATACTAAAAAGCAGAATAAAATAAATGTTTTAGGGAGCTCCCATACAATAAATGTGATTTTTTTGCTCGTTTTTGTTCGATATTAATAACGGCCACAGGTAGACGCTTGAAATATACACAGAATATTTAGTTATATATTCATTTCAAAAATAAAAAATAATCAAATTAAAATAAAACAAATATTTAAGGGGGGCTCCCATATAACAAACGTGATTTTATTGCCAATAATGGTACGGAACCCTGCATGTGCGAGTCCGACTCGCATTTGGTCGGTTTTTTTAGACATCTGTAGTAGTCTCATTAAAATCAGCTTAGTAGTTTCTGAGTTACGTGCTTGTAGAGCACCGACAAAAAATTGGCGCGAAATCCTACGTACTGGATAGTATATTGAACTGATTTTTTTATAAGCATGTTGTGTTTAATATAGACATTATTTTGCATATATTATCACTACTCTTTAAAAAGGATACGTACTTTTTATTTGATCTATCAATACTCTAAAAAACGAATGATTAAAATTGAAATGTCTGTTTGTAATGTCAAAATAACAGCACAAAATACAAATACGTTATGGGTTGTCAGTAGCCCGAAAGTTTGACACCCAGTCTTACCAAGGGGTATCGTATTACTCATTTATTGGCTTGTGGAGGTCAGATAGACTGCAGCTGGATTCAGCTGTGTCTGGTGAGACTGGATGTCGACACGAACGTAGTTAGGAAAAGGCTAAGCAGATCTGTATTCTTCATAGTTTTTGAAATAGTCGTTCTTCGTAGATTTGTTTGTAATTTATGTTCTTCGCTCTTCATCTTCTTCTTTAGCAAAGAAAAAAAAAAGAAAGAAAATACGGTTATTAGTAGGTATCGCAAACTCAGGGTTTGATGTCACAGTAACACTCTAACTTCGCTTATGTTGATAGTAGAGCATTGGTATCCCTAGATATAAGAAATCTGTTGTTTCTATAATAAATCGTTAATGGTGCTTACAAGCTAATCAACCTATCATTGTCTAAAAACGAAAAAATAACAACAATGTGTTAAATGAAACACGGAAAGCTGTATGCGGAAAAACCTGGCATGTAGGTAGCAATCTCAGGCGGGTACGCATGCGTTAGAGCGTTAAGATATTCCTAAAACGTCACAAACACCACGAAAACAAATTTAAGAAAATTCAACTTTATGTCTACGTTCTAAGGTTGACAATAGAAAGAGTCCGCATAAAAATAAGGCATTATAAATATTATGATGTAATACGCGTCGCTACAAGGTCAGTTTAGACCGAAAATCAGGTTTTGGTTCTTTCCCCGCCGCCCGCGCACCGCCCCGCCCCCTCGTATGCGCGTGAGCAGCGTCATAGAGGCGCCGGAGTACGTTAGTGTGGCAGGTACAGTTGTGTTTGATAGTTAGACCGATTGTGAATAGAGAAGTTTGATTTTGCGACAAACCCATTGCTTCTGATTGTTTGATAACATATCAAGTATAATTATTATCTTTATTAAAACAATCATGACCATAACTGTTTTTGAATAAGGCATTTTTTTAAATGAATTACAAGCGTAATTTTATGTTTTTGTAAAATATATAATCGTGAAAACTCTGTGTTGTTATATATTATAACATCTTATTTTAATGTCAATGGTACTCTTCGATGTTTTATATCGTTTGAGATCAGTTGGTGGCCACGTTTATTGCAGCATTAATAGTATTCTTAAGGTCATCCAGGTGCAGGTGAATGGGCACTCAGATCACTCCAGTAAGTGGGCCAGTAATTCCTTACTTCGACAAATGGTGTCTACAGCGGCCTTCTTTTCGCACCCAGGCAGGTGCTTTACTTTGTGTAGATAATTTCATAACCACTGCTCTCTAAGCGGTGAAAGAAAACATTTTGAGTACATATAACTCCTACCTATATCTCCTAGAACCTTAAATTCGAAAACATATCATATCTATTAACACGTACTGTGCCCTCATCGTAGATTTCAGTCCACTCCCTCCCGAAGAGAAGAGGGCTGTATTCTTACAGTAGGAACTTTATAGGCTAATTATGGATTATGCGACGTTCTGTTGACTTACATAATACAGACGATAAATTATGAAAGCAATACAAAAAAACTAAAACTTTTAACGAGTGTGTAAAAAGCCTGTGAATGAAAAATAATAAATATTACAGTTATTTATAAACGCACGTAAGTTATTACTGATTAAGAAAAGTAGAACATGTAGCTAATGTAAATAGAACTTACAATAAAAATAGCTGAGGTTTTTAACTCTCTATTATTTTAAAATACAGGATTTTTTTTAAACGAGTGCGCAAATTTTTTATTGGTAGTTCAATATCAGTAATAGAACACATTTCAACTATTTTTTCAATACTTTAAAAAAAAAAAAATATCCGACCTTAAATCAGTAAACTGTGGACGCCCTACATATTTCGTAATATGATATCGACAACAGGAATAGGTTACTTACCGCGCACCGGCGTAGGTACTTCGAACTTCTTAGAATTTTGACCGATCGAACAGTTGGTAGGTACTTTTAGCTACGCTAAGTCGTTCAACTTCACCGCCGCGCCGGCGCGGCGGCGCCGCACACAAGTTACCATAAAAATCAGTTTCAAAATACAAATACATCTTTCGTTAACGATAACTTAATTTTTTGTACTATGATATATCAAAATAAAAATTGCATGGTTATTATAACTCGTTTAAGTTTAATTTGTTAAAATTTGCGTACTGGTTGAAAACTTATCCTGTGTGACCTTTCCCTCCTTTTTCTTTACCTCCTTTATTTGACCTTTTATAAATCGTATGTCATTTATTTTTTTCATACAAGCCATAATTGTAATATGTATAGCTAGGAATTAGTTTTTCATATAATAATCATTTTACAAATTTCTTGAAGAATATAAAATTTGATTTGTAAAGAAACAAAACTTGCCTTAATAATAAATCCCTATTAAAAAAATGAAACTGTACGTGACCCCGCCATCGCGACGCATATCCTTGTCTATTCGGAATTCGTCAAAATACTCGACAACGGACTACCACATGGCTCGCAAGTCATTTTTCATCGGCGTTTGAGCATGTGTGCGTAAGTAAGTTTGTGTGTGTGCATCAATCGCATCACTGTGTGTGATTGGTGTGTATGCGTTCGCGACGATCTAAAAGAACCTTTTTATGTCTCTGATAGTGATAGTAAATGTAAACGGCAGTTTTAGCAAAGTAATCTACATAAATACCTAAGTAATAAATAATAATATTTTTATCATATATAGGACTTGTTTTGACCTTGGTGATGAACTTGAACTTTTTGCTGATAATTTGCATTTAGGAAGTTGTGGTTAAAGATTAAGAAATAATGTTAAGGAAGACTTAAAACGTTACTAATCTTGATAATCTTCTATTAATAAATATACTAGCATAATAGAATCATAATTCTAATACTAATTCTATAGCCAACAGGATGTACAGGGACCTTACGACTAAATTACTAGTAATAGATAGATACTTACGAAATGATGACATTACTTAAATGAACAAAAGCCTGATCCTCTTATCCAAGACTAAATCTCTATTCCTAGCTCTCAGAAAGAATGCACGGTTCCTTTAATATACAAAGCACATACGAAAATATATAGACATATAACTAATGCTGATCAAAAAGAATATGAATGAAGAAGGTCGATTATCCGAACCGAAAAAGGATTCAGAAATTGGCACAAAATGCCATAAAGTAAAACCAACTACGATAAAATAAATTCCACAAATTAAGAAATAACTAGCCTTTTTCAAGAGACACTGAGAATAGTGTCAGAATCTTTCTGTTCAAACCAAGGAAGACTTTATGCCAACGTACATAATTTAACGCAACTTCTATAATTACAATAATTTAACCCGGAAATCTTATAATTGACATTTGATTGACCAGTACTTATAAACCATAGGTTCGAGGTTACATCAACTAAAATGTAATTATTGTTAAAAAACAAGCTTAACAATCATTTTTACGATTCGTTAATTTGATCAACAGATCGATTTATATTTATTGATGCCTATAAATGCCTTATAGGAAACTATCATATAGAAAATCACGCTCTAAGTCAAGTCCGCAATGATTTATAAAGTTTCTATAAAAGTCATAGTAGCGCCATCTAGTAATGATCATTAGAAGTAGTAAAGTTTCTCCATAAAGTCAATAGATGTCGCTAGGCTGCCACTAATGTTGGATCTTTAAACGAGGGGTACATAAATGAATACATAATTTTGTGTTGTGTATTTTTATAAAAAGAGTAATTAGTATTGATAAAAGTAAGGACTTACGGTACATTTTTCGATGACTGTATCACTTGTACGTACCTGAAAGAGAAAATACATATAAATAAGTAAATTGATTGTAATAATTATGTAGTTTTATTATTTTTATAAACAACCTCTATTTTTGGTTTAAACATTACCTAAATATACAAAGTCGTGCACCTTTATTCAAATACTAGGTTTTGCTCGCGACTTCGTCCATGTGAAGTCTTGTGTAACATAAAATATATCCTATGGCATAGCATCGATCGCCCGCTCGCAATATTACGTCGACTTCTCGTAGCGTTTTTTATGACTTTTTCTTATATTTATTCGGCTCATTAGGGTTGCAGCGAGATGTTAAATAACCTTCCTCATGGCTAGGCTATCAAATGCACAAATATTTTTTCAAACCCGACAGTTAGTTCCAGATATTATCCCCTACATACAAACTCACAAACAAACCAGTTTTACCTCTTTATAATATTATATTATAAAAGTATAGATTAGATCTTCAACCGAAAACAAATACATATTTGTTCTATTTATTTACTTTATCTTTAAACTATATAAATGTAATGAAAGTAATTTTATACAATGAAGTCTTAGTGTCTCACTAGAAGAATTCAATTTCTCTTCTGAATTTTAATTAATTCAACGATCTAATATTAAATCACTTCCCATATAACAGTCATCTTTCTTTACAATATCAAACAATACCAAAACTCGTTAGAGCGAATGTAGATTTCTTTATCTTTTTTGTTTCATCCCATAAAAAATCCTACCGACGGATCTCACCCCGAAACCAAAAAACTAGACAACATTCCCACAGTCTCAGTTTTAAACTATGCTTTTGATTTGCATACGACCAGTGATTAATATAATTCTCCACTACCATTTTTTCAAAACACTCACCCCACAACCTTTCAATAGAATTAACACAATAAGATGCTATTAAAATAAAAGATTGAGCACCAAAGCCATTTGCATACGGAAGTATGAGAAAGGTGTTCCTCAAGGGACAACCGTAGGACCGTAGAGAATTTATGCAAAATTTGTCAGTCATCCATAGAAGCGGTTTTTTCATTCTATTTGTTTTTATCTTCGCACGACGATTTGCATATCTAGTTCGAATATTTTGCATATTAAAGTCCGTGAGTGTTTACTTTGAGCTTTATTTTAATTCTGTTTAGGGGTCAGGTTTTTTCTTTGGTAATTTTGTGTGTATTGTTGGGATGTTCAACGTGAATAATTAATGCTAGGAACAAGACGTGTGTCCCTGCTTTCTTTTGTATGTCTAATTGAATTCCGGTTTTGGTGCAGAGTCATCTTCGTTTTTTATTAATATATTTTTTTGTATAGTTTAATTTTCTGCCATGGGAGCGTCTGCTTTTTGCAATTAATGTCGTGAGAACAGTGGATACGAATTAATTATAAATATTGTTCACAGAGCTTTTTCTTTATGTAGGGCTTTATGTCTTTGAAGAAGTTCGGTATTCAACGGTTGACGGTTTTGAAATATTTAATTGGGTATTCTTACTTGCTATTGTCACTTTATAGAAAAATAATCTTTTGACGTTTGTAATTTTGTATAGTCAGCAATTTTAAGGAGCTATGTTTTTTATTTGAGCTGCACAATTACTAATTTTGACAAAAAAAACTATTTTAAAAAGATGCTGTCGTGTGGAATTCCCAATTTAATTTTGACAAATCTAGGGGAAGTTTTATTTATTTCAATAAAGAGTGGCCTTCAGACGTACGCCATGAACAATCAGTGTATATAGCCAAACGGGTGAATGAAAGTCATTCCAACAAATATCTACATACCTACTTGCACAGACTTGATTATTCTATTCATCTACTTTCAATCAGGATATCACCTATCAAATTAAACTATTATGAAGACAACAATAACACAATTGCTTTATAGCAACCGTGTGCCGGCGCAACCCTTAAAAATATTATATTTCATCAATAGCCAATCGAGGGTTGATACAAAATCATAAACTACAATTTTATCGATCACAATAGTTGACATTGACGCGTGCCCGATAATGATCTATAGATTCATGATTTGTTATGGAATACGATAGGTTTTTTGCGCTGACCGCAGTTACGATGGTTGACGGTTCGATCTGGTTGTTTTACGGCCAATTATGCCGTCTAGAATATTTGTAACTCCGTGTTGTAAACTTTGGTGACAGAATTTCATGAAAGTTTTGTAATTATTTAGAGAAAATCTTTGCGTTGATTGCAATACCTACTAGCTTATTTATTTCTTACGGTCCGGGCACCATTATTTTTTGCTTGATTTTAATAAGCTGGAAGATTTTAGTCACTATTTTATGATTGCGTTTTATTATTATTACAGTTTACTGTCCTGTAAACGAATAAATCTTTATATATCTTTTAATCATCGCATTGTATTTCATGGTAGATGAAAGTAGGTAAATAAATAGACAAAATAAATTATATAAACCTATCGGTCATTGACAATACCTACATTTACAACTATGTAACACTAAATCTCCAAATTAATAGCGTCGGGAAAATTATTAGACCAAGAGAAAATGAAGATAATGAAAGACAACCTACCCAGAAAGAGAAAATATTGTAACTCAATCATTACACTGTGCGATTGATAGAACTAAGAACATACCCAGACAAGCCATCACATGCAGTTCCACCCGTAAAAGGAACGCCTGTCGATACATCCAAGACACTCACCCTTCACACACAAAAGCTAATATTAATCCCAACACAATACATTGTTTTATAACTCGTCAGTCATGCAAAATCGGCTTCCACATAAAAAATCCATTGTAAAAGGTCTTAAAGGGTTAACCCCTCAATACTATCTATTATAAGATTATTGAGTATTGACGCATTGTGGGGGGCGCGAAGGGTTAAGTACTATTAAGACCCCTCTGCTTCTTTGAGTTATTTTGACGTGATGAAATCGTTTAGTAGAGTATAGAATGAAGAAGGTAAACCGAAGCTTGTTACAATCATTTTCGATTTCTCTACTGAATTATATATAACACTTAATAATTCTTGATTTGAGTGGTCAGTTTTCTAAGATCCACTGCGTCGCATACCATCGTCCGCCCACGCTATTTCTTTGTTTTCGGCATGCTATCTTTCTGACTTTCTTTTTGCTCGGCTAGTAACTATCATAGCTTAATATCAATTAGCCTATTTAATCTTCATCAAGAATTCGTCTATCGAGTACAAAAATAATTTTCTTAATCCGACTGGTAACCTTTTAGAGATTAAAGAACAAATTCGTCAGCTTTATAATAGTAGTGAGTATATTAGAAAATATTAATTTGAGTCCTATTATGTTTTTCTAGCTTCTGCCCGCGACTTCGTCCGCGTAAAATTTTTTGTTCCCGGCCCTTCGACGCGACGGGATCGCGTCGAATCGCCTACCCTTGTGATTTTCCCCGTTTTTGCAACATTTTTCACTACTGCTCCGCTCCTCTTGGTTGTAGCGTGTTATTATACAGCTTATAGCCTTCCTCGATAAACAGGTTATCCAACACAAAAATAATATTTCAATTCGAACCAGTAGTTCCTGAGATTAGCGCGTTCAATCAATCAAACAAACAAACTCTTCAGTTTTATAATATAGTATAGATTTCTCAGTGATCCAGGTTTCATATTTATTTTCTTCGTCGATGCTTACTTGTAAGGAATTCTTCCACCACAATTTCACTGAACTTGTGAGGAGTATCAGAGGTTCTCTTCGCTGTGATTGTCATAAAATTAAATAGAAAGATGAACTATTTAAAAAAATATTACTTTGTTTAGAACTGCTTATGTAATATGATCAGCCTATGAAGATGCAACTGCTAGGGCACTGTTGTACTCTTTCTGAGAGGGAGTGGACCGTACTACACCACGCGGACCCAGTGCGGGCTGGTACATGTCATATGTCTTCGAATTTTTGATTTTATTCACTGTTTTGAGAGCAGTGGCTATGAAATAATTCACACAAATTAAAGCGCCTGATTGGGTCCTACAAATTATGACTCCTAAGTCTCAGCTGTTACCATTGGGCCATACCACTGCACAATTCCTGATGTAGCTTTACATAATCTCAATGTATTCCAAATTCCTAATGACAGTTCTGGGAAAGATGGCACAGTTATTAATCAAACAGTATCTATTATATTTATTACAAAACTTTTGGCACTGACAGCTGATCTTCCTAATGACATATCATTAATATTTCTTCCAGTTCCCACAAAAGCTAAACACAGTAATATGCAAATCTATATCTTCAGTCCTAATCCATCCGAAATCCCATAGAATTTGGTCCACAAATTTGGCACTGACAAATTACACTTGAGTATAGCAGTTTTCTAGGTGCGTTCTCACATACAAATGCACAGACCCATCTGCTCTTATTAGTGAATCATGTTTTATTCAGTAATTGTCAAGCATTCTGGTTATTATGCAAAATACCCATATTGTGATGGTGTATGTTGACATAATACCATCAATCTGGTGTTTGAATTATTTCTAGGGTTGGGTGGTCGATTTATGAAGGTTAATGTCATCGATGTCGATAAACATGTAGCTCAGCTAATAAAAAATAATAATAAAATAATCGTTCGCTGTAGTCATGTTTTTGGTTGTGCTTTTGATACAGATAATCAGCCAATAATGTCCTGTCCTCCTCTCGGTGAGAGGGTGTGGGCCGTAATCCATCACGCGGGCCCAGTGTGGGTTGGTAGATGTCACAAGTCTTTGATGAAGACACATAAATATGAAAACGACTACTTATTTAACAATGGCGATCATCCTTTTTAGTTTTTTATTGTAATAATAGCATTTTTCTAATTAGAAGCAACGACAAACAAGGCTTTACTTTAATTATTAATATTATTGCGTGTTTGTGTCCCACTGCAGGACAAAGGCGTCCCTATCTTTACTATCTAAAATTTCTTTCTATCATTCTTGATCTTAAATCAAGAAAAATCCAAAGTCCAAAGTCTATTTAGAAATCATCGATAAAAATGTCCTTACCACCAACTACAAAGTTTACATTTATCGACACATCCCAATCCTACCCCACCCCTGCTTATCATCCTTAAGACCTTTCACAATAGCTGTTTCGCACCGCAACGCCTATTACTGCGCACACGCATTGTCATTTAAATCCTGTGTTTAACCTACCTGAATACCCCTTTACGTCTCAGACATGTTCAGAATAGAATGCACCGTCTTAGAAAAGATTAGTGGTATATTTATTGCGATTTAGTTTCCGGGAAGTGTTTTCGAAACCTGTATTTTTTGGGATTGATTAATGCTATCCTGGGTCATAGAGTTCTTTTTGTGTGGTCTGATGTACAGACGCGTATTCTAGAATTTAGGGGATGACGCTCTGAACCAGTTTAAATGTTGTGAAAAGATTCTCAACACTATCTCATATTGGGTCGTCTGTTTTAGTTTACCTGACTGTAGATAGTATTTTGCGAATTATTATAATAGTAGTACCCTTTAAAAGCCACAATCTTATTATGATAAATGTATTTATTTCTATATGTAGGTTTCTAAAAACATGTTTACACGTTAAATATATTTATTAAACTTATGCAGGTGAGGTTGGTGTTGCCTATGTGACTACTCTGTGAAGAAAGACCGAAACAAACTCAGGGGTCCAGTCTCTTTTAAAGTCCAGACATAATCTTGGTCAGATCACTAGAATCCCATGTAGATTGATGTCTGAATTGGTCTTCTGACAAAAGAACCACACAGATTCAGTGGATCTGCCTAGTCAGTACACGCATTTGTCAGCAATCGTGTAGCTCAATGATTCGACGAACAACACCAAAGAAAGGACATTTGCGTAGGTCGCATGAATTACTCAAACTGCCAGACCGTGATAAAAATTAAATGAGAAGAAAAAGAAACCAGAAAAAAAACCACCCACTTAGTCTTCACATTTACAATAATTATTCATTACTTTAAAAGTAAATATTCATGTCATTGTATATGTAACATTTGAGTTAAGATTGAGTGGACCTGTCCAGTTGTAGCACGCATTTTTCAGTAATCGTACAGCTCAAGTCAACTGAACATTACATGTAAATATTTACAGGAAGTTTATTGAATACTGAAAAGTTCATGCTAGAGCATTTTTTTTTAATATGCTATATTCTTCTCACCAATGAGATGAATATTTACTTTTAGCCGTTAAATTTTTGCTTAGGTGGTAACATTATTTAGGCCTACTTCTGTTTATGTAATGCATACTACCCCATTAAACTCAAAATCGAAAGCATTTATTTCAAATAAACTAATTACAGACACTTTTGAACTGTCTGCCAGTCAGACAGATGAAGCTTGTTAGCCATTCCAAAGCGAAGCGTAATACCGAAGAGAAGAGTATGCAATAAACATCATGGATTCCCTTTTAAATCAAAATATTGTTTACATCATTGATGTTGACATTTTTAGCTTATAAATTGACTATTTTTTTAATCATTATTGCTTACTTATTTTCATCTATTATATTATTTAACTAACTTTTGCCAGCGGCTTCGCCCGCGTTTTATACGTATAAACCTTCCTCTTGATTCACTCTACCTATTCAGAACAAACCGCATCAAAATCTGTTGCGTAGTTTTAAAGATCTAAGCATACATAGGGACAGACAGAGGGTAGCGACTTTGTTTTAGTCTATGTAGTGATACTATTCCTTGACTATTGCTTCTCTAGGTTCCTTCTGAATTTCTTATATTTTAGCCAAGCATTCGCACTAAATCCACTATTTCTATTTTGTACCATAATATCTCTTCTTACTTCAACAAAACTCACATTATCTCCGCATTTATCTGCTCTCAAACCAACATCATTACATCTCACAGAATGTAATGTAAATACAAAGATAACATCTTCAACAAGGGAGGCTGTTACCGCAACCATCTTGCGGTCAGTAAGACCCGTTGTTAGAAAGTCTAAAAACATCGCATTTTCATCAAACCACGTATAAGTGGTTAACTTTGTCTGGCATGGTTTAAGTATATTGTTTTGTAGGTTAAACTTGACATTAAGTTTGAAATATACAGACTTTTTCATGATTGATGATAAAGTTAGGAGATACCTCATGAATGGTTTTAATGATTTTATATATGCTAAGTGTGTGAGCGAATAATATTGACATTAAATAAATAAATATCTTAGGACAACCAACACACCGTTATCTGATCCCAAACTAGGCAGAGCCTGTACTATGGCAACCAGACAACTGATAAACATACTTATTTATTTCTAAATACATACATATTATAGATAAATTACACCCAGACACAGAACAAATGATCGTGCTCATCACACAAAGATTTGTCCTGAGTGGGAATCGAACCCACGACCTCAGTGTTAGCAGTCAGGGTCACTAACCACTAGACTATCAGGCCAGCAGGACATTTTATACTTATTGATTTTATTATTTTTGATGACATTCAAAAAGAGTCGAGTTCATCCACCATCCACGCCATCTACGCCTGGGTCTTCCGCGATGCCATATGACGCTTTCGGGACCCATGTTGTGGTGGTCTTAGCCCACATTGCATCTTTCATGCGGCAAACGTGTCCGGCCCAGTCCTATTTGAGCTTGGCTGATTTTTGGGTGAAGTCTACGATTTGCACATCTAGTGTTGTTGGCATTATTATCATCGTTTTGTTTTCTGGTGTTTTATTTTAATGATATCATCATCATCATTTCAGCCGTAAGACGTCCACTGCTGGACTTAGGCCTCCCCCAATTTGGGGGGCTTTGCCATAATCGCCACGCTTGGCAGGCGGGTTGGCGATCGCAGTATGGTGGTAAAATGCATAGAGAACGCTGCTGCCCATTCTCTAGTAAGTCCCTTAGTTGCCTTTTACGACACCCACGGGAAGAAATGGGGTGGTGTTATTCTTTACGTCCGGCACCACACGGTAGATTTTAATGATATAATGCCAAGAAACACATTTTTCTTTCTTTCCAGTTGTAAATTTTCCATAGTGATGTTAATTTTGTATCATTAACGCAAAATTTTATTCAAGACTTGACAAACCCTTCACATGTCGGTCATAATATCTAAACGTTTATATTTAAAAGACATTTGCTTCTAAGACGGTTGCGGTTTGCGGCGGCTTACCTTTGACTGTGCCCGCCCCATGAGAGTACAGACTTAAGATGAGCTTACGTACCCTCATGTGTGGTTGTTAAGAGAAAATATGTTTTAGGGAATTATTTATAAGGTTTAAAATTAAATTATTTATAGAAAATTGTAAGTAACAAACGTTTTAAAACGATGTTAGTTATTACTAAAATCAAATCATTATTCATAGTGAAAATTCAATTGATAAAAATCAATACCTAATGGCCAATAAACATGTAATTTAAATAAAAAAATATGTGTAGATTTATCAGGTTAGTTCGTTCGCTAGTATTTAGTCGCCATTTCAGCCGAAAGACGTCAACGCTTGGCAGGCGGGTTGGCGATCGCAGTATGGTGGTAGAGAACGCTGCGGCCCGTTCTCTAGTAAGTCACTTAGTCGCCTTTTACGACACCCACGGGAAGAAAGGGGATGGTGCTATTCTTTACGTCTGCGACCACATAGAAGTATTTAGTCATCATCATCATCATCATTTCAGCCGTAAGACGTCCACTGCTGGACATAGGCCTCCCCCAATTTGGGGAGCTTTGCCATAATCGCCACGCTTGGCAGGCGGGTTGGCGATCGCAGTATGGTGGTAAAATGCATAGAGAACGCTGCTGCCCATTCTCTAGTAAGTCCCTTAGTTGCCTTTTACGACACCCACGGGAAGAAATGGGGTGGTATTATTCTTTACGTCTGGCACCACACGGTAGTATTTAGTACTTAAAATAAACTCTCTAAATTCCTTGTACAAAAAAAACCAAACTTTCTATTAAAATTTAATTTACTGTCCGTACCTGGCCAAGTCCAGAATAATGACTAAACTGCCATTATTCTAAAGCTATTAAAATATCATAATTCAACATAATATCCATTAAAACGAACTCAAAGTATTAAATAGACGTGAAATTGCCAACTTCCTGCGCCGGCGCAAGTTTAGCGAAGAAAAATGTTTGTCTTTAAGTTAGGGTTGGCGCGCTAAGCGGAAATTATTCTTGAGTAAGTAATTAAATTGCTTTGATGGCCGTTTATTAAAAAGGTCAGTATTTCCATTCATTTTAGTATTTATTAATGCAGGGAAAAAAGACAGTAACATATATGGGAGAGTTAAGATTAAAGATACTTTTAATTCTGTCAATAGATTCATAAATTATATGATTATTATTTATATTAAAAAGATCTCGTAAATCTAGTGTCTTCCTAAGAGAAAGATACTT
The DNA here is from genome assembly GCA_947507805.1 of Aporophyla nigra. Taxonomy (NCBI): domain Eukaryota; kingdom Metazoa; phylum Arthropoda; class Insecta; order Lepidoptera; family Noctuidae; genus Aporophyla; species Aporophyla nigra. Next base: position 13,123,795 of record OX382316.1, on the reverse strand, counting down.
GACTGATATTCGTACGTCGTCGACGAAGTGCTTGTGGCTAAGTAATACCAGCCGCACGGGTTGATCGTTCAGGTTAAGCTACGCTTGCCGCGGTTGGTCCGTGGATGAGTGACCATCTTTACATGTCAAGACCCTTCCGTGCCTTGGAAAGCACGTTAAGCCGTTGCTACCGCTTGTCTTTTCGTAGATCTTAGACAGTCGTTACGGGTCGTCAGAAGCCCGAAAGTTTGACAACCAGTCCTACCAAGGGTTATCGTATTACCCAGTAACTGGGTTGTGGAGGTCAGATAGGCAGTCGCTCCATGTAAAATACTGGTACTCAGCTGCATCCGGTTAGACTGGGAGCTGACCCCAACATAGTTGGGAAAAGGCTAGGCAGATGATTTATAGAGAACACGTGAAGGGGATACGTCTTTCTAAGGTGAAGATACTTGATTGACGTACGAATTTACGATAGTGTAATTTATTTGCATGTGTCTTATTGTATGGATAGTCTTACTTTCGTTTTATTAAGAATATAGCTCTTTAGTTCTTGTTCTGCATCGTTGGTCTAGTGCTCGCAAATGAGCCTGAAGGTTTTAGCTTCGATTCCCATGTTCATCTAATCCCATTGAATGACTATAAAATAAAAAAAATAAGACCTTACCGCATATCCTACCTTAGCTATCTCCCCGTTGCTTTGGAAAGAATAACTGTCTTTGTCTTCATAGAAACCCGAGTCTACGAGTTCCCCTGCTTAGACAGAATATCATGTTCAGCACTTCAGCTAAAAGACAGACGCTACTGACATAATACTCCCCCAATTTAAAGTGGGGTTGGTCATAATTGCCTCGCTTGGAAGGCAGGTTTGCGACCGCAGTATGGTGGTAAAATGCACAGAGAACGCTGCTGCCCATTCTTTAGTAAGTCCCTTAGTCGCCTCTTATGACATCCACGGGAAGAAATGTGGTGGTGCACTTCTGTACGTTCGGCACCACACGGATCAAGGCAAAACATGTCAAGTTAGATAGAATGAACTTTATCTATTCTTGGTCGAATAGAGATAGAATGCTGTAAGAGACAGCCCTACTAACCAGCGTGCTAAAACAACCGCTTATGAATTAACAAGTAGAGGGTTGATAAGCGTCAACCAGCAGTCATAAAATTGTTGTTTATTATTATAAAAATGTTAAATTACATGTTGTGCTAACGCCAGGTCTTAGACGCTCAGGTCATTAAATTGAACATATGAGTTGAACAAAAGTGGCAGGTTGATTCCTATCTTTGTATTTGACTGGGTTTTATATACTGTTAGGTCCTTAAGTTTGAGTGGTTAAATGGGTAGTTAAAAGTATAATTTATGATCTGGCAAACAAAGAAAATAGGGCAGAATTGATCGGAGATAAGTTTTGCTATGCAAAGCAAATGCATTGGTTATTGAATGCGTTCACAGTTAGCCCCTCGGACTTCTTGCTTTTATAGTTTTGATCTCATTTCAGATACCACAGTGAGTAGACCTAACAGTATAAACAGTTTAAAAATATTTACTTCTATACTACTAATATAAATGCGAAAGTAGCTCTGTCTATCTGTTACGTTTTCACGACTAAACCACTGAACCCATATTGATGAAATTTGGTAAGGGGTAAGTTTCAACTCCAAGAAAGGACATAGGCCTATTTTTACTCCGCCACGGACTGATGACGTCACAGGCTAGCTGTAATAACTTAAAAATCAATTGAATTTGTCATACAGATCTGCGTATATTTCTATCTATTTATGAAAACGATTAACTTACTTATCTTAGTAGTACTGGTAGAAAACGAGTTGCGAGGTAAATTTTGTGAATGAGAAACTTCTTTCTTAAATCTATACAAATAAATAAAATTGGTACCGTATTCGTACCCTGCGGTGCCGGACGTAAAGAATATCATCACCCCATTTCTTCCCGTGGGTGTCGTAAGAGGCGACTACGGGACTTACTAGAGAATGGGCAGCAGCGTTCTCTATGCATTTTACCACCATACTGCGATCGCCAATCCGCCTGCCAAGCGTGGCGATTATGGCAAAGCCCCCCAAATTGGGGGAGATCTATATCCAGCAGTGGACGTATTACGGCTGAAATGATGATGATGATGATGAAATAAAATTGTAGTGTCTGTTTGTCATTTCAAATTTAAAACAACATTTAATTAACAGCTTTTCACTAAATGCATATGATAGTATATAGGTACCTACGGTACGTACATCAAAAATCCAATTTTTAGACATTTTTGTCTGTCTGTTTGTTCCGGCTTATCTCAGAAACGGCAGGAGCGATTTTGACAGGATTCTAACTCGAATATAGCTAATGATATAAGGAGTAACTTAGGCTACTTTTTTGTCCCGGTACCATTCCATTTTGACATCACATCCATGGGGGCGCAGCCGCGGGCATAGCTAGATTAGATATACCAACGTGCGTATACACTGTAGCTATTACAGGAACCGACAGAAAATAAAGAACTAAATGTAACATAGGAATACAGATTAATTAAACATTTTCTTAGTATTACCTACTAGTTAACGGCCGCGACTAGTAGCTCGTGAGTTCGAACCCAAGCAGGCGCTTTATTTTGTGTAAAATATTTCATCACCACTGCTTCCAAAACGGTGAAGGAAAACATCGTGAGGAAACCGGCATGTCTTAGAACCAAAAAAAACTGGCCAAGTGCGAGTCGGACTCGCGCACCGAGGGTTCCGTACTAACCTGCAGGAATTCACGGTTTATGCATAAGGTTTATGTTTATGAAATTAAATGGGTTTTTTTTTAATTTTTATATTTGAGTTGACTGAATGAAAGGTAAATTGTGGTTATGACGTATTAAAAAAAAACTACTTACTAGATCTCGTTCAAACCAATTTTCGGTGGAAGTTTACATGGTAATGTACATCACATATTTTTTTTTAGTTTTATCATTCCCTTATTTTAGAAGTTACGGGGGGGGGGGACACACATTTTACCACTTTGGAAGTGTCTCTCGCGCAAACTATTCAGTTTAGAAAAAAAATGATATTAGAAACCTCAATATCATTTTTGAAGACCTATCCATAAATACCCCACACGTATGGGTTTGATGAAAAAAAAAAAATTTGAGTTTCAGTTCTATGTATGGGGAACCCCAAATATTATTGTTTTTTTTCTATTTTTGTGTGAAAATCTTAATGCGGTTCACAGAATACATCTATTTACCAAGTTTCAACAGCATAGCTCTTATAGTTTCGGAAAAAAAATGGCTGTGACATACTCGGACAGACAGACAGACATGACGAATCTATAAGGGTTCCGTTTTTTGCCATTTGGCAACGGAACCCTAAAAATCGATGACATGTGACATCTACCAACCCGCAGTGGGACCGCGCCACTCCCTCTCATCGAGAGGAGGTCTGTGCCCCATAATGGGAACAGCATAGGCTCCTGATTACCTACCTACTAGGTGTTTTTTTTTTAAGTAGAGCTGATAAATTATTTAGATTAAACGAAACTAATACAGCTGTCTCTTACCTATCTTGATACATAACGTTCAAAAATAGAGACAAAAAATACGTATTCAAATCTATCATCACCTGGAGGCCCTATAGTGGTTTCATACGTCAAGCCGATCGGTCACAATTGTTTTTTTTTTTGGATACCCAAGGATGTCATTTCAGGTAATCAGAAACTCTACAACGCTGAAAATATTGGGTTTGTAGTTTCAGCTCTCAGATTGCAGTCGCTCCGTGGAAATATGTAAGTGTTTTGGTTAAATTGGAAAGCACCACCATTGAATCTGCCTAGCCTTTTACCAATTATACTGGGGTCGGCTTCCAGACTAACCGAATGCAGGTGAAGATCGCAGTACTTCACATGGAGCGACTGTCTATCTGACTAACACAGCCCAGTTACTGGGAAACACGGTCTCCCTTGGTAAGACTGGTTATCAACTTTCGGGCTTCTGACTACCTGTGCAGACTGTTAAAGATCTACAAATAACAGCCAGGACCAACAGTTTAATGTTCTTTCCAAGGTACGGAGGAGCCCTGGTATCTAATGTCTGGTCACCCATCTAAGAACTGACCTCGGCTAGCGTAGCTTAACCTTCGATCCACCGGTGCGGTTGAGCCCTTCTGGAAAACAGCACTACTAAACTATGAAATTACTCGTATATTGATTGAATTATGAAGCTTTTGGATCATGCCTGGAAATTTTAAGTCATCATTTCAACCGAAACCCGTCCACTGCTGGACATAGGCCTCCCCCAATTTGGGGGGGAGGGGGGGTTTGTCATAATCGCCACGCTTTGCCTGCCTTGTTGGCGATGGCAGTATGGAGGTAAAAATGCATAGAAAACGATGCTGCCCATTCTCTGGTAAGTCCCATAGTCGCCTCTTATGACACCCACGGGAAGAAATGGCATGGTACTATTCTTTACGTCCGGCACCACAAAGAACCAAATTGAAAGCATTAAATAGAAATTAGAAGTAAATGGTTAAAACCGTTTGCAGGCTTAAACAAAATAGTCTATTTACTTATCTTTCTAAGCCACACTTTACATCCCATAAAACTTAACTATGAAACAGTTAACTGAAGTTCAAAGTTCATTGACCTACGTCCACATTAGTAATGGCCGCTAACCGTCCGCGACAAGTTTTAATTGCGCGCATGCGCGAGGCGTACCACCTGCGCTCGCGCATGCTACGGTATTGACATTCTATCGTTTGTAAGTATCTATTAGTAGTTAGTATCTAATGCTGGTTTTGTGTCTAAGGTGATAATAACTGTTATTTTTGTAATAGTCTTGTTAGGTGTGTGAATTAAATAGAAAAACAATTTGTTTGATGACGAAACCAGTGGGCGTGCATTGCATATAGGAATATAAGCAGTGCAGTGCAGTGGTCCTGCACGCGTAGCATGATCACCATAGAAAGAACTTTGTCTATTCTTGGTAGAATAGAGATAGAATTGTCATGCTACGCCAGCATAAAACGGTAAAAATCTTTCTACAATCTTGTAATTTTGTCTATTCTTCCGTCGACAAAACCCATTTCGACGGTGGTCATGCTACGCATGCAGGAGTGGAGACCACGTATCGGTATGCTTAGTGTGGGACGCTCCCCAGCTAGATGGACCGATGACCTAAGGAAAGTGGCTGGAGCAGACTGGATGCGGAAGGCGGACGACAGGGAGTTGTGGCGCAACATAGGAGAGGCCTATAGCCAGCAGTGGACTGCGATAGGCTGAGTTGATATAAGCAGTGCCTACCTCATGTCTTCCAATGTCAAAAATCACTATAAGTCTGTCAATTACATTTTGATGTATGTCCCGAAATGATTAAGAAACTAACTAAATTATCATACCTAAAAGAAACCCGCGTTTGTCTGCCGAGATAAGAACAGGAGGCCTAGTACCTACGTATACAGGGTTATTTGTAAAACACCAGCAACCTCTCAGGACTATGTTACTAACATCATAATCAACAACTTTTGTTCTATGACTTTTAAAAATTCATCATATTTTAGTTCATCAAATTTTCATACAAAAATAAAAATATTTAAATTGAACGCTCTAAATGTTACGAAGTCTATGCGAAACAAAAGAAAATGTAGTACATTAGCGAGGGAAGCGGGGTTTGGGCGGAGGGGGCGCTTAAACGTGACCTATAGACGGGCGGCCGATTTTTTATGAAAATCGGATGACCTAAAATATGATTAATTTTTAAAAGTCATAAAACAAAAGTTGTTGATTATGATGTTAGTAACATAGTCCTGAGAGGTTGCCGGTGTTTTACAAATAACCCTGTATAGTAAAGCAATGCACGACACTGACTGAAACTAAGAGTTAAATGTTGTCATGAAATATAATCTAATGGCAGATATATAGAATTTTATAAATAATGCTCTAGATTTCAGGTGTTTTGAGAATAGTTGTATCTTGGTTGTGGAGTTTAGACATGCAGTTGCCCCATCTAGAAAACTTGAAAAACCCCCCATCAAAACAAAAATCTCTAAATAGTTAAAGAAATATACGTATTGGCCTTTTAAGTTTAATAAGAAAGTGTATATAATATTTTGATCAAATCATCGTCGTGTCAAAATGCCTGCACCGATTTTGATAAAGTATGTCTAAGAACGACCGCTAGAAAGCCTACTTTTAAATAAAACACCGCACCCAAATCGGTACACCCATCAGAGATACAGTGTCACAGACACACAGACTGACAAAAATACACTGATAATGTATTTGAATTTAATGTATTTTGATTTAATGTATTTTAATTTAATGTATTTTAATTTAATGTATTTTAATTTAATGTATTTTAATTTAATCTATTTTATTTTAATGTTGTAATGAATTTTATGTATTTGAAATTTAGTTATTGGGACTTTGTGCCTTAGCAAATAAATAAAAATGCGCGCTTATAAACTTTAATTCTATGTCACCTCACCCTTACATTGCAACTATGTAACAAGCACACAACTAGAATTTCTAATCATCCGTGTGTTTCATTATTTCAAAGTTTAATTATATTCATTTATCAGTCATTACTTTTAAACCTAGCACTTACAGGCATGACAGGCTGGTTGGAAAACTTTATGATAATGGCGTTTCAAAGAAAAAATATTGCATTTTAAATGTTAGAACAGCCGCCATATTATTTTGTTTATGTTTAGAGATTAGAAAATAATGGTTTGAAAAAGAGGGTCGTTTATTTATAAAATGTATGTGCAGGTGATTTTTTAGAGCTTTTGTGGGGGATTCTTTCGGCATTTCTAGGTTTAAATGGATTTTAAGATATTTATTTACTAACAGAAATATGCTACTGGAATTAAACTATGTTACTCTTTGTAACATCGGCTATATGCCAGTGAAAGTTCTGTCGAAATCGGTCCATACGTTTTGCAGATTAGCCGGAAAACACGCGCAGACAGATCGACAAATTTAAAAATAAATAATAGTTTAAACCAAACTAAAAACACGCTTCCATACAAAACCAAACTAAAAAGCAGAAAATAATGGAAAAAATCGTTGGGTGCTTTTTAGATATTTTTAATTGATATCAAGCACCCCACGTGTTCTTTCATTATTTTCTGCTTTTTAGTTTAAAAAACTTTTTTAAACTGAAAAGAAGAAAATAATGGAAAAAAGCGTATTTAGAAATATATACCTACATAAGCATATTTATCAGTTGTCTTGTTGTCATAGTACAGGTTCTGCCTAGTTTGGTACCAGATAACGGAGTGTTGGTTGTCTTAAGATATTATTATTTACTAAGCTAGCAAATTAATTCCAGTTTTTTATAAAAGAATTAAAGGCTTTTTTACAGCCAAAAAAAATCAAAACCAAACTTGATTTCCAAAAATCATCTTCACCGAAAGCCACAAAAATATCCGAAAATATAAGTATTACAAGATGCACTGCACCATCTTGAGAGCCCTCCCTCAGAGGGACTCTCTCCGAACCCTCTAATGACGTCATTAGCAGTGGCAAAAACTAAAGGACCTCAGATCATGTTTGGGAGATAGTCCGAAGATATATTTCGTTGTGTTATGTAGTGACCGGTAGAGGTAATGCAATGACGGGGATCTACAGAAGCGAGAATTTCCGATTTATACCTGCTAATGATAGATAAAAAGGTCTTTGTCTTAAGGACATATTTCTCTGTGTATTTGAATCGCAAAATTACATAACAGACAAACCTTACTTTATGATATAACTCTAGCTTCTGCCCGCGACTTCGTCCGCGTCAAATGTCTTGCTCCCCGACCCACCCCGTCGAACCGCCCTGTGCGAGTATTTCGTATACCTGATTATTTTTCTTTTCGATCGGTTCTTAAGGGTTCTATATACTACATAACATAACATAATATTTATTCAAAAAATAAAAGGCTTAAAAATATGTACAGTTTGCTTATATGTAAATTATATTCTAATATTTACGTGCCTGAACTAGGTAATCCTGTGTTTCAGGCAAGAAGAGCCTAAATAGTCTTATAAAATAAATAAATAACCAAAAGTTGTGAATAGACAAATTATTGTACAAATGTTGAGTAGCTTATAAAATAGTTTCTAAAATTTTATAGAATTAAATAAGTAAGTATTCACCTACGTTAAGAGGTGAATACTTACTTTAACACAGTTAGTAAATTCTCTGTTTCTTCGTAAGACATACTTTGGAGAGCGTCATTGAGAGTTCTCTTACAATTTGCATAGTTCAGTGAAAAAATTCTTGCTATAGAGTTTAATCTATTATAGAGGAGAGGGCCGAGGTACAGATAAAATTTGGATATAAAAGCATGTTTTGTTCTATTTTGTGGACAGACTATATCTTTACGTCTTTTATTAGTAAATTCAGTGCTGTAGGGTAGAGCTGTGTGTTGTTTTAATACAATGCCCATTATAAATAGCTGCCGAACTGTTAATACTTGACAACATTTGTATAGTAGGTTAGTAGGGAAAAGGAAAGGGCGGGAAGTAGAGACTTTGAGTATCGCTCTCTGAGCTCTCTCGATAGTTAATAACAATGTTTTACCCGCTCCACCCCATGTGGTAATACAGTAAGTTAATATCGATTGGCATAGAGCAAAGTAAACTTGTCTAATTATTTTTGGGTCAGCAATATGGCGTAACTTTTTAAAAACAAATATCAACTTGCGAATTCTGCTATTTAAGGCTTCTATGTGTTTTTTGAACGAAAGTGATTCATCCATTATAACACCAAGGTATTTCGTTGTATTTGTCATTTTGATGACAGGACAAACACATTGGTTATCTGTAGGCATAGCGCAATAATGAGCATATATTGTCGAGGTAGGGCAAGTTGATGTTTGCTTGCGCTTCGAAAACTTAATGTAATTTGTTTTGTCTGCATTTAGTGTGAGTGAATTATATTGAAGCCATTTATTAACAACATTAAAACCGTGTTGCGCAAATTTGTAGACATTGTTTTCTGAGTCAGCTGAAAATAGTATGGCAGTATCGTCAGCATAAGAAATAATTTGGCCGTGCTCTAAGTTTAGATTACAAAGATCGTTTATATAAATCAAAAAAAGTGTAGGTCCCAAAATACTTCCTTGGGGAATTCCGAAGGACGTGTTTTTTTGACCATCACTGAGAACATTACCAATCCTTACACATTGGGTACGGTCTTCTAAATAGCTCTTAAATAATTTCAGCTGGGTCCCTCTTATACCTATGGCTTCAAGCTTGCGCAACAGAATAGATATAGAAACCGTGTCAAATGCTTTCACGAGGTCCAGGAAGATTCCTACTGTATGGTTACCATTATCAAGTTCTTTGGATAAATAGTCAGTCAGATGATGTACGGCATCGTCTGTTGACATTTTTGGCCTAAATCCAAATTGTCGTTTCGATAAAATTAATTTATCCTCCAAGTATTTGTAAAGCCTTTTATTTAGAATTTTTTCTAATATTTTAGACATAGAAGGCAGTAAGGAAATAGGTCTATAATTTGTCACTTGTTCTTTATTGCCTGATTTATAAACAGGGACAAAAACCGCTTTTTTTAGGCACTCAGGAAAAATGCCTGTAGATAAACATTTTTGGAAGATATATGTAAGTGGTGGTATCAAAATGTGTCTAAACTGTTTAATAATCTTATTTGGTATGTTATCCCAGCCTACTGCAGAGTCATCTTTCAAGCTCATAATTATAGTTTCTACCTCAGCCTCGTCAGTGTCTAACAACGCAAAGGATGATAAAATAGTGCTACATGGAAATGGTGTGCTGGTTAGATATTGTGATTGGCCCTGAACTTTTTCAGCTAAACACTTTCCAACATTTACAAAGAAATTATTTGCAATGTTGGCAGATGTTAACTGTGATGAGTGTGCTTGTAACAAACTTGAAGATGACTGATTTTGTTTTGAATTGTATGTTACACTTTTAATAAAATTCCAGATTTTTTTGCTACTCGTACCAGCCTTTTCAAGTGCAATTTTATCGTAGGTGCATTTTACTTTTTTTAGGAGATCATTACAAAAGTTACGATATCGTTTATACGACTGTTGTAGAATTAAATTACCTGGGTTAGTTTTAGCTTTCATATGCAATTTATCTCTATGTTTCATACAACGTATGAGTCCTGCCGTGACCCATGGTTTCATATTGTAGTTTTTGCTATTTAGCCGAGTTTTGACAGTGTTTTTCTGAATTGCATGTTGCACATTTTTTATTAGGTACATTGTACAAAACATACTATGAGTGCCTAAGCCTTTTTTTTTTGGATGGGAAATCATCAAATGACTTCTCCCGCTCTGGGCGAAGCGGGAGGGCGTGTCAGACTTTTACTGACTAAAACCCACCCATGTTCCTTCAGTTGCCCATGTGCCAGGGTCACGGTATCTCTTTCGAACAATCGCGCGACCCCGGCAGGCATCGGTCCTAGCAGACTCCTTCAGTGCTGCTGACATCTCTTTGAGGCGCGCGTGGAACACTACGCGCCGTCGACCCGAGCCTGGTCCTTACCGGGCGGCGAGCTACCCATTGCTGGCCACCCGCAAGCTCGTGCCTACGGCGACTAGGGACGTGAGGGCGCAGAGACCGCCACTCCCTCACGCGCCCCGCCTCCTCCTTCGCGAGCATTACTGCTTCGCAGAAGGAGCAATGCTCGCACCAGGGCCGTATGCGAGAGGTCGCCGCCGCCGATCGCCTCCACGAGGACACGGCGGTGCTCCGCCCAGACAGGGCACACTTCTACCGTATGCTCCACCGTGTCCTCTAGACGATCCTCACAATGAAGTGCCTAAGCCTTCGGTGATAAGTGGGGCTTCGTGGCCATACACGAAGGGTTCCGTATCACTGTACAATATTTAACACTACCTACATATTTTTAAAACCAGCATGAGTCAGAACCAGAAATTCGAAGGCAGGTGACATCTACCAACCCGCACTGGGCCCGCGTGGTGGATTATGTCCCACTCCCTCACACCGAGAGGAGGCCTGTGTCCCAGCTGTGGGAATATTACAGGCTGATTATGCTATTGCGGCTTATTGAGAATAGTGTTTCAAAAATTAACCAAAAATATACTGACTTTTTCCAAATCTCCCGTTCTCATAGCTCCTCTAATAAGCAGACCACAATACCACTTCCTGACCACAAATGACCACCAATAAAAACCTTACATTCGTAATGTCCGCTGAAACAATCGAAAACCGGAAATGACGTGATATGAAAAATAGACACCTATCACTAACGACACTTTATGATTACCAGAGAAAAAACGACCTTATTGCTTATGACATAGAGTTGAAAATTTATTTGACAAAGACGCTAGAACATTTCGGATTATATTAGAATATTCTGTTTTACAATTTGGGCTGTAAGGTTATGAGAGTAAGGAGCGTTTTTCTTTGTAGGGTAACTGAGTGAAGTAAAAGATTAGGGCCTTGACAAACTGATGGTTTGTAAGATCATTTGGCACATTATTGAATGGTGCCATAGCATCGTAAAGAATCGTGTCTATTATTGAAATGAGGGTAGTTCCATGAAAAGTCGATTGGGCGAACAATATTGGATATATTTTGTAATATTTGAGAAGCAATATGGAGAAGGCTGGGATATTTTGGGTGAAATGAATTTGGTTTCTGTAATGTGACAAGTTAGGTCAGTGCTTATAACTTTTTCAGAACAATTTGGCTAACTTATTTTTTTTTAAAGAGGTTTAGTTAAAATTAGGCCATTTTTTTTGTTAAGTGACCCTATTGGTGATGTTCTTCAGAAAGGCCAAGTGCGTTGTATTCGTTCTACCGGCGTCATAATTAAAACTCATTCATTCATTTATTCATTGCCATTAAAAACGGTTTACAAAAAGTGTAAGACCCTAGCTTCAGAGCTAGGTTAAAGTAGTATGTCATGAGCCAGAATGTCCAAAAGTTGTTTGAAAATATATGGAAACTCGAGATATTTTTGACAGATAGTCACTAAGATTATACTCTGAACGAAATGTCCCTGTGATGTATAAACATAAACGAGGCAAAAGCAGTGCGCAGGAGCGTAGCTAGTGGCACTCTATAGTTTGCCTATCCCCGTTGGAAGGTGTGAATTTATGTATGTATGTACTTTTATTCGTATCACAAGTAGTGATCATTTATTCACATCACAGTTTAGCCAATTAGCTATTCATCATCTGGCCTGTTAGTCTAGTGGTTAGTGACCCTGACTGCTAAGACTGAGGTCGTGGGTTCGATTCCCACCCAGGACAAATCTTTGTGTGATGAGCACGATCATTTGTTCTGTGTCTGGGTGTAATTTATCTATAATATGTATGTATTTAGAAATATATAAGTGTGTTTATCAGTTGTCTGGTTGCCATAGTACAGGCTCTGCCTAGTTTGGGATCAGATAACGTTGTGTTGGTTGTCCTAAGATATTATTATCATCATTACCATCATTTCAGCCAAAAGATGTCCACTGCTGGACATAGGCCTCCCCCTATTTGACAGGGTTTTACTCGCCATGCTTAGAAAGCGGGTTGGCGATCGCAGTATGGTGAAAAAAACCATAGAAAACGCTGCTGCCCATTCTCTAGTAAATCCCCTAGTCGCCTCTTACGACACCCACGGGCAGAAATGGGATGGTTTCTGCAACGTTAGTAGTAATAATATTATATAGCTAACAAATATTGATACCATTAACCCAAAGCTCCTTTAGGAATAACTCCATAAGACAGATAAGGGCGTCCATAGTAATATAAAAACTGCATCCACCATCAAAGTCGGCAGGCGACATACCGCCGCAGGAATCCGAAAATTTACACAAACGAGACCAAGCCTCGACTAAGGTGAGAAGCTGAAGCGGGTGCTGAAACGGGTGCTGAAGCGGAAGCGGTATAACTATCATTACAACGCTGCGCGCCGCTATTTACATCCGTAGTGTAGTGACGACGCGACGGTGTGCGAAGTAACTTAGCATGTAAAGTCAAATGTATATCAGTGTTAAAAATGTAATATTGACAGCGATTAAATGTCGTATCAGTAAGGGCTATTTTCGTAGAACAAATGTTAACAGTGATGTGCTGTTGACTGTACTCTGGCTTAGATTTGTTCTCAGCTCTCTTTATTATGCACTTCAAGTAATTTGACAGTACTACGATTTTGTTAAGCAAAGCACGTGCTAACTGACGTTAACCTATCGTGTGATGTTTTACCCTATTGTACCCCCGTTCACTCATGCCAAACATTTTTCCCAAATCTATTAGGGTCAGCTTCCAGTCTTACAACCGTATGCAACTGAGCACCAGTATATTATATGGAGCAACTGCCTATGTGACCGTCAAAAAACTGAGGATATCTACCTGGTAAGAATGGCAATTAAAACCTTGGTAGGATTGGTAAACAGACTTTTGGGCTTATGATTGCAACTCGGTATAGATAGTTCAATCCACGATGACGCGCTCCACTGCGCCCCTTTCCTTTCTTTTTAACCGCTCTCAGTACAGATGTCAAAGAGTGCGGCGCGTCTTCATGGATTGAACTATCTATATGTGGCCACCTAATCGCGCCCGCTATCGCGTCCGCTACCGCCATAGAGGTCGTCGTGGCCTTACTATCAACCGATTCGGGTTTTTGTTTGTCCGTTCGGCCGTCGTCGGGTACAGTCGGCATTTCTGCGATGACATTCTCGGGCACCCGTTTTGATTAGAAGTCAGTCATTCGATATTTTTTTTTACTTTTACTTTTTTTAGTTTTAGTCGCATTTCTTTGAGTTTTCGATTTTTTGGAGAAATGAATATGGATAGGTCCGAAAGACTGTCGGTTTTGTTGTGAGGTTTTTTTTTACAAAAAGAAATTGTAGCGAAATTAAAGTGCTTTCCTAAAAAGGTCTGTGGCACGGCGGCTAAATAGTAGTCGATTCGTGATCAAATACCTTCAGAGCTATCGCATCTAGACAAAAAAACATTCGCAGACAGCCAGATATTTGTATAAAAAATATCTAAGTTTCATTAGTTCTAATGGTTCCGTGTGATGTCGGACGTAAAGAATATCATCATGCCATTTCTTCCCGTGGGTGTCGTAAAAGGCGACTAAGAGATTTACTAGAGAATGGGCAGCAGCGTTCTCTATGCATTTTACCACCATACTGCGATCACCAACCCGCCTGCCAAGCGTGGCGATTATAACAACCCCACTCCCCTTGAGAGAGGCCTATGTCCAACAGTGGACGTCTTTCGGCTGAAATAATGATGAACTTTATTACTGTTTTAAAATGACGGCATGATTCTCTCAATAAAATGGAAAAAAGAAGAGTAGGCGATAACATAGAAAACAAGAACACAGTAGAATTGTAATGAACGTTTCCACCGATCATACAAAAGCCTAAGATTTTCTTTACTTTCGAAAAACAGAAGATGAAAGGAGTTTAACGCACCTTAGGTACTCTCAATACCAATTAAATATACAGTCGTTTCGACACGAGAGCAGTGATGGTCCAGTGGTAACGGACGCGACTTACGGACTATAGCTCGCAGGTTCGAACTCAGGCAGGCGCTTTACTTGGTGAAAATTATTTCATCACTACTGCTCTCACAACGGCGAAGGAAAACATCATGAAGAAACCTTGATGTCTTAGAATCAAAACTTCGAAGATATGTAACATCTACCAACGCGCACTGGGTACGCCTGGTGGATTACGGCCCACTCCCTCTCACCAAAATGAGGCCTGTGTCCCAACGGTGGAAAAATTATATATAGGCTGGTTATAATGACGTTGCTACACCAAACAAAATACATATTTACCTATATCTCATTCAATACAGAAAACTAAAAATAAACACGAAAATCTACTCAGCTCAGTCTAATCTAACTTATAACACTAAAACAAATTGAATTTCCTATCGAAATCTAAATTACACCAGCCCACACTTCAATTTAATTAATTCCCGATTAGAGGGCACCCAGCATCCGCAACATTTAGGTATAAAATATCAAAGATGAGGTGCCTCCTAAACGCGTTGTGACGAGCAAAAAACACTAAAATAGAGAATTAATTGCAAGTTATACAGGACACTGCTACTGGTAGTGATAGCAGAAAAAGTCACGATTTTTGATTGAAAAAAATGTTTTGAGAAAACAATAAAACTAATTCTTAATGGCAGTTTATGTCCATAAATGGTAATTACATATGTGTTGAGCATGTTTATTTAACGAAAAGATAAGAACTCAATTGTGAAATTACGCTTTATTATTTTACTGCTTAATAACAGCCCCATGGATAGATCGATCAGGTTTGATTCAGGTCCTTTTTTTTTGGATGGGAAATCATCTAATGACGTCTCCCGCTCTTGGGCGGAGCGGGATGGCGTGTCAGACTTTTAGTGACTAAAACCCACCCGTGTTCCTTCAGTTGCCCATGTGCCAGGGTCACGGTGTCTCTTTCGAACCGTCTCGCGACCCTGGCAGTGATTCAGGTCCTTGGATGGGTTATCATCTTTCAGTTCTATTGTAATGTTATGTTGACGTTCAAAAGTGCCTTTATGTGCAGTATTTTAAATAAATTGTTTGATTTTGACTTTACACACCAAAATAACCCTCCCTCCATGCCTTGGAAAGTACGTTAAGCTGTTGGTCCCGGCTGTCATTCCAGGATTTTAGTCAGTCGTTACGGGTTGTCAGTAGCTCGAAAATCTGACAACCAGTCTTACCAAGGGATATTATCTTACCCAGTTACTGATTGTGGACGGCAGTCTCTTTATATAAAATATTGGTAATTAGGTGTATCCGGCTAGAAGCCGACCTCAACATATTTGGGAAAGGGCTCGGCAGATGATATTTTACTGTTTAAAATTATCGTTATTTTCCATATATTTTGTAAGTTATTAAATAAACAGATTATATGACTTTAATAGGGAAAATGTAGTGAATCGTAGTCCCTGACTGAATTTAAAAAAAAACCATTTGCAGCAATTCCTGGTAGTGTAACCAGGTAAAACTTATGTATCTTTTGATTCACATAAAGCCACAGACGTCGATAACAGAAGCGAGCCGACTACCCGAAAAAAATACCGAAACGTTTTGTATCAAAATTATCAGTCCATTTCATTACCAAAAAACATCTGCCACAACAACAATAATTACAACAAAAAAAAAAAACAACATTTCACTTTATTTGCTAACCGTACATCACAGTTGACGAATTGAATTTTGATGAGTTACAGCCGGCGTTGGTGCTCATTATCATTTCACCATAGCCGTTGGAAACACATAGCATGGCGCATGCGATCGCAGTAGGTTCACTCTGCACGACATTCGAAATTAATCAAGAAAAAAAGTTAATCAAATTCTTGAATTAAAGAGGAGTGTTGTTTACGATCTGTGTACACGTTAATTTGCTTGGTAACAACGTAAGTGTAATGTCAATATATGAATAGATTTATTGAGCGATGATTGTTATCTTGATCAGTCAGCAAATAAATTGTAAGAATTTTTAAGATTAGTGCTGGCGAAGCGGTAATTGCGACTTACGATTTTGTAGGTCGTATGTTCGAACTTACAAAGACGCTTTAATTTGTGTAAATAATTTCGTCACCACTGCTCTCAAAACTGTGAAGGAAAAATGTTGTGAGGAAACCGGCATGTACTAAACTCCATTTGTTTAGGTAGTTAACTAAAGGTAAACAATCTTGATATGTCTTTTTATATAAAATAAATCGTATAAAAGACCAACAAATATTATTTAAATTAAGTTACTTACCTAAGATCGGTTTAAGTAAATACCTAATTGTAAACATTTTTAGATTCAATTTTTAGACAGTTTTTAGATAAAAGACATGTTAAGATTGTTTACATTTAGTTAACTACCTAAACAAATGGAGTATAGAACCAAACATCACATGTGACATCTGCCAACCCATACTGGGCTCGCATTGTACATTCACAGCCCATTCTTTATCACCGAGGAGGGGGCCTGTTTCCCAGCAGTGGAAACATTATATGCTGATTAAGATAATATGTATGCTGCAGGCTTTTTCACGATATTTTCCTTTACCGTTATGTGAGCAGCGGTCATGAAATAATTAACACACAATTAAGTTAAGCATGTCTAGGTTTGGACACCATCATCTAACAACTCATAAGCTGGAGCCGTTACTACTGGCACTGCTCAATATTTGTAGTGTCTCACTATTTGCAACTTTATTTTAAATCTATTCAAGCATTTTTACTACCGTGAGCCTCTGAAAATTTTACTCACTGGTCTGTGAAAATATATCTAGTTTTGTTAAATATCTATGTTTCTTTCAAAATGTGTAATCACAGAATGCAGTTTGGAATCGCAACTAAGAGCTTTTATTTGATATGATTTATATCTCCTTATTGTTCTACTGTTCTGTTGATACTGTGTCTCTGCGAACACGTTTGAGCCTGGCTCAGTATATGAATTGAAGATAGCTTCATATCGCCGCAATCTTACCTGACACTATCCAGGAGAGACAGGCATAACAGTAGACTTAAACATCACCAAATGTGGACGAGGTTTTTTTAATAGCAGATTTTTATATGAGATTTGAAGAATTTTATCACCAGAATAAGTACTGTTGTTTTGTTTGAAATTGGTGATTAGTTAAGAGTTCATAATTACCTAGGTATTTTGTAAGTAGAAAAGAGCAGTGGTCCAGTGGGGACAGCCGCAATTTACGAGTTAGCAGGTCGTAGATTCGAACCCAGCCAAACGCTTTACTTTATGTAAGTTATTTTATCACTATTGCCCTCAAAACTGTTTAGAAAAACATCGTGCGCAATCCGACATATCCTAGAACGAAAAAAAAAACAACCGACTTCCTTAAAAAATACTACAAAGTGAAAAATTACTTTAATTTCAGAAGTCGGTGTCTAAGGATGTGTATTTAAGATTGTTTGCCACCAACTTCTGAAATTAACGTTATTTTTCACTTTGTAGTGTTTTTTTTTAAGAAAGTCTGTTGTTATATTTTTTGAAAAAGTTTTTATTTTCAACTTTTTAGTTGTGGTTTATGGTGTTCCCCGAACTAATCTAATCGCGTTATTCGTCCATTTGTCGCGCACATACTTAATGCAAAATTAAGACTTATATAGTTTTCTCATGGATCCCATTGTCAGAATGGAACCAAATTGAAATGGAACTACACGGAAAGCACCAGCATTCAAATAAAAAAAGAATCATCAAAATCGGTTCACCCAGTCAAAATTTCTGAGGTAACAAACATTTTAAAAAAATACACTCGAATTGAGAACCTCCTCCTTTTTTTGAAGTCGGTTAAAAATTCGAAGACGACAAGTTACATCTAACAAACCCGCACTGGGCCCGCGTGGTGGATTATGGCCTACACCCTCTCTCCGATAGGACGCCTGTATCTTTGCAGTGGGAACTTTGTCGGCTGATTATGGGGTTATAGAGACGGCAGGTAAATAAGAAAAGTTATTATGTCTTGCATTTCATCATCAGCATATAGCAGTCCACTGCTGGATGGAGGCCTCTCCAATTGCACGCCATTCAGCCCGATTCTCGGCAACTCTCATCCAGCTGCTACCAGCCACCCTGCGAAGATCGTCGCTCCTCCTAGCCTGAGAGCGTCCTACCTTACGTTTGCCAATTCGCGGTCTCTACTCAAGAACACTTCTACCCCAACGGTCATCGGTTCTACGGATAATGTGGCCGGCCCATTGCCAATTCGGCTTGCTAATTCTGTGAGCTATGTCGACAACTTTGATTCTCTGCCGGATCACCTCATTCCGGATTCTGTCCCTCAGAGATACACCAAACATAGCTTGTTCCATAGCTCACTGAGCAACTTTGAATTTATGGACCAGCCGTACCGTGAGTGTCCACGTTTCGGCTCCGTAGGTCAGGGCTTTGCATTAAGGGGCTTCAAATTCAGTGGGATTTGGCTCTATAAGGTTCGCGTTGTTGAACCATTGTCAAGCTTTAGTCATTTATTTCAACCAAAAAATATCGTGTCTGTCCTAGATAGACTTTCCTTTAGAATTTCCTTTTTAAGTACGCTTTGTTACACGTCAATCACATTTGACTACGCTGAGAAGACAAAGTGTAACAGAGGTCACAATGTTTTTTAAAATTCAGAAATATTTTTGGTCACATTATGTGAAGACTATGGTAGTGTGTGTTGTGTAAAATTATTTTTCCACATACCTGAGGACACATCTTGCAGTGGTACTTCCTGGCGTGTGCATGCAGCGGCTGCAGCTTCGTGGGCCCTTTGCCCAGGGGTTGGGGCACCACCAGCAGCCCGGAGCCAGTGTTCGTGCCCCCCACTGGAGACGATGATGATGAGCCTGGAAGAACGGAGGGGAGGAGTTAGTATTTGCCTAGTAGAAAGAAGGTTATTAGTGTTAAAAAAACATTAAAATTGGAAATATACTTGCATAATTGGTTGGCTTAATCTCATTATTTCAGACTCGAGAAATCCACTGCTGGAGATAGGCCTCCCCCAATTTGGACGGCTTTGCCATAATCGCCACGCTTGGCAGACGGGTTGGCGATCGCAGCATGGTGGTAAAATGCATAGAGAACGCTGCCATTCCAGCACGCGTAGCATGACCACCGTAGAATTGGGTTTTGTCTATTCTTGGTAGAATGCGGGCATAGCATGACAATTCTATCTCTAATAGAATTGTCATGCTATGCCCGCATAATAAAACGGTACAAATCTTTCTACAATCTTTAATTCTGTCTTTAATCTTTCTACAATCTGTAATTTTATCTATTCTTCCGTCGACAAAACCCATTTCAACGGTGGTCATGCTACGCGTGCAGGCTGTCACTGAGAAATTTCAGATTAAAAAAAAAAACCGAATCTCAATTATCATTATAATGAAAAGAATGTTGTATACTATTGTCTTAACAGTAGGTAGTTCTTTCATCCTTCATATTATTCTTCGCTTTTAAGCGCGTAATTATAATATATCTCATTGGTTATTTTAATCAATTGTCTTATACTGCTTATCGCAATCAAACATAACAACCAATTTCCCCTAAAAGTTTAGGCAGAGAGGGTATCAGAGGATCTCTTTCAATATTCACTACAAATTAAATAAAAAAAACACTACACTCAAGAATACAGGTACATACAATACCAACCTGATCGTCCAGGCCCCAGTCCGGCACCGTACAGCATCTGACTCATGGACTGATGATGGCCAAGACGGTCATCGGTCTTCTGGTGGCCTCCCACCGTTCCATCTCCTGTGCTCATCTTGGCCTGGAAGATAATGAGAGGGCATTGGTTATTTTGGGTGTTATATTCCGTTTTGATAAATATAATATCCGTGTGGAAAATATAAGAGGAATTTGCGCAGCAGGATAAATAAAAATATTGAGGATTTAGAAATTAATAGTATGTAAGTTTTGCATGTTGGGGATGAATAAGCACTGAGTACATATTTTTTGCCGCTAAGCTGTGTGTCAGTGTAATAAAATTAAGACTTTTGGAATAGCTAGTCTATAAGAATTAATGAAATTGAAGTTACTGTTTGTTATGTCAAAGTAACAGCGTTTACTAAATGCATATTAAAGTATTTACGGTACGTATACCAAAACAAACAATTTTCAAAATATTTGTCTGTCTATCTGTTTATTCCGGCTAATCTCAACGTAGATGATAGGATTTTTTTCTGTACATTTAGAAGACATTATGGGATGATTCTATACCCTTACGGTTGCGTAGTACCAAATTTTTATATCGGTAAAGCAAGATCTTATTTGTCTTGCATTTAAAGTCAACTTATACATTCTAGTTAACTGACCTCCCCTGATTATGGTTTGTTTTGTAAGGACTGTCAAAAATCTACGGATGACAGCCGGGACTTTCACTTTTTATTGCATTGTCATCGGTCCTTGACAGGTGTGCAAAGTTTGAATGAAATTTGGTCGTTTAAAGTGGGTCAAAATCGCGCTTTAAGGAGTCGGTTACAAACAAACATACAAGTGAAGCTAATATAAAGCGTGTAATAAAGTGGGGTGTCTCACATATAATGCAACTATGTATTATTTCAATCATAAACAAACAAAACACAATTTCTTAACCTAACAATCTAAAATCTAATAAATTAACAAACGCAATCTGTTAATAGATAACTTACGACTACCCTCAATGCCAACAAATCATGGGCAAGTTAAAGTTTTAATAAATAACATCAGACGAAGGGACAGCGGTCAGTTGTAGACGCCGTGAGTCACAGAAGTGTGGTCAGATAAATCATTTTGGAGGGTGACACACGGGTGGGTAGTCTGGCGAACTTATAGCAAGAAAAAGCGACTCGCTAGCCCAATAGTTACGCCGTCAGATAGTCTAGAGATAGGATCGTGACTTTGAATTTAACCAGCATCATAATTGAACGTAGCAAAAGGATCTAATCCACAACTTGGTCGAAAATGAGTGAAAAGCTGAATTGATAAAAATTTTACTAAACGATCTAGGTAAAAATAGCGCTATTTTTACACG
Source organism: Aporophyla nigra (assembly GCA_947507805.1). Taxonomy (NCBI): domain Eukaryota; kingdom Metazoa; phylum Arthropoda; class Insecta; order Lepidoptera; family Noctuidae; genus Aporophyla; species Aporophyla nigra. Next base: position 13,102,345 of record OX382316.1, on the reverse strand, counting down.
CTTTATATTAGCTTCACTTGTATGTATGTTAGTATGTTTGTATGGTTGTTTGTAACCGACTCCTTATACCGCGATTTTGACCCACTTTAAACGATCAGATTTCATTTAAACTCTGTAGACTTATCGAGGACCGATGACAATACTGTAATTTCATAAATTTGTGCCATTATCCATTATCTATGGGTCTTTGTTACCTGAAAATAAATGGTTTATTATTATTATTATTATTATCCTTGCCAAGGTTATCAGGACAGCAAAAAAACTGTCTTCGAAAACTACGCTGACATACGTCATAAACTACGCTGACATACGTCTCAAAATTCAAAATACCCTAAAAAATTGAAAATAAATAAAAGTTTAAAAAAGCTAAAAAACATGCTTCCATAGAAAACCAAACGAAAAAGTAGAAAATAATGGAAAAAATGCGTGGGGTGCTTTTTAAGGTATTTTTTCATTATATCTTTGTACTAGCTTTTGCCAGCGGCTTCGCCCGCGTGGAGGTCGGAAATTAACCCGCGGGAACGTACTACCGGGATAAACTGTACCCTATATGTTAATCCAGGTTATAAACTATGTGTGTGTCAAATTTCATTCAAATCCGTTCACTAGTTTTTGCGTGAAAGGGTAACAAACATACACATACACATACATCCATCCTCACAAACTTTCGCATTTATAATATTAGTAGGATAGGTAAGTACTTTAGCATCAATAATATGGCGCTTTTTATTTTTTATTTTCAGCATTAATAATTTAAACTTTCTGGTTCTCAACTAACAGAAATTTTAATATACCATTACTAATAAAAAAAGGCTTTTTCTTTTTAGCTTTTGCTTACCTGGTACTTATTGACCGGCCTACAATGTCATACCACAATACTTACAAAAATATTATAAAATCATTTGCATTTAATTTATTAATTACCCCTTTAAAGAATTGCAAACATTTACCACACCACTCTTCATTCGCCTTACGAACACAACAAAATTAACCCTACCAACGGCGCCAGTCAGAAACTAATATTTGACAGCTAAGTAAGAGGTCGAAATGTCATAATTTAGTGCGACCAGCGGCCAAAACAGCGACCAGTGGACAAATCGACCGTAACTAATGAAGCGGGCCCGTGTTAGCTAGGAGCGGCTACAAGTCATTTGTTTAAATGCACCCTTTAGTATTTAAGGGTTGAGATTTAATGTTAGACATTAGATTTGTTGAGATGGCTTTGTTAGTAAAATTAAATTCTATTTAGTTTGTTACATTACAAAGTGAGTGTGCTAAAAACTTGACAATTTCTGTCAAATAATTTTGCATGGGAAAAATTTATAGTGTTTTTAGTCCTATTGCCATCAAAATATGTCATCTTCATCATTTCTACAGAAAGACGTCCACTGTTGGACATAGATCTCCCCTAATTTGTGTGGGTTTGCCATGATAGCTACGCTTGGCAGGCGGGTTGGCGATCGCAATATGGTGGTACAATGTATAGAGAACGCCGCTGCCCATTCTCTAGTAAGTCCCTTAGTAGCCTCTTACGACACCCACAGGAAGAAATGGGACAGTGCTATTCTTTACGTCCGGTACCAGACGGTACGGTAAGATATGGTTGCCCAGAAATTTCACTGCGAAAAGCGTTTTCGATCATCAGTTCTTCCCGAGTGCAGTTGTCAGGGGCATAGTGTCCTGCCAGGGTCGCGAGATTGTTCGAAAGAGATACCGTGACCCTGGCACATGGGCAATTGAAGAAACACGGGTGGGTTTTAGTCAGTAAAAGTCTGACACGCCCTCCCGCTCCTCCCAGAGCGGGAGAAGTCATTTGATGATTTCCCATCCAAAAAAAAGGGGCATAGTGTTGAAACTTTTTTTTTTGTGGAATTTGAGCTCAACTTAAGAGATTATCGGCTGCTTAACTGGACTTGAATGAAAGTCTTAAATAACTTAAGAACTAAGCGACTATACTTAATATTTTGTAGTTAGACCCAATTTTTACAACTGTTGGTTGGTTTTGCAACTGTTGTGTGTGTTGTAAAAGAGTATCATAAGACTTATTTTTTTTTTGTAAATATATAGAGGTATTGAAAAATACCAAGTCCAGTCCTTTGTTCTTCAACCTAAACTCCTTTTCTATAGAATTTACACAATTGTGAAAACTTGTCATCATTTGCTTAACTTTTTCCCAACTATGTTGGGATCGGCTTTCAGTCAAACCAGACGCAGCTGAATACCATTATTTTGCTTGAAACGACTGTCTATCTGACTTCCAAAAGCCAATTACTGGGTAATACGATACCCATATAACACTGGTTATCAGGTTTCAGACGATCCGTAACAACTTTCAAAGATCCACGAGTGACAGACGAGACCAATGGCTTTAAGCGCTTTCCAAAGCACTGAGCGGTATTCGTATGTAAAGTTACCCATCCATGGATCAACTGCGGCAAGTGTAGCTTTACATGGACGTTTGTAACTTGGCAACAAACCCTTTTCAATTATGATTATCTGATTATAATCAACGGTTGGTAAATACCCAAAATCTGAATCATAATTCCAATTCTAAATCCAATATCTTGTTGTTACCGTCCCAAATTTTAAATCACACGATGCGTGTTTCTAATTCAAAACTAAACCCGAAACTGTAACATTAATAAATCATTAACTATTCCGGGGTCGGCAGGACCTCAGGACGGTATTCGTTGCGAATTAATTTAGTACAGAAAACGCCCCCTGAACGTAAGATGTGAAATTTAATTTTAGTATTAATCGCACCCGCAGTTTAGGGTTAAGTTGTGGGTACAAACTATAACTATGTGAGGGTTGGAATTGATATTTGTGTCTAATAGATTTCATTTTGGCTTTTGTTTTAGACTATGTATGGGTGCTGGACGTAAAGAAAAGCACCGTGCCCTTTTTTCCCTTGGGTGTCGTAAGAGGCGACTAAGGGACTTACTAGAGAATGGGCAGCAAAGTTCTCAAAGCATTTGACCATCATACTACTATCGCAACCCCGCCTACCAAGCGTGGCGATTACGGTACAGTGCCCCAAATTGGAGGGCGGGGGGGGGGGGGGGATATCCGATATTGGACATCTTTCGCCTGAATTGATGATGATGATTATGATGTATGCTTATGCGTACATTATCATATACCACTAGGCCACCGCTGCTAAAATTGGTGAAAACTGTTTTGTGGGACATACTTTTAAGAACAATACTGCTGTAAACTTTAATAGAAACGACTACAGAAGTGTAATGGCGTAATATACTAACAGTAAGAATGTATAAGCAATATCCTTCAGTATGTTTCAGATTGTGATTGACGTAGTGTGTTACGCAATAAGGTTGTTTCCCACAACCTTATTGCGTAACACACTACGTACACAACCATAGATAGAGAAAACACTTGGACTCGGACAGGAAACCCCTTACATTTTTTATTACTAGCCTATACTGGCCTACTGCAGGGCAAAGGCCTCCCCCAATTTCTTCCAGGAAATCTTGTCCCGCGTCATCTCAAACCAGTCGTCGCGGTACGCATCTAGGTCGTCTTGCCACCGCTTTCTAGGCCGACCGCGGCGGTGTCGTCCATCTTCAGGTACCCATTGTTTAGAGACCTTTGCCCAGCGGTCATCTTGCATATGGCTAATGTGACTCGCCATATCCCATTTGAGCCTGGTAGCCTTTTTGCCTACGTCTGTTATACCCGTTTTGGAACGTAGCGTGGTTTTCCGAATTTTGTCGTGTCTTGTTACACCCAGAATACCTACTGCGTTCCATCGCTCTTTGACAAACTCCAAGGAGGAACTTTTGAGACTCGGTGTGCGACTATAACCCCGCTTAAAAAAAAAAAAACAACTACTTTCTCAATATTTGTATCATTAATCATACAAATTATTGTATTTGTTCACTAGGTAATATTTCGTTTAATATTGTTAAGCATTATTTAGATTTATACCTCTACTTTTATTTATTAGAAATACCTATTGAACGTCACGTGACTCAATAAATATGTAAAAGTTCTGTTACTTAATTCAGTAACTTTAGATCCACAAGGATTGTCTTAAGAAGTATTCAGAGATTTGCTCGACGTTTCAAAAGACAAGATTTATTTTCTTTCACGTTCTTCCCATCCCAGAATATTGCATATTGCTATATCTACATACATAAACTATTCCAACAAAAACTAGCATCATATAACTCATCTAAACCATTGCATAAGAGCAACATAGTATATAGGTCACACAATATTCTCGAAAACTTTTATGTTTGGCTCGTAAAACGGGCGAAATACATCTAGTCATCATTGGAGGAAATTCTTTAGTACAGCGCCATCTATCGAAGGCTAATAGTGACTTTTGACGTAAACTGCTCGCCGGGTAACAAACAACCCGGGTGTTTTTTGACCCACTTTTTAGGGTTAAAGGAAGGAACTAATGCTTTTTTATTTAAATAATGGTAGTTTGTGAGTTTTATGACTTCTGTAAGTTAGTGAATTCGTTCTAAGAATATTATGTAATTGAAATCTTACGTGGTCTTTGTCAATAGTGATTGATCGGTTTTAAGTTGTACCTAAGAGGTAAATACTTACTAGTCCAATGCCAACTCTAGTAGGTTATATGTATATACGGTACCTACGGCTCGCAATACTACCTTATCCTAAGGGCACTTCTACCCTACCATTACGACGCCCATCGGTCTACTCCTTGATATGCAATGGTCTCTGCAGCACCATGAAACATGAAGCTTCAGGGGCTAGTGCAAATCTTAGTGTCCATTCAATTATCTAGTTTGGTCAAACCATACTGGGGTCAATGCTTTTCATTCATTAATTGGTTTAAGATAAAGGTATCGTCCAAAACCCAAGGTTCTATTCCCTGAACCGTCTCCGAACCCAAGTTGGAAGGTGTTAGTCAAACCTCGTACAGTGGGGATACCTCCACGGACTGGCAGCAGGGTATGATTGTTGGAGCTGTGCCACAAACTATACTGCATCTCCTATCTTGCCCTCTGTATAAAACATGCAGCGTCTGCGTTGTCACTGATAACGACGCAGAAATGGCGAAGTGAGCCAACAAAATTTGATAACTGTCGTACCAGCGACACCAAGAAGAAGATCAAACTACAATCGCCTATCTTCTTACCAAACACGATAATATTTACAATACTCAAAAGCTTCCTATATCAGCTGTGCCGATAATAAAACAATGCGTTTAGGATACTGGTGGCGCTGCCCCGTTTCTGTAGCACATCAGGGATGTTCGCAGATGCGCATGTAGATTGCTTTTACGCAACAAGGTGTTAAAAGGTGCGCTTCCCTGGTGCGCAGAGTGTGGGGCAGCTCCAACAGTGTCTTAACCTCTCCCGTCCCACTGACGCGATATCGGGTCAGCCGAAAAATGTTCTCTGCGTCCCGAAGACTCGATATCGCGTCCTATGACTTCACGCGACTATATGCTTCTTTTCTATGCCGTGATGGTGTGTTTTCGGTTGCAGTCATAGGACGCGATATCAAGTCTTCAGGACGCAGAGGATATTTTTCGGCTGACCCGATATCGCGTCAGTGGGACGGGAGATGTTAAGCATGGTTGCGAGTCACCTGGACTGTGAATACGTGGGTCACTGTTGCGCCGTCTCTCATGGGATGTCGCAACGGTGACCAACCGTTATTTATTTCTTGTAGTGTTTTCCTTGTTTCGTCTATAATCTGTGCTTACTAACATCGTCGTAAGGTTTACTAACAATCTTGGTGAGTCTTGGTCACTTGAATAAATAATTATTCTATTCTATTACATCAGCTAACGTTTTTTTACTGCTATCTGTGAGCTCAGTCGCAAATCGATCAAAACATTGAATATTTATTACTTCAGAGACATGCAGACTGGACTGAAGGAAATATGTTTCGGCAAGCAGTTTGTGCTAGATTATATTACATAGATACTTGCTAAGGAAAGAAAGAAAGAAAAGAAAGAATACCGTTTATTTGACACAGTTCGTAAAACACAAAATAAAGTAACATGAAAAAATAATTAAAAAAATAAAACAACATGTGTGTGCGCCTCACGGCTGCGCCAAAAAGATTCATTTCAGCATTAATGCTAATGCTAGACGGATCTTGTTTTGTGAACTTTTGTGAAAAGGATATAATTCCTGTCTCTATGCTAATAGCATGTGAACCTTTGTTAAGAGAGAAAAATAAAGATAATGATAAAGTTCCCAAACTTATCTTCTCTATTAATAATCTGTGGATCAAACACACGTATTTGTCAATTCGCACGAATTTAGTCGCCAAATCGGGTGAATCGAAATTATTAAATATTTTTTTATTAATTTTTGGCGTTTCGCATGAAATTAATTTATTTGTGGGCGAATCGATAACTTCAGAAATAAATATTAGACAACTAGCACGTTTTGTTTTAAAATGTATGCAGAAAAATAAATGCAATTCTATTTGTTCTTTTTGGCATTGTTTTTGGCAGTTGTTATTTGACCGCGTAGGAATAGCTTTTTAACCGACGAAAAAAAACGGAGGAGGTTATCAATTCGACGCGTATATTTTTTTTTTTTGTTTGTTTTTTTTTTATGTATGACCACGCATAACTTTTTACATAGTAGTCCGATTGTGATAATTCTTTTTTTATTGGAAAGGGTATACTTCGAGAGTGGTTCCATATAAATTTGGAAAACAAAATCGAACCCTAAGGGTCGGAAAACAGGGGATGATTGATTGTTCACTCACTGATTGTAATGTTTAACCACGCATAACTTTATACAGAGTAGTCCGATTTTGATAATTATTTATTCATTGGATAGGGTATACCTTGCCAAGTATTATAAGTACATTAAAGCCACAAAAAAATATAAAATAAAAACTTTTTACCAAAAAATTTAACCGCCGCAAAAACTGAAAAGCAAAAAATAATAATCCTTAAAATTATGAGTCGGCGCTGAAAAATCAATGAACAAAGATCACTCAAAGCGCCGACTCATAATTTTAAGGTTTATTATTTTTTGCTTTTCAGTTTTTTCGGCGGTTAAATTTTTTGGTAAAAAGTTTTTATTTCTAAAGAACACCAGTTTTTTTTAATAACTGACAAATATATTCTACGCTGTGTTTTCTACAATTTCGTGCTTGGTTTCAGATTACGCGCATGAATCAAAAATGTTAAGTCTTTGAAGGGCGTGGTGTAGGTCACCAAACCCATATATGTATTTGAATCTAGTTGGTATTGGGAGTTTTGTATTTTTAGGGTTCCGCACCTCAAAAGGAAAAAGCGGAACCCTTATAGGATCACTTTGTTGTCCGTCCGTCCGTCCGTCCGTCCGTCCGTTTGTCAAGACCCTTTTTCTCAGGAACGCGTGGAGGTATCAAGCTGAAATTGATATCAAATACTCAAGTCTACTGTCCCTTGGAGCTGTGAAAAAATCAAACTTCTAAGCTAACGCAATCAAAAGATATAGCCGTTTATGCTGCAAATTTCCGCAAATTTTCGAAACTCGCAAGGGAATCAAAACCTAAAGGGTTCTTCCAGTGGATCTAGAATGTTGAAATTTCGTACGAAGCAACGTCTTATAGCACAGATAAAGGAAAAATTGCGAAAACAGTAAATTTTTAGTTACATCATATAATAAATATATTTAAACAAAATTTAAACTTTATACCTACAGGTTTGTACGGAACCCTCGGTGCGCGAGTCCGACTCGCACTTGGCCGGTTTTTTTGCATAGTCCTTGGTCAGTTGAATAATTATCTCATTACGAATTTTGGTCCGCCATTGAATATGAACACAGATCCTTTCTTAGACATACTGTGTAAGAAAACTGCATCAAAACCATCAGAAAAACATGAATACAAACACTCGAAAAGCTACACAATTAAGAATACCACCACAGACACACGCAGATCAAAATAAACGCGATGTAGGCGTGTTTCTGCACAGGACAGTTGCAAATGAGTGTCTTTTGTCATAGAACCCGCACTCACAAGTGTGGGGGTGCCCTAAGGAATACTTATGTTGATTCACAAATCTGTGCTGTTATGGGGATGATAGGGGGTTGCCTTGACCACACTTGGTGTTGAGTTTTTTGGGAACGGCATTGATTAATGTTTAGGTGCAAAGTATAAATGGCAGCGAAACTGTCAAAAAACTTCAGAGAACACTGACAAAACTTATTAAACTGCAAGCCTGCAATGGCCGTTGGGATTTATTAACTTAAAATTAAGACAAGTAAGTGAATTGAGGAGTAATTTTGACCCTTAGGTTTCATCATCACCTGCCTTTTCCCAACTATTTTGGGGTTGGTTTCTAGTCTTACCAGATGAAGCTGAATACTAGTATTTTACATGGAGCGACTGCCTGTCTGACCTCAACAACCTAGTTAATTGGTAACACGATACTCCTTTAGAAGGCTGGTTGTCAGACATTCAGGCTTTTGACAAACCGTAACGACTGTCCAAGATCACCGAATGACAGCCGAGACCAAGTAAGGGCAAGGGCGCTTAACTCTTATATGAATGATTTTTACTTTTTAACCAAATTAAACTTATTTGGATGTAAGATTAGCTATAAAGTAAGGAAAAAATATTTAAAAAAATATATTCATAAAAATACTTTTTTTTAATGGGTTGGTGGAAGTTTACATCTTTATGTCATCAGAACCAACCTACTGAGAACAAAATGTGTAGTGAGATAATAAACCACATTTTTCCAATTACAAAAAAAGAATGTCGAACGGAAACGAAAAAATTACATTGAATTAGTTGATGGAAATTTCCATCACAATACATTTAAGGGTTAACGTTGGACTCCCGGCCACCGTAGGCGCGAGCTTGCGGGTGGCGAGCAATGGGTAGCTCGCCGCCCGGTAAGGACCAGGCTCGGGTCGACGGCGCGTAGTGTTCCACGCGCGCCTCAAAGAGATGTCAGCAGTACTGAAGGGGTCTGCTAGGACCGATGCCTGCCGGGGTCGCGTGATTGTTCGAAAGAGATACCGTGACCCTGGCACATGGGCAACTGAAGGAACACGGGTGGGTTTTAGTCAGTAAAAGTCTGACACGCCCTCCCGCTCCGCCCAGAGCGGGAGAAGTCATTTGATGATTTCCCATCCAAAAAAAAAAAAAAAGGGTTAACGTTAAGTATATTCAATTATATTGATAACAATATCTATGCAGTAACTTCCAGCTTTTAGCTATCTACAATTCAATTCGGATAACTGTTGAATGAAGACAGAGAACTTGGCCACACAAAAGTCAATTACAGAAAATCGCTATTAAAGTCATTATCATCTGCCTTGCCTTTTCCCGACTATGTTTGGGATGACTTCTAGTCTAACAGGATGCAGCTGAGTACCTATAATTTACTTGGAGTGACTGGCTATGTGACCTCCAAAACCCAGTTACTGGGTACCTCTTGGTAATACGATACCCCTTGGTAAGACTGGTTGTCAGCCTTCGGGCTTCGCAGTAAAAATCGCAGTCAAAGTAAACACATTTTGTTACTTTTTTCAGCAGCATTTCTTCATAGAACAATTACTTACTAAATATCAGTACATTACAAATAACAAGTTACAAGTGTTATAACTTAAATAGTAGCAGTTAAACCAGAATCATAAAGTTGAACCAATTATATTACATTGTAATTAACCGAGGTGTTTCATATCAATCAGTGAGTTAACTAATACTCTGCAATTAGAGGTTATAAAGTTATAAACTACGAGTACATAATCGTGGTATAATTCTACGAACTAATGCTACCACAGGAAAAACTAAAAACATTTAATATTGACCACATCAATACTGGATTTGGTGACCACACGATACTGTGGTGACACTTTTTGGGGAAAAAAGTACAAAGATATTGGATTTTTGGTACTAGCCTACACCTTTGTCCCAACCCTATTGGGTTACAAGATTCAGCAATCCATGTAATGAAATCATTGAAAGCAAATAAAAAAATACTTCTATTCTCATAATGTATTGTATACAGGTGTATAGGTTGTCGTACTTAGCTACTTTCTAAAACTATATATCGGTTCAACAGCGACTATAATTTATACAAAAAATAAACTAAACATATTATTAAACTGTAAATTTTATACAAGGTTTTTTTGGATGGGATATCATCAAATGACGTCGCGAGATTTGTTCGAAAGAGATACCGTGGCCCTGGCATATGTGCAACTAAAGGGACGCGGGTGAGTTTTAGTCAGTAAAAGTCTGACACGCCCTTCCGCTCCACCCAGAGCCGGAGACGTCATTTGATGATTTCCCAACCAGAAAAAAAGCACATTATTCTAGGCCCTTAGCGTAGAAATTATTCGTCAAACAAAAAAAAAAAAAACAGCTAGTTCCTACAGAAGTTCGTTTGCGGTCAAAATGTATAAAACAGATTTTTTTTTAATAACGGGCCGGCGAGGCCGGCCCAAGAAGAGGTGGCGAGACGACCTCGACGCGTACTCCAAGGGTTGGATCGAGGTGGCCCGGGAAAAGGATACTTGGAGGGACTTGGGGGAGGCCTTTGCTCAGCAGTGGGACAGTGTAGGCTAATATAAAAAAAAAAAAAAAAATAACGGTCAATAAATTTCAACGCGTTGGGGTTCAGAATCAAGTACTGAATTGTCTCACCTTGTATATTCTAATAATAATGGACAATAAAAAAAACTACTCTACTGTCTCTAACGTTACAGGTCACTTACATTCAAGGAACGAAACAAAATCTAGACTACACAGCTACCACATTTGACCACACTACATCTCACCTCATAGCCTTGTTTGATGGCCATGGCGCCTCGTGGTCGCGACCACGCGGCATATTCCAGGCCATCTTTCTGTTGGCAGTGCTGTTGAAGAGATAATTTCATATTTTTAGCAACACTTCATTGTTTAACGTTTTTATTTCAAACTAGCTTCTGCCCGCGACTTCGTCTGTGTCAAATTTTTGCTCCCCTGACCCTTCCCGTCATATCTAATTGCCTGCCAGTTTTCGTTCATTTTTCGTTGCTGCTCCGCTCCTTTTGATCGTAGCGTGATGTTATCTAGTCTTCCTCAATAAATAGGCTACCCAACACAAAAAGATTTTTACAATTCGGACCAGAAGTTCCTGTCATTACAGCGTTCAAACGAATTGAAAACCAAACTAAAAAGTACAAAATAATGGAAAAAAAGCGTGGGGTGCTTTTTAAGGTATTTTTTTATTGATCAGGATCTGGATCAGGCACCCACGCTTTTTTCCATTATTTTGTACTTTTTAGTTTGGTTTTCAATGGAAGCGTGTTTTTTAGTTTTTTTAAACTACCTATTATTTATTTTCTATTTTTTAGGGTGTTTCGAAATTTGAGACATATGTCACCGTAGTTTGTGACGTATGTCAGCGTAGTTTTGCGAAGACAGTTTTTTTGCTGTCCTGGTAACCCTGGCAAGGATAATGGCACAAATTTATGAAATTATTGCATTGTCATCGGTCCTTGACAGGTGTGCAAAGTTTGAATGAAATCTGGTCGTTTAAAGTGGGTCAAAATCGCGCTATAAGGAGTCAGTTACAAACAAACATACAAACAAACATACAAACATACAAACAAACATACAAACATACAAGTGAAGCTAATATAAAGCGTGTAAAAATAAACTCTTCAGCGTTATAATATTACTATAGATTTGCTATACATTCCGAGAGTTGAATTAATCTACCTAGCTTTATTTATACTATGTTTGGGTCGGCTACTAGTCGGATGCATATTTTCGGTATTTCTTGCATGATGCGCCTATGAAAGCAGTGGTGGCCCTGTGGTATCGCCTGCGACTGAGGAATTGTAGGTTGTAACTTCGAATCCAAGCAATATTATAAAGCTGAAGAGTTTGTTTGTTTGTATGTTTGTTTGTTTGTTTGGTTGAACGTGATAATCTCAGAAACTACTGGTTCGAATTGAAAAATTATTTTTGTGTATTATAGCCTATTTATTGAGGAAGGCTATATAACATCCCGCTACAGTCAAAAGGAGCGTAGCAGCAACAAAAAACCGGCCAAGTGCGAGTCGGACTCGCGCACCGAGGGTTCCGTACAAACCTGCAGGTCATCATCATCATCATTCGTCATCATCGTTTATGAAATGAAATGTTTTTTTTTTTTTAATTTTTATATTTGTGTTGACTGAATGAAAGGTAAATTGTGGTTTACGATTTATGACGTATTAAAAAAAAACTACTAACTAGATCTCGTTCAAACCAATTTTCGTTGGTAGTTTTCATGGTAATGTACATCATATATTTTTTTTAGTTTTATCATTCCCTTATTTTAGAAGTTACGGGGGGGGGGACACACATTTTACCACTTTGGAAGTGTCTCTCGCGCAAACTATTCAGTTTAGAAAAAAATGATATTAGAAACCTCAATTTCATTTTTGAAGACCTATCCATAGATACCCCACACGTAAGGGTTTGATGAAATTTTTTTTTTGTGTTTCAGTTCTATGTATGGGGAACCCCAAATATTATTGTTTTAAAAAAAAATGATATTAGAAACCTCAATATCATTTTTGAAGACCTATCCATAGAAACCCCACACGTAAGGGTTTGATGAAAAAAAAAATGTTGAGTTTCAGTTCTATGTATGGGGAACCCCAAATATTATTGTTTTTTTTCTATTTTTGTGTGAAAATCTTAATGCGGTTCACTGAATACATCTACTTACCAAGTTTCAATAGCACAGCTCTTATAGTTTCGGAGAAAAGTGGCTGCGACATACTCGGACAGACAGACAGACAGACAGACAGACAGACAGACAGACAGACAGACAGACATGGCGAATCTATAAGGGTTCCGTTTTTTGCCATTTGGCAACGGAACCCTAAAAATGGACGAAAACTGGCAGGCAACGCGATGCGACGGGAAGGGTCAGGGGAGCAAAAATTTGACGCGGACGAAGTCGCGGGCAGAAGTTAGTAATTTAATAAAGCGGCTTGTCCTAGAATAAAAAATTCGAAGACATGACGTGACATCACAAGCCCGCATTGGTCCTACGTGGTTTACAGTCCACTTCCTCTTACAGATAGGAGGCCTGAGGACCCGGAAGGGCCCTTTTAACATACAAGTATCTAAACATTTAACCAGTAAGTATCAATGAGTACACTACATAATCAACATACACTGTATTACACTACATTTTAGAGTGTGCCAAATTGGTAGGCTAAGCTATGAAGATAACACTCAGATAATAGGAACACTGGAGGTGATGTGAGAAGCGCTGAACATACATAGACTGGGGTAAATTTGGATAAATAAATATGTATATTGCAATTACGTGGTTGTAGTCTCGTATAAATAATAAATATAATAATCATCATATTTCATGAAAAGTCATAAAAACTTACGATTATATGCATAATTAATTAGAGCAAGAAGAACATCAAAATGGGTCAAATTTGGGATGCCCGCACTTCTAGTGTTAATAATTAATAAAGAAAATAGCCAGTCATTTCCAAAGAACCATTCATTAGCAATACCGAAATATGTAAAGTCTAATATTTAGACATTATAAAAGATGGGGAAGCCCTTATACCTGACCTACCCTAAGGGTTTCGCGACAACATGATATATAACTACGCATACATACTTTCTGTCTTCAACCTTTTACAAAACAAGTGAAGGGTCAATGATTTATAACCGAAAGAAAATATGTAACCTACTTCTGTAAATATTTGCCTTTTATACGTAGGGGCTTATACAATTTGACTTTCATGGGTTCGAATCCAGAAAGGCACTTTACTTTTTGTAAATAAATTTATCACTACTACTCTCAAAACGGTGAAGGGAAACACCGTTAGAAAATCGGCATGTCCTAAAACCTCGATGACTTGTGACATCTATAACTCGCAGTGGGCCCGCTTGGTAGATTATACCCTACTCCTTCTGGAAGAGAGGAGGTCTGTGTCCCAGCAGTGGGAACAATATATGCTGATTATGTTTAAAATTTGTAACAGAAACCCTGTCAGGGTGCTTACTCTGGAATATAATTCCGATAGATCGACATTGGTCAAACGACAGTTGTTTAAGTTAAACGTCAGGGATTGGCTAGACTCAGTGAGTCCAGCCAATTCCTGAAGTTTGACTGACAATTCCAATGTCGATCTATCGGAATTATATTCGAGAGTAAGCACCCTGACAGGGTTTCTGTTACAAATTTTAAACATAATGAGGAGGATGTTATTAAGAATTGGTTAAGGAGAGTTTAATAATAATTTATGCGGTAGTTTTCAGAAAATACATTATTTGACGGTGTGAAATGACTGTAACACAGCATATTGACACGATTTGCTTGTCAATTATATTCCCTGGCTGTATATAAGGAAGCAGATATCAAGATCGGATCACTTATTCATAATTTCAGCCTTAAGACGTCCACTGTTGGATGTAGGCCTCCCTAATTTGGTGAGCTTTGCCATAACCACCACGCCTGGCAAGCGCGTTGGCGATTGCGGTATGGTAGTAAAGTGCATAGAGAATGCTGCTGCCCATTCTCTAGTAAGTCACTTAGTCATCTTTTATGTCACCCACGGGAAGAGATGAGATGGTGCTATTCGTAACGTCTGGCTCTATACAGATGGCTCACTTATTAATTTGATTATAATGGATAAACAGCTATTCATGGAAGATTTGAGTCAACAGTAAATAGGTGTTTCTGTTAAGAGATCTTTATGAACTGGCAATGGTATCGATATTGTTGGCGTTTATCGTAAAAGATCAGCAATTGTATTCTTTGCCAATTTGTTAGTAAACAGTTTTTAAGTTTAAGAAAAGCTTGCAGATTCTCAGATTGATATTCTTGGTTTATCAAACTGTATTTTTCTACATTATCTTGGAGCATCATCATCATCATTTCAGCCGTAAGATGTCCACTGCTGGACTTAGGCCTCCCCCAATTTGGGGGGCTTTGCCATAATCGCCACGCTTGGCAGGCGGGTTGGCGATCGCAGTGTGGTGGTAAAATGCATAGAGAACGCTGCTGCCCATTCTCTAGTAAGTCCCTTAGTCGCCTTTTACGACACCCACGGGAAGAAATGGGGTGGTGTTATTCTTTACGTCCGGCACCACACGGTACTTATACTCACGGTACTTCCACGGTACTTCTTGGAGCATATGTAAGTATTATTATTCGATTCGTAGATGATAATGATTTTTCATGATTTCACATATAGGTATCATATATTTTGCCAGGGTCGCAGATTTATTCGAAAGAGCTCCGTGGTTCGGCATAGGCAACTGAAAGAACTCGTGTGGGTTTTAGTCACTGAAAGTCTGATACGCCCTTCTGCTCCACCCAGAGCGGTATAAGTCATTTGATGATTTCCTACCCAAAAACAAAGGTAGCATACACTGTCTGCCTCGTAGATCTTAGTCCTAGTTTTCTATTCCTAGGTCGAGCAAACTGTTATTGGGTGTTTCCCATCTGAGATTTCTCTGTGACAGCCCGGAGCCTGAATTTTTTGGCCGGTTAGTGGTAGTAGGCTAGCCTCTTATTACTTGGTACTTAAAACATATTTGGCGAAATGTGGGTGTACTATAGGTATAGTATATGAAGGTATACCACTGCCCAACTCTACAGGGAAACAAAGCGTTATGTTATTTTGCGACTCCCATGTTAAGAATGTTGGGTGTGGCAAAAGAAGCATGAAAATAGAATAAATGCTGTGGAAATGCGTTCCTTGCGAATAATGTGTGGTGTGACTATGAATGATAGGCTGAGGAATGATGTGATAAGAGAACGGTGTGGTTTAAAGGAAAATGTAGTGACACAAATTGAAAAAAGTATGCTTAGATGGTTTGGTCATGTTGAGAGGATGAATGAAGGATAGCTCACAAAAGGTATTTACAAGGCAGATGTGAGTGGAAACACCGGGAGGGGACGCCCTAGGAGGACATATAGTGACCTTATTGGTGATGTTCTTCAGAAAGCTCAGGTGCGTAGTACTCGCAACCAGCGTGTGTATGACCGATTGTATGAACCTAAACGAGGAAAAAGGTGTGTGTAGAGATCGTAGCAGGTGGCGTTCCGTGATTTCTGCCTACCCCCATGGGAAAAAGGCGTAATTGTATGTATGTATGTTAAAAAAGATCGTGATTTTTGGAAGAAATCTTACAATTTAGCCCCAACACTAAATGTATCCTAGACAATTCTTCCAAGAAACTTTATAACAACATTCCAACATCATAGCAAAAGACGATTATCTTTAAAATAGCAGTACAATGACCATATTTCCACGTTATAGTGGATACCTAATGCCTTTACCGACGCACTTACGAACATATACATCTTTGCTATATATATGTCGAGAAAACGATTTTTATATCCATGACCCAGCCAACATATAAAATGTTAGTCCTAAACTGGTATTCCGTCTCTTTCTAACGTTGTGGGGGGAGGGAGAAGGTGATATGCACGTGTGACGTCGGAGAAGACTTATATGTATGTACGTGGAGGGAAATGGCTAAAGGCATGGAGACGAATTGTGATAGAATTTTTTCGTGGTTGTGAAAAATTTCCAAATTTTACGTAAAAATTGTAAACGTAAAGAATTGCGTTATAATGAATTGATGTGTGTATTTAGTATTACCGAAAAGTTAAACAACGGAATTACAAACTAGACTAGATTATTTTTGGTAACTTGACCGAAAGTACTAAGACTTTTTGATTAACTTTTTGTTTGTCATTGGAACTTTGTTAATTTTGAACAAAATTTACATCATATGATATGATACGTAGCTTTAAGTTTTGAAGGGGTAACTTGTTTGGAAATTTTTATCGTTGGACTTCTTAGTTTTTTTTGTATATAAAATTTTGTGTTACACAGTTTTAGAACAGACACAATATTCCACAAAAAACAAAAACACAAAAAAAATCTACAACCAACATCCACTCCATAGCACTACTATTCCCGAGAAAAGCCCGCGACACGAGTATTTTTCTTAACCCACACATGAGTAAGTCTTCACACACACGACGTATGTATGTGTGCGTGAGAATACGTGAACGTACGTCGACTCTTGTATGTGTGTCCGTCTTGGGTAGTAAAATATTATGCTGTCGGGTGAAATAACATTGTATAGATAATCAATAACAGGGGAATTTTATGTTAGATCCTGAATTTCAGGGCGTTTTACAGTGCCTGGTGGGGGTAGGTAGCCTAGATTTTGTGTTAGGCTAGGTAGCAACAAAGAAATTTGATATACCGGACAGTACAAAGCCATTGATTTCTATTACACTGAAATATTTAGTTTACATAACTGGCAAATTGTGGGTCTACTATGGGTACACTTCTGCTCTACCTTTCAGGGTAAAAAGTCGAAATACTATGTGTATTTAGTTTCAATACTCAACCAGCTGATGCGAGAACAAAGATGTAAAATTTTCTTCACATTTAGATTTCTAATATTTAAGGCAAAAAACAATTGAATGTGTTTTGTTTCGAACATTTTCAGATAATACATACTCTTATATGCTAAACGTTTTAAAATCAGCATCTCAATTGTGTCACACACTGTTTTTTACATTCCGGAGATTTTTTTAAGGTGGTTCCTAATCTATCGCTTCTAATGTTTGAAACAATCGTCTGATGGACAACGTAAATAACGTAATGTATTTTGTAGAACTGTCAAAAGTTAAGCTTAGCTAAGTTAATAATAAGTTTGGATAAGAATTTAAATGTATACAACCGCATTAGGAAGTCCTGTAATTATAGATATAAAGTGGTTAAAACAAAACTAAAAAGCGTTGCAGTTTTTAAGTTTGTTACGTAAGTAACCCGCAAAATGCACTCCCACTTATCAATCCGGATAACAGAACCATGATGAAATTACTACGAATTAGTAAGTCGAATTTTGTAAGCTATTACAACTACACTACTGTATTAGGTAAGCCTGTGATGATAGTAGTATATGTTTAAATAAATAAATGATAATGATTTTTGTATTATTCTAGTATATTTGGCAATCCTACAATTGCAAAAGAGCCTCTATTTTCAGCAAAGTAACCTTCACTTAGGAAAAGTTAACAAAAAGTTTCGCAGACTTGTCTCAGTGACAGCTAAGTTGAGTTAAGTAACCCTTCACTTAAGTGCGCCGTGGTAACCTAGTCCCCTCATTACACCCTTTGTTTAGGGAAGTGTTGAGGGTCTATTTAAAAGGTTCTTGTGAAATTGGGTAAAAATATGGTTAATGTGAAATTGTACGAGCATTTCGTGTAGTGGCGAACGTAAAGGATAGCACCATCCTATTTCTTCCCGTGGGTATCGTAAGACGTAACTAAGGGACTTACTAAAGAATGGGCAGCAGCGTTCTCTATGCATTTTACCACCATACTGCCAAGCGCTGCGATTATAGCAAACCCTCAAAACTGGAGGAGACCTACGATTTTCCACTGAAATGATGATGATGATTGTGATCAATGTAGAATAAAGGAAATGATTACTTGGCAAATTCATTGACTATTAACTTAAATTGTCTCTACTCTTTAATAACAACTTTCCGAACGTGATCATTCCCACAGCTTTACTACTTAAGTTACAAAATGTCTTTATTTTGAACTAGCTTCTGCCCGCGACTTCGTCCGCGTTAAATTTCTTGCTCCCCGACCCTTCCCGTCGCGTCGAATCGCCTACCCGTGCGATTTTCTCCGTTTTTGCAACATTTTTCATTACTGCTCCGCTCCTCTTGGTTGTAGCGTAATGGTACATAGCTTATAGCCTTCCCCGATAAATAGACTACCTAACACAATAAGAATATTTCAATTCGGACCAGCAGTTCTTGAGATTACCGCGTTCAATCAAACAAACAAATTCTTCAGCTTTATAATATTATTATAGATATAATACTTAGTATATAAGAAAATAAAGAAAGAAAGAAAGAGTGAGCTGTAAATTATGTAATTCAAAACAAACCATAATTATTAAAAAAGAATCTAAAAGATTTTTCCCTTTTATTGCTTCGGTATATGAAAACAGAAAGAAAAATCACAAATACCCTCCGTAGAAAATAAAGAAAACGTCTGAATTGTAGAATGATTAAACGTTTAAACGTCTGCGGGCATCTAAACTCAATTTGCGGTGTTCGTCCATTTGTCACCGCGCGTCTCGGGAACCGCGCTCTGTGCAGGAAGTAGCTGATTATCTCTATGTGTGTACGTCATTGGGTACCTACTATTTGAAGAAATATTTTTGGATGTTCAATATTGTTTTGTTTAGGAGAACTTTGAGTCAGTGATAGCTTTGAAAAATTATGGTTGTCGGTGAAACTATGGAAACAAGAGTTTTTTTTATATATATTAAGATTGGCAACGCTATACCCTTTGATATACTAGGTATCCGTCCGTAGATAGTGGTTCAGGAATTCTTTTATATTCAGCCGTTGGGTCCTTGTGGTGTCGGGCGAAAAGAATACCACCATCCCATTTCTTACCATGGGTGTCATAAGAGGTGACTAAGGAACTTACTAGATAATGAGCAGCAACGTTCTCTATACATTTCATCACCAAACTGCGATCGCCAACTCACCTGCCACGCGTGGCGATTATGGAGAACATCCCAAAATTGAGGGAGGTCTATGTCCAGCAGTGGACGTCTTTCGGCTGATATGATGATGATAATACCTTTCTCCCGGAATAAATTCTCTAGATGTTATCCGCATCAAAATTCGTTGCTTAGTTTAGAAGAACAACGTAGTCTCACAGACAGACATGAATGGCGCCTTTACATACCCGACTACGGCGAAGCAAAAAGGTTGTTATGATTTTGACAGGAATGTATGTATGTTCATCTATTCCCTCATAACTACAAAACTATTTATCATAATTAGACAAATGACGTATCGTTAGAAGCGTCTTAATCGTATACTGTAGGTGCCGTTGTAGGGTTTGTGTCGTCATATTAAAATGGCGGCTTCTAAAGGACAATAAATCTTGAATGAAAAAAAAAATTGACGGCTTTCAAATGAAAATACTTTTATTGTTCCTTACGTTTTAGAGCGTGATTTTTCAGTAGTCGGATTTTTGTAATTGAACTCACTTTTTAAGGCGCGGTGTTACCTCAATATTCACAAAACACTGGTGTCTTTGACAATCGAGAATGACGTAACGCAATGAAAATATACGACACAAAAAATACAGTGGACAGAGAAGGGTTTAAAGAAAAATTCTAACCGAATAGAATAGTCAAAAATTGTTTGATATTCCCAATAAAAATTGTTTCACAAAAAAAACTTTGACGTCGAACATCTCTGTATTTTCAGCGATAACCACTTTTTTTTTTAAGAGTTCAATAGAATAAACATGACTTTAAAACTTTAACCAGACAATTATTTAATTTAATGTGTGTAGTCCGAATAATCTAAATAAAACCGTAAAATAAATGCCAATTCGCAGCTTAGTCACATCGTCAATCCAAATATTTATTCAATTTTCAACCTTATTTGTTGGAGCTGTAGCATGTAGTTGTAGCATTTAAAATCGTAGTCAGTCCGCGCCTTAAGATAAAAAAACTAGCTGATTATCAATTAAATGCAAAATGGAGGACGCCCGGCTTTGCAAACGACGGAAGAAGTAGGATTTTGCGCAAGAGCGGGAGAGAGCAGGCTTATAAAACAATCAGCAAAATTTCTGCCCAACTTAAGGTTAGGTACAGCTAACCTTAGGTAAGTACAGAATTTAAAGAGATAGCCCTAAATAAAGTTAGATAGTCTATTAAAGAGGAAAAGACCAGGATATAAGCTAAAATGAACGCTGGAACCATTTTAACTTCAGCTGGGAAAATGTTAGAATGTAGGAAGTAAAACTGCCTATAAATTTTGAGAGGCTTTTGCCTAGTTGTAACGGTTTGGTAGCACAATAGAATTTCGATTTATTTTTACTCTCTTGATTCTTCTGCATTGCGGTAGAATCAGATGAGGAGGGCCTATGAATGTGCAAAATAAAGCATCATTATCTATAATACGGTTTTATTTATGCATCATACACTATTCTTTCGTTTGACTATGTGAACCATAGACTAAAGTCACCGTTTTTTATTTGTTGTTACTAGAAAAGTTAATATTTGACAGGATTATCACAAGTTTTAAAATAGGAATTTTCTCGACCACCATATTTTTTACATTCAAATATTATTTCCTTTTATATTTTTTATTTGTTTTTTAATAAACCTCTGGTAGAGGTGCAATTCCCATTTCTTCCCATGGATATCGTAAGAGGCGACTGAGAAACTTACTAGAGAATTGGCAGTCTCTATGTATTTTACCAACATACTGGGGCCGCCAACCCGTCTACCAAGCGTGGCGATTATGGGAACCCCCCCCTCCCAATTTTGGGAGGCCTATGTCCAGCAGTGGACGTGTTTTGATTCAAATGATGATGACAAGTATATACTTTGACTGGCCTGTTAGTCTAGTAGTTAGTGACCCTGACTGCTAAGACTGAGATCGTGGGTTCGATTCCCACCCAGGACAAATGTTTGTGTGATGAACACAATCATTTGTTCTGTGTCTGGGTGTAATTTATCTACAATATGTATGTATTTAGAAATATATAAGTATGTTTATCAGTTGTCTGGTTACCATAGTACAGGCTCTGCCTAGTTTGGGATCAGAGAACAGTGTGTTGGTTGTCCTAAGATATTATTATACCCACAATTCACCAGAAAAAATATTTTCGGGTACTACTCCCGTGAATAATGTATATTTTCGTATTTCCTTTCATTCTAAGGAATAGCTTACATTTTGAATTAAATTTTCTCACTATTCCACTCCAACCAAAAAAAACTACTCTTTTCTGTTCATTTTCCAAATATTCCTACTGTACGTTCTTAACGTAGTGTGTACGTTCACACAGTGGGTGTGTATGTGATGGATAGCCAATCGTCTCGGCCACACTGTCATCGTTAGCTCTGCCTACCCCGCTTTCGCTATTTATCCTCAATCCACTAGATTTCACGAGATTATGAGGTATTAGGATTTTGTTAAGTCAGCGGTCAGGCGGCCATCTTACGTTGTAGCTTTTTAGTAGATGTGGAAAATGGGCAACCTATTATGAGGCTAATAGAGATTTTATTGGCGTGTTATTTTCTATGATTTAATTTGTTAAAAGACGAGAAAAAATGGAGGAAGTTCTGAACTCGACAACTATGTATTTTCAGTTTTTTTAGAATGGTATGCTTCGAAGTCGGCCCCATTTAAATCTGAATTAAAATCTACCCTTGAGTGCAAAAAAAAAATTCCCAAAAAATTTTTTTAATTAAACCGAAGAATAAATAAAATGAAATGCAAAAAAATTTGGTTTTAGTCTACAAGTATTTCGGTTCTGAAACGATGAAATGGATTTGAATGAAATTTGACACACAGATCATTTATAAACCTAGATTAACACATCAAGGTACTTTTAATTCTCGTAGTACGTCCCTGTGGGAAATGTTCTGACATCTACGCAAGCAGAAAAAAAAATTATAAATGATTTTGTTTTTTTTTTGCAGATTCGTGGGCAAAGGCTTGTGTTAAACATAGATAGTGTAATGATTTTTTTTAACGTTTATTTTTTATGTTCTAATATTTAAAATATTATGTAAATTTATGATTTAAGGACATAAAATGAAGTAATAATTTAAGTGACGGTTGTTGCCTCATTTAATTAAAAACGTCTAACCAATCTCTGAACGTTGGTTTCAACCCCTCGTTGTAATAGTTCGGGATCTCCATTTAAAAATAATTATTTCCTTTTTTTCTTTTGTAAATCAAAAGGCTAATCAGGCTAGAACTCCAATAATACAAACTTAAAGAAAAATGTTCTACAAAGATTATGTAAATAAAAATCTTGGTCCCCTAATATCTATCAGTTTCATTCAACCGCATCAGTCGCGACACATCCATCTACGTCACGAACAGGGTGACGCCTCCCGTTGTCGACCATGCGAACTTTGTTCTTTTATACAACTTTTATGAAAGCTTCAAATAGTTAATAAGTTTATAGGAATTATTTTTGACAGAAGATTGGATTGAGGCAATAAATAACGTGTTATGTGAAAAAAAAAAAAATACACTACGTCATCTTGTCTTAGCTGTCAGTAACCCATCATTATCATAATCTGCCTGCCTTTTTCCAAAAACTGGGGTCAGCTTCCATTCTTACCAGATGCAGCTGAGTACCAGTATTTTACATGAAGCGACGGCCTATCTGACCGTCAAAACATTTAGAATATCTACTGGGTAACATTACATCCCGTGGTAAGACTGGTGGAAAGACTTTTGGGCTCATGATTGCAACTCGGTATGCTTTGTGGTCAACTAAACGCGTACGCCGTTGGACCTCCAAAATCCAGTTACTGGGTAAGATGATACCGAGGGTAAGACTGGTTGTCAGACTTTCGGGCTTCTGACGACCCGCAATGACTATTAAAATCAAGTCCATTATTAATGACAGCCGGGACCAAGGGATTAGTGTGCTTTCCGGGGCATAGAGGGGTATTGGTAAGTAAGGATGGTCAAATCCATGAATTAAACCGCGGCAAGCATAGCTTAACCAGATCAATCAACCCGTATGGCTGTTATTACTTCCTCTATTGAAATTTTTTCTTGAAGCTGTCATTTTATCAGCCATTTTTAAACTTCAAAATACTTATTTTAATTAAACCTACAGGCTCTTTACTTTGTGTAAATAATATCATCACCATTGCTCTCAAAACGGTGAAGGAAAACATCGTGAGGAAACCGGCATGTCTTAGAACCAAAAATTCTAAGACTTGTGACATCTACCAACCCACAATGGGCCCGCGTGGTAGATTGTGGCCCATTCCCTCTCGAATATACCAGCAGTGGCAGCATCGTAAGCTGATTCGGTACAGGCACTTTTAAACAGTCAAGGGTTCGATCAGTTAATATAAGTCTGAAATCGCCAACAAGGAAGTGTTGTGATCAATGTTAATGCTTCCTCTGTAGAGGCCTTTGCCCAGCAGTGGGACAGTAATAATAATCATCAATTCAGCCGTAAGACGTGAACTGCACGGTCGCGTATTTTCAATGTGTACAAGGCTAGAACGCAAGGGTGTGAAACTAGTCGCGTATAGATTGGAAATCACTTTTTAATCAAGGTCTTCCAATCTATACAAGAGTAGTACGCAAATACTCGTGTATACTTTGTAGTGGCCAAAGTAACTAAATTGTTCCATAATATACAGTGCTACTCCGCATGCAAACTAAACCTGTAGGTATAGACGAGCGGCCGACGAGTGTCAGAAACGACATGGTTTGGGGAGTTTAGGTTAGGTTAGGTTAAAACTGCGACCTCCTACGCACGAGCCGAGCGAGCGAAGCGAGCGGTGCCGCGGTAGCGGCCGGCGAGTGCCAGAAACGACATGGTTTGGGGAGGTTAGGTTAAGGTAAAACTGTGACCTCCTATGGAAACGCCTTGATTCTGTTGACGAGCCCTGCCAGCGAAGTGTCCTGTCGAGCGTTGCTACTTCCCCTTCATTTTATTCGTCAACCCCACAGAATATAATCAAACATATTTCTCAAAAATGGGGGGGGGGGGGGGGGTTCGAAACTTTTCCTTCACAGGAGAGGCTCTACACCCCTCTCCTCCCGTATCACCCCTTAAATCGAAGCCCGGCAATCAGAAGTCCTACCAAATTCCTATGGTGGCATTCTGGCCTTGTATAAATTGGAATGATGCACGTGCGCGTCTACGTTACAAACTATATACAAGTAGTACGCAAAATTCGTGTATACTTTGTAATCACAAGTTTAAAAAATGCATTACAAAATATACGCGAGCAGATTCCTATGGTTGCGTTTTGGCCTTGTACAGAATGGAAATACGCTGCACGGTCATAGGCCTCCCCCAATTTAGAGGGCTTTGCCATAATCGCCACGCTTTGCAGGCGGCTTGCGATTGCAGAATGGTGATATAATGCATAGAGAACGCTGCTGCCCATTCTCTAGTAAGTCCCTTACTAGCTTTTTATGACACCCACGGGAAGAAATGGGGTGATGATATTCTTTACGTCCTGTACCACACGGATACAATAACTTCGGACAATAATAGGCTGATATTGTTATTATTTAATGGTGACGAAACCTGCCAGGGTCGCGAGATCAGTTCGAAAGAGATACCGTGGCCCTGGCATATAGGCAACTGAAGCAACACGGGTGGGTTTAAGTCAGTAAAAGTCTAACATTCCGCTCCACCCAGAGCGGGAGACGTCATTTGATGACTTGACCTACAAAAAAAAAAAAAATGGCGACGAAAGTCTAGACTATAATTTAAACTTTAAATCGATCTAAATCAGTACATAGTATGAACTTACTTGAAAGCTATCTACTCTACCGTCGCATCAACGTCGCGACAACGATCGTGTGTGTCTGCCTGTGACATTGACAGATACGCCGTGAAGATTACCCGCCTTTGTGGAGGATCACACCCGGATTATCCAGGGGTGAGAAGGGAAGAATATTTTTTTTTATTCTTCTAATTGATGTCTTATGAAATTTGGAGCAGTTTCGTAGCATTTTTGGGATTTATATTTTTAGTATCTTATGTGTTCAAAATTGGGACATTCGAAGTTCTTAACTAATAATTGCAAAGTTAGTTTTGTTGTTACGCTTTCACACTAAAACAACTGAATGGAATTAGCATGCCCTGGGTATTGACATTGCATAGACTACTTTGGAGAACAGTGGTGGCCCAGTGGTATCAGCCCGACTTACGATTTGTTTGTCGTGGGTTCAGACCCAAACAGGCGCATTACTTTGTGTAAATAATTTCATTATCACTGCTCTCAAAACGGTGAAGAAAAATATCGTGAGGAAACCGGCATTTTATAGCACCAAAAATTCGAAGACATGATCATGATAAAAAACCACACCCCTTCTGCTGATCAATTCCGGCCGCTTTCTCTCAACTTCTTGCTTTAATCTCATCAATTGTTCGCAGTAGAGTTCAGAATCGATGGTCCTGCCTGGTGGTAACAGCTCATAATGAATAATGCCCTTCCAATCCCACCACACACACAGCATCACCTTGTTGCGAGTTAACCCGGGTTTCGCCACAGTCTGTGAAGCCTGACCGGCATTTGACCACGACCTATTTCGCACGTTCTTGTCATACGTGATCCACTTTTCATCACCAGTTATCAGCTTCTTCAAAAATGGTTCGGTTTCATTACGTCGTAATAAAGAATCACAAATGAGTACACGGTTCATTAGGTTTCTTTCAGTGAGCTCGTGAGGTACCCAAATGTCGAGCTTTTTTGTGTACCCAGTTTTTTTCAAATGCGCCAAAACTGTTTTGTGGTCAATTTCCAGTTCTTCAGCTACGTCGTAACTCCTGTAATGCCGATCTTGCTCCACTTTTTCAAAAATGGCATCCATTTTATCCGTAATAGGGCGACCAGAGCGACGTGCATCTTTGACATCAAAATTTCCGGATTGAAAACGCTTAAACCAAATTTGTGCTACTCTCACAGACACTACACTAGGTCCATAAACATCGCAAATTTTTTTCGCGGCTTGTTGCATTTTTACCTTTTTTGTAGTAAAATTTTAAAATGTATCGAATTTCTTCATTAGATTCACTCATCTTGACGGTACGAAAAACAAATGAAAATCACACATTTTCCTAATTTGAATTTGGAATTATGTTCTTTAAAATTTAAACTTTCAATGATACCAAAACCAGCCAGATACAAATAGTATAGCCAAAGAGATTTTATTACAAGTTCATACATACCATAATGCGAAAAGACTTTTTAAGCTTTTTCCCCAACCTAATATTAATAGGATAACAGGGTAGTAGAATAACATTATATTATAGTAACATCAGAGCAGTAGAGGTCCTGACTTACGAATAGTAGTAGATCGTGAGTTCGGACTCAGGCAGGCATTTCTTTTTTTACGTGTTTAGATGTAGTTTAAGTTTTGTTTTTGAAAAATATGTATTAGTTTATTGTTATTGTTTTATATTATTTACGTATTGTGTTTTTATGGGCCTTAGTTGCCTGAAATAAAGTACTGTATTAAAATGTATTTTCAATGTCGTAACATATTCTGTTTTGTCTTTGGTCACTAGTCCTGTCATCACAAGCAATGTCAATATTGCCAAACTGTTTTTTTTTTATTGACTTAAATACGGGTCTCTTGGTTACGTTGCATTATATCTATCTTTTTTTAATTTTAATTTTGTAATGTGCGTTTTGTTTGTGTAGAATAAACAATTTTTCTTTCTTTCTTTTTCTTTCAATTTTTTATATTACGAAAATCGACCATGGTATATAATAGAATTATTTTTATCGTGTTAGTACGTTCCCATGGAATAATTTTGGCGATGGCAAAAGATATTGATATTATATGTCTTGAGAAAACTGGCGGCTGTATTGAACTCATAGAGACTTTTATCAAATACTGTGTCCTAGAATCCACAGCTATGGAGGGTCAAACTATTTTAAGAAACGCAATAAAGGAATTATTTACCTCAACAACTTTCACTTATCTACATCGCTGCTTACCCCCAAAATAAACAGTACAAACAAGGAAACAAGCCGACTGTAACGAAAAGTCTACTTAAGGCCGTGAACACACAGTGACAGTGGAAACAAATTAACGAGATGAGTCGCTGCGAGTCGGTCCGTCGACGCCCTAAGATGGATGGCGGGGCCATCACGTGACGACTCGCTACGACGAATTTGGAAAACGTTTTGTTATTTTTGGTGTTTAAGAGTACACGACCTAATTCTTTACTATAGTGTGACCTAGATATTATCCGAGCAGAAAGAATGGTTGAACTGGTCTGGATTTATTATCTGACAAAATTAAGTGAATGACAATATAAATGTTTGCATGCCAATTGGTGAAATATGGCGGAACTGTAATGTATTACAATACCTGTTATGTATTAACTATATTTGAAATATAAATATTTATTTTATTCTATTTTTTTGTTTTTGGGGTGGTTTAGAATTTGGCTGGTAAAAATAATTTCATCGTCATCATTTCCAGGTCTCTCCCAATTTAGGAAGATTAGCCACAATCTCCGCGCTTGGCAGGCGGATTGGCGATCGCATAATGGTGGTTAAGTGCATAGAGAACGCTGCTGTCCTAGTAAGTCCCTTAGTCGCCTTTTACGACACCCACGGGATTAAATAGATGGACTTATAATATTGCCTATTCCCAGATCGGCCAAAGCATTATTGATGGCTCTTCTTCATGGAATTTCTTAGTAGCAGTCCAGAGTCCGAAATTTAGTCATGTTCATGACAAAAATATTACATCGTATAAAGGCAGATTTAATGTGAACACATTGAACATTCTCATTTCGCGAGTTATGTTTAATTCCCATGTAATAGGATGCATAGCCTATACCATCAACCGGGCTTCTACTGAAACAATTATGATAGAAGGACCCAAATAAGCTTTGGTTGACCAGGAAATCGAACACAGGTCTTGATGTTCAGTAGTAACGGTTGCCACCACTTGACTAACGGATCATCATCATCATCATCATCATTTCAGCCGTAAGACGTCCACTGCTGGACCTAGGCCTCCCCCAATTTGGGGGGCTTTGCCATAATTGCCACGCTTGGTAGGCGGGTTGGCGATCGCAGTATGGTGATAAAATGCATAGAGAACGCTGCTACCCATTCTCTAGTAAGTCCCTTAGTCGCCTTTTACGACACCCACGGGAAGAAATGGACTAACGGATAATGCAGTCAAAAATAGTGTTAAATTAAATAATTATTCAAGTAATTAATCAAACAAAAGCCACAAAGAATATTCCAAAGCTAATAAATCCATCAGAACATTCGTCACTGTACGACCGCTTCCCGCTAATTATTAGGTAGCATTTTCTAAGCAATTGATTGCTCATTGTCTCTCCGTGCAGATGAGCTAATGAACGAAGTATACATTGTATTTGTTTTTTTTTTTCTTTATTTATTTATAAGGGCTTTTACGCATAGCGAATGTCAGTCCCATCGTATCCTAAACAATACTACTTTCATAAGACTTGGGCCATGAATTTGAACAGACTCTTCGCAACGTCACCATTTGATTGGGATAGAACTATATGGAACATGCCTACATCAGCTCTGTTCAAATTCAAGGATCATACTAAATTATTTCTACTGGACTCATATTGGACACAGTCCATGAATAAACCTTGTAGGTCCTTGGATAGTGTTTGTAAGTAATAAATGATATATGTAGTGATGTTATTAGCTTATTTAGTCACACCATGTACACTCAAAATCTCCTTCTCTCTCTCACACACACACATACTTAGACACACCATCACACACACACACACATACAATCACACTCACGCACATACACAATAGATCTTATTTTCTTTCTTACTTTTTCTCTTTTGTTAACCGACTTCAAAAAGGAGGAGGTTCTCAATTCGGATGTTTATATGTTATTTTTTATTTTTTTATGTATGTTCGGCCATAACTCCGTCATATATAGACGGATTTGCAAAATTTTCTTTTTTTGTTCGAAAGGGGTTTATTCCGAAATGGTTCCATGTAAATTTCATATAGATTTGATGATGAATTCGGGAGACAGACACCGGAACTCTTTAAAAAATGACAGCAAATCAACCGCGATTTCTACTATCGCATAAATATGCATTGTTTGTTTGGAATTAGTGCAGGGTGAATACCACAACTAAAAATATAAAAATAAAATTTTTTTTACAAAAAAAAAACAACCGACTTCCTTAAAAACACTACAAAGTGAAAAATAACTTTAATTTCGGAAGTCGGTGGCAAAAAAACCATAAATACAGATCCTAAGACACCGACTTCCGAAATTAAAGTTATTTTTCACTTTGTAGTGTTTCCTGTAAGACCCTGAGATACCACATTTGGTTCCCCGCGTACCAGCGAACTTTAACTTTATTTGTATGATAAAATAAGGCTCTGAATCGTTTGAAAAGATGCGAGCATAACGTAGGTAATTTGGCATAAAGAGGTTAAGGAAGTCGGTTGTTTTTTTTTTTGTAAAAAAGTTTTTTTAATTGTATATTTATTTACTTATTTAGGTAAACCAACTAAATATACACACAGACATTCACAGTACATATCATTTTCAAATGTAATAGCATTGCATGCATCTAAATTATAGGTGAGCACAGCATTTTATTAAAATCTTACTAAACAATAATTAATTAATACAAAGATGGATAACAAAATAACAAAGCAACTAAAATTAAGATCAATAACATTTTATAGATTGAATTAAATTAAATAAGATATAATGTAGAGGAAGAGCGGAGCCTTCGACTACAGGTATTTCTATGCCTAAATGGAGACTCCTCGACATGCAATGTAAGCTAAAATGATATATAATGTAATAAAATTAAGCTTAAGTAGGAAGCTGTGAGTTAGGCAAAGAAGTTGCTTATACCAGCCGCAACTTACGAGTTGTATGTAGATCGTAGATTCAAACCCAGACAGGTACTTCACATTGTATTATTTATTTCATCACTACTGCTCGCAAAACGGTGAAGGATAACATCGTGAGGAAACCGGCATGTCCTAGCACCAAACTTTCGAATACGTGTAAGACGCATGGGGGATTACGGTCCACTTAACGAGAGGAGGCCAGTGTCCCTGTAGACTGCAGTCATGTCAAAGATACGGCCCGTGATCACAATTTATCACAAATAAATGAATCTTGTTTTTTAGAGATTTTAGACTGCACTCGATGCCTCTAAATAAAAATAAAATAAAATAACAGTATATATAACTAAATAAATAAAGGTGTAAAAATAATTCAGTATGTTTTAGTTTTTTAATTTGAACCTGGCCCGCCTGAACATTCTTAATCTAATATATGGCCCTCTGCAAAATTGAGTTTGACACCCCTGCTGTAGAGGGAACATAATATGCTGATTACACGAAGAAAAAAAGAATCGGCCAAGTGCGAGTCGGACTCACGCACGGAGGGTTCCGTAAAAAAATATATTTTTATTATATGATGTTACGAAAAATTTACGGTTTTCGCAATTTTTCCTTTATCTGTGCTATAATATGTTGCTTCGTACCAAATTTCAAAATTCTAGATCGACTGGAAGTACCCTTTAGGTTTTGATTCCCTTGCAAGTTTCGAAAATTTGCGGAAACTTGTGGCATAAACGGCTATATCTTTTGATTGCGTTAGCTCAGAAGTTTAATTTTTTCACAGCTCCAAAGAACAATAGACTTGAGTATTTGATATAAATTTCAGCTTGATACCTCCACGCGTTTCTGAGAAAAAAGGTCTTGAAGGACGGACGGACGGACGGACGGACAACAAAGTGATCCAATAAGGATTCCGCTTTTTCCTTTTGAGGTGCGGAACCCTAAAAATGTTATCTTACAATGTCAGGCTTGTCTGTACCGATAGGTTAGGCACTTTAGGCAGTTACCTATAGAACGCCCACATTTTGCCACTTACTTGGAGTCCCATGTAATAGGGGTAGAGCCTAAAGCCAGCAACTAGTCACAAATCTAGAATCCGGGCTGCTACTGCGAAATTCCAGATGTCTGTCATGTTGGCAATATATTATTATTCTGATCAAGTTTTCTGATTTTATAATCTAGCTTATCAGTGCAAAACTTAAGCAGAGTTTCATTTTTAGGGTTCCGTTGCCAAATTGCACAAAACGGAACCCTTATAGATTCGTCATGTCTGTCAGTCTGTCCGTGTATGTCACAGCCACTTTTTTCCGAAACTATAAGAGCTATGCTGTTGAAACTTGGTAAGTAGATGTATTCTGTGAACCGCATTAAGATTTTTACACAAGAATAGAAAAAAAAAAACAATAAATTTTGGGGTTCCCCATACATGGAACTGAAACTCAAATTTTTTTTTCATCAAACCCATAAGTGTGGGGTATCTATGGATAGGTCTTCGAAAATGATATTGAGGTTTCTAATATCATTTTTTTTTCTAAACTGAATGGTTTGTGTGAGAGACACTTCCGAAGTGGTAAAATGTGTGTGTCCCCCGCCCCGTAACTTCTAAAATAAGAGAATGATAAATCTAAAAAAAATACATGATGTACATTACCATGTAAACTTTCACCGAAAATTGGTTTGAACGAGATCTAGTAAGTCGTTTTTTTTTAATACGTAATAAATCGTAAAACGCAATTTACCTTTCATTCAATCAACTCAAATATAAAAATAAAATTAAAAACATTTAATTTCATAAACATAAACCTTATGCATAAACCGTGAATACCTACAGGTTTGTACGGATCCCTCAGTGCGCGAGTCCGACTCGCACTTGGCCGGTTTTTATTTTAGTAGCTTTATATCATCAGCTTATAATATTTCCATTGCTGGACCATAAAACTCTTCTCTTCTAGAGATAGTGGGCTGAATCTACCACGCGGGTCCAGTGCGGGTTTGTAGCGGTCATATGTCTTCGATTTTTTTTGTTCTAGGACGAGAGCAGTCGTGACGAAATGATTTACTCAATGTAAAGCCTGGATACCAACCTGGGTAAACCAAAGACCTACAATTCTAGGTTCACCAACTCGTTATTCGGAGCTTTTACTAACATCTTTACTCAAATTCTCTGTCACCAAAACACCATAACATTGCTAACAAGGATAATCTCCCAAAACCCATTGACTGCTCGAGCACCATAATTATCTTCTAAACAAAAAAAACTAACAAAGACTCCACACTTTTAAATCTTCTTACAAAAAAAATGGTGACAAATACAGTTAGGAAAGAAAGAATAAAAGAAAAAAGATGCAAAAAAAATGTAGCGGTTGCACCCTTTCATTTAATACTGTTGTCGTATGAGAATCGAATGACAAGACAGGTAATTTATGCTTGTATAGAGCGGATTCAGTAGTTTTAATACTTTCGCAGAATGTAATTTGCTTGAAAACAAGGAAAGAAATAAAAAGCCGCTGATTATGTTTTTGGCTGTGTTAAACGTAAAGTAAGTTTTTGCCTTGCTTATTACTACTACTATTATAGTACGGGGAAATGAGATGATTTTTGATGATCAATCCAAACGGAAACCCGCTTCGTAGATTACAGCCCACTCCCTCTTGATGAAAGGAGTACTGTAGTAATTATGCTGATTATACTATTTAAAATATGTATATATTTTTCATATTGTCTGAATAAAATGTGTTGATCTAAATACAGTTATAAACGTGACTTAAGTCATACTAACTTCAGGAATGAACAATTTTGTTTTATGTTTGAAGTACGTCGGTGGTGCTAAGCGTGGGGAAGGCTAAAGTATGTCCAACAGTGGACGTCCGTTGGCTAAAACGACGATGGTAATTTTTGTGTCAGAAACTGTGTCACTCACAATACCTTTACACGATAAATACATCTTTTTTTAAATATAAATGCTTGTAGAAACATATTTTGCAAACAGCAAAGTATCAAAATTGATCCATCCACCTAACCCTACTTTACTCAAGATCAGAAACAACCCCATAAGACAGTTCACTCACCCCTATACAAATAATACTTAAGAGTAGCGACCAGAATTTATGTGCCCAAAATATATAGCGACGATAAAACTTCACCTATTGTAAGTAACTTCATAATATTGTATTGTAGTATTATTTATTGGGCTTTATCAATATGGTGTGTAACTGGTGATGATAGAAAGGAATGATGGAAGGTGTGATTTTTTTGTTTATGTGAAATAAAGAGGTACGAAAAAGTGTTTTAAAAATCAATAAACTATGAAATCAATGAGTAATAGTTTCGACAATACAAACGATCAAAAATAAGCTGTAAAAGAAGATGTAAAAAACTTAGAAGTGCATAGAAACAGGGCGAGGGATGTGTATCGAACCTATATGAGTTCGAAAAGTTTATTTAAAATATATAAGGGTTTTAGAATGGTCAACATGATCATCATCATTTCAGCCGAAAGAAGCCCACTGCTGGACATTGGCCTCCCCCAAGCTCCACCACTTTGATCAGTTTTGTGCTTCCCGCATCCAGTGGATTCCTCCGACCTTAACAAGGCCTTCAAGAATAGTGTGAAATAGTAATTTTACATTTAGCATAATCAAGCCTATAACCTTCCCACTGCTGGGACATAGGCCTCCTCTCTGTGAGAGGGAGTGGGCTGGATACACCACTCAGTGCGGGTTGCTGGTAACTGCCGCAACTTATAATTTGTAGGTTGTAGGTTTGAAAGAAAAACATTCGTGAAGGAAAGTATCATGAAGAAATCGGTATATCGTACAACGAAAATTTCGAATAAATGTGACATCCACCAACCCGCACTGGGCCCGCGTAGTCAATTACAGCCCATTGTCTATTATACAGGATAATTTTTTATCCAGTGCGCAAACTGTAACCATGAATTTTCTAAAAAATGTTCGTCGGTTATGCAAAAAAAAAAATCTGCTGTTTCATAGAAAAATGCAATACCTACGGGGTCAATATACTGGGTGACTTTTTTTAGCGTCTTGAAAAAAAATGGGGGTAATAGGTGAACGGAGTAGAAGCTTTTGGCATAGAAATTTTTATTATTTTTATTTTTGAATAACATTTCATTAAATTGATTTAGCAATAAATATTACACATTTAAAGTAACATTTTCATACTAGAACAACAAAAACAGAAATTTGGAAAAAAAAAACAAATAAAAAAATACTTAAATCTATCGAAACTCAAATTATACGCACCCTACTCAATGCGCGGCATGTATCATTGATTTCGGAGCGCGGTCCTACCCTTTGAAGCCGGCTGATAGGCGGCCTCATTGATCTTTCGCAGGCGCACGAGCCGCACAGGCATCCCTGTCCACCAGCATCCCGCGCTCCTTTAGTCACCTACGATGAATCTGAAGGCCTTCCTGCCTTGTATTCTAGTTACACAACACACCATATGAAGGTCGAGACGGTAAAAAATGTCATCCGGTATATGGAACAGCTGATTTTTTTTTGTACAACCGACGAAAATTTTCTACGCTGGGGGGTCTAGAATGATATGCTGAATTCATGGTTACAGTTTGCGCACTGGATAAAAAAATATCCTGTAGATAGAGATCCATAGAGAGGAGACCTGTGTCCTAACAAAAGAACACTATAAACTGATTATACGACTGGCCTGTTAGTCTAGTGGTTAGTGACCCTGACTGCTAAGACTAAGGTCGTGGGTTCGATTCCCACCCAGGACAAATGTTTGTGTGATGAGCACAATCATTTGTTCTGTGTTTTTTTTTTTTTTTTTTGATGGGACATCATCAAATGACTTCTCCCGCTCTGGGCGCAGCGGGAGGGCGTGTCAGACTTTTACTGACTAAAACCCACCCGTGTTCCTTCAGTTGCCCATGTGCCAGGGTCACGGTATCTCTTTCGAACAATCACGCGACCCCGGCAGGATTTGTTCTGTGTCTGGGTATAATTTATCTATAATTATGTATTAAGAAATATATAAGTATATTTATCAGTTTTCTGGTTACCACAGGACAGGCTTTGCTTAGTTTGGGATCAGATAACGTTGTGTTGGTTGTCCTAAGATATTATTATTATAAAGAAAAAAAGTAAGACAAGATGATCACCCATCCACGGACCGACCGCGACTAGCGTAGCAACCTGGTCGATCGACCCGTGCGGCTATTATTAATTAGCCATGAAATCCCCAAAATATAACTGAAAGCTTGAGAAAATAAACCAAATTACCTCTGCAATGTATGATTTCCCAACTAACAACGCGAATGATCATAATAACACGTACTAAAACTAAAAATCTTAAAAAAACTAGCAACTTATAACAAAATACAACGTCCCACAATAGCTAGACATCGCAATCCTAACTTTAGCTCCTAAAAGTATACTAATAAAAAAGTTTGCCTGTCTATTTATTGCCGCTACGAGCGATATATCGGTTTGTCCGTTCGTTCGTCACCAAGTTTCTTTGCCCCACCACCCTTGGGTATTTATACGATTTACTGTTTATAACAGCTGGGATTTCGAGGACATAGTAAAGATGTAGTTTCTGGTCGGCCTTGTGGCGAAGTCGTTCATTTTCAAATATCTTTATTTATCTACAAAACAATCAATAAATGCAAT
This sequence comes from Aporophyla nigra, assembly GCA_947507805.1. Taxonomy (NCBI): domain Eukaryota; kingdom Metazoa; phylum Arthropoda; class Insecta; order Lepidoptera; family Noctuidae; genus Aporophyla; species Aporophyla nigra. Next base: position 13,066,287 of record OX382316.1, on the reverse strand, counting down.
TGTATTAAGTTACATTAACTCAATATAATTGGGGCACTGTACTTAGTACCGTTTTCCGTGTGGCGCCAGAACCATCACATTTCTTCCCGTGGATGTCGTAAGAGGCGACTAAGGGACTTACTAAAGAATGGGCAGCAGCGTTCTCTACGCAATCTACCACCATACTGCGATCGCCAACTCGCCTGCCAAGCGTGGCGATTATGGCAAATTCCCTCAAATTGGGGGAGGCTTATGTTCAACAGTGGGCGTCTTATGGGTCGGTCGATTAGGTTTAACTATGCTTGCCGCGTTTGGTCCATGGATGGGTGACTATCTTTATAGACCAAGATCCCTCCGTGCCTCGGAAAGCACGTTCAGTTGCACGTTGGTCCCGGTTGTCATTTGTCACGGCTCGGCTTGACAGTCGTTACGGCTTGTCAGAAGTCAGCCTCTCTAAAAGGTACCGGATTATTCACTTTCTGAGTTATCGAAGTTAAATAGGCAGTCGCTCCACGTAAGATACTGGTATTTAGCTGCATCCGGTTAGACTGGAAGCCGACCCCAATAAAGTCCCTCTCTATGAGAGGGAATGAGCCGTAATCCACTACGCGAGAGCCAAAAGCGGGTTGGTAGATGTCGCATATCTTCAAATTTTCGGTTTAAAGATACAACGGTTTCCTCACGATGTTTTCCTCACCGTTTTAAGAGCAGTAGTGATGAAATAATTTACACGTATTAAGTTTTAAGTGCTTCTCAGGGTTAGAAGCTATGACCTACAGCTTGTAAGTTGCGGCCAGTACCACTGAACCACCACTGCCACTCAAAAATAGAAGAAGTTCTTTCGATTTCACCATCATCTTAATTACCAATACTAAGGAAAAACAACCCAACAAATAAACAAAAATACACAATAAACAATACAAAACTATTATCATTAACAATAAACAAGGAAATTAGCCATACACAAGGGTGTCCACGATTAATTCGCTGAATTAGTCCCGTCCGGAGTAAAATCGATTAGGGAACAAATTTCGGGGCAGGGGCAATTCGCAACGACGCTGCGTACCGTCCAAGATAAACATGCCAGGCTTTTTTCTACGGTTGAGACATTAACCAAGGATGTTTTGGTGATGTCTGTGAGTTCTGTGGATGTGGGACTGAACTGGTTTGACTTTTGTGTTCTGGGTGGAAAGTTTTTGAGTTAGATGTATTTCGGTTGGTATAGTAAATAGCAAGTAACTATTTGATTAAAAATACAAATGAAAGTTTCATTTGTCTACTTGTTTGTTGTAAAATTTTACAATATTTAAAAGCTAAGTGTTAAAGAAAAAATATGTAGTTTTATTTAAATGCATCAGGCATTTGCATAGAATAAACACACACGAAAATTACGAATAACATAAGATAAATTAAATTTTGTTATAGGTCCAAAAGGACGAACCGAAAATCTAAAATATGTTGAGCATCGTTATTACACTCTTGTTTTAAACTTAACAAAATAATAATAAAGTAAGTAAAATCTTTGTCAGTAAATAAAATAATTGTTCAGAAAAAAAAACAGAAATATAAAGAAAATGTTTTTAATCACGAAAATTAACCTGCCTCAAAAAACACTAATCCTCAACTCCAATACAGGAAAAACCCGCCGAAAACCTATCCACCCTACACTGTATGTCATTAGACGAAGCGGCGGGGGCGTCATTACAGCGATGAGTAGGACGACCATTAATCTTCCGAGACCGGTCTCCGTGCTGTCAAAATTGTGGCCACCGTTCTACGTGCGTACTTAGTTCGGTGTGTTCTTTTGTTTCTGGTCACTCTAGTGTGTGCGTTGATTGTGATGATGAAGGTTACTGGTGTGTCTATGATATGTTTAGTGAAAGGGTTAGTTGTTTTAATGTTGGGCCATTTACATTGTCAGGTAGAGATGTCATGACTTTGATCTGTGTTAAATCATATTTTTGGAATCTTAGAGGTGAATGCCTGAGAAAAAAATATAGCCGAGGCATTTAACAAAACTAAAATTTCTGAATTTTGAACGATTTGTGTGTTTTCAGACGAATCTGGATGAAATGGTTTCCTTAGAACTGGGACGGATGAATCACGAAATCACAAGTAATGGTGACAAAGGTGGAAGGCCAAGGGCACAGAAGAGGGACAGAATAATAAATAGTTGGGCAAATCATTGAGGGATTGGAGTGATACGATCATATTCATCTGTGAAAAACTTTTGAAGCTTTTAATAATTAGAACCTTATATCAAAAATTCTACTGAGGCTTCTTACAAAGACCAAGAGAGAAGAAACAAGAGCAACATTCATGAAGTTTAGAATATTGTTCCAAATTATAAAAATCTTGATAATAGGTGGTATGATGTTTGTAAGTTCCTGAACTATTTAGCATTATCAGTAGGTATTGGTTGGACTTTCTTAAAGAAAAAACCAAAATGAAGCAATGCGGAGCGAACTCGAAAGATTCGCAAACAGAGATGCAATTTACTACACCATCATCATCTGCCTATCCTTTTCCAACTATTTTGGAGTCGACTCCAATTCTCATTACTCAATATGTTTATTGCTTTACCATAATGTGAACTTAGGTGGTAATTCTAACTGGATGCAGCTGAATACGCGTATTATACATGGAGCGACTGCCTTTCTGACCTCCACAACCGAGTTACTGGGTAAAACGATACCCCTTGGCAAGATTGGTTATCAGACTTTCGAGCACAACCTGTAACAGCTATCAAAGATTCACGAATGACAGCCGAGACCAAGGGATTAATGCTTTCCGTGGTATGAGGGTGTCTTGATATGTAAAGATGGTCACCCATCCACGGACCGATCGCGGCACCTTACCGTTTGACCCCTTATTATTTAGCCACAAACCCCTCTTAGTATGACTTTACTATAATACTAATATTATAAAATAGCTTCTGCCCGCGACTTCGTCCGCGTTAAATTTCTTGTTCCCCCGACTCTTCCCGTCGCGTCGAATCGCCTACCCGTGCGATTTTCCCCGTTTTTACAACATTTTTCATTACTGCTCCGCTCCTCTTAGTTGTAGCGTGATTTTATATAGCCTATAGCCTTTCTCGATAAATAGGCTACCCAACACAAAACGAATTTTTCGATTCGGACCAGTAGTTCCTGAGATTAGCGCGTTCAATCAAACAAACAAACTCTTCAGCTTTATAATATTATTAAGTATAGATTTAAAAGTTGTAACAGCTTAATACTTTAGCACGGAGGGGTTACATATCAAGTATGTAAAGAGTGTCACCCATCCACAGATCAACCGCAGAAAAGTTGGAATTTACCATACCGAATACTAAATACGGAGATGGAAAAATTTTTGTTCCCAAGTAGGTTTTGACCTTCTATTAAACACAAAATTAAGTGTAAGCAACCAGAAAGAATGCGCACCACGTCTTTAGTCAATACAGTTAACAAATGGCTTGACTTCATTCAGTTAATCGCTCTAGAGCGGTAAAACCCAGGAGCCCTGCGGTCAAAATGGTTAGGGGTGTGGGCCGATAGATTCTGACATTTCATTTCTTTTCATTCATTCATTCATTCATTTTGAATTCGATGACTTACAATAAATTATTTGTTGGGACTGTTCTTCGTTATAAACCCTGGTTATCTATACTAATATTATAAAGCTGAAGAGTTTGTTTGTTTGTTTATATGTTTGTTTGTTTGGTTGAACGCGCTAATCTCAGGAACTACTGGACCGAAGTGAAAAAATATTTTTGTGTCGGGTAGCCTAATTATTGAGAAAGGCTATATGTTACATCACGGTTTGACCAAAAGGAGCGGAGCAGCAATAAAAATTGACGAAAACTGGCAGGCAATTCGATGCGACGGGAAGGGTCAGGGGAGCAAAATTATGACGCAGACGAAGTCGCGGGCAGAAGCTAGTGCATTATAAATGTCTAGTGATATAGTAAAAAGTCCGTGTGGTACCAGAGTCCGTGTGGTGACAGACGTTCAGAATAGCACTATCTCATTTCTTCCCGTGGGTGTCGTAAGAGTCGATTAAGGGACTTACTAGAGAATGAGCAGCAGCGTTCTATATGCATTTTATAACCATACTGTGCCAACCCGCCTGCCAAGCGTGGCGATTATGGCAACACGTATAAATTAGGGGAGGCCTTTGGCCAATAATAATAAATAAATAACTAAACTTCATGTGATAAATACAAAAAAAGTTGTGTCTTAGTATAGAAAATAACTTACATTAAAATATTTATTATTCACATGTATAGTTATTTTAATTCTGCTTTTCTATCCGTTCGTCAGGGATCACCTGCGCTTGCACCTCTCATGAATAATATTCCAACCACGCATGTAACACTACTTACAAAGAAACCATTTTCTGTTTACAGCAGAATCGTGAGTTATCGTACATAGTCAGTGAAGCGAGACAAATACTGACAAAATTCTGGTTACATAGCAACATTTCAGGAGTTTATGTAATTTAGTGTTTATGTCGAACAAGTAAATTTCAAGATAGCGATAACAAAGTATTGTGATAGGGGTGCAATACAGAGCTTAGTTTTTTTAAATCAGTATAAAAAAAATAGATACACTGTTCGATATTTTCTGTTACAGAATCTGAAGATACTAAAATAGACACATATGTAGATGGATGGATGAATGGACTAAATAGGTACCAATAGTTACGTTTTTTTTAAATTTACAAATCAAACTTATCGTATATCAGTCATGTTAGAAAAGCTCAAAAAAGTAATAAGGTACCTAGGTTAGGTTATTCCTCCCTCCTGACTCCTAATCAGCCGAGAATCAAATTAATTAAATAAATAAATAAATCGTGGAAGTCGCATTAGATCCCGTGATCCCTGGCGCAAGTTTGGGAAGGGAAAGCAGAGTGGTTTTTAGTCAGTAGTAGTCTGACAGACCTCCTAGTCTACTCTATGCACAAAGATAGTAAGAGTAAAAAAATATATATTTGAGTTTTAATCACGTCCTACCATTACGTATTATTTCCATTACCAGTTCTAATATTTCTAAAGAATATTAAACAGCTATTTGCAATATTTTTCTCACACACAACCTCTATTTAAATCACATTATTAATCTTTAAACAAATTAAGAACATTAAAAATTGCTTCTGGCGATCCTCTACGCACAGAGGCGTGATATTCAAAAATTACTAGGAACACACCTGGTACAAAACATAATTAATATCTTAACAACAAAAGGGTATTAATTCGTGCAAAATCAAGCGTAAAATCTCTGAGACTCACCCTTTTCGAAGAGGTGGATTCATTCACTGATTTCATGTGCAATAGATTATGGGCATGGTAAAAGTTATCTGGGTTCTGTATTCTTAGTATTGGTATTTTTGTGTGTTTTGATTAAAAAATAAAATGGTTTTATTTTAAGTCCAACTTGTTGATAAACAAATGAGTAATTCTCGTAATTAAAAATGTTTAAAATTTAGTCAAAATCTTGGCGACAATCAAATGACTAGGACTTGTCAAAAATCACATCGTGAAGTACGTGCGCCAAAGGCTGAAATACTCGCCGAGAGTGCAGCTGCTGGAGTCGCATCGCAACGTCAATTTTAAAGCGTTTGTGGTGCGCGTACCAACATGCTACCTGCCTCAGGTGATGGAAGAAAGCTTTTGGCCACAGGATGTGGTATTTCGCCGCTTTCGTGGACAAGTGCCGCCAGAACGCACAAAGACTTAGTGCAACTTTAGTGTTACTAACATAGTTTAAGTTATATTGACTAACACAATTGTTATTAAACGTATGTATACTTAGGTTAAGGTATTTATCTATGGGTCTTTGTTACCTGAAAATAAATGGTTTATTTATATTTATTTATTTAAAAATATATGGTGATTGGAGGTATTTGTGTCAAATCTAGAAAGATTTAAGATCAGTCTGTGAACGTTATTAACCCTAGATAACTAAACTATTTCCGTTGTTACATGGTTATTACACATTCGTCAAACCTACTACGCTAAATACAATGCATTTTTTAGAAAAAGTATTTATTAATCACAGGAACTTTCGCCATTGGTACGCTCTTTGGATCATTATTAAACAAAAAATAATCAAAACAGTAAGTAAGAACTATTCCACACAACCACAGCATATATTGATGTTCACCTAGAAGTACACGAACAAAATAATCGCGAGTAGGTTGGTCGTCGAACGGACGAATGTTTTGTTATCAAGGGTTAAAATTATGACTATTGACTTTCAGGTCACACGTCGGCCCAGTGTTTGACATCTCCATGGAAAATAAATGGCAGTTAGGTATATGATAATTCACTTATCTATAGATGAAGTCCTAGCACTGATGCTATTCTTGTTTTTAGGATTCCGCACCTCAAAAGGAAAAAGCGGAACCCTTTTTTTTTTTTTTTTTTGGATGGGAAATCATCAAATGACTTCTCCCGCTCTGGGCGGAGCGGGAGGGCGTGTCAGACTTTTACTGACTAAAACCCACCCGTGTTCCTTCAGTTGCCCATGTGCCTGGGTCACGGTATCTCTTTCGAACAATCTCGCGACCCTTACAGAAGCGGAACCCTTATAGGATCACTTTGTTGTCCGTCCGTCCGTCCGTCCGTCCGTCCGTCCGTCCGTCTGTCAAGACCCTTTTTCTCAGGAACGCGTAGAGGTATCAAGCTGAAATTTATACCAAATACTCAAATCTACTGTCCCTTGGAGCTGTGAAAAAATCAAACTTCTAAGCTAACACAATCAGATGATATAGCCGTTTATACTGCAAATTTCCTCAAATTTTCGAAACTCGCAAGGGTATCAAAACCTAAAGGGTACTTCCAGTCGATCTAGAATTTTGAAATTTGGTATGAAGCAACGTCTTATAGCACAGATAAAGGAAAAATTGCGAAAACCGTAAATTTTTTGTTACATCATATAATAAACAGAACAAAACACAGACAGAAATAAAACCAAGCCAAGAAACAGAACAGAACTACGACTCGATTGTCGTGATGGGTGAACTTTTACTTATATACCTACAGGTTTGTACGGAACCCTCGGTGCGCGAGTGCGACTCGCACTTGGCCGGTTTTTTTTTTTCAGATAATGAAATAGCAACATTATTTCAGCCGTAAGACGTCCACTGCTGGACATAAACCTCCCACAATTCGAAGGGCTTTGCCATAATCACCATGCTTGTACATAGGCCCCCTGTATAAGATTATTATTTTAAAGTCGACTCGCCTTCAATTTAATTGTCTGCTCATATTAGTCAATTTTAAAAATAGGACCGATTAACGATTAAAACGAACCCTTTTTCTCGACATTCAAAATCGATTCTCAACAGTTCCAATTAATCGTTTTAACCAAAGGAAACAAAGAAGGGTGAAGCTCCCAATTGTCGGTATTCATTCAGAATAACCCTAAAGGGATTTTGACAAACGATTACAGGATACATCTTATTCAAATTATAAAAGATTTTTGTGCATAATTGATTTTGACATTTAGTAATTAAGACATCGGATTTTGACGGTTGGCTAGTGTTCTTTGTCAAATATTAATCTAATTTTGACGGGTGACTGATTCGGAGTTTAATCTTCCTGTGAGAAAGATTTGATTATGATTTTTTATTTTTAAATTTTAAGGGCTAACTTTGTGATTGACGAAGATTTATTGTTGTTTTGGTTATGCTTATTATTGGCTATTAATTTTGTATTTGTGTTGTATTTACAATTAATCTTAAGTTGTGGTCTGAGAACGTAGTCCTGTAACGAAACTTGTACCTATTCAATTTATATTCCAATGCTCCTGATTTCTACGAATATGATTCCAAGACCCAATGCTGTATAGGATTTTTGCAGTAGATTTATTAAAACACTAGCTTTTGCCCGCGGCTTCGAAATCGTGGATGTCGGAAATTAACGCAGGAGGACGTACTACCGCGGTAAGATGTGTTAATTCAGGTTATATTATAGGTAATAGCTGTTACCCGCGACTTCGTCCGCGTGGTATTTAACAAAAAGTTTTTCATAAAAACTGTCTTTGAAAACCACGCTGACATACGTCACAAACTACGCTGACATACGTCTCAAAAGTCAGCGTGATTTTAGTTTTTTTTAACTATTGTTTATTTTTTCTAAAATAAAAGTAGCCTAAGTTACTCTTTGTTACATCAGCTATCTGCCAGTGAAAGTTCCGTCACAATCAGTCCAACAAAAATTGTAAAAAATGTTGTTTAGGTATATGTACCGTATATACATCCTTACACTTAGTAAAAAGTGGTTATTTTAATATTAAAAACAGACACTTCAATTTTATTTATTTGTATGTATGTATGTATATGTATGTAGGTATGTATATATGTGTAGAAGATAAGTTAACTATAGTCTGTAACCTGTGGTAGCCCAGTAGTAACGTCGGCGGCTTACGAACTGTAAGTCGCAGGTTTGAACCCATACAGGCACTTTCATCATCATTTCAGCCATAAGACGTCCACTGCTGGACTTAAGCCTCCCCCTTGGGGGGCTTTGCCATAATCACCACGCTTGGCAAGCGGGTTGGCGATCGCAGTATGGTGGTAAAATGCATAGAGAACGCTGCTGCCCATTCTCTAGTAAGTCACCTTTTACGACACCCACGGGAAGAAATGGGGTGGTGTTATTCTTTACGTCCGTCACCACACGGTACAGGCGCTTTACTTAGTGTCTATTGTGATATCACCACTGCTCTCAAAATGATGCAAGGAAACATTCTGAGGAAACCGGCATATTCTAGTACCAAAAACCAAAGATATGTGACATCTACGTAACCTAGCAACCGGCACTAGGCCCGCGTGGTGGATTATGGCCCACTCCCTCTAACAGAGAGGAGGCGTATGTCCCAGCAGTGGGAATGTTTATGCTATACCGTTGTCGTGAGAAGTTAGCTTTTTAGCAAGATCGATAATTTTAGCTTTAGTTCTGTGTCTGGGTGTAATTTATCTATAATATATATATGTATTTAGAAATATATACCTAAGTATGTTTATCATAGTACAGGCTCTGCCTAGTTTGGGATCAGATAACGTTGTGTTGGATGTCCTTAGATATTATTATCTATTATTATTAATATACATGTTTATTTTATAATAATTTATTTATTAATTCAGACAACATGATCCATTTTGTTAGTAAACAAGTGCTTAAAAACTATGTTAGTTCACAAATACACGCAAACAATTTAAAATAACGGACAGTCATACCTGTCCGCGATCACACTCAGGATGCTGTTGCTACTCTTACGCACTCTGTGCTCTTTGTTGCACCGCTTTTTTGCGTAGGATAATTTTGTTTACCAGAAATTCTTAATGAATTCTTATACCAGTTTCGTATTACAGAGTATAAAGTATCATATCATAGTAATAGTTTTCCAAAAACACGTACCTAATAACGTCATCAAAAATCTAATTCAAACATCAAAAACCTCAATGCTATCCCATCTTATAATAATTAAAACCAAAAATTTAATCCACACTTATAAATTCCCAGCTCGGTTTTTCAACATTAGCGCCGTATATTATCGCGGGCAACATTTTTTGTTCTCACAAACGTCTGTTACCCCTCTGGGGAGCACAGTAGTCTTGCAAACTTTTTCTTATTTTTTGTGTTTTTGTTTTTTTTTATTTCATTATATTGTAAGCTCACGGCAGTCATCAAAATATCGTTAGCAGCCTCACATTGTATATATTGGCAATTTTTTTCTCGTCACTCAAAAATTGACTTCGGGACGCCATTTTATTTTATGATATTGTTATATTATTAAGATGTATCAATGTGGTATTGTTGCTAGTTTTCGAATGGTGTGAAATAGTGTAGTCTTTTGTTAGGGAGTGACAATTAAAAGTGTTTTTTTCTGTGTCATCTTTGTTAGTTATGTTGCCAACAAGTGGGGTGACAAGTTCAGTTTTTTTTCTATATCTAGTCACGATTTAATGGTACAAACTACTTACTATCCACGGTGAAAGTATCAAGTCTCATTATACGGAATTATGTCATTATTTAATTTCAAATATGCAACTTAATTAAAACGGCAGCAATATTCAGAAACGCGTGAAGATAATAAAAACATGCATCACTTTAAACTTTAACCGACAAAAAGGTGCAACAGTTAGCAGTTAAACCAACGTTTAAGTAAAGAAATTATCATTTTAACCACAAAATAATAATTATATAGGATACTTTCACGCATGTGCCGTAAGGCGTTCGCGTGTAACCATGCGAAAATTCGCGTGATTTGATAGTTTGTGGCGATAAAAATAATATCGGAAAGTGTGAGGCCGAATCTATACTTTTGTTTGTTTGTTTGGTAGAACGCGGTAATCTCAAGAACTATTGGTCCGAATTGAAAAAATATTTTTGTGTTGGGTAGCCTATTTATTGAGGAAGGCTATAGGCCATATAACATCACGCTACAATTAAAAGGAGCTGTGCAGCAACGAAAAATGTACGAAAACTGTCAGGCAATTCGATACGACGGAAAGGGTCGGGGAGAAAAATTTGACGCGGACGAAGTCGCGAGCAGAAGCTATCAGATATAAGTGATGTTTGACGTATGATGCGCAGGAGTGTGGGGTTTAGTAATAAGTGAACAGTTTTTTTTAAAAGTAGTTGTGGCCTAGTGATATCGGTCCTGATTTACGATTTGAAGGTCGTGTAATTTCATGACCGCTGGTCTTAAAACGATGAACGAAAAAGTCGTGAGGAAACAGTCATGGTTTTTAATAAAACTATCGAAAACAGGTGACATTCGTTTTTTTTTCATGAAATAGTTTAGATATAGAATACGAGATTAAATGAACTTGAAGTGTTGTATTGATGATATGAATGTTTATAATTCTGTAGATCCATGTTTGTTACGAATTATGATAAATAATTTATTATGATAAATTAAATCAAAACATGGTCGCTAAACATGTTTTAATCAACATACAGCCAGACCACACCAACATTTATAATCACTCCTACTGATTTTAAACCTACACGTGTTTCTGACAAATAAATGCATCTTATCTTATCTTATCTTACCTGCAAATGAAAATATGAATATGGTGGACTACCATAGAACATCCACCTTAGATATTTATTTAGTAAAAGATTATGTTTTAGTCGATGGAAAAGCGACCGTACATAAAACGTGCACATTTGTGTCATGGCTAGTTAGTTTAAATAATAAGCCTAATAGTATCACTACTAAGACTCAGAGTCCTCTCTGTGAGAGGGAAGCGGGCCATAATCTACCACGGCGTCCAAGTACGGATACGTGATTGACTGTATGCTAGCTTATAATGGATTTTTAACCGACGAAAAAAAAACGGAGGAGGTTATCAATTCGACGCATATATATATATTTTTTTTTATGTATGACCACGCATAACTTTTTACATAGTAGTCCGATTGTGATAATTCTTTTTTTATTGGAAAGGGTATACTCAGAGGGTGGTCCCAAAATAATTTGGAAAACAATATCAAACCCTAAGGGTCAGAAAACAGGGGATGATTGATTGTTCACTCACTGATTGTAATGTTTAACCACGCATAACTTTATACAGAGTAGTCCGATTTTGATAATTCTTTATTCTTTGGATAGGGTATACCTTCTCAAGTATTATAATTACATTAAAGCCACAAAAAATATAAAATAAAAACTGTTTACAAAAAAAATTAACCGCCGAAAAAACTGAAAAGTAAAAAAATAATAAACCTTTAAATTATGAGTCGGCGCTGAAAAATCAATGAACAAAGATCACTCAAAGTGCCGACTCATAATTTTAAGGTTTTTAATTTTTTTACTTTTCAGTTTTTTCGGCGGTTAAATTTTTTTGTAAAAAGTTTTTAAAATAATTACTTTTGATACCTATATTTTTAATAAAGTTCTAATTCTATATTAATTATTCGTGCCTCGAAAAGAACAACAAGTCGTTGGTCCCGGTTGTCCTTCGTGGATCTTTTACAGCGTTACGGGAAGTCAAAAGCAAGAAAGTCTGACAAACCAGTCTTACCAAGGGGTATCGTATTTCCCAGTAACTGGGTTGTGGAGGTCAGATAGGCAGCCACTCTGTGTAAAATGCTAGTTTTCAGCTGAATCCAGTTAGACTGGAAGACGATCCCAATATAGTTGGGAAAAGATTAGGCAGATTTATTAATTCCATATTAAAATAATTTAAATCTGCCTAATATATCTGGAATTTCAATAAAATATTAATTTATAATGACACTGTCTTTAATGCAAAACTATCTGCCCAGAATATTCCCAAGCTGTTTATGCAAAAATATCACTTGTGAGAACAATATGTGAACCCATTCCGACCTCAAGATAGATAGGAAATAATTAATAAAAAATATCATTTAAATCCTTATAAGTATCAAGATATTTACCTAATCCGTCATACTTATCATAATGAGTATCAATCACTTACACCTCACACCCAAAAATATCCTTTAACACTATTCAGTAGAATTTAATGTCGCAAAACTCATTGAATATCGCGGAAAGAAGTACAAGTTTAATCAAAAATAAATTGTAATCCACTGTATTACAAACTATATTTGCAAAATTGTAACTATCTCAATGCTCAAGAAAAGTGTTCCTAATTTGAATAATACTCAGGGCTGTGCTACACTTGAACAAAAGTAGGGTTGTCCAAAAATTTGCATACTATAGCGCCACAGGCGACCTTTCTTCAAAAATTACTCTGAGAAAAGCAGTGACAATTTTTATGCGTATGCAAAAATGCATTTTGATTCTTCTGCAATCGTGTTAAGAGTTACATTTTATTGTAGGGTTGTTATAATAATATGGTTTTCTAATATTTGCTAATGATGCGTTCTGAATCGCTAAACAGGTTTTGTCTATTTAGTATACCATGCGCGAATCCTTTTCTTTCTTTTTTTAATAACAAATGATCTATTTTTTGTAGGGTTGCTATGCAAATTTCTTGGTTTCGTGAGAAAAAGTGTTGGTAACGTTTCTTTGGGCCGTGGGTAGTATCTTTCACGGGAATAAAAAAGATTAGGCAACGATGTTTCGATAAAAGAATTTTCTCGAATTCAGCTTCGATTTTTATTAGAAACTGTACCAAAGTGGTTGAAATTTGACAATAGTCAATTTAAATTTCAATCAGTAATAATAAAAAATATTAGCTTTCTGCACTTCTTCTCTATGTAATTATTAACTGAAACAAATTTCATACGCCTCGTAATGTTCTTAACTTTCTAAGAAGATTACGAGGCGTATGAAATTTGGTACAAACATTTTACCTAGCATGTTAATATATCTACACCAATATTATAAAGAGGAAATATTTCATTGTTTGTAATGGATAAACTCAAAAATTACAAACCCAATTCTAAAAATTCTTATATCCATGGATAGCTACATAATTCCGGAGTGGCTATAAATTTCATGCGAACATCATGATCATCACCACAGAACCGAAAGGTTCTGGAGTGGCGACCGTGTAGCGGCAGACGTAGAGTTGGAAGGAGGAGGACAAGGTGGACCGATGACCTTGTGAAGGCCACAGGAATCCGCTGGATGCGGAAAACACAAAAACGGGCGAAGTGGCGGAGCTTGGGGTAGGTCTTTATCCAGCAGTGGACCTCTTTCGGCTGAATAGATGATCATGATCATCACTAAATGCTTAGCCTTTTGCCAACTATGTTAGGGTCGGTTTCCAGTCAAAACTGTTGCAGCTGAGTACCAGTATTTTACATGGAGCGACTGTCTATCTGACCTCCACAACCCAGTTACTGGGTAATACGATACCCCTTGGTAAAACTGATTACTTACTTGACTGACGATTTGTACCGTGTGGTGCCGGACGTAAAGAATAACACCACCCCATTTCTTCCCGTGGGTGTCGTAAAAGGCGACTAAGGGACTTACTGGAGAATGGGCAGCAGCGTTCTCTATGCATTCTACCACCATACTGCGATCGCCAACCCGCCTGCCAAGCGTGGCGATTATGGCAAAGCCCCCCAAATTGGGGGAGGCCTAAGTCCAGCAGTGGACGTCTTACGGCTGAAATGATGAATGATGATGATGGTAAGACTGGTTGTCAGACGAACCAACATTTGTTTGTAATCAAATAACATAACATAAAGAGAAGATGTAGGTCTTATTCTAGCACAAAAAGCAACAATATCGCGTGTTCAATATCTAATGAATAATTTAAGTACACTGTGAGCTTCGGTCGAGTTCTATTCTAGACGTTCATTCGACGTTAGTGATAGCATTAAAAATAACAAAGCATATATAATTCCCATTATTGGGACACAGGCCTTCTCTCTGTGGAAGGAACTAGGCCATAATCGGGGCCACGCGGGCCTAGCGCGGGTTAGATGTCACTTGTCTTTGAATTTCGGTCTAGGACTTGCCAGTTCCCTCACGATGTTTTCCTTCACCAGTTTTAGAGCAGTGGTGATGTTAGATACACAAAGTAAAATGTCTACCTGGGTATAATCTACCACTACTAATAATACGATTCCAAACTACAACAAGTAATATAAAAGTTAGCGGGAGGACAGAAATAGAAATAATTTTTATTTGCATAAAACATGGTATATAAAGAGGAGAGAGAGGAGAGGTGAAAAAGTGGACTGTACTTTAGGCAATGGTTTAATGCTGTCCGTACAACAAAAGTAAACTATCCCGGTCAAACAGTAAATAATTAAATGAGGAGATTCGTCCGTCGCGGTGGAGTCCGTGGAAGCGAGTTATGGTGTTGGGTTCGATTCCCAACAATAAACAATAACATCAACATCATCATCTACCCAGCCTTTTGTCAACTATGTTGGGTTTAGCTTCCAGTCTAACCGGGGGCAGCTGTGTATTTTACATGGAGCAACTGTTTATCTGACCGCCACAACCCAGTTACTGGGTAATACGTACCCCTTGGTAAGACTGGTTGTCAAACTTTCGGGCTTCTGACGACCCGTAACGACTGTCTAAGATCTACGAAAAACAGCCGGGACCAACGGCTTAGCGTGCTTTCCGAGGCACAGAACTGTCTTGGTATGTAAAGATGGTCACCCATCCACGGACCAACCGCGGCTAGCGTAGCTTAACATGAACGATCAACCCGTGCAGCTGATATTACTTAGTCAAAAACAATAACATCAACAATGTTAAAAACATTATTTTTCTATCGGAACACTATAAACTATGTAAATCCACTTAAGACAGTTAATTTAAATTCCTCGTTAAGGTTAAGCCTCTAACAATCCGAGAAACAACTGTTTGAACAATTACCGGAGCGACTGCTACTAATTGCTGCGATTATAATGCAACTGCTCGTATTTGCATAACGACTCTGTCAGTCGCGGTTGCTTACAGCAATTAATTGCAGATGAACATTGATATTGGTAGATAACGTAAGTTGTAACTTGAATAAGTTAAAGTAGTAATTCTGGAAATGACTCACATTGTTAGGAGGGTCCTCTCTGGAGCCCTGACCGCCGATAACTTGGACGTAGTACCAGATATCGTCGGATTAGTATTTTTAAATTGGTATTTTTATTATCATCATAATTTCTGCCAAAAGACGTCCACTGCTGGAAATAGGCCTCCCCCAATTTTGGGGGATTTGCCATAATCGCCACGCTTGGCAAGCAGGTTGGCGATCGCAGTACGGTGGTAAATATGAAATATGAATTCAAGTAACAATTGAAGAACTTACAAAACAGTAATACTCAGGACGGGACAAGAACAAACTTGTTCTTGTCCCGTCCTGAGTATTACTTATATAAACATAACATTGCGCCTATAATCTCTTAAGAGTAAGGTAGAGGTGAACTTATAGACATCCACATTTCGCCAATCACGTTTAAGTCCTACAGGGGTGAGCGTACTGCCAAAAACACACGGCACTCTCTGGGGACTCCAAAATCTGTAGTTTAGATGAAAAAATAATCGTAACATCTTAATACTAAATTAACCAATTGAAATCATTGAACCTAGGAAAAAAGTCAATGCAGTGATAGGTGTACTTAATGCTAATCTGTTGGTAAGAACCGTATAGTTAAATTACATGCTTATACGCCGACTCCACTAGTGCATTACAACGCTGTTCCTTTATTTGTGAATATTGAGTATATTATAGCACGCACCTAAATCGAATGTTTATGTAAATATAGATTTAAATAAACACGGCCATCATAGTTCAAAAAAAAAAAACCAGATGAGGTCGGCGTTTCCTATCTGACTACTCTGAGAAGAAAGGCCGAAACAAACTCAGAGGTCGCAGTCTCTTATAAAGTCTAAACATAATCTTGGTCAGGTGAAGACCACGTCTGAAAAGGTATTTTCGGGAAATCTCCACACAGATTGAATGGATCTGTCCAGTCAGTTACCAGTAATGATGCAGCTCCATCATGTTGCAGTATCATTTAATTACAATATATTACCATTTAGGTACTACCACGTTGTATGGCAATGCTTAGCCTCTGGCCAAGGTAAAAACCAGCTCTTGGGTCACGGGAAGTGTCCACCAGCCGTTTAGAAATTTCCTTAAATAGGATAAGAGCACTCGGACCCCACGGCCCGAGCGTTTCAACACCAAACGGCTCAAAAATATAATGACCAATAAGGTTACTATACTTAAGCCGCTTGAAGTTTTCTGCAGCCGCAGCAGCAGCACCAGCACAGCACGCCGTGCCAGGAAGATGAGATGGCGCAAGAGTATCGACGCACGTCGCATCCCACACTAAAGGCCTACCCACCTTCCATGGAAATAAAGACATACCGTCCGGTCTCTTGCCATCGTCGCGTGCCAAGCCATTGGGTTCTAATACAGCTGGGACGCCGACGGTGACAAGAGCTCGTCGGATTATATCATTAATGTTTGCGTGCCGTGCTAATCGACCCGCACTTCGGCTGCAAGACAGGCCGTGGTGTCCTAGACTGGTGACAACTTCGCCACAGTGACAGCGATGAGGAGAACAACACGGAGCTCCCAAACGTAGGGAAACAGCGAGGCGGAAAGTAGTGTCGTCATCTGGTTTTTACCTTGGCCAGAGGCTAAGCATTGCCATACAACGTGGTAATGCCGCCAGTCTCTTGGATACACTACCAGTCGACAGCGATGCGGGTGATTTTTAGACGCTATGTTTTTAATTTGTAAATAGTTTTAGTTAATTTAGGTTATATTTTTTTTTCTTTATTAATTTAAATCTGTACTTAATCCAAATAAAAGTCATCTATATTTAGGTACTACTTTATAACCACAGAAGAAAGACTGGATTTGGTATTAATTAGGAACCTATGGTCGATATAAAATTTGTAAAAAAAATAATGTTACGCTCTCTTGTTAGTTGTAGATGAAAATGAAAAAATAAAAAAAATTCTTTGACAATTGTAATTTAATTATTTTTCTTTGACATTTGTAATTTCATATGTAGGAAAATTTTATTTAGTACCTTTTTTGACATTGCAATTTAATTTTTTTGTTTAAAAATATAAAATTAGAATCATCATTATTATCACAAAATTTGCATGCCAAATTTAGCTGGCAGAATATTTGAAAAACTATTGTGTGTGTGTGTTATAAAATCTGTAAAATACCATATTTCAGGCAAATAAATGAATCTATCGATCTATCTATCTAAAACCTTTACACAGTTAACTGTTTCATATAAATTATGACTTCTTCTGAAAAAGGTAAATTCACGCAAACCAAGTACCTAATTACATTCACATTCATTTATCAAAATCTTCCATTATTTACATGAAAGAACCACTATCTCTTTACTCACCTTCCAAAAATCACTACAAATCTGAAACCAACTACTCTACAATAATAAAACATTAAAATCTAGCACTCACATCAACACCACCATTGTTCCAGGGCGGCAGTGCGTAATGGGAGGGGTCATGGTGCCCCCCTCCCATGTGCTCCGCCATCACTGACATCCAGTGCACCAGACCTTGGGCCCCGCCGCCGCCGGTCGTGCCTGGAACAATCAAGATAGTTATGACACTGGTAAAGATTACAATCTGGTCAAAGATACAGGAACAAAACATCGTCCTAACATTTACTACGATGAAAACAATGATGTGCACGAAGATCTACAGGAACCAGCTTCAAATACTCATTAAATAAGACGAAATTATGATGAAAAAGAAGGAAATACTAGCATTGCATTTGTTGGGGACATGAAAACCTAGGAGTACTTTCTTAGTTGATAATATAGGGATGGTATTGTGTTGAGGCAGATGTACGTAAGGCTAGATAAGTTATATCAAACAAGAGATAACCAAACTGAAGACCAATTATTACCAGGCAATCACATTTAGCCGACGTTGGCATGCACTGGATGCACCTCTGGATTTTTTACTCTTTAGAATCTACCAGAGTGCATCCAAGCGCATCAAACACTTTGTTGAAAATCAAAATTATATCTTTACGCTTGTACAAACTATAGGCTTAGTCTTTTTCTAAGTCAAAGATTCTAAGAAAAAAAATTGCGGCAGTGCACGTGAAATCTTCGTGATCCTACAATACTTAATTTTGGCAAAAGTTAAAATTCATCAAAAAAACTGTTAAAACTAAGAATAAAACAAACCTGTTGGCACGGCGGCTGGCTGCGCGGCTGCCTGGTCCTGCCCCCCACCACCTGTCACCCCCCCGCCACTCCACACGAACGCTGACGATGCACCCGCCTTCTGAAACAATACCAAACACGGTTTAGTCACCTGTTGACATAGTTTAATTTTCATGAAAATTGTAACAACCCAGTCTATGAATGGACTAGCTCATTATTAGTATCGATTTGTTACTCTATTGGGAACCATGGGCAATAAAATGATTGCTTCAATAATCTGTTTAGCTTCTTTCCCTGCATGAATTGGAACAGTGAAGTCAATGTGAATTTTGACTTGGAGTTGGGCTATTTTCGATGCCACTATATCAATGACACGAATGCATGTTTTGACGAATACGCTCTTGAGGCACGTGTTTTTGTGAGGTAGGCTAATGACAATGATCTCATAAAATTTTGTAGTAGAAGATATTTGAAGCCAATATCAGAAGAAAATACCAATTCATGAAATACACTAATTTCTAATTGGAACTCTTAAAGTCTAGACACCGTCGTTCCTGTTGGATACCTATCTTGTTAGAAGATGATTTCAAATGATTTATTACAAGGTGACACCAATTTAATCACTACCCACATTCTCAATTACCTCATCCGGCGAATCAGTAACTCTATCACCATTATTTTCATCATCAGAAGCCTCCAAACCGAATCCATTTGAAAAGAGCATATTCCTCGGATATAGAGAGTAACACTCTGCCATATTCCTTCTTCTCTTGCCAAGATTTGCCAGAAAAGTCTTGTACAGCTGAGTCGGCAGCAAAAACGGGGTATTCTGAAACCCATCTTTAAAGCCCAAATTCTGATTTCTAAAAGGATTACTGAAGTCAAACTCCGGAAGAAATTCTTTCTTGATAAAATCTGCAACAGGATGCATAGATAAAGCGTTCTCTGTATAATCCAGTGCAGCAGTCGTATCTTCATTTGGACCATTGTTCTCTAGGTCACTCGTCTCTGAGTTACCATCACTAGAATTATTGCTATCAATAGGATCCATTTTGTTTTCATCAGTGTTAAAATCTTCAAATTCCCTCTTCATTTGTAGATTCATAGGGTTTTTCATAAAGAGATTGGAATTTGTTAACGTCACTGACATTATTGGCACTATATTACTTATAAATATATCACTATTTATCACTAGTGTCCTTCATATAATTTTTAGAAATAATAATAAATATATCTTCGTAATTATGTAGGTATTTATAGGAACTATCGTTGGGTAGGAGGTGCCTGGATCGAAATTAGGTGTTATTATATTTCTTTGGTTT
Organism: Aporophyla nigra; assembly: GCA_947507805.1. Classification (NCBI taxonomy): domain Eukaryota; kingdom Metazoa; phylum Arthropoda; class Insecta; order Lepidoptera; family Noctuidae; genus Aporophyla; species Aporophyla nigra. Next base: position 13,046,424 of record OX382316.1, on the reverse strand, counting down.
GTAATTTCTTCACCCGTCTCAAATGGTTTTATTTTGATCGCGATCTGAATACTATTTACTGCTCATAAATTAATAATTATGTTAATTTTCCTTATTTATTGCAGCCGCTGTAATCTTGTTACGGTTGTAACTTTAATTCTTGGAATGCATAAACGATATATTTTATCATATTTCCTTAAGTTGTTTCGAAATTATTTTTCAATTTACACATTTTTTTTAATAAATTAATTAACGTTTAATTTCGTTGGTTGTATTTGAACTTACTAAAGCGTTTCGTTTTAGAAAATTTATGTAAAACTGTTCTTGAAAACAAAGCAAATAATGACAAAACTACTCAATGTAAATAATCAAAATAATGAAGACTGGTAGTTTATAACTTCGGGCTTTAAGAAAGAGGTAAACTCTTAGTTGTTGTTGACGCTTTTAAAATCAATCAATAGCCATAGATAGACTTAAAACAAAAGCCTAAAAATCACTGCTCAGAACCGACCAACACATCGAATCAAACCATCTAAATGTCAAAAGGCAAACTGAAAATAAACACTGAAAATGTGGGTAGATCAATACGCTGCGACTTTTTATTTTTGGATTTGGGTCATGAAGGCTGAAATATTTTTGGAAGGCAATGTTGGGAGGTGGTCTGATTCTAGACGTTTGAGGGTTGATTCGAATAGGTACTGGGATTTGAGGGTAGATATAAATAGCGGGAAGATTCAGGTCACGTGGATTCGACTACCGTTAGGGCGCATTCTGATGATTTCTTTTGGATTTCAATCAGATGGTTAGTAATAAACCCAGAAAACTTTCGAAGATTCCTCGACTTTTTATTTTAAGATTTAGGTCATGCAAGCTGAAATATTTGTAGCTAGGAAGGGAATGTGGGGGTGGTCTAATTCTAGACGTTTCAGGGTTGACTAGAATAAACCCTGGTATTGAGGGAAGAAAATAAAGAGATGATTAAGGTCAGATCGTTTCGGTTCTAAATCGAATGATTTTCGTTAGAATTTAAGCTTTTTAGGTTACACGTGTTTCTATGACAAATTACTCTAATTGTCTTCCTTGAATAAAGTTGTAATTATGTTTGTAACTTGTTTTTTTTATGTAGTAAAGAAAAACGTGAAGAGTTAACTATCAAAAATGGATACAAGCCTTAGGTACAATATAAAGAAGAGTCATATAAAATAAATATATCAAGCGTAAATGAGTAAGCAGTACCTATCAATGAAAGGTATTGTTTGTTAAAAGCATTAATTAGCCAATTAGAAAAAAAAATAAAGGTGAAAAACAAATAAGAAAATGTCAGTATTTAATGAAATAAAGCTAACGACGTGGTCGTGATTCTATTTTATTATTCTCATTATATTTTAGTGCTTGAGGTAGGTAGTAATAATAGCTGCACGAGTCAATTTATCAGGTTAAGTTATATTTGTCCAGGTTGGTCCGTGGATGGGTGACCGTCTTTACATACAATATGCCCTCCGTCTTTAGAAACACCCCGTAAAGCTGTTGGCTTTCTTTCATGGTTTTTGACAGTCGTTACGGGTCGTCAGAAGACCAGAAGTTTGACGTTCAGTCCTACCAAAGGGTAACTATTTCCTAGTAACTGAGTTGTAGCGGACCGACAGGCAATATCTATGTGTAAAATACTGCTATTGAGATGCATCGTTAGACTAGCAGCCGCAGCAGCGTTAAATGTCAGCAGCACTGAAGGGGTCTGTTAGGACCGATGCCTGTCAGGGTCGCGAGATTGTTCGAAAGATATACCGTGACCCTGGCACATGGGCAACTGAAGTAACACGGGTGGGTTTTAGTCAGTAAAAGTCTGACACGCCCTCCGGCTCCACCCAGAGCGGGAGAAGTCATTTGATGATTACCCATGCAAAAAAAAAAAGACTAGCAGCCGATTCTAACATAGTTGGAAAAAGGGTAGGCAGACTGATTCTATTTAAGTGCTCCGTGGTTCTAACTTAATGGAAATTCTTGGAAAAGTACTGAATCCAGTTAGAAAAATTTAACTTGTCTCCTTCCTATTAGAACTTTTATACAGTTAGATTTTGTATCCAATAAGGGTAAACGTTTGACTAATAGCAACCACGAAACTTTACAATACAGAAGGGCCTCATCATCATCATTTCAGCCGAAAGACGTCCACTGCTGGACATAGGCCTCCCCCAAGCTCCGCCACTTCGACCGGTTTTGTGCTTCCCGCATCCAGCGGATTCCTGCGGCCTTCACAAGGTCATCGGTCCACCTTGTTGGAGGCCTTCCAACTCTACGTCTTCCGATACGCAGAAGGGCCTATCAATTCAATTTATTTGTGGTTTTACTTGTAGATAAAAATCTATATATTACTCCGAAAGGTATAGATAATAATAATCATAAGAAGGCTCAAAGTCACCCAAAGAGCAATGCAGAGGGCTATGCTTGGAGTTTCCCGCGATCGAATCAGAAATGAAGAGATCCGTAGGAAAACTAAGGTAACCGACATAGCCCGAAAAATTGCCAAACTTAAGTGGCAGTGGGCAGGGCACATTGCTCGCAGAACGGATAGCCGATGGGGTCGGAAGGTTCTGGAGTGGCGACCGCGTACTGGAAGACGTAGCGTTGTAAGGCCTTCGAGATGGACCGATGACCTGGTCAAGGCCGCAGGAATACGTTGGATGCGAGAAGCACAGAACAGGTCGAAGTGGCGGTGCTTGGGGGAGGCCTATGTCCAGCAGTGGACGTCTTTCGGCTGAAGTGATGATGATGATGATGAAGGTATAGATTGAAAATTTATGATATTACTCGGTTAATAAAAGACAGAAGTAACCAGGTTTGTCGGATATAGTTGACGTTTAGTAAGAAACCGATAGATGTTTTTGAATAAAATTGTACTTAAACTTAAATAATAGAAAACAAACTAAACTATTTGATTTCTGTTATTTAAGTTTAAATAATCAAATTAAATTTTATTCGAAAACATCCATCGGTATTTTAATAACCTTCAACTATATCTGACGATTCTGGTTTCTTATATATTTTGTTGCCTGTATTTTAAAACTGTGGATGAAAGAAACTTGTTCATTTCTTATTTAGCGGATAAGAATTTGTAATTTCGACGAGTGACTATCTATCTGTCCTCCACAACGTAGTCACTAGGTAAAACGATACCCCTTAGTCAGACTGGTTATCAGACTTTTTGGCTACCCGAAACGACTTTAGTCATCCACAAATGATCTCTATGTTATGAATGGTCACTCATCCAGGATTCGACCGCGGTAAGTGAAGCTCGACCTACGAACGACCCTTGCAAAATGCAAGCAATTATAAAAACTTTTTACAAAAAAATTAAAAACCGACTTCCTTTAAAAAAACACTACAAAGTCAAAAATAACTTTAATTTCGGAATTCGGTGTCTTAGGATCTGTATTTAAGGTTTTTTTTTGCCACCGACTTCCGAAATTAAAGTTATTTTTACTTTATAGTGTTTTTTTAAGGAAGTTGGTTTTTTATTATTTTTGTAAAATGTTTTTATTTTTAACTTTTTAGTTATGGTAGATACCCCGCACTAATCTAATCGCGTTATTCGTTCATTTGTCGCGCAAACACTTAATTTAAGACTTATATGGGTTTCACATGGATCCCACTGTCCGAATGGAACCAAATTAAAATGGGACCATTCGGGAAGCACCAGCTTTCAAATAAAAAAAAAATCATAATCGGTTCACCCAGTCAAAAGTTATGAGGTAACAAACATAAAAAAAATAAAAATACAGACGAATTGATAACCTCCTCCTTTTTTTGCCTAAGACGTGGAAAGAGCTTCCCCTTTCATTATTTAAGAAGAGGCTCCGAAGCTTTTAGTGGCTAAGGCTATTATAATATTAAGGACTTCCTAGTTGAGAAAGTATTTTTAAGTTAGTGTAATATTTAGTTTTTGAAATTATATTTAATTATTTAGTTTTAAGATCAATGTTTTAAATCTTTTGCATGCCTACGTGGTAAAATATGGCTGAACTCATATATTTTTTTGTCATCATTTGCTGTTACCCATATTTGCAAAATAAAATTATCTTTATCTTTGAAGTCGGTTAAAAATATATGTCAGTACTCCTCACAAGATATTTTCCCGCAAATAGTTACGTAAAAAATAATTTAAAGAAAATTTCTCCCGGTGGTTATTCTGAAGCAGCCCTAGGTCAGGTGTTTGCAACCCACAAACCTAGTTTCTTCCGAGCTGAGATTTGTGCTTTAAGAGTTTTAAAGTACATTCACGGGTGCGTACTTTTGGGGTAAGTTGACGTCTTGAAAAATTGGCAAGCTAAGTTTTTGGATAAATTAAAAAATTAAACGGTTTTGTCACTATGTCAAGAAATTAAATTAACTTAGCTAGTTCATTATAGTGTTAATTACGTTTTAAAAGAGTAAAAATGGTGGAGTTTTATGTCCATCCGAAGCTTTATTTTGGAAGGGGCGACTACAATCAATTCTATGTGTAAATTTTGACGTTAAAAAGTCCTTTAAGTACCTAAGAAATCAATAATTTGATTTTGAGTGAAGTATCAAGAATATTATAGAGGAATATTATTTTTCTGGAACCTTTTCGCAGATTACTAAAAGCTAGCCGTTTTCTGACAACAACCTGGGGGGTTGGCAGAAGTATTCACAAAACAAGACTAGAAAACTAAATCAGAATGCTCTTAAAGATCCTACTATCATAATTTCAGCTGAAAGACGTCCACTGCTGGGCATAAGCCTCTCCGAATTTGGGGGTTTTGCCATAATCGCCACGCTTGGCAGGGGGGTTAGCGATCGCAGTATAATGGTAAAATGCATAGAAAATGCTGCTGCCCATTCTCTAGTAACTCCCTTTGTCGCCCTTTACGATACCCACGGGTAGAAATGGGATGGTAGTATACTTTACGTCGGGCACCACACGGAACTCCGAAATCCTGCTATGTATGAAAGTGTTGCATGTTTAAATGTTTGATACGCAAAAACGGCTAAGCAGATTTGGAAGATATTTTGCACATAGATAGTTTATAACCTGGATTGGCACATAGGGTACCCTGTATCCCAGAAGTACGTTTCTGTGGGATAATTTTCGACCTTCACGCGGACGAACCCGTAACAAAAGATGGTTTCCTATAAACTTTCAACTAAAAATAGAACTTACTATCATCGTTCTACAGATCAATATTCTTATAAGCAAGTTGTGAAACTGAAGTCCCGCTTAAACTTGCAGACAGAAACCGTATAGGTGAACAAAGAACTTTATTGATGCCATATTAAATACTTATAGGAGCTATATAGCACTTATAGCTGCTACTAGCGAACCGTCCCTGCTTTTACGATTCGCAAATTATCGATATTTGTTCATAATATTTTAATTTAATATTAACTACCTTTTGCCTGCGACTTCGCCCAAATAAATACATATAAATCTTCCTCTTAAATCCGCATTAAAATCCGTTGCGTAGTTTAAAAGATCTAAGCGTACAGATACGGTAAGCGACTTTGTTTGATACTATATAAAGATGTCCTACTGGAATAATTTCTCTGAATGATGGTAAAAACCATATGAAAATCTATAATGTAGTTGAAAAGAACTAAGCACACATACAGAGAGACTTGTAAAGTAACTTTGTTTTATATTATTTATGTATATAGATAGAAAATGGTGTGAGCACAGACGTGTTTGATGGATACCTACTACAATAATATAGAGGAACAGACTACTGTATTGACATTGTATAATGGAAAGTCTGATATGTCTGTTGGTCTTGTTTATTTAGGTAGCGTGAGGATCCTGTCTGGGTGGTTTTTAACGCAAAATGTTTTATAAGTTTTAGTAATGTTTGATAATGAAATGGTTGCACCATTCTGGCAAATTTTCATGTTATTTCCTAGTGATTTTATAATATTAATATATGTTTAAATTTAAAGAATGGTAGAAAGATTTAATGTTATTTTAAATGAGACAAGGGAAAACTGAAGAAATCAACTACTGTTTAATTTAACCTAATTAAATGTTAAACCAATCTTATTATATATTTTTATAACTATTATTGCAAGTATTTTTGTTCATCTAATTCGAAAAGTGACGCACTGCTTTTTAAATAAATCTAACTGAAAACAGATGTTACTGGATAATATCAAACTAGAAAAATGAACTACAAATATCTTACTAGACAATATATAATATTCTACTGTAAAACAGTGTCCCTAACCTTGAAATACTAACAAAGGTACAATTTCTGTCTTCATAGATATGTATCCGTATAAAGTTTTCTTTGTGCATACGAATTTGGTCTTTAATTTTAGAGCACTAATGAAGTAAGTTGCATGGAAAAAATGTTAGTTTACACGTTATATAAACTTGTAACGAGATTAGTGGTATTGGAATGCAAATTGTAAAATTTTTGCATCGATTTAAAAATCTAAATAATGTAATCATAATAAGGGTTTCGATATATGCAAATTATAATTAATGAATAATTTTAGTGTCAGATAAATAATAGTTAATAGAAAAAAAAAAACAATCAAAACACATATCTAAATTCTAAGCCCAACATAATTTTACCACAACAGTATTAACACCAAAAAAGAAATACATTGAGGAACTTAAAATTTATGCAACACAAAAACATAAAATTATAATCGACCATTTTTCTTTGTCCATAAAAACGCCACATAATTTACGTAACATCCATTTAGTATCATAACACGAAACACACTCATAAAAAATATTTTCCACGACATATTATCGAATCGAAACATCAAACGAAAATTCATAACGACACAAAAATACCGCGAAATTCTTAGCTACACGCAAACATCGTCTTTACACACAGACAGTCCTAACGCACACAGACACACACTCATTAACGAACACATTTACATCACTAATGCACGTGTCTTTGCCGATTAACTAAGTTAACAAGTGCAATCAAACTTTCAATTAAGAAATAATTTACTAATACCAAAACACGACACTAAACGCTTGGCGCGAACGCCTAAACAGTTTTTTTTGCGCGCCTTTTTGTCACATTTTTCGAATTTCGAACGCGTTTTTTACACCGCGAAACGGGTGAAGAATTCTTTTGAGTGCTCGGCCGGCATGGCCGATCGATTTAAGTTTAAAAATAAAAAAAAATGCTTCTCGAGTATCAGTTATTGTTTCCAATTTTCATAGTTTTGAATTATTTTGTTGGTTTTTTGTTTAAAATTTGAGAATTTTAGAGAACGAGCAGTCTTTACCGCGAGGTATTCGCTATGGAACTCTTCCCGTGAGGTTGCTGCAAGGAAAAGCATTTTCCAACACATGCAAGGTTTTCTTTAGTCTATGACGTGTGTGGGTGTGTCTGCATAGGCATGTGAATGTGTGTGTGATCAACTTGAGGCGGGGTGAGCGTGTGTGCGACAGATTGTACGTCTGTGTGAGTATTTTATGACTCTGAGTGCATCCCTTTCGAGCTGCATGCAATTTATATGTGTGCATTTTATTTTTTTTCTAAACGGCGCGGTTCCGTGTGTATGCGAGCAAACTATTCATGTATGGGTGCTCTGTTTTCTCGATCGCTCTGATGGGATTCTAGGCCTTATCTCGTTGAAGTTAAGGGTGGTTTTGTGATGTATATAAGAAATGTATTTTTCAGTTTTATATCGCCGATATGAGAATCGCGGATAGCAAAGAAAATGTAAAAGGAATAAAAAAACTCGTGCATCGTACGTTTTCAGGTAGACACATTTTTCTTTAACCCATTTATAGGAAGTTTCATGTGTGTGTGAGCTTGCATCTAGGGGTGGGCGCTCAAAGGGTTGAGGGTGGGGGGAGGGGGGAGAACATATAAAAATGATAACGCATCGCAAGACGGCTGCTTTTATGGTTTTTCTTTATTTTTTAATGTTTTTTTTATTGAAGCGACGAGTAGACGGGATATTTTTCATGCTGGTTATTTAAAATTTATGTTTTATTTTACGTTTATAAAATAATGTTTTTAGTATCTCTAGGAATGTCTAAAAGTAAAGTTTATGGCTTTTGTTTTAATAACTACAGCTGTTAGAGCTCCCTCATTATTAAAAAAAAAACTTCTTTTCGGTAAGTACTTAACTTACTTAAGTTATACTTAAGTAATATCGACATAATCTCTTAACGTAATTTCTAACTGGAACGTAGATTACTGTCAAAATTCTAATTAGCATAAATTGTGCAATTGGTAAGAATGCATAACTTTTTAATTAGTCTTTTACATAACGACTAACACCTAGTACTAATATTTAACGAGCATAATCAGCCTATATTGTTCCCACTGTTGGGACACAGTCCTCCGATCTTGGAGAGGGAGTGGGCTATACCTAATCTATCAGCGGGCCCAGTGTGGGTTGACATGTCTTCGAATTTTAAGTTCTAGGACATGCCGGTTTCCTCACTATGTTTTCTTTCACCGTTTTGAGAGCAGTGGTGCATAAATACATGCGGACCCCGTCACACTAACGACCACAAATGGACGCAGTTCCTCCAGAGAGAGGCGCGCGCGGAACACTAGGAAATACGATAGAAATATTTAATAAACTTAATAACAGTGCTTGTAGGTCATACAAATAAAGTTAATTAGAGGATAGTTCTGATGACATATCTTCTTACGGATTTAAAGGCGATCTGTATACTGCACTCTGTATACGGCGATCTGTATACTGTATAATGCACTACCTGACGACATAACCAATAGTGACACCATATTTACATTTAAAAAAGCCCTAGAATACAACATTAACAATATCAATTGTCACCTTTGTTGCCTAATTCTCTTATTGTGAGCACAGAAAATCACACTTACTTTTAGTTTTATATTTACATTTCTCAATATTTTATGTGAACTGTAAAGTTCTTGTTTTTTGAGAAATAAATGTCTTTAAACCGATCTCTGCTTCCTTATGTTTATGGATTGCAGTAACTATAGATTTTATATGTTACTAAAACTTTGTTTAATTGAATCTATTCTTAAATCTCATGTTAAATTAGGTTATTAGTTGATGCTATTTGGTAAACTAATGTTAAAATTTAATGTAGATTTAACTATCCGTAGCTCGATAACATTTTTGGTCAGCCATAGTGAAAAACATGACTTGAAAAGATAGTTATAACAAAGTAATTAATTAAGCATTAAATAAAATTTCGTCCTGAATTGTTCCGTAACAAATTATCTTCCGCTATGAATACACGATTTAACTTAAACTAACAATTACAATAACATCAACGGAAAGATTTTTGGAATATTTCTCAAAAAGGTTATGCCCCAGGTGAGGATCGAACTCACGACCTTAAGATTATGAGACTTACGCGCTGCCTACTGCGCTACTGAGGCTATAGTGCCTGTGACGAAATAGCTGACGTTATTTGTGGCAGCCATGATCCTTTATTTAAAAACAGAAAATCAAATGAAAAGAGATTTTATTGAAAGTTGTTCGTGGCCAGTAAGTTTCACAGAAGAGGAAAATTATGGGGAATTTATTTTCATACTTTTATGGGATTTTATTCTCTTTTGTTGTATTTATAAGGTTTCTTATTGATTAACTGTTGAAGAACTTAATCTGAGAAATAAAATGACTACTACTAGTCTTCCAAGAGCTGATTTGTTAATAGTTAGATAACTTTTATCTGAGGAACAAATACTGCTGTTTGGTAGCTTGTGTTCTTATAGAAAATATGTCAGACTGTCATATATGTATATTCTTCAGATAAAACTTGTCCGACCGTTGATAAATCAGCCCTTAGTCAATTTTAATTAATTCTGAAAAGTAGTGAAGTAGTTTCTATGAGCATCTTATTTAGACGTAAACTATGTTCTATTTTCTTTCAGTAAAACTTAAAAGCTTTTTCTAAAACATATCCTTTCTTAGAGTTGGCTGTATCTTTTATTAAAAGAAATTCTTGATCTAGGCCACGCCGTCTTTACATTCTAGATAGGTATGTTTGTATTCCATGTATGTAGGGTTCTCTTAGAAAAGTTTTACATTTCGAATCTCAACATTTTAACCAGTACCCTAATCACATTTCAGGGGTTTTGAAAGCCATTACTAATTCATTGCTTCAGGGGTTCGAAAAAATTACCTGCTCAGCAACGTAAATAACGCAATGAATGTGGCTGACCTGTCAAAATTAAAGGCATTTCGATCTAATGTCATTTTATGTAACAACAATAGACTACCCTGTCTCTCATAACTAATATTTTTAGATGCAATAAAAAAAAAATGCAAAAATCAGACAAGACAAAACAAAAAAATATAAATTGTAAGTCTTATGGTGCAAAGTAAAATATGAACAAAGTAATATCACATTATCTTTCTAGAATAGAAACTCGAATAGAGATCGTTACTAGCTAACACGGTACCCCATGGTCGTCAGAATTTCGGGCTTCTGCATACCCGTAACGACTATCAAAGATCGATGACGACAGCCGGCATTAACGTTCCAAGGCACGATGGGGTCTCGATATATCGCAGGGGGTCTAGAATCCTGCCAGGGTTATGGATTTGTACGAAAGTGTTACCGTGGCCCTGGCACATGGGCAACTGAAGGAACACGGGTGTAGTCCATAAAGGTCTGATACGCCCTTTTTTCCTCCCAAAAAAAACGGTCTTTTTTTTGGATGGGAAATCATCAAATGACTTCTCCCGCTCTGGGCGGAGCGGGAGGGCGTGTCAGACTTTTTCTGGCTAAAGCCCACCCGTGTTCCTTCAGTTACCCATATGCCAGGGCCACGGTATCTCGTTTGAACAATCTCGCGACCCTGGGAGGCAAAAGGGGTCTCGATTTGCAATGGATGGTCAGCCATCCAAAAACTTACCGCGGTAAGTGTAGCTTAACGTTGTCATTTAGTTATGAGCCCTGTCAAATCACAAGAAAAGCTTACATGGTATCATACTTTTATTTGTATTACGTGCCAGTCTAACCCTTACTCCTCTGCCAGGGTCGCAAGATTGTTCGAAAGAGACACCGTGACCCTGGCACATGGGCAACTAATAAATATCTTAGGACAACCAACACAACGTTATCTGATTCTAAACTAGGCAGAGCCTGTACTATGGCAACCAGACAACTGATAAACATACTTATATGTTTCTAAATACATACATATATAGATGAATTACACCCAGACGCAGAACAAATGATCGTGCTCATCACACAGAGATTTGTCCTGGGTGGGAATCGAACCCACGACCTCAGTCTTAGCAGTCAGGGTCACCAACCACTAGACTAACAGGCCAGTCTAGGGACACGGGTGGGTTTTAGTCAGTAAAAGTCTGACACGCCCTTCCGCTTCGCCCAGAGCGGGAGAAGTAATTTGATGATTTCTCATCCAAAAAAAAAACCCCTTACTCCTGTTGCTACCTTATTCATAATATTCAGACCAGACAAAACTGGTTTTCAGACAGATATGTCATCAGCATCATCATTTCAGCCGAAAGACGCCAGTTGCTGGAGGCCTCCTCCAATTTGGGGGTATTTGCCATAATCGTCACGCTTGGCAGGCAGGTTGGCGATCGCAGTAAGGTGGTAAAATGCACAGAGAACGCTGCTGCCCATTCTCTAGTAACCCCCTTAGTCGCCTCTTACGACAACCACGGAAAGAAATGCGCAGATATGTAAGACACTCAAAATACTGAAATGTAAGTTTCGCCACAATAACTCAGCCTCAATTTCTCGACGCAAGAATAAAAAAACTTGTACAATCATATGTACTCAGACCTATATGTATGTATATAGGAAAAATATAAAATACACCCACTAAAAAATATATAAAAGCTACAAAAATATGTTATTCTCAAGACTAGTACACACAGGTAATGTTTGAATGTGTGTGTGAGATTTTGTTGTATGTGTTTCGGGGTTGAGAATGGAGTGGAGCTGTGTTAAATTAGTTTTTTTTATAGTTGATAATTTTCTGTTTATCATTTCATTCCACTATTTAGCACTGCAGCTGAATATGATGATTCTCACATTTTTAGGGTTCCGTACTTCAAAAGGAAAAACGGAACCCTTATACGATCACTTATTTTTTAAATATTTTAGTAATCAAATAGGTACAAATTGACGAGTTAATATCCAACACACCCATTGTTTTCCAATTTGAAATGTAAATAATACTACATTTACATGATTTCGACATTCCAAAAGATTTTCGGTATTACAAATACAAAGGTATACATGACGCACCTAAAAAGAATAAAAAATCTAATAGAAATCACACGCGAAGACCAAGCGTACGTAGCACTGCTACGGCGTAGCAAGCACTAAGCCAAAACTGCTACGGATTATGGCGCCGCCGCAGATAGATCACTCATTTATTTAAATAGTCGTTTTAATAAGCAGTTTTAATTTCAAATATTGACATAACAATAGACTATTATTCTGACTTATCATGATAATTAAGTAATTTAGTGATAAACACCCATAATTACATTATTTTTAATGGTATAGCTTGATCCCAGTAGAATGTTAAATAGTATTTGATTTTTGTTCCTGTGTCGATTTATTTTGTTAATGTTTTCCTAGCATATCGATTCCTTGTAAGTTGAATCACGAATATAATATAATAATAATATCACCTCTGCCAAAGTGTTTAACAGTTTATTGCCAAAAGTAGCGCCTTATCTACCTATCTACATCGAGTTTGTTTGTTTGAATGCGCTAATTTCTGGGGGACCAGTGGGATTTAAAGAATATTTTTGTATTTGTTAGTTCAATTCATGAAGAACAATATAGGCTATTTAATATTACGCTGTGCCCCTTCAGAGTAGAGCTACAAGAAAAGAAAAATTCAAAAAGAATGCTAAGTGAAAATGCAATAATAGTACAGGACAAGAAACTTTACTTGAACGATGTTGCAGGCAGAAGCTAGTAACTTAATTATGTTTTAATTTTAAAAGGGTTATCTGCGATATAACTGTTTATATCGACAAGGCATTACCATATCATAAGGCATAAAGGCATTGTTTATCTATAATATGTATGTATTTAGAAATATATAAGTATACTAGCTGACCCGGCAAACGTTGTTTTGCCGCGTGAAAAAGAGTGAAAATTTAGAGTTGTATGTATTTTTCAATGCCAAATCATAATAAAATAAAAGTTAAAAAAAAAAAAAATATAGGAGACTTATCATTTAGGGGTATGAAAAATAGATGTTGGTCGATTCACAGACTTACCCAATATTCACACAAATTTTCATAAAAATCGGTCCAGCTGTTTCAGAGGAGTTTGGTAACAAACACTGCGACACGAGAATTTTATATATTATACTAGTTTTTGCCAGCGGCTTCGCCCGCGTGGAGGTCGGAAAATATCCCGTGGGAACGTACTACCGGGATAAAAAGTAGCCTATGTCCTTTCTCAGGCTCTAAACTATCTGTGTACCAAATTTCATTTAAATCGGTTCAGTAGTTTTAGCAGGAAAGCGAGACAGACAGACAGATAGACAGAGTTACTTTTGCATTTATAATATTAGTGTGGATTTATCAGTTGTCTGGTTACCATAGTACAGGCTCTGCCTAGTTTGGGATCAGATAACGATGTGTTGGTTGTCCAAGATATTTTTTTATCAAAATTAACCTATAATGTGCTTTTAATGTGTTCCCACAGCCACTGTATTGTGGGACCTCCTCCCTTTGAGAGGGAGTGGGCTACAATCCACCACGCGGGCCCAGTGCGGGTTCGTAGATGTCACATGTCTTCGAATTTTTGGTTCTAGGACATGACAGTTTCCTCACAAAGTTTTCCTCCACTATTTTGAGAGCAGTAGTGATGAAATTATTTAGATAATAATAATAATATCTTAGGACAACCAACACAACGTTATCTGATCCCAAACTAGGCAGAGCCTGTACTATGGTAACCAGACAACTGATAAACATACTTATATATTTCTAAATACGTACATATTATAGATAAATTACACACCCAGACACAGAACAAATGATTGTGCTCATCACACAAAGATTTATCCTGGGTGGGAATCGAACCCACGACCTCAGTCTTAGCAGTCAGGGTCACTAACATGCCAGACTAGATAAACTAAACTGCCTGTCTGGGTTCGAACTTACAAGCTACAACTCGTAAGACGGAGCCGATACCACTAAGCTACCACTGTTCTTAAAGGCATTGCATCATCACTACCATTACAGCCGAAAGACGTCCAGTTCCGGACATAGGCCTCCTCGAATTTGGGAGGGTTTTTCAAAATCGCCTCGCTTGGCAGGCGGATTGGCGATCGCAGTATAGTGTTTACAAGCATAGAGAACGCTGCTGCACATTCTCTAGTAAGTCCCCTATGGATGGTGCAATTCTTTACGCCCGGCAACACGCAGGCATTGCATGTTATAAATAAATACCATGTTCGATTGACTAAAGTTTACTCTATAAGTAATTGGAAATCACTCAAACAGCGCAACGATTAATTACGCATCAAGAAAGTGAAACGAATCCAAGCTAATACAGAAGTTAAAGTAAAAATTAAAATGTATTAGCTGATTAGTAAACTGTTTAAATTGTATTTATAATAGACAATAGGCGATGCGGACACTTGTATGAAAACGAATATGGAAGCATAATACTACGTTATGAGAGCAATGCAGGCCCAGTGTGGCTGTTGAATTTCAAAACATAGTACCTGTTTTTTTTTTAAACGAATGTTTTTTGCATTTTTCGACCTTATAGACCACCCTCCATATACTAGGCTAGCAAAATCTCCCAGAAATTAGCCTAATACGAAGTTACACAAAGTCGGAAACCGACTCGACCGAACCGATTTAGAGAAATCAGAAATCGTTTTTCGGCTCTCCTGCAAAATTTAGTTTTATTCAGATACTGGGTTTTGATATTGCACAGCCGAGTGGTATAAACACTGACTTACGAGTCTTGCGTTCGAACCTAGGCAGGCACTTTAATTTGTGTAAATAATTTCATCACTACTGCTCTCAAAACGGTGAAGGAAAACGTAGTGAGGAAATTGGAATATCCTAGAATCAAAAATTGGAAGAGATGTGCCGTCTACCAACCCGCACTGAGACCGTGTGGTGGCATCAGGCCATGGTAAATTACGGCCCTCTTCCTCTCACCGAGAGGAGGCCTGTATCCCAGCTGTGGGAACAATATAGGCTGATTATAATAATAATAATAATAACGATTATGGATGAAGTTATCATGACGAATAACTATCGGAAATACATTGTCAAGGATGGTACGGTTGACATCTGTCGGGCATGCCACCGTCCCGGTGAATCAATCCGACATATTGTTTCCGGTTGTTCTCGTCTCGCTAACGGCGAGTACTTGCACAGACACAATCTAGTAGCTAGGATCATCCACCAGCAACTTGCTTTGCAGTACAACCTTGTGGAATCTGAAGTACCATACTACAGGTATGTGCCCGACCCAGTTCTCGAGAATGGTCACGCCACATTGTACTGGGATCGATCTATCATCACAGACAGGACTATTGTAGCCAATAAGCCTGATATTGTAGTGATAGATCGACGAGAGCGTCGTGCAATGATTGTTGATATCGCTGTCCCTCATGACGAGAATCTCGTGAAAGCTGAGCAAGATAAAAAAATCAAGTATCTTGACTTAGCACACGAGGTTGTCGACATGTGGGACGTGGATTCTGCAATCATTGTACCGATAATCGTTACAGTCAATGGCCTAATAGCGAAGAGCCTCGACCAGCACCTCAGGAGGCTCTCATTACACGGCTGGATCAAGGGCTTGATTCAGAAGGCGGTACTCCTGGATACGGCACGCATAGTCAGGAGGTTCCTCTCTCTAGAGCCCTGACCACCGGCAGCTTGGACCCTGCTCCCGATGCCGATGGATCACTATTTTTTATATTTTTTAATGTTTTTTTTTAGATTTTTGTTAAAATATTTAAAAATATACTTAATATGTTAAAAAATGAATAAATGAAAATAATAATAATATTAACGGTCCCACATGACGAGAACCTCGTGAAAGCTGAGATAGATAAACAGATCAAGTATCTTGACTTGGCTCGCGAGATTGTCGACATGTGGGATATGGATTCAGCGATCATTGTGCCGATAGTCGTCACTGCCAATGGCTTGATAGCCAAGAGCCTCGACCAACACCTAAGGAGGCTCTCGTTAGGCAGCTGGGTCAAAGGCTTGATTCAGAAAGCGGTACTTCTGGACACGGCTCGCATCGTCAGGAGGTTCCTTTCTCTGGAGCCCTGACCGCCGGTAGCTTGGACCCTGTTCCCGATACCGGTGGGCTACTATTTTTTATATTTTTAAATGTTTCTATAATTTTTGTATCCTAATATTTAAAAATGTAAATAATATGTTAAAATAAGTGAAATAAAAGAATAATAATATAATATACATAAACTTTTTCCCATAGGGGTAGGCAGAAAGTGCAGAACGCCACCTGTTACTGTTTAGTCCGGAGGTTCTAGTTTAACAATTGTAACGTCAACTTAGCTATATGCATTAATGTATGTAAATGTAACATTTTACATCGTTGTATATGTAAGCGGGCACGCTCTTCATGCCTGGAGGCTTTATTTAGGTTTTAAGTTCTGTTTACGATTTTGTTTTATTATTTATTTCAGCTTGAGTTTAGTTTTCAATGTTTTGTTGGTATATTGGCGTGTGACATATGGCGAATAATTTAATGTATGTTTGGTTTTTATAATATTAATTACTTACATATTATTGTATACAATCAAGTTTTCCTAACTTAACAGACAGCTGTGCTGCTGGGGAGTTTGTTGCGCCACTTCTTCTTCCCAGCTAAAGCACTAGGAAGTGTCGAAGGGCGGGTGTTTTGGGGGGACTGTCTTATGTAACTTTGACGTTCAAAAAGTGCTGACTCTCAGCCTAGTTTGAATAAAGGACTTAAGATTTTGTTGCGATTCTTACATACTCCTTTTATTTCTTTTATGTGTACATCAGCACCCTAATAGCGGAACACACTATTAATCAGATTTGAATCATTTTGAAGCTTATTTGTCATCCATTCTCTCACATGTTCGAAAAAATTGTTTGCTTAGCAACGTAAACAACGCCATGAATATTGCGGAACTGTCAAAATGAAACCGATTCCTACTGATAGTGTAGTACGCAATTATCCCACTGGTCATGCAAACACACCGGTTGCGAGTACTACGCACCCTTAGAGCATATAAAAGTACGCACCTAACCTTTATGATGAACATCACTAATAAGGTCGATATGAATGTGGTTCTAGATCCCTGCGTTTTCACTCATATTTGCCATATAATAATACCTTTTGTTAGTCGCTTTTCCTCTTAACATGACCAAACGATCGAAGCATACTCTTTTTAACCGACTTCAAAAAGGAGGAGGTTCTCAATTCAGATGTTTATATATATATTTTTTTTATGTATGTTCGGTCATAACTCCGTCATGTATAGACGGATTTGCAAAATTCTTTTTTTGTTTGAAAGGAGTTTATTCCGAAATGTATAAATTTCATATAGATATGATGATGAGTCCAGAGATAAACACCGGAACTCTTTAAAAAATGATAGCAAATCAACCGCGATTTCTGCTATAGCATAAATATGCATTGTTTGTTTGGAATTCGTGCGGGGTGGATACTACAACTAAAAATTTAAAAATAAAAACTTGTTTACAAAAAAAAAACAACCGACTTCCTTAAAAAGACTACAAAGTGAAAAATAACTTTAATTTCGGAAGTCGGTGGCAAAAAAACTATAAATACAGATCCTAAGACACCGACTTCCGAAATTAAAGTTATTTTTCACTTTGTAGTGTTTTTAAGGAAGTCGGTTGTTTTTTTTTTTGTAAAAAAGGTTTTATTAGTTACAGAATTTCTATTACATAGAAGAAATTTATAAATTTAATCGCAAAGGAGTATTCTTCACCAACAAGTTGAGCGCCTCCAGCCGAGCTCAATAGGGCACCTAACTTCTGACGTTACATAAGTGCCCATGTAGGTTTATGTGAAATACAATATTTTGATTTGATAGATTTATATTTTACTAGCTTTTGCCCGCGGTTTCGCCCGCGTGGATGTCGGAAATTAACGCAGGAGGACGTACTACCGCGGTAAGATGTGTTAATTCAGGTTATATTATAGGTAATAGCTGTTACCCGCGACTTCATCCGCGTGGTATTTACAAAAAGTTTTTCATAAAAACTGTCTTTGAAAACTACGCTGTCATACGTCTCAAAATTCAGCGTGTTTTGAGTTTTTTTAAACTATTGTTTATTTTTTCTAAAATAAAAGTAGCCTAAGTTACTCCTTGTTACATCACCTATCTGCCAGTGAAAGTTCCGTCAAAATCGGTCCAGCCATTTCAGAGATTACCCGGAACAAACAGACAGACAAAAATTGTAAAAAATGTTGTTTTGGTATATGTATCGTGTATACATCCATATACACTTACTAAAAAGTGGTTATCTGAATATTAAAAACAGACACTCCAATTTTATTTATTTGTATGTATGTAGTGTAGATGAAACATTAACTGAAAATATAGCACATCAATATTGTAAAGGTATCTCCACATCTTTCACTAGTAGTTATTCCTAGACCAAATAGGTGATGTGTTGCATGTGTGTGTAAGCACCTTTACGTACGAAGCACTAACATTGATGTTAGAAATAAGCACTAAAACTAGATGTGGCCTGAATAAAATCATCTGCCTTGCTTTCTCCCAACTTTGTTGGGGTCGGCTTCTAGTCTAACCGGATGCAGCTGCGTATCTGCTCTGCATCTCTGGATATGTTACGTATCAGTATTTTACAGGGAGCAACTGCCTATCTGACCTCCATAACCCAGTTACTGGGTAATAAAAACGATACCCCTTGGTAAGACTAGGTGTCAGACTTTCGGGATTCTGATCTGAATAAAAGAACACTTAAATATTATATAGCAGTAAGCTTTATAGGATACGTTTGTAGTGCGTCGATTCTAAGGTAGAGAAGTTTATCACTGTATCAGAATATCTCCTTTAAACTGATAATGTCATAGGTTTATCACAAGTTTGAAGTTTGAAACAATTTTAATAGTCAGTTTTGGTTAAGTAATTATGATTTGACAGTATTAGGGAAACATTTTTTTACCAGAAATAGCAATCAAGACTGTCCGTTTGTTCAAATCAGGACTGTATTTTTAACAGTTGTTTAAAATCACTATATCACGGCAAATTGAGATAGTGTATCAATTCCATAAACAAAAAGTTTCCCTGACTGTGCAACAGCAGGAAATAACCATGATTGAACTGAAATTAAGAGGAACTTTTGATTTTAATGAGTGAATGATGTTTCTGATGGTTTTAATTTAAAAACGAAGTCATTTTTTTTTTTTGTTTTCCACTGTAACAAACACTTTAAAACTCGACCCAAAAACAACGTCCGACCTACAAGCACATCTAGAAAAATCCATAAACTACTAGCCTATATCTCTGGTTACCCACACACGGACCTGCATGTATATGGCACAGCGAACCGAACTCATATCGTACTTACGCCCTTCTAGTGCGCAAGCTTGAGGATACACTTCCTTGCAGATTAAATGCGCACAGAAATAATATTAAGAAACTTATTATTTGTAAAAAATCAAAATATAGTTTCAATCAAATCAATGAACTCACCCTATCGTAGTCCACTGCTGGACATAGGCCTCTCCCATGTTACGCCACAACACCCTGTCCTCCGCTTTTCGCATCCAGTCTGTCCCAGCCACTTTCTTTAAGTCGTCGGTCCAATTAGCTGAGAGGCGTCCCACGCTATGCTTGCCGATGCACGGTCTCCACTCCAGGACTCATTTGCCCCATTAGCTAACGGTCCTTTGACAGACATGGCTAGCCCACTGCCACTTCAGCTTGCTTACTCTGCGAGTTATGTTGGTAACTCCGGGATATTTCCGGATAATTTCTTTTCTGATTTTACCCTTCAAAGATACTTCAAGCATAGTAAGCTCCATAGCGCGCTGTGTGACCTTGAATTTGTGGACCAGCCCAACATTCAGTGTATACGTTTCGGCACCGTATGTCATTACCGGCAGGACCCACTGATTGAGACCTTAGTCTTTAGAGATAGGCGACGAGAAGACTCGACGAAGTTTCTCTAAAGCTGCCCAATCCAACTGGATCCACTGTCAGCTTCTTTCTCAAACTTGTGGCAGAGAACTGGATGAGTTGCCCTAAGCAGACATACTCCTTTACGACTTCGAGAAGCGACTCCTCGATGTGGAAATCATATAGTTTAAATAAGTCTGAAATGTTCAACCTGTCTTGATCTTGGTGATCACTGCTCATGACTTCTCTGCATGAGGAGAGGCCTTTGTCCTGCTGTGGGTCAAAATAAGCTTTATTTTTGACAATTGGAAGCGCACACTGTATTTTCTGTGTATACTTACATATAATTGTGTAACCTCTGTTGGAGATCGAATAAATAAATAGGATTATTTTGTTTGGCCAGTTCTCAAAACGGTGAAGGAAAAACACATCGTGAGGAAACCATCATGTCTTAGAAACAAAAATTCGTAGACATGTGACATCTATTCTGGGCCCATTCCGGGTTGTGCACTGGGCTCGCGTGGTAGATTATGGCCCACTCTCTTTCACCAATAGAAGCCTGTGTCCCAGCAGTGGGAACAATTTAGGCTGGTTATGATATGATGATGATTTGACCAGTAAGCTAACAGTCTTAAAATAAATATGCCCAAGTATATGTTTAAACAGGAAAAAATATATGTGATAACGTATAACATCATCATCTGCCTAGCCTTTTCCCAACTATGTTGAGGTCGGCTTCCAGTCTAACCGGATGCAGCTGGGTACCAGTATTTTACATGGAGCGACTGCCTATTTGACCTCCACAACCCAGTTACGATACCCCTTGGTAAGACTGGTTGTCAGACGTTCGGGCTTCTGACGACCCGTAACGACTGTCTAAGATCTACAAAAGACAGCCGGGACCAACGGCTTAACGTGCTCTCCGAGCCACGGAAGGGTCTTGGTATATAAAGATACACCCATACACAGCCCAACCGCGGCAACCGTAGCTTAAACTGAACGTTACGAACCTACTACCTTATAACATGTTCTTATAATGCAGTCTGAGATTGGAAGTTGAAGAAACCGATCATTTAACTATTCGTGTCTAAAACAGAATTATAACCAAAGTGTTAGACTATAAATTGAGGACATTCAAATCGCCACAATTATAAATACACTAGCTTTTGCCAGCAGCTTTTCCTGCATGGATGTCTGAAATTATCCCATGTAAACGAACAATAGGGATAAAATGTATCCAGGGTATCGGTGTGCCAAATTTCATCTAAATCCGTTGAACCGTTTTTACGTGATTGAGTAACAATCACCTCAAAATCCAGACATACAAACTTTCACATTTGTTATACTAGGATTAAAAAGAGTTGATAATTTTTTGTATTTTTTTTTATTAGCGTGTATCTAATAAATACTAGATAAAAAGACTCACTTAACAAATAAGCATTTATTTTTAGTAATTAATCATTTAGACACTTTTCCTTATCTTGAAATAAGTCACACAAGCTGACAGTTATACTGGCGATCACTATCACCTGTCCATTTATTTGTAACGCTTAACGCTTTTGTTTATCAATTCTTCAAAGATAAAAAGTAGCGTGAAATCGTCCGCTATGGATACTATGCGTGCTTCGTACGTGATAACAGTTTTTCTAGCATTCAGTTAGAAATTTAGCTATCACCAATTACCATCACAAATTTGGTGATAACGAGAAACCACCGGAATCAATGTGCAAACCGTTTACTGCGCACAATTCTTTAAGTTTTTACTATAAATTTTCTGATAAAAAATGTATGGAATTCAATTAATTTTCTTATCACGATAGCACTTTTACGTACAAATCAATTAGATGGATCTTTTTATCGGGTTTTCCCGGTTTGGTATGACGGTTTTTTTAAATGATAGCGTTGATAATAGATACAGCTATGTTGTGTGTTGTATGCCTAAGAACGGGCTGCAAAACTTTCATTTGCGTGTGGTTATAAATTTTGATTGACAACGAGCTCGTTTCTTATCAATGTAGCTATGTAATTATAATCTTTCATTCTTGATTTCAAAGGATTGACAGTGACATCGTAACTGAAATGTTCTGATAATATCATAATTATGGCGATAAGTGATCAGTGCGGTTAATAAGACATGGTTTTGAAATTATAATCTTGAATGCTTTTGAAGAGTTTGATGTTTAAATGTTTTGATGGGTAAGCACGACAAAGTATAAATTCTATAAATGTATGGAAAACCAGTGACTATTTGCTGACTTTACCAATGGGCATAAAATAGTCATAATTTTGTAACATCACGTATTTGTAATTTAACATATAGCTGCTTTGCATTTAGGCAAAATAAACATATAATTGTTTGCTTATAAGCTGACCATCTAAGGTAGTTCATAATTCGCAATTTAGTTTTTTTTAAGTGAGCAAAATTAAGAAAAAAATGTTTGCCTTTTAATTTGTCCTCAAGTGTAAATGGAAAGCCTCGTACGGTCAGAAAACACATAAAATATTCTATGAATTTATTTCAGAAGGTTTTCAGTGAAATTGCAAAACTGAATAAACTCCCGGTTTTTTTTTTCATTCCGCTTTTTTTTCATTCAAGAGCTTCTCGACTGCGTTCGCGAAAGAAAGATTTTGTTTTACAAATACAATTTCATATGTAAAATCTTATATTTTCTTCCTGTATTTGTTTAAAATTCTGGAAAAAATAGGTCAAAAGGGTACTGCTTTTGAATTTTCTTTGGTATTCCTTTCTGGCTTATATTTTTTATTATGGAAAAATGATTTAAAAGGAATGCATTTTAAAATTACGCGACATATTTATACGCAATTATGATCTTTTCCAATGACGTGTTTTAGAACACGGTTCAAACCCAGACAGGCGCTTTTTTTTTTGTGTAAATGGTTTCTTCACCACTGCTCTCAAAACGACGATGGAAAACATCGTGTTCGTGAGGAGACCGGCATGTCCTAGAACTAAAAATTCGAATACGATTGACATCTATCAACCCGCACTGGACCCGCGTGGTGGATTACGGCCCACTCCGTTTCACAGAGAGGCCTTTTATTTGTACTGAAATTTTCATGGTGTACATATTAAAGAGTAATCTATTTATCTAAAGTGGCTTTCAATGGAAGAGACATTTGCATTGGGTTGAAGAGGACAGGGAGAATATCATAACTATTCTTCTTCCATTTAGTATAACACCAAAAAATATGTTTATTCCTTTAACAAATAAAAATAACATGTTTTTTTAAATAGGTGCATCCATTTAACCGTTTTCTACTGACGCTACCGCCTATCTCTTTTGCTATAACTTATAGTTTCGGATAATGCATTAGAGAACTTCTTTATGGGTCGGAATATTCTCGTATATGTGTGATATATAATATATATTTATAGCCTATTTTATATATCGTCCATTATATTTAATATTTTCTATAAAGATAGTCTGTAAAAGGAGCAGGGTTTGTTATTTGCATGGGATATAAAATCTTGGAATTGAATAGTTTGTGGAAAATAATGAGTTTCAGAGCAGTGGTGGTGCAGCAGAAACAACTACGACTTAAGAGACTTAAGAGGTCAAAGGTTCGAATCCAGGAAGGCAATTTATTGCGTGTAGTTGATTTCATCACCACTGCTCTCAAAACAGTGTCGACAAACATCGTGCGGAAAACGGCATGTCTTAGAACCAAAAATTCGAAGTCATGTGTAAACTACAAACCCGCACTGTGGCCGCGTAGTGGATTACCGTCCACTCCCTCTCACGAAGAGAAAACCTGTGTCCCAGCCGTGGGACACAGGCCCACGGCGGTGGGGAGGGCAGGTTATAGGCTGATTCTGTTAATGAGGTTTCTGCATTACATAACAGAAGAGTTAAGTAGAGGCGTACGTTTAGAAGGTTTACCCATATTTCGTTAGTTATGTTTAAGTTTCACGTTGAAGTGGGCGAGCTTATTGCCATTAGCCACATTATGTTCTTCGTGTTACTCCATATAACATAACATCACGTATATATCCTCTGCTGAGTAGAAAGATGTATATTTCACCTGCATACAGGGTGGCAGGTAGATCAGTATTTTCTTCATATTTGATGGGTTTTTTTTTTTGGATGGGAAATCATCAAATGACTTCTCCCGCTCTGGGCGAAGCGGAAGGGCATGTCAGACTTTTACTGACTAAAACCCACCCGTGTTCCTTCAGTTGCCCATGTGCCAGGGTCACGGTATCTCTTTCGAACAATCTCGCGACCCTGGCAGGCATCGGTCCTAGCAGACCCCTTCAGTTTTGCTGACATCTCTTTGAGGCGCGCGTGGAACACTACGCGCCGTCGACCCGAGCTTGGTCCTTACCGGGCGGCGAGCTACCCATTGCTCACCGCCCGCAAGCTCGCGCCTACGGTGGCCGGGAGTCAGCTATCGACTCCCGATGCCCGGGGCGTCTCCTCCTGCGGCGGCTAGGAACGCGAGGGTGCAGAGACTGCCACTCCCTCACGCGCCCTGCCTCCTCCTTCGCGAGCATTACTGCTTCGCAGAAGGAGGTGACGGCTTCCCATGCCCTCTCGCTCATATTTGATGGGTTAGGCCGCACACAATCTTATCAAAATCAAGGCTCTGAAGAAGGCAATGTTCTATATTTAGTATATAAATTTCCCACTGTTTATGTACATATTAGTTACCGTTTTATGTCTGTCTCATACAAATTTATTTAATTTATGAATGCGTACACACATCACGTTGCTGTATTTACCTATATAAAACTGATTTACATCCGCCGCCTCACATTTCAGGTCCAGTTGAAAACCAGCGACTAGCACTAGTTGTCTGGCATTTTTGGTGAACTGGGCCTTTTTGGCGCAGCCGTGAGGCACACTCTAATACTAGTTTATCATCGCACCTTACAATTTTATGTTAGACTACCTTCTGCCCGCGACTTCGTCCGCGTTAAATTTTTTGTTCCTCGACCCTTCCCGTCGCGTCGAATCGCCTACCCGTGCGATTTTCCCCGTTTTTGCAACATTTTTCATTACTGCTCCGCTCCTCTTAGTTGGAGCGTGATGTTATATAATATATAGACTTTCTCTATAAATAGGCTACCCAACACAATAATAATTTTTCAATTCGGACCAGTATTTCCTGAGATTAGCGCGTTCAATCAAACAAACAAACAAACTCTTCAGCTTTATAATATTAGTATAGATTTGTTTTTATACTCTTTCTAGCCTATATATATTGTGTGCCTTTTAATCAGTGCTAAATAAATGTATTGGATCGTTGTGTCTGATGCAAATAAATTAAATAAATAAATAGATAGATAGATAGATAAATCGTTTATTTGGTGCACACAAAAGACATAACAAACAACATACAAAGCACGATTAAATAATAAGTTAACGTGATTTTGCTTAAGTAGGTACAAAGTGCCAATATACAACAAGAAAAAAAAAAGAAGACATAAAATAGTGATGATGACACTTAGTGTCACAAATTAAAATATAAACGAAAATAACGTGCGGTGGAATACAAAAGTGCGGTGTGCGTCTCAGAGTGGCACCAAATGGGAGTCCAGCTCAGCATGTGTCAGGCAAATGTACCTGACGCTGATATTCTGCTGGATCCTTGTAGTGACCCACGGACGTCGAGCAGATGAAATCAATACACGAATAATTATTATTGGTGTTGTGAAATGTGCTGACATACGTCACAAACTACGCTGACATACGTCTCAAAATTCGAAACACCCTAAAAAATAGAAAATAAATAATAGTTTAAAAAAACTAAAAAACACGCTTCCATTGAAACCAAACTAAAAAGTACAAAATAATGGAAAAAAAGCGTGGGGTGCCTGATATCAATAAAAAAATACCTTAAAAAGCACCCCACGCTTTTTTTCCATTATTTTGTACTTTTTAGTTTGGTTTCAATGGAAGCGTGTTTTTTAGTTTTTTTAAAACTATTATTTTTAATAATATATAGGTGATCGGCCTTCTACAGTAAGAAAAAAACAATTTTAAATGTTTATCTATCGCATTCATATAAATTTCTAATGTAGTACCTAGTTTAAAAATCCTTACTTTCACAATATTTGATTCAACGTATCAAAATTAAATTCCGGAAAAAAGGCTTATCCATGTTGTGATTTCTATGACTATTCATGATGCGAGTACGTAAAATCAATCTTGTGCTGCACAAATTTAAGGTTGCTCAGCGCGCTATGCAGCAGGCTATGCTCATAGTTTGTTTAATTTCTCAAGTAATTTAATAGTTTGTGAGAAATAAAGATTAAACATCATAATGATAAGCCCTACTAACACCAGGTGTTACCGACCGGCCAATAACCCAGTACCCTACGCTCAACAGTCACACGTACAACAACTAAACCGATGAGGCATTCTTCTCTAAAAAAAAAAGTTCCATATAAAAGGGAACCAGCCTATTCCAATTCAAAAGAAAAATATTATCGTTCGTGATAACTTACATTGTTAATTCAGAAATGGCTTCTTTCTAATGTGCAAAAAAGCGTGAACTCTTTTCTGATAAGTTTTCTTTGCAGTAAAAGTTAAAAACAATGTCTTTGACTCTCACAGCTGTCATAATTGTCTATGGTTCTCATGTTGGTAACAATATCTAATAAGTTTTCATTTAGAATTTCATATGAAAAACTTTAATAAAGTGTGTTTATTTATATAGACTATGGGTAATAACTACATATTTACATCAGTGAGTGGTATAGAACTCATTATCTGCCTAGCCTTTTCGAAAACATGTTGGGGTCGGCTTCCAGTCTGACCAGATGTAGCTGAATACCAGTATTTTACATGAAGTGACTGCTTATCTCACCTCCGGAACTCAGTTACTGGGTAATGCGATACTCCTTCATAAGCCTGGCTGCAGATTTGCTGGCTTCTCACTAATCGTAAATACTGTCCAATATTCATGAATGATATACGGGACCAACGGTTTAGCGTGCTTTCAGAGGCATGGAGGGGTCTTGGTATGTAAAGATGGTCACCCATCTATGGACCAACTGCCACTAGCGCAAGCGACCTGAGCAGCTGAAGTTACTTAGCCACAAGCCCCTAGCTTAAATCTCAAGTCATATATCAGGAGTTTAAATCAGCTTATATTATTCCCACCCTGGGACACAGCCCTTTTCTCAGTGAAATGGAGTGCATCTACCACGCAGGCTCAGTGCGGGTTGGTAGATGTCATGTTTTCCAATTCTTGGTTCTAGGACATATCGGTTTCCTCACGAAGTCACGATGTTTTCCTTCAGCGTTTTGAGAGCAGTGGTGATGAAATTATTTACACAATGTAAAGCACCATCCTGGGTTCGAACCCACGACCTACAACTCGTAAGTTGGGGCCGATACCACTGGGATACCACTGCTCTTTGTTATTGCTGATCTACAATTGTAGGAAGTGTTGCTGTGACCAATTTACATACATTTTTATTTGAGTAGATATAAAATTCATTTTACAAAAAAAAAAAAAACGTCATTTCTGATGATTAAAAAAGTTGGTCTTTGTCTCATAAACTCCACCACATGTAAAGTAACTACTCTACTTACAAAAATATTATATCAAACAAAAAAAAAAACAAAGTTAATAATAACAATCGGTAAAAATAACTACCGACACCGACAAAATACCGATATTATTGAAACTTAAGTGCCTATTACATGAACCTCTGTATTTCCATCATTAATAAAATAATGATGCGGTCGGCACCTCCCGAGATTTGAAGCGCCTTTTGATCGAAGGAAGTAGGTTATTTAAATCAGATAATGCAAAATTTTTGGACGGTTTTGGGTAATGCAAACTTATTTTAACGCATTTTTCAAGCGGCAAGCGAGCAAGGATCAGGGCGGACATTGATTGGCCCATCCCGGAGGGCCTCAGCGGAGAGGACGCAAGGACGGCGGTCTGCGATGAGATGTAGTAGTGTCATCAATAATGGTTAGGGTATGCCTCAGTCAGCGAATCTTACTAATGCGGGATGGAGTGTAGCGGATGGCTGCCGTGACCAGAGGACTGGGGTGTTTCACAGCAGAGTCCAAGAAACGCTTGGAAAGACGCTTCATGAGCTGCTGGATGGTAGGCATTCCGAGATCCAGATGGAGATTTTCGTTTCGGACATAGAAGGGAGCTCCCGTAATTTTTCTAGGGAAACAAAGGGTCTGCATCCTATGGACGTGATGGGGCTTAGCGTGCGCGATGATGATGCACGCATACGTCATGATATAACCGCAGTGTAGATACGCAATTTGCACCTAAAAGATATTTTACATCAGGCGGTCAGAATGGAGATTTTCATATGCCCTCCGCGAAATTAAAAAGACCACCAATTTTCAAACTGCCCTTACCACCTATTATGCGTATGCCAATGCATGGCTTAGCTACGGCATAACTCTCTGGGGAAATAGTACAGATGCACTGACACTCTTTACTCTACAAAAGAAATTAGTCAGGATCATGGTAAACATTGATCAAACTGACAGCTGCAAACCCTACTTTCAAAAACATAATATTTTAACACTCCCCAGTATTTATATTCTAGAAACATGTAAATTTGTCCGCAAGTATCCAGAGTTCTACACAAAGCGCGAAGACATCCAGTTACAATACACACTTAGGCACCGATCAAGGCTAAACATACCAACCTCTAAGCTAAAAATGCATTCTACAAGTCCCTATGTAATGTCTATAAAAGTATACAACAAACTGCTTGACATTATAAAGAAGAAAGAAAAGTTCAATATATTTGTAAGAAATCTTAAGAAATTACTAATTAACAAATGCTATTACTCCTTAGAAGAATATTTAAATGATAAAAATAAATAATAGATATATAATTTAATATGATAATAAATACTAATAAATACTATAATGATGATAATTGATAATAATAATTAATCATAAACACGCAATTTATAGGTATATGTAAAATAAATTAATGATACTATATTGTATGTGTGATGTATTTTTTTAAATACATAATATAATAATAATTTATCAAATAATATAAAAAAAACAAAAAATTTATCAAATAATATAAAAAAAAACAATTTTTTTATCAAACAACAATAATTATAAATAAAATTAAATACTTCATAAATTGAACAATATAACTAATAATTATTTTTGAAAGAACAACAATCCATATAAATGAATAAACAGAATTATTATAATACATAGATACTTATATAAAAATCATATAAATTATGTTAATACATTTTATAGATAAATAAGCGATATGTTGGTTTATTCTACGACATCTCCTGACCAAATGATTTTCGAAAACAGAGCTTCCTCTCTCCTATCCTTTTGCTGTGCCCTACAGGGTCCATAATGATCTAAATTATATAATTACCACCTAAGTTCACATTATGGTAAAGCAATAAAGATATTGAGTATTGAAGTGAAACCAACTGACAGCGAATGCGGCGCGTGAACGAGCCGCAATTGTGTGCTCCCTGAAGGTAAGGTGGTGGTCGAGGATCACATTTAAGTATTTGGCTTGCATCGCCCAAGTGTTCGGCTCAACGTACATACGTACATAGTGATCGGTCTTGGTAAAAATATGGCAATGTACGTATACTATATGCAACTACTCCTTTAAAACTGTTAATTTTTGTCTAGATTTAGATTAAACATCCTTTATTAAAATATAAACAACACGTCAGACTTTATAAGTACCACCAACATTTCCTACCACCACAAAAAACTTTTAGAAGGTCCAGAATGGGCTTCAGTATAAAATAAACCAACATAGTTAGCTGACCACAATCAGACCACAGCGGAAGCCCGGTTGTTAAAGGCTACCGATCGGTGTAATCGTTCGTAATACGTTATGTTCTGGCTTCTGTAATGAGACTATTTTTGAAATAATTGGTAAGGTTTTTGGTTGAATTTGGCCACCATGGGTTCAGTAAAAGGAAATTCCGGTGTTGTTAATTTTAATCACATCAAAAACATAAATGTGAAATGAGAGCCAAGTTCAATATTGTGATATAAGCCTCGGTTGTTGACTTCAACGACGAAAGAAGTGAGATCTAAATGGGTGCCAAGTTCAATGGTCAGACATGAAATTTATTTATAACTACATAAAATATGATTTCTTTATATAAAGAAAAATCTTTCTACTTAGGATAATATGTTGTAGCCTAAGGTCTGACTTGGCTAGTTCTCAACTACGAATTATATTTTAGCTTTCGCGAGTTCTAAACCTGTTACTTGTCGGTTCTTATTTTATTATTCCGAAAATTTGGCTTGCTGGTAGAAACTAGCCTACTTTATTTCCTTATCTCTCTGTCCAGTTCTGCCAAGGATCAAACTTTATAAAAAGAGTCCTCCAGCTTATCCCGGCCATCTTCGTATGGGCCTGCCTGGTTGTCGTTTGCCATTAAGCTGGACCCACTGGGTCGTACCGTGTGGTGCTGGACGTAAAGAATAGTATCACCCCATTTCTTCCAGTGGGTGTCGTAAAAGGCGACTAAGGGACTCACTAGAGAATGGGCAGCAGCGTTCTCTATGCATTTTACCACTACACTGCGATCGCCAACCCGCCTGCCAAGCGTGGCGATTATGGCAAACCCCCCCAAAAATTGGGGGAGGCCTGTGTCCAGTGGTGGACGTCAAACGGCTGAAGTGATGATGATGATGATGACAGGGTCGTAAGGCCATTGATCGTCTGACATATGGCAGATGAGTCCAGCCCAATTCCATTTAAGAGTGGCAGCTTTCCAGGTGACACGCTACTTTGTCCGAGTACATTTAACTTTGTTTTTAGGGTTCCGCACCTCAAAAGGAAAAAGCGGAACCCTTATAGGATCACTTTGTTGTCCGTCCGTCCGTCCGTCCGTCTGTCTAGACCCTTTTTCTCAAGAACGCCTGGAGGTATCAAGCTGAAATTTATATCAAATACTCAAGTCTGCTGTCCCTTGGAGCTGTGAAAAAATCAAACTTCTAAGCTAACGCAATCAAAAGATATAGCCGTTTATGCCGCAAACTTCCGCAAATTTTCGAAACTCGCAAGGGAATCAAAACCTAAAGGATCTCTAGAATTTTTAAATTTGGTACGAAGCAACGTCTTATACCACAGATAAAGGAAAAATTGCGAAAACCGTAAATTTTTAGTTACATCATATAATAAAAATATTTTTTTAAATTTTAAAGTTTATACCTAAAGGTTTGGACGGAACCCTCGGTGCGCGAGTCCGACTCGCACTTGGCCGGTTTTTTTTTTCATATCATGCGTTTTGTTCATGCAGAATAAATATTTTTTTGTTCTTTAAATTTGCCGAAAAACTGTGTAAAAAATATGAGTTTCGTGATCACAGAACCAACTAGTACCATTTAAAGTAAATGATATGAAATGAAATAAAACAAAAAAAAAAATCTTATGGTCTTTATATTTCTATACCTACGTATTTTTATCAACTGTCACTCAACCAGGCCCAAAGAAACAGGTTTTCAACCTCATTTGAAATCCACGGACAGTTCTTTCATTCATGAATGAAAGAATTTCTAGTCACGTCTAAGACTCGGACATCGGACACATCCGTTGCAGTGGCAGGGATAATTAATGTCTTTATGATGGCTGTCATGGTCCCTAAAGGGGGAAGGACATGGACCATCCTCTATAATTTTTTTTTGGGGGAGGGGAGTTCAGCTGATAAAAGAATTAAAAAAGATAAGTAGTAAGCAAGCTTCCTTGATTGTACTGTCTCCTTTAGAGTTTACAGTTACTAGCTTTTGCCAGCCTTCAACCGCGTTGAGGTCGAATTTTATACCATAGGACGGTACCTACTATCGGAATAAAAAGCATCTTATGTGCTAATCCAAGTTACAAAGCCAAATTTCTACGGATACTCTACAAATCTTACCATTTTTGTTGTGTAACTCTCGCGACGGCTAATGTATTTAATAAGAAATAAAAAAAATGTCATGTAAGTAAATGTAATTCTTTTTGAGAAATAAAGCTCTAAACAATAATTTCATCTCAATCTGTTCTGCCGTTTTTGCGTCATTGAGTAACAAATATTTATCCAAACATAACTAATTTCATATTTTAATTATAAATAGGATTTAGGTCATAACACACCATGCTGCCAGGGTCACGAATTTGTTTGATAGAGTTACTGTGGCCCTGGCATAGGCAACTCAAGGAACACGGGTGAGGTTTAGTCAGTAAAAGTCTGACACGCCATCCCTCGCTATACCTACATAGAGCGGGAGAGGTCATTTGATGATTTTCCAACCACAAAAAAAAAAACGGTCGCAACACCATCACATATGACCCAAAACGGTTGAAGAAGATCAGTTTTGCATCAGTCTGAATATGTTGCTTAATATTAAACGATTATGACTCTTACTGCCCATTACCAACCGTAGATTTCCAGCCATAACTAATTCCTGTAAATCTAGATTCTACCTTAAATCTCATCAAATGCAGAACAACATCAAACGAAATCCCGTGAACATTTTTAATCAAATAATATGAAACAAAAAATGTTCTAAATCAACGAAATTGATTTGCGAATTCATTAGGCTACCATATTACGTTGTAATCATCATCAAAGATCATAAAACCCGAAAACAATAATAACTTAGCAAGAAAAAAGGTTAAAAAAGATAAAAATACAAAAAGTATGGCTGTAGAAAAGAGGGGAAAAAGTTTAAAAAATGATCGATACGGGCGAAAGAAAATAAAAGGTTGTGCACGTGGTCAATTGTTTGAGGTTAGGTTCCGTAGGGTTTTCTTTTTTGTTGTTGTTGCAGTTTAGGGTTATGAGGAAATGTTTAACATTTTAAGCAATAACTTTATTTGAACTGTTGAATATAAGAAAATCTCTTACTTACATCGTTCTTTGGACCCTACTTCAAGAAGATTATTATGCAACGACAAAAATATTTAAAAGCGGCATTTATTTGTACATATTGCTTTTAATATTTTTTAAGACGAATTGAACAAATAACAAAAGAAATAACCATAAATTCCGTATTTTAGTTATTGAAAACCATCTTTATTTATTTAAAACTAAACAAGAATAAAAAAAAAAAAAAAAAAAAAAAAATTGAATGCAATGCAAACATCTCCCTTTTCTACTACTTAACAATTCAGCAGAATTACATTAACATTATACCAAATATAGACCCGCCATAAATTTTTCATAAGCACACCGTATAATTGGCGTATTAATTAATAAACACCTAATGAGCATTATACAGACAATGTTTCTTTCTTTCTTTCTTTATTTGTACGAAGACGGTTAAAACTATTGTATATGCTATGTGCATATACAGTAGTTTGAACCGTCTTTACATAGGTTGAAATTTTAACCAATGTAAAATATATTACACTCAACATTATACTCGTATTTATACCCTTTAGACCCCCAAAACGTATGAAATACTAATCTCCTAAAAACTATACTGACTGGTAAATATTTTAACCCTTGCATGCAAAGACAAGACAAACAAAAGCAGAAAAACTGTATTTACCTACAATAAGATTATTTTTCGATCATTCAAAATGGCGTTAATCATTATGTCTCTGTCAACTATAAACGATTAACAGAAAATAATAAAAATACAATCATGTTTTAATTTATGTTAAGAGCAGCTAATTGTGTAAATTCTTCGTGTCTGACTTTACGGTGTTCGTTAGGTATATCTACTGAATTACTACCTAGTAGGTAAACATTTTATAATACCAATGAACGCTTTTAAAATGTATGGAAATACGTGCACGTTAAAACGTTATCGCAGATGTTAATTTAAAACCCTTTCTTATCGCAATGCCGTGACGTGGACGTCCACGACAATGTCGCCACGTTACAAATAATTATAACCCGCACAATAACTCTGTCATATTCCAACATTCAATTAAAAGACAAGATATTGTAAACAACTTATAGGGAACCCTAAAAATCGAATTTAAAAAAAAGAGCAGTTCTAAATTTGAATCTGTGAGCGGAAGCTGTTGGGTGCGCGTAACGAATTTCGGTATCATTAAGTTTCTTACTTCTTTATATCTCATTTGAACGTAGGGCTGGCACGAAAGAAAGACCTTTAAGTATAGACGAAAAAAACACACCATATAATTATTATTTAACGTTAAGGCTCGTGCAGACTAGCGCAACGTGACGGTCGCACGGGATCGGTGATTTATATTCTTAGAACAATTTCTACGAAAACGCTCGCTACAGTTCACACAGGGGCGACATGTCGCGCCATGACACGGTCGCAGATTTTCAGTAATCGTTACAAGTTGACACAAGCCCGAAAGTCTGACAACCAGTCTTATCAAAGCGAATTTAATTACCCAGTAACTGGCTTGTGTAGGTCAGATTAACCTAATGCCAACTGCATTAATGAAATTAATGCAGCTGGCATTAGATTATTTGGCTTGGCAGATTATCTATACCAGCTTTTGCCAGCGTCTTTGCCCTCGTGGAGGTCGAAAATTATTCCATAGATCCGTACTACAAAGTTAAAACTATACTCTGTGTCAATCCAGATTATAAACTATCTGAGTGCCAAATTTCATACAAATTCGTTGGCTCGTTTTTGCATGTTTAGTTACAAACTTTCACATTTATATTATTTTTGTAGGATTGCGTGCCAGCCCTATCCCTGCGTCCGTTGCTTCGCTACCTTTATACCAAACAATCCTCCATCTGATTAGTTTTATTTGTTTATTTATAACTAAGATTATGTTGTTCTTACATAACGATGTGGTTATATTCATTGTTCTCTATGTCAAATAATAATAATGTGGTTTAATGGTTATATTGTTGTTATTATACCGACTACTGTTGTAATTGTGTGGATATTATATAAAGGGGCGTTCATGTAATTATTATTATTTTATGATTTATTATTTGTAATTTGTAGTTGATTATCTTATGGGTTCTAATGATGTATTCAATTGCGAGCAGTGGTGACCTAGTGGTAACGGCCGCTACTTACGAGTCGATCGTAAGTCGTGAGTTCGATCCCAAGCAGGCGGTTGACTTTGCGTAAATTATTTCATCACCACTGCTCTCAAAACGGTGAAAGAAAACATCGTAGGAAACCAGCATATCTTAGAACCAAAAATTCATGTGACATCTGCCAACCCGCACTGGGCTCGCGTGGTGGATTATGGCCTACTCCCTCTCACCGAGAGGAGGCCTGTGTCCCAGCAGTGGGAACAATATAGGCTGGTGATGATGATCATTGAATTTTCTTATTGCTTATTTATGAGATTTTATTTATTCTGTTCCAGAATTAATTACCTATTTACTACTAGACGTTGCCAATGACTTCATCTGTTTGTACTTTTAGAATTGGGTTTAAATTTCATCTATATCCGGGCAGTCGGTTTTACGTAGCTTACTACTAACTTTTACATTTATAATATTAGTATTGTAATAGAATCGTACTTAGAGCTTGTGGCTAAGTAATAACGGGTCGAACGTTCAGGTCAAGCTGCGCTTGCCGCGGTTGGTCCACAGATTGGTGGCTATCTTTACGTACTAAGACCCCTCCGTGCCTCTTAAAGCTTATTACACCGTTGTTCTTGGCGCTCACAATCGTTACAGGTCGCCAGGAGGTTGAAAGTCTAACAACCAGTCGTACCAACCCGTCGGGTTTCGTATTACCCGGTAACTAGGTTGTGCAGGTCAAATTGCTCATGTAAAATACTGGTACTGATGCAACTGGCATCCAGTAAGACTGAAAGCCGACCCCAACATAGTTGAGTAAATAAATAAATAAATAATATAAATAAATATCTTAGGACGACCAACACACCGTTACCTGATCCCAAACTAGGCAGAGCCTGTACTTTGGAAACCAGACAACTGATAAACATACATATATATTTTCTAAATACATACATATTATAGATAAATTACACCCAGACACAGAACAAATAATTGTGCTCATCACACAAAGATTTGTTCTGGGTGGGAATCGGACCCACGACCTTAGTCTTAGCAGTCAGGGTCATTAACCACTAGGTCTGCCAGTAGAATCATACATACTTCAATTACAATGTAGGTACCTACCTACACTACCTGTACATAGGTTATAGAAAAAAAAAACTAAAATATTGTCATAATATGAAACACTTGAACTAATCTATATACCAAATGTTGTTTTCGTTCACCGTTTTGAGAGCAGCACGCGTAGCATGACCACGTTGAAATGGGTTTTGTCGACGGAAGAATAGACAAATTTACAGATTGTAGAAAGATTAAAGACAGAATTAAAGATTGTAGAAAGATTTGTACCGTTTTATGCGGGCGTAGCATGACAATTCTATCTCTGTTCTAACAAGAATAGACAAAACCCATTTCTACGGTGGTCATGCTACGCGTGCTGTAGTAATGAAATTATGTGCTCAAAATAAAGTGACTCTCTGGGTTCGAACCTATGACTCCTAAGTAACGGCCTTTAGTACTGGGCCACTACTGCTTACATGTTACACATAAAAGTGACGATTCGTAATAATTTGTATTATGATTGAAACTATGTTGGGTACCGAACGTAAACAATAGCACCATCCCATTTCCTCTCGTTGCTGTCATAAAAGGCGATTAAGGGACTTACTAGAGAATGGGCAGCAGCGTTCTCTATGCAATTTACCAACATACTGCGATCGTCAACCCGCCTGCCAAGCGTGGCGATGATGGCAAACCCCCCCAAATTGGGGGAGGCCTATCTCCACCAGTGGATTTCTGTCGGCTGAAATGACGATGATAGAAATCAAATTAATTCTGCAACCAAAGCAGTCTATTGCTGTCTCTTTCCATTGAACAGCAAATGACATTCACTGTCAAGATCTATATTCTATTCTATTTTTTATGAAATGGCAAGTAAAGCCGATGAAAGACTATTAATTTATTCAAATCAAGTATTTTTTATACGTTAGATTTATTGCAAATAAGTTGCATGTCTTTCCGTGCAATTCTTTGGAATCAGATGATGTAATTATAGAAGTTGTGAGTGATGAGGCTATATCCTGTCATAAGTATGTTAGAATTCGGAAAATTAATGCAAAAGTGCATTTCAGAATCATCTTCTTCATCCTATTAACAAGTACAACCGTTGATGTGTGCGTCAGGCTGCGCCTGAAACATTACAGCGCACTTCCTACGTCTGTTACAGTGTACGCACTTTGGTTTCCGATTTTTGGATACAATTTATAAATTGTGATCTTTGTAGCCAGTTTATAAAGTCAAATTAAATTAGCCGGCCCCAAGTTTTGGGTATCGATATCGAAAACTAGTGAAAAAATAAAAATAAACATATTTTTTTTGCCATGTTTCGATGGGTGAAAGTCAACAACATGCATATTTTGTTACCAATTTCCAATAACCAGAGCATGCATGCCAAAGTCTTTTGGTTGCCTCAATCTAAAAGTCAGTGTCCTCTAAAGTTTATAACTAAGTCAGAATGCTGTTTTCGTTTATTTCATAAGTTACCAGTAAAGTATTAGGTACCATCTAATTTAATTTGACCCTGTATATGTTGCTTCTTTAGGAGAAACATACAAATGCAAACTATGACACTAATGACGCCTGAGTTGTCATTCGATGGTATACTTTCAGATCTTAAGGGGGATGCGCCAACACAGTCCGCGAAATTCAAATTTTCCTTAAGTTTCTTGCAATTTGCAACACCCTAATTGCGTACCACACTATCAATCAGAATCTGAAACATTTTGAAGTGTATTCCTAATCCATTGCCGAATATGTTCGAAAAATTTGTCTGCTGAACGACGTAAATAACGCAATGCATGCTGTGAAACTGTCATAATAAGGCACCCATTCATACTAACAGTGGGATACGCCACTATCCCGCGGGTCTGTGAAAATGTCCAGGAACATGGATCGCGGTATTTGGAAGCCCTAATGGTAAGATAAACATTTTTAATTTAACTCTAGCTCTACGAAAAATTACAATATAACGTTTCATTTCACTCAACAGGGTGCTTGAATATTATTATTTATCTTACAACAGAAAGTGGCCTTCTATGACCCACAGACCACATACCATGACCTATAAATGCCAAACAAGTACCACTGATTTAACACTAAACCGCCTACCGGCCAACAAAATAAAAAGTACCGATGTATTTGTTTAAAATGTTGAAGGAGTAAAATATATTGTAAGACGGTACCTCCCTCGGGATATCTGCGTGATGATGTATTTACGATGTTCAGACGAGACGGACCCGAGACGAGAATGAGCGAGGAAAGAATAGATGTGCTGATTTTATGGTGGTACCATTTATTGTACGCATTTTACGGTTTACGGTGCGCGGTGAAGGGGTTAAGTTGACATACGCGTGACGCATTCTGTGGTATTTATTTGTGAGATTTTTATAGTATTTTATTGATTTAAAAAAAATGTGGTCTTGGTTTAATACATAAAAAAATATATTACCTATTAGTATCATATTAGAATATATGTCCGATATTGACGCAGAAGTTTATTTTCTAAACTAATATTTAAAAGGCAAATATTTCATTTTTTGTAAGTTTATTCGATAGACTTTCACAGTAAAATCGCTGAACGGTTTTGAATGAAATTTGGCAAAAGAGTAGATCATGACCTGGATTAGGGCATATAATAATTTTTTCCGCTACTTGTGTGGGCGAAACCGTGTGGCGCATCTAGTATTTTATGTACGATAATATATTATTAATTCCTCCATTATATTTTAATTAATTTTTTGTGATCCGGAGATCACTCCGGAATGGCTGAACCGACCTTGATAAAATTTAGTATGGAGATAAATTGAACACTGGCGAAGGACATTAACTAATTTAGGTATATCGACACACCGCGCGGGCGAAGCCGAAGGCGGTACCTAGTAATACATATTTTGATCATCCAAAAAAAATATCAGGCTGACACTCCCATGCTCCCCTCTTTTCGAATAAAACCTTCATATTACCTACACCACGGTATATCTAACCCTACAATACTCTTCGAAAAATCCAGACCATCGATACCGAACACAAAGACTTAACCCATAAACTGCAGAAGGGTATAAATTGTACCGTTTATTACACTGTAAACTTCGAACTCATTAAATATCGCAATAAAATAATATTTAAGTATCAACAACGTGGGATAGTCGGGTTAAACAAATATTTTTCTTGGTTTTTTTGGGTTATTATTTGAACAAGATTCATTAACTTTCATTGAGTAAATTAACTTATTTTCAAAATCATCAATATTTGTGTTTTATCGATTGTATACTCTCGATTACCCAAAATAGTTCTCAGCCTGACTAGAAATAACCTTAAAATAATCATAGGAACAATTACCGTAACCCCATATAATATATAATATAATAAGCTGTTTATTCCATAACCCTTAATTTACATTTCAAATGTTGTTAGTAATTATAGATGTGCTTAATATCTAGTGTTAGTTACAGTAAGAGTGTTTAAATTAAATCTTATTGTTTAGGATATGGACCCCATTTTGGGTATAGGCCTCCCCCAACCTTTTCCATTTTTCCCTATCCTTGCCCTGGCCGACCCATACCCGTAACCCCCTTAAAATACATCAAATTAAATCAAATCAAAATATTTTATTTCACATAAACCTACATGGGCACTTATGAAACATCAGAAGCTAGGTGCACGGTTTCAGATTGTTGATTCCTATGCAGAAGAGCCGGCGAGAAACTCCATGGTAACTGTTTTAAAAATAATTGGTTTTTACAATGGTTTCAAATTACAGTATTAATAGGAATGGGAGAACAGTGTAGGACTGTCAACAAGTACCAGGTACTTAATTAAATAAAAAAATGTCTACAGTCTTTACGCCTGCAAACATATTTATAAATAATACTAGCTTTTGCCCGCGGCTCCGCCCGCGTGGATGTCGGAAATTAACGCAGGAGGACGTACTACCGCAGTAAGATGTGTTAATTCAGGTTATATTACACGCTTTATATTAGCTTCACTTGTATGTTTGTAAATTTGTATGTTTGTTTGTAACCGACTCCTTATAGCGCGATTTTGACCCACTTTAAACGACCAGATTTCATTCAAACTTTGCACACCTGTCAAGGACCGATGACAATGCAATAATTTCATAAATTTGTGCCATTATCCTTGCCAGGGTTACCAGGACAGCAAAAAAACTGTCACAAACTACGCTGACATACGTCTCAAAATTCAGCGTGTTTTTACACGCTTTATATTAGCTTCACTTGTATGTTTGTATATTTGTATGTTTGTTTGTAACCGACTCCTTATAGTTCGATTTTGACCCACTTTAAACGACCAGATTTCATTCAAACTTTGCACACCTGTCAAGGACTGATGACAATGCAATAATTTCATAAATTTGTGCCATTATCCTTGCCAGGGTTACCAGGACAGCAAAAAAACTGTCACAAACTACGCTGACATACGTCTCAAAATTCGAAATACCCTAAAAAATAGAAAATAAATAATAGTTTAAAAAAACTAAAAAACACGCTTCCATGGAAAACCAAACTAAAAAGTACAAAATAATGGAAAAAAATAAATAATAGTTTAAAAAAACTAAAAAACACGCTTCCATGGAAAACCAAACTAAAAAGTACAAAATAATGGAAAAAAAGCGTGGGGCGCTTTTAAGGTATTTTTTTATTGATATCAGGCACCCCACGCTTTTTTTCCATTATTTTGTACTTTTTAGTTTGGTTTTCCATGGAAGCGTGTTTTTTAGTTTTTTTAAACTATTATTTATTTTCTATTTTTTAGGGTATTTCGAATTTTGAGACGTATGTCAGCGTAGTTTGTGACAGTTTTTTTGCTGTCCTGGTAACCCTGGCAAGGATAATGGCACAAATTTATGAAATTATTGCATTGTCATCAGTCCTTGACAGGTGTGCAAAGTTTGAATGAAATCTGGTCGTTTAAAGTGGGTCAAAATCGCACTATAAGGAGTCGGTTACAAACAAACATACAAATATACAAACATACAAACATACAAATATACAAACATACAAACATACAAGTGAAGCTAATATAAAGCGTGTAAAAAAGCGTGGAGTGCCTGATATCAATAAAAAAATACCTTAAAAGCACCCCACGCTTTTTTTCCATTATTTTGTACTTTTTAGTTTGGTTTTCCATGGAAGCGTGTTTTTTAGTTTTTTTAAACTATTATTTTTGTTTTTTTTTTTTAAACTATTGTTTATATTTTTTTTAAATAAAAGTAGCCTAAATTACTCCTTGTTACATCAGCTATCTGCCAATGAAAGTTCCGTCAAAATCGGTCCAGCCATTTCAGAGATTAGCCGGAACAAACAGACAGACAGACAAAAATTGTAAAAAAATGTTGTTTTGGTATATGTACAGAGTATACATCCTTATACACTTAGTAAAAAGTGGTTATCTTAATATTAAAAACAGACACTCCAATTTTATTTATTTGTACAGATTGTATAGATAGGCGCCACAGACAGCCCATTTTGCAGGGGCTGCCTTGACACTGAGGTATCAGCGCCCACATCATCCTAAAATGCACCAGTGCTTCTCAACGCGAAGAATGAGGAACAATGAGATTGCTCCACGAAGCCTGTGAAACTCCCAAGAAACTTCTGTGCTTCTGGGCGGAGCTAGGCTGGCTTTGATAGTCAGAACTCCCATGCACAACGGACGGAATATGATTCTTAGTACGGAAAAGGGAGTCCATCATCATGATCATCATGCGTCAATGTCTGTGATTTAATGATAAATGATTTTATTTCTGTAATTAGGTTTGTATAAACACTTTTACACGTCAATCATATGACTGACCTGTTAGTCTAGTGGTTAGTGACCCTGACTG
The DNA here is from genome assembly GCA_947507805.1 of Aporophyla nigra. Lineage (NCBI taxonomy): Eukaryota > Metazoa > Arthropoda > Insecta > Lepidoptera > Noctuidae > Aporophyla > Aporophyla nigra. The sequence goes on along the minus strand of OX382316.1, from coordinate 13,004,521 downwards.
CTAAGACTGAGGTCGTGGGTTCGATTCCCACCCAGGACAAATATTTGTGTGATAAGCACAATCATTTGTTCTGTGTCTGGGTGTAATTTATCTATAATATGTATGTATTTAGAAATATATAAGAATGTTTATCAATTATCTGGTTACCATAGTACAGGCTCTGCCAAGTTTGGGATCAGACAACGATGTGTTGATTGTCCTAAGATTATTTATTTTATTTAAATCTAGATGAGGTTGGTGTTTTCTATCTGACTACACTGAGAAAAAGGACGAAACAAACCCAGAGGTCACATCTTTTAAAGTCCATAAATAATCTTGGTCAGATCATGTCAAGACCATGTAGATTGATGTCTAAAATGGTCCTTTGAGGAAAGAATCACACAGATTTAGTGGACCTGCCTAGTCAGTGCACGCATTTGTCAGTAATCAAGCTGTTCAACTCAATAAAGGCAATTAAGGGCTCAGGCTGAATGGCTCTTGACATTTATGCACACGTGATGATTTACACTCAATCTTTATTAATACTAGGGAACATCAGTCAATCAACTCATCCTATCGCAGTCCATTGCTAGACCTCGCCCTCTCCCAGGCTGGCAAATAATAACAGCCGTACAGGTCTATCAATTAGGTTAAGCTACGCTTGTCGCGGTTGGTCAATAGATGGGTGACCATCTTACCATAGCAAGAACCCACCATGATTTAAAAAGCACGTTAAGCTATTTTGGCTTCAGTTGTTGTATTCATGGATCCTTGACGGTCGTTAATGGTCGTCAGAAGCCCGAGTCTGACAACCAGTCTTTTCAAGTGGTATTGTATTACCCAGTAACTGGGTTGTCAGACGCTCCAAGTAAAATAAAAAACAACCGACTTCCTTACAAACACTACAAAGTGAAAAATAACTTTAATTTCGGAAGTCGGTGTCTTAGGATCTGTATTTATGGTTTTTTTGCCACCGACTTCCGAAATTAAAGTTATTTTTCACTTTGTAGTGTTTTTGAGGAAGTCGGTTGTTTTTTTTTTTTTGTAAAAAAGTTTTTATTTTCAAATTTTTAGTTGTGGTATCCACCCCGCCCTAATTCCAAACAAACAATGCATATTTATGCGATAGCAAAATTTGCGGTTGATTTGCTGTCATTTTTTAAAGAGCTCCGGTGTCTATCTCTGGAACTCATCATCAGATCTATATGAAATTTATATGGGACTATTTTGGAATAAAGAATTTTGCAAATCCGTTTATATATGACGGAGTTATGACCGAACATACATAAAAAAAATATATATATAAACATCCGAATTGAGAACCTCCTCCTTTTTGGAAGTCGGTTAAAAATACTGGTATTTATTTGCATCCGGTTTGATTGGACAACGGCTTCAACATAGTTGGGAAAATAGTAGGCTGGTGATATTTAAAACAGTTTAAACCTCTAACAATTAAGTAAGTAAACAATGAATTATCTACAGATCTTTGTATTATCTCAAAAATCTACATCTAGTTTAAAAGCAACCCTATGCACCATCACCCGCCGGCGCCATCTCCCGTAGACTTCTATGCACTATTTTCAGTCTATCCTAGCTAGTTTTCTAAGCAACTTTTCAATGTGGGTTTGAACTTCAGGAAGAAATGGAGAGAAGTCTCTATTTCGAACAAGGCTAGCTCTCCTTGTGTAATTACGTTTCAATATTAATTTCTCAATAAAAATAGATAAAGGTAGTGTTTATTTGAAATAATTATAACGATGAATTATTAAAACGAAAAACACAATTAGTTATGTAATATTCATTGTAAAATGTTATTTTACATCAATATATTTGCACGTCAATCATATAAGAATGTGAACATAGATTCAGTTATGATATTTACGTCAACAGGTGGTTTCATATGTCATAGAAAATAACAGGAAGTTAGCTTTTATAGATAAACTACTATTAAAACTATTAACTTAGAAATAAATTAGTTTGAACTCATTCATTTATTCCAATAGATTATTTACTAAGAAGTGATATTAATTAGTGTTTGTTTAAACCATAGTTATATTAGGAACTAAAAAATAAATCAGTAAAAGTTCAAATACTTACCCAGATTACATTTTACAGGCAATTGTAGACACCAATGTTAATTAAAAACCCAATCACAGTCACACTTAGCCTTTTAAAACCGTCATTTCACAAATTCCCACCAAAACTGACCACCAAAACGAAGATTTACAATCAAAACATAACCTTGACTCGCAGAACCACTAAACTACACTCTAAACTCACGAAAAGTACTCAAAAACCTGTATTTTTTCACAGAAAACCTGTCAAAAGTACCACAAACAGTGGCAGTCGGAGGGAAATTAAGTCGATACGTAATTAAAGCAGGCACAACGCACACATACAAAGGATCGACATAAAAATGCCCGAGAGGAAAAAAAAGTATAGATTTAAAATTTACCCGGTATAAATTTGTGTTTTTTTCCTTCCCACCTACTTATGTATGGGGGCATGCGCAGTAAAGGGTTAAAATTGGATAACACGACTAAATTGCAGCGGCCACTCTTTAGGACACAACTTGAGTTACGCAAGTGAGTATTCAATTTGGTCAGGTTATAATTTGTAATTAGTTCTTCGGTCCTCCGCTTCACTTTGAGCGCTGATGTGGCTTTAGGGCGTATTTCTGTGACATTCGATATCGCATTTTTGCAAATTTGGTGATTTTAACTGCTTTAATCACTTGTTGACAACATGTGGATTATTCACATCTTCCAGACTAAACTTACAAACTTGACGACTGAATTTACGATGGTTAATTATCAAGTATACAGTAAACCATCCGACTTACTTAAAGTCATATTAATACATATTATTACGTAAAAATGTCAGTAACTAAAATATTATGGCAGGCAAACTTTGCTGTCAGTTTCAAGTCTAAATATCTGTCTTATACTTAAATATCAACAGTAGGGCTTAATAATGTTTGACGGGTTGATAAGTTGACAGAAAAATGAAGATTCTAAACAAGTCGAAATTTTCAATCTGTGATTTCGTGTAAAATACGCTCTATTATTACAACTTTTAAACACAAAACTCAAAGCCTATTTCACTCTTATTATATATTACTCTTATCTTAACAAAAAAATATACAAATAATTGGTAACATCATAGATGTTGAAGGTATATTGTATATTACTTAGTTTTCCGGAACACTATTCCCAAAGAAACTCGAGAATTGCTTCACAATTTACAGAGGCTGCCGAATCGTGTACTCGAAACTTTATCGAAGTCCTAGAAATATCGAACGCTTACAAAATAGCGCTGTCGTAACTTCGCTGTCAGGTCTTGTTCATTGATTTCTACGCCATTCTCTGTTTGCATCGCCATTTTCATGTTAAAAACATCTAAAATACGTTCAAGTTGATGTTTTAACATAAAGTTATGCTCAATTTTGAAGATAAAAAGGTGGAAAATTTAAGGTGAATGTTTTAATGCCAAACTAAAGTTGATAGAGGGTGTGATAAGGAGTTGTGTGATAAAACAAAGGATGCTAAAGCACAAATATGGACCAGAAAAAGGAGAATTGTTATGCCAAATTGTGAATTTCTTTCTGCAGCTGTGATTTGGTTTACTGCTGAATGAGTTTCTGTAACCTAACTACTAGTTAGTCGACATGATTCCACTACTAACACCTCGTAACTTAGTACGGATGATATTTATTACACTATTTATAACTGTTGTAATGGAATTAATCCCGATGTTGATGTATCTGAAGAAACTTTTGGACAAATACGTTTTGTAAAAGTTCGAATTACGGAAAAGAATGACGAATAAGGTGGATTTTAATTTTGATAATATTTTTACTCAAGGAAGATCATATACAGGAGTTGGCCAAATTTATTGTGACGTCAGAGGGGTAATTCTAATCATAAAGGGTACGTATACGGACGTTTTGTATACTCTGCTGAATATAAATGGGGCTTGAACTGTTCAGGAGTACTACACTCGGTCTGGATATTTGATGAAACTGTCCCATGGAAGATAACGGGAAACGCAGAATCCGAATAAAATTCAGACTCTTTGTGGAACGGTGATTAGTTAAATTGTGATAAAAACTGGTGGAAGCCTGGTTTCTAAAACTAACCTATCGGCTTCTTTACTATGTTGCCACAACTAACGATTCGTCACTTAATTTGTATAATATTTTTTACATTATTCGTAAGTATTTTTCACGATGACAAAAAACCTTTGTTTTCAAGCATTGTAATTCCAATTGTTAGATATTTGAAGAAGTTTTTTGAGAAGTTCTTTCAGAATTCAGCGAAGAATTAGTCAAGAATGTGAATTAATATTTTATTACTTTACAGAAGATTGGTATATAGGTAATCATCTTAAAAATAAAGAGTATTTTTACTTACTGTATATAATCATGATGATCAAAAATCGTAATACAGTCTTTTAAATGCGGTAGTTTTTCATTTTGATAACTTTCCTATTTGAAGTTAACACGTTTACATTTCTAAATTCTCTCAGGAAACAGCATAAAAAGTGACGCAATTCGAACACTAAATCGCTCACTACCTACAAAATCTGTAAAAAAAAAACTGACTTGTCAATCTGTCAACAAATTCTAAGCATAACAAGATACCATAAAAAAAAATATTGACCACAAAATACACCGTTCACCAACGCCATCTAGTAACGGCCAAAGCAAACTGTTTTTTCTAAAGCTTTTTCAGGCAGTCGACTGAAGAGAGGTATGAAAAAACTGCGAGAGGGCGCGACGTGAGGTTCTGTCTGCTTTAGAAGTAATGACGGAGAAAAGTAAAGAAATGGTGTTGTTTACAGAAAGATGGTAGATGCAGAGGAATTAAAGAGTTAAGTATCTTTAGGTTAAGGTTAGTCCATGAAGTTCAAATTTTCTTAAGTTTTTTTTTGCAATTTGCAGGTCAGTGGTATGTCGTATGTTGTTTAAAAAATGATTCGAGACCGTAAAATGACATGTAATATAATTCTTAGTATTTAAGTCATCAAAAGTTCAGTTATTAAATGAACTTCAAAGATTGAATAGATAACTTTAATGATTATAATTCTGTAAAGCTATGTACAGACGCTAGTATACCAAGCTACCCAAAATACCCTTATACTTAAGCGATCAAGTTGAAATCCTATTATAGAAATTTGACAGATTATAGTAGCTTTATGTGCTGGCGTCCGTACATATGTTATGCTTATGTTCCATTTCTGCCCGTGGATGTAAGAGGCGACTAAGGGACTTACTAGGGAATGGGCAGCAGTGTTCTCTATGCATTTAAAAAATCTATAATATTTAATGTTGTTTGGGAGTCAACGACTGCTGGGAGTGTTGTAACTTGAATAACGAGTTAAGAGAATGTTATTATTGTTTTATTATGCTGACATATTATCTATACTATCTAAATCTAGAGAGATGATACGAGAAAGAAAGTCAGTAAGTTTATTTTGAAGGAATTAAATATTTAATTGTAAAACATCTAGAGAACTAGTCTGAACCCAAAAGTATGATTGCTTAATTGTTTCAATTTTGCATAAGCTCATTATCATCACCCTTTTCGCCGACAGACGTCTACTGCTGGACATAGGCCTCCCTCAATTTGGGGGGGGGTTCGCCATAATCGCCACGCTTGACAGGTGGATTGGCGATCGCAGAAGGGTGGTAAAATGTATAGAGAATGCAGCTGCCCATTCTCTAGAAAGTCCCTTAGTCGTCTCTTACGACACCCACGGGAAGAAATGGTATGCTGCTATTATTTACGCCCGGAAACACACAAAAAACATAAGCTTAATCAGACTTTAATGTTCCCACTGCTGGGTCACAGGCCTCTTTTATGAGAGAGGGAGTGGGCCGTAATACACCATGAAAGCCCAGTGCGGGTTAGTAAATGTCATAAATTTATTCGATATTTTGCATTTAGGTCATGGCCGGTTTTCACGATGCTTTCCTTCACCATTTTGAGGGCAAAGGCGATGAAATAATTTACACAAAGGAAAACGTCTTTCTGGGTTTGAGCCCACGACCCACTTACGACTCGAGTCGCGGTCACGTGGTTACTACTAGACCAACACGAGCAGTGTTCCAATTTTGAATCCAGGTGATAAATTGAAAGGCAACTTGACATTTATCCAATTCCCTAATATTGCCGTTTTCATGCACCAACATTAAGACTTCAAAGACATAGCAACCTACCCATACCTCAAAACACAAGCCATGATGATAAAAATAAATTGCCAAGACATCTCCACCGAGGCGTGGCACACATCCCGCGCACTGCCACAAAAAACGGAAAATAACGATTTTTCACGATCACTCACGACATCCCCCTGGCATCCTCTCCGAGGGATGCTTTCATAGTTTATCGGTTAACATAATGACAGTTGATGTTTTGATAATGTGTGATATTAGATACAGCCTTCTATTTCTGCCTTTGGTTTGGTTTTGGAGGATCGATATGCAGTAGAGTCTAGTTAAAAATCAACAACAAAAGTTATTGTGTGTAAAAGTTATGGAGTATTTATTATAATAAAAAAAATTATATATATTGAAAGAATTTAAAAAAAAAAACAAAAAAAATGATATCCTAGCTTGTTCCGAATGGTGCTGGACGTAAAGAATACCACCATCCCATTTCTTCCAGTGGGTGTCGTAAGAGACGACTAAGGGACTTAATAGAGAATGGGCAGCAGCGTTCTCTATGCATTTTACCACCTTACTGCGATCGCCAACCCGCCTGCCAAGCGTGGCGATTATGCAAACCCAAGGCCTATGTTCGGTCTGCCAGGGTTGCGAGATTGTTCGAAAGAGACACCGTGTCCCTGGCAGAAGGGGATGAAGGGTGACATGCGTGGGTTTTAGTCAGTAAAAGTCTGACACTCCTTCCCGCTCCGCCGAAGAGCGGGAGAGGTTTTTTTTTGTGGATTGGAAATCATCAAATAAATAATAATAATAATAAATATCTTAGGACAACCAACACACCGTTATCTGATCCCAAACTAGGCAGAGCCTGTACTATGGCAACCAGACAACTGATAAACATACTTAATTTCTAAATACATACATATTATAGATAAATTACACCCAGACACAGAACAAATGATCGTGCTCATCACACAAAGATTTGTCCTGGGTGGGAATCGAACCCACGACCTCAGTCTTAGCAGTGTCAAATGACTTCTCCCAGAGCGGGAGAAGAGTGCGGAGCGGACGGGCGTGTCAGACTTTTACTGACTAAAACCCACCCGTGTTCCTTCAGTTGCCCATGTGCCAGGGTCACGGTATTTGTTTCGAACAATCTCGCGACCCTGACAGGCGGGAGAGGTCATTGGATGATTTCCCACCCGCAAAAAAAAAGGCCTAAGTTCAGCATTGGACGTATTTTGACTGAAATGTTGATTATGACAATCCTAACTAAACTAAAACGCGTCGAAAAATTCATCCGCATCGCTGTCGACCGGCAATGTACCCAAGAGACTGGCGGCATTACCACGTTGTTTGGCAATGCTTAGCTTCTGGCTAAGGTAAAGACCAGCGCTTGGGTCACGGGAAATGTCAATCAGCCGTTTCGGGATTTGCTTAAATAGGCCAGAAGCATGGAGTATTGTGTTGTTAGTTTTAACAAAATACCTTGTGTTATATCGCAATGAAATGAAAGAAAATTGAAAAGTCGTATTAAAAGTACACTTTGTTAAGGAGAATATTACAAATCTTATATATATAAAAGAAAGTCGTGTTAGTACACTATTTATAACTCAAGAACGGCTGAACCGATTTGGCTGAAAATTGGTGGAGAGGTAGCTTAGAACTAGGAGACGGACATAGAACTTTTTATCCCGTTTGACCGTGACATAAAAAAAAAAAAAAAAAAAAAAAAAACCGTGACATAAAACGTCAAAGAGAATACAAGTCACTATAAAACGTGGTATGACAAAAACGTTGCCTTCGAAGTACCAGGTGGTCATAACTTGGTATGAGCTTATCAAACAGCAGTATCAGCCAGAAAACGTTTTACGCCTTCGAAATACCAGGTTATCATAACCGGGTAGGAGCTAACCAAACATATCGCACACCTAGATCTAAAGTAAGACAACTCAAAAATTGTGAATTTTTGAGTTATCATTGTATTCATTTGTTTAGGCGGGAGGGTTGCGACATGCGTTGATTCAACAAAAGAAGACTAATGCCATCTAGCGACGAATCTTTCAAGTTTTTATTGAACCTGTTAAGTTGGATAGCTGCGTAGGGTTATTGAGCATATGAATACAATGATAACTCTAAATTCTCAATTTTTGAGTTGTCTTACTTTAGATCTAGGTGTGTGATATGAGTGTCAGCTAGAAAACGCTTACCAGATCACCACCGCGTACCAGGTTGTCAAACTTGGTAGGTTTATTACAACATTTATTGAATCTGAGGCGATACAAAGTTCGCTGGGTCAGCTAGTTAGTAATATTTGGAAAATATTGTAAAACATTTTTAAAAGAGTAACGGTTGAATGTCTGGGCCATTCTTCTCCATAATAAACTACCGTTTGGAAGGGGTGACTAGAATCAATTCTATTTTATAATGTAAATGTTGACGCTGAAACCTTTTATGTGCCTCATCATATCAGCCGTAAGACGTCCTCTGCTGGACTTAGGCCTCCCCCAATTTGGGGGGCTTTGCCATAATCGCCACGCTTGGCATGCGGGTTGGCGATCGCAGTATGGTGGTAAAATGCATAGAGAACGCTGCTGCCCATTCTCTAGTAAGTCCCTTAGTCGCCTTTTACGACACCCACGGGAAGAAATGGGGTGGTGTTATTCTTTACGTCCGGCACCACACGGTACACGGCACGGTTTTTTGTGCCTATGTGAAGTTAATCCTTTGACTTTGAATTTATTCATACTAGGCTTAGAATCAGCACTTTTCGAACTTAAAAATTACCTTAAAATATCCCCCAAAACATCCGCCTTTACCGCTTTCTAGTGCTTTAACTGGTAAGAAAAAGTGAAACAACAAACCCCCAGAAGCATAGCGTCTGTACTGATATTCAGCTGCATCAGATTAGATCAAAACCCAACCCCAACAAGAAAAGGCTAAATGGTATTTACAAAGCGCGTTAAAACGTAACTTATTAGCCTATAATTATGTTCAAAATAAATGAGGATCCTTTTAACTTTGGTCCTATCTCATAGTTGATCGTATTAACTGAGCTAAGGTGCTCCAATCAAACGAAATATTTGAGGTTGTAGAACTGTTACCAACCGCGTGCAAGCCGAGCGAGCGAATCGAGCGGTGCTGGAGCAGCAGCCGGCGTCCATAAAAGTTGGCAGTGTATTTGCTATTTAGTATGAATGGGACCCCAAAACACGAATTATTTGATGTTCACAAAACAAGGCTTATTAATTCAATCGTATTTCCGGGAACCTAAAATCGTCCATACTTCACTCTTAATCTATACTTACTAATATTATAAAGCTGAAGAGTTTGTTTGTTTGTTTGATTGATTGAACCACGCAATCTCAGGTACTACTGGTCCGAATAGAAAAATTATTTTTATATTGGGTAGTTTATTTATCAAGGAAGGCTATAGGCTATATAACATCACGCTACAACCAAGAGGAGCGGAGCAGTAATTAAAAATGTTGCAAAAACGGGGAAAATCGCACGGGTAGGCGATTCGACGCGACGGGAAGGGCCCGGAACAAAAAATTTTACGCGGACGAAGTTGCGGGCAGAAGCTAGTCTTCTAATAAATTTTCCCTCATTTCAAACCCGAAATTTGTCTTCATGTGATTTTCCTTATTGTGGCGATTGAGGCATCTTTCGAGATGATTATGATCTCGTAAAACATTTCGTTTTTTTCTTGTTAGCCGACATTGTCCCACTGCTGAACAATGGCCTCCCCCAAATCCTTCCAGGGCCCACTGGAGCCAACCTTTGCAGTAATTTAGTTTAAAAAAATAAAACCTCTCCACTAACATTTTCTCCTCAAAACTGAATTCAAACCAAATGATATCTGAAACTTTTGGCAACATCCATCAGTTACCATAAGGCCGTACACATATTAATGATCGGAGCGTGTGCCTGAAAGAACAACGTTTGTCTTTTAAATTAATTGTTTCCAGCGCGCCTGTGTGTGTGACGCTTAAGGAGGGGAGTGTTCAGAAGTTTGGTAAGTTTCAAGTAAGATTATAAAGGTTTCGTTAGTCTAGTTTGGATATTATGTTCTGTTTTATTTATAAACGTCTTTATATCTGCCTGCCTTTACCTTGTTTGTTGTCAAATACCACAAAAAATGTTTCTTACCGCATCCTAAAATCATTTTTAAGTGATAATTCTGTCAGACCGATAAGATATAAATGCAGAGCTTTACTCAGATATTTATGTAGGTTACTAACTTTTGCCAGCGGCTTTGTGCGCGTGTTGAAATTTCATTCAAATCCGTTCAGTAGGTTTTGCGTGAAAGAGTAACAAACATCTCTCATCAATATATTATACTAGCTTCTGCCCGCGACTGCGTCCGCGTAAATTTTTGCTCCTCTGACCCTTTCCCGTCGCATCGAATACCCTGCCAGTTTTCATCCATTTTTCGTTGCTGCTCCGCTCCTTTTAATTGTAGCGTGCTATTATATAGCTTATAACCTTCCTCAATAAATAAGCTACCCAACACAAAAAGATTTTTTCAATTCGGACCAGTAGTTTCTGAGATTACCAAATAAACAAACTTATCAACTTTATAATATTCTAGTATAGATTAGGATTGGTAGAATTTAAAGTTCGTCTTAACTGTTGTCAATAAATAATATATTTTTCATTTGCTTTATCCTGTGAGGTTGCTGAACTAGACCAAAACATACTAAGTACTTATCATGAATGGTATTTCTAAATGTTTTTTTTTTTACTATGTTATGTTTTCTAATTTCAGTCGATATTAATTTTAACCTAGGCCTTAAACAAACTGGAAACATGTGAAACCGCGTTGAAAAGTCGAGCGAAGATAATTATTTAATTTTAAAACTATGTGGTAATGATTGCTAAACTGTGATAGATCGCGGCCACTTATTTCCACTGCAATTTACTTGACGCCTTGCAATGAACTTTCTCTGTCAGGTAGACTTTACTAGTTGTTGTCACCGACTTCTTTCGTGAACCAACTAAATATGGCGAAAATCTGAGAGCTGGCCAAGAGAACGTCTAGCATGTCAATCTGTGAACCCGAACCTATTGTGCCTATCCTTTTCTACCAGCTACGTTTGTGCACACACAAGTGGAGAGCTGGTGGACCTCGAGACCTGGCTACAGGCAGTCCAGAGGAGCTTTGCCAAACCCTTTGTTTTTAAAAAAAATAATATTTTCATTTAATGAAATTCTAAAAAATCCTTTCCTTTCGACAATTCATCAATTCCTCAACAGCAGACAGCAGACAGTTTTTACGAACATTTTATGTAATAACTAGCTTCTGCCCGTGACTTCGCCCGCGTCAAATTTTTGCTCCCCTGACCCTTCCTAGCGCACCGAATTGCCTGCCAGTTTTCGAACATTTTTCGTTGCTGCTCCGCTCCTTTTAATTGTAGCGTAATATTATATAACTTAAAACCTTCCTCAATAAATAGGCTACTCAACACAAAAAGAATTATTCAATTCGGATCAGAAATTCCTGAGATTAGCGCGTTCAACCAAACAAACAAACTCTTCAGCTTTATAATATTAGTATAGATAGATTAGCAACAATCTTCAAAATAATTCAGACTCTGATCAATAGTGTGTTACGCAATTAGGGTGCTGGTTTAATCTTCTACAATACATTTATTTCTGCTAGCTATCCTGTAAAATGTTTTTCAGTTTTGTTTTTAGTGATCCTTTACTAATTTTTATTTGATGAGATGGTAGGCTTACCAAATATTTGTTTTGCCTCGGCAGAAAAAGCCTGCGCCTGGTGACGGGGACCATCATGGGCCTCTGCTGCTAAACAAATACTAGGCATAACGTACTGTCCTCTGTGCAGGGCTTGCATGGAGGTTGAGGAGGCCATTGCTCATGTCTTCTTCGAATGCACAGGCGTTATCCAGATTAGGACAAGAAATTTAGTATACAGAGGGTTTCGGGGGCAATAAATCGATCTAGCTAGGATTCATTTTTAGAAAATGTCGTTTTATTCGTGTTTTCAATCATCAACTTTATCGATAATCAACTTAAACATAAACTTATATATATTTTTTTTTATTGGCAGAAAAATTGCAAAATGTAATTTGTATTTAAATATAATTCTAAAAAACGTAATTTACCAAAAAAATAAAAATACCGAGCAAAGTTCGGGCATCCAGGTACTAATTAATTTATCTCTCATAGCTTCAGTTTGTTATTTTACCTGTTGTGGTATGGTAATTTTGACTGGCCTGTTAGTCTAGTGGTTAGTGACCCTGACTGCTAAGACTGAGGTCGTGGGTTCGATTCCCACCCAGCACAAATCTTTGTGTGATGAGCACAATCATTTGTTCTGTGTCTGGGTGCAAATTATCTATAATATGTATGTATTTAGAAATATATAAGTACTAGCTTTTGCCAGCGGCTTCGCCCGCGTGGAGGTCGGAAATTATCCCGCGGGAACATACTACCGGGATACAAAGTACCCTACGTGTTATTCCTGGTTATAAACTATCTGTGTGTGCCAAATTTCATCTAAATCGGGTTAGTAGTTTTTGCGTGAATGAGGAACAAACATCCACACATCCATACATACAAACTTTCGCGTTTATAATATTAGTAGGATAAATTTGTCAGTTGTCTGGTTACCATAGTACAGGCTCTGCCTAGTTTGGGATATCAAATAACGGTGTGTTTGTTGTCCAAAGAAGATATAAGAAGAAGATATTATTAAGTACTTAACTCTTTTGGAGACTGCGTGGTGAGTAAATTTTTGTAAATATTTGAGCACCGTGTAGGTATCTATCACATTGGTTCACATTATCTCTCATTGGTTCAGTTTGCTATTTTACCTGTTGTGGTATGGTAATTTTATTCTCGGTACATTGTCTGCACATATAATTATATAAATATTGTATACTAATATTAAAAACATTTTAAAAGAGTAACGGTGGAGTTTCTTGCCCACCATATGAAACTACCTTTTGGAAGGAGCGACTAGAATCAATCCTATTTTAATTTTAATGTTGACGTTCAAAAGTGCCTTTTGTGCCTATTTCAAATAAATGCCATGACTTCGACTTTGTGATAGGTTTGAGTCATATACTTTTATCACAGTTTGAGAACCAAAACCGTGATAAAATGCGTGACTCATGCCTACCACAGATGGCGTGCTTGCCTCGCACGTCTTAGCACGTGTGAGTATCGAAAACACAACTCATTGACATCACACGCTGCGTTTACTTCGCTTTATTTTATTAACCGACTTCAAAAAGGAGGAGGTTATCAATTCGGATGTTTATATGTTTTTTTTTTTTTTTTTTTATGTATGTTCGGCCATAACTCCGTCATATATAGACGGATTTGCAAAATTCTTTTTTTGTTCGAAAGGGGCTTATTCCGAAATGGTCCCATATAATTTTCATATAGATCTGATGATGAGTTCGGGAGACAGACACCGGAACTCTTTAAAAAATGACAGGAAATCAACCGCGATTTCTGCTATCGCATAAATATGCATTGTTTGTTTGGAATTAGTGCAGGGTGAATACCACAACTAAAAATTTAAAAATAAAAACTTTTTTGCAAAAAAAAACAACCGACTTCCTTAAAAACACTACAAGGTGAAAAATAACTTTAATTTCGGAAGTCGGTGGCAAAAAAACCATAAATACAGATCGTAAGACACCGACTACCGAAATTAAAGTTATTTTTCACCTTGTAGTGTTTTTAAGGAAGTCGGTTGTTTTTTTTTGCAAAAAAGTTTTTATTGAGTGGAATGAAAACTCGTCGTCAGTAATGGGGAGGTCGGACAAAGCTAATTGTAGATGGCGGTATCGTGCTTGGTACTTACAGGATAAAATGAATTTGACATCTATATATATAATATTCAAAGTCCTGAGTGACTGACTGACTGACTGATATATCAACGCACAGCCTAAACCGCTGGTCCTAAAGACGTGAAATTTGGAGGGTGTGTTCTTTGTGGAGAGTAAGTATCCATTTTGAAAGGGTTTTTTGAAATTCCATCCCTAAGAGGGTGAAATGGGGCTTTCAATTGTGTATTTTGCGACATCAACATGGGCGAAGCCGTGGGCAGAAGCTAGTTATATATATTTCTTTCTTTTCGTGTTCATTCATGAGTTTGGTTTTATTTCACTACTAGCTTTTTCCAGCGGCTTCGCCCGCGTAGGGAATGGAAATGATCCCAAGGGAACGTACACCAGGAATATATCCTATATGTTAATTCAGGTTATAAACTATCTGTCTGCAAAATTTCATCAAAATCTGTTTTGAGGTTTTTGCGTGATTGAGTAACATCCAAACATAAACATAATATGTACAAGCCGCCACATTTATAATAATTATAGTGGGATTTTGTTATTTACTGTGATTTCAGAATTTTAAATCAAGTATTTAACATGGAAAGTTTCATGGTTCAACCCTTTTAAATATTTACTCGTAATTATACTCTTTGAAAAATTTCTGGCATAACCTCAAACTCTGTTTGTTTTTTTTTTTTAATTTTCTACGATTAACCTTGAGCGACAATCTTCTAATTTTAGGGTCACTACCGGATATAATGTACTGCAATTTCAAAGTATTAAAGTACACAACGAAGCGCAATTTTGGCATATTTGCCAATTCGCACGAATATATTATACATGTTCCGTGTGGTGCCGTAAAAAATAGCACCATCTCATTTCTTCCCATGGGTGTTGTAATAGGCAACTAAAGGACTCACTAGAGAATGGGCAGCAGTGTTTTCTATATATCTTACTACCATACTACAATCGTCAACTCGCCTGCCAAGCGTGGCGATATGGCTAACCACCCCAAATAGGGGGAGGCCTATGTCCAGTAGTGAACGTCTTTCGGTTGAAATTATGCCGAATATAGACGCCCAAATCGGGCGAATCGTCAATCTCTCTCGAACTCACACGAAGCTAATTTATTTGTGTAATTTATTCGTAGATCTTTGAAAGTCGTTATGAGTCTTCAGAAGCCCGAAAGTCTGACAACCAGTCTTACCAAGAGGTATAGTATTATCCAGTTACTGAATTGTGGAGGAGAGCTAGGCAGTCGCTCTATGTAAAAAAAAACTGGTACTTAGCTGCATCCAGCTATATTGGACCCCAACATAGGTAGGGAAAAGACTTGTCATATGATAATCTGATATGACCAGAAAGGGTATATAATAATACCAAGATAACGACTAATAGAGAAGAAAAAGGGTCGATTCGCACAAATTTACTCGGCTAAAATGGTCGAATCAAGGGCAAAAAAAAAATCCTCACCCGGGGCAATATTATTCGGACTCCCGGCCACCGTAGGCGGACTCCCGGCCACCGTAGGTCGGACTCCCGGCCACCGTAGGTCGGACTCCCGGCCACCGTAGCCGGACTCCCGGCCACCGTAGGCGCGAGCTTGCGGGTGGCGAGCAATGGGTAGCTCGCCGCCCGGTAAGGACCAAGCTCGGGTCGACGGCGCGTAGTGTTCCACGCGCGCCTCAAAGAGAAGTCAGCCACACTGAAGGGGTCTGCTAGGACCGATGCCTGCCGGGGTCGCGTGATTGTTCAAAAGAGATACTGTGACCCTGGCACATGGGCAACTGAAGTAACACGGGTGGGTTTTAGTCAGTAAAAGTCTGACACGCCCTCCCGCTCCGCCCAGAGCGGGAGAGGTCATTTGATGATTTCCCATCCAAAAAAAAAAAAAAAAAAGGGCGCCTCACGTATTTGACGGTGAATGGAAAATTCTGGCAGCGGACAGCAGCTATTTTAGAATAAAATAGATTATAGTTAGCGCGTCGTCTACCCTGTATGGGGATAGTAAACATAATTTGAAATTTTTTAGAATTTCTTGCAAACAAAATAGTCTATGATATGAGAAACAAAGCGCTCACTATTTGTTTGAGGCATTAAGGTCTATATCTGTTTGGTCGGTGAAAGAAAAAACTGTAATACGTTGTTTACCCAAAGGACATTTATTTTGCACTAAACTTACAATTTCGATAGTGAAATGAGTGGACTATATGAACGTTACTTGAATGTGTGTAAATTATGTGTGTGTGTGTGTGTCTATGAAAGATGACTACTAACTATTATGAGATTGCTTGATCTATTTAGACGCTATTTAAATTATTAACAATGTTTATTTATTTTATTATTTATGTACACACAGTAAAATACATTGTGATATGGCCTAGTTAAACAAGCCAATATATGTTAATAATATTGTTAATGAATAATTGTGCGTTAAGCTCACAATAAGGGTATCAAATTAACACATTGATCAAGATAAACACAGCGCACAATGATTTGACATCTCACAGCATTGTCATGTAAAATGGAAATACTTCGTTCTGACCAGTGACAACCAACTGTCGTTCATTAAGTATTTAAACATTTAGTTAATTTCCTAATGGAGAGATTTCATATTTATAAAGAAATAAATAATTACGGTGGTGGATTTTTCCTTTTTATTCAATCCTGACATCTCAATTATTATAATTCTCTACCATTAATTAAATAGTCATAATCACCACTCTCTTTATCCCAATTTATTTAGAGTTGATACAGATTTTTTTTCTGGAGTAATAGTCAATTCGCACAAATTTACTTGCCGCAAGTGGGCGAATCCACACTTTTAAATAATGTTTTGTTTTGGATAGGCAACTCGCACGAAGTTAATTTATTTCTGGGCGAATCGACATCTCCAATAATACGTATTAGGCAAATATCACGTTTTAAATTTTATGCAATAAAGGTTAGATAGATAGATAAATTCATTTATTTGACTGAAGTATGGTATTTTACAAATTTTATATGACACACACACATAATAGTCGTTTTTTTTTTTTGCTGGGGAGTTTGTAGCCCCACTTCTTCTCAGCTAAAGCACTAGGAAGTGATGAAAGGCGTTTTAGGACACTATCTAATGTAATTTTGACGTTTAAAAGTGCTGACCCGCAGCCTAATTTAAATAAATGACTTTTGATTTGATTTTTAACCGACGAAAAAAACGGAGGAGGTTATCAATTCGACGCGTATATTTTTTTAAATGTTTTTTTTTTTCATTGACCACGCATAACTTTTTACATAGTAGTCCGATTGCAATAATTCTTTTTTTATTGAAAAGAATATACTCCGTGGGTAGTTTCATATAAATTTGGAAAACAAAATCGAACCCTAAGGGTCGGAAAACAGGAGATGATTGATTGTTCACTCATTGATTGTAATGTATAACCACGCATAACTTTGTACAGAGTAGTCCGATTTTGATAATTCTTTTTTCATTGGATAGGGTATGCCTTGCCAAGTATTATTAGTATATTAAAGCTACAAAACTTTTTAACAAAAATATAAACCGCCGAAAAAACAGAAAAGCAAAAAATAATAAACCTTAAAATTTTGAGTCGGCGCTGAAAAATCAATGAACTAAGATCACTCAAAGCGCCGACTCATAATTTTAAGGTTTTATAATTTTTTGCTTTTCTGTTTTTTCGGCGGTTTTGTTCTACATATTCCGCCAATTAATTTCGGCTAAATAAGTTATGAGAAAAGGTCACAGCAAGTACATGCAATTAAGTGCGTAAAAGAGCAACGGATAGTCTTATAAGCCATTGTTTCGTTAAATTATCGTCAGAGTCCCGAAGAACGTATCTCCTATTTTATGTGACAGCGCGGTGAGACGCCAAATCATACGGAGCGTTCATCTTGATGTATTTAGCGATGCTGCCAGGCAAAACGTGGTATCTGCATTATTTCTAAAGCTTTGTAGGTTTATTTTTGGTCAGCTTTATTTTTTCGTTGGAATTTACATAAAATAATATGACGTCTGTATTCATTGAAGGGATTGGCAGATGTGTAAATAAAGTGCCATTTTGCCAGTACATTTAGGTCCCATGTAATAAGAGTTTTAAACTATTTTTTTAATAAATTAAACTATACCGATTATAGAAACTACTATTGAAAATTTTCACTGAAATGTAGTAGAGACGTAAAGCCGCATGAATTAGTAGGCAGTGTTTCGTAAAGTGAAATTACCATAATTTCGATAAAATGGAGACTAAAATACAAACTAACGCAAGTTACTACATATTTCTTTTAAGTAAGTACTATTTTCTTATCTTTTGCTGCTCAAAATAATATTATTTTAATAACGAATTTCTGCAATTAATAAACCATAAAATATTGATCACCGTAGAAAGATAAGCTTAACCATTAATGTGTAAATAAGTTATTTCATTTATTATCAATAGTTAACAACTTAACCAATAAAATAATAATTTTACACTACTAATACCAGCTATGGCATGCAAATAGTACCACGTTGTAAGGTCAATGCTTGGGGCACCTGTTTCCTTTTACAAATAATTAACATCATGATTATAATTACTTACTTATACCTATCTTCACGCCATACTATCGTTATTAGATGTTTAGAATTCTTGGTGTTGTGAATACTTATTAAGTATTGTATCAAATTATACTTAGTTCCTTTGAATAGGATAAAAAGATAACCATTGTAACGGTTGAATCTATAATTGCACGCTAAGTCGACATTCCACCATGATACAACAATGTATTTGTAAGGCGTGTTACATGATTTAAAGGTTTTTTTTATTATTTGGGGTCGTCTTAAAACATGTAACATCTATATATAAAACATGTTTGAACAAAAAAATTTTTTTTGCTCATTTGCCACAGTAAATCAATATGACAAAAAAAAAATGTAATTGCGCTTATTTAACGACTAATAATTTAGTCATTGTAGAAGGGGCTAGTGGCTAAGTAATAACAATCGCATGGGTCGATCGATCAGGTTAAGCTACGCTTGTCGCGGTTTGTCCGTGGATGGGTGGCCATTTTTACATACAAAGACCGCTCCGCACCTTGGAGAGTTTATTAAGCCGTTGTCTTGGTAGTTTATTGTGGACCTTTGATAGTCGCAACGGTCGTCAGAAGCCCGAAAGTATAAAAACCAGGGTTGTTGAGGCCAGAGCCTATCTGTAGTCGCTTCATGTAAAATACTGGTATCCAGCAGCATCCAGTTAGAAGCCGACCCCAATATACCTAGTTGGTAAAAGGCTAGGCAGATATTGATTAATTACTATAGCTAGTCAAAGTTTGGTAACACCCATAGTCGCCACATCACATTTAGCTGGTATAAAAAAAAAACGTTTTTACAAAAAAAATAAAAACAACCGACTTCCTTAAAAACACTACAAAGTGAAAAATAACTTTAATTTCGGAAGTCAGTGTCTTAGGATCTGTATTAATGTTTTTTTTGCCAATTTTTTTTTTTTAATTTTTAGTTGTGGTATCTACCCCGCACTAATTCCAAACAAACAATGCATATTTATGCGATAGCAGAAATCGCGGTTGATTTGCTGTCATTTTTTAAAGAGTTCCAGTCTCTATCTTTGGAACTCATCATCAGATCTAATTTATATGGGACCATTTCGGAATAAACCCCTTTCAAACAAAAAAAGAATTTTGCAAATCCGTCTTTATATGACGGAGTTATGGCCGAACATATATAAAAAAAAAAAATATAGACATCCGAATTGAGAACCTCCTCCTTTTTTAAGTTGGTTAAAAAAATTCGTTGCTATTTATTTCATAGTTCCAAAACACTTTTAAGCATTAGTAAGACCATTGTTTTCATTCATGCATCAGACAGCAGTTAATTTTTTTTGTTTAAACTGTACTTGCAGGTTCTGCTCAGCCATTTTATGTCAACTAGCACAAAGATACGTTCACACTTCAGTGAAACTAGCTACAAAAAATTGTTTTGCACTCTAGGATTCCTCAGGCAGACGCAGGAAATAACAGCACACATACTTAGGATCAGAATAAGCACTATGTGCCTTTACTTGTACGTTTATAGATTAAGGTATGTCACTATACCATTTTACTTTTACTTAGCATGAAATAGGCAGGTTAAAAAAATGGTTTTCGGATTTCCACGATCAGAGTCAGATTGGTCAATGTGTGTTTTTTTTTCCATTAAGTAGGGTTTGGTATTTCCAAAAATGTAATCGTTTACAGCTTTGAAAAAACCGGCCAAGTGCGAGTCGGATTCGCGCACCGAGGGTTCCGTACAAACCTGTAGGTATACATTTTTTTTTTTAAATATTTTTATTTTATGATGTAACTAAAAATTTATTGTTTTCGCAATTTTTCCTTTATCTGTGCTATAAGACGTTGCTTCGTACCAAATTTCAACATTCTAGATTCACTGGAAGTACCCTTTAGGTTTTGATTCCCTTGCGAGTTACGAAAATTTGCGGAAATTTGTGGCATAAACGGCTATATCTTTTGAATGCATTAGCTTAGAAGTTTGATTTTTTGACAGCTCCAAGAGACAGTAGATTTGAGTATTTGATATAAATTTCAGCTTGATAACTCCACGCGTTCCTGAGAAAAAGGGTCTTGACAGACGGACGGACGGACGGACAACAAAGTGATCCTATAAGGGTTCCGCTTTTTCCTTTAGAGGTGCGGAACCCTAAAAACAGCAAAATTCTATGAGTGATAATTTTGATGAAATCGATGCAGACCATTTTTTGGTTCCTTATGATTCTTTTTTTTTACACATGCACTTTTATGTATCGGTACCGTGTGGTGCCAGACGTAAAGAATAACACCACCCCATTTCTTCCCGTGGGTGTCGTAAAAGGCGACTAAGGGAATTACTAGAGAATGGGCAGCAGCGTTCTCTATGCATTTTACCACCATACTGCGATCGTCAACCCGCCTGCCAAGCGTGGTGATTATGGCAAAGCCCCCCAATTTGGGGGAGGCCAAAGTCCAGCAGTGGACGTCTTATGGCTGAAATCATGATGACTTTTAGGTTTTAAATTATGTAAATATATTAAATATTAGTATGAAATAAAGGATCTGTCATGGTCTGCGTCTGATGACGGGCACCATCACAGGACACTGCCCGCTAAACAAGCACTTTCACACAATAGGCATAACGGACAGCCCCCTGTGCAGGGCCTGCATGGAGGCTGAGGAAACCGTTGCGCATGTACTCTTCGAATGTACAGGCGTCACCCAGATTAGGACAGATACCCTCGGGACACCCAAATCATACACGGACGTTCTTAGCAGACCAGGAGACATGATAAACTTCTGGAGGGAGGTGGGCTGGTTGGAGTAAACACCGACGGCCGCCATGGCCCACGTACAATGGTCCACTCAAAGGACTAAGTGCGGAAACCAAATCCCCATAACATAGAACATAGAAGGATCTGTCATTTAGAATCAATCAAAAGTCATTTATTCAAACAAGGCTGAGTGTCAAAATTACATATTACTGTCCCCCAAAAAGCCCGCCCTTCATCATATAATAATACACCATAGAATAAACAATAATTATTGCTTTTCTTTATAACTAAGTCGCACAACTATTTTAAAAGAGGATTGTGATAATCTGATTTAATTGTTATAACGATTGCGTGTGAATTGGTAGTCTGTAACAATGTATTGATTTCATTAGATTGTAACGTTCACAATAAATCCACAATACACTAAGCTGGGATCATTAATTCGTTATAATATCTACTTCCATTGATTTGGTAGGTAACATTCAGTTCAGTCAAGATTCCTGGTAATAATAATTCCTGCCAGGGCCACGGAATTGTTTGAAAGTTTTTCTGCGGCCGTGGCATAGGCAACTGAAGGAACACGGGTGGGTTTTAGTCAGTATAAGTCTGACACGCTCTTCCGCTCCACCCAGAGCGGGAGACGTCATTTGATGATACCCACCCACAAAAAAAAAGGTAATAATCATTTTTGTTAACAACTATGTAGTGACAAACATGAATACTTACTTATAAAATGTAGAACTTACGTACTGGAATTTTTAAAGGTAAGATAAAAATGCTAGTTTGAGGTGACGCGGGATAAGAGTTCCTGGAAGGACTTGGCTTTTTCCCAGCAGTGGGACAGTTGAAACTAAACAAAAAAAGAAAGATAATTATGGTGGAATAAAGACACTCACAAATATACATGAGCTCTGAAAAACTAACACTCCTTTTTTGGGCAGTCGCGTAAAATGATTGCTTTTCGTTGTTATGAAAATATAACCGTTCATCAAGACAGTTAACCTCTTCGCTAATCAAATCAACAACTTATTAGCATCATAATTATATCATAGAATAAAATCTTATATTTTTATTTATCAATAAAAAAACAGAAAAATAAGTCCAATAATTTTTTGCCACATACCCTATCTTTCCCGTCACTAACCGATCCCCAGTAGACTATCCCTGATTAATGACGTCAGCGACATGTAGCCGGGAGTCCCGGAGTCCGGGACACCGCGATCATTTTCCCGGGACTAGAGAGATGGATCACTTTCTTAGCGGTATTGGTATAACGATCGATAAGGATAATTATTTGAATCGCTTTTGAGATTATTGTCGCTGTGATGGTGAGTGTAGTTGTAATTATAATCTTGGACATGCAAACGTCTCTATTTTGTTTCTACGTAATCTATATATATAAAAATGAATCCCTATTTCCCTTGGTCACGCCATCACACGTGAACGGCTGACGGTGACGGACCAATTTCACTTCTTTTTTTTTTTTGTTGTGTTTGTAATTGTCAGGAGAAGGTTCTTATGAAAGAAAAAAGTTAAAAAATTGCGCGGAAAATTAGAAAATTTAAGAACACTTATTTGAGAATACTTAACAACCATATAATAGGACAATGTAAACTTTTTTAATGTAACATTATGACATTTGACACAGAATTGACAGAAAGCGTGCTCAAATATCATCAAAGAGACAGGACAACGTCTGTCGGGTCAGCTAGTAATCTATACAAATAAATGCTGTTTGTTTGTAACATCAAAATAATAGCTTTTTACTAAATGCATAATAAAGTCCACAGTTTTTAAAATTTTTGTCTGTCCTGCCGCCACACTTGGCAGGCGGGTTTGACGATTGTAGAAAGGTGGTAAAATGTATAGAGAACGCTGTTGCCCATTCTTTAGTAAGTCCCTTAGTCGCCTCTTACGACACCCACGGGAAGGAATCGCATGGTGTTATTATTTACGTCGGGCACCACATGAAACCTTCCAAATAAGATAACATAAACATTACGCATTGTTTTATCGAATGGGTTGGGCAGAGTCTTTATGCCAGTTATATTTAAGTCCCATGCAATAGGGGGCGAGCCTATTTCCATCGACAGGCCCCAAATCCAGGTTCCGGGCTGCGACTGCAGATAAATTTTAGATAGAAAACCCCAATAAGACTTTGCCTGACCTCAGAACGAAATCCAGGAACTCACGCTCAGGAGCTTATAATTTATTCGCTCAACAACATAAAACACGCAATCAATGCAGAAAGGAATTCCAATCGATTGCAATTGTTGCACGTGTGGTACGCAATATCCTCGCTAGTTATCCCAGGCGACTCAAGTCCAGGTGGGAGATTCTCAGAAGATAAAACGAATGGGATGAGGGAATAATTTTTGCCTCCTGTTACATACACATACATACATAAACTCACGCCGTTTTCCCATCGGGGTACGCAGAAACTACAGAACTGATACTGTGAATGATAGGCTGAGGAAATAAAGAAAGAAAAAATGTTTATTCTGCACAAACAAAACGCACAATATTTTATTTATAATATTGGGTGTAATTTATCTATAATATGTATGTACTTAGAAATATATAAGCATATTTATCAGTTGTCTGGTTACCATAGTACAGGCTCTGCCTAGTTCGGGATCAGATAACGTTGTGTTGGTTGTCCTGAGATATTTATATGAAAAATAAAATAGTTACAAAAAAAAAATGCATACGTACAAGATAGACAAAAACCCCGTATTCAAGTATATTTTTTTTTACAAAATTATCCAATACTTGTTGTTGTCATCGCTACGGACCGAATAAAATACAAATAGATATGCGTTACGGAATGAATACGTACGATGAGAAATAATGTGATAAGACAACGGTGCGGTTTAAAACAAGATGTAGGGACTAAAATTGAATACAGTGTGCTCAGATGGTTTGGTCATGTTGAGAGGATGAATGAAGGTCGGCTAACAAAAGGTATTTACAAGGCAGGTGTGACTGGACATGCCGTAAAGGGAACGCCTTAGGAGAACATAATTATAATGATTTTATTGGTTTTAACTGGCCTGTTAGTCTAGTGGTTAGTGACCCTGACTGCAAAGACTGAGGTCGTGGGTTCGATTCCCACCCAGGACAAATATTTGTGTGATGAGCACAATCATTTGTTCTGTGTCTGGGTGTAATTTATCTATAATATGTATGTATTTAGAAATATTTAAGTATATTTATCAGTTGTCTGGTTACCATAGTACAGGCTATGCCTAGTTTGGGATCAGATAACAGTGTGTTGGTTGTCCTTAGATATTTATTTAGATATTTATTTATTTATTGGTAATGTTCTTCAGAAGGGTCAGGTGCGTAGTAGTGGTAGCCGGCGTGCGTGTATGACCATATTTATAAACTTAGACGAAGCAAAAGGAGTATGTAAAGATCGTAGTAGGTGGCGTTCTGCCCCCGACTATAGTAGAGTATTATATGTAGAAAACCGGGGCACCAGGAACCCAAGCGGTCAAATGCTCCCAATCAAAGGCAAGTTACCCAACACCATCTCTATATTTACTTTAAAACCCACCCAATAAAACCAAGACTCCAGGTCTATGACACTGCCCGTGCCATTACAACCACACAAAAAACGACCGCAAGAAATCAAAAAACAGGTAGCTTATATTATTCTAAAATGTTCTCGCACGAATGCCCACGATTTTCCATGCCTTGGCGTCGGGTGACCATTTTTTCCACTTCCTATAGATTCTGTGATGCTGGGTGAGATAAAAAAAAATGGTCACGTTCCGTAGACGTGAGTAATCATCTGGTTAGCTGTTGATTTTGGTCAGGTGGTCCATTCATGGAGTGTGGGGCGTCAATGGGAGTGGTATATGGGTTCTTGTGAATGGAGGTATAGTTTAGGGTCTTACGTTTGTAGGGAATTTGGAGGTTGGATGTGTGGTCTTACTTCAGCAGAATGATTGGTTAGACCTAACCAATTGCTACTTGAATACCATTTATTGTAGCGTTCAATTAAATTTATTGAAAATTTTAAGTAAAGATTTCGTAGCGCGCTGAAGTATCGGCATCATCTGCCTAGCCGTTTCCCCAGTATATTGGGTTCGGCTTTCAGTCTTACTGGATGCAGCGGAGTATCAGTATTTTAGAAAGAAAGAATACCGTTTATTTGACACAGTTCGTAAAACACAAAATAAAATAACATGAAAACATAATTTAAAAAATAAAACAACATGTGTGTGCCTCACGGCTGCGCCAAAAAGGTTCATTTCAGCATTAATGCCAGAAAGATGCTGTCTGACGCTGGTTTTCTAATGAACCTATAGGGACAAGTGACGAAGAGTACAAAACAGTTTCAACATAATTATATTATTTAGTACTTATAAATAAATAAACTAGTCATTAATTATAATATATAAATTTACTCACAAACATGACATAACGAAACGAAGACAACAAAAACTAAGGCAAAACCTTCTCCCGTGCGCGCTGCACTCACACACACAGCACTTTATCGCCACGGATGGTACGGCAGCGTCATCCAGTCGAGGACATTTGAGGCAGTAAAGGATGGAAACCGGGTGGCTCAACAGAAATTATGTTTAAATTATTAAGCATTGCATTTTATATAAGTGATATATTTAAGGCGACCATATCAATTTTCCGTTGTGAATCTATTAGATACTGCCGTAAACGTGTTCTGAACGTGTGGATAGTGCCCAGAACCCTCAGTGGTTTTACATGGAGTGACTGCCTACCTGACCTCCACAACAAAGTAACTGAGTAGTATGATACCCTTTGGTAAAACTGGTGATTTGATTTTCGG
The DNA here is from genome assembly GCA_947507805.1 of Aporophyla nigra. Taxonomy (NCBI): domain Eukaryota; kingdom Metazoa; phylum Arthropoda; class Insecta; order Lepidoptera; family Noctuidae; genus Aporophyla; species Aporophyla nigra. The sequence goes on along the minus strand of OX382316.1, from coordinate 12,978,451 downwards.
ACTTCTGGTGATATGCTGAAATATCGTCCATTAAACATTTGTCAACATTCCATAGACATTTATACCTAGAGATTTAACTAGGTGGTCTAGGATAGAGTAGGTTTGGCATGGGCAACTATTCATCTTTTTGACTGCCTAACCCTTTGGCAAATCAAAAGTGTATGTAATTGGTTTTTTTTTAAATAAATACTTCAAGTTTGAGTTAGTTTTATCTATTTCTGAAAATTGTAACCCCTCGAAACCTGTTATGGTCCCATTGCAGAACCAAATCCTTGTCTTATACTAAAAATATATGGGGATTAATGACACACTTGCTCTTAAGGCAAAGAATTCAGCCCATGATTTTTTTTATTGTACAAGTATAACCGCACATCGCAACGATCAGCAAAATTTAACTACAACCGCACATCACACCCATCAGCAAAGCTGAATTTTTATTAAAGTTAATTCATTTACTTCAATATCAGTTCACATTCGGATTGCGTCATACCAACACGTCATTATCATTAGTTAAGTTTACGAACTCAATACATAAATCAAATGAAATACCTAGTTTTTTTTTCCATATTAACAAACATCATCAGCATCAGTCTGTAAAGGACGTAAGGTGACAAACGTGTATATTTTCGGTCCTTCGAGCCGGATACTTTCGGTTAAACTTACTTTATTCATAGAACTTACGAAGATTCAATTAAATTAATAACAATTAAACTGATTACGTTTGAATCTCAATGATTTCCGACAATCTATCTGTTCGATTTTAATGTTTTACTTAGAAGATTACATTATATGACGTTAACTCAGGTGATAATTATATATTCTATATGGCAGGTGGCTATAATTATCTTGTGTAATCTTTAGAATTCATTAAGGAACGCCATTTTTATGGTAGAGTTGGTTTGCTTGTGAGTTTATGCGGATAGAGTATTCTTTTTAGTTTCTTTATAATAAAATAGTAATAAGTGTATTAACATAATCAGCCTGGTCCCACTGCTGGGATATAGATCTCCTTTCTATGAGAGTGAGTGAGCCATAATTCGCCACACGAGTAAAACAAATTCATAAAAAAAACCGACTACCAAAAATTAACACTATAAAGTGAAAAATGAGGTACTTAAATTTCGGAAGTCGGTGGCAGAATACATTTTAAGGTATTTTTTAACTTAATAATGTTTTATTTAGAAACCGAAAGTTTTTTAACTAAAAAAACTAACAGGATATACTACTATCTTGAAAATATTCAGTATTTTAACCAATTAAAGTCACTACGTCAATCTTGTTCTGCACCTACAAGTACCAGGACTAATAATCAACATCATAGATCATAGTCTGTTATTAGGTCGACATCTTTAATTTGCACTGTTTGCAGCTAATATCTTCTATAGCTTCTACCCGCGACTTCGTCAGCGTTAAATTTTTTGTTCCTTCGACCCTTCCCGTCGCGTCGAATCGCCTACCCGTGCGATTTTCCCCGTTTTTGCAACATTTTTCATTACTGCTCCGCTCCTCTTGGTTGTAGCATGATGTTATATAGCCTATAGCTTTTCTCGATAAATAGGCTATCCAACACAAAAAGATTTTTTCAATTCGGACCAGTAATTTCTGAGATTAGCGCGTTCAATCAAACAAACAAACAAACATACAAACAAACAAACTCTTCAGCTTTATAATATTATTATAGTATAGATGTAATTTCATAGAAAATAGTGCAGGTTTTAGTCCTCACTGTTTCAAACAGGCTAAGTAACAAAAGCCGCACTGTTGATTTGATCAGGTTACGTTACTGTTGCCGCGGTTGGTCCATTGATATGATCACCCATCCATGGACCAACCTTCATATATCAAGATCCTTCCATACCTCGGTTAGCAGTTTTAACAGTTGGTCTCCACTGTCATACGTGGATCTTTGACAGTCGTCAGAAGCCCGAAAGTCTGATAACTAGTCTTAAGGGATATCATAGTACCCCGTAGCTTGGTTGTGGAGTTCACATAGACAGACGCTTCATATAAAATACTGATATGCAGTCCACCCGAACATAATTGGTAAAACTCTAGGCAGATGATGTATCATACAGATTACAATTAACTAGTACTTAACACTTGTGTCATAGCGGTAGTTACAGAAATATGTAAACACATGTAATTTATGCTCCAATCATTCAGAAATGTGTTACATTTATTGGAATTGATTCAATTAAAACACACATGTTTGTAACAGATTACATGTTACAATTCAATTGCATTCATTTTATAAGTAATTGTTGGTTTATTGTTATGAGCAAGACGCATTGGTTGATGCATAGTGTCTTTAAGATGGCCTATTGAAAGCCAAGAAATACTTTAAAGGGAAAAATAACTTTAATTTCGGAAGTCGGTGACATTCAGTTTTGTATTTTCGTGTTTTTTTGCTGACTTCCGAAATCAAAGTATTTTTTTTTTTTTTAACTTTGCAGTATTTTTTTCGAAGTCGGTTGTACGCTTTAACTCACTATACAAAAAGGAAGAGGTTCTCAATTTGGTTGTGCATATACATATTTTTTTCTAAGTTTGTTACCCCATAACTCCGTCATTTGTAAACCTATTTTGTCGTCAAAGTGAGACATTTCACGTGTAGTTTCAAACACAAAAGGGTGTATTTTATGATCACCAAGTCAAAACTCGTAGGCTGAAAATGCCGTTAACATTTAAAAGGAAAATCACAACAAAAACTAAGTATTTTTTATACACATATTCCCTTTTAAGTCAGAATAAAAATCAGTGAAAATCTTACCTTAATCGGCGGCGCATAGTCCACAGCCATCATACAGTCACTGTTGATACCAGCTTCAGTCTTTATCATGGGAGGGCCATGATGGTACAACTGCCCCATCTGATGGTGATGGACCCCACTGTCACCACGGCTGTACCATGTGGTGTACATGCCGCAGTTCTGATCCCGATAGTCGTTCATAAACTCATTTTCACCTATCGCGTTCAACATAAAGTCAGTTGCGATTGGCCCCAAAATTTTAAATTTTAGCCCCGAGTTTAAAAATGGTTTTTAAATTTAAGTTTCGGATTTGACTGTTCATTATTAGATTATAGGGCGGGTTTAAGTGGTTTTTTGAGTTTTAAAAACATGACTGGGTCTTAAAGTTCATGGTTTAATGTTCACTCTTAAAGTTATTTTTAGTTTCACTTTAAATTTTTGTTCGTCACATAACAGTTTGCACATTTTAGTTTTTAAATCGTTTTTACACAGTTAGTCTTTGACATTGTTACACTTTTGCACAATACACTTTACACTGTTGTTTTCAAATATTTATATCAGCGGTCTAAAAATTTTAAATGATGAAAAACGAAATTGAAAGTAATATAGTTAATTATTTTTCATAAAAAGATCTTTTTAAAAGATAATAATATATTTTTTAATAGTTATAAGTTAAACGTTTTAACCGAGAACAAATTCAAAAAAAGAATAATAAAAGCACCCTTTTCAATTAAATTGAACCCGTTTTTAAAACAATATGATTCTGAATCAATTATTAATTTAAATTATTATTGCACTAAGTACATTTTTCAAAATAAATATATTTGTCTATTATTTTTGTGGTTCTTATATTTCTATCTTGTGGGCAGCATCTGAAAAATAAAAATAAGTTTATTTGTAAAAATTATTTATACTTACTTATGTAACTATTGACTTAAAAAAATAATTATTATATTAAATTATTGCCATAAAAATAGTACCTAAATACTATGTATTTTCACGAAAAGTAGTTTGTTCAGAATTTACTACTGACACGATTTTAGTAACATACGGATTTTTGTTTAAAGAATTGTTTTTTTGCCATATCTACTGCCAATTGAGACACAGAAAATTAAAGCTTATTTCAGTCTCAAAACAAGGTTTAATTTCTTAGCTCAAATTGACTCTTATTGTCTAATAAGAATCAATTTAAAATGCATAAGCAAAAGCAATGCCAAAGTATGGTCGACACGTTTTAAATAATAGTATTAGTTTGCTTTGACAAAAAAAAAAAAGTTTTGGTCATTTTTTTTTTTTTTTTTGGATGGGAAATCATCAAATGACTTCTCCCGCTGACTAAAACCCACCCGTGTTCCTTCAGTTGCCCATGTGCCAGGGTCACGGTATCTCTTTTGAACAATCACGCGACCCCGGCAGGCATCGGTCCTAGCAGACCCCTTCAGTGTGGCTGACATCTCTTTGAGGCGCGCGTGGAACACTACGCGCCGTCGACCCGAGCTTGGTCCTTACCGGGCGGCGAGCTACCCATTGCTCGCCACCCGCAAGCTCGCGCCTACGGTGGCCGGGAGTCCGCAATCGACTCCCGGCGCCCGGGGCGTCTCCTCCTGCGGCGGCTAGGGACGTGAGGGCGCAGAGACTGCAACTCCCTCACGCGCCCCGCCTCCTCCTTCGCGAGCATTACTGCTTCGCAGAAGGAGGTGACGGCTTCCCATGCCCTCTCGCTCCGTACCATGGCTCGCACCAGGGCCGGACGCGAGAGATCGCCGCCGCCGATCGCCTCCACGAGGACACGGCGGTGCTCCGCCCAGGCAGGGCACACTTCCACCGTATGCTCCACCGTGTCCTCTAGACGATCCTCACAATGGAAACACCCGGGCGTTTCCTCCCGCTTTATCCTGAACAGGAACCCACCGAAGCACCCATGCCCGGTGAGAACCTGCGTCAGGCGGAAGGTGAGGACGCCGTGGCGCCTCTCAATCCACTCCTCAAAGAGGGGACTTACCGCCGCAATTGTGGCGTGCCCTGCGCTGGGTTGCGACAATCGTACCCGCCATGTCGCCATGAGATCCTGCCGGAGCTCTGTCCGCCGTGCCGCGATTTGTCGCGGCAGCGGAGTTTCGCCCCGGCGTTTCGCATCCTCGCGCCACTCCCACATGTGGGCGAGGACCTTTGCCTCCAGATCCCATGGCGGCACTCCGGCAAGGAGGCTCGCCGCCTCGCAGGAGACCGTGCGGTATCCCCGGATTAACCGGATGGCCATGACCCTCTGGGCCGCACTCAACCGGCGCGCTGGGCGCAGCCTCAATGAGGGCGCCCACACCGGTGCCTCGTAGAGGGCCATGGACCGCACGACCCCCGTGTAGAGCCTCCGGCAGGAGGCGTTTGGACCCCCCAGATTGGGCAGGAGCGGCTTTAACGCAGCCCCAGCCCGCTCCAGTCTGGGGGCCAAACGTCGGAAATGCTTGACGAAGTTCCACCGGCTGTCGAGGACAAGTCCCAGGTACTTCATCGTCGACTCGACGCCGATGTGAACCCCTCCTACCGTGAGTTGGGAACCCGCAGGTGGCGCGTTCCGAGGACCATGAAAACCCATGGCCTCGGACTTGTGCAAGGCCACCTCGAGTCCCAATTGCCGGATCCTATCGACGATTGTCGCAACCCCGCGTGTCATTAGTTCGGCCGCCGCCTCGTGCGACCTTCCCTGCGCCAGGACCAGCGTGTCGTCACATACTTTTAACTGAATACGTTGAAAACGTATAACATAATTAACACAAGACGTCATACGAGGTGTGTGTGGTGTGGTGTGTGTCTTGTGTTAATTATGTTATACGCTGTATATGCCAGTATTGGGCACCTACTGTGAAAATGAATTGGTGTGTAGATTTCAAATGGTTACTATTCGATTTTTGTGAAATTCCGCCGCGCGCCTTAGTGACCTGGAAGCCGACCGAAAATAGTACCTAAATACTATGTATTTGCACGAAAAGTAGTTTGTTCAGAATTTACTACTGACACGATTTCAGTAACATACGGATTTTTGTTTAAAGAATTGTGTTTTTGCCATATCTACTGCCAATTGAGACACAGAAAATATTCTCTAATAAGAATCAATTTAAAATGCATAAGCAAAAGCCATGCCAAAGTATGGTCGACACGTTTTAAATAATAGTATTAGTTTGCTTTGATAAAAAAAAAAAGTTTTGGTCATTGTGTTATACTTTTAACTGAATACTCTAGTTGAAAACAAGACCTCATACGAGGTGCATGTATATAATGTCTTGTATTAATTATGTTACACGCTGTATATGCCAGTATTGGGCACCTACTTTGAAAATGAATTGGTGTGTAGTTTTCAAATGGTTACTATTCGATTTTTGGAAAATTCCGCCGCGCGTCTAAGTGACCTGGAAGTCGACCTTAATGTTTTAAAAATAAGGTCCAAAATCAGTCGTCAGGAAGAATTATCCATATTTCTGACATTGTTCGTTACCAGTCTTCTTCCGGTGCAGTAGATCAGCCTCCTATAGTAGTTAGTAAAAGACGCCACTGAAGACTGAAGTATTCTCCACCACCAACGACATACAATCTAGCTCATCTTTAAATTAAATACTACATTTCTGCTACTTACAAACCAACTTAGAATTGCAAATATAGTAACATACTGATAAAGTTATATGTACATAGCTTTATGTGGATAGGTCAATGACCGAGACGCCACGCCTACAGTACACGCCCATCGTAAGCCCCGCCCAGAGGAAATTTGGTGTGATGTAATTTTACTGTTAAGGTGGGTAGGTATGGAGTAGCTTAACGCTGAACTATCTTACTGGACAAGCAGAATTCTTAGTCCGGTTTGCAACGTCATGTCAACTTATATGATAGACTGAGTTATCCTAGTAAACCAATCATAACAAGTAAATTAATTAAGAATAGGCTTAAAATAATATGTAGTAGGTACCTCTACATACATGTATATAAAAAAGAGAGAAATCAATCACAAGGAATCAATAATTTCGTACGCATCGCTGTCAACAGGAAGCCTCGATGTATGGCGATGCTGATTCCTTGCCAAGAAATAGGCTACCCCTTTGGTCATGTGAAGAGTCGACCAACCGCTTGGCATTACCTAGAAATACCACGTTGGCACTCGAACCCCATGGCCCTAGGGATTCAAACCTACACGGCTCAAATATACAGGGTGTGGCGTAAGTAGTGGTCCACCGTTCAGGATTCGATGAACCAGATAATTAACTATAACAATTAAAAATTTTAAACATTTTTACCCAAGGGTTCCGAAAATATTTCATTTTTGTCTTTTATTTACGAAATTTCTACCTTTTATTACATATTTGTTTGTAGTTTCAACAAAAACCATTATACTTTTTTCATTTTCATTTCTGTTAATACTGCTGAATACCAGAGCTATCATGATAAATTATGATTTTTTATGTAAATTCAGCTCTTTTGAAGAAAAAGTTGGTTCTTCTCTAATTTTAACACCAATTTTTAACACACCATCCAGTTCAAGAGCAATTTTTGACAAAAAAAAAGGGTAAAAATGGTTAAAATTTTTAATTGTTATAGTTAATTATCTGGTTCATCGAATCCTGAACGGTGGACCATTACTTACGCTACACCTTGTATAACACACTAAAAGATTGAAATATTTTTGCCATTTGAGGTTTTCTGCGCCTGCTGCAGCCGCCCCAGCACAGCGTCTTCAAGGAAAATGAGATGGCGCAAGGGTGTCGACACTTGTTTCGTCCCACACTAAAGGCATGCCTAACTTCCAACGTATTGTGGTCATTTCGTCTGATCACTTCCCATGGAGGATTAGGAGGATATTAGAGACTCGATTAGGTACAGTTTTGGAAGAAAGAGGGTGACTTTTAGCCTTTAAGTAAGGCCCATAGTAAGCAACCACGGTCATTAACATATAAGGTTCTACCACACCCAAATCACCATGAAGTAGAAAACATAAAAAAACTCCTAATTTACATGCTAATCGCCGTTCCAATGCTAACCCACTAACATTGACATTGATATCAAATAATTTACCTAACCAACGCAATGCGTCTTAGTAAAAAAAACTTCTTACGCATGTGCAAGTTAGTTGAAAAAAAGTGTATCTACTCTACATGCAAATTATTAGCCACTTATTTGCGTTTCAGTTGGTTTTGCTCGGTTTCCGTGGCAGTGAATTTGTGGAGTATAGTGTGGATTGATGATTTTGTGAGTTGTGTTTGGTTAACGGTGTTCATCATTTTGATGGACCGATGCTGGTCGAAGGTGGTTGCCAGTGGCATATGATCAAGGCGAATGGTAAGGTAGGTCTTTATTGTAGAGGGTATTGTTTTGATTACTAGGCTTATAATTTAATATTAAATAATTAAATTAAATATTACTGAAATATTTTTAATATCTGTACTTACTAATATTATAAACCTAAAGAATTTCTTTGTTTCAAAGCGCTAATCTTTAGAACTATCAGTCAGTCCAGTCAAAAATATTCTTGTACATGATAGCCAAATTCATAAGAAAGGTTATAAGTTATATAAAACGTCACACTGCAACCCTAAGAGTTAAGCAACAATAAAAAAGTCGGAAATGAAGCTAAGTATAAACGTAATAGCGCAGGCGGGCGATGGGATACGACGCGACAGATTGTGAGTCAACAATTTCAAAGTCAGGGGCAGAAGCAAGTAATATTACATCCTAATCTGCAAAATAGGACGTCACCTTATAGTCACTAAGGACATACTAGTCTTTCTTATTAGGAATTGTAGCAGCTTCCATTGTGATCTCCAGCTAATTATCCAATACCAAAATTATATATATTTTTAGTTATGATTTTATTTTAAAAGTAATAAATTGATGGCAGCGACGTTTCTTATCTGAATACTCTAAGAATAAAAGCCTAATCAAAACTCAGAGAGCGCAGTCTCTTTTAAAGTCCAGACACAATCTTGGTTACATCATGTGAAGATCATGTAGATTGGTGTCTGAAATGGTATTTTGAGCAAAGAACCACACCGATTGAGTGGACATGTCCAGTCAGTGCACGCATTTGTCGATCTGGATACATACATTATGGTAAAGTTTAACTTTTATCATCCACCGCTGAATATGGGTGGTGATATACCCCAATTTGAAGGGGTTTGCCATTATCGTCACGCTTGGCAGGCTGGTTGACGATAGCAGTATGGTTGTAAAATGGAAAAAGAACACTGCTTCCTATTCTCTAGTAAGTCCCTTAGACGCCTCTTACGACACCCACGGGAAGAAATAGGATGGTGCTATTTTTTACGCCGGGCACCACACGGAACACGATTAAAAATCAAACGCAGTATATTTTAAAAATCCATTTTCATTATAGGCTTCCCTAAAGTTGCAAGGAATTCCCCGCGTTAAGACCATAAATGACTAGACTGTCAATCTGTCACCAATTCATCATTCAATGTTACCAGACGCAGGCGAACTCTATTCCTGGACTGAAGCATCCTCCATAGATGAGTAAGATGGACTGTTCACAAGAGTTGGATATATATAGATCGGTTTGGTGGTCACTTATCTCAAACCATTCGCATAGTAAACGAAGTTCATGAGAAAATAGATATATTTTTGTGCTTTTAAATGTAGTAAGTTATGGTAAGTAAGTAAACATGTTAGGAGTTTTATTTAGAAACTAACTTCTGCCCGCGACTTCGTCCGCATCAAATTTTTGCTCCCCTGACCCTTCCCGTCGCCGTCGCATTGAATTGCCTGCCAGTTTTCGTCCATTTTTCATTGCTGCACCGCTCTTTTCAATTGTAGCGTAATGTTATATAGCCTATAACCTTTCTCAATAAATAGGCTACCCAACGCAATGATATTTTTTTAATTCGGATCAGTAGTTCCTGAGATTAGTGCGTTCAACCAAACAAACAAAGTCTTCAGCTTTATAATCTTAATATTGATAGTAGGTATTATTTTAATAATAAAAGGTAAAGCTGTTTAGGTTTAATTGTTATGTGTTAGTTTTTAAGTTTTTATGTCTTTTAGACTATTGATGTACCTATGTTTAGTAGTTGTTCGTTAATTAAGTATTTCTATTGTTTAAATTTAATTAAGTAGGTAACTATTTCTGGTTTAGTATTAAATACATGTACATTTATATAGTCAAAAATATACATAAGTAGGAATAATATTAGGTAGGTTAGAATAGTTGATAGCCACACTGTCGAATTGGGTTTAAGTTTGTAAAGATAGTTGTGAGAGGTAAATAAATAAATAAAAAATAAGAAGCGTAAGTAATTTTGAGTCGGCGCCAAACAAGTAAATTAATTAAGTAAGTTATTTCTATAAATGTAAGGTAATTTAGTGATCCTTGGTCATTGATTGTTTGGCGCCGACTCAAAATTACTTAGGCTTCTTATTTTTTGCTTCTCAGATTTTTCAGCGGTTTAATTGTTTGTTAAAAAGTTTTTATTTTATAATTTTTTGTGGCTATAATCTCCTAATTACTAAATGCTTGCAAAATCGAACTATTCTGTAAGAAGTTTTGCATTACAATCAATGAGTGAACAATCAATCATCCTCTGTTTTCCTACTCTTAGGTTTGGAATTTTCTTTCCAAATTTACATGGGACCATCTTCGAGATATACCCTTTCCAATAAAAATATTAAAATCGGTATACTCTGGAAAAAGTAATGCGTAGCCAAACATAAAAAAATACGCGTCGACTTTATAACTTCCTCCGTTTTTTTCGTCGGTTAAAAATAAAAAATACTGTCGGATGAAATTATGAATGTTGTATAGTTTCGGAAATGAATAGCTAAACAAACGTACACCTTATGTCAATTTATTATGGTATAAAATCCAGTGCACGAAAAAATCCCGCTGCGAGATTTTATTGCGGTCATAGGAACGTGGCCTAAAATGAAACAGTTTTCATTTGACAAAAAAAAATCCTTATTGCGAGGATCTAGATATTGATGAATTTGTCAGCAAAATAAAAGGTTCGATTTGAAGTCCTGTGGTATTCAATAAGGATGTTGAACTAAATCACAATCAGTCTGTAATGATCCCACTGCTGGGACACAAGCCTCCCTCTTTGAGTGAGCCAGTGCGGATTGGGGGAAGTCACATGACTTCGATTTTTTTTATTTTCAAGTAATTCCGGTTTACTCACGGTGTTTTCCGTCACCGTTTGGCGAGCAGTAGTGATGAAATAATTTAGATAAAGAAATACACCTGTCTCGGTTTGAACCTATGACTTACAACTCATAAGTTACGATCGTAACCACTAGGCCACAACTGCTCCCTAGGCCAGCTAGCTGCTCCCTGAATGGCAATAGGCTCGCTCCCTACTAGTAAGTGGATGTTTGTAATAAAAATATTAACATTTTAACTACACCATGAAATTTAAACCTCAATAAAAAAAAATAACTAAGAAGAAATCTAGACATTGTTTTCTGCACAACATTGTTATGAATAAACGGAGGGTAAACCTCGCCATCAAAGATCTAAAAGAAATTATTTTAATTGCCACGAAAATTAAACCTTACACGTTAAGTAGTCATAAACCTTTCAGATTTATATCGTGCAAATGATTATCACGCTATAAAATTCCTAATAACGTACATTTTATTTTAACGAATGCGATTAGTAAATAACTTAACAGAGCTATTCATTACTTGTATCTATTTATTAAGGTAAATATACACTAAATTAGAGAAATGTATTAAGTTATAAGCGGCAGGGCAAATTGCTCGCAGAACAGATGGCCGATGGGGCCGAAAGGTCCTGGAGTGGCGGCCGCGTAACGGAAGACGTAGAGTTGGAACTTTGTGAAAGCTGCAAGAATCTGCTGGATGCGGGAAGCACAAAATTGGTCGAAGTGGCGTAGCTTGGGAGAGGCCTAAATCCAGGCATCCATCGCCTCCTATTTCTTAGGACCCAGGATCGCGGCGCGTAGTGTTCCACGCGCGCCTGTGTGGTATACGGGGCGAAGTTTATCATCTCACTCCCCCCATAACGTTAGGAGGCTCGCAAAGGTCGGCTGGCACCAGTCAAGGATCGCGGAAGACGCATTAGTTCCCGTGGTCCCCGATACAGGTGTGGGACGGAACACCGGGGCGGTTTTAGTCAGTGAGAGTCTGACAGACCCTTCCGCCCACCCTAGGGCGGAGGACATCCATGAGGATTTCCACCTCGAGATCAAAACAAAACTGGCCAAGTGCGAGTCGGACTCGCGCACCTAGGGTTCCGTACAAACCTGCAGGTATTCACGATTTATGCATAAGGTTTATGTTTATGATTTTTTTTTTTTTTTAATTTTTATGTTTGAGTTGACTGAATGAAAGGTAAATTGTGGTTTACGATTTATTACGTATATCATATATTTTTTTTAGTTCTATCATTCCCGTATTTTAGAAGTTACGGGGGACACACACACACACACACATTTAACCACTTTGGAAGTGTCTCTCGCGCAAACTATTCAGTTTAGAAAAAAATGATATTAGAAACCTCAATATCATTTTTGAAGACCTATCCATAGATACCCCACACGTATGGGTTTGATGATTTTTTTTTTGATTTTCAGTTCTATGTATGGGGAACCCCAAATATTATTGTTTTTTTTTTCTATTTTTATGTGAAAAGCTTAATGCGGTTCACAGAATACATCTACTTACCAAATTTCAACAGCATGGCTCTTATAGTTTCGGAAAAAAATGGCTGTGACATACTCGGACAGACAGACGGACAGACAGACAGACATGACGAATCTATAAGGGTTCCGTTTTTTGCCATTTGGCAACGGAACCTTAAAAAAGCCTATGTCCAGCAGTGGAAGTCTTCCGGCTGAAATGATGATGATTATAAGCGGCTCACTAACTATAGTGCTTGCATGGCTTTTAACTTATAGCCTAACTCGTAAATTGAGGCCGAAACCACTGGGTTCTCACACTGATTAATGTGTTCTTCGAAAAAGTATTACTAAAACTATAAAAAAACCGGCCAAGTGCGAGTCGGACTCGCGCACCGAGGGTTCCATACAAACCTGTTGGTATAAAGTTTACATTTTTTTAACCTTTTTTTATTATATGATGTAACAAAAAAATTACGGTTTTCGCAATTTTTCCTTTATCTGTGCTATAAGACGTTGCTTCGTACCAAATTTCAAAATTCTAGATCGACTGGAAGTACCCTTTAGGTTTTGATTCCCTTGCGAATTTCGAAAATTTGCAGAAATTTGCGGCATAAACGGCTATATTTTTTGATTGCGTTAGCTTAGAAGTTTGATTTTTTCACAGCTCCAAGGGACAGTAGACTTGAGTATTTGATATAAATTTCAGCTTGATTCCTTTACGCGTTCCTGAGAAAAAAGGTCTTGACAGACGGACGGACGGACGGACGGACGGACAACAAAGTGATCCTATAAGGGTTCCGCTTTTTCCTTTTGAGGTGCGGAACCCTAATTATGCAACAGCACACGAGGTTATACCATTTCTTCCCATTAGTGTCGCTAAAGGCAACTAAGGGAGTTACTAGGGAATTGGCAGCAGCGTTCTCTATGCATTTTACCACGGCACTGCGATCGCCAACCCGCCTGCCAAGCATGGTGATTATGGCAAACCCTTTGAGGGGGGCCGATGATCTGATCATAATAGAGGCTGATATGATCATAATAATACCAGGTATTTTTTTACATGTCACCAAAATATTTGCATTTAAGTTTTTATACGATCAAGATACAGCGAGACTTGGTTGATGCGTCAGGTAAATACCTAATTAATCTCAAGTTAAACTAATATTCATCGCTAAAACGTTGAACGGATTTGGATAAACTTAGTCACATGGTTAGACCGTGATCTGGATTAGGTCAAAGAATATTTTTATGCCAATGTGCCCACGAGATAGAGACTTATGTGGGTGGAGCCGCGGCGTGTAGCTAGTTATAAATAAATGACACAAAACACGCGGTTTTACACACAAATATTAAATAACAGTCCTTGTATTCACCGGAGCGGAAGACTGAGGTATTTATCATTCTCACGTTTTGCCACTTAAATTGTGGTCGCCATGTAAATGTCGAGTACTGGCCCAGTGGTAACGGTCGTGACCTTATAGTTCATAGGTTCGAACTCAGACAGGCGTTTTACTTTGAGTAATATTTTCTTCGCCACTGCTCTCAAAACGGAGAATGTAACATCTTAAATTATGGGTATTACGCCCAACTTCGTAGAATTGCGTCGACAAGTAATGAATTTAATTTGTAAGGAAAGCCAACTAATCCATTTTTGTTTTTACTGTACAATTCTATGTTAATTACTGCAAAGAGTATAATGATTTTTGTCAACAGTGAAACTAAAAAATAGTCAGGTTCCAAAATACAATTTTCTACCTCTGAAAACCATCTTCCAATTATCATATTCTCCCTCGATGACTCTAGTTTATCAATCTCAAATTTCAATATCATTCTTAGTAATGTTTATTTATTTAGAAACATTTTTTCTATTAAAAAAATATCCTCTAAACTGATTCGCTACAATCGGTCACTTGCACCATTTATTTTATTAACGGACGTTTAAGGCTAGTTAAAACTAATCGCGTCTAACGCTACGAATTAGCGTGAACCGAACTATTGTTGACTACAAATTACAATTATGATTGTTATATGTTTTTTGTTCGTTATCTAGAATTTATTTAACTGATAAATAGTTTTCGTTAAGCTTGTTTATCTTTTTTTTTAATTTATAGAAGCAGATTTTCAATTAATACTTAACAATATTAGATTTTATTGAATGCTTAGGTTATTTTTATAAATTATTGTCATTTTTGCAACTAAATTAGTAAACAATAGCCACATTTGCACAACAAAACCTGATTTTCGTAATTAAATTATCACTGAAAGCGTGAATTTTATAATAACAAAAAATAACCGCTTTAATTATTTTGGCGCCAACATGGCGTTTTTCGCACTACAATAATTATCCGTTCCAATTGCTTACTAGATTTTTTTTCTAATATTTTAAATACCTTCCGATAATTATCACAGTTTTAAATACTACACAATAATAATGAACAAATGTTCGACAAAATAATTGCAATTATTGAATCCTACAAAAACCGTTTACATGTAATTACCGACGCCAAAATATATCAAAACAAGACGTTTTTGTTAAAACAAAAAAAAAACAAGTTAGTAACTGCTGTTAAGACACAATGATGCAATTTTCGCAAAAACTACATTGCAAGAAAAACTTCACGATTTCACGTTTTTGTATATTTAAATATCACTTAGTATTTAAATCATTTGGTAATTCTTTAGTTTCCAAATCTTTACTTATTGCAGCGTGTAATTTCGCACCGAACAATTTTTTTTGCAACTTTTTCTTAAGTAAGTCAACCATAAAGCGGTTTTTTCCGTTAAAATAGTGTTTTTTACGGTCCTACCTTAAAATTATAGTAACCCTTTTTTGTTACGGTTCATGACTGATTTGTAGTCAACAATATTAATTCGGTCACATGGTTACGAAATGTCATCGTTGGAAAAAAATCACAACTTTTATCAGACAGCTTGAGAACGCTTTATAATCAATATAATAGTGGTATATCCAGGATATTTACATAATCTATTAATGCTTCTTTAAGCATATTTTTTTTCATAAATCCTACCTTTAAAAAAAAATTACTACATTTTTTAGTTCCCTTATAACAACTATGCATTAAAAAAAATTGACATCAACACCGTTCGTAACAGAAAACGCTTCCCCACAACAACGACACTAAAAAACAACAATTACCAAAAAAAAAAAACATCAACAAAAATTACCTTCATAGAAGAAAAAAAAACACAACACAGTACACAACACAAAAATACACAGTCAGGAAGAACTAGAAACACCACTATCACACACTGATAAGAAAACCACTGAAAAAACCTCCATGCTTATAACGAAACGGAAAAAAAGCACGTTATATTTTTTTTTTCCAACGCTATTTATTCTACCGAGAGCGTCAACACGGACGATGTCTTTTGATCGACTAAAAACTTGCCTCGGAAAATGTGTAGGCGTTATGCACGAGAGGGGGATGGAGATAGGATCTTTTGTAGGGGGGAAAGAGAGGTTAGATTGTCGCGGAGGCGTGTCGGGGTAGGAGTGGTCTAAGTTTGCATAAACCGCATCCAGCCTCGTCGGTTCGCAGCCGCAGTGTTAAGCCTGATTCGAGCAATATATTATACGATCTGAGGCTTTTTGCTCCTAGTGCATTGTCTCGGCATTTTTTTTTGGATGAACTATGAAACAGTGTGGTGTTTGCTTTTTAATTCGATATGCTTGCGGTAGGTTAGGGTTATCTGTAGGTATTTTTAGATTTACTTACTAGTTGCTATTGTTTTTTGTAGTTAGTTTTTTTTTTGTGGTTATTATTTTTGAATGGATGCTCTATAATTTGCATTCACAGCTAAAACTTGATTGATCAATGAAAGTGAATTTGATGAGATATTTTAGAAACCATTTAAATGGATTAAATTAGTTACATTTTTATAATGGCACTGGTTTTCCAAAATAATCTATTTCTTAGCACGCGTAGCATGACGGCTTCTTTCTCTACTTTACGAAGACAAAGAGACATTTATTTTCATCACTGATGACATTGCGTCATAGAAATCTTTTGTCAGTCTGTCATTTTGTCTTTCATTTCTTCCGTTTCTGCAGTATTCATACGTGAAGTATGAACACTGCAGAAACGGAAGTGCAGTATTAAAATTCGTGACCAACGAGGATTAAGAAGGAGATAGATCGTGAGACAGTAAGTATGTCCAGTGAAGATCCTACCTTGGACAATCAGCTCTGATACCAACCGACGCAAAGTGTTACTGAATATTTTTTATCATTGTGTGAGCCATTATCCAAAGCTGATAGGAAGTAGCTAATATTAACTTTATGGATATTAATTCAACGTGTTATGTGTGATACTGATGATAATCTGAATTAATTTGAAGGATATCGATAATGCTTCATATGTTCGAAACGTTTGTCAATGAATGTTACTGATCTGTCAAAATGGAAGCCATTTAGTTCAAAATATTTATTTCAGATATAAATACATGTAATTTTAGTGTCGTTTCAGCTGAAAGACGCCCACAGCTGGACATAAGCCTCCTCTAAAAATTTGGATTTTGCCATAATCGCCACGCTTGGCAGGCGGGTTGGCGATCGCAGTATGTTGGTAAAATGCATAGAGGACGCTGCTGCCCATTCTCTAGTAACTCCCTTAGTCGCCATTTACAACACCCATGGGTATAAATGGGATGGAGTTATTCTGTACGTCCGCTTCCACAAGGAAAATGTTAGTGTGTTAATAAGTAATTCATATAATATGTTGAGAAAGACATATATTTGATTCTTGGCAAAGAACAAGAAATTCTCATCCTAGAAAAAGAAATGTTATAAATAAATTGAATGATGAATATGGCAGGCAAAGCCGCAAATTCACATTAGTTATTTTTATAAACTCAACTTTGATAAAACAGCCGACAAAAGGATTCGGTTGGGTTGAGCAGCTTTTGAAAATTTCGTCAAGTCTTCTCGTTGCCTTTACCGCAATGTTTGAAGACTAAGGTCTTCAACCAGTGGGTCCTGCCCATTATTACATACAGTACCGAAACGTGGATTCTGACAGTTAAGATGGTCAGCAAATTTAAGGTCGCTCAGCGCGCTATGGAGTGGACTGAGCTTGGAGTTTCTTTGACGGATAAAATCAGAAACGAAGTCATTCAAAAAAGAACTGGAGTTACCGACATAGCTTGCAGTGTAAGCAGGTTGAAGTGGCAATGAGTGGACCATGTTTGGTAAGGAGCCAA
Organism: Aporophyla nigra; assembly: GCA_947507805.1. Classification (NCBI taxonomy): domain Eukaryota; kingdom Metazoa; phylum Arthropoda; class Insecta; order Lepidoptera; family Noctuidae; genus Aporophyla; species Aporophyla nigra. Next base: position 12,960,847 of record OX382316.1, on the reverse strand, counting down.
TGGCCAATGGAGTAGACGAGTCCTGGTCGCGTATTGGCAAGCGTAGAGACGCCACCGAGCTAGATGGACTGACGACCTCAAAAAACTGGCTCGGACAGACTGGATGCGGAAGGCGGAGGACAGGGTTTTATGGCGCAGCATGAGCGAGCCCTTACTTCAGCAGTCGACTGCGATAGACTGAGTGGATGTTTTTTTTTTATAAAAGCTAATTTCACTAAATTTGTGGCCATGGCAAATTCAAGCAAAATTTAACATCTTCATGTCAGTATGGCGAGAAAGGGTTTGACTACTGAGATGATGACTAATAGAGAAGTATGGAGGAAAAATACATGTTGCACTGACGCCAGATTGGGATGAGGGCAGGAGAATTATGCTTAATTAACATCATTCCTCTTCAAGAGGAGTTAGGCGCTTCTAGACCAAAAAAATCAGTGCATCTGGCTAGGCCAAGTTCATCTGTCTGGCAAAAAAAAAAATGGTAAAGTCACCACTTTACCATAAAAACTGGCTTGACCACCGTATGCGCATCTTCAAACCAGAGGTATCGCAGGTGCTTTACCACTGATACAAAACCTACAATTTTAGCTTTTCTTTGTATCTATATCTAAATATACCATCACCTTCAACCTCCGCGTTCTTCAACGTGACACAGCAACACTGTTAGGCAGAAACAGGTCAATCAGAATCCTATTAAAAACAGTTAGTAAAGACCTAGGTAATTCCCTGATTGACTTGATCGGCTTAACAAAGAGCTCTACTACCAGCACGAGTGAAACAAAGAAAGAAAGAAAGAAAATACGTTTATTTGCGGTAAATATGACGCAAAGAAAAATTTTACACAACAAAAATATAAAAAAACCGGCCAAGTGCGAGTCGGACTCGCGCACCGAGGGTTCCGTACAAACCTGCAGGTCATCATCATCATCATTCGTCATCATCGTTTATGAAATTAAATGTTTTTTATTTTTGAGTTGACTAAATGAAAGGTAAATTGTGGTTTACGATTTATGACGTATTAAAAAAAAAACTACTTACTAGATCTCGTTCAAACCAATTTTCGTTGGTAGTTTACATGGTAATGTAAATCATATATTTTTTTTAGTTTTATCATTCCCTTATTTTAGAAGTTACGGGGGGGGAGACACACATTTTACCACTTTGGAAGTGTCTCTCGCGCAAACTATTCGGTTTAGAAAAAAATGATATTAGAAACCTCAATGTCATTTTTGCAGACCTATCGATAGATACCCCACACCTATGGGTTTGATGAAAATAAAAATTTTGAGTTTCAGTTCTATGTATGGGGAACCTCAAATATTATTGTTTTTTTTTTTTCTATTTTTGTGTCAAAATCTTAATGCGGTTTACAGAATACATCTACTTACCAAGTTTGAACAGCATAGCTCTTATAGTTTCGGAAAAAAGTGGCTGTGACATACTCGGACAGACAGACAGACAGACATGACGAATCTATAAGGGTTCCGTTTTCTGCCATTTGACAACGGAACCCTAAAAAGGTGGGGAAAATATGCGTCATGTCCACGCAAATGGGCCATCGCCCAGCATAATACTGCGACTCTATGCGACACAAAGCCACAGTGTTGGTTTGGAGAGTCAAGATAATTGTTTTGTTTGACAAATTAACTTGTATTTTGCAAATCTATTATTACAAGTTTTCGTGGTGTCGCCGCCGCACCAAGTGGTGCCGGACGTAAAGAATAACACCACCCCATTTCTTCCCGTGGGTGTCGTAAAAGGTGACTAAGAGACTTACTAGAGAATGGGCAGCAGCGTTCTCTATGCATTTTACCACCATACTGCGATCGCCAACCCGCCTGCCAAGCGAGGCAATTATGGCAAAGCCCCCCAAATTGGGGGAGGCCTAAGTCCAGCAGTGGACGTCTTATGGCTGAAATGATGATTGTTACAAGTTTTCAGGGGATTTCCTCTGGCCATTCTCTTCTTATAATCTCTTTTTCACATTGAAAGATACTCACAAGCAGATATCCTACATTGAAAACAATTAACTATCCAGTTCTGAGCAAAAGCCTCTCACTTTGTTGCCACCTCTGTCTGTGCAGAGCTGCCAAGGACCAATCTTTAATAAATGAGTCCAGTTCCTCCCGCTTTCTCCGTCTGGGCCTGCCATGATGTACTATGCAATTCAGCAGAATACATAGGATTGTAAGTTTCGCCCATTGATCGTCTGACATGCGTCGGATGAGTCCAGCCCATTTCCATTTAAGCGTGGCAGCTTTTCGAGAGTCATCAGTTGTTTTAGTGATGGGAAGGATTGTTGTATACCTACTGCATATAAAACCAGGATAAATGGATCAGAGCCACTCTTATGTGGTCATATTTGCTAGTCAGAAAGGTGGACAGCAAGCATGGAAAGCTGGGTTAACGACTCAGTGAGCCCCAAGTCTTCTCACGGGTGTCGTCTAAGGGACTTACTAGAGAATGGGCAGCAGCGTTCTCTGTGCATTTTACCACCATACTGCGATCACCATCCCGCCTGCCAAGCGTGGCGATTATGGAAAACCCCTCCAAATTGGGGAGGCCTATGTCTAGTAATGGACGTCTGAAGTCAGCACTTAAAGTACCCATCCGTCTAATGAAACTATATTTTACACCTGCCACAGTATTTGCACTAAAAGGGTGACTTAAAACTAAAGAAATGGCAAAGAAATAACACGTAAATGTCAGTTAAAATAACTATAAATAATAATGAAGTGTTGCGTTCAAGATCTTTAGCAGTTATAAATTATTAAAGTTTTATGTGAATCGACCGTGTGACCTCCGCCCTTGGAACTGCGTCATCGTTGTTATTAAAGGCATTTATTTAATCAATTTATGGCTTTACGTTATTATTATCTAGCTAACTACTTATTTGTAGATAATCATTTCTAAGATTTTGTATTAAGGTGCTACCCAAACGTAGGACACCGTACTCATGTTTTTATTGCTAAATTAAGCGTATTGGTTTTTTTTAATACTAATTATGAACCAAAACAAAAATGGACCTGCCAGGGTCGCGAGATTGTTCGAAAGGGATACCGTAACCCTGGCACATGGGCAACTGAAGGAACACAGGTGGGTTTTAGTCAGTAAAAGTCTGACACGCCCTCCCGCTCCGCCCAGAGCGGGAGAAGTCATTTCGCGACTTCCCATCCAAAAAAGAAAAAATGGAGCGTTTTGTAAATTGTACTAATTATGAACTATAAGATGTATGTAATGTAAAATGTCAAACAATATTTCAGAAAATGAAATGGAAAACAAACGAAGAGATAACAGAATGCTTAAAAGGTTGCTTCTAACTTTACCGCAAGACACCATCTTTGCTGAAAATTGTTATCTTACGATAATTCTATAATAACTTTAATACCTATAGGGCAAAATGAAGAGATCCGTAGGAGAACCAAGGTAACCGACCAGATCAGAAGATTCTGGAGTGACGACCGCGTAGTGAAAGACGTAGTGATAGCAGGCTCCCCACAAGATGGACCGATGACCTGGTAAATGCAGCAGGAATCCACTAGATGCCAGAAGCACAGAACGGGTGTGAACGGAAGTGGCGGTGCTTGGTGGAGGCCTATGACCAGCTGAGGACGTATTTCGGCTGAAATGATAAACTTTAAGGCCTGCTTAGACCACAAATCACGAAAAATCACCTAAAGAATCGTTATGTATAATCATTCTGTCTCAGTCATTCTCAAAGGGTTGAAAGAAATGGAAAGATATTTTGAAAAGGTTTAGCGCTGAACGTGTTTAGTGATTTGTGGTGCAAACGGGCTATATTGTGTCCCGATTAGTGTGCTCCAAAGTGTTAAGAATTTCGTCTGCCAGCGATTTCTAAACTAATATTATACAAAGTAATATTTGTCGGTTCTAATATATAAGTAATTTTTGGAATATCTATTTCCCGGAATTTGGTACCTTTTTTAAATTTATTTAAATTATTACAATTAAAACACATTTAAAGACTGATCCAAGACGATGTTATAAGTCAGAATGTCTAAGTACAGAAATTTACAAAAATAAAATTACCCACTAGTAAGCTACATGTGATTTTGCATGTTGGCAGCGAAGGTGTCACCACGCAATAAATGTAGTTTTTGGGAAATTACTATTTCATTTTTTTTGATAACTCTAATTCCATTTTCTTATTTCGGAGAGAGCATAGCTGAGAACTGTGATATTTATTTGTAAAATATTCAGGAAGTATATTAAAGATAACTATATCCTATGATACTCGGAAATATTATACGAAGTGGCTTGTGGCTAAGTTACAACAGCCGCACGGGTCGATCGTTCAGATTAAGCTACGATTCTCGCGGTTGGTCCGTGGATGGGTGACCAGGTTTAGATACAAAGACCCTTCCGTGCCTCGGAAAGCACGTTAAGCTGTTGGACCCGGCTGTCTTTCGAAGTACAGTCGTTACGGGTCGTCAGAAGCCCAAATGTCTGACAACCAGTCTTACCAAGGGGTATCGTATTACCCTGTAACTGGGTTGTGGAGGTCAGATAGGCAGTCACTCCATGTAAAATACTGGTACTCAGCTGCACTCGGTTAGACTGGAAGCCGACCCCAACATGGTTGGATAAAGGCTAGGCAGATGATGACTCGGAAATATTTATTTTAAACAATAAATTATTTAAATAAATTATTTTTTTATTATTTTAATGGACAGAATTTATATTCAACAAGGCAGGTCAGATCTGACAACATGGTTATTCTTTATAATAAATTTTCTCCCAGAAAAATATGCTGTTGATCAATCTTATTATAAGTGATCAAAGCCGCATTTAGATAGATACATAAAATATTTATTCAGTACATACAAAACCACAATTAAACTATTTCAAATAGCATGAATTTAAATAAAAAAATAGGAGCCACTTAGGGCGAATTCTAGCACGTCTAAACTGAATTAGTGTCATAATTCTACAACAATGATGACACAGCTTTTAAACGCAGTTTAGATATTGCGTTGATCGCGTTCAGATTCATTGGTGAAACTGGCCCTTAAAATACTACATTTTGCATGTGATACTATACTTTTTAGAACCAAAATACAGCGTTGATGACTGGCACATAAATAGATAAGGTTGTAAAACTTCTCTGGATAGCAGTGGTGGGACAGTAGTAACGGCCACGATTTAAGAGTTATAGATCAAAAGTTCGAACCCAGTCATTCCATTGAATTTGTGTAAATTATTTCATCAAGACTGCCCTAAAAACGGCGAAGGAAAACACCGTACGGAAACCGGCATGTCTTCGAACCAAAATCTCGAAGATATGTGACATACCCGTACTGGGCTCGCGTGGTAGATTAGGGCTCTCACAGAGAGGAGGTCTGAGTTCCCGCAGTGGGGACATTACAGACATATTATGACTTCATCGGATATGCTCGTCAACAAGAACGTTACTGCTTCTTCACAAAACTACAGAGTCTCACGAATTTCATAGTAATTTCGTGACAGGTCGCCTGTTGTTAAAGCGCATGGAGATGCCAATCTCACAACAAACACCTGAAAATTACGAATGCGTTGCTGTCTTTCGACTTTTTTAATATTACGTGAAACTAACACCGTGACCTAAAGATGGAATCCGTCAGCACCATTATCCTAAAATTTGCTGAACCCCACGAACACAGACTTCACGTGAATGTTGAGGCAATCCAGCTGCTAGATAACACAGACTTAGTGCGAAGGCTAAAAAGAACTAAACTTTTTGAATTAATGTAATGTAAAAAGTGAATTAATAATAGTAACAATATTGTGCTATACATATAACACATGAACATGGTGTATACAAATTGTATTAGACTCTAAGAAAGTGCTACGGACTTGTGTAAAAGTGCAAATGGACACTAATCTTAGTTTTTAACCGACTTCAAAAAAAGGAGGAGGTTGATAACCTCCTCCTTTTTTTGAAGTCGGTCCCATTTTATTTTGGTTCCATTCGGACAATGGGGTCCATGTGAAAACCATATAAGTCTTAAATTTGCATTAAGTATTTGCGCGACAAATGAACAAATAACGCGATTAGACTAGGGCGGGGTATCTACCATAAATAAAATATTTTGTTAAAAAACTTTTTACAGAAAAAAACAACCGTCTTCCTCAAAAAAAAACACTACAAAGTCAAAAATAACTTTAATTTCGGAAGTCGGTGGCAAAAAACTTAAATACAGATCCTAAGACACCGATGTCCGAAATTAAAGTTATTTTTGACTTTGTAGTGTTTTTTTAAGGAAGTCGGTTGTTTTTTTTTGTAAAAAGTTTTTTAACAAAATATATTACGTAACATATTAGAGTTAAATTGCTTATTAGCCTTTTTGGCTAGATCGTAATTAATTATTAAGAATTTAGTTCTTACTAATAAAGTATAAAAAAGAAAACGTGACAAGAAAGAGGTCAAGTGGTAATTCCGACTCGGCTGTTCAGCGTTCGGGAAGCTACGCAATATCTTCCCACATACTGCAATGTCTCATGATGAAAGTCTAAGACCAGTGTGTAATGCCAGTGATGACCTTTGAAGGGAAGAGGGTACTGAATCATAGTCGCTCACAATGGGCATCAATGGCCGATCGCCTACACGAGGACACGGCGGTGTTCCGGGCAGGCAGGCCAGGTCTCCACCGTATGCTCCATCGTGTCCTACAGGCGACCCACACACTCGCAGCGAACTTGCGTGTACGATCAAATGTTTAAACGTAAACGGCGTTTGTAGTTTCTGCCTACCCCCATAGGAAGAAGGCGCGAAATTCTATATGTATGTTGATGAAAACTGTTGATATTTATTAAATTGATAAGTCAGTAAAATTTATCGAACTATATCCTACTTCCTACTAACATTATAAATGTAAAAGTTTGGACGCTAAGATGGTTAGATCTTTGTTAGTCAATCACGCAAAAACGGATGAACGGATTGGGTTGAAATTTGGCACAGAGATAGTCTATAACCTGGTTTAACACATAAAATACTTTATATCTTTATATCCTAGTAGTACGTTCCTGTGGGATAAATTTTGACCTCAAAAAGCTACAGTCACATAAAATCCTGCTTTTTTTTAGATACACTCTTTCCGTAGACTTGGGTCTACGATGATTTGATTTGACATAGCGCATACTCTAAGCAGTCTATCGCGATAGCGTGAGTTCGAGACCATGTTAAGGCAAACTCACACGCCATTACACATGATTTACTCGTGTGAATTTCATTTGGTTTACCTCCTTTGCATATTTTAAACATGTGTTACATTATTTCTTAGGAACTTGTCACGCATAAAGGCGTTCATTTCAATTATAATTTTATTTAAGTTTACTCAAAGATAAACTATACGGTGTGTGAAAATATTTAAACACAAGTAAGTCGTTTAAAATTTTAAATTCTTACTCCTTTTGTTTAAAATAAAATTACAGAAATGGAATTTGAAAATCGAATACTCCGACGGTTATTTTATGCTAAATTTTAACATTTCAAATATCGAACGTTTGAGTTCCAATTTTCAAATTTGAACTTGGAACGTCCAGTTCGGATGAAGCGCAAAAACTGAGCGCGCGCTACCCGCCGTCATCTGCGTTGGATACAGAACGATGTGGAGAGGTTGTCAGTCATTTAAATATTTCTAGAAACTATTTGATTTTCAAGTGTAAAAAGCTTATAGAATAAATAAAACTTGATGCAAATCCACATTTTTCTTCTAACGTCATGGTAAGCTATAAAAAAAAAACGAAAACAGCAAAAATTTGTTTTAGAGCAACTCAGAAAAAAAACCTTTGGAGCATGCTCTGGACGTTCCTAAAAAATATTTCATACGATACCTAAAAAAAACTTATTTTTAAAAGATACTAAAATATTGAAATACTCATTTACTGCAGCCCTGATTCACTAAAAGACAGCAAAGATAGTATCTTAACCCGTTCTGTTTACTAAATTACAAATAATGGATTCATTTGTTTTTTCACAACGTCTATTCGATCGTAGGTAAGTCAAGCGAAGCAAAATTTACTACTGAATGCTAATTTAACCGATTAAATCGATTTGCCTGCAATTTCGTGTAACGAAGAATAAATGTAATTGATGATTCTAGTTCATATATTTGACGTTTTCAGTGTGCAATTAAAGTTACTTTGTATATTAACATAGAACTTTTGACGTGGTAATTAATATCTTACAAACGAGTTTTATAAAATAAAGTTTGTATGTAATAAAAAATCTACTGTCTGGTTATTTCTTAATAGCTTTATTCGGAAACGTCTTTTGTCTTATAGAGGTTTGTGATACCACTTAATGTTGAAAATTATTGTTTAGATACATAAAGATACATTTTTAAAATAATACTGGTTCATGTTAAATATTCTATATTCCATTCCGCACGGAGCGACTGATCAGGCACAGCCATGATTACTGCGGTTGGTTCGCGTCCATCTTTACAAACTGGGACCTCTCCGTACCTCGGAAAGTACGTGAAGCCGTTGGTCCTGGCTGTCACTCGTGGTTACGGGTTTTTAGAAGGCCGGAATTCTGATAACCAGTCTTACCAAGGGGTATTGTATTACCCAGGGTTGTAGAGGTCAAATAGGCAGTCACTCCATGTACAAACCTGGTATTCGATTGCATCCAATATTGATGATGTTCAATATTCTATACTTATCGCTTCTGAGTCAGAAATCAGAAAACTATGCACAAGTTGAAACATAACTCATCTACTGCTGTAAAGGTGAAATGACAGCTGTTTATAAAATGTTGAATATTGGCTTTATTTCGTTTTGTTAGTAGCCATAAATATTATTTTAAAGAAAAAACTAATTAATGATAAAGTAATAAAATCTCTAAAAAAATTATTCCGAAAATTCTACTACACAACACGTCTCTTCGTCAAACTCTGTTCTTCAGAAATATGCCGCCTAGTCGTGCAGACTATGCGCAAAAAGGGCGTCCTTTATACTCATCACATACGTTCCACGTAAGAGCGAGGCAGACATACAATCAACCACCATTACCTGAACCCTTTGACCACTGTACGTTCGGAAAATTGGCACCAAAAGGAAAATATCTTACAAAATGGCGGGTCAGCTTACACTGGCTGTCGAGAAGAGAAGGCAAGAGAAAGCTTTTTGTCTTTGTTTATTATTGTATTGTGTGAAAGAGATGGAATGCTTAATGACGGGTTGTGGTCGTGCGATGTAGTTTTAAGATTTTGGATTTTTCGTTTTGAAATATTGTGATTTTGTTTTGATTTTTTATGAAAATTCGTTGTATTTGATGCTGGTGACTTTAGAACCCTGTTCTGATCTGTTTTAATAACGTAAATATTGCGTAATAATTGCACATACTTACTAGAGATCAATGAATGTAAATGTAAAGCGTTTTCCTCTTGTTTTACCTGGAACCAATTCGAAATTCAAAAGTAAGAGTCGTCAAAAACGACGGTAAGAAATTAAGTGTAACTTTTCATGCATTGTGAAATATTTATTATCGTCGAAATTTTTTTTAAATGAAAAGGAAGTTAAATACGTAATTTTAAAATAACATCAGGCCTGCAGACCCCGAGGGAGTAAGCAGAGGTGTACCTGTCCGAGTTAGAATTGAACATTCAGCGAAAATGCATACTTGCGTCAAACGCAATATGCACATTCGCTCGTCCACCAAAATGTGGGCCAATTCGCGTTTAGATCTCATTAGAGACACTTCGTGCTCAAAAACCATAACCATCACCATTTAACCATACATTTTTACCAATAAGTTAGTTTTGCAATAGTTTACCATTATACCATTGCATCAGCAGCCTAAGCGTTCCCACTGCTGGGACACAGACCTCCTTTCGGTGAGAGGAAGCAGGCCATAATTACACACACACTCACACACACCATACCTACCATCACGAAACACACTAAACTAACCCTTAGTATATTAAGTTAAATTCGTTTGCTCCATATAGTTCTAAGCAGCCTACTAAAATTGTTTGTACTCGTATGGGAACCTGGCCTGGCGAACCTTAATACAGGTTTCTATGTAACCTAGCAAGGACGCCAGATTCAAACTATGTTACTTTTGTCTTTTAAATTTTACCCTACACTTATATTTATTGTAACAGACAGTGTACCTTACTTTTTGAAATAAAAATTTGTATTGTATTTGTAATTAGATTACTCAAAAACCAATCCCTTATAATTAGAGGCTTTAACTTTTACGATATAAACCATCCTAGCAATACGGAGGGTTATTTTTTTGTTTGTTTTTGATATTGGTACCCATCACGTGGGTAAAATTTTGCCAACTATTTAATTTCACCCTGTATGACTGTATGGACTATAACAACTCAATATGTGAGTCCAAGAAGCTAAATTATTCTTGTAAGTATTTGATAAAGTATGCATGTTAACGAACATATAAGTACAATAAAAAGCTATATAGTTCGCGTCATCTAATATAATCAAACAGTGAGAAAATGTTACACACGCATTCTAAGATTAAATAATTACCTTGTGAGTTGTATCTCGAATGTACAGTCAACGAAAGATAATTGTTGCAAAGAACTTATAATTGTTGCTTCTCTAAGACTAGGAGCTCCTTGTTGATCTCCTCATCGCTGCCACTGTGGCGAAGTTGTCAACAGTCTAGGACACCACAGCCTGTCTTGCAGCCGAAGTGCGGGTCGATTAGCGCGGCACGCAAACATTAATGACATCATCCGACGAGCTCTTGTCATCGTCTGCATCCCAGCTGTATAGAACACAATGGCTTGGCACGCGACGATGGCAAGAGACCGGACGGTATGTCTTTGTTTCCTTGGACGGTGTGGGGGATGCAACGTGCGTCGATACTCTTGCGCCATCCCATCTTCCTAGCTCGGCTGGCGGCGCTGGCGCTGCCGCTGCGGCTGCGGAAAACCTCAAGCGGCGAAAGTATAGCAACCTTATTGGTAATTATATTTTCGAGCCGTTTGGGGTTGAAACCCTCGGGCCGTGGGGTCAGACTGCTCATGGCCTCTTTAAAGAAATATCAAAACGGCTGGCTGACACTTCTCGTGACCCAAGGGCTGGTTTTTATCTTGGCCAGCGGCTAAGCATTGCTATACAGCGTGGTAATGCCGCCAGTCTCTTGGGTACATTGCCGGTCGACAGCGATGAGGATGAATTTTTCGACGCTTTATTTTAGTTTGTGTATAGTTTTGGTTGAGTTGATATATTATTTTGTTATTTTTATTAATCAAATAACTGAGTACGCAAGCGCGAATATTATTTATGTACTAGCCGTTCTGTCGTAAGAGGCGACTAAGAGACTTACTAGAGAATGGGCAGCAGCGTTCTCTATGCATTTTACTACCAAACTGCGACTGCCAACCCCGCCAAGTGTGGCGATTATGACAAACCTCCCAAATTGGGGGAGGCCTATGTCCAGCGGTGGACATCTAACGGCTGAAAAGATGATGGTGATGTTTTGAAATAGACACATCTGTTTACACCCGACGCTACCTATCAATATAATTCAAACCAGGCTAACAAGAAACATTGTAGCCATGCTCACCCACGACCCAAATGATCATATCGAGTGAAAGTCTACCATGGGAGACTATGGTTTTTGTCCCCCCATTGTTACCTATGGGAACATATTCGGTGTACATAGAATATCGAATGCTTGTGTCAGCTTGGGGGTAATTTGATTGGTATGTGATGTGAATTGGGGGGGAGATTATTATTGGCATTGTAATGTTTGCTTTGACAGTTTCGCATTACCAAACTCATCATCATCATCATTTCAGCCGTAAGGCGTCCACTGCTGGACTTAGGCCTCCCTCAATTTGGGGGGCTTTGCCATAATCGCCACGCTTGGCAGGCGGGTTGGCGATCGCAGTATGGTGGTAAAATGCATAGAGAGAACACTGGTGCCCATTCTCTAATAAGTCCCTTAGTCGCTCTTTTACGACACCCACGGGAAGAAATGGGGTGATGTTATTCTTTACGTCCGGCACCACACGGTACCAAACTGTGGCTTGAGTAATTCTTCCAGTCGGTTTTGTTTTGCATTTTCTTTCTAGCTTATTATCTTAATGATCAATTTATTTATGAAATACTATCATATAAGTAGATTCTTTTATATTTTGTGAATGTGAGAACGTCGTAAGCCTTGTAGACTGTAGACAATTTTGTATTTTATTAAGTACTTAGTACTTGTTGACAGTCTTACACCGTCCTCCCATACCTATTAACACTGTAACTTGAAACCATTGTAAAAGCCAATAATTTTTAAAGAGTTAAGGCAGAAACATACTTACGTGTCGTGGCGTGTCGTGACGCGCCAGAAGCATATCGGTTTCATACATATAATATGGTTAGGGACATATTTGCATGTCGTGTCGTTTCGCAACACGTTCTGTCGAATGTATGAAACTGATTGCTTCTGGCGCGTCACGACACGACGGCACGACGGCGGTGTTTCCGCCTTAACAATGGTGTTTCTTGCCGACTCTTCTCCATAGGAATCAACCATTTGGAACCATGCACCTAGCTTCTGATGTAGTTAACTTGACGTCATGGTGAAGCTTGCGCACTCTGAACTCTAGGTCTGTGCCGATAGAGTTTACTTTGCCGGAACAGGTCTAGAGTAAGGAGCCAGACCAAGAGAGTGGAGATCTGAGTTATTCCCTGCAATTTTGTCCGTGTATTGTATGTTTAAAACATTGGTCAGGCAGAGGCCATAGTCCATCCATAGTTTTCGGTAACCAGTCCACTTTAGCCACCCAAACCCAATATCTTTGTTTCTATGTCCTGCAATACTCTTACACCAACCAGGGGTTATCGTTAGGTGTACTTGCATAGTTCGAACTGGAATAACTGTAGGTTGGTGCCTCATTTAATTGAAAACGTGTAACAAGCCGCTGCAAATTGGCTTGGGTCCTTTGTAAGCCTTCCACAGGTCCGAGTCAAGATCCCAGGATCCTAAGATATGCCAAGAGATTTAAAAATTCATCATCATCATCATCATTTCAGCCGTAAGACGTCCACTGCTGGACTTAGGCCTCCCCCAATTTGGGGGGCTTTGCCATAATCGCCACGCTTGGCAGGCGGGTTGGCGATCGCAGTATGGTGGTAAAATGCATAGAGAACGCTGCTGCCCATTCTCTAGTAAGTCCCTTAGTCGCCTTTTACGACACCCACGGGAAGAAATGGGGTGGTGTTATTCTTTACATCCGGCACCACACGGTACACGTTAAAAATTAATTATAATAAAATCTTTACGTTGACGTCTCTCGTTACGTGCTCTACAGTATAGGTCTATGCCGGAGTTTACTTTGCCTGAAAAGGTCCAGGGTGAGGAGCCCTATCTCCCTGGAGTACTCCTGTTGTTCACCACTGGCTTGCTTTTATTGGCCTTCCAAGGGACCACACGATCTCGAGATATGTCATCATTAATTTATTTAAAACACATACAACTATCATTACAGGCTATCCTAATACAATAGTGTAGTTATAATAGCTTACAATAGTATATTATTGTAAATAATCAAGATAAATCATCCTTTCAGCCATAAGACGTCCACTGCTGCAAATAGCCTCCCCCTTTGGGAGGTTTACCATAATCGCCACGCTTGGCAGGCGGGTTGGCGATCGCAGTATGGTGGTAAATGCATAGAGAACACTGCTGCCCATGCTCTAGTAAGAAGTCTCTATCTCGTGGTTACCTGGTTATATGAAGGATAATGTGCCCGTATTTATGCAAAAAGGAACCACCTAGCAAAAACGCACTTCTGAGATATCAAAAGATTTACAAAAACATGTGCAGCTCTGTTAGATGAAGTATAATTACTATTTATTTTATTTAAATTTATTGATAAATTACTTATTTAAGTATGCGTATATAAATTTGCTCTAAATACTCTTAAAAGTATTAGATAATTAAGAAAATATGCATGTGGTTCCTTTTAACATTTACTAATTGATAGGTTTTCTCATACAAAAAAAAGAACCACAACCGCGGGATTTACTGATATCAATGAAACTATGTAACTTGGTTCCATTTGCTGTATTCAAAATAATTGTTAATAAATAGAAATATGTGTAATGTATAATAGTACCAAGTATGTGTGGATCTGTTTATTATAAAATGACATAGTAGTAATATCGTTTATTTGTATGAACAATCGAGTCCCGTTGTGCTGTGGTTCGGTTTTGCTTTATATGTAATATTTATTGTTGCTGTTGGTTCCATTCTGCTTTTAGTATCCCTTGTTTCCAAGGGAAAAATCAAGTTATTTTTGTTTAAGAATTTAGACCACTTTTAAATAAGTATTCTTAAAAAAAGTGAAAAACTAAATTTGTCGTGTGGTTCCATTTTGTAATACGGACATGTAAGATTCCTAGTGACTTTAACACGAAGACGGTTCTCTGTTTGATTCATCTAAAATCAGTCGATATTGCAGGATTTCGCATGTTAAATTCCTTATAACTATTTCACTTCTACGACTAAAACTAGGAAACGTTTCACGTCCAAATCAATTAAGCAATTGCTTCTGTCCCACTATACCGAGTGCAGTAGCCCAACAAAAAATGATCAAGAAAACATTCCAACTCACTACTCAAAAATCAACATAAAAATTACCAACTCCATTTTAGTTTATCTCAATATTCTCAATTCAAAAGAACAAATGTCTCAACAGATCGTAAAACTAAAAGGATTTCACGCCTGCGCCTGCGCACGATTAGATAAAACTGTAGAATTTAACGAGAGCCGTTACAGACACGCGGTCAGAACCACCTGACCTTTGCTTGTAAAAGCACCTGTTTTTTTGCACGATCAACGGAATTATAGTGCATAACTTTTATATATAGAAATGTCAACGTTTCCGCTTTTGTAGTGTGTGTGATAGCGCTATTGAACAAAGGGCATGGAGTGGTGTTGATCTGTCAATTTTTGGAACGAAGTTCCTTATCGCGCGTTGTGAAAGGGGGCTAGACGGAAAAAATTCTTACGAAAAGTTGTCACGACATCCTTTAACCGACTTCAAAAAAAGGACGAGGTTTCACAATTCGACCGTATATATTTTGTATGTTGTTGTTTTTTTTGTTGTGAGTAGAGAGGAAGAGAGGGAGAGAGGGGGAGAGGGGGATAGGGGGAGAGGGGGAGAGGGGAGAGAGGGAGAGGAGAGAGGGGAGAGGGGGAGAGGGTAAGAGGGTGAGAGGGGGAGAGGGAGAGAGAGAGAGGAAGAGAGGGAGAGAGAGAGAGGGAGAGAGAGAGCGAGGTCGAGAGAGAGAGGGAAAGAGAGGTAGAGAGAGAGGGAGAGAGAAGGAGATAGGGAGAGAGAGAGAATATTTTTGTTGAGTGTATGCAGGTTTTTTGTACATAATAAATAATTAAAAAATTATAACTATTATGAATCCAGGAAAGGAACTTCGTTCCATCCGGGTGTCCCTTGACACCTCTAAAGTTTTTTTTTTACTTTTCTGCAAGGATAGTAAATGTCTGTCACGGATTTGTTCGATAGAGTTACCGTGGTCATGGCATATAGGCAACTGAAGAAACACGGGTGGGTTTTAGTCAGTAAAAGTCTGACATGCCCTTCTGCTTCACCCAGAGCGGGAGACGTCATTTGATGATATCCCATCCAAAAAAAAGGTCGCAAAATTTTCGCCAATTATAAAAAAAATGCAAATCGGGTGCACAGGTACATCATCAGCTTATATTGTTCCCACTGCTGGGACACAGCCTCCTCTCGGTGAGAGGGAGTGGGCCATAATCCACCATACGGGCCCAGTGCGGGTTGGTAGATGTCACATGTCTTCGAATTTATGGTTCTAAGACATGCCGGTTTCCTCACGATGTTTTCCTTCACCGTTTTGGTGCACTTTTGCACCCGATTTACATTTTGATAGTCGTTGAAAAATTTCTTTGCTAGGACTAAATTCATGGTAACAGTTTGCGAACTGGTTCGACAGTCTTCCTGTTTATTTTTATTTGAAGACGATGTACCAGAAAAGAAATATCTATACTTCAATAGGTATTATCTCCTCCCATCCTCAGTAACAAGCGGTTTTTATTCCATTCTGTGTGATGCAAACTGTTCCGTTCTGTGACGTAAAGAATAGCAACACCACACCACGTGGGTGTCGGAAGAGGCGACTAAGGGACTTACTAGAGAATGGGCAGCAGCATTCTCTGTGCATTCTACAACCATACTGCGATCGCCAACCCGCCTGCCAAGCGTAGCGACTATGGCAAACTCCCACAAACTGGACGAGGCCTATGTCCAGCAGTGGACGTCTTTCGACTGAAACCTCCCCCCCCCTCAACTGAGGGAGGCCAATGTCCAGCAGTAGATTTCTAATGATGATGGTGACGATTTTTATTACCCTTTTAATACTTAAAACTTTTACACACTCAAAATGGTCGACTCCACAGTTTTATCCTCACAAACTGCACGGTTCATAACGCATGGACGTTACGATATTCAACTCCTGCGCACGCCACGTAAGAATTATACCGACGTGCAATTATATAGTAGACGCGAGACTGGACCCGCCCAGCACTAACTTTATACATTTTATTATTTGCCCCAGGAGACCTTAGGGTGGAGGTATTTGAAGTGCCTCTAGACGGCTTTTGCTGGTTTCAAAGTGGGAGTTGACTCTGGGGCGAGAAGTTTTGAGTCCAAGAGTTCACTCGATGCTTATATTGATAGTTTATTTACTCCTTATAATTAAATGCATTACATTTTATGTACCTGTTTATTAGCTTAGAAATAAGGTTTTTTTCAAATTAGCCTACACTGACCCGCTGCTTAGCAAAAGCCTCCGCCAAATCGCTCCAGGCATCCTTACCTCGATCCAGCCCTTGCAATATGCGTCTGGATCGTCCCGGCAACTCTTCTTAGGCCGGCTTCGACGGCGCTGTCCATCCTCAGGCACCCACCGTGTGGAGACTATTGCCCAGCGGTCACTGTGCATGCGGCTGGTGTTACCCGCCCAGTCCCATTTTAGCCGGGCAGCGTTTTCGCCTATGCCTAGTTGCATCTGCAAGTCTTAAAGCTCTCCTACTCCTGTGGCTATTGGCTATACAACAAGAGCTAAAACGCTGAATAAAGGATTGGGTAGAAAGCAAAGTTGATTACGGGGATGACTGTTTAGGGTGTGTCAGTTCACAAAAAGCTGTGATAGTCCCTAAATTCAGCTCGCGTAATTTCTTTCCTTTTTTTTGCAAATTGTGGTGCTTTTCCCACTGTATCAAAATTAAAAAATCAATACCTACAACAAGGTACCTACTAATCTAAGATCAATGTAGGATTAGAAATTATGTGTCATGAAAATAAGACAAATTCTTGAAACAAGAGAGTTCGTTTGCAGCAAATATGTTTATAGCATGAGGTCCGTGGTGAATTCCCAGCCGGTCAAAGTATCAGTGTATTTTTTCATCAGGAATTTCTCAGTAGCGAGGTTAACTGTCTCCGAACAATTGGTTGGCCCCTACAACATGAGATTTAACATAACTGGCAAAATTTGGGTACTATAAGTACGGGAGTAACAGGCGTGATTTTGGGTGTTATTATTTAAATGATTCGCGGGCTACATCTATAGATCCATCTTAAAAATATTGCATGATTAAACTGATACAATAATATTGTCAGCCGGCTTAACTCAAACACGCCAGTATGCTGATCCCAACATAATCCGAAAGAAATCCACCCTCAATAAAGAAGCAGGATAAAGATAGCACTTAGAACTTTAACTTGACCTTCAGTAACCCTATTCCACTCGATTAAGTTCAGTTCCGGTTATATAAAGACAGTTTAGCGTGCACACACCTCACCTTTAGCACCTGTACTATGATTTGTTAGCACCTGGTGGTCTGCAGAATTTAAAACGCTTTTAATTAATGATGGAATAATCATTGTTCAATCGTTAACTGTTGCTACAAGTAAGTGCAAGGTTTATTTAACCATTTATTTAACCATTTATGTACACATAAAAATAGACAAGAAGAAAGGAACAGAAAAATATGTACAAAGGTAATGCTTATTTCTATAAAAATCTCTTCCAGCATACCTGCAATAGGAGAGAATATACAAAGAGATGTAGACAACGTGTGTAATATTATAGTAGAAGAAAAATAATACTATAATTTAAATACATACAAAATAAAAATATACATACATGCAAACATACATAAATACTTCTAGAATAAATATCACTAAATATATATTATACTAATAATGTAATTGAAATGAAAACATTCATGAGCAATTATGACAACGTGGAGAGATAGTGTTCTTTCACTCTTCTTTTAAATACAGCAATAGTAGGGCAGTTCCTTATGCCAGGCGGAAGTGCATTCCACAACCGAACCGCATGCACGGTGAAGGAGTAGGAGTAGAAGTCAGTTGAGTGGGGAGGGAACTTGAGGAGACTTCTAAGATGCGACCTGCAAGGTTTTGTGGATGATATCATAGTCTTGCAGAAATTTTCTTCAGAGTTTCCTTAAAGTAGGCATTGGAATTTGAAACCATTAGTGTGTTACAACCTTAAAATATAGCAACCTTATTGTGAGTTATATGTTAGAGCCTTTTGGGGTTGAAACAATAGGGTTGTAGGGTCACCAAGCAGTTGGTCGACTCTTTATGTAACCAAAGGACCGCCCTATTTTTAGGTCAAACAAACTAAAAATAGGCCGGCCCTCTGACTAGCATTTTGGGTAGTTTTCCCACTGACAGCGATGAGGACAAATTTTTGGATACCCAGTGAGCTCGATTCTTTCTTTTCTCCTTTACTTATATAAACATGTAGGTATTTTAGTGTTAGACTGTATATTGTATTCAAGTTTTCTTAACAAATACCTAATACGAAAGTATTCCGAAAGTATTACGAATCACCTTGATACCGAGAACAAATTAACATTGTATATTTGCGATGATCTTAGTGGCTGCATTAAAAAGGAACACATAAAATATCATCGTCATTATAGTCATCTAAATCATTTTTCCGTGAGTATCGTAAGAAGATAAATTATAAGCTAATACCAAAACGCTTTTTTTTTTCTGGGTTGGTTATCTTCAAATTGTCGTCTCCCGCTCTGGGTGGAGCCGAGGGGCTTTTGACTAAAACCCACCCGTGTTCCTTCAGTTGCCTATGCCCAGTGGCGTGCAGTCCATATAGGCAAAAAGACACTGCAGACCCTAGGGTCTAGACCCTAGATAAGGACTAGTTACTAATATTTCAAAAATAAAAGAATTATACTAACAGTAAGTAATAAAACCATTCAAAAAGTTTAAACGCCTAATGTAAATATAATAGCAACGTTCATACCGTTCTATTTACTACGGCAACGCATTCATAACAGATCGCGACGTAAGCAGGCAGCGAACGATCGTGTCTTTATTTCATTCATAAATGTACGCATGTAGTGGTAATTTCTTCTACATTTTCGTGTCTATACATTGCACACATAAAGCGAATTCCTGCCGCAGGATAACCAATCACAGGCGTCCCTGCGCCCTGTGATTGGTGAGTATTATCACAGCGCGCTGTGAGTATTATGCGATCAAGTTGAATATGTACGTAGCCTCAGGAACATTACGATTCGCAATGATGCAATTTTATTTGTCAACGTTTTAGTTATCAAAATTTAGAAATTGTTTGTTTACGAAAGGATCCATATTGATTTCGTACATGTGAAGCGCGCTGTTTTATGTTTTTATTTTGATTGAGTTTTCTTGTGATTAATTCATTTACAAACGTTAATATTTAGGTAGATTTGTTGCTTATTTCAATTAGTTTTTTGAATTGTTTTAATTTTTACTTACTACGCTGTTTGTTTGTTTTTTCAAAATGTTGTTCGATTGTGAGGTTTGTGTTGAAAATGTGTGTTTGTTAAAAAGTGTATCTAAATGGAAATGTGTACCTGAGTAACGAGAATTATAACCCAGCAAAGAGGTAATGCAACTCGTAAGTTTCATAGTAATAATTAAGCAACTAAAACCGGCTATGTTGTTGTTTACACACATTTTTTTTTTCCTTGCTAGTTTAGTAGTTCGAGTACAGTGTGGAATTGTTCGGGATTTGCAGATTTACATGATTACTATCCCGCGGCTTGCTCAAAGATTTTGGTAATTATCGTATTGAGAGAAGTATTACGAAGAAGTTTTTCATTACAACGTATTCTTACGTACCTATTTAAGAAACACACAAAGTCAACAACAAGTACCTACACATCTTTCTGTGCTTTCGACGGAAAAAGAATTATTGGTCGAATGAAGACGCATACCAACTTTTTATGACGATGGTTTAAAATCATATTTAAAAAAGATAGGCGCGTAGATGTCATTTATAAATGAGTTTGTTTACTTTATTATTTTTGCTGTTACCTGTACTTAATTTACCTATTAAATATATTTACATATACGAATCACATGAAGGGCCTTTTTCAACTATCACTCACCTGGATCAGATATTTGAGGTGGCCGAAATCATTTATTAGCATTATCAGGAAATCGCCATTTCAAACTTTTAAACCACCTAGTGAGTTTTTCTTCACTAACTTGAGCAATTACGAAAGACGTTTTTTTTTTGAACTGCCTACCCGATCATAAAACCCTGTGCACGCCACTGCCTATGCCAGAGCCACGGTAACTCTGCCGATCAAATCCGTGATCCTGGTATGAAGCTAACACAACGTTAACACCTACACGCTTGAAATTCCTTCACAACAATTTTTACGATTGATAAATCCTAGGAGACATAAATCATAACTTACAATGGCGTTGCGTTATTATCTATCAATCAATCAATCAATACACGATAGTGTTGCTAATCTGTACTAACACTAGGAGGAGCATGATTTTATTAGAAACGGGAATTTATTACGACACTGCCGAAAAACTGATTTCAAAATCAAGTCATCTATACTAATATTATAAAGAGGTAACATTTGTTTGTAAGTTTGTATGTTTGTAAGTTTGTATGTAGGGGGTAATCTCCGGAACTGCTGGTCTGAATTGAAGAATCCTTTCTGTGTTGGGTAGCCTATTTTTCGAGGAAGGCTTTAGGCTATATAACATCACGCTAAAACCAAGAGGAGCGGAGCAGTAATGAAAAATGTTGCTAAAACGGGGAAAATTGCACGGGTATGCGATTCAACGCGACGGGAAGGGTCGGGGGAACAAAAAGTTTATCGCGGACGAAGTCGCGGGCAGAAGCTGGTATGCAATAAAAACAAAACCCTTTACCGCCCAACGAAGTGGCCACAGGTCATCCAGTAACTTATATAATTATTTGTGACTTCAAAAAGTATTCTAAAACTACGTAAACTTGTACTTTGCGAAACCAATTTCAATAAACTAGAATTTCAATTAATTTGTGAAATTTGCGGTAGGGGTCGACTACAATTTTACAAATTAATTGAAATTCTATACAAAATTTGTTTAAACTTGCATCTAGGTGTATTACGTATTTGACCTACCTGATCAGAGAACCTATCTTGGGGCTTCAGAAGGCTTCTTAAAAAGCCTTTTCTTGAAAGCTTCCTGAGGTTTATGTATTTAAGACAAGTACCTAGATGAGTCCATACTAAATGGTTCCGTGTCGTGCCGGACGTAAAGAATAGCACCACCCTATTTCTTCCCATGGGTATGGTAGAAGGCGACTAAAGGACTTACTAGAGAATGGACAGCAGCGTTCTCTATGCATCTTACCACCATACTGCGATCGCCCACCTACCTTGGTTTGCCATAATTGCCACGCATGGCAGATGCCAAGCGTGGCAATTATGGCAATGGACGTCTTTCAGCTCAAAAACTGATGAATGACTTAAATGAGTATAATTGTAATGTCTCACATAAGTGGGGTTTAAAGCTGTCATTGCATGTCATTGTCAATCGACGGTTGGTCCGTGGATGGGTGGCTTTGCATACCAAGAGCTCTCCGTGCCTCGGAAAGCACGCCAAGCCGTGGTTCCCGGCTGTCATTCGTAGATCTTCAAGTTGTAGGTCGTGGATCCAACCTCAGGCAGGCCCTTTATCGTGAAGGAGGAGGCGGAGCGCGTGAGGGAGTGGCAGTCTCTGCGCCCTCACGTCCCTAGCCGCCGCAGGAGGAGACGCCCCGGGCGTCGGGAGTCGATTGCGGACTCCCGGCCACCGTAGGCGCGAGCTTGCGGGCGGCGAGCAATGGGTAGCTCGCCGCCCGGTAAAGACCAAGCTCGGGTCGACGGCGCGTAGTGTTCCACGCGCGCCTCAAAGAGATGTCAGCAGCAGTGAAGGGGTCTGCTAGGACCGGTGCCTGCCGGGGTCGCGTGATTGTTCGAAAGAGATACCGTGGCCCCGGCACTGGGCAACTGAAGGAACACGGGTGGGTTTTAGTCAGTAAAAGTCTGACACGCCCTCCCGCTCCGCCCAGAGCGGGAGAAGTCATTTGATGATTTCCCATCCAAAAAAAAAAAAACGGCAGGCCCTTTATAATTATCTTCTAATTAACTAAATCACCGATCTCAAATAGGCGAAAATTAATCTTCGTGAAGAAACAAACATGTCTTCAAACCAAAAACTCGAAGATATGTGACATCCACCAACATGAACTGGGCCCGGAATATAAATAAATAAAAAATAAAATATTTTCAGGCATCAAGGCCCATAGGGTGTTAGTATTACATCTTACTTAAAAACTATGTTAGTATCATGCAGGGGAAAAAAGAGAATCACAATCACAGGAAATTATATTATGGCCCCCTCCCTCCCACATAGAGGAGGCCTGTGTCCCAGCAGTGGGAACATTATAGGCTAATGCTCAGCGAAATTGTTTTACAAGTTAATCTAATATAAACCTTATCAAGATCCTGTCCATCCAATCACAACACACCATGGTCACCCCACTACTACACAGACTAAAGAACAATGGCCTGACTACTAGAAAACTAGTCTGAGAAAATAGGCTTTCTAAGAAAAGTAGTAATTGTCGCTACGTTTATTATTTACTTAATCGATGGTGTAAGATCTTCCCATAGTAACTCTGGTTGATGGTAAAACTACATGCAAAGGTGTGGTTATGTAAATGAGATTGGAAATCGATCTGAAAATAATAGAAAAAAGGATGAAATTCTTATTTTCTTTTTCTCTCTCTTATATCGTCACGAACTGTACCAGAATTATTCATGCTGTTGTAAAAAAAAAATAACCTCAAATATTTGTTTATTATTCGTTTTAAAGAGGATACTTACCGAGTGGTCCCATATACATTTAGTATAATTAGTATTATTAGGTAATAGTTAGTGGTAGCTTAAATCATACGTATTTTTCCACTTAATTAATATTAATTTCCTGTCAAGCAAGTGATGGTACCACAGCCAAAAAATGAGAAATAAATAGTTTATTAAAAAAATAAAACGATTTTCGAAAAAAAAAAACACTACAAAGTGAAAAATTACTTATTTTCGGAACTCGGTGACAGAAAAAGGAAAAAGTATTTTTTCACTTTGTAGTGCTTTTTTTGGAAGTCGTTTTATTCGTAAATATAATAAACTTTTTATTTTTCACTTTTTAATTGTGGTAATGGGACCATGACTTTTACCCACAACGCGTGATGGGTATTTTATTATATTTCCCTTCATCGTAGTGTGTGATTTTCGTTGTTTGTCGAACAACCGATGGCCGCTGGAGCAGACGAGTTCGCGTATCGGCAAGGGTAGTGTGGGACCCAACCTAGATAGACCAACGATATTTATAAGGTGGCTGGAACAGAGTAGATTCGGAAAGTAGAGGATAGAGTGTTATGGCTAAAAATAGGAGATATATAAGTTCATCATTGTGTAAACACCCCAAGATAACAGGCTTCAACCGTGGTAAGTAACAATTACGAACAAACTGGCAATTTACTACATATAATAATACTCACTATATAAAATTATTTAAATATATTCTCTATACCATAGTAATTGAACTAAAGAACTATAAATAATACTAAAACCTAACGGTTATCAGGTAATAAAAGTAGAAAGGAGTTTAGCAGTAAAACTTTAAAGACTAACCACAGTTTACTTAAACTGTGTAGTTAACTGTAACCTTTATAAACCTGCAATCTTTAAAATTAAACTTAATGTACTTATTAGAGATGTTGTAAAACTTTATGTCGCATCATAAAATGGCTTATTAGATCGTTCGCACAATTTCAGTCGCCCGAATCGGTGAATCAACAGTTTTAAGTAATCTATTATTTTATATTATTGTCTGCTAAGTTTCGCTAACTAACTTAACTGTACCCCTGTATATTTTTAACTTCATTTGTTTAGTATAATAGTGCTATCTGACAGTCAATCAATCAGTCAGACACAGAACTGTTTTATTAGTACGTAATCGCTTGCTTGTCAAAACACGGTGCAATTAACAAGAGTCTTCGTTTTAAAGTAAGTGATGCAGGTGGCTGCTTATTATAGCAACAAATAATTAAACAATTAATACATGTCTGTAATACCCTTCACTGTAACCCTGTTAAATGGGACGTAGCTAAACAAAAAGGATCCAGTCCACAATATGGTCAAAAATTAGTTAAGTGCACCGACGGAGTACACCGAACTGATCCAAATTATATATACTACGGGTCAGAAACGACCCAGCTAAAACGAGCGTTATTTTTCGTATACTCTAACTCCTAGAACTAATGGAATGACTCTTCTAATTTTTTGTTTTCAGCATAAACAATTCAAACTTTCTGATTCTTAACTAGTCAATCTAACAGAATATGTAAAAATCATCATCATCAACATTAAAGCCAAAAGAACCAAAATATTTTTATTTCACATAAACTAACATGGGCACTTATGAAACGTCAGAAGCTAGGTGCACGCCCAAATAGTTGATCCCTATGGAGAAGAGCCGGCAAGAAACTCCACGGTTACTGTTATAAAAATAATTGACTTTTACAGTGGTTTTAAATTACAGAATTAATAGGTATGGGAGAACAGTGTAGGACTGTCAACAAGTACCAAGTACTTAATAAAATGGAAAATTGCCTACAGTCTACAAGGCCTGCAACGTTCTCACATTCACAAAGTATTATAATAATCTACATAAAGAATAGTATTATAAGAGTAGGAGCACAAAGCTGGACATAAACCTCCTCAATTTGGGGATTCGTCATAATCGCCATGCTTGGCAGGCGGGTTGATGGTCGCGGGTTGATGGTCGGGTTGATGGTCGC
Source organism: Aporophyla nigra (assembly GCA_947507805.1). Lineage (NCBI taxonomy): Eukaryota > Metazoa > Arthropoda > Insecta > Lepidoptera > Noctuidae > Aporophyla > Aporophyla nigra. The sequence continues at coordinate 12,935,665 of OX382316.1, read as the reverse complement.
AGTGTGGTGATGAAATGCATGCAAGAGAACGCTGCTGCCCATTCTCTAGTAAGTCCCTTAGTCGCCTCTTACGACACCTGCAATATATGTCAGCAACCTACACTTCACTGACAAAAAATGAAAATAATATTTGAAAATAAACAAATAAATATTTATTGAAACCTAGCTTTACCTTGCTTGGTATAATAACCCAGACTTTATCGAAAATACGTTGTACTAAAATAAAAAAATTAACGTTTTTTAAGATATATCACATTCTTAGACACAGCACCATACCAACCGAACATTGAAAAACTACGACATAAGTTACCGTCGCGTTTTACACAATGATGCCATAATATAATGTTAAATCATCCAAATAAACAATCTCGTTTTCTAAAGAGACTTTTGGTCACCGGAGTGTGACAAGACGAGACCTTTCGTGATTGGATGAACAGGAAAAACAATGACGCGACGCCAGCTCCCATGTCTCCCGGCAACGGTTGCTAGCGCTGCGCCAAAATGTACAGGTGGCGCGGCGCCCTAGGCCGCCAGCGCGACTGCGTCGCGTCGCTCCCGTCACCGGCGACGTTGTCATCGCTGCATCGGTGTCACACAGACATTTAGTGTTTTTATGCATTTAGTTTGTTTTATATATATAATTTTTATTTAGATTTAAGTAAAATAAGTAGTAAATGATTGGTGGTAGCAGCGATGTGGTGGTAAATAGTGCTGGTCAACCTTCAGCATCGCTGAACGTCCTGGAGAGATGTCCGTTGTGTACCCAGGCACGGTTTTTTAAAGGTAAGCGGGGTCTGAATGTGCATATTGGAAAAGTACACAGACCACTCACTGCACTCACTTCGGACCCTGTCTTTACACCAACACCTACAACAGCAACTACATCCGATAACCCGTTTTGGAAAACCCTCTCTAAATTCAAAAACTCTGTACCAGTTTTGAAGCGAGTTCCCCGCGGGGCTAGACCGCTTGTGGCGCAACACCTAGCAGGTTGCGTTCGTCTTGCCGCCCGGGAGAACTCACAAAGTGCTTGGGAACAGCTGCTCACCTTCCCTTACAGAATTCTACATGTACAAAAGAATTTGGCAAACAAAAAAACATTAACTGCGCAAATTAAAGAAAACTGTAATATTTCGACTCATAATTTGGATTCAAAATTACCGACACAGAGATATACCTCTTCAAGAGGTATATCTCATTTGGTGGAATCTAAGTTAGCGGAAGGTGACATTAGCGGAGCAGCCAGGATTCTGTTCAGTAGTGATGTGGTGGCACCGTGTTCTCCTGAAACGCTCGCAGCTCTGGAGAGCAAACACCCTGCCCCAGCGGTTGGCCTTTCTTTTCCCGACCCCCCTGATCCGGACAATCATTCCCTCACCATTACAGGTCGAGAGTTAGTCGCAGCCGTCTGTTCCTTCCGGAGCGGCTCCGCTGGCGGCCTCGACGGTCTGAGTCCTCAGCACCTAAAGGACCTTGTCTGTTCAGGCGCCGGGGATGCTGGTGAGTTACTCCTGAAGGAGCTCACGGCTCTGATTAACCTTATGCTCTCCGGCAAGGTGAACGAGGCCGTCATCGACGTCCTGTACGGGGCCAATTTATGCGCCCTGCGTAAGAAGGATGGCGGCATTCGTCCTATTGCCGTGGGAACTACATATCGTCGTATGGCAGCCAAGATTTGTTGTAAATTTTATGGTGAGGTGGTTTCGAAAAAATTTCAGCCCCTGCAGCTAGGTTATGGCTCTAAAGGGGGCTGCGAGGCTGCCGTACACGCTTTGTCGACCTACCTAAATTTTGGCAAAGGAGAGGTCATCCTGAAGGTTGACATAAAGAATGCCTTCAATTCGGTTAATAGGGACACCTTGCTAGCAGAAACTAAAAAAGAAATACCACAAATCTATAGTTTCCTTTGGCAATGTTATAGACACCCATCTAAATTACTATATCAGGACAACCTTTTAGAATCTGCAGTTGGCTGCCAGCAAGGTGACCCCCTCGGGCCAGTGATTTTTAGTTTAGCCATTCACCCAATCATTCGACACCTAAATTCTAAATTTAATATTTGGTATCTCGATGATGGAACCTTGGGAGGCGATGTAGAAACAGTTATAAATGACCTAACATTCTTAAAACATGAACTTCATTCCATTGGCCTTGATCTAAACCTATCGAAATGTGAACTCTATTTAACGGACAGCACTGACAGACAACTGACACTTACAAAATTTAACGCAATAGCTCCAGAAATAAAAATAATCGAAAAAAGCTCTCTTCGTCTCCTTGGGTCTCCAATCTTTGAGAACTCCTTTCCCTCTTTTATAGAGGAAAAAATACAAAATTTTAATGACGTTTCGGAAAGACTGTTCCAAATTAACATGCATTCGGCCATCACCTTAATTCGTTACTGCTGTTTCGCCCCTAAATTAACATATTTCCTTCGCGCTTCCCATTTATGGAAGCACACTCACCTTTTAGACAGAATGGACCAAATTATCCGGCACACACTAACCTCAATACAAAATGTGGCCTTGGACGACCGAGCTTGGGCACAAGCAACTCTTCCCATTCGTATGGGAGGCATCGGCGTCCGCAAAATTTCCAGTCTTAGTTTACCGGCTTTCATATCCTCGGTCCACGGCACTGAGAAATTAATCAGGAAAATTTTAGCTTCCACACTGATTAATTTTGATGTGCCGTGCTTCACCGAGGCTATAGATGCCTGGAAACTCGCTTGCCCGAATTCAAATCTACCCGATAACTCACTTTCCCAGAGACGGTGGGATGAGCTGCTCTGCAGAGTTGTACAAGATAATTTACTGAACTCGTCTGCTACTACTGCAGAGCGTGCGCGCCTGCTGGCTGTGGTTAAATGGGAGTCGGGTCTGTGGCTTCACGCGCTACCGTCGTCGAACATTGGCACTTTGCTCGACGATACTACTTTCCGCCTCGCTGCTTCTCTAAGACTAGGAGCTCCTTGTTGTTCTCCTCATCGCTGCCACTGTGGTGAAGTTGTCAACAGTCTAGGACACCACGGCCTGTCTTGTAGCCGAAGTGCGGGTCGCTTAGCGCGGCACGCGAACATAAACGACATCATCCGACGAGCTCTTGTCACCGTCGGCGTTCCAGCTGCATTAGAACCCAATGGCTTGGCACGCGACGATGGCAAGAGACCGGACGGTATGTCTTTGTTTCCTTGGAAGGTGGGTAGGCCTTTAGTGTGGGATGCAACGTGTGTCGATACTCTTGCGCCATCCCATCTTCCTAGCTCGGCTTGCTGCGCTGGCGCTGCCGCTGCGGCTGCGGAAAACCTCAAGCGGCGAAAGTATAGCAACCTTATTGGTAATTATATTTTCGAGCCGTTTGGGGTTGAAACCCTCGGGCCGTGGGGTCAGAGTGCTCATGGCCTCTTTAAAGAAATATCGAAACGGCTGGTTGACACTTCTCGTGACCCAAGGGCTGGTTTTTATTTTGGCCAGCGGCTAAGCATTGCTATACAGCGTGGTAATGCCGACAGTCTCTTGGGTACATTGCCGGTCGACAGCGATGAGGATGAATTTTTCGACGCCTTATTTTAGTTTGTGTACATATTTATAGTTTTAGTTAAGTTAATATATTATTTAATTTATATATCCTACTACTAATAATATTTGTCTATGGAAATTAAAAAAAAAAAAATGAAAAGAGTATGCTTAGATGGTTTGTTCATCTTGAGAGGATGAATGAAGGACGGCTTACAAGGCAGATGTGACTGGAAACACCATGAGGGGACGCCCCAGGAAGACATATAGTGACCTATATTGGTGATGTTCTTCAGAAATGTCATTTATTTGTTAACATAGGTTATAAAAATACAGATCTTATGTTGATAATGAGAGCACTATGTTATGCCAGGAGGCGTACAAATATAGTGTGCAAATCTAGATGCCAATTACAAATTATTATTATTAACTAAAAATATTTGAAAATCATGCATTATATTGGTATCAAAGTAGAAAATAAATTAAAACAAATAGTGAACACTCTAATCATATCAGACCTAAATGAGGAATTATTAAAACGTCTAAAATTCGTATGTCAAAATAAAAAAATAAGTCAAAATAATTGAAATGTCCAAATAATTAAAATGTTACAGTAATTTAATCTCAATATTAATAATTCTAAATTAATTCGTCATTTAATTATTCGTCAACAGTATAATAACATTTATTAATTAAGAACAATTCCTTTTTTTTCGTAAATTGTATAAAATTTAATTCTTTTATGGCGTTTGGAATTTTATTATAAATGTGAGGAGCCATACCCAAGACAGTTTTTTTTACTAATGCAGTTTTACATTTATAATTGCTCAAAGAATTTTTATACTGACTGCGAATTGGAACATTTCGTACCATTGTCATTTTTTCAAAAAGGTTGGGATTAGTTTTTACGAAAATACTAATTTCTAATATGTATATCGCCGGTAGCGTAAGTATTTTTAATGTTTTAAAATACGGTGCATAGCTGTCATCTGTTTTAAGACCACAAATGGCTGTAATGCACCTTTTTTGAACAGTAATCCCTTATCCGTGGAATTACCCCAAAAAATTATTCCGTATCGTAATAGTGAGGCTACTAAACCATGATAGGCGATAAGTAACGCGTCTAAATTTACTTTTCTGGCCAATTGAAAAAGTGCATAGGCCGATTTTTTTTTTTTTTTTACACAGCTGTTCTATATGAGCCATCCAATTAAGGTTATGATCAATGACCAAATTGTAGTGTGTATATGACCAATTGTGAACGAACGTAAACAAGGTAAAAGGAGTATGTAAGGATCGCAGTAGGGGGCGTTCTTTAGTGTCTACGGTCCTAGTTTCTGCGGTCTGCCTACCCCCATGGGACAAAAGCGTGAGTTTATGTATGTATGAATGTATCTACGCTACTTCTGAAACTGTCTTAGTGCCTCTTTTTCATCTAAGAAACTAATAGTAATAATACTCAAGAGCAGCTTTTGGCTAAGTTATAACAGCTGCGTGGATCGATCGATCAGGTTAAGCTACGCTTGACGTGGCTGGTTCGTGGATGGGTGATCATTTGTGGATCTTTGATAGTCGTCAAGTATTCAGAAGCATGAAAGTCTGACAACCAGTCTTACCAAGGGCTATCTTATTACCCAGTAGCTGGGTTGTAGAGATGTTCCTTATTGGTGATCTTCATCAGAAAGGTCAGGTGTGTAGTACTCGCAACCGGCGTGCGCGTATGACCAGATGTAGAACTTGTCTTTTTTATTGTGGAGCATTTATTCTGGATGTTTTTGTTTATAAACGTTGAACTCTCTTTAGACCCCCTTATTACAAAACACGCGGTTCTGTGTATTGCCGCACGTAAAAAATAGCACCATCACATTTCATCCCGTGGATGTCGTAAGAGGCGACTAAGAGATGGGCAGCAGCGTTTTATCTGCATTTTACCACCATACTGCAAACCACCGCCAATTGGGGGAGGCCATGTTGCCCAGCTGTGGACGTCTTACGGCTGTAATGATGTATCTCTTCGACAAAATTCGTCAAAATTCCAACATTACAACGAATTCCAAACTCAGTTACAAACCTTAACAAAATTATTCCCATCAACATTTCACATCTACAATTATAGTGATATCAAACACGGCCCGTCTTTATCTAGATGGCTACACCACACGATGGCTGTTAGCAGGTTCAAATTAATAATTGTATGGGTATTGTCACGGTGTTTAAGTACGCCTTGCGCAGGAGTGTAAGTTTTAAACATGAAGGCACCTGTACTTGGATGAGTTTCACTGTAGTTAATTGGTTCGTGTTTTGACAGAGTTGCGATTATAGAATACTAACTTTTGCCAGCGGCTTCGCCCGCGTATTGTCCGTATAAACGTTTCGCTTGAATCACTCTATCTATTAAAAAAACTACTGACTAGATCTCGTTCAAACCAAATTTTGGTGGAAGTTTACATGGTAATGTACATCATATATAATATTTTTTTTTACTTTTATCATTCTCTTATTTTAAAAGTTACGGGGGGGGGGACACATTTTACCACTTTGGAAGTGTCTCTCGCGCAAACCATTCAGTTTAGAAAAAAATGATATTAGAAACCTCCATATCATTTTTAAAGACCTATCCATAAATACGCCACACGTATGGGTTTGAAAAAAAAAAATGAGTTTCAGTTCTAAGTATGGGGAACCCCAAAATGTATTGGTTTTTTTTTTCAATTTTTGTGTGTAAATCTTAATGTGGTTCACAGAATACATCTACTTACCAAGTTAGTTTCAACAGCATAGTTCTTATAGTTTCGGAAAAAGTGGCTGTGACATACGGACGGACAGAGAGACAGACAGACATGATGAATCCATAAGGGTTCCGTTTTTTGCCATTTGGCAACGGAACCCTAAAAACCACATCAAAATACTTTGCATAGTTTTAAAGATCTAAGCATACATAGGGACAGACAGGGAAGTGACTTTGTTTTATATTATGTATCTAGTGATGATTATCGAGCCTGCTTCGCTAGGGTGTAATGGTTACGTGTCATATAAGGCTTTCCTTTTTACACGTTTTATATTAGCTTCACTTGTATGTTTGTTTGTAACCGACTCATTATAGCGCGATTTTGACCCACTTTAAACGATCAGATTTCATTTAAACTCTGTAGACTTATCGAGGACCGATGACAATACTATAATTTCATAAATTTGTGCCATTATCTTTGCCAGGGTTACCAGAACAGCAAAAAAACTGTCTTCGAAAACTACACTGACATACGTCACAAACTACGCTGACATACGTCTCAAAATTCGAAATACCTTGTGCGCGGTGCCGTACGATAATCGCCATACACACGTACAATAGAATAATATATTATAAAATATAAAGATCTATCAGTTATCTGGTTGCGATAGTACAGGCTCTGCCTAGTTTGGGATCAGATAACGGTGTGTGAATTGTCCTGGAAATTATTATTATTATTATAACTGGTCGTTTCCTATGCAGAAGAGCCGGCAAGAAAACTCCACGGTGAAAAACCAGCCAGGTTTTAGTCAGTAAAAGTCTGACATCTCACCCTCCCGCTCCGCCCAGAGCGGGAGAAGTCATTTGATGATTTCGCATCCAAAAAAAAAAAAGCCAAAGGAACGTGGTAGGAACACAAATTCACAGACAGTGAATATTATCAGATATACATACAAATGAATAACAGGACTTTCTGATCATAGATTGTGATGAAAAAATCAAAACATTGCTTTACACACACATTTAATTACATTCCCGTTGCTGTTGATCACAGAAGAGATATACCATGGTGAAGATGTATTGTGAGTATCACAAAACGGTAAAATATAGTTCGTAGGTAAGGTGCCTCGGAAAGCATGTTAAGCCGTTGGTCTCGGCTGTCATTTGTGAATCTTCGACAGTCGTACCAGGTCGTCAGAAGCCCGAAAGTTTGACAAACGAGGGGTATCGTATTACCCAGTAACTGGGTTGTGGAGGTCAGATAGACAGTCGCTCCATGTAAAATATTGGTATTCAACTGTATCCGGTTAAATTAATCGACACAGGAATCATTACAACATTGCCCCAAACGTTGGCAATGCATCAGTAAAAATGTAGATAGGTTGCAGGTGTCTAAAAGCGGCAGAAATCTCGTTTAATTCTTTATCCCTAATTACCTACGTTATGCTCGCATCGTTTCAAACGATTCAGAGCCTTATTTTATCATACAAATAAGGTTAAAGTTCGCTGGTACGCGGCGAACCAAATGTGGTATCTCAGTGACTTACAGGTTAAACCATAAAAAAAGTTAAATTAAAAAACCCCCGACCAAAATCAAAACCTCTGAAAAGTACAAAAAATATCGTACTGGCCCTTTAAGTATATTAAAAAATTATAGGTGATATTTTGATTATAGGATCGTTGTGTCGAAACGAGTTAACCGATTTTGATAAAACATATCTAGGAACCCTCGCTGGAAATCCTACTTTTAAACTAGAAAACCGCAGCCAAATCGGTTCACCCGTGTAAGATCTACGATGCCACAGACACACATAACGTTCAAACGTATTACATCTCTTTTTCTGTATCGGAGGTTAATAATGGGGGCTAATAGGCGTTGGGGGCTAATATAGTACGCATGGTTCTAGTTTATCTCGACATTTTTTAGGAAGCATGTCCACACTGCTTTTTAGGGTTCCGTTGCCAAATGGCAAAAAACGGAACCCTTATAGATTCGTCATGTCTGACTGTCTGTCTGTCTGTCCGAGTATGTCACAGCCACTTTTTCCGAAACTATAAGAGCTATGCTGTTGAAACTTGGTAAGTAGATGTATTCTGTGAACCGCATTAAGATTTTCATACAAAAATAGAACAAAAACAATAATATTTGGGGTTCCCCATACATAGAACTGAAACTCAAAATTTTTTTTTTTCATCAAACCCGTACGTGTGGGGTATCTATAGATAGGCTTCAAAAATGATATTGAGGTTTCTAATATCATTTTTTTCTAAACTGAATAGTTTGCACCAGAGACACTTCCAAAGTGGTAAAATGTGTGGGGGGGGGCCCCCGTAACTTCTAAAATAAGGGAATTATAAAACTAAAAAAAATATATGATGTACATTACATTTCTTCTATCTAGTGAATAGTTTTTTTTTTTAATACGTCAAAAATCGTAAACCACAATTTACCTTTCATTCAGTCAACTCAAATATAAAATTTAAAAAAAAAAAACATTTAATTTCATAAACATAAACCTTATGCATAAGCCGTGAATACCTGCTGCAGGTTTGTACGGAACCCTCGGTGCGCGAGTCCGACTCGCACTTGGCCAGTTTTTTTCTCCCTTACCGTAAACCATTATCACTTGTCTCCAAAAGTGACAATTTAGAACACTTTATATAGGCTGGTACCGAAATCGAAGATCAAACTATTTTCATGGACAGTTCAGTACATGATTCTAGATAGCTTTGAAATTTTTCGTCGGTTATCTAAACAACATATTATTATTGCCTCTTCCACACATTTTGAACATGTAGGTACTTCACTTTTCTGTGGAACAGGTGGTTTATTCTCTGAACGCTGACCCCAGGGGTTTAGAGCCATGTACTGAATTCATAGTTACAGTTTGCATATCGATTCCAACCAGTAAAGTCAATAAGTCCACTGCTAGATATCAACTCACCCTATGACAGTCCACTGCTGAACATAGGCCTCTCCCATGCTGCGTCACAACACCCTGCCCTCTGCTTTCCGCATCCAGTCTGTCCCAGCCACCTTTTTGAGGTCGGCAGTCCATCTAGCTGTGGGGCGTCCCACGTAACGCTTGCTGATACGCTACTAACCACTAGATCTGCCGGGGTCGCGTGATTGTTCGAAAGAGATACCGTGACCCTGGCACATGGGCAACTGAAGGAACACGGGTGGGTTTTAGTCAGTAAAAGTCTGACACGCCCTCCCCCTCCGCTCAGAGCGGGAGAAGTCATTTGATGATTTCCCATCCAAAAAAAAAACCACTAGACACATCATTTTTCAAAGTTGTTCTATAGCACCCAGTTCTCTGCTCACCACATCAAGAATCATTTTTTTTTTGTGCCAACCATCTACCGATATACCAACATGCACCTAAAAACTATGCATTTTCTTCAGGATGGTCTGTCTTCGTTTCATCGTCATCATAATATCATCGACATATTCTGTTGCACTTGTGAATTTAATAGAATACTATAAAATTTGCTATGGTACTTGACAAATAGTGAAACAGTTTAATTTTTAAGTGTGCTACAATGTCGCATTGGGTCTAGCCTGTAAGGATGTTGTATGTTTGGTGTGAATAAATAAATAAATAATTTCATCCGGTTGACGTCCACTGCTGGACATAGGCCTCTCCTAATTTGGGGGGAGGGGGGGGGGTGTCATAATCGTTGCGCTTGGCAGGCGGGTTGGCGATCGCAGTATGGCGGTAAAATGCATAGAGAACGGTGTTGTGCATTCTCGAGTAAGTCCCTTAGTCGTCTCTTACGACACCCACGGGAAGAAATGTGATGGTGTTATTCTGGACGTGCGACATCACACGGAACACAGAACGGAACTTACACCTAAAAACTGTGAATTTTCTTCAGCATGGCCTATCTTAATTTACCTCATACTAAAATGAGAGACTGAAGTTCGAAAATTACACGCAAAAGTTAAAAATACTCAACAATACAAGTTCTACAAACTATAACAGGTCGCGTATGCCTGCTTACCCCCTTGCAGTGGAGTCGCAATGATAAACAGTTATGCGTTTATCTGATACGGACACGCGAGCATTATTTATTGCAATTTTACATATTAATGTTGATAACGTTAAGGATTGGGCAAGCGTTTTAAAGGGTTTTCTAAAGGTTCCGTAGAAGAATTTTCTTTGTGTAGGCAAAAGAAGAATTTTCTTTGGAGTTGTGTTGTCTTTCTACAGTCAAAAATTTTGCCCGTCAGTACGGGCAAAATTCTTGACTGTAGAAAGATAGGTTTTTTCTTTGGCTCATCTGCTAAAAGTTTGAATTAAAATTATACACACATGTATATCAAACATAATTATCTTTTTTTATATCGAACCACTTTACGACAGAGATTTGAATTTTTCGAAATTTTTCGTTTTTAGGAGGCCCATCTACATAGTTGATCTTTTTATCTTATTTGACTTGTATTGTTCCTCATTTTTGGCTAAGCCCTATGCAAAAAATTATTTCATAAGATTTTCAATTTGATAATGCATTTCATTGACAAAGTTTTCCATACGTCGAAAATATTGTTTTTACAGCAAAATAAAAAACCTGGATTACATAGTTAAAGCAAATGCAATCTAAGGCAGTCTAGGCAACATAAACCTAAAAATAGAAAAGCTATAATATTCCCCATTTACCATAATCTACGTTCGTATGTACAATGTAAATCTATGGTAACTGCTTAACAGTCTATGAGCAGTCGAGCGTACTAGACAAGCTGGCCATTCCTTTTACCCATTATAAGGAATTACTATGAATTTATGATGAATGTCTATGGTATAGGGAGACTTTAATAGAACTTGTTTTTCGTTGTTTGTTTCTTGTTTTATTATTTTGCAATTATGTGCTGTAGTTTCGGTTACAAATATACTAAGATATGAAAGTGACAAATACATACCCTGGTTTTTTAAAACTGTTATTACCTAAGGTCTGATTCATAAGACAACAAGTCAACTCAGTCTTTACCAGTCCACTGCAGGACATAGACCTCTCAAAGTCTGCACTACAACACCCTGTCCTCCGCTTTCCGCATCCAGTCTGTCCCACCTTTTTAGGGTCGTCGGTCCATGTAGCTGGTGGATGTCCCACACTCCTCCAGGACGCGTCTGCTCCACCGGCCATCGAATCTTTGACAAACATGGTAAGTCCACTGCCACCTCAGCATATCGGTAAGTCTGGTTCTTTTCCGGCTAACTTCATTTCTGCTTTTATCCTTCAAAAAAACTGCGAGCATAGTATGCTCGCTGTTCCATAAACTAGCTGTCAAGTGTAATGTTAGCTTTTGTGATTAATTGACTAAAAATAACGAATATCAACAACACACATACTTAATTGTACTTCTTACTAATCATCACATCCTGCGAAAGTTTGTATGTATAGATGTGTGGATGTTTGTTCCTCTTTCACGCAAAAACTACAGACCCGATTTAGATGAAATTTGGCACACAGATAGTTTATAACCTGGAATAACATATAGGGTACTTTTTATACCGGAAGTATGTTTCCGCGGGATAATTTACGACCTCCACGCGGGCGAAGCCGCTGGCAAAAGCTAGTACTTCAATATGTTCAACAATATACTTGAGATTTGACGAGGCATTTAGACTACGTTTCATTTGATAAGATTATTTATTTATGTTGTTTTATTTTTTTAAATTTAACTTTTTATTGATAACATCGTTATCAAATTACAACTTTTTTTTTTTGCTAACTTAACCATGTCACACAGACACTATCAAGTTTAATTACTGAAATAAATAAAAAGAACTACATATTTGATATTTATCTTGAACTATTTAATTATAATTTTATAGTATTATCATTATTATAAAGTATGTACAATACCGGAAACAAGAAATAAATTCACACGTTTACAAAAATAACCAAGGAACCCTAAAAATAAATACGGTTTTTTTAATTAGTACGATAATATGATAATAATATTGTTCGTTTTAATGAAAAAACCGTCTACGGCGGTTCTGTTTGCCGTTTTTTTTATCGGTTTTTAGATGGAATGGAACCGGTTTTAGGTTAGGTCAAGTTTTGCATAAAAATTGATACATTTAAGATATGATATTATTTGACTTTGTTCTTGATTAGTTAAAGGTTAATTTGCTGTGTACCTTATTTATAGATATTACACATTTTCTCATTTTCGTATGGTTCCGGACGCAAAGAAGCACCATCCCATTTCTTACCGTGGGTGTCGTTAAAAAGTGACTAAACGAGAATACACTAGAGAATGGGCAACAGCGTGCTCTATACATTTTACCAACATACTGCGATCGCCAACCCATCTGCCAAGTGTCGCGATTATGGCAACCCCCCAGAGGCCTATGTCCAGTAGTGGGCGTCTTTCGGCTGAAATGATGATGATGATGATGACATATTGACTGGCCTGTTAGTCTAGTGGTTTGTGACTCTGACTGCTACGACTGAGGTCGTGGGTTCGATTCCCACCCAGGACAAATCTTTGTGTGATGAGCACAATCATTAGTTCTGTGTCTGGGTGTAATTTATCTATAATATGTATGTATTTAGAAATATATAAGTATATTTATCAGTTGTCTGGTTACCATAGTACAGGCTCTGCCTAGTTTGGGATCAGATAACGGTGTGTTCGTTGTCCTAAGATATATTTTTTTTGACAGTACTTTGTGTTTCAGCTTATCAAGTTGCATCTTGCATCATCAGCCTATAAAAACCTGATAAATGTGTGCACTGACAGGACAGGTCCACTTAATCTGTATGGTTCTTTCATTTAAAGAGCATTTCAGACACCAATTGTCTTCACGTGATCTGACCAATATTATGTCGTGTACTTTAAATGAGACTGTGTCTTCTGAGTTTGTTTCGGCCTTTCTTCTCAGAGTAGTCAGATAGGAAATGCCGACCTCATCTAGTTTTGAAAACGTCAGTCATATTGATGTGCAAAAGTGTTTGTACCTACAAACCTACTTGCAGAAATAAAATATTTTTTTATTTATAAGAGGTGGCGAGACAATTTGGGCAAAGGTCTGCACACAATGGGTGCCTGAAGATGGATGACGCATCTCCTTCTGCGAAGGAGGAGGTGGGGTGCGTGAGGGAGTGGCAGTCTCTGCCGCCGCAGGAGAAGACGCCCCGGGCTTCGGGAGTCGATTGCGGACTCCCGGCCACCGTAGGCGCGAGCTTGCGGGCGGCGAGCAATGGGTACCTCGCCGCTCGGTAAGGACCAAGCTCGGGTCGACGACGCGTAGTGTTCCATGCGCGCCTCAAAGAGATGTCAGCAGCAGGGGTCTGCTAGGACCGATGCCTGCCAGGGTCGCGAGATTGTTCGAAAGAGATACCGTGGCCCCGGCACATGGGCAACTGAAGGAACACGGGTGGGTTTTAGTCAGTAAAAGTCTGACATGGCCTCCCGCTCCGCCCAGAGCGGGAGAAGTCAATAGATGATTTCCCATCCAAAAAAAAAAAGATGGACGACGCCACCACGGTCGGCCCAGAAACCGCTGGCGAGACGACCGAAGTGCGTTCCACGACGGCTGGTTTGAGGTGGCGCGAGAAGAGTTCCTGGAAGAAATTGGGGGAGGCCTTTGCCCAGCAGTGGGGCAGTATAGGCTAAAGAAGAAAAATACGTGGCGAGATGACCTTGATGCGTACTGCAAGGGTTGGATCAAGGTGGCCCTGGAAAAGGATGCCTGGAAGGGTTTGGGGGAGGCCTTTGCTCAGCAGTGGGACAGCGAAGAATAATAAAAAAAATAATGTTCCCAGTGCCGGCTTTCTATAAAAGTAGTGGGCTGTTTTCCACCACGCGGGCCAAGTGTATGTTGGCAAATGTCACATGTCTTCATTTTTATTTATCTAAGGCATGCCTATTTCTTCACGACGTCTTCTTTCATCATTTTCAGAGCAGTGGTGATGAAAAAATCACACAAATTAAAGTGCCTGCTTGAGTTCGAACCCACGATCTACAACTCGTAAGCCAGTCGTTACACCCAGGCCATCACTGTTTCTATGGCCATAATTTCTTCGCACGAACTTTAACAACCTACTTAAAATAACTTAATTAATAATTTAATCGCATTTAGCCATCTTATATCATAAACTAAACACAACTTTTGTTTACCCCAGAGGTTAGTACTTTCTCACCCGCTGACTACACTGCAAAGGATATAGCGTGATAATATACCTTTAAACAATCCTAATAGAAGGTATATGCTGTAATTAAAACTAAATAAAAAAGAAGTAAAAGTACAACTAAATGCCATTACCCTTAGAATTCCCTATTAACGTTCTAACTTCATAACAGCGTAAATGCACATTCGCATAAAATAATTGTTGTTCGCTCTAACATTAAAGTTGAGGATAAAGTGGTTTGAAGCAAAAGGGGTTGTTTTTTTTCTAGTTAATTAAAGCGAAGATTTTAATAGCCGATGGCAATACACTTATTTGTTAGAAAACCATAGACCGTGGTTGTCTAGGCGCGGGAGAGAGCAGGGATCGTGAACCTTTGTGAAAGAAAAAAATTATTACGTTTTTTTGCGTCTAAAGTGTAAAGATAAATAAATGTAATTTGTTTACTTCATCAGCATGGAGGTTGATTGATTCGCGAAATTCATATGAAAATGCAACTTTCACAAAATTCGGTGCAATTAAAATATAAAATTAATTACTTTCGATCAATATCTTCACGTCAAAATCATGAAACCACTGCTATTTATGAACGTAAATCACCCAAACAATAACCACTAATAACTGAAAATCAATAAAAAAGAAAGGCGATAACAGACACTAATCAATCACTCAACAAGTAACAGTTGACGCATCAATCACAAACAAGTGTCACTTACAAATTACCACAGACCGCGAATACAAAAGAAAAACGCTAAACACTCAATTGTCACGTGAAACCACAGTAAAAATCATTAAAAACAACACTCATAGACTAAAAACTAAACGATGAACGCGGAAAAAATGTAAACACATAATTATCAAATCACGGGCATCAGTTCCTACGCCGCACACAAAAACGACACTCGATTCAGCATTGCAAAAAGAAATAATCGTAGTGTCAAAATAAAAAAGACGCAGGTTCAAAAAAATATCGAGTTAGGCGCCCCTGTGCGGTGAAAAAGTGGCATCGAGGAATGAAAATTACATATGGCCGATATGAAAAAGTTGGAATAGAAAAAGTGCAGTTAACGTATTCTTCGTGATAAGCGAGACACGCAAACGTTGCTTCTCGGGCGCTTGGTGTGGACATGACTTAGAAAATAATACGGTTAAGACTTAAATTAAGTTTTTGAAAAAAGAATTTTGAATATAAAGTTACAGTTAATAAGTTAATTGCTTAAGTAAGTATGTTGAAATTTAAAAAATAAAATCTAAATCTTTTCTGTTAACTTATCCATAATTTGGCCAATGGCTTTGAGGTCACAAATAATCCCAGAGGAAAGAACACTGAGTTAATAAGTATCCTACATCCTAACCCAGGTCATTCTCTATCTGTGTGCCAAATTTCATCGAAATCCGCTTCACAATTATTTCGTGATTGAGTAACAAAATTCCAGACTTTCCAAACCTACAAACATATTATTAGTAGGATAAATTCAGGTACCTTTTTTTTTTTTTTTTTTTGGATGTGAAGTCATCAAATAACTTCTCCCGCTCTGAGCGGAGCGGGAGGGCGTGTCAGACTTTTACTGACTAAAACCCACCCGTGTTCCTTCAGTTGCCCATGTGCCAGGGTCACGGTATCTCTTTTGAACAATCACGCGACCCCGGCAGGCATCGGTCCTAGCAGACCCCTTCAGTGTGGCTGACATCTCTTTGAGGCGCGCGTGGAACAATACGCGCCGTCGACCCGAGCTTGGTCCTTACCGGGCGGCGAGCTACCCATTGCTCGCCACCCGCAAGCTCGCGCCTACGGTGGCCGGGAGTCCGCAATCGACTCCCGGCGCCCGGGGCGTCTCCTCCTGCGGCGGCTAGGGACGTGAGGGCGCAGAGACTGCCAAATTCAGCTACCTTGATCAAAAATGATGAGCAATGCTCGTACCTTCTTTGAATGAGAAATAGCCTTTGTTCATGAGTAGAATAATAATTATCATCATCATCATCATCATCACACAGCCCGACCCCACTGCTGGGCATAGGCCTCTCTTTTATTTATTTATCTTTTATTTATTTATATATGGGCGCAGAACAGGTCGAAGTGGCGGAGCTTGGGGGAGGCCTATGTCCAGCAGTGGACGTCTTTCGGCTGAAATGATGATGATGATGATTATTTATTTATTAAAATTTTATGCACTAGTAAAAATACTGTACAAAGGCGGACTTAATGCCTAAGGCATTTTCCACCAGTCAAACTTAGGGTGATGCAGAGAAAAACATGGCAGGTGCAACATAAGGGATAGATAATTCGGATTTTTTTTCACGTGCCAATCCCCACGCTACTGTGCCAGTCTCATCCAGATTTTTCTCATGATGTCAACAATATCATCCGTCCATCTCACCACCGGACGACCGACATCTCGTCTTCCAGTCCTTGGACGCCACTCTGTCACAGCCTTACTCCACCCGTCAATCACTACGCTTTGCCAGGAGTCCTCGCCAGGTCCATTTGAGTTCCATAATGAGCTTTCCGAAATCGAAGACCTTTGTACGTCTTTGTATCTCAACGTTTGGAACTCGGTGTTTTAGCCTGATGCCAAAATGATTACGAAGAAGACTGAATTGATCTGGAAACATACGCGAATATCCAGCAGGTCATGTAAATCTGATACCATATTGTGACGGGTCGTTGAGCTCCCTCAAATAGGGTTGAGCTACACGGTGACTGATGCATACATGCCGTCTGTTGAGACAGGTCAGCTAAAGCTGCAATGGCTTTTTCATCAAAAAGTCCTTCTAGACATGACCCTGCATTGTTAGACTCTAATTAAATTGTAATAATATAACGTTTGGACTTTAAAAGAGACCGTGACCTCTGACTTTGTTTTGGCCTTACTTCCCAGGGAACAGTCAGCTAGGAAATGCTAGCGCCATCTAATTATCATAATATTGACGTGTAAAAGTGTCTTAAATAATCTCATCGTCGTCGTCATTTCAGCCGTAAGACGATCACTGCTGTACATAGGCCTCCCCAATTTGGGGGGGTTTGCCATAATCGCCGCGCTTGGCAGGCGGGTTGTCGATCGCAG
Organism: Aporophyla nigra; assembly: GCA_947507805.1. Classification (NCBI taxonomy): domain Eukaryota; kingdom Metazoa; phylum Arthropoda; class Insecta; order Lepidoptera; family Noctuidae; genus Aporophyla; species Aporophyla nigra. Next base: position 12,918,215 of record OX382316.1, on the reverse strand, counting down.
TATGGTGGTAAAATGTATAGAGAACGCTGCTGGCCATTCTGTAGTAAGTCCTTTAGTTGCCTCTTGCAAAACTCACGGGAAGAAATGGGATGCTGTTATTCTTTACATCTGGCACCACTCGAAACAAGCGAAGCCTGTTATCTTGGGGTATTTACGCAATTGAGAACTTCAACATTGAACCTTAGACAGATAATCAACTCAGCCTATCATAGTCCACAGCTGGACATAGGCTACTCGCATGCTGCATCACAACCCTCTTTCTTCCAACTTACAGTCTAACCCAATCACTTTTATAAGGAAGTTGGTTCATCTAGACACACGATATGGTCCGGTTAAGCAGCTGACAACCGGACCAACCGTATCGGTCGTATCGCAGGTCAACCTTCATAGGTTGACCCTATGAAGGTTGACCTGCGATACGTCATTAAAAAAGAAAGAAAGAAAAAACTAGACACACGACACGGATCAGAAAATACTAAATGATTACTTACATAATTATACATTTTATTTCATCAATTTTTTTATTTCATAGACTAGCTGCCCGCAACTTCGTCCGCGTTAAATTTCTTGCTCCCCTTCGCATCCAATCGCCCTGCGCACGCAACGGAAGGTCTCAAATGAATACATTTTCCCCGTTTTTACAACATTTTTCATTGCTGCTCCGTCCCTGTTGGTTGTAGCGTGATGTTATATAGCATATAGCCTTTCTCAATAAATGGGCTACCCAACACTAAAAGATTTTTGTTCAATTCCGATGTTCCTGACATTATAGCGTTCGACCAAACGAACAAACTCTTCAGCTTTGTAATATTAAGTACTAGCTTCTGCCCGCTTCTGCCCACGACTTCGTCCGCGTCAAATTTTTGCTCCCCTGACCCTTCACGTCGCATCGAATTGCCTGCCATTTTTCGTTTCTGCCCCGCTCCTATTGGTTGTAGCCTAATGTTTTATAGCTTATAACCTTTCTCAATAAATAAGCTACCCAACACAAAAATATTTTTTCAATTCGGACCAGTAGTTCCTGAGTTTACCGCGTTCAATCAAACAAACAAACTTTAGCTTTATAATATTAGTATAGAAGTATAGATTCAGACCCATCTTATCCACTCTACACTATCTCATATTCACACCGGACCAAGTCTCAAGTCTCAATGTATATCAGTGAAGTTTTTTCGCGAACACAACCGATTTATTTAATATTATAACAATTACCACGCTTCGTTGGTAACGCTATTGCCGATACTACATCAGTTGCCCCGCTATTCATTGTCGGCGAAGATTCTTTGTACTTAACTGGGGTACGTAGACATCTTGCTGTTGTATGAAAATACCAACCTGTGGGGTATTTGCATAACGCACTAACAGTAGTCAAGGTTTTTGTTTTGACAGTTCCTCAACATTCATTGCGGTATTTATGTTGTTGAGGAGGCAAATTTTTCGAGCACATAAAGTAATGGAGTAGGATTATCCATCAAAATGATTCACAATCTAATTGATAGTGTGATACGCCATAATAAGTAATAAGCATGTAAATCAAAATTCTTTCATTATTTTTTACACAAACTCGAAACGCCTCGTCTTCGAAAATTTACCTCAAAAGCCTTGTGATTCCATGTATTTTCGTAGCATACTTCTTGAATTCTCACCAAGATAAGTTAGTACGTGCGATTTTTAAGTTCTTTTTGGTCTATTATTTAGTACTTACTAAATATTATACTTCTTAAATTATTTACATAATGTCTGTAATCACATAACCTTAATTTGTTAGGTACTTTCCGAGATCTAGCTGAAGGTCTCTGGGAACTGCAGTTTTGGATATATTTTTTACAAATTCCTAGATTAGGTCCACAAAGGACTTTTATTTTGCGAATTTCCAGTGTGGTCCTTTTAAGTTATCCTTTTAACTTATTCCCCACGATCTTGTTTCTTTCCACCTCGATTGTGGAAATAAGAACGGGGTATAGGTACTCACTTTCCTTCCGGGTCATCACGAGCAACCTACTCTGTGTTTACTATTCTGTTTTCTGCTACGTCGTCATCATCTGTTAAGACTTTTTCCAACTGTCTTGGGGTCGGCTTCCAGTCTAACTGGATGCAGCTGAATACTATGATTGGCCTGTTATTCTAGTGGTTAGTGACCCTGTCTGCTAAGACTGAGGTCGTGGGGTCGATTCCCACCCAGGACAAATGTTGTGTGATGAGCACAGTCATTTGTTCTGTGTCTGGGTGTAATTTATCTATAATATGTATGTATTTAGAAATATATAAGTATATTATTATCAGTTGTCTGGTTACCATAGTACAGGCTGTGCCTAGTTTGGGATCAGATAACGGTGTATTGGTTGTCCTAACATATTATTGGTTGAATGATTTGAAAACTTATATCTATGTATACTAATATTATAAAGAGGTAACATTCGTTTGTAAGTTTGTAGGTTTGTAAGTTTGTATATAGGGGGTAATCTCAGGAACTACTGGTCCGAATTGAAAAAATCTTTTTGTGTTGGGTAGCCTATTTAATGAGAAAGGCAATAGGCTATATAACATCACGCTATAGTTAAGAAGAGCGGAGCAGTAATGAAAAATGTTGCAAAAACGGGGAAAATCACACGGGTAGGCGATTCGACGCGACGGGAAGGGTCGGGGGAACAAGAAATTCAACGCGAACGAAGTCGCGGGCAGGAGCTAGTCAAAAATATTTTCATAAAAATTTGCAAACAGCCGACTTACCTGCACAACAAACTGAGATGGACTGCATCTAGAAGAGCATGTCAAAATCAATAAAACAAAATCAAAAATGTTTTAATTCATTATTACACGTTGTACATTAGACAGTTGGTGGCGTCTCCTTTTAAGCATATAGATGCCAGGAGGCTGTGTAAGTAGACACTGCCTCCAGCAACTCTCCACTCAATTGCAGGAGACAGCTGCCGTCATGGGCAGTTAAGTTGTAGGAACGATTTTCTACGATGACGTCTTCTACGATGTCCTTCTCACCGCTCTGGTTTCATTTACTCTTCTTTCTTTGTCCAAGCGATCTTTCTTTGGAATGCGCTCCCTCTGAACATCAGGATGGCAACCAGTCGGTTATCATTTAAAGTGAAAGTACGTGAGCATATTCGCAAGAAGTTGGCAGAATCATCCCAGCGCTGATTTGCTGAATTCGGTTTCTTTTCTACCTATCGTTATATCTCCATACAAAGTTTTTTTAGTTATATATATATATATATATGTATGTATTTGTATCTATGTATTTAGTATTCTTCCTTTTTCGAGTTATCTATCCCGTATGTTGCACCTGCCATGTTTTTCTCTGCATCACCCTAAGGTTGACTGGTAGAAAATGACTCAGGCATTAAGTCCGCCTTTGTACAGTAGTTTTACTTGTGCATAAAGTTTTAGTAAATAAATAAATAAATAAATAAATAAGGAGTCTTAAATATCTTGGGGCAGAATTCAACTTCAAAATTCTTTTGAACACGTGCACTGGCTCTTCACTGACACTGACTCATTGCACAGACAAGATGAGCGATAATGAACGATTTTTGAAAATTCATCTCTTATTATTTCTTGTTCTGTGTGGTTGCGAACGATTGAATAGCATCATCCCATTTCATCCCATGGGTGTCGTTAAAGACAACTAAGAGACTTACTAGAAAGAAAGAAAAAAGTTATTTGAGACACGCACAAGGACATAAAAACAATAAGAAGAATATATTCTTTTTATTTATATTTAAAATAGAAATAGGATACAAATTACAAAATAGTAAAAGATATAAAAATAAAAGAGTAAGACTTGTGCGAGGCCAAAAATCTTAGCATAATGCTGCGATATTTGTAAAAACTACTTAACCACTTAAATACTTTACCACAATACTGCGATCACCAACTCACCTGCCAAGCGTGGCGATAGTGGCATACCCTCCCAAATTGTGGGACGCCTATGTCCAGCGGTGGACGTCATTTTTCTGACACGATAAAGATCCTTTCTAAGGTTAAACTTCTTATGGAATTTTGTAACTTTTTACCGATAGGAACTTCCATAGGGCAGGCGCAAGGCTCGTTCATAATACATTCATTAATTTACTTATCTTCGCATACATTTTACTGTATACGCTAATAAATTATCAAGTAGGTAGGTACCTATCTAATAAAATACAAGTAGTACATTCAATATATCCCACAGTAACTCCAATATAATATCAGAATGGTTCCCTAATTTATGTTACAACTAACTTCTTCTCCTGCCCGCGACTTTGTCCGCGTTACATTTCTTGCTCCAACGCTCTTCCCGTCGCCTTGAGCGTCGCATCGAATCGCCTGCCTGTACGAGGTCTACGTATTTGTGACGGTTTTTCTTTTTACTCAGCTCTATGGGTTTTCGCGTGATGTTATATAGTCTAAAGCCTTCCTCGACAAATCGGCTATGCAACACTAACCATAGTTCCTGTGTAGACATGTGCTATTACGGAGTTTTTTTAACCTTTTACGAAGAATAATTCTGTAATACATGGCTGTTGTGTTACTTTACCCGTTACGCAGCGCACGCAACGGAAGCTCTCAAAGGATATCTTTTCCCTGATTTTGCATCATTTATCGTTGTTCCTCCGCTCCTATTGGTCATTGCGTGATGTTACATAGCTTTTCTTGATAAATGGGCTTCCAAACTTTAAAAGAATATTTAAGTTCCAACCAGTAGTTCCTAAGATTCAACGTTCAATTGATTCATTCAGCTTTCAACTAAACGAACTCTTCAACTGTATAATATTACTAGCTTCTGTCCGCGACTTCGTCCGCGTCAAATATTTGCTACCTTGACCCTTCCCGTCGCATCGCAGCCTTCCAATTTTCATCAATTTTTTTGTTGCTGCTCCGCTCCTTTTGATCGTAGCGTGATGTTATATAGCCTAGAGCCTTCCTCAACAAATAGGCTACCCGTCTCAAAAAGAATTTTTCAATTCGAACCAGTAGTTCCTGAGATTAGCGCGTTCCCCCCCCCCTTTTTAGGGAAGTGGGGGGTTAGAAAGAGACAAAAAGTAACCTATGTCACTCTACATCCCTTCAACTATCTCCACTTAAAAAAATCACGTCAATTCGTCGCTCCGTTTTGCAGTGAAAGAGGGACAAACAGACACACACACTTTCCCATTTATAATAATATATTAATATGGATAAGTATAGATTATGTAAATACAATACAATACTGTGAACTAAATAACTTAAATTGCGGTTACTTAAAAATACATTATCTACACTCCGGACATAACAGTTCTCCACTACACCAATTGCGTATCGTTCTAAATTCGTTTTTTCTTTTTAATGTTTGTTACCTAAGAAATCCGTTATTTATGATCAGATTTTTCTTACACAGAAACCACAGATACCTATAAATTAGGTCAATTTCTGATGAGTGATTTTTGAATTAGCTTTAGTAATAGGTATTTACATTTTTTTTTTTTCGACTTAGTGTATGCTGATCAAAATAAAAAAAAATATTAATAGTCACAAGTCATTTATTCCAATTACCTTGAGAATCAGTATTATTTTTATAAGACAGTAGGTACTCCAAAACATTGACTTCCGAAATAAGCTTTGGGTTTTTTTTTTTTGAAGTCTTGAACTTTATTTGAATTGAAGTGTCATGGTGTCAGTTTCCTTCTTTATAAAGTGTTTGTTTTTGTATTGACACCTTGCATTTTCACATTTAAAAATGATGACAACCTACTAGTTATTTAAAAAAAAAAAAAATTTGCTTTTATGTGTTGCGATATACTTTTGTGTGCACTAAATATAATATGATGTTTCTATAAAGGTACCTACGTATTTAAAGAGTTTGAGTTCTCCCCCGACCCGTTGTTGAATGAAAGTATGCTGAGAGTGCGGACAATTTATTTTCAGACCTCTGGATGACAAGGGACTTCAAAATAGCACCAAGTCTCAAAACAAAAATTAATTCAATATTTATGAGTCTGTTGTAAAATGAAGCTACGACAATCTTTCCTTTGCTGTAAATCACACAACGTAATAAACCCATTTAAGAATCAAAAAATTGTGTCTTATATTTCTAGATATCCAAAAAGAAGCCTATAATATTTTGAATGCATAAAAACTCTGACACAAATACTGCTTACAGTGCCATCTTTGAATTTCTGACTAAACAATTTAAGTCAACAGAAACGGCATGATTCACGTACCAGTATTATTAGTAGTACTAGTCAATTTACACAGATGGCGCAGTACTGTTAAATTGATACTAGTACTGAGCCTATTGTATAGATGGCGCTGTTTCCAAGGACTGCTTGAATGAGAACGTACAAACAAAATTTGCAAACAGCGTTGCTTAAGAAGTGCCACAAAATAAAACAAGATGGCGCTTGTTCAAATTTTACGACACTGATCTAAACACTATCTCTAGTAGTTCCTATATTTATTAGAAGATGGCAGATAAATACAATTAAGTTTTAATTTTAAATACAATAGGTAAGTTTATGTTTACTTGTTATTTGTTGTTGTTGGTTCATTGGTTGTGGAAGAGGTCTTCCGACGAATTACTATCACCACATTAGCTAAGTTTCTCACCAAAAAGCGTCGCTGTTATTCGTTTAAAATTTTAAAAGATACACATTAGACATTTCCTTACACTGGGCCATAATCCACCACGCCGGCCCAGTGCGGGTTAGCAGATGTCACATGTCTTCGAATTTTTGGTTCTAAGACATGCCGGTTTCCTCACGATGTTTTCCTTCACGATTTTGAGAGCAGTGGTGATGAAATAATTTACACAAAGTGCCTGCTTGGGTTCGAACTCACGACGTATAACTCGTAAGTTGCGGTCGTGGGCTTCCACTGTGGTAACACGTAGGTATAAAACAGTATTATATAGTAATACTTACATCATCATTACAAAGTACATGTTATCACATTGAATGACTATCATCAGCATCATTCATCATTTCAGCCGAAAGTAGTCCACTGCTGAACCTAGTCCTCCCCCAAGCTTCGCCACTTCGACCAGTTTTGTGCTTCTCGTAGCCAGCGGATTCTTGTGGCCTCCGCTATGTCAACGGTTCACCTTATGAAAGACCTTCCAACTTTAGGTCTTCCGGTACGCGGTCGGTACTCCAGAACCTTTCGGCCCCATCGGCCATCTGTTCTGCGAGCTATGTGCCCTGCCCCCTGCCATTTAAGTTTGGCAGTTCTCCGAGGTACGTTAGTTACCTTAATTCTCCTGCGGATCTCTTCATTTCTGAATCGATTACGTAGGGAAACTCCAAGTGCTCTATGGGTGACTTTTAGCGTTCTAATAAGCCCCTCACTGGCAACACGCACAGGTCAAAGACCTTAAATTACGATAATTGCTTAGATCTAGAGTTTGATTATTTCTACTAATTATTGTTAAATTATAAGAACTTGAAAGTAGGTAGTCGTGTAGATGATTTAAATATTTATAATTATGAATATGGAGGGGCTTGTGGCTAAGAAATAACTGCTGGATGGTTCGATCGATGAGGTTAAGCTACGCTTGCCGCGGTTGGTCCGTGGATGGGTGATCATCTTTACCTATAAGACCACTCCGTGCCTCGGAAAGCACGTTTAGCCGTTGGCCCCAGCTGTCATTTATGGATCATTAACGGGTCATCATAAGCCCTAAAATCTGACAACCAGTCCTACCAAGGCGTATCGTATTACCCAGTAACTGGGTTATAGAGGTCAGATAGGCAACCGGTCCATGTAAAATACTGGTATTCGGCTGCATCCGGTTAGACTGGTTGCCGACTCCAACATAGTTGGAAAAAGGCTAGGTGGATGATGAGGTTATACTTTTTTTTTTGGAAGGGATATCATCAAATGACGTCTCCCGCTCTGGGCGGAGCGGGAGGGCGTGTCAGACTTTTACTGACTAAAACCCACTCGTGTTCCTTCAGTTGCCCATGTGCCAGGGTCACGGTATCTCTTTCGAATAATCTCGCGACCCTGGCAGGGTGATATTTAACCTGGGTTCATCCATTTTGGGTCGAGTTTTATTGTAGGTCTTTGACAGTCATGACGGGTCGTCAGAAATTCGAAAGTCTGATGATCAGTCTTAGCAAACGATAGGTACCTAATCATATCACCCAGTAACATGATAGTGGAAGTCAACTAGGCAGTCAATAAATGAAAAATATTGGTATTTAGCTGCATTCGGTTAGACAGCCAATTCCAGGTCTAGGTTCTACGCATCTAGATTGTAATGGTTTAAGCTGAATTGTTATTTTCTATGCTAATTTAGAAATATCTTCCAACGATTTTGTACTAATCCTAACGAGCAAAATAATAATTTACTGAGTAATATTTAATAAGTTATTAATTTAGACCTTTCTAATAAGTAGCAATTTTCCAACAAGAACAGAACAAGATTATTTGCATTTAGTTCAGCTACTCAATAAAAGATGGCGCTAGATGTACTTTGAAAAGTATGATTTTCTGAATTATTTTTAAGTAAGATTGTTTCTTTTAACTTTAAAATTGAAGGACTCTACCTGATTTCCTCGCATATTATTTTGAAGTAGATGTTTAGTGAATAAGTCTTAACGAAACGATAAGACACGTAAAATAAAACTTTTGAAACTTCTAAATTCTGCTGGAATTCTTTAAAATAGAACGTGGGGGATTTAAGAAAAACACACCTATGAATCATCCTTTTTATTTTTTAAAATAATTATAGCTAACCGTTTCGGCAATAATTGTCACTATTCTCAATTTAATGACACAGTAAGCATTTTCCGTTGTTAAAATTACAGTTTCTTCATAATAAAATTAATGGGTTAATTAAATTTGTTCAATAAAATGTAATAACTAAAAAAATATTGCTTAACATAACAACGCTAAACTTAACTATAAATTACATAGCAGTTCTTATTTTGACTAAATATCGAGTACAAAAAAAATAATAACTTTTATAAAAAATATAATATTTAATAAACACATCGAGTAAATCTAAAATAATTACTTAAAACATGGCATCATTTTATATTAATAATTTTTAATAATTATTAAACTTAAAATTATAGGGTACAACTCTATACACGAGAAATAATGTTAAAAATAAAATAAAAATTACAAAATAATAAAACAAAAATTCTCTGTCGTGAACACTCGTTACATATGAGATTTAAGAAATATCCAACATGTATGTTTATTCGCCTAAACATCGATTAGGTACAGTAATATCGTCACATCACATTTCTAAAGTTTATTTACAATTTTGTTAAACTTTTACTTTATTTAAGTTTAAATACAGCATGCCAAACACGAATTTTGACTTCTACCTAATCCATTAATTTTTATTCTAACGTCTAAACATTTTGAATTTTACAATTTTTACGCCGAAATATGTGGTAGTTACAATAATTTTGATTTATACAAGTTTTCATTTAAATTTTTACAATTTACTGTTTCCAAAAACGTACCTACAACAACATTTTTTGATCAATCACGACATTATTTTTAAGGATAAAAAAGATAAGACTAGAATTACACCAATTGGGTATAGTTTTTACGAAAAACAGAGTAATGTTAACGATAATTTAACAAAACATTCGTAACAACGCAAATGCCCTATGTGACATTACAGAGGTTAGGCGATACGGTAAAGTAGACAAAATGAATGCGCTGTCAGTGGTTGATTTACCAAAGTTACCACAATATCAAAAACCCATTTTAATTTTTACCTCACTTTTTAAAGACATTTTAAAGATTCGATTTTTGAATTTTTTGTAATCCGACTTAAAATAACACAATTATTTTTGTAAAATGACAACACGAATATTGTTGATGATTACATATTTTTGTCTTAAAAATATGTTTACTAAAATGGATACGACGCAAACGGGATATTGTAATAGGTTCCCGTAAAAAACACCAATAATAAATTCCATTATCTATGACATTTAAATACGTTTAAGTACACAGATTTTTTTTTGTATTTATTTGTTTTTTTATATTCGTTGTTTACTACGGTATAATATAAAAAACGCAGTTTTAGTGCTTATTTTATATTATATTTTCAACCATTTATAATTAAACATTTTTAAATGTTTATTTATGAATAGTTTTTGGTATTACATTACATTAATTATGCTAACTTACAATACATTAAGATTAAGACTACTATTGTGAGATAAATTGAAAACCTGGCTATCCTGACTACACTTAATTATATGAGTATATAATGATGTATATTTTGCTAAATATATCATAAAACAAGCTGAAATACAAACCACGTAACCGAACAAGCGACAAATTAAATAACTTTAACGTTCAATAAGGATGTTTAATTCAAATCAACAGCAATTTATTATTTAACAACGTAACAATTTTGAAAAATATTATCAGCTGCTGTGTAGTGGGCATGTTGTGGAAGCAACATTTTTGTTTCCTCGTATAAAATGCATCGCTCACTTTAGGTTAATTTGTATCCTTCCATAATTTCCAACTATTCAATTTCTTTATTTAATTAATACACACAATTTTTAATTTTACACTCAAATTAGTACCTAATAGATTTTTAACTTTTACCCAAATCTGGAAGTTTGCTTTGCTTCAATTTGAATATAATTTTGGATAATTTATAGAAAGTATACGAAGTTTTTCAATATACAAAGTGAGTTCGAAGTATTTTTTTTTTTTCAATATAAAAAGTAAGCTCCATGTATTTTATCAGTTTTGCTATACAAGGATAAACAAATATGCCTCGAATATTATTTAAAAACAACAATTTTCAAAAGTTTAAAAATTCATTAGAACAGCAACTGTTAATATTTCCCCCTTAACTTTGAAATAAAAAATGTAATGTAATCGCAAGTTGTAGGTCGCGATTTCAATGTTCAGATGAAAGAACAGTTTGTTAGTACTTATTTATCACTTTATAGTGCCCAAAAAAAAACGATGTCAACTTTATCGGACACTAAAAAAGCGATACAAAAAACGTTTATCAACGATTTTTTATAGTAACAAAACAATTAAATAACACAATAATTTAACTTTATAATTAATGAATAGCCAATTAAACTACAACATTGTAAAGCGTCGTATCCATATAAATAACTGACAGCGCATTTTAGAAATTGAGATTCATGCAGACTAATCTCTGCACGTGAAATGACATTAACTGAATCCAGTACTATTGATACTAAAAAACAGCCAAAAATATTACAAATGTAAACAAATGTAATATTCTTTGGCTCCGTATAGGCGATCCAGTACATCGCCTTAACTGTTAATTAGGCATTATATTTAATGTACACTGCTTAACTACGGAATTTTTTCGTCATAAAATAAATGTAGAAAACGATTTTTTACCTTTTTTTCCGTAATAACGTTAAAAAAATTCACCGTCGAAAACTTAAAAGTAATTCTGACAACTCGCAGACACAATCTGTTATAACTATTCCATTTCGATGATCACAGAAAATACGTTTTCATTTACATTTTTGTGTGGCGTAAATACCTAAACACTATTTTTTTCATTTTATTTTTGTATCTTAATCAGAAAATTCTTATAATTAAATTTTATCGTCTCGAAAATACAACTTGAATATTTTTTACAAGTATTTTTTTACAATGAACAATACGCCGCACAAAAATGTGAACCACGATGCGACATGAACACTTTCTTGGAAACGTAACGTTTTGATCTAAAAATCTAATGTTAGGATTCACGATCCGTGCTTTTTTTTATTTTTGTACAACTCGTCACCTTCCGAGTTAAGTTCCCTAACATGATGGTTCATTAATTATAACTTTAAAAATACCAAACGTTCATAAATTTTTCCTTCTACTAAGACCTAAATTTAAAACAATACCTTTTATACAATATTCATAGGAACTTCTTTTGTTGTTATATTAATTTATTTTATATATTAAATTTATGAGGACATTTTTACATAAATAGCGATCCGTTCACTTGGAATTTTATTGCGATTATCATATTTTTTTTGGTTTATTATCAGTCAAAATTGTTTTCACGTCAAATATGTTTAATTGAATTTTTGCTCACGTTTCCTTGAAAACAGATGTATACGGTATCGGGTAACCATTCGCGTCTCGATGTTACTTGCCTGTCCGCACCAAAATAAAAAATAAATCTTCGCCGAAAAGTTGTGTATTTCATAACAGAAATTAAGTATAATAAATCATTTTTCAATTAAAACACCTTTCTTCTTCAAAAATAAGAACACGATACGGAAATAAAAAATGATTTTTGGGCTATTGCATTGATTTTTTTTCCTATTTACATTGATATAACGCAGCAGCAATGGTGTCTACACTTTTTGATGGAGTGTAGACAACTGCACGAAAATACCAATATTAATTCAAGAATGAAATAATTACGTACATTAAAATCAGCTTATTTTTTACCTTACCTATGTTACGATTATACGTATTATACAACTTGTATGAACGAAATAAAGTAAATTCATTTGGTTCACATAAATTGTCCCTTATTATATATGATAATATTAAAAAGAATTAATATTCGGCAACACTTGACATTCTCTTAAATTTGAAATTGCAAGAAATCCCCCATATTTTTTTAAGAATTGGGGGATATTTTGCAACTGTTAACTATAAATCTATTGTGGCAACTGTATGCATTATTAAGTTTATTGATAATGATTTATTAATTGCAGAGGGCAACTATTAATCATTTATAAATGATTTCTGGGCTATTGCTGTTTAATTATGACTGTTTTAAAAATTAAATTAAAAAATGTAATTATTTGGGCTGTGTGAACATCCGTGATGAATAGAATGTCTTGTGTTTTAGTTTGTCTGCTAAAGTTATTGTCGTCGAAAGCTACTATTGGTTCTTACTTTTATTTTACTTCGACGTTTAGTCCAATTATTATCAATAATTGTCCTTTAATGTCCTGTTTACTTTAAGTTCAGTGAAAAATCGCTATTTTTTATTTATCAATTACAATTCCATTTTGATTTATTTACATACAAAAGATAACGGCAGTCTTCTGAAAAAATAATGAATATTTATATATATATACAACTATACAAATCATTTTGTAAATAATTATTTTCCAGTAAAAATAATCGTTGAATGTTAAAATAAACTGTTATTTTTAAGTTATATAAAACAAAAGCATCAACATTTACGTAAAGTGCTACGGTATTTACATAATTATTATCTAATATGGCATTTAAAAATAAAATACGCCAAGAAATAAGAAAAATTTGGAAATGAATATAAAAGTTAAAATAAAATTCATTGTTTGTTAAATAGAATTATTTTGTGCGTTCAAAACGTGACTAGCATAAGACGTGTTATTGCGTGAAAAGATTAATAAAAATAATTATTAAAAATTGAATAATAATAATAAAAATATCCTATGGAAACATAATGCAACTAATAATATTGCAATAAACTGTCGCTAAATGCGATAAAAACGTGCTTAAACTTGTTTGGCACATCCAAAAGTTTGTACTAAGCTAAGAAATTCACTGCTCTGTGGTAAAGCTAATAATAATAAATATATATATTTCTAATAAAAACACTCAATAATAACCAAACAAATAATAGAAGATTGCACTGTAATATTATTTGTCGTAACTCTACATCTAATTACTTGTTCGGGCGAGTTTTTGTTCCATTTTGTTCATTCATTCAACTATTTTAGGTACTTTTTTTATTTTATTTACAGTAAAATTTGTTTCCGCTAAAAGTTTCCCTATTTACAACAGTTAGTTCTATCTAAATTAATGTTATTCCTTCATATTTTTTTTTTTCATAATTGTATACTTTTGCCGGCTAAAATTAAACGTAAAAACACTTTTAGAGTCCAAAACTAACTCGGTAAAATAACAGATTAATCACGAATTACCAATCAGAGGCGATTTCGTACAAACTCCGGCCGAGAAATAATTTTTCATCCAAAAAATACAAAAGTTCCCCTTTTATAATTTTTCACTAAGTTTTACAAGCTAAATTACATTCTATTGCGTCGAAATCGCATCGGATTAGTAATAGCTGAATTTTCATGGCTGAGGATTTTGCTGGAGGTGGACAGCTTGTTGAGCTGCTTGCTGGGCAGCTTGAGCGGCTTGGGCAGCTTGTGCGGCTTGCATGTGTTGTTGCTGGACGGCCTGTTGAGCGGCCTGCTGAGCGGCCTGCTGCGCGGCCTGTTGGGCGGCCTGGGCTGCATGCTGCGCCACCTGCTGTGCAGCTTGTTGAGCAGCTTGCTGAGCAGCCGCTTGCTGAGCCGCCACCGCCTGTTGAGCAGCTTGTTGAGCTGCCTGCTGCGCCGCCTGTTGCACTGGCGACGGCAGGTTAAAACCCAACATTCTTGGGTCATGCAATCTTAGAGCCTGCTCTAGCCGCTGCTCTTGTGCCATTCTGAACGCTTCCACTAGTTCAGGTGAAATCTGTCCACTTCCATCGTTCGGCGGTTGCGGAGGGAATCCTCCGTTGTGTCTTAAAGGACTGGGGGCCTCGTTGCCGTGGGCCGCAGCAGCTTGGGAGACTGCAAGTCGCAGCGCTTCGGCCTGACTTCGTAACAGGGCCTCAGCTTGCTGGATTCTCAATGCAGCTTCAGAGGGTGCGGGCGGTGTTTCTGCAGGTGGTTGAGCCGGGGGCGGCTCTCTGGCCAGTTGCTGCCTCATCGCGGATACCAGGTTGGCAGCGGCTACCTGCACGGCACTGGCACCTTCGCCAGGCTGGGCCATCATGTTGGCGGCAGCAGCGGCTATGGCTGCGACTCTTTCGTCTCCGTACGCTTGGTGTCCATTATTGGCTGATCTGAGTAGGTCCGTGAGTTTGTTGACTGCTGCCCCTGCTTCAGAGCCGGCAGAGGAAGACAGTCGTCCGTTAGAGGATGAGTCTGAGTGCGCTGGGGAGGGTGGCGCGAGGTTCAAGAGGCCGGACCCTCCAGCTGATGCCGAGACGGCGGCGATGATGTCCCTCTCTCGTCTCTCGGCTGCCGCCCTGGACAGTACGTACTGGGCGGCGAATTGATGTTTCGGTTCCATTCTCATGTGTTCCATGTGGGAGAGGAGTCCTGAAATATTCAATAGCAAATGAGTATCAAATAATACAAAAAGAGACCAAAATTACATCATTTGAACAATCTATTTGTAGCTGTGTTGTAATTAACATCTGCATCAATTTTCTTGCTTCTATTGTAAGGACGCGAAAGCAAAATAAAATAATAGGAAACGAAAATACATTGTTTGCTTAATAAATTCATAACTAGCTTTTGCCCGCGGCTTCACGGCATCTATGATAAATGTCCTTCGGGAACGAGATTCGATTCCGGTTCAAAAACATTTTATGCTTTAGTCCGTGTTGTGATTTATCTCCGCGTCAAGTTTTAACAACTATAGTCTGGCTGTTATCGACAAGGTGTTAGCATATTTGACTGATACGACCTGAAGTCAATTTTAGACAAATATGCAGTCAGATACCTACGGAATAATTAACTAAGTACTTAAGTACAATGCTTGTCGCTATTGGTTTTATGGTGCCACTTTAGGAAATTAATATAATTTGTATTTCATTGGTCTACTACATGTTCTGTAAAATTGTATGGGTCTTTTTATCTCATTGTTTTTCACCTATACTTAGGTAGAAGAAAAAAGATGATATAATAGCCAAACTTAGATGTTGGTTATTTAATTTTTTATTTAAATAAGCACATTAAAAGACCAAGATTTTATTTTCTCTGCAGTCATTGATCCCAAATCCTTATGTTTGATCAGTGGCGTTCGATGAAAGATTGTTTTAGTCAATTTAGCATTTATAAGTATATACCCCAGTAGCCAGTTATGAGATGCTCTCCAGCAAGATATGCCGACGACCTTGATACGGTGGCTGGGACAGACGGCATACGGAAGGCGGAGGATGTTGTGGCGAAACCTGGGTGAAGCTATCTAGAGGTGGACTGCAATAGGCTGAGTTTTTTGGAGTAAATACAGAGGCCACTTACCACTTTCATGCGTAAACACAGCCTGGCAGACGGAGCAGGGCCACATCCGCAGTCCACTGGTCAGCTGTGTCTCGGGGTGACAAGCCAGGTGCTTCCTCAGGGAGCCCTCGTTCACGTAATGCTTGCCGCAGACAGGACAGGGGTGGTTCGCCGTCCGTCGCTTCGCTATATAAGGATCAACAGGTTTAGCCTGTGCTGGGTACGGTGACGTGGCTGGGGGGCCTAGTCACCAGGATGAGGTGGGTTAGTAGGTTAGGAGGGGGGAAAAAGAAAAAAAAACAGGTTAGTTCCATTGTTAGTGATATTTTGATGTGACTGTACTTTGTTGGTAATTCAATTGTGAAATTGGGGGAAATTTTAAATTATGAAATTTATTGAGGATTATTTTTTGTAATGTTATGAAAGGGCATGTCCATAACAATTACGTAAAGGGCTTTCATCCAACAAAATGCCGTCAGAACACTTAAAATTACATTCATCTAACCAAACTCAAAACGCGAAAACAAATGGCGCTTAAATAAATCAATACGTAAAACCAAAACAGAAACCAATTAACTGAACATTGGATGCCAACGAAACGGAATTGACGATAGAAAACAAGGAAAACGCTGCCATTAGATACATAAACAAAACATGTTATGATAATACAGACTGAACGCCATCCGAAGAATTTGTATTTCCAGGGACAAGCAAGAAATGTTTGCAAAACACACTACCCTCAGAATGATACTAAAACAATAACATTCAGTCCCCGGACCGCGTTCACGGCTTATTTATTAAGTTAACGTTTAAGATATATGGAGACGATACGTTTTTGTTATACCGTTGATATTGAAACCAACACCCCTCATGGCTTTGTGCCAGCTGGAAGCTTTTATAACGTATTAAACATAATACTAGATAAGTACGACTTATCGCGTTGTTACAATGACCAGTTACAAACTTCCAGTGGCATAACTTACATGCTAATATATCTCTCCTATAGTTACGTTAAAATTACATTATTAGAATAAAATGATTTTAACAATGCCATTATTAAAATAAAATCATTCATTTTAATTATTAAAATTCAAATAAATACGTAAGCGATAGAAGAGATAATTAAATCTAAATTAAAACTAGACCCAAACAAATTGAAAAAAGAATGTCAATGACGTTCCATTTCTAAATCTGAAATGGCCCGCCGTTATCGACGTTCAAATTTCGAGAGAATTCAAAAAAGGAACTCCTTTAGCAACGGAGTTCTTTTTTCAAACGGACCAATCCTTCGAATATTGAAAAAGCCGAACACTGTGAAACTTACTCGCAACGCCGGATGCATTGGGGTCCTTGTGAGTGTTCTTCATGTGTTCCACTAGGGCTTCGCCTCCGAATACTACTTTGTGGCATATTGGGCACGGCGTGGCTGTTGCGCCACCTATCATGAGTGCCGCGTGTTGCTGCAAAACACCAAGGTGCAGCTGAAGCTCCTGTTCCACCGGCGGTGGCGATGCGGGCATAGCATTTCAAAGATTAGGACACATTCATATTAAGAAACACATAAGTAAAAACAAAAATATACAGTCGAAAGGGAATTTTGAAAAAAATATTTCGGCCAAAATTCAATTTTGATTTGTAATTGCAAATTAATGTAAAATTGCCAATTCGGTTTGTAAATAATTTTGAAATGAACAGTAAAAGGCTGAAATTATTGTAAAAGTCAAAACAAGTTCCGTCTTTTTTGGGAAACTTGAAAAATTTCATGAAATAAAAGTAACACACAGCGCTGCCTAATGTCTTAGCAACTAATTTTCACCAATAATGTCATTATATTCATATTTTCAGAGCTTTTTATACAATAGAAAATAACAGTTTTTCGTGGGGAAACAATAACATAATGAGTGAGTGAAATTATCACATAAATAGAGATATTTTTTAGGAAGACTTAAAATTTCAAAATCTTAATTCAATCAATTTTAAATCTTATTAATATCAAGAGTAAGTGCTGTAACGAAAAAAATACTGTTAGATACTGACCTTTGCCGTGTGAGTTCTCAAACTGCTTTCAGTGGCAAACCCTTTACCACAAATATTGCAATGAAAAGGCCTGTTTTTAGCTCTTTCCACTTGGGCATCATGATTCCTTAGGTGCTGTTGTAGGTTCGAGAGCTGGATAAAAGCTCTTCCGCAGTCAGGCAGGTGACATTTGTATGGGCGTTCCCCTGTAAAGAAGGCTAGATTTGAGTTTTTGTTGAACTTTGGCCTATCTGTTTGGAGTAGGTGCCAAGAGGATTTTTTTTGATAATGTCCAATTGGTTGAATTTGAGTCCTGACCTAAACATCGTTACAGTGCTTAGGCTTATGCACAATTGTATCCACTGTTTTAATTCGCTGTCATTCTTTCGTATCTGTTAGTAGAGTCCATTTATAGAACACACATAATATCACATTTGAGTGAGAGCTAACGCAACACAATGCATCTGACCCTAATAATTAACGAGAACAATGTTTTTAAGATCCAATCTAAAAGATCTGAACCATATGCTCCTATTAAAGCTAAACCAAACATCAAAATTAGAACAATCGACGTTCGAAAATCGAACACTAACGGTAATCTTACACAACGGAACCGCAAACCAGTTCGAAATTCGAAACAATCTCAGCCAGCCCGAGCACGTTGGTTAAAAAGCCGAAAAATCACGACCGCGACCTAACACAACGCGAAAGAAACCGAACGTGGCGTTCCATTTTTAAAATAAGACCATAATAAAACGAACGCATACTTTTAGCCTGTACTGCAAGCAAATGCATAGGTCGTTGAACGCACGCACACGGGCGCATTACTCACACAGAAACGCGTATGTCTACGGAGTCCTGGGCTTTGTTGGTGTTTGTGAATTTTGCATGTCTGGGAAGAATGCGTGCATATTATACGCGTGAGGGACTAAGATTATTGTAGAATTATTTCCTAGATGCAACTAGATAGATATGTATGTGTATCTAGTGTAGGCTGTAACGGTCCGATCGCCATATTTATTGCCAGTAAATTTTATAAGTGTGTATGTTTTATTAGTTAGCTGATAAAAGTGATTTAAATATTGGCTCGTAGGTTTTATTGGCCGTGTTTGGTGATTGCGCTGTCCTTGCTGGTCATTTTAGAATTAATTGGTTGGTGTATTTTAAATTTAGGGTTTATTTGGAGCAGTTTATTCAAAAATACTTTGTTTTTGAATAGTTGTTTTTAATTACATATTCCATTTTATTTTAATTATAATTTTAGTAGGTACATGATTTCAGTTTTAGTTATTACAGTACACATAATAACCCATAATGTGCCATTTAATTATTTTAGCTGTTTAAAGAAAAGTATTTTGCTTTCGTAAATTAAGATTCAGTATTGTATTCAGTTTGTCATATGAATAACGAGTGTACCAAAGTTGTATAGTTAGTTATCTTTACTAAGTCCAGTGTAGTAAGGACTACTTAAGTAGGTAGGTATTAAATTTTTGCTGTTTCATCACATTATAAAAGTGAATGTCTTGAAACGAGGTCTTGGATAGTATTCCTGGAATATAACCTAGGTCAGCATAGGTGGGGTCAATAATCACCGATGTGCCACGGTTATTCTAGTTTCCTAAGTGGTGATTATTTGCTCTGTCGTGGTGATTATCTTCTAACCTTAGAATGTGTGTAATTTATTGCTAAACACGTGTCACGATTGCATACATAAACAGATGAATAAATAGACACATTAAAAAAATCGAATTGTGTTCTAAACTTGAACTTGTCATAAAATTGTAATTATTTCAATAAATAAATAATAATTATTAAATTGATTTCAATATGGGTGGTTTGAAAATGGGTGGGATTTTGGTTTAATTTAGTTCGATTCGGTTTGACTTTAAAAGTGACCTTGACCTCTGAGTTTTTTCTTTTGCGTGGTTTTCGTGTTGGAAACACTGACATTTACGACATATTAAAGAAAAAACAATTGTAAGTATTTTATACAACAGAATTACTATGAGTATCATAGTGAATTTATAATTATTCATATATATAAAATCACTGAAATCAGTGCATATAAATAAACCTTGAATGAAATACCTAAAAGGTGCGACCGCTACCAATGCGGTCACGGGTTCGAATGCCGTCTCGAGGCAAAATATTTGTATTTCTTACATACAGAGTCGTAAGTATGTGTTAGTATAGCTGTGACAGAGATTCCTAGTGTGAATCGTCCATTGATGGTTTAAATGTTAATATGGATTGAAATTCTGTTTGATATCTAGTAGATGAAGTTACTTACGAGAAAAGATTGATTTACGTAAGGAATCTTTTTCTTCTGTAGCTGTGGGTTTACGTAAGATTTTTTTTTTAAAGCTATTAGGTGTTTTAGTCAATAGGCAGTATATTTTTTTTGCTAATACTCAAATGAAAAAATATCACCATTGAAAAAATATAGGTACATTTACTTATGGAAGTGTTTTCAACATCAATAATTGGTACCTAACATTATACTTATATACATTTTAAACTGTAAATATCTGTATCGGGTTATTATGGTAACTAATAAAGGGTATCTAAAATGATTATAATATTGACTATGTCTATGCCCACTCGTGATATTCCTAAGTTGTCTTAGCTTTCTTTCTGGCTTTTTTTTTCATTTTTACTCGGCTCCTTATGGTGTAAGCTTGATGTATAACCTTCCTCCAAAATTGAGCTATAAAATGCAATGTATTTATCATATAACCCGCCTACATACCGCACTCTGCACTTTTGTATTCCACCGCACGTTATTTTCATTTATATTTTAATTTGTGACACTAAGTTTCATCATGACTATTAAAAAAAAAAAAAAAATGTCTTCCTTTTTTTTCTTGTTGTATATTGGCACTTTGTACCTACTTAAGCTAAATTGTAATCACGTTAACTCATTATTTAATCGTGCTTTGTATGTTGTTATGTCTTTTGTGTGCACCAAATAAACGATTTATCTGTCTATCTATCTATCTCCATAAAAACAAATTTCACATCTTAATAATATAAGTCTATATTTGTAAAGAAAATATTTTAATTATAGCCCTTAAATACGTACTATTATTACTAGTACATATAATAAAAGATCCACGATTACAATGGTAATAAATAAAAGTGCTTTATAGTTTTCCATTCAACTAATAGCAATCATCTATAAAAGTTTATTGGTATTTTTAAATGGATTGTCTATGTCGGCTAGTCTGTGGTTAGGGGTTACCTTAGTGATTTCTAATTAAAATGTAGGTAGATTAGTGCCTCATATTACTTATCATTAATTCATTTAAAATACCTTTTTTAACGATTTATTTTAATTGAGGAGTTAATTTTTTCAAGTTATTATTTTTGTTTGAAAATACAATGGGTTCAAGCCTTTAAAAAATCAATGAAGTAAATTAAACTACATTTTATGCTTTATTTGCGATACATTTTATATCAAAAGTACTACTACTCTCAAATTAAAGAGTTCTTGAAAATCGAAGCCGAAAATTAAGATTGGAGAGCGTAAGTTAATTCTGCATTTCGTAAAAACTGTGTTACATCAGATTAAACAACATAAAAAAAGTACGACCAACAGTAACTTAAAGTTACATCTAATCCTAACATAACCCATTCCCATAAATGTCCTATTACACGTAATAGATTTCCACACACAAAAAAAAAATCAAACGTACCAAAGATTAATCTTGTCTATGGTCAATATGTCTTCCGGGTTCGCCGTTCCCTATACTATTGTGGCTCCGCGGCCATTTTTCAACGTATACAGCTTGCACAACCTACGCGTGAACCAACCAGTGTAACTTAACCCTTAAATGAGATAGGATTAAATTTGGCGTGGGGTCTAGTTATGCTGGTAGTGAACAGTATAGCTATTTTTGTTATTTCACTATGAATAAATGGAAGGGAAAGGCGCTTACCTTAGCACAGTTCGGCCGATGTGCGATGGTAAAGGATGGAATCTTTTAGATCGTGAACGGATTTATAGTTGGCTAATTTGTGGGTTTATTTCATTTTTGGTTATAATTTTAAAGAAAAATATATTTTAAACAAGCGCTAAAAATAGTAAACCTAAAAGAAACAGAAACCTAAATAAATTGGGTTACTTATCTTTTTTTTCTAAAAAAAAAGATAGAAAAACAAATATTTTAGGCTCTTTTTTGTAAATGGTTTACACCATTAATAACAGTGATTGTTTTTTATGTTAGTTCATAAAGTAAATTACAAAATGGCCCTACTTTTCTAAGTTTTAACTAAAAAAAAACCTATTTAAAACATCGCACTCGCACTATTCAAAACACCATAAAACAGCCACCCAATTAGAAACCTAAAAACATTTCAAAGCTAACTGGAATCCAGGTATTACAAAGCCTAGGCAAGACCTAGGTATCCTGAAGCCTACGCGATCGATTTACATACAAAAGTACCTCCCAGCCACCTTTGACTTGACTGCGTAGGCATTAAACATTCTTATGTAGACAGTTAGTCTGTTCCTGGGTCGGCTTTTTGAGATAGATACTATAATTTACTGAGATAAAACAATATTATTGTCATATTTATGATTAAAATGGTCCTTATTTTATACGTTAGTGCTGATTCTATGGGAAATGACAATATTAAACTTAAAATAGATATGGTCATCTTTTATTTAGGGTTAAGACAAGAATGTTGGTAGACATTAGTGTCGTATATGTAGAGTTGAGTTATTATCTCGGACTCCTAAATCGAACGAACCCGCACTTTTTATTAAAAAGTCTTTCGCTTTTCAAATGGTCTTGAATTCGAATTCGGAACAATGACAACACCGTAATGATGGCCAGTATTCGGCATTCAATTTTAATATGTTTTTTTTTTCTTTGCTTTACAATTATTTTGATGTCTAAGGCCTTTGTAATCTATTCTTATATACTTAAATATTAGAAATGCCAAAGTAACTCTGTCTGTCTGTTACGATTTCACGACTAAATCACTGAACTGACTTAGATGAAATTTGGTACGGGGTAAGTTTGAACCCCAAGAAAGGACATAGGCTACTTTTTATTCTGCGACTTTGTCTGCGTCCGCGATAACTGATATTTACGCGAATGAAGTCGCGGGCAAAGGCTAGTTAATAATATTTCCAAGTAAGTTAACATGGAATAGCACGGTGGCTTGATTTAGGAGTCGGGAGTGTATTAAACATAAGTATTTTACCAAAGAATACTGTTTAAATCATGCTCAAGCTCTAAAGACCTACTTATACTAATTGACAGCTGTCAATTTCCACCATCTTTGTCGTGATCTCATGTTTAGTCACGAATAATTTTAGTGTCATTGTGAACGTTCAAAAACTAAGGTTCTAAAATTAATTAATTGCAAGTTCCCTGGTCTTGTAAGAATTTATTTCTAAATTAAAATTTGTCCAAACCTATAATATATCACGCCTAAGATAAGGTAAGGTTAGGCAGAGGAGTTTCTATAGTACACTCACATTTCATCACCATAATTTTGATTGACAATGGTGCCGATTCTGTTGTACAAAATTCTCTAAACTAAACTAAAAATCACTAAAATTTGGTTTATTCCTGTCAAACGACGATTTCTTATTCTGAAATAGACTAAAGTGACACAACTTAACTATATTTTAGTTTGACAGCACTAAGATTGCACTGAGTTATTAGTTTAGTGAAAATGACAATTTTGCTATTCTGAGTTTGCCGGTTTTCACCAAAAATTTAGACTATAATAATTAATTTTGACTAAATCTGACTATTTTTAATCGCGATTAAAAAGGTGTGGAATAAAACTAGTGGTCATGAACAAAAATTCACACCAACGCCTCGCCTTCACGTGCAAAAACAGTTCTGTGTTTTTATTTTTTCTTTTGCTTATATCTCGAAAATGGCGTGTCCAATCGCAAAAATAATGAAATTTTCGACCCCCTTTATGAAACCCTAAACATATAAATCTCAACACGTGGGTAATTTTTTTTTTTTTTCAAACAAAAAGTGTAAAATTCCATATAAAACACGTCCAGGCTGCCCCCTTGCGCGCGCCTTCGTGTCTAAAAAATTAATTGCGTAGCGCACACAAGTACCACGTTGTGAAATCAAAGAAAAAAAAAACCACGTTGATTGTCAAATTCGTTTTTAGTCGTGTCAAAATAATTTTTAAATTTAGAGATTTTTTCTTGCAGAATAGCGTTAAAATTCTCATAGCCAAAAGTAAGGAATTTTAGAGATAGTTTAGTTAGTTTAGTTCGGTGTACAATAGAATCGGCACCATTATGAATAAAGCAAATCTAAATAATTGCGCGATATTTTAAAAAGAACACAATCATAGACATTGTCAATTCTCGTTTACATTTCACAAAGGCAAAGGAATTCTGTTATAGAGCCAAGTTTTGCAACATAATAATTATAGGTCTGTTAAAAACTTCGCAGACATTACAAAAACGTATTAAACTTTATCTTTTTAAAGTTAAAATGTAAAAAAAAAACAAACTCAAATAATAATGATTAAAATCTACGTGTCTCTCGGGACGTGACTTAAGAGAATTTAATTTAATTTGTCTTTTAAAAAGAACTTTGCTTTTTGTTTTATAAAAGATTAAAAATGTTGCAAGATAAAAGAGTTTGGTTGTGGTATTTTTTAATGTCCTTTTTTGACGTTGGCAAGTCCTTGTGAGTACTTAAATGGGAAAACAAATTATGACATTATACTTCATTAAGTTTTCAAAGTATGGCAATGGACACGATTTCTGTAACTTTGCATACCTAAGGCTAATAACCTAGTTTTAATTTAATTCAGATGCTCGGAGGCAATGGACCGGTAACCTCTGTACTATATTCGATCTGCCTAGCTTTTAGCCTATATTGGGATCGGCTTCCAGTATAAACGGATACAGCTGAAGACCAGTTTATTACATGGAACGACTGCCTATCTGACCTCCACAAACCAGTTCCAGGGTAACACCATACCCTCGGTAAGATTGGTTGTCAGACTTTCGGGCTTATGATTACCCGTAACGACTGTCAAAGATGTACAAATCTCCGAGGATGACCCAACCACGGCAAGCGTAGTTTTGCCTTCAAATCGACCCGTACGGCTGTTATTTTTTACTCATGGGGCCCCTCTGTTATTTACTATATCATAATCGTATAACTTACTTATTGGAACGAAATTCCTTATCGCGCGTTGTGAAAGGGGGCTAGACGGACAGAATTCTTACGAAAAGTTGTCACGACACTTTTTAACCGACTTCCGGGTGTCCCTTGACACCTCAAATTTTTTTTTAACGGATTTGTATGATATTTGCCATACAAGTAAACTGTGACCTGGAATAACTTACACAATACTTTTAATATTTAAACTTGTAAGTAGTATTATATCACTCGAGTACCTTCGATATTACAGCATAGCTTTATAAACTAAAACCCATTTGACAGATTATTTACTGGCCACCTCTAAAAAGGGCATAAAAACTATAGACAAGACATATTAATATGACATGTCATGCATCTGTCATTTGTCTACACACATAGACAGTTTGGTCCTTATTACACACATAGACAATTTAAAGTACCTGTCACTGGCATATGGAATAAGTAGCGTTTGAGTTAAAATACTAGACTTGTAGGAGAATGTGAGTAAAACGACAAAAGTGCCAGTTTGAGACGCTTAACAAATCCTGAGATTCTAAAAATCCTTTGTTGAAGACGGTAATTCACGGCAGAAAATATGCGTATGTCAGCTCCGACGCACGACTGGAGTTTACACGAACGATTATAAAATATATACATTAGTAAACATAACAAAACGCGATGGGCTTGTTATTGGAAATCGATTCTTAAGGAGTATACTCCAAAAACTTCAGCTTTTTTATTTACGTAAGTAATTTACAAACAGTAAGTACTTGCATGGCTTTTCGTTAAAACGGTAAATGTATTTTCCTAAGCCTAATTTTCTCCAAATGACCAGCCATTTTGTTAAAAGACCACTACAATAAATGCCTGCAACATACCCACACAGATGCACGTGCATATAGAACTACGTAAACATAGATATGGCTGCGGATTCGAAAATTAAAATTAAACATATCTCGTTGCGCGTCGATTTTAAAACACGTCGGCCGGTCGGCGCGTGCGCGATGCACAATTTATTTTTGAATTTGGAACGCAGACTTCGCGCCGTTTTATACTGCATGCGAATTATTCGCGAGTTTTTGATGTTCTGATTGACATTTTTTTACGTTTTTTGTAGCGTTTTTCTGCATATTCGCTTTGTTGTAGTGTTTTCGAAGGAAAATGCTTGATCAACTAGGTACTTTTAACGAAGACAATAAACTCTGTTTTTGAACATAAAATTCATGTAAATCAATGGAGAAATGGTTTACATGGTTTACGCAATATATCTTCATAAACAGTTTACAAACTTCCTAGTCAAAGAATGTAAAATGAAAATAAAGCTAACCCGTCAACGCCGGGATGTTACATAATACCAATAAGTTAATAAACGATCAATTTATTTTAACTATCAGTTATGAAATATTTTTAATATCCTTCTATACATAAATGATATCATGGATTCTAGGATCGAAGTATTCTAGTTTCATAGTAACAGTGTCGCTTACGCCCGTCCGCATAACGTAATGATATTGTAAATAAGATATCAAATCTCGTCAAATAGAAAAAAATACTCTATGGAGTCAACATTTCCTATGTAACGAAGAAATGGTGAAACAAACTTAAAGGTCAAAGGCTCTTTTAGTCCAGACACAGTCTTGGTCAGACCAAAATGAACACTGTTAATTTAATATTGGTCAGATCTTGTGAGGATGTAGATTAGTGTCTGAAATGGCCTTTTGAAGAAATAATCACACATATTTGAGTGGACCTATCGAGTCTGTACAAGCAATTGTCAGTTATCGTGTAGTTCAACTTAGACTATTTTTCTACTTCTCGGTTGGATTCCTAGGTCAGGCAAAATGTTACTAGATTTTTTCAACAAGAATTTCTCAGTAGCACCCCGATGTCTGGAATTGAGCCCGGTTGATGACAATAGGTTCGCCCCTATTACATGGGACTAAGACATAACTGGTCAAATGTGAGTGTACTATCGAGTACACCTCTGCCCACCCCTTCAGGGATTGCAAGCGTGATATTATATTATGTTTTAATATTAATCAGCAGACTAACTTTATCTCGCAGTTTCAAAGCGTTCTGTTTTTTTTATCGGATTGGATAGTTTGTTCAGAAACGGTTATAGGTAAACACATTATACTGTTATCATCATCATTTCAGCCGAAAGACGTCCACTGCTGGACATAGGCCTCCCTCAATTTTGGGGGTTTTGCACTAATCGCCAAGCTTGGCAGGCGGGTTGGCGATCGCAGTATGGTGGTAAAACGCATAGAGAACGCTGCTGCCCATTTTCTAGTAAGTCCTTTAGACGCCTCTTATGACACTCACGGGAAGAAATGGGTTGGTGATATTCTTCATATCCGGCATAACACGGAATATACCACTATATATACCTATACTGTTATATAACGTATAATTTATACTGCAACGTTGTATGCGTACTGCAGTGGGAATTTCGGTTCGATATAAGCTTCGTATGCACTGCCGAATGTAGGTATAATTTGTTTCCGATGTTGGAATCGGATTTTTGTTCTTATAATAACACTCACGTAATAGTGTTCCGCGAGTGTTATTTCTTATAGGATAGCGGTAAAGGGTTGAGTGATGTTCTTATTTTGAAAATTACTTTTTTATATTTATTTGTAGTTGTGATTTTGTAATTCCGAATTAGGGTGAGATCATTCTGTTTATAGATTTTTTTTTCATTGTAAACTAGCTTTTGCCAATGGCTTTGCTCATGTGTATGTTGGAGATTCTCCCACAGGAACGTATAGTTAGGATAAAAAGTTACCTATCCTATGTGTTAGTCAAGGTTATAAACTATCTGTATGCCAAGTTTGATCCAAATTTGTTCATCCATGATGGAGTAACAGACAACCAAAAATCTAATTTTTACTACCTAAAAACTCTCACTTTTATAATATTTAGTAGGATAGTAAGATATACTTAGTTAACATAGTATTAATAGTAGCAATGGGTAGAGTATCTCATTTATAAACCTAAATTGATTTAGTACCTAAGTAGTTACCTATACTTACCAAAAAGTAAGTAATTAGTCACACATAGGGCTCACATTTTAAAACGGATTAACTGAAAATACGCGGCAGGATAACTTTATCTTAAAATAAAAAAATAACCCTACAACGCTACAGCTCTTAAATCTGATACCTTTTCAATTCAACATTTTACATATCCACCCAAAACGCCCGAACACTCCGCGTTCTACCTATTCAAACGATTTGTATGTTCGTTTCTGAATTTATACAACATTAATCATTACTATTCGAAATTTAAATTATTGGGCCTAGAATTTGCGTGCACACATGGTGGTGCAACCTCGCCCCCGGCCCCCACCCGGTGGGGGTGGGTCGGCCGAGGGGGGCGGGTCACGCACTCCCACCCAACTATTGCCTCCCTCGCCCCCAACTATTTTGGGGTGGGCAGTGTGCATAAAAAAAATATAATAGTATTCCACCTGCGTCCGTCGGGCGGAATTGTATTGACGTTCCGTTAAATATGGATATCGTCCGCCATTTTGTTTTATGCTGATAATTTTGGCAACGGATTTTACATTTAAACTAGCTGCGTGTATACTTGGTTTTAATGTTTCACATTGTATTTCGTGTCTGTATTGATTTTGGGCTAGTAACGTATTACGTGTAAGTTACAATTTAAAGCTTAAAAACTATTGGATAGATGGTATTAGTAACATGAAGTAGGAACGCAATCTATCGGTCTAGTCACTCTGTTAGATAACACAATCGTTTCACAAGTAGAACTTCGTCTAAACACCAAAAGTTATGCAAATAAATGTAAAAAACATCAATATGCAAACATTTTTGTTACTCGGATCCGTTCCGAATTGTTATCGAGTTATAACTTTTTAATTGTAATCAATTCAAGAAAAAACACAGACTGTTAAAAGTATTTCTTAAGTTAGTAGGAGTAATAAAAAGTGCTTGTCGAGGGTTGAGCTTCCCACGTTGCGAAGTTTCGAGTTGAGAAGAAGAAGAATCCAAGAATCCTTTTTTATCTCGAGGGTTTTTTTTTAATTTTCACCGCGGCGCTATCTCGCGAATGCTTCAGTGGTCAAATAAAAACTTAAGGAGTTTTCAAGGAATACGGAGTGACGTAGAGACTTCAAATGACTTTTTAAATATTATTTCTTTGTTTTAGCAATGTCTTTCAGGGTAGAAGAAGAGCAAAGACAAGATTGATGTTTTGTGTGCAAGGTGATATTTATGGCTAGAAAGTGGCTGATTGCCGAGATGACGTCTACTAGGCAAATGAAGACATGTTGCGTAGACCCACCAAGTGTATTGGGATGAGTGCAGGAGACTGATGAAGATTTTCGTATTTGTAGTGCTTGTGATTAAGCATACATTTTTTTGGAAATGTGTATAAGAGATAATTCAACTGATCCAATTATTTTTCAATCGTTTTCCTGACCATTTTCATTACCTATTTGAATTTTGCATTTCATAGAATTCAGTGGCAATTTACCGACACCTAAAAATAAGTTTTAATTTGAGGAAAACATCTTATTTACTCAACTTAAATTATTAATATTAATATTATTCATATTTTTCATTGCGATATAAAAACCGGTTCTGCTAATTGGATTTGTTTTAAAATAAAACGGTGAATCATACCTAAATGTTTTATTATTAAATTGTGAATTTATTTTGCAGTTTTACCTCCCTACATTTATTTTTAAACTACTAGATTTTTCTGCTAACATAACTAAGCTACGGTCTAAGTAAACTTAAAAAAAAACAATCTCACGACGTCAAAAAAAGCATTAAAAAAAAAAAAACCTAACCCTCTCCACGCCGCTCTAATTCTAAAGCAGTCAAGTTAAGAAAGATAGCCAAGCAACTCCTGAAAAGGGTACACGTTTCAGCGACGAGTAAAAAGATTCAACCAGAGGAGGAGCGGGTTAAGCGAAAAAAAAGAAAAAAACAAACGTTTTGCGCTCGGGAAAAATGCAAAAGGAACAAAACTTATAGTTGGCAAGTTTTCTTCAAGTTGGCGTAGTCTCCGCTAGGGCTGCTAACGACTTTCCTGTGTGTATTCTATCTGAATGTTTTGTAGTAATTAATGCGTTTTTTTGTAAATCTAGGTTAATGTCTGTTTAACATAACTTTAGCATGACATAATCAGTCTATTATGTGTCCACTGGTGGACACGGGCCTCTTTGTAAGAGGAAGAGGACATGATACATGTCTTAAAATTTTTGGTTCTTCCCAATATTTTCTTAAAACATTTAAAGAGAAGTGGTGATGAAATAATTTAAACAATATAAAGTGCTTACTGTTACTGTTGCTGATAAAAAAATAACTATTTTACGAGTAAGAAAATAAGAAGTTATAAGTCTATAACAAGTCACGGAAGCAGGAAATATGAACTAAGAGGGAAAGGAACAGTCTTTTAACGATGGATTGGCAGGTATACCTTTTAATACCTTACATGGTATTTAGACTTTTATAACTCTTAGTGTTAGTATTTACGCAATAACAGTTTTAGTATCGATTGAGCGAGCTACCATCTACTCTCATCAGTTCTATAATGTTTATTACAGAAGTTACAACATTTGTTATTCGATATTCTATTTTAAATACATATATACTACTACTCACGCCTTTCCATGGGCATAGGCAGATGCCACGATCCTAAAAAAGCCTACTAATTTTGTTTCGTTTACACACTAGTAGTACGCACCAGACCTTTCTCAAGAACATCACCTATTTTATTTTATTTGCCTAAAATCTCCGAATTTATGCGCCAACCCTGTCACTAACTAAGATCGTGTGAATACTAAGAGGTTGGCCGGGCATCAGTCCCGGGCGGCAATTATTTTTATTCGCCCCCGCCTCCCCGTTGAGACATCGGACATTTTCACAAAAAAAAAAGAAAATGTTTCTACCAACTTGGGAACGATTTAAAAATTCATCTGCAGTCGCAGTGTTGAATCGGATTTTAATGCCGATTTAAACTTCGTAGTTTCAGATTTTTTTTTTAGTGCTGTGCCGAACTGGGATGTGGATAAAAAAGAGATTTTATTTTTAACATTTTATCGAATTGGCAATGAATGGAAGAAAATGAAGTTTGAATAGATAAAATGTGAGTAGGAAGTTGGTTACATAATATCGTGCCAACAGCTAACGGAATTTCTCATGATCAGTAGGTATTTGTACTTGAATATTGAATTGAATAAGTAGTAATTTAGTCAATATTATTCTGAAATGGAAGGAAATTGAGGACACCATTGCCACAAACTAAGTAGTACCACAGCTGTCTATTAATACTCTAACGGTAAATAATGCTTCATTTAAGAACAGAAAGATCCAAATTCAA
The DNA here is from genome assembly GCA_947507805.1 of Aporophyla nigra. NCBI lineage: Eukaryota > Metazoa > Arthropoda > Insecta > Lepidoptera > Noctuidae > Aporophyla > Aporophyla nigra. Next base: position 12,886,750 of record OX382316.1, on the reverse strand, counting down.
ATTGTACTCATTCGTAATTCAAACTTATAAATAGAACTTGACCGTTAACGAACTTCCAAAAACAAACTACAAACTACTTCCAAACCAACCGAAGATGGTGTTATTTGCAGATGACACATCATTGATATTTAAAATCGACAGACGGTCTCAAAATCTTGACGACGTCAATAACTCCATTCTTCAGGTCCAAGACTGGTTTACGGTAAATAATTTGGTACTTAACAAAAAAAAAACCAAGTGCATTAGATTTCAATTGCCTAATGTCAGAGGTAGCGAATGTGACATCTTATTGAATGGGGAAAAACTGGAATTTATTGATCAAACGGTTTTCCTAGGAATCACGCTAGACGAGAAATTACAATGGGGACCTCATATAACATCTCTTGCGGGGCGGTTGAGCTCGGCCGCTTATGCTGTTAGAAAGATAAGACAGTTAACAGATGTAGAAACCGCGCGTTTGGTCTATTTTAGCTACTTCCACAGCATTATGTCGTATGGCATTTTACTGTGGGGTAGGGCTGCTGACATTGAATCCATTTTTATTTTGCAAAAGCGAGCTGTCAGAGCCATTTATAATCTATGTCGCGGCGAATCCCTCAGGGAACTATTTAAAAGGATTAATATTATGACGGTACCTTGCCAATTCATTTACGAAAATATTATGTATGTAAGAAAAAATCTACATCTTTTTAATAAAATAAGCGATAGACATAACTTTAATACTAGAAATAAAGACAAGATAGATCAACCATTTTTCAGATTAGCAAAAGTACATACATCTTTTATGGGGTACTGTGTTAAATGTTACAACAAAATACCTTCTGATATATTGCAATTAAATGAAAGGAGGTTTAAAAGTCATATTAAAAGTACACTTTGTAAACGAGCTTATTACAAATTAGAGGACTACATCCAGGATAAGAACGCTTGGAAACATGCTGGTCTCGCTCCATAGGACAGTCTCATAGGAGTTTATCAAACTAGTTGCTAACTTAATTGTGTAGATAATATTTATTTTTTCTTCTATGACACTGTTTTACATTCTGTAATTACTGTAACTCACACACTGACAGTTTATATGGGTAGTTCATATAATTGTTTTTTTATTTAACTGCTTTTGTTAATTTATTTTTATTTTCTTTTAATTTCATTTGTTGTGTATATATATCATTTGCATCGTTGTATATGTAAGCGGGCACGCCCTTTATGCCTGGAGGCTTTAGTAAGGTTTTAAGTTCTGTTTACGATTTTGTTTCATTATTCATTTCAACTTGTTTAGTTTTCAATGTTTTGTTGGTATAATGGCGTGTGCTAGCTGACATATGGCGAATAATGTATGTTTTGTTTTATTATATTAATAACTTATACAATATTGTATAGAATCAAGTTCTTCTAACTTAACAGACAGCAGTGCTGCTGGGGAGTTTGTTCCGCCACTTCTTCTTCCCAGCCAAAGCACTAGGAAGTGTCGAAGGGCGGGCGTTTTGGGGGGACTGTCTTATGTGACTTTGACGTTCAAAAAGTGCTGACTTTCAGCCTAGTTTGAATAAATGACTTTTGATTTGATTTGATCAAAATACAATACGCGTATAAAAATCTTCCGTTTCAAATTAACCCTTTGATCCAATTTTTTGTCTTCCTCTATTGTTTGTCCCTTGAAGTTAACCCTTTGGATACCTGTTGTTTTTCATACATGGACAGAGGGGTCCGGCGTGTCAATCTGTATTACTTTTTTTTAAAGTTGTTGTTAATTATTATTTTAACGTTTACAAACGAGCTGTATTATTAATTTCGTGTGATTTGTCCCCGTGTTTTTAAACTTTTTATGCCTGGTTTTGATTTCGTTTATTAGCTTAATAACTGTATTAAAATAAAATAAAAAATAATCATAAATTAAAGGAGAGAGTATCTGAATTGTAATTCAGTATATCATGAATAATTCTTAATTAAATATTAATACTCGTTATAAGACTTACATTACTTTGCGAAATAGTGTGCACATATTTGGTTAAAGTTTGCACAGCTCGAATGAAATTGTGTGAGCTAAAACTCGTAGGCGAAAAGGTATTCACAGACACTACAGTAGGCTTAATTCATTATGGCCGCCCAAGGATTTAAAGTACTGTCAATATTATAACAGTAACTACAGTTTAGACTTCCTTTCATTCACAAATGGACAATAGACCGCCGAGACATATATCAATCTTTTGTAAATTATAAAAATAATAATCTGAATTATTATTACCATTCTCTCAAAGGATTGTGACCCGCACATTGTTATCAAGCGCATCCAAATACCAATGGACAATGACCTCAAAAAAATGGCCTGCAGCTGCCCAGGCCATAATGGGCGTTTGTTAGCCAATATCGCCAAAATAATAGTACGGACCACTATTATTATGCTAATAAGGCGCAAGGCTATTATTTCGTTCACAGGTACGGAAAGAATATCTTCCGGGACGTTTGTACCCCATTGTGTCCGAGTGTTTGTCGTTGCAGTTGCAGGGTTCGTTTTTTATATTAATTTTTATTATTGACCCGCGCGTCCGCGTCCGTGACTAAATTTGACGAATTATAAACCATATGGCAGTGAACGGGTTGGGTAATGTTTATATTCTATGATTATTATTATGTTTATCTATACTAATATTATAAAGCTGAAGAGTTTGTTTGTTTGGTTGAACGCGGTAATCTCAGAAACTACTGGTTCGAATTGAAAAAATATTTTTGTGTTGGGTAGCCTATTTATTGAGGAAGGCTATAAGCCACATAACATCACGCTACAATTAAAAGGAGCAGAGCAGCAACGAAAAATGGATGAAACTGGCAGGCAATTCGATGCCACGAGAAAAATGGAGCAAAAATTTTAGGCAGACGAAATCGCGGGCAGAAGCTAGTTACTAATAAAAATGATCACTAATACAATTTTCTATTAAGGCTTAAAGCTTAATAATATGTATTTATTTCTCTGTAGGATACACTCAGATATTTCTAAGTGCTTATTATAATTAATTACTTTAAACATATTTACATTTGTAGGCATTTTTATACCTATACGAAGACCGCAATAACGTGCCTATACAATATTTATTTATAAACTAATAAACCCACAATATACTTAGGTATTCACTAACCTATTCGAATAAAAACATTCAGACTTTCCTTAACCCTCAAACGCGATGGTGTTTTATAATCCGTGCTCTAAATCGAGCAATTAATCACGAAGAATCAAAAATCGTTTCTCCAATTAAAATGCACCGCATCATTCTTAACACATTCGTTCGATTGTTCCAAAATTGAATTCTAATCACCGTTCCTCTCACAATGGGGCCACCACGCCCCCGCGATGCCAAAAAATAGGGAAAATGGAGAAAATTTTCCTTTCTCTTATAAAATCGGTTCGATTCTTGAAAGGAGGCGAGCAATTAACTCGAGTATCTTTTGAGTTTAAATTAAGTGAAAAAAAAAAATGGGGGATGAACGATTACTTGGAAACGTCTGGGTTATTCTTAGAGCTATTGATTCTCTTTAATGTGTGTAATTTGATTCTCTTCTGTAAATTTAAACTATAAACCTACATAGATTTTGTATTACCATTTCCTATTCGCGCAGTAATCAATTCTTATGTATCAAAATTTGCAATTTATTTCAGCAAGATAGTGCATGTAACTACGATTTTTCACTAACAGGCTCTCCAATGCCAATAAATTATAACAAAAATAAGATAAATATCAATAAAACGTACAAACAAGCTAACCCTACCGCTGCAAAGGTCGCGAATGCCCGCACGCAACAAAATCCAAGCCCGAGCTTGTTATACATCTACATATTTTTGCTAAACAAAACCAGTTTCAGCCGGTAACGTGCGGTATTGCACAGCGTGTACCGTTACTTCGCATCTGGTGATGCAACTTTTGATGCCTATAATAACATAATAGTGCACTTATCTTTGGATACATATCCAGGGAACATTATGTGTGATAGCGAAATGGAGTTACGTTAAGAAAAATTAAGCGTTCAAATTTTGTTTTGAAAAACAAACATCAAATAATATGTACAATACAAATATCAGCAACAATGAACTCACAATTAAAAGTAAGCAAATATCGTTCAAAGGAAACTGTGGATAAAATAATTAGTTCACAATACTTCCTATTATTTCACCGTTAAAATAATAATTTATAAACAAAAGACTACAAAAATTTGCATGTCCCAACAATTAATTGCGAAACGCATTATCCATTGTCTTCTAGAGTAAGTAATTAAATTTAAAAAATTAAGAGCAACACGCAATCCTATTCTTTTGCTAATTAAAGAAGGAAGAATGAAAGAAACGGCTAAGTAGCAAGTTGGGAGTGTAAAAAAACAAAAGGTCTCTATAGGGATTTGAATTTCGAACGAGAGAGTTTGCGTGTTCGCGTCAGTTCGCGGCGTTCCATTTTTGAATTTTTATTTTTTCGCTAATTGTGTCACGATTTGCTTTTGTTTCTTATTCTTTTTGTTTTTACTGTTGCTTTTGTAGGGTTTAGATATGATTTAGATTAGTATGTCGACTGTTAATACTAAATTATTATTGTGACTTCAGTTGTGTATTGTTTTCAGAGCAATTTTACAATAATAGAGTAACTGTATCATCATAACCTAAAATTTTATAGCACAGAAACACACATCAATAGTTCCTAAGAAAATGTAAAAAACAAAAAAGAACACTTTCGATACAAAACAAATATCACTACCAATCACCCGACTTCCGTGACCCTTTCCATTTTTTCTCAGCTTTTAAACGAAATAACCATAAACAGCCATAAAACTAATATTATAAATCGATTTAAAGGCCCGGACAACATCTGTTGTCTCGATGCACTCATAAAGTGATCTTGGGATACCGGAATAAGCTCATCAGTATCACTAGAGATTTTTAAAGGTATTTTTTAAAACGTTTTCGGCAACATGTGGGAAGAACAGATGTTGTGCGTCGAAATCTCGGAGTCAACGGACTGATCAATAAAGTAGTTTTTTTTTTTTTCATGATAGTTTCTTACTGGAAGTACAGAGAAAGTTGGTACTTTTTGCTGTTATGCAAAATCTTATGTCTCGCTATTAATAACATGCGAGCCATTTGAGGTTAAAACTAGTGTTTTAACCCCAAATAGCATGGCATGGCATGGTGTTTTTTTTAGTCTGCAAAGGGGTCCGAGCGTACGCTTGGTTTTTCAAGAAATCGTCAAGCGGTTGGTCGATTCTTTACGTGACCAGACGGCTGACCTATTTTTTTACCAAAAAATAAGTATCGGCATACAACGTGGCAATGTTGAGCAATTTTCCCGTCGACAGCGATGCGAACGAAATTTTTGATGTCCTGTGATTCTTTTCCATCTTTTAATATACATTTTTTTGATATTATCTTTAGTCTGTTAGCTTAATATGTAAATATCAGTCTTGTATTTTCATACAGTCAGACCACCGATAATTGAAAGTTTAGAGTTTTTACAAGGATGCATTTTTTTTAAATGACTATTTTATACTTATAGTTTATTATTATCTTCTTTATTTTTATTTGTATACATGTAAATTATATTTTTAAGTATTAGATTATAAAAGTATAAAACATTTAAAAATATTATCTTTTCAATTTTATAAGTTATGTATGTAAGTCGCATTACTATAATAACTATTATTGGTGAATTAACACCTTGCAACCGCACGCTGCAGTTACGGGTTAAAGTGTGAATTCACTGACACGTCACTAAATTCCTGACGTACACGTGATTGGCTCCGTGGTGGTTCATAACATTATTACGATCATAATCATAGCTTTACAGTTTGGAATTATCGGTAGGTAATATTTATTTAGTTTTTACATTAGAAAATGGTAATTCATCACTTTTCCTGGGTAGAAATAATATGCAGTTGTTAGTTCTGAAGACATTAACTAAACTTCTCAAAATCAACTATCTCATTGTAAAAGTACAACAAACAGTTGTACTTTTTAACCGACTTCAAAAAGGAGGAGGTTATCAATTCGGATGTTTATATGTTTTTTTTTTTTTTTTTTTTTATGTATGTTCGGCCATAACTCCGTCATATATAGACGGATTTGCAAAATTCTTTTTTTGTTCGAAGGGGGTTTATTCCGAAATGGTCCCATATAATTTTCATATAGATCTGATGATGAGTTCGGGAGACAGACACCGGAACTCTTTAAAAATGACAGGAAATGAACCGCGATTTCTGCTATCGCATAAATATGCATTGTTTGTTTGGAATTAGTGCAGGGTGAATACCACAACTAAAAATTTAAAAATAAAAACTTTTTTGCAAAAAAAAAAAAACAACCGACTTCCTTAAAAACACTACAAAGTGAAAAATAACTTTAATTTCGGAAGTCGGTGGCAAAAAAACCATAAATACAGATCCTAAGACACCGACTACCGAAATTAAAGTTATTTTTCACTTTGTAGTGTTTTTAAGGAAGTCGGTTGTTTTTTTTTTTTTGCAAAAAAGTTTTTTACAATGAGACAGTTGTGAGTTGTGACTTCAAGGAATATGGTAACACAAATACGACTCTAACATTTGTAAAAGAATAATATCTATCAACTTAACATCGATACCCTCTTATACCATTTTTGTAGGAGAGATCTTTTTACTTAGGTACTTTTAAATACCAATGTAAAGCGTAAAATATGTGCTAATCGGAAAACGTATGCATTCTTACTATTGCGCACCCATTTCGAAATGCGTCTCTTTAAAAAACAGGTACACCTCACACAAGAGAATAAAGTTTTGTTCAACAAAACGTATGTTTAGTAAGGAAACCTGTTTTTCTGTAACTATATTGTACTTCGTGTCTATTCATTATGCGTTGTTAATTGTCATGCTAAAATCGCCATCTTTGTTTTACAAATTGTGTCCTCGATGTCTTAGAGTGGTGTAGAAAAAAATTGTTTTTAGCTCACGAGTGGTTTAAAATAGAATTAATGTTTGTTATTCATTTATTGTTGTTGTTGAAACTTGTTTTTTTTAGTTACTCTATTGTCATTTAGTGCTGTGTGAATTTAGCGTTGAGCATTTGAGGGTTAGTATTTTTTTTTTTGAAGATTTTATTTACTTGAATTTAAGATTGAAAATCGTATTTATAAAAGACATAATGATTATAAAACATAATTAATTAGTGACTAAGAACTGCATTATTTTAAAAGCATTTTGAGTAAATCTTCACTTCGTCGTAAGAAAGAAAGAAAGAAAATAAACTTATTAGACCCAGGTCAAAGCAAAAGAAATTTATTCTTTTAAGCAATTTAGCACCCTACCAAATTCTACCCTACCATATGGTAGAACAAAAGATGAACAGTAGAGTCAAAAGGAGTTAAAACACAAAAAGGTTATAATTAATATCAGTAATTATTCTTTGTGAGATTAATACAGGCCTATTTGTTTTTTTTTTCAAGTATTGTTTTTTTTACTTTGATTAGATTGTTAAGTCCTTTGTTTCTTTATGCTTCGCTGGAGGTATTGTTTTGATATATTTTGTTGGAATTAATTATTTTTTATATTAAAGAAATGGCCGTGTGTTTGTCATGAATGTGAGTTACGTTTTTAGCAGACGTTAGAAGTGTCTGTGGATAATATATCTTTATTGGATCTAACATAGATTGGTAATGTATTATGTCTCTGAAAAATATATTGGTAGCAAGTCTTAAGATAAAGTGCGAAAAAATCTTAAAAAGATATATTGCATCATTTCTATCTAACATTTTGTCTACATAACGGTAATTTTCCTTCAACTTTCAAAATACCCGCACAATGGGCCAAATTAAAAAAAACTCCAGACAAAAATTTCCAAGACAATTAAAAGAGGGTGCGACACTAAGTCCGATTTAATAACCAATCGAGCCCGACACCTAAAGAAAGTAGCAAAAAATTCTAAGAAGAAATTCTTCCCCAATATAATTTCGTAATCACCGGACCGTGCGTCCGGTTCCGGCAAAAAACTGAGATACGACCTTCCAGAGCGTCTTGTCAGAATTCGTCTAGTGTGGATAAGATAGGACCGCCATTGACGTCCATCGTAACTGACAAGATAAAAAAGATGAACCTTTTACGTTTAATATAAAAATAAACGCACTGTACAGTGAGGTTTAAAAAATGTTCTTTTAAATGTGATTTAAAATATTGAGAAAACACTACAGTGTACAAACAAAACTCTTTTTAAATGTGACTTAATATACAGAGAAAATTTTCTATATAGTAAAACGGTACTGTGTTAGTACAGAAAATAACAACATTTTAAAAAGTGTGCCTACGTAATCATTGCTAAAAAAAAAAAAAAATTCGCATTTTATCGTAGAAAATGCATAATGTTTCGTGTTTAATTAGATTATAAACAAACACTGATGTACGATGCAACGTACTACCCGTATCTCAAACTCACAATTTCACCAAAAAAATCACAATTCAATAAAAACAAAAACGAAAAAAGATACCCCGGCACATCCACCCAATTCAATCCGGCGATATGATGTCAATATTTACCCGGGTAAAAGAAGGCGGCAAAAAATAAATTAGGCAAAAGCTCATTTTGGCTGAAAAATCTTCGCTGCGACATCTGCGGCCCGAGGGTTGGTTAGGGGTGGGGGAAACGTGATTTCTTTCCCATTACTATTTGAGCACTTAAGTGGTAATGGCGGACCACTGTGCAATATTAGGTGGAGTTGAGTAGGTATTGAGTTTCACTGTGGTGGTTAAAATTGGAATGGCATTAGTGATGTGATTAGAGCGAGTGAGTTTTTTTTAATCTTTTTTATAATATCTTTTTTTGTATAAAAAGATAAAATAAATCAATTAGGCTGTAAAATGTGTGTATGTCGTTAACTGTATCCTTTTCTCGTTAATAGTGTCTTTTACTGAAGGAAACGTGGTGTTTAAATTATGATTTATGGATTGTCAAATTGTAACTATGCCATGTTGTCAGGGTTGACACACTTTAACTATTGCATCTCTTTAATTTTCCATGTTCCTATCTTTTATCTAGAGCTTATTTTTAAGAGTAGTAGTAATAGGTATATATTGTATGCGTATATTATATATTAGTGATCAAGCAATGTTATTTTATATGCGAATGTGAGTAACAATACAAACCTATTCTGGTTTAATGGTATAAAACAAAAATGATCCTGTCTTAAGAGTAAGAAATAAGGAAATCTAGGTGATACCTACTTGAAATTCCAGTGACTTCCCACAAGAAAAATGGCGAGAAAATTTCAAACAAAATTCATCTCAAGAAGGGGTAAACGTCCAAACTATATAATAACTCATTCCCTATCTAACAAAAATCTCACGACCGAGGGTTAGGGCTACTTCAAATTAATAGAAAGATAACTCTGGCGGTTTCTTTTATTTTATAAAAAAAGCAAGGGCTTCAAACCTTTGGTTTACTTTATATTACGGACTTTCTGAACTTCAACCTTTTATAAAAAAATATTTTTAGATAGCCACGCTTATAAAAGTGTTTGGCTCATAATTAATATATAAAAGGAGCGTAGGAAAGTTTATTTTCTTATAAATAGAAAGTATTGTGTCTAGGAAGTGGGGAAATTATTTTTTTATGTTCCTTAGGTACTGCCAGTATCTGTTACTGACTTAATTAATAAAGTAGGTTACTTGTTAATTCTGTTTTTTTACCTTTTAACAACATGGATGCTTTTCTTTTTATCTTTAGGTTAGTAAAACTTCGTCTTTTCAGCAATATATGTATTTATTGCACAATATTCTTAATATAATAGAAATAAAATCATCAAAACAATTGTAAATAATGTTTTAAAAAGTCTTTTCTAAAACAGGAAAAGTACGGAAAAACAAACAAAATACTCAATAGGACGAGACGGGCGCTAATTTGGACGCAAACATTTGTGAAAATCAAATAAAAGCCGATCACGCGAAACAACCTTTTTTCCATCTCGGCTTCTGCAAATAGGCTTCAGTTTTTTTATACTGCAACACGATTTGATACTTGTGTTTTTTCCCCATTTTTGTTTGTTGTTGGTGTTGAGTGTGCTTCTCGCTCTGTTCTTGTGAAAAGTGGGACATTTTGAGTTGAAATGTTATACGTCTCATATAAAAATTACGCATTGGACGTAACGGTCTAGACTGTGCGTAGACAATGCATTTTATTTAAAACGCATAATGCAAGTCAGTGAATTAATGTATTTATGATTTTTTTAATACATGAAAATGAACTCCTTTGTGATTCAGTAACAATGTGGTTCATTTTAAAGTACGCTATAGTCATCAAATTATCAGCTACATATGTAGATATGGCTGGGTAACAAGACAGTAATTTATGTGTCTTCTTAAATGATCATCAAATTCAACAGATTAGCAAAGTAATTTTCATTTTTATACTTTGATGTATTTTTTGTACATAAAATCAGCTGTTCCGTCATCAAATTAGATCAGAAATCACAGTAGTAATTTAACAGTCAAAATCAATCAACAAGAAAAGAAAACCCATTTCAAAGTATCAAAACTTGCAGTCCTCGTAAACTGTGCCCTCTTTTTCTGGAGGGTGGCACAAAGACGCGGTGGAAAATGAAAAAAAAGCGACAGAAAAAAGATAACTGAATCCCTCGGAGTTGAACCAATCATGGAAATTACGACGTTTTCTATTGGACGAATCTGTTTTGTTGGAATTATTTAAAATACGTTTGTTTTTAGAACGATTAGCTTTTGTAGGTATATCTTTTTTTTGTCACAATAAATAAGTATGTGTATGTGGTTTTCTTAGCTGTAAATACAGTGTGACAGATGAAGGAAATTTTTGAATAGAAAGGATAACATTTATTTGCATAGAATAAAGATATCTAAAGGTTAAAACAGGTGAATTGTTACTAAATATGTTTAGTTTTACGTACTTTCTACATTCATTTGGTATGTAAAAATAGTACCTACGTACTTATTTATCCGTTTAAATAATTTAAAATAAATATATATCCGTCTTCCTGTTCTTTTAGTCATAAATAGGGAATTATTATCAATATGCATCAAATAAGGTTATCTAGGGTGCAGTTATTTCATTTAGTGTTTATTTGTAATTTTTAACATTCGTTGTGTTCAAAATAACAAACAAAGGAAAACCGGCCCAAACAGTCACATGATTCTAGAGCTTCTAAAATATTTTTTAAGCGACAAAGGTTACAAAAATAAACATTCATTTTGTCTGGGCTAGTATTGCACTTTTGCAAAATATTCTGTACGTAATAAAATATGTAAAACAACTTATAATTCCCTCAAAATAATTCAATCTATTTAAAACCACTACATCTGAATTTACAATCTTAACATCCAAACACAAGATGGCACTCTGCCAAAACCCAAAAAGATACCCTTAAATATTAATAATACATTATAATTTAACACTAAAATACCACATTATATAAAACCACCCTTTATCCCCAGTGGGACGGAGATTTCTTTTACATGGACAAATTTTTCCATTAATATTTTTCCCAAAAATGATAAGATGGATTACGTGGTTGAATTAACGGTTATTCCCAGAGGTACCAGGTTCATCACCCCCTTCTTTCTTGAGGTTATTTTTAGGGTACCAATGAGGTAAGTTTTTAAGACAACTGTGCGAGAAAATGACGGACGTTTTACGTAGAATTAAATTATCTTTTGTTGTTTCTTACATCATCATCTGCCTGGCCTGTTTCCTAACGAATTGATTAAATTCAACGGATGCAATACCAGTGTTTTCGATGAAAAGATTTGACCTCTACAATCTAGGTATTGGGTAATACGATAGATACCCCTTGAAAAGACTGGTTGTCAGACTTTCAAAAATCTAAAAATGTCTACCAACAGTTTACTGTGCTTTTCTAGGCATGGAGTGGTGGAGTATCGATATGTAATGGATGGTTACCCATCCATGGACCACCCTTGTTAAGCGGAGCTTAACCTTCGATCGGAAAGCGTGGCTGTTATTATTTAACTACTAGCCCTTTTTTTATTTCATAAGTAACTATAAAATGAAATAGGAAATTATATTTTAGTTCATACACGTAATTAAACGTATTCAAAGACAGTAAGATATTACAATCACGTGCTTGAAACGAATTATAGAAACACTTTGAAGGATCTTCAATGAATTCTGATCGACGTATTTGTTTTAAATGCTGATCGTATTGGCTATTTATTCAATCAGGCATCATCCTGGCAAATTATTATGATTACTAAAGGTGGGAAATTAAAAGTTTCATTTCTACGCCATTATTCTGATACTAACTGACCCAATAGAAATTGACCTGTTGATGTTTCTCACAAAAAAAAACGGACGATCACTTTTTTTCGGGAATTAGAATATTACTTCAGAGTTTTTTTTTCAAAAAAATCCCTAATCTTTTCAACCATTCTCAATGTCAAATCATTGTCAAATGATGTGGTTACCAACGAACAGCATTTCGATTTTATTTATGTAAATATATAGGTAACCTCTACCATTAGTTGTCTTTGTACTATTAATCCTCTATTGCATTATCAATATTCAAACATAAACCAATTTTATTGCACACAAGTCAAAATCACCCACCACATTTAGCAAGACAGGGTCCAAATTATCATTTATTTAGCCCAGTATCACATTAGTTTAATTTAAAGGAAATGCATTTGTGCCGTACGGAAGCCACAACACTGCGGTTTTACTATGGAGATTATTTCGACCAAAACGTGTGTCTATCTTCATTTTAATATTTTGTATTATATTGCATAATGCTTTTGTAGGTAAAGTAAAAAGTGAAAATAATTTTTGTCCATGTAAACTGTGATATTTAACACTGTGCGGTCAAACTAGGAACTATTTTTTGTATACCTATGAATCACTTGATCACTTCACTTAGTCTTGGGCATAGTAGTTCACAACTGAGATCACTCAGTTTAGTTCGCCGCTCTTTAACGAACTAGTTCGCTCTTCTAGTTCGTAAACTCCCAGCTAGAAACAAAGATAGGCAGATCGTTCGCTCGTTTTGAAATTGCTTCTACGGCATGTGACAAGATTATGGAATTTTCTACTTTTACCTACAATTTTTGTACTCTAAAAACAGCAAAAACCTAATGATAATTCATAAAATGATCATTATTGAAAATAGTACCAAGATTTATTGTTGCAATAAATAACTAGTTTAGTGATTACAATAACCCTTTTTGTATTTTGTTCCGTGTGTGACGGCATTAGTTCGGTTGACGCCATCCTCGCTCATTCGGCCACGAACTAACGAACTACGGATCGGGGAATGAGGGAACTAGTTCGCGTGGTTCATCTGTGGGAGCGCTCTTACGACTTAGTTCGTTCGTGAACTACACAAGACTACTTCACTATGAGATACACTAATATCATTCAAATACTTAACCTGACGCCTTCATCCCATGAGAGTAGGCAGAAAGTACAGAACGCTAAATTCTACGATCCTTACATACATCTATTGCCTCTTTTACGTTCATACAAATTCATCATCATCATCCACTGCCCGACTTCACCCTCTACTAAGCATAGCCTTCTCTTTTCATGTGCCAATTCCCAGTCTCCTGTGCCACCCTCATCCAGGTTTTTCCCGTTATAGCCATAATGTCGTCCGTCCATCTCGCCGCCGGACGACCGGCATCTCGTCTTCCAGTCCTTGGACGCCAATCTGTCTCAGCCTTACTCCACCTGTTATTGCTGTCGCCTTTCCAGGTGTCCTGCCCAACTCCATTTGAGCTCCATAATACGTTTTTCGACATCTGCGCCTGCCTTATCTAGGTTTGCCCGTGATAGCAATAATGCCGTCCGTCCATCTCACCGCCGGACGACCGGCATCTCGTCTTCCAGTCCTTGGACGCCAATCTGTCTCAGCCTTACTCCACCTGTTATTACTGTCACCTTCCCAGGTGTCCTGCCCAACTCCATTTGAGCTCCATAATACGCTTTTCGACATCTGTGCCTGCCTTATCTAGGTTTGCTCGTGATAGCAATAATGTCGTCCTTCCATCTCGCCGCCGGACGACCGGCATCTCGTCTTCCAGTCCTTGGACGCCAATCTGTCTCAGCCTTACTCCACCTGTTATTGCTGTCGCTTTTCCAGGTGTCCTGCCCAACTTCATTTGAGCTCCATAATACGCTTTTCGACATCTGCGCCTGCCTTATCTAGGTTTGCCCGTGATAGAAATAATATCGTCCGTCCATCTCGCCGCCGGACGACCGGCATCTCGTCTTCTAGTCCTTGTGCGCCAATCTGTGTCAGCCTTACTCCACCTGTTATTACTGTCACCTTCCCAGGTGTCCTGCCCAACTTCTATTGAGCTACATAATACGCTTTTCGACATCTGTGCCTGCCTTATTTAGGTTTGCCCGTAATAGCAATAATGTCGTTCGTCCGTCTCGTCGTCGGATGACCGGCATCTCGTCTTCCAGTTCTTGGATGCCACTTTGTCATAGCCTTACTCCACCCGTCATCACTGCCACCTTCCCAGGTGTCCTGCCCAACTTTAATTGAGCTCCCTAATACGCTATAAAACCTTTTACATTTGCACAATTTTATAGGTTATCAATTTTGATTACAAAAAGAAGAACAGTCACTGCTTATCCTCATTTTTGACCTACATACACATCCTAGCCAACTTCCAGCATACCATCAAGTAAACAAAATAACTTTCTGACCAAACCAGATCTTACCAGCGACATTAAAAACAGTTTCTGCCTAAGAGAAAGCAAATCTAAATTAATTACAATCTAATGCAATTTTTAATTAATGTTGGCAGTTATATCCCAGATGTGAAGATTTTATATACCTTCAAGGTTTTATAGTACGATAATAAAACAGCTTTCAACTGTGTGTTAGCCATAAAAGGAAATCGATTTGAAATATAATGTAACGTAAGGAACATTCAAATAATATGGAAATATGTTGAGACTGGATCAAGATTACTATAGAATCCTGTAAGTTGATAAATAATAGTATAATTTTTGAGTAAATATTCCCAGTGGCCCCCAATAAATTTCCCAGTAGCCACCGGGTGTCGACTGGGAAGTTGTTGCCACCACTTGAAATCTAATTCGAATTTACACGAGGTTTCTATGATTAATAATAATTATAAGTGATTAAAAGAAACTACGATGAAGACTCTGTGGCAACTAGGAGTTTTATTCCCTTCTGCCAGCTGGTGGGATTCCATGTGGGGGCGACTGGGAATATTCTTATTGTTTCAGTATAGTAAGATAAGATTTATCATCAACCTAGCCACAAAAACAATGAAAGAAGCATCTTTATAGACAATTTAAAACGCTAAGTCACTTATAACATAAGAAATAATTCAATGTGTCCATTTGATGTTACATCTCAATGAGACCAATCACTGTAAATTTATTTTCTGTGCCTTGCCTTATTCGCAATACTTGTCTGAGGAGCAAAACAGGCACATTTATAATTTAAATATGTTAATTTATAATAGGACTAGTCGTCACAGTGACGCTATTTTATATTTTGATTGTAATCAATTTATTACTGATTACAAACTGACAAATTACACTTTGTATTTGCCACCTAGTTGTAGGAGACAAATTGCTAATCTTTTAGCATACAATTTACACCGTCACACTGGTACCTGTAGTGTACCATCGATTGCTGTTAGTAGTGGTACTAACACCACTTTTGATACACCTGGTAGTTTAAACTGTTAGGTGCGACAACGGGTAAGCTGCATGTGTTGAACGTTGTTCATCAAAATATGCAGGGTTTGTCTGGCAAAGAACTAGAGTTAAGTTTATTTATCGAAAACCATGATGTTCAGGTATTATGTTTGACTGAACACTGGTTGAAAGAACATGAAGTAGTGTTTATGAATGATGATTTTTTTACTGTGCAAAGTGCATTTGTGAGAAAAAGTGCTATACGCGGTGGATCATTAGTTCTTGTTTCAAACAAGTTGAAATGTAAACAACGTTTAGATTTAGTTAATCTTTCCATCGAGCGCACTATTGAGTTGTCTTGTGTTGAACTAGAGCGTTACGTCATAATATGCGTTTATCGTCCTCCCTCTGGGGATTTTATTCGATTCGAGTCAGTCATGGAGGACTCACTCAATAAATTAAAATCAATTAATAAATGTATAATTTTATGTGGAGATTTTAATATTAATATTTTAGATGTTACTCCATTGAGTATTAGACTGCTCAGTCTGTTTAAGTCTTTTAATTTAATAAACTTGTTTTTCGAACCAACTAGGATCACAGCATCGTCTTCGACTTGTCTTGATAATATATTTAGTGATTGTGATGCCAATAATAAGTTAGTGTTAAGTGACTTAACGTCTGACCACTGTGGATTATTAGCCAGCTTCCCTTTGCCATTACTTAAAAAGCCGCATAAAATAGAATGCAGGCCTTATACAGTTAGTCGTTGCAACAAATTTAAAAATAATATTGCTCATAGGATTACACCATCTATAGTAGAACACGAGACCCCTAATGAAATCTATGGAGCCCTTTTTGATATTGTACAAAAAGAATACCAATCTACTTTCAAGACCAAAACTATTGACATTAATAGCACCTCTGTTAGCTTCAACCAATGGGCTACTCCAGGTATTTATAAAAGTAGAGCGAGACTACACGAGTTATATGGTTTAAAAAAATATATATTTGATACTCCTTTTCTAGAGTATGTCAGAAATTATTCAAAGTTATTTAAAAAAATCTGTGCTTTCGCTAAATCTAAATTTTTAAGCGATACCATAAAAAAATCCAGTAATAAAATAAAAACCACTTGGAAAATTATTAACAATGAAACGGGTAAATCGATTAAACAGGAAAAACAACTAGAGATTATGATTGACAACAAATTGGTTAATAAAGCTGCCGACGTAGCTGAGGCATTTAATGAGTTTTTTGCCAACATACCTATAACTACGACTTGCTCCTTAAATTCGTCCCCGTCTAAAGCTGAAAACCTTTTGCATAGTAGTGTGCCCAGATGTAGTCGCTTATTTAGTTTCGAACATGTGACGCCTCGTGACGTGGTTAATATTTTTAACACACTTAAGTCAAAAAACACTGGAGATTTCTGGGGCATCTCCGTTAAACTGTTAAGTAACATAATAGACATCGTAGCCCCCTATCTAGCTATAACTTTTAATAAATGTGTTGATTCAGGATCTTTTCCTGACCTCATGAAGAGTAGTAAAGTCATACCATTATTTAAAACAGGTAATAAAAATAACGTTGGCAATTTTAGGCCCATTTCTATCTTACCTGCATTTAGTAAAATATTTGAAAAATTAATACTCAAGCAGTTGCTAAGACATTTTAATTTAAATAGCCTCCTTCATAATGAGCAATATGGCTTTACAAAAGGTCGTTCGACAACAGATGCGGGTGTTGCTCTGCTGAAACACATTTTCAACGCATGGGAGAACTCGCAAAATGCTATCGGGGTTTTCTGTGATCTCTCCAAAGCTTTTGATTGCGTTCACCATGACACACTTTTGCGTAAACTACGTCATTACGGTGTTCAAAACGAAGCTCTCAATGTCATAAGTTCTTATTTGCAAAATAGGCACCAATGTGTAGATGTCAATGGTGTAAAATCTTCCGGGCTACTAGTTCAGTTAGGTGTACCTCAAGGCTCAATACTGGGCCCATTCTTATTCTTAGTGTATATTAACGACTTACCATTCTATTTAAAGAATGTCTGTGACATTGTACTATTTGCTGATGATACCTCACTTATCTTTAAAGTAGACAGGAATAGAAAAGATTTTGATGACGTGAATAGTGCGCTCTCAATGGTTACGGATTGGTTTACCACAAATAACCTAGTTCTTAATGCTAAGAAAACGAAATGTATAAAGTTCGCCTTACCGAATGTTAGGAATCTGGGACCCAATGTCGTTTTAGATAATGAGGTGCTTGAAACTGTACACTCGGCAGTTTTTCTCGGTATAACAGTAGACGCCAAACTTCAGTGGGGATCACATATATCAAGCCTAGCGGGAAGGCTCAGTTCGGCCGCCTACGCCGTAAGGAAAGTTAGACAGTACACGGACGTTGATACAGCTCGATTAGTCTATTTTAGTTATTTTCATAGCATAATGTCCTACGGCATTCTGCTGTGGGGCAAAGCCGCGGACATTCAAAATATTTTTGTTCTTCAAAAACGAGCTGTTCGAGCGATTTACCAACTAGGTGCGAGAGTTTCTCTGAGAGATTTCTTTAAAGATATTGGTATTCTTACGGTGGCATCACAATTCATCTTCGCCAACATCTTATATATTAGGCAAAATATACACCTGTACACTAAAAACAGTGATATTCATAATATTAATACTAGAAGTAGGGATAAACTACGTGCTCCCTTTCACCGGCTTCATAAGGTTCATAATTCTTTTGTTGGTCTTGGTATTACCTTTTATAACAAGCTTCCCTCTACTTTGCTAGATTTGCAGTTTAATGAGTTTAAAGCTAAAGTAAAATCCAACCTTTGTTCAAAGGCATACTATTCTATCAACGACTACTTAAACGATAAGAATAGTTGGTCGCTGTGATCAACTCAAGACAATGTTTATGTTCTTTCAATCCAGAATTAGTCTTCCTACTGAAAGTTTATATGGGTAGTTCATATAATTGTTTTTTTTATTTTTTTTATTTAACTGCTTTTGTTAGTTTATTTTTATTTTCTTTTCATTTCATTTATTGTGTATATGTATCATTTGCATCGTATATGTAAGCGGGCACGCCCTTTATGCCTGGAGGCTTTATTAAGGTTTTAAGTTCTGTTTTCGATTTTGTTTTATTATTTATTTCAGCTTGAGTTTAGTTTTCAATGTTTTGTTGGTATATTGGCGTGTGCTAGCTGACATATGGCGAATAATATATGTTTTGTTTTATAATATTAATAACTTACACAATACTGTATAGAATCAAGTTCTTCTAACTTAACAGACAGCTGTGCTGCTGGGGAGTTTGTTCCGCCACTTCTTCTTCCCAGCTAAAGCACTAGGAAGTGTCGAAGGGCGGGCGTTTTGGGGGGACTGTCTCATGTAACTTTGACGTTCAAAAAGTGCTGACTCTCAGCCTAGTTTGAATAAATGACTTTTGATTTTGATTTTGATTTTGAGACAAATTTCTAGGCACAAATTAAGAATCCACTGAGAAATTTCCCGAAAACAACGGTACCACTACCCAAACCGAGGATCAAACCAAGGAATCCACAGATTCGGTTGCACTTACAACCACGTAGTAAGCCAAATAAGTAGAACACGGTATACACCAAAGTATGTGAGGTATTACTAGGTACATAGATATCGATTTGGTCACACTAGAGGAGGCTATCCCAGAGGCTGCAGTGCCTATTGGTTCTAAGAACTTGCGTGGGACGACAAACATGTAAAGCGTACCTATACTATAGATATTTGTGCTTATGTTACCAGTAACGTCTTTGGGATGAGTCGGGTCTTAGAAGAGAGAGGTAAAGGTTAGATGGTGGAGGTGGTTAGAACCTTGATATAATGTAAAGTAATTAAAGGAATAGCTCAGCAGTGGGATGGTAGAGGCTAGAAACGATAGTGTGGAGCAGATACAAACTTGAATACTGATAAGAAGTTTTAGAGACAGTGGATTTAGACTTATTACGGTTATCAGCTAATTCTATTTAATAACAAATTCTGTGAATGTGTATTGTAATGTAATGTAACATTTATCATATTTTCTGAGTGTATATAATACTTATAACCTCTACTTATTCCATTGGTTTTTGTAATGGTTTGATATTTTTGTAATCAATATTTCCAAAATTATCATTTGCGTCCGCTTATAACGTCAATCAAAACTATAATATAACTAGGTAGTAGCGATATTGTTAAAGTACTTTGTCGACTTCAAATACTTTCATAATTAGAACCTCATTACATTTGTGCATAATTAAATTTTCCAGGTCATCGAAATCCTTTGACAAATCATCATCAGTAAATTATATCCTTTGTCCCGAAAATTATTAACTCATGCACAACTTTTATCCCCGCCATAGCACCGCCATTTCAGTCGCGGAATTCGGTAGAATCATCGTCTGTGTACCATGGCGCAATGATTCTATTGATTTCCACTATCCCCCTGCCCCCCTCACCCCACCCGCGAACACACGAGATCACCCCTTCACCCCCAGTATATAAGTACATAGCGCCAATAATTTGCACAGGGCGTGAAACCGTAAAAGGCTATGATGTTTATGTTGGTATAGGTCATTCAACCTCCGAAAATGACGGTAGTTTCTATAAAGAGTTTTCGGTAAATGGTGATGATTTTGGTAGGGATATATACGATGTTGATACTGCAAAAAATGACGTTATAGATGCATTATTTACTGTAATTGTAACAAGTAGAGGATTGACTCATGTAAGACTAACAGAAAACGTAGTAAATCTCTCCGTATTTCAAACGTGATGAATTTCTCCGTAATTCAGAGGCAGAGCAGTGCTGGGCCAGTGGTAATGACCGCAACTTACGAGTAGTTTAGGTCTTGAGTTCAAACCCAAGCAGGCTCTTTACTTTGTGTAAATTATTTCATCACCACTGCTCTCAAAATGGTGAAGGAAAACAATGTGAGGAAACTGTCTGTGAAAATGTCTTAGAACCAAAAATTCGAATACATGTGCCAGCTACTAACCCGCATTAGGCGTGCGTGGTGGATTATGGCCCACTCCCTCTCACATAGAGGAGGCCTGTACCCCAGCAGTGGGAACGTTATAGGCTGCTGATGATGAGAGAATTGATTCATCTAAGACTAACAAAAAACTTAGTAAATCTCTCCGTATTTCAACCATTTTTTTATCAACATAATCTAAAGCTAATTCATCTTGTATCTCATTAAGATCATCGCTCATTTCATCAAGTACCTCCCTAAAAAGGTCTTAATCCATAGCTGGTCATACCTACACATCGTTGTTCAAATTCTGCTGATTGTAAAGGTACAGAGCCTCACACGTACAGTCATATCAACATACAATCTGGATTAGCATGTAGTTGGTATATATAGATATACAGAGGACTAACAGTGACGGATGGGATATGGAGCGGCTCAAATGCTCTGGATTTAGAATGATGAGAAATGCTGGAAAGAATGTGGAAAGCTCAATAGTGGTGGAAGTTGAATTTAGTGATAATGAAGTCATGAGTAAGTAATGAAGTAGATTTTAATGTTAAAGAAGTTGATAATAGCGATCATTTTGTTAGTTATGATTTTAGAGATTTTAATTATAACAAATTTCTTTGATGGTTTGTAGTGTTAATTGGATAAACCACACTTTTAATTGTAGGTAGACCTATAGCAGTAGTTTTTTGTTTTGTAAATTGAAAACCTTACTACCCTTAATAATCTACGAATGAACTCACCCCTTCTTCTCATAGCTGTAGGCAGAAATTACAGAATGCTACCATCTATGTTACTATCATACTCCTTTTGCTCCGTTTACGTTCATATATCTAAGAATTACTTGCCAACAATTCGAGTAGATATTCTAATAGTAGGAACATATATATCGAATGAATACAACAAGTCTACGACCAAAGAGTCTTTAAAAAAAATCTCAACGAAAAAGTCACTTATAAAAAGTTTCGTATTTAAAAGGCGGAAAGGTTCCAGGGAAATTATTCGAATATTTCTCTACGGAGTTTCAAGAACATTGGACAGCAGTCTTTGTTCTTTTAGTGAATTTTTCTCGGAAACTTCAAGTTTCAGTTTAATATTGAGTTTCAGGACCGGAAGAAGAGTGCTCGAGTTTGGCGTACACCTGTTATTTTTTTTCTTCATCCTTTTGTTTTAAGATTCGTTAATTTTCTTTGTGAAAGTTGTGACAGTTTATAAGGAAAATAATGACGGAGATCTGTGGAATTATGTTAGGGGCTAGTAGGAACAGTTAACGTCAGATAGGCAATTATATTATTGACGAAATAATTTTATACACGTTGGTCAATTGGTAATTACGGATCGTCGCAAGCCCGAAAGTCTGTTATCCAATATTAAGGTTGTGGAAGTCATATTTTTTTTTTCTCGCAGATCAACCTGTGATGTTATCGGCTGATTAACCGGACTTGCCAGGAGCTACCATAATAATTAAAGGTCACCAGAGAGGGCTTAAAAATTTAAAACTAGAGCAACTACTCGCTAAAGGCACTCCCTATGGGGTACGGACCTCGGCTTAGGACATCGCTGGTAGAGGGCATAAAGGGATAAGCTGGATCGGAATGAGGAAATCAGATAGCCAGTAGCTCCATGTAAAATACTGAACTGCATCCAGTTAGACAGGAGACCGACCAAACGTAGTTGGAAAATACTAGACAGATGATGAAATTGGTCAGTTCAACGAAAAGTTTGGACAAATGGACTGTGTGGAAGATGATATGGCTTCATGGGAGTGACTACCGAGATTACGACTAATAGAAAAGTTTGTAAGAAAACAATATGTTACTCTGACAGCAAAAAAAAAATGGGATAAGGGCATGACATAGAAGGACCCCGGATTCTGAGACAAAACTAAATGTTTTTACTATGAAGTAGGAACTAAGACATATATAAAATAGGTATTGACTTCTAACATACAAAAGTGACAGACATTGGCGACCATCATACACCACTTCATAAACACTGGCCATTGAACACAGCAAAACGCTTAATAAACATACTTCCCCCACTTATTCAAACAAATGACATATACATAAACAAGAAAAACTTCTTCAAGGAGAATTTTCAAACAAAATGGAAGACTTTTTGTTTAAACTCCCACTCGTGTCGAAGTTTTTTGTTCCATTGTCATGTAAAATCTTGAAAATACATAGGGAGGGCGATCAATGAGTTTTTCGGCCTATTTGGAATGTATAAAAGGAATATAAGGCAATGTATACAAACTTTTTGTCCGACACTTTTTAGTACAAGAGAGACGAAATGTTTTGTTAATCGAGTTGTCTGTGTATCGAAGAGTCAAAGTAAAACAAATCTGTCCATTTCTAGTTATTTTTGTTTTATTGCAAATGGTGTGAAATTTGACGGTTTTATAGTAAGTATCCTATATTTGACTAAATGTCCATTAGAAAGAACATCGTAGATGTAATTAACAATGAAACACACTCATATTCATATTTCCTACTAATATTATAAACGCGAAAGTTTGTATGTATGGATGTATGGATGTGTGGATGTTTGTTCCTCTTTCACGCAAAAACTACTGACCCGATTTAGATGAAATTTGGCATACAGATAGTTTATAACCTGGAATAACACATAGGGTACTTTTTATCCCGGTAGTATGTTCCGGCGGGATAATTTCCGACCTCCACGCGGGCGAAGCCGCTGGCATAAGCTAGTATATAATAAATGCGATAGCAGCTCTGTCTGTTACCTTTTCACCCCTAAACTACTAAACCAATCTTTATGAAATTTCAGAGATATGTACTATCCAAAAACGTTGCAAAATCAGCCCATAATGATCACACTGCAGGGTCACAGGCCTCTTCTGAGAGGGAGAGGGACGTAAACCACTATGCGGGCCCAGGACGGCTGTTTCATAGAAAAATGCAATACCTGCGGGGTCAAAATGTATGGAACAGCTGTTTTTTTTTTGTATAACCGACGAAAAATTTCTACGCTGGAGAGTCTAGAATGATATGCTGAATTCATGGTTACAGTTTATGCACTGGTTAAAAGCTGATCCTGTATACTCCTTTGCACAGTCAATAAATTAATAAAAACGCAACGGATCTGTCGACACGACTCATCGACATTCCTATATTAATTAAAAACCTCATTACTGCTGGCAACCTGGAATCTGGTGTTTTTAATAAATTCTTTAATTACTATGGAAGGCCATGTCAAGTATTTCAGTCTGTGATTAAAACCTCTGTTTGTTTCACTAGTATTTATAATGGACACTGTTTACTTTCTCGCCAAATTGTCAATTGGAAGTTAAAATGAACGTAGAGGTATAAAATATGTGTGGAAGCTAATAAAGATAGAAAGGGAGTGAATGCCGAGAGGACAACGAATCTCTTTTATTCGTAATCTAGGAATTCCTGAACCTCTCTAGGTATGGAAGAAAAAGAGGGTGCCTTTAGTGAGTAGTCGCTCTAATTTTAGGTTTTTAAAGGCTTGCTGGGGGCCTTCATCTATTAAGGTAGCCTCAGGCGATTCCGGTTAAGCAGCTGACAACCTCATAGGTTCATCTGCAAGATGTCATTCCTAATAAAAGGAAGAAAAAGATATGTTGGTCCAACCCAAATAAATTGGAATAAGGGAAATATAATAATGACTCAATTGGTATTTTCTATTGATGAAACTATTTAGGACATCTATTACTAAAAGAGGTCGATAAAATGGGAAATTATTACGAAAAATACTCATAGTAGCTCCTAATCATCATCATCATCTCCGTCGAAAGATGTCCACTGCTGGTCATAGGCCTCCCTCAAAGGCAGGCGGTGTGCCATAATCACCACGCTTCATGGCAGGCGGGTTGGCGATCGCAGTATGGTGGTGAAATGCATAGAAAACGCTGCTGCCCATTCTCTAGTATTTCTCTTAATCGCCTTTTATGACACCCACGGGAAGAAATGGGACTGTGCTATTCTTTTAGTCCTGCCGCACACGGAATCCAGCTCCTAATACACCAAATGTAAAAAGATATAAATGAAGATGTATTCAATTTACGTCATATCTTAAAGAATCAATTCAGTAAACATACATAAATCATCGCGAAACATTAAAATAAACAGCACTAATCAGAAAAACATGACAGGCAACCGAACCTTACTTCATTTTACATCGTTTTTTACTGTAAACACGTTTCCAAGTACACACTTATTAAAACAAAATCAACCTATACTACTAACTAATTGCCTTGCTAAACGAAACAATAAAAATCGTAACAAAAACACAGTGATTGAATTATAATGCAGATACAAATGGATGGACGCCGCTCATTGGCTAGAGCGAACGTGGAAAAACACGTAAATTTTTTTCTATCTGAGCCACGTAAACCGTACTTGGCTTGCAACACGCCCCACCCATTGGTCGGCGCCGCCGCTCGCCGCTGGCCATTGGAGAATTTTTTTTACCGCTTTTCACGTATACGGTGGTACTAATTTTTTTCTTAGAAACACGGGCCAATAGTGGGGAGCCTATTTTAATTATAACGTTCTATTTTTTCGTGACGCGCTAGTGTCGTGTTTTTAAATTTGGAATAGAAGTAGACATGTTGGATTTTCGAGGTTGTTCTGTTTAGAATTCGTTTGTCTATTGTCTTTTGTGACGTTGCATAGATTATAATGCGTGTAGTATACAGACATGGGAATTTTAATAGTTAAAAATATTGCGTAAATATGATAACCAGGTAAAATATTAATTTATCACGACCTTCATTTAGTAATTTCCCTAATACAAATATTACAGGTGTAGGTACCTTTTTTGTAACTTCCTTCCGCGAAACCATAGAGATGACCATAGTCACCATTTTCGAGCATGTTTTGTTTTAAAATTATGTTTTTTTTAGTTCACATTTCATTGGAAGTCGTATGAGTAATGGCCAAAGGTGTATAAGAAGTATTAATAATGTTACTAAAATAGCTTCACGTAAGAATCTATTATAAGCCAGTTCGTAATGTAGATGGTAATATTCTGATGACTTTTAAATAGGTGAAATAAAAATGTTTTGTATTTAAAATCTTTGCTGTTTTTATCCTCTCATAGAGAGGACGCCTGTTTCCCAGCAGTGGGAATATTATGGAGTTTTAAAGCTGTTTTTATGTTTTTTTCCTGTAGTTTTGTTTGTGAATCATTGTCGGTTTTAGAACAAAAAATAAGGAAGTGTGTATTTTTCTTTTATTGTTTCTAAATGTATTAGGTAAGTAAGTAATTAATATTATAATGCCTTTGTGGCGTAATTAGAGCAATAATAAATGACAGAACAATTTCGTTTATTTTTAAATCCAAACAGTACCATTTAGGTATAGTACCTACTCATAAAGGTTTTTTTTTTAAAGTTCCTCATACATATTATTTTTGTTTAGGATAAATGTTTATGCGACCTTTGGTATTTTATTTATAGAGGTAGGTATGCGTGTCTTATTTGGATTTGTTTATAGTCACCAGCGTGACTGTCTATAGCTGATGGAAAATTTACATCCATTTTAAAGTATTCTATCCATATTTATAATAACTGCAACTGACTATATCGCCAACAAATTCAATTACGTAGACCTGAATACTAAATTAACAAAACTTATCTACCTCTTTTTTATTAAAAACTAAGTTGAGAAACAGTTGCGCAACACTGTTTCCCACAAAACTGAACATGTTGGCAACAATGTTTATTACCGTAATAAACCAACAAAAAACAAAAAGTATCATGTCGCTAGAAACACTGAAAAATTTATCCTGCAACAAATTATTTTATTTCTGTAAGTACCTAAGTTTGTACAAACACTTTGACACGTCAATGATATTTTTTTTTTAAACTAGATGAGGTCGGCGTTTCCTATCTGACTACTCTGAGAAGAAAGGCCGAAACAAACTCAGAGGTCACAGTCTCTTTTAAAGTCCAGATATAAACTTGGTCACATCATGTGAAGACGAAGATGTTTTGTGACTGAAATGGTCTTTTGAGACAAAAACATGTAACCAAAGGAAATGCTGCTCAACTTTGATTTCCCAGAGTTTTAACTGACTTCAAAAAAGGAGGAGGTTCTCAATTCGACTGTATTTTTATTTTTATGTTTGTTCCCTCAGAACTTTTGACTAGGTGAACCAATTTTGAAGATTTTTTTTTTTTAATTTGGAAGCTGGTGCTTTCCATGTCGTCCCATTTCAATTTGGTTCAGTTCTGACAATGGCATCCATGAGAAAACCATATAAGTCTTAAATTTGCATTAAGTATGTGAGTGACAAATGGACGAATAAAGCAATTGGATTAGTGCAGGGTAGATATCATACCTTAAAATTTACAAATAAAAAAACTATTTTTCACTTTGTAGTGGAAGCCGGTTGTTATTTTTTTGAAAAAAAAGTTTTTTATAACAACATTTTCATCGCCCACCAGTGCAACATGTTTCAAAAATATGTTGCTAAAACAAATGTTTTTCAACTTTGTTTCCCCAAATATTTTTAACAACATTTTCAGCGACCACTAACCTGTATGCAGCCGCGTATGCTGTTGGACATGGCTCAGCTGCTTGAACCGCCGATCACAGTAGGAGCATTTGTAAGGCTTCTCTCCTGTATGGACCCTGATATGCTGCACCAGCTGATGATTGGAGCTGAACGATTTTAGGCACTGTTGGCACTGATGCGGCTTCACTTCCCCTCCGAGACCACGCTGAAGTTCTCTTGCGTGCATCTGCATTGCGTTTTTGTGCATAAATATCTGTAACAATTTGTACCTGTGTTATTTTAGGGTTAAGTTTGGAGAGTGAGGGCCTAACTGAGTGGATGTTCTAGGGTTAATTCGGGAGAGTGAGGGCTTGACTGAGTGACTTATTTAAAAACAAAAGATGATTGATAACAATTATTAGAGAATCTGTGCTTATTTCGATGTCTAATAGTTCCGTTGCCTAATTTAAATTTCTATATTTTCATCTGTATTTTTATGAAGTATGTAATACAGAGTATGCTACAAGATATTATGCTAACCCTTTATAATGCAATCATAAAAATGGTGTACTATTTTCTAGCGCCTAAGTATTATTTCCTTAGAGCTAAGTTCATAAGATGTAGGTACTGACCATCTTACATTACCATATTATAGACTAAACGAATTTAATATCATATAGATTGGCTGAATTCTGAATTAAATTACTATATGGTTTTGCGTATCGTTTTTTTTTAAACCGGAATAAAAACTCTTTTTCTACCCTACGATGCAATATAAACCACGCAGCCAATGTTTTGGCTTCAAACCTTTTCCCACTAAAACCAATTCTACCCCTTTAATAAATAAGCCTCATTATCCAATAAAAAGTATCAAACATCTATACAAATCTACGGAAATACCGCCATAAGGAGTTAAGTACATACAAATACATAACTTATATACTCTCTACGGTGGTGTTCAGTTTCACGCGCGGAGTCCTATAATTTTGCCGTTGCAAAGAAATTGCCTTCCCCGTACTTTAGATAAGGTGAAATTATAGAGACTTAATATTATTTAGCACATGGCTGAACCAGCTCGTGTGGTTGATTGCATTCACTATTTCTTGGTTAAATGACATTATTGGGTCGGTTTTTAGTGTAGGCTTTTAGTAAGTATGAATTTCTTATTGATGTGTGGGTTTTATGTGTAATTGAGGACTGAAAACTGGTAGTTTATTGAATAAGTTATAGGCATATAAATTTGAGGTTTCTTTTAGTGCTGAAATGATTGAGATTTGTTTACTTTTACGTATAAGTACTCAACTGACAGTACTTATATTTGTTTGTATGTAGGAGGTAATCTGTGGAACAACTTGACCGATTATGATGAAATTTGGTAAGGGGATACTTTAAGCCCTGTGAAAAAACATAGGCTATTTTGTATTAATATAACACGCGTGAAACACTACGGGTGGAATCATGTCTGCCATAAAATGTCAAATTAGTCTCAATGAGGAAATCAAGTAGGTATTAACAGAAAAATTCCTAGAATTATACATATTGGGTATTTCAGATTCCGGGAATTATGTAGGTATGTGTAATTACCAGGAATATTTATAAAATAACAAAAACAGGTTAATTCTTTTGGATTTTTCTCATAATTTAATGTTAAAAAATTCATAGCTGGGTTTCTACAGCCAAAAGGTTAGAAATCAAACAGTAATCATAGAGAAGACCTTATTTTCTACGGAAATTAAAGTTTGACAAGCTTGTTTGTCTATGCTACGTAGACCGCTAGTACTAGACATGATAATAAGCATCATAATCAGTTGGGTTATTTTTGACATTGACATAAAACAACGTTCATTCTTTTGAATGAGTTAAAGAATGGAAAAAGAACAAGAATAATGCTGAATTTACTAAGCAATAAAAGGAAGTTTTATGAGAATCAATACTGTGGAGCTCATATATAATTATTTGATATACAGAATATTGTAGTATATAAACTGATGATTTTTATATAACCCAGCTAAGAAACTTCACTAGGTATAAATTAAAACAAAAAATCTATGGTGCCAAATAACTGAGTCATTAAATTGTTTTTTTTTAAATTATTATTTCATTTAATTACACACACCTACATGGGTAGCTATTTATAATGATCATTCAGACATAGGTCCTTTCCATTTTCCCGTAAATTCTACGAAACTTTGGCAAACTTTTACTAGCTTCAAATTAAAACAAAAAATCTACAGTACTGCAAAAATCTTTGAATAATTGAGTTGTTTTTTCGTTCTTTTATAATTATTCCAGGTAAATACACACTTCTCTACTTGGGTAGATGCTTATTCAGGCTCAGTTATCATAGCGAGCTTCGGTTTTCCCGAAAATCCTGCAGAACTTCGCCAAAACAAAAACTAATTTACCTCATTAGAAACCTACATTTCGCTATCAAAACAGCAAAAGTTTTATCAATAGCGGTTGTCATGTTAGAATTGTTTAATCTCAAACTAATCTCGAAGGTATATATTTTATACGTTTGCCTGTATATTTATTGAAAACCCTTCGTTTCTACGATTGCAAAGAAACGACTTTGGACACGCAACCGTACAGTGGCGGCCGTGGAAACTGATACGTACAATATTGTAATAAAATCTATGTTACGCGACCTATGAGCTGTATTGTCGGCTGGAAATGTAGAAATATTATTAGTGTGGAATTATTGTCGTTTCATTATTTTGTTAATATACGAGTAATAATTAATCGTTTTAAAAGTTTTATTTTGAAGTAAGCGAGTTTCCAAACTTTTAAATATAAAAAAAATATAAGGAACGCTTAGAAAACCGCTGTTTATATTTAAATGAAAAAAATACAGTTAATAGAAATGTTGTACCTACCTCAAACAAGACATCGGAATTTTGAGTAATCCACATTTTTGAAAACTATAATATTTTTTATTTTTACTCCAACTACTTGTAGGTATCGCGGGCAACGATATAACTGAACTTAACATTTTATTTACAATAATTTTATTCTGTCCCACTCTTAAGCAGAAGGAAAAATATTACAAAAATCAATTAAATACAATACATAATGTTTGTTTAAAAATTTATTAAATTACATCCAGCTTCTTCCTTGTTGGTTGAAGAGTAATATGTCTAAAACAGGGAAGAATAGGTAGCTCATGGTGAATCCACTAGAACAATGGCAAAATAATAATTGATCTGTTTTTATTAAAGGTATTGCTTTAAAAACCTCTACTTTAACAGGAGTTTACAGAAACAGCTGCATAAAATGGTGAACCAAATCATGCTTAATTAGATTCATAAATAGTAATAAAGGCATAATTCTGTGGTTTTTAATACTATTATATAATAGGTAAGAACCTACTCCATAGTTATTGAATTAAATAACAACTATTAGATATGAAAAATTTTTGGAGTTTTTAAATGTTTAACCGATTAAGTGTTGCATATATATGGTATAATAATTATCAAAACATTGTAGGTTGATGTATCCGACATAATATACCTCTAGGCGTGCTTAAAATATGTTACCATTAATTCAGATAATAGGTACTATACAAAATAAATTATGCATTAGAAGTATGAAACATCCTGTTAATAATGTTTACGTATCAGACGGTACAGAACATATCTACCCAGTTCACGAGTCCACTAATTCCATCTCCATTTTCCATGAGACAAAATATCAATTGCAAACTACGTCATGCGTCATCATAATGAACAATATTTTTATTTTTTAGTTATTCAAATGTTCTTTTTTTTCTTATGGATGTGTAGTAGTCATTGGTTACATGAAGTGGGCTACCATTGTAAGACGATTAAAATGTCACGGTGTTTAAGCATTTAAAAGTATACAATATAAAGAATAAACATCTTAATATTTTCAAAATAATTATTTAGGTACCTTCCAACTATGTTTAAACATTATGGTATGCAATAAAGAATTGAGAATTGAAAATCCATGCAAAATAGCACCCCAAACACAAGAAACAAAATCCGTTCAAAACTCGAAAGATGTGCCAATAAATCTGTCCTACAGTGTAACCCTTTCACGCGTGGTAGAAAGTGGGCCCCATCGTATCACGCAACGAAGAAATTGCAAAGAATTTATGCTTTTGATACGATATGACGCGAGGTCTAAGGTTCTATTCCCGGAAGAACACTTGACTTATTGTTAGTATCGACGTAACTGCCATTTTCTTGAGTATTTATAGGTAGTTGAAAATATTTAGTATTGAATATCGTTGGGTTTAAGGACTGTCGTCAAGTCAGTGTGAAGTTGTTGGTAATAATGAAAATGAATTATGGAATTTTTCGGTTTTATATCCGCCATTTTTATCCTGTTAATTGGCTCTATGGGCGCAGTTGTGAGACTGGTTCCAGGTTGTATTCCTGATGAAAATGTTCGGACACATAAAAAAACTATTTAGAAGCATTTTAAAAATATCTCTCTCTCTTTCTCTTTGCCTAACCTTATCCCATTTCATTTGAGATCGGCTCTCCTCGTCATTCTTCGCCAGATGTTTCGGTTCTGGGTCGTCGAGTCATTCACTTGGGCTTGCTTCAGGTCATTGTTGACAACAGACATCCAAGTTAGAAGGGGTCTACCTTGCTTCTTTGGACCTGTGTTCATCTCGAGGACTTGCCTCGTCATGTGTTCCTTTGGACTTCTCATTACATGGCCATACCATCTCAGGCGCGCTTCAGAGAGCATTTTAAAAATATATTTAGAAATATTTAAAAAAAGGTTTAGATAGAGTTAAAACATGTTTAGACACATTTAAACGGGAATTAATACCTATACAATATTTTTAGGACTTGCAACATAGAGCCAGATACTACAAAAATATATTTTGTGAGTTTATTAGCTGAACCTTTGTGCTTGTGACATTTGATCCAGTTAGGCTTCATGACAGCATGAAGACTAGTTTTTTTATTCGTCGTAGATAATCCGTATCAACATCTGCCTAGCTTTTTCCTAACTATATTAGGATCGGCTTCCAGTCTAACTGGATACGGCTGATTACCAGTATTTTTGATGGAGCAGTCGCTCCTGTAGGTGCTAGGTAGTAACCTATATGACCTTAACTAAACTAGTAACTCACTCTGTAATACGAGACCCCTTGAAGAAGACTGCTTGTCAGACTTTCAGGCTTCTGACTTCCGTAACGACTGTTAATCTACGAATGACAGTTGAAACTAACGGCTTAACATGCTTTGCGAAGTATCAAGATACCAAGGTATGTAAAAATGGTCACCCATCCACGGACCGACCGTAGCAAGGTTAGCTTAACCTGATGGATGGAGCCGTATGGCTGTTATAACTAAGCTACAAGTAAGTACCTCGTTTCCTTCTTTACTAATTCACCTAGCTTACATATAAGGACCGTTCCTTTCTTGTAAAAGATATAAAAACTAAATGACCAAGAATAGGATAACAACGCGTGTTAAAAAAGTTCTCAACGATCTTCTACAAAATCTTATTTCTAGGGAAAGAAAAGTTTTGAGCCAGCTGTAGCCGTTTTTTATGAAAATATTTTATTAAAACTCTGACTGCCTCGTTGGTCTTGTAATTGCAAACGCTACTGTTCAGCAAGCGGTCCTGGGTTTGACATCACGGGTGAAATGTGGCTCTACTATAGGTAGGGCTACCTGCTATCTGCCCTATCCTTGTTCTTCAGTTTTACACAAAAACCTTCATAAATTCTTCTTTACAAAACTTTTAAAGAGCTAATTAATAAAAAGAAAATTTTCACGTAACTCGGTTAGTGTCCGGAATGTCCCCACCAAGTGAGCTCTTCTGAATAAAAATGACTTGTGTTCGTCAAGGTGGAGAGAACACCTTGGCAGTTACATCAAGATTTTGAGCAAAATATTTACTAAACAACATGGATTTTAGGCGTTATTAAAAAAAAATAGTTCGGTTACACATTAAATTGATATTGCACTTTACAATGAAACAGCAGATTCTTTTTTTATAACCAACGAAAAATTTCTATGCTACGGGGTCTAGAATCATGTGCTGAAATTCATGGTTACAGTTTGACGATGTCCCTGCCAATCTGTATTATAATGATCATAACAAGAAGTTACTTAATTTTAGATTCTAAAATGTTGTATAACATTATTATTTTGTTTAAAGATACCTACTGAAAATATTTCTGAAGAATAATAAGTTTTCTTAAATTGTGACAACAACAAAGATGGCGTTTGATACATTCCAAAAATGGATATCTACCTGTATTCGATTTATCAAGTAACAAGTTTTTTACGTCGTTTTTAAAGGTTATTTTTACATGTTATTATGTAAATGAAGCCTTATAAGCGTTATACACCTAATTTAAAATAAAACATGACCGCAATAATAACTGTGTTAGGATAAGGATAAAAATAAATTAATAATTTTAAAACTGCGTTTGTATTTAAAAATAAAACAATTATCATTGGAACACAAGTAAGTAATAAACAATTAAATGAGTTTGTCGTAATGTTGTAGTATTTTATTATTGTTAATATTATTACAGTACCGTTTGTGTCTGTCTAATTTCTTCCCGTGGGTGTCGTAAGAGGCGAGTACCTAAGAGTACTTACCTACTAGAGAATAGGTAGCAGCGTTCTTTATGCATTTTACCACCATATTGCGATCGCCAACCTGCCTGCCCAGCGTGGCGATTAAGGCAAACTCCTCCTAAATTGGGGGAGGCCTATATTAGCAGTGGATGTTTTTTTGACTGAAATGATAATGTTGATTACTGTTTGTTTTCTGTTCGGATACTGAAACTTCCCTTTTGTTGTATGTCAATTAAAAATAAATCAACAGTTTGAGGTAAAAAGCAATTAATAGTTGGACGACTATGGGCATGTGATAAGGCTAATCAAGACAGAAAAGTATTTTCCGCATTCTATGGGTAAATCAAATAGGGCAATAGAGTACAATATTTTTTTCATCGTATGTAGGATATTCAATTATTCTTCTAATAAAAAAAAATCACCCTTTGATGGATTTTCTTTGAATTATGAATGATATTACAACAAAAAAAAAAAAAAATTGAGTGGTACTAACTTCATTATGTGAAAGTGTTCGGATATTACGATGTTTTGTTACTCAGTCAAGCAAAAACGACTGAAAAGATTTAGATTATATTTGACACACATTTATACGATACTACGATACTTTTGATCCCCGTAGTACATTTCCTGAGGATAATTTCCGACCTCCTCGCGGGCGATAGCAAAAAACAAATCAAATTTGAAAAACCAAAAAGCTTAAATTTCAAGTGGTCCTGCTGTCTTAATGGACACGGACCAGCCCTTAGGGTGTAATTAGCGACATAAAAAATTGAGCACTTTACAGTCATAAAAAAAGTAATGAAATATGCACGCCTCATTTTTACGTAAATTGTCTCGTCACTCTGTATTACAACTCTATTAAGAAAAATTACCCTTTCGCTTTTTACAGCGCTTTCGCGTAAAAATACTGTGATTTTTGTATTGTTCCTTTTATAGGAATGTTGTTTAAAATACCTATGTGGTTATTCTATAAATGGGCAAATGACATTAAAAAAGCAGTAATAACTAAACCACAGTAAGTTTAATTTTTTTGTGGGTTAGACTGTAGTCACGATAATAAATTTAGTACAAAATGGCTTTTGTTAGTTAAGATTAATACAACAGTTTTCATCATAGACCGTAACACTGAACATAAATCATTTGTCAAATGAGTGCCTACAAGTAATCAGCCCAGTTCCCACTGCTGGGATACAGGCTCTAGTGAGCTGCAGGTCTAACAAGATGCAGCAGGTCTATCTAACCTCTACATAACCACATCCCAGTTACTGAGAATCCGGATACCCCTTGGCAAGTGCCAGACTGACAAGCGCTTGAAGACCCGTAACGACAGTCAAAGAAAAAAATGACAGACGTGACCAACAGCTTAACATGCTTTCCAAGTGTAAAAGTCTTCGTATGTAAAGATGGTCACCCATCCACTTACCAACCGCGGCAAGCGTAGCTTAACCTTCGATCCATCCGTATGGCTGATCATTTACTTACTTAAAAATAAACAAAACGAACATCAAACTAAAAGTATTTTTATAATAAAAAAGTAGGGAGACAAACACGCAAAATTTATTAAGGACACATTCGTTACAAAACGCAAAAGATCGGTCAGTAAGTCACAGGAGAACCGAGTCGTTGCGTTTTTTCTTTATTTATAAAACGGTGACCTAAAAAAAGGAATGAAGTCAAGTTCAGTAAAAATGCGTCATTCGGTTACGTTGTGTACGTGTTTTTATTTTTTATTTCAATCTGCTTTGTGGGTGTACCAGGGAGGCTGTGTGGTGCGCTTTCATTGACGTTCTACGATTATGGGAGATATGAATGACGTGTTAAAAGGATGACTACAGAGTATTTTTATGGCTATTGATTAAAGTGATTAAAGTTACTGGTTTGGTCGATTTGTCGGTTATTTTTTTATTAAATTACATGCATCTTTAAGCAAATCTTCTGTCCGTGGTTTTGTATACGTGGACTTTGGAATTGGATCTTGTTTTAATATGAATATTGATAACCGTTGTTAAGTTATGTTATTTACGGTGATACAAAGTTTCATATGTCCAATCTATAAACTACATATATGTGTGTTTTATCCAAATCTGTTTTGTCGTTATTGCATAGCAAACATTCAGACATACAATTTTTACACTTATAATTTAAGTCATCATCATCGTCATCACCATATCAGGCGAAAGACGCCCACTGTTGGGCATAAGTAGACCGCCCCCAATCACCGCCACTTCGACCGGTAGGAATTACATAATTTAATTAGTTACGATTATTTATTATTTTTTATATTTTCCATTTCTATTTTATTTTCAAAGCCTGTAATATTAGCAGGATTAAATCAAAAAAACAATAAATATTAATTAAATAGTAAACTAAACCCACAGCACAAATGATTTATAAAAAAAAAGCCTACCTATATACCTATCTCTGTTAATACAAACATTTCTAACCGCCATCGAACCGGCGACAAACCATTAAAATCATCAACAATCTGTCAACCTAATTAATACCACACCTACAGTAATTATCACGTAATTAACTAACAAATTTCACACGTGTTTTAATAGTAAAACATGTGAAAAATACACGAGTAAATCAAAAACTATTAAAAACAGTACTACGGCAGGTGTCACACTATAAATTATCAACTTATCGCGCCATGCACTCTGTAATTTGTAGAATATCGCGTAGGGTGACAAGGCAATTAAAAAATTATAAAAGTACACTGTTTTTCCGGTAATTAGTGACTAACGTCAGTAGGGACAAACGAGGCTTGTAATTTTAGGATCGTAAAACGGTTTTGCTTCCATGGAAGGGTTTCAAATACAATTGATAAAAAATAAATCATAAACTCATTCTTTTTTCCCATGGTAAATAGAAACCACGGAACGCCAACTTCTATGATCTTTTGCCTCGTTTACGTTATTATTTCTTTTACTGCGAGTACTGAGATCTGACCTTTCTGAAGAATATCAGAGAATTCTTGTGATAAAAAAATATCAGTGTTCTAACTATTCACTCGTCCACTGTGTGGTTATTTTCTCAAATTACCATTTCAGACACCAATCTACATGGTCTTCCCACGATGTGACCAAGATTATGTCTGGACTTAAAAGAGACTGTGACCCCTGAGTTTGTTTCGGCCTTTCTTCTCAGAGTAGTCAGTTAGGAAGTACGACCTAACCTAGTTTTTTTTTAAATTATTGACGTATGTTTGTACAAACAGTCTTACACAAATACAATCATTTATGCAAGGTTTTATAGAATAGACGCAAGTCCTGAAAGTAGATTATTCATAATTGACTACTATATCGATTTCAGTCACTGTAAAGAAAGGTTTAAAAAAAAAAATGTGTTTTGTCGCCAATCCAAAGAAAAATCAATCTTATTTCAAGGCCATAAGCCTCAATTTTTAAAATGCATAAAGTAATGCTAGGGTCAACACAATTTTCTTAATAATAACAGTTAGCCATATAAAAAGTATTGTCATTGTATTATGCTTTTAACTCAATAATCTAACACTTAAATGAGTGTGTGGGTTTTGCGTTAACTATATAACACGGAAAACGGTTTCTTGGTAACTGAAATTTCCATTCCTTCGATAACGATCAGGTAATTTAATTCGACCCCGTATAATTATTATTTCTAAAATCTCTCACGTCTAGATCGGCAAAGATTTTCAAAGAACTTTATAAACAATATGTTACTTGGAACAATATGTACAAAAGGAAGGACATATCGGTACCACAATGCCCTTAAGAATAAAGAAAATGACTCCTACAAACAAACTGATATTGTTTTTAAATATTTTGTTCAGTGCTGCCTAATAACGAAATCACGATGTATTTATTTTATTATTGTTCGTTATATTAAACACTAGCTTCTGCCCGCGACTTCGTCCGTGTCAAATTTTTGCTCCCCTGACCCTTCCTGTCGCATCGAATTGCCTGTCATTTTTCGTTGCTGCTCCACTCCTTTTAATCGTAGTTTGATGTTATATATCAAAAATAGATAGGCTACCCAACACAAAAACAATTTTTCAATTCGGACTAGTTTTTCCTGAGATTACCGCGTTGAACCAAACAAACAATCAAACAAACTCTTCAGCTTTATAATATCTATATATATAAAAATGAATCCCTATTTCCCTTGGTCACGCCATCACGCGTGAACGGCTGGACCGATTTCACTTTTTTGTTGTTGTTGTGTTTGTAATTGTCAGGAGAAGGTTCTTATGAAAGAAAAAAATTAAACAAATGCGCGGAAAATTAGAAAGTTTAAGAAAACTTATTTAAGAATACTTAACAACCATATAATAGGACAATGTAAACTTTTTTAATGTAACATTATGACATTTGACATAGAATTGACAGAATGCGGAAAAAGACAGGACAACGTCTGTCGGGTCAGCTAGTTATATAATAATTATTAGTATATTAGTATTGATTACATAAAGAATATTTTATATCTTTACTTGAAGGGTAATTGCGTAACACACTAGGAAGATTTTCGTAGGAATGGTTTTCATTTTGACAGTACAATAACATTCATTGCTTTATTTATGTTGTTGAGCAGACAAATTTATCGAACATATGACGTATTGTATTAGCAATATCTTTCAAAATCATTCACGTTCTGATTGTAATGTGGTACGCAATTAGGGTGAATCTCTATTTGGTTTAAATTTGTTCTTTCGTAATTTCATATTTTGGTCCTTTCAAATATTAATTTTACACAATTGTTTATTGTTTTGTTTTCATCATCATCATCATTTCAGCCGACAGACGTCCACTGCTGGACTTAGGCCTCCCCCAATTTGGGGGGCTTTGCCATAATCGCCACGCTTGGCAGGCGGGTTGGCGATCGCAGTATGGTGATAAAATGCATAGAGAACGCTGCTGCCCATTCTCTAGTAAGTCCCTTAGTCGCCTTTTACGACACCCACGGGAAGAAATGGGGGAATTTGTTTTGTTTTAGTGGAGTAATATTCATAAGTTATTTATAATTATTACAAAGGATTTTAGAGTTGTAGGTCGTTGATTCAAACCCAGGCAGGCAATCCACTTTGTCATAATAATTCCATCACCACTACTCTAGAAACGGTGAAGGAAAACATAGTGAGGAAACTGGTCACCGGTCATGTTTTAGAACCAAAATTTCGAAGATATGTGACATCTGCCAACCCGCACTGGGCCTGCGTGTTGGATTACGGCCCTCTTCCTTCCGAAATAAGTGACTTATGTCCCAGCAGCGGGAACATTATATATATATACTAGCTTCTGCCAGCGGCTCCGCCCGCGTTGATGTCGAAAAATTCACCATTTCAACCCCCCATTTCACCCTCTTAGGAATCGAATTTCAAAAAACCCTTTCTTAGTGGATACCTACTCCTCACGAAGAACACACCCTCCAAATTACATGTCTCTAGGACCAGCGGTTTAGGCTGTGCGTTGATATATCAGTCAGTCAGTCAGTCACTCAGGACTTTGAATTTTACATATATAGATAACTGACCAAGATTACAAAACATTTAACAAAACAAAAAACCAGATTAATTTTCATTTCGAGTAAGCATACTTCATATTGATCTCCACATAAATATATCACGAAAGATTAATGGTACTATATAAGGCATTAATAAATATACAAACACAAGAAGTCAGTTTTATAAGAATTATGAATTTTTATAAGAAGTATTTATCGATTCAAGGCAACAATTACTCACTCGTATCAGCTCAGTGAGTCTTTCTTTAAATATAACCAACCTTCGACAAGAAAGTAAGTGCTCGTAAACAAAGAATAAAAAACATAAATATATCTACTACCAACTGTTTATTTAAAAAGGGTTCCAAGCATTTATAATTTGTTCGAGCATGATTTTGCAGATTTTCGTGGTGTAAATGCAAAAAGTACAATGCTGTTAATATTTTTTTGATTGGCAGAAGAATCAGTATAAAAAGAACCAAATTTTAGATTTTATAAAAATATTTTTACGTGATATGACATACTAAGATACCTACTCTACATAATGGTAGTAGATAGGTAGGTTAAAATTAATATTAACCACTATTTTTGGAATGTAAGTATGTGTGATATGGATGACTAAGAAAAGTAAGATTGTAGGTACATAAGATAGCGAGTTAATTCTTTCGTATGGTACTTTATTTATATATATTAGGTAACTAATGCACTGTAGTTGTGTAACATGCTATTAATCAAAATCTGAATAATTTTGAAAGATGTTCCTAATTCACTGCTTCATATGTTCGAAAAATGTGACTGTTCAGCAACATAAATAGCGCAATGTATGTTGTTGAACTGTCAAAATTAAAGCCATTATAAGAAGAAGAAGAAGACAAGAATAACATAAACTTACTCCATGTAATATTAAACTATTCGTATCTTTATTAGCATTTACCTAGTACCAACTATCTAACCCAAAATAGTTTGGTCCTTCTTGAGCTAAGGACATTGAAAATCAACCTATAATAAGATAAGATAAGATGCATTTATTTGTTAGAAACAAGTGTAGGTTTAAAATCACTTGGTGTGATTACATAGAAAAAAGTTTCAACATGTTTTGTTTACATATGTGTACAAATACAATAATATGATGTCACCAGAGCTGAGACACAAATCCACTTTATGAGAGGGACAGGGCCAAATTCCATCACGAAGGCCCAATGCAGGTATTAGGTTTCCATTGTAGCAAATATTAAAAAAACTTTTTTACAAAAAAAAAAAAAACAACCGACTTCCTTAAAAACACTACAAAGTGAAAAATAACTTTAATTTCGGAAGTCGGTGTCTTAGGATCTGTATTTATGGTTTTTTGCCACCGACTTCCGAAATTAAAGTTATTTTTCACTTTGTAGTGTTTTTAAGGAAGTCGGTTGTTTTTTTTTTTTTGTAAAAAAGTTTTTATTTTTAAATTTTTAGTTGTGGTATTCACCCTGCACTAATTCCAAACAAACAATGCATATTTATGCGATAGCAGAAATCGCGGTTGATTTGCTGTCATTTTTTAAAGAGTTCCGTTGTCTGTCTCCCGAACTCATCATCAGATCTATATGAAAATTATAAGGGACCATTTCGGAATAAACCCCTTTCGAACAAAAAAAGAATTTTGCAAATCCGTCTATATATGACGGAGTTATGGCCGAACATACATTAAAAAAAAAAAACATATAAACATCCGAATTGAGAACCTCCTCCTTTTTGAAGTCGGTTAAAAAGAACTTATTTTTATTTTAGTATTGAAAATAAAAATGGAGTTACTAAATCAAGAATGATGATGATGATATTGATACTTAAATGTTTATTGAAAACGTATAAAATGCCGCTGAAAACAGGTTTTAGGCTTAAAAATAATTTTTAAAAGATATTTGATGTTATATGTTGTACCGTGTGATGCCGGACGTAAAGAATAACACCACCCCATTTCTTCCCTCGGGTGTCGTAAAAGGCGACTAAGGGACTTACTAGAGAATGGGTAGCAGCGTTCTCTATGCATTTTACCACCATACTGCGATCGCCTACCCGCCTGCCAAGCGTGGCGATTATGGCAAAGCCCCCCAAATTGGGGGAGGCCTAAGTCCAGCAGTGGACGTCTTACGGCTGAAATGATAATGATGATGATTTGATGTTACAAACCTTCGAATTTCGATTCTAGAAGTAAGTGAAGCACTTATCAGGGTTCCAACCTACAACTCGCTTAGTCGTAGGCATTATCACTGGACCACCACAGCCAGACTAAGGTCAATAAAAACTATTATTTAGCCTATTCAATTCTCAAAATGCTAAAGTCAAGTCAAAACATTTATTTCAAATAGGCACATATAACCCACTTTAAACGTCAACAGTTATATATGAAAATAGAATTGATTCTAGTCGCCCCTTCCAACAGTTAGATTCGTTTGGAGAAGAATGGGCAAGAATGGAGAAGAAATGCAGCTAACATTATAGACAGCACCCACGTGTGAAACGTTATAATGTTATATTAATGAGCTGACTAATAAACGTGTCGAGTATTGCAAAAGATATTGTTTAAATACTTGAGGTAAATGTCAAAGCTCTTTGTAATGTAGAGGAAGGAATCTAAGTTATGACGTTTATAAATGATAATACTAAGTCCAAAAAACGTGTTTTGGCTAAGTAATATAGACAAGTAAATAAAATTGGAGTGTCTGTTTGTAATATTAAGATAACCACTTTTTACTAACTGTATATGGATGTATACACGGTACATATACCATAGCAACATTTTTACAATTTTTGTCTGTCTGTCTGTTCCGGCTAAACTCTGAAATGGCTGGACTGATTTTGACGGAACTTTCACTAGCAGATAGTTGATGTAACAAGGAGTAACTTAAGCTTCTTTTATTTTAGAAACAAATATGATCTCACGAAAAAAAAACGAATGGATAACTTTTTTATTAAATACCACGCGGACGAAGTCGCGGGTAATAGCTTATGAATTATAATCCTACTAACTACTAATATTATAAATGAGAAAATATGTATGATTGGGTGTTTGTTTGTCAATCACGCAAAAATGGCTGAATGGATCTGGATCAAAAATGGCACGTAGAACCTGGATTAACACATTCTTACCGCGGTAGTACGTCCTCCTGCGTTAATTTCCGACATTAACGCGGGCGAAGCCGCGGGCAAAAGCTAGTGATAAATAAACGAAAACTATCCATGTGGTGCTGGACGTAAAGAATATCACCAACCCATTTCTTCCCGTGGGTGTCGTAAGAGGCGACTAAGGGACAAGAGAATGGGCAGCAGCGTTCTCTATGCATTTTACCGCCATACTGCAATCGCCAACACGCCTGCCAAGCGTGGCGATTATGGCGAACCTCCTGGGGGAGGCCTTTGTCCAGCAATGGACGTCTTTCGACTGAAATTATGATAATGACCCGACGGTTTAAAATGCATAGAGAACGCTGCTGCCCATTCTCTAGTTACCTAGTCCTTTAGTCGCCTCTTACGGCACTCACGGGAAGGGCTATCGTATTACCCAGTAACTGAGTTGTGGAGGTCCGATCAGATCGCTCTATGTAAAATACTGTTATTCAGCTGCAACTAACTAGACAGAAAGATGACCTCAACGTAGGAAATGGCTAGGAAGATGACGACTAAGTCCTTCGTCCTTAGGCTTTAGTCCTTATTTGTTAAACTAGAAGGT
Source organism: Aporophyla nigra (assembly GCA_947507805.1). NCBI lineage: Eukaryota > Metazoa > Arthropoda > Insecta > Lepidoptera > Noctuidae > Aporophyla > Aporophyla nigra. Next base: position 12,843,833 of record OX382316.1, on the reverse strand, counting down.
ACATTTTAAACAGTGTTCTTTAAGATTCAGCTTTCAGAAACCATATGAGATTGGTACATTTGTGCAGGCTGAAAACTTTGCCAAAGGAATAGGTACCGACAGACAAACTTTTGACATTACTTTAGGTTTGAAAATAGCAGTAGTAGGTACTTCTATCCTACTGTACAGCCAGCGCATTAGTGGTCGAAAACATAATATTAGTACCATAATTTAGGTACTTAATATACTTACTCTATAAAGAACTTATTTCACACTATTGTGTCGTGATTTCGTAACAATAAATTCACAACTAATCATATACTTATCTATCTATACTTTTAATATAGCTTAAAGATTTATTTGTTTGTTTGAACACGCTTATCTTTGAAACTACCAGTTAAATTTCAAAAATATTTACGCACTCGATAGCCAAATTTTTGAGCAACAATATTAGCTATTTAACATTACGCTAAAACTATAAGGAGCCGAGCAAAATGAATAAAAGTAAAAAACGAAGTAATAGCGCGGACAAACGATGTCATGCGACCGGATGGGTTGTGGTGTTATAATAAAGTCTGTGCTATAACATACATTTTAGTACTAAACCATAATCCTACAAAAATCGACCATCAACATTAACAAGCCTTCCCATGACAATTTATGACGATTATTTGTCCTAACACACAACTTAACAAAATTGGTCCTTATCTCCTTATCTACAAATTCTTGAGTCGCAGTATTCCAAGGGTTCTACTTAACTGAACCCTAGTACTGGCAGAACAGTCTCCCTTATCACGAGGAACCTCGAACTGGCCTTGAGTGATGAAGGAGTGTGTATAAGCGTTTATCTCTATGTATTTGATGAAATGATTACTTATTATTAAAAGATGGCCGCAGAAAACATGCATTTATAACCGATGACATAAAATTACAGTTTTTGTTGAAGTAAAGGATGTGCGTTGTTATAAGTAGAGTGTTGTTACTATATATTAAGTTATATTTGTGTACCTATGTGTTGCTGTGCCCGCGACTTCGCTTGGTTTCGGAAATTAATCCAGGTGAGTCTGCTAGAAAAAGTAACCCTTGTTACTCCTTATAACATCAGCAATCTGCCAGTGTAAGTCTCGTCAAAATCTGTCCAGTAATTTCAGAGATTAGACGGAATAAACAGATAGACAGACAATAGATTTTAAGATTGATTTTTGATATAATTACCGTATTTACTTTTACTTACACTTCAATTTTATTTATTTGTATAGAATAAAGCTTCGTGCACTGACTGAACAGGTCCATTCAATCTGTTTGGTTCTTTCTTCAAAGTCCATTTCAGTCACCAATCTACATCGTCTTCACATGTTGTGACCAAGATTATATCTGGACTTTAAAAGCGACTGTGACCTCTGAGTTTGTTTCGGCCTTCTTCTCAGAGTAGTTGTCTAGGAATCCCCGACAAACATTCTTACAGAAATAAAATCATTTAGCATGTTAGATACTCAATCCCTTCTCAATATTATATAACATTTGAAAATGTGTGTACTTAGATGTTTATTTAAAATTCTAAGTGATCATTGTAAACGCTGTCCAGCACAGCAAGGGAGGGAGACAAAACCTTGAAAACTTATTAACCTGCTGAATTAAATCTAATATAGTATTAGGTTTCCTTTGAATAAATAATCTAATAGGTAGGTACTACATTTTAACTGGAAAATATGCCATTATTTGGAATATTCTCAAGATGAATCACATAATCAACCACTGTCATTAAAATTTGATTATTATTTCTAGGCATAGAATTAGCTTTAGATTTTAATTCAAGCTTAATAAAAATAACAAAATAATATATTAACTTAACTAAAACTATAATTATGTACACAAACTAAAATAATGCGTCGAAAAATTCATCTTCATCGCTGTCGACCGGCAATGTACCCAAGAGACTGGCGGCATTACCACGCTGTATAGCAATGCTTAGCCGCTGGCCAAAATAAAAACCAGCCCTTGGGTCACGAGAAGTGTCAACCAGCCGTTTCGATATTTCTTTAAAGAGGCCATGAGCACTCTGAAGATTGACAGAAAAAAATCTTGACAATTTTCCAAACATTAAATACACCCGGTATTTCTATACATAAATTTATCATCATCTACCTAGACGTTTCGAAACCATGTTGAGGTCGATTTCCAGTAGGTATAACCAGACCCAGCTGAATGCCAGTTACAGGGTAAAATGGTACACCCTGGCAAGACTGGTTGACAGACTTTAGGACTTCTGACGACCCGGAACGACTGTCAAAGATCTACAAATGACAGCCAAGACTAACGGCTTAACGTGCTTTACAAACCACGCAGTGGTTTCTATTATAAAAATTAAAGTATTTTCTACCATTCTTCTACAATTAAATCTCAACGTCATTACTCTTTTTATTATGACTACAATAACTCTATCAAATACCTACATCTCTAAAAAAAACTATCAAAGCTTCAAGCCCCAACACTATATACAAATCATCTTCTACCTCTTTTACTCCCACAAGAGTGAAAGAGACAGCGAACGAGCTAGTTTAGATAGTTGTTAAGATATCGCTATCGCCGCCGCCCACGGGGAATGTCCGCGGTCCACCGACAGTGTGGACTTCCTACTCCAATGCGTGTTCCGAATGTATCGGGAATTTTTATTTATTGGCCGTGTTTGTTTTGCTGTGTGGTCTCAGGAATTGACCACCCTATATGTCGTAGGCGTGAAAGAGAGGTACGGTATTCTAATGCTATTCCGTTTTAAAAAAGAAACAAAATCTTTAGTCGTTGGTTTAGGTTCCAAATTCGAAAAAGAATGCATACAATTCGGAAGTTTAGTTTTTTTAGTAGTCTGGGAAGGTTACGTAATAATTATATCATATACATAACTTTAGCTTACTTTAAAGTCTAAAAAGAAAATTAAATAAATTATATATAGATAAGGATAGAGATAAGTTCAGAGGGTTTCAACATTATGTTGAATTTCATGTTTAAACTGCTATTTTAGCACTAGATGGCTGTAAATGTCCAATACCTAGACATGAACCACTTCATTAACCATTGAAGAACTTGCCAGGCATACTGGCATTGGTATACATTGGTAAGCTAAGCAACCACATTAAAGATCTCAGTAAATTGTAAGAGCTGCAAAGAAAAATGCGGCCGCCATTTTGTTGCGTAACCTTTTACTCGCTTTTTAGAGTTCCGTAGTCAATGATGCCAACGGGAGCTTATGACTCAGGCTCCAATGTCCGACCGTCTGTCACAGGACTGTTTCTTTTGAACCGTAATAGGTATGCTCTTGAAAATTTCACAAAAAGGCCGTTTTAAGAACAAATCTATTAATCAATCTGTCTAGCCTTTTCCTAACATTATTGGGGTCGGCTTCTAGTCTAACCGAATGCAGCTGAATACCACTACTTTACATGGAGCGACAGTCTATCTGACTAACTGGGTGACACGATAACCGAAGTAAGACTAGAAGACCCGTAACGACTGCCATAGATCTACAATGACAGCCCGGGTCAACGGCTTTACGTGCTTTCCGAGGCATGGAGGGATTTCGGAATGTAAAGATCCACATCCACAGACTGACCGCGGCAAGCGTAACTTAACCAGATCGATCGACCCGTGCGATTATTATTAATTTGCAAATACCCCTCCATCTCTCTAAGAACTAATAATAGTAAATGAAACATAATAAGTTTAAAAATTATAGGAGTCACAACTCACAATACAAAAAACGTGTTGGTTCCTGCGGAACGCTTCGTGTCCGAGTCCGACTCGCTCTTGTCCGCTTCTTTACGTAACAGAAAGAGATAGAAGACTATTTACTAACTTATATGATACGTTACTCTCACGACCACCAGTTCTCAATTAGCAGTAATATGAATAAGATGACTAATCAATTTATAACTACGTAGGCATCTATAACTTTTAAAAACATATAAATAACTACAGATATGTTATTTGGCAGCCACAGCAGAACCTTATGCCAAAGAAATGTTTATAATGCTAATATTCTTTTGAAGATAAGATAAGCATATATTTTATTAAAGCTGTTTGTTTGTATCTTTACTGTCCTAGTTTTTATGCGTCATTGAATACATATCAGTCTAAAATGTTCCCAATGCTGGGACAGAGACCAGAGGTAGTGGGCCGTAGTCCACTACGCGGGCCCAGTGCGGGTTGGTAGCTGTCACGTGTCGTTTTCTGTCGATGTTTTCCTTCACCATTTTGAAAGCAGCGGTAATGAAAGGCGGCGAGCAATGGGTAGCTCGCCGCCTGGTAAGGACCAGGCTCGGGTCGACGGCGCGTAGTGTTCCACGCGCGCCTCAAAGAGATGTCAGCAGAACTGAAGGGGTCTGCCAGGACCGATGCCTGCCGGGGTCGCGAGATTGTTCGAAAGAGATACCGTGACCCTGGCATATGGGCAACTGAAGGAACACGGGTGGGTTTTAGTCAGTAAAAGCGGGAGAAGTCATTAGATGATATACCATCCAAAAAAAAAGAAGCGGTAATGAAATAATTTACACAAATTAAAGCGCCTGTTTAGGTTCGAACCTACGATCTACAACTCGTAAGCCACCGCGCCGTTAGATACTACTGGGCCACCACAGCTTAACGCTATTGGCTATCAATGTCTACCCTCATAAATTGTTAGCAGAAAGAAAGATGGACAACACAATAAGCTACGGTAGGAGTCAAGGCGCCATTTTTGATCAAATGTAATTTACACTTCATATCAGTATATCCACATTTGAAATTCGTAAATTAAAATTACAATTGTATACCAAAATAAAATATTAGGTTGGGGAAAAAGTCTTTTCGCATTATAGTATGTATGAACTTGTAATAAAATCTCTTTGGCTATACTATTTGTATCTGGCTGGTTTTGGTATCATTGAAAGTTTAAATTTTAAAGAACATAATTCCAAATTCAAATTAGGAAAATGTGTGATTTTCATTTGTTTTTCGTACCGTCAAGATGAGTGAATCTAATGAAGAAATTCGATACATTTTAAAATTTTACTACAAAAAAGGTAAAAATGCAACGCAAGCCGCGAAAAAAATTTGCGATGTTTATGGACCTAGTGTAGTGTCTGTGAGAGTAGCACAAATTTAGTTTAAGCGTTTTCAATCCGGAAATTTTGATGTCAAAGATGCACGTCGCTCTGGTCGCCCTATTACGGATAAAATGGATGCCATTTTTGAAAAAGTGGAGCAAGATCGGCATACCAGTAGTTACGACGTAGCTGAAGAACTGGAAATTGACCACAAAACAGTTTTTGCGCATTTGAAAAAAACTGGGTACACAAAAAAGCTCGACATTTGGGTACCTCACGAGCTCACTGAAAAGAACCTAATGAACCGTGTACTCATTTGTGATTCTTTATTGTGACGTAATGAAACCGAACCATTTTTGAAGAAGCTGATAACTGGTGATGAAAAGTGGATCACGTATGACAAGAACGTGCGAAAAAGGTCGTGGTCAAAGGCCGGTCAGGCTTCACAGACTGTGGCGAAACCCGGGTTAACTCGCAACAAGGTGATGCTGTGTGTGTGGTGGGATTGGAAGGGCATTATTCATTATGAACTGTTACCACCAGGCAGGACCATCGATTCTGAACTCTACTGCGAACAACTGATGAGATTAAAGCAAGAAGTTGAGAGAAAGCGGCCGGAATTAATCAACAAAAGGGGTGTGGTTTTTCATCATGATAACGCTAGACCTCACACATCTTTAGCCACCCAACAAAAATTAAGAGAGTTTGGCTGGGAGGTGTTAATGCATCCGCCGTATAGTCCTGACCTTGCACCTTCAGATTTCCACCTGTTTCGGTCTCTTCAGAATTCTTTAGGCAGTGTCAGGTTAACATCACGAGAGGACTGCCAAAACCACTTGTCGCGGTATTTTGACCAGAAGTCCCAAAATTTCTATAGCAATGGGATCATGTCCCTACCTACAAGATGGCAAAAAGTTATCGAACAAAATCGTACCTACATACTTTAGTTAAATGTAAATAATCTTTTTTAATAAATGTTTTGAATTTTCTTAAAAAATGCGAAGAAACTTTTTCCCCAACCTATTATACAGTTAAAAAGCTGAAATAAATTAGATTTAAAAAAAAAATAATTTTGAGGGTAGATGTTAGTTAAGTCGTTCAGGGTACTACAGTCCCCCGTGGCGGTTGAGCGGATTGAATATAACATAACATTACGCCTTGTTTTTCCGGAAGGTTTGGGCAGAACTACCTATAGTACACCTACATTTCGCCAATTATCTCTAAGTCCCATGTAATAGGGGGCGACGCTATTGCCATCAACCAGGCATTAATCCAGACTCCGGGACTACTGAGAAATTCCAAATAAAAAAAAAACCAGTAACACTTTGTCTGACCTCGAAATCGAACCTCGGACCTCATGTAGAGCTGTAGCGCTTGCAACCACTAAGACCAACGAGGCAGTCAGTTACTCAAAGCCAATAACAACTACTTCAAATAAACCAATTACAGCACGCGTAGCATGACCACCGTAGAAATGGGTTTTGTCGACGGAAGAATAGATAAAATTACAGATTGTAGAAAGATTAAAGACAAAATTAAAGATTGTAGAAAGATTTGTACCATTTTATGCTGGCGTAGCATGACAATTCTATCTCTTTTCTACCAAGAATAGACAAAACCCATTTCTACGGTGGTCATGCTACGCGTGAAGGCACTTTTGAGTTATCGAGGGGTCGGTCAGTAAGAAAAATGAAACTAGTTGCCCATATCAAAGCGTAGTATGTACTCTATGGAGAAAAACGGGCAGAAAACTCAATGGACAGTCTTTTAAATCAAAAATATTGTTAAAAAATGTTGGTTCCATCATTCAAGTTTTAATTTGACTTACCTGTTAGTCTAGTGGTTAGTGATCCTGACTGCTAAGACTGACGTCGTGGCTGGGTTCGATTCCCACCCAGGACAAATCTTTGTGTGATGAGCACAATCATTTGTTCTATGTCTGGGTGTAATTTATCAAAAATATGTATGTATTTAGAAATATATAAGTATACTAGCTGACCGTACTACAGACGTTGTCCTGTTTCCTAGAACTCGATAGCAGCGCCATCTGTCGGGCTGATTTGTGAATCTAAATTATTCAGGGTGCCACCCAAACGCATACAAAAAAAAATCATTCAAATCGGGTCAGCCCTTTAGGAGGAGTTCAGTGACATACACACGTACAGTAGAATTATATACATATATAAAGATTTATCAGTTGTCTGGTTACCATAGTACAGGCTCTGACTAGATACTTGGGATCAGATAACGATGTGTTGGTTGTCAAAAAAAATAATATATACATGTGAGATTATACGAGTACGTGGCTACTATATAAACTGTAATGGCCGATAGTATAGATCCCTATAAACCACCAATCTCTCACACAGATGATTCTTAACTGAATAACTTGCCTAAAACAAAAAACTTTCCAAGCGAATACAGCATTTTTTCCTAATTGACACTCCGATGTTTTACCTTCAAGCATTGTCCCTCCGAAGCGAGGCAGGACCAATAAAAAAACTAATAAAAGCCGGCAGTGGGCATCGGTACTGACCTATGTCAACAAACAGAGCTGTGGGTTTGTGTGTGTGAGCGTGTGTGTGTCTCTGTGTATACAGACTTCGTAAGAGTATAGAATGTGTAAAAGAATGCATTTTTTGTTTTGCTTCTAAGCTTGTTGGAATGCAAGGTTTTTTGTACGTTGGAATGAAAATTTGTGCTGCTGATGGTGTTTTTCTTGTGTATAACACATGGTTGTTTGAATAGAAAAATGTGGATGTTTATCGTGATTTTTGCTTGAATTCTTACTACGTTTTCTGAGATGTTCTAAGACACTTTACAATTCTCTTTAAAATTTTAGACTATTGTGATTGATATGACCAAGGCAGACTTGGTTTGATGACAAGGCTTTGATTTTAGAAGTTCAGTTATGCAAGTTACTATTAACTAATATTTTAACCATTAATGTGCCACTGCTGGCTCCCTAATCTCTTTCCCCGTCTCGCACCAATCATTATTAAAAGAGTCCAGCTTCAACGTAAAATAAATAAAAAGTACCTAAATATTTGACTAACTCAAATGAGATCAATTCGACATTCCAACTTTCGGGTTTTAAACAAGTTAACGAAATTCTTAAGAAAAAGTACTCAGAAAATAATAATTTTCTCTTAGCAGCCACTTCTGTAGCAATTCGAGTCTACGATTGAAGTGCTAACAACGAGACAATGACAGGCGCATTCAGATAACCTCATTTCTTTCTGCGATAGCACACACACATGCATACACACACAATTGACACACACAAACGCGATGCCTGCGACTATCGGGATGAAATCTGAGAACGCCATTTAAAAATAATGAGTATTTTTCTGAAATTAGTATTTTGAAGTGCCATTTTTATTTAATGAAAGTCTGTTTTGGCGTTATTGTATGTTCATTACGCTGTAACAGATATTTTTAAAGGTTTTTTTTTTCAGTTATAATAGTTACCAAAATGTTTATTTAAATCATTAGTTGTTACTGAAGTATTTCAGGTTTTTTCAGACAAGTAGTTTTTGGCTTTTTTTTTGCGAGGAAAGAAAATTCATTCAGCAATAGAAATACTTTTTAATCTATCGTGCAGTAAAAACTTTTTGTTGAAATAATAAGTTAAAATGTAATAAAATGCGACAATTGAAGAATGTCGTTCTTTCCATGGCAAGGAATGACAAAACAAATCAAAGACAATACTTCAAGACATAATAAACTTGATTGCAAAAATAATTTCCATTAGAAAAAGATGATATTTTTTGTAATTACTAACTCAATATTTTATTTAGTACGGCACAAGACACTCAACTTTTGAATCTGAAAGACTAAAAATACATTGCATCAATGATGAACGAAGATAGAATCAAACAATACAAATGTAATATTATCTACAAATTACAATTATGATGTAATTTTATAGAATAACAGTACCTACTCTAATGATTTTAGCACAACAATCAATAGGTACTCGATAAAAAATATATTTCAGATGTGTGTGTGCGTGTGTGTGTGCATTTTGTCTTCATTTTTATTAGTGTGTAAGTAATATAAGTGTGTGTGAGTGCATGAACGATGATGCAATACCTAATCGTGTTTATCGGAGAAATGACGACGCGTTGCGCATTTTTTATTATGTTATGTAACGATGTATGTATGTGTTTTTATTATTAGACGTTTTGCAATTAACTGCTTGTATCATACAGAATATAAGGTTATTGTTCAAAGATTATTGTATATGGGATTTGTATTAGAATTTACGATGTATTTGATTCCGTTCGCTGATGAAGTTGCTTGAAGAATGTGGCAAAAATACATTATTAGAAGCCTTCTAGTGTTTATTACAACGATGAAAAAATATAAGGCTTAACGCTTGGAAGTTGTTTGCCAAAAAAGAACAAAAGCGCATAATTTTATCTGTAAAATTTTGTCAAATTACGGAATTCTCGAAAAACGCCATAAAAGAAAATTATAAGACGTTCAATCAAAATGAGTATAATTATTTCGTAATCGCAAACTGAAAATAAACTTTGTAACTCATAAATTACATATCAGGGACCTTTGAGCAATAAAAGTACAAACAAAGTATAATAATTTTACGTCGCGATATTGTCGACGTCTTTTCGTTAAAAATGCAGGGCTAACGTACCTTCAGGGCTAAATGATAAGGATGACAAAGCCCACTATCACTACGAAGAAAATGAATTGGCAGAGTAACAACTGGTTCACCTTCATTCTTTTAATAAAAGACATTTATAGAAAATTCCACAAAGTAAGATTGTTTTTTTGTTTTTTTTTATGCCCATTTTATGTAATATGACGTTTTTATTTCGATTAAAGTAAACATAAAAACACACCAGACGAGGTACTACCTAAAAAGAAACAACATAAGTACCTAAAATATTTATTAAAACAACATGAAGAAAAAAAAATTTTTTTTTTTAAATATTTATTTCACAAAAAATACCGTTAGTTTTTGCTCTTTCTCTTTTTTTTGTAAGCAGTATATATTAATCATTTAACAACGGACGTCTTTTATTTTTAAACCATACTCATAGTAAAACCAACAGCTTTTGTAAGAAAAAACGAAGCCAAAAAAAAGGAACTATAGTTAATTTTCTCATACGTTTTCAACTATAAAATATCAGGAACACAAGGTTTCCCGACACAACACTATTGTACTTTCAAAAGGGACAAAGTAATGTTCATACAGTATTCATGTGCGTGCGCAGGTCACGATCACGGACATCGAACTTGCATTTTTAAATCGATTACACCACAATGGGTGCGCGGAATCGATTCAATTTTTATACTTATTTCCTTTTCCGATTGTATTCGTAATTAATCGAATTGTGTGTTAATAGTCTTTTCTTTCAATGTCATTTTTTTATTATTGGTTATATAATAATATTTATTTTATTATTTATGCAATTCTTTACTTGTGAAAGTTCATTCAAGTGGCTGAAAAAATAAAAAGTTACCTACGTTTTATTTAGCTCAATTTATGAGCCAATAAATTTAATAAGCCGGAAATAATAAGTTATAGCTAATAACCCGACTAACATAACAGCTTTAAATAACACAAATATCCAGCTAAAACTCAAAATCGCGATAAATCGTGCACAGAGGAAGATAACGTAATAAAATCGCCATATACGTCCACTGCCGTCCACGTGTCGGCCCATAATAAAAATAAATGGTCTCTGCAAAACGAGAGAGTTCGCTCACCTCCCTAACCTAAGACAAGAGTTTGCGCTTACGCATCACGCACACACGCGCGTTTGTAGGTCGCCACACGTGTGCATACACGGCCGCACGCACACAAGCGCGCCACGCCCACATGCAAGAGGGGCGCGTGCTCCGAACAAGTTTAGACAAACGGAAGAAATATTATTCTCTTTTTAGGTACAGCATTTGCTCATTCTATTCTTGAAATATGTATTTTTATGGCTTTCTTTTTGTCGTTGAATAGGAATAGAAATTGTCGGTGTCAGTTTTTATTGTTATTGTTTGGTACTTTCTCGATAAGTAATGATATTTCAGTAACTATGATTTTTGCCTGTGTTCAAGCAATTGGTGTTTTTTTTCCTTTTTCATTTATTATTATAGGTTACCTACGTTTTACACGAAATATAATACTACTTTTTCCATTGACATTCATAATTAAATAAGTTTGATTCTAATTGAAATTACACCGAATGATGTTTTTTTTTTACATAAATAAAATTTTCAAAAAGATTAAATGCAAAATTCTATGAATTAACATGTCTACGCCGGAGAATAAATACAACGTAATAAACGTTTTTCATTAGGTAAGAAAATATTTTCGCACTTCCGATAACGCTGATTATTACAAAACTTTCGACCTATTTACTACTAAAAGTGTCGTCTAAAAGGTTTTAAATTACAGGTATGCACTAATAAATACCGATAATAGTTGTTTATTTAACAAAAACCGATACCGTAACTTTTTGCGTACGTTGCTCTTTGCGATTTTTATTTGTGTGTGTGTGTGCAGACTCTTGACCTACGACAACTACTTGAATGTGTGAGTGTGAGTGGGTTGCGTAATATTTTTAGTGAGTTATTGTTAAAAAAAAGTGTTATGTTACATTGTGATTGTAATTTAATATTGTTTATTGTAATTCTTTTTTAATTTAACCCTTTATTGAATGGGTTTTCAATAGGAAATATTATTTTTATTTATAAATATTCGTTTTAGAACGAGTACATAAATTGTGATGTGTGAACGACACTTACCTAAATACTTATTTTTGTAGTTGAACTAAATGAAATTCAGGTGAATTTTTTCTGTAGTTATGAAGTATTATTGAAAATTGGTTTTTAAACGTTTAAGCTTATGTTCTTTTTAATACGTTATGATTATTACTTATAAGCGGTAAAGAGCGGCGGTGAGGTAATCGGCGTCTGTTGAATACCTTATATGTTCTGGACACCCAATTACCAGGTATTATTTAACTCAACTACATTTTCTTGTCTCACAAAAAAAAGTAATGATTAGGTGCTTGCCTATCTCCCTAAAAGCAAAAACTCATACCTAACCTCTCTTTGTAGAGAATATTTTCGAAAAACTTTTAAACAAGAATTGCGTTGTTTTGAGAGAAATATCATAATTATCTTTATACCAAAGTCTGAGTCATACAGTTGAGTAGTACAAAAGAAGTTTATTTTTAAGATCTGAGCACAAAGTGCCTCTTGCTGTACGAGTTTGAAATAATTAAATTTTTACTCACTCAAACTGTATTAAAGCTTTGGAAAAATTTAAGCGATGTTGATTTTTTGAAAGTTAATATTTGTGTATTATTTTTAAGTACTTAACAAATTAAATATTCTTTTTTAATTAAGAAAAATACGATAATTAAGTAAAAAAGTAAAAAAAAAAAAACTTAAAAACCTCTTTTCGTTTCTTAGAAATTTGACAGCTGTGTGTCCACTTAGGAAAAATACGGCGTAATAGTGACATAACTTAGTCAACAATTTATTGAAATGTTTGACAGCTTTTCTTTTGCAGAAAATCATTAAAATACCATTATTTATTACACTGTAGTAGTAAGTAATCACATTATGCAATTGTCTTCGCCATTTTATTTTCTACACTCGTAACGGCAAATCTATCATACTTCAAATCATAAGTTCGAATAGAAATGAGAAAGTAAAGGAAAATCTCTTAAGTTAGGTATGTCGTATTTTATACGTCTTTGTTACTTTTTCTTACTTTTTTTGCCTAATAAATATTGTGCAAGTGTAACAATTGTTTATTGCGTTTTAGGATTTTTGAACTGAATTGCGAATGTGTATTGAAATAAATGTGAAAGCTATCCGAAAACAACAATTTAATTCATAGTGTCAGTATATCATTAAAAACACAAAAAACCCGACGGGATCAGAACATTGCAAAACCATTACCTACCGCATTTTTGTTGGCTAACATAATTATGTAAAATAAGATAATTATCATTGAAAAAATGTGTCTTAATAACAGTTAAGTATTTTCTCAATAACTTAACATACTTCAACAAAAATTTTACAAGGATTAAGTGTTTTAACTTTTGGAAACATAATTGAAAAATTGTTAAAAATAGGAAAATTAATTTATTATAACCGCTTCTATATAGTTAACTCTATTTATTCGATAAACGCATTTTTTTTTAATATAAATAGTATTTAAACTACATAAAATATTGGTCAAAATTCAATATATTGAGGTTATTTTTTTATAAAAACGGAATTGTTCTCTAAATTATTACTTATATACTAAAAGATGAGAATATAGTAAGTAGCGACGTTATACACTAATTTTGGCATAAAATATTGAAAAGGTGGCCGTTAAAAGCTAAGTTTACTTACTTCCCAGCATTCCAAGTTAAAGAAAAAAGACTAAATATCACACTGACTTTTACCGCTTTGCACTTTGGTTTAGGTTACTTTCTCTAAGTAAAGACTTAAGTTAAACTAAGTAAACAAGTCTATATAAACTGTTACTTAAACTTTTACTTATCTAATTAAGTTGGACTAACCGAGTGACAGACACTTTAACAATGTTTTTTTTTGCACTTTATTTTTGCTAAGAATGTTGCATCAAGCATAATTTTAATATCAGTGAAGTAAATTAAAAATACAATTCTGAAGACAAACTGATTTTCAATTAAATATATGAAAAAAGCTCGTTAATTGATTCCTTCGAATTTTCTTCATTTATTTAATTAAACTTTCACAAATCTTTAAAGATTAAAACGCAGTGCTAATTTATATAAATACTGGCAATTTTTCCCATTTTATATTACTTGAAAATACCATTAAGATACACAGGAATGTTACCGGAATCTATTGTTTATCTGCTCGTTGAGCGGGCTATAAATCGGAAACTAGTTCGCGGAATTACGCAACAAGCTCTTAGCCGCCATTATAATAAAAATAAATACCTGCATTGAAATAGTATCGATTCACATCCAAATCGATTCCTTAAACTCATCGCACAAATGTCAATCACTCACAAAAATGAAAGAAAAAAAAACAAAACAAAAAAATAGAAACGTCACTTCGTTGCGTCACATAACTTTTTTTACACAGGCGAAGGTGAACAGTGCATTCGGCCCCAAAAAAAAACTTTTTTCGCGATTTTTTTCAACGCGAAATATGTGTGTTTACGTCAACATGTATTTTTCAAATGTAAGTGTGCGGCAAAAAAATGGTTGTGCTCGGCTCCGGCCGTGGGCGTTCTGTTATAAGTACTATAGTTATAGTAGGCACGGCTTGGCATCGTAATGCACTTATGTGTACTTGCTAACTTTTTTATTATAGTCTGTTATATCCGAGCGGTTCCTTAGTTTGAAACTCGAAGCTAGTGGAATACTTCTTGGTGCTTGCATTATTACGTAATGTTTTTTTTTTTTTTTTGAATTTGGAACTCTTTCTTTTTCTTTTGGCTAGAAAAGGAGTGACCACCGAGATCAAGACTTACATAAAAGTATGGAAGAGAAAGACATGTTGAGCCTGTTTTTGAGAATTTTTTTATAACCGTTAATCGACTGTATCCTTAATTGTCTCTTCGGTAGAAATATTGATAATATTCAGTTGGTACATAAAGAAAACCCTACCGCTCTTATCTTGTTAATAATAATTACCTAGCAAGAAGTATGTCAGTAAAACAGATTGTACATTATAGTAGTAACTCGGCCATCGCTTTCGAATATAACAATCACTATTCGCATTCCTTACCGCATTTAATTTTAAATACCTTAGGACAACCTCAAAATAATTATGTCTTTGTTAGTACAATAGCTAAGAAACTAAGCTGTTCTTAATTTTCATAGCAACTTTTTTGATCTGAAACGTTTAACAAGCTGAAAATTACAAAAAACGTAGCTATTTTCACTCTGAATTTCAGTTAAAGAAAAGCTAAACTGAACATCACTGAAAATTCCAAAAAAGAAAACAGTTTTAAAAGTACAATTTTTGTATAGTATCAAGATGGTTACTGTGACACATTCGTCGATAGTGCACAGCTGATACAGAATGAGTTAAGTTTTTATTGCGACGCATACTCGCATGCCATCAATACTATTGCCAGATTCGTTTTAGCATATCACAGACGCGACGCCTAGTTCTATATTTTTTTCTTGTGATGTCATGAGCTTCTCCCTCTTCTCTTTGGAAAATAAGTAGCTTAATGTTAAATGAGAGATAATAGAGTCACCGAATATTTTTATAGCATTGATTTATTCAAATTTTTCTTAACTTTACAGGTTTTTCCTGTCTGTCTTAAATTTTTGATTAGACAAAAATGATCAAAATTAAGTAAGATCTACATTTCACATTCATACTTACAAATTATAAACTCTTTCATATTAGGTATAGCAGAAGGATCAAGACTACAGCATCGCAGTAAAGTGATAGTGTGTGAGAGAGAGGGAATGTCTGCAGTTTTTCATCGCCCGTTGTACGGAGAGTTTTTTGCCGGATTGTTTTTATATCAGACCTTATTCGATGCTTTCTTGTAGGAAATATTTACTTTTTGCACTATCTCGGGGCCTATGCCGGTGGTCTTGATTGCGACTTGTTTTTATCTGTTTTTTGTTTTATTTTCTAAACTTTTTTAGTGTTTGAAGTTTAATTAGGTCTTAAACTTTCTCATGCGGGTAAGAATTCTTTCTTGGTGATTGAAATTTTGTTGTTACGGCAACAGAAAAACTTTTCATCTCAGTATTGTAACAGCTCACTTGGTGGTTTGGGTTTTCTAAACACAAAAATGTGTACTCAAATTACCATAGTACCATACTTGGTATGTTGATCAGTTATTGCAGTAAGCATGTCATTCCTGGGCTGGTGGATGGAGGTGCAGAAGAAGTCCAAAAAAAAAATGAAATGAACGAGAAAGATTGGAAAAAGAAAACGTGTTGCAACGACCCCAAGAGACATGAACAAGGTTAGGAAGATGATGATGTCATTTCTGAGCTGACTGAGAGGACGACGCTGCAGCTGGTATACCAACTGGCATTGCTGACAGACTGAATGCGTAAATCTGAGAATCAGGACTTCGGGAGTTCTGACAGAGAAGTTTTGTGGTGGTCCAGTGGTATCGGCCGCCACCTATGAGTTGTAGGTTCAAACCTAAGCACTCACTTTTCCTTGCGTAAATTACTGCTCTTACGTGAAGGAAAATATCGTGAGGAAACCGGCGTGTTTTAGAACCAAAAATCTTGACTGACATTTTTGTCAATAGAAACCTGTAAAATGGTTGACTGACTCTATAGACAATTCAGAAATGCCTGTATATGGTTTAATTAAAATAAATCATTTATGTACCAGCATTTTATACGGAATGACTGCTTATTTGACTCCACAACCCAGTTACTGGGTAATATGATACCCCTTTGCTAAAAGTGGTTGTCAGACTTTCAGGCTTCTGACGACCAATTCTCATGCGCTTATCCCAATTTAGTTGTGGTCAGCGCCACGCAATTTTTTCCTAATAGTAGTCCTTCTCTATCGTATTCATGGTCAAAATAGGGGTGGTTTACTTGCAGAATATAATTGTCCATTATATTTATAATGTTTAATACTACCAAAGATATAATATGATTTATTTTGAGTCTAGATGTTTTTGCATCATCACTTGCAATACAATTTAATGTGTAAGCACCCACGTTACAGGAATTGTGCTTGGAAGTGCGTGTTATGCGATGTAGACTAGATGACTATATAAAATCGTTGGAAGTGAATTCTATTTTGATTATTTTGGGTCTTTGGAGCAGGAGCTATGGTTTTGCATACCCGGGGAGATTTTGGATAAAACATATTCATTTATTGACTTTAACGACTCGCATACACCCAAAGCTCACATACAGTTTGAAGCCATGATTACGTCACTTACAGCAGAGTACTAGCAGAGAACTTAATGATTAAAAGACGTTTAGGATGCAAATATAGTAGGGAAAAAAATGTTGATATTTTTTTATAGGTAATATCGAAAGGCTTTTTGTTTTGGTAAATTTAATACTCTTTCAAGTAGAAAAATATGAACAACATCATAAAGTAGTTTTTGTATGTTTTGGAAAAAGCAGCAGACATTTTCTATACTTTAGTAGGTTACTCTCTCTAAATAATTTAGAATCTCTTTGGAATAAAGAGAGTACTTATTTGAACTTCTTTTGTTTTCATTTGTATTGAACATTAAGTTAATATGTTTTCTAAACTAGAGAACCCTAATTGTGTAACACAGTCTGAATATATATGAAAAAATAGGAAGTATATTACTAGTACAAAATCCTTTAAATTTTTTCGACCAAGTAGCAAGCAGGTGAAGGAAAGATAATCCATGGCTCTGTATGTATGGTAAAATTGTCTGCTCTACAACGTTAATAGCGCAGTGAATGTTGTTGAGCTATCAAAATGAAATCCATTCCTACTTATAATTCTCCTCCTACCATTATCCCAATTTATTTAGGGTCAGCACAGCAAAGACCATTTCAGTCACCAATCTACATGGTCTTCACATGATGTGACCAAGATTATGTCTGGACTTTAAAAGAGACTGTGACCTCTGAGTTTGTTTCGGCCTTTCTTCTCAGAGTAGTCAGTTAGGAATCGCCGAAGTCATCTAGTTTAAAAAAAAATCATCGACATGTAAAAGTGTTTGTACAAACTTACTTACAGAAATAAAATAATTTATCATTATCATGTCATTTTCTTCCACACTTCTCTTTTAGTCGTCACCTCCTTTCTATCCATATCATAATTCACACAGTCCATCTATCTTTTCTTTGGTCTCCGCCTACTCGTATAGCCATTGACATTCATTCTCAAAGCCTTTTCTACTCCACTCATCAAATTCGACGGTAAAGTAGCTTGCTAAACATGACCTATGTTATTTCTCGTACAAAACATTATTAAAGACGATGCTATTTAACGAAATCGATCGGCAAAGCATATTAAATGATATACTACGCAATATTATGTGTACAGTCAACGCCTGATATTGCTTATTAAGTCAAAACTGTATTCTAAACATGCAAGGACTCCTGACTTCATTCAATAATGCAAAGTATGACAAAATATGTCCAAATGGTGCCGATAGTTAAGAATAAAATAAATAAATAAATATCTTAGGACAACCAACACACCGTTATCTGATCCCAAACTAGGCAGAGCCTGTACTATGGAAACCAGACATCTGTGATAAACATACTTATATATTTCTAAATACATACATATAATAGATAAATTACACCCAGACACAGAACAAATGATCGTGCTCATCACACAAAGATTTGTCCTGGGTGGGAATCGAACCCACGACCTCAGTCTTAGCAGTCAGGGTCACTAACCACTAGACTAACAGGCCAGTAGTATAGTATCACGCCATTTCTTCCCGTGGGTGTCGTAAGAGGCGACTCAGGGACTTACTAGAGAAAGGGCAGCAGCGTTCTCTATCCATTTTACCACCATACTGCGATCGCCAATCCGCCTGCCAAGCGTGGCGATCATGGCAAACCACCCCCAAAGTGGCGGAGGCCTATCTCCAGCAGTTGACGTCTTAGGGCTTAAATGATGATGGAAAAATATCTGACAGTATAAATGAAAAATATTATCAACATCAGCACGCGTAGCATGACCACCATAGAAAGAACTTTTGTCTATTCTTGGTAGAACAGAGATAGAACTGTCATGCTTCACTTCACATACTCACTTCAGCCGTAAGACGTCCACTGCTGGACTTAGGCCTCCCCCAATTTGGGGGGCTTTGCCATAATCGCCACGCTTGGCAGGCGGGTTGGCGATCGCAGTATGGTGGTAAAATACATAGAGAACGCTGCTGCCCATTCTCTAGTAAGTCCCTTAGTCGCCTTTTACGACACCCACAGGAAGAAATGGGGTGGTGCTATTCTTTACGTCCGGCACACGGTACACTGTCATGCTACGCCCGCATAAAACGGTACAAATATTTCTACAATCTTTAATTCTGTCTTTAATCTTTCCACAGTCTGTAATTTTTGTCTATTCTTCCGTCGACAAAACCCATTTCTACGGTGTTCATGCTACGCGTGCTGCAATGTAGGCCTTGTAGACTGTAGATTTGAAAACATATTCTATTGTAGTAAGTACCAGGTACTTGTTGACAGGCCTACACGGTCCTCCCATATTTATTAACACTGTAATTTGAAACCATTGTAAAAGCCAATTGTTTTTAAAAGAATAACCGTGGAGTTTCTTGCCGGGTCTTCTCCATAGGAATCAACTATTTGGAACCGTGCACCTAGCTTCTGCCGTTTCATAAGTGCCCATGTAGGTATGTGTGAAATAAAATATTTTGATTATAATTTTGGGCAGCATTTTTCCTTCTATGTTTGGAAGGGCTTTATTTCTAGAAGCACCTTAATACCTGTATTTTACATGGAGTGACTCGCCTATCTGATCTCCACAACTAAGTTACTGGATATTTCTATTCTTCTTAGTAAGAATGACTGTCTTAATATGTTAGGACAACCAACACAACGTTATCTGATCCCAAACTAAGCAGAGCCTGTACTATGGCAACCAGACAACTGATAAACATACTTATATATTTCTAAATACATACATATTATAGATAAATTACACCCAGACACAGAACAAATGATTGTGCTCATCACAAAACATTTGTCAGGGTAGGAATCGAACCTACGACCTCAGTCTTAGCAGTCAGGGTCACTAACCACAAGACTAACGGGTCAGCATTTTGGACTTTTGTCCGTAACGACTGTCTAAGATGTACAAATGACAGCCGAGACCAACGGCTTAACGTGCTTTCCAAGACACGGAGGGGTTTCACTTGATAATATGTCAATATTGTCAACAGTATAGGTAATTAGCGACAATGCAGCGTAAAATAAGATAATTATATATTTGGAATATCCTTGCTTCTTGCTTAGAGTTATTAAAAGTAATCGTCAAGAAAAGTTTAGTGAAAAAGTGAAGGGTTCTTTAGAAATCAATTATGATATCTAATCTACATATGTGATGGCAGGTGGAATTGAAAGGGTCTGCTAGGACTGATGCCTGCCAAGGTCGCGGAATTTTTCGGAAGAGTTACCGTGACTCTGGCACAGGCAAGTGAAGGAACACGGGTGGGTTTTAGTCAGTGAAAGTCTGACGCACCCTCCCACTCCACCCAGAGCTGGAGAAGATATTTGATGATTTCCCAGGCTGTGACAGAGTGGCGTCCAAGATTAGAAGACGAGATATCAGTGGTCTAGCAAGATGGGCAGACGACATTGTTGCCGTCGGAAAAAACCTGGATAACTCTGGCACACGAGTGTGAGGATTAGCACAGGAAAAGAGAGACTTCACCCAATTGTGGGCATGTCTATGCCCAGATTGTGGATGATGTTGATGAGAATCTAACCTATAAAATCTATTATTATAGGTTATCTAGTAATAAACTTTTAATAGACTAAGAATAGCATGTTTAATTCCATCGAAATAGTGATTAAAATAATAAAATTGTATGTTTGAGTCGTTTTAATGAAACACTTTGCCATTTTAAAGGAAACCTAGTTGATTACTGATCTACTTAGGTAACCAGTAAAATGTCAAAAAATAATTAAAGTACTTTTTTAATTGCGGACGCTTTTCCGTACACAAAATACGCGATTTGGTGTAGATTTTCGGAAATCACCACCTAATACTTTTATTGTGGGCACGACATCTCGCTGAGAGCAGTGGTTGTCCAATGGTAAAGGCCGCGACTTACGAGTAATAGGTCGTAAGTTCGAACCCAAGCCGGCGCTTTACTTAGTGTAAATTATTTCATCACCACTGCTCTCAAAACGGTGAAGGAAAACATCGTGAGGAAACTGGCATGTCTTCGAACTAAACATTCGAAGACATGTGACATCTACCAACCCGCACTGGGCCCGCGTGGTGGATTATGGCCCGCTCCCTCTCACCGAGAGGAGGCCTGTGTCCCAGCAGTGGGAACGTTAGAACGGCTGCTGATGATGATCTCGCAGTGCAACCTGTGAGGTTGTCGGCTGCTTAAACGGACTTGCCTGTGGTTATCTTAATGTATTAAGGCCTCCAGCCAGGGCTTTAAAACTTTAAACTAGAGCGACTACTCGCTAAGGACACCCTCTGTGCCATACGGACCTCGGCTTAGGGCATCGCTGGTAGAGGGCAGCAAGGAACGTGCTGGACTGGAATGAAAACCAGCCCGTATTACCTACACACGCTTACAATATACTCGTCTGTATACATCCTTCTCACATGTATATTATACTTTCAACATGAATGATGGAACCAATATTTTTATTAACAGAAGTGTCAGTGGAGTTTTTTGCCTGTGTCTCTCCATTGGAATCTACTACGCTTTGACATTCCAAAAAAGACTAAGCGAGCGAGTTGCCCACTAGCTTATATTTCTGACTGACCTTGATAATTCAAAAGCATCTGTAATTGGTTTAATTGAAATAAGTGTTTTGAGTTTTGAGTTGAACTATTGGGAGGAAGATACCTAAATAGGCTTACATAATAATTTGTAAACAGCACAAAATTAACAATTTATCAACAATATTTCGTACCCACATCCTTTCCACATGACGATTTCCTGTGACAATTGTTACCGTTTTACTATAATCACAGGGGAACTCTAAAAAGTGTCCCCTAGGTACGTAGGTTACTTAGAACCCATCCAACCGATGAATGTCACAAATAAGGGGTTCCGTAATGATCACTTGTGGACTGTCGGGCGATTATTGTCAATTTCGCTGTCGGTAAGTCCGCGTTTATTGCGTTAAGTTGCGGAACCCGATCGTCGGTTACTTGCATTGTGATTTTAACTTAGTTTGCTGATTTTTTATTAATAGGTTTATTTGTAATTACAAGTCATTATGGGCCTATTAAAATAAAAGTGTCAATCCATAAATTTGATGAACTGAGAATTTGAAACGAATCACAAGAATGACTCTTACTAATATGTATGTTTGGATGTTTGTTACTTTATCACGCAAAAACGGCTGACGGGATCAGCATGAAACTTGACACACATATAGTTTATATCCTAGATTAAAACATAGGATACTTTTGATCTCAGTAGTACATTCCAGTGGAATAATTTCCGACCACCACGCGGGCGAAGCTGCAGACAAAAACCTATTTGAATATAAAAAACTAGTTCAAGACGTGCATTAGTCTGCCAGGGTCGCGAGATTGTTCAAACGAGATACCGTGGCCCTGGCATATGGGTAACTGAAGGAACACGGGTGGGTTTTAGTCAGTAAAAGTCTGACAAGCCCTCCCGCTCCGCCCAGAGCGGGAGAAGTCATTTGATGATTTCCCATAAAAAAAAGACATGCATCAGTTGATTTTTGCCGTATTTAAAACATTGAAAGTACGAATATCTAAGTACTGTGTAGGTTTACAGAAGGCAGTGACAGGTAGATCGAAGGGATTTCAGTTGCTACTATACATTAAAGATAGAGAATCATCATCTTCCTAGATTTTTTCCAAATATGTTGAGGTAGGTTTCCAGTCCAACGGGCTGCAGCTAGGTCCCCCAGTACCTTACATGGAACGTCTGCCTATCTGACCGCCACAATTTCACAAATAAAGAGAGTGACGATTACCTACTACTATTGGATAAACCGGAAAATTGATCGCAATAAAATCATTTTCCTTTAAAAGCTCAAAACTATCTAACTTATACAGAATGAGTTTTTATCCTGTGCGTAAATTGTAACCATGAATTCAGCATATCATTCTAGACCCCCTTGCACAGAAATTTTTCGTCAGTTTTACATTAAAAAAAAAAAACAGTTGCTTCATAGAAAAAGGCAATACCTACGGGGTCAAAATATATGGATCAGCTGATTTTTTTTTTGTATAACCAACGAAAATTTTCTTTGTTGTGGGATCTAGAATGATATGCTGAATTCATGGTTACAGTTAGCGTACTGGATAAAAACTTATTCTGTATACTCACTGCATTATCATTTAACACAGTGTTATAAAAGGCAAACGAAGCCAATCCAACAAGAAACAAGTACACCTTCATTTTTATCTATTTCCTCGAAAAAGTGGGTAAACAAAAAACATCAAGGCAAGGCGAATAAGCTAAGAACCATTTGAGTCAAGAACAGAGAATGGTGTTCGTTAGTATCTTTTAATTTCAGCTAATTTTTATCTTCCAACGACGACTCCTTTTTTACTGTGTAGCACAAGCCATTAGCTGCGATGTAGGAGGAAGGAGTGATCTTGATACTCTCAAGGCGATTTTTACCTTAAGGAGGAATTTTCTAGTAGATATAAATTTGTGGTTCTTTATATAATATGGCTCCTCTCCTGGCATGAATAGAGGTTTCCTGTAGTACATCCACATTTTGTTAGATAACTTTAAGACCCATATAATAGGGTGCGAGTAAATTGCCATTTACTGGGCATGAATACAGAATTGGAACCGCTGCTGAAGAAATCCTGATATTAATTCATGTATTTTTTTTTTTCTTTTTACTTTAAAGTATTCCTTTAAATAAAAGAACGAATGTTTTAACAGCTAATCTTCTTGTAACTTTTAAATTTGATCCTAAAACCCTTGTTTGCATCCATTAAATCAAAATGTAAATAGCATTTCGTAACCAAAACACTAACTACACTATAAAGAAATATATACTTAGTTGCATTTCTCAAAAGGATTGACAATTTTAGGCACAAATAATTACCCACTTTGTTTTATAGATTTTTATAACAAGAGTAATTTGAAAATTATCTTGATTGCATTATAACAGCAATCACATCGTTATGGTATTACGATTAGTTTATTTATTGTGACACTAGTCCTTAGTTCCTTATTTAGAAATAAATAGTAGGTAAGTTTGCTTTATTTTTAAACGGTCTACGGTATAACTTTATTGAGTTTTATGGTCCGATTAAAGTAGTTGTCTCGTTCTTTATATTATGATTATTTATTTGATATCAATGCTATTTCTTTACCAGTAATACACATTACTTTATTAAGTTAGTATGAAACGCTTATTGAAATAAAGCATTGGGATATTTACAATATGAGCCGGCAAAATAACTAGATATTACCAAAAAAAAAAAAAAAATGTAGCGTTATAATTTAACGTTTACGCGTTTTTACGTTTACTCATTATTAATTGGTATTATACAAAGAGAATAAAACCACTAGAGAGCGTATAGGCCGATTTCTGCTTAGCACACGACTCACCACTGCGGGCCGGGGGACGAGGAAGAACGTGCGGCTGCAATTGGTCAATTCAAGGTCAAGTTGCGTAGGTATGCCCATCGTAGGGCTGCTCTACTTCATTAAGGGAAAATAGTCGATATCGATAAAATGGATTTTAAAATTGTGATAAATACTCAATTAAAGTCAAAGAAATCATATTTAACCAAAATCAATCACTAATAAAATGAAAACTAGAGAATCCAAGAACAAAACTTTCGCCACTATCATATTCGACGAAATAGCAATCAGAAACGGTGTCGGATATCATCCCCAAGGCAGAAGGTACTATGGCCCCGGTAGTTTTGGCGCCAGTTTACAAACGGATTGTCAAGACGAAGCTAAAGAAGCCACAGTATTTCAATTGAATAAAATTTTCATTCATTTTAATTTAAATTTTCGATAAAGACTTTCAGCTATTAAAGTAAACAGCACTAATTTTTACGATAAAAATACAAAGTGAAAGTAAGGGATAGATGCATTAGAATTGTCTAATGAAAGAACGAGACTTTTCCAAAAGACTTCAACGCGGGACTCACACAGTGTGCTGGTTTACCCAACCACCATTTTAAATAGACCCCTACGGTGGATCATAATCTGATTAAATCACAATAATTTTTCGTACTGTTTATTTACTGATGAAAAGTTATGCGATCATTTTTGTAACTAGAAGTCTTGGAATGTTTCTCACACCACTTCACCGCGCATGAAGGTATTTTGATGCGTTATAATTGCAGATTTAGTTTTATTATTTGCAATAATTTAGCGTGCACGAGGTCTAACAATTGGTCACAACTAAAATGGCTACTTGAACCGCAGCCTATGCATAGGCGACAAAATACTAATAGTTTTCGAGCGTCGGGGCACTGTATGCGCAGTCAAGTGGTTATATAGTCTTTGGTATTATATAATGCAATCATTACATTACACCTATCTTAAATAAAGTCACAAAAAGCCATCTTCTTTTAAAAGAAAATATATAAGTTTTCTCCTCAGCAAGTATCAAAACTGTTTCATCCAACATCCGTACTCAAGAAATCTAATTTTTGCCGAGTTTTTCTCTTATTCCGGCGGCCCCCAGAGGGCGGTGTTTTCCCGCCAATTTGTGTGTGCTTGTGAAAATTTAACCGTTGTCATGTCGCACCGTTTCACTTCATGTTAATGAAGTGTTATTTGTGCGCGTCTCCTGTTTGCTTTTAAATATTTTTCGTTTTTTTTTTCACAATTTTTGTTTTGTATTTTTGAGTTAAAAAAATGGTGTCTTTCTTATTGATACTATTTTCATATTTCCATCAAACATTTCATTAAGTACGACTAATCATTAAGTTTTTTAGATAAAAAAGTTAAACATTTTCGAGCCATCTACATTAACGGCTAAATTAAAAAATGATCAATAATAAAATATTCATTGCGCAAAAACGGGCAGGTGTCGTTTCGCCACAAAAAACGGTGTTTTTACGACCACTAAGAAACTTTTCTAATAATGTCTCGAGTTAAGAGTGTCCTGCCGCTAATTGCGAAATAAATTTTCAAGTTTTAACCAAAAAACTCTTTTTCGTGAGTTACGGGCGAAGGAAAAAAAGATTATGGCGAAGTGAAAGAAAAATGTTCCTGGCGGTACTGTGTAGAATTCATAGTCAAGACCCAGATATTTATGAGCACTAATTTGTATTCGCTTACCAAAGTATTTTTCCTATTTCAATGATTGTCATTTTATGCTATTATATACTTAGTACTTAGGAACTCACACTGTAATGCAGTAGGCTTTATCTCAAACTTGCAATCGTTATTTAAAGAGAAAATCCCTTAAATTTTATTTGGCTATATGTATACATATTAATGCTCCTGACTCTACCTACCTAAGTACGTTAAAATCGACCTCAAAATGAACATCTATAGAATTACTATTACTAACATTGTAGAGCAAACCGGTTTTAAAAGTATGGTACGTAACTTAAAAGTTTTAAAATAAATGATTCGAAAGGAATCAAACCTTACTTGTCTTGGAATCATGTGAAATAGTGACATGTGTATTAGTGATTTTAGAAGAAAATTAATGGGAATGTCTGTACGTTTATAACTTATAAGCCTAACAGGCTGTTATTATTAATAGTAACTACTATTATATTGAAACGGTTACACGTGCTATTATGGCAGTAGAACTTCAAACAAAATATCATTAACGTCATCTATGTAATAATATTTATGAGAAATCATTAACAAAAACCTGATCGAATGTCTATTCAGTTACATAATTAAGTAGGAAAATAGTTTATTTTGCGAACGAAGCTGGCAGTGAGAGTGTAAAATAGATTCTTATACATCAGGAAATAAGTAATCTAATAGCAACATAAGTTGTTTCGACTGATTAGTTTATATTTTATTTTATAACTAGGATTTCCTTCGCCACCTCTTTGTACATTACCTACGCTTTACAAGAAGTTCAGTGTCATTACTGTGGCTGGGTGTACGGTCACCGAAAAAAATAAGTAACCAGGATGTAGTCTATTTCTTTTTACTAATTAGCACAAACTTCGGGCCATGAAGTAAATGGGTAACATGATACCCCTTGGTCAAACTGATTATCAGACTTTGGTCTTCTTGTTACAACAATTGAAAGACAATTTTTACAAACTAGCTTTTGCTAGCTTCTTCATCGCGTATTACACATACAGACGTTCCTATTGAATCACTATATATGTTGATAAAGAGCGCATTGGAATCTGTTCCGTAGTTTATGACATCTATGCGTACAAACGCGGGAAGTGACTTTGTTTTATACTATATAAAGATAACTGCGGTTATGATATGCGGTGTCTTTTTCATTTCATTTAAAATTATGATGTTCTTGCTTAAACGGATTGGTGATTGATACTTTCCAGTGACAGAAAACAGAGTGCTGCTATTTATTCTCATAAAAGACAAAATTATTTAAAATAGTAGTGTCACGAAATAAAAACAGGAAAATGAAAACGCCGAGCTATGAATATGGCAATAATGGGTTGGAAGAAAATTATGAGAGATAGGAGAAAAGTGGTAAAAATTACCAAAACGGGATGGGGCGATAAGTTGACGTCAATTTAAACGTTGCCGTTTGTTGTGTCACGTTTTGTTGGAAGGGGTGAGCAGTGAGGAGTATTTAGAGCGTAAACAATCATTGTTATTTATTTTTTTGATTCTCAATTTTTGTGAAGCGTTATGAAGGATATTATCATCATTTTTCTCTTCTTCAACACATATTTTTCCATTCCATTCATTCTGTAACCTTAATACTTTCCTTACGATATTATGAAAAAAAAACTTTATTAAAAAAAAAAACGACCTAGGTAAAATTTTCGGGTTTTTTTTTTTACCAGCTTTTACTTGTGGCTTCGTACGCGCTGAGTTAGAAAATTATTCCACGGGAACATACTTCCGGAATAAAAAGTATCCTAAGTATTAATTTAGGTCTGCCAGGGTCGCGAGATTGTTCGAAAGAGATACCGTGACCCTGGCATATGGGCAACTGAAGGAACACGGGTGGGTTTTAGTCAGTAAAAGTCTGACGCGCCCTCCCGCTCCGCCCAGAGCGGGAGAAGTCATTTGATGATATCCGAAAAATAAAGTGTAAATTTAGGCTATAAACTATCTGTGTGCAAAATTTCTTCTAAATCCGTTATGTTGTTTTTGGGTGAAAGAGTAAAAAACATCCATACTCACAAACTTTCACATTTATAATATTACTAGCTTTTGCCAGCGGCTTCGCCCGCGTTTTATACATATAAAACTTTCTCTTGATTCACTCTGTCTATTGATGAAAACCGCATAAAAATCCGTTGCTTAGTTTTAAAGATCTAAGCGTACAGACGAGGGAAGCGACTTTGTTTTATACTATGTATAAATTAGTAAGATTATTTTTGGGTCTACCTAGGTTAATGTAGGTATAGAAAATAGTCTATTTCCGAAACGGTACAACACTAAAAGTTTTAATATAACCGTGGATAATTTAATATAACCGTGGATAATTTGCCAGTAACACAGGTAACGGCTTCAAGGAAAAATCGATGACACACTAAATTATTCAGTTAAATCCAATTATTGTACATTGAAATTCAGTTTACCTTCAATAAATATATACTTAGTTATGTTAGCAAACCAATAACAGATTGGCGTTTTTACACGCTTTATATTAGGTTCACTTGTATGTTTGTATTTTTGTTTGTAACCGACTCCTTATAGCGCGATTTTGACCCACTTTAAACGACCAGATTTCATTCAAACTTTGCACACCTGTCAAGGACCGATGACAATGCAATAATTTCATAAATTTTTGCCATTATTCTTGCCAGGGTTACCAGGACAGCAAAAAAACTGTCTTCGAAAACTACGCTGACATACGTCACAAACTAATTTGTGCCATTATCCTTGCCAGGGTTACCAGGACAGCAAAAAAAAACTGTCTTCGAAAACTACGCTGACATACGTCACAAACTACGCTGACTTACGTCTCAAAATTCGAAACACCCTAAAAAATAGAAAATAAATAAAAAAGTACAAAATAATGGAAAAAAGCATGAGGTGCCTGATATCAATAAAAAAATACCTTAAAAAGCACCCCACGCTTTTTTTTCCATTATTTTGTACTTTTTAGTTTGGTTTTCAATGGAAGGGTGTTTTTTAGTTTTTTTTTTTTAAACTGGTATTTATTTTCTTATATAAACCCAAGGTCGCTAGCTTCTGCCTATGACTTGGTTCATGTAAATATCGGTTATCACGGCCGGAGACGAAGTCGCGGAGTATAAAGTAATATGACCTTTTTTGGGGTTCAAGCTTACCCCGTACCAAATTTTATCGAAGTCGGTTCAGTGGTTTAGTCGTGAAAACGTAACAGACAGACAGAGTTACTTTCACATTTATAATATTAGTAGGTATAGACTAGTATAGATAGGTTAAAACAAAAACGGTTTTGACTCATTAATAAAATTGTTTCACAAATCTTTGGGAATTACATAAAACTAACAGTGTCCACAGTTTTACCCCTGTAAGCCTCTTGTGTTTATCTTGAGTATAAACTACCTATATACCAAATTTCATCTAAATCCATCCATCCAGCCATCTTTGCGTGATTAAATAACAAATATGCAAACTTTCTTATTAGTAGGAATTTCATTTCAGATTAGGAGCAAATGACTAGGCAATTGCAGTATAAGTACAAATAAATGCAATTATTACTCTATTATAATAACTAAAACTATTTAGTATACTGACAATATTGGTTTACAGTATTTTTTTACAAACAAAAAATTATATTTTCATAAAATGTCACATCACTATTACTTAACACCTCATTCCAAATTCAAAAAGGCGTAAAACATTACACCTAATAAGATTTTATCGATTTACTTCATAAAAAGATAAAAAGTCTTAGAGACTATCAAGGATCCTTCCAAAGCTATTAACTTTAAAAGCTGGCTGGTCATTATACGTTCTTTTTTTAAACGGTGTCCCCCCTCCCTCCCCTAGAACACTTTTCATAATTACCGCTCCCTACCACCCCTTGTTACAAGATGTTACAGTTAGAACGTTTAAAAAAAAACAATTTCATTATCTTTGCTTCTGTGATTTTAAACCGTCGCGTTCGGGAGTTCTTTTTCTTTTTTTGAAAAGTTGTGTTTTTCTCTGTTGCATCCTACTAATATTATAAATGCGAAAGTTTGTAAGGATGGATGTATGTGTATGTTTGTTACCCTTTCACGAAAAAACTACTGAACGGATTTGAATGAAATTTGGCACGCAGATAGTTTATAACCTGGATTAACATATAGGGTACTTTTTATCCCGGTAGTACGTTCCCGCGGGATATTTTCCGACCTCCACGCGGGCGAAGCTGCTGGCAAAAGCTAGTAGAACATATTATATGGTTGCTTTTCTTATCTGTTGTCTGACTGCGTTTTTCTTCTAAACTTCTGAACGGACTTTGATGAGGTTTTCACCATCATTTAGAGAATTTATTGCGGAAGTTTTATTTTTGTAACATATACATATTTAAAATAGATATAGACAGAAATATTGATGTTTTTAAATATCAGTACATCAATAGATTTTTTTATCAAATAGAATGGGCGATATAAATATATTTTCTTCTAAAGGTTGAATAGAATAAATGAGAGACCATAAACCGTTGCAAACTGATTCAATACCTAGAAATCTGTGAGTCATTTGTGAATCAACATCTCTGCTACGGATAGTCTTAATAAAGATAGACCAAACCTAGTGTTTTCAGTATTTATACCTAGCAGCCAAAGGAAAGACACTTTTGAATCTAATTGAGGATTACGAGATAGTGAAATAACTACTTATTAGGTATTTATATCTACGTAGGCCTTTGTTGCATCTGCCTAGACAGTGTCTCTCACTAATATATTTATTTCCGTTTATACCGTAAGACTGAGATTGAGCTAAGCTAAATCTGGTAAGTCTCAAGACTGAGAACGCAAAAAAAAAGCACAAAACACATTCATTCTTTTTCAGTGGCCATAAACAAGCCAACGTTGAAACTCGAAGAAAAAGACAAGTTCTAAAAAGTCAAACACTCAACATCCATCATTAAAAGCATTTTTAAAATAATATTTAAACTTAAAGGGGCCGCGAAATAAAAACTAAGACAACTTAACCGAATTGATTTATACGAAAAACGTACCAACAAAAGTACAGTCGGCAAGAAAATAAATAAACAAAAAAAAGAGACAAACACATGTCGCAGTACGACGGCGAACGTCAAAATCGTCTCAATTTCGAAACGAAAAACAATTGCGATTTGAATTTTAAATTCGCTCGGTCATTTTCGGTGGATTTTTTCGGAAAGCGGCACTATAATAAATCTAGAGGCAATAACGATAAATTCATTGCGAATCGACATGCAAATGTTGAAGGATTTTTTTCGATCAATGTGTATCGTACTTTTGTTTTGTTGGCCGAAAACTGTGGAGTTGGTTGGTTTGGCTTAGATTGTACTTTATGTCAAACTCAAGTATTTTATTTCGAGATTTGGGGTCAGTCGGTCAGAAATATGAAAAAAGCTACATAGTTACCCATTTCAAAGCTTAGGGAAACCTACCATTTAGTGAAGTGACATGTTTTGTGTGTTAAAAAAACATCGCTTCAGAAATAAAACAGAGCGTAGGAATGTCTTGACAACTAAATAATAACTATAAAATTAATAAGTCTGAAGGTTACATGACTATTCAAGGACTTATTTTATGCCTATCAAAATAATATTTTGTAGCTTAACAAAATATTTGCAGTTTTGGAACTACTGACAGTATTATAACCAAATAGGTAGGTTATTTAGATAAAACAATTAATACTTTGTACCCAATTTTAATTAATATCCTTTCCAAACCCAAAGCCAACCTATTTTCTAAAAAGTAGGTTTTACTCCACGAGTAAAAGAGACATACCTATGAGAAAAAAAATATAATGTGCCTACCCCAAATAAATTAAGATAAAGGCCATTACAATGATTTTGCGTCACAACTTTTTCACAGTCACAGTTTTTCCAAACAATTGTTTTCCTTCGACTCCACAGTTTTCGTCGGCGCCGCCCACAAAAGATCAAGTACCCGACCGCGTAAGTACAAAGAGTGCAGTTTTTATTTTGCCCGAGTACACTTTTCCGTTTCGGCCGACGCGGCGGGCTCTTTATTTTTTTCGAGCACCTGTGCTTTTTTGCATTATTTACATGACTGTACTTTTTAAATACACGTTGCCCTGTTTTTGTAGGAGTTTTACGTAAAAAAGCTGTTTTTTTCTCGGAATTTACGAGTAGTTCTTGCAAAAAGATTAGGTCGGTTTCAGAGAATTTATTGTCATTTTAAATGCAGGGATCCCCTGTGTTCTTTTGCATTTATTCTACGTCCCTACTACTTTGGTGAATTATCAAAATAGATAATCTACATTGTTACCGTATCAATTCTAAAACTCATGTTAATTTAAGAGCTAATAGAAACAAAAGTTCCTATATTTCTTCTTCATCTTAACAATAACCCATCTACACTTGCAATAAAGGTATTTAAAAAATCTAGTACCTACCTACGTAACACATAATTCAATCCGATATCTCAATACCTTTAAAATTGCAACAATAAAACGCAGATGCATAACATCCCGTAACAAGTACTTCCTGACTTATCATACGCCACCTTGTACGCAGATGGTAACACAAATAAAAAAAGAAAAACAAAATGGCGCCGGAATCTCGATTAAATAAATTGTTAACACGCCCGCGGCGTTTTATCGCAAGATTTTTTATCTTTTATCTATTCTATGCGAAAACGCTTCCCTAGTAATGAATATGCAACATTTAGATTGAGCCTAGATACTTTATAGTTCCTGTAATATAAAAAAGAAGGTCTTACGCCACCCACTGTTTAGATCTACGATAAAACACTTTAGTACTAGATAGACTTGTACTTATTGAGGGGCTTTACGCTAACGGGGAATTTATGAAAATTAAAACTCACCTTATAATGTATAAAGAATTATTAGCTATTGGTAACGTAACCAATACCCAGTTTATTTGGGGATTGCGTTT
Organism: Aporophyla nigra; assembly: GCA_947507805.1. NCBI lineage: Eukaryota > Metazoa > Arthropoda > Insecta > Lepidoptera > Noctuidae > Aporophyla > Aporophyla nigra. The sequence goes on along the minus strand of OX382316.1, from coordinate 12,810,958 downwards.
AAGCGACTGTGTATGACGATACCACCGTTAAATGTTTCATAAATGCTAAAAATAAACCTTTTTTAAATCAAAGTCAATCTTAAAAAAGATAAACAAACATTTATTGAAATAAAAAACAAAAAGAAGCATTAAAAAAGATAACAAAAATTAAAATTAAACAGAAAATCGGAATTAAGATTCCAAATTTGAAATGATCACACATACACAGTCGCCGCCACGTGTCCCCTACTTTTGGAAGATAACAATACACATTGAAACAGATGCCAACTCACTCGCTGAAGTGTCGACCAGCACTCCTCGAGGGTTCTCTCGCTGATGCTCTGGCCTGACCGCGCTTGTTGCTGTGGAAGAATTCACTAATTAGGATTCATGTAAATCATTTAGGATCTGATACCCTTTGTAATTATGAATCTTTTTTTATGAAAAAAAATATTAAAAGATTTTGAAATTACAAAGAGTTCCTGATGCCTTGTGTTTTAAATAGTTATTTAAAGTAAAAGCACAATAGTTTAAAATCTATCTTTTTTATAAAACAGCACGAATAGAAAAGGTTGGTTAGTTTCGTGAGAGTTATTTATAATAGTGAATAATAGTGAGCTCCATCGCTTTTATAAAACAAAGATAAAATAAAATAATTGCTAGTATAATAAAGTGAAATGAAATGGAAACAAGAAAAATGAAGCTCACTTCAGAAAACGGCACTATGAAAACTCATTCAAATTAATTATATTTTATAAAACAAAAAGTCGGTACCTACTTGAATAAGTAAAGGTAGCTACGCTTCATAAAATTAAGCGAGGTTCTATTACTAGTCTCTCATTAAATTTATATTCTCGTTTAGCAAATGATAAAAGTAATTCGTAAAACGAAATTCCTTTTTTTTTCGTTTCTTTTTTTCTATATGAGTTTCCATAGCAGACTAACCACAGAAGAAGGAAAGAAAGAAAAATAATAATTACATCAATATTGAGGCTATTCAGGACATTTACCAGAGCGAAGGGTAACATCGCGTTGCGATCACCGAGCGGGGTCTCTCCTGTTGGCGACTGCTGTTGCGGCTGCATGCGGAAATAATTAAATGTTATTTCTTTTCTTTTTTTCTTAAAAATGTTAATTTTTCTTTGCAATAATTGGGAAACATGATTAATACGAAAAAGATGGGAAAATATTACTATTTCCGAATTGCAAATAAAAGATTAATGTGGGTTAATTTTACAATTAAAAATTATTGTGGGGTTTTGTAATTCGGTAATACATGGTTTTCTGTTATATGATTTTAGTATATAGATGTTAAATTCAAAGATGAGAATGAAATTACAACACAATGGAACATTTTGTACACTGTAACTCCTCTAAAAAGCAACATAGCAATGTTCTAATACAAGCCATTTTAAAGTTAGATAAACCCATAACTTAAATTAGTAAAAAACATTAAATAACACTTACCAAAACTAGGGTTGTTACCAAAATCTACACAACACTTCGTGCACATGCGGTTAACCAATGGTTAAAAACGATAATTAAATTGAAATAAACGAAAATAAAAAAACGCTACAAAACCGGTTACAACAAAGCTCAATGTCCACTGAATTCGGTATTTCTTACTGTAATAACATGTATAGTGTATAACTTTTTTGACAAATTAATCTTAAATATTGGAATCTGTCTTACCACCGTATTATTAAATTATATAAATAATTCGTTACAGTTTATTCCGTGAACATAGGATACTGTATTTTTTCGTGTAACTTTTTAGGTAATAATTAGTTTACCTATATAGGTATTTGTTTCACTCATTGCTCTTCAATATGATCATTTAGTATAGTATAATATAATTACATTAACGGTAGCAATGGCTGTCATTTTGCCAGTAAAACAATTTAATTGCGTTACATACGTTGTTAAATTGACATTTTTTTTCAACAAACGAAATCATGGATTTGCAATATCCTTCAAAATTATTCAGATTCTGATTCAGTTAGGGTGCAGTTTATTTTGTTCAGCAGAGAAATACCTAAGACTAAGGCTGAGATTTATCAAGTAAGAAGTTAAAGAGAAAATGGTACTACAATCATTTTTGTAGGCATAGTTTTTCTCATTTAGGCAAATGAGATCTCTATACACAAAACAGTGGACAAAGTCTTCAAAAAAAGCGCAACAAAAAGTTATAGCGCGATAAAATCGCAAAAAACAAAAAAAATGTTAAACATGAAATAAAAAAAGTAGTACAGACACGACATAAAGAGTTAAAAATGTATTTACATCGATATTATTGAGTGTTGATAGTAAATTTACCAGTGCAAACGGTACGAGGGATCTCTCGCTCATGGTGGAGTCTGCTGATGGGGATTGCTGTTGCTGCTACATTCCCAAGAGGAGGCGTGAAAAAAAGACAGTGGCAGGTCAGATTTTTGTAGATTTTTTTCTATTTTTTTTTCTCTATAATTTGGAGTACATAAAGACATTTGCTTAGGCAGACCGAACTTTTGTGGTTTTCGTGACGGAAATGTATATTATTTATTATATTTTTTTTGACTTAATAGTTTAGTAGAGAATGTTTTCTATGCTGTATATATAAAATAAATTACGTTTATCAGTATGTTTTTTTATTTTTATTTTAGGAACGTAGTAAATATGTGTCGATATAATAATAATGATAGAAATAAAATAAAGAAAAAGATAATGTTTTATTGGCTGTGATATGTTTTAAATAGCTTTAAGACGTTTTTCTATTTAGTTATCAGGACTACGCGGCATCTGTTACTTAACCATCGTTTTTTTTTAGGTGGTTTCCTAAACGTATAGACAACGCTGTTGAACTGAATTAATTTTCTATGGCGTCAAAAAATGTACGGCACGATGAAAATACCGGCTGCACTTATTTATTTCAAGTAAACCCGGAAAAGACACCACACAACATATTGAACAAGAAAAAAAAAAAACAATAAAATTCATTATTTTGATAGCAAACCCTTGACTAAACAATAAAAATATTAATAAATCAAATTTTAATTAACTATTCTCCAGCAAAACTAAACCACAAAAGCGCAACGCGACGAACCGTTAAATCTCAATTTACGCAAAAAAACCAATGAATGCGGAACACGAATCTCGCCAAACCGGTTTTGTTATTCAAACAGAAATTTTATGAAACAAAAAAAAGAGATTTGGAAACAAATATCTGTCAACACCCCTTTGGTGAAACAAAAGAGTTGGAAAAAAATTAAAAAATAAAATGATCGCGACCCTAATCCTTCGTGCCGTGGGAATCGCAAGGTGAAACGTATCTAAAACTAATTTAAAATGTAATATTCTTTCGTCTGTTGTTTTCGAATTTTTGATTAAGAAAGTTATTACTATTTGCGTTTTCTTTTTTTAAGCAGCAACATTGTTTCCTTTTTTGAAATTCAAATTTTAAATTGAGTTTCGTGTTCCTTATGGTTTGAAAATGGAAGAGAAACTAGTTTTGCGGGCGGAAATAGAATCGTTAGTTACGTTGAAAATAATCTTTTGTAGAATTTTCAAACGTTTTATAACAATCTTGTGCCTTTAATTTTACTTAATGAAGGAATCAGCTTGATTACTTTGAAACATTAACACATATACCATGCGGAAATACGCACAAACGAGGACAAATAAAAAGTAAGGCAGCCTGAACCTCCCGCCAAAATCATTTCGTTTTTTATCTGACGCTTCTACATTCATCCAACCAATTTGAAAACAATAATGGCAATTGTGAAACAAAATTATACGTTATTGTCACAAAAAAATATCACAGAAACGGGACGTCAAACACGAAATATTCAAGCCATATGCCCAAAACAAACATTCGTTGAAAGAGAAAAAAGTAATCGACATTGCCGACAAGTTGATCACAGGTAATAATAGAATTATCACAGATTATTGTTATTTACATATCCTTTGTATAGCCGGATGCGACATAAGGACACAAAAAAGATTTTAATTATAACTTTGGCGTCCTTAACCCTTTCTTGGGTTAACAAAGCTTTACAATATGTTGCCTTGGCTTGTTTCTTTTTTTTTAATGTATAAGGAAGGGATCATTCAAATTTGGAACGGGTTTCACCTCGGAGTAATCTGAGGTCAGTTGATCAAGAATGTTTGAAGAAGATAGACGTGATTTTAAAGTGTTTTTGTTTTTGAATAAACACGTATTTGTTAACTTTTAATCCTAATACTAAGTGATGTGATGAAATGTTTTACTTAAGGACTGTATTAAGAGTTTCAGTGAAAACATTTCAGTAATTTTCCAAGTTCAGGTAAGTTTTACGCTCGTCTTGCCGTCGGGATAAATATTGTTCACAAAAACGTTTGCAGTTTCGAACAATTAAGATTCTAAATATTTCCTAATCACACCACTTTTAACTGTCTAAAGAAAATATTACCTGTAAATAAGTATTTGTTATTAAAAATTAAAATTTCCCTAATTTAATAGAAGAATTTTTCTAACGTTAAACACATCCTAAAATTCCTATAGAAAGTTAAAAAACTAAAAAACTCACCTGAATTTCATTCACCAGCTTTTCTGTCATTATCTTGTGGTCTGGTGTTGCTGGCGGCTGCGGCGTAGGGGGAGCCGGCCCTGGCTGACTGTGGCCCTCCCCCAGCTGGTCCTGAGTGGGAGAGCCTGGCCGGCTTCTGTTCCAGAAGTCCTGCATCTTGAACTGTCTCTGCGCCTCAGCCGCTTGCTGCAGGCTCGGTATGTGGAGGGATAGAGGGGCAGCGCGGAGGTCCAGCGCGCTGCCACCGGCGGAGGCCTCGCTGTTCCCTTCGGCAGCTGTCATCTTGAAGGAGTTTTGAAGCCAGCTCGCTACGAAGTTGTCCTCCTCCTTGGGAGGATCCAGGAGCCGAGGGAACGGCGGCGCGGCGCTCGGCTCAAAGGCGCCCTCGCCGCCGACTTGCTCACCTTCCTCAGCTATTTTCGGAACTTTAGCCTCCCTCGGTGAGCCCTCCTCTACCGCTTCCGTCTTCCGATACTCATGGAGGTCCCTGTACCTCTCCTGCAGCGCTAGGGATATGTTCTCATTGAAGTATTTCAACATTAATTCCAGTTTCGGACGTATAGTCACAACGAGGACATGCGATCGCTCGCGGTTCTTTTATTCACACTCTTTTCGTACTCCGACGGTGTCTTCGGATCTGCAATACAACAATCTTTTTAGCGCGGCGCGTCCGAAATATTTATTTGTAAAAAGTTAGCGCGGTTCAAAATTTTATTTTAATTTTTCGCGGCCGAGTCACCCCCGGAAAAGCGCAAGTCCCGTGGAAAGCGGAAACGAGACCTTCTTGAGACGCGGGCGGACGACGACTAACTTCTTGGTGGAAAACTTGAGCGTCGCGACGCTTTCTTGCGGGGTGGGGCGGACGCGCGCGCCAGGCGAAGACGCCGGTCCAACTAGCAAGACGCGGCGCCGCCCCCGCCGCCTTAGACGTAGCCAAGAACATCCCCACCGGCGCCGGGCGCACGCGCCCCGCGTTTTTTCCGCGGAAAAATGCGTCCGGTCAAGGAAAAGACGGCGCGGCCGGCGACGGGCGGCCGCCGTGTGACCGGCGCCTCGCCCCGCGCGCCGCGCCTCCACGTACTCGGACGCAATTTCCCCAAAAACGCATGACGGACCACTCGGACTACGGCCGAAATAAGAACTATTAAAAAGGGCGCTAAGGACGCCGCAGGGTGGTCGCCCCTCTCGCTCGCCCGACCCCGAGCCTATCCCACCCTTGCATGCTAGAACGGGACAAGTAGAGCTCCCCATTTTTTTCTAAGCCGCTATTAGTGAGGGAGGAAATGAAAAAGAATGGGTTTCTTTGTGATTTTTTCTTAATGACGTCTGTCTCGCTCGCACTTAGGGGGTTTGTATATCGCTGTTTCGCGTGGAGTTTTTAAGCATTTCTTTTCACGACGCCTCTTTTACGATTTTGTATTTTTTTTCTATTCAGGCGGGGCTTAGATTATGGGGATTTAGCCAACGATAATTTTGTGAGAGTTTACTTTTTTCCTGTTTTACCTAAAGTTGTGAAGTGGGTTGAGGAAGTTGTGTTTTTCCGCCTTCTTTACATATTTCTTTCTTTTTAAGTAAGAAAAAGTTCTTTTTAGAAACATATTACAACCTTTATAAAACTTTCTTTTCTTGTTTCAGGTACGATGTTACTTTTATTGAGAAGTTCGACTTATGTTAAGTTTTTCTTAAGTTATGTTGTATCTAAGTGAACAATGTTTTGTGTCTAAGTAGGGCGCTGTGTTCGCACCCTCGCCAAGGTTTTCCTTCGCGAAATACTCCTTTCGCTACCCCCCGGCAGATGGCGTAACTAGCTACGAAAATTTTCTTAGTCTTAAACTTGGACTTAATAATGACCATAATAGTTTAATATATTGGAAAGTTTTGATAAATGTAACGTTTAAGAATTAATATTTATTTATTTTATTGTAAAACTTTGTTTTTGTAAAGATTAGATTTTAATTTCGTGTTTTAATTTGTAATATGAAGACAACTGGCGCCCTCTGCGTCTTAGTTTTGTACAAGGGATGATAACAAATTTAACTCCATTTGGTGTTGCGAAAAAACAGGGTTCCTTGTGATGATAAAATTGGTCTTGTATTGATTATTTATATAGTTTTTGTTTTTTATGTTTAAATAATTGAATAATTTCTACATCTAAAATCTTCAGAACTTTTTGTTTTTTTTTTTAAGTAGGTTACTGTGTCACCTGTTTCAATCGTTTTAGAAATGTGAAATTAGAAACAAATTAAAGATTGTTTTAGTAGATAGAAATATTAACCTAATTTATGTGTTTTAATCCTTATTTATGTGATCTTTTTAGTACCTACAGTGTAGTTAGTTATAAAATGCCAAGAAGGTTGCTATGTTTACCGCGAAGAAATTCTTGGTTATAAAACCATTTTTTTTATTTATAATAAAATACACTATCTATATTAATAACAAATAATTTATTTAAAACATTATTTTTTCAACTATCAAGATTATCTCTATTCTACAACTAAAATCTACAACTACACTGTACGGAGAGCCTATAACCACCATTTTTTTAAATAAACTTTTAAAACCTACACAAAGTTTTTCTATCACCACTCCTCTGTCCCTCCCGCTATACTTCAACAAATCATTAGCAAGTATAAATTGCTATAACAACATAATGTGCAGGAGGGGCACTCATGGGAGTGACTATAACACGGTCTATGCGCACGGTAGGTATTTGAAATGACTTAGAAAAATGGTACGTATTGTGTTCTCAAGGTGAGGTGATTAATAGTAGGTACCCAGCTAGAGTTGATACTTATTTTTAATGACTTAATATTTTAGTAATCATATAGTTGCACAGTTTAGAGTTTTTTAAGGTTTATAGCAGATAAGTATATATCTATTAGGCTAATTAAGTAAATAATTAGGCATTTTATAAACTTTGCTGTATTTTGCAGTTTGTTTTTGTTTTATTATATGTTTTTGTGTGTTTGTCTAGAAAAAGTTTTATCCTGGGAATACAGTGCCATATTAAAACTGTAAGACATACAATTTATTCCACGGATAGAAGATATCTGACTTTGGTAGGATCAGCCCTAAATAAGCAAATCTTAATATTCTGACATATAAAAATCGATTATATGGCAAGGCGGTAAGACTCATTTTTAAAGGCATAAGGTAATCCTGGGGTTATAAATATTTTTTTGAATAATAACAGATAGCTTCAAAAATAAGTTTTATTTAACTCAATACTCTAATCACTGGTCAACACTCAATGGTCTATTCTCAAAATTTAGCGAATAGAACATAGCAAATCATAAACTCAACTACAATATTTGCGAGCGCTCTCTTAACTGAAGACAAGGGTTGAGAAAATTTTAAGTGAACGTGAAGGGTGGAAATAGTGGCCGATAGATGGCGGAGCTTGTTCCAAATAATGAAGTTCTAATACTGAAATTAGAGAATTCTGTGCGAAAGAAAGATTTTAATGGCAATATAAAATTTCTGGTAACTTATAGTATTAATTTTAATGTATATTACACATTTTTCTAAAGTCTCAAGTAAGATTAAAACTCTTTTGGTAGCCAAGTGTATGTTCTACCCTTTCTTGTTTCTTTGATAACTGTTAAGTAAGAATATCTCTTTTCTAAGGTTTAGATTACTTACGTACACGGTGGCAAGGACAATGATGCACAATCATGGATGGATGGATGGATGCACCATGGATTCAATACATGATTCTGAAGCTTCGGCGTTGTCGGTATTCGCGGGTTATTAAAACAAAGGTGTTCCATACATTTTCCAACACGGACTGGCCTGTTAGGCTAGTGGTTAGTGACCCTGACTGCTAAGACTGAGGTCATAGGTTCGATTCTCACCCAGAACAAATGTTTGTGTGATGAGCACAATCATTTGTTCTATGACTGGGTGTAATTTATCTAGAATATGTATGTATTTAGAAATATATAAGTATATTTATCAGTTGTCTGGTTGCCATAGTACAGGCTCTGCCTAGTTTGGGATCAGATAATGGTGTGTTGGTTGTCCTAAGATATATTATTAAGAAATTATACATTTTGACCGCGTTGGTGTTGCATTATTTTTTTCTATGAAAGAACACGTTTATTTTGATAAATGACTAAAAATTTCTTCGCTTGTCTAAAATCTTGTGCTGAACTTTACAGTTTGTGCGTGGATGTTCCAGCCACACTGCATTAATTATAAAACTGTTTCACATCTTCTAATTTAGGTTATCTGAGTAAGTATGGTATGTAACCATTTTAATGCATATGAAACACATAAACGATCTATTGGATTTCAAACCATTTGATACAGTATTATTGATATGCACCAGCAATGTTAATTAGGACTTGTGGCTAAGTAATAACAGCACACGGGTTGATCGATCAGGTTAAGCTACGGTTATAGCGATTGGCCCGTGGATGGGTGACCATCTTTACCTATCGAGGCCTCACCGTGCGTCGGAAAGAACGATAAATTTGATCCCAACTGTCATTCATAGATCTTTGACAGTCGTTACGGGTCGTCAGATGCCTGTAAGTTTACCAAAGGGTTTTATCCAGTTTGGAGGTCAGATAGACAGTCACTCCATGTAAAATACTGGTAATCAACTGCATCTGATTTGACTGGACGTCATCTCTAATATAGTTAGGAAAAGGCTAGGCAGATGGTCGGAGTTACCGACATAGCTCGCAGAGAGCTGAAGTGGCAGTGGGCTGACGATGTCTGTCGAAGGACCGATGGCCGATGGAGCTGACGAGTCATGGAGTGGAGACCGCGTATCGGCAAGTGTAGCGTTGGATACCCTCCAGCTAGATGAACCGACGACCAAAAGAAACTGGCTGGGACAGACTGCGATGCGAAAGGCAGAGATGATACCCTGTGGTATTGGGATGCAATATGGGAGAAGACTATGTCCAGCAGTGGACTGCGATAGGCTGAGTTGATTGATTTGATAGGCAGATGGTTGGTGAAGCAGTGGTATCACTATCCTTTGAAATCCTTGGAATTGTGATACAAAATAATCATATCTTAGTAATAATAATATCTTAGGACAACCAACACACTGTTATCTGATCTCAAACTAGGCAGAGCCTGTACTATGGTAACCAGACAACTGATAAATATACTTATATATTTCTAAATACATACATATTATAGATAAATTACACACAGACACAGAACAACTGATTGTGCTCATCACACAAAGACTTGTCCTGGGTGGGAATCGAACCCACGACCTCAGTCTCAGCAGTCAGGATCACTAACCACTAGACTAACAGGCCAGTCAAATATGTACTAAATATGGAATGGATGCTAAAAGTAGGGTAGTGTATTTTAGTGCCACTGAGCCTAGCTGGCTGAGAGGATAAATTATAATTGATGGAGGAGACTAATGGGAATTCAGAGCAATCTTGACATGGCGCTTAAGAGCAGAGTCCTGTAAAGAGGTGTCTAGTGAAACGACACTTACGAATTTCAAATGACTTGTAATGTAAATCGACATTTGCACGAACGTAATTAAAACGCAGTGGGATGTTTCGCGTACTGGTTGTTACTGCGTACTATGGGACTTAAATATATGAGGCGAAATGTGGGCGTACTGAAGGTACACCTCTGCCAACCCTCGGGGCGTTTAAGTCGTGATGTTATGGTTGTTCAGCTGGTTGGTATGCTTAGATGGTTTTGTCATGTTGAGAGGATGACTGAAGGACGGCTTACAAAAGGTATTACAAGGCAGATGTGAGGGGAAATACCGGGTGGTGACGCCCTAGGAGGACATATAGGGACCTTATTGGTGATGTTCTTCAAAAAAGTCAGGTGGGTAGTGCCGGCGTTTGTGTATGACCAGATGTATGAACCTAAACGAGGCAAAAGGAGTATGTAAGGATCGTAGTTTCTGCCTGCCCGTGGGAAAAAGGCGTGATTTTGTGTATGTATGTGTTATGCAAAAATAGGTACAAAACTGCTTTTCTTCATACGTTTGATTATCCGAATGCCCAACGACATCAATTAGCCCGGTTAATCGAGTCTTTTCTATTCTCTAAACTCGGTTCAACAGCGAGAGTATAAACCCAATGCACGATAAATTTCCGCCGCGTTATTTTAACGTCCGGGTGATCGTGGTGTAACGGACAGACAGACAGTCGATCCTAATAATAATATCGAATTAAACAATGAATCGAATGGCCCGCGTGGTTGACCCTGCGTTTTAGGGTGGCCTCTACAATGGACTCAAAATTAATTGTTATATTTTATAGCTTAGTAAAGGGCTCGCGACTTAAGAGTAGCAGAATAATAGCAGCTACGCGGCTCGATCGAAGGTTAAGTTACGCTTGCCGCGGTTGCTCCGTAGATAGGTGAGCTTCCTTTACTTATCGAAATAACTCCGTACATCGAACAGCTCGTTTAACCTTTGGTCCTGGATGAAATTTGTAGATTTTTGACAGTCGTTACGTAGTAAGTAGTAAAAATCCCGAAATTTTGACAGCCAGTCTAACTAAGGAATTCCGTATTACCCAGTGACTGAGTTTTAGAGGTCAGATCCTATCATTTAAAACTACAACTACCTAATTTTCAATTGGTTTTTGGTTTTGTTTCAGTATTTAACAGGAATCTACAATTTTAATTATTGTAAATGTTTAAACTATTAAAAAGAGGTTTATGGGGGGTCATCGACTGAATTTTGTACAAAAAAAAAAAAACTAATAACCAAATTTTTTAAAACAATATTTCAAGTGACAACCTGCGGCCAATCACTCCATTTTTCATGTTTTTTTTTTTTTTCATCTTATTTAAATATCGACACTCATCATGTCTTTCATTCACTAATCCAAATTATCTCTATACCTACAATTCCTAAGCCCAAAAAATGAAACTAAAACAACTTTTTACCCAACAAAACACTTAAAGAACTACCTACAAAACGCAACTAATTAACAAAACATCGTAGCCAATAAAATAGAAAGGTGTAACAGATCTATCACTGATACGGACAGCCCGATTTATTCCCGCAGCCAGTGACAGGTTAAAACGTAGCTTATCTTTATCTTTGAGTAGCTTGTAAAATATTTAGCTTATTTAGCTTAAGTGAGTGGTATTTTTAAGGCGGTCCTGGTAGTGGTTTCTTGGAAAATAGACTTTATTGGCAGTCTTAGTGGTCGATGCAAATGTCTGTAGCTATTTGTAAGTAGTTTTCTATATATGAGTTGTTTTTTCTGAAGTTTAACAAACTACATACAAAATTCACTATTTTCCTTACCTTGGCAAAATCAAGAATCAAAAAGAAAGTGTATATTAAGTTTTAGTTGAAAAGAATAACTTGTTAATTTTTATCAACTATTTTTCGACCTTATTCATAGAAGCCTATTTTATTTTTCTATCAATCTATCGATATTTGATAAATATTTCTTGCTCACTAATTTTGTAACACATTATCAACGATGTTAATGTTTATTGCTGTTCCATCGGTCCATATTCATCACATATTACAGGCTGCCTTAGGAGCAATTTCTGCTTGGTTAAAAAAAAAATACTAGCTTATCCCAGCGGCTTCGCCAGCGTGGAGGTCAGAAATTGGCCCACGGAAATTAATTCCAGAGATGAAAGATAGACAAAGCATCGTTTGTGTTAATAATTTTCAACCAAATCGGTGCAACTGTTTTTAAATGATTAACTTCCAAACATACAAACTATCACACTTATATTATTAGTCAGATTTTTTTTCAGAAATTGACAAAAAAATTTACAATTAAGACACACAAAAAAAGTTGTGCGTGGAGTCCCTCCGCGCGGAAGAAGTGAAACTTCGTAATGTGGAAATGAAAATAGGAAGGGGTAAACGTTTCTGATAACATTAAAATGTTAGATTTTTCAAAAACTCTATCCGTCAAATCATTGGCATGTGCACGAACACTTTGACAATTGTGCTTTCATACCCCCTCCATGGTAGCGTTAAACATTTAACGCAACCTTGTTGGAAGTCACATTAGAAGTTTCACTTCAAAAATACGTGTTAGGTAAGTTATAAACGAAATCATCATACAATTTATTGACCCCACAATATCGTGTCCACTGTAGAAGCGCCGCGACAGCTGCGTACGAGCATTGTTTTGTTACTTTTATATTAACTTGCATAATTTCCGGCAGCCGTATCGCACATTACTAGATATATTATGTAACTAAATATAATGTATTGTGTAGTATGTATTGTTATGTATTAGATTTTTATATCGACGTGGCCTATTTTTTCTAAGTGTATACTTCTTTTTGGACTACAGATTACTTGGATTTTGGGATAGTGTTAAGTTTACAATCGTCTCTACATTGGAAATTAATAGGCATTCCTACTTTAATGCTATAAATGGAAAAGTAACTTTCTCTGTCTGTTACTAAATTATGTAACAACTTATACATATTATATTGTATAGTATGTATTGTTATGTATAGTACGTATTGCATTTTTGTATCGACGTGCCCTATTTTTTCTAAGTGTGTACTTTTTTTTTACCACATTTGAGTTGGACTTTGGGATAGTGAATACGTAGATAAATGTTAACTAGTTTAATGTGCATTACTTAGAATCGTCTTAATGTTGGAAATAAACACTAAGTCATACTTTAATATTCATACTCAAGTCCAGTTGAGTGAAGTGATACAGTCAGGCCCAAAAATCTAAACACGGACAAGAAACTATTTTACAGTAAATAATCAAACCGAGTATTTCACCAAAATGACGGATATATTTTATTCAAAAACATCTATTCACCTTATGACCAAAATAATGTATATACCTAAGGATAGTTTCAGAACGAAGTAAAAAAGTCAGAAAATGTTATCTTTCAGCCGAAAGACATATTATGCTGCTGGACACCAGCCTCCCCCAAGTCCGTGTCATGCTGAACTAAAAGAATAGCGCCACCCTTGTCTTCCCATGAGTGTCGTAAAAGGTGACTAAGGGAGTTTTTTTTTTTTTTTTTGGATGGGAAATCATCAAATGACTTCTCCCGCTCTAGGTGGAGCGGGAGGGCGTGTCAGACTTTTACTGACTAAAACCCACCCGTGTTCCTTCAGTTGCCCATGTGCCAGGGTCACGGTATCTATTTCGAACAATCTCGCGACCCTGACAGGCATCGGTCCTAGCAGACCCCTTCAGTGCTGCTGACATCTCTTTGAGGTGCGCGTGGAACACTACGCGCCGTCGACCCGAGCCTGGTCCTTACCGGGCGGCGAGCTACCCATTGCACGCCACCCGCAACTAAGGGAGTTAATTGAGAATGCGCAGCAGTTCTGTTTCTCTATACAAACTCGTAAACGCCTAAAATGACAAGCACCAAAGACAACGTTATACAGAATTCAAATATGGAACAGTGATTGTAGACAATAAAATGATTCTTTGTCCGTGTGTACATCTTTTTGGAGCTAACTGTCCTTAGAAACTAATTAATCTTAATCCATTAATTCAATCAAATCAATTAATAATTAAATTGAAAACCATTTAAAACTACAGCCTTTTATTAACCCAACATTTCGGCTGTGAAATATCAAAACCCAGTATCTGCATAAAACAAATTTTACAGGAGAGCCGAAAAACGATTTCTGTAGAACTAACTTTTGCTCTAGATACTAGATTACCGAGTTTGTGTAACTTCGTATTTAACTAATTACTGGGATTTTTGCTAGCCTAGTATGTGGAGGGTGGTCTATAAGGTCGAAAATGCAAAAACAACCGTTTAAAAAAAATGTCAGATACTAGATTTTGAAATTGAACAGCCGATTTATTAATAGTGAAACCAATGGTTTTAAATATTTAATTCCTATTGTAACCAAAAAATGATAGAACGGTGTCAGGTGGAATGTTCCCACATTCTTCAACTAATAAATCTATGACGCTTGTTTTAATCAAAGGGAAGGCAGAATTGTAGCTCATTTGGATTTTGTTAATTACTAGCTGCAATATTCCGATAGGGTGGGATCGTTCATTCATTCATTCATTCATTCAGCAAAAAAGAAACTATTCGACAGTTATCGAGAAAAAATATATGGAACAGCATTTTTTTTATATCCGGTGAAAATTTTGAAGCTACGAGTGCTTCAAAATTTTCTCGATAACTGTCGAATAGTTTCTACACTAGGGGACCTAGAATCATTTGCTGAATGAATGAATGAATCAATCAATCAACGATCCCACCCTGTCGGAATATTGCAGCTAGTAATTAATAGAATCCAAATGAGCTACAATTCTACCTTCCCTTTGATTATAAAAATGCTGTTTAGAATTGATTTTAATTTGCACTGTACCGAATCCATGAAAACAGTGACCATGTATACCTAATTTAGGTTGGAAAACTTAGCCTTAACCTATTCATTCATTGACTTAGGCATTTGCAATCCTGTAGTTACTTAATCCCATTTTGGAGACATGGAAGAGTAGGTCATCATCATCATCATTTCAGCCGTAAGACGTCCACTGCTGGACTTAGGCCTCCCCCAATTTGGGGGGCTTTGCCATAATCGCCACGCTTGGCAGGCGAGTTGGCGATCGCAGTATGCTGGTAAAATGTTTAGAGAACGCTGCTGCCCATTCTCTAGTAAGTCCCTTAGTCGCCTTTTACGACACCCACGGGAAGAAATGGGGTGGTGTTATTCTTTACGTCCGGCACCAGACGGTACGGAAGAGTAGGTATTAAGTAAATACCCAATTTCAAAATTGTGAGTTTGAACTTTTCTTATTCTACTTTACCATTAGCAAAGTTGATTCCTTCGATGTAGCTCATGAAAAAAAAAAAAAAAACTAATTAATTTCTACGTTTTAACCGACTTCACCACTTCAGAACCTTTTGGCCCCCTCGGCCATCTATTCTGCGAGCAATGTGCCCTGCCGACTGCCACTTCAGTTTAGCAATTCTTCGGGCTATGTCGGTTACCTTGGTTCTCCTACGGATCTCTTTATTTCTGTTTCGATCACGTAGGGAAACTCCAAGCATAGCCCTCTCCATCGCCCTTTGGGCCGCAGGAATGCGCTGGATGCGGGAAACACAAAACCGGTCGAAGTGGCGGTGCTTGGGGGAGGCCTATGTCCAGCAGTGGACGTCTTTCGGCTGAAATGATGATGATGATGAATCGACTTCAAAAACCAGGGGGTTTTAAATTCAACTGTTTTTGTATACTCGACGCGTTATATCAGGCGATTTTGTACCAGTCAATTTATATAATGAGTTAAAAATTAAATCTTTTTACCACAAACAAACAACAGACTTCTAAAAAAAAACACTCCAAATTGAAAGATTACTTAGTTACGGAAGTCGGTGACAAAAAACGAAAATACAAAACCAAGTACCTATTCCTTTTCTCATTTTTTTGGTAGTAAATTTTTGTTTACGTAAGCTACATTGCAGGAATCACCATAAGCGAGAGTTTCACAAGTTTTCAACATCAAATGAGATCATCAAATGATTCAAGAAAGGGGTGTGAGACAAACTCGTACTGTAAAACCAGAAATTCAGCTTCTTGAGACGGGCATAGTAACAGAAAAAAAAAATCAAACTCAATTTAGCCAAATAGATCATGAAAAAAAGCTGTGCAGTAATATGAAATATTTAATCAAGACAAGTCGAGCGACCTGGGTAAGCAGAACTCCTTTAACAAGAACTGCACTCTAATAGCTGCTAAAAAGAGTTATCAATACCCAACATATGGGTAAAGTATTGGCACCTAATTTAATTTGATCTGTATATAATTAACATAATCTTTCACTTTGTAGTTTATTTTAATTTTGGAAAGTCGGTTCTTTTGTTATTAATGTTTATTGTCATTAATTTTACACTAACATTAGGGTAATTTGTATTACTACTAACATTCATCATTTCAGCCGTAAGACGTCCACTGCTGGACTCAGGCCTCCCCCAATTTGGGGGGCTTCGCCATAATCGCCACGCTTGGCAAGCGGGTTGGCGATCGCAGTATGGTGGTAAAATGCATAGAGAACGCTGCTGCCCATTCTCTAGTAAGTCCTTTAGTCGCCTTTTACGACACCCACGGGAAGAAATGGGGAACATTAACATTATATGGATTTATTTCCGAAATAAATATTTTGAATTTGAATATTATGGAAAGAGGTTCACAAAGTTAGAATCAAACTGCGACATAACAAACACCATATACACATATACTCTACACAGAGTCTACACGAAAAGTCTCAGCGAAAAGTTTTCCTGAAAATTATTCTAGACTCTAATCATTTCTAGACTCACTGAACCGTCCATCCGTTTGCATCTCACCCCTCAAAACAGCACAACTAACACGGATCCATGTCTCATTTAAATAATTATTCAATCAGCTAACACATCACTTTCTCACGAACTAGTCTTAGAAACTCTTTTATCTCACAATCTTGTCTATGCCGTTCCCATAGACAACAAAGCAAGAACCCCATCAACCAAAAACAACCGGTTCCTTTTTTGTTTTTTGAAAATATAAACAAAAAAATGGCGACATTATTAGTGCCGTTGTACACCTATTGAATTGAAAAGTTGATTTGCATAAATTATAGGGTCAAATGGATCCTGTATGGTTTTTGCAGGGTTAAGTGCGACGGATTGATGAAAGAGTTTTAGTGTTGTGTTTCAACTGGTTTTTCAAGGGTTATGATATTTGTTAGATTTTTTTTAGGTGAGCTATTGAAGATGTATGGGATTCTAAAACGGTGTGTGAAGGGTTGAAACTTGTGATGTTGCTGATAAGGTCACATTTTAAATTGTGGTGCAAATTATTATTATGATCAATTGTAAATATGATCTCATCGTAGGGTTCTCTACACTTCCGTTCAATGATAAATGTTTTTTTTCTGTAAGTAGGTTTGTACAAACACTTTTACATGTCAATCATATTTTTAAAACGAGATAGGTAAGGTCGGTGTTTCCTATCTGACTACTCTGAGAAGAAAGCCCGAAACAAACTCAGAGGTCACAGTCTCTTTTATAGTCCAGACATAATCTTGGTCAGACCATGTGAAGACCACTGTCATCATCTGCCTACCCTGGTCCCAACTATAATGAGGTCAGCTTCAGTAAAACCGGATGCAATGAAATATCAGGTGAAGACATGCGTATTGATATCCGAAATGGTGTTGTGAGGAAAGAACCACACAGATTGTTCCAGTTCAATCATTTCTTTCTGATTTTTTTCTCGGATTGTAAGGGCCTTAGCGTGATAATATGTGGCTTTCCTCAAGAATCAAACTATCAGATGCAAAAATAAATTTTATGATACGACTGGTAATTTTAGAGATCACCGCGTTTAAAAAAACAAAATAGATCTGCTTAGTATTGCAATGAAATTTTCGCCTAAATAAACCTTACATCATTTCAGCCGTAAGACGTCCGCTGCTGCCCATGAAAAAGGCCTCTACTAATTTGGGGGGGCTTTGCCATAATCGCCACGCTTGGCAGCGGGTTCGTGATCGCAGTATGGTGGTAAAATAAATAGAGAACGCTGCTGCCCATTGTAAGTTTCTTAGTCGCTTTTTACAACACCCACGAAACATATAAAAACAACAACAACACAACATGAAAATAACACAAAAACTAAATTCATTTAAATATAATATACCTTTTTACCTACCTAACCTACTATCCAATTAAAAATCAATCATCAAAATACCCGTTCCACGTTAAAAATTGGTTCTAAATATAAAATTGAACTAGCATCCGAAGGGTTGTTCGAATAAAAAGTCGTGGGGGTCATAACGACCGCCCGCTCACGCACCGCGACCTATTTTTAATCATTTTTGGAAGAAACCATGAAGGGTTAAGATAGGATAGTATGGAAATGGCTTTATTATTTTGTGAAAATTCTTTTTTTTTATCAAGTCAGTACCTGCTAAATAGGTACTAACCTACATCATTAAAGGTAGGTACCCCGATACATTAGTTGGTAAGTAAATTTAGAATAATTTAACAAAACCATCGTGACCTAGCTATAGTTATAGTCTAGTCACTAAACTATAGGTACTAGAGATGTTGAGGCGAATTTGTCTTTTAATACAAAAATAAATATATTTCTGTTTATTAAGATAGCCAATAGTGTATTACAGAGTCACGTTTCTACTTATGATTATATTCCTGCTTCTGTTTAACAAAATCGTTCAGAAGACGTTCAATAGTAGACATATGGCCACAGAAACTTTCTTAGCTAGGAACTTCATTGGAGAACCACATAACCATAACCACAGCATGAGAAGCCAGGCCTTAACTACTGGCATCCGTGAAGGAAAAACATCGTGGATAAATCTGGGGTTTTAGTCAATAATAATAATAATAAGCCGTTTATTCCATAACCCTTAATTTACATTTCAATTGTTGTTAGTAATTATAGATGTGCTTAATATCTAGTGTTAGTTACAGTAAGAGTATTTAAATTAAATCTTATTGTTTAGGATATGGACCCCATTTTGGATATAGGCCTCCCCCAACCTTTTCCATCTTTCCCTATCCTTGCCCTGGTCGACCCAATCTTTCCCCACCACCTGCACGATGTCGTCTGCCCATCGCTGTTTTGGTCTGCCGGCTTTTCTTTTGCCTGATGGTCCCTTCCATTTAGTCGTATCTATTGTCCATCTTCTGTCTGTGCAGCGTGCGATGTGACCAGCCCATTTCCACTTTATTGTTAGTGCGTGTCTCAGTGCATCCGTAATCTTTGTTTTCTGCCTTATCTCCTCGCTTCGTACTTTTTGTATTTTTCTGATCCGTAATATGCTTCTCTCCATTGCTTTTTGTGTGTTCTCTATTTTTTGTTTAATACTTTTTGTGAATGTCCAGGTTTGACAACCATATAAGAGGCATGGCATAATACAGGTGTCCATCACAGTTTTTTTAAGGTGTAGGCTATAGTTGCCTTTTAATATTTCTTTTAATGACCAAAATTTTTTCCATGTTAAAGTTATTCTTCTCGTTACTTCTCCTAAGTTACTGTTAGTATCGAAGGAGACTTGTTTTCCCAAATATATATAATTGTCAACATATTCTATTATTTGTCCGTTTACTTGTATTGGTCTTTTGTAATTGTTGGTCATTATTTTTGTTTTATTTGTGTTCATATAAAGTCCGACTTGTTTACTTTCGTGATCGAGTGTTGTTACCATTTCCTCTAAGTCTTTTGGTGTTTCAGCCAAAATCGCAATGTCATCTGCAAATCTTATATGATTTAGGTATTTACCGTTTATCAGTATGCCTTTTTGTGCCCAATTTATTTTGCTAAAAATGTCTTGAAGGACCGCTATAAAAAGTTTTGGTGACAGGGGGTCGCCCTGTCTTACACCTCGTTCAATTTTGAAGGGTTCTCCACTGGTCTCAAGTTTTACTTTGCTTGTACTGTTTTCATATACGTTCTTTATTATGTTGATATATTTCTGATCGATATTTAGTGAGTTAAGTGCCTTCCAGATGGAGCTGTGACTGATGCTGTCGAAGGCTTTGCTGTAATCTATGAACGCCACGTACAGGGGTCTGTTGAATTCTCTGTATTTTTCGATTATTTGTTCGATGGTTTGTATGTGATCGATAGTGCTGAAACCTGAGCGGAAGCCTGCTTGCTCTATAGGTTGTGAGTTGTCAATTTCCGGGGTTATTCGTTTGAGTACTATTGAAGCAAAGAGTTTATAAGTGCTTATTAGAAGACTGATTGGCCTATAGTTACCTATGTCTTGCGGATTGCCTTTTTTAAAAAGTAGAATGATGTCTGACGAGCACCATTTTTTGGGAACTGTCTCCGTGTTCAGGATCATATTAAATAATTGAGTCAGATGACACAATAAGACTGGTGCTCCTATTTTTATAGCTTCATTGCTGATTCCATCTGGGCCAGGGCTTTTTTCGTTTTTTAATTGTCTTATGTGTGTGTACACCTCTCTTTCATTAATTGGTTCGACAGTGTTAGTTTTTATTGGATAGTTTGCTTGGTTTCCAGTGATAGCGTTGTCTCTTTTCTTGTATAGGTTTCTATAGAAATTTGTTGCATGTTCGATTACATTTTTCCTTGTCTTGGGTCCCTCTGATACATGGTTGAGATTATGTATCCATTTTTTATGTGTGGTTAGTTCCTTGAATGCTCTTTTTGTACTTCTGAATTTTTCTAAGTTTTTAGTTATGATGTTATATCTGTAGTTGCCGTAATCTTTTTTTATTGTTTTATTTGTTGTTTTGTACAATCTGCTAAGTTCAGTTTTCATTTCACTGTTCTTGTTTTTTGTTTTTATTAATTCTGAGCGTCTTTTAATTAATCGTTCTGTATCCTTGCTGAATATTTTATGTGTTTTGACTTCTGTTACCTGTTGTGTTTT
Source organism: Aporophyla nigra (assembly GCA_947507805.1). Taxonomy (NCBI): domain Eukaryota; kingdom Metazoa; phylum Arthropoda; class Insecta; order Lepidoptera; family Noctuidae; genus Aporophyla; species Aporophyla nigra. The sequence goes on along the minus strand of OX382316.1, from coordinate 12,790,102 downwards.
TAGGCTATCGAGTATGATGTTTTCAAGCTTATTGTAGTAAGTCTGTACATCGGTAGCTTTGCTTAGATAGTGTGAAGTTTTTATAAACTCTTTTAGATTTTCCAAATATTTGCCAATTTCTTCGCTTGTTTTAGGTTTACTTATCGTGTTTTTAAAGTTTTTCCGAGACATTTTTGGTGTATTTAGGGTAAGAGTAGCTCTTACAAGCCTGTGGTCAGATGGAAATTTTAAATTCTTAATAACCTCAATATTCGTTACAATTCTCGGAGCATTTGTCATTATAAAATCGATTTCATTAGTAGTTTTTTTATCCGGAGATATCCAAGTCCATTTCGTATTGCTCCTCTTTTTGAAAAAAGTATTCATAATTGCTAATTCGTATTCAGAGGCATATTCTATTAGCCAATATCAGTCAAAAACTGTCAACCCGTCTTAGGCAAGCGTGGTGGTCAATGTTCGTGCCTTCTCTGTATGAGAATAGGCCTTTGCCCTGCAATGGGACAGGAATAGGCCGGATTTATTATGTTCAGCAAAAATAAAAATATAGGGTGACATTGAAAACACATCACATAATACTTCTTCCCAGCTAAAAGCACTAGCAAGTGGTGAAAGACGAGCGTTTTTGGGGACTCTTTTATGTAATTTAGACATTTTGAAAGTGCTGATCCTCAGCCTATTTTGTATAAATGACTTTATTTTTTTATTTTGAACACCACGCCTTGTTTCCCTAAAGGTTGGACAGAGGTATACCTATAGTACACCAAGAAAGAAAATAAATAAATAATAAGGCCATCTCCATACTTTTCCAGTCACTAAAACATTATTGATGCGAGTATTCCGTGACAAGTGTACCGTACGAACAAAGGCAAGTGTGTCTGTTTGTGTGATCGATAACTACGAAACGAAATGCGTAGTTTTCTAACAAATATTCAGGTTGTATTTTTTTATGGAATATTTTATTGTATTGGACTTGAGTGGTTTCTGGGTTGAGGGGCGAGAATAGTCAAATATTGAAGGCCTAGAAATAGATAGTCAGACAAGGTTATTCGTTAGGTAAAAGTATTGACTTTTCAAGTCCACTTACTTTTTAAGTCCAATACAATAAAATATTCCATCATGACTACCGGTGACAACGGATCAATCAACCCGTGTGGCTGTTATTACTTAGCCATAAGCTCCAGTTAGGCAATAATAATTAATAATAACAATAAAGACTGTAAGACTGATTCAATCAGTAGCTTAAGGCTAAGTAATAACAGCCACACGGGTTGATTGATCCGTTTAAACTAAGATACCACGGTTGGTCTGTGGATGGGTGACCATCTTTATAGTTATTAAAGATGGTCACTCATTACTTAGCCATAAGCTCCAGTTAGGAAATGTTTTATTTCGAAATAATGTAAAAATTGGGAATTTCAGTTCCACTGTTGTAAAACTGTCCAGAAACTTAGACTCAAAGTCGTCCTATGGCTAAGATAGGGCAATGTTAAGTCGACGATGTGGGAGGAAATTCCTAAGACGGAATTAGATCTATTTAAAGCAATGCACGTGTTCAATTTAATTGAAGAAATGGGTTACAGTGATAGGTGACAGGCTGGCAACATGATTGTTACGTACTGTATTTTGAACTTTAACCATGTATGAGATATTATACATACGTACCCAATTACCTAATTTGATAATTTTCCATCAACGCAGTCGAAGGTTTTATTTTTGCAAAAAAAAAAAACAGAATTTCTTTTAAAGATATCAATGTTTTTTTTTCCCAAAACTATCAAGAATTACAAAAAAAAAAATTCATTAAAATCAATAAGTTCTAAACCTTTAGCAAAAGCACTGAGCAATACAGAAAAAAAACAGATTTATCAAAATACGGATCATCACTTTAAAATATCCATTCAACACCATAAACTGATAATATTTCTATAAACACTATTTAAATAAAAAATAACCCGTTATCAAATAAAAAATAAAACTGGCAGGATACATAAAAACGACACCCCCCAAATAGACCGTTAAACAATTATAGAAGTATCAATATAAAATAAAAGAAACAAAAAACAAAAATTGAAAAAAACGCCCAAAAAAACGTTCAACCCTGTCCAAACATAACTGCGTGTCAAATCACACAGTTTACAAAACGGTAGCCCAAAAAAAATGCCCACGTGTTAATCCTAACACGTTTGTAAAAAATGGAAAAAAACGCCCCTCCTATCGTTCAACCAATAAAAAGTTTAAAAAAAATATGTTTAAACGGATTTTAGAATAAAAAAAGTTAATTGGTGACGAGCGTGCCGCCTTTTTTTCCTATTGAGGGCTTTTTTACGCCCGTGGGGTGCATTTTTTGTCCCTATTATGAGTGTAAAGCTGTCAAATTGTATTAGAATTATAATTTGTATGCGTTTAACGCTGCATAATTTTGTTAATAATAGCCTGTGTAACGTAGCATGTTTTTTATTGAAGGTTTATTATTTTATAGACATTTTACTATTTAGAAAAAAAAATTACCTACGTGTTTTTTTAGTATAGGTTGAATTTTGTAAATGAATTTTACTTACTCGCTACAGAATTAATTTCAATATTGTAATAGAACAATGTGAAGGTTTTTATGCCTATGATTAATAATAATAATTCAAAAACACATTTTATCGGATAAATTATGTTTCCGATGACCTTTAATGTCATGAGAAAAACTAATAAGACAATGATTTACAAGAGCGACATCTAACGGGGAAAAGATAAAAACATGAATGCTCTAATTAGACATTATTATTAAAAATAATTACAATAGATCTAACTGATTAAAAAAATAGATTATTTTTGTCCAAAGTCCATTTTAATAATATTTGTCCTAATTTCTCTAACATGTCAATAAAAATCTTATTAGAAAAATAAGCATGAGCGTCAACACACCAAAATGCCAAATCAAAAAATTGTACTTTTTCTTGGCTTTTAAATGTCTGCCTACCTCTTTATTACTTACGACTTCAAAAAAATTATATTCACTTTTTTGTTAAATTCATATAAAATACCACGTTTCTTACTCACAAAACCACCCATAAATATTGTAGGAAAACACTTTAAGAACGGAAAAAAACACTCGAACTCCCAACCAGAAAAAAAGAAAAAATGTAAAAAAGTCACTATTATGTAACAATGGAAAATTTTTACCTCGTTAGTATGAAAAAACAACCGCCCTGCACTGCGTCAACTTATAAAATTTCCATTTAAAACACGCAGCATTATTATCTTTTTTCTAACGAAAAAAATGCACTTTAAACCTACACTAGGAAAACATAAAAACCCTTTACGTTTATTCCATTTTCAACTCAATTCTAAGGGTAGTAAGACTGAATTTCAGTTGAATTTATTTCTGTGTTACGTCATTTTGATTTGAGTTATGAGTTCCTTGGTCTACTTTATTGGTTAGGGATGTGACTTTATTACTTAAAGATTTAGTCAAGATGTAGTCAAAAGCTATTGGACTCTATGGTGGCAGCAGAAAGGCAAACCTTTTCTATTATTTGCTTTTAATATGGGAAGCAATGTCGATATTAACCATTCTGCCAATATCTAACGTGAATTGAATGAAAAAGCAAGTTTTATGTATGCAGAAAGAAAAAACAATAACTGTGGACGTTTATCACCTTAAAAATACTACTTTCATTTTTTGCCATCAAAGAAACGCCTCTTCAGCAAAAACTAAATATTGTGGAGGGTTCAGAAGGGTACCTGGACCTCCAAGTAATCTCACATTCTTTCTAGTGATGCAGCATGAGACCAAACTTTTACCAAAAATTCTTCGATTGACAAAGGAAGTTACAAGTACAATATACAAGATCTTGTTGGGGTATAAACCTTTTGCTACCCTAGTGAAGAGGGCCTCTTCGAATCTATTCCTGCTTGTCATTCTCCAAACGTCAACTAACCTTCTGACAACACCATAGTACACAATGAGTCAAATGACAAAATACTTCATTTGTCAAAATTGACCCGTGTTCTGTTTTTTTTAAGGACTACCTTAACGATATTATGAGGACTTTTCCAAAATGCCATGGTAAACGTAAATGAATGGAAAATATAATAAAAGATACTAAAAAACCTAAATGAAACATGACAATGAATTCAGTTTACTTTTGTAGAGAATCAAGTTCTTATAACTGAACAGACAGCTGTGCTGCTGGGGAGTTTGTTACACCACTTCTTCTTCTCAGCTAAAGCACTAAGAAGTGGTGAAGGGCGGGTGTTTTGGGGGACTGTCTTATGTTATTTTGACATTCAAAAAGTGCTGATTCTGAGCCCAGTTTGAATAAATGTCTTTCGATTTTGACTTTGAGTGGAACTCGTCAAAACTACCGCTGTAGTTTTGACGACCAACATTTGATTTGTAAAAAAAAATATGCACTCTTTACCATAGAAACAGCATTGTAAATCAATAGGTACAAAGAAACGAAGCAGGACCCAAGAATTAAAAGCATGTCCACTTTTTTATTAACTTTATTGTCCCCTATGCCACTCAATAAAAGAACTAAGTCCCTAATTGTCTTGATCATAATCTTTTGTTTCATCCAATTACGTTTTATTTTTATTTATTATCTTTTTAAAGCTAATCCAATTGCTTTGACCTGAAGTAGGACATTTAGACGGCCACGGAGTATATTTTTTCTTCTTTATTCTTCTCCCAGATGTAGATTCATCATCATCATCATCATCATTTCAGCCGAAAGACGTCCACTGCTGGACATAGACCTCTCCCAATTTGGGGGGCTTTGCCGTAATCGCCACGCTTGGCAGGCCGGTTGACGATTGCAGTACGGTGGTATAATACATAGAGGTCGCTGCTGCCCATTCTCTAGTAAGTCTTTTAGTCGCCTCTTACCACACCCACGGAAAGAAATGGGGTGGTGCTATTCTGTATGTCCGGTACCACACGGAACAATGCGGATTGCATCAGGCTAATTTGTTAGATTAATAATTTAACTTTTCACAGCTCCTAGTTGATCATAATAATCGTCTTTTACAGTGTCATAGCATATTGCATCATCAAGATAAACTAAACTGAGTCGATCGATTGTCTTTAGTTTAAGTCGATCTCGATTCAGATTGCGCATGCACATCACTATGTGCGCTTGTGTGCACGTTATCTCAACGTGCAGTTGATAAAATTTTGAAAAATCCACAACTTTTCCGCGATAACCCCGCCCCGTTGGGAAGAAAAAAAGCTCTAGTGTTGTATTCATAGTCGAGCCGTATAAAACTAGAAGTAGGTATTCTACCTTTTCTGTTCAGTTCAGTGTTGATTCAAGCAATAACCTACGGGCACCATTGGATGATCAAAGAGTCGGTCAGTCAAAGAGATGAACCTAGTAGTCTATTTCAAAGCGTAGTAGGTAGCTATGGAGAATAACGGGTAATTAATTCCATGGACACTCTTTTGCATCAAGATTTTCATTTACTATTTAAAAAAAAAACTGGCCAAGTGCGAGTCGGACTCGCGCACCGAGGGTTCCGCACAAACTTGCAGGTATTCACGGTTTATACATGAGGTTTATGTTTATGAAATTATTATTTTTTTTAATTTTTATATTTGAGTTGACTGAATGAAAGGTAAATTGTGGTTTAAGATTTATGACGTATTTAAAAAAATAATTACTAGGTCTCGTTCAAACCAATTTTCGGTGGAAGTTTACATGGTAATGTACATCTTATATTTTTTTTAGTTTTATCATTCCCTTATTTTAGAAGTTACGTAAGATGTGTGTACCCCCGGTATACACATTTTATTTTATTTATTTATTAAAACTTTATGCACAAGTAAAAATACTGTACAAAGGCGGACTTAATGCCTGAGGCATTTTCTACCAGTCAACCTTAGGGTGATGCAGAGAATAACATGGCAGGTGCAACATAAGGGATAGATAACTCGAAAAACAATGAATATTAAATACATACATAGATACATACATACATCCATATAACGAAAATGAACTTTGTCTGGAGACATCACGATCGGTAGAGGAGAAAACGAACCCAGCAAATCAGCGCTGTGCTGCTTCTGCCAACTTCTTCCGAATATGCTCGCGTACTTTCACCTTAAATGATAACTGACTGGTTGCCGTCTTGATGTTCAGAGGAAGCGCATTCCAGAGAAAGACCGCCTGAACAAAGAAAGAAGAGTAAATGAAACCAGAGCGGTGAGAAGGACATCGTAGAAGGCGATTGTTGGTGGAACGAAGATTTTTACTATGCGCAGAGCACAAGTAGTGAACCTGGGAAGTAAGGTAGGAAGGAGAAGTGGGTTTTTCGAGTATAGAAAATAACATTGACAGAGCCCTCAACTCTCTGCGCTGACGAATGGGTAACCATTTTAAGAGCAACCGGTGTGCAGACACATGATCATACTTACGAAGATTGAAAACGAATCGAATGCAGTTATTCAGAAGGCGGTCAAGTTTATTGAGGAGATCTGCATTCAGGTCGTAGTAACACACATCGCCATAGTCAATTATGGGAAAGATTAGGGATTGTACAAGCGTTGCCTTTATGTGCGATGGGAGAACGTTTTTCAACCGATAGAGCGACCGCAATGTTCCGGTGACTTTTTTACTAACAGTCGCGACCTGCTCTCGCCAGTCAAGACAAGTGTCAATATGTAGACCAAGATCCTTAACGTTGGAGCTAAGCGGGATGATAGAATTGTCGAATATTATGGGTGGCACTGTTTGGCCGCTCAACTTCCTCATACTGTGGAGGCTCCCTATAACGATAGCCTGACACTTTGTAGGGTTAACCGCCACCCCAAATCGATCTGACCAATTTTTAACAACTTCTAAATCTCGGTTTAGCTCCACAATTGCATCAGAAATATTGTCAACACCTGCCTGACAGTAAAGCTGCAAATCGTCGGCGTAAAGATGATACGCAGTCCGAAGCAGGGTGGTAATGAGGTTAATAAAAATGGAGAATAAAAGAGGAGATAAAATACCGCCTTGGGGGACGCCAGCTGCAAGATCGCACCAACTCGACGAAGAGTCTCCAGCACGAACAGACTGCTGACGCCCTTGAAGATAAGAGGCAAACCATTCCAGTACCTCCGGAGAGACCATAAGATAGGAAAGGATGGATAAAAGGACTTCGTGACTGACGGTATTAAAAGCATTGGAGAAGTCAATTAACACTAACACTGTAACTTTAGTGGCTTCCATTCCCCGCCTTATATCGTCAGTCACTTTTAGGAGAGCTGAAACGGTACTGTGCCCGGGCTTGAAACCAGATTGAAATGGACTGATGAGGGAGTTGCGGTGAATAAAGTGGGAGAATTGTTTATGGACACTGGCCTCAAGCACTTTAGATAGAAAGGGAAGGATGGAAATTGGACGAAAGTGACTAGCAAGAGAGGGATTGGGTATCTTAGGCAGAGGCCGAACAAGGGCTTTGCGCCACTGGGAAGGGAAAACACCGGTGTATAGTGAAAAGTTTATAATGTGGGAGATTGCGGGGAGGAGTTGATCAAGTGCCGCTACAATCATATGACGACTGATATCATCGCAGCCGACGGCTTTGGATTTAATGGAAAGGATAGTCTTTTTGATCTCTCCCGGGTCGACTGGGGTGAAGACAAAGGGGTTAATATTGGGACGCGTCAGACCAGCAAGGTAGTCAAGAGTCTGACATTTGGTTACACTATCAAGAATGGGAACAGTGGAGAAATGGCGATTTAGGTCGTCCAAACCAATAGTGTGAGGAAGGTCTGAATGTCGCGATTTACCGATGCCTAAAGTTCTAAGAAACTTCCAAATATCGGCAGGCGAAGAGGAAGTGATGTTATCTAGAATGTGGCGGCGTTTAGCGTTGCGTATCATCTGGTTACACCGATTCCTTGCAGCCTTAAAGATGGCCCAATTGTCCTCCGAGCGATCCTTTTTAAATTTCCGAAACGCGCGGTCCCTCCGTCGCATTGCCATCCGAACTCCCCTGTTCATCCAGGGTGCAGGCAATCGCTTAAGCTTTACTTTTTTTATAGGAGCATGAGCGTCATATAGTTTGACCACAACATCGTTGAACAACCTGACTTTTTCGTCAACTGAAGCAGCTGTTTCCATGGGTGACCAGTCTATGTTGGACGCATCTTGTTGAAGCCTCTCACTATTCATACGCGCAAAGGCACGCCTGTACTGGAACGCAGGTTTAGGTTTAGGAGGTTTAAGGAAATAAGATAGGAAAATAAGGTCATGATGGGAAAAGCCAGGAGCATGGAGTTGCCCATGTGAAGACACTAGGGAAGGATTAGAGGTGAGGATCAAGTCAAGCCAAGTGTCATCCCCAACTAGATTATGATGAGTTGGTTGTAGAGGCAAAACATGCAGACTGGCAGACTTGATTAGATTCAGAAGTTTACGGGACCGAGGGGAATTGCGGGCTAAGAGGTTGGTATTCAAATCCCCCATAATAATGTGATGTGCATACTCCGAACCCAAAGATTCAAGTACCGATTCGAATTCAGTGAAATAATCAATGGAAGGGGGGCAATAGGCGACGCCAAGAACAGTCTTAGCTCCTTTGACGCAAACCTCAAGGAAAAGAAACTCTGCGGACTCGTTGGGAGAAGAAGAAGCTAAAATTTTAAAAGGAAGATTATCACGAAGGTAGATAGCTACACCACCCCCTCTCCTACCGATACGGTCATTCCGAAGAAGAACGAAACCGGAAAGCGAGTAAGTGGTAGAAAGCATGTGAGGTTGGAGCCAAGTTTCTGAAATAAGGACGGCGTGAACATCATTGTCGGTAAACGTGTCACATAGTTCGTCATAGTGACTAGGAATACTCTGAGCATTAAGGTGGCATACATTAAATACTCGGCCAGAATTATTATGGCTGAAAGTTTGGCGTAACTGAACATTTAACGTATCGGTAAGAGAAATGAAACTTTCATCGCTGGAAAAGGCACTAGATTCGTCGGCAGAGTAAAATGATTCGTTATCTGATGTCATTAATATAAGAAAATAATATAAATATATTAAGTAATGCTAAGAAACACAACACAATTGATTGGCACGATGTTTGCATCTCTGCACCACCCGCCAGCTCACAAAATCAACTAAATCTAAAAACTGGTTAAACTAAATAAAGGCAAAAAGTACATAAAACCGTGTAACTGAGCTATGCGGAACACATTGAGTAAAAAACAAAACAAATGGAAAAAAAAAATGATAAAGAAAGAAGCCAAATAAATAAAATAGGAAGAAATCGTGAACGTATCCGATTAAGAATACGGCACTTGTTGGCTGTACATAGTCTGTGGAGATTTTTTAACTTTTGCATTTGACATTTGACGTTTAAACAAAATAAATTTAAAAACATGAGTTGTTGTGGGTAAAATACTATTATTATCGAGTGTTCCAACTAAATTGATTGAAATTGTAAGGAAGTTCAGTTACCTAGTACTAAAAGGACTAAAAATGTCACACTAAAAGGAAGGCGTAGACATATTTTACTCCTGGTAAGCAATGCAATAATAACAATAACATGCAATTATTTTCCTAGGAAGTAAAACAACATGATACCATTATTAATCCGATCTGTTTTGCAGGTTATCTCCAGTGCCTTGGGCTTTTGGATCATGGATCTTAGGATACTTCACGAGCAGAGGATTTAGCTCATCCATTGAGGACACTTTATGCCTACTTCCGTCAAAGGCCTTCAGCATAATAACACCGTCCTGAGTCCAACACGATCGCATTCCAAAGTGAAGACGTGCCTTTCCAAAGATGGATTGCCTGACTCTTGTCAAGAACTCCTTTACTGAGATGGATGTTCCCTTCAGCCGTGTCTTAGCCTTCCAGACTACGGATTTGTCATCATAGCTTGAAAACCTCACCAGTATGGGCCTGTCATGATCTTTATTGGCAGTGCCAAGTCTGTGACAGACCTTTATGGAGGATGCAGAGACGCTCTTGAGGGCCAGCTTATTGTTGAAAATATCAAGGATGACTGCAGTGCTGTCTTCACCATCAACTTCCGCAACACCTTGCAAAATCAGTGCCTTCCGCCTATGCCTTGTCTCCAATCCATCAAGCAACTTAGCGCACTCACCGATCTGAGTCCGGAGCAGGCCGAGCATGCTGAAAATGAGCTCCCTGAAGGTCCGGAACTCTTCAGCCACCCTTGCCACGGTGTCCTTGGCAGGTCCAGCACACTGAATTTGTGCTTCCAGTGCTTCCATTTTACGTGTGAAGGTCTCTTCCAAGCTTTTTTGTGCAGACAATACCTCAGCAAGTTGTGACATAGTGATCCACTAGTGCAGAAGTGAGTTTGTAGTGACTGTTCAGATGATGAGCTGGCAGGTGGTGTAACTTAAATATTTGAGTCACATAAATGTGCCACAAACGTGAGTACCCGTTTAATAGCGGTTATACAATTAAAATTTATAAATATTTAGGCAAATAACTGTGTATTTTTAATTTAAATATAAATTCAAATGCAGAGACACGTCTATCTTTTTTTTACACCTACCCGCGAAAAAAACCTTACCACTTTGGAAAAATTTTAAAAAATTTTACCACTTTGGAAGTCTCTCTCGCGCAAACTATTTAGTTTAGAACAAAATGATATTAAAAACCTCAATATCATTTTTAAAGACCTATCCATAGATACCCCACACGTATTGGGTTTGATGAATTTTTTTTTTTTTGAGCTTCAGTTCTATGTATGGGGAACCCCAAATATTATTGTTTTTTTTTTTCTATTTTTGTGTAAAAATCTTAATGCGGTTCACAGAATACATCTACTTACCAAGTTTCAACAGCATAGTTCTTATAGTTTCGGAATTAAAAGTTGCTGTGACATACTCAGACATACAGACAGACAGACATGACGAATCTATAAGGGTTCCGTTTTTAGCCATTTGGAAACGGGACCCTAAAAACTGTTACGGCCGGTTTCGGGATGTAGAAAAGGAAAACAGACAAATTTTAAGGTAAGGAAGATGACACAATATATTGCAGATTGATGGAGATTGATGTCACAAAACAGTGAAAACAAAAACTCATTATAAGCTTCACCAACAAGTGAAAAATAAATGAAAAGTCAGGCATCGTGTCTACATACTTAATAAAATATTGCGTTTGACACTTAGACAAGTAAACTAGACAAATAAACTTCTGCAAACATCATCATACACAATCATAGTCATATTTAGCGACCCTAAAACGCAAGAATACGCTAAGCAAACAAGACACTACGTGCAAGACCCATACACAAGCACATATCAAGCTACACATTTCCAATATAAGCTGACTTTTAACTGTACGATATATGCAATGCGAGCTCATCTAAAACTGGAAATGTAGGTATAGGTTGATGTACAGCCGTGTGTACAAGCAACTAGAACCCACACTATGAATACAGCACATCTTATAAATAACCATGTTATCTTTGAATAAGTACGACTTGCATGTATGTTGCAATCATAGAGCTCTTTGTGTAAATGTAGATAAAGAGCCACTTCTATTCGCACAACGATGAGAAGCGAACGCCTGCGCAGAAAGTATTTCAAGTATGCAAAAGTAAGTCAACACCATTCTTCTGCCTTTTATTCCAATTTATTTGGGGTGGGCGCAACATGTCTTTTTCTTCCACACCTCTCTTTTCATCATCTCAGTAGTCCCTTTCTATCCATATCATAATTCACACAGTCCATCCATCGTTTCTTAGTCTCCCTCTACTCTTATAGCCATCGACATGCATACTCAATACTTTCCTCACGACATTTTCTTCATTCCTCTGTATCATGTGACCATACCATGACAACCGATTCCCACACAACTTATGCAAAAGTAAGTATGGCCTGAATATTTGTGTTGTTGTAGAGGATAATTCATCATTTCATCAGTCTCCTGGAGAGTGATTAATCATGAAATTGACACCCTTAAAACGCATTTAAATTAGGTTTATATTTCTGTGAGTTTTGTAAAAGGCGAAAAGAGTTAAGAGCATTTATCCCGCACGGGCAGGCCACGTCGCATTTCTGGTGGTTCCTCGTGATTATTTTATAAAATATAAACCGATTTTTTTTTTCAGCTAGTCTTTGTTTCGTCGGTATTTTTTTTTTTTTTTTAACATTTATTCTGAAATAAAAACATTTAATCGAATTGAGTACTGCAATTATAAATTAATTGACAGTAGTTCGATTTTTATAGGTAAATACCCAAATTCTATTAAAATCATAAACTACAACGTCGATCGTGGTTAGGCGGGAAAAAAATAGTACTTTTATTTTAAACTTAGGACGATAATCACGAAAAACCACTTGAAATGCGACGCTGCCAAAAAACGAACGCTCTTAATAGGTTAAAAATTTGAAAGGACTATGGGCGAATTTCATTATTCCTTATTTAAAATACATTGTTATAATCGGTATCTGTATGATTGAAAATGAGAGAGGTTTTTGATTCACTTTCATACCAGCAATGCATGCCACAATAGTTTATTATTAATAGCATTTTTAGCACATTTAAAACCCTATGAGTCATTTAATAAATAATACTACCAGCACTGTTTACTTACCATTAATCGTACAAATATTATAAATGTGAAAGTTAGTGTGAATGTGTGGAATGTTTGTTACTTTTTCACGCAAAAACTACTGAACGGGTTTGGTTAAAAATTGGGACACAAATAGTTTATTATCTGGATTAACACATGAGGATACTCACACATGGGTAATTACTTGTTATCCCGGTAGTACATTCCCGCGTATTAATTTGCGACCTCCACACGGGCGAAGCCGTTTGTAAAAGCTAGTTTATAATAAATAATATACATCTTTTTTCAAATAATGCTATCAGTTTACTAGCTATGACTAAGAATTTTGCTCATATAATAAACATAGAACAGCACCTTAAATGCGCAATAAACTATCAATTACAAACTGAATTTTGAACGATATTGCTAATCTACCAGGGTCGCGAGATTTGTTCGAAAGAGATACCGTGGCCCTGGCATATGGGCAACTGAAGGAACACGGGTGGGTTTTAGTCACTGAAAGTCTGACACGCCCTCCTGCTCTACCCAAGAGCGGGAGACGTCATTTGATGATTTCCCACCCACAAAAAAAGGATATTGCTAAATGTTTGTGTGATGAGCACAATCATTTGTTCTGTGTCTGGGTGTAATTTATCTATAATATGTATGTATTTAGAAATATATAAGTATGTTTATCAGTTGTCTGGTTACCATAGTACAGGCACTGCGTAGTTTGGGATCAGATAACGCTGTGTTGGTTGTCCTCATCATCATCATCATCATTTCAGCCGTAAGACGTCCACTGCTGGACTTAGGCCTCCTCCAATTTGGGGGGCTTTGCCATAATCGCCACGCTTGGCAGGCGGATTGGCGATCGCAGTATGGTAGTATAATTAATGCATAGAGAACGCTGCTACCCATTCTCTAGTAAGTCCCTTAGTCGCCTTTTACGTCCGGCACCACACGGTACGAACACACGGTCTTGGTTGTCCAAAGATATTATTATTATTAACGTCTACACCTCGTTTTAATCTACCCATACGGTTGTTATTCGGTGTTAGTCTCAAACACAAGACTCTCTACTAAGTTGGTATGTTTCTATTTCCAGTTGTAAGAGCTGGTCTTCCTCCATACTCCAAGAATATGAAATAGCGTCTATCAGCGCTATTCTAGTCTTGAAAACTGAAGTTCTTTGGTCATGTATCGAGATGGTATAAAGACTATAGAGCGTCTAGTGGTGCAGCACAGAATGCAGACCACTTTGAGGTTATCGATGAGGAAGACTGATCATATTAAACCTTGGAGGTCCTGTTAATGAAAGTGCCTGATTGCGATCTAACTGAACCAGATGGAGAGAGATCGTGAGGTAAGCTACATGGGCATCTGTGATTGGACAAAATTCTTCGTGACCACGACCACTCTGTCGAGAGCGACGCGAAAAAGAAAAAGGCTCAGCGTTGTCTGTCAACCCGGAACAATGTTTACATATATGCTATTACGTGCCGAAACGTTCTGGAGTGGCGACCGCGTACCGGAAGACGTAGAGTTGGAAGGCCTCCCACAAGGTGGACCGATGACCTTGTGAAGGCCGCAGGCATCCGCTGGATGCGGGAAGCATAAAACCGGTCGAAGTGGCGGTGCTTGGGGGAGGCCTATGGCCAGCAGTGGACGTCTTTCTGCTGAAACAATGATTATGATATGCTATTACCATGGATGCAGTAACCAGTGGCTGAGCTGAGCTGTTTCTTTGACCTCAAATACAAAAATGAATTTATTCAAGAAGTATTATCTTTACTTTGACTATGATATCTCAATCACCACGAAATATTGAATTGAAGAATCATTCGAGGTCTTTATAGGAAAAGTAAATACATTTTTGAGAACAGTGATGGCTTAGTGGTATCGGCCCCGACTTAAGCGTTCTGGGTCATGGGTTAGAACCCCGGCAGGCACATCATCATCATTTCAGCCGAAAGATGTCCACTGCTGGACATAGGCCTCTCCCAAGCACCGCCACATCGATCTGTTCCGTGCTTCTTGCATCCAACGGATTTCTACGGCCTTCACCAGGTCGTCGGTCCATCTTATGAGAGGCCTTCCAACGCTACGTCTTCCAGTACGCGGTCGCCACTTCAGAACCTTCCGACTCCATCGCCCATCTGTTCTGCGAGCAATGTGCCCTGCCCACTGCCACTTAAGGCAGGCACTTTACTTAGTGTAAATTATTTCATCACCACTGCTCTCAAAACGGTGAAGGAAAACATGGTGAGGAAACCGACATGTTCTAGAACCAAAAAAATCAGAGATATGTGACATCTGCCAACCCGTACTGGGCCGGCGTGGTGGGTTAGGGCCCACTCACTCTCACTGAGAGGAGGCCTGTGTCCCAGCAGTGGGAACATTATAAGTGTATTTATGATTGATAAACAGTAGATAATATTGCTTGTATTATAGTATTTTCTATAGATATGTCTATCTTAATGTGTTGTAAAAATACTAAAAGTAAAATGACTATCGTTTTCAACAGTATAATGTAGTTGTGCATTAAGTATTATTATCTAGTTTAATTTAAACCTGTATAATCAAATTAATATTATCTCGTCCCAAATACTTAGATTTTTTTACTCATCGTTTCATCCGACAAAATGCATAAAGAATTGACGCTGCTGCCCAGTTTCTAGTGAGACAAAGGGTCTCACTAGAAACAGGGCAGCAGCATTCTCTACGCATTTTACACTAGGAAAAAATGTCAATTCAAGCCAGTTGTGCCTGAAATTAGCACGTTCAACCAAGCAAACAAACTCTTCAGCTTTATAATATTACTAGCTATGCCCGCGGCTTCACCCGCATGGTGTTCAGAAATTATCACACAGGGACATGCTACTCAAACAAAAAGTAGCCTATGATACTTCTTATAACATCAGCTATCTGCCAGTGAAAGTCTCGTCAAAATCGGTCCAGCCGTTTCAGAACAAAACAATGATTTTTTAATGTAAGTACCATATTTACTTTTATATGCATTTAGTGAAAACCTGTTAATTAGAAATTACAAACAGACACTTCAATTTTATATATTTGTATAGATGTATAGATTGAGGGTCTCACTAGAAACTAGTCAGTAGCGGTCTCTATGCATTTTACACTTGTTTTTTTTTAATTCGAACCAGTTGTTCCTGAGATTAGTGCGTTCAGCCAAACAAACAAACTCTTCAGCTTTATAATACTAAGTGTAGATAGAGACGTCCTAAGGGATGCAAATGATCCTCAAGAATTGCAAGTCAGTACAAAATTAGAAAACAGTCTAAGCTAAAATATTAGATTCGCTCAACGTTAAAACCACAAGATCAACCAAGACCACAAAGCGATTGGTTTGTCGGCAACTTTACTACCTATGGTCTTAGAATAAAAAAACAAACTAAAAAGTACAAAATAATGGAAAAAAAGTCCTACACTTTTTTGTGTTTTTTAAGGTATTTTTTTATTGATATCAGGCACCCCACGCTTTTTTTTCAATTATTTTGTACTTTTTAGTTTGGTTTTCAATGGAAACGTGTTTTTTTAGTTTTTTTAAACTATTATTTATTTTCTTTTTTTTAGGGTGTTTCGAATTTTGAGACGTATCTCAGCGTAGTTTGTGACGTATGTCAACGTAGTTTGTGACGTATGTCAGCGTAGTTTGTGACGTATGTCAGCGTAGTTTGCGTCGTATGTCAGCGTACTTTTCGAAGACAGTTTTTTTGCTGTCCTGGTAACCCTGGCAAGGTTGATGGCATAAATTTATGAAATTATTGCATTGTCATCGGTCCTTGACAGGTGTGCAAAGTTTGAATGAAATCTGGTCGTTTAAAGTGGGTCAAAATCGCGCTATAAGGAGTCGGTTACAAACAAACATACAAACATACAAGTGAAGCTAATATAAAGCTTGTAAAAATGTTCCAGGTTAAAGTCACGTACATAGGCATAATCTAAACTAATATTATGAAGAGGAAATATTTGATTTTTTGTAAGTATGTTTGTAATAGATAAACTCGAAAACTACTGAACCGATTTAAAAAATTCTTCCATCTCTAGAAGGCTACATTATCACTAAGTAACATAGGCTACTTTTTATTAAAAAAATACACAGTTTCTTTGAGTCACGCGAACGAAGTAGCGGGCGTAGTGCTAGTCTATACTAATATACGAATACTAATAATATTATAAAGCTGAGAGTTTGTTTGTTTGATTGAACGCGCTAATCTCAGGCACTACTGGTCCGAATTGAAAAATTATTTTTGTGTTGAATAGCCTATTTATCGAGAAAGGTTATAGGCTATATTACATCACGCTACAACTAAGAGGAGCGGAGCAGTAATGAAAAATGATGCAAAAACGGGGAAAATCGCACGGGTAGGCGATTCGACGCGAACAAGAAATTTAACGCGGATGAAGTCGCGGGCAGAAGCTAGTATTGTAATAAAGTAAGTAAAAAATCAAGAGTTTCCTTGTGATGCCGGACGTAAAGAATATCACCATCCCATTTCTTCTCGTGGGTGTCGTAAGAGGCGACTAAGGGACTTACTAGAGAATGGACAGCAGCGTTCTCTGTGCATTTTACTACCATAATGCGATCGCCAACTAGCTTACAAAGCATGGCGGTTATGGCAAAGCCCCCCAAATTGGGGGAGGCCTATCTCCAGCAGTGGACGTCTTAAGGCTGAAGTGAGTGAGTGAGTGGTATAACTATAATTAAAGACTACTTGATAGAGTCATGTAGTCTTTAACCCATAGAGAGAGTCTTTAGAAGAATACTTTATCAATCATGTTTGCTTATTATCACCAAAAATTACAGTTTATTTCCAAAGTGTTGAATTTAACAATTTTGCTTTACGTGTTCCAGGTTGTACTGATGTATGGTGCTTCCAAAAACTCACCCTTGGTCATAGCCGGAGATTTGAGCCCATCAAAGAAAAAATGTGAACAATGTCTTGATACTACCTTGTTTGGATCTCTTGGTGGTGTCATTAATTGGACCCTATCTTCAATATTAGTAGGTAATTATTTTTGATAAACTTTTTGTAGAACACACATAAGTTTACATCACGCCTATATTCCTCTAAGGGGTAGGCAGAGGTAAATCTACGACAGGAATAAATTTATTATTGTTTATTAAATTCCCATCGTCCCACCAGTGTATACTACATTTTGTCACATATAAGTAATTGGGGGCGGCCTATTACCATCAAATGGTAACAAATCCAGATTACAGGCTTATGAGAAATACCGAATGGAATAACCAATAACATTTTACCCGACCCGAGAATCAAACCCAAGACCCAAGGCAGGCTGACAACCACGAAACCAACGGGGCAGTTTAATACTTACGTAGAGAACATTTTATCTTCACCAGTTTGCATTAGTACAATGTATATTGTAGACTGTAGCTGTGCTCTTATAAGATTTTAGAAAGGGTTGTGTAAGATTTTATCGATAGTTTATTTGTAGATAGTAGGTATTTAAAAAGTTATTGCTTACAAAATCTTTCAATTGATCTTTTAGTTTTTGAAATTAGAATATGAATGATACATGTTTTTTTGTTTAAAAGAATTGTTTTCACATTTCAGATTTTGCAGTGGCTGGAATAAGTTCGTTGCACTTTTTCTTGGAAACAGATTTAGTACTGATTACTGAGGTAGGTATTCCGAAAGAAACCAACCATTTTAAGCCTAAAGAAAATAAAACTCAAGCGATGCTTCTATTAATTAAATCATGGGATTTTGTTTGATAACCCTGTATACCTATAGGCGTATCTGCTTTTCAGTATATTTTGACCGCGTATGTATTAGACTTTTCTATAAAACCGCAAATGTTTTTTAAATAACCGACAAGGAATTTCTACTCTTTGGGTTCTAGAATCACGTGCTGAATTCATGGTTACAATATCCGTGTCGGTGGCCCTGCCACCCTACATAACTGAATTTTTATGAGCATTTCTATAAACTTCCCAAAATCTCTACAAAACTTGTGTTGTATTTAAATAACGGTAGTTAACAGTAATATTTAATTGTATCAATCTGCTTATTTCAGAATCAGACTCAGCCTGTCTACCACCACAACACAACACAAGAACATTCAAGCACTAATTAGAAAAAAGCCCGCCATAGCGAAAACAGCAATCCAATTAGACAAAATCTCGATGTAGATAAATTTATCGATATCGATATTCCAATTACCCCACACTAGAGGTCGCTAACGGCGAAGTGTGTTGCGCCGGCGCACTAGAGATAAATCTTTTTACTGCACACTTCGATTAGAAAATTCCTTTATTAATTGACTGGCTTAATTAAAGCGTTCTATAAGGTCTCTCCTTGTTCTAAAATTATGGTAGAAGTTTTTAGTTGATTATTATAATTTTATAGAATCTTTGATCTGCATTAATCATCTGCCTAGCCGTTTACAACTATGTTAGGGTCGGCTTCCAGTCTAACCGAAAGCAGCTGAGTACCAGTATTTTACATGGAGCGACTGCCTATCTGACCTCCACAACCCAGTTACTGGGTAATGCGATACCCATTCGTAAGACTGGGTGTTGTTAGACTTTCGGGCTTCTGATGACCCGTAACGACTATCTAAGATCTACAAAAGACAGCCACGACCAACAGATTAACGTGATTTCCTAGGCACGGAAGGTTAATCTTTGATCTGCATTCTTAGGCATATTAGATTAAATTTTAATCTTTAGTTTTATCATAATTATTATCAGCCCTTTTTAACATGGATCTCCCAACGAATGGTTAGCCTAGAATCTGGACTGATCAATCGTTGGGAGGATTTTTGTTTTTTATTTACATTTTTTCCTGTCCTACTAATATTAGAAATGTGAAAGTTCGTGAGGATGGATGTATAGATTTTTGTTACTCTTTCACCCAAAAACGACTGAACGGATTTGGATGAAATTTGGCAAACACATAGTTTAAAACCCAACCCCATAAAACCAGTTATTATTCCTATTCCTTCTCTGTTCATGCTGTTAGATTGTGGAACTCACTTCCGCCTAGCATTCGAGATCTAAAAACTATTTCCCTTTTCAAATGTCGAGTAAAAGAGCATTACCTTTCCTCATAATTGTGTGTATTTATGTATATGTTTACGTTTATTTTTATATTTTAGCTTTATGTATTTATTTAAGTAGATGTTATTTCTTGCATTATATATGTATAAGTATATTTTAGTTTAAGACTTCACATATTCATATCTCTCTTCTTGTTTTCACACACTATTGTCTACATTTCTTTTTCATTTCTCCTTTCGCAGGTCTGCTGGAAGAAATTTCTTAAGAAATAAGCAGTACCTTTGTACTCAATTGTTTTAATATTTATCACTCTGTTTTTTTACTGTGTGTACATAAATAATAAAATAAATAAATAAATAATATGGTACTCTTTATCAATGTAATGCATTTCTGCGGGGAAATTTTCCACCTCCCTGTGGGTGCAGCCGCTGGCAAAAGCTAGTGTTTTATAATCAAAATTAAGTCCAAATATACTGACTGAGGCTTCTATGGTCGTGGTACCGAGAATTAATAAAAATCTATCATGGTATTTAATCCATACATACAAACAAGTAAAATTAAATTATCGGTTAGCAATGTCAAAAGAACAGCTTTATTCTAATTGCATATGAAAGTGCATCCCTACGGTAGATAAAACAATAAAACATGATTCTAAGCTTTTGTCAGTCTGTCTGTTTGATCTGGCTAATCTCCGAAACAGCTGAACCGATTTTGACTAGCATTTTCAGTGGCAAATGGCTGATGTTATAAGTAGGTGCTTTTATTTTAGAAAAGGAATAAAATTTCCACGAAAAAAAAATATAACCAGTTCCTACATTGTTTTCCTATATGCATGCGAACGCAGTCGCATGAACAGGTAGTATGTAATAATATAGTGAAACTCTATCCTCATTACCGGAAGCAATATGCCTTTACTTTACTTAGTATTTTACAAGGTATAGCCGCACTTAATATTAACTTAGAAAAATAAATTCAAATTAATAATCTGTGAGAAAAATATATTCGCGAACACTTTTATGATGACTCTCCCAATGCTGAAGAAAATATATTTTTACGAAGACGAACCTTTCCGAGAAGCAGCGAATGACTGTTTACAGCCTCTAATAAATACTCTAGGCTCTCACAACATAAAAAATAAATTGCCAACAAACCTAGCATTAGATTCCAAAATGGCCCCATAAAGTGTACGGTATTAGAAAACAGATTAAGATAAAAGTAAGAAAAATAAATCAACTGCCCACGCGCCTCGCGACCTAGCACAACGAACACACACGGCGGGAAAAGGACGAAAAAAAAGACGGAGCAGGACAAAAAAATCGCAAAAGCGACGCGAATATATCCGAGGCGAATGACCTGCGAAAAATAAGACGAAAACGAACTCCCGCGCACATGTGCGTTCGGCCATTTTTTTGTTTCTGTCCCTTTCTTACGCCAAAAAAGGTAGGCGTATGCCTAGGTGGGAGAGAGAGGGGAGATAAAAGAAAGCGCGCGGAAAGAGTTGGCGGTCGTTCGCGCTCCGGTTTAGTTCCGAACATTGCCGCTAGGTGCGCCAGCGCAGCGGGAAAATTTCTTCCTGTTTTGAGTTAGCGTGTTCTTTTTTTGAGGAACTTTAGCGGCGCGTGAGTTTGAGATTATTTTTATTTATAAGTCATAATATATTTTAATTATGTTTTGAAATATTTTGATCTTAAAATTTGGTCTTTAAAGCATATAATTATAAGGTTCGACGTCCGAAAATAAACTCGATTGCGTTTCTGTAAATAAAGTTGTTTTTATTGTTTTACAAAGTATTGTTTTATGAAGTTGGTAAGTACTTACTGCTTTACAAAATATTACTTTACCTGTAAATAAAGAAACAACATTCAAAGCTTATAATTTTACGAATATCGTCTCCTTGAATCTAAGTTTTTTCATAACCTCCAAATCACAATGACATACGTCATGTTATGTCAGTTGTCAGTATTAATCACTCGCGCTTGAATGAGCGCGGGTAAAAAAAATAAAAAAAAATAAGAGAAATTATAACTATGTAAGTAGGTAATCATTTCCTTACATCCCCCCCCTTCGGGGAGAAAATTGTATCACTAAATATTCTCTAAGCTATTGTTTTCAAATGCAGGAGCTGGGACTAGTTTGGTGATGTGGAAGAGATTTGATTCGGATTTTCTATGTCCTGTATTTATTCTGTATATTAAGTCTGACAGTTTCTGTATTATTTCATAAGGTCCAGTCTTCAACTCATCCAGTTTTTTTCGGTTTAATTTATTGCCATTTTCTGCAAATACCATGTCTCCTACATTGAACTCATAATATTTTCTATTTCTATCAAATAGTTTTTTATTGTAGTTGTGTGATTTTATACTATTTTCCAGTGCCAATTTTCTATCTCTCAATAATTCGTTTTCTGTTATTTCTTCTTTTATTTCTTTTGGTGTTAATGTAATATTTTTTCCTTGTAATAAGTACACTGGTGCAAAGCCTGTAACAGTGTGCTCAGTTTCATTGTACTTTTCTACACATTTTTGAGCTATCGTTGTCCATGCAATTTTTTTATTTTCTTCATTTAATTTGCACCTTATTTTATTGACCAGGGTTTGGTTAAGTCTTTCATTAATTCCATTTGAAAAAGGTGCATTTACTGCTGTGAAAATAATAGGAATATTTTTTTCCTCTAGGAATAGTTTAAATTCTTTTGAATTTATTCCCGGGTATTGGTCTGTTAAGATCATACCAATATTATTATCTTCTGTTACATTTTTTATAAGTTTTATGAAGTCACTCGAATTCTGTGTTTTTGAATTGACAATGTATGCATGTCTAGTAAAGTGATCCACTAAGAGGTGCATGTACTTCTTTGTCGATCTTGAGCCCCCGAATCCACCAATTGTGTCAATAGACATTATTTCAAAAGGACGTGTGGCTGGTCCTAGATGAGACATTAGTCCAAATTTATCCTGGCCTCTTGATTTGTTCATAATGCAAATTTCACATTTTTTACATATTTTCTTTATATTCTGTCTTAAATTCTTAGCTGTGTAGTATGGTGTAATTTTATTCTGCATTTGTTTAATTCCAATGTGACAGTATTCTTTATGTATTTGTTTGATGAAACTTATACTGAAATCTTCTGTTAAAACAATTTTATTTTTATTCTTGATTTTCTTGTAGTATATGGACTGCTTTGATATTAATTTGTGTTTTTCCTTTTGTACATCTTCATTTTTTTCTTGATCCTCAATAATATCCTCCAGTTTTATCCAATTGACCACTTTCAACTGTTCCTCTTCATTTTCATGTGCTTCTAATACAGGATTTCTGCTTAGACAGTCAGCTTCTAGATTATTCTTTCCTGGTGAATATTTTATCTCAAAGTCATATTGAGATAGGTAATATGTCAAATCTCCGAGTTCTTCATCTGTTCTTGATTTAATGTTCATTTTTTCCAGTGGCTTATGATCTGAATAGACTGTAAACCGTTTGCCAATAAGCCAGTGCTGCCAATATTTAACTGCTTCTTTTATTGCTAGGCATTCTAAATAAATAGCTTTTTTTCTTTTCTGTACTTCATTTAGTTTCTTGGAGAAATATGCAACTGGTTTTTCTTTTGTGTTTTGTTGTCTCTGTTTTAATACTGCTCCTACACCCAATATACTTGCATCTGTATAAATTAGTATAGGTAGATCTGGATCAAATATCTCTAAAACTGGCTGACAACATAGTAATTGTTTCATTTTTTCAAAGGATTCTTGACATTCTTCTGTCCAAATGAATTTTTGATTCTTTCTTAGTAATTTGTGTAGTGGATCCAATGTTATTGCCTTATTTGGTACATATTCATTATAAAAATTTATTTTTCCCAAGAACTGTCTCACATTTTTTTGATTTTGCGGCACTGGGAATTTTTTTATTGATATTAAATTGTCTTTTATGGGGCGTACTGAATTGTTATGAATAATGTGGCCTAAATATTTCACTGAATCCGATGCGAATGTGCATTTAGAAAATTTCAGTCTAAAGCCTTCCTTCTTTATTGCTTCTAATAACTTTGTTAAATGACCCATGTGTTCCGGAAATGATTTTGAGAAAACCAATATATCATCTATGTAATTTACCGTGAATTCAGTGAGTTCGTGTTTCCTTATAATATTACTCAATATTCTTTGAAATATTGCTGGAGATGTTTTTAGTCCAAATGGTAAACAGGTCCACTGAAAATGGCTGTCTTGCGTTACAAAAGCTGTTTTTCTTCTGTCTTCGACTCGTAATGGTATCGACCAAAATGCAGAATTTAAATCCAGCGTTGAAAAATATTTGCAATTTCTTGTTTTTACTATCAGATCTTCAATTAACGGGAAAGGTTGTGACTGTGGAATTACAAGTTTATTTAAATCGCGGAAGTCAATACAAAGTCTAGATTTTCTATTGTCTTCTTTTTTGAATGCTAACGTTACCGGAGCAGCAAAAGGACTGTATGATTCTTCAATGAGATTTTTCTCTAATAATTTTGATAACTGACTCTCTATTTCCTTTTTATCCTCAATATTGCACCTATAAGGTCATTTACTGCAATATTTATCGACCAATAAGTCAATTCTGGCTTCATAATCCCTGACAGTTCCAACATCGTACTTATCTTTTGCGAAGATTGAGTTGTATTTTTCAATTAGTTTATTTATTTCTGCTTCATGTTTATATTCAAGCTGGTTCATCGAAATTTTAAATTTTGTTTCATCTACATGTTCGTTAAAGTTCACTGTGAACTGATCACAACTTTCAGTTTTTTCTTTTCCTGGGTCCATTTCTGTATCTCTAATTATTCCTCGTGTTTTTTGTGTAATTTCTAGTTTTTCATTTTGGATTAACTTAAATTGTTTTATCAAATCCAATCCAATTAAAAAGTCGTAGTCAAAATTGTTCTTGTTAATTACAAACACATTCACTTCTTCTTCTATTTCAAATATTTTAATTTTAATTTTTACTATTCCATTTGTTTTTTTCACACCATTAATCGTAGTTAACTTCACTGTCTGTGCATTATTTATCTCCTCATCTTTTAACTTTAGCAGTTTTGAATTTATTAATGAGATATTTGAACCAGAATCATATATTCCGAATGCATCTAATGTGTTATTTAATGTTAACTTGACTTTGATTAATGGTGGCACTATTAGTTTTTTTGATCCATTTTATTTAATTCTGTTTCTACTTCTGAATTGTTAACAAAATTGATAACCTTTGGTTTTTCTTTAATTCCTTCATTCGTATTAAACCAGCACGAGTCTTCTGGATGATATCTATTTCCTTTGTAAAGTTTTCTACAAATCTTGCATGGTTCTTTAACCTCTTTTGTTTTTATCAAAGAATTGGTCATTTTCTTTCTATCAAAACTTTTTTTGTTCAATAAATGCTCCATGCTTTTCACTTCATTAAACAGATCCTTAGTCTCGTTTAATTTCTTTCTATCAATCCTATCTGTTATGAAATTAGGTAGACCTACTGCAATGAGATCAATTAGAGTACTTTTGTTTATTGTTTTGTCCATTTCCAACAATATTCTCTCTTTTCTTATTGCATAGTCTAATAGTGATCCTGTTTTGTATTTAAATTCTATAGCGTATCTTATTGGTGTCCAACCTTTATTCTCATAAGTATCGCAGAAATCTTCTTTCCATTGTTTCCATTCTGAAGTTAGTGTAAGCCTTATCAGCATAGAACTGTACCAATTCAAACATGATTTATCCAAAAACAGTCTAAAAATCTCGATTTTTTTCTCATCCTCAAATATTTCGAATCGATCACATTCTTTTTCAAAAATAGCCATCCACTGAGTTACATTTGAGTTTTCTCCATTAAATTTCTCGATTACAAATTTGTCTGAGATTTTTTTTAAATTGGTCTGCTTTGGTAATTGTTGACTCACATTTGCAAATTTTGCTAGGATTTTTGAAAGTGATTCTTCAGATAAACCCTCATTTATTATAGGTTGTGTAACTTCAGTTGTACTTATCACTTCTTCCAAGAAATAATTCTTGAATTGTATATTTTCATCAGCATCCATGTAAGTATTTCTTAGTTCCTCTGTTAAAGTTATCCATAAACACCTTTTTTCATGTCTTCTCTGCAATGTGGTTTTTAATGTTTTATAAGTCTCAGTTTCCATTAATTTCACATGATATTTTATTGACTGCAGTTCTTGTGGTATGCGGTAAATTTTACCCTCTTTTGTGGTTATTGAGGTTACTGCCAGTACATTTGTTTTTTGGTCATCGAAACTTTTAATAGTAAACTCGAATCTTAGTTTATCCATTTCTGTAAGATGTCCTTTGCAAAGAATGTTGTTTTATAAGGTTCGACGTCCGAAAATAAACTCGATTGCGTTTCTGTAAATAAAGTTGTTTTTATTGTTTTACAAAGTATTGTTTTATGAAGTTGGTAAGTACTTACTGCTTTACAAAATATTACTTTACCTGTAAATAAAGAAACAACATTCAAAGCTTATAATTTTACGAATATCGTCTCCTTGAATCTAAGTTTTTTCATAACCTCCAAATCACAATGACATACGTCATGTTATGTCAGTTGTCAGTATTAATCACTCGCGCTTGAATGAGCGCGGGTAAAAAAAATAAAAAAAAATAAGAGAAATTATAACTATGTAAGTAGGTAATCATTTCCTTACATAATTAATAAAATATTTGAACAATCTTACATTACCTATAGGGACCGACATAATAAAAAGGGTACCTAAGTAAAGGATAGGGTTTTACTGTACATCAATTTTTTTCTACAAAAATAAACCTGAAGTTTATATGTGGTCTGTTGATAAAAAGCAGCCTATGTCTTTTCCCAGGGTTCAAAGGGTTCAGGGTTCAAAGTAATAAGTATTCTTTGAACCCTGTGAAATAACATAGGACTATTAAAAACGGAAGGAACCGATCGGAACGGGTTATAATAAAAATGGAATACCGTTTTTATTATAATCGACCAGTGCGGCTGTTATTGTGTGTTGTTAATGAGATCGCCTCAGGAAACTTTCTTCTTAAATCCGTCTATTTAAATCTAACAGATTATATATAATCCCCCTACTACAGTGGCGGTATAGTTTAATAGTCACTAAAATAGCTCATTTCTTCCTGTTTGTTACTGTTTTATCCGTTATGACTTCTTTAGTGCATTTACGAAGTCGGGTAACAGTAAAAGGGTAACATTTCCTGAAATCTTATTAATTTTCAGAAACAGACAGTGATTAGGTACCTTTTAAAATTATCAATGTTTGTACATTATAACTTGGCTTGTGGCTAAGTTACAACAGCCACACGGGTCGATCTTTCAGGTCAAGCTACGCTTGCCGCTGTTGGTTCGTGGATGGGTGACCATCTTTACATACCAAGACCCTTTCGTGCTTCGGAAAGCACGTTAAGCCCTTGGTCCCGGCTGTCTTTCGTAGATCTTAGACAGTCGTTACGGGTCGTCAAAAGCCCGAAATTCTGACAACCAGTCTTACCAAGCGGTACCGTATTACCCAGTAACTGGGTTGTGGAGGACAGGTAAGTAGTCGCTCCATGTAAAATACTGGTACTCAGCTGCATCCGGTTAGACAGGAAGCCGACCCCTACATAGTTATGTATAGGCTAGGCAGATGATGACATTATAACATACAGGGTGGCAATGATATCGATGCAAAACTTATTACTAAGAGTATATGATCCTGAACCTCTCTTGCATTAAAAATTTTCGTCGGTTATCAAAGAAAAAAATCGTGTACGGGTCCATACACATATCCATTATAAATTCAGAGTCCTTTTTTCTATTTTTTTTTGTCGGAGAAAAGTCATCAAATTACGTCTCCCGCTCTGGGTGGAGCGGAAGGGCGTGTTAGACTTTTACTGATTAAAACCCACCCGTGTTCCTTCAATTGCCCATATGCCAGGGCCACGGTATCTCTTTCGAAGAAATCTCGCGACCCCGGCAGTAAATTGAGGCTCCTCCGTCTATCTGAATGCACGTTAAAAGCTAGTAGTCCGGACTTCAGACTAAATCCCGGCGGTCATTCGTAAATCTTTGATAGACGTTACGGGTAGTCAGAAGCGCAAATGTCTCACTGCCAATCTAACCAAGGGATATCGTATCCAGGTCCTAAGTTCATCATCATCAGCCTATAATGTTCCCACTGCTGGGACACAGGCCTCCTTTCGGTGAGAGGGAGTGGGCCGTAATCCACCACGCGGGCCCAGTGCGGGTTGGTAGAGGTTGTCACATGTCTTCGAATTTTTGGTTCTAGGACATGCCGGTTTCCACACGATGTTTTCCTTCACCGTTTTGAGAGCAGTGGTGATGAAATTATTTACACAAAGTCTGGGGCCATTGGGCGACCACAGCTCAAGGTTTAAGTGGATCAAAGTATTCCAACTTACGCTAAATGCAGGGGTGGCCCAGACAGCAGATGGGCCGCATGAAAGACCCGACAGCAACCGTCGAAATGATCACTGTATTTTAAATCTTTTGTAAGTCAAGACATAAGCAGTACCAACTTAAGTGTTTATAGCTAGTGCATTTTTATACCCACAGAATTGTTGAAAACTTTGTAAGAAATATATTGAAAATTGAATCGGATCAATTTTCAAACGTTTCTGCTGCACAAGAAATAGATTTGTTTATGCACAAAGATAGCGCTGTCACGTTTTTGGTAGAAAAAATATATTGTTGGTCTGTGACTGACAAGGAAATACCACGATTGTAACATAAGAGTACAATTTTACTCTCTCAGTAGGTACATGTATTTAAAACAATAGATTTACGTTTTATTTATGTCGTTTTTAAACCTTTTGTTAGTCTTAAGAATAGATTCACATCGAATTTGAAACATTTGGTTTTAAACCGTTTTTTGTTGTTGTTTAAAACGATTTAAAACCACACTTAGCTGTTTAATGTGGGTTAAAAATGTTCTTTTTTAAATAGAAAGCACGGAGTTTTCACATGAGCTGATATAGACTATCTCCCTTATTTACGACTTGCTTCTGCCCGCGATTTCGTCCGCGTCAAATTTTGCAAAAATTGTGTGTTGTATTAACTTTTTAACGTGTTTTGTGTGTTGCTTTTAACTAACACATACCACCCTACACATGTGAATTAGCATCTGGGGTTAAACATTAATATTAAATAAATATGACGATCTAGGAAATCCGGCTTTAATAAAAAATACGAAGCCGCTTCCGTGCTTTCACAGCTAAATAGTAACATTAGGTAAATATGCATCCGAATATCCGAACACTGTTTATTACTATAGTCTTAAGAAAGGATGATAAAAATCTTAAATCTTGAAAAATCTAGAATCTAGAATTCCCATACATTTACATAATGAGCTCTCCAGTCCATCGTTTATGCATGCACAAACTAGTTTCAATAAAAGACCATACATCAAAAAAATCTACCATTAATAACCACTCTAGCTCTACCTATTCTTCATCCTAGACATATAAACAGTATTAAAGTTGTACTCCATAATATCTTCCTTATAAATTTTATGTGTTACTGCAAAATGAACTTTAATGTTGTAGCAATAGAGTCGATTTTATGTTTTAGTATTCTAATGAATCTGTCGACCAATTGATTTAAAAGCTTGAAGGAGAGTTTTTAATTGATGCCTTTTCTCGGCATATTTATAGTATACTTGTTAAGGTGCAGTACTTTATTTTATGTTATTTTTTTTTATTATTGTTTTATTATAGTTGGACTGTTGATGGAGCAATTACACGGAGATTTTGTTTTGTGGAAGAAAACTCCTTTTTTATGTCTTCGTGGGATTGTGGGCTGGTTTACTAAATGCCTATGAAAGTTTATTATAGAAAAACAAAAAATGTTTTCAAGAATTGTGTCTGTTTCCATCCAGTGAATTCCTTTTACGAAGATTAACGGCTTTTACAACATCAGAACAATATCTGTATTTCTTTTTTATTATTGTTTTTCTTCTTTTATCTATATATCTATTATATATTTGAAATAGTATATAGGTTTGTCTCTGTCTTCAGTTGTTTTTTAATTGTCATCAATCGAAATTCTAAAATGTACGAACGACATTCATTCATTATTTAATTACGAAATCCTACATTTGAATATACATTTTTTCTTCCATTTTTTTTCTTTTATTTTGTTTTTCTTTCTATCATTATTTTTCTTCTTTTATCTATCTATCTATTATATATAATAGAAGGTATGTATCTGTCTTCGGTTGTATTTTTATGAGTATTTTTTATCAATCGAAATGCTTAACCATACAAACAATATTAATTAATTATTTAATTACGAAATACTACATTTGAATAAACATTTTTCTCTTTCCAGCAAATGAGTCGTCCCCTTAACATCAAACAAGTTTACTGCGATCTCTGCCAGTGCCTCGGCCAAGCGGGATTGAAGCACATTTTTATAGGTACCATCTTGGAGGCTTCCTAGTTCACTCACCATAGTTATACTGCCCAGACTTCAGGCCATAAAAGAGAAAGTAACAACGCCTCATAAAAGACCAAAGTCCGTTAAATAAGTAAACTAATTAGAAGAGATAAACTGTCCATCTTTGCTGTAGGAATCTTCTTGTGAAGACTTAATATGGAAGCCTCAGGGTATCCCGAAAAGATCAAATCATCATCATCATCATTTCAGCCGTAAGACGTCCACTGCTGGACTTAGGCCTCCCCCAATTTGGGGGGCTTTGCCATAATCGCCACGCTTGGCAGGCGGGTTGGCGATCGCAGTATGGTGGTAAAATGCATAGAGAACGCTGCAGCCCATTCTCTAGTAAGTCCCTTAGTCGCCCTTTACGACACCCACTGGAAGAAATGGGGTGGTGTTATTCTTTACGTCCAGCACCACACGGTACAAAGAATCAAACTCGGAAAGATCAAATATTCCCTACAATTTGCAGGTCAATGCTAGATTATCATCATCATCATAACAGTCAAAAGAAGTCCACTGCTGGACATAAACCTCTCCCAATTTTCAGGGGTTTGCCATATTCATCAAGTTTGGGAGGCGGGTTGGCGATCACAGTGTGTTGGTAAAATGCATAGAGAACGCTGCTGCTTATTCCCTAGTAAGTCCCTTAGTCGCTCTTACGACACCCACGGGAAGAATCCCGTGGGTGTGACGGGTGCTAGATTGTATGTTGAACGAAATAATGATTCGCAACCTCTCTCTTCCAAGCTAAATTATCGTATCGCCCCTCAGTCATAGATAAATTTGGAAAGTCTCACCAAAATCAGTGATAGTCATTTCGAAGGGATCTCTTGAACCGGAATACAAGTATCCAGCATTATCATCATCTACCTAGCCTTCTAATAAAAATCTAAGCCTTAATAACACCACCCCATTTCTTCCCGTGGGTGTCGTAAAAGGCGACTAAGGGACTTACTAGAGAATGGGCAGCAGCGTTCTCTATGCATTTTACCACCATACTGCGATCGCCAACCCGCCTGCCAAGCGTGGCGATTATGGCAAAGCGCCCCAAATTGGGGGAGGCCTAAGTCCAGCAGTGGACGTCTTACGGCTGAAATGATGATGATGATGATGACCTAGCCTTCTTCCAACGACTGCCCTGTTAGTCTAGTGGTTAGTGACCCTGACTGCTAAGACTGAGGTCGTGGATTCGATTCCCACCCAGGACAAATCTTTGTGTGGTGAGCACGATCATTTGTTCTGTGTCTGGGTGTAATTTTTTATAATATGTATGTATTTAGTAATATATAAGTATGTTTATCAGTTGTCTGGTTACCATAGTACAGGCTCTGCCTAGTTTGGGATCAGATAACGGTGTGTTGGTTGTCCTAAGATATTTATTTTTATTTATTTTATTTAATATGTTGGAGTCGGCTTCCAGTGTAAACAGATGCAGCTGAGTACCAGTATTTTACATGGAGTGACTAACTATCTGATCTCCAAGACCCAGTGTCAAAGTCTAAGTCAAAGCATTTATTTCAATTAGGCCCAAAAAAGGCACTTTTGAACGACTAGTGACTTGGTAATACGATACGCCTTGGTAAGACTGGCTTCTGACGACCCGTAACGACTGCTAAAGATCCGCAAATGACAGCCGGGACCAACGGCTTAGCGTGCTTTCCAAGGCACGGAGGGGTCTTGCTATATAAAGATAATCACCCATCCAGGAAGCAACCGCGGCAACCTAATCTATCGATCCAAGCGGTTATTTTTACTTAGCCACAATACTACCCTCTAAGCTCATGACTTATTAGTGTAAAAATTCTTTCAGTAGGATTAAATGAACTTGTTGTATTGATAAGTACCAATAAAGATTGTAACTACATTCGTAGTGTTACGCTCACGAATCATATTTTGTCCAACAACCTGACACTGACTTGAATATTGTAAAAAAACCTAAGAAAGTATGAAGTTCACAAGCACCCTCTGGGCATCCACCTTGAAGATTTCTTTCAAGAAAATTAGAAAGAAAAAAAAAATACGTTTATTTGCGGTAAACATCATCATCATCATCAACAGCCTATAATATTCCCACTGCTGGGACACAGGCCTCCTCTTTGTGAGAGGGAGTGGGCCATAATCACCACGCAGGCCCAGTGCGGGTTTTTAGATGTCACATGTCTTCGAATGTTTGGTTCTAAGACATACCGGTTTCCTCACGATGTTTTCTTTCACCGTTTTGAGAGCAATGGTGATGAAATAATTTACACAAAGTAAAACGCCTGCTTGGGTTAGAACTCACGACCCTCGTAAGTCGCGGCCGTAACCACTGGACCACAACTGCTCTGCTGCGGTAAACATGACGCAAAGAAAGACCAAACACAACAAAAATAAAAGAAAAAGCTAGGGGAAAATATGCGTCACATCCACGCAAAACGGCCATCGCTCAGCATAATGCTGTGACCCTATGCGAGACAGAGCCCCAGCGCAATCACTTTAATCCCAAACCCCTCCACAGCATTGAGCTAGTATAATTCAAAACAGCTTGACGTAATAAAGGTAAGCGGTGTTGAGCTCAAAAGAAATATAATAACATTGTGTAGAGCAGGTCTTGCTGCTCGCCTAACCAGTTTTAAAAAACATATCACATGACTATATTGCTTAGATATGTAGTTTCTTATTAACTTATTCATTATGAAGGTTTTTGTTAGGTGAGAGGCTTTGTGGTAGTGCGAAAAATGTACTACAGTTTTCTTAAGACTGAGTAAATGACAAAACACTCCCTAAATCTTTGAAGGAAGAAATTGTATGCGTGTTATCAACATCAACATTATTTCAGTCGAAAGATGTCCACTGCTGGACATAGGCCTCCCCCAATATTGAGGTGGGGGGGGGGGGGCTGCCATATTACAATCTGAATAATTTGAAGTAACAACCATTGCAAACCCATTGCTTCATATGTTCGAAAAAAGTGTCTGCTCATCAATGTAAATAACGCAATGTTGTATAACTATGAAATGCTGGCCCATTTCTACTGTTAGTGTATTACAATGCTGAGACAAGTCCAATATTGATGGATTATGTGAAAGATAGCTGGGCTTAGCTCTGACATAACAGCTACTAAAAATATCAAAATCTGCCTAGTCTTATACCAACAAAGACTATATAAATTCTCTTTGTATACCAACTATGTTGGGTTCGGCATCCAGACTAACCGCAAGCAGCTGAGTTCCAACATTTTACATAGAGCGACTGCTTATCTGACCTGTACAACCCAGTAACTGGTTAATACGATACCCCTTGGTAGGACTGGGTGACAGACTTCAAGCTTCCGACGACCCATAACGACTGTAAAAGATCTACGAATGACAGTCGGGAACTGTATTTTTGACCTATATCGTCAGGGCCAATATCACTGTGCCACCACTGCTCTCACAAATGTATTTTACCTCTCCGAACATAGGATAGATAATTGCCACCACGAATGATTCTTCAATTAATAATTTCTTGAAGATTGAGGTATAGCCATAGTAATGATAAAACTTCTTGAATCAACTCATCTTTGGGTTTACTGGTTAAGAAACAACTCATCATCATCATCATCATCATTTTAACCGAAAGACTGCTGGACATAAACCTGTCCCAAAGGACGGCTTTGCCAAAATCGCCACACTTGGCAGGCGGGTTGGCGATCGCAATATAGTGGTAAAATGCATAAAGGACGCTGCTGCTCATTCTCTTGTAAGTCCCTTAGTCGCCTTTTACGACACCCACGGGAAGTAATGGGATGGTGCTATTTTTTATGTCCGGCAACACATTGAAGAAACAGCTCAATTTTACCAAACTCCATTTCAAAACAGACTTCAAACTAATCCTATAGAGGAATGTTGTGAAATAAATGATTGAGTGGTTCTACGGGGCCAATAAATAAAATATAAGGCATTATAATATTACACTGATTGACCGGTCCCATTGATTTTGATCCGGTTACAGTTTGTCTAGATCAGAAAACATGAGTTTTATTCTGAGAATTCTTTTAAAGTATTGTCGAAAGATACCAAAGGATTCTGGTAATTTCTTCGGGAATAAAAGGGTTGATAGTAAAGCAATAATGTACGTGGAAGGAAAGATAAGTTATAAAATAGGGCAGAGCCTAGTAACATAGTATAATATAGATTGTAACAGGTAGGTTTATGAAGATTCGGGATTTCAAATACATAGGTATGGTCTTTTAACCTCTAATATTTCATGTTTGTGAGTGTTTGGTTAGTTCTTCTCCAAGAGGATTCTTTAAATTATTTGCTTAAACTTTTCCCAATGTTAGGCCGGCTGGATGAGTGCCTATGTGAGCGAAAAAAACCAAGTTACTGGGTAATAAATACGATAACCTTTGGAAATACTGTTTTTTTTACCTTCGGGTTTCTGACCACCCGAAATAACCGACAGCTACGAACGACATCAGGGATCAACAGCTTAACGTACATTGTACATTCCGAGTCACGGAGGGATCTTGGTATGTAAAGATAGTCACCCATCAACGGACCAACCGCGGCAAGCATAGGAACAATCGACCAGTGCGGCTGTTATTACTTACTCACTAGCCCCTCATATTTTAGAACGACAAAATTTCTAACATTTTATCAGTCATACGACGTAAGATAAACTTATTAAAAAAAACTTTTATTTCAGACCCTTAAAGTCCATTTGGTTAGTTTACAAACAACTTAAAACTAATGTTAGTACTTATATCAACCAATGAATTAAATTTAAAATATTAATTAAAACATTGCGTAGAAGTCTGCGCAAAACTAATGCCAACATAAAAGTCCCACCAACGCATTGATCTACAAAATATCCTAGGCATAGTCTACAAGTTATGCCAGCCCCCCTCCATCCCCACCGCTAGTGACTCAGCACTGCGCGAGCGCATGTTTTGCAACCAAAATTCTACCGGTTCAAGACAATGGCATTATTAGGCGTCAGACGCCATGTTGTTTTTAAGTTCGCGCTGTTATGTATCTATGGTTATGTAGAATTGTGTTAGGTATTTTTGGGGACTATTTTTAGATACCTAGATAGATCGTGGACAAAGCTAAAATGGTGAATAAGAATTTTAGCTCGTGATTTGCTGTGGTTTCAGCCATTTTCTATGAGATTAAGGTGTGAGTTTGCAATGATGTTTTTTAGCTAAACTCAGTCATGAGTTATAGTCATTACAATGATTCTTTTTTTTTGGGAATGATGTCTTGCAGATCAACCAATGAGGTTGTCGACTGCTTAACCGGACCAGCCTGAGGCTGCCTTTTAAAATCAGGGCCTATAAAAATTACAATAAGGACGTCTACTCGCTAAGGGCACCCCTTATGGGTTACGGACCTCGGCTTAGGGCATCTCTGGTAGAGGGCTGCAAGGGACTGTAGCTGGATCGGAATGAAATTGCGATGATAATGTGGCTTCCGAGTGTGTTATACACGATTCGATTCTCGAATCACACCGGTTTTTTTAGGAAGATTTCAAAATCATCTTCTACCACTGTTCGATCTTTTCTTCTTCTATTCTCCCTTGTCAACCGTCACGCTATCATTCATTTTCTTTCATATCCTCCGTCCCACAATCCTTTCATCTTTACTTTGGTCTCCAATAAATTTTATTTTATAGATTCTACCTCTGGGGGATCATCATCATCAGCAGCCTATATTGTTCCCACTGCTGGGACACAGGCTTCCTCCCGGTGAAAGGGAGTGGGCCATAATCCATCACGCTGGCCCAGTGCGGGTTGTTAGACGTCACAAGTTTTCGAATTGTCGGTTTTAAGAAATACCGGTATCTGGACGATGTTTTCCTTCACTGTTTTGAGAGCAATGGTGATGAAATAATTTACAGAAAGTAAAGCGCCTGCTTGGGTTCGAACTTACGACCTACTAATCGTAATTCACGCCCGTTACCACTAGGTCACCATTGCTCTGAGAGATGTTAAAACTAAATGCTGAAATTAGTAATTATAAGCAGGTTACTTTAATAGGTCATCAGTAGAAGGTCTATAAATTATATCAGGAATATTAATTTACAAATACAAACGTAAATAAATTGCCTACCTACATTATAAACGTGTTAATTTCTGCCACTAAAAGTGCCACCTTAATCTCGTTCGACATAAATTAGTTGGGAGGAAAGTTGACGAAATGGCACAATGCGGTGGCGAGGTGCCAACTTCGACTGTCAACTGGGATATCAATATCCTGTTCCGTCATCCAACTTTTATGACTGACTAAGAAACATAAGAGTTGTTTATTTACTTTACCATTTATTTATTTATTTTATTATTTATGTACACACAGTAAAATACAAAGTGACAAGGCATAGTAAAAGAATTGAGTACAAAGGTACTGCTTATTTCTTAAGAAATTTCTTCCAGCAGACCTGCGAAAGGAGAAATTAAAAAGAAATGTAGACAATAGTGTGTGAAAACAAGAAGAGAAAATATGAATATGCGAAGTCTTAAACTAAAATATACTTATACATATATAATGCAACCTATAAACAAACAACTCAAAGGTACTGAAAATACGTGCAAAGGTTGATGGTTATTTCTAAAGAAATGTCTTTCAGTATATCTTTGGTAGGAGAGAAGTAAAACAAATATATAAAACCAAAAACTATTCTTTAAAATGTGAACACAGACATACCTACTTGTAAAATTAAATATCACTAAAATGAGTGTTTTCTATGATATAATTAAATTAATGAATACATAATTATGTAATTATGACAAAGTGAAAAATTGTTAATTCATTTATTATTCCTGTGTTTTTTTTAATTAAAACATCACTATTTTTCTAGACTACCTTATCGCCTATTAACATTGAAAGAACCTACAAGTACTGAAAATTGTCTACTGCTGGACCAAATGGGGATTATTGGAAAACCTCCGAATAGCCAATTTTGTCCTACAAAAAATACAACATTAATCTAATGATTGCCCAGATTTGTGGTTGGTGATAAGAACGCAGATGTCAAGTTTTTCTCAATAAAATTGCAATTCTACACTATATTCATTAACATTCATTCAATTAAACAACGTCGAACCCAGACGCGCTTTACTTTGAGAAAATTATTACATCACAACTGCTCTCAAAACGGTGAAGGAAAACATCGTGAGGAAACCGGCATGTCTTAGAACCAAAAATTCGAAGACATGTGACATCTACAAACCCGCACTGGGTCCGCGCGGTGGATTACGACCCATTCCCTTTCACCAAGAGGTCTGTGTCCCAGCAGTGGGAACATTATAGGCTGATGATAACACCTAGAGAAGTAGCTTTTAGTTTAAATACTACTGATTTATAACGTCTGTGACAAATATAGCGTTATGTTTAGACAATATCCTAGCCCAAATTAACAGGTACAGCAAGACCAAAAAGCTGTTACTACCAAAAACCAAGTAAAACATAACTCTGCCTAGCCTTTTTTCCCAACAATGTTGGGGTCGGCTTCCAGTCTAACCAGATACAGCTGAGTACCAGAAATTTACATGGAGCGACTGCCTATCTGACCTCCACAACCCAGTTACAGGGTAATACGATACCCCTTGGTAAGACTGGTTGTCAGATTTTCGGGCTTCTCATGACCCGTAACGACTGTCTAAGATCTATGAAAAACAGCCGGGACTAACGGCTTAACGTGCTTTCCGAGGCACGGAAGGATCTTGGTATGTAAAGATGGTCACCCATCCACCGACGTAGCTTTACCTGAAGGATCAACCCGTGCGACTGTTCCTACTTAGCCACAAGCCAAGTCTAGGCCAAAAAACCGTTATTACCAAAAACCAAGTAAAAGATAACTCGTATAAATCAGACTAATCAATCAGGTACAAATTGCAATCGATCAGTAATAAAATCGTACCTACAGCTGCGCCTACGCACGGTCGTGCCTTGTCTGTCAGATAGCCGTTAGCTTCGGAATGATATAAGATTTAGAAATGGCGTTGAAAGTATTAACTATACCTTTTAAAGATAAATTTATTGATTTTTGTAACGGTTTCACATTACAAAAACAAAAAAACTTTGTATAAAATTCGAAAAAATAACATTTTGTTTTCTTTTTTCAAATTTTATTTGTCGCTTTTTTTCGTA
Source organism: Aporophyla nigra (assembly GCA_947507805.1). Taxonomy (NCBI): domain Eukaryota; kingdom Metazoa; phylum Arthropoda; class Insecta; order Lepidoptera; family Noctuidae; genus Aporophyla; species Aporophyla nigra. Next base: position 12,751,966 of record OX382316.1, on the reverse strand, counting down.
ATGTTGTAAAATGGAACGTCATTATATCCTGTTATGAGAATATGAAATTGATGAAGCAATTTCGCAATTTTAAAATACGAATATTAATGGGTATTTTCTTTAAAAACAAAATGTGTTACATAGACAATGATAGAAATGTAATTAGAAAATAAATGACTGTATTACCTATTTCTTCCCGTGGCTGACGTAAAAGGCGACTAGAGGACTTACTAGAGAATAGGCAGCAGCGTTCTCTGTACATTTTACCTGCGATCGCAAACCCGCCTGCCAAGCATGGCGATTATGGGAAACCCTCCTAAATTGGGGGAGGCCTATGTCCAGCAGTGCAGGTTTTACGGCTGCAATGATGAAGATGATGTCTCTCCCGCAAGATAGATTTAAATAACAATGTACTTTAAAAAAAAATATACCAGTGTTTACTAGATATTAATATAATATTTAACCGACGAAAAAAGGCGGAGGAGGTTATCAATTCGGCGCGTAAATTTTTTTGTTTTTTTTTTAATGTATGACCACGCATAACTTTTTACATAGTAGTCCGATTGTGATAATTCTTTTTTTATTGGAAAGGGTATACTTCGAGGGTGGTTCCATATAAATTTGGAAAACAAAATCAAACCCTAAGGGGTAGAAAACAGGGGATGATTGATTGTTCACTCACTGATTGTAATGTACTCGTATAACCACGAATAACTTTATACAGAGTAGTCCGATTTTGATAATTCTTTTTTCATTGGATAGGGTATACTTTGCCAAGTATTATTAGTACATTAAAGCTACAAAAAGTTATAAAATAAAAACTTTTTAACAAAAAATTAAACCGCCGAAAAACTTAAAAGCAAAAAATAATAAACCTTAAAATTTTGAGTCGGCGCTGAAAAATCAATGAACAAAGATCACTCAAAGCGCCGACTCATAATTTTAAGGTTTATTATTTTTTGCTTTTAAGTTTTCCGACGGTTTAATTTTTTGTTAAAAAGTTTTTGTGAAGATAAATAAATGCGAAAGACTAATATTTAATAAAAGCTTTTTCAAAACAGAATGTTTTTGCATCATGTCAGGTTCGGACTCAAAGTAAAAATTGTTCAATTAATGATTAGTGAGGGAAACGACTCATTTATAGGTTTGTAGTTGTTTTAATAACACTTTTTATGACAGGATTACGATCATTGATGTAGCAACAGGAATATTGGAACGAACATAAAGTACACTTATGTAGTTTCTGACTAAAAACGTAGGGGATATAATGTTACGGCCTGAAACCAGCAGTTTAAAAAAAAAAATTAAGATGGAAACTCCTTTGAAGCGCGAATTTAAAATTTTCTTACGTTTTTTTGCAATTTGCAAGACAGTGCTAAGTTATAATGTTGATTAAAATATGCGATATATCTGCCTATTATATGTTTTTAGTGTTTTATGTTTTTTTTTGTCACGTTTTCTTCTGGTTTACAATAAAGTATATTTATAAATAAAACAAAACTTACTAGAGAATGGGCAGCAGCGTTCTCTATGCATTTAACGACCATGCAATGATCGCCAATCAGCCTGCCAAGCGTGGCGATTACGGCAAATCCCCTCAAAAAAAAAAAATGGTAGAAGTTTATGTCCAGCATTGGACGTCTTTCGGCTAACATGATGATTATGATGAAAAATATAATTTCCCTTAACAAAACAGCATTTTATTTTTACGAAATTATTTATTTATTTTGATTTTTCAAAGAATTAATTTCATTCACTATACTACTAAACTTTAACAGATTTAATATACTCTATTGTATTTTAAAATCTATTTATAGCTTACGTATTCCGTTTGAAAGGTATGAAACTGTTACCTAATCCTCTATAGAAAAGGCGTGAAGCCACAGAGCCTCGTCTGCCTACGCACAGCATCGTGACCAGTAGACAACATTACTGTTAGGTATATACGATTTTAAATATTTCCAACTGATGTATCTCTCACGCTTTCCTTGAAGAGGTGGGTAGGGATCGAGGTATTGGTAAGATTGAAGATGGTGGTTTTCTTAAATTTTGAAATACAGAAACGTGACTTGTTGAATGGTACTTTGACAAGGAGTTTTTGTAATTTTCATCAGCATCATATCGGCTGTAAGACGTCCACTGCTGGACTTAACCCTTCCCTAATTTTGGGGGCTTTGAAATAATTGCCACGCTTGGCAGGCGGGTTGCAGATCGCGATATGGTGGTAAAATGCATAGAGAATGCTGCTGCCCATTCTCTAAGTCCTTTAGTCGTCTTTTACGACACACAAGGAAAAAAATGGGGTGACGCTATTCTATACATCCGGAACACGGACGGTTAGTACGGAACAGAAAAATCTTGACAGTGTAATACCCGTTTTAATTAATTATATTAAAGTCTAAATAAAATAATGCTGCTGAAATTTAAACTTTGTGGTTAGAATCGAAAGTTGTTAATCCACAAGCAAATATTTAGGTGTAGTTTTACCATTTTAAAATTATTTCCTTAATTCAAGCGATCGATTTAAATTAAGATTGGTGGCCGGTACGATAGTATAAACGGAAGCGATTTTGATGTTCCGTTTTTTTTTTACTTAATACAATTTTATTTTAAAGAAGCATACAGTATATAGGCACATTTCCTACTATGTAAGTTCCATAAAAAAAAAGATTACCTAGATACGAATAGAAGAAAACCTTCGGAAAACAGTTGCTTCCAATCGAAAATAAACCCAGAAACGAACAAACACTACAGTTTGAAAATAAATGCAACCTCGCATAAAACCAGCACCCATGTTTTTGCGTCCAACACTATCTACGAACGAAGATCAAACGTTTAAACACATACATTACCGCGTATGTATACATACATTAAAACCACTCACACAACTAGAGCAGAGATGTATATGCAACGTTCTAAAGAGCTGCGAAATATCGGCAATGTTTATTTTAACTGGCTGAAAGAAGGCAATCTGGTGTTTGTAAAGCTTGGTGCACACGTTACGTGATGCTTGGTGCGGGAGAGAACGGATAAAATTATCATTTTAAATGGATTAATGTTTTTAAGGCGGTGTGTTAAACAGTGTAAATCAGTTGGTAGCAAAAACTAGAGAAATTATTATATTTTAAACTATTGGCTGTTGAGCTTTCAGGTCACCATTTTACTAAAACAGTTTTATTATAAAAGCACCGTTTGCTTCATAAAATCACCCTAATCACTAATTTCAGTTCGTACTCAATTCAATAATCAGTGTTTAGCAATATCGTAGCATTTACAGAAAAGTTGCTGATATCATCTGATAACTTCCATTAATTTCAAATTAATATTAATAGGTACAAAAAACATTCAGGAAAATAATATCAACAATCGAGTGCAACTCAGTCAAGATCTAATTCCTTTATCCACCAAGTTTCAAAAACAGCCTAAAATCACTAGCCAGTTTCCATACCAACAACTTCCCATCATGTACACCACTCCCAACAATCGAATTCTATTTTTAATGTTTAGATCGGTAATGCGGGATGCAATTTTATGCACAAAATTCGAACGTTCGCTTGCTGCCGCCATTTTTCAATATTTAAATTTAGATCCAATTCGCAGGAAGCTCGCGTTCTATTTTCGAAATTTTATTTATTCCTAGGCGTGGTTTGGCCAGTCTTATGTCTGAATGAGTATGATTGAGCATTCCAGGTATGTATACATAGATATTGCGCATTCATGGATGTGTATATAAGTATTGCCTATTCATTCTGTGTGAACATAAATATTTATAAGTTCTATGTCTGATCATTCGTCCGTTTAATTTTTTCGTGGGCGGCACTCAAATGAGCTGTATTGTTTGTGGTTACGGTAAGAATAGGGTTGCCACCTTTTTTTCATGCAAATAAAGTACTTTGGTTATTATAGGTAAGAAAAAAAAGTACATGGTATAAAAATAAAGTGCGATTTATTTTTCTTTATAATAGCGACTTCGTCCGCGTTAAATTTCTTGTTTCCCCGACCCTTCCCGTCGCATCGAATCGCCTACCCGTGCGATTTTCCCCGTTTTTGCAACATTTTTCATTACTGCTCCGCTCTTCTTGGTTGTAGTGTGATGTTATATAGCCTATAGCCTTCCTCAATAAATAGGCTACCCAACACAAAAATAATTTTTCAATTCGGACCAGTAGTTCCTGAGATTAGCGCGTTCAATCAATCAAACAAACTCTTCAGCTTTATAATATTAGTATAGATTATATTTCAAAACATATTTTTTATTGATTTTGCAGTTTGCATCAAATAAATTTCGTTTAATGAAAAAGTATTTACGACTAATCTTTTCAATATCCCAAAGAAATCAAACTTTGCAAAATAAAGTATTTTTGTGTACTTTATTTTTCTCATAAAGTATAGAGTACATTTATGTGAAATAACGTACAATACTTTATTATAAAGTACGGGTGGCAACCCTAGGTAAGAAGGAGGTATGGCTTTGAATTGATTTATAGTTGGAACTTGAATATTAACGTTTATATTAAAATATCTTTTGAATTTATTTTAGAAAATGAGTTGATTTAAATTAATTGAGGAAGGATGGAGGGCTTTGTCTAGCATATTAGACACTAAATGTATGTACTTTATGGCTATTGCAAAAAGGAGGTCTTAAGAAGGCGGAGTTCTATTTAAATTTTATTATAATCGTAATTTTATGGAATAACGACTACATGAAGCTCTGACACAGCCAAAAGGCGTCAGACCGCGTAAAAGACGCCAGGAGGAGCTGGAGAAAACACTCGGACAGTGATTCATATTAGACCTGGATCAAAAGAGCTGGAAGTTATGGAAGAGGCCTTTGCCCAGCAGAGAGAAGATGTAGACTAACAGTAACAGTGAATAATCTGCAATCCATTCACTGAATAAGACATCAAGTTATCATAGATAAAGGTCGAGTCGATGATGTTTGTCTATATATTAAAACTTTGTACACAAGAAAAAATTACGTAAACAGGCGCTTCTAATGCTATAGACATTTCCTACCAGCCTACTTTATATTTTACAAGATTTTTTCAAAATAATATTACAATACAGAAATAAACCAATGGCTTGTTTTAGCTGTTTAATTTTGGCATCAATTATACAACCACAATAAGCCAAACTTCAGAAAAGAACATGAAACCTACCATTTTTCCAAATGGTTTTTATTTTTACGTACAACAAAAGCTATCTTTTCCAAAAATCTTAAACATTGACCTGTTGTAACTGATGATCATATTTTCACATGACAATGCAACGAATTTCTCGAATAATCTTGCCGTCATTTCTCAAAATATAAACAAAAGCGAAACGTCACTGTCATCCTCGAACCCTAACCTACCTCAAAAGTCTTCAGCGTGAAGATAAAACGCAGCAGATATTAAAACACCGAGAGAGGAACATCGAGAATGCAGCGGCGTTATTTTTAACAGATCCCAACCTTGAATTTTGTCGGTATTTTTGTATGCACTTACTGCACTTGGCTCCAAAACGAATGTCTGGTTTTGATCGTAAAAAATATAAAAGAAAATAAAGAATTTTCCGTCAGTTTTGTAGATACTCTTTAAGACCACTTCTTCTTCCCCGCTAAAACACTAGGATGGTGAAGGGCGGACGTTTTGAGGGACTGTCCTATGTAATTATGACGTTCAAAAAATGCTGACTCTCAGCCTAGTTTGAATAAATGACATTTGATTTAGGGTTTTCCCCTTTAGTTCTTCTTCTCTTCTGCAAGAATACCATGACCTCTTCTAACTTCAGGTCATCTAAGCAGAATAGACATAATGTCTTATTCTACCAAAATTACATTGCTTTTCTCAATTTTTGACATCGCGTCGTAGACATCATTCTACAATCTGCCATGTTGCCTTTATTCTCCGTTTCTACGGTAGCTATGCTCTGCATGCTGATCGTCAACTTCGTATTTTAAACCAGTACCTATGAACTATAGAAGAACAGGAATTCAAGATAATGATTCCAAGGTCATGACGTACTAGAGGATGCTGTTGTTTATCCTCTTAATATCCTATCGTCTACCTACTACAAGGACTTAAACACTTAAACAAACATAGTAGACCATCTAATCAGCCGGATTTAATTCACTGCTGAACACAGGCTTCCCTCAAGCACCAGCACTTCAACCGGTTTCTGTACATTTTTTCGGGAGTTCCCCATAATTGCTACGCTTGGCAGGCCGGTTGACGATCGCAGTATGATGGTAAAATGCATAGAGAACGCTGCTGCCCATTCTCTAGTAAGTCCCGTAGTCGCCTGTTACGACACCGACGGGAAGAAATGGGATGGTGATATCCATACTAATATTATAAATGGGAAAGTGTGTGTGTCTGTTTGTCCGTCTTTGACGGCAAAACGAAGCGACGTGATTTTTTAAGTGGAGATAGTTGAAGGGATAGACAGTGATATAGGCTACTTTTTTTTCTTTTTTAGGTGGCTGGGGTGAACTTAGAAAAGCCGTGATTTTCCCATGGACAACTGTATGTAGCATATTATATGTAGCGTGTATCCAATGCCCAGAATCTTTACATTGTATCCCCAAATGGAAAGACATATAATATCGTCTACAGTAGCGTATTCATATAACATTCTGTTCCAAGTTCTCTTCTGTGTTCTAAATCAGGAAAGGGGAACCGTGTTACCCCGAATTTAACGCGAGCGAAGCCGCTGACAGAAGTTAGTTTTTTATACGTCTGGCACCACACGGAACACTCAGCCGAAGACTTGATCCGAATACTTTTGGACCTATGTCACAAGGGCGCCGGGAGTCGATTGCGGACTCCCGGCCACCGTAGGCGCGAGCTTGCGGGTGGCGAGCAATGGGTAGCTCGCCGCCCGGTAAGGACCAAGCTCGGGTCGACGGCGCGTAGTGTTCCACGCGCGCCTCAAAGAGATGTCAGCCACACTGAAGGGGTCTGCTAGGACCGATGCCAGCCGGGGTCGCGTGATTGTTCGAAAGAGATACCGTGACCCTGGCACATGGGCAACTGAAGGAACACGGGTGGGTTTTAGTCAGTAAAAGTCTGGCACGCCCTCCCGCTCCGCCCAGAGCGGGAGAAGTCATTTGATGATTTCCCATCCAAAAAAAAAAAAATCTATGTCACAAGTGGCGTCTCGACACCCAGTTTTTCAACTTCCATATCCATTATATCCCTGGAACCTTTTTTAAGGTCATTGGTCTCTTTAGCTTGTCGGAAAAGTCTTAATATTTGAATATTTCACGGCAAGGTCACAGCATTATGCTGAGCGGTAGCTGTTTTGTGTAGATGTGACGCATGTTTTCCCCCAGCTTTTTTATGTTTTGGTCTTTCTTTGCGTCATGTTTGCCGCAAATAAACGTGTTTTCTTTCTTTCTTTATTTTTACTAAAAATTAAACCACTATTCGTTAACAATGGGTTTACTCCTTTAATCATCAATACAGTCGTATTTCGACGTCCATTGATCCCGTTGTTTAAAAGATGTCGATCATGGTAGTCTGATCTGTCAATGTATGTTGAAATGATGCTAAATTGCTTTCACATTGTCTGTGTAGTTAGATGATTTTCAGCATACGGAGAAAATTAAAAAGGTACTAAAAATGTTGGATATCTGAAGCATTTTCCTGTATTAAAAATGCTAATAATTATAAGAAAAATGATGTCATATTATCCGAATTATCGGCATTTTCTAAATTTCAGAATTTTCCTTTAGGGGGAAAAGAAAAGTGTTTAATTAAAATGAGGTCAATGTCAAAATGTACCTAAGTATAGTTGATGATATAGGTACAAGTATCATCAAATGTTTACCAATAATATCGAAGTTTTATTCTAAGAATCTTAAATCATATTTCGGTTCTGCAAGGTAGTAAGGGATAAAAGTTTAAATATAGAATTCTATAAAATCATGTGTCTGTTGTTATCTAGTATTTAATTTTCTAGTGCCTTATTTGTACTAAAAGAGTTTTCTATTGAGTTTATAACATAGCGAAAAGAATGTGTATAGGTAGTTGTTTAAAATAACGTAAAACTAGTAAATTACGGAATCCACCCACAATTTAAAATAACATGTCATAAAACGAACGACTTTCATCAAAATCGGCCTCCAAATTCAAAGATGTAACGCCAAAAATAAATCACATTATATAATAAAACATTGTAACTAGGTAACTATATAAAACACGATACCTACAGACACGCACACTAATAAAAAAACCTTAAAAGCGTACCGCACATTAGACACACACATATAAAAATTCGTCAAATGTGTTAGAAGCACACATTTAAAAATCGAATCTAACGCACACACACACCTACGCGACGCGTCTGATTGGTTCGCGCTCGCGCAGCGCAGATTTCAAAATATACGTTAATGTTCATTTTTCGCCGTTCTATTTTTGTGTTAGCAAGTTTTTATCCCTTTTGCTAGCGGCGCGAATGATTTTGATACTTTCTAGGTCATTCGGAAAGTGAGTAAGACAACGAAATAAGACATGCTTTAATCTTTTTTTTTATATTGTATTTGCAATACATTATTACAAAAACGGTAGGTATTGTGCAAATGTGTAGGTATATATTTTTATTCCTGACATTATCCTTGGTCAAAGAAAAAGGTAGAGTAAGGTTTAAAGCAGCGTTATTTAAACTGATTTACAGTAATTAATTTTTTTTTTCCAACTAAACTTAAAATTATTTAATGATTACGATTTTAAAATGTGTTTTTCTTAAAAAAAAGCGGTTAGCCAGGAAATCAACGTATCTGATCTATTTCACCGCTATGAATCTACCACACCGCTGAAAAGGCGAAACCTATCTACCAGTCAATTAAGAATATCAACCTATCCCGAACCCCGATACACTTTATCACCGACTTCCTTTTTCCAACCCAAGCCGTAAACTAGCAACTATGTAAAATAGCAGTTTAGTGTTAATTTTTAATATTAAAGAGGACACATAAACAGGTTTACTGTTTTCTATTAATAAAACAAGATTTCTCAGAATCACCGTCACTTATACACCTGCTCGTTCATATAAATATATAATTAGACAATATTTATATTAGAAATAAATCCAATGTAAGGCTAATGTAAAGAATTTTAAAATAGCAACGCAGTCACGTGGTTTTTATGACTATTTTGCATAGAGGTTTTATTAAAAATGCACTTATGTTTGCAATCTTGTCCTCTTGTATTATGTTAATTTTACAAATTATGTCTTTTTCAATCGTTATTACTACTTCGAATGTCGTCAGTTGTTTTACCTTTTGATATTTAAGATTATTGTCAAATAAACATACACTATTCAATTATATAATTTTGTGTTTAGGGTTTTGTACCTAAAGACTAAGGGACTTACTAGATAATGGGAAACAGCGTTCTCTATACATTTTACCACCTTACTACGATCGCCAACCCGCTTGCCAAGCGTGGCGATTATTGTGTGGCTTCCGAAATTTGGGGAGGCCTATGTCCAGCAGTGAACGTCTTTCGGATGAAATGATGATGATGACGTAAAGACTGCCAACGGGGACTGTCCGTTCCAGGGCTGTATCTTTTTTATCGCAAAAATAGAGCCTTGATAAAATTTCAATACTCTATTACACAATATGTAATACTATGGCTGTTATAACAAAAAAAAAAGAAGGGAATAGAAGAAAACGAGTTAAATATTGTATGGACCATCATACAATATTTAACTCGTTTTAAAAAAGAAGGGAATAGAAGAAAACGAGTTAAATATTGTATGGACCATCATACAATATTTAACTCGTTTTCTTCTATTTCCTTCTTTTTTTTTTTGTTGCGTACCAACGCAACCCTTTGTCTGCAAGTCTGACTCGCACAGGGTCGCGTTTTAACTTCACCAGTCAAATCCTGAACTTAACTAACAGCGGCTTTCCTTATTCGTTATACTGACTCTCGCAATTTAAAGATCATAACATTTGTAAGGTTGAGTCGATGAAGACATGATAATTATTTATTTTATGAGCAGTGTGGCAGGTTTCATTTTAAAATCGTAAGGTAAATTTAATAAACCTAAGACGAAACCATAAATACAAAGATTTTCTTCATGGTTACTTAAGACTTCTTTACATAAATTTACGGGTACTTTTTTAAAATTAGTCGCATAAATGAAGTTAATTAGTTATAAAACTATTGATTTTAAAATTTACCAAGAATAAAGTATGAAACTCAGTTATGGTTATTTCTATATTATTTAGATTTTAAGCTCAAGGCCAATCCGAAAGCTAAGAATAAATTCTCTAAAAAGTACATCATAAAAGTATCAAGACTTCTTGCACCACACAGCTCCTTTGTGTTTTTTGGCACGGCAGCCAAACATTGGTTTATGTGATGCATCCCAACGTATGTGTGAGTGTATCTCGACTCATGCGCACACAAAACAACGCGTGCATGTGTGAGTATGTTTGCTAAAACATTTGCGTAAGGAAAACATACAACGTTTAGGATAATTGCTGATTTGTTTGTGATTTTATTAAGTGCATCTTGTGCGCCATGACAGATTGAAATCGGGCTGGGATTGGCCTAGAAATTATTGCGCAGGTATTTCGTAAAAGCTTCTGTTTGTGCGCAGTTTTGCTCATGCATGTTGTAATGAACAGAATAGGAAAACTTTTTAACGTCTGTTGAAACTTGAAACTGTCTTCATCATCAGTCTTCTGTTGAGACACAGGCCTCCTCTCGTTGAGAAGGAGTGAGCGATAATAAACCACGCGGGCCGAGTGCAAGTTGGTAGATATCACATGTCTTCGTATTTTTGGTTCTAGGACGTGCCGCTTTCCTCACGATGTTTTCCTTCACCGTTTTGAGAGCAGTGGTGATGAAATAATTTACACAAGGTAAAGCGTCTGTCTGGTGTCGATTCCACGAACTACAGCTCGTTAGTAGTGGCTGTAACCACTGAGCTTGGCAGGCGGGTTGGCAATCGCAGTATGATGGAAAAATGCATAGAGAACGCTGCTGCCCATTCTCTAGTAACTCCCTTAGTCGCCTTTTACGTCACCCACGGGAAGAAATAGGGTAATGCTATTCTTTACATCTGACACCACACGAAACATGAAATGTGAATAATGATGTTGGAACTATATTTCAGGTACTATCTTAGTCGTTCTGTAATTAATTTTCTTGGATATAGAGTGTGAAATTGTCTGTCTGTAAGTGTTTTGAGTACATCGTCCACATCGTAGATATCATCTTTTACATCTAGACACTGACTTATACTTTCATTACCAGCACGCGTAGCATGACCATCGTAGAAAGAACTTTGTCTATTCTTGGTAGAATAGAGATAGAATTGTCATGCTACGCTAGCATAAAACAGTAAAAATCTTTCTACAATCTTTAATTCTGTCTTTTAGTTTAGTTTAGAAAAATTCTTTATTAACATAAAATATACAGCTGTAGCACTTAAAAGTAAGTAACAGTTACACTTAAATAATAAAAACACTTTTACAGGCTATGGTCACCTTTATAAGTATACAATAATAACGGTTAAAACTTATTACAACATAATGAACTTGTTTGATTAAACCTTTAACATTAATATACGAAATTATTGTTATAATTTCATTTATAAAATTAGGGGGTAGCAACAAATATTTAACTACGCGCGCAGCGTAAGTGCGACCGGTATTAGCGGCAGCTCAGGTGATCGCGCGCGGCCACCCCGGCGGCGTACGAGCTACCGCGCCTCCCGCGCGCTCACCTATGTACGGTGAGAGCGGGGAAGCGCTGGCGCATCGTACGGGCCCAGCTACGACGCATTATCAGCATTGTGCTCGAACAATACGTAGTGATGGGGAAGCTTGTATGTACCGTATCTATCGATATGTCGTAAGTCCTTCAATGTGGTTTGACCAATGTTAGCAATCAATGTATTTTGTGTATTTTTATTGTAAAATTTACGAGTTAATTTTAAGATGAATCTTGTAATGCTCAGTAATTTAATGTTAGTGTGAAGTGTTTTAAGATTTGTTTTAAACGGAGTATTATAGGCAATTTTAACTGCTTTATTTTGAATTATTTGTAGCAGGTTGTAATTAGATTGACAAGTGCTACTCCATACCGGACACGAATAAGTGATGCAGGGTCTTATTAGAGTGGTGTATAACCTAAGCTTGGTGTGAGCGCTGAGTTTACTTTTTCGGTTAAGTATAGGACTGAGAGAACCGAGTGCTTGAGCTCCTTTAACACGTAATGTTTTAACATGCTTGGTCCAGTTGAGCTTTTTGTCTAAAGTAACTCCAAGATAGCGAACTTCTGTACTCCATGGAATCAGTTGCCCAGAAATGTTTAATTTTCTCTTTGGGGTGGTACGTTGGCGTGTGAAAATTATGGCCTCAGTCTTGGATTCGTTCAACTTCAGTTTCCACTTGTCGAAATAACGTTGAAGTGATTCCAGCGATAACTGAAGTCTACTTATGATGACATCGATGTCATTATCGGTCGTGTACGATGCTGTATCGTCAGCAAAACAGGCCAAGTGAGTACGGACCTGCACAGGAACGTCACTCACGAACAAAATGAAGAGGTAAGGGCCGAGAACCGAGCCTTGAGGAACTCCTGCCAACACCGCTCGGGGTGAAGATCTATCAGTACCAATATGGACTACAAACTTGCGGTTATTAAGGTAAGATTGGATAAGTTATTGGATAGGTCATTGCACTTAAAAAGCCTGGCAAAGATACATCTTTACCGGTTAGTTACAGGCCTATAAGCCTCCTTCCTGTTCTAGGTAAGCTGTTTGAGGTCATGATATATAATCGCTTGCTTCGGTGCTCTGAACATATAATTATGAATGAGCAATTTGGCTTTCGTTCCTCCCACTCTACGGTACAACAATTAGCTCGAGTGTCCGAACACATCTCATACCATCTTAATCTTAGGCAATCAACCGGTATGTTCCTGCTGGACATCGAAAAAGCCTTCGATACCGTTTGGCACGACGGCCTGTTATACAAACTCATAACTTGCGGCATTCCAATGGAGCTTGTAATTCTGTCTTTAATCTTTCTATAATCTGTACTTCTATTCTTCCGTCGACAAAACCCATTTCTACGGTGGTGATGCTACGCATGCTGGAGCGTTGCTTGTGACTTCATTAGCACATATAATATCTATGTAGCAGTTGTTACTCTACTTTTTAGAAAAAAATATCTTTTCTTATGTCTAACTGGCATCGTCACTTTTCTGCATGTGCTTAGCCTTTTACAAACTTTTTAAAAGTAAGCTTCCTATCAAACCTGGTGCAGCTGAATATTAAGAATTCAGCAGCACCAATGCTTCAATGCTAGGTGTGACACCGCTTGTTGAAAGTGTAGTGCGTGTAAACATCCCGTCGCCATTTCATTACGCATGTCTTTATTATTATCTTCTTTATTTCACAGTAGTTTCTTTAGTAGCGTCCCAGTATTAAGAAAAAAGGGGTAATTGCGTAAATTACTATCAGTAAGAATCGCTTTCATTTTCATAGTTCATCATCATTCATTGAATTATTTATGTTGTTGAGTAGACAATTTTTTCGAACATGTGACGCAATGGATTATTACAAATAAACTTCAAAATTATTTGGATTCTGATTGATAGCGTGTTACTCAATTTGGATGCTGAGCCTAAGCTGCCGGTAGCGATCTGGGGTCCAGTGAGACATTATTAGTTTTATTATAATTTTATTATAAGTCTATGGTAGCTGTGCCCGCAGCTTCACCCGCGTGGTGTTCACAAATTATCACATAGGGACGTGCTACTCAGACAAAAAGTAGCCTATGTTACTCCTTATAACATCAGCTGTCTGCCAGTGAAAGTCCCGTCAAAATTTGTCCAGCTTTTTCAGAGATTAGCCAGAACAAACAGACACTTCAATTTTATTTATTTATTTGTATGTATGTACGTATGTATGTATATTAGGTTGGGGAAAAAGTCTTTTCGCATTATAGTATGTATGAACTTGTAATAAAATCTCTTTGGCTATACTATTTGTATCTGGCTGGTTTTGGTATCATTGAAAGTTTAAATTTTAAAGAACATAATTCCAAATTCAAATTAGGAAAATGTGTGATTTTCATTTGTTTTTCGTACCGTCAAGATGAGTGAATCTAATGAAGAAATTCGATACATTTTAAAATTTTACTACAATAAAGGTAAAAATGCAACGCAAGCCGCGAAAAAAATTTGCGATGTTTATGGACCTAGTGTAGTGTCTGTGAGAGTAGCACAAATTTGGTTTAAGCGTTTTCAATCCGGAAATTTTGATGTCAAAGATGCACGTCGCTCTGGTCGCCCTATTACGGATAAAATGGATGCCATTTTTGAAAAAGTGGAGCAAGATCGGCATACCAGTAGTTACGACGTAGCTGAAGAACTGGAAATTGACCACAAAACAGTTTTAGTGCATTTGAAAAAAACTGGGTACACAAAAAAGCTCGACATTTGGGTACCTCACGAGCTCACTGAAAGAAACCTAATGAACCGTGTACTCATTTGTGATTCTTTATTACGACGTAATGAAACCGAACCATTTTTGAAGAAGCTGATAACTGGTGATGAAAAGTGGATCACGTATGACAAGAACGTGCGAAAAAGGTCGTGGTCAAAGGCCGGTCAGGCTTCACAGACTGTGGCGAAACCCGGGTTAACTCGCAACAAGGTGATGCTGTGTGTGTGGTGGGATTGGAAGGGCATTATTCATTATGAGCTGTTACCACCAGGCAGGACTATCGATTCTGAACTCTACTGCGAACAACTGATGAGATTAAAGCAAGAAGTTGAGAGAAAGCGGCCGGAATTAATCAACAGAAGGGGTGTGGTTTTTCATCAAGATAACGCTAGACCTCACACATCTTTAGCCACCCAACAAAAATTAAGAGAGTTTGGCTGGGAGGTGTTAATGCACCCGCCGTATAGTCCTAACCTTGCACCTAAAGATTTCCACCTGTTTCGGTCTCTTCAGAATTCTTTAGGCAGTGTCAGGTTAACATCACGAGAGGACTGCCAAAACCACTTGTCGCGGTATTTTGACCAGAAGACCCAAAATTTCTATAGCAATGGGATCATGTCCCTACCTACAAGATGGCAAAAAGTTATCGAACAAAATGGTACCTACATACTTTAGTTAAATGTAAATAAACTTTATTAAAAAATGTTTTGAATTTTCTTAAAAAAAGCTTTTTTACAAAAAAAAAACAACCGACTTCCTTAAAAACACTACAAAGTGAAAAATAACTTTAATTTCGGTAGTCGGTGTCTTAGGATCTGTATTTATGGTTTTTTTGCCACCGACTTCCGAAATTAAAGTTATTTTTCACTTTGTAGTGTTTTTAAGGAAGTCGGTTGTTTTTTTTTTTGTAAAAAAGCTTTTATTTTTGAATTTTTAGTTGTGGTATCCACCCCGCACTAATTCCGAACAAACAATGCATATTTATGCGATTGCAGAAATCGCGGTTGATTTTGCTGTCATTTTTTAAAGAGTTCCGGTGTCTATCTCTGGAATACATCATCAGATCTATATGAAATTTATATGGGACCATTTCGGAATAAACCCCTTTCAAACAAAAAAAGAATTTTGCAAATCCGTCTATATGTGACGGAGTTATGGCCGAACATACATAAAAAAAAAAAAAAAATATAAACATCCGAATTGAAAACCTCCTCCTTTTTGAAGTCGGTTAAAAATGCGAAGAAACTTTTTCCCCAACCTATTAGATTCGTATGTCATAATTTTTTTCCATTATCTTGGAAATATTTTTAAATGACCTGTCCCATGCTAGGTCTCGCTTGCAACCACAAGACCATATACCATGGTCACCAACCATAAAGCTTCATGTACTGAACCCAATATTTACAAACTGACACTTCGTACTATTGTGTCGTTTTTCCTATAATCGTCCTGTTGCCGCATATTGTCATAACATGCCATTGTTCTAACATAATGTTTTCGCTCTTATAAAATAGACAGACTTAGAAAATTGGTACTAAAACTGTTATGGTTTCTGATTGTTTGGTATCATTCGTGATTCTTGATTCTTGCGGTTGGAAAGTTCCGAGCTTTGTTTCGACTTTTGATTTTACAGATTATCTTTTATAGTCAAAACTTATTTCGACGCAGTTTGCGCTCTTTCTGAGCAGTGTATGAAAATGAGGTCAACTCTTTAAGTTCGTCGACGAAGATACGGGCTCGCCTGCGAGTGGTTGATAGTTCAAAACAAGTGACAATTTTTTTGCGTATGGAGATATCTCATAAGTTGAATCAAAAAGTTCTTAGAAGCGGATATTTATAAAAACTGAACACCTTTTAAAGATTGCCAATCCTGCTTTATTTTATGCTCAGTTTTACCTGATTTCATAGTTCGTTCGCACACTATAAATTATTTTGTGCTAACGTTTCTTCAAACGCGAAATTATGGAGAAAAGTGAGTTACGTGCGGTGACAAAGTCTCTCTGTCTGAAAAAAATGTTCATGAAGGAAATTTTTTTGGACATTCAGCAGGCATTAGGAGATGATTTTATACCATATTCTACGGTTACGTACATACTTGGTTACCTCGTTAGGACAACTGTCAAATAATGTTGTCATTCATAACTAGTTTGAGTCCTAAATTATGTCCGAAAGTGATACGGATCAGGGATCGCCTGTAAATTTGGCAGAAATTATGAATTTTGTGTTTAAAAAGTAGTCTTTTTTAGGGTTCCGCACCTCAAGAGGAAAAATCCTTATAGGATCACTTTGTTGTCCGTCCGTCCGTCCGTCCGTCTGTCAAGACCCTTTTTCTCAGGAACGCGTGGAGGTATCAAGCTGAAATTTATATAAAATACTTAAGTCTAATGTCCCTTGAAGTTGTGAAAAAATCAAACTTCTGAGCTAACGCAATCAAAAGATATAGACGTTTATGCCGCAAATTTTCGAAACTCGCAAGGGAATCAAAACCTAAAGGGTACTTCAAGTCGATCTAGAATTTTGAAATTTGGTACGAAGCAACGTCTTATAGCACAGATAAAGGAAAAATTACGAAAACCGTAAATTTTTTGTTACATTATATAATATAAATATTTTTAATAATTTTAAACTGACTACTCTTTTCTTCATGAACGCGTAGAGGTATTAAATTGAAATTCATATCAAATACTCAGGACTATAATACCTTTAAGCTGTAATACCTACAAGTTTGTACGGAACGCTCGGTGCGAAAGTCCGACTCGCACTTGGCCGGTTTTTTTGTTTCATTTCTTTCTCAGTAAGTTGTCATGATCTGGCAGTTTGAGTAATTTAAACGGCCTACATTGCGGTCACGAGGTTTTCCTTCACCGTTTTGAGAGCAGTGGTGATGAAATAATTTACACAAAGTAAATCCTCCTGAGTATATTGCGTAATAGGTGGGACAGCCCAATGCTGGCTCTCTGGATACGGCTGCACACGTAGGTGTCAATTATATTCATTTTTGTTAATTATCATTCATCATTTCAGCTGTAAGACGTCTACTGCTGGACTTAGGCCTCTCCCAATTTGGGGAGCTTCACCATAATCGCCACGCTTAACAGGCGGGTTGGCGATCGCAGTATGGTGGTAAAATGCATAGAGAACGCTGCTGCCCATTCTCTAGAAAGTCCCTTAGTCGCTTTTTACGACACCCACGGGAAGAAATAGGGTGGTGTTATTCTTTACGTCCGGCACCACACGGTACCGTTCGGCACCACACGGTACTTTTGTTAATAGTGTGTTTTTATTTATATTTTTTACTAACTTTAGGTTAAAACTTTTATTACTAACATATGGATCGTGAAATTTAGTCTGAAATAAAATCTTTATTATTAAAGCACCTGTATTGATTTGGAACTACGACTAACAACTATTTAATACTATTTTAGCTATATTACATAACAAATCACCGATTTCGACGATCGAATTGATCTTCTCAAACTTTGTATGATATCATCCGTACAAATGCAAACTCTGTTGCAAATCTCACCATCTCATAAATTGTTATTTGTTTTCAAATAAATCGACGCCTCCCACGCATAAGGTCGTAAGACTAAAAAATCTTTTTCTCAGGAGAGCATTTTTCGTATACGTTTATGCGCGGGAGTGTTTAAATGTTAAGACCATTATCCATTAAAAAACTCATTATTTATATAAGATACTAGCTGACCCGACAGACGTTGTCCTGTCTCTTTGATGATATTTGAGCACGCATTCTGTCAATTCTGTGTCCAATGTCATAATGTTACATTAAAAAAGTTTACATTGTCCTATTATTATGGTTGTTAACTATTCTTAAATAAGTGTTCTTCAATTTTCTAATTTTCCGCGCAATTTTTTATTTTTTTTCTTTCATAAGAACCTTCTCCTGACAATTACAAACCCAACAAAAAAAAAAAGTGAAATCGGTCCAGCCGTTCACGCGTGTTGGCGTGACCAAGGGAAATAGGGATTCATTTTTATATATATAGATTAAAATTTGGATTTAGTAATAGATAATACTAAGCAAAATTGTTGTAATGGCACAAAAAAACGGTTTTAGTCAAAAAACAATGTTCCGACCATCTGCGTGGCCATCGAAATTAGGTCGGTATAAAAACTTTTAACCAAAAAATTTAACGGACGAAAAAACTGAAAAGCAAAGAATAATAAACCTTAAAATTATGAGTCGGCGCTCTAAGTGATCTTTGTTAATTGATTTTCGCCGACTCATAATTTATTTTTGCTTTTCAGTTTTTTCGGCGGTTAAATTTTTTGGTAAAAAGTTTTTATTTTATATATTTTTTGTGGCTTTAATGTACTTATAATACTTGGCAAAGTATACCTTATCCAATGAATAAAGAATTATCAAAATCGGACTACTCTGTATAAAGTTATGCGTGGTTAAACATTACAATCAGTGAGTGAACAATCAATCATCCCCTGTTTTCTGACCTTTAGGGTTTGATTTTGTTTTCCAAATTTATATGGGACCACCCTCGAAGTATACCCTTTCCAATAAAACAAGACTTATCACAATCGGACTACTATGTAAAAAGTTATGCGTGGTCATACATAAAAAAAAAATATATATATACGCGTCGAATTGATAACCTCCTCCGTTTTTTTCGTCGATTAATAAAAATTGACGGACTACCTCGTTGTTCGTTATCCGGTCCTGAGTTCGAGGCCCAGGTCGGGCAAAGTGTTATTGGGGTTTTCTATCTAAGATTTCTCAGCAGTCTGGAGTCTGGATTCGTACCCGGTTGATGGCAATAGGCTCCCCCCCTATTACATGGGACTTGAACATAACAGGCGAAATGTGGGTGTACTATAGGTACATTTCTGTCCATCCCTTGGAGGAAACAAGGCATGATGTTATATAGTAGGTCTGCCAATAAAAATGTACCTTATCTTATACCTTTAAACGAGCAATTCTTGTATATATATATATATATATATATATAATCTGAGTCTCGGAAACGGCTCCAACGATTTTCTTGAAATTTAGTATACAGGGGCTTTCGGAGGCGATAAATCGATCTAGCTAGGATTCATTTTTAGAAAATGAAAAAATGAAAATGTCTATTTACAAAAAAAAAAAACTGAGCAGAACTCGGGCATCCAGGTACTGATATAAAATTGCTAACGGAACAAAAGAAATAAAATAATAATAATAATAATAATAAATGATGATAATTCGGGTGTCAGGTTGAGGAATTCAATCCACTTGAATATCATCATCATCAGCAGCCTATAATGTTCCCACTGCTGGGACTCAGGCCTCCTCCAGGTGAGAGGGGGTGGGCCATAATTCACCACTCGGGCCCAATGCGGGTTTGCGATGTCACATGTCTTCTAATTTTTAGTTTTAACACATGCCGGTTTCCTCACGATGTTTTCCTGTACCGTTTTGAGAGGAGTAGTGATGAAATAATTTACACGAATTAAAGCGTCTGCCTGGGTTCAAACCTACGACGAAAAATTCGTAAGTCCCGGCCGTGTTTTGTAGGTAAGTTAAAGGTTAAGGTACCAAGTTTTTAACGAAATCATAAGGAAATATAATAATTTAAAAAAATGAACGATCAGGCGCTCAACGCTTCGAGTCACCGTGACCCTGACATACAGGCAGCTGAAGGAACATAGGTGGGTTTTAGTCTGTAAAAGTCTGACACGTCCTTCTGCTCCGCCCAGAGCATTTGATGATTTCCCAACCACAAAAAAAGGGGGTCAACACTCTCGTTTCCCTATCTTAATCACCTAAAGTATCATAAACTTAATCAAAACCCTATTACCTAATCCCATAAAAATCATGCGCATATAACCGATCGGCTCACAAAGTTGCGCAGACGCAACACATTTTTCTAACTGTATTACAAGCTTTGATATGTATCGAGTGACTACGGCTAACTGTGCTACTTGAATGTCTACCCGATAGATTTTAAATAGTTAAAAACAGAAGCCCGGCTTACAGTGGGTTTGAAATGCTATAATATATATTATAGTATAACCTAGAATTGTGAAGTAAATTAGGGAAGGCATTTTGTTCATAAACTTTTATATTTTATCAGTGTCGTACGTAACGTATAGCATCATCCGATTTCTTCCCGTTGGCATCACAAAAATCGCAAAAGGCGACTAACAGTCTTACTAGAGAGTGTGCAGCAGCGTTCTCTATGCATATTATCATCATACTGTGATCGCTAACCTGCCTGCCAGGCGTGGCGATTATGGCAAAGCCCAGCTCCTTGGTTGGGGAGGCCTTTGTCCAGCAGCGAACGGCTTACGGCGGAATGTAAAGCAAAAATGGCGATGATGGACTGACTGAACTGTTTGAACATACAAGTACGTAATGAGCAAGTAAGACTATAGATCCAACATAGTTTAAAAAAAGGCCTGGTTTATAAAACTATGAGGATCAGGGTGTAAAGTTCACTCAGTCAGACAGTTGTGTCTGGTGGGCAACGCAATGAATTTTTTCTTTTCATATTATATTTCGCCTATGAGATTGTCGGCTGCTTAACCATCCAACGATTGATGTCGACACGTATATATGCCAATTGCTCGATAAACTATGCTTGCGCGATGCAGGCTGACACTTACATGACGTTAGTGTAATGCGTAGTTCACATTTGGTGAGGTAGATGCCGCTACACCAGACGCAGATGTCTAGGCGATTGCGGATAGCTTACGAAATCTTAAAAAACTTCGGAAAATTTCTTGAACTCATCAAGAATTTTTTGCTCATAGGCCTAAAAATACGGATTGAATTTGGTACTATAATTTTGATTTTAGGATATGGATAGAATCTTGCCTATCTCAAGTTATGTAAGTAAGAATTCTTGAATATTGTTTACATTCTTTTGATTGCCTTTTTATCTATGTTGTTAGGTTATAAACCGACCTAATTGCAGCTGTGAAATCTTGCCTTGATACGAAGCGGCATCGCATCTACATCGCTATATTGCATAGCTTTTAGTGGACGTAAATAATCCGACGATGTTGGATAAACTCCAAGAAAATCTGGTTAAAGTGTAGAACATCTGTATGGGGGACGATTTACACGTTTTCTATGTTCCTTGTTCGACTGGCTGTGAATAACATCAATGTTATCCAGCTGTGTAGGAGAAAATCTTTGGGCTTTTGTGTTGGACCTGTGTTTTTAAGATCATCAGCATCTGTCTAGTCTTTCCCCACTATGTTAGGGTCGACTTCCAGTAGTACAAGATGCAGCTGAATACTCGTATTTTATATGGAGTGACAGCGTATCTGACCTTCACAACCAAGTTACTGGGTAATGCGCTATCCCTTGGTAAGACTGGTTATCAGTGGATTTTAAGATAATGTGTTTTTAGGATCAAAAGGAAAAAACCGGCCAAGTGCGAGTCGGACCTGCACACCGAGGGTTCCGTACAAACCTGTAGGTATATAAGTAAAAGTTCACCCATCACGACAATCGAGTCGTAGTTCTGTTCTGTTTTTTGGCTTGGTTTTATTTCTGTCTGTGTTTTATTCTGTTTATTATATGATGTAACCAAAAATTTACGGTTTTCGCAATTTTACCTTTATCTGTGCTATAAGACGTTGCTTCGTACCAAATTTCAAAATTCTAGATCGACTGGAAGTACCCTTTAGGTTTTGATTCCCTTACGAGTTTCGAAAATTTGCGGAAATTTGCGGCATAAACGGCTATATCTTTTGATTGCGTTAGCTTAGAAGTTTGATTTTTTCACAGCTCCAAGGGACAGTAGATTAGAGTATTTGATATAAATTTCAGCTTGATACCTCCACGCGTTCCTGAAAAAAGGGTCTTGACAGACGGACGGACGGACGGACGGACGGACGGACGGACAACAAAGTGATCCTATAAGGGTTCCACTTTTTCCTTTTGAGCTGCGGAACCCTAAAAATGGAACCTTTATAGGATTACTTTGTTGTCAGTCCGTCCGTCTGTCTGTTTGTCGAGACCCTTTATTTTTAACTAGCTTTTGCCGGCAGCTTCGCCCACGTGGAGGTCGGAAAACATCCCGTGGGAACTTACTACCGAGATAAAAAGTACCCTATGTATTAATCCAGGTTATAAACTATCTGTATTCTAAATTTCATCCAAATCCATTTAGTAGTTTTTGCGTGAAAGAGGAACAAACATCCACACATCCATACATACAAACTTTCGTGTTTATAATATTAGGAGAGCTTCCATGCTTGCTGTTGTCTAACCTATGACGTATTGTCATGATAGATATGGGCTTTACATATCTGATTTTTGTGTGATGTACTTACAGTACCGATCCAGTAACACTGGGTTGGTTTTGGTTTTCTGGATCAATTTAAATCAGCAATAACGGAAGCCATTGTGATCTTTTTGGTCTTATTATTTTAGCTAACAAGCAAAGAGTAGCGTGGCTATCAATCAATACTAATAACTTCTCATACAATTTTCTGCCAGCGGTATACATGTAAACCTTCTTCCAGAATCATTTTGTCTATTGATGAAAATCGTTTTAAAATCCATTGCGTAGTTTAAAAGAACTAAGCGTAAAGACGCGGGAAGCGACTTTGTTTTATACTATGTAATGGATTTTGGGAGAGGAAACTTTTGAACTGCGTGAGCAAAACTAGTTGTCTCAAAAGTATTATGATTTAAAAATAAATAGAGACATAAAATCTGTTTCCTGTGTCTCTAATTTCTCTATGCTAACCCTCACACAAACCAAAGCGTAAATTCTAGAGCTTTCATACAGTTACTACATATTAGGTTAGGTATACCTATAATTTGCCCCGAAGCGATGGATGAAGCAAAACATCGTGACAAAACGTTCACGTTTATCAATCAATTTCTTAGCGTATAATTCTGAAAACGGCCACAGATGGAGCCACCGTGACAGGTGATTTTGTTTATTACTATAATGCACGAAATAGTAAGAAATTTTCGTTGTTAAACGCTGCTTGCTAAATAATAATAACCGCACGTGTGGATCTTTAAGGTTAAGCAACGCTTGCCGAGGTCCGTCCGTGGCTGGATGACCATCCATTACATTCTGAGATTCCGTGCCTTGAAAAGCACGTCCAGCTTTGGTCCCGGCTGTCATTTGTAGATCTATGACTATTGTTACGGAAAGTTAGGAGGAGCCCAAAAATCTGACGATCAGTCGGATGATGCCCTATATCCCATAGTTCCAATATCCCTAAAAAAAAATTATAAATTCATTCCCAATGTCTGAACTTCCCCAAATATGTAAAATTAATATACTTGTAAAGTTCACACTTCACCATTTCTCGTACTGACGTCTCCAAAAGTGTTAGGATCAAACAAAATCAGTGATCCCCCAATCTGGCCTCCATCAATTTGGGCGAGTTTACCATAATCGCCACGGTTGGCAGGCGGGTTGGTAATCGCAGTATTGGCAAAATGTATAAAGAACGCTGCTGCTCATTCTGTAGTAAATCCATTAGTCGCCTCTTACGACACCCACGGGAAGAAACGGGAGGCTATCCCTATGATACCTATAAATATAACTATACTTTTACATCTTAAAACTTTCCAGTTTACTCATGAAGTTATAAACTAAGCTCACTTAAACTTATTGCTACTTAAAGTTATTAAGACTTAAGTTTAATGGCCAACAGACAATGACCAATGTTTGTTGCACTGATTGGTGATGTTGGGCCAACTATTTGCCCATAGTTGTAGTAGGAATCTATACAGGATAAGTTTTATCCAGTGCGCAAACTGTAACCATGAATTCAGCATATCATTTTAGACCCCCCAGTGTAGTAAATTTTCGTCGGTTATACAAAAAAAAATCAGCTGTTCCATACATTTTGACCCTGTAAGTATTGCATTTTTCTATGAATTAGCTGATTTTTTTTTTTGTAAAAACGACGAAAAATTTCTGCGCAAGGGGGTCTAGAATGATATGCTGAATTCATTCATGGTTACAATTTGCGCACTGGATAAAAACTTACCCTGTATATTAATAATACGTGAAACAAAAATTTTGTACCTATTTTTACGAAATTTTTGCGGAAGGAGGAATATGAAATTTGGCACAGTTAAAGTTTATATGGGGAAAGCTATTTTTTTTTTAATATTAAAATGCTTTGTAAACTACATCTTCTTTTAAGTGAATATGACCTACAAATTGCAAAAAAGGTGCCCCTTAACTAAAAATAACTTAAAGTGACTGAAATATAATTAATTGCAAATATTTACCAGCTGTAGACTAATATAACTACCACATCTTGTATACTGGCTGTATTGACTGCCTCGTTGGTCTAGTGGTAGCAAGCGCGACTGCTAAGTATGAGGTCCTGGGTTTGATTCCCAGGTCAGGCAAAGTGTTCAGATTCAGATAACTTTATTTGCTCAAACACGTGTTTACATACAATTACTTCAAGAAAATGCATGCATGGTGTTAAACGTACATAGAGTTGTGCAACATGTTTACCATATAGTCATGGTGTGCAAATATTAATAAAACAAATTAAATTAATTAAATTATAACAAACTAGCTTCCGCCAGCGGCTTCGCCCGCGTGAAAATTCAACCCCCCAATTCACCCTCTTAGGGATGGAATTTCAAAAAACCCTTTCTTAGTGGATACCTACTCTTCACAAAGAATACACCCTCCAAATTTCATGTCTCTAGGACCAGCGGTTTAGGCTGTGCGTTGATATATCAGTCAGTCAGTCAGTCAGTCAGTCACTCAGGACTTTGAATTTTATATGTATAGATTAAGAATTAAAAAATTATAACAACTTTAATGAAAATGGACAATACTGACATTGGTAAATAAATTAAATTAAACTGATTGATTACATAATTAATTAGAATAGTAAGGAGTTAAATACGAAATTTTCAATATTCCAATTCAAAAATAAAACATAATTATGTCAACGTAGGTCCAAAATATTCAATAGAAACATCATTATCAAAAACATTACTATAATAGATATATTTAACAATCAATTAATTTTTCAAAAAAGGTCATGTCAATATAAACATGATTCATTTAAAAATTCTTAAACATATGTTAGTTGGTTTTTCCATCTGGAATTTCTCAGTAGCAGCCCGGAGTCTGGACTTGTGCCCGGTTGATGTCAATAGGCTCGCCCCCTATTACATGGGACTTAAGCATAACTGGCGAAACCCGTCGGGGAAACGACGCGGGATGTTATGTTATGCGTGTGTAGACTAATAAGGGACCATCCATAAATTACGTCACACAAATTTCTTTCGTCCTTGTCACAGCTGGTCACATTTGTGAGACCCCCCCCTAGTGTGACGTCACATATTTTGCAATTTTACATCTAGACATTGAATATTTTTTTACACGCTTTATATTAGCTTCACTTGTATGTTTGTATGTTTGTTTGTAACCGACTCCTTATAGCGCCATTTTGACCCACTTTAAACGACCAGATTTCATTCAAACTTTGCACACCTGTCAAAGACCGATGACAATGCAATAATTTCATAAATTTATGCCATTATCCTTGCCAGGGTTACCAGGACAGCAAAAAAAACTGTCTTCGAAAACTACGCTGACATACGTCATAAACTACGCTGACATACGTCATAAACTACGCTGACATACGTCTCAAAATTCGAAACACCCTAAAAAATAGAAAATGAATAATAGTTTAAAAAACTAAAAAACACGTTTCCAAAAAAAGCGTGGGTTGCCTGATATCAATAAAAAAATACCTTAAAAAGCACCCTACGCTTTTTTTCCATTATTTTGTACTTTTTAGTTTAGTTTTCAATGGAAGCATGTTTTTTAGTTTTTTAAAATATTTTTTATTAAATTTTTCTTTCATAGTTCATATTTCGTGCTTTAATAGTACTTTAAATATGTATATTCAATTTTGAAACGTGACGTCACATAATTTAGGGCCCCTCTCATCCCCTTGTCACAATTCTTCAACCCCCTCCCCCCTTAACGTGTGACGTAATTTATGGATGGCCCCTAATAGTCTGTAAAGGTAATGAACAGTAAATATTTACATTCTACAAAAACGTATTAAAACTACAAAATGGACTTCTAATAATAGTTATCATTTTAAGATAATTATAATTATTACAAAGTTGTAGACCATTTTCAAAACGTAATTATCTTTTTACTATCAGTTTGGCACGCAAAAATGCAGGAAGGTTTAAAATGTTCTAGATTATTGGCTTTCTAGGCAGACCTGTATAAAGTCTATTAGACTAGGCTATTTCAATAGTACTTACGTTTTTAGATCCACTCTGTGTGGCCTCTTTGCATGCTAAAAAAAGGTCGGTAGTGCTGATAGCAAAGTTCTAAGCTTGTAATATTCTTATTAATATTACAACTTTTTATTTTTGTTGTGTGTTCTTTTAAAAACATGAGTAAGAGACTAGAAAAAAGTGTTTTATTCTAACGCAAATACACACCTTTAAAGAAGACCAATTAGTGCGTATATTGATTATTATTATTTTTTCATTCAATTAACTTACCCAGCCAATAATCTACAATATTGTATAATTTGTATAATATTGTTGTACCGTGTGGTGCCAGACGTAAAGAATAACACCACCCCATTTCTTACCGTGGGTGTCGTAAAAGGCGACTAAGGGACTTACTAGAGAATGGGCAGCAGCGTTCTCTATGCATTTTACCACCATACTGCGATCGCCAACCCGCCTGCCAAGCGTGACGATTATGGCAAAGCCGACGTCTTACGGCTGAAATGATGATGATGATAATGAATCTACAATATTTACCTAATTTTTTTCATTCGTCCAGTTAATTCTAAAAACCTTCAACATTGTGTATTTTTTACAATTCTTCAGTTACTTCCTTTATTTTCAAAAAAAATATTCCTGTATTTCTAAAATATTGGACATTTTTAAAACCCCATAGCTATAGCATCTATTAAAATAATAAAGTAAGTTTGTTCGAACGCGCTAATCTTGAAAACTACCAGTAGTAATTGAAAAATTCTTTTGGCATTTTATATTCGAATTCTTGAGTAAGGCTACTTTACTTCACGCTAGAACCCTGAAGAGCAGAACATAATGAAAAAAAAGTCAGAAGGAGCTAAATGAAAACTAAGTTATAGAGCGGGTAGACGATGCCCTGCGTCGAGGTTCCCACCCACGGGGGAACAAAAAGCTCAGAATAAGCTACGGGCAGAAGATAGTCACAGATAAAACTCAAAAAATTACATCGACAAAATTGTATCGAAAGAAAAACACATCGCGTTCTAAATATATCGACCACAACAAAATTCCTATACACTTTAACTTCAGCATAAAATACAGTCTACTTACTGGCCTTATAAACTTAGTCTACTTAGCTAAGTTGCACCGTTGGCTCGGTGATTAAAGAGCCTGCTATTTTTATCAAGAAATCTCTATTTGATTCCTGGTAACATTAAGTACAACATTTTTCCGACTACAGAGACGGCCTTATTGAAATGTATGTAAATTTGTATATAAATTGAGCTGCTTGATACGTTTGTGAACGTTTCCATTGTGAGGAGACACGCGTCAATAATATTTAAAATTAAAAAAAATGTTGAGTAAGAACTTGGCTGCATAAATGTTGATGGAGTTTAGTATTTATCGCTCCATTACCGAAAAAAGGTGGAATTGAATAAAAGCAATGGTTAAAAAAAACCAGTATCGTTGCATCGCCTGCTTTAGAAAAACTGGTTCAAATAAACCATGTGCAGTGATTAAAAACAATTAAAAACCAAAAATACCCAAATACTGTAATAATTATCATCAGCCTACAGCAGAAATGAATCTAGATAATATATTAGTAATAGGCTCGTCCCCTATTTCATCGGACTTAAACGTAACAGGCGAAAAGTGTGTGTACTATAAGTACACATCTGCCTAATCCTTCGGAGAAATAATATAACTAATAATATAACTAACTATAACTATATACTATTAACTTTAGATAATTTTTAAATTATCGGTTACCTTGGTTTTCCTACAGATCTCTTCATTTCTGATTCGATCGCGTAGGGAAACTCCAATCATAGCCCTCTCCATTGCTCTTTGGGTGACTTTGAGCCTTTGGAAAACCAAGGTAACCGATATAGCCCGAAGAATTGCCAAACTTAAGTGGCAGTGGGTAGGGCACATTGCTCGCCGAACGGATGGCCGATGGGGTCGGAAGGTTCTGGAGTGGCGACCGCGTACTGGAAGACGGAGCGTTGGAAGGCCCCCCACAAGATGGACCGATGACCTGGTGAAGGCCGCAGGAATACGTTGGATGCGAGAAGCACAGAATAGGTCGAAGTGGCGGTGCTTGGGGGAGGCCTATGTCCAGCAGTGGACGTCTTTCGGCTGAAATGATGATGATGTTGAATTTTTAAATTTGGGAACAAACATCACACGATTTGTTTTCGAAATTCTGTCTGTAAAACATTTTCTGATCCATTCAAAATAACAAAAAAAAAATCAAGTAATTTAAAATCCAATATTATTTAATAGATACGTAAAAAAAAGTGACATAAGCGCCATCACACTGCATGTCACTTGTCATATTTATACATACCGCGTACCGTCTGACAATGGACACAACGCTCAAGTCCACCACGTATGCATACAACGTACTCTAAACAACTTATTGCCTTTAAAATGGCGTTACGTAACGACTCCGTGCATGCTTGTGTGCGTCTGTGCATATGTGTGTGTGTGTGCATGCGATTTTCATGGCGTTAGAATTTTTCCGTTTATTTATTTTATTGTGAAAAATGGTGCCATGAGGAAAATGGCGCTTGTTTTGTTGGGTCGTAAAGATGTTTTTTATTTTAACCGACTTCAAAATAAGGAGGAGGTTTTCAGTTCGCCTATATTTTTTTTTATTTTTGTTACCTCAAAACTTTTTACTGGGTGTACCGATTGTGATGATTCTTTTTTTTTAATTTGAAAGCTGGTGCTCCTCGTGTTCATTTTGGTCCAGTTCTGACACTGGCATTAGGAAACCAAATATGGCAAAAATCTTAAATACAGATCCTAAGACACCGACTTCCGAAATTAAAGTAATTTTTCACTTTTTAGTGTTTTTAAGGACGTCGTTTTTTTTTTTTTTGTTTTTTGTTAGTATCCTTTTGACTGATCTTTAAAGATTAAATACATGATCACTGCTTTATCATATCATGATAAGCCTGTAATGTTCCCACTTCTAGGACACAGGTTTTCTCTCGGTGAGAGGGAGTGGGCCGTAATCCACCACGCAGACCCAGTGCGGGTTGGCAGATGTCACATGTCTTCGATTTTTTTGTTCTCGGCTATGCCAGTTTCCTCACGGTGTTTTCCTTCACCGTTTTGAGAGCAGTGATGAAATTATTTACACAAAGTAGAGAGCCTGCCTAAGTGCGAACCACCACGCCCCTCATAGTTCGCAGCTGCTACCACTGGGTCACTACTACTCATAAAACTACTTTATTAAATTCTTAAATTCACTCACTGACCAACTCATCATCATCATTTCAGCCATAAGACGTCCACTGCTGGACATATGACTCTCCCAATATGGGGGGATTTGCCATAATCGCCACTCTTGGCAGGCGGGTTGGCGATCGCACTATGGTGGTAAAACGCACAGAGAACGCTGCTGCCCATTGTCTTGTAAGTCTCTTAGTTGCCTCTTAAGACACCCATGGGAATAAATTGGCCTAGAATGAAGCCTAGCTTAACCTGATCGATCTACCCGTGCGGCTGTTATTACTTTAGCCACAAGCCCCAAGCAAATTGTAAACAATAGAATGAAATGTTTCATCTTTCTGAGGCTAGAGTAGAATATGGAGCGTCATTCATTTAAAGAAAAATTAATCGAAAAAAGCTACTGTTCCTGACACAGTGACCGAGTAGCCTACTATTTTGTTTTAGTATCTAAAAATATTCCATTAATAATGGAGAAATCTTAGTAGTATAGTAATAATAAAGAAGAAAGTCTCACGTTTCTACGAAACTGGAACAGCTTATACCTAAATCAAAAAGGCAGTGCAATAAGCTTAAAGTGACTGGTCTGCGCCTACGCAACCTAATGGTTTTACGGACCTTTGACACCGGTATATAGAATGGGTGAGCTTACAAGAATATTGGTAAGAATGGAAAATATAGGTAATATATTATAATACACCTTTAGCTTTAGTATTTCTTCATAAAAAAATACAAAACATTTGAAAATGGAACTGTTAACGGTCTTTTGAAAATCTTTAGCAAAAACGGTTGTCATTTTTAGCCTATATCTAAACATACAAATAAATAAAATTGAAGTGTCTGTTTGTAATTTCAAATTAGCAGTTTTTCACTAAATGCATATGAAAGTATATAATATGGTACTTACATAAAAAAATCACTGGTTTTAAATCTGTCTGTCTGTTTGTTCCGGCTAATCTCTGAAAAGGCTGGACCGATTTTGACGGGACTTTCACTGGCAGATAGCTGATGTTATAAGGAGTAATATAGGCTACTTTTTGTCTGAGTGGCACGTCCCTGTGTAATAATCTCCGAACATCGCGTGGGCGAAGCCGCAGGCCCAGTTAGTATATTATTATTATACCAATAAGATCAGTGGTGGCCCAGTGGTATCGGCCCTAACTTACGAGCGTAGGTCTTGGGTTCAAACCCAGGCAGGCGTTTTACTTTGTGTAAATAACTTCATCACCACTGCTCTCAAAACGGTGAAGGAAAACATCGTGAAGAAACCGGCATGTCCTAGAAACAAAAATTCGAAGCCATGTGACATTTACCAACACGCATTGGGCCCGCGTGGTAGATTACGGCCCACTGCCTCTTATCGAGAGGAGTTCTGTGTCCCAGCAGTGGGAACAATATAGGCTGCTTGTGATACCCATAAGATATTTTCTTCCGGGTAATAAGTTCCCTTGGGATAATTTATGCGTGATACTGATATTCACGCGTGCGAAGATGCGGCCAAAACCTAGTATTTTATAATTGCCATGTTTAATACCTTAAAATTATCACTTTAAAAGCTCGTGGGAATCTATACTAATAATATTATAAAGCTGAAGAGTTTGTTTGTTTCTTTGGTTGAACGCGGTTAGTCAAAGTAAATCTCAGGAACTACCTATTAGTCCGAATTGAAAAATTATTTTGTGTTGGGTAGCCTCTGAGGAAGACTATAGACTATATTACATCAAGCTACAATTAAAAGGGGCGGAGCAACAATGAAAAATGTTGCAAAAACGGGGAAAATATAATACCTACGAAATTTAACGTGGATGAAGTCACGGGCTGAAGCTAGTATATTATTTAACTATAAGATATTTTATTCCGGGTAGTAAGTAGGGATAATTTCTGACCTCCACGCGTCCGAATTTGTGCCAAAAGCACAACAAGCGCATTTTATAATTGTAATTTTTGATACCTTAAGTAAATCAGTTTAAGAGCTTCTGGTAATAACAATATTACAGAAATCTGCACCCTAATTACGAAACGCTCAATTTATCAGAATCTGAATGGGATTGAAGATTATTTCTAAACCATTGCGTCATTTGTTCGAATAAGTTGTCGGCTCAGCAACGTAAATAACGCAATGAATGTTGTTTAACTATGAATCGTAAACCAATTCCTACCGATAAAAAGTTCCGAAATTACCCCTCTGGAGATAATAAAAATGAACTTCTAGACTTCTTCTTCATCATCATCATTTCAGCCGAAAGACGTCCACTGCTGGACATAGGGCTCCCCCAATTTGGGAGGGTTTGCCTTAATCGCCACGCTTAGCAGGCGGGTTGGCGATCGCAGTATGTTGGTAAAATGCATAGAGAACGCTGCTGCCCATTCTCTAGTAAGTCCCTTAGTCACCTCTTATCACACCCACGGGAAGAAATTTCATGGTGTTATTCTTTACGTCCGTCATCACACGGAACAGACTTTTTAGGTTCGGCTAATATCTAGCGAAACTTGAAAGCAAACCCGTGTAGAGTATTTCGATAAGTACTGATGTTTTCCTAGCATCGGCTTTGTTAAAAAGAACTTGTCGTGATCTCATTTGCAACTCAATGAAAAGTTCTTTCCTCCGCTGTAGAGTTTACTGTGTCTGAGTAAAATAATCATTTACAAAACATTAAAAAAATTGTACCTATATTACAGACCTGTTGGTCTAGTGGTTAGCGACCCTGACTGCTTTGCCGGAGGTCGTGGGTTCGATTCCCACCCAGGACAAATGTTTGTGTGATGAGCACGATCATTTGTTCTGTGTCTGGGTGTAATTTATCTATAATATGTATGTATTTAGAAATATATAAGTATGTTTATCAGTTGTCTAGTACCCATAACACAAGCTCTGCTTAGCTTGGGACTAGATGGCGTTGTGTGATAGTTGTGGAATATTATTATATTATTATTCTTTATTCATTTTTAAAACTTATAAATTATATTTTTAAATATTAGACTTATAAATTATATTATTATTATTATTATTTTTGTGGACTTATATATGGTTTTCCAACATAAATGTTTAGGTATATAAATTTTTCATTAGTAAGAATATAATATCATAGGACAGTAGTTTTTGTAATAATTAGCGAATGGATTATTTAAGCGTTAGATTCTCTTGCATATTCAGCCTATTATGTTCCCACTGCTGGGACACAGGCTGCCTCTTTATGAGAGGGTGTGGGCCATAATCTACCACGCGTGCTCAATGCAGGTTGGTAGTCACATGTGCTCGTATTTTATTGGTTCGAAGTCATGTTTCCTTCACCGTTTTGAGAGCAGTGGTGAAGAAATTAATAAATAATAGTTTAAAAAAACTAAAAAAACACGCTTCCATTGAAAACCAAACTAAAAAGTACAAAATAATGGAAAAAAAGCGTGGGGTGCCTGATATCATTTAAAAAATACCTTACAAAGCACTACTAACTATTATTTATTTTCTATTTTTTAGGGTATTTCGAATTTTGAGACGTATGTCAGCGTAGTTTGTGACAGTTTTTTTGCTGTCCTGGTAACCCTGGCAAGGATAATGGCACAAATTTATGAAATTATTGCATTGTCATCGGTCCTTGACAGGTGTGCAAAGTTTGAATGAAATCTGGTCGTTAAAAGTGGGTCAAAATCGCGCTATAAGGAGTCGGTTACAAACAAACATACAAATATACAAACATACAAATATACAAACATACAAATATACAAACATACAAATATACAAACATACAAGTGAAGCTAATATAAAGCGTGTAAAAATACAAAGTAATGTGCCTGGTGCCGGATACTACTGGCTCCCCGAAGAATTAAATTTCCCTAAGAACTAACTTAAATAAACCTTTCGTAAATAAAAGGTGACTTTCTTACGATCACGTAAAATTCCGTTTCAAATATATCAGAAATTATCCCACAATATGATTTTCCCTTTACCAGGATAATACAAATATCAGCCTAGTTATTTTTCAATTATCTTTCAACAAAATAATATTCATGACTTCTATAAAATTTTCTAACAAAATCAATGATTCAAAACAAATGGACGTGGAAACCTAAATAATGGTATATTCACGCCAACATAGCAAGGCGGTTAGCAGTGAAATAAACGAAGGACCATTGTGAATACACTTCCGCGTCTGTTCACGATCAATTTTATTCGATTTTCTCTTTGAATGGAGAAGATATAAAATTTATAGACACTACAAAAGTACCTAAAGACCTTGTTATTTCATCATTATTGTAAATATATATAAAAATGAATCCCTATTTCCCTTGGTCACGCCATCACGCGTGAACGGCTGGACCGATTTCACTTTTTTTTTGTTTTCGTGTTTTTAATAGTCAGGAGAAGGTTCTTATGAAAGAAAAAAATTAAAAAATTGCGCGGAAAATTAGAAAATTTAAGAACACTTATTTAAGAATACTTAACAACCATATAATAGGACAATATAAACTTTTTTAATGTAACATTATGACATTTGACATAGAATTGACAGAATGCGTGCTCAAATACCTATCATCAAAAAGACAGGACAACGTCTGTCGGGTCAGCTAGTTGTAAATATAGTCATCGAAAAGGTCGTAGTTTGCAAAGTTTTCGAATTAAAAATAATAGACAATTTTATAAGTATGGCACTATCCCATTTCTTCCTGTGGGTGTCGTAAAATGCGACAAAGGGACCTACTACGGTATGGGCGATCTCTATGCTTTTTACTACCTTAGTGAAATCGCCAACCGTTTGCCAAGCGTGGCGATTATGGCAAATCCCCTTACTTCGACGGAGGCGTATGTCCAGCGATGGACGTTTTTCGGCTGATATGATTATAATGAAGCAAGTTAACACAAACCCTTTCACACATAAATTATATTCTAATAACCAAATGAGGTAGGTCGGCGTTTCCTATCTGACTACTCTGAGAAGAAAGGCCGAAACAAACTCAGAGGTCACAGTCTCCTTTAAAGTCCTGACATAATCATGGTCACATCATGCGAGGACCATGCGCATTGGTGTCTGAAATGGTCTTTTGTGGGAAGAACCACACAGATTGAGTGGATCTATCCAATTCTTGCTCGCATTTATCACTAGTCATATAGCTCAAATCTGAATTTAAAGAGCTCAACGATTCGACGAATAATACCAAAGAAATGGCTGAAAACTGACAATAGTAATACACCGCCGAGAGTTAGGATCAATTCTTTGTCATAAATTTAAATTGTAAGTTTGTGACTTTGTGTGTCTGTCATAAAAAATCAAAAATGCAAAAAATTGTGGGGATATATGGATGTTTTTTACTCTTTCACTCAAAAACTACTGAACGGGTTTGGATAAAATTTGGCACACAGATATTATATATCCTGAATTAACGATTAGAAAACTTTTGATCCCAATAGTACGTTCTCGTGATATAATTTTTGATCTCCGACCGGGCATTGCCGTTGAAAGAAAGCTAGTTCAAACATACGACTTTTCACAATTATAATATTATAGTAGGACATTTCTAAACCAGAATGGCTACAAAGAATATTGAAACTACAAAAGAAAATAACATAAAACATCCTAGCTTCGGAATGGAACTTGAATCCATTCCAGATACAAGGACTTCATGCTTGGCTGGTTTCCTTACGGCTAGCAGACCCTCGGGCGAAGTGATTTGATGATATTTGTTTAGAAAAGAAACTTCACAATATCACGTCTGCATTCCCGAAAGGTTAAGCAGAAGCGTACCTTTATTACACCCACATTCCGCCTGTTATGTTTAAGTCCCATATAATAGGGGGCGAGCCTACAGCCATCAGACACTAGTTCAGATTCCTGGCTGCTATACTGAGAATATTCTGATAAAAAACCCAATACCATTTTCATGAAAAAAATAGTACCTAATCCTAAAATATAATGCCTTTACTGGCTAATAGCTTCTGCCACCACATCCCACCCCGTCACTTCGAATCGCCTGCAC
Source organism: Aporophyla nigra (assembly GCA_947507805.1). Lineage (NCBI taxonomy): Eukaryota > Metazoa > Arthropoda > Insecta > Lepidoptera > Noctuidae > Aporophyla > Aporophyla nigra. The sequence goes on along the minus strand of OX382316.1, from coordinate 12,716,115 downwards.
GTGCGAATACTTCATATTTGTGACTTTTGTTCTTTTTGTGGGCTCCTAAAGATCACAGCGTGATGTTATATAGCCTATAGTCTTCCTTGATGAATGGACCATCCAACGCTAAAAGATTTTTTCAATTTGAACTAGTAAATCCTTAGATTAGCGCGTTCAACCAAACAAACTCATCAGCTTTCTACACACACGCGGAACTTTAGGGAAATGCAATCTATTCTACAACTTATTCAAGAACTCCGATAGGCCCTATTAAGCAAGCAGTACCCAAATGTTGCCGACTTCACGCGAAGCTTCCCGATGCCGAATCCTAACCTTCCACAACGTTTCTACTACACACGCGTAACTTTAGGTAAGCGCCTCTCCTAAACACCAGAATCTAGTGTATTCCTAATACAAAAACTCCAATAGGCCTTATAAAGCCAGCACTACCCGAACTTTGCCGACAACACCCGAAGCTTCCCGAAGTCGAAACCAAACCTACCATGACTTTTCCACTACTGACGTGTACTTTTTGGTAAGTGACTCTCCGCAGAATCCGGTCTAAAGTTCTAGAACTCCAATAGGCCTTATAAAGCCAGCACTACTCGAACTTTGCCGACAACACCCGAACCTTTCCGAAGCGGAAACCAAACCTACCCCAACTATTTATTACTGACGCGTAATTTTAGGTCGCTAATTCAAGCACTTCGATAGACCTACCCGAACCTTGCCGATAACACACGAAGCTTACCGAAGTCTACCTTCACCGACTTTTCTCCTACCTACGCTCACGCGTTCAGACAGCAGAATATCCCCTCAACGTTCTATCAGGCCGGTTGATCCTGAGAACCTATTCATCATGTTTTATAGAAAGTCAAAAAGTTCACGCCTTCGAACCGCCCCCGCTCCGCCTTCATAGTGACGTGGCTTTAGTGGGGATTGTACTAGGAGTTTCGGTTATTCTGTGGGAGAAAAGAAGCGAGAGATACATGGAAAGACTAGGCGTAGGAGCGCTTGAATTCTAAGCGCAAAGTAGCCTATTGCGACATTTCATCGCAAAAAGGCCTATTTTTGGTTGCAGAATGAACCATTATTTATTGATTAGCAGGATTTATAAAATTATGATGGCATTTTTTTCGCATTTTCTAATTATTTTTTTTATAATTAAACAACTATTTTAAAAACAACTAAAAACAGTTTAACTTTAGTGGCAGCAACATACACTGATTGAGTTTTGGACTACTTTTAGATTTGTGTACTTTTTTTTTATTTATCACGAAATATTTTGAAAATATTTTATTTTATAATTTGAAGATTAATAACTACTCTAGTTTTTCTTGATTGTTTTTTTTTTAACCCATTCTTTGTTTATCGCATTTTGTTTATCACATTTTCCGTTTTAGTTTTAAATAACATGAAGAATATTGCACACAATAATACATAAACACAAAAAAGCTACTTACGAAGAAAATCACCTCAAAACTAATACGAGTTATCAAATAAAAAACTTTAAATGCATCAAAAACGATAAGAATTTTTTAAATTATCGTTTTTTTACATAATTATATGAAGATTACACGACTATGTTATTACAACCATATATTGTCGATTGTAAAACCTATCAAAAAGCCATAAAAACTATAATTGTTTTTTTATGTATTTTAATCAATAGATTCTTGAAAACAGCACCTTTTTAATGCTTTGTAATTTTAAATTATATTAACAAAAAATTAAAAATAGTAACAGAATATTTATCGCCATCGAATTTATTCGATAGTAAAACATAAACACTATTTAGTTATTTTATTTTTATCAACAAAGCTATGCCTCACTTTAAACTATTCCAACAATTTTAATAAAAAAGTTTTATTGATATTTTTTCAAAATTATATAAAAAAGAAATAAAAGAGAAACCAACTAACCTCAGATTCCGTTCAACACAACACAAAAAGTCCGAATCTTCACTCACATTACAAATTAACGAAAAAGATTTTCATACGAAGTCTTTTCTCAGTTTTAGCGAAAAACTTCATTTAAGAATGCGCGCCAAAATCTTTGCCGTCATGACGCACACATTTTTATTTCCTAGTTACGCAATTTTACATTTTTTCTCCAATTTCACGGAACGGCGAGCGTAGATATTAAAAAATGCAATAATAAAAAATTTAAATCCAAGTCATTTCACAATTTTTTAAATCACAGTTCCAAAAATAGCTGTTTGACAGTCACATTTTCGAAAATCGAACGCGGGCGCAGCGGCGCGACGGTTGCCGAAAAAAAACCGAAAAGGCGCGAACACATTTGTAGGTTTAAAATGGCGTTATTATTTTGAATTTTTCATAAAATATCGTTGAGTTTTCATTGTATTCTTGGTGGAGTGTCGCGCGCGTGTGCTGTTTCACCACATTATGATCTAACACTGGCTGACTCTCGATTGCAGAACATACTTATTCTAAGTCAACTTACATTCGTTCATATTTGCCTGCGGGGCGTAGGGCTGTGCTGGGATGTTAGAACCTAGTTTAATGCCTTTATGTTTCCGTATTCTTTAAGTAACAGTACTTCTATTTATGAGTTCAAGCCGCTCTTGTTAGATTTAAATTGGTTTAATTTAGCTCGGTTTTACTTCGGAACAATACCTTACGACTACTTTCTTTATCATTACACACAGTAATCATGATTCATATTAGACAGTACAGGAAATAATTAACTATGTAACATACAAATTCTGAAAAATCGAATAAACCGTACATTAAACCTGATTACCGTAAAAGTAGTAGCATTTCAAATGACAATAAAACAGACACTTTCAAAAGCAAGTATTATGTAACTTCCAAGAACTAACAGAGAAACTCAGCCATTGGGGCAATAACCGTCTCAAAAATGGTAGAAAATCAAATTATCACAAATCACGCCGCGAATAAAATAACGTAACGCTTTAAATAGATATTTATAGCGGGTTAACAACATTGTATCGGGTAGCCAACCCTATTTTCGCGTAGTACAAGAACTTCTTGCATATAATAATATGTTTTAGCCTATATTGAGCGCTTACAGGCACCGACTTAGCTTGCGCGTGAGACTGCTACTCGAGTAACCGCTATTTTTAACTTAATCGGTATTTCACTTTGATGCGGGTGGAAAAATCGTAATTGTTGTGGTTATTGCTTGTTAGTATGGAGATGAGTTATAGTGCATAATGAATAAGGGTTTAATTTTGGTAAATGTGAAGTAAGATCTTTCCATTGGTGTTAATTTGACACAGATATCATTGCGTCCATTTAAAAAAATCGGAAGAACACACTTGTATTCTGTAATTGAGTTACAAACAAAAAAAAAATCGCGTTACTACACTAAAAACCGAAAAAAACCACTCAGTAAAATCTTCATGGTTCCAATTTTTTGCTTAATTTATTTTTTGATAAAACGTTATTTATCATAAACACTAATCGATCCAACTAAACAATATACAAACAATTACAATTATTATTTATATTATTATTGCTGTCCAACCATTACACCAAACTAAAAAAAAAACGGAAAATAACAATAACTAGTTACACAAAATAGCTGCTAAAGCACATCACTAAAATCCGTTATTGGAACCTCCACATCACTACTTAGTTGTATGCACCGTGCATTGGCCTGCACTGCCGCATTCTAAACTCAAGTCACAACGTCTTACAAACCTTTGCATTCCACAATAAAAAGATGCATATTTTTAGGATGATAGAGTTGAAAATCTATTGTTAGTTATTGTAGAGATATAGTTTTCAGTCAAAAAGTTTTTTAGAAGCTAGGCTCCTATACTTATTTCACTATGAATTTTAGATAGGTGTACTAGTGTTAGATATAGAAAGAAATGTTCGCCGTCTGTGGGTTTATATACGTTTCTAGGACACGGCAAAATGTTAGAAATCTTCGGTACTAAGAAGTTTATTTACTGTGCTGTAATTATTGGAAACCGTTTTTAGATACGTGAAATATCGATTAAGAGTAAAGATTTTTTGTGACAGTTTTTACATATAGTGAGTTATTAATAAGATTTTTTCTTAAAAACGAAGGTAGAGTTTTAAATTAATCATACAATTTTATATAAGTTCACTAACACAATACGTCAAGAATTTGAAATTACAGAGGAAGAAAATTATATTAAACTTACAACATCTTCAACGGGTAGTGAAAGCCCAAAAATTCTGAAAACCAGAGGGGTGTATGTTACCCAGCACAAAGTAAATAACTGGAACTCTGCCGCGTCCAGTTAGATTGGAAGCCAACCAAAACAAAATTGGGAAACGGTAAGGCGAATTGATTGATCTTCTACAAAGTTCTGAGCTAAGTAACATCACTATTTTTTGACAGTTCATTGATCATCGAACAAAAACGCTCGCCATTTTTAACCGACTTCAAAAAAAGGAGGAGGTTATATGTTCGACTGTATGTATTTTTTTTTTTTTTTTATGTATGTTCACCGATTTCTCCGCCAATTGTCAACCGATTTTGAAAATTCTTTTTTTATTCGTAAGGGTATACTCCTGAGGTGGTCCCATATTAATTTTGTGAAGATTTGATGTATACTTTGGGAGATAAACGAAGGAACTCCTCAAAAACAAACAGTACACGTAATGTGATTTGGATATTGTACTAAAGATCAAAAATAATTGCTGGTTCTATCTATCCATCCGTGGTGAACTAATTATAGTCTTCGAAGATACCGCATGGAACTCCTCATCGGTGAACAGTACATATAGGAACTTACAGTGAAAGGTTAGAAGGTTAGGGGATAATTCTTTGAATATTATAGGCACGTTTAGACCGTTACTTGTATTCTTATATTCCGTTGAGCTGATGATGGAAGGTACAACTCCTTATCGATCAGGAGTTAGAAGATATCTTGTCCTAGATAGACATACTCGTTGACATCGAGAATTGATTCCTCAGCAGACACTAGAGATGGACTACTGATGATGAGTTCGGGAGACAGACACCGGAACTCTTTAAAAAATGACAGGAAATCAACCACGATTTCTGCTATCGCATAAATATGCATTGTTTGTTTGGAATTAGTGCAGGGTGAATACCACAACTAAAAATTTAAAAATAAAAACTTTTTTACAAAAAAAAAACAACCGACTTCCTTAAAAACACTACAAAGTGAAAAATAACTTTAATTTCGGAAGTCGGTGGCAAAAAAACCATAAATACAGATCCTAAGACTTTTAACAATATGGCGACTTCTTTGGCCCGAGATATCCTGAGCCATCGCCGAGCTATACCCGCACCATCACCGAGGTAGCTTACTTTTTTTTTTGTCTCGATGTGGAAATCCTCGTGGATGTCCTTCGCCCTGGGGTGGGCGGAGGGGTCTGTCAGACTCTTACTGACTAAAACAACCCTAGTGTTCCGTCCCACACCTACGTCGGGGACCACGGGAACCAATATGTCTTCCGCGATCCCCAACTGGAGCTAGCTTACTTGCACTAACCCTTGCTGCCGGCCTTCTGTTGAGAGGAGACTCACTAAGATATCATCAACAATTTTCTGAGAGATCATTGATCATTGTTCAAAAGTAAAGCCCGCGCGATCTTTCATTATGATTTCGGTCGTAAGACGTCAACATGCCCAACAGTGGATGTTTTTCGGCTGAAATGATGACGAAGTAAAATAAAATGAAGTCAAAATAAAATAAATGACATAGACATATAGAAAACTAGCTTTTGCCAGCGGCTTCGCCCGCGTGGAGGTCGGAAATTATCCCGCGGGAACATACTACCGGGATAAAAAGTACCCTATATGTTAATCCAGTTATAAACTATCTGTGTGCCTAATTTCATCCAAATCCGTTCAGTAGTTTTTGCGTGAAAGAGGAACAAACATCCACACATCCATACATACAAACTTTCGCGTTTATAATATTATAGTAGAATTGAACGAAATAAAAACAAATCGACCAGAATTAACTGCAGTTAAACCAAAATAAATAGATCACCGTAAAAAATAAAAATACCTTCTCTCCAGCATTGGTACAGCAACATGTCTACTGGAATGGAACTTTTTATTAACAGATTAAGCTGCTACCACATAGCAACTTCAGCGCTAAAAATCTCAAACGCTGTAAAAATATATGACAAAAGGAATAGAACCTCTACTAAACAGCTTGATATCTCATTCACAATTAAGTAATTTACAACTGAGGTTTAAAAATCAAAGCTTTATCAAGCTACACTGCGTCGAAATCATTCACTGATCCACCAGAAAACAACCAATTATAATAAAAAAAACTCTTCCTTTCAAACCACAAAACCACATAAAAATCTATGGCAAAACCTAACAATTTATTAAAAAATCTGTTTTTCAACTAAGTCCGATCATACACCTCCCGCCATCTAGCGTCGTAAATCGGAAACAAGTCAATAGATCCAACACTACTCATACTTGAATGTAACTTAGCTTCTTAAGCAATCGCCCACGGCTGAGTCATCATTCAGCTAAGTTGAGGTCCTTTCACCAAGTTTTGTGTTAAGTTAGAACTAAGTATTTATATTCGGTGTTCGTTTTTAAGAGGAGTTTAGCTAGAACTTCAAACGGTTTCTAAAGCAGTGTTAGGAATGTATCTATATATATGGTTTATTAGAAGAGAAATGATCCAATGAAACTTGAATGTGTAAGAGTTAAGTTAAAAAAAATGTCGTCATTGGTTGAATTACTAGAGTAGCTAATTAGCATCATTTAAACTGTCTAGCAATTAAAATAGATGGTAAACTTCCCGGACAAAATGGCCGATGGTAGACAAAATATCATTCGCTATCGTAACAAATAAGGATTTACACAATTATAGAATCATTGAAATTGTCCCATGTGGTGTCGAACGTAAAAAATAACACCACCTCATTTCTTCCCGTGGGGGTGTCGGAAAAGGCGAATAAGGGACTTACTAGAGAATGGGCAGCAGCGTTCTCTATGCTTTTTACCACCATACTGCGATCGCCAACCCGCATGCCAAGCGTGGCGATTATGGCAAAGCCTCTCAAATTGGTGGAAGTTTATGCCCAGCAGTGAACTTCTTACGGCTGAAACGATGATGGATGATGAATCATTGAAATAATCAGTACAACTTTCTAAGTCCATGTGATTATAATTATTTAAATACATACTTAACGAGAGCAGTGATGGCGCAGTGGTATCAGGCCCGACTTACGAGTTGTATTGTAGATCATGAGTTCAAACCCAAGCAGGCGCTGTACTTTGTGTAAATCATTTCTTCACCACAGCTCTCAAAACGGTGAAGGAAAGCATCGTGAGGAGTTTGTTGTATTTGTTTAGTATATTTTTATTAAACAAACTAATTAAACACATAAAACGTCACTTATTCAGCTTATAATGTTCTAACTGCTAGGAGACAAGCCTCCTCTCTGTGTAAAGAAGTGGATCGTGACACATGTCGTCAAATTTTTGGTTTTTAGGAAATACTTGTTACCCTACGTTGTATTTTTTCACAATTTTGAGAGCAGTGGTTATAAAATAATTTCCAAAAAATAAAGTCTGATTTCAAACTACCTCTACTACTCGTAAGTTTTGGCGTTTATCACTGGGCCATCAATGCCGCACGTTTAGTGTAAATTAATGTATTTTCAAATTAATGATGAGTTCAAGAAAGAACTTTTTTACTTCTACCCAGAAAATCTGAACTATTCAGTCATCAACCCTTCTTCTCTAAATGACAAGAAACGTATTTTCTGCAGAGACATCAACGTCACTTAAGATTTGTGAAAAACATTTTCAGGGCTGTGAAACTATGACATTTTCTCAAAGAGTTGTCACGTTCCCAGATTTGCTAAGAAACCTAAGCATATGCTCAAACACTTGGAAACTCAAAGTCAATATTATGATAGGCGGTTCACGGTAGGTTTCGTAGGAATGTCAGCTTGCCAATGAAGAATGTGTGTCTTGTAAAAACTTGGTGTCACCACTGTACTGGGTATGGTTCTGAAGTGGCTCTACCCTGGGCTTTATGTTTTGTGTTAGTTTACTACTAGCTTCTGCCCGCGTATTCGTCCGCGTGGAGGTTGGTAATTATACGACGGGGAAGTTTTACCCAGATTAAACCTATGTTACGTTAAAATCGGTCGAATCGTTTCGAAGATTAGCTAGAAAGAACAGACAGACAGACAAAATTGTCAAATTGATTTTTATGTTGTAATTGCCGTATATACTTTCATATGCATTTAGTAAAAAGCTGTTATTTGTAACCTAAATTTTCAATATTCTTCTTATTGTTTGTAAATAAAATATTTTTCTTTCTGTTTCTTCTTTCTATTTTGACAGTAATAAGTGCAATAACAGACATCATTTAAGAGACATTTGTTTATAGATAGTGATGATGATGTGGAATATGTGTGATTAAATTAATTAACAAAACAAGAAACTCCTATTTTACATATCTATACTTCTATACTAATATTATAAAGTTGAAGAGTTTGTTTGTTTGGTTGAACGCGCTAATGTCAGGAACTACTGGTCCTAATTGAAAATTGTTTTTTGTGTTGAGTAGCCTGTATATTGAGAAAGGTTATAAGCTATATAACATCACGTTACAATCAAAAGAAGCGAAGCAGCAACAAAAAATAGTCGAAAACTGGTCGGCAATTTGATGCGACGGGAAGGGTCAGGGGAGCAAAAATTTCACGCGGATAAAGTCGTGGACAGCTAGTTGTAGATAAAGTATAAACCCTTTGCCGTAAAATAGAATAGTTATTTATGGTTAACATACAGCATGCCGACGGGTTTCAATATCGGAACAACATTAAAAAGAACTTTTTATTTTTGTGGCTAATATCTCTGTGCCATAAGCGTTTTTTTTATATTTTTCAACTTTGTTCTTAGTTTAATCGCGAAATCATCATGGCAAATTACGATTAAATACGTAGTCTGTTATTTCTGAAAATTAATCCAAAAGGGCCATAAACCGTAAATTTAAGCAAAGAGCAGTGACCACTCTGTTTTCGTTTCTTGATTCTCCCTTTTCCCTTGTTTATCTAGGCCCCACATTTTTTTGTACATTTACGCCAATCACAATAAAAATCTACACTCATCAAATATATAATCTACGCTAATAAATTTAACTCGTTTACTCCAAGCAGAGCATCTTACCAACCCACAACCATTGAACTCACATCAATTTTCTAACACCATTACCGTCGCCTGCGCACGTTTTTGTCAAAGAAAAATGCATCTTATTGCATTACGACAGTCGTGTCGTGTCGTCGTGTTTTGCACGCATTTGTCTGAGATGCGTTTGTCGTGTCGGACGGTTTACACGGCAAGGTAATGGCGGTTTTGTTCTCTTTTTTTTCGTCTATATTTTGTACTTCCTTATTGGATGATTTGGATAAGGGGGCCTGAATGATATGGTAGGTTTTAATAGAAAAACAAAATGCACATTACAAGAGTAGTGTAGTAGTAAGTAAGTATAGGCATTCATCGTTCACTACTGGATATAGGCCCCCCCCAATTTGGGGGGCTTTGCCATAATCATGCAGCACCAACAGTATTCTCAGTGAATTCGCAGATCGGTGGGATTCCCCGATTCTGCGAAGATGGATGCGGCTCCATGCTGAATTTTAATTGTAATTGTATATTTGATTCTGTCTGTAACCTACTAACACTCTTTAAGAAAAATTGTTACTAACCCTATGGACTCTGGTCTGAAATAAAAATGTTCTATTCTATTCTATAATCTCCACGCTTGGCAGGGGTTTGGCGATCGCTGTATGGTGGTAACAAGCATAGAGAACGCTGCTATCCCTTCTCTAGCAACTCCCTTATTCGCCTTTTAGGACACCCACGGGAGGAAATGGGGTGATGCTATATACATCTATTCTGATTGACATACTTCTATTCTCATTGATATACGTATTATTTAGTTTTGACATAATTGTGATATTTTTTAGAGTAGCCAGTCCGACATTTTTATTTTTTTAAACATGATATTTATATAACTAAATTTGACATACAAATTTTTCTATGATTTGACATTTATCTGAAATCATGTTGTATTTTTTATTTGAGTATAAGGTCATAATTGAATATTATTTTTATGCCCATGTGACGGTAAAATTTGGAGGACTTTACTATGTAAAAAGCAACACCTATGTACTTATAAGTCATTTTTGCAAAAAATAAATGATTTGATTTGATTTGCTATTCTTTACTTTCGGCATCACACAGAAAGACAGCTAAACACGAGTAGAGGTTTTATTTATTTATTACTATTGTTCTGGGGGTCTCCTGGAACTGATCTTTACGTCATACGGGCGAACTGGAAACTGGTCACCTCTTGGCTTATTTAAATTTCTGTATTATTGCCACGGCTTATTTGCAGCTAAGTTTCTATAAAAAATGTCTGATTAAGTTTTTACTCAGCCACTGCATATTTTTATAACGTAAATAATCCTATTTTAATTGCCTATAATATATCTCTAATCAGTGACTACGTGTGAAGTTTCAGAGTACACTATTAAACAAAATTAAACGAATATTAAACCGCTAAGTGTTGTTTTAAATCATTTTAAACCAAAAAGACGGTTTAAAACCAAGTGAGACAAAATCCGTGTTGTTTCTAAAGTCTACCATAATTTGACAAAACAGTCACTTTTTTTTTGCTGCAAGAAAGGAAGGACAAATAAGTATTTTTATTTTGGTTTAATAACTATTCGGTTAACTCGGAACTGCTCATCAAAATCACCGGACCTTTGCATTCTCTAAGTACTAAATCCCATCATAACTTAAGCACCAAAACAAAAAACATCTACTTAAACCAAGTATTAGTCAATAAAACAGCAATCAAACTTTTTCCCCCGACGTGCTTTGCATACACCCATACTATATATATTATAAAACAAAGTCAGTTTTCATGTATGTCTGTTTGTCCATTTAGTTTTTTTTTATTCAACTGCAGGTTAATTTTGTAACACGCTAAGAATTGCAGAGTCTTTCATTATGACAGTTCGACAACGTTCATTGCGCGATTTACGTTGACGGGCAGACTAATTTTCCAACTCACGAAGCAATGGATTACAAAATAAAAAAATGGATAAGGAAAAAAGAGTGTGTATGTGTGTGATGGAAAGTGTGTTATGCAATTGGTGTGATAACATTATCACACTAATTGCATAACACACTTTCCACTTTAGTTTAAAGTATAATTTGGTCATCATCATCTGCCTAGGCTTTGCTGAATATATTGGGGTCGGTTTCCAGTCTAACCGGATGCATTTGTACCAGTATTTTACGTGGACCGAATGCTTATCTGACCTCCACAACTCCGTAACTGGGTAAAACGGTACCCTTATTAAGACCGATTGTCAAAATTTTGGGCTTCTAACAACCCGTAACGATTGTCAAAACTCCAACGGCATGTCAGACTTTCGGACTGATAGTAAGCATAATTTAATATTTAACTTAAATATAGCACAGAAATTTCGGTTATTTTGACATTTTGAAAACACCCGTGTGAAGTAAGGCCGCGTTGTTAGTTTAAACTAGTATTTTAAGGAAGTAAAACTATTTTGTTTGTTTTTTAGAGGTTATATCTGGCAGTACTGAACTCTCTCTCTCTCTCTCTCTCTCTCTTTGCCTAGCCTTATCCCAGTTCAGGGTCGTCTCTCCTCGTCACTTTTCACCAGATGTTTCGGCAATATTGAACAGATTAAAAAAATATTCACCTAAGGGAAACTTTACTAACCATTGCCGAATGTATGTTTTATGGTAGACTATCACGCAGACGGAGTCGTGGGCAGAAGCTAGTTCAATATAAAATGACATTAAGGACACGATAATGATTCAACTAACGTGCGTACAAAAAAATATTATTAGTTGTTAATATTATTATTTAATTTTTTTGTTTATAGCTATTATGGAAGCGATTAGGTGTAGTTTCTTGTGGTGAGTCAGTTTTTTCTAAAGAAGAAAATCTTCTTTGTGATTTGTCGGCCTTGTATCGTTTTTAGTTTTGATAAATTATATCTACTTAAATGATTTTATTTCTGTAAGTAGGTTTGTACGAACATTTTATATTTTTTAAACTAGATGATGTCGGCGTTTCCTAAGTGACTACTCTGAGAAAAAAGGCCGAAACAAACTCAAAGGTCACAGTCTCTTTTAAAGTTCTTGGTCACATCATGTGAAGACCATGTAGATTGGTGACTGAAATGGTCTTTTGAGGAAAGAACCACACAGATTGAGTGGACCTGTCCAGTCAGTGCACGCATTTGTCATTAATCGTTTAGCAAAACTCGGAACATACGGAGCCAAACGCTTTGACGAACAATACCAAAGAAAGGACATTTAGGTAGGCCACATAAATTATTAAAACTGCCAGATCATGATTACTGAGAAAGAAAGAAAACAAAATTAAAAAAGGACCCACATAGTTTGGAGTTGGCTTGTCATTTACAGCTGAGGATAATTAGTCTATAATTCTCCCACTGCTGGGACCGAGGCCGCCTGTCTTCAACTGGGAGTGGGGTTCAGTGCACGTTGGTAGATGTCACATGTCTTCGATTTTTCTGTTCTAGGACATGCCGGTTTCCTCACGATGTTTTTACTTCACCGTTTTGAGAGCAGTGGTGATGAACACTATTTACACTAAGTAAAGCCTGACTGGGTTTGAACCCATAACCTCGTGTGAAGTTTGGCCGCTACCGACCCGCCCCGGCGGCGCATCGAATCGCCTGCCCGTGCGAGTACTTTGTGTTGACTTTATTTATTTAACTCCGCTCCTAAGGGTTCTAGCGTAATGATATATAACAATAACCTTCCTCGATAAATGGACTATCCAACACTTAAAGTTTTTTTAACCAGGAGTTATTGACAATAGAGCGTTCAACCAAACAAACTCTTCAGCTATAATATTAAAAATTATACTAGCTTAGCCAGCAGCTTCGCCACCGTATTATACTTAAATACACCTTCCTCTTAAATCAGTCTTTATATTGGTGAAAAACCGCATTAAAATCCGTTGCGTAGTTTAAAAGATCTAAGCGTACAGACGCAGAAGCGACTTTGTTTTATAGCGTGTGGAGAGACGTAAAAAGTATACATAGACTTTTACAAATGTATTATTTTGAAATGATATTTCCTAAGAAAGCTGCCAGACTCAAGTGGAACTGGGCCGGACATGTCTGCCGGATGTCTGATGACAAGTGGGCTAATAGAACTACCCACTGGATCCCACCTAACGCACGACGACATCGCGGCAGGCCGAGACGAAGATGGCGGGACGAGCTTGACTCCTACCGAAAGGACTGGCCAACACTAGCAAAAGACAGAAATCTGTGGAAAAGGGAGAGGGAGGCCTTTGCCCTGCAGTGGGCCAATACAGGCTAGTTAGATTAGATAGATTAGATTTCCTAAGAAAAATTTCAGTTGCTAGTCTGTACAAAATTATCATTATACATAGGCCCCACCAATTTGGAGGGGTATGCCGTAATGACCACGCCTGACAGGCGGGTTGTCAATCGCAGTATGATGATAAAATGCATAGAGAACGCTGCTGCTCATTCTCTAGTAAGTCCCTTAGTAGCCTCTTACGACACCCACGGGAAAAAATTGGATGGTGCTATTCTTTACATTTGGCACCACACAGAATACCTGTACAAAATGTCCAGTAGTAACCCAATGTTAGTGATCTATTCGGTCTGTTCAATGGCTCTAGTCTCCTCCTGTTCATTTGTTACCGCTGGCTAGTGCCCGCAACTTCACGACTGACTGCGTATTCGAGTCTATCGTATACAAATTTCATTCAATGCTGATGCTGTGAACTGCTCTTTGAGATATCGGCGTGATATATTTTGATTGAGAAAGGAGTTAAGGGTTTTTTGCCTAGAACCAAAAAATCGAAGACTTGTGACATTTAGCAAGTCGTACTGGGCCCGCGTGGTGGATCACGGTCCACACCTCCTCACAGGCTCCAGAGGCTCCAGAGGATGCCTTGGTGCAGCGGTAATACTATAAGATGATTATGCTTATGTTTTGCTTTATAAAATGATGTAATGTTTTTTTAATCGACTTCAAAAAAAGGAGGAGGTTCTCAATTCGACTTTTTTATGTTTGTTACCTCAGAACTTTTGACTGGGTGAACAAATTTTGATGATTCTTTTTTTATTTGAATGCTGGTGCTTTCCGTATGGTCTCATTTTAATTTGGTTCCATTCTAACAATGGGATCCATGTGAAAACTATATAAGTCTTAAATTTGCATTAAGTACATATGTGCGCGACAAATGGACAAATAACGCGATTAGATTAGTGCGGTGTACATACCATAACTAAACTAAAGTTAAAAAAAATAAAAAAAAATAAGAACAAACACTACAAAGTGAAAAATAACGTTAATTTTGGAAATAAGTGGCAAAAAACCTTAATGATAGATCCTAAGACACCGACTTCCGAAAATAAAGTTAATTTTCACTTTCTAGTGTTTTTTTTAATGAAGTCGGTTGTTATTTTTATAAAGTTTTTCTTTCAAAATAAGACAAAACAATTATATAGTGCACTGATGTAGACACAGTTGTCAAAGTGGGGGATTACGGACTAATCCAACACCCAGTGCGAGTGCGGTACGTCTGACCAGACCATGCCTCACTTGCTGGAGAGTCCCAAGTGCCCGTTCACCTGCACCTCAGATGATATTAAAAATGCCACTGTTGCCTCAATAAACGTGGCCGCCTACTGGGCTCAAAAAATGTAGTATAAAGTGTACGAGTACCATCGACACGAAAGGAAGAAGAAGTGCGACCAAGCAGAAATTTAAATGATATATGCGACGAATATAATTTTGAGCCATTTACAATTAGAATGAATTCAGCCTCAAATTTTTCAAGTAGCTTTAGGTTATATTATTTGTTTTTTTTTTAATTTTTTTCTCTATTATTTCAGTCATATAACTGCTAACTGAATATTTATATGGCTTTTTACTTTAATTAAGGTGGACCATAAATTATTATTGTAAGTATATTTGTGAGGATTTGTATTTGGTTTCTGATGACTCATCATCATCATCATTTCAGCCGTAAGATGCCCACTGCTGGACTTAAGCCACCCCCAATTTGGGGGGCTTTGCCATAATCGCCACGCTTGGCAGGCGGGTTGGCGATCGCAGTATGGTGGTAAAATGCATAGAGAACGCTGCTGCCCATTCTCTAGTAAGTCCCTTAGTTGCCTTTTACGACACCCACGGGAATAAATGAGTTGGTGTTTTTCTTTACGTCCGGCACCACACGGTTCTGATGACTATGGTTTCCTTTTTATTAAGTGCAAGACCTACATGTACTACAATAAATAAAATTCTCTATGATGACTCTCTCTTGGAGGTAATCAGATAGGAAGTGTCGACTCCATCTAACTTTTTTTTGTATAAAAATAATGCCGTTATTATATTTATAGACGAACAATAAACATTTTATTTTAAACTAACAGCTGCGAGCCGGAAATTATCCCGCGGGATCGTGTCAAAAGAAACAAAAAAATTCGTATACTCCTTATAACATCAGCTATCTGCCAGTTAAAGTCTCACCAAAATTGGTCCGGGCGTTTCAGAAATTAGTCGGAACGAAGTCATAGACAAAGATATTAAAACAAAAAAAAAAATGTGACAAGCACCGCATAAACCTACTTTCATTGCATTTAGCAAAAACCTATTATTTCAAAAGTACAAACAGACACTTCAATTTTATTAATTTGTTTTCACATTTATTTTAAATACTTTACCAAAATCTTAATTTCCATAACAGCCAATAAAACCATTATCATTATCATTCAAAGTTCTTTCCATCCAGTCTGTATAAAGATTTATCTCAACAGAACATCTCATTACTTAATCCATACTAATATTAGCTCACATTGTCATCTACTTAATATGCCATGCAGCCTAAATGATTCATCAGTTGAAAAAGGGAGCGGCACTTAAGTAATGAGCTACCTACCTACCTACATAACTGTATACCACTCAATACTGAGCTTTAGTCGTGAAGGGTGTAAATGCAGAAAGGGGTCCGACTATATTGGTTTAGTAATTCCTGATGATGATTAAAATAATGATGAATCTGGACCTAAGTTTATTGTAGAGGACGTAAGAGTCTATCTTATTGACTTCTAAGAAATAATTTATGTTAAAATTAGTTTATTTATTTATTGACACACCAACGACTTATTCACTAAATCATTACATTAAATATATTCTATATCAAAAGCTTTGCGGTGAATTTGTCACTTAAAGGTGTGCACAGCACTTGTATAATCAATAATAAAAATTAAAATGGAAATATATGATCCTAACAAAATTAAAATTTACAAAGTTTAAATTGAATTTAAAATGACAAGTAGTTAAATTAAAATACAGTTTTATTTAAGGTGGATGGATGATTATCTCAGATGCCATTTTGTCGCTAGATGGCGCTAGATCCACAATTTGGAACATTTTCAATTTTTACGCCTAACTTAGAAATCTTTAATAGATAACTTTATTATATGCGAAACCTAGGGCATTAACTTGATTTTTTTAGATAGTCACTGTGCTTGTTAACTGGTCTCATACAAAGATTTGTACATTCTAAAGATTTAGCCGCTTGACTTTACTCTTTACACACACATACAAAGTAAATAGTAGTAACTTTCGACACCACTAGATGTCGTTTTATTCAAACAGTTTAAAATGAAATTAATATAGGTACACTGTCCCTATAAGTTGTAGTAATGTGACTGAACCTAAATTGTAATGTGTAAATAGTCATCATCTCAGCCGCAAGACGTCCACTGCTGGATATAGGCCTCCCCCTATTTGGGGGGCTTTGCCATAATCACCACGCTTGGCAAGCGGGTTGGCGATCGCAGTGTGATGGTAAAATGCATAGAGAACGCTGCTGCCCATTCTCTAGTAAATCCCTTAGTCGCCTTTTACGACACCCACGGGAAGAAATGTAAGGAAGAAGGAATGGAAGTGTAAATAGTGACGTGTACTAAATAAATAAATAAAAGACTATTTATTACATTGTAAAGCTTTTTATTGTACCTTACTATAAATTAATAATATTTATTTAGTAAAAAGGGGTTAATATTTTCATAAAAATAATCGTTTTATTTACTCTCACTACATTTACTTAGATAGTTTCCGTTTGGATTCAAACCATCGAGTCATACCACCATACAAAGATAACATACTTTTTTAAATATTTTGATATTTACAATTATGATTTTGAATTTAGTATTAGAAAGAATTATGTATGTAGATTACAATATAAATAACATCATACGTAAGTCTATATAACGGCACATGTATCTTACACAACAACACAAAGGGGTTGCTAGCTAACCATAACATTTATTTATGTTTCAAGAATACCTACTTATGATACAATTTTGAACTGCAATAAATATTCTTTTACAATTGAATTGTTAGGCTGGTACCTAAATACATGAGTGAAACTTATCTACACAGAAAAATCTTATGAACAAAATAACACAAACTATACATCGCTACGTGCAAAAATAGCTTATTAATTATTCTATAATGTTCCCACTGCTGAGACTTAGGCCTCCTCTGAACTGTGGTGATGAAATAATTTACACTCAGCAAAGTGCCGGCTTGGATTCGAACCATCGACTCGTACCACCATACAAAGATACTTATAAATATTATAATAAAATATCTTCTTTTCTACGCGCTACTTTTTGCAGTCGCCGCCGCCGCCGCGCCGTATCAGTCTTCTGCTTGTCACTTTTTACTTCCATTTATATAATTTCCGTGTGATCTGAATCAAATGCTGGAAGACGCAGTTTTCGCTGCAACAAATGAATTTACACAGTTTTGTTAGACTATTCTTACTGAACCGACACCTCAGAGACCTGCGGAATAAGTTAGGAAATGAGTAAGACTTATATTTTTATACCTTTTAATTCCTTGATGTCTAGACATTTAGCATTTTTCTCAACTCTTCTCAAAATAATTTCCGGCAGTACACATGTTTTAAAAAATGTTACCAACTTCGGCATCATAGCGTTGATAACTTCCTCATCCCGGTTAACTTTTATGACAGTCAATGGTTGGGTGACAGATATCAAGCAAATGAAGTAACATTTATTCATTTTGGTAATTCGCAATTGACCCTGGACCTAGAATCAAAATAATAATAGCTGTTAAAAAGAAACAATCCAAGAAATACATTATTTTTATACATACATACCAAGAAATAATGATATTTGTTACACTGAACATTGTGTAAAATATGTTGTACTTTGGTATTGTCAAACAAAAACTTCATCACTACAAACAAGCAAAAGCGTACTAATGTAATGAACACAAAAATATGGTATCAAGTTGGGACTTACCATTCCAGATGAAGAATCAAAGTTGTGACCATATGACCTTCTTCAAGTCAACAATACGGTACCCTACCAAACCTGATAAGTTGTCACTTGATGTTCTTTCCACAGTTAGTTGATAAGCTTCAGTCTCTGAATCGGGTTGTGGCCAATCAAAATCAACAGTCTCTACTTGCTCTGTAACAGATTCAACTGTATTGAAGCTAGAGCTGCAGGCTATGGCTTCGTATCGAATTTCTGGTATACCACGCGAATAGGTTTAGGGCGTATCTTCAGCTGTCGAATGGTTGGACAGCTGATGATGATCTTGAGTTGAATGTGGACTGAAATAAAAGATAAATAAATGAAATAGGTACAGTTAAAAGTACACAGTTAAGACACAACACGAACCAACGAGTATCAAATAACCTCCACTCACGTAAATCTGATTCGAAATCTTATGGGAATCTAATTTACTCACTATAGATCACTAAAAGAACTTCCATGATGTCTTTTGAATACTGCTTGCACTTTTTTCCGTGATTTTCGCGGTCCTGAATACACATGTCGTATACATTTATGCAAGTTTATTAGTCGGGTTTATCTTAGGCAGTTCAGTTGCAATTCAATCTGTAATCAAAAAGAATAATTACAAACAACAGCAAATGTATCTTATTTATGAAATGTTTCAAGAAACAGAAATAACACCACCACCAAGCTGTTGTTTTCAGAGAGAATATTTGAAATTTGTAGTATGTCATGTGACGACAATCAACGAGTGTTGCTAACGTTTGATTTTGTATTTCATCTTCTAAATCTTACACTTTTGTACCATTATAATAATACTCTATATCACCTTGAAAATCATTCATTGCACATAAAAATAACACTTACCGTCAATAAAACACAAAAACACTTCACTTTTCAATAAAAACCAGGGCTTTGAATAACGTTAAAAATTTGGTATCGTTACTTTCATCGGACGAAGATAACGTTATTAGTAGAGGTCACGTAATGCTTGGTAACGATACTTGGCATACGTTTTACCGGTAACTGAGTACCGTTAATTTTTTATTTATTTTCTTTCATCTCTTTCTTTCGTCTACATTATTGAAGTTGCATTTGCACCGTTTGATTGGCGATGTTGCCGTAGAGCGCCGCCGCCCATGGCGTTCCGCTTAGGTTGCGCAGGTTGACAACAACGCATTAAGTAAGGATGTGATAAGAGAACGGTGTGGTGTAAAAGAAGATGTAGTGACAAAAATTGAAAAAAGTATGCTTAGATGGTTTGGTCATGTTGAGAGGATTAATGAAGGTCGGCTCACAAAAGGTATTTACAAGGCAGATGTGAGTGGAAACACCGGGAGGGGACGCCCTAGGAGGACATATAGGGACCTTATTGGTGATGTTCTTCAGAAAGGTCAGGTGCGTAGTACTCGCAACCGGCGTGTGTGTATGACCAATTTTATGAACCTAAACGAGGCAAAAGAAGTGTGTAGAGATCGTAGCAGGTGGCGTTCCGTGGTTTCTGCCTACCCCCATGGGAAAAAGGCGTGATTCTATGTATGTATGTATGTAAAAGTATCGATACTAGTAACGTTAATTGGTAACGTTATTTTATAGATTCGATACCAAAGTATCGTTACCCGTTTTACCGTTAAAATATTAACTTTATGAAAATAACGTTACTTAACGATACTTATAGTGTGAATTTGGTAACGTTAACAAGCCCTGATAAAAACTGTTTCACGGATGGCACTCATTTGAATGGTTCTCCGTAGTAGGTAGCACAGTTTTTTTAAGTAATAATAAACATGGTAAATATCCCGTTTTAAGTTCTAATGATACTGGTGTTTATTGTTTCGTGTGGATTTCATGACAAAGTCTCTTCCGAGCCCCTTTTCTTTAATAAAAAAAACCTCGTCGTAAAGTTTAGTTGCTAAATTGGTGTCCAGATTCTTAAATATTATACCAAAATGTTAAATTTTGCGTTGAAGTTTTAGTAACACCCACCACATTTGTTTACCATTTATTTTATTGAAATTTCAATGCGTACTATTTTTATTTTTGAATTCTTAGCAAAGTACGATCTTTTAAAATGTATGGTACGATCTTCTAAAAAATAAAGTTGGCAACCCTGCTTGACGCATTTTGTGTGTGCTAATAATACTAGTAAAATAAGCAATTATGAAAAATCAAAGTGGTTTGTCTGTGTATTCACTAATCTTGCTGGTTTCACATGAATGAAATATGATTCAATCAATAGATGTACGTAGTACCTACGTTTCACCATTGTGTAGGTAGCTTCGCTGATCGCCTGATTTAGTCATAACTTACTTATACATCAAATTCTATTCTCTGATTTTATTCAACCCAAACCAATGGATTAGTACCTAAGCGTATCAGAATGTTATCAGTACCTACTTACATACATTAAAAAGATTTTTAAATCTGGAAAGTCGTGTACTAGTAACTACTTACTACATATTTAAACTAGATAATACAATAATTACATTAGTATTGTATCTGTGTGAACCAAGGGCAGATCGCAGAGATATTTTTTTCACTTTATGTAAAGCATTCTTTCTCATTCCATAATAAAAAACATTTTATCAATCAAAAAATGTTAACTGCGCGGGCAAACCCGCGCGCCCGGCGCTAACTTGCTAGAAACACAATATTCTGGAAACGATTCGCAAGTTTTCAAGACTCAAGCAATCACGCTTTGACGGTATGGCAACAACGCGGGGTGCGAGCGCTGCTACTAGAATGGCAACGTCGCATTATCGAATTTAAAAGATAAATTCTTGTCTAAATGTTCGAATATCGAACAGCGCCATCTATTATGAATGTTTACTAATCGTAAACTCGTAACACAACAGCAACCAACTTTCTCGGTGGTTCTATAAATTTCCGTCAGATGGCGCGATTCAGGTCACTCACACATGTAAAGATTTTTCGTTTTTTATTCGGTCTAATTCTCCTAGAAATACTGTTTTTTTTATAAAATTTGGGCCATATGCGAACATAATACATTATTAAGTCTCATTAAAGTTGCTTTTATTCTGCAGAAACTGTTTATTTACCGAGATTTCCACACCTGAAAAATGTATGGCGAGGGCTATCTAGGCATTCACCTTAAACTGTATTTTAAAATACATCAATTAAATTAATTAATTATAAAAAATCATTAGATTTCCGACTACCCTCATATTGAAGTAAGCGTGATGATATTGACGGTCGTGAACTTTTGTGGCATTAGAAAGTTAATGGTGTAGCAAATAAATTTTAGAAGACGTTAAGTAACTTAGAGATGATTGTATAAAATTAAGGAGATTGGTGCTTATAAATATGCTTTACTTCGTTTTAAACAAACAGCCTTTTACTTCAAACTGGCTTTCGGAAAGCCGCAGTTTCAACACAAGACGATGCTGAACAGTCTACAAGTGCAGCAAAAGCTGCATCGCAATCAAACAACCCCTAAAAACTCCAAAGCCTTTATTAATTAAATGAAAGGACGATAATTAAAATAAACTATCGCATCCACAAACCCCCAGCTATAAATTCCGCGAACCGATGGGCGTGACCGATAGAATTTAATACAAAATACGGCATATTGATGTATAAATTTTTTCAGACCCCCCTACAACCCACCTCCCTACATAATTGAGCGTTGTGAAAACTATCGCGTTAGTAAATGACGCCCCCCTCTCCCCCCGCAGTTTTCCAACATGGCGGGGATCAATAATTTGGCTGGGCAATGACTGTGATGACTCGGACATGCGCAAAAGGCACGCACGCCGGAATCATCGGGAAAACCTGAACTTGACTTGGCGAAAACGAAAGTTAGGAGAATGTTTCTACACCGTTCTTGGCATTCGATACTAACACTGACGGTTCTAAGTCATATGGTTTTTATTTTTGAAACGAGAAAATTTTCAACAATTTTTTTTTGGATTTTTATATAAACGATTTTTATAATAATGCTTTGGTTATAGAATATAAAGAAATGAATAAGTTTAAAGATGAAGACGAAGCACCTAGAGTAAAAGATACATAAGAAGTTAATGCAGAGGGTAACGTGGGAGAATTCGAGTATGGTCCTGAAAAAGATGAAACAGTCGATACGGTTCCCGTAAGTGCGAGCGAGATAATAGATATCAATTTTATTTTAATACCAGGCGGCCATTTTGCTCATTATATAATTTTAACGTAATGTATGAACCAAAAAAGGACGTGAATGTTTTAAAATGTAAAATGATGAAACCAGCTATCATTTTATTCTCTTTTCTCTAAGATTTTGAGCAGTGCTTTTCGGTCATTTTGACTTGAAAGCACCGCGTGGAAAACTAAGATGGACGAACATTTTAATTTTTAGTTTCATCATATTTTCATATCATGAGTATCTTACCTGATTGCTGTCTTCTGGGTCACGCAATAAGTCTGTTGCGTGGTTTAAAGGTGTAAAGTTCTGTAAATCTTCTGTAAAGTCTTCTTGTATATAATCTGCTGTCTGCTTTTCTTCTTCTATATCTTCTTCTACGTCTTCTTTAGTATTGTCAGTTTATTACATGTATGCCCTTGTTATGCCCATTAATTATACATACTCATATAAAACGTTATAGGTATAGAAATAACGCAAATATTTAAATAAGTCTTAACGTTAATTTTATTTTAATTTTGTACTATTTAACGAAATATAGACGTCGCTTCAACAGGTAGGTAAACTCGGTAAAATTTAGATATTTTTGTAACTTTTTGGAGTAATTTTATCTTACCTTTTTTTACTTATAATTTAAGGCCAATTTAAGGCACTAGAATTTGTTTTTAGTTTTGCTTATTTTTTTCATCCACCAATGTCAGGAACGGTTGATGAAATTGGTCGAAAGCTTTTCCCAAAACTTATTTGCCAAATATTTCAAATATCACTTAGCCTTAACGTGTAGGTCCAGAGTCTTTCACTAAATTACTTTTCACTAATATATATAGAGAGTTTTGTATATAAAAATCAATTTAAATTATATTTAAAAGTTCCAAAATTAACCAGTGTTGTTTAAATGTACTCAAAAAACGTAAGATTTAAATTCTCTTTTCTATTGATTCCTTGTAATAACGGTTGATATAAACTTAAAACTTGTTCTATTGCGAAAAAACGTGTTTCTTTATCGTCAAATGGCGCTGGTTGTTATTTCTTTTGCTAGATTTCCCTTGGTTATGAAATCTTGGCTTTTTTCAGCTTCTTGCGCATTTAACTTATTTTAGTCCGCTTCTATAGTGCCATGGTCTTCTGCGCGGACTTTCCATATGAT
The DNA here is from genome assembly GCA_947507805.1 of Aporophyla nigra. Taxonomy (NCBI): domain Eukaryota; kingdom Metazoa; phylum Arthropoda; class Insecta; order Lepidoptera; family Noctuidae; genus Aporophyla; species Aporophyla nigra. Next base: position 12,692,468 of record OX382316.1, on the reverse strand, counting down.
CTTCTCTTCTTCTTCTTTCTTATTTTTGATAGCTGCTTCTCCCGGATGGTCGTAGATGTTATGTAGCCCTTTTACGACAAATCCGAGTCAAACTGCCTTCAGTTGCCTTAACACTAGTTTTACAGTAAAATGAAACCGGTTGTTAAAATGTCTATAGAGTTCAAGTGTTGCAGAATACTATTGATTACAAATTCACTTAATACTATTTATTGATTATGATTACTGTGTGTTGTGGAGAAAAATTAAATAGAGTCTATTGCATAAAACTATTTCTGAATGTGTCGGCGGGCGGCAGCGATGCGTGAGACGCATGCGCGCAAAATTTCGAATTTTGTCACCAAATGTGGTTTTTTTTATTTCGATTTTTTGAATTTTAGGCCGTTTTGTTGAATGATGTTGTTAATTGTTGAATTTTTTTTAGTAGATTTTTTTGATATTTTTGCGCGGTAGGTTATCTCGCGCTGCGTAGGTGGTAGACACGCGACACCAGCAGCCTCGCCGGCCACACTGATGGGTAGGTTGCATCGCTGCTGCATCGGCGACCCCTCGGCGACTGGGATGAGGGTCTCCTGCCACCCACCTCACCCCTGATGACTCGCGTACCTCGAAATCATCAAATAATGATTTTACGTGTTTATTATAAAACTCAGCGGGTTTCGCTGTGTGCGTGAGCTATCTAGGATATTCTAAGCGCAGTATCTATGTGTGTATGATATTTGTTTGTTATTTGGCCTGTTAGAATAAAGTATTTACTGAACATTATATTCATAAAGAGCTTTATGGAAAATGGATCAATAGCTTTATGTACTCGCGTATTTGCATCGCTGTGTGGTTCTTGAAAACGTACATACATTAAATATGTATGGTCCGCAGTATATAAGTCATGTCACGTAGTATTATATTCGTGTTGTTTTACTTACAGGGTAGGTAGGAAGGGTGGATATCGCTATTAAAAGTGCTTTATGTTTCAGACTGTGTTTTATTGAACGAGCGGGTATCATCAGGATATCGAACGTACCTAGATTCTAGACTTTACTGGCATTTATCGACTTTGAAAACGGCGTGTATGGCCTTCTCTATTCTCTATATAGGTTTAATGTTCTAAATAACAAAGTCTATTGGTAAAAAAAAAACATTACCAAACCTAACATCAATGATCTCGCTAACCACTAAACCTAAGGCACCTTCTAACTCTAACATACCCTCTAAAATATCTTCTAACAAAACATTCTATCCTCCATTTCTAACCCAAAAACACGAAAAATCTACCACAAAACTTTCCAAAATCATTGACACCACAATCACTGCTAACCCCCTCAAACACAGCGTGAACTACACTAATAGAAAATGCAGCCGCAACTTTTCAACTACCCAACACTTTCCATCATCCAAAACAACACCCTCTGCCTGTTACATAAGGTTTGAATTTGAATATGGGAGTGATTTATCAAAATGCTAATCGTATTTTTGCTTGGCACATTTACCCTTGATGATAGTACATTAGCCTCCAGGTGTTGGTCAATGGGAAATGACCTGCTATCAAAGCGTTATGGATTCGAACTTGTATGAGGACTAATTTGTTAATGGGACACGACAACGGTGCGGTTTAAAAAAAGATATATAGTGACAAAAATTGAAAAATATGCTAAGAGCGTTTGGTTATGTTGAGAGGATGAATGAAGGGTGGCTAACTAACGGTTTACAAGGCAGGTGTGAGTGGAAGCACCGGGAGGGGACGCCTTAGGAGGACATATAGTGACCTTATTGATGATGTTCTGGGTGTAATTTGTCTATAAAATGTATGTATTTTGAAATATATATAAGTACTAGCTGACCCAGCGAACTTCGTATCGCCTAAGATTCAAAATGTTGTAATAAACCTTCCAAGTTTGACAACCTGGTACGCGGTGGTGATCTGGTAAGCGTTTTCTAGCTGATACTCATATGTTTGGGTAGCTCCTACTCGGTTATGATAACCTGTTACTTCGAAGGCATAAAGCGTTTTCTGGCTGACACTGCTGTTTAATAAGCTCATACCAAGTTATGACCGCCTGGTACCTCGAAGGCAAAGTTTTTGTCATACCACGTTTTATAGTGAAATGTATTCTCTTTGACGTTTTATGTCACATCACACGAGAACGCGGTCGAAGGGGATAAAAAGTATCCTTTGCCAAAAGCAAAAAAAAAAAAAAAAAAAAGTATCCTATGTCCTTCTCCTGGCTCTAAACTACCTCCCTGCCAATTTTCAGCTAAATCGGTTCAGCCGTTCTTGAGTTATAAGTGAAGTAACTAACACGACTTTCTTTTATATATATAGATATTTATCAGTTGTCTGGTTGCCATAGTACAGGCTCTTTCTTTTATATATATAGATATTTATCAGTTGTCTGGTTGCCATAGTACAGGCTCTGCCTAGTTTGGGATCAGACAACGGTGTGTGAACTTAAACGTGCAAAAGCAGTATGTATGGATCGTAGCGGTGGTGTTCCGTAGTTTCTGCCTACCCCCAAAGGATTTAGGTGTGAGTTTATGTATGTATGTGGCATACGACATTTTGATAACTTCTTGCAATTTGTTACGTGATTTTGTAATCATTATTATAGTTTTGAATGCGAGAGTAGTGGTGGCGCAGTGGTATCGGCCTTGACTTACAAGTACGTAGGTCGTGAGTTCGAACCCAGGAAGGCACTTCATTTCATGTCTTTGATTTCTCCACCAATGCTCTCAAAACGGTAAAGGATAACAATGTCATAAACCGGAATATCATAAAACCAAAAGTTCAAAGACATGTGACATCCATTGGGCTCGCGTGGTGTATTGTGGCCCACTTCCTCTCACAGAGAGGAGACCTGTGTCGCAGCAGTGATGAAATAAGTAGTCAGAAGCCAGACAGTCTTACCAAGGGGTACCGTATTACTCACTACTCACTATCTTGATTGTGGTGGTCAGATAGTCAGTTACTCTATCCTACTGGTATTGTAAATGTGAAAGTTTGTGAGGATGAATGGATGTTTGTTACTCTTTTACGCAAAAACTAAAAACGGATTTGGATGAAATTAAGCACACAGCTTAAAACCTATGTAAACACATAGGATATTTTTGTTATCCCGGTAGTACGATCCCGCGGGGTGATTTGCGATCTCCACGCGGGAGAAACCGCTGGCAAAAGTGTGCAATGTTATAAATGTAAAAAAATTTGTGTCTTGTCAATCACGAAAAACGACCGCACGTAATTGGATGAAATTTGACATAATAAGATAGTGAATAATACTGGTATCCATCGGCATCCGCGAAGACTAGTAGCCGACCCTAATGATAGTTTGGAAAAGGGTAGGCAGATTGACTGCGTTCTAACACTTTGGTGCTAATGTTACTTCTATGTCATGTCTTTGCATATCCATGTATGTCATTTGGCACTCTGGCATTTGCCGTGACTATTTTTACTCCAAGTTTTTATAGTCATTAGGCGAATTCTAGTTACGTGCAGTAGGTGTAAATGTCTAGGTTTTAGACAAAACTTGACATCCTACGCATGTTTGAAGGTTGCAGTTTTTCTATGCAAATTAATGTAGATAGTAGTTTGTGTTGAAAGGATTTCAAAAGAGTTGGGTTTGAACATTATTATGACTTTTGTACATACTTGTTTATGCTGTGCTGGCACCTCTACTGCGGCTGCTGAGACCCTCAAGCGGCGCAAATACTGTAACCTTATAGCTATCTTCAACGTGGCAATGCTGCTAGTCTGTTTCCTTTTTGTATTATTTATCTGGTTACTTAGTTAGTCATTTAATTTAGTACCTAGTGTGAAAAGCTGTGCATTGGAAAAGTTTTGAAAGTAAACCAATGGTTACTTCGATGGGTCCTATGTATAAGGGCCAAAATGTTCACCTATAAATATGTTTTTTTTAATGCAACTTTAGTAAAAGGAATCATTTAACACAAAAAAGCGAAAATACTCAAATTGTTGCATTGGCCTATATACGTAGGACCCATCGACTTCAGCATGGAGGCTGGGTAACCGTTGCACTCTTCAAATGTCCAAGCTGGATCTTACACAGATATTCCCAACAGACCAGGAAACATAATCAACTTCTGGATAGAGGTGGGCTAGTTGGAATAACCACCGACGGCCGCCATGGCCCACGCACAATGGTCCACTTGAAGGACTAAGTGCGGAAACCAAACTCTCTTACATAGAACATAGGTCCTCTTTATCAAATAACCTTAGGTATACGTCTTCATCACCTGTGATGAAGCCATAATGATTACCGATGATGATGGTGATTACACAGGGTGTTGTCGCGTCGCATCACCGAATAATCCAACAGATTAAGGGAGCGCTCGCAAAATTCTATATATCATTATTAACTGCATGCGTTGCAGTGAGTTGTAGGGTTCGCGAAAAGAGCGGTAATATTTTCATGATTTTTTTTTTAAAGAAGAAGAAATTAAAGAATGAAAAATTGTTTATTCTGCACAAAAAAAGGTAAATATAACAATAACAAAATGGTATTTTTCGAAAGAGTTACCGTGGCCCTGGCATATGGGTAACTGAAGGAACACGGGTGGGCTTTAGTCAGTAAAAGTCTGACACGCCCTCCCGCTCCGCCCAGAGCGGGACACGTCATTTGAAGATTTCCCAACCACAACAAAAAAAAATGTCCATATAACAAAATGAAGGTATTTTGTTATATGGAAAGATGGTAACATGGGACGATTTGACAACTGTTTTAATGGTCGAAAATATCTTCTTATTCTTCTTACGTTTCGGTAACAGTAATTATGGGAAATAGTATATGTCGTCGTTAAAATAAAAGCCAAGGTTGCCAAAGTGGTAATTATAGCAGGTTGAACCGGACATACATTTTAAGTATCTTTACTAAAGTGGTTTTAATAATACGCCGTTTGGTTTTAGTAGTGAGTTCTATTGATTTACGAGATAAAAGATTAAGCAATTATAGTTGTTAACTTGAAAATCCACAGATTTAATATTAGTATACTTATTCTTTGTAATAAACCCAGAAGAAAGTTTACCAATATATCAGAACCATAATATTTTTTCAAGATTTACATTACTATGTGTAAATCTGCTCCAAACCCTTTTTAATATTTTACCTTTTGTCTATGTTTTTGCTACCTATTATAACATACTTTATTAATATACTTTTGTTTTAGTGCAATGAACCATCGCTTTAGGATTTCACAACTTCAATAATATTTTTTATATATAAAGCGTAAAACCCTCGCCTCTATGGAAAATTGGCATTCTAAATGACTTCTCTCAATCCTTTTTGCTGACGCTCCACCGCTTCCCGACGTCCGTAAGCCTCGTGAAAATGGTGTTGCATGTAAAAATTATCAGAAATTAATAAATATATATTGGACGTCCGGGCTTAAAGCCGTCGCGTAAAGTATCGGCCGTTTATGTAAATACATGATCATCCTGTATATAATGTAACATTTTCATGTTGATCTCCAATAAAATATAACGGAACCTGTGTATGTATTGATTGAGAAGTCAGTATAGGTAAATGAGTGGACCTAATAATGAAACTCCTTGTCAAAAAACTTGTTCGAAAAAAGTTCTGGAAAATTAATTCAATCAAATGAATGAATTCATTTGAATTAAAAGTAAATCTTTGCGGAATTATACCTCAACGCTGTTTGAATTTCGAAGTAATTAATATAGATAAAACTAACAGAATAAAGCTGCCTTTCCATTGGCACTGTTGTGCGAGATAGCTTAGCTGTGTCGCTTAGCCACGAAGCGATGTATGTCTATTTTCCTTTCCTCCAGAAGTGGTTGTGCTATATAGATGCGCTTTCCGCGTTGATAAAAGCTTTTTTCGTCTCTCTTTTCCATTAGAGGCAAGCCAAACTACGCTTTGAAAATCAAATGATCCAATTCGTTGATATTTGATTGTTGATATAATTCATTTCATAGTTCATTTGTTCAGTTGAACAATATTTTTTTAATCAAAAGAGTTTCAATTGAATTTCTTGCCCACTATCTTCTGCATTCCGCTATCTTACTACGCTTTGAAATGGGCAACTAGCATAATTTTTTTACTTGTCAACATCTTTGTTTGTTGTTAAAAAGTGCCTGTGAATTGATTGATATCCCGACTAGTCATATTCAGCGCTTCTCCTTTACATTCATTATGTGCACAGCCAAGTGTTGAACTCTCTGACAGTGTCTCTTCCGTTCCACATTTAAACCATCTGCCTTCAAAGCAAGAATGAACAGGCATCTTCTGGGCACGCTCGTTCTATCATACATCTCATCCATCGCTTTTCATCAGGCATGATCAAGACAAGAGCAGGCCTATTCAGTTCTGCCCATGCTTGCCAGGGTCGCGATATTTATTCGAAAGAGATACCGTGGCCCTGACATATGGGCAATTGATCCTTCAATTGCCTACACGGGTGGGTCTTAGTCAGTAAAAGTCTGACACGCCCTTCCGCTTCACCCAGAGCGAGAGACGACATTTAATGATATCCCAAACAAAAAAAAGGCCCATTCAGTTATTTAAAAATTATAGAAAAAATATTTTGAAATAAATGCTTTGACTGTAAGGCGCAGCTTAGCACATCTTTGGTGGAGAGACAGACTAACACTTCTGTCACTATACATATTTCTTCCACTAAGCATAATGCTGCTTGCCCTGCTAGTTAGTGCCAATGAACAGGATAATGAGCCCCTTTTTACTTTGTCTCCAGGATTAGACATGCTCCGTCAAGTCTTTTGATGCAGGAGTCTGTAGGCTGTGGACAGCTTTCCATCCGGTGATTCTGCACAAGCCCGTCTGGTGGCTTAGGTATTAAAAATCTTCTGAAAGGGTTCGTACTGACGAACTTGGATTTATTTTACATTTTTAAGGACTACGGTTGAAGTACCATTGACGAAAAAATCGAAAATTACAGTATGATTTTTGTCACTCAGAAATTTTGCCTTTTGAAAATACGTTTTGAATTTTTGAGTTCCGAAAAAAAATATCTATAATCACCAAATATAGGCAATGAATTTTTGGTTTCTTTTTTAGGTTTTTTTTTTTTTTGGTTTATTGATTTTGATTTCTATGCTATTCTATTTCAATGATGGATAGAAAGGGGGTGACTATTGAGATGACGACTACTACAGAAGTGTGGAAGAAAAACATTAGTTGCGCCGACCACTAATAAATTGGTTTATGGGTAGAATGCGAGAAGCACAGAACAGGTCGAAGTTGGGGAGGCCTATGTCCAGCAGTGGACGTCTTTCAGCTGAAATGATGATGAAGGGTAGAAGAATGATGATGAAGCTTTAGAATTCTAAAACTTTGTTTTTCAAAAACCGTAAACCTACACGATTACTTGAATGACTCTAGTTAGTCGTTTTCTATGGAGAAGAATCGGTAAAAAATTCCAGGCTTTAAATAAATACATACATACATAAATTCACGCCTTTTTCCCATGCGGATAGGCAGAAACAACGGAACCCTATCTGCTACGATCCTTACATACTCCTTTTGTCTCGTTTAAGTTCATACATCTGGTTAAATACACACGCCGGTTGCGTGTACTACGCACCTGACCCTTCTGAAGAACATCACCAATAAAGTCACTATATGTTCTCCTGGGGCGTCCCCTAATAATCTATACTATAATATAATCTATACATTGGGCAGTGGTGGCCCAGTGGTAACGGCCGCGACTTACGAGTAGTAAGGTCGTGAGTTCGAACCCAAGCAGGCGCTTAACTTTGTGTAAATTATTTCATCACCACTGCTCTCAAAACGGTGAAGGAAAACATCGTGAAGAAACCGGCATGTCTTAGAACCAAAAATTCGAAGACATGTGACATCTACCAACCCGCACTGGGCCCGCGTGGTGGATTATGGCTCACTCCCTCTAACCGAGAGAAGGTCTGTGTCCCAGCAGTGGGAATATTATAGGCTGCTCATGACTTAATATATTTTATACTTAATATACCTACTAATTATTATAAATGCAAAAGTAACTCTGCCTGTCTGTAACCCTTTCACGACTTAACTGATTTCGATGAAATTTGATACGGGGTAATTTTGAATCCCAAGAAAAAACATAGGCTACTTTTTATTCCGGGGCTTTGTCTTCGTCCGCGATAACCGACATTTACTCGAACGAAGTCGCGGACAAAAAAAGCTAGTCCTTTATAGTAAGTCTGTTCGTGTAGACTGTTTATTTACTATACGTACCTAAATACTGATTCTAGTGATTGTGTGAACTATGATAAATTAATAATTATTATGTCTGCAGATTACTCATTCATAACAACGAATGTTTTCAAGAAAAAAGTTGACTCACCTAATTGTAACTTGTAAAGTTAGGTACCTTTTAATAGAACTGATGACGATCGTCAATTGTTAGTGTCACATAATTGTATTGACATGAAATAGCTATTTTATTGCTGGGTGTAGTTTACAGGAAGGCAAAAAAAAAAACAAAAGATTTCGTACGTCAAAATTACACAACAACACAGACTTTTCTTCCACACATCTCCGTTGATATTAACTTCAACATCATCATTTTAGCCGAAAAATATCCACTGCTGCACATAGGCTTTGCCCAAAAATGGAGAAGTTTACCAAAATCGCCACTTTTGGCAGGCGGGTTGGCGATCGCAGTATGGTGAAAAAATGCATAGAGAACGCTGCTGATCATTCTCAAGAAAGTCCCTTAGTCGCCTTCTACGACACACACGGGAAGAAATGGGATATCGGAACACGTTAACTGCCATGTCGGACTATGTGTCTGACAGTTTTTGTTCCATTCAGGCCTTGTCGGACTATATGACCGACAATACATACAAAATCTGAACATGTCGTTGCTGCCTGGCGGCCATGTTTTTGGAATAAATAATGTATTTATGGAATAAATAATCGATTTAAAGTGAAATAACACTAAGTACAGTTTTGACTTTTTCTGATTTTAGCCATGGCAGCTAACGTGTTAACTTGTGTTTACACAAATCAAGATAATGCAAACAGACCTATAGGAAAAGTCTATACCGGATGACATTTTTTACCGTCTCGATCTTCATATGGTGTGTTGTGTAACTAGAATAGAAGGCAGGAAGGCCTTCAGATTCATCGCAGGTGACTAAAGGAGCGCGGGACGTGGGCGGACGGGGATGCGTGTGCGGCTCGTGCGCCTGCGAAAGATCAATGAGGCCGCCTATCAGCTGGCTTCAGATGGTAGGACCGCGCTACGAAATCATTGATACATGCCGTGCATTGAGTAGGGTGCGTGTGATTTGAGTTTCGATAGGTTTTTATTTATATTTTTTGTTTGTTTTTCCAAATTTCTGTTTTTATTGTTCTAGTATGAAAATGTTACTTTAAATGTGTAGTATTTATTGCTAGATCAATTTCATTACATGTTATTCAAAACTAAAAATACCAAAAATTTCTATGCCAAAGGCTTCTACTCCGTTCACCTAATATCCCCATTTTTTTTCAAGACGTTAAAAAATGTCACCCGGTATATCTACGAACAGGTTAGCCAAACGATTTAGGTCCGAATAGGGAAGCAACAGTGCTGAGCTCGGAACTGCAACAATTTTAAAGCTTTGTCGGGAACGGAGTGCGGGATCGCTTTCTCGTTCAATAGACCGGTGGTACCGCTAGCATTTCAAATAGAAATAGCCACCAGCCACTAGCCACAAGCCATGTGTGATACAGGTATTGTGCGTTAACAGTATTGTTAGATGTTTACTAAAACTATTCGAGGGTAATTGTTTTCATTTTTGATTGGTGATGGTTGGAATTGAAGAAAAGTATTCTTAATCTGTGAAGTTCTTCCCGCAGACCATTTCAGACACCAATTCACATGGTCTGACCAAGATTATGTCTGCACTTTAAAAGAGACTGTGACCTCTGAGTTTGTTACGGCCTTTCTTTTCCTCCAGTTTAATTTTTATTTAAATGATAGACGTGAAAACATATTATTTTGTACTAGCCTACTTCCAGAAATAAAATCATTAATCATAATGGCACAACTATCCAGTGTAAAATATTACATTAAAAAATTAACTTCAATAACTTAAACCTAACTGCTGAAAAATAACGCGCTAAAACGTACGATACAAAAAAAAAAACTCACCTTAAAAGCTGTGGTTGTAAGCCTCTGTGCCCTCTTCGCTATTGATCGTTAACTACTTTAGAATGTATTGTTTTGTAAGGGTAGGTGACATACAGCATGATTAAAATAAATAATAGTTTAAAAAAACTAAAAAACACGCTTCCATTGAAAACCAAACTAAAAAGTACAAAATAATGGAAAAATAGCGTGGGGTGCTTTTAAGGTGTTTTTTTATTGATATCAGGCACCCCACGCTTTTTTTCCATTATTTTGTACTTTTTAGTTAGGTTTTCCATGGAAGCGTGTTTTTTAGTTTTTTTAAACTATTATTTATTTTCTATTTTTTAGGGTGTTTCGAATTTTGAGACGTATGTCAACGTAGTTTGTGACAGTTTTTTTGCTGTCCTGGTAACCCTGGCAAGGATAATGGCACAAATTTATGAAATTATTGCATTGTCATCGGTCCTTGACAGGTGTGCAAAGTTTGAATGAAATCTGGTCGTTTAAAGTAGGTCAAAATCACGCTATAAGGAGTCGGTTACAAACAAACATACAAACATACAAATATACAAACATACAAATATACAAACATACAAGTGAAGCTAATATAAAGCGTGTAAAAATATACTTCATGACTTAGTGTCCTTTAGAGGACGCATATTCCATTTAATAAGGTTCTGGGTTCGATTTTTAGGTAGAGCAAACTGTTATTGAGTTTTTGCAGGAATTTCTCAGAAGCAGCTGGGAGGCTGGATTTGTATCCATCATCATTATTTCAGCCGAAAGACGTCCACTGCTGGACTTAGGCCTCCCCTAATTTGGGGGGGTTTGCCTCTATCGCCACGCTTGGTAGGCGATTGGCGATCGCAGTATGGTGGTACAATGCATAGAGAACGCTGCTGCCCATTCTCTCGTAAGTTCCTTAGTCGTCGCCTCTTACGACACCCACGGGAAGAAATGGAATGATGCTATTGTTTACGTCCATCACCACATGGGGTTTGTACCCATTTGATGGGAATAAGCTCGTCCCCATGTTATATGGGACTTAAAAAAACATAACTGACGAAATCTCGGTGTTACTATAAGTGCAACTCTGCCGAACCCTTTGGGTATTACAGGCGTCACATTATGTTCATAATGTTTAGGAAAAAGACCTCTGATCGAAAAGCAAAGGTCTTTTAGCAACATTTCTAATATTGTTGTGTGTATGTTAAATTGCAGCTCATATCAATAAAGTTGTGCAAGATGGAGGTTATATTCGTACACACTTTCTCGGAAAACACTATAATTCTAGTAAGGAAGAGTCTTGTGCGCTCTTCGGGGTTCCGTACTTGCCTGTCGTACTTTGTTTTCTTCTAGTTTTAGGGAGACTTGATCGTAGACTTTAAGATGTCGATTACGAACCTTAGTTGGAGAAAAACTTTTTTACAAAAAAAAAAAAAAAAACAACCGACTTCCTTAAAAACCCCTCTCCCCCCTCTCTCCCCTCTCTTCCTTTTTAAGGAAGTCGGTTGTTTTTTTTTTTTTTTGTAAAAATGTTTTTATTTTTAAATTTTTAGTTATGGTATCCACCCCGCACTAATTCCAAACAAACAATGCATATTTATGCGATAGCAGAAATCGCGGTTGATTTGCTGTCATTTTTAAAGAGTTCCGATGTCTGTCTCCGGATCTATATGAAATTTATATGGGACCATTTCGGAATAAACTCCTTTCGAACAAAAAAGAATTTTGCATATCCGTTTATGTATGACGGAGTTATGTCCGAACATACATAAAAAAATATAAACATCCGAATTGAGAACCTCCTCCTCTTTGAAGTCGGTTAATAATAAAAACTTTTTTACAAAAAAAAAAAACAACCGACTTCTTTAAAAACACTACAAAATGAAAAATAACTTTAATTTCGGAAGTCGGTGTCTTAGGATCTGTATTTATGGTTTTTTTGCCACCGACTTCCGAAATTAAAGTTATTTTTCATTTTGTAGTGTACTTTTTGTGTACTTTAATTGAAGATCAGATTTTTACAGACAAAAAAAGTACACAAAAAAAACAAAACGGTACAAAAAAGTATACAAAAATATATTAGTTTAAATTCAAAAAGCTTTCCACTCGTATTGGCTTTAGATTACACGAATACAAATAAAAAAATTGATTAGAAAAATAACAAGTATACATTTTAATATTTCATCTTACCAACGGAACTCTAAAAACATAGGAAATTATCACCAGGGATTTGAACCTATTACCAATAAATTGGCAATCTGATCCTACCAGGATGTTAGCGTTATCTATTGTGCTATTAGCGCAGCTTGCTGGTCAAAGGGTCCAGGTTCACATTCCGAGTAGAACTATATATTATTATTTCTCTGTATAAGAAAACTTGTTGTTACTAACTAATGGTTATTACTAATTGTACATGACTTATCATTGTACATGTACACGTGTCTTTAGATGTACTTGGGCTAGATAATAGCAGCTGCAAGTGTCATTCGACGAGGTTAAGCGACACTAGCCGCGGTCGATACTTGGATGGGTGACCATCCTTAATACCTTGTCGGAGAGCACGTTAAGAGTTTGTGCCAGCTGTAGTTTGTGAACCACTTTGTTATAAGTATACCCTTTTAAACAATAGATTCCTGAAGTAGCAAACATAAAAAGACCGAAATGAGAACTTCTTTCTTTTTTGAAGTCGGTTGCTCCTCTGATCTCACACTGAGTGTCGTTAATCTCAAGTTTTCGTTAAAGTTAATAATACCAGTTTACAATGACAGGTATATGGAGATTACAATATTGAAGGACTCTAAACATTAAGTATTCTCAAAGCTCTTATCACTTATTTCACGAATACCTAGCCTTTTCCAAATATGTTAGAGGTTGGCTTCCAGTCTAACCGGATGCGGCTGAGGCCGATTGCCTATCTAACCTCTGCAATAAACAACAACAACAGTCCAATTCAATTTCAATTTAATTTATTCATGAACAATTTTAATTGTGTTTGAAATTACATAATAAAATAACATTACAATAAAAAAAGTAAAGAAAAAACATCAGAAGTTATTATAAACATTAAAATAAAATGAAAATCTCACATCTCATACCCTAATATTATTGAATGTCAACTCACTAAAAACAGGAACAGAAAAAGCAATTATAAAGTTAATATTGTACAAATAAAATAAAAATGTTTAATGTCACTGAAATAAATTAGAGGACTGATGATCACTGGGTACGGACCCTTGGTAAGACAGGTTGTAAGACTTTCGGGTTTCTGAGGACCCGTAACGACCGTCAAAGATCGACGAATGACAGCCGGGACCAACGGCATAACGTGCTTTCCAAAGCATGGAAGGGTCTTGGTATGTAAAGATGGTCACCCATCCATGAACCATTAACCTGTTTGGTCGACCCGTGCGACTGTAATCATGAAATAAAATGTTTATTTATGTAAAAAGCGATTTTATAGGACACTTTTACACGTCAATATTTTCACAACTAGATGGCGTCGACATTTCCTACCCGACTGATCACTGAGAAGAAATTCCGAAACAAACTCAGAGGTCATGTTCTCTTATGTCAAGTCCAAATATCATATTATGTAACTACAACGCCGTTTTATTTTCTCGAATCAATCACCTCTAATTCTGCTAGCCCTTCGCTGATTGAAGGAATATTAAATGGCTTGATCAGCAATAAGTCTGTCAGCGAAAACTAATCTCGAAAATCATTCGACTGACCATGATAGAATTTTGGCCGCCCATACGCCTTGGGGTCAATTTAACATTGGGGTAGGTTGTAACTTTATAACGTGTATCATTGCGCTGGGTTTAAAGGGAGTCAGTAGGAGTGTTTGGGTGTTATAAGTAACTGGTTTTATTTTATGTTACCTAAGTATTAAGTACCGTGTGGTGCCGGACGTAAAGAATAACACTACCCCATTTCTTCCCGTGGGTGTCGTAAAAGGCGACTAAGGGACTTACTAGAGAATGGGCAGCAGCGTTCTCTATGCTTTTTACCACCATACTGCGATCGCCAACCCGCCTGCCAAGCGTGGCGATTATGGCAAACCCCCCCAAATTGGGGGAGGCCTGTGTCCAGCAGTGGACATATTATGGCTAAAATTATGATGCTGTTTTGATCATAATTTCGACTTAATAAGGCGATCGAAAAATTCGTTGTTGATTTTTCGGGATTGAAAGCTTATTTGAGAGTGATTTTCGATGGTTGCTATATAATTATTTGCTTAGTGAGTACTAGTATTGTGCTTGCTGGGTAGTAATTTTTTAAGGTTTTTGTCTACAGAGAAAACTAGAGAGGACAGCCTAAGATTATCAAAATGGCTCTTGAAGATCATTTCTAGTGCAAATCAGTAATTGATGAGCTTAAAATTTTCCTCATTTTTTTACGTTTTTGCTTTTTTGTCTGAGCCACAATAACAGTCATCGGCATTTACATCAGAATCATCAGTAAATAGGTACTATGGGACAATCATTCATCAACCGCCCGTAATAACAGGCGATTCCTGGTTAAATCACTAGTATTAATCATGCCTACACTATAGGCATATCTGTATGTCTCTCCATCCCTTTCCGGCAAATGCGCAGACTCGCAGTCATCGTCATCACCCCCATTTGGGAGGGAGGGGTGGTGAAACTACCCACTTTACCCCACGTCAATATACACCATACAGTGTTGGATAAAATAAACTCACACTAACGCAGTTTACGCTACACATACTTGCACTCGAAAACGCACACTATAAAGTATTTATACAAAATTTATCAGTTAATTACATTAAGTTTTCGATGTGTGTGTGTGCTTGTATATAAGGATACGGCAGTAGAGGGGGGTGAGTTGAAAAATGGCAAAATGGAAAATGTTTTTCGACAAATTTTTCTCACTGTGAATTTTACGGTGAGCCGTTTTTCATGCAGTTTTAACTTTTCCGGCTGCTGTTTGCTTGTACTGATATTCTGTCGATGTCCGGTATGAATTCGTTATCATTTCAGTCTGTATCGTTTTTATTTTAGCTCTTTAATGCAGGTAAGTCTGGAATGGCGACAGGCGTTGCCGATAATTTATTTGGGGATTCCTAGTGTAGGGAATTTGATGGAGCGCGTAAATATGCTTAATTCTTGTATTATATGCTGGAATATCATTTGTAACTGCTTTTTTTACACGCTTTATATTAGCTTCACTTATATGTTTGTTTGTAACCGACTCCTTATAGCGCGATTTTGACCCACTTTAAACGACCAGATTTCATTCAAACTTTGCACACATGTCAAGGACCGATGACAATGCAATAATTTCATAAATTTGTGCCATTATCCTTGCCAGGGTTACCAGGACAGCAAAAAAACTGTCTTCGAAAACTACGCCGACATACGTCTCAAAATTCGAAACACCCTAAAAAATAGAAAATAAATAATAGTTTAAAAAAACTAAAAAACACGCTTCCATAGAAAACCAAACTAAAAAGTAGAAAATAATGGAAAAAAAGCGTGGGGTGCCTGATATCAATAAAAAAATACCTATAAAGCACCCCACGCTTTTTTTTTAGTATGGTTTTCTATGGAAGCGTGTTTTTTAGTTTTTTTCTGGTTAAGTGGTCTTAAGTGATTATTGTAGTATTTTCAGCTTGAGAAGTTTATCTTAAAACGATTTTATTGCTCAAACCTTTCTTTATGAGCGACTGTCGACATAGATGTGATAGTGCCTAGAGATTTCGCTTAATATTGTCTAAAAAAATCATTTATATTAACAGAGAATAATTGCCTCTTATACAAAACGCCAGCTAACTTTATTGCTAGCCTAAAACAAAGAGCTAGTTTTTGCATTTCCGACTTTACTTCGCTTTGTATAAAGTTTTTAGTAAAAAAATTACAACTGTGTGTACCAGTCTGAGTTTTAAGTTCTGTAAAAGGAGCTGTATTTCGATTTCCGTAAGGTTCTTATTTCAAAAACAGGCTGGATGCTTTAAAAAAAAACAAACTCAACAAAACTTTGTTTAGTTAGAAAACCTATTTAATTTAACATTTTTGTTTCTGACTTTTCTTTTTTTCTTTACTGCAGCATCATCATCAGCCTATAGCAGTCCACTGCTGAACATAGGCCTCTCCAATTGCACGCCATTCAGCTCGATTCTCGCCAACTCTCATCCAGCTGCTACCGGCCACACTGCACCCCTGGCTACTGCATAATTTCCCTTTAAATACAAAAAGATAAACAGTTTTGAAAACTAACGTTGTACAAAAGCTACATTGCCTCACGCCCCTCAGTCATATATACAATTGAAAATTCTCATCAACATCAATGATAGAAATTTCAAAGGAAACCCTTTAAATCAGGATGCTACTATTTTACATGGCGACTGAAATAATCAATAACGATGAAAATTTCATCACCGCTGCTCTCAAAACGGTGAAGGAAAGCATCGTGAGGAAACCGGCATGTCTTAGAACCAAAAATTCGTAGACATGTGACATCTACCAACCCGCACTGGGCCCGCGTGGTGGATTACGGCCCACTCCCTTTCACCAAGAAGAAGCCTCTGTCCCAGCAGTGGGAACATTATAGACTGATTATGTATGATAAATAAATAAATAAATATCTTAGGACAACCAACACACCGTTATCTGATCCCAAACTAGGCAGAGCCTGTACTATGGTAACCAGACAACTGATAAACATACTAATAAATATTTCTAAATACATACATATTATCGTCGAATACGACCCGGCTGGGCAGCGTTCGGGAAGCTATGCAATATCTTCTCGTCGTACCGCAGTGTCTCAAGACAAAAGTCTTTGACCAGTGTGTGTTGCCAGTGATGACATAATATGGCACTGAGGCCAGTGATGACATATGGCACTGAGACGTGGTCGCTCACAATGGGCCTCATAAGAAGGCTCAAAGTTACCCAAAGAGCAATGGAGAGGGCTATGCTTGGAGTTTCCCTACGCGATCGAATCAGAAATGAAGAGATCCGTAGGAAAACCAAGGTAACCGACATAGCCCGAAGAATTGCCAAACTTAAGTGGCAGTGGGCAGGGCACATTGCTCGCAGAACAAATGGCCGATGGGGCCGGAGGGTTCTGGAGTGGCGACCGCGTACTGGAAGACGGAGCGCTGGAAGGCCTCCCACAAGATGGACCGATGACCTGGTGAAGGCCGCAGGAATACGTTGGATGCGAGAAGCACAGAACAGGTCCAAGTGGCGGTGCTTGGGGGAGGCCTATGTCCAGCAGTGGACGTCTTTCGACTGAAATGATGATGATACCATATTATAGATAAATTACACCCAGACACAGAACAAATGATTATGCTCATCACACAAAGATTTGTCCTGGGTGGGAATCGAACCCACGACCTCAGTCTTAGCAGTCAGGGTCACTAACCACTAGACTAACAAGCCAGTCAAATGATGATCGGTACTTTTCTAGACAAACCATTTATCTCTACTAAAACGTAAACTACTACTGTAAAACCACTGAACTTCACGCCTACATTCCCTAATGGAGCAGACAGAGGCCTATAGAACTTATTTACTATACATTTGTCTAGTTATGTTGTTAGTCTCATGTAATTGGGGGCGGCCAAGTCATTGACCGCGCAGCAATTCGGATTGGCTTGCTTGCTTGTTGCTAAACTCCTAACCTCTTCTTTTATATCTACATATACCGACTTCATTAGAAAAGCTGATTCTGTGATAAAATTATTATCCCTCATTTAGTTTTAAAATTATGATTGACCTGTAAAAGTGTTTGAACAACCCTACTTGCAGAAATACTCGTAAAATTATTTATCCAGACAACAAGAGTTGCTAAATTTTGAATACTTTGTAATTGGTGACAAACGTAAAAATATGCAGCTACTAGCTGGCTCAAAAGACGTTGTCTTGTCCAAATTTCACAAGTGGTTACAAAAATCCCATAGAAAAAACTAATTTTTATTTCCCAATTCTGAATACGAAGAAAAAAAAAACGGAAAAGTACGAGTCGGACTCACCCACCAAGGGTTCCGTAAAATTTTGGACCGCCCCCGTTCCTTATAGACCCTATTTTTTTAATGATTTAATTACAAATGTATGGTTCTTCGCTTTTCCGTATACTTGTAGTATAAGACGGCAATACTTGCCAAATTGCATAGTTCTAGGTCAACGGAAAACAGCCTATAAATTTTGATTTCCTTGAGAGTGCCAAAACATATTTTTTGCAGCATAAACGACGGTATCTTTTTTTTTGTTTTATTTTTTTTTCAGCTTCAAGAGACTATAGTATTGAGTATATAGTTTTAATTTCAACTCGATGACTCCACGTGTTCCCGAGATAAAGGGTCTTGACAGAGAGACAGACGGACGGACAACAAAGTGATCCTATAAGGGTTCCGTTTTTCCTTTTGAGGTACGGAACCCTCAAAACGGTTAATTAGATCATTCATTTTCAAAAGCGCTTAAGAACGAACAGCATTTTATTATTATTAATTTAAATGTTAGATCAATCGGGCCCACTATCAACCCTAAAACGCTACAGGCTTTCTCCCACAAACTACGGATAGTACAAGTTAACCCTTCAGCGGCAACACGGATGCATGGCGCATCAAATATGTAGGATTCAACACATGAAGCTGATGCAGCGACACTGACTATCGCTCAAAGCTGAGCTTAAAGCGATTTAAAGCGGCTGTGAAAACAATAGGCGTGGTCGGTTATGGAATTGAATGATTAGTAATTCTGATGCCTGAGTGTTAATAGGCTATTTTGTTAGGCCTGGCTTTTGGGTTATGTTTTTTAGATGCGAAGTTGAGGGTTACTGTTTGAAAGTGTTCGAAATCTAGTTCTCATTTTAAATTGGTAGGTATGTCATAAATGTCACGTTATTTTTTTTAAATTCGTGACTTTTGTTCCTTACTGTTGTTTGAGTACCCGATATTTTAATTTTTAAAAACAAATGAGTTTACTTCGGGTGTTTTTTTTTGTGTGGGTGGGAAATCACCATCAGACTTTTACTGACTAAAACCTGCTCGTGTTCCTTCAGTTGCCCATATGCTAGGGTTACGGTATCTCTTTTGAACAAATCTCGCGACCTTGGCAGGTATTTCGGGTGTTTGAGTGATTTTTACTTAAGGTGAACGCTCTAAGTTAGTCCGTATTTTGCAATTTGTGGGTCTTTGTCAGGTTGTTTATTGATTAAAAATGTGCGAATTTGCGATTGTAACAAATATGGTTTTGTAGATTAATAGTCGTTAAAATCACACATACAGTTACAGGCCTCTAAGTTGATTAAAGGAGTTTTCCATGAAATAGTCATTAAATTGGATTAAATGAACTTAGAAGGATACCATGGAGTTTCTTCCTTATCTAAAGAATTGAACATTTTTTTTTCTCTGATGTCTGCATAATTACAATCCAGAACAAATGACGTCAAAGAAAACTTCAGTCTAATTAAAACATGGTTAAGAAAGATGTGTCTTATGAATATTTTCGTGATCTTCATCATTTGAATACCAAAAAGCTTTGAAAACTTTTGTATGGAAACATAGTTTGTACATATTTATGTATATACATTTTTTAATTAAATATCATCATCATCATCATTTCAGCCGTAAGACGTCCACTCCTGGACTTAGACCTCCCCCAATATGGGGGGCTTTGCCATAATCACTACGCTTGGCAGGCGGGTTGGCGATCGCAGTGTGGTGGTAAAATGCATAGAGAACGCTGCTGCCCATTCTCTAGTAAGTCCCTTAGTCGCCTTTTACGACACCCATGGGAAGAAATGGGGTGGTGTTATTCTTTATGTCCGGCAACACACGGAAAAATTTAAAAAAATTAAATTAAATATATTTTGTTAATAAAATTCAAAAACCACGAACCATTTATTCGACTTTATTTATAGTTACAATTTATTTATTATGAAGAACGATAACATATACATTTTATGGTTACGTACTAAAATTGGCGTAATAAAATAATTATTCCCAGATTTTAGAGGAGATATTATCCACTCTATGCTACATTCTTCTTAGAAGTTTAGACTAATAAACTGCACCTATTTCGATCTCTGATTACATACATACATACATACAATCACGCCTTTTTCCCTTGGGCAGAAACCACGGAACGTCACCTGCTACGATCTCTACACACTTCTTTTGCCTCGTTTATGTTCATACAATTGGTTATACACGCACACCGGTTGCGAGTACTACGCACCTGACCTTTCTGAAGAACATCACCAATAAGGTCCCTATATGTCCAATGGAGTACTGATGCCTATGCTTATGTATGGAAGTGAACGTTGGGTATGGCAAAAGAAGCATGAAAGTAGAATAAATGCTGTGGAAATGCGTTCCTTGCGAAGAATGTGTGGTGTGACTATGAATGATAGGCTGAGGAATGATGTGATAAGAGAACGGTGTGGTTTAAAAGAAGATGTAGTGACAAAAATTGAAAAAAGTATGCTTAGAAGTATCTCTGATTATAACCTAATATTATATAACATCCCATAAACCTATGTTAAACAAAATGAATTTGAACCACAACTAAATCCTACAAATCTGCCAACCCCATTACCAAAAAACAGTGTCAAAATACGCACACTAGTCGCGTCAAATAGAGCTCGATTGGCTTTCGTGTCGATCAAACCGATGCTCAGCTCATTGAAAGTTCAATGACAGTGAATACACTTAATTTACCTCTCTGCTGGGTACAAAGCTAATAAGCGGGTGATGAATGTACGTGGACGTCGATTATAAAGCTAGTGAAGTGGTGATTAGCGTGTGGTAGATTTTTTGACTAGCTTTTTTAGCTTGGGATCTATCTTTAAGTAACCGTATCAGCCTGTAATGCTCAAAAATCGATCGACCACTATTATATAGCGAAGACACTGCCTCCTAAGATACAGGATCTTCCTAGTTTAGGAGACAGGGCTCAAATTTTTGTATTTGACTATACTTAACAAATATGTGTATGCAAACTTGTGTCAAATGTTCTTTGCTAATAAATATCATATTATTATCACTTTGAACGCCAATCACGGGACGTTCACGTGATGAATATAATGATCTCAAAGTCGATCACGTGAGGGTGACGTGATCTGATTTCAATATTTTTTGTTCTAAAATCACGCGCTTTTCACGTGTTTGGCTGTTATTGATCATTAGTTACATTCATAATGCACACATGTGCAAAATTATAGACACGTAGCTCTTTTTATGTGTGTGTCAAGTCGACAGGAACGAACGCACTCCGTCGCTCAGTACGCCGTCCCGCTACGTTTCGAGTTGTTCAGTGCACTATTCAAAAATGTCGAAAAAATACATTTCATTATATATTGAATAGTTTTATTTCATAAATAACAAATATAAACCTAAATTTACAATATAAAAAAAATATGTAGGTATCTGTAATAGACTATTATTTACAAATTTTCAAAATAATGCAAAAATCGGCGTACGGTATTAGACAAGTTCAAAAACGCGCGGCGTTCAAAGTGTTATTATCTATGTACGGAATCTTTGAACATGATTTTCACCCCCTTGAAAACGTCGGATTAATTTGAAACTTTGTACACTTATCAAGGACCGATGACAATGCAATAATTTCATAAATGTGTGCCATTATCCTTGCCAGGATCACCAGAATAGCAAAAAGAAAAAACGAAAAACCCGCTAGTGTAGTTAGCCGAACTAAAAAAAAATATATGAAAATCCTACTATCCTACTAATATTATAAACGCGAAAGTTTGTATGTATGGATGTGTGGATGTTTGTTCCTCTTTCACGCAAAAACTACTGACCCGATTTAGATGAAATTTGGCACACAGATAGTTTATAACCGGGAATAACACATAGAGTACTTTTTATCCCGGTAGTATGTTCCCGCGGGATAATTTCCGACCTCCACGCAGGCTAAGCCGCTGGCAAAAGCTAGCAAATAATAGTTTAAAGTGTGGGGTGAAATAAATAAAGCGTGGGGTGCCCTCAAAACCTCAAAAAGCATCCCACGCTTTTCTCCATTATTTTAAACATTTTAGTTTGGATTTCTATGAAAGCGTGTTTATTAGTTTTTTTTTTAAACTATTATTAATATAAATGTTAATTATTAGTTTGGTTGTTCCGTGTGGTACCGGGCGTAAAGAATAAAACCCTTTCCTATTTCTTCCCGTGGGTGTCGTAAAATACGACTAAGGGACTTACTAGAGAATGGGCAGCAGCGTTCTCTATGCAATTTACTACCATACTGCGATCGCCAAACCCGCCTGCGAAGCGTGGCGATAGAGGCAAACCCCCCCAAATTAGGGGAGGCCTATGTCCAGCAGTGGACGTCTGCGGCTGAAATAATGATGAGGATTAGCTTGGTAAGGATTAGCAAAATGGAAGTCTTTCAAGTAAATATTGACAACGTAATAATAGCCTATAGTATACCCACTCGATCGCAGGCCTGCTCTCTGTGAGAGGGAGTATATACTTGGTATATACAAGATACATGGTAATCTACGATGCATGCCCACTACGGATTGGTGGATGTCACAAATGTCTTCGAATTTTTGGTTCTAGGACATGCCGGCTTCCTCACGATGTTTTCTGAGAGCAGTGGTGGTTAAATAAAATAAAAAAACCGGCCAAGTGCGAGTCGGACTCGCGCACCGAGGGTTCCGTACAAATCTTCAGGTATTCACGGTTTATGCAAAAAGTTTGTTTATGAAATTAAATGTTTTTTTTAACCGACTTCAAAAAGGAGGAGGTTCTCAATTCGGATGTTTATATGTTTTTTTTTATTTTTTTTATTTTTTTATTTATGTTCGGCCATAACTCCGTCGTATATAGACGGATTTGCAAAATTCTTTTTTCGTTCGACAGAGGTTTATTCCGAAATGGTCCCATATAATTTTCATATAGATCTGATGATGAGTTCCGGAGACAGACACCGGAACTCTTTAAAAAATGACAGCAAATCAACTGCGATTTCTGCTATCGCATAAATATGCATTGTTTGTTTGGAATTAGTGCGGGGTGAATACCACAACTAAAAATTTAAAAATAAAAACTTTTTTACAAAAAAAAAACAACCGACTTCCTTAAAAACACTACAAAGTGAAAAAACCATAAATACAGATCCTAAGACACCAACTTCCGAAATTAAAGTTATTTTTCACTTTGTAGTGTTTTTAAGGAAGTCGGTTGTTTTTTTTTTTTGTAAAAAAGTTTTTATTTAATTTTTATATTTGAGTTGACTGAATGAAAGGTAAATTGTGGTTTACGATTTTTTACGTATTAAAAAAAACTACTTATTAAATCTCGTTCAAACCAATTTTCGAAGGAAGTTTATATGGTACTGTACATTATATATTTTTTTTTAGTTTTATTATTCCCTTATTTTAGAAGTTACGGGGGGGACACACATTTTACCACTTTGGAAGTGTCTCTCGCGCAAACTATTCAGTTTAGAAAAAAATGATATAAGAAACCTCAATATCATTTTTAAAGACCTATCCATAAATACTCCATACGTATGGGTTTGATGATTTTTTTTTTTTTTTGAGTTTAGTTCTATGTATGGGGAACCCCAAATATTATTGTTTTTTTTCTATTTTTGTGTGAAAATCTGAATGCGGTTCACAGAATACACCTACTTACCAAGTTTCAACAGCATAGCTCTTATAGTTTCGGAAAACAGTGGCTGTGACATACTCGGACAGACAGACAGACAGACAGACATGACGAATCTATAAGGGTTCCGTTTTTTGCCATTTGGCAACGGAACCCTAAAAAGTGAAACACCTGCCTCAGTACGAACCCACGATCTACAACTTGTAAGTTGGGACCGCTACCTCTGCGCCACCGTTGCTGTCTCTTTTTATTGATAAGTGAGTAAATTAAACAAAACACTTTTCTATATACCAGTATAATCACGTATCCACTCTCTTATGTCGATGTCGGAAATATTCGTGTAAACGCCGGGCATACTCCGACCGCAGCCGAAGCCGAACGACGAAATGCCGACCAGCTTGCCGAATGATACCGCTGCTCCTCCACTGTCGCCCTGAAAAAATAAATTTATACGTTTTTGCAAAGACAAATCGTTCATTCCCTTTGTCATCCATTCATTCAACATTCCGTGGCGATTGTCAAACAGCTTAATCTAGGACAAAATTGAGCTGCATAATATAATCAGCCTATAGTGATTCCAGTGCTGGAACTTAGGAACTCGTCTCTTCTAGAGGGTGGCCAGTGCGGGTTGGTAGATGTCAGAGGTCTTCGATTTTTTGGTTCAATAATATGCAGGTTTCCTCTCGATGTTTTTCGTCACCGTTTTTCGTCACCGTTTTGAGAGCAGTGGTGATGATTTTTTTTACACAGAGTAACGCGCCTGTCTGGTGTTCGAACTAAAAACAACTCGAACGTCAAATTTTTGCTCCCCTAACTCTTCCCGTCGCATCGAATTGCCTGCCAGTTTTCGTCCATTCTTCGTTGCTGCTCCGCTCCTTTTGATTGTAGCGTGATGTTATATAGCCTAGCCTTTTCCAATAAATAGGCTACCCAACACAAATAGAATTTTTAAATTCGGACCATTATTTCCTGACATTACCACGTTCAACTAAACAAACAAACTCTTCAGCTTTATAATATTAGTATAGATAATATTTTTGAGCAACAAATCATAATAAAATTTGACTGTTAATCGTTTTCTTGGGTTTATATAAACTTACTTAAATACATGCAAATTCCCTATTACTATAATATTGTACCTGGACGAAATAACCAACCTGACACGCATCATGTCCCCACCCTCCTGCGCAGAACATTCTCGGAGTCAGGGTGTGATTGTACCAAGAGTTGTTCACCTCTTGGCACTCCTTTATAGGAACCATCTTGATCTGGACTTGCTGGAGAGTTTCGAGGTAGTCACCCTGAAATTATATTAAAGGTTGTGTTTTATTATTAACTACTAGCTTTTGCCCGCGACTTCGTCTGCGTTAAATTTCGTGTTTCCCCGACCGACCCTTCCCGTCGCGTCGAATCGCCTACCTGTGCGATTTTCCCCGTTTTTGCTACATTTTTCATTACAGCTCCGCTTCTCTTGATTGTAGCGTGATGTTATATAGCCTATGTTACTTGCAGATAATGTAGCTTTCTAATGGTGAGAGAATTTTTAAAATTGGTCTAGTAGTTTTTAAGTTTATCCATTACAAACAAACAAACAAAAATACGAATTTTTCCTTTTTATAATATTATAAGTGTAGATATATTTCGTGTCAATTCTAAATAAAGGCTTGTCTTCTATCATCCTTTGCCTTGCCTCTTCTCAACTATGCTGGGGTTGGCTTCCAGTCTAATCGAAGGCAGCTGAATACATGTTGTTTTTGTACATGGGCTCCCTATTTAAATTGGCGGTCGCTCCACACTCCAATTATTGGCTAATGCGATATCCCTTGGTAACTGACTGGTTATCAGACTTTTTTCTGACTACCCATAACGACTGTCATAGACAAACATGGCTGCCGGGACCAACGGCTCAATGTGCATGGAGGGGACTTGGTATGTATAGATGGTCACCCATCCTCGCGCAAATAACAACAAGCGAAACTTTCAGGTTAAGCTACGCTTGCTGCAAATACGCTTGTTCGATCGACCCATGGAAGTACCCTTTAGGTTTTGATTCCCTTGCGAGTTTCGAATATTTGCGGAAATTTGCGGCACAAACGGCTATATTTTTTGATTGCGTTAGCTTAGAAGTTTGATTTTTTCACAGCTCCAAGGGACAGTAGACTTGAGTATTTGATATAAATTTCAGCTTGATACCTCCACGCGTTCCTGAGAAAAAGGGTCTTGACAGACGGACGGACGGACGGACAACAAAGTGATCTTATAAGGGTTCCGCTTTTTCCTTTTGAGGTGCGGAACCCTAAAAACAAAGTCACTCAAAGGAAGCAGGCTATGCTTAGAGTTTCTCTACGTGATTGAATACATACTATCCCAGAAAAGCGTGAAGTTTTATAAAAATCTAGATATTCGACATACCTATCTACAAAGCTGAACCCACAAGAGCGGGTCTTGGGTTCAAACCCTGGCGCCTTATTTTGTGTAAATAATTCCATCACCACTGCACTGAAACGGTAAAGAAAAACATCGTGAGGAAACCGGCATGACCTAGAATCAAAAATTCGAAGACATGTGACGTCTACGATCCCGCAATGGCCTGGCGTCGTAGATCCACTTCCTCTCGAAGAGAAGACAACTGTGTCTCAGCATTTGGAAAACTATTTGGTTGATTACGATAAAACCCACCTGTTCCTTCTGATATCCCCATCCTGCCACATAAATGTGTTGTCCTACCACCTCACTTAACTGGATCGTATGGACCAGCTCACTGAGCCGGAGGGGGCGGTTTAAAGCCAGGAGTTGGACGTCGTAGTCAAAGAAATGCTTCAGTTTGTACTTCGGATGGACGATGTGGTCTACGATGGTGACCTCAAGACCCTTGAGACGATGGGAACTGCCTATACGGATGTAGGTGTGGTTTGTGCTGAAAATCAACTATAAATATTAGAGGTATATTTCTGTTCTTGTTTGTCCAGCGGTCCTGTGCTTGTATGAGAAACACAGGACCACTGAAAGTGGTATGAAGTCCGGTATTTGAGGGAGATCTATGTCCCAGTCAGTGGACGTCTTTCGACTGAAACAATAATGAATTTTTTTAAGAGTACTACTCGTTGGATTCTTCTTCTTAATAACTGTCAATACCAACTAAAACATAGCATGCATCTTGTTTAAAAAAAAAATCTGGCCCACTATTTAGCAACGCTCACACCATTCGTTGATGCAGCCATTAGCTACTCACGTATCCAGGTGACAGAGCATGTGGTGCAAGATTAGATGTGAGCCCTTGTCTGTGCCTGCCAGGGTCGCGAGATTGTTCAAACAAGATACCGTGGCACTGGCATATGGGTAACTGAAGGAACACGGGTGGCTTTTAGTCAGTAAAAATCTGACACGCCTTCCCGCTCCGCTCAGAGCGGGAGAAGTCAATAATTGATGACAAAAAAAGCCCTTGTCTGTGGAGAGACGCTGCATATACACCAGAGTTCTTAACCATCCATGAAGTCCAAGAGTGGCTCTTGTGGAGGTTATCTTTCCTGCGGCCTACTTGGGTACGAAGTCTATTTAATGTTTTCCAAGTAGGCCACGGTAACTTGTGCTCGGTTTGGAGACTCTCTGATGGTTCAACAAAGAAATCAGGAGGTTTAGATAAGTAGTTCTTGTCAAAGATGACATCTTTCTGTAGAGGGGTTGCCAGAGGCTGAATTCTGGCACCCAAGGAAAAATTTGACACTGTGTGGCATTGACTTAAAATTTTGCAATGATCGGCGTGATATGGGTTACTGTGGCCTGGGCAACTAACTTCATATTTCTGACAGACCAACTCATTGACAGTTCAAAAGTGCTTGTAAATGGTTTAATTAAAATTAGTTTTAAAATTGGCTTTGAGTGAGAGTTTATAACGTTACAGTGCATTAAATTACCTTTTTACTACCTTGCTCACCTATATATACGTCACTTCCACGCCAATATGGCAATATGGCCATCGCTCAGCATTATTCTTACTGACTAATAGATACAGAAACACACACAGATTACAATAGGCTAATATGATCTTAACGCCGCTTTTTAGGTTAAAATTTGAATTTAAATTTAATTTTTTGTAATTGCTTGGGTAATCTAGGTATAATGTTATAAGTGACTATAAATCCTCTTATCCGGAACTCATTGTATTTTTTTATAATGCTACGAGCTCATACAAGACAGAGTCAAGCGCTGATTTTCAGCGACAGCCGGTAATGTCGTGATGACATCAACCAGTGCAACATCCGATGTAATCAAAATAAGAAGTAAAGTAAACCCACAATTCGTTCTAAATGCTGTTTTATTATGTTATTGATCTTGATTTTACATGACACTTGCTTTCAGTGGCTAGCTACAAAGGAGGATACAGAAGCATGGACTTACCCACAGTGAGCTGTTGTAAGTGCCCATAATTTGTGTATGAGGGCTCCACCGCAAACATCACCATAGTTGACTTGGTATGGAGCGTTGGTGATCCTGATTTCATATCCACCGATTATACTGAATGAAATAATTTT
Organism: Aporophyla nigra; assembly: GCA_947507805.1. Taxonomy (NCBI): domain Eukaryota; kingdom Metazoa; phylum Arthropoda; class Insecta; order Lepidoptera; family Noctuidae; genus Aporophyla; species Aporophyla nigra. The sequence goes on along the minus strand of OX382316.1, from coordinate 12,664,220 downwards.
AGGTCAAAATTGTTATGCTGTTGCCTCATTGATAATTAGGTAGGGTGTACTACGTGAGCTCGGCAAATGGATGTGCGAATAACACTTGTGCGATAACACTGTACTGCCACTCACAATAGTTCGAATGCACGCTTGTGCGACACACTCGAGCTCACATAGTACACAAGGTTAGATTAGGTTAAAACTGTGGCCGGCGAGTGCTAGAAACGACTACATTCAGTATGTCGCACAAGCGTGCATTCGAACTATGGTGAGTTGCAGTACAGTTTTGTCGTACAAGTGTTAGTCGCACATCTATTTTTCGAGCTGACGTAGTACTTTCAATTAGGGAGGTACTAATATTATTTCTTAAATGTAGGATAAACTTAAATGCTCTGGTTCCAATGGAAAGCAGATGTCGCTGGTGCGGTGTCATTAAGCAACACGGAGGTTTACCCATACTAATTCATAATAATGATAAAATTATAAAGAGATAAATATTATTTCTTTACATGTTATTACAGGGGGGTATTCTGTGGATTTGGCGGATTTGAAAAGAAAAACTGTTTTTGCATTGGATAGCACACTTCTTGAGAAAGGTTTCGGGCTACATAACAGCACTCATCGGCCTTTAGGAGCCGAGAAAAGGGAAAAAGTCAGAAAGAACGCGGCGATGAGATGCGACGCGGCGCGGCGGTTCGCGGACATGCCCCGCGAAAAAATTCACGAGCAGAAGCTAGTTGCTGTAAACCTCAGATTTGTTTAAGCCTCTAACTTGCAGGGAGGGAAGAGGGGGGAGGGGGGATTATCGATTGAGCTCAGACACATTCAATCGATAACAATGTTTTTTTTTTTGGATGGGAAATCATCAAATGACTTCATCCGCTCTGGGCGGAGCGGGAGGGCGTGTCAGACTTTTACTGACTAAAACCCACCCGTGTTCCTTCAGTTACCCATATGCCAAGGCCACGGTATCTCGTTTGAACAATCTCGCGACCCTGGAAGATCGATAACAGTGCTTGGCCGGGGCCATTGCAGACCCCTCCATCACCCAGAATAACTTAATACCAGCGAGACGTAGCTTAAGCGGCCTATTATGTTCCCACTGCTGGGAAACAGGCCTTTGCTCTATAAGAGGGAGTGGGTGGAAATTCACCACGCGGGCCCAATGTTTTGTGGATGTCACATGTCTTCGATATTTTTAGTTCTAAGACATGATGGTTCCTGCCAAGGTCGCGAGATTGTTTAAACGAGATGCCGTGGCCCTGGCATATAGGTAACTGAATGAACACGGGTGGGTTTTAGTCAGTAAAAGTCTAACACACCCTCCCGCTCCGCCCAGAGTGGGGAAGTCATTTGATGATTTCCCATCCAGAAAAAAAAGACATGTTGGTTTCCTAACGATGTTTTCCGTCACCGTTATGAGAGCAGTGCGTAGTAGTGTTTGTCTGGGTTCGATTTCACGACCTACAACTCGTGATACCATTCGGCTCTTTCACATACACGTAATGGAACAGATATTCTACGAGAAATATTTATTTTCTACAGAACCATTATTCTCTGCCGTCTCTAACCCAACTTAAACACATGTATGAGATAATGTCAATCAAGTTTAACTGTGAAAAATCGAATTATGACGTCATTTTTATCAAAACACGTGTCACTTACCTACGCACAAAGACAAAGTTAGTTAAAAACACTATAAATAAGAAAAGCATAACAGCACAGAAACTAATGCGTTTAATCAAAATTCTAATTAAAAAACGATAATTGATACTCATGCGAGAAATGACGAAAATGGTATAAAAGAAATTGTGAGTGATGTCATTAAGGATTTGGTAATCAAAGGAGCGCATGTGTACTATTGCGTACCATATCTCCACTTTTAATAAGCATACAGCCAAAGTGAGAGCAGTTGTGGCAAAAGCCAGCCAGTGGTAACGACCGCAACTTGCGAGTTGGTCGTAGGTTCCAACCCAAACAGGCGCTTTTCTATGTGTAAATTATTTAATCACTACTGCTCTCAAAACGGTGAAGGAAAACATCGTCCTAGAACCAAAAATCTAAGAAATGTGACATCTACCAATCCGCATTGGGACTGCGTGGTGGATTAAATCCCACTCCCTCTCTGTGTCCCAGCAGTGGGAACATTATAGGCTGACTATACAGCCAAAGTACGGTACTCTCTGCCAGCGTGTGTGTTTCGTACCGCATTTATTTAACCCATCTACTTTCAAATCAAGAGTGGACAAGTATCTTCTGGGCATGCTCGTTCCATCATAGACCATCCATCGCTTTCTATCAGGCAAGGTCGAATTCAAGAGCAGGTCCATTACTATATAATAATTTTAAAAAATATTCGTCTCAATCTGTTGAAAGTACTGATAGACGTTGAACAAAGGCGAAATCCTTTACACAGCAATTAAAGATTTTTGACATGTACGAGGAATACATGAAACTGCTTATAGCAATCATTTTTAAATGCTCTGATCACTGACATTGCCCTTATCAATTATTAGTATCATCTAAATGTACTTGATTAAACCATAAGAAATATTTTACTAGTTTGAGTTGTAGTGTAGGACGGAGAAGAACGTATTTTCTATCTATGGGAACATTTAAACTACTCAAAGTACCCGTGGTAAATGAATATAGCTACAAGTACACTATTAAATCAGATACCAAACATCTGATTAAAACCGGCCTCGGTGTAGTTCCCTGAGGTACACCTAACTTGAGTGTTCAGTTTTGACTTGGAATCAGGAGCACAGTCATAGACCCTCTCGAGTAGTATTTTACAAACCTATTAATAGGATACCTTCATGACTACAATCAGCAGTTTCCTGTAATTCCTTTTTTGTATGATTTGTGACATTACCAAGTCTTACCAAGGGATACGTGTTGCCCAGTAAATGGGTTGTGGATTTTTGATAGGCACACATCTAGAATTTCTCCAACATAGTTGGGAAAAGGCTAGGCAAAAAATGAATCCACTGGCATTATTTAATTATTAAGTAATGTAACAAAGGCGTACAGGCTACTGTGCCAAGACACGCAAGTGTGCTATATAAATTCGTATCAGAAAAGGTAGGAACAACTTGATTTATTTGCCACAACCAGTTATAAAGTCAGTTCAGATATCTTTGAAGATGTAGTTCACTCAGCAAACGTCTAAAGACTTTCAGGCTTTCAGATAGATGCTACAAACGAGTAATATTGATCATGTTACAAAGTATTCCAGAGGGCTTAGACAAATGGAAATCGAATTCAAAGCGAGTATTTCTTACGACAGCTTTTAACATGACCATTCTTTAGCTTATTCCAATAAAAAGTATATGCAGCCGACTTAAATGTCCTATCTTTAGTATTTATCACCGAAGCATTGATTTCCTTTAGTTCTGAGCTGAGCTGCACGATTATTGACAAATGCGTGCACTGACTGAGCAAGGTCACTCAATCTGTGCGGTTTCTTCCTCAAAGTATCACTGCAGACACCAATCTACGTGGTCCTCGAATGATCCAGGCAGGAACAACAAAATGCCATCTTTACATACTCTTTTTGCCTCGTTCTCATCATTTATCAGTTGTGATAGAATGTTACTTTATCCAGGCTCTCTAGACGTTCTCCAAGGATATTCTATTCTCAACTATATTGGGGTCGGCTTCCGGTCTACCCGGTTGCAGCTGAATACTACTATTTTACATTCCCTATGCATTTTACCACCATACTGCGATCGCCAACCCGCCTGCCAAGTGTGGCAATTATGGCAAACCCCCCCAAATTGGGGGAGGCCTAAGTCCAGCAGTGGACGTCTTACGGCTGAAATGAGGATGATGATGATGACATTCGGCGAATGCCTATCTGACCACCACAACCCAGTTACTGGATAATATTATGATACCCCTTGGTAAGACTGGTTTTTAGATTTTCATTGAATGACATCTGGGACCAATGGCATCAGGTCTTGGTATGTAAAAATGGTCATCCATCCATCCAACTGCGGCAAGCGTAGTTTAACCTAATCGATCAACCCGTGCGGTTGTAGTTACTTCGCCTCAAACCCCAGAAATCAGAAAAGTGAACTTTTAAAATCATAATTGTGGAGCTGACTGCCAACCTTCGATAGGTAAAGAAGCATATTAGGGCTCACAAAAAACTTACACTAACCCATGCCTTTTTCCCATGGAGCCAGGCAGGAACAACAGAATGCCATCTGCTACGATCTTTACATACTCCTTTTGCCTCGTTCTCGTTCATACACTTGGTCATACACGTATGCTAGATACAAGTACTACACACCTGAACTTTCTGAAGAACATCACCAAGGTCACTATATGTCTTCCTAGAGCGTCCACTCCCGATGTTTACACACACATCTCCCTTGTAAATAACTTTTGTTACTCGCCCTTCATTCATCCTCTCAACATGACCAAACCATCTAAGCATACTCTTCAATTTTGTCCACGACATCTTCTTTTAAGTGCAGTTTTGCGGCTTACTAACTTATGAGGCGAATTAGTATGCACACCATATATCGCTTAATGCATTTAACGCTTAACGTATTTAAAACACCATTTCGTCTCCATCTTCTTCAAATGATTGAAGGCAATAAAACAATGTTTTAAATACGTAAGCCTAAGAAAAATAAGGTCGATGTAGGTTTCTTTTTCTTTTTAAACACAAAATGGAGAACATCATTTCAGCCAATAGACGTCCACTGCTGGACATAGGGCTCCCCCAAGCACCGCCACTTCAACCGGTTGTATGCTTCTCACATCCAACGGATTCCTGCGGCCCTCACCATGTCATCGGTCCATCTTGTGGGAGGCCTTCCAACCCTACCTCTTCTAGTACGCGGTCGCCACTCCACAACTTTCCGGCCCCATCGGCCATCTGTCCTGCGAGCAATGTGCCCTGCCCATTGCCACTTAAGTTTGGCAATTTTTCGGACTCTTTCGGTTATCTAAAATGGAGATACCGCAGATCAAATGGGATCAGAAACTGAAATTTTATTTCAAAACAATATAAGTTTACTTTGAAAAATACGTATTATTGTTTGCAAAGTCTTGTATAATTTCAGGATTTTTTAAATGAAATTGTAGCATCAGGTACACTTAAATATCGCTTGCATCACTTGATTAATAATACAATAGAATATAATATTAGATAGATACAGTTCCTTTAAATATAACGATAATGACAAAAATTGTGAAGAACAGAATATTTCCAAAGATGCAACTTAATTTAAATACAATTTCACAGAGGCTTGTTTTTATTTTCCCGAAATAGTTATAAAGTTAGTAGACGAAAATACTTCAACAGAAATAAAATTCACAACGTTCCAAAATGTTTTATTACAAAATGCTTTAGTCAAATTTAATGCCCGTAGTCTGTTCAACCCAAGTCCTGACTTTGGCCACTTTGCTGTAAACGCCGTATGATCCGGGGGTAGCACAACCGTATCCGAAGGAAACCATTCCGAGTAGTCTGTCGTACGCTACTGCTGGTCCTCCAGAATCACCCTGTAACAGAATATTGACATTTATTTACTTTGCTGCATATATTTTGGCAAATTGACCTATGAAATCAACAAAACCTAAAATTTTTCACTATGATTTATTACGATGGAAAGTTCAGAACCTGCATCAAACGTGTCTTTATCAGAAGAGCATGTTACAAGATTAAAGACTACGTTGAAAATAAGGAAGATTAACAACAATTCCTTCTGCACATACGATTTCCCTCATACCTATGGTACATGTAAGTTGATGTAAAATTATATATATTTCTATTCTTCTTTATTTTCTTTGTGTCAATGGTGCAACAATATATACAATTTTGTTGGGCCTTAATCTCGCCACATCTGTATGGTCTCATGTTCCATTATGGTTCCATGATGTTTCCAAACATTCGATCATCTTTGTAAACGGAATATAATTGGTAACCGCGAGTAGCTGATGATAATTTAATAACATCATCATCATCTCTTATTTGCACGACAACACTTATAACTTCGTCTAGTTTTATTTAGACTAGACGACGCTATCACGCCATGAGAGTGCTGCCAGCCTTTTGGGCACTTTTCCTGTTGACTGCGATGCGGACGAATTTTATACGCCCTGTGATACTTTTCTCTCTTCCTTATTTACATGCATATATTGCTAAATATTATTGTTTGTGACTTTTAGCCTATATATTATGTAAACATGAGCAAAAAAAAATCACCACATGTGTACACGAAAAAAAAAGGAAACTTATACTAAATATATTATTATGTACATGAAAATTACCTGGCACGCGTCTTTCTTCCCTTCCGAAAATCCAGCACAAAACATTCTGGCTGTCAAACTTCCCCTAAAGTATGGGAATGGCACATTTTGGCAGTGTTCTTTCGATATGATTGGAACCCTCACGGCACGGAGAACGTTTGAATATGGACCCTTGAAAGAATAGGAAAAATACATTATTATGTGTCAGTAGACAAAATTGAAGAGTCTTTTTGACGTAACTGTTTATTGGGACATTGTTTGGGGAAGCCTATATCCATCAGAGGCCGTATTTTGGCTGAATGGTGACGATGAATACAATTATTAAACATATATTATCATTTTCCCATTTAAAACTAACCTTTTTGACTACTTTAGCGTTTGAACAACAAAAGTTTGCCAAAAAAATGTGATTACCTCAGGGACCTATTCTTGGACCAAGAACAGTACCCTGAGAAACACTCTTTCTTGTTGCAGAGCTGATTTCGTATGCTTTAACATAGACAATATAAAAGTATATCCAATTTAAGTATATCGGTGAGAGTCTCAAATTCTCAATATTAATTAACCTTAACTAAAGCATAGTGGAAGCAACAGCACCGCCTAAGCGGCGTACGGTCAAGACATACAAAGTCCATACCGCCACTGCAAACATCTAGTTATAAATGATTGTTTCCAATTTGTTACATTCAACTGGCTAATAGAAACGTGTAGATGGGCGGAACCAATGAGATTTTAATTTACCGCTTGGTTTCAACTAAACATAGCTTTATTATAAAATGAATAAATATGCATTAAATTGAATATTATACTTCATATTTCCATTTGAAATAAATGCGAAATAAAGATTTGTACTGCTTGATTACTATATTTTGGAAGTTGTAAAAGTAAATGGAGTAAAGCTTTTTATTTTGGACAAAGATGGTGGATAAGCAATCAAGATAATGTCAGAAGCATTTACTTTTATAACACAACGACATAAAACTATTGTCTAAATTGTAGATATCAATCAATAAAAAGTTGATCATTGTTTTAATGTTGCTGTAATTCTATTTTATGACTGATATTGGCATCTCGATCCCTTTCTAAATTTCTTTCTTTGTATAACGCAAGTAATTTCTAGAAAATTTCCTCATCCTACAAAGTTATAATTATAAATGAAGTTACAGATGCTAAATCTCCTATTATTCCTAAATTAACATTTAAAGTATCATTATTTGCATAACGATTTTTACTTACATTTTCCTCAGTGTTCCCCCAACCAGTAACTGTAATTACTTTACCAATGACCATGTCTTCAATATGAGCTATCTTTATTGGTTGTATGTTCTCATCGAATTTCAAGGGTTCAGTTAGCTCCAGCAGTTGAAAGTCAAAGTCAAACGGATGATCCTTCTTCTTGGCTGACCACATTGGATGGACATGTCCCTTCTTCACCAATACCTTCTTCCCCATGTTTATGTATTTTGAACCCACTTTTATGTATGGCTTCTTGCTTTGAAATTATTTTCAGATTATTTTAGATATCTAATTCTTATCAGTTCAAGATATTTTGGGTTATATATTTTGGAAAGTGCTACATCTTAAATTGACATACATTCTTTGATCGATTTTTTAAAAAGTAAGATTGGATGCATCAAAGAATAGTATAACAGCTAAAGCTACAGTGTTACATCAGAGACATTACTGCTTATACATTATCCTAACTGTTTTAAGCCTATCTTTCCAAAACACATGTTTCAAAATCTTGATAGAAGACTACTAAAAACAAATAGCATTCTCACCCACAATGTCCAGCAGTTAAAACCCATCTCTTATCAATGATTGCTCCTCCACAATTAGTGCCATAAGAAACGTGGTACGGATACAGATTAATATCTACTTCTACACCACCCACTATCTTATCGTCACCGTAGTTTGACTCAAACTCATAAGCATGAGACTCCCCAATTCTTTCGCTATCCCTGTCTTTTCCATAGTCGAAGCTATCCACATCTGGCATCTCTGTTGGCTCTTCATAGGACTCGATATCAAGTCTAACTACATCATCTTTCTTAACCCTCTTCGAATACCGTTGTCTTTGCAGTGGTGCATAGATGACATTTTTCGATTTGATCGGTATTTTCTGTACTGGTATTAATAATACGTCATACTCTGGAACAGTGTCAATTAAATCATGGATTAATAAAGTGTATTCATGGAAAGAATATTCGAACGCAAGATTCGAATTTCATATTTTGAAATTGGAATCTCGTGATAACGTCAGGATTCGTAATTTGAAATCTCAGTTAAACTTTAAATCGAATGCCATGACGTCATGTCACGCTAAGGTACTAAACATCTCTTCGAAGATTATGAAAACAAAGATTGTGACGTCAGAAGATAGAATCCCAAAAAATATTTTGTTTGCCTTACTGTCGTTGAGTTTGACTATAATCGGGGCTGGAAATAAAATACATCAAATAACAGTATATATAAAAGACAAAACAATGATTATTAATAACGCCGAAAGAAGTTTAAAATTTGAAATTATAGACCTCAAAGAAAATCATAATTGAATATATGAGGTTGTATTGACCAAAACCCTATCAATTTAACCAATATCCACAAGAAAACCGTCATCACTTTCTTCAAAATTTTGAAAAGATTTCTTCCAACCGTTCTTCTTAATAGGAGCAGATAAACAAGATCCGTTAAAAGATAAATAATTTTATGAAGATCCCACCCAGTCCAAGAATGTCCATGCCAAGAACCAACGCAATGATTGGCGTCATCTTTTAACTTTTAATCATCACTTAAATTACGAAAAAACATAAAACTTAGTACACACGTACTGTCAAGATGAGCTGGTGTCAAACAATGCAAAAGGACGATCGCAATTAAAAAAATATAGAACATTATGATGGAATTTATCTAACGACCGTCATCCCGCTGTGTCACCTAAGCCAAGGAACGACTTTTAAAATTCGAATTCATTTTAAAATCCAATGATTGTCCGATTGTAGGAGTTAATTCGCCATGAAATTAATAAGTCAAATGTACTCGTTTTTCATTTGTTTTTGCTAGTTTTCGTTCGGTGTTTCGAATAATTGATACAACGTAGCTGTTGTTGGAAAAATAGTATTTTTCTAGTTCCGTGAGTAAAATATGAATATAATATCGAATCTTCCGGGCTACTAGTTCAGTTAGGTGTACCTCAAGGCTCAATACTGGGCCCATTCTTATTCTTAGTGTATATTAACGACTTACCATTCTATTTAAAGAATGTCTGTGACATTGTACTATTTGCTGATGATACCTCACTTATCTTTAAAGTAGACAGGAATAGAAAAGATTTTGATGACGTGAATAGTGCGCTCTCAATGGTTACGGATTGGTTTACCACAAATAACCTAGTTCTTAATGCTAAGAAAACGAAATGTATAAAGTTCGCCTTACCGAATGTTAGGAATCTGGGACCCAATGTCGTTTTAGATAATGAGGTGCTTGAAACTGTACACTCGGCAGTTTTTCTCGGTATAACAGTAGACGCCAAACTTCAGTGGGGATCACATATATCAAGCCTAGCGGGAAGGCTCAGTTCGGCCGCCTACGCCGTAAGGAAAGTTAGACAGTACACGGACGTTGATACAGCTCGATTAGTCTATTTTAGTTATTTTCATAGCATAATGTCCTACGGCATTCTGCTGTGGGGCAAAGCCGCGGACATTCAAAATATTTTTGTTCTTCAAAAACGAGCTGTTCGAGCGATTTACCAACTAGGTGCGAGAGTTTCTCTGAGAGATTTCTTTAAAGATATTGGTATTCTTACGGTGGCATCACAATTCATCTTCGCCAACATCTTATATATTAGGCAAAATATACACCTGTACACTAAAAACAGTGATTTTCATAATATTAATACTAGAAGTAGGGATAAACTACGTGCTCCCTTTCACCGGCTTCATAAGGTTCATAATTCTTTTGTTGGTCTTGGTATTACCTTTTATAACAAGCTTCCCTCTACTTTGCTAGATTTGCAGTTTAATGAGTTTAAAGCTAAAGTAAAATCCAACCTTTGTTCAAAGGCATACTATTCTATCAACGACTACTTAAACGATAAGAATAGTTGGTCGCTGTGATCAACTCAAGACAATGTTTATGTTCTTTCAATCCAGAATTAGTCTTCCTACTGAAAGTTTATATGGGTAGTTCATATAATTGTTTTTTTTATTTTTTTTATTTAACTGCTTTTGTTAGTTTATTTTTATTTTCTTTTCATTTCATTTATTGTGTATATGTATCATTTGCATCGTATATGTAAGCGGGCACGCCCTTTATGCCTGGAGGCTTTATTAAGGTTTTAAGTTCTGTTTTCGATTTTGTTTTATTATTTATTTCAGCTTGAGTTTAGTTTTCAATGTTTTGTTGGTATATTGGCGTGTGCTAGCTGACATATGGCGAATAATATATGTTTTGTTTTATAATATTAATAACTTACACAATACTGTATAGAATCAAGTTCTTCTAACTTAACAGACAGCTGTGCTGCTGGGGAGTTTGTTCCGCCACTTCTTCTTCCCAGCTAAAGCACTAGGAAGTGTCGAAGGGCGGGCGTTTTGGGGGGACTGTCTCATGTAACTTTGACGTTCAAAAAGTGCTGACTCTCAGCCTAGTTTGAATAAATGACTTTTGATTTTGATTTTTTTGATTTTGAATCATTTTTTTTTTTAAATATCGAATCAATAATAAAAATAAATGTTTTAAAAACGATTTATTTTATTGTTTGACTTGCACATGTACATGTGCTGCCATCTATTAGAAACCGAAGTAAAGTTTGTTCTCTTCTAGTGTCGCAACCTATCGAAATTTTTTGGAAGTTTAAAATTCAACTTTTGTAAACAGCATTTACTTTTCCACTAGGATACGTAAATTATGTTCTCGCTATTATTCTAGAAAAACTATTTTAAAATCAATATGTTTTCAAACATCTTTTTTACAACTACGGTCTGGATGACGCTGGTTCTGGTAAAAGGAGCGCTAGCGCCACCTAGTATCGAATAGCGTTACGAATTGTATAAACGTTGAGAAACATGAACTTCTTTGTTTATTTTGTGAATTTGTTTAATATTTTTAGTACTTAAAACATATGGAGTCTGAATTATTTTTTTTTTGGCAATAAATTAATTTTTCGTTTTGGATTTTGTTCTGCTCCCATTAATGTTACGGTCAACGACACGTTGGCGTTGGTAAACCCTTTTTGGAATAAGAAAATCACCCTTACATCTTTGAAATAAGGTGCTATCAATAGATATACTATAGAGCCTATCTATAGAAGAAGAATTGAATGAAAACCAAACCCAACAGTAGATCATTTAGCTCGAAGTCAACATTGTGGGAATTTTGGTCATCAATTTGGTCATAGATCATGTTCACCAATACATGTTCCCACACAAATAATAGATATTTTGAATGATGAGGTGTCACCAAAAGCTGGATTGCGGAAAAGAGATAAATTAATTAGAAGACTGAAGCTAATTTCTATAGGTGCCTGTGTATTTTTAGTCTTCGAATTTTTTCGTAAATGACCAATAAAAATTGGTAGGAGACGTAGTTAGACTGTTTTCGTGACATCGAATCATTTACACGTTGCGCGTCACTCCTCAAAGAAATCTGTGAAAAGAAAGGGAAGAAAAAATATTAGAACATTGTATTGTACCTATGATTCCCATTTTTGGGAAGTATGTTTTGTTTTTAAGACCTGTGCTCTTTTTTGATTTCTTTCTAAAGAAGACATTAAGAAGAAAACGATAATGTAGCCCAAAAAATTATATTTCTTTTGGTATGTTATTTGCAATTTGCAGGCTGTAGGTGTGTTGATTTAAATATAACCCACGACCGTAATAGGTACGTAGATATATTTTTTTTTTAAAGAGTTATAATCATTAAAATATAAGTTAATCTAATCAAAGTTACATACAACTTAGAGGATATTTGTGATTTTTATTAGATACTGATTAAAATACTGAATAAGATACTTGTTAGTATTGCAATTACTGGTCAGCGTCGAGTTGTATATTGAACAAAATAATGTTTTTAATATACGACCCGACGCCGTCCAGAATTTTTTTAAATGAAATTTCTTGGGCTGTCTTAGCTATGCAACGAAAGGTGATAAATTGATAACCAAAGGCGAAAAACTAAAGATTTTTTATAAAACTCAAAACAAATAAAATTGTTTGTTTTTCGATCTACTTATTTAGTCTACGTTTATCAAGTTACAAGAAGTATGAGTACTTATAATGCTGAAAATCGAGGGCTAAAAATTAAGTAATTTTCTTGTAGGTTTACGTAACCCTACTTACTGCATTTTTTTATTGTAACTGTACTTTTTGTCGTCTTTAGCCTTAACATTACTAGTTTCATGGTTTCTGATTTTAATTGCCTGAAAAATATCCGTTACTTTTGATACTGTTCTTCTAACCATACACAGAAGCGCAGTTGGAGAGTTTGGTGCGCCACTTCTTGTTCCCAGATAAAACACTAAGATATGGCATAGAGCGGGCATTTTGAAAAACTGTATTACGTAATTTTGAACTTCAAAAAGTGCTCTTTCGCAACATAATTTGAATAAATGGTCATTGATACTAATGTACCGTGTGGTGCCGGACGTAAAGAATAACACCACCCCATTTCTTCCCGTGGGTGTCGTAAAAGGCGACTAAGGGACTTACTAGAGAATGGGCAGCAGAATTCTCTATGCATTTTACCACCATACTGCGATCGCCAACCCGCCTGCCAAGCGTGGCGATTATGGCAAAGCCCCCCAAACTGGGGGAGGCCTAAGTCCAGCAGTGGACGTCTTACGGCTGAAATGATGATTATGATGATGATACTGATGTCGAATACCTTGGGTCCAAAGCCACTCAGGCATTTTACTTTGTGTAAATAATTTCATCACCACTGCTCTCAAAACGGTGAAGGAAAACATAGTGAGGAAACCGGCATGTCTTAGAACAAAAATTTGGAAGACATGTGACATCTACCAACCCGCACTGGGCCCGCGTGGTGGATTACGGCCTACTCACTCTTACGGAGAGGAGGCCTGTGTCCCAGCAGTGGGAACATTATAGGCTGATTATGTTGATGGGTGATATTGATTTGATTTTACCCGAAATCAAAGTCCTATTTTATCCAAATTGCGTTAAATTCTTTAGAACCACAATGTATTTCTAATGAGACAGTCAGTCTGTAGATTCCTATTGACCGTAGATTCTATTAGAATAGTCATCGTCTGCCTAGTCTTTGCCCAAGTGTGTTATGGTTGGCTATAACTAAAGCCGGATGTAAATACCAGTATTTTACATGGAACCCATGGAATGCCCCCAAATTGGGGGAGGCCTATGTTTAACAATGGACGCCTTTCGACTGAAATGATGATGATGATTTTGGATGAAGCAACTGCCTACCTGACCTCCACAACAGTTACTGTGTAAAAGGATATATATTGATAAGAATGGTTCTCTGAGTTTCGGGTCTTTGACGACCCGTAACGACTGTCAAAGATCCACATTTGACAGTTGGGTCCAACGGCTTTTAACGTACTTTCCGAGGCACGGAGGTTAAAAAGTTTGGTATGTAAAAAGGGTCCCTCGTCCACGGACCAACCGCGAAAAGTGTAGTTTAACCTGATCAATCTACCCGTAAGGCGGTTATTACTAAGCCACTTACCCGATACTCCTATAAGAATAGTACAGACTAAAATAGTGTAAAGGAATTGTGGAAAAATATACTTACCTATTGCTGGAAAGAGGATAAATTTTGTGGTGATAGCTGGAAGAGATGTAGTTAAGGAATAAAAGACTATGCTGCGCCGGCATCAGGTAAATTAAGCATTTGAGGACACTATACCTTTACTACGACGTGTGTGTGATGTATTGGACTGAAAGGTTTTGCATGGTTCTTCACTACCGCGCGATACGCTCCTGTGCCAAATTGAACGATGTAATTAAATGCGTCTACTGAAGGCAGTTCACAAATCCAAGAACCGAAAATTTTGTCAGAACAAATTAAACAGACGTCCGCCATGATTCGACATTCAGTCGAATGTTTGTGAATAGCGATGCTAAAATGGCGACCACGTCTCCGAAGACATAGCTTTGAAAGGTTTCTTACGTGGACCGATAGCCTTGTGAAGGCCGCAAAAATCCGCTTGATGCTAGAAGCGCAGAATCGGACGAAGTAGCGGTGCGGAGTGGCCTAGTAGCGGTGCGGAGTGGATAGGCCACTCCGCACCGCTACTTCGTCCGATTCTGCGCCCATCAATAGCCCTCTTTTGGCTGAAATGATGATGATAACCATGGCAAATAATGTATGTTTTTAACCGACGAAAAAAAACGGAGGAGGTTATCAATTCGACGCGTATATAGTTTTTTTTTTTTTGTTTGTTTTTTTTTTTATGTATGACCACGCATAACTTTTTACATAGTAGTCCGATTGTAATAATTCTTTTTTTATTGGAAAGGGTATACTCCGAAAATGGTCCCATATAAATTTGGAAAACAAAATCAAACCCTAAGGGTCAGAAAACAGGGGATGATTGATTGTTCACTCACTGATTGTTATGTTTAACCACGCATAACTTTATACAGAGTAGTCTGATTTCGATAATTCTTTATTCATTGGATAGGGTATACTTTGCCAAGTATTATATATAAGTACATTAAAGCCACAAAAAATTATAAAATAAAAACTTTTTACCAAAAAATTTAACCACCGAAAAAACTGAAAAGCAAAAAATAATAAACCTTAAAATTATGAGTCGGCGCTGGAAAATCAATGAACAAAGATCACTCAAAGCGCCGACTCATAATTTTAAGGTTTATTATTTTTTGCTTTTCAGTTTTTTCGGTGGTTAAATTTTTTGGTAAAAAGTTTTGTTTTATAATATTATTAACTTACACAATATTGTATAGAATCAAGTTCTTCTAACTGAACAGACAGGCTGCTGGGAAGTTTGTTCCGCCACTTCTTCTTCTCAGCTAAAGCACTAGGAAGTGTCGAAGGGCGGGCGTTTTAGGGGACTGTCTTATGTAACTTTGACGTTCAAAAAGTGCTGACTCTCAGCCTAGTTTGAATAAATGACTTTTGATTTTGATTTCATGTCTCTAGTAAATGTCTCGAGTAAATGATGCAGGTCAATGACGCCATCATCATAGTAATACTGGATAATTTGACAGTTCATTCACTGATATTTAACTTTTGGCAGCGGAAAGATTTTGATAGGCTTGTCAGTGGTAGGAACACAAAAGCAACCTTATTGAATCGACAATAAAGGTCAGTGAGACGGTGACAAGACAACGTCGACATGGACTCAGTTGCCAAAAAAATAAAAAAAGATCACTGTGAATTTAGTGATTATATTTTCGTAAGTCAATTTGGTACAAATTATAACTATGGCCTCTTAAAATAGATTTTTTTCACTTTAATTGTGTTTATGAAAGTTTGTGAAACATTTTTTGCAGGTTTTAATTAATTTGCAAACATGGCAATGAAAGGGAACAAAGCCTTGTTGGACAATTTCAGTACTCTCATCGTAATTCTGCACTAGACATAATAACAACCTAAATAAATCTATAAATAACAGTATTTAACAAAGAAAATCTATGAAATTCAACAACTCTCTAAAATTACTGGACCTTTACCAATTTTGATATTCCTTCAACGCTGAATATTCAGTTACGTTCAATTCAATTTCTGACCAATTTAATAGAACGCGTCATCTTTACCGGCCGGTTTTGTCTGTCACTGGGGAATATAGCCCATATTACCAAGCTTGGAAAACTAATTGGTGATGAAAACCTATCTCATTTGAAATGAAGTGTGAACTGTAGACGATCTTCTAGTGTATATCGAAAATTTTAAAGGTAAATTTTTGTAAAAGCCACAAAACAAAATGATAGGTACCGAAAAATAAATAAGCTAGAGCTTTAAAACCTACGTATAAAAATTAAATTAAAAAAACACCTGATCAAAAAAAAAAAAAACAAAAACCGCAGAACCGATTTTGATAACACCCGAACAACTAAGAAAACCTAAAAACCTAATTTTACATTAAAAAAAACCGCACCGTAATTGGTTCACCCGTTTATGAGGTACGGTGCCACAGACAGACACACATAGTGGTTAAACTTATATTACCGCTCTTTTCGCGTCAGGGGTTAAAAATGTATTTTCTTATTAGTATTATTGCAGGATTAGCCAGTCGTGTGGATAAAACAATCAGTTTATTATTCCGAAATTCTTACCCTTTTTTTTTGTGGGTGGGAAATCATCAAATGTCTTCTCCCGCTCTAGAGTGGAGTGGAAGGGCGTGTCAGACTTTTACTGACTAAAACCCACCCGTGTTCCTTCAGTTGCCTATATGCCAGGGCCACGATATATCTTTAGAACAAATCTCGCGACCCTGGCAGAAATTCTTACCCTGAGATATACCCACTGTGTCCTGATTACAAAGATCTGCAAACAAAAACGCCACAACAATAAAAACAGTCATCATTATCTGTCTAGCCTTTTCACAACTATGTTGGGATCGTCTTCCAGTCTTACCGGATGATGCTGAATACCAGTATTTTAAATGGAGCGACTGATCTGACCTCCACAACTCAGTTACTTGGGCTTCTGACTACCCTTAAAGGCTGGTACAGACAGGCGCGACATGTCGCGCGACCTGACGCGGAGGCGATTCTGCGATATATCGCGACGCAACGCCTTTCACACTGGCCCGACAACTCGTGCGCGAATCGTAGTGGCGCGACGGGCAGCGCGACAGCTTTTAATACATTTTGTATGGCGTCGCGGCGAATTCGCGGCAGCGACGCCACAGTCGCGGCGCGACGAGGTCGTCGCAAATAAATAAATATAAATTGGCGATTCACGCGCGACCGTCGCGTCGCGCTAATCTGGCCGAGCCTTTACGACTGTCAAAAATCTTCAAATGATAGCCGGGACCAACCGCTTCATGTGCTTTCCGAGACAATGGGGGTCTTAGTATGTTAAGTAGGTATCAATCAGCTTGATATTTTTTTTTGTTTTTAGGGTTCCGTTGCCAAATGGCAAAAAACGGAACTATTATAGATTCGTCATGTCTGTCTGTCTCTCTGTCCGTCCGTCCGTATGTCACAACCCCTTTTTTCCGAAACTATAAGAGCTATGCTGTTGAAACTTGGTAAGTAGATGTATTCTGTGAACCGCATTAAGATTTTCACATAAAAATAGAAAAAAAAAACAATAAATTTTGGGGTTCCCCATACTTAGACCTGAAACTCAAAAAATTTTTTTCATCAAACCTATACGTGTGGGGTATCTATGGATAGGTCTTCAAAAATGATATTGAGGTTTTTAACATCATTTTTTTCTAAACTGAATGGTTTGCGAGAGAGACACTTCCAAAGTTGTAAAATGTGTCCCCCCCCGTAACTTCAAAATAAGAGAATGATAAAATTTAAAAAAAAATTATGATGTACATTACTATGTAAACTTCCACCAAAAATTGGTTTGAACGAGATCTAGTAAGTAGTTTTTTTAATACGTCATAAATCGTAAACCGCAATTTACCTTTCATTCAATCAACTCAAATATAAAAATAATAAAAAGAAACATTTAATTTCATAAACATAAACCTTATGCATAAACCGTGAATACCTGAAGGTTTGTACGGAACCCTCGGTGCGCGAGTCCGACTCGCACTTGGCCGGTTTATTTTTAATGGATGTTGGTAACCCCATCAAAAGAGAAACTTGGACACACAAAACATCGACCTGAACCAACCTGGTGATATCGTTAACTGATGCCCACCTATAGACACGTATTATTACCTTTCTCTCTCTAGAGGAGAGGCTGGCTACGGGAACATGTTGAATATTAAACAGCACGTAAGGAAAGACTAACCCTTTATCTATTCGTTAACAGTTGCTTAAAGGTATATTATGCGAATCTCTTCTCCTATGGGTCAAGAACTGTACACGAATAATATGTAGCTGTGGTAACATATAAGCTTGTCAACAAGATGGTGACGGGGTCCTCACTACTCTAGATATACATTTAAAGGATTTTTTTACAATTTGCATGTCAGTGTCAAATTGCATATTGACTAAAATGTGATAAACGACCGCAACAAATATGGCTTTTTAAATCACCAGAATAAGCAATACAGCTCTTTTCGTTAGAATTGACCTGTACTATATAGCTAGTGATAGAAATTTCCTTTTAAGCAAATAAATGCATGGTCTAGGACACTCCACTCTAAGATTTAACGTGTATTGAAGTACAAAAAATAAGCCAGAAATAGTCATTCAATAGGGTAATAGGAACTTAGAGAGATGTAGTGAAATTTTTATAAATATAATTGATTACAAAAATACTTGGTACGGTCAATAATCATATTTAGACTAACACACAACCTAATTGTGTTCTGCATATTGCAAAAAAAAACATTAGACAAGTTAAATTTCGCGGGATATCCTGACGTATTCACGTTAGGAATCAATACTTGCGGAGGTTGTATCTCAGTCTTAACGATCAATCTGGATAGTGCTGGAAAGTAAACAAAATAATGAAAAATCTTTTTTTTTTGGGCAAAGAATCAACATTGCCAGACAACGTGGCAATGCTGCCAGCCTATTTGGCATTTTTCCTTCATTGACACCGGTGTGCCGGAGCTTTTGATGCCGTGTGATTATTTTCTTTGTGTTTATATAAAAACAGAAAGAAAAGAGTAATAAATATAATAACGAAAATATTAATAATACAGGATGTTCGTGCATGCACAGATCTTTTTTTTTTGCACTGGGTGAGTCATGTGGTATCTGTCACCCATACACCAGTTTTTTTATAAGTAATTTTGAATTTGACGTTTTTCATAGATTAATTCATTTTTAAGAATTTGAACGCTCATCAAGTTTTTTATTTTGATGATTTATCCTAAAAAATATGTATTATTTAGAATAATCATACATTAGAAAAAGCAATAAAAGATGATAAAAGGTGCAAATACAACAACTAACTAAAAACATATGTCGTTTTAAAGACGATGATTCAGGTAATTTTCAAAAACGTATCTTGTTTACAGTAACATTTAGACTGGCCTGTTAGTCTAGTGGTTAGTGACCCTGACTGCAAAGACTGAGGTCTGAGGTCGTGGGTTCGATTCCCACCCAGGACAAATCTTTGTGTGATGAGCACAATCATTTGTTCTGTGTCTGGGTGTAAATTATCTATAATATGTATGTATTTAGAAATATATAAGTATGTTTATCACTTGTCTGGTTGCCATAGTACAGACTCTGCCTAGTTTGGGATCAGATAACGTTGTGTTGGTTGTCCTAAGATATTTATTTATTCATTTTATTTAGGACATGGGGTCTATGGGTGAAGATAGCACATGACCCACCAAAACCCCCAAAAAATGTTGTCTGTCCATGCGCCAAACGCTCTGTATGTATAAATCAATAATTTTACTGTAATAGATAATTAAGAACTAATAAAAGTCATTATTACATACTAAAATAACCTAAAAACGAAACTTAAAACAGAAATTTTACCAAAATTGCAATATCCAACTCGCCATGGACAGAAAACACGCCGCACCAAGACTTAGCCGTTCCACCAAAAACTTTTATAATAACATTATTAACCACACAATAAATGGGGGGAAGGGGGAAGTAAATAAGCTTCAAGGGGATGAATACATAATGAAATTTCGCCCCTAGCGTCCGTTAATCAAAAACTGGTGCAGAGACGGCGAAATACGTAAGAAAATGGAAATTTTCCAACCCTCCTTTTTCCTGTTAGACTCTACCCCCTAAGTAGGGGGAGGTTGGACAATCTCCCCCTGTGTGATTGCGGGAGAGGCGACGGCTTCTTGGTTTTAATGGGCCTTTTTTTTTTATTAAACGTAAAAAGTGCTTAAGCATTATTTTAAAGCGAAACTTAAGAAAATGGCCAGTGATGGATTGCTATAAGATGTGTTTATGAAAAGGTGCCAAAAATCTTCTCGATCTCTTTTGTTTTATTTAGAAAATGTTACCATTAAGTTTCTTGTCTTGTTTATCGAAACATTAAAGAACCGAAGCCAGCATTGATGTGCTACCGCTACCCAAAACTGTCAATTCTCCCAATCAAACTTGAACCTAATGCTTTAGCGATAAAGTTGAAAATTTGTAAAATAAATTTGACAGATTGTAGTAGCTCGATGTGCTGGCGTCTGTACAAAAGAAAATAACCTTTAATGGGCTTTTTGTACACACGCACACACACACACTTCAGCCGTAAGACGTCCACTGCTGTACTTAGGCCTCCCCCAATTTGGGGGGGCTTTGCCATAATCGCCACGCTTGGCAGGCGGGTTGGCGATCGCAGTATGGTGGTAAAATGCATAGAGAACGCTGCTGCCCATTCTCTAGTAACTCCCTTAGTCGCCTTTTACGACACCCACAGGAAGAAATGGGGTGGTGTTATTCTTTACGTCCGGCACCACACGGTACACACGCACTTCTACCTATTTATTACTAATAACGAAACTGAAGATTATATTTGTGTTTTGGACCGGTTCAGATGTTTTTTTAGCGTTTAGTATCTAGTATAATTCTTGAAGAAGACTAAATGTGATTTAACACTACACCATGACCCTTAGGAGCCGAGAAAAAAGAAACCAAGTAAAAAGAACGGTAAGTGAAAACTAGGTAAAAGCGCAGGAAAAAAATTAACGCGGACGAAGTTGGGGACAGAAACTTCTATTATATTTTTTTTTTCTGCCAACAGGTACCACTTTTTATGACTAAATACGTCACTGGCATACGTCGGCAGCACATCACTTAATAATGGAAAAAGAATGGATTGCCAATCCTTATTGTTGATTAACTAATCGCAAAGATTAAGGTGACACCTTTCCATATTTAATTAAAAGAGAGATATTACACTAGGCAGTAGGTTTATTTCGTAAATTAAACTTGACTGCATAGTGCATTCTGCATGTGAAAGACACCAAAGCAAAAAAAAAAAATCAATGAAACAGACATAAGTAGTGTGATAAACACACATAATGGTGATGATTCTGTTGTGCACCGAGTAAACTTAATTTAGGCTATTGCTATTGGCTATTGTTATTTTGGCTATTGCCTTCTAATGAAACAAGAAAGAGATGAAAATAACACGAGCTGTCAAGACTGGTTGAATTAAACTTCACACTATCATGTATAAAATCACGCGAAATTCAAGGCATTTGACATATAATTTACTTTCACAATTCGAAAGCGTCACTTGTCTTGTTTTTTCGCGGTATGTCAGTAAGGGATAGCAATATTAACAATGTTAGTATAAGTGGTGAACAAAAGAAACGGTACCAATATGGGTTACTTAAAACTATTGAGTTCAAAAATGTATGTTTACTATAAATACCAGTCCGATACAGAAAACTGATATGTATAGAAAAGATGATTTTGATAGCAGAATTAATTAATTAAACTAAGGCAAAGCTTAATCACGGTAACAAACATGAAACTTGAATATAATTTTGACAAATTTTTAACCCAGAGACTAGACCTATCGCACCCGAAGGATTTTGATGCGCAGAATCCAAATCCGAGTTCAGAATGGCTCCTATACGTCTGGTTTTTGAGATATGCTAACCTAAAAGTGCAAAAAACGCGTTTTTTTGCAGTTTTTGAGGTTACGTGACGGAAGGGAATAAATGATTATCAAAAAACGTTGTATGGCAATTGAAAGTGCCACCCTTCCCCTTTTAAATCTATTTGGATTTTTTCAAATATCTTTTTTTTTCACCAATATATCGCTATTTGAAATTTTACACTTTAGAGTATTAACCCAATCACAAAAAAAAAAATCGAAAAAATTCTGCACGAGACCAAACCATGTTGATCTTGTGTTTTTGGGGTCGCTGATTCTGGATTCGGATTCAGCGCATCAAAATCCTTCGGGTATGTTAGGCCCTGTGTTATCTACTTTTTCCCCTCCGTGTGGTGCCGGACGTAAAGAATAGCATCATCCCATTTCTGTGCAAGGGTGGCATAAAAGGCGACTAAGGGAATTACTAGAGAATGAGCCGCAGCGTTCTCTAAGCATTTTACCACCATACTGCGATTGCCAACCCGCCTGCGACAGGCAGGTCTAGCCAAGCGTGGTGATTAAGGCAAACCACTCCAAATTGGTGGAGGCCTATGTTCAGCAGTGGATGTTTTTCGGCTGAAAGATTGATGGATTTTTTAATGTAAATTATAATATATCGTAACACTGGCTGACAAGGGGAATTCTTCACTGTTTAAAATAAATCCTGTTGGAAAACTATACTTGCAATTGGTGTGTCCTAATATAATAATTTAGTCAGCACTGCGTAACTGTCTTACTAGAATGTTACGTTAATTACAGCCCAAGTGTCTGTGTCCATGTTAGAACTTATCAAAAGAACATTTCTCTACTCGTCCTAGTAATCAACACGCATAAAATCTGTAATATATTTTTGTGTATTATTGAATTAGCTCACAAAACAGTAAAGGAAAACAGCGTGAGGAAACCGGCAAGTCCTAGAACCAAAAAAGTGAAAACATATGGCATCTATGAACGTCTGTGTGCACCACGTGGACCCAGTGCTGGTTTCGGGTATAGCCCACTCCCTCTCACCGAGAGGAGGTCTGTGTCCCAGCAGTGGGAACATTATAGGCTGATTAAGCTACTGACTCATCTTTTTAGTTGAAAGGACGTCCACTTATTGAACTATTCAAATTGTTTTCAATGTTTTATAGATTAGGGGAGAAAAATAGATATTTTATACGAAAAAGCGGTTATGTACAATAAATTACCAGACAAGATTGTTAATGCGATTTTTATTTTTGTTCATGTAAAATATTTATGGACATAATCATGTGACATGACAATAAAAAATTGCCTGCACGTATTTAACATTTTGATTGAATTTAAAACCATTAGAAGTTTAGTATTAAATATTCTGTTTTTCTATTACTGCTTGATTAATTTGTATTTCTGAAAATAATATGTTCAGCGAACTGGTTACGTTCTTTGTTAGAATAAATTTTATAAGCCGAAAGGAGCCATCAAGGTTTTATTTGTGATCTTGTTTCCCGCCGCCATATTTGGATAAACCATAGAATGATTACAACGGAAGTAAACTTAGCACTTACAGCGCTTCTTTTATGACTTAGATTTTTTTATTGTAAACACATGCTTGTTGTGGTAAAGCGCTCGAAAGCGCTGAGCGCCATAATTACAAGTGATACTGGCCGACAACTGTCAAGTTAGTGTTTGCAGTGCGAGTGTGCTGTCAGACATTGTTTGACGTTTGACAACACATTTTTTTATAGGGCGAAATGAACATAAACTCAGAAATTATTTTGGATATTTAATAAATCTTAGTTATTTAATTTTGTTACTAATTATTTAAGTCATAATTTATTTAAAAAAAAGTAATTTAACGAGGTCACTGCTTCTTAGGCTAATAATACCGGAACCAGAGCAATGTTCTTTAAAAAAATATGACACACTTAAATATACTGAAAAAAATAGTAAAACCAAGTAGAAAACAAACTGTAAACGAAATTAACGCGAAAGTTGTATCTAAGACTGATAAAAAAATACATTTTCCTTTACACTAGTCGTCATCATCACTGACTATTACTATGACGTAACATATGTTATGACGTTACGACTACGCCAGCTACGTTGTCGTAACAGATTACCAAATCGCTACGAAACCGAGTCATTATTTTTGAGACTTTGGTTAATATTGGATGTGTGTTTCATCTTAGGCCAAGAGACCTTTAAGAACGTTACTTAGCCAGTAGTCAGGCTCAGCGTAACAGCTGTCACTGTCACACAACTGTCAACTGTCAACGATAGACAACGATAATTTTGCATCGTGAAGAAGTATGTATTAAAACTTAGTTTTTGAAATGGATACTTAATTTAGACAACAGTAATTTAGATTTTTTAAGACGTCCTTTCAGCTATTAAAATATTTTATATCATAATATACCTATTAACTTACTACAATCACCAAATCAGCTCCCAAAGCAGTTAACTCCTTTAACAATCCAATTAAATACAAAAGCCGTTTCCATACACCACCGCCTCCCTGCATCACCCGCCAGCCGAATGCAAATTTTATAACACAACGCCCGTTTTCTTATAGGCATTGTCGTAAACTCGTTCTCCGTACTCACTTAGCCGAGGTCATTTGTTCAGATTGCTGAATATTTATGGTACTGTACCTAATTAAGAAAAGTCGTTAGCAGCATCGTAGGCAACTTTGAATAAGAAAAATAAGCTACTGTTAATGTGGAAAACGAAAAAAATATTTGTATTTTCCTTACTCATATTATAAATCTGATATTTAAATGAACTTCATTTGAGCTCAAAATATCTAAACAATACAATAAAAAAAAAGAAACTGTTGTTTTTGTGGGAGCAACACTAATTCGAATCTGATTTAAATACCAATAAGAATTCAAAAACCGATTGGGTTTTCAAAACCATTCTGACAGTCAAGATAGAACACAATTCGAATTTTTAAATACGCTTCATCTATTTTGTTCGTGACGTGGATGGAATACGAAATTTAAATTTCAAAATAGCGGATCGAAGTTTAAATCCGAGGTTATCTTTGAAGGAAATGTAAGTCCGTTGCGTTTGATGAAGAGCAAGTTAAAATTATGATTCCATTTTTAAAATTCATAAATTAGTTTTTGTAAACGCAAAACAACACTTCAATATACGATTTCTTCTAAGTAGATCAAATAATTTACTTGAGAAAACCTAATTATAACGGCCTTCAGCAATTTACTGATGATGTAACACCAATTACTCCACAAGACTTCAAACACAGTCTGGCTTTTAATCTAGTCCTTATCAGAAAGCCGAATCTGCCTTGAAAAACTTCAGGTCTAAAGATATAGCAATGCGATTTCTGTAAGTACATTTTTGCGTATGTACGATAGTACCTGCCTCCCGCTTGCAAGATAAGTGTAATAAAAGTTCGGCTAATGTGAAAACTTGGTAATGTTATCGGTATACGTGATCTCACTGGCTTTTCGGGTTGGCTCGGTCGTTTTCGGGCGCGTTCGGCAACTAACGTTTTTCGAATTTGAATTTGGAATCAGACGGCAAAAACTGTAATTGTCTGCAGATTGTTCTAGATAGAGGGTTGGTACTATTGAATTCCGAATTTAATTTAAAGTAATTCGAGATTTATTTTAGATGTGCTTTGAATATTTGGAGTTTTTCTTTTGTTGTTGTAAAAGTGCTTTTTCAGATACAACAGATAGATGATAAGATATTTAATCAAAATTACCAAAAAGACAATTCGAAACGAATATCTGTTAAACCACAATTTAAATTTAAGACAAAATTTATTCAAAATATAATAAAAGCATGTTAAAAATATCAGGGATTATTTCCAATTTACACTAACAATTTACATTAACATTCCGTTTATTTAGAAAATAAACAAAAGCGTAACGAAAAAGAAAAACAACTTAAAAACAAAAGATTGACGAAGGAGTGTGCATAAACCATTTTATTTTTTTCATAATTGGAACACCGAATTAGAATGTAGGTACCAACACTATGAAGGCTAATTCTGGTAATAAAAAAAACGTTTAAAATCTAGTCACAGTCTCACCACGACGACAATCAAATGTCAAAAATGTATGGAAACTCGAAGTATTTTTGACCAATAAAGATAGATCAGACTGTTAACGTTCTTAAAATTACGAGAAATGCCCCTATGACCGTATGTAAACTCGTACCTTTACTTTCGAGAACAATGAGTACATCCGTGGTTAAAGCAACCGCGCTGGATTCTTTCAGCCATTATTCCGTGGAGTTATAATCGACTTTCAGGATATTTTCCACCTTCCTATATTCCGTACGTTTCGAAGTAATCCCATATGCTACGGTTTTTATCGTGTGGTGGTGAGAAAGTTATGCTTCCTACGTTTGATGTGTGTTTTTGATAATATTTTGTGAGTTGTGTGGAATTTATGAACGTTTTAGGGCTTACTGTGCCCGGCTTTTTTTATGATTTTGCTTAATAATTTAGAATAAATTGTTAATAGTTTGAAGAGCTTATTGGATTGTGTTTTTCTTTTCTATTAATGGGTCGTGAAGCTTTCGGGACCGGAACCGCGGTCCCAGATTCCACCTATTAATATAACAAAGATTTTTAGTAGTAAGAATCAAGATTGACAATCATTTTTACTTTAAGTAACTAATTTAGTGAAGCACAAAGATAACTCCAAATCAAGCTGAGATACAATTTAATTTAGTCAGGTTGAAAATAAAAATTGATGAAAACATGAACAAGAATGAAATGAATTTCTTTATTCTGTAAATAGGATTTCGGATACATTTTTACAAGTCCTCTTTAAAAAAAACTAGATGAAGTCGAGATTTCTTATCTGAGTATCCCCCAGAACAAATGGCGAAACAAACTCAGGGGTCAAAGACTCTTTTCAAGTCCAGACAGTACCTACTTTATCTTAGTCAGATCATGTAGAATCGTGTCTGAAATGGTCTACTGACCAAAGAACGGCACAGATTTCAGTAAACTTGTCCATTCAGTGCTAATGTCTTTGTAATTTATTTATTTCTTTATTGACACATCCAGTAGAAATTTTAACCAAACAATATTGAACGTCAAAACAATAGCCAATTCTTCTCCTCCCATCTTGGGCACAGTATTTTCATTAAGTTTTCCCGACGCGATTTGATACCTTCACATCGGCAAAGCTCATAGATTAAGCCCCGAACGAAAGCTTGAATTTGCATAGAAATTAAAATTTACCTGGACCGTCCCACGTTAGTGGACGAAAGTGGAATTCCTTTGCCCAACTATGGCGTAGAATTTCAAAGCGCGTCGAATTCGAATTTGGAATTTGCTAGAATAAAATGGTGGCAATTAACGGTTTTTATGTGCGGCATTTTCGCTGTTGGTTTTGCTTGAATTTAGAATAGGTAGGCGAAGTATTTTTTAAATAATTGTTAGATTTAAAATGTGCTCAATAAATTATCAAAAGTTTTCACATTAAAGAATTGCTTTAGGAGATTTGAATGCCTTAATGCGTTAGGTATTTAAAGCCAAAATCAGATTGGAAAAACAGGATGCATTGAATTTAAAAATAATGTACGTATTTTATAATAAGTTTAGTACAAGTTGCAACCAATATCCCGCAAGGATTTACTAATAAACTTTATCAAATAATACGAAACATCTAATTACCTCCGCTCCTATTATTAGAATGAGTTTCACACGAACGAAAATTCTCAAGGCGTTTACACCTAAAACGTATAAATATTACCCGAAGAAAATTATATCAGAAGTTGTTCCAGTGAGGTATTCACGAAAAGATATTTGGTAGAATTAAAACAACACTTTGCCGAGAAAAGTGGTTCTCCCCGTCCGCCCGCCCCCTTCCCAGGGGGGAGGGTGCACCCCTCGGTACCCAATCCCAAGATGGCTTCTTTTAAATGGGGTGGACGGTCGGCCCCTTCAAGAATAAAAGTATGCCGTACCTTTCATAGATAGATTCAAGGTGGGGGAATAAGATCCAACGCGCCTCGAGCGGCGTTCGATTACATTTTAAATTGCTTTTTGAAATTCGAGCATTGTTTATGTCTCTGTTCTTAGTATTTTTTGTGCCAGTGTGAGACTTTGTCTTTTGATTCAAAACTCAGTGTTGTGTTACAACCTCATTTTGAATCGATTTATGAAAGAAAAATTGTCAGACTTTCAAAAATGTTTTTAATCTTTTTTATTCCTAAATAACAAATGTAATAGAACAAGTTAAAGCTACAACATTTCGTTCATTAGTTTTAAATGAACACCGTTACGAAAGTTTCCTTAAACTTTGAAATAATCAAAACTTTAATTGATACGTGAATAGTACTGAAGCTCACATGTGGTTTCGGGGCGTTGAAAATTGAGTTTTGGGAGTTATGTTTTAGGGATTATTTTGGTTTGATGGGTGGGTGGAAGGTCTTTAACCTTTACATACGTTACTGGGTCAATGTGTGACGTGTATGTTTTGATTTTAGAGGCCTCTCCGTATTTAGGTCAGGACGCCGGGTATAAACATTCTTGAAGAGTAATTTTTGGTGAAAGATTACGCATTTCACTAGATTTTGGTGTCTACTCTTCTCATTACAAGGACGATAAGGTTATTTGTAATTATTTGTTTGATAACTGAATATGTGTAGAATATATACGTTGCTTTTAGAGGTATGAAATTGCCTCAAAACAGCCACTAGGAACTATGTTAAGTTTCAAATGTAACAAAAATAAGAGCCGAATCAGTGGCCATTTTTTTGTAGGAGCTAAATGAAACAGTAAAGATCAAAATGTATCAATGCACACTTCCGTCAAAAGACAGGTGATACAAAAAAAAACTGACGGATTTTAGGACCTACAATAAATTTGCCGTGTGCGAGCTGAGTGCGCTAATTATTGGAATTTTTACTCACTAGGATCACACGTCAAAGATTCCAGCTTTCCGTTTTTTACCCGGAGCAAAGCCAGAGGAGGGCTGTGATTTTTTCATTATAAAACCTGTAGGTAAGTATATACGTATGTACACAAAAAAGTATTCAAAAGATTTTATAGTCCACTCAGATATTTTTGGTTCTAAAATAAATAAAAGAAAGATTTTCGATAAGGTACCTATAACATTGATTTCAAAAGAACAATTTGGAATTAAATGAAAATACAGTATTTTAAACCAATGTTTATTTTAAGTTAAAAATATTTTTATACAGGATAATTTTGAATGTAGGTGATTTACAATATGTCCAAAAATACTATAAAATGCAATTGAAAAAAAACAGGACATCTTTCAGAAATAAATTAAAAACATTTTAATAAAACGTCACAACCACCCGTCTGTTTTGAACCGCCATTTTTTCTCGAACAATAATTTCGAAAGGATAATTAATCGCACGGGTGACGCCAGCCTTAATTGAATCTCTTACACCCCCTCGAAGTCCCCCAGGAAAAACAGCCCTTTCTTATTTTTCCACTCTTTCCCCCTTGGAAGACGATAAATCCTTGAGAGAGACAGTGGGGAGATAACTTGCTGACAACACAATACCGTCCAGAAATCTACATTTTATCTATTTTCGTCCCTAAAATCAGAGGTGTAAGAATCGTTTTGTTTTTTACGCAGTTGGGGTGAAAGCAAATGTTGCTGGCAGTTTGCAACAAGAAAAAGCCTCTGCGATTCGTCATTGGAATTCCGTGGACGAGTTTGTGTTTCCATTTTCAAACTCTGCGTTTTAGATTTAGAATCGATATCTATGGTGGTTGTGAGATTTATCTTTTGAATTTTCAGAATTTGAATTTGTGTTCTACAGTTTCTTTTTTATATGCTAGGAGACAATAAAAGGGTACATTATAATTTTTTCAAACGTATTTCTTTTGTAGCCAATGTGTAAATGTATCAAATGAGAATCAAACAAATATTTTAGAATACCTATACTGTGGTCAACAAAAGGAACACAACATCGGTAACAATTTTACGGTTAAATATCATTTATTTCTCAAAGATTTACATAATCACTTAATGAGAAACAAAGTTTTAATAATAACATATAGGTAAACATTAAGAAAGCGCAGAGTGCTCGTCAATTTTAACAAATAAAACATTGTTTTCATTTACAGTCATGTTTTAGAATTTTTAAACTTGTATGCTTATTTATTTATGACATGCCAAAAAAGATATTTAAAAGTAAAGAAACTTTCACATTTTTGCGTAAGTAAGTAGGTATCTAAACATGTAAATTACATCGTTTCTTTCTCGTGATATTTCGATTTACATTCATTTGTTTTGACCAGTAAAACTGTTCAACACTACCTAATGTTGATGACTAAAATAATATCACTACCTAAAAATACAATTTGGAGAACGTGCAAATAAAAACATACAACACATTTCAGAATACTTTTAAAGAAATAAGGAATATTTTGAGATTCAAAAATTTTGACAAAATTTGTTCCTAATATTCTTATAAGCCAGACATTTTACTATAAATTTTTCACAATCATTTTTCATCTACTACGTTCAAAGTATTAAATCAAACGTAACAATAATTATTTCAAAGCCCAAAAAAATGTGTTTTCACACAAACCATATTCAGAATATAACAGAATACCATATAAAATAATTCACGAAACGAGTTGGTAGAAAAGTAATAATAAACAATTTTCCGTCGTTCTGCCCCTCGAAATAAGAAGGGTAAGTATATTTTTTAGGGAACGCCAACGCAAGGGTCCGAGACCAGTCAAGAAAGACCTCTAGAAATTAGTACATTTCCCGAAAATGGGGTTGAAATTCTAAACCTGAAAGGGGGTAAAGGGGGTCAAAGTAAATTGGTAGTAAGTAAGGGTGTTCTACAGGGTGGTTACGGCAAAAGAAGAAGGAATAAATGAGAACAACCCTTGTTTTAAATTGCTAAGATGCGAGGGTGTCTCTGACTGTTTTTCTTTCATTTTGTTTAGAGAATTTTAAAGTAGGTAGGTAGGTACGTCTCAGTTTGCTGAGTATTAATTTTGTCCATTACTAGCTTTTGACAGTGGCTTCGGCCACGTATTATACTTAAAAACATCTCTCTTGAATCACTCTGTCTATTAATGAAAACCGCAGTAAAATCCGTTGCGTTGTTTAAAAGATCTAAGTGTACAGACGCGGGAAGCGACTTTGTTTTGTACTATAAAGATGTAAAACCAAAACCCATTTTAGGAAAAGATACATACTGTTCTTAATACGTTGGTAAAAAAGATAATTTAATCAAATAAATTGTTTTTTTTTTTGCAATCATAATATGACCGGTCAACCATTGGCTATTTCTCGATGACTCTGCCTTTTAGAAAACATTACATTACACTAACAATCAAAGCCCAGCTTTTAGAAAACATTACATTACACTAACAATCAAAGTCCAGCTTTTAGAAAACATTACATTACACTTTCAATCAAAGCCCAGCTTTTTAACTCACAGTTTATGAAAATAAATTAAAAGGTAAAGGAAAAACTGTAAATTATTACTCTATGAATGCAATTTTGTACACTAGAAACCGCGAAAGGTGATCGCAATATGGTAACCAAATTCAATTAAATACCACTCGAACTGCATAGAAACCTATTTATAAGAATACTGACATGGACTCTGTCGACTTTCGTAAAAGGGCTAAGATTATTTCATCTTCCTATTTATTTATTTTAAATAGAACGGCTGAAGCCAATTACACTATTTAAACATATAATAAAACTATTTTACATTTACAATTCATTTAATACGGTCATGCATTCTTCTCACAAAAATTCAAACATTCTGACAGTGTCATCTTTCATTCATTTGCAAACATATCAATATCTATGTTTGAGTTCAGGAGAGCGTTAGTGGCTGCTAACGTCCGAGGAATAGGTGACTTGGAATGCGCAATAGTACGGCAAGTTGGAACAGCCAGCAAGCGGAGTCCTATGAAAATTTGAAAGTAAAATTATATAACAATAATATTTGAACTGCATTTGACGCTAATGAACGATGATATCAGTTCAAATATGTTTTTCTTCGAAATAGTAAATTGTCAAAAATGTTACCAAAATAATAGGAAATGCACAAAGAATAATACCCACATTAGAATTTATGATTTTTGATTCTTCCCCTATTTTTTTTATTATTAATAAAAACTCTGAACTCTTCTTTTTATTTTGAATAAAAATCGGCGTGCCGCGTTTTCTAAAACTTAGAAGCCTATCTATGAAAATCGATGAAAATCACTAATATCCATCCCTTTAAAAATACCCTTAACTTAGTCCCCTTCGTACACAGCATTATGTACAAAGGGGGGTGTAAAAATGCACTCAGACATTACATTAAAAGATATAATTAAGGGGGTGGGGAAGCACCCTTGGGGAAATTCGTTCCTTCTTTTGACATTTTAAAGACCCCTTTTCTTAAACCCCTGCAAACGTAGATATAAAATTACTGGAAATAATATCAGGAGCAAATATATAAATTTCTTGAACTTTTCGTAGACATTCCTCAGAATAATAGTTTTAGAATCATCTTTTATTTTAATATTACAAAGGTTCATTGATAAAATGTAAGAAATCAAACATTTCTACGAAATCTTAATTATATTTGCACGCTATTTTATGTGTATTTTAAACTATTTTTTAGAAATCTATAATATTATGAGTACCTAGCACTTACTACTAACAACGCCAAAAATGTAGTATATTTTTCCTGAATTACTAAATCTAGACATGAATTTAGTTCTTTCCATTAACTTTATATCTCTGTGTTTCTACCCTAAGAATGTTTAAAACGAATAACCCTTATAATTACTACTTTGAAGAAGTTTTATTGCAATTTAAAAGTTAATAACCTTCTTACTAATGACGTAGGTACTTATGTATAAAGAATACAATATAAACTAAAAATCTACGATCTTTATATCGTATGCTCAGAGCCAAAAATTTAGAAAAAATCAAGAAGATTATGAATGGAAGGCAAACAGTAATTTAAGAGACTCATAGAGAAGTAATTTAATGATGAAAAGAGCAAAAATGTTTTATATTAGTAGTTTGTGGTCTTTAGGATATCAGCGCACAAAACTTCCAAAAAGTAGTAGATGTAAAGGTAAGTTATGTTAAGTTATTACAAATATGGCATTTTTAGACATTAAATGCAAATGTAAATACTAATTTCACAAAACGTGTAACAAAAGTGAAACGTCACGCTATTCTTTATCTAATAAACGTAACAAAAAAGAAAAATTAGGGAAAAAAAAAGAAAAATGAAAACCGTTTGTCTTTCGAAATTGGCTGAATTTCCCGCGTCACCGCCGAGGAGGGACGTGTCACAAAAAAACGTTCAAAAGGCGTAAAAATAAGGAAAAAAGTGAAGAGAACCGGGTATTATCCTTGTTAATTCCGGCCTAATTTAATTCACGCCTAATTCTATTTGCCGAGCAAAACGGGGAGGCGATAATTGTGGGACTTTTTCATGATGGAGGAAAAACCCCGTTTTTTGTTCGCCAAACGACGTTTTTAACCTTTTAACGCGTGGGAAAAGTGTATTTTGTACGTGTTGTACAAGCTTATTTAAAAACAATGGAGCCTTTATTCGTTTCTGGGGAATAAGAGACACGTACTAATGTTTGTGTATTTTTCCTTACGATACCAATTTTACTTGTGTTTTTTAGATTATGTCTTCGGACTCTACTTCGGTTGGATATGGTGTAGTGTATAATCTTCGGATCACCTTTCTTGTCACTTTCACTGTTCAAGTGGAAATGAAGAAATTAACACTAACTAGATTTTCATAAGATGTTCTAATTTATTAATTTGATATAACGGTTTAACGGCACTCTTAATTGCTTTCGATTTTGAAGTAAATAAACTTTAATAACACTGAAACTATTAGTGAAAACCGTGAAGTTATCTTCTCCTTAAATTTTGACTACTTTATATCACTAACTTAAACAATTTAACAAATCTAAAAAAATCACCATCACTTTTCAACTGAATCACATAATTTCGACTTAACTGAAACTTTTGACTAACTGGACTACGATTTAACCATCACTCTTCAACACCAAAATTGAACTGACCATCTACTGACTGGACATTTATAAAGTTAATAATAACACTATGAAAAATAACCCTTAACTTACCTAACTGGTTTTTAAATAAAATGCAAAACTGACCGGTCTCCCCCAAGGGTCAACTCTAGGACCCATTGTCTATTTTTGTAAAGGTAAAAATCTGGTTTTCGCTGACCCTTCCTTAAAGTGTTTAGTTTCGAAAGTGTTGGACAGCTGCTACTAAACCGGTTTAGTGACAAAAGTATTATATTTGCATATTAGGGAATTTGTGTTTTGGAATTTCGGAAGTCATAATTTTGATTATTTATTCCTTTATAAAGGAATTTAGAATTAATGATGTGGTGGAGCTATACATTTTATTTTGACTCTTTATTTTACGAGTAACGAATAAGTTTGAATAATGAAGATACGTTTGAGTAGAAATCCAGTTTTAATAATAAATACCTAATAAAGATCAAAGAAATATTTATATGAATCGTTTCTTTTCACCAGATTGAATTGTATTTGAAAACTTTACTACGGAAACATCCCATTATAACTCACTGTAATCTTCTTAAAATCGTACGCGTCCAGTTGCTGACCAAGGAAGTCCAAAAGTAGACCTAATAAATATATACGTTTTCTTCATAAGTCACCTTTCTTTTAATGAGATTCTAAATTCCATCAGTGAACTGCGAGAAAGAACTGACCTTTCCAAAATCGTCATCAATACTTTCCATACTAACAAAGTATTAGTAGGTATTCATGTGAATATCGAACTAAAGTAGCTATAGAGAAAGTAGGTAATTCAATAGAACCTCTATTTATAAAAATGGAGCGTGCCGTCGGAACTGCGCAGTTGTGCCTACCGCCTGGCACTCATTATTGGCGTGCATTATAAACAATTTATTATGAAGCGCTCTACATCGGCGTAACTTATGCCCTTGCGTATTTTCAAACGGGGACAGAGGCGTACTTGGTGGTACGACTCAGTTTTACGCCTACTGTTTTGGTAGTAGTGACCTCTTCATCGTATTTTCAGACTTAGTTTTTCCAAGTTTTCAAGTTTGTTTTAAAATAAAATCATTATTGTTTGAATTAACTTGAAAGTGAAACTTTTGCTAAATAAAATTATTTTATAGCGAAAATAAAATATGTTAATAAATTACAATGAGCACACACAATAGCAACACATTGATTTCACAAAAATATTTACTAAGAGCGGCTTAAGTTAAGTACTAGTGTCCCACGTAAACGTCACACGGGTGTAATGGCGACATGTTAAACCATGGAGATTCTTTCTTTTTAAATCTAAGTTAAATATTAATGTAGAATAATCCAAGCGGTCACACAAAAAGCAATTTTGATTGAAATACTGTTTTAGATAAGATACTCAATAGAATGTATCCTAATACCGCTATGTTTTTCATTAAAATACATAAACTCACGCCTTATTCCCATGGACTTTGGCAGAAACTACAGAACGCCACCTGCCACGATCGTTGCATACTCATTTTTTCAAAGTAAAATGACACAACAAACATTTTTCTTTCCATCTATAATGTGTAGTCCGTCCCTGTTCATTTCGCGATACGGCAAAGCGGCCATCACGCGAATGCTCTATAAAATTTCAATCAACTGAAAGATGGCGGTTTTTCATCGATTGTCCCGTTAGATAGCAATTTTATATACCGATACGATACTGAAGTTCGTTCTTTATTTTTAGACCTGCTGTTCGTGCCCGACATCGCCAGGTGACTTTCAAATTTCTATCTCCAGTAGTTTTGGATATTCATTGTCTGTCAATCAGTTAGTCGAGAAGACATTCATTCAGCCAAAAAGATAATATTTCTAACAACTGTTGTCCTTACAATTTCAAACACAACCAGAAAATCAGACAAATCGGTCGCGCCACTCTCAAATGTTTATTTTTTATTGTAACAAAAACTCAATTTACAAAAACACTGTGTTCGATAACAACTGCATTAGTATAAACGGTGTCGCAGTCATTAACGCCTACTTCCACATAGTAGGGGCAAAAGTAAAATAGAAAAGTAAAAAACCAAAAAAAAAAAAAAAAATAGATTATCTTTCATACATGCGTTTATGTTATCATAAATGATTATATTTCTGTAAGTAGGTTTGCATAAACACTTACACGTCAGTAATATTTTAAAACTAGATGAGGTCGGCTTTCTCTATCCGACTTCTCTGAGAAGAAAGGTCGAAATAAACTCAGGGGTCACAGTCGTTTTTAAAGTCCAGACATAATTTTGGTCACATCATGTGAAGACCATGTGGACTGGTGCCCGAAATGGTATTTTGAGGAAAGATTCACACAGATCGAGTGGTTCTGTCTAGTCAGTGCACGCATTTGTCCAGTCTGTGGATCTGTCCAGTCGTGCAGCTCAAAGCAGAACATAAGAAGCTCAACGAAATCCAAAGATTGTACTTCATTTCATTGGGGAATGGAAACTATGGTCTACGCTGCTGTAGGTAAAGGGTGGATAAATTTATTAGAAATACGAAAGAAACCGATGTATGAAGTTAGATAGTTAAAAATAATACACTGAGATTGATAAGTTGTCGAGAGTGGGTTCAAAGGAATGAATGTTATATTAGAAAAGCCATTTATTCAGACCATTTAAAACTTATGCTACTACAATAAAGTTATTAGTAAGTTCTTAAACCAGCTAAAATATATATTGTTGACACCGACTGATGTGGTCTGTGAGCCCTTTGGCAAAGGCCTCATCCATAGTTTTCCTGCTGTGGTTTTCACGTTGATTCAGCGTATTCTGACTTTCTGTATGTCTTTTGCCTTTTCTCGGGTACCTTGCTATCTTCTCGTTCCATTTGTCCGTGCTTCTAAGGGTGTGATCAATGTATGTTAAAGACTTCCTATACTGTTAACATTGATGTGAAAATCTTAAGTTCATAATTTTATATTCTAAGAGTTGAGAAAAAAATCTTGCTTGAAGACTTTGGTTCAGGAGTGGTAATTCACTAGATTTACTCCAAGCTTTAGTGTCATGTCCTATATGAAAACTTTGGTGACTCATAAATAGATGAGCAACATTAGTTACTAATATCACTTCCACGACAATTCATAGATTAATTTCTTGCGCTTTGTAAAGATTACTTTTCCTGGTTTGACCCAAAATTTCAGAAAAAGGACGATAAATAGATTAATTTTTGAGAATCGTCTTCTTTTTAAGGAATTTTCTCGCCGGTCGGTTGACACTTTACGTCACACCAGAGAAAGCAAGACCTAGCCGGGTCGTTCTTTGGCCAAAGAAGGCAAAAGTGGCAATGCTGCCAGTCTTTTGGGCACATTTCCGGATACCAGCGATGCGGACGAGTATTTCGACGCCAACATGTTATTTTGTTTTTGTATGTTCCGTGCGTAATGTAAAGAATAACACCATGCCATTTCTTCCCGTGGGTGTCGTAAGAGGCAACTAAGGGACTTACTAGATAACGGGCAGCAGCATTCTCTATGCTTTTTACCACCATACTGCGATCGCCAACCTGCCTGCCAAGCGTGGCGATTAAGGCAAAGTCCCTCAAATTGAGGGCGGCCCACGCCCAGCAGTGGACGTCTGTCAGTTGAAATGATGATGATGATTTTGTATTTGTATAGTGTAAATAGTGAGATGTGTTAATGTAATGACATTTTAAGAATTATTTCATACCATCTTCTTATCCAAGATCGTTGCAGTATCGTACTCGCCTCGTCTTTTATAAATTCGTTTAAACCAAGGCGGGTACAATTTTATGATTTGCATTACGCGGACCAATGTCGCCTTCGTTTTATGTCGCCATTTTATTTCAGTCTTCAACGTTACGAGGTTGCAAACTTTTATTTGTCTCGGTATTGACGTTACTTTAATGACGGTGAAAACTAGGACAAGAACCATACTGATTTAATCAAAATCCACTCAAGTTAACACAAATAACGCACGAATACACGCTAATGGCTAAATAATAACACAGCCGCATAGTTCGGTTAAGCTACGCTTGCCGCGGTCAGTTTATGGATGGGTGACCATTCATTAGATAAAAGGACCCCTATATTTCGGAAAGCACACGTAAATAATCTCGAACATTTTGAGATGCCGTGGTATCTCTTTACATAGTATAAAACAATGTCGCTTCCCGCGTCTGTACGCTTAGATCTTTTAAACTACATAACGGATCTTAATGCGATTTTCATTAATAGACAGAGTAATTCAAGAGGAAGGTTTAAACGTAATAAACGCTACTAAAGCCGCTGGTTAAAGATAGTATTGTTATAAATAAGCACGCTCATTGCGGGTTTTTGGTGCCTAAGTCTTGGCAAATTATATAATACTAGTTTATAAGCACCTCATCTCTACCGAGGATTTATATCACTGGCTGTTTCAAACGGTTCTTTATTTACAAGAGAAATAACAATATGCAACCCTTAACAGTCTACAAAACACAAAAACCAAAGCCGATTACCAAATTGGTACCAGACTGATCGATTTCACTTACCACCCGTTTCCAGACCCAAAGTCCACTTTACAATTTTTTGTACCAATAAAGTTAACCCATCAATAACAAATCAATAGATAAGGCGTGACTAAAGATGTTTTTAACCCTTCCGCGGCATATGGTCAGTCCGATCGAGCTGTTTATTTTGGTAAAACGTGTCTGTACAAAAAAATACGTGGTCTTTTCGACCGTTGTCCATATGTCCGGGCTTTTGTTGTGAAGTTTTTATTTGTAATGGTTGATAATCAATGGTTTCTATTCAATGCTGGGTGGGCAGTTGGGTAGGGTTGCCAGAAGTTCTGGACGTTAAAAGAGAAAGTTTGACTGTGTTGAGTTTGATGTTACTCAAACTATGATGGCTCATACGTGGACGTAAACTTATTGTATATTTCATGTCAAACGTATTTCATGCCTCGGAAAGCACGTTAAGCCGTTTTTTCTTACTGTCATTTGTGGTTCTTTGATAGTCCATATGGCTCGTCAAAAACCCAAAACTCTGACAGCCAGTCTTACCAAGGGGTATCGTATTACCCAGTAACTGGGTTGTGGAGGTCGGATACGCAGTCGCTCCATGTAAAATACTGCTATTCAGCTGCTTTAGGCTGTATACAGAAAGAAAGCTGGAAACTTATAAACGCTTACCGGCGCTTGACAGCGCTGATCCGTCCTACACAAAGGAAGCAGGTTGAAGCAGACCAAAGAAAATATGCCTGTGGTAATTGCACGTGTTGTCGCAGTTGTTTATTAATTTTAAATGGCAGCGCCCAGCGTTGACCAGCGCGTGTTGAAGCTTGTCGGAACTTGTCGGCACCGATCAGTGCTTATCGGCGCGCGTTCATATATTTTCCTGCGTGGGTTACCAGCGCTGTCAAGCGCCGGTAAGCGCTTATAAGTTTCCAGCTTTCTTTCTGTATACAGCGTTAGGTTAGACTGGAAGGCGACCCTAATGGCTAAGTACAGACGGCAGCACATAAAGCTACTACAATCTGTCAAATTTATTTAATAGGTTTTCAACTTTATCGCCTAAGTATAAGGTTCAAGATTGATTGGTAATACTTGACAGTTTCGGGTAGCTCAATATGCTGGCGTCTGTATATCATGGTGATGATTCAGATAACTGAGCTCCTGTTTTTGCCTTTCCTTAAAAAGATGCAATAAGACATTATAATGAGCCTATATTGTTCCCACTGCTGGGATACAGGCCTCATCTCTGTGAGAAGTAGTAGGTCATAATCTACCACACGGGCCCAGTGCGGGTTCCTCTCTATTTTTCTTTACTGTTTTGAGAGTGGTATTGAAATAATAACTTACAAAAAGTAAAGTGCATGCTTCTGTGCGAACCCATGACCTATTCGTAAGTCGCGACGGTGGCCAGTGGTAACTGGGCCAGCATTGCTCTTAAAGAAGTAATTACTTTAAAATAACAATATTTATGTCTGTATCTTTCACAACTTAAATAATTGACCAATACCTAAAGCGGAAAAAAAAATCCTTTAAAATCATAAAAAAATCTGAAACTATTTACTATGGTATAGTGATAAAATAGCTATTTTAAGCTCAGACCAATAAAAAAGTTTTTTATTGGTCTGAGATTTTAAGCCCATTTTTACATACAAATCACTTTAATCGTGCTGTCCCAAATGCACCCTAACAATATGCCACCACCGCGGGCAGTTAGAACCGGTTTGAAGCGGAACCCACCGCTCAGATCCGGTTTTGACCAGCGAGTGACCCCTTCTTACGGATCTCTATTGTCCCTTGAGGTGTAAGGTCAGGCAGATGTTTCGTACTTGCATTTTGTCCGGCCACGTTTTGTGAAATAATAGCAAAGGATTATTTTATTCTTTTGCTAAAACTGCTGTTACCCGACTGTGCATAGGAGGGTAATGTTAAAAGTAAATTGTGTGAATTTATCAATCGTATGATAATTATATGGTATGAGAACTGTTTCACTACAAACACTGATTATTGGTATCAAAAACAAGACTCTATTAGATGGACAAGTACGACTCTCATTGAATATGATCATTGCGATCCTTAAAGACTTCATCATCATTTCACTCGTAAGACGTCCACTGCTGGACATATGCCTCCCCCATTTTGGGGGGTTTTGCCATAATCGCCACCCTTGGCAGGCGGGTTTGCGAACGCAGTACCTATGTTGGTAAAATGCACAGAGAATGCTACTGCTTTTGCTATTCCATACTAAGTCCCTTAGTCGCCTCTTACGACACCCACAGGAAGAAATTGAAGACTTGCCATGGTGGAAATATAACCTAACCAATAAATTAACAAGACAACTGAAAAACAAATGTTCTAGAACCTCATTTATTGATGGCAAGATAATCTGAATTGTTTTATTATTAAACAATGAATTAAACATTAAATTAAATTCTCAGTTGGTTACAAAGAGTGTCTCATCATCATCATCATTTCAGCCGTAAGACGTCCACTGTTGGACTTAGGCCTCCCCCAATTTGAAGGGCTTTGCCATAATCGCCACGCTTGGCAGGCGGGTTGGCGATCGCAGTATGGTGGTAAAATGCATAGAGAACGCTGCTGTCCATTCTCTGGCAAGTCCCTTAGTCGCCTTTTACGACACCCACGTGAAGAAATGGGGTGGTGTTATTCTTTACGTCCGGCACCACACGGTACACACAAAGAGTGTCTAGTTGCACTTAATTCTTATTAGCAACTATTTTGGCTAGCCGTGGGTCAATACCGGTCCTGACCAACTAAGGACCCCTTGGCTTGGTCCTATTGTCCTTTAAAGCATAAGCTCGGGCAGATGTTTCGTATTTTGCATGTCGTTGATCACGTTTTGTAAAATAACAAAGGTGTGAAACACAGGATTTGAATAACCAATAAAAACTTTTTACCAAAAAATTTAACCGCCGAAAAAACTGAAAAGCAAAAAATAATAAACCTTAAAATTATGAGTCGGCGCTTTGAGTGATCTTTGTTCATTGATTTTCCAGCGCCGACTCATAATTTTAAGGTTTATTATTTTTTGCTTTTCAGTTTTTTCGGCGGTAAAATTTTTTGGTAAAAAGTTTTTATTTTATAATTTTTTGTAGCTTTAATATACTTATAATACTTGGCAAGGTATACCCTATACAATGAATAAAGAATTATCAAAATCGGACTACTCTGTATAAAGTTATGCGTGGTTAAACATAACAATCAGTGAGTGAACAATCATTCATCCCCTGTTTTCTGACCCTTAGGGTTTGATTTTGTTTTTCAAATTTATATGAAACCACCCTCGGAGTATACCCTTTCCAATAAAAAAAGAATTATCACAATCGGACTACTATGTAAAAAGTTATGCGTGGTCATACATAAAAAAAAATTAAAAAAAATATACGCGTCGAATTGATAACCTCCTCCGTTTTTTTTCGTCGGTTAAAAATGTAATCATTGGAAGGGACAAAAACTGCTGCTCAATTACGAGTTTCTGCAGGGATACAAGTAATCAGTTTTTGTATGACCATTGCCAAAGACTATGGGATCATAGTATATATCAAAAAGTCATCTAAGAGAAAAATATTAAATATTATTGTAGATTATAACTACTTTACAAAAAAAATGTGTCTACTATATCGTTTATTATTAATTAACACCAGACATTCCTGGACTGGCCTGTTAGTCTAGTGGTTAGTGACCCTGACTG
Source organism: Aporophyla nigra (assembly GCA_947507805.1). Taxonomy (NCBI): domain Eukaryota; kingdom Metazoa; phylum Arthropoda; class Insecta; order Lepidoptera; family Noctuidae; genus Aporophyla; species Aporophyla nigra. The sequence goes on along the minus strand of OX382316.1, from coordinate 12,622,134 downwards.
CTAAGACTGAAATCGTGGGTTCGATTCTCATCCAGGACAAATATTGTGTGATGAGCACAATGATTTGTTCTGTGTCTGGGTGTAATTTATGTATAATATGTATGTATTTAGAAATATATAAGTATATTTATCAGTTGTCTGGTTACCATAGTACAGGCTCTGCCTAGTTTGGGATCAGATAAAATTAATTAATTCGGCGCATCTCTAGTAAACATTATCAATGTCAATGTGTATTTATAAAAAAAGAAACGGATATCATTTTGTTGGTCAGATCATTTGATGACCATGTAGATCGGTGTCTGAAATGGTCTTTTGAGGAAAGAACCACATAGATCGAGTGGACCTGTCCAGTCAGCGCACGCATTTGTCAATTATCGTACAACTCAACTCGAAACTCAACTCAACTCGGTATGTTGGTTGTCCTAACATATTATTATTATATTACTAGCTGACCCGACAGACGTTGTCCTGTCTCTTTGATGATATTTGAGCACGCATTCTGTCAATTCTATGTCAAATGTCATAATGTTACATTAAAAAGTTTACATTGTCCTATTATATGGTTGTTAAGTATTCTTAAATAAGAGTTCTTAAATTTTCTAAGTATCCGCGCAATTTTTGTTCTTTTTTTTTTCTTTCATAAGAACCTTCTCCTGACAATTACAAACAAAACAAAAGAAAAAAAAGTGAAATCGGTCCAGCCGTTCACGCGTGATGGCGTGACCAAGGGAAATAGGGATTCATTTTCATATATATAGATTATTCCGATCCAGCCCGTTACTTGCTGCCCTCTACTAGCGATGCCTTATGGTGAGTTCCGTAACCTACAGGAGGTGCCCGTAACGAGTAGTCGCTCTAGTTTTAAGTTTTTAAGCCCTGACTAGAAGCCTTAATTTATTAATGTAGCCACAGGTTAGTCCGGTTAAGCAGCCGACAATCCCATTAAAAAAATAACAAATAATGGAAAATAAAAGCAAAAAAACTGTTTTAACTTTGGACGTCACGGTCGGTTCGTTCATGCGGGCCGACTGGAGTTGTGAGAAAAGTCTAGCATCGACCTGTTTTCAATTTTCATAGAATTGAATCCCTGATTCTTTATTCAAAAATAAAATAAATAATAAAACTACTTTTCATTCAACCCTTTCAATGACCATTGTCAACGATTGTAGATTTTTGTTACCACTGTTTAATTCCGGAGGGTCAATTCCGGTTTTGACCAACAACTGACCCTTTCTTACGGATCTATTGTCCTTTTAAAGGTCAGGCAGATGTTTCGTACTTGCATATTGTCCGGTCACGTATAGTTAAATTGTAAAAGGATTTGGGACTGGATTTGCAAAATGTGCATTGTCAATAAATGAATGGAGATAATTTTTATCTTCTTTTCAATCAGTTCGGTGCGTTGATTTTTATTTTTTGTATTTGTAGTAGGTATCTCTTTTTCAAAGTTTCTGTCTGGTCTGGAGATTTAATTTCCTTGGGAACTTCGCCTGTCAGCTTCCGGTTTTTAGTGCTCCATAGTATGTATTATCTCTTTGTGGATGAGTTTGTCTGGGAAATTAAAAGTTGTTCTTTGGGAATTTCGCATGCTGCCAGCTTCCAGTGCTTTTTCCGGTTTTCAGTAATGTATACGGGTACGGGTAATAAATGTCTGTATGCTGTAGATGAACTGTCATTTTATTGAATAGTTATAATCATGGATTGTTAATTTTTGTTCATTCTGATTTATTCATGTGACTATAAATTTTTATATTATTATTTATTATTTATTTTATTACATAATCTATGCTAATTTGTCTTTAATTAATTAATTAATTTTATTGTTATTATTTTAAATTTTAAGGTGTTGTCCATATTGTTTAATTTACATGCCGATTGAAGAACAGATAATTTATTATTTTTAAATGGGTGATGAAATTTATTAAACTCAAATGCATTTTAGTCTATAATGTACTGTAATTGTGTAATTTTGTATGTAAATTCAGATACAAGGTACTTGTTTATGAATAAATGACTATGACTATGACTGTACCGTGAGATTTTTCTGCTTAATTTTTACATGCCCTCAACATAACGCAACGGGCGGCGTTCAAATAAGGAGAAAGTAGTTTATCTTTACATCATCATTATTTCGTCCAAAAGATGTCCACAGCTGGACATTGGCCTCCTCCAAGCACCCCCACTTTGACCGATTCTGTGCTTCTCGTATACAGCGGATTCCTGCGGCCTTCACCAGGTCATCGGTCCATCTTGTGGGAGGCTTTCCAACGCATAGTGTATCTATTTGATTCATATGTTAACACTCTCACATTCAGCTGCTGTGACTAATGTCACCTCCGATATTTGTTCTGTGGTATATTTAACATCAACAAGGATCTACAGGAATACGTTGGATGCGAGAAGCACAGAATAGGTCGAAGTGGCGGTGCTTGGGGGAGGCCTATGTCCAGCAGTGGACGTCTTTCGGCTGAAGTGATGATGATGAAGTTTCTACAGAGACAATGCTACCGTAAGAAATAAAAGATTTTTTGTAAGAATTTTAGATAGAGCTTTCCATAGATTAAAAAACAGTAATTCCTTTTTTTCAGGCTATACCTAAACCGATATCTAACATCTAAGTACTCTTTTCCTGAGTTTACCTGATAATAAGTCCTACCTCCTAGAATCAAAGTACATTCACCCAAATGTCTTCAAGTGTAACACATTAAAAGCAAAGAACTAACATAATCAGATAAGCCACAGCCGTAGATAAACGTTAGCGGTATGTAGCGGTATGTGACGGAAGCTCGCGGTATACCGGCGTGGTAAGAATTCGCGAAAACACTCCGCAAATTATTGTCGCTTTCCTGTCGCGTGTCGTACACCTACAGAGTGTAAAGGAATTTAATTTATTTAGTAAGTAATAGAACGCAAAAATAAAAATGTATGAAAAATAAAATATTTAAAAAAAATGATTTATTTATTGTTTCTCACAGGTGAAAATATAGTTCTTAAAATAAGCATGATAGCACCGAAACTTACCCATGGGGTGTACAATATTTATATGTATGTATGTATGGCTATGTTAAAAAGAATTAACTAATAATAACCTCTCTTAATCATTTGTGGTTATTATTAATTGCATGGATTGTTATAGTGAACTTCATTTTACATTCATGATTATGTTTAAACATGTAAATTAGTAATCGACCTCATCATCAACATCTGCCTACCCTTTTCCCAACTATATCAGGGTCAGCTTCCAGTCTAACCGGAGGCAGCTGAATACCTGTATTTTACATAGAGTCCTCTACAACCTAGTTACTGGGTTAAGATAACCCTTAGTAAGACTGGTTTTGTGACTTTCGGGCTTTAGACGGCCAGTAACGAGTCTCAGAGACACAAAAATGACAGCCGAGATCAACGGCTTCACGTGCTTTCCGAGGCACGGAGGAGTCTTGGTATCTAAAGATGGACACCCACTCACGAACCAAGCGCGGCAAGTGTAGCTTAATCTGATCGATCGATCCGTGCGGCTGTTACAACTTAGCCACAAGCCACTTGTATGAAAAAAAAGAAGTATTAAAAATACTTGTCCTCGTCCGTCGGATCATCTATAAAAATAACGTAGATAAAATACATACATAGAACAAGAAAGTTGTACCGTGTGGTGCCGGATGTAAAGAATAACACCACCCCATTTCTTCCCGTGGGTGTCGTAAAAGGCGACTAAGGGACTTACTAGAGAATGGGCAGCAGCGTTCTCTATGCATTTTACAACCATACTGCGATCGCCAACCTGCCTGCCAAGCGTGGCGATTATGGCAAAGCCCCCCAAATTGGGGGAGGCCAAAGTCCAGCAGTGGACGTCTTACGGCTGAAATTATGATGATGAATGATGAACAAGAAAACTTGCCAAACTTTAGTCGCAGTAGGCAGGACATATTGCTTGCAGAAGAAATGGCCGATGGGGCTGAAAGGTTCTGGAGTGGCGACCGCGTACTGGAAGACGCGACGTAGCGTTGGAAGGCCTCACAAGGTGGATCGAAGACATGGTGAAGGCCGCAGGAGTTGAATGCTTTTAAATGTTAATTTTATTAATAATATAATATATAATAATATAATAATATAATATAATAATATATAATATAATAATATAATATATATAATATAATATAATATATAATATATTCCACAACTATCACACAACGCCATCTAGTCCCAAGCTAAGCAGAGCTTGTGTTATGGGTACTAGACAACTGATAAACATACTTATATATTTCTAAATACATACATATTATAGATAAATTACACCCAGACACAGAACAAATGATCGTGCTCATCACACAAACATTTGTCCTGGGTGGGAATCGAACCCACGACCTCCGGTATAGCAGTCAGGGTCACTAACCACTAGACCAACAGGCCTGTCGAAATTTTTGTTTTGTTGTAGCTGCAATAGACATATTACATTCATTTTCATATTATTTTGCGGCTGTCCGTATGATGCTGGACGTAAAGAGTAGCACTATCCCTATTTCTTCACCTTGTGTTGAAAGAGGCGACTAAGGGACTAACTAAGGAATGGATGGCGATCTCTATGCATTTTTCCCACCTTATTGCGATCGTCAACCCGCCTGCCAAACGTGGCGATTATGGCAAAACTCTCAAATTAGGACAGGCCTTTATCCACCAGTTGGACGTCTATTGACTGAAATTATGATGATGCAATAGAAATCTGCACTTTATAAATATTTCAACTGTCTATCTATTACGGTATACGAGATAAAGCTTCCTGACAGACAAACGGATATCGACGAACGGTCGGACAGCGGAGGCTTCATAATAGGGTCCCGTTTTCACCTTTTGGGTACGATACCATATATAATTTAAAAAAATATCTGAGGAAAACCGACACACTGTTATCTGATCCCAAACTTGGCAGAGCCTGTACTATGGTAACCAGACAACTGATATAATTATACTTATATATTTCTAAATACATACACATTATAGATAAATTACACCCAGACACAGAACAAATGAATGTGCTCATCACACAAAGATTTGTCCTGGGTGGGCATCTTACCCATGACCTCAGTCTTAGCAGTCGGGGTCACTAACAACAACACACACACACACACACACGCACACACAAACACTCACACACATACACTCACACACATACACACACACACACCACACTATATAAACAAAGATATTTTTAAAACACGAGACAAAAGTCAGAAACTTAACGAAAGCTTAGAACTCTGTTTTCAGCTTACAAAAACTTAAGACGCCTACAATAAGTTGACGACAGAACACGATCTCTTAAGTTCAGAGATTATTTAAGTTCAGATAAAAGTAAGGTGATATCTTTACTTTAATCTTTACACGAGTTCGTGGAAGACTTTGATATTGCGGCCATTTTTCTGAAAGATTTAACAATGTTAGCGTTTTATCTGAAGAAGGACATCGGATACTTTTCATTCCTAGAAATATATTACACAGAATATTACTTAGTTATAAAATAGCAGACCTAGCTTAGTAAGTTCGAATACACATTCTTATATCCTACGGGTCGTCAGAAGTCTGACACCGAGTCTTACCAAGGGTTAACATATTACCCAGTAACTGGGTTGTGGAAGTCAGATAGGCAGTCGCTCCGTATAAAATACTGGTATACAGTTGCATCCGGATTTAACCAGAAGCCAACTCCAAATTTATAGTTGAGAAAAGGCTAGGCGGATGACATATCTTTATATATATATAATTCTACTGTACGTATGTCACTGAACTCCTCCTAAACGGCTGGACAAATTTGAATGAAATTTTTGTGCGCGTTTGGGTGGCACCCTGGATGGTTTAGATTCACTATTGGACCCGGTAGGTGGCGCTGCTATCGAGTTCTAGGAAACAGGACAGGGTCTGTACGGTCAGATAGTCCTCTTATATTTTTCTGGCACACGAAAATGTTGAAACACAAACACATTTTTTAGTAAGAAAAATTTCGTAATTTTTACATTCTTCAACTTGAATGAATCACAACACGATTTGACAGCAGTTTTTTATTGGTGGGAATTCATCAAATGACGTCTCTCGCTCTGGGCGGAGCGAGAGGGCGTGTCAGACTTTTACTGACTAAAATCCACCCGTGTTCCTTCAGCTGCTTATATACCAGAGCCACGGTAACTCTCGAACAAATCTCGCGACCCTGGCAGGCATCGGTCCTAGCAGACCCCTTCAGTACTGCTGACATCTCTTTGAGGCGCGCGTGGAACATTACGCGCCTTGGACCCGAGCCTGGTCCTTACCGGGCGGTGAGCTACCCATTGCTCGCCGTGCCTACGACACCTGACATAATCGCCACGCTTGGCAGGCGGATTAGCGATCGCAATACGGTGGGAATCGCAACAGAGTGCATAGAGAACGCTGCTGCCCATTCTCTAGTAAGTCCCTTAGTCGCCTCTTACGACACCCACGGGAAGAAATGGTATGATACGTTCGGTACCACTTGGAGACTCATCTTCAAGAAAAAATAGTCATCTTGAAACAAATCAGCCACTTTAGGCAGAAAGCCACAGATCTAAATTCCATGCCCGCTTGCAGCAGTACCGTCTAATGTAAGATTTACACCGGTTATCCGGCTCGAGAGAATAGTTAGCTTGGCGACGGATATCCGAGCGTCACTAAAAATTTGCTTCACAAATACCCGGGTGCTACCCGGTATGTGGGGTAGAACCGGGTGGGCGTAAATCTATGTGGGAATTAGATATTTTGTGTTTGGTTCTTTGACTGTTTTATTTATTTATTTGTAGTTTTGCTTCGGATGTCGATAGTAGTTGTAGATGAGATATAAGGTTATTAGTGTGTCGATCTCTATTTGTGATAATAATTATGACCATTATTGGAAGACGGCGGAAGACAGGGCGTTGTTGCGCATCATTGGAGAGCCCTATGTTCAGCAGTGGACTACGACAGGCTGAGTTGATTGAAAGGCATACCTGGCTAGACTGGCCTGTTAGTCTAGTGACCCTGACTGCTGAAACTGAGGTCGTGGGTTCGATTCCCACCCAGGACAAATCTTTGTGTGATGAGCACGATCATTTGTTCTGTGTCTGGGTGTAATTTATCTATAATATGTATGTATTTAGAAATATATAAGTATGTTTATCAGTTGTCTGGTTGCCATAGTACAGGCTCTGCCTAGTTTGGGATCAGATAACGGTGTGTTGGCTGTCCTAAGATATTTATTTATTATACCTACGTAGTGGGCCAGCTACCTACTGCAATCGATTGAGTCTTGTAGTCAATTCACAAGATTCTACTGCCCAAATACGGGCGAATCAACACTTTTAAATGGATTTTTCTGTAAGTGACTTTATTTCTGAGCGAATCGATAAATTCAGAAAATTGTATTAGGCAACTGGCTTTTAATTTTATGCAATAAAATAATAACATTTGTTCTATTTTCACCTATTGTGAAGTAAGAAAAATTTTATTTTCCGAAAGAAGTCCACTGCTGGACAAAGAACTCCCTCAATTTGGGGTGTTAGCCATAATCGCCACGCATGGCAGGTGGATTGGCGGTCACATTATGGTGGTAAAATGCACAGAGAACGCTGCCTAGTAAGTCCCTTAGTCGGCTTTTATGACACCAACGAATACAAATGGGATGGTGCTACTCTGTAGGTACGTCCAGCATCACATGGACATCGTTCCATAATTTTCTTGGCTATCTATACTATATATATTATATAATATTATAATTATAATATAATATTATAAAGCTGAAGAGTTTGTTTATTTGATTGAACGCGCTAATCTCAGGAACTACAGGTCTGAATTGAACAATTCTTTTTGTGTTCGGTAACCTATTTATCGAGGAAGGCTATAGGTGATACAACATCACGATACAACTAAGAGGAGCGGAGCAGTAATTAAAAATGTTGCAAAAATGGGGAAAATCGCACGGGTAGGCGATTCGACGCGAAGGGAAGGGTCGGGGGAACAAGAAATTTAACGCGGACGAAGTCGTAGGCAGAAGCTAGTATTGCATAAAATTCAAAACGTGCCAATAGCAACTATATTTTTGCTTCCGTGATTGCTTTTGATGCAGCGATTATTATAACAGACAAAAACCTATCGTTGATCGCCAGATGGTCAGAATCTCCTCAAAAACGAACCCTTCCTTTCACCATACCTCCAATAAACCTATCAATACAACTTACAAACCAATAAAGTTTACAATAACGAAGTGTAAACATTTACAATAACGTCGTGACAACAGGTGGTGGGCAGTTGTTGACATGACACGACGACACGACATATGTCGGGGTGGACGAGTGACGCCTTTATGGGTCAAAGAATAGAATTGGAAAGGGTTTTGGTAGTATTTTGCCTACATAGTTAAACAAGGATTACGGTTAATAAATGTCGGAATATAAATAAATTCACTTGTTCGCCTCACGCACATGGAATGCACCATTTTGCGATGTTTTGGATACTATTATAGAGTTTTAATGATGATCTTTCTAAAATTTGAAAATTGTAATGATTAAGATCTAGCTTTTTTTTAAAAAAAAAAACATTCGGTTCATTGGAGTTAAGAGTCGTCGAATGATTTTTATAAGTGTGTTTACAAAACTATCTACAAGCAATATATTATTTATAACTCTCTAACTCTTTCTATAATAGTTCTCTATTTTTATCTGACCATCATATATTGCCAAATTTTATCTTCAAAGAATCGTCATCATCATCATTTCAAAGATTCGAAAGTTGTCTACTGCCGTATTTGGGCCTCCCCAAAGCTCCGCCACTTTAACCAATTTTGTGCTTCCCGCATCCAGTGGATTCCTGCGCCCTTCACAAGGTCAACATTCGAATAGTACCTGCTAATTCCATGCAACTACCTATCTTTGTTAGATCCCATCTCTTCTACCATGTCTCTCATATATTTTTAATCTTTGTTCAAACTTAACAAGGTGTCGATCGTTTATTTATTGAAAGCGAAGTTATTGAATTTTAAAATGGCCACTTCCGTCTCCGATCTTAAAACAAAATTAATGTTTTCCAAAAAAACCATTAAAATGTCTAATTGTATACCTTATTACGTTCACATAAGAACTATCGGTCTTTTTATCAACTGCATTCCAATTTTAAAGGATTAATAATTTGAAAACGTAGGTCAAGCATCTAAAATTAGCAACGATAAACTTTCAATCTTAGTATGAAGCAATAAGTGCTACTATGACTTTTTCGATTAGCAATTTAAATAAAATCGAACGCATCTCTTACAAACAATTATTTTGCTGCTTGTCAATGAAAGGTTATTCAATTTAAAACCTTAATGAATAGACAGAAGGATTGCGAGTAATTTTATCGGTAGTTTTCTTGGGTGGTAGATTAAAGTGACGACATATGTCATGTTATAGAAAACGAAAGTTAAAAAAAAAAAAAAAAAAAAAAAAAAAAAAGGGTTGAACACACGTGGTCGTAACAAAATCATTTATTGACTGTCGAATTCAAAAGGACTTTAACAGGTGTTTAGTGAAAGTATTTAGAGATATTTTGTTTGAATACATTTAGATTTTTTTGTTGCTTTGAATTTTATACTTTTGTAAGTATACAAAAATGTTGAAGAGGTATTTGTTGGGTTCACGTAGTATACTACGTGAGCTCGACAAATGGATGTGCGAATAACACTTTTGCGACAAAACTGTACTGCGACTCACAATAGTTCGAATGCACGCTTGTGCGAAACACTTGAGCTCACATAGTACACTAGGTTAGGTTAGGTCATAACTGTGACCTCCTACGCACGACCCGAGCGAGCGAAGCGAGTGGTGCCGCGGCAGCGGCCGGCGAGTGCTAAAAACGACTAGATTCAGTGTGTCAAACAAGCGTGCATTCGCACATCCATTTGTCGAGGTCACGTAGTACACTCGTATTTGTTTGTAAGTTTTTATGTGGGGGGGTATTCTCTGGAAGTACTAGTCGGAGTTTTTGCATTTGCTAGCTGAATTCTTAACGATAAGCTATTGAACATTACGCTGCTTGCCTTACTATTAAGCTTTTAGCTTATTAATCTAATTGGGGTAGTTGAGGTCTTGCATTCATTATGTTATCTATACCTTGTATACATTCTCGTACCGCAGGAAGCATTGTGACAACTTCAAATAAGAGCATTTACAAACAATTTTGTAAATGCTTTTATTTGCAAATAAAGACATATTATATCAAAACAAAGGCAATAATAAAACCCAACAATGCAATTTCTATACAAGATATAATTTTCCGCAACAATTCTTCTAACCACACCCTCTATAAGCTATTAAGGTATGCACACACCGTATCGAAAATATTCGCAGACAATGATTGGGTGTCTGTGCAAAATATTTATTTGGAAAATAAATGTTGTTACGGTCCGCTGCGCGCAAATCGCAAAGAAGCAATGATATGATATTATTAAAATGATAGTTGCTTTGTTGGTAGGGATTTTTAGGCCACGCCTTATGTAGTGTGTATTTTTCTACCAATTTCCGACTCCAGCAAATCAAAAAGGAGGATTACAATTTTGATCTGTATGTATGTATGTGTCTAAATCAGAATAAAAAGTCATTTATTCAAATTAGGTTGAGGATCAGAATTTTTCAAACATCAAAATTACATAAGACAGTCCCCCAAAACGCCCACCCTTCACCACTTCCTAGTGCTTTACCTGGAAAGAAGTAGTGGCAATACAGCAGCACAGCTGTCTGTCCAGTTAGGACTTGATTAAATACAATAATAAGTAGTAAACATTAAGAGACAAAAAACATTAAATTAATTAATGTGTATGTTCCTCTGATCCCTCATAACTCCTAAACTATTTATCATACTTTGACAAATAAGGTAGTGTTGAAAGCCTCTTGATTGCTTACTAGTTGTAGATTATGTTACGTCACATTTAATTTATAGGGCACCCTCTAGAGAACATATATTACGGAATTAAAAAGTATATATTTTTTAGTGATGTCGGATTTAGTATCTTATGAAAGCGTTTAATTAACACTTTTCAAAAAGTGATGTTAGTTGCTAATTATTTGAATCCGCAATGAATATGGTTGCTGTTCCATGAATTGATTTACAGACTATCAATTTTGCTTCAAACTCTCAAAGAATGCATATTCATATATTTATTGTTTCTCACAGGTGAAAAGAAAGTTTTTAGAACGATCATAATCATTTCAGCCGAGAGACGTCTCCTGCTGGATATAAGCTTCCCCATTTTGGGGGGTTTAACATAATCGCCACGCTTGGCAGATTGGTTGGCGATCACAGTACGGTGATAAAATGCATAGAGAATGCTGCTGCCCATTCTCTAGTAATTCCCTTAGTCGCCTCTTACGACACCCACGGGAAGAAAGGAGATGGTGCTATTGTTTACGTCCGCAACACATACACGGAACCATTGCATTGGTTGTTTTAGTCGACCTCATCTTACATTCATTAATAGAGATTTAAAAAAAAACTTTATTTATTTAAAGAGGGTTTTAATCTAATAGAGATAATTATTACTACGGTCATGCAGTTTACAATACGTAAGTCAAAAAAATAATAGTATAATGCTGAAGGACCAGCACCCTAATTGCGAAACGCACAATTTATCAGAATCTGAATGGGATTGAAGATTATTTCTGAACCATTGCGGCATTTGTTCGAATACATTGTCGACTCAGCAACGTAAATAACGCAATGAATGTTGTTTAACTATGAATTTTAGACCAATTCCCACCGATAAAAAGTTCCGCAATCACCCCTCTGGATAAGTAGTAATATCTATTTTAAAACTTTCGTATTTCTACAACTGCTTTCAACAGGATTGGCATACGTTTTTGACATAACATAACATCATGCCTTGTTTCAAAAAGGTTTCAAAGAGTTGGGCTAAAGTGAACTGAGATTTTGCCCGTTAAGTCTAAGTTCCCGGTATTACGGGGCAAGCCTATTGCCATCCGTAGGCGTGAGCTTGCGGGCGGCGAGCAATGGGTAGCTCGCCGCCCGGTAAGGACCAAGCTCGGGTCGACGGCGCGTAGTGTTCCACGCGCGCCTCAAAGAGATGTCAGTAGCGCTGAAGGGGTCTGCAAAGACCGATGCCTGCCAGGGTCACGAGATTGTTCGAAAGAGATACCGTGACCCTGGCACATGGGCAACTGAAGGAACACGGGTGGGTTTTAGTCAGTAAAAGTCTGACACGCCCTCCCGCTCCACCCAGAGCGGGAAAAGTCATTTGATGATATCCCATCCAAAAAAAAAAGCCTATTACCATTAACTGGGCACAAATCCACACTCTGGTCTGCTAAGGAGAAATTCCAGAAAGAAATAATCTAATAACATTTTACCTGACCTGGGCAGCCAACCCTGGACCTCATACTCCGCAGTAACGCTGGCAACCACTAGATCAAGCAGTCAAGTTTATATCAATTCAATACATTTCCTACTGTTCCACATTCTTCATAGATGTTAGAATATCTCTTTGTCTAAGCCCCACGGCATACGAAATGTCTATTTAAATTTTATTAAGTAAAAGGTTTAACCGTTTTAAATCCTAGTAAAGATAGCGGCCTCCCTCCCGACCTATTTGCACTTGAATGAAAAACCTAATCGATCGAAAACCAACTATAAAACAATCTATATACAGAGTGCTCCACCCGCCGTTATACAGGACGCTACAAAACAGGGCAACTCGCCGCTTAGCTATGTAAGTGCAATTTAAAATGTAAATTAACACAGCAAAGAAGTGGGGGGAAGCGCACCAACACTTGGGGAATTTCCACCAACACTGTCTTGGCCACCCTGTATAATCACTTGGATGATAAAGTTAAGTCAACGATTCCACCACACCAATTCCGACGTTAATAACTTACAATAAAGTATACTTTCAATTGTATCTTTTAAGAGTTACGGCTTTTTGTGGACAGGAAATAAAGTGTTGTAAAAACTGTTCTATACAGGGTGATTTAAATTTTATCCTCATTTTTATAGGGTTGGTTTTTGAATGTGTCTTTAGGCTTGCTTATAGGCTTTTCTTGGTATAATTTTTATATTTTCTTCCCGACAGAAGAGATTTGTTACGTGTAACTTGTAGCGGACTCTCAGTCCCTCCAGCGTGGAGGAATAAATTATAACGAGCACACCCTGATTGCTTTTTAATTTTATTTTTTGTTGAAGGAAAATGGTAGTTCATTTTGATAATGTTATGAATGGCTTGGATTGAAATAAACTAAATACACATTTGTGTTTTCGTTGAGGTATATTTTCTTTTTTTTTTAGTTTGTATAATTTTTTGCCTGGATTTAATGGACTTAGCTTGGTTCTGAATAAGAATTATCGTTGGAATTATTATCATAGACAGTCGATTACTTTTTAATAAGCTATTGTTTCCTTGCATTAGAAAAGGAACTTGTTATAGCAAATCCTTTGTTCATGCATGGTACTTTATTTTTTGCTTTAAAAGGTATAAGGTAAAGGTAAGGTAGTATCAGGAGGTACCGTGTGGTGCCGGACGTAAAAAATAACACCACCCCATTTCTTCCCGTGGGTGTCGTAAAAGGCGACTAAGGGACTTACTAGAGAATGGGCAGCAGCGTTCTTTATGCATTTTACCACCATACTGCGATCGCCAACCCGCCTGCTAAGCGTGACGATTATGGCTAAGCCCCCCAAATTGGGGGAGGCCTAAGTCCAGCAGTGGACGTCTTACGGCTGAAATTATGATGATGATGAAGAGTTTGTCTGTTCAAATGTGCTAACCTCAAGAAGTACTGATTCGAATTCTAAAATTATTTTAGTATTGGATGACACATTTATTGAGGAACGCTATATATCATCATGCTAGGATACTTAGGAGCCGAGCAAAAAGAATAAGAAGTATAGTTCTTACCAAACTTCTTGGCCGCCCTGAAGTTGGCTACAATGGCTGCGCAGTAGTAAATCGAATGAAAAACAGCACCGATCCGTGCCTTGCGCTTCGGAAAGCCAACTTCAGGGCGGCCCAGAAGTTTGGCGAGAGCTATACTCGCATAGGCGAGTAGTATTCGATGCGACGGACGACGATGACGAGTCGAGGGAGCAAGAAATTTGACGCGAACAAAGTCGCGGGCAGAAACTAGTTTGTAATATAAATTAATTAATCTATTTGATCAGAGTGAGACTGATTAAAATCAGGCTGAAAATATCAAAATAATGTACTACTGAACTTAATAAGTACTTCGTCTACAACAAACGTAATTTGCGTTCATTGATCGTAATAATTACTGGTTTTAGTCAATTTGGCGGAGGTCAGACTTCTGTTGATCTACTTGAACGAGAAATTTGAGGGTAATTAAAATAAATAAAATAAATATCTTAGGACAACCAACACACCGTTATCTGATCCCAAACTAGGCAGAGCCTGTACTATGGTAACCAAACAACTGATAAACATACTTATATATTTCTAAATACATACATATTATAGATAAATTACACCCAAACACAGAACAAATAATTGCGCTCATCACACAAAGATTTGTCCTGGGTGGGAATCGAACCATCGACCTCAGTCTTAGCAGTCAGGGTCACTAACCACTAGACTAACAGGCCAGTCAAAATTGCAATTGCAATTACAATTGCATACCAGTAGAAATGGGTTTCATTTTGACGGTTCAACAGCATTCATTTTGCTATTTACGGTGTACGGACACATTTTTCGAACATTTGCAGCAATCTATACTAATATTATAAAGGTGAAAAGTTTGTTTGTTTGATTGATTGAATGCGCTAATCTCAGGAACTACTGGTCCGAATTGAAAAATTCTTCTTGTGTTGAGTAGCCTATTTATCTAGAAAGGCTATATAAAATCACGCTACAGCCAAAAGGAGCGGAGCAGTAATGAAAAATGTTGCAAAAACGGGGAAAATCGCACGGGTAGGCGATGCGACGCGACGGGAAGTGTCGGGGGAACAAGAAATTTAACGCGTCGCGTTTAAGTCGCGGTCGGGTAAAAAGATTCTGACTGAAGATTCCTTCAAAATGGTGTAAGTTTCTGATAGAATCAGAATAATTAGAATAAAATATTTTGTACCTTAGGTTTGCTAACAAAAAATTTTATTTTCATTTTATCATCATCAGCATAACAATAGATACCTAAAAATTCAATGTACTCAATTTCACCCCCTTACAAAAATTAACCCCTAAAATACAGCCCATTAAAAAAAAAACACGCAAAAAGCATCTCAAGGTGTCTCCGTCGCGAGGCAACAGAGAGGCCACTTCTTTTTTCATCCCCCATTCCCCTGCAAGGGGGTGAAGGGGGTGGGAGGGTCGCCGAGAAATGGAAAACTCGGGAAAATTGTAGCATTCTTGAGGCAACGCTCTGCTCACACCTTCTTGCGGGTGGGGTTGACAACATTTTGGTGAGAAAAAGATTTAAAGGATTTTGTTGAAGGCTTTTATTTTAATTGGTGAAGTAAATAACATTGTTTTTTTTTTATTGTTTATAACACCTTACTCTATGTACTCAAGTAAATTTTCTGGTCTTGGCCTCAGGGCTTATAGGTAAGGGCAAGTTGTGTTTCCCTTAGTCGCATTAAATAACAATTACCACACCTTTACGCAGTTAAAATAATTCAATTATCGATATTTAAATATAACCAATTAAAGTTTGCAATTGTGTCTATGTGAATCTCACTTCAAGATAGATTTTTTGTTCTAGAATTAATTTTTGATTAGATTTTTTTTTAATGGAAAGTTACCGTCGTAAATTATACTTTATTTGTGTTAATTGCTTGTAAAAAATAATTTTTCACTTTCAAAGGAAATATTTTGGAAATTAATGAAGTCGGTGTTTCCTAACAGGCTACTCTAAAAAAAGACACAAAAACAAATCCATTCAGTCACAGACTCTTTTAAAATCCAGATGAGAGAGTATCTGAGAATAGTTTCTGAGACTATCTTTAGAGCATAGAACCAGACATATTTGAGTGGACCTATCCTTTCAGTCATGGTTAAACAAATCTATTTTTATATAGATCCAATAGTTGGACAAAGCTTGTAAAAAAAAGCATCCAAAATAAAATATTGACAAAACATTAAACTCCAAGAAAATGTTTTTAACCAATGCAGCGGCGCGCAACGTAAAAAGGAGCGCTGTGTCGGACGCCCCCCGGCCCCTCTCCGCGCCGCGCTCACCCCCTTGGCCACGGACAGCGTCTCGGGGCGCGGATTTGGGGTGTTGTATTTTTAAGATGGCTTTTATGTAATAAGCGATTATTTTTTGGTACCTCTGGCTGGTCTGGCAATAGATCGCAGATACTGATTATATCGGGATTTTACACAAAGGTTATGATGAAAACTGTATGTAAAATGATGATAGGTATCTTTTACTTTATTACTAAAATAATAGGTATATTAAATCTCCTGTAAAACCAATTTTGTAGTTTGTAATGTCACTTAGGGCTATCAAAGGAGTGCTTTCGTACCCGTACTACGATTATCCTGTATCACGAATACCCATCATCAAGTGTTCGTTTTACAATTTAATTTTGAATAAATTCGGAACAAAATAAACAATAACTTATATTATACAAACAAAGAAATTATGTTTGTGTGTATGTGTGTTTGATAGTGCGTGCTAGGAACTCCAGAACTTTTGAATGAGTACACGTTCATGAAGTACTCAGTTAATCCAGTAATTTTATAATTCTTTCAGATTATTCGCAGGTGAGATTTTTCAGCTAATCACTTACAACATTCTTGCAGTATAAGCAAATATTGAGAACAGTATTGAGTTTATTGTAAGCCAGTGAACTCTACATCCAGTAATCCCGCTGATAATGGCAAGTCCTAAATGGCTACACAGTCTTTCATGAAGTTACATTGTCAACAGCAGAGCAGCAGAGTAATAGTCACAGCGAAAAAGAGAAGTTACAACTCTCTTTGTAGCTAACAAATTTAACCGTCTTTCATAAATTACTTCTGGTGTATTTACATTTATTTGAGACTATGGGGAAAAAATTTACGTAAGTTATCCTATGGTAGGGTGAATGATACGTGCGAGGTATTTATGCACTTATACTAGTAAAAATTGTACAATCTAGTTGTACAATCTAGTTGTACAATTTTCTCTATCATTGAAGCGAATTAAACAAACGTTTTCAGGGGAGCTACGACCTGCAGTCGACATTACTTACTCCACACCTGACTCCGTCCCTGTGCGCCGTCGCCGCGGGTTCCGTACCGGCGTTTTACATATTTCTTCAGTTCGCCCCCATTGTGAGCGGCCCGCGTATTGAATCAACTGTACGTATTGTATAGTTAGGTATACTATATACTTAGATATACAACTTCTTTGTTTCCGGCTTGCCAGGAGATAATGCGGAAAATTATTGCTGGACTAAAAAAATGGATTAGTTGCAGATTTCAGGTCATTTTGCTCTATTCAAATAATTATGTAGCTACGCTTCTTGAAACTACATATTATTGTTAAACATTCAGTTATAACATGGCCAATCACGTTAAAGCTGAATGTTTCCTTAGATCTTATTTTGACGCATGCAATCATGCGTCCAAGTGAGATCCGAGGAAATCAACGAAAAAACCACATTATGTCATCATTATCATTTCAGCCGTAAGACGTCCACTGCTGGACTTAGGCCTCCCCCAATTTGAGGGGCTTTGCCATAATCGCCACGTTTGACAGGCGGCTTGGCGATCGCAGTATGGTGGTCAAATGCTTAAAGAACGCTGCTGCCCATTCTCTAGTAAGTCCCTTAGTCGCCTTTTACGACACCCACGGGAAGAAATGGGGTGGTGTTATTCTTTACGTCCCACACGGTACACACGGTACATTATGTAGAACTTATTAATCAGTGTTTGTTTTGTATTATGTAATTGTCAGTACCGTAACAAAGATCTACTCATATTGCCGTTGGTCCCTAACACCAACAAGCAATGAAAAACATTGTAAAAAAAAAAATGTTGTCTTGAATACGGGGCTTTTGGCAAAGTGTGTGTGCATTTTTTTGTATCTTTTCTATTATATTTACCACTAGCTTTTGCCCGCGGCTTCGCCCGCGTGGATGTCGGAAATTAATGCAAGAGGACGTATAACCGCGATAAGAATGTGTTATTCCAGGTTATATAGGTAATATAGACTCTGTGTGCTATTTTCGATCCAGATCCATTCAGCCATTTTTGTGTGATTGAGAAACAACAACCCAATCATACATATTTTCACATTTATAATATTATTTGCCCGAGCTTCGCCCGCGTGGATGTCGGAAATTAATGCAAGAGGACGTACTACCGCGATAAGAATGTGTTATTCGATGTTTTATATAGGTAATATAGACTCTGTGTGCTATTTTCGATCCAGATCCATTCAGCCATTTTTGCGTGATTGAGAAACAAACACCCAATCATACATATTTTCACATATATAATATTATTAGTAGTAGGATTATAACTCATATTACTTAGGATTCATAGTTTATGAGAACATCATGTGTGTTGGTGTTTTTAAAATAAAAGTAATAGTATTCAGAGTAAGAAGACTGTGACATAGGGCTTGGTTTAGTTGAATATAAGTCTTCCTGGTTTTTCTTAACGCTCCTATTTTACCTATACAGACACTCAATCATTTACCAGACACCGAACTTAATTATAGGAATAGTACTTTTGCCAGTGGCTTGGCCCGTATAGCTGTCGGAAAATAACACCCGGGAACCTACTACCGGGATAAAGTAGGTATCCTATCTGTTACGTATCCATGATATAATATATCTTTGTGCCAAATTCGATCTAAATCCGTTTGGCCGTCTTTGCATCATTGAGAAACAAACATCCAAAAATCTAAACATCTAAGCAATTTCGCGGTCTCTTACTTGAAATAATACTATTAGGTTTATTTTGAGTATAATGAACACACATGATATTCGCAATTACTTTGAAGCCAAAATAATATGAATTACAATCCTACTTATCCTGTACTACCCGGCCCCTGCCAACGCGCTCTGCGCCCACTTTTTAAATCTCTAATATCTTCTAAGATATTCATTTAAATTACATGCTGTAAAGGGCCATATTGATCTATATTAAATGCACAATGTATTTAAGGTACTTAATTGGATAAGGATTAATGCTGTATTGCTTAAAATCGCTTCGTAAATAAGCCCTTATTTCTCGTAAAAAGTAAAAGATAAAAAATGATTATTGTGGGTTATCCCTAAGAGATAGACATATACCATTGAGGACATTTTTGTAGGCCTTTTTAAGGTGTACAATACTGTAGTACATTATTTTGATCTATTTCGTAGGATTCAGCCAGGGTTTTACGAATTTTGAGACGTATGTCAGCGTAGTTTTCGAAGATAGTTATTTTTTTCTAAAATAAAAGAATCTTTCTAAAATAAAAATAGCCTAAGTTACTCCTTGTTACATCAGCTATCTGCCAGTGAAAGTCCCGTCAAAATCGGTCCAGCCATTTCCGAGATTAGCGGGAACGAACAGACAGACAGACAGACAGACAGACAAAAATTGTAAAAAATGTTGTTTTGGTATATGTATCGTGTATACATCCATATACACTTAGTAAAAAGTGGTTATCTTAATATTAAAAACAGACACTCCAATTTTATTTATTTGTATAGATGTATAGATAATGTGCGTTTTGTTTGTGCAGAATAAACAAATTTTCTTTCTTCTCTTTCTTCTTCAGTTCACTGTACTAATTATCATTGCATCCAAAAAGCTAAGACGCAGGTGTTGTGGGAAAAGTCGAATTATCAACAAATAAAAAGCCAAATCATTGCTTGTCATTCACTTATTTAATAATAGTAATGTGATTGTCAACTTAGACCACAAGACCTTTGCTATAGTATAGTATTAAATCTATCAGCATTCTATATGTTTGAAAACATATTCTGTTTAGTACATTATTAAAATTATAATGGAACTAGCTTTTGCCAGCGGCTTTACCCGCGTGGAGGTCGGAAATTATCCCGCGGGAACATACTACCGGGACAAAAAGTACCCTATGTGTTATTCCTGGTTATAAACTATCTATGTGCCAAATTTCATCTAAATCGGGTCAGTAGTTTTTGCGTGAAAGAAGAACAAACATCCACACATCCATACATCCAGACATCCATACATACAAACTTTCGCGTTTATAATATTAGTAGGATAATAATCACGTTCATACTTATTTTTCTCATCTCGAATTGAATTCATGACTCTATTCTAAACAGACGACTTCGCTTCTACTAGATCGATGTCTGAAACTTCAGCAAAATACCCTGAAAAACAAACACATTAACGATGTACTCAATAACAATTATTTTTACAGGTCTAAGATAAAAGGGGGTGAAATTCACCCCCTGATGACGTCACCATCCGACAGTGTGTCAGCAAATAACTAACCAGATTTACTTGACCCCTCTCAATCCGTGCTTTTGAAAAATTCCAGTGTATTTAAGGATAAAGTTAAGGAGCTGAGAGGTCAGGTTGTGCTGGAAATTCGGGAGGCAAATGTTTTGTTTGGCTCGGGGTAAATGATGCAAAAAGCTTTAAGAAAATTATAACGGTGGATGGTATAAAGGATGAGTAGTATATTCTAAGATGGATGGTGAGAAATACCTTTTATTTATTATTGTTATACTTACAGGGGAGGGGGTTAGCAAAAGGGAAGCTCAAAATATTAGTTACGGCTACACAAACGGTACGTATCGACCCTAATGAGTCTTTAAAAAATGGATTTTCCTATAAGAGTCATTGTCGAACTAAAAAAAATTGGGTGTCTGTTTTATTGATTTAGATTCCATTTTAGGTGTTACATTCAATTAAATCTTTATTGATTAGTTAAAAAGGTAGTTTTTTATATGAATCCATAATGCCTTGAAAGCTACCATCTCGTTATGACTACTCGTAAAATGGGACCGTATACTCTCTCAACTTCTTAACCATAAATATAAAAAAAAAAAAACTTAAAAACTGCATTAAAATATCATTCAACCCCTCGCTCGCCAGGGGTAGTTAAGACCGGCGACGTTGCCAGCGTGATATGTTGCCAAATTTATGTTTTTTGCCAACTACTGGCATTATCTCGTTTTAATGTTAGACTCTCGGTTATTTTCTCCTTTTTATTGTGTCTATTTGGCATCATATGGCAGTCGCATTTTAGGGTTGAGTTCTTGGCTATTAGTTTTGAAGATAGGGTGTTTGTTTATTTTTTGTAGGGTTTAATCCTTATTAATAGTTTTTTTTTTTTTTTGCGAAGCATGCTGAAATATAATAACAAATACCTTTCATACAACTTACAAACAGACAGAGATACGTACCTACTAGCCTCATTTATTTGCTCTGACATTTCTAATTTATAAGATTTCTAAAATGTTAATTTTTTACTTGTGAATGATTTTATAATACCACTTTTAATACTACAATAGTATTAGTTATTCAATAATTAAATACTATTATGTTTACATTTTTCTACAACAATAACTCACCCCCCTTCATCCCTCTAAAGAACCTTTCAACCCTCAAATCACTTACCTAACACAAAAATCCCTTGAACAATCCAGGGAACAATCATAAAAAAGCTCCTTGCGGTCGCACACAAACACAAAAACCTCACACAAGCAAAAATATAAAAGAATGTACGAACGTTGTGAATGCAGCTGTGTGCGTGATAGCCGCTGCTTCCATTGGGCACAGAGCTATTTCTTTATTGATCCATATTTCTTCTTCTTTAGACTGGCCTCCAAGGGGGATTCACCCCTCAGGGGGACACCGCCCAGCCCCCCCGGAGGTGTTTTTCTACAGTTTTAATGAACGAAGGACTCGAAAATGGCGCGCAAGGAGTTTTGGGGGGTGAAAGCGGGAGAAAGGTTATTAATGCTTTTTAAGCTGAGTAATTTTCACCCTTAACGTTTTTAGGCTTGAGTGTGCTTAGTTTTTGTTTTTAAGGCTATTCTGTTGTTTGTGGTGGGTTTTTATGTGTTTACCTAATTACTAATTAAGTATGTTTATAAAAGTTGGTAGGTGGGATAAAGTGGAGGTACTTTGTGTGAATGGGCACATTTGTAGGACAAGAATTCCATAGGGGTAAATAATTAATAATGAGACTTTGTATAGTCGGTGGTTTCACAGTTTTAATAGAATATCATGGTACTCAGTACTTTTCTAAGTAAATCACTTTCAGTTTTCTAATGGTTTTACAGAAAATTCTTTAATACGAACATTTTATAACATCAGTAACTTGAATTTCAAAACATATGTGTTTACTTAAATATAAAAACAAGTTTTAGAAATAAATTAATATGAAGAAATATGTATAAATCATCGTTTAAGTCCGACTAAGCCTCAATCTAAAGGCGATGTAAATAAAAGTCTATATGTGACTATCAAAAGCTTGACCTTGAAAACAGAAATAAATTATTATGTATGACTTCAAATCAAAACACATTTATCCCAAAAGTTCACAACCTAAACACACACGCGTAGAAAAAAAAAAACAAATAACGAAAAAAGAAACAAATAAACCCGATTCATTGTCAATGAAACTCGACACTTTATCTCATTGAAACACTCACCAAAAAAAAAAGGAAAAAAAAGAGAAACCACAGCGCATAACAAATTTGAAAAAACATACCTTATAATTTGGCTCATTACCAAAACGTAGGAAAAACATATTCGTTCCCTTACACTCCCCCATAAATAAGGACGATGGGTTCGAAAAGGGAAAAATTTTATTATCCAACCACCCCACTCCACCCCTAAGGAGAAATATGAAATAAAATGAAAATGTAATGGGGAAAAAATACGGAGCGCGCGGCAAGACAAAGGGATGGGATGGGGTTGGCTGCTATGGAGATAGCTCCGCTAGAAATTAGTAAGGTCAAAATACATAAATTCGTTTTCTGTAATTTTATTCAGAGCAGTGCAGAGCAGTGGTTGCCCAGTGGTAACGGCCCTCTTACGAGTTTGTAGATCATGGGTTCGAATCCAGGCAGGCGCTTTACTTTGTGTCAATAATTTCATCACCACTTTTCTCATAGCGGTGAAGGAAAACATCGCGAAGAACCCAGCATGTCCAAGAACCGAAAATTCGAAGACATCTGACATCTACCAACCCGAACTGGGCCCGCATGTTGGATTACGGCTCACTCCTTCTTAACGAGAGGAGACCTGTGTCCCAGCAGTGGGAACAATATAGGCTGGTGATGATGAAATTTTATTATTGTCTTAGCATTTTAAACTTATGCTGGTCTTATAGGAAAAAAGCAGGTTTAGATGTCGAACAACATTTATTGCTGTCATGATGGCCCAGTGGTTAAGGTCTTGCCTGACATGCACGAAGTTGTGGGTTGAAATTCGAACATGTACCGATATAATAGATATGGACTTTTGGAGTTAATCTTGTAATATTACCGACATTTGTGGCAGATAAACATCGAGAGGAAACCTGGAGTTATGAAAAACTAGCTTTTGATAGCGGGTTCACCTACATGGAGGTCAGAAATTATCCTGCGGGAACGTACTACTGGGAAAAAAAAGTATCATATGTGTTATTCCAGGTTATAGACTATCTGAGTAGGTGCGAAATCGCCAAATCTTCTTAAGCAAGCGTTGTGATTAATGGTCGCGTTTTCTCTGTATGTGAAGAAATCTTTGCTCTGCAGGGGGACAATAGTGGGTTGGTATTATTATTCGTTATAACTGGTTTTAGCCCGTGCACAATAGAAAGAAAATTTTCAGAGGATTGATCTAAATTTTAGATGGCTTCTTTTACATTATGCTATAGTGTAAAAAGTAACATCCTGTGCTGAGTTTAAATGAGCAGAGAGTATAAAACAAATCAGAAAATATTCGAGAAATATTTCAGCCAACGGATTTTTTAGGCCTATAAGATTCGTTGGCTCAGTAATATCTTAAGCAGCTGCTGATTAGCGATCCCCGTATAATATAGAAGTCACAAATTAGCAAACAGAGGATGCTTTTGAGCCAGATGGTTGGCTCTTTGCCACCAGCTGCCACTGAATGAAAGTAGCCGAAAATCAAGAAAGATGGCGTGTGATTGAGTAAGGATGCGTCCAACTTTCACCTCAGCTGTAAGACGCCCACGGCTGGTCATAAACCTCCCCCGATTTTGGAGGATTTGCCATAATCGCCACGCTTGACAGGCGGGTTGGCAATCGCAGTATGATGGTAAAATGCATAGAGAACGCTGCTACCCATTCTCTAGTAAGTCCTTTAGTCGCCTCTTACGACACCCACGGGAAGAAATGGGTTGGTGATATTCTTTACGTCCGGCACCACACGGTACGTCGGTGCATCCAGCTTTGTACTGCTTTAATACGCTGATTATGGAGTTGCGGGTACGATTTTGGTTAAGAAGATGGGTTCTTGATTGAGTGCAAGATTTATGCTTATAAATAGCAACAACATCCCTCCTGTATTTCCTGAAAGGTTTGGCAGAGGTGTCATCATCATCATTTCAGCCGATGATGTCCACTATTGGACATAGGCCTCCCCCAATTTGGGGAGGTTTGCCATAACCGCCACGCTTGTTAGGCGAGTTGGGGATCGCAGTATAATAGTGAAATGCATAGAGAACGCTGCTGCCTAGTCTCTAGTAAATTCCTTAGTCGCCTTCCGACCTATGGGAAAACATAAATTGGTGCTATTTTACGTCTGCCACCACACGAAACACGGAACGGGTAGAGATGGAGCTATAAGTAAGTAAGTACAAAAAATCTAGTCATGAGAAACAAACTCTCTAAAAGCTACAAGAAGCTATTAAATATCTGCCACGGTCGCGAGATTCCTTCGAAAGAGTTACCGTGGCCCTGGCATATGGGCAACTGAAGGAACGCGGGTGGGTTTTAGACAGTAAAAGTCTGACACGCCCTTCCACTTCACCCTAGAGCGGGAAACGTCATTTGATGATTTCCCACACAAAAAAAAAGCTATTAAATATCAAAACGGCTAATTCTAACAGAAACCCTCTCCATAGTAGGTTTCACGAAGGGCGGGGGTAGACACCGCAAGCCCGCGGCAATGAAGACTCGTTCCTATAAATCTGCCTTATCATAAAAATATACGCGCCTATCTGCCTACGGCTTTACGATTATGGCTTATGTACGCACTTTTATTCTTATATAAGGTAAGTTACTTTTGAGGTGATTAGGGAAATTTTACTTTAAAATAGAAAAGGGGTGAAGTCACGATAGTTATTTGTTATAGTCATCATTTCAGCCTTAAGACGTCCACTGCTGGTCATAGGCCTCCACCAATTTGGGGAGCTTTGCTATAATCGCCACGCTTGGCAGGCGGAAAGCAGTATGGTGGTAAAATACATAGAGAACGTTGCTGCTCATTCTCTAGTAAGTCTGTTAGTCGGATTTTATGACACCCATGGGAAGAAATGGCATATCTTAGAACCAATAACTCGAAGACATGTGACATCTACCAATCCGCACTGGGCCTGCGTGGTGGATTATGGCCCGCTCCGTCTCACCGAGAGGAGGCCTGTGTCCCAGCAGTGGGAACATTATAGGCGGCTAATGATGATGATGGGAAAAATGGGGCGATTCTATTCTTTATGTTCGGCACCACACGGGACAAGGAAAGACGCACCTAATAATACGAAGCGGTCCTGAGCAAATTTTCTTACAAGGAGTATTAGTTATGGTACTCGTTGTATAAAGGTTTGTTCGAGAACGTTTCACATTATTAGGTACAGAAAGTTATGCTTTAGCTTATTGTAAGAGATAAAGTATAGAAAGCCACTTATTACGATCATTTCATACATTTGATTCAGTATCATACTGTATATTATTATACCAGCGCCACGATTACAATTTCCCCCGTCAAATAGGATTTTTATTCTGTAACTTGCTTCTGCCCGCGACTTGGTCCGCGTCAAATTTTTGCTCCCGTGACCCTTCCCGTCGCATTGAATTGCCTGCCAGTTTTCATCCATTTTTCGTTGCTGCTCCGCTGCTTTTGATCGTAGCGTGATGTAATGTCCTATAGCCTTCCTCAATAAATAGGCTACCGAAAACAAAAAGATTTTTCAATTCGAACTAGTAGTTCCTGAGATTAGCGCGTTCAACCAAACAAACAAACTCTTCAGCTTTATAATATTAGTATAGATTCTTATGAAATTTGTCCCTGCATTGACATTGAACATCTTTTGTGTTTTTTTTTTAAAGTTAATCATTCTTGGTACATTTCCACTGACTCCTCCACATACATACATAAATTTACTCCTTTTTCTCATAGAGGTAGACAAAAACTACAAAACGCCACCTGCTACGATGCATACATACTTTTGCCTCGTTTATGTTTATACATCTGGTCATACACACACGCCGGTTGCGAGTACTACGCATCTGACCTTTCTGAAGAACATCACCAATAAGGTCACTATATGTTCTCCTGGCTCATCCACATAAATAAATATGTATGTTTCAGCCTTCGAACAGAATAATTTCGTTTTATTTTGTGTATTACTTTCAGTTTGTATTTAAAGCTATTGATATCTTTCATCCTAACATCAGACTTCCGTGTTCAGTGTGCTGCAGGACGTAAAAAATAGCACAGTCCCATTTCTGCCCGTGGATGTCGTAAGAGGCGATTAAGGGACTTACTAGAGAATGGGCAACAGCGTTCTCTATGTGTTTTGCCACCATACTACGATCACCAACCCGCCTGCCAAGTTTGGGAAGGCCGATGTCCAGCAGTGGACGTCTTTTGGCTGAAATGATGGTGATTGACTTTGATTACTGGCTGTTCTTTAAGACTTAGAAAAAAATAACAATAAATAGATAGGTAAGTACGCCTTTTTTTTCTTTTTTTTCCAGGATAGGAAATCATCAAATGACTTCTCCCGCTCTGGGCGGAGCGGGAGGGCGTGTCAGAGTTTTACTGACTAAAACCCACCCGTGTTCCTTCAGTTGCCCATGCGCCAGGGTCACGGTATCTCTTTCGAACAATCTTGCGACCCTGGCAGGCATCGGTCCTGGCAGACCCCTTCAGTATTGCTGACATCTCTTTGAGGCACGCGTGGAACACTACGCGCCGTCGACCCGAGCCTGGTCCTTACCGGGCGGCGAGCTAACCATTGCTCGCCACCCCCGCCTACGGTGGCCGGGAGTCCGCTATAGACTCCCGACGCCCGGAGCGTCTCCTCCTGCGGCGGCTAGGGACGTGAGGGCGCAGAGACTGCCACTCCCTCACGCGCCCCGCCTCCTCCTTCGCGAGCATTACTGCTTTGCAGAAGGAGGTGACGGCTTCCCATGCCCTCTCGCTCCGTACCATGGCTCGCACCAGGGTCGGACGCGAGAGGTCGCCGCCGCCGATCGCCTCCACGAGGACACGGCGGTGCTCCGCCCAGGCAGGGCACACCTCCACCGTATGCTCTACCGTGTCCTCCAGAGGTAAGTACGCCTTGAGTTGAATACAAAGACAAAAACCCAAAACTCTTGTCAAAATCATGCTTTCTCAGTAACAGCAAATTTTCAAGCGATAGAAATGCTCTAAAAAACCACAAGAACCAATCCGTAAGAACTTTTTTCTATTTAACACTAGCTTTTATCTTTATATATATAATTCTATTGTACGTGTGTATGTCACTGAACTCCTCCTAAACAGCTGGACCGATTTGAATGATTTTTTTTGTATGAGTTTGGGTGGCACCCTGAATGGTTTAAATTTCCTATTGGACCCGGTAGGTAGCGCTGCTATCGAGTTCTAGGAAACAGGACAACGTCTGTACGGTCAGCTAGTTTCATATAAAATCTAACTAATGTCAGCTGCATTCAATACCGTGGGAAATTGAAAACATGACAATCTATTTAATGAATTAATTGCCACACTAAGAAGTACCTGAAACGAATTTATTATTGATATAAAAACTTTTTTACAAAAAAAAACAAACCGACTTCCTTAAAAACACTACAAAGTGAAAAATAACTTTAATTTCGGAAGTCGGTGTCTTAGGATCTGTATTTATGGTTTTTTTTGCCACCGACTTCCGAAATTAAAGTTATTTTTCACTTTGTAGTGTTTTTAAGGAAGTCGGTTTGTTTTTTTTTTTTGTAAAAAAGTTTTTATTTTTAAATTTTTAGTTGTGGTATTTACCCCGCACTAATTCCAAACAAACAATGCATATTTATGCGATAGCAGAAATCGCGGTTGATTTGCTGTCATTTTTTAAAGATTTCCGGTGTCTGTCTCCCGAACTCATCATCAGATCTATATGAAATTTACATGGGACCATTTCGGAATAAACCCCTTTCGAACAAAAAAAGAATTTTGCAAATCCGTCTATATATGACGGAGTTATGGCCGAACATACATTAAAAAAAAAAAAACATATAAACATCCGAATTGAGAACCTCCTCCTTTTTGAAGTCGGTTAAAAAATTACTTTAAGTGGATCAAGTTATTTACATACACCAGGATCAGTTGGTCCTTTTTTTTTGGGTGGGAAATCATCAAATGACGTCTCCGGCTCTGAGTGGAGCGGCAGGGCGTGTCGGACTTTTACTGACTAAAACCCACCCGTGTTCTTCAGTTGCCCGTATGCCAGAGCCACGGTATCTCTTTCAAACATCAGTTGAGCCTTGATACATCAATAAGTTTTTTATCAACAAAATCGTAACAAATGGTACTATACAGAGTTTTTTTTTAAGTGTCTTCGTTTTTCTTTTCCAACCAAATAACAATTATAATATTAGATTCATCATCATCATCATTTCAGCCGTAAGACGTCCACTGCTGGACTTAGGCCTCCCCCAATTTGGGGGGCTTTGCCATAATCGCCACGCTTGGCAGGCGGGTAGGCGATCGCAGTATGGTGGTAAAATGCATAGAGAACGCTGCTGCCCATTCTCTAGTAAGTCCCTTAGTCGCCTTTTACGACACCCACGGGAAGAAATGGGGTGGTGTTATTCTTTACGTCCGGCACCACACGGTACAAGTAATATTAGATTATGTAACTATAAACACACTAGATTAAGTTGTATAGATTTAGTCTTTTAACAGCTAGCCATTTAGTTAAATAAGTTGTGGATAACGTCGTTAGTAGAGTATATGCTACTACACATTATTCTTCTATTCGATTCTTCGATAGCAATCTAAATATAGTTAGCCCAGAATAGCATTTTCAGTACAAGCTTAGCATTTTCAGTAGCGACCATCAACTCCTGTAGCGTGCAGACAACAGGACACGCTAGACAAGATATCAAGCCCCGCATTATTTGTGGGACAGACACATTTACACTTCAGAGCGGAGTCATCTGTGAATCTCCACCTGAACAGGTTTTCTGTACTCCGATCTACCTGAGTCCAGAGTCTTTTTAAAGACTTTCAGGAAAGCCAAGGCAACTCGTGTCGAGGTGCGAGATACTGCACACCGCTACTCCTATAGAATAAGCGTTGTTATCATTGTACTTATACTGATGTTTGTTGTCACTAATAAATAAAATAAAATAAACATATGAACACAAACCATTTTCATTTCTACATTATGTAATCACGAGTGAGTTCATTCAACTTCACTGAAAAGTAGGTAGGTATCGTTACAGTCTACTTCAATCCCAAGTATTTTTATTTAATCTCTTTAACATACTTTAATCTTTTTAATAGACCGTCCCATCCCAAAATAAGATACAAATTAATATATAAAAAAATCAATAGAACCTTTTATGATATTTAAACCGTTCAAGTGAAAAATCCTTTCCGACATAATCTTCAAAAGAGCCCCTTTTATTCGCAGGTAAAAGAAAATCGGGGCCCTTGCAAAAATTAGCCCCCTAGTAGGGGTGAAAGGGGGTGAAAAGGGGGAGTTTAAGAGCATTTTTCTCCATACGGGGAGTTTCATTGTTACGACTTTTTGTAAGTGAATTTCGGTGATAGACCGTTTTTAAAAGGCCGGGTTTGAGAGTTTCGTGTGTCTGGGAAAATGTTGGTGTAGGTACTCGTATATCGCGTACATTGTGTAGGATAGCTTATGTACCTGTGCTTCGATGTATAATTCGTTAAGTACAATTAACTGAGGTATAAAAAAACTTATAAAAACATAAGATCGGATTTTATAAAATGACAAATGAACACGCATTTATTAATTACTTTATTCATTTACAAAGTAAGTTTCGTTACGGGTCGTCAGAAATCTAAAAGTCTGACAACCGATCTTACCTAGGGGTATCATATTACCCAGTAAATGGGCTGTGACGGTCAGATAGTCAGTCGCTCCATGTAAAATACTAATACTCAGCTGTATCAGGTTAGACTGAAGCCTACCTAAACATCATCTGCCTAGCCCTTTCCCAATCGGCTTCCAGTCTAATCGGGTGCAGGTGATACCAGTATTTTACAATGAGCGACTGCCTATCTGAAACCTGAAAGTCTAACGATCCGTTATGACTGTCAAAAATCCATAAACTACTAACAGCTTTTTTTTTTGTGGATGGGAAATCGTCAAATGACGTCTCCCGCTCTGGGCGGAGCGGGAGGGCGTGTCAGACTTTTACTGACTAAAACCCACCCGTGTTTCTTTTGTTGCCCATGTGCCAGGGTCACGGTGTCCCTTTCGAACAATCTCGCGACCCTGGCAGGACCATTAACGTGCTTTCCGAAGCACGGAGGGATCTTGGTATGTAAAGATGGTCTCGTATCCAGTAACTAAGCCGGTTTTCACATAGTTGGGAAATGGCTTGACAGGAAGCAGTTTGTTACAGTCATCGATATGCATCAACTTATCCCTAGAAATACCTTTCTCACTTTATTCCAATTAATAGGAACCGAAGCAGCAAATCCTCTTGTTTTACCTACTAGCTTTTATCTCACTGTTCACCCCCTTACTGACACATCCATCGTTGTTTACACAATCGATCCTCATTATTTCGGCCATAAGACGTCCACTGATAGACACAGACCGCCTCCAATTTGGGGGGCTTTGCCATAATCGCCACGCTTGGCAGGTGGGTTGGCGATCGCAGTATGCTGGTAAAATGCATAAAGAACGCTGCTGCCCATTCTCTAGTAAATCCCTTAGTCGCCTCTTAGGAGACTCACGGGAAGAAATGAGATGCTGCTATTCTTTACGTCCAGCAAAACACGGAGTCTATCGATCCCTTAACTTATTTATTTAGTCTTCCTATACAAGGTCACTTTAAATGAATTAGTTAAATTCCGCAGATGTGACCGGTATCGTGAGCTAATCACGATAAAGCATAATAATCAGCCTATACTGTTCCCACTGCTGGGACACAGGCCACCTTTCTGTCAGAGGGAGTGCACCGTAATTTACACGGGCCTAGTTCGGGTTGGTACATGTCATATGTCTTCGAATTTTTAGTTCTAGGACATCTGTTTCCCTTCACCATTTTGGGAGCAGTAGTAATGAAAATAATTTATAGAAAGTAAAGCGCATGTCAGGGGTTCGCGAGATTCGTTCGAAAGAGTTACCGTGGCCCTGGCATATGGGCAACTGAAGGAACACGGGTGGGATTTAGTCAGTAAAAGTCTGACACGCCCTCCCGCTCCGCCCAGAGCGGGAGAAGTCAATTGATGATTTCCCATCCAAAAAAAAAGGTTCAAACTCACCACTTACAACTCGGAAGTCGTTGCCGTTACCACAGGGCAACCACTGCTCGAACACAACAGAACACGATAAAACAAAAATTAAATTAAGTAAGTACATAATTTTGTTGTGAGTCATTAACCGCAGTATGTGTAAGCACTTGAAATATCACTTGAAATGTTTATTTTTTCAATGGACGTGGTGTCACGCAAAAGAAAACAGATTTTCTAAACTCATCATTAGTCTCCTGCCCTTGAGATAAGGGCTTATTTGCTATCGATAATGTGTTTTTTTTTTCTTCCACACTTCTCTATTAGTCGTCATCTCAGTAGTCACCCGCATTCTACCCGTATCATTATGCACACAGTCCATCCATAGTTTGGTCTCCACCTACTCTTATAGCCACTGACATTCATACTCAAAACTTTCCACACATCATTTTCTCATATTAACGCTATCAGCGGTCGTTGCCCCCCAAGAAAAACATCAATATTTTGATATTTTTTTTTATCACGTTTAAATATTGGTACCTATCACGTTTCCACAATAATAATAATAGCCTTTATTAATAATCTTGTTACATATTTTCATTCATTTTCAAATATCTTTATTTAACAACGAAGAATAAACAATAAATGCACTTACCCTAAGTTACATTAACTCAGTAAATTGGAGCGCTTTATGAGACTAGTAATACACCTTTCAAAGCTTAACACATATTTTAGTTTCAACTGTTAACAACATAAACTTAACACAGAATAATAATGGGTATAATAATGACAATTATGCAAATTATTTAGTCAGCTATAATTTACTGATTGCAAGGTATAACAAAAAATGTTTTATGTGATTTACAGATCGCACGGCGAAATTATGTAAATACTAGTAACCGTGCGACCAGTCAACAATGATCAGCTTGTTACATTTTTCTCATAGGCCTCATACATCTTTAGCATAGGCCTCTCCCATATTTTGCCACCTTTACATCACTATCCAATTTAATATGACTGTATTGTTATATCTATAACATTCCTCTAAAGCAAGCAGAATATCGATCTAAACCGAAGTCTAACCAGAGAACAGTCCAGCATCCTATTTCAAAGTAATACCTACCACCTAATGTTCTAAAAACATCCCATCTTTAAAAAAAGTACTTTGATTTTTTTGGCTCAAACCCCGCCTTGTCGTTCACTGGCCGAGTCTGAGGGTCGGGGTACTCAGGAGATCCCTCCCAGCTTATAATTGGGAGAGGATCCGAAGTTACACCCTCAGATTAAAATATTTATTTTTCGATGGAAAGAAAAAGTACGGTTAGGTACAGTCGAAGGCACGAGTTTGTTGCCTCTCGGATGAGATAGAAATTAAAGATGTTTCTATTGTGTTTTGTTTTGGAGACACTTTATTTCACAAATAAATATACTGGTTAGCTATACGGGGCTTGTTAAAACTAATATGATAAAAAGAAAAGGTTCTGGTTTTTTTTTGGATGTATAATATGTATGTTTGCTTGTTGGCTTTTTACGCTTTAGCTCTAAAACGGCTTCACGTATTAAGGTAAGACATGGCTCAAAAACGGACATAGGGTACTTTCCATCGTGGACCACAGACGAAGTTGTGGGCAACAGCTAGTTATAAATAGCCGGTGTTAACATAATTTGACTATTTATAATTTTCATTTGTTCACATATAATAATTATTATGATTGACACTTTATGTAGGTTAAGGTAACTTTGAATTCATAAAAGCATCATTTTGTCATCAAATTACGACTTTGTTTTATACTAAGTAAAGATTACTACTTAGCACTTCATTTTAAAATAAAAACAATAAGATCGCTCTGTCAGATACAAACGGCTCCGACTGTACGCGACGTACGCGCCCGGCCTTAAAAGGGTTTGTACCAAAATATAATTTCGGAGTTGACTGTACTTCATTTTCACATAAAAAGAATGGAGACTTATTCTGAATATATGTATTTCTAGAGAGAATAAAATTGTTTCTAAGCAGAACGTTTAAGTTTGTTATTGAAGCTTACTGGACTTTGTGGCATAATCTCATTGCCAAGGTATGTTTTTATTTAAGTGTATTTCCGAATAGAATAGGAAGAAATAGTTACCTATGTTTATAGTTACTGGTAGAACAGTGGTGGCCTAGTGGTAACAACCGCGACTTACGAGTTGTAGATCGTAGGATTAATTATTACATCACCACCCTTAGGTCCACCCCGTTTTTACTCCGTATCACTTAATAAAATAATAATAAGTTAGTAAGTAAGAATTTAGATGTTACACTATCCTATTAGGTACAAACCTGTAATGGTAGTTGTAGGTTGGAAAGTAAATATATAAATTATAACGTTAGTGTTCGGGCTCCGAACTAAGAATGAATGACAACACCATTTGACAGGTGTCCCTGACGTGCTAGTGCCTATATATATATTAAAAAAATGATACTTAGTTTGACGAATAAACTACTTTAGGACGAATCCGTATCTTCGTTAACGGACTTAGAGAGTAGAGCCCCAGATTATTTGTTTTGAACCACTTTTACGATAAAAGAGTTATTCCTAGTAGGTAATGAGCAAAATTAAAAAGAGCAGCTGACAATAGAACTAAGTACCTTATCTACGCTCTTCTTCATTCCAGCCGATTACATCCACTGCTGGATATAAGCCTCCCCCAATTTGGGGGGTTTATCATACTTGCTACGCTTCGCAGGCGAGTTGGCGATCGCAGTAAGATGGTAAAATGCGAAAAGAACGCTGCCGCCCATTCTCTAGTAAGTCCCTTAGTTGCCTTATACGACATCCACGGGAAGAATTGAGATGGTGCTATTCTTTACATCCGGCACCACACGGATATTTGCTCTTATTTCTGCGTAATTTTTTATTGTATCACAATTATTAGAAAATAAATAATGACATCGTCTCCATCCCACCCTCTATTCCCGAGAACCTTTCTAATGGAAAAAAGGATAAAATTTTAGGGTTACCTTTTAATATTTTTTTCATTAAAGTTTTTAATATTAATACGTATGTATCGGAGTTACGTTCTACGGTAATTATTTTCCCGACTTTACGTTTTCCGGGCGGATCGGCGCAACTGAATGTGTGAGGGAATGAAATGAGCGATTATGTGAGTGAGGTGAATGAAGGCTTGGAAGTGTCAAATGATTATAATAGGTTTTGGTTTAACATAGTGTCTGGGGGTTAAGTTCAAATTCATACAAGTTTTGTGTACATTTTTACTGATTTTTTTACTATTGATGCCAGTAAGCTAGGCTTTATTTCACTACTAGCTTTTGCCGGCGACTTCGTCCGCGTAATTCAGTTATCGCGGAGACAAAGTCACGGAATAAAAAGTTGCCTATGTCTTTTCTTGAGGTTCAAACTTACCCCGTACCAAATTTCATCAAAATCAGTGGTTTATTCGTGAACGCGTAACAGACAGACAGAGTTACTTTCGCATTTATAATACAGTATAGAAGTATAAATATAAAGTCTAGATTGATATTTTTATTAGAAGAACGTAACAAAACAGTTAGCTATTTATACAAAACTGACATATAAATCTGATAAACAAACTTAACCGTAGTAGAAATAAAGTTTGGAATTTTTTTTTTTTATTAAACCTGAGTATGTTGTTACATTGCTTTGCAAAAGAAGGAAATAAGCCAGGATAGTGAAGGTGAAGCATCAAGCATAGTTAAAAATGGGATGCAGTGTGACGTCACCACTTAGGGTGGCAATGGAAGATTAGCGCTTTTAGCACGACATGTTATATACGTAGTAATTACCATCCGCCAACCCTTTTCCCTGTTCAACTATGTTGGGATCGGCTGCAACTGAATACCAATACAGAGTACATTACACTGTGTAATTGATTTCATCACCACTGCTCTCAAAACGGTGAAGGAAAACATCGTGAGGAAACCGGTTTGTCCTAGAACCAACATTCCAAGACATGTGACATCCCCAACACGCTCTGGGCCCGCGTGATAATAGGTCTACTCCTTCTCACGGAGAGCAGGCCTGTGTCCCAGAAGTGGTAATTTAATCGGCTGATTATCCACTTGACAATCCTTGGCAACCGTAGTTGCCAATGTGAAACTACTCTCAGTAGTCCGGACTGTCAAGTGGATATGCATAATAACATTCACATACCGTATCAATCTATCAAAAACATTTACAAAAAAGCTAAATTTTTGTCATTGCTTGAGCATCGATTTTGTCGCTGGAAAGAATAAATTATGAACGTTTTAGTTACTTTAAGAGCTCTTACCTACATGTCATCTTCAAAGATCAGCGCCATCATCACCTGTCGTTGGTAACATATCGCTCGTGTGTAAATGCTCTAATTGGCCTAGTGATAAGATCTTGGAGGAAATCATTGTTCATCACTGGGAACAATTTTAGAATGCTATTAGGGCTTGACCGCGTTTTCCGCGTCATCCAAAACCGACGCCGGTTTTCGCCGTACTGGTCGTTGGATCAGAGGGGTAATTGTGTAACTTGCTGTCAGTAGGAATTGGTTTCATATTGATAGTTAAACAACATTCATTGCGTTATTTACGTTGCTGAGCCGACAATTTATTCGAACAAATGACGCAATGGTTTAGAAATAATCTTCAATCCCATGCAGATTCTGATAGATAGTGCGTTTCGCAATTAGGGTGCAGGTTAAGTTACACTTGCTGCAGTTGATCCGTGAACGGGTAACCATCTTTACATACTAAATGCCTCGAAAAACACGTCAGAGCGGGAGAAGTCATTTGATGATTTCCCATCCAAAAAAAAAAAGCTGTTGGCTGTCATCCGTGGATCTTGGACAGTTGTTACGGGTCGTCAGATGCCCGAACGTCTGACCACCAGTATTAATAAGGGGTTTTTTTTTTGGATGGGCTATCATCAAATGACTTCTCCCGCTCTGGAAGGAGCGGGAGGGCGTGTCACCCGTTTTACAAAGGAACATGGGTGGGTTTTAGTGGCATATGCCAGGGCCACGGTATCTCATTTGAACAATCTTGCGAGCCTGGCAGGATTAATAAGGGGTAACGTGCTGCACGGTAACTTGGTTGTAGAGGCCAAATAGGCAATCGATCCATGTAAAATACTGGTATTTGCTGCATGCGGCAAAACTGGAAGCCGGCCCCAACATAGATGGGAAAAGTCTAGGCAGATGAGATGATTCTAAACAGGAAAATATGTAACTCATTAAAGCGAATTGTTAAGTCCTTATGAGAAATAAAGTTCTATAAACCTACAAAGAAAGAAAAGAAAGGCTATTATGGTATTCGTGATTCAGGGTCATCCTAGTACGAATGCCTAAGGCACTTCTTTGACACTTAAGTGCTAACTACAGAAGAAAAATCTATTTTTAAGGTGAATGCTCCAACCAGCCCGCGAAATTCAAATTTTCTTACGTTTTTTGCAATTTGCAGGCCAGTGCTAGGTTGTATGTTGATTAAAATATTATTCGCGACTGTAAGACATATATGTAGTTACAGAATTATAATCATCAAAATCATCAATACAACGCTCTAAGTTCATAAAGCTGTAGGAATGACTTTTTCTGTTTTTTCAACATCAACATACAACCTAGCACTGGCCTACAAATTGCAAAAAATGCAAGAAACTTTGAATTTCACGGGCTTGTTGGAGCATTCCCCTTAAGGAGATTTACTGTACCTCTTATCTTAGTTATAAAGATTTTTATATATATATATTTTTTTTTAATATTAGTAGTATGTTATCCCTTTCAGCGATAGCCTACGGTATACGGTAGCTGAAATATGATTAAAAATTTTCTTGCCAGTGGAAATCTTAAAAAGGTCATTATAGATAGTAGTTATTAAGTTAGTTTTTAGTCAGACAAAAATAAGCTTTCACAGCCTCATCTTCCGCCGGTTTCAGAGCCAAATTCTTTTTGTATATAAAAATGTGCAGGTGTATTAAAATTAATTTGTTTTTCGCAACTGTCTGGTGTTCGGCGCGAGTTAATTCCGTCTCGCTGATTTTCCGCCATTTACGAAACGAACTGAAGAGCTTTTAGATATATTTTTGAATTATTATGAAAGTGAATGATTTTTAAATTAACTGGGTTGGTTTTGTTCTTTTTAGTTTTTTTACGGTTGTTTTTTGTTTTGTACATAGCTGTTCGTATAGATTTTTATCAATGTTTTTTGTGCGACAAAGGCAAACTTATATAGCCAACCAACGTTTGGCTACTGATCAATCAATCTGCCTAGTCTTTTTCCAAATATGTTGGGGTCAGTTTTCAGTCTAACCGGAGGCAGCTGAATACCAGTATTTTACATGGAGCGACTGCCTATATGACCGCCACAACCCAGTTACTGGGTAATACGATACGCCTTAGTAAGACTTTCAGCTTCTGAAGACCTGTAACGACTGTCATAGATCTAAGAAAGACAGCTAGGACCAATGGCTTAACTTGATTGGAATGAGGTTTTAAGAAGAAGACTCTTCCGGACATAGCCCTGCATTGTTAGACTCACATCATCATCATCATTTCAGCCGTAAGAAGTGCACTGCTGGACACGAGCCTCCTCCATGCACCGCCATTTTGACCGCTACATTTTTTGGGGGGATTTGCCATAATCGCCACGCGTGACAGGCGGCTTGGCGATCGCAGTTTGGTGGTAAAATGCATAGAGAACGCTGCTGCCCATTCCCTAGTAAGTCCTTTAGTCGCCTCTTACGACACCCACGGGAAGAAATGGGGTGGTGTTATTCTTTACGTCCGGCACCACACGGTACTCATATAAAATTCTAATAATATAATGGTTGGACTTTAAAAGAGAACATGACCTCTGAGTTTGTTTCGGTGTTTCTTCTCAGGGAACAGTCAGTTAGGAAATGCCAGCACCATCTAGTTTCTAAAATATTGACCAAAAAATATTGATGTGTAAGGCCCGGCGCCCACTATCGGTGGGCATCGGTGCGGCTCGGTACAGCTCGGGCGCCTTACGGCGACTTCGGGCGGCTTCGGGCGCTTCAGAGCTACGTCGGGCGACTTCGGGCTGCCTCGACAGCCGTAAGCGTGGCTAAGGAACCCGCAGCTGATTTTGGGTAGCCTAGGGTAGAATAGTTCGGGCGGCAGAAACATCGCAGAGCAGTCGTAACGTTACGTGAAAATAGTTGTGCGTGTGTATTTATAATGGTGGATTGGGACTTAGTTCTCATTGTTCATCTTGCTACCCGAAGACAGCCTCGGCGTCCTTAGCCTTGTTTACGGCTGTCGAGGCAGCCCGAAGTCGCCCGACGTAGCTCTGAAGCGCCCGAAGCCGCCCGAAGCCGCCGTAAGGCGCCCGAGCTGTACCGAGCCGCACCGATGCCCACCGATAGTGGGCGCCGGGCCTAAAAGTATCTTATAAGATCTACTTACAGAAATAAACATTTCATTGCATTTCAAGCGTACCTGTGTACCTATAAGTTTTTTTTAACTATTGCAATAACTCAAGGTATACTTATTCTTATCTATTTTATTCAAATCTCCGTCAACCAAACTAGAGTTTTTTTTTTTAACGTGTCGAATTCAAATCCAGACTCTTTGCTGCTGCTGAGAAATTCTTATAGAAAAAACCTAAAAACACTTTTCACCCTGGAAATCGACCACAAGGCTCAGCAGCAGCGCTTACAGTAAACTGTGGTCTAAATAATGTATACCGGATGACATTTTTTACCGTCTCGACCTTCATATGGTGTGTTGTGTAACTAGAATAGAAGGCAGGAAGGCCTTCAGATTCATCGTAGGTGACTAAAGGAGCGCGGGACGCGGGTGGACAGGGATGCGTGTGCGGCTCGTGCGCCTGCGAAAGATCAATGAGGCCGCCTATCAGCCGGCTTCAAAGGCTAGGACCGCGCTCCGAAATCAATGATACATGCCGCGCATTGAGTAGGGTGCGTATGATTTGAGTTTCGATAGATTTAAATAATTTTTTTTGTTTTTTTTTTTTCAAATTTCTGTTTTTGCTGTTCTAGTATGAAAATGTTACTTTAAATGTGTAGTATTTATTGCTAGATCAATTTAATTACATGTTATTAAAAATAAAAATAATAAAAATTTCTATGCCAAAAGCTTCTACTCCGTTCACCTATTACCCCCATTTTTTTTCAAGACGCTAAAAAAAGTCACCCAGTATACATATCCGAATTCACAAGTTTTTTATTTTTTCTTTATTTATATTTATCTTTCTTCACGATAACCCAAAACACCAGTGATAGATTATTTCAAAACTTACGTAATTCGGCGAGAGCAGTGGTGGCCCCGTGGTGTCGACCCCGAGTTACGAATTGTAGGGCGTGGGTTCGAACCCAGGCAGGCGTTTTATTTTGTTAAAACATCACTGCTTTCGAAACGGTGAAGAAAAACATCGAGAGGAAACCGGCATGTCTTAGAATCAAAAATTAGAAGACGTGTGACATCAACCAACCCGCACTGGGCCCGCGTGGTGGATTACGGCCCACTCCCTCTAGCCGAGAGGAGGCCTGTGTCTCAGTAGTGGGAAAAATATAGGCTAATTATTATGATGATGAACTTGGCTAAAAGTGGGTATGGTATATGTACCTACACCTCACGTTGGCACGGGCGTAAAAATACCGCGAAGATTTTTTTTTTTGCACTGGATCTTTGACGCTTTGCTTAGAACGCCGAGAGTCGAAAATCGAATAGTAATTTCTTTCAACCCGCTGGGATGCACTCTCAATGCATTCTCAATGTTCGGTCCAATACCGAGGGTTGCAAATCCAGTGCCTCATAAAATCGTTTCGTAATATTTGTACGTCCATGTCAACGTGGTCTACAAGAAGAACCGTTATGCTGTTGAAGGATACTATTGACTTTGACTATTGAAAATCTCATCTTTGGTTATTTTAACAGCTTATATCTCTGAATCAACTGATTGGAAGAAGACACTGGGTCCTGTAAAACAGGTATGTTTTCCGCAGGAATCCGGGCTTCGCTTTTTTTGTACATACAGTACATATGATTTATTTATTTATAGTTCTTAAAAATAAATCATTAATCTGTATTAAGGCGCGGTGTTACCTCAATATTCACAAAATACTGGTGTCTTTGACAATCGAGTATGACGTAACGCAATGAAAATATACGACACAAAAAATACAGTGGACAGAGAAGGGTTTAAAGAAAAATTCTAACCGAATAGAATAGTGAAAAATTGTTTGATATTCCCAATAAAAATTGTTTCACAAAAAAAACTTTGACGTCGAACATCTCTGTATTTTCAGCGACAACAACATTTTTTTTAAAGAGTTCAATAGAATAAACATTACTTTAAAACTTTAACCAGACAATTATTTAATTTAATGTGTGTAGTCCGAATAATCTAAATAAAACCCGTAAAATAAATGCCAATTCGCAGCTTAGTCACATCGTCATCCAAATATTTATTCAATTTTCAACCTTATTTGTTGGAGCTGTAGCATGTAGTTGTAGCATTTA
This sequence comes from Aporophyla nigra, assembly GCA_947507805.1. Lineage (NCBI taxonomy): Eukaryota > Metazoa > Arthropoda > Insecta > Lepidoptera > Noctuidae > Aporophyla > Aporophyla nigra. Next base: position 12,581,054 of record OX382316.1, on the reverse strand, counting down.
AAATCGTAGTCAGTCCGCGCCTTAACGTTTTATTTCTTTAATTCTCAGTCTTATACTTAAAAGTCTACTTAATGTCCAACACGTAAAGAATTACTTAGTTTGGGAACCACTTGCGCCATCTGTTATCAAGTAGCGGAGTTATGAAATTCTTATCGGAACTGAACTTTAATTTAGTTCTTAGTTAAAATTTGTTTCTTAACTGTGATGGTCATTTAGTTTTTTTTTTTTTAACCATCTAGAATTTTTCTATTGTCATAAAAAAATATTTTTTGCCACCTAGTGTCGAGTAGTAGCTGGTTACAAAAATGTTATAAGAAGTTGTAAAAAGAATACTTCCTGTCGAGTTTTTCGATTTTGATAATTAGTTGCAATAATGTGCTATTGCCTTCAATTAGTTTTTTTTTTTTACAATTTAACTTGATTTCAACAACGTAGGATACCTTGGTACATTTTTCTTATACTACCTAGTCCTTCAGAAAACTTCATGATTTGCTACCAAAATATTTATAAAATTAAATGAAGATTTTATAGACAAAGCAAGTGAAAAAAAACCTTTTTTAAATTGGATAATGACAAATGTACCGTTTGGTGCCGGACGTAAAGAATAACACCACCCCATTTCTTCCCGTGGGCGTCGTAAAAGGTGACTAAGGGACTTACTAGGGAATGGGCAGCAGCGTTCTCTATGCATTTTACCACCATACTGCGATCGCCAACCCGCCTGCCAAGCGTGGCGATTATGGCAAAGCCCCCCAAATTGGGGGAGGCCTAAGTCCAGCAGTGGACGTCTTACAGCTGAAATGATGAAATGATGAATGACAAATCAGTCAAAAATCTACATTTTAATTATACCAAAAAAAAAAACCCTTAAAAGATTACCGAGAATCAGTAATAATGTATTTTAGTGACACTCTTCAAACACTTATATGATCTACAAAAAGAAACGCGTGTCCCGTTGAGTGAACTCAATGAAATGTAATCCTCAATCATACATAACCTCACGCCTTCGTTCCAAGGGGATAGGCACAAACTATAGAACGATCCTTATATATACTCTTTTTGCTTTGTTTACGTTCATACAACTGATCATACATGTTACATGTAAATTGAATTTATTTCTAAAACTTGGCGTTATCAGAATTCCCCTCAGCTAGTTTATGGTGTTCTTGAAGCTCCTTTAGATACATTTCATACCAAAATTTGATGTTTCTCTTTTAAAATGCTCCATTAACCAAATTAAGATAAGATAACGCCTTAATAATTATTCCAGCCTGTGTAAGGGTCTAGACTAGTCAAAAACGTTTTAAAAGCCATTTGTGTACTTATCTACTTATTTTACTCATAATTCCTTATTAAAAAATTTCAAAAGTTTTTTTTAACATTGTTCCTCGCATCCCAAGCACCTTTTTTTTGGATGGGTAATCATCAAATGACTTTTCCCGCTCTGGGCGGAGCGGAAGGGAGTGTCAGACTTTTACTGACTAAAAACCCACCCGTGTTCCTTCAGTTGCCTAGGTGCCAGAGCCAGTGTCTCTTTCGGACAATCTCGCGACCCTGGCAGATCCAAAGCACCTGCCATCTAATCTCTTTACCACCCTTAGTTTTCTAATAAGGAATGCCTTAGACATTCGAGCCAAGTCCGCCTTTGTTCCCTTATTGTGTGCGCGAATTTTAAATAAATAAATAAGAACGACCTTTACAACTATCCAATTCTATTCAAATCCTTGCAATAACCATCAAAACTCAAAACAAAACGCTAATCACAATATCATTTATTGACACTCGACAAACACCGATATCTACAAAAAACAACGCGCCCCGTCCCGTTGAGTGAGCTCAATGGAATCTAATCCTCAATCATGTGACAGCCGAGAGACGATTTACATGCTACGTATGAATTGAATACCGTTTTCATTTCCCCACTCTACTCTACTGGCAGTTTTTTTAACGTTTAGAGTTCCGTGGGGAAGATGGAAATTGTTACTGTGAAAGATAGAAATGATGGGTATATTCATTTTAATTCAAATGAGAGATATTAGAAAAAGATGTTTTGATACCAAAAAGTAGATAAAAGACACAGTATACTTAAGTAATCCATGTGTACGTGGTAGGTGTGTTATTATTAAATTAGACAGTTACAGACAGACTGTGAGGGGGGCTTGTGGCTACGTAATAACAGCCGCACGGGTGACTCGAGCAGGTTGAGCTGCACTTGCCACGATTGGTCTGTGGATGGGTAACCATCTTTTGATACAAAGAACCTTGTGTGCCTTAAAAACACGTTAAGCCGTTGGCCGATTGTCATTCGCGGATCGATAAGTCTTTCGGGTCGTCAGAAGCCCGAAAATCTGTCAGTCAACCAACAAGGGGTATCTGTCTATCTGACCTCCACAACCCAGTTACTGAATGATAAGGGAGCGGGTTGGAGGTCGAAATGGCAGTCGGTCTTTGTAAAATACTGGTTACACCTTAACATATAGGTACACTGTCTCAAAACAAATTAAAATCACAAATTATGTATCTATCACTTTCTGGGACTTAATTCAAGTCAATAAATAAAAACATACACACTTACATCTTATTCAATGAATTCGATACATGAATAAAACAATTACGTTTGCGATGAAAGCCAAAAATACTACGGAACCCTTTTCCTCATAGGCGCAAACAGGCGGTATTTTTTCCCGACCTTTTGCAATTACGCCGCGCACGACTGAACGTCAGCGAGAGTGACGGTTTTTTTAACTCTTTTTTCCCTTTTTCCAATTTATCTTTTTTTCCACAGAAGGGTGGATTTTCGCTTATTTACTCGCTTCATTGGCTTGTAAGTGAGCTGGGGTTGGGTTTTTTTACATTCTTTTGTATTTTTTTTTAAACGAGGGCTTTTGACAGGGCTTATTGGATTTGGGTCAAAGAGTTTTTTTTTGTTGGTACATTCTTATTGGATTCTTTTGTTGACCTAGCGCGCGCTCTTGCGGAAATGATGTGAACTATGAACTTTAGTTGCGACATCTGTTGTCGAATAGTCGAAGTATGTTTATTAGTTTTTATTCGTTGTTTTACATTAATTTATTTCGCATGTGCATTCAATGAGAATCGACATTCTTTTATGGCTTTATTAAGTAAGTTAGTTTGTTTGCTTATCTTTATCTTTACACAGTATAAAACAAAGTCGCATTTCGTTTCTGTACCTACGATTAGATCTTTCAAACTACGCAACGGATTTTAATGCGTTTTTCATAGACAGAGTGATTCAAGAAGGTTCGTTTGTTTAATACGCAGGCGAAGCTGTTGGCAATAGCTAATATTTATCAATAAGTCATTGTTTTTGGTGACTTAAAACAGTCAAAGTTTATAAATAAGTAATATGTTATTGTCCAAAAATAAAAGTTGGTTAAATACGGTATAAATCTTAGAAATAATGATGATGGAATATTACAAAGTACTACGATGAACGTGAATTAACAACTTCACTAGCGCTCTCTCGTGTGTAATAGCTTTTTAGTTTGAGTGCGTTGTGAATCTTGGAAAAGGAGTTGTAGTTTCTTTCAATCGACTTTAAAAACAAAAAAATATAGTTGGTCCGTTTTATTTCTACAAAACTAACGTGAGCAGTCCATTACTTTTTTAGGTTTTGCTCCTATTAAAACAGTTTACCGTTGTACCGTGTGGTGCCGGACGTAAAGAATAACACCACCCCATTTCTTCCCGTGGGTGTCGTAAATGGCGACTAAAGGACTTACTAGAGAATGGGCAGCAGCGTTCTCTATGCATTTTACCACCATACTGCGATCGCCAACCCGTCTGCCAAGCGTGGCGATTATGGCAAAGCCCCCCAAATTGGGGGAGGTCTAAGTCCAGCAGTGGACGTCTTACGGCTGAAATGATGATGATGATGATGATGAAAACAGTTTATGGTACCTACAGGAAAGTGGATATATGTAAATCCCTCTTGGAATATAGGCAGTAATGGGTACATTCATACCAATGAATAAAATTGAAGTGTCTGGTTGTAATGTCTAAATGACAGATTTTAATAAATACATTTGAAAGTTTATACGGTACTAACAGCAAAAAAAAAATTTATTTTTTTGTCTGTCTTTCTGCTTTTTCCGGCTTATCTGAGAAAAGGCTGGAACGATTTTGGCGAGACTTTCACTGGCAGATATCTGATGTTTCAAATAGGCTTTTGTTCCGGTAGCACGTTCCCGCTAATAGTTCCTATAAGAGCTTCCATTTCTGACGACCAAGAATGAATCAATTTCCTTCTATCATGTTATCTTACATTTTGTCTTTGCCCATCAAAGAAAAATAATAGTTTAAAAAAACACGCTTCCATTGAAACTTAACTAAAAAGTACAAAATAATGGAAAAAAAGCGTGGGGTGCTTTTTAAGGTATTTTTTTATTGATATGATTGGGTGCCTGATATTTCAATGGAAGCGTGTTTTTTAATTTTTTTAAACTATTATTTATTTTCTATTTTTTAGGGTGTTTCGAATTTTGAGACGTATGTCAGCGTAGTTTGTGACGTATGTTAGCGTAGTTTTCGAAGACAGTTTTTTTTGCTGCCCTGGTAACCATGGCAAGGATAATGGCACAAATTAGTTTGTGGCGTATGTCAGCGTAGTTTTCGAACACAGTTTTTTTGCTGTCCTGGTAACCCTGGCAAGCATAGTGGCACAAATTTATGAAATTATTGCATTGTCATCGGTCCTTGACAGGTGTGCAAAGTTTGAATGAAATCTGGTCGTTTAAAGTGGGTCAAAATCGCGCTATAAGGAGTCGGTTACAAACAAACATACTAACATACAAACATACAAGTGAAGCTAATATAAAGCGTGTAAAAAGCATACCGTTTTATCGCCTCACCAGAATATCTTCACCTATGGCAGAAAATACCAAAATCTTTCATCATCATTATTTCAGCCGAAAGACGTCCAACTAGACATAGGCCTCCAACAATTTGGGGCGATTTGCCATAATCACCACGCGGGTTCGCGATCGCAGTATGATGGTAAAATGTATAGAGAACGTTGCTGCCCATTCTCTACTATTTATTTATTTAGAATGTCCAACAAAGGAGAGTATGTCCCTTAGATGATAAGATACCTTTTGCACTCAGATTATTATGTAAAAAATCGCGTGTTTACGCAACACTCGCTTTTAGGATAAAGTTATTTTGTTTTTTTTTGTTCAGCCTCTACTGCCCCCTCTGCCGGGCAAAAACGACCCCCAAATCCTTCCAGGAACTCTTTTCTTTCCTTTTTTCTTTTCTCTATCATTTCCCCTGTTTGAGTGTATGTCACTGAAATCGATTTGATTAAGTCCCTGGATGGTGTAGATTATTTATTATATTAGCGGATATAAATAAATAAATAATCTGTGTTAATTATAGATAATATTATTAAAATCACCCAGAAACCTCCACAGCAAAAATGTATTCCGACACAACAGAAAAAAAACTGACTTCCTCAAACGAGTATTACTTCCCAAAATCCCCTAAAAGCCGTAGATTATCCTGAAAAAGCACCCCTAGGACGAAAATTAAGTCTCAATTACAGGTATCAAGTAAAAAATATTCCCTAACCTGTGGCTATTTGGCTGAAAGGGGTAAAAAGGGGGAGGTTGAGTGGTTAAATGGATTTTTAAGTGGCGCTACTGTCCGCCAGTGATTTATTGTAAGAACAACGACTTTATGCTAGGTTGGTGTGGAGATGGATATTCTATATTTAGTGTAAGTAAATTGGAGGGGTGAAAATTCAATTTTTGGAACAGGATAGTTGATAATTTTTGAAAAAATTTGGTGAGAGGAGGTCCAATTTTTCAGTTGATGACTACGGCGAAGCAAAAAGAAGAGTTATGTTTTAGACCGGTATGTATGTATATATATTCATTTGTGTTTCCTCATATTGAACATTTTTTTAAAAATAATTTAACATAAGAAGTTATTTTTTAAACTTAAACCCAACCACTGAAAACTCAAAGATACAAGAATAAATACAAGAGTTATGATTGGATTAGCATAGTTCTGTGCAAATGAATTTCATCCCATATAAAAATGTCTCTCTGTTTTCCGATGAAATTGCAATGATTTTGAATAGTTATTTAGAATGTAATTGAACTTGTTTTGATATAAGTAACATACCACATTTCTAGTATTGAATTAGTTTCACTTAATAAAACGAATCAATAAGAGATAGTGGGTTGGCTGAATTTAAGCAAACAAAGTACGGTTTAATATGACAAGTTACTGCGTAAGCACACCCTAGGAGGAGGCTCTGCGTATTGCAGTTGATATCAGCTGCATAGTGGCATTAGATGGGGTTTATGTCAACTGTATCTCAAGCCAATAATAAAAAAAAATAACTGTATGATAAATATAGAGAAAAAAATTGTGACACGATTTTGGGTAGAAGAATACGACTTTATTTGAAAAATATCTTTCCTATAAACTACAGCTGAACCCAAAAAAGGCAATTGAAAATTGATTACTTACATTTTCCGACACAAAAAATGCAATAGAAAATATCCTACTCCACAGAGCACAGCATACTCATCGCTTTTTTTCGCCGGACATACGCTGGAGGCTCGATTACTGCCGCCCCACAAATCTGTTAATCGCTTACAGCGCTTTTTTACCGCTGCAAGTTAATTTAACGCTTGTTTGTGCGGTTCGCCGCATGAGGGCGCTAACGTCGATCGATGGTCTTTTTTTTTTGTTGCAGTGGGAAAATTGTGGGAAATTCTGTTTATGGCTTGTGACCACGGATGGGAAGTATTTTTCTGGATTATTTTTTAACAAAGCTACTTTTTTGTGTGTGTTTTTGGCAAAAGTTCTTGCATTGCTAAATATAGGGAGGAAGTAGGTGTTTTCAACCCTCGAAGCTCATACTGTGGGTCCTTATACCTTATTACGTGAGGAAAGCGTTGCCCTGAAAAGAAAGAACACTTACAGGCGGCGTGAATTTTACAGAGATACCTATAAAGACGGAAGTTATCCGGAAAAGAACTGGAGTTACCGACATAGCTTACAGAGAAAGCAGGTTGAAGTCCTGCCAGGGTTGCGAGATTTGTTCGAAAGAGATACCGTGGCCCTGGCATATGGGCAACTGAAAGAACACGAGTGGGTTTTAGTCAGTATAAGTCTGACATGCCCTTCCCCTCCACCCAGAGCGGGAGACGTCATTTGATAATTTACCAACCAGAAACAAAAGCAGTTTGAAGTGGCAGAGAGCTAGCCATGTTTTTCGAAGGACCGATGGTTAGAACAGACGAGTCCTAGAGTGACGACCCCGTACCGGAAAGCGTAGGTGTGGAACACTCCTCAGCTAGATGGTCCGACGACCTCAAATAGGTGGCTGGGACAGGACTGGATACGGATAGCGGAGGACAGGGTATTATGACGCAGCTTGGGAGAGGCCTGTTACTTTACACACTATACGTTATCCTATTACAATTTACTAGCTTTTGCCAGTGGCTTCGCCGGCGTGGAGGTCGGAAATTATCCCGCGGGAACATTCTACCGGAATAAAAAAACTGGCCAAGTGCGAGTCGGACTCGCGCACCGAGGGTTCCGTACAAACCTGCAGGAACTCACGGTTTATGCATAAGGTTTATGGTTATGAAATTAAATGTTTTTTTTTGAAATTTTTATATTTGAGTTGACTGAATGAAAGGTAAATTGTGGTTTACGATTTATGACGTATTAAAAAAAAACTACTTACTAGATCTCGTCCAAACCAATTTTCGGTGGAAGTTTACATAGTAATGTACATCATATATTTTTTTTAGTTTTATCATACCCTTATTTTAGAAGTTACGGGGGGGGGGACACACATTTTACCACTTTGGAAGTGTCTCCCGCGCAAACTATTCAGTTTAGAAAAAAATGATATTAGAAACCTCTATATCATTTTTGAAGACCTATCCATAGATATCCCACAGGTATGGGTTTGATGAAAAAAAAATTTTGAGTTTCAGTTCTATGTATGGGGAACCCCAAATATTATTGTTTAAAAAAAAAATGATATTAGAAACCTCAATATCATTTTTGAAGACCTATCCATAGATACCCCACACGTATGGGTTTGATGAAAAAAAAAATTTTGAGTTTCAGTTCTATGTATGGGGAACCCCAAATATTATTGTTTTTTTTCTATTTTTGTGTGAAAATCTTAATGCGGTTTACAGAATACATCTACTTACCAAGTTTCAACAGCATAGCTCTTATAGTTTCGGAAAAAAATGGCTGTGACATACTCGGACAGACAGACAGACAGACAGACAGACAGACATGACGAATCTATAAGGGTTCCGTTTTTTGCCATTTGGCAACGGAACCCTAAAAAGTACCCTATGTGTTATACCCGGTTATAAACGCTAAATCGGGTCAGTAGTTTTTGCGTGAAAGAGGAACAAACATCCATACATCTATACTTTCATGTTTATAATATTATTAGGATTTATTTCTGTATTTGTCCGTGACATCACAACACACTGGGCCCTATCAGAATACCAGCGCTGCGACACTTACTTTTAAATGTCGCAGCATCATGCTGAGCCCTTTGGCCTCGCACAGGACTTAAGATTATTATTTTTTAATTTTGTTTTTTGTTTATTTCTTTTGTTTAAAATTGATTTATTATTTTATTAAGTATTGTTTTTTGTATAGTTTCTGTGCGTGTCCCAATAAATACTTTTTTTTCTTTCTTTCTTTTTTTTTCAGGCCTATATCTAGCAGTGGACTGCAATACGCTGATTTGATTAATCAATATTATATAGATGTATGAATTAGTAGGGAAACAGAAAAAATGATAACAAATACACACACAAGGCACATAAAAGGCACTTGAACGTCAAATTAAAAAAATAATAAATAAAAACGATTCTAAGTTTGGGCTTTTAATCCTATTCAGTAACTCGACAGTTCAACGAGAAATAATGATACCATACTAAAACTAATAGTGTTGAGGTAGTGAACGATTTCGCGTAGAGAATGAATGATAAAAACGGTTTAAATTAAATAAAACTTTAAAAAATCGTTTTTGGGATGTGGAACACAAGAATAATTAATAATTTTTAATAACAATTATTTTCTTTTTTATTTTCTTCCGATAGAAACAAAACTTAATATAAAAATCATGTCATTTTACTTTTTTTATTACTTATAGTAATTTTATTTCCTCTGGCAGCCATAGACTATTTAAATCGATATAGTATACATCGTGTTTTAAGACAAGTTATTAAATTTAAATTACAAAGTTTGCATATAAGTACATTATTTCAAGTTCATTCAATTTCATTCATTCTTGCACCACCTCACTATCTTTTTACACGCTTTATATTAGCTTCACTTGTATGTTTGTATATTTGTATGTTTGTATATTTGTATGTTTGTTTGTAACCGACTCCTTATAGTGCGATTTTGACCCACTTTAAACGACTAGATTTCATTCAAACTTTGCACACCTGTCAAGGACTGATGACAATGCAATAATTTCATAAATTTGTGCCATTATCCTTGCCAGGGTTACCAGGACAGCAAAAAAACTGTCACAAACTACGCTGACATACGTCTCAAAATTCGAAATACCCTAAAAAATAGAAAATAAATAATAGTTTAAAAAAACTAAAAAACACGCTTCCATGGAAAACCAAACTGATAATCTGATATCAATAAAAAAATACCTTAAAAGCACCCCACGCTTTTTTTCCATTATTTTGTACTTTTTAGTTTGGTTTTCCATGGAAGCGTGTTTGTTAGTTTTTTAAAACTATTATTTATTTTCTGGTATCTCTCCAACTGTCAAGTTACTGAATAGGGTTAAAAATTCAACCTTAGTCGCCCCTTCCAAAAGTGTTTCCTATGGAGATTGGGCAAGAAACGCCACCGTTATTCTTTTAAAATGTTTTGTACCGTGTGGTGCCGGACGTAAAGAATAACACCACCCCATTTCTTCCCGTGGGTGTCGCAAAAGGCGACTAAGGGACTTACTAGAGAATGGGCAGCAGCGTTCTCAATGCATTTTACCACCATACTGCGATCGCCAACCCGCCTGCCAAGCGTGGCGTTTATAGCAAAGCCCCCCAAATTGGGGGAGGCCTTAGTCCAGCAGTGGACGTCTTACGGCTGAAACGATGATGATGATGATTCTTAATGCATTATTACTTAGAAAAATATTATTTACCAAACCTACACATCTTTTAGGATAGAAACGTCTGAACCTACACAAGATTCTCCCCCCTACCTATACGTATTAGGTTGCAAGGTAACTAACTTGCTAGCTCGTCTCTTAACCACCGCTATAACCTAGCCCATTCCGCTTGCCTAGTTTTCTACCTAGGTAGACTACAATCTTCGCGAAAATGCCTTATTCTATTACGTGCCAAGTTTACATGGTTGGAAGTAAATGTTTGAAGTTTGCTCGTGAAAAATTATTGTTTATATATATTAATCTACATGTAGACTGTATGTATAGGGTCAACAGGGTTAGGGTAAATTAGCTAGCAATACTTTACCCGCGTGTTCGATATCGATATTAAAAACATATCATCGTTACAACCGATTTGGGGGGGTTTGCCGTAATCGTCACGCTTGGCAGGCTGCTAGGTGATCGCAGTATAGTGGTAAAATGCATATACCTAGAACGCTGCTGTACATTCTCTAGTAAGTCCCTTAGTGGTCTCTTACAACACCCAGGGGAAGACATGGGAGGGTGATATTATTTACTTCCGGCACCAAATGGAGCTTGCTTGAAAACAGGAACACAAAGGGTACAAAAAAAAAAAAATAAACATTCAATGGGCGAAGGTAATCGTAATCGATCAGCTGTTTTAGTAATTTTTCGTGGAACATAGACATTTATTACGAATTTCCAAAAACCATTACTTAAAAATCGTTTGGTTCCCTTAGTGTAGGTACATGTCAGTGTTATTTAAATTTTTGAACGAATTTGGACTGATGAATATTGTCTTTTTCTTAATTTTTTTTTCAATAGTATGGGTATTATCTTTACATACCAAGACCAGGGGTCATTCCTCAGAGAGTACGTTAAAACATTGGTCCAGCTGTCGTTATCTTTTTAGTAGATACGGGCCATCAGAACAGAAAACTAAAAATCTAACAGCTAATCTTACCAAACGAAATCGTATCAAAATCAAAAGTCATTTATTCAAACTAGGCTGAGAGTCAGCACTTTTTGAACGTCAAAGTCACCCAGTTACTGGGTTGTGGAGGTCAAAAGGCCAATTTTGTTAGTTAAAAACGTTCAAAATCTAGTTCTAGTCTCACATCAGTGACAATCAAATGTCAAAAATTGGCCAAAACTATACCTATGGAAACTCGATTTATTTTTGACAGATTGAAGCTGAGATCAGACTTAAAACGTTCTTAATATAACGAGAATGTCCCTCTGATAGATGGTCATCATCATCATCATCATCATGACAGCCGGTAGACGTCCACTACTGGATATAGGCCTCTATCAATTTGGGAGGTTTTGCCATAATCGCCACGCTTGGCAGGCGGGTTGGCGATCGCAGTATGGTGGTAAAATGCATAGAGAACGCTGCTGCCCATTCTCAAGTAAGTCCCTTAGTCGCTTTTTACGACACCCACGGGAAGAAATGGGGTGCTGCTATTCTTTACGTCCGGGACAGATAGACCACGTGAAAGATGGTCGCTCTATGTAAAATACTGGTATTCAGTTGTGACACTGGAAGCCGACCTCAACATCATCATCAGCAGCCTATAATGTTCCCACTGCTGGGAAACAGGCCTCCTCTTGGTGAGAGGGAGTGGGCCGTAATCCTCAATATAATAGGTGTGAAAAAGGCTAGGCAGATGACAATAAACCACTTTTTATAAAGAAAAACACTTCTTATTTTATCTCTTCAAAAACATCTATACATACTAAACTTCTACGTACAAACCCATACAAGAAGACATCAAGTACATCGGATATTTAAATAATATGTTAATACTATGTTTGTGATGCCCCCAAAAACTTTGCCGCCCCCGGCGATATTTCTTCATTCTACCCCCAAACTCCTGGGGGTGGGATGGGAGCTTCCCCCTACATTTTAATTAAATCTCTCCGCCAAACATGGGTAAGTAGAAGACGTTTTGGTATTTTCTTTGTGAAACAGGTGAAAGTCGGAATTTCGTCCCCTTTCATATACCTTTTGTATTTACTTGAGACGCTCTGGGTTGTCGCGTGATATTACATTTTAAGTAGGGTTATTTATGTATTATGTAGTTCATATTTTTTCATAAAATTACAGCGGGAAACAAGCTCACGTTTTCATTGCTAAATCATTTTGTTCCCCTTCCATTTATTACTTTTAAGTCAACATAAGATGGATTCATTTCTTAATGATGATATTATTTAAAAAATGTGGACACCTTCGTGGGATTACTTATATATCTATCTAGATGCCAAAGATTCATTAGAAAAACCGGCCAAGTAAGATTCGAATTCAAACATGAAGAGTTCCGTATCACAAGGAAATAAACACATTTCTTGTATATATCTCTATACAAGAAATTTGTTTATTTCCATTGTAATTTTTAACTTTATTTTATTTTAATTTCTTTTCAAAGCTACAATAGAAATACACACTCTATGAAAATGTCAACTATCTAACTAGTACAGTTCATGAGTTACTGCTCGCTGGCTGACAGGCGGCCAGACGGACAGACAGTCCGCTATCAGGCTTAGTAACAGGGTTTCGTAGGAATCCTTTTGGAGCGGAACCCTACAAACAGCTATTTCGTATCTTATTCTCATCTCATTTTAAACGATCGAGTATTGTGCATGCTTACCTCGAAATAAGTAGGTATTAACTCAGTGTGTCCTGACGGTAAATAAAAAACGGATATAATAGGTTGGGGAAAAAGTTTCTTCGCATTTTTTAAGAAAATTCAAAACATTTTTTAATAAAGTTTATTTACATTTAACTAAAGTATGTAGGTACCATTTTGTTCGATAACTTTTTGCCATCTTGTAGGTAGGGACATGATCCCATTGCTATAGAAATTTTGGGACTTCTGGTCAAAATACCGTGACAAGTGGTTTTAGCAGTCCTCTCGTGATGTTAACCTGACACTGCCTAAAGAATTCTGAAGAGACCGAAACAGGTGGAAATCTGAAGGTGCAAGGTCAGGACTATACGGCGGATGCATTAACACCTCCCAGCCAAACTCTCTTAATTTTTGTTGGGTGGCTAAAGATGTGTGAGGTCTAGCGTTATCATGATGAAAAACCACACCCCTTCTGTTGATTAATTCCGGCCGCTTTCTCTCAACTTCTTGCTTTAATCTCATCAGTTGTTCGCAGTAGAGTTCAGAATCGATGGTCCTGCCTGGTGGTAACAGCTCATAATGAATAATGCCCTTCCAATCCCACCACACACACAGCATCACCTTGTTGCGAGTTAACCCGGGTTTCGCCACAGTCTGTGAAGCCTGACCGGCCTTTGACCACGACCTTTTTCGCACGTTCTTGTCATACGTGATCCACTTTTCATCACCAGTTATCAGCTTCTTCAAAAATGGTTCGGTTTCATTACGTCGTAATAAAGAATCACAAATGAGTACACGGTTTCTTTCAGTGAGCTCGTGAGGTACCCAAATGTCGAGCTTTTTTATGTACCCAGTTTTTTTCAAATGCGCCAAAACTGTTTTGTGGTCAATTTCCAGTTCTTCAGCTACGTCGTAACTACTGGTATGCCGATCTTGCTCCACTTTTTCAAAAATGGCATCCATTTTATCCGTAATAGGGCGACCAGAGCGACGTGCATCTTTGACATCAAAATTTCCGGATTGAAGACGCTTAAACCAAATTTGTGCTACTCTCACAGACACTACACTAGGCCCATAAACATCGCAAATTTTTTTCGCGGCTTGCGTTGCATTTTTACCTTTTTTGTAGTAAAATTTTAAAATGTATCGAATTTCTTCATTAGATTCACTCATCTTGACGGTACGAAAAACAAATGAAAAACATACATTTTCCTAATTTGAATTTGGAATTATGTTCTTTAATATTTAAACTTTCAATGATACCAAAACCAGCCAGATACAAATAGTATAGCCAAAGAGATTTTATTACAAGTTCATACATACTATAATGCGAAAAGAGTTTTTCCCCAACCTAATATTTTTTTGTTTGAAACATTTGGTTTTAATCCACCTATTAGGTTTAAAACCACACTTAGCGGTTTAATACAGGTTTAAAATGTTTTTGTTAAAAGTCCTATATACTGAGGCTTCACACGATGTGATCTAGACTGTATTACTTACGGAGTAGGTGTCTACTCCTTGATAATACAGCCGGTAAATGAGAATACAGTCGTTACTACAGACTTATTTTATTTAAGGTTCCGTTGGAAATAAATGAATTTAAAAAAAAATGTTTAGTCCTTAAATAATTTAGGCCCAAGAGGATGTGGCGAGACGACCAAGACGCGTACTGCACGGACTGGATCAAGGTGGCCCTGGAAAAGGATGCCTGGAAGGATTTGGGGGAAGTCTTTGTTAGCAGTGGGATAGCGAACACTAATAAAAAAAAATGATTCATGATTTTATTTCTGTAACCAGGTTTACAAAAATAGTTTTGCATGCCAATCATATTTTTTTTATCAAAATTAAACAGTACAGAATTGTATGCTAATGTTTGGATGTTTGTTACTTAATAACACAATAACGTATAAACGGAATTGAATGTAATTTGGCTTTAGGATAGTTTTTATCCTGGTAAATTATGTGGCTTATGTACCGACTGTTAAATGATAAATGATTTTCATTTCTGTAAGTAGGTTTGTTCAAGTACTTTTACACGTCATTCATATTATAAAAACTCTGAGAAGAAAGGCCGAAATTAACTCCGAGGTCTTAGCTTACCGACTGTTATCAGTGTACATGTTAAAACTACTTGCAATTCTGAAGGCCACGCAGACGAAGTCGCGGCAGAAGCTATTAAAAAAAATAACTCACAAATTACAGGACATTAAGTTTTAACTGTGTACAAAGTGTAAGACTTGGCTCCGTAACCTAAATAGTTGAGCATTCCATTGGGACCAAACATAATCTCCCAGTCAAGGATAATACTAACACAATAAATATTATATCGTCACGAAATTAGAGAAGAGAATAATTGCTATGTAGAACGAAAAGCAATGCGAATTTAGGATGCTGTGTTGTAACGATTAGGTTTAACATTATTTCAGTTGGAAGACCGACCTCAAGTTTTAAGTTGAGCTGTGTGATTACTGACAAATGCGTACACTGATTGGACAGGTCCACTCAATCTGTGTGGTTCTTTCCTTAAAAGACCATTTCAGACACCAATCCACATGGTCTTCACATGATCTGACCAAGATTATGTCTGGAGTTTAAAAGAGACTATGACTTCTGAGTCGGCCTGTCTTCTCAGAGTAGTCAGATAGGAAACGCCGACCTCATCTAGTTGAAAAAATATAATTGACGTGTAAAAGTGTTTGTACAAACCTACTTTCAAAAATAAAGTGACTGGCCTGTTAGTCTAGTGGTTAGTGACCCTGACTGCAAAGACTGAGGTCGTGGGTTCGATTCCCACCCAGGACAAATGTTGTGTGATGAGCACAATCATTTGTTCTGTGTCTGGGTGTAATTTATCTATAATATGTATGTATTTAGAAATATATAAGTATATTTATCAGTTGTCTGGTTGCCATAGAACAGGCTCTGCCTAGTTTGGGATCAGATAACGGTGTGTTGGTTGTCCTAAGATATTATTATTATTATTAGATATTATTAAAGTCATTTATCATTTATCATAGACGTCCACTGTTAGACATAGGCGTCTCCCAACCACCATCACTTCGACCGGTTCTATGCCTTCACCAGCCTTCAGAGCCTTTACCGGGAGGTCTACTCTGTAAGTCTGTCAACAAAGATACGGGTCGTCCGAAGGTAGTTTAACAAAACAAGTGACAAATTAAATTTTTTGTTTGGAAAAATACAACTAGGGAATTATATAATATATATCTTAGGACAACCAACACACCGTTATCTGATCCCAAACTAGGCAGAGCCTGTACTATGTTAACCAGACAACTGATAAACATACTTATATCTTTCTAAATACATACATATTATATATAAATTACACCCAGACACAGAACAAATGATTGTGTTCATCACACAAAGATTTGTCCTGGGTGGGAATCGAACCCACGACGTCAGTCTTAGCAGTCAGGGTCACTAACCACTAGACTAACAGGCCAGTCAAGTGACAAATTAAATTTTTTGTTTGGAAAAATACAACTAGGGAATTAGGGACTTCTGTCGAATTGTGTCATTCATTTTTGGTTCGGGGCCTAAACTAGTCTTATGTCCATAGATGATACAGAGTAGTTAATTCCCCGTAACTATGGATTTCTTGTTTAGAAAAAAAACCCAGGTCATCGATCTACCTTGAGGGAGGCCTTCCAAATACTACGTCTTCCGGTACGCGGTCAAAAGTTCAGGATCTTTCAGGCCCATCGGCCATCTGTTCTGCGAGCAATGTGCGCTGGCCACTGCCACAGATACTATGATCACATCTATACGGATTTCTGCGTTATGAAAAGGCATCGTTTTCTTCTGAATGAGTACTGTATGGTATAAGCCTTAGGGAGGTTGACTGCTTTTTCTTAAATACAGTAACAGCAGGTTTTTTCTTTGAAAACCGACAAAAAATGCATGGATCTAGAATTCATGGTTACAATTTGCGCGTTGATGTTCCCACCATCCTGTATATGGGTATAATTTAGTAATATTTTGATGGGAAAATGGCGGAAAATTGTCAACATTATAATGGCGGTGCATTCAACTGTCTATTTACCTGCTAGAAACTCTATCTATAGTAGCCAAACTCTAAATGACTTAAACGCAAAGTACACAACAAAATAGACCAATTAGAACTTTCCGAAACCACCCTGCATCTCTGCCTACCATCCCACACAAAAACTTAATTAACCCCCACAAGTACCAACATACCTATTTCCTTATAATTAAATCTTTCAACAGACTTTAATAAATTTATAAATTTCGCCTCGGGAGTGCTTTCTTACAAAGAGGGAGTAATTTGGCACGCACACAAGCACGTGTCTGTGTACACACGACGCACAAAGACACGTGCTATGTGTATGAACACACACATAGACACGTGTGCAATTTAAGATGAATAATTATGTGGCAGTACCGCCTTGCTACGTTGAGGAAACGTGGGTAGACAAGAGGGGATAGGACGGAGAATATTTTCTTGGTTTTTGATTTTATATTTATTACAGAAGTCATTATTATAGGTTAAATTTAAATGAGCAGTTAATACTTTAACCATGTTTTGGATTTAGATATCGAACACTTAAGAAAAGAAAAATTTTTTTTTTTTTTCACTAGTCCACTTTGTTCAAACTTTAAATGTGACACTGTGACATGTACCTACATGTTAAGGCATTATTTTATGGCGGGGTTTATTTTATGGAATTCATTAAAAAAAATGTTCCACGAAACATTACAAAAAACAACTGATCTATTGACCTTTATCCATCAAATGATGAACAACAAAAAAAATGTTATGTTTCATGCATTTTTTTATTTCGTTACCTAACAGTAGGTAAGGCATTACCAGCCAATTTAGTTTGACCCTGTTATATGAAATTAAATGTGAAATGTCGGTGGCTTCTATAGTTTCTGTCTACTCCTATAGGAAAGAGGCCTGAATGTATATATGTATGTAGTCATCATAGTATGAAATTAAATATGAAATGTTTATAAGACACTTTTACACGTCAATATTTTTAAATTATATAGCGCTGGCAATTCCGACTGATCCCTGAGAAGAAATTTCGAAACAAATTCAGAGGTCATGATCATGGAGGAACAGTGGTGGCCCAGTGGTACCAACCGGCCCCGACTTACGAGTTGGAGGTTCGAAATTCAAACCCAGGCATGCGCTTTACTTTATGTATTTAATTTCATCGCCAATGCTCTCAAAACGGTGAAGGAAAACATCGTGAGGAAACAGGTATAGGACATACCTGTTTTCTCACGATGTTTTCCTTCACCGTCTAGACCCAAAAAATCAAAGACATGTCACATTCACCAACTCCCAGTGGGTCCTAGTGGTGGATAACGGCCCCTTTCCTCTTACTGAGAGTAGGCCTGTGTCCCAGCAGTGGGAACATTATGATGGTGAAGGTCATGGTCAATAGGCTCGCCCCCTGTTTTTTTTTTCTTGATGGGAAATCATCAAATGACTTCTCCCGCTCTGGGCGGAGTGGGAGGGCGTGTCAGACTTTTACTGACTAAAACCCACCCGTGTTCCTTCAGTTGCCCATGTGCCAGGGTCACGGTATCTCTTTCGAACAATCTCGCGACCCTGGCAGGCATCGGTCCTAGCAGACCCCTTTAGTGCTGCTGACATCTCTTTGAGGCGCGCGTGGAACACTACTCGCCGTCGACCCGAGCTTGGTCCTTACCGGGCGGCGAGCTACCCATTGCTCGCCGCCCGGAAGCCCGCGCTTACGGTGGCCGGGAGTCTGCTATTGACTCCCGACGCCCGGGGCGTCTCCTCCTGCGGCGGCTAGGGACGTGAGGGTGCAGAGACTGCCACTCCCTCACGCGCCCCACCTCCTCCTTCACGAGTATTACTGCTTCGCAGAAGGAGGTGACGGCTTCCCATGCCCTCTCGCTCCGTACCGTGGCTCGCACCAGGGTCGGACGCGAGAGGTCGCCGCCGCCGATCGCCTCCATGAGGACACGGCTGTGCTCCGCCCAGGCAGGGCACACCTCCACCGTATGCTCTACCGTGTCCTCCAGACGATCCTCGCAATAGAAACACCCGGGCGTTTCCTCCCGCTTTATCCTGAACAGGAACCCACCGAAGCACCCATGCCCGGTGAGAACCTGCGTCAGGCGGAAGGTGGGGACGCCGTGGCGCCTCTCTATCCACTCCTCAAAGAGGGGACTTACCGCCGCAATTGTGGCGTGCCCGGCGCTGGGTTGCGATAATCGTAGTCGCCATGTCGCCATGAGATCCTGCCGGAGCTCTGTCCGCCGTGCCGCGATTTGTCGCGGCAGCGGAGTTTCGCCCCGGCGTTTCGCCTACTCACGCCACTCCCACATGTGAGCGAGGACCTTTGCCTCCAGATCCCATGGCGGATCTCGCCCCCTGTTACATGAGATGTAAACATAACTGGCTAAATTTTTGCATGGTCTGTAAGTACACCTCTGCTAAACCCTCGGGGAGTACGGCCGTGATGTTATTTATTATTATGTAGTCATCACTAGAGTTGGTTTATTTAACCAGAAACCGCAAAAAAGTGCCATGTGGTGAGAACGCCCCCCTTTGAACAGTGAAATTATAATAAACAAAAATAAAGAAAACTACTTATTGTACTGACAACAAGCACGCCAAGAAACACCGCGACGCGAAATGAGATGCGCGCGCGCGTGTTATTTTACGCAAATCGCGTCGCTCGAATCCATGAACAGCACCTGGCTTCACCCAATTTGGTTAGTCATAATCGCCACGCTTGGCAGGCGGGTTGGCGATCGCAGTATGGTGGTAAAATGTATAAAGAACGCTGCTGCCCATTCTCTATTAAGTCCTGTAGTCGCCTCTAACGACACTCCTGTGAAGAAATGAGGTGGTCGTGTTCTTTACGTCCGCCACCACACGGACACCTTAAATAGATATTTTATTGGAATATATCAGCAGTCTAACTAAAAACAGCTTTACTTAAATGCCCTAAGTAAATAAAAAGCCCATAAATAAGGGTAACATCCACACTAGTCCCCAACTTCCTCAAGCTTCGTACCCTAAGAAAACACATACTACACTTATTTATCTACGGCCCCCACTCTTTATGAAAGGAATGATTAATGTCTGCCGGCATTAGGGCTCTAACGAACCCCCCCTTCCCCCCTCTTCTAATTATTATTCGCACTTATAAGAGTTTGAAGATAACCCCCCGAGATAATGGCGCCTTTGTTGTTTCATTAATTTTATTTGAAGATCTCGAGATGGTTGGAAGTTTTATGATGGTAGGTGGAGGGTTATGGGTTCTATATACTTATCTACTTCGTTACAATTCTGTTATTTACAGGCTTTGTACTTTTACATATAGGTTTTATGGTAGAGGTCTTCTGTTACAGATATCTTCATATTTAAAAAAGGTCTCTACAACTTATCTGCTTAAACTTGTTGGTTACGAAAAATGTACTTATAATTTACTAGCTACGTCCTTCGGTTTCAGCTACATAAGTCTACATTCCGTGAGAATATCACGATTAAATGTATCCTATATCTTCATCCAGGTCATGGTCTACTCAATTGTAAACTTTCATGCACATTTGTTCAGCCGTTTTAGCGTGGAAGCGTAACATACGAATGTAGAAAAAAAAAAAAACTTTCCTCTTTGTATAGCTTAAACATTGAAGCATTTCTTGTACATGATGCTTGAAATAACGAAAGTTACAGTATCTAACATCATGTACAACGAAATAGAACTAAAATCCTACTATTCTACGAAGCACTGTATTAAAATAATACCTACCTACATCAGTAAAATAAAAGAAAAAAAGCTAAATAAACTTTACGTTTTATTTCATAGAATTGCTGAAGAATTCTGACATTCAAAAAGTGCTAATTGATGCACCTGTAACTTCAATGGGTTTTCTTATCCTTTGCCAACATTAAAAACAAATTAGAGAAGTCTAATAAGGCTCATATTTCTCTGGCAAACCAGAACACAGCAATTACAGCTTGACGACTGAAAATATAGCAACGATTGAAGTAGCTACCTACATATGTACTTACTTCCCCGGACGTGTCTTTGTTACAAAGAGTTTGTACTACTTATTTATACCTACAATACTTTACGCTTATTTCTTTTGTCTATGTGATTTTTCCATGTAGTGGCTAAGTTATAACAGCCGCACGGTTCGATCGATCAGGTTGTCTGTGGATGGGACACCATCTTTACATATAGAAACCGCCGCGTGCCTCGGAAAGCATGTTTAGCTGTTGGTTCCGACTGTTGTTCGCGGATCTTTGATAGTGGTTCCGGGTAGCCCGAAAGACTTACCAAGGGGTATCGTATTACCCAGTAACTGGGTTGCGGAAGTCTGATAGGCAGTCGCTCCATGTGATATACTGGTATACAGCTTCATCCGGCTAGAAATCCAGTCAGCCAACCCAGAAATAGTTGAGAAAAGGCTTGGACAATCTGGTTTTTCCGTCAGGAATCTCTTAGTAGCTACCCAGAAATTGGAGTTGTGCCCGGTTGATGGCAACAGGCCCGCCTCCTATTACATCGAAATTAAGCATAATCGACAAATTGTGGTTGCACCATAAGTCATGGAGAACCTATATACCAAATTTCAACCAAATCCGTTATGTCGGTTTAGCGGGAAACCTGTAACTACAATTTGGGTGAAGAAATGTTCCTATAGTACATCTCTGCATCTCTCTCTAGTGCCTTACACGTCAGGGTAAACCGTCATGAAGTATATTCTATCTGTTGTAATTTTCTATACAAGGAAATGACACAAAAAAACCTTCAACGAATATCATTTACTAACTCACACACAGTAAAAACGGTAACAACTTACCCTTTTCAACACAACTACACCATGTATAAGACGGACCTTACCATGACGCGCCCAAATCCATTTAGTTCGACGTTTTCCTTTCTTAATCCAACCTTTGTATCACAATGGATGTGTGCGTGCCGTAGACGTAGCGTGGAGTACGTAGAAAACGTTTTTTGCTGGTGAAAAGGCCTCCTTCGTCGTTAATTACATGTCTGAGAAAATTGGGTACAGGGTGTTTGCTAAATAGGGTCGGTTTTGAAAGGTATTGATGTGAGGTTTTGTGTTGTATAGGGTAAAGAACTCGGCTTTGTCAGGGGTAAAAGTAGTTGCGATTTACCCTTCTAGATTTTCTATTCTACTTCCTTGTACTCGTGGTTGTGATGGGGTCTTCTTCTTAGCGTGTCGATAGTAATCTAAACATAGTCAGCAGAATTTTGCTACGAGCTTAGCACTTTCAGTAGCGTCCATCAACTCCTGTAGCGTGCAAACAACAGGACATGCTGGACAAGATATCAAGTGCCGCATTGTTTGTGAGACAGCACCACATTTACACTCCAGGGCGGAGTCATCTGTGAATCTTCACCTGAGCAGGTTTTCTTTACTTCGGTCTAAGACCGGAGTCTATTTTAAGACTGCCATGAATGCAAAAACAACTTTTGCCCAATGGGGTTAAAAGTTTTTAATTTTGCTGGTTATAAACTACTGTGTTTTGAATGTGCCAATCTTTTTTTTTTGTGGCTGGGAAATAATTAAATGACGTCTCCCGCTCTGGGTGGAGCGGAAGGGCTTGTCAGACTTTTACTGACTAAAACCCACCTATGTTCCTTCAGTTGCCTATATGCCAGGGCCACGGTAACTCTTTCGAACAAATATCGCGACCCTGGCAGGAGTATGCCAACCTAAATCTTGATAACGGACTTCCGAAAGATTGATAGCAAATTATTTAACTATTTAAACGTGTTACTATAGTAATTAAACATAAACTACAAGCTACGTGTGCCAGAGACCGTGTGGTGCTGGACGTAAAGAATAACACCATCCCATTTCTACCCGTGGGTGTCGTAAGAGGCGACTAAGGGACTTACTAGAGAATGGTCAGCAGCGTTCTCTATGCATTTTAATACCATACTGAGATCGCCAACCCGCCTGTCAAGCGTGGCGATTATGGGAAACCCCTCCAAATTGGAAGAGTACTATGTGCAGCAGTGGACGTCTTTCGGCTGAAATGATGATAATGATAAACAAGCTACAGTAATCCATCAGCTAGACAAGTTTAGTTTGTTAAACAAAATACTTTTATTTAAACAGACGACGAAAAGTTAGAAACGATGCAGTTTTATTCCATTCTTACTTTTTTAATTCCATTCCCCCGACATCACAAATTGGAACAAAAAGAGAGCAAATAAAAATCTCATTAGCTCAGTGAATAGTTGGGAGCGTAAGTTAAAAACTATGTGTAATCTGCGCTGCCGGGTTTTTAATTAACGATGTCCAATTTGTAGGAACTAGGAACAAAGTTGGACTTTTACAACAGCTGTAGAGTTATACGTAATATACAGGAAAACCTAGAATTATGGAAATTTCAAAATGGTCATATTGACTGGTCTAGTGGTTAGTGACCCTGACTGCTAAGACTGAGGTTGTGGGTTCGATTCCCACCCAGGACAAATCTTTGTGTGATGAGCACAATCATTTGTTCAGTGTCTGGGTGTAATTTATCTATAATATGTATGTATTTAGAAATATATATGTATATTTATCAGTTGTCTGGTTGCCATAGTACAGGCTCTGCCTAGTTTGGGATCAGATAACCTTGTGTTGGTTATCCTAAGATATTATTATTTATTTTTCTCCATATTCAATTACATTTTTAAATATTTTTACAAAAAAAATACAAAAAACATTTCAAAATATAAAAAATAGTGATCCGCCGGTAGCGGGAGCAGGATCCAAGCTACCGGTGGTTAGGGCTCCAGAGACAGGAACCTCCTCACAATGCGAGCCGTGTCAAGGAGTACTGCCTTCTGAATCTTCTTCTTTTTTTTTTTTTGTTGGCAACACTGTCTGAGTGACATGTCAAAATTCTGTTCCGTATTTTAAAATTAGTTTTATTTAATTTTAAGTGTAATTAAGGTCTATTAATATAACTATATGTAAAATAACTGCCTAACTACTAAGGATTATTGTTTTCGTGCAAATTAACAAAGTAAAACACAGTGTTTGGTTACTTGTCGATACCGGTAACCTATCACGAACAGCTGATGTTCGATCTGCGGATTTAAACGGGGAGTATTGTTTATTTTGTTTTATAATTAGCATACAGTCGTCACTTATACTTAGTAACACATTTATCCAGTCTTAGTCTATTAGTTAAATTGCAATCTTTAAATATGCAAAACTAGAACTAAACTTTTAATCTAGGCATCCTACCCACTTATGTAAAAGTAAAATTAAGGCAATAAAATCAATATATCTTGTACTTAATCTAATCTCAATAGTTGCATTTGGATAAGATACACCAGCCTATCTCATTACCATTACCACTAACATTAACTATTATCTATTATCTTTAATTTCTCCCATTTTCCCTTTTACTTCTAGCTTTCCATTTTTTTGTTTGTCTTTCTAATTAGTTCTCACTGTTCCTTTAATTATCCTTTCAGTACTTACTCTTGAAACCATGCCTGTGATGACCCGTAAAGCTGCTGCTCAGGAATTGGAGCTTAAGTTGAGAACGACCCTTCACGAACTACAGGCTTCCAAAAATAAATGTCAAGAGCTGTTAGACGAGAGAGAGGAAAGTGAGAAGGAAGTCGAGAAAGTTGTCTTCAAAAACTCAAGCTTAAAACAGGAGCTAGTAGACCTACATCTTCAATACCTCAGTGTTGTTGCTGAACGGGATCAACTAAAGGTGGTTACAGATGGTTTCAACAACTGTAGTAATTTGTATGAGGAGGCTTTATGTAAGGTTAGGGACTTAGAGGATGAATTAATCCATGCAAATGTCAAAATTCAACAGTTACAAAAGGATAAAGAACGTAATCAGGTCAAAGAAACTGACCATTTGTTTAACGAATTGTTTAATACAAATTGTAACCCACACTCTATAACGACAATTGACCTTACCGAGAATTCCTTACTGAAACATAACTGTAGTCATAAAATAAGTCAAAATAAATTAAAAAAATATGCAAGACTGAATAAAATTATTAAAAAATGTAATAAATTCAAGAAACATCAGAAACATTATTCCAAAAATATTCAATTAAGGAAAGAACGTGTTTCTCTTGTCAACAAATTGAAAAATTATCAAATTAAATTAGAAGATAGCATAAATATATATGAAATAGACACTCAGCGCTTACAGTCTGAAATTCAAGTTCTTGATGAATCCCTTAAGTCACTTTATAATAAATATGTATGCTCTAAGCACCAAATTAAGGAACATATCCTTGCTACAAATGAATTGGTAGACAGAGTGGATTTGCTGACTCTCAATAATACTCGGTGCACTTGTCAAAGGGTATCCAACCTTGATGCCCTCCAGCCTGAGGCAACGGTGGACCCGTCCCAAGTTGTGAGTAGTCTGCACTGTATCTCCATTCAAAATATACCTGATACTGTGCATGAACAATCTCAAGGGGTACAGTCAGTAGCTAGTAGTGTTACCCCTTGTTGCAGTCACCTTGGTTTTCAGTCCGTTATGTTCTCAGATAGTATAGGAAGAGGTTTAGGGAAATTAGTTAGTAACAAGTTGAATATTTCTAATCAAAATAATTGTTTGCCTGGGAAATCCTTTACAGAAATAATGTCATCAATTATGAGATATCAATATGATTGTAATACCAACATAACTGTGTTTGTAGGTAATAGTTCACAGATCAAACAAGATGATATTACTGACAGTGTTACTGAGATTTTAAAGATTAATTGTAACAAAATTATTTTGTGTGCTTTTCCATATTTTGAGAAATTATCTAGTAGAAAAAACAAATATATTCATATGCTTAATAATCATATGCAGTTTTTGGTCAGTCACTACAGTGATAAACTTATATTTTTTGATACCAACATTTTTGTTGATAAGTTAAAATCAACAAGGAACTCAGTGTATCTGCCCCTTATGTTTAGACATAAAATAGCGAGGCTATTAGCTTATATTAACTCAGACATAAGTAGTATGTCGAAGTCTTGTTTATTTACTGTTGGTACTTATATTAACTCAGACATAAGTAGTATGTCGAAGTCGTGTTTATTTACTGTTGGTAGTGATACTAACACTACTATTGATACGCCTAGTAGTTTAAACTAGTAGGTGCGACAACGGATGAGCCGCATATGTTGAATGTTGTTCATCAAAATATGCAGGGTCTGTCCGGCAAAGAGTTAGAGTTAAGCTTATTTATAGAGAATCATGATGTTCAGGTGTTATGTTTAACTGAACATTGGTTGAAAGAACATGAAGTAGTGTTTATCAATGATGATAATTTTACTGTACAAAGTTCATTTGCGAGAAAAAGGGCCATCCGCGGTGGTTCTTTAGTTCTTGTTTCAAACAAGCTGAAATGTAAGCAACGTTTAGATTTAGTTAATCTTTCTATTGAGCGCACTATTGAGTTGTCTTGTGTTGAACTCGAGCGATACGTTATAATTTGCGTTTATCGACCCCCCTCTGGGGATTTCATTTGTTTCGAATCAGTCATGGAGGATTTACTCAATAAGTTAAAATCAAGTAATAAAAGTATAGTTGTATGTGGAGATTTTAATATTAATATTCTAGAGGTTACTCCATTAAGTATTAGACTTCTCAATCTGTTTAGGTCATTTAATTTATTTAACTTGTTTTTTGAACCAACCAGGATCACGGCATGTTCGTCAACTTGTCTTGATAATATATTTAGTGATTGTGATGCCAAAAATAAATTAGTGTTAACTGATTTAACGTCCGACCACTGTGGTTTGCTATCCAGTTTCCCTATGCCATTGTTTAAAAAGGCGCGTAAACTTGAATGCAGGCCTTATACAGCTAGTCGTTGCACCAAGTTTAAAAATAATATAGCTCGCAGAATTGCACCATCTATAGTAGAACACGATAATCCTAATGCAATTTATGAAGCCCTCTTTGATGTAGTGCAAAAAGAGTACAAATCTACTTTCAAGACCAAAACCATTGACATTAATGGCACCTCCGTTGGCTTTAACCAATGGGCTACTCCAGGTATTTACAAAAGTAGAGCGAGGCTTTACGAGTTATATGGTTTAAAAAAATACAGGTTTGATACTCCTTTCCTAGAGTATGTAAAAAAATATTCAAAATTATTTAAACAGATTAGTGCTTTTGCTAAATCCAAATTTTTAAGCGATCAAATTAAAAATTCAAATAATAAAATAAAAACTACTTGGAAAATCATTAACAATGAGACGGGTAAATCGGTTAAACAAGAAAAACAACTTGAAATTTTGGTCGACAACAAATTACTTAATACGCCAGCTGACGTAGCACAGGCATTTAATGAGTTTTTTGCCAACATACCTGTAACTACGACTCGCTCCTTAAATTCGTCCCCGTCTAAAGCTGATAATCTTTTGCATAGTAGTGTGCCAAAAAGTAGTTGCCTATTCAATTTTGAACATGTAACGCCTCGTGATGTAGTTAATGTTTTTAACACACTTAAGTCTAAAAACACTGGTGATTTCTGGGGCATTTCCATCAAACTATTAAGTAATATAATAGACATCGTAGCCCCCTATTTGGCTGTTACTTTTAATAAATGTGTTGATGTCGGAACTTTTCCTGACCTCATGAAGAGTAGCAAAGTCATACCATTATTTAAATCAGGTAATAAAAATGACGTTTCTAATTTTAGGCCTATTTCTATCTTACCTGCATTTAGCAAAATATTTGAAAAGTTAATCCTCAAGCAGTTGCTAAGACATTTTAATTTAAATAGCCTCCTTCATAATGAGCAATATGGCTTTACAAAAGGTCGTTCAACTACAGATGCGGGTGTTGCTCTCTTGAAACACATTTTTAACGCATGGGAGAACTCGCAAAATGCTATCGGAGTATTCTGTGATCTCTCCAAAGCCTTTGATTGCGTGCACCATGACACGCTTTTGCGTAAACTACGTCATTACGGTGTCCATAACGAAGCTATAAACGTAATAAATTCTTACTTACATAATAGGTTCCAATGTGTAGATATTAATGGTGTAAAGTCTGCCGGGCTACCGGTTCAGTTAGGTGTGCCTCAAGGCTCTATACTCGGCCCATTCTTGTTCTTAGTGTATATCAATGACTTACCATTCTTTTTAAAGGGTATTTGTGACGTTGTACTGTTTGCAGATGATACATCTCTTATTTTTAAAGTAGACAGGAATAGACCAGATTTTGACGACGTGAACAGTGCACTCTCAATGGTTACCGATTGGTTTACGGCAAATAACCTAGTTCTCAATGCCAAGAAAACCAAATGTGTAAAGTTCGCCTTACCGAATGTTAAAAATCTAGGTCCCAACATCGTCTTAGATAAAGAGGTGCTTAAAACTGTAGACTCGGCAGTTTTTCTGGGCATAACAGTGGATGGCAAACTTCAGTGGGGCCCACATATTTCAAGCCTAGCGGGAAGGCTCAGTTCAGCTGCCTACGCCGTCAGAAAAGTAAGACAATATACTGACGTTGATACAGCTCGGTTAGTCTATTTTAGTTATTTCCACAGCGTTATGTCTTACGGTATTCTACTGTGGGGTACTGCAGCTGATATTCAAAATATTTTTGTCCTTCAGAAACGAGCTGTTCGAGCAATTTACCAGCTAGGTGCCAGAGTTTCCCTAAGGGACTTTTTTAAAGATATTGGTATTCTTACGGTGTCATCACAATTCATTTTCGCCAACATCTTATATATTAGGCAAAATATACACTTATACGCTAAAAACAGTGATATTCACACTGTTAACACTAGAAGTAAGGACAAACTACGTGTTCCCTTTCACCGGCTTCATAAGGTGCATAACTCATTTGTTGGGCTTGGTATAACATTTTACAACAAGCTACCACCTTCTTTACTAGAATTACCTTTTAATGCGTTTAAAGCTCAAGTAAAATCCAACCTTTGTCAAAAGGCGTACTATTCCATCAACGATTATTTAAATGATAAGAATAGTTGGTCGCTGTGATTAACTCAAGACAATGTTTATGTTCTTTCTCCAGTATTAGCGTACCTAGTGATAGGTTCAATATAATTGTTTCCATATTTTTTTTCCTGTTTATGCCAATTTTATTTTATTAGTATTGCATAATGTGGTTAGCTAGCGACCTCGACAAGTAATCATTCAATTCTTGCTTGAGCAACCGGCAGCAAGTTCGTCATGCTCCCTTAGATGTCAATGCTTGCGGTAGCGTCGGGGGTCGGGTTGCCCCCTTCCCTCAAATATGGCGAGGGGGGCAATGGCTGATCTTTGCGTTATGCTCGTGAACGGGTGCTGCTTGTGGTGACTGGTCGTCTTGCTGACTTTGATGTTGATATTATTATTAATATTACTTACCTGTTTAATTTATTTTACGTCGATGGTCCTAGTTTATCATTTGTGGCCTCGAGTTGTAACTCAGGTCGTAACAGCTATGTGAACATTCAGCATTGCATATGTAAGCGGGCACGCCCTTTATACCCGGAGGCTCTTATTTAGGTTTTAAGCTCTATTTACGATTTTATTATTTCAGCTTGAGTTTAGTTTTTTTAAATGTTTTGTTCGTATATTGGCGTGTGCTAGCTGACATATGACGCATAATTTGATGTATGTTTTGTTTTGTTTTATACTATTAATTACTTACATAATACTGTATAGAATCAAGTTCTTCTAACTTAACAGACAGCTGTGCTGCTGGGGAGTTTGTTCCGCCACTTCTTCTTCCCAGCCAAAGCACTAGGAAGTGTCGAAGGGTGGGCGTTTTTGGGGGACTGTCTCATGTAACTTTGACGTTCAAAAAGTGCTGACTCTCAGCCTAGTTTGAATAAATGACTTTTGATTTTGATTTTGATTTTGAATCAGGCTCTTGATCCAACCGTCTAACGATAGCCTCGACAGGTGTTGGTCGAGGCTATCGGCCATCAGCCCATTGGCTGATACGACAATCGGCACAATGACAGCCGAGTCAACATTCCACATGTCAACAACCTCGTGTGCTAAGTCGAGATATTTAATCTGTTTCTCTTTCTCAGCTTTCACGAGGTTGCCGTCATGCGGAATGGTAACGTCCACTATCATTGTTCGGCGCGCTAACCGATCTATCACCACTATATCAGGCTTATTGGCGACAATAGTCCTGTCAGTAATGATAGACCGATCCCAGTACAACGTGACATGGTCATTTTCGAGAACTGGGTCGGGCACATACTTGTAATATTATTATTATTATTTTATTTGAGTTTATTACTTGTCGCAGTCTATCTCCATGCCTCGGAAAGTTAAACCGTTGATCCTGGCTGTCCTCGTAGATTTTTGACAGTGCAAAGCCCGAAATTCTGACAACCGGAGTCTTACCTATTGTATTACCCAGTATTTGGTTTGTGGAGGTCAGATAGGCAAACGCTCTGTCTGTGTAAAATATTCACCTGCATCCAGTTATACTGAAAGAAAGAAAAATAGTTTATTCTGCACAAACAAAACGCACAACATGAAATATAAAATAGTTACGAAAACGAAAAATCTTTACTGGAAGCCGACATCAACGTGGTTTTCTCTGTACTTCTTCTTTCATGGAGATGTAAATTCCTACTGCAATGTACTTCTATGCAGACTAAAGGAAATAGAACATTCAATAATGTCTCTTTCTTAATAAGATTTTTCCAGACATGGTCATGCATTGATAAATTCACGTAAAATCATTACACTATAATTTTGGATTGTAAAAAAGACCTCGGAGTTTGTTTCGGTTTTTTTTCCAGGCGTCTGTCAGCTAGAAAATTCAGCCGCCATCTTTTTTTTAATATTTACGAGTAAAAGTGTCTCAAATGATCTGCTTATATAAATAAACATTTATAAGGTTAACATTAATTACCGAATTTTACCCCAAATAAATACCCTTTACAATCTTCTCCAAAACAAAACACGCTGTATCTACCCACAAAATTCGTCTAAGAAAACGTAGGCCGGGTTCTGCAGCAATTTATCACGAGTCAAGTTATATTAATGTGGATAAATGGGGCGTTCGCGGGGCTACGGGGTGAAAGGGGGTGAAGTGGGGGGAGGGAGGGGTGCCGTGGACTGGGGAACGTCTTGGCGATTAGTTTTTTGTTTAGGTATTTACTTGAATTTTAAAAGTTAAAGTTTTATTTAGTTTAATGAGTAGGAAATGAATTACTTGTCGATTTGGGGGCATTTGGTTCCTAGTTCCGACACAAGTTGTAAAATTCGTTACTATGCTATTTACCAGTAATTAAATAAACAATATTATCGCGCCTTGACATAATTATGTGTCAGTCTTAGGTATACCTATCACACTTTTTTGCGGATTGCCTATATATAAAAGACTAGCTTTTGCCAGCGGCTTTGCCCGCGTGGAGGTCAGAAATTGTCCCGCGGGACCGTTTTACCGGGAAAAAAAGTACGCTATTTATTAATGCAGGTTATAAAATATTTGTGTGCCAAATATCATCTAAATCTGATCAGTCGTTTTTGCGTGAAAAAGTAACAAACATCCATACTCACAAACTTTCACATTTATAATATTAGTAAAATGTAGAATTTTTCTTAAGTTATCAAAAATTGGGATGCAAAACATGACTTTACTGTCCAGTTTTGTACCAACTGAATAATATACAAATTAGAACGATGGGGGAGTTGTAAAATGATTTTCAACCCTTGACCTATTTCCGTACGAGTAATTATTTAAAGCCGTTATTGATGACCCATTCCATCGACCAACTCTACGATTTCTTAGATGAATAAAAATAACTAAAATGAAAAAGATTATGATTCAATCATGATTTTTATGCATATACGTATGCATATACCTATGTATGTTCATGTTTTCCATTAAAAATAAAAACTTTTTTACTAAAAAAAAACAACCGACTTCCTTAAAAACACTACAAAGTGAAAAATAAGTTTAATTTCGGAAGTCGGTGTCTTAGGATCTGTATTTATGGTTTTTTTGCCACCGACTTCCGAAATTAAAGTTATTTTTCACTTTGTAGTGTTTTTAAGGAAGTCGGTTGTTTTTTTTTAGTAAAAAAGTTTTTATTTTTAAATTTTTAGTTGTGGTATTCACCCTGCACTAATTCCAAACAAACAATGCATATTTATGCGATAGCACAAATCGCGGTTGATTTGCTGTCATTTTTTTAAGAGTTCCGGTGTCTGTCTCCCGAACTCGTCATCAGATCTATATGAAAATTATATGGGACCATTTCGGAATAAACTCCTTTCGAACAAAAAAAGAATTTTGCAAATCCGTTTATATATGACGGAGTTATGGCCGAACATACATTAAAAAAAAAACATATAAACATCCGAATTGAGAACCTCCTCCTTTTTGAAGTCGGTTAAAAAATGAGGTATCGTTAGAAGCGATTATTGGTTGTCCGCTAGCTTGACAGGCGGATTGGCGATCGCAGTATGGTGGTAAAATGCATAGAGAACGCTGCTGCCTATTCTCTAGTAAGTTCCTTAGTCGCATCTAACGACATCCACGGGAAGAAATATGACAGTACTGTTCTTCACGTCCGGTAACCCACGAAACGAAGTAAGTGACAAACGACCAAAATTTTCAAATGACAATATTTAAAAATTGTTTAATTTTAATTGCTAGAGCACCTAAAAAGACTGTCGCCAAACCAGCTAAAGATATCAATCGAATTTTAACTTTAAATAATTTGTCTCTCCAGTTAGAGATTTCAATCGAATTAAAACTTAATTTAACAGTTTCAGAGACTCTCCAAATATTTCTCAATACGATCTAATCATCTGAAGACCATATAGTTTTCCAGACAGGTTTTCTTTGAAGAGAAAGACATTTAAAGCTCGTTAAATGAATAGAAATCGTTCGAGAAGTTTCTGCTAAAGGAATTGGGGTGTGTAATTGAGCTCGAAGGCGATGAACTTGTAATACCTACTTATTGAGGGTATACACCGTGACATTTTAGTAATTCTACAAAGGTTGTGCACTCAATATATCCGGCATAATATTCTTCTAGGCGTGATTAAAAAATTGTTACCAATGAAGAAAATACGTACTAAGAAAAATTAAAAATGCACTACAATTATGAAACATCCTGTTAATAATGTTTACGTATCATATGGTAGGGAACATACATACCTACCCAGCGCACGAATCAACTAGATCATTTCGTCTCCATTTTCCATGAGACAAAATATCAAACAAACAACGTCATACGTCATCATAATGAATAATATTTTTATTTTTTAGTTTTTCAAATGTATTTTTTTTTATGGATGTGAAGTAGTCATTGTATACATGAAGTGGGCTGCCGTTGTAAGGCGACTAAAATGTCACGGTGTATGTGCCTATGTATGGTGACATGCTTAACTATTTATGTACAGACGCCGGTACATCAAGGTACCAGAAACTGTCAAATTTTCCCAAACAATTTTGAACTTAATACTTTAGCGTTAAAGTTGAAAACCTATTAAAGTAATTTGACAGATTGTAGTAGCTTCAAGTGCTGGCGTCTGTACCTAATGCAGATTTCGTGTTATTGATTAATAAGTTCGAGGGCTACTGTAGAATTGAACTTATAGGCCAGACGCTGGTGAATACCCGGTAAAGTGCTACAAGTGACTTTTATAATTTTTTCGTATATTATATTGTATTTCTCTACAATGCTTATGAATCGTTCCCAGTGGGGTAGGTCAACCAGCGCCAGATAAGAACAAGAGTTACGTTCGATTCCCGTTGATAAATTGATGATTTGTTAAAACGCTCAATACCAAAATAATAGTTTAAAAAAACTAAAAAACACGCTTCCATTGAAAACCAAACTCATCATCATCATCATTTCAGTCGTAAGACGTCCACTGCTGGACTTAGGCCTCCCCCAATTTGAGGGGCTTTGCCATAATGGCCACGCTTGGCAGGCGGGTTGGCGATCGCAGTATGGTGGTAAAATGCATAGAGAACGCTGCTGCCCATTCCCTAGTAAGTCCCATAGTCGCCTTTTACGACACCCACGGGAAGAAAGGGGGTGGTGTTATTCTTTACGTCCGGCACCACACGGTACACGATTTTAAAGGTATTTTTTTATTGATATCAGGCACCCCACGCTTTTTTCCATTATTTTATACTTTTTAGTTTGGTTTTCAATGGAAGCGTGTTTTTTAGTTTTTTTTTAAACTATTATTTATTTTCTATTTTTTAGGGTGTTTCGAATTTTGAGACGTATGTCAGCGTAGTTTGTGACGTATGTCAGCGTAGTTTTCGAAGACAGTTTTTTTGCTGTCCTGGTAACCCTGGCAAGGATAATGGCACAAATTTATGAAATTATTGCATTGTCATCGGTCCTTGACAGGTTTGCAAAGTTTGAATGAAATCTGGTCGTTTAAAGTGGGTCAAAATTGCGCTATGAGGAGTCGGTTACAAACAAACATACAAGTGAAGCTAATATAAAGCGTGTAAAAAGGGACAAAAGTCACTTGTAAAACTTTACCGGATACCATACCAGTATTTCATATGGAGCAACTGCCAATCTCAACTCCACAATCCAGTTACTAGGTAATACCTACGACAACATTGATAAGACTGGTTGTCAGATTTTCGGGCTTCCCGTAATGTCTGAAATTAATTTTATAGTTTTTTTTTTTTTTGTTTTGTTGGTCTTCGACAGCTGTAATTAGTGTTAGAAAAACTGTAGGTATTCACATCACCAGCTGAACTCAACTGCATAAAATCCGGCATTTCACATGGAGCTACTGCCTATGCGACTTCCACAGTCCAGTTACTGTGTAATACGATACCCCTTTGTATGATTGGTTGTCAGAAAAATAATTCGTAAGTTAAAAGTGCTGTGTGGTACTGTTAGGGTAGGTAAAGAAACACTAAAAATAATAAATATAGTAGTTTATTTGACCACATTTCAAGACAGTAGGTTTATTCCAAAACTACAGCTACATAAAATTAATTATTTATCTATTGCTCATAGTACTCTTTGAAGCAGAAAGGACAAAACAATTTAAAAACAGACCAGTCAAAGTGAAATCATTTATTTCAAATAAACACATAAAAGGCAGTTTAGAAAGTTTCTCAATATTTTGTAAGTAAAATAAAATAAATAAATAATATCTTAGGACAACCAACACAATGTTATCTGATCCCAAACTAGGCAGAACCTGTACTATGGCAACCAGACAACTGATAAATATACTTACTTATATATGTATTTCTAAATACATACATATTATAGATAAATTACACTCTTACACAGAACAAATGATTGTGCTCATCACACAAAGATTTGTCCTGGGTGGGAATCGAACCCACGACCTCAGTCTTAGGAGTCAGGGTCACTAACCACTAGACTAACAGGCCAATCATACAAGTCAAGTATACATTCATTATAGCATTGTTTGTGAAGGCTAACCTTCTCGCACTGGGTCCGCGTGGTGGACTATTAGAGGTCCACTCACTCACGGAGAGAGCAGGTCTGTGTCCCAGCAGTGGGAACATTATAGGCTGAATGTGCTATATGTAGACGATGCACTTAGAATAAAATTACTATACCACAATGACTAAAAATAATTTAATTAAAGCAATGACAGGTAAATTTATTATGTAATAGATACACGGTGCTCACATATTTAGAAGTATACATAGTAAAAGTATATTATTTTCCTTATATTTTAAAAGTAATCATTTAGTGAGTGTGTTAAATTAGTTACAGAATATAACATCTACATAATTTTTACAAAATTATAAATTACAAAATTAAATTAGCAGCCAGTTTGATTTTGTCTAAACTTTAGATTTTCCTATGGAGCTGAACCAGCATGTTTCCAAGCACTTTTATCTAAGATATAATCCTCTAATTTTTAATATTATGCTTGTTTACAAAGTGTACTTATAAAATGAACAAATATTAGTCTTAAATATAAATATAATAACAGTCTGTCTGTCGCGGGAAAAGAGCACCTAGAAGGACTTGGAGGAAGCCTTTGCCCAGCAAAGGGACAGTACAAAATTGTTATGATCAACCGACTTTACGGAAAGGCCTCTTCTGATACTGAGAAGACATGAGCATTGATCATCGCACTTGCTCAAGACGGTTTGACGATGTCAGTGATATCTAAGACGAACTGTAACACACAAAAATTCAACAAAATTAATTTCTAATATTTTTGAATACACATCAGAAACTCCGTAATGAAGCTATTACATTGTTGATCTAAGTTATACTCCTATATCCTTGATAACAATAGCGTCATAAATATTAACGCTGTCAATACGAGTATATAGCGGGAACTTATCTGCTAGATATTATATAAACGCCTCAGGGTGGCGAGGCGAGGAATTTTGTGGGGACTGCACACAAGGCTGGAGATGATGTCGCGTTTTTTAGTAGAGGAAAACGCTGCGTTTTGTGAGGAGAGACTTTGGTGAAGCGTGTTTCTTTTTTTAAAGATTTTATAATAGTTATAATAAGATAAGATAAGTTTTTATTTGCTTTAAAAATGGTATAAACTTGTTACAGTTTGGTTTTTATATAATGTCCACATGTTTAGCGATACAAAACTTGTATTAATTGCATACAAAATAATTACACATTGACGATATTAAAATATTATTATTATTATTTATAAAAAAAAAACAACATTTAGAAAAACAGTGGGTCTCTCCTTATAACCACATGATAGTAGTGAAAATATACATGATTTGCGCTGCATATACACAATGTAGCGTCACCGACCAAGTTGAGCCGACTTTACACTATTTAGTGTCATCAGCAGCATTTAGATTTGTTTGTGAACCAATGTTTAGAAGGGGCGCAAAACGCCTTTCCAAAGCTTCTCATCAAAATATACAACATATGACATAATTAACGAAATATCATATACACCTCAGTTAGATTATCCAGTTAAAATAATATATTTTTATATTAGCCTACACTGTGCCACTGCTGAGCAAAGGCCTCCCCCAAATCATATTACATAAACTTTTTTTTAAAGTTACTTATTAAGAAAATCGTGTCGACCCTAGCAATATTTTATGTATTTAAAAGTCTTATTTCCTTGAAATAAGATTAAGCTTTCTTTGAGTCAATCGGTGGTAGGTATGGCAAATACATATGTTTGAACAAAATACCCATATTAAAAGTGACTGAAATCAATTCAGTAGTCAATGCTGAACAAACTTCTTT
Organism: Aporophyla nigra; assembly: GCA_947507805.1. Lineage (NCBI taxonomy): Eukaryota > Metazoa > Arthropoda > Insecta > Lepidoptera > Noctuidae > Aporophyla > Aporophyla nigra. The sequence goes on along the minus strand of OX382316.1, from coordinate 12,544,062 downwards.
TAGAACTTGCGTTTATTTTGTTAAACCTTGCATATCATCCAGGTAAAAATTTCAAATATTGACTATAGTTCACTGAAGATGCGACTATACTTTGTAGGATTTGAATGTTACAAAATAAGGTTTTGATTCATAATAATCAACAGTGTATTCTTAATTTTCTTTACGACTTCACGTGAAATTCGCTGGAGCCCGCATCGCTGCCGGTATCACATCAATATCACCTGAAAATAGCAAACAATCGTATTAATCATTAATTCGTTTTATAACTTACTGCATACCTAGATTTTAAAATAAACTTTTATGTGGATATTACGACTTAAACACACATTACGTTGTACTCTACAACGCACTAAGTACAGTAAAAGATAAATAAGTTATGGTGTGAAAATCAAACTCCTATCTCAGTAATAATTATTCCCGGTTCAAAATCGCAGCTTCTACAAAACAAGTGTACAACCCCCTTATAGTTCGCCGTAATGAGCCCTGGCACAACTTTCTGCAGAGCCGCGAAAGTAGCACGGAAAACTTTAACAGCGTCTTCGTTATGTACCGCGCTGGAGTAGAGTTGATACTTGTGATTAATTTATGGTATGGTAATTAACTATAATCTCATGAAGTGGAGAGAAATATTTATTTATTTATTTAGGATCTCCAACAAAATATGTTTACAATACATTGATATATAAATAAAGTTCAAAATCAGATATTAAGTAGGTGTACTTCACTTACAGAATATTGTTGCAGAATGATGTTAGTTCAGTCTATCTAGAGAGTTTTGAGCAGTAAGCAGTGAGCGCGGTATTCTTGCTGACTGACTAGTTTTTAAAATAAATAAGTTAAGAATCCTACTAATACTACGTTTAGATGTCTGTTACAAAATCACAAAAAAAAAAAACCGGCTAAGTGCGAGTCGGACTCGCGCACCGAGGGTTCCGTACTAACCTGTAGGTATAAAGTTTAAATTTTGTTTAAATATTTTTATTATATATGATGTAACAAAAAATTACTGTTTTCGCAATTTTTCCCTTATCTGTGCTATAAGACGTTGCTTCGTACGAAATTTCAACATTCTAGATCCACTGGAAGTACCCTTTAGGTTTTGATTCCCTTGCGAGTTTCGAAAATTTGCAGCATAAACGGCTATATCTTTTGATTGCGTTAGCTTAGAAGTTTGATTTTTTCACAGCTCCAAGGGACAATAGACTTGAGTATTTGATATCAATTTCAGCTTGATAACTCCACGCGTTCCTGAGGAAAAGGGTCTTGACAGACGGACGGACGGACGGACAACAAAGTGATCCTATAAGGGTTCCGCTTTTTCCTTTTGAGGTGCGGAACCCTAAAAATGGCTGAATGGATTTGAATGGAATTTGGCACACATAATTTTTAATCTGAATGGCCTGAGACCGGGATAAAAGTATCCTATGTAGTAAATAGGATACTACTTGTGGTACGTTCCCATAGGATAATTTCCGACCTCAATGCGGGCGATGCCGCGAGCAAAAGCTATTAACGAATAATTGGCGTAGAAGTTGAGTATCATGGTATCCAAAGATGTCGCTCTTCATTCTTAATTTCATCGGCCTCAACCATATCCTAGCCAACAAAATGTTTAATGTTTATCAATCTGAGCTGACGACACTACTTTCCGCCTCGCTGCTTCTCTAAGACTAGGAGCTCCTTGTTGTTCTCCTCATCGCTGCCACTGTGGCGAAGTTGTCAACAGTCTAGGACACCACGGCCTGTCTTGTAGCCGAAGTGCGGGTCGCTTAGCGCGGCACGCGAACATTAACGACATCATCCGACGAGCTCTTGTCACTGTCGGCGTTCCAGCTGTATTGGAACCCAATGGCTTGGCACGCGACGATGGCAAGAGACCGGACGGTATGTCTTTGTTTCCCTGGAAGGTGGGTAGGCCTTTAGTGTGGGATGCAACGTGTGTTGATATTCTTGCGCCATCCCATCTTCCTAGCTCGGCTTGCTACGCTGGCGCTGCCGCTGCGGCTGCGGAAAACCTCAAGTGGCGAAAGTATAGCAACCTTATTGGTAATTATATTTTCGAGCCGTTTGGGGTTGAAACCCTCGGGCCGTGGGGTCAGAGTGCTCATGGCCTCTTTAAAGAAATATCGAAACGGCTGGTTGACACTTCTCGTGACCCAAGGGCTGGTTTTTATTTTGGCCAGCGGCTAAGCATTGCTATACAGCGTGGTAATGTCGCCAGTCTCTTGGGTACATTGCCGGTCAACAGCGATGAGGATGAATTTCTCGACGCCTTAATTTAGTTTGTGACAGTAAATTTCAACGCAATTGTTTAGAATCATGTAATAAATTCATGATAGCAGTTTGTATAAACCTTGCCCAAGTAACATATTTGGCGACAAATAGCTTGCATATAGTATTTTTTTGGAAACTTTAGTAATAAAATCCACCGTGATTAAGTTCTATAAAGGTGGTTAGAACCTATAAGCAACCTGTATGTTACCAAAGGGAGAAAAATTGCAACTTATTTATAGATGCAAAAGCGATGCAGAATAGTTCGAATTGTTATCCTGAGTGGCACTTGGAACTCATGGTGCAAATTGCGCGCCGTGAATGAATGATTGAACGAAAAAGCGATACACTCATTCGTTGAGTGACAAATGAGATCTTAACAAGTTCTTATTTTTGGTGGAGATAAACAAAATGACGGTTGTTTGTGCTTTGTGTTGTGGTTGTGACAGCAAATTTATTGGATTATTCATCTATTTGGTGAGTATTAAAAAAATATGTGTGTAACATGGGATAACCATCATGGAGCCCATGCAAATGGTTTTTTATCGTGAAACCATGGTATATTTACTGAGTAAATTTTGATGCGCCTTAGATCTAATCAAGAATTATCAAAAAATATGCACTGATCAAATAAATAAGATAATACTTTATAAAAATATGGTTGTTAAAAACCTAAAAATTATGGTTTCACAAAAAGTAAAATGTCAAACTACATCAAAAACAGTTGTCAAAACTCATTTTATTGTATGTTATTGTAATATAATACCATTCAACAAGATAATTTTCAAGAACTCCATTTTTAAACATGGCGATTTAAAATAGACCTTGCAGTTCATATTTCCACTCATTTGTTGCCTTATTGGAGCTCCTAGGTCCTAAATTCACTCATTAGTACCTAGTAGTGATTATTTTCACTTTACAGGTCTCGTTGTCTTTGCGTTGAATTGGGGATCCTCACGACGACGTTTTCAAGAACCTTCTTTAGAATCGATCTATGCGTTACAGTGGCATATTAGAGTATATTAGACCTTACAAAGGCAATTACACTAGGTTCCAAATGAGCTGCAATAATAACTCTCGAGCCACTACAGGTGATAAATAACTTATATATATTACTTATTTAGTAGTAAAGGTGCCAAATAAAGAAAAATTACCACCTATTAGGGCACGGTTCTTTAGGGGTGATTTTAAGATGTAATATGCTTCTTTGAGTTCTAAAGAGTAAAAATTGAAACCTGTATGCGTCTATAAGTAATAAATTCGGTTTAATGCCACCATAAGTTATAAAGCAGGAACAAAAATCACTCAAAAGCAAGTGTTAGTGATAAGAGCTACTCATATGCAAATTCGAGTGCTGTTTGCATCTATAAGTAATACCATACACTCTTACATCACTTATATGCTACCTACAGTTGCAAAATAAGTTCCAAAATTCACTAACGTGCTACTTGGGTGGTTAAGTTTCTAATAATATAAAATACTAATAAAATCTGAGCTTCAGCTTAGTAACTTTTAGTTATATATAATTACTAGCTTCTGCCCGCGACTTCGTCCGCGTTAAATTTCTTGTTCCCCCAACCGTTCCCGTCGCGTCAAATCGCCTACCCGTGCGGTTTTCCCCGTTTTTGCAACATTTTTCATTACTGGTCCGTTCCTCTTAGTTGTAGCGTGATGTTATATATTCTATAGCCTTTCTCGATAAATAGGCTACCCAACACAAAAAGAATTTTCTCAATTCGGACCAGTAGTTCCTGAGATTAGCGCGTTCAATCAAACAAACTCCTTCAGCTTTATAATATAAGTATAGATTATAATCAATCATATATTCATAGGGGGCTGATTTTATTAAAGTTACTTATCTATTATCCCTGAAATAAAATCTCTCTCGTCTGACAATTTTGTACCTAAAAGCAGTCGAAAATTAAAAAATATTTTCAGGATATATATTTATTCTAGGTAAAAAAGTTTGGCGGAATTCACCCTAAATAAATCAATTTTTTTACAAAAACTGACAATTACAACAACAAATGAACTTATCACAAATTCTTTCATTTGACAAAATATTTAGCCGGCTTTACATAAATTTTATCCTTGTAACCAAAAATTCACACACTTTACTATCATTGCATAACAACCAGGGACCAAAACGAGAATTGACCTTAACACGATAATCTTACAAAATTAGCACACTGGGCTACCCCAACCCTCTTAGAATAACCCTTTCCCACGCGCTGACCACTGTCCGGTAGCGTCTTGGGGTCAAAACGACCCTTCTATTGTTATAATAGAAACCTGTTCCTTACAAGAAAATAACAGATATTTCTAGAAAAACTTGTTTTTGTTCCCACACTGGACTTGGGTTTGTCTTTTATGATAATTGAAGTTGTAATTGTGAGTTTTTAGTGAAGGGTCGAACTGACCAGGAGGCTAAAACTTGTTATCATTGAACATCTGTATTACAAGTTTGCCTCTGTTCATTTTTATACCATTTGAACCGTAAACCCGCGTACTTTTTGCATTATAAATGATTAGTGCTTATTTTTTTGTAGTTATTTTTCGTTCTACAATCAATATTTTGCACAAATGATTTTTCGAAATTTATTAACAATACATTACTTGACTGGCCTCTTAGTCTAATGGTTAGTGACCCTGATTGCTAAGACTGAGGTTTTATTTTATTTTTATTTTATTTTATTTATTGAGGGATAATAAACAACTACAACATAATATATAAAACATTAGGTTAACAAAATTTTCAAGAGGTAATGTTGCAGTCAACTGCATTATCCGCAGATAGACATATTTATAGATCTGTGGTTGCCACTAGACGAGCATAACCAAGATTAACAAATATTTTAAAATAAATAAATAGGTTACTATAAAGCGAGCTATAGCTATAGGCTATAGGTTGTGGGTTCGATTCCCATCCAGAACGAATCTTTGTGTTATCAGCACAATCATTTGTTCTGTGTCTGGGTGTAATTTATCTATAAAATGTATTTATGTATATAGAAATATATAAGTATGTTTATCAGTTGTCTGGTTATCATAGTACAGGCTCTGCCTAGTTTGGGATCAGATAACGTTGTATTGGTTGTCCTTAGATATTATTATTACTAAGTATAACATTAAATTAAGTACCTGCGTCGACAGAAATGAATGAATCAGAAACTATACAGTTTTTGGATAAAAAAGTACTAATCATCGCTAAGCCGTTTGAAAATAAATCGATTGAGGGGTGGTCATTCTTAACAATTTGGTTAAATGTTTTGACGGGATGGATCATACTGCGGAGCATAAAGAAGATTTCTCAAACGAGCATGTCGAGACGAAACATTCAAAGTCAGCTTTGAAACAAGTTCAGGACATGGTGCTATTTTCACTAGCCATCGTTTATTGTAATTTTAATAAGAGATTTTTATAGGTAAATAGCAGAAGCATAATAAGCTCATTACATTTTCAATGCTGGGCCACAGACCGCCAATCTGTGATTGGGTTTCTGTGAATGAGGGATTGGGCCTTAATTCTCCACGAGAGCTACATGCGGGTTGGTAGATGTCACATATCTTCGAATTTTTAATTCTAGGTCTCTTTTCCTTTGTATTCGTCATTATTCCAATCTGTGTGAACGCTTAATTTTGCAAAGATAACTTGCACCTACTCACCACTGTACCGTGTACCGTGTGGTGCCAGACGTAAAGAATAACACCACCCCATTTCTTTCCGTGGGTGTCGTAAAAGTCGACTAAGGGACTTACTAGAGAATGGGCAGCAGCGTTCTCTATGCATTTTACCACCATATTGCGATCGCCAACCCGCCTGCCAAGCGTAGCGATTATGGCAAAGCTCCCCAAATTGGGGGAGGCCTAAGTCCAGCAGTGGACGTTTTGCGGCTGAAATGATGATGATGATGATGACTCACCACTGAGCGTTTAGAGTGTAAAGTTGAAAGGTGATTCCATTGCGCCTCTGGTCATAGATGTTTCTATTCTTCACCTCACACCTCCCCACCGAACACCGTTGTCGAATACCTGCAAAATATACAAGAGTAAAACAATAGTAGCCCAGTAGTATTAGCTTCGACTGAGCATCGGTGGCCCAGTGATATTGGCTCCGACTAACAAGTTGTAGGTCGAGAGTTCGAACCCAGGCAGCACTTTAATTTGTGTTAATAATTTCATCACCACTGCGCTCTAAACGGTAAATAAAAACATAGTGAGGAAAACGGCATGGCAGAAACAAAAAATCGAAGACATGTGATATCTACCAACGCGTACGGGGCTCGCGTGGCAGATTACGGCCCACTCCCTCGCTCCAAGAGGAAGCCTGTCTCCCAGCAGTGGGAACAATATAGGCTGGTTATGATACAAGAGGAAAATTTAATACCAAGTATTACGTAACACCAAGTATTAAGACTCTTCATTCCACCTACAACGCGCCTGAGATAAATTTTGGAGCGTCAGTGAAATTTTAATAACTAATTTTCTTGTAGGACTCGCTCGCGATCCCGATGCCGCTTGCAACCGAAAATGTACGGAGAATAACATACGTATATATAGGTATATAGGCACATCAATTTACATGAATTTGATCGTTATCATGATGTTGTTAAGAGTCAAGATTGAGGGAAATTGATTGTGTTTTGTTTCCTTGGTGAGTAGATTATGTTTATGTACCTTTTGTTTTTTTTAGGGTACTTTCCAATGTGTTGATTAGACAGTCAGTGATGAACTGTGGGTCTCCCTGTCCGGGATGTGAAGGAAGCTGGACCCAGGACATGAAGAAATCTATGTAAATTATTCATGACTTAATTGGACTGGAACAAAAGGTACTGGAACAAGGAAAATAGTAAAAATTACTTTTTTATTCGAAAATGATGCCTCTTTGAAAATGGGTTGTGGAGATCAGATAGGCAGTCCCTTAGTCACCTTTTACGACACGAAATGGGATGGTGCCATTCTTGGTACCACAAGGAATAGGTAAGTACTTATTATTGTTTTGATAATTTCCTTTTCTTGAAGGAACAGTCACCAAAAGAGAAAACCAGGCTCGTCGGATAGAGTTGAAGTTTCGGAAGAGACCGATGGATGTTTTTGATGTTATATTTCAATTCAATTCAGGTTAATTACAATAAATAACAATAAATTACAAATTGAATATATGAATTGTTTGCTTTCTTTTACTTAGATGATGTTTTATTCGAAAACATCCATCAGGTTTTTGCTAAACTTCATCTATATCCGATGAACCTAGTTATATATACCTTTTAATAACCATATTTAATTTAATTCATAATTTTTATCATAATTTCAGCTAAAAGACGTCCACAGTTGGACATAGGCCTCCAACAAGCACCGCCACTTCGACCGGTTCTGTGCTTCTCAATTCTTAATTTAATTATTCACGAACATTTGTGAAACACCATGTTCTTCTTTGGAATGCAGACACATTTGATAAACTTCACTTAACCACTATCTCACTCGATATTAGAGATGATCCAATCAACTAAAGGGGACGGTAACCTATCAACATGGAAAAATAAAAAAATCCCAACAATAAATTTTCTAGTTCTCCAATAATTATTAAAACACAAGGAAGCGAAATAATCAACTATAATTAATTATAAATCAATTAAAAACTTACACTTGTGTGGATACGAATTTAAGTCTACTAAAGATAGAAGGACCAGCACTACTTGATCCTTCGACCCCTTTAAAATGTATAGAAACTTGGTCCTTTCAGTCTTGGGACTTGTACTGAAGGCTCGGAGTATGGCGGGTGTTTCACAAATTGCCTTAGGGGTGGGATGGGGGTGTAAGGGTGGAAAAGCGTGAAAATTACACAAGAAAATTTCACCATTCAGCATCTTTGTGTTTTCCTTCAAGATGGCGAACGACGCGGGTTGGTTGGTGGAGGAGAGAGTTGTAAATGTATTTGCGGAGGAAATGTTCTTTGCAGATTCTTTGTTTTATCGTCTTGCCCACTTATTTGCGCACGAATTTGGGCTTATTGGATAGCGTATTAATCAGGTTGTGTCTAACTAAATGCAGCTGATTACTAATGTTTTATATGGAGTGACTGCTTATCTGACCTCCAAAATTTACAACTGGGTAAGACGATACGCCTTGGTAAGACTGGTCAGACTTTCGGGCTTCTGACAAACTGTACAGACTGTAAAGGATCCACAAACGACAACCAGGACCACCGGTTTAACTTGCTTTCAGAAGCGCAGGTCTTGATATATTAAGATAGTCACCATCCATACGTAGCAGCAAGGCAGCTTACAAAATTGACATACCTAATAGGTTGGGAAATTCCAGCAAAAAGTGTTTCAACAATTAACAGTCATCACTATATTTTTATAAGATTAAAAGATATATCTGTGCACTCTCTAGGAATAATACCAAAGTTACTTTCAACAACACATTCTAAGGCTAGATAAGATTCCTTCCCTTGCTTTAAATAAAACTAAGTAGGTATGTCCAATTTATCTCGCAGTAACATTCAAAACTATCAATATGATTTATAAATAAATCATAACGATTGTCCATTTACTTGCCAGTCAAACAAAAAAAATCCCTTGTTACCAATTAAAACGAAAGTCCACAAAACTCACGAGCGCCTCTCTCCTCGACGCTTGCTACAGGAAGTCGGCACAATGGATGTTGTCGGCTTCTTTGATCATCGCGTTAATTAATGTTCCTTATGTATTATATTATGTACTTGTACATCTACTTTCGAGGAATTATTGTTTTATCATTACTGTGGGGTTTGTTCTTGTTTGATCAGTAAACTTTGGGCATTTATGTTTTTTCTAAAATTATTTTCTTTGAAATGTATTTCAATAATCATTCATTCAAGAGCAGTGGTGGCCCAGTGGTATCGGTCCCGTCTTACGAGTTCTAAGTCGTGGGTTCGAACCCAGGCAGGCGCTTTACTTTGTGTAAATAATTTCATAACCACTGCTCTCAAAACGGTGAAAGAAAACATCGTAACGAAACCGACGTGTCTTAGAACCAAAAATTCGAAGTCATGTGACATCTACCAACCCGCACTGGGCCCGCGTGGTGGATTATGGCCCACTCTCTCTCACCGAGAGGAGGCCTGTGTCCCAGCAGTGGAAACATTATAGGCTGCTGATGATTATTATTGTGGGTTTTTGTTCTTGATTCATCAGTAAACTTTATAAATCTAAATTATATGTTTTTTTTCTAAAATTATTTTCTTTGTTATGTATTTCAGTAATCAAAATTTGAGTTTGAATTTCGATGGCTAAAAAAAGGATTATCAAAATCGGACTACTCTGTACAAAGTTATGCGTGGTTATACATTACAATCAATGAGTGAACAATCAATCATCCCCTGTTTTCCGACCCTTAGAGTTCGATTTTGTTTTTCAAATTTTTATGGGACCACCCTCAGAGTATACCCTTTCCAATAAAAAAAGAATTATCACAATCGGACTACTATATAAAAAGTTATGCGTGGTCATACATAAAAAAAAAAACAAAAAAAAATATATACGCGTCGAATTGATAACCTCCTCCGTTTTTTTTCGTCGGTTAAAAAGAGTAGGGAGAGAACAAAGAAACGATGGATGGACTGTGTGAATTAGGATTTGAGTACAAAGGGTCTGACTACCGAGATGACGACTAATAGAGAAGTGTGGAAGCAAACTAGTTGTACTGACAAGGGCTAGAGATGATGATGATGTATTTAATAATATGTTAGGACAACCAACTCACCGTTATCTGATCCCAAACTAGGCAGAGCCTGTACTATGGTAACCAGACAACTGATAAATATACTTATATATTTCTAAATACATACATTTTATAGATAAATTACACCCAGACACAGAACAAATGATTGTGCTCATCACACAACATTTGTCCTGGGTGGGAATCGAACCCACGACCTCAGTCTTAGCAGTCAGGGTCACTAACCACTAGACTAACAGGCCAGTCAACCGTGATGAGGTCGGCTTCTAGTCTAACCGGATAAAGCTGAATACCAGTTTTATACATGGAGTGACTGCTCATCTGAGTTCCACAACATAGTTCCTGGGTAATACGATACTGAGTAAAACTGGTTGTTAGAACGTCAAATATGTACGAATGACAGCCGGGCACTTTGGCTTAACGTACTTTTCAAGGCGCGGAGGGGTCTTGGTTGATATGAATTTAATTACTGAATATTTTTCCTTAGCTATTGATCGAGCTACTCATCATCAACATCAACATCATCGTCATCAGTCTATAGCAGTCCACTGTTGGACATAGGCCTATCTAATTGCTCGCTATTCAGCTACTACCAGCCACCCAGCGAAGATCGTCGCTGCACCTAGCCTGAAGGCGTCATACTTTACGTTTGCCGATTCGCGGGCAACGCGGATTTCGTAAGTTTCACTGTTGACAAAGCCTTACCTACCGCTGATAATGCGCTGAATGTCTGCTAAAAAATTAACCATTACTGAATATAGTTAATACTATACTTGTTGGTAATGTTATGCCGTGACCCAGGAAAATGATGTCACGTAGTGTGGCATCTGTCTTATAAAAAATCGTAGATTAAAATATGTTTAGTTCTACTCTTCGCGTGTAAATAACAAATAATGATAAATTAAAATAATTGAGTGTGAGCTTAAGTAGTAACAACTCACACTTGACTGGTTTATGAATTTGGCAGTTAGCAACATTAATTCGATATTTTTTCATTGTAGAAAATAAAACTATTATGTCCATAGACACGTTCTAATTTCAAACAGGTATTTTTACTATTAAAAACTCTTTTATATTATTTTGAACAGTGAACACGTGTCCAAAACACAAAAAAAAAAACGAATCCAAAAAGCAACAAAATAACATGAAAATCAAGTTCCAATTTTAAAATCGGACTCAAACACGATTAAAAAAACCGGTTCTCTTTTCAAAATTATATTAATTTATCGGACCGAACCAGTCAACCCTTTACTTTCGATGACAAAACGTTGAAACTAGTAACTCGGCCATTTGGTCAACTAGACCCGTTCCGTAACTAGTTTTAAGTGCTTTGAAAAGAACTGGTTTCGGTATTGGTATTATTGGATTTTACTTTATGTTTGGGCCAGGTGTCTTTTTTACTAGAAATATATTCTGCTAGTACATACGATGCCAATAATTGAAGTAATCACATAAATGAATAAAAATGAAATTATTAAATAATTTTTAAATTTAAATTGTGTTAGAAGAAATAGTATTTTCCCTTGTATTTCTAAGATCTGCAATATGAGGTAATGAGTTTGATTACATATTAAATCACTTACACACTCACATACACATTACAGACTGGAATCTGTCTCACCCTAAATCTTAGGAGAATCGAGTTTGAAGAACTCTCATTCCACCGGATGTTAGGGATTGACACTATTAAGATAAGATGGGTCTTTTCTTTTATAGTCTTTGTTTTTTTTTTCACCTTTCTCTGTTCTTTATTGACGGCTTACTCCACTGATCACGGCATCAATTTAATTGAATACATCGGCTGTTATAGATAAATAGGACTACATTTCTTTCACGTTAAGATAATAATAGAAGTAACAAAGAAACAAAAGCCAATACCTATCTCTATTCAACCCTAAAAAACTATCTGACATACACTATCGAACCGCTATCATTCCGAACAAAATCAGCGATACAAAAGCCCGGGGTGGCAAGTTACCCCACAAAGGCTGGGCAAATAAGCCATTAAAAGCGTTGCGACGGTACTGGGCTATAAAATCTCTGCTTCTTGCCCCCTTCCGCACCCTTGGGGTGGGGCAGTACCCCCTCCCCTTCGCGATAAACTGCTTTTATGCCGTTCCGTAGTATAATTAAAATGGTATGACATTTTCTGGAGTTAGATAAAATATCTAAGACGCAGTTGTAGGGTTGGTGTGGAGCCGTTTGTTACTTTGTTTGTCTGTGTTTATAATTTAAGAGGGTAGCAAGATATAATTTATGTATGGATATTTTTGGAACGATCGAAAATTAGCGATGACATGAATCTGTTTAATTACAAAACGGTTATCGAGACTCGTTTTACAGTAATCTTGTCATTCTCAGGTGCTTTACGAAAAACACTTCATCATTTCAGCCGAAAGACGTCTAGCTGGACATAGCTCGCCCCCAATGGCGGAGGGTTTACCATAACCGCCACGCAAGGCAGGCAGATTGGCGGTCGCAGTATGGTGGTAAAATGTATAGAGAACGCTGCTGCCCATTCTCTAGTTAGCCCATCATCGTAGTTGCTTTTTACGATTCCCACGGGAAGAAATTGAATGGTGCGGTTTTGTACGTCCGCCACCACACGGACTACTAACAAAAAATACCTACAACTTATCTATACTAATATTATAAAGCTGAAGAGTTTGTTTGTTTGATTGATTGAACGCGCTAATCTCAGGATCTACTGGTCCGAATTGAAAAAATCTTTTTGTGTTGGGTAGCCTATTTATCAAAAAAGGCTATATAATATCACGCTACAACCAAAAATAGCGAAGCAGTAATGAAAAATGTTTCAAAAACGGGGAAAATCGCACGGGTAGGCGATTCGACGCGACGGGAAGGGTTGGGGAAACAAGATATTTAACGCGGATGAAGTCGCGGGCAGCAGCTAGTGTGTTTCATAGAAGCCTTTCCAATTTCTTCTTCAGATGTATTTAAGAGCACTTCTCCATTTTCTGAGGGTGGTGATTGAGGTCATTTTCGTTCGTTATCATTATTAGGAGACCGTATACTCAGCAGTGGAATTTTACGGTCTGAAATTATGAATAGATTTGCTCTGAACGTTTTGTTGTAATGAAACTATTTTAAAATAGGTAAGTGATTTAATCAATCTTCAAGTTACGACAAGAAAATAATTCTCACATGTTCTTGAGTGGAGGGGGAAAATAGGTAAGAGGTTTGGATTCTTGGAAATATCCCTGAATCGACGTCAAATTGTTATTGGAAAACGGTAATACTATTTTATGATGGACGTGCGTAACAACATTAATTTTAAATGAAACTTTCATTTTGTACTGCTGTAGTGTTACCAAGAGCAACTAGTGATCAAGGCTTCTTGAGTTCTATTTACAGGATACTAAAATAATTGTGGGTTTTTGACATGTTCGGAATTCGTTCCAAAAGAGGTATATATATATATGTTTATAGTACCTAAACGAAATACGAGATGAGATATGGCTCTGCTCTCTGCTCTGCAAAAAAATTATACTTTCTCCATTAAAAACAACTATATTGCTGCAACGAGCGAACAAAAAATAAAAAAGTTACATCAAAACCTTGTAACGCTACGAAATTCTCAACAGCTACGCCGTAGCTCATAGCTCATTCGTAGTATTTACGTAGCGCTTTCGTATTATTTACGTAACCGAATATAACATTATACTTTTGAAACTTTATTTCTATTTTTAGTAGGGAATATTTTAGTATTGAAAATTACATGAGCTTTTACGGGTTAAGTGGTGTGGGTATTGAAAACTGTTCATAAATTGATCAAGAGTATCAGAAAAAACTTTGTTTTACCTATATTGTAGACGGGGAGCCAGCATATTCGTTCAATAAAAAATTTAGCTACCTTTGTGACTTATATTAATTTCAACATGACATGCATTTTTTTTTGTAATTTCTGTCTTTAATTTTGTTATCAGTGGAATTTTTCGGAGGGTATCTTCAGATCAGGTCAGTTATTAATCTCAAATTTAAGAAGTATTTTGCCTATATAACTAAACTCTAGAGCCCTTAGTGTTTTTATTACTATGTCTTATCATCACCTCTTTCTGAAACGACTGGTTTATGAGACTAGTTTTATAATTGGTGACAAGTCTAAGGTTTATAGCTTAGAACTTACGATATATTGTACACAGAATCTGCTGGCGTACCTTTATAAATAAATTAGATGATAATAAACATCGATTGTTATACCTTTCACGTCTTGATTCTTCAATAAATTTCCTTGATGTAATTTTTCTTTTAAAAAACAGCATCTCTTTGCCGGAATCCTAGGATCAAACTTGTAATAGTCTTCTGATTGTTTTGGTTTGTCATCTTGATAACTTTGTTGTGATCTGGAATAAGATTATTTTAAATGAATTAACAGAATTATTTTATTAATTGGCTAACTTATTTTAATTATGTTATGTGATATTCTAGGTTCATTAACCCTACTATTATAACGGAGAGAAGTGAGGCTTAAACAAATATAAGGTGACTTGATGTTCTTTTTGCCAACACCCCAGTATTTTTCATGAAAAAAAATAGTTTTTATAATACTGAAAATACTTTCTAATTTGAACTTCTTCTTTTATCTGTCAGAAGTTTAAGCTATGCTGTATCGGTTGGTATTGTATTAAGATTTGGATTTTAAATCGTATTTTTTTGTTTCTATTTCTTTGTGCTTTAAATACACCTAAAATTATGTTTTTCTTAACAGCGATATCTCTTCATGTCATTGATTTTAAAATCCTATATTTCTAAACATATTTAATCTACAGTTCACAGTATCGATACAAGTCTATTTGATACTGTGACTCCTAGACTATTATTTCGAATTCCGATTCAAATTGCATTCGTATGTCACCAGTAACGGTAAGATTTAGTTTTGTGTAAATGATATATTACTGTTTTGGATTTTTTTTATTGTTAATAAATTAAAATTTTGTTCATAATTATATTTATGTCGTAAGGAAAGTTTTGAGTATGAATGTCGATGGCTATAGAGTAGAGGGAGACCAAAGAAACGATGCATAGACTGTGTAACGTGCCTGCTAGGGCGGATGGTAGGTACATAAGCGTAATTAAGATTAGTAAAAATTAAACAATATTTAAAATATAGCTAGCTCCAGCAGAAGGCTGGTGTGAGTTCTGAATATCGAGCGCGTATTCAATTCTAGCCCGCCTAAAGAAAACGAATAACGTACAACGTTACAACTGTGTGAATGATGACATGAGTACTGAGATGACGACTAATAGAGAAGTGTGGAAGAAAAATATATGATGCGCCGACTCCAAATAAATTGGGATAATGGTAGAAAAATGTTGATGATGATGTGCATAATTATAACACTTTATGAAGAAAAAATAAAAGGAGGTTTACATAATATGAACAAAATCATTTGTTCTGTGTCTGGGTGTAATTTATCTATAATATGTATGTATTTAGAAATCTTACTTCCTACTAATATTATAAACGCGAAAGTTTGTATGTATGGATGTTTGTTCCTCTTTCACTCAAAAACTGCTGATTCGAATTAAATGAAATTTGGCACACAGATAGTTTATAATCTGGAGTAACACATAGGGTACTTTTATCTTGGTAGTATGTTCCCGCGGGATAATTTCCGACCACCACGCGGGCGAAGCCGCTGGCGAAAGCTAGTACATATATAAGTAAGTTTATCAGTTGTATGGTTGCCATAGTACAGGCTCTGCCTAGTTTGCGATTAGATAACATTGTGTTTGTTGTCCTAAGATATGATTTATTTATTATTTATAATAAACTAAAGATGCTCACTAAAAATAACGAGCAGCAGTCATAGTTTTTATTACATTGAATTTGAATCATCGTCTATCGAGCCCTTTTGCAACCAAATTAGGGTTTGATTTGGATTTAGACTAGAGAGTCTAACTGGATGCTGCTGAATACCAGTCTTTTACATTGCTGACTGCCTATCTGAGCTGCACAACCCAGTTAATGGGTCACACTATACCCAGTATGCATTGAATTTGAATCAAGTTCGTTAAAAACTAATTGAGTATCGCTGACGATAAGAACCGCTTTGAGAGGTAGACGATATTTTACCTCGTTCCAAAAGTTGTTATTCGCATTCCTAAAATGTCTTACTTTTTTTTCTATCTATTTTGTTTTTTCTCAATAATGAATTCAAGCAGAAAACTTATCGAGGGTAAAATATGTTTCAGAAACCGCACCACAGTTTCTAAGATCGCCATAACAGAAACTTCCATAGTAATTCATAATCTTCAAACTATTTCAACGGTAGCGACCAACCACAAAATATAAAGACCCACAATAGACGCGACTAATCTCCTAAAATCAATACCTTTTTACCTCTAACCCCCGAAAATTTTCCAAACTACCCCCTACACCCCTTTTCAATTTAAACGACAAAGTATTATTTAATTTTCGCCGTCTTTTCACCATTGTAAGGCACTGAGTGAGAGAGAAGGAGAAGCTCCTGTTCTTTACTAAGACATTGCCTATCTCTCTCTTACTTTCGTGTTAGACTGGGTGTGAGGAAGACGGGTATACGCAAGACGATCGCTCTCCGTTTTCTTAATGACGTCATATAGATTTATAGATGTGTTTAGGGGGGGTGTTTCTCCGCCCAGCGGGGGGCGAAAGTTTTTACAGCCTGGCTTTATAGTGGGGTTTTTCCACACTGTTTTTTATAGTTCTTTATTTATTATTTTTTTGCTCAAAATTTTGTGAGAGTTATCTCGTTGGAACAAATGAGCTTGTAGTTTATTTTTTATAAAAAGTTAACGTGAAAAATGTTGTAGTTTTTAGTGTCTGAAATAAAGAGCACTTTAGAGCTTAAAATTTTGCTGTTGTTTTAACATAAACGAGCTTTAATTAATTTTCTTCAGTAGGTAGGTGATTAAATTCTTAATAAATTAAATTTGTAATTTGTCAGCTTTATATGGAGAGTCGAATAGAAAATTGGGAAGTTTTGACTAACATATTCGCCCAAATACTAATATACTAATGATAAGCCTAAACAGAATCAAATTTATTTAAATTTTCTAAAAACAATTCAAATTTTGGTATGTAGAACATGTAGGCATAATACCCAATTATCTACACCTTAAATTCAACCCTTAAAAACCTCAACTAATTCCATTGCCAACCTCTAATTAAAAAGAAATCGCCACGTTCCACATTTAAATTACAAACGGCATTTATATTCAAGGCAAAGTCATGAAACGATTCAGCTATCATCGTGCGTTCGAAATACGAAAAAGCCGATGTAAATCGCCTAATCTTGAGACCGCGCTCATGACGTATGTACGACACGTCGCGTCGAATCGAAGTTCAAATTAGGAACGCGCGCCATCTTGGACATGCCACAGAGTAGCAAAATCCTATTGCAATTTTAGTAAAATACCACAGTGTACTGAAAATGCAGAGGTGTAGTTTTTACACTGTGTGTTTGGAAGGTATGGTAGTTTGTACAGGAATTGTGAGGGAAATAGAGGAATCTTGGGCGCTTTAATCCAGCAATTACGCATTTTAATGGCTTTCGTTGGTGCCTCCGGTTTTAATATTCCGTTCCTTGTTTTACTGCTCAGCTTAGCTGCTTAGGCCGTACGGTATTAATGTATTTAGTTATTTTAATTGTAATCTCGGTAAGGTTTTGCTATCGCGAAGATGATTACTGAAAGGTTCGGTTTGGCAAAAGAGGCTATTGTTTATTTTAACACAATGGCGTTGTATGATTTCTAATTTTGAGATAGCAAATATTGGTAGGTATTTATTCATTACTTTTTCGTTACTTACTCGTTTTTTAAACTTATTTATTGGAGTGAATATTTTTAGTGGGCTATACGATAATTTTGAACCAGAAATGGGATTGAAATTTCAAGAACGCGTCACGTTTAGACACATTTCGTTACTTGAGAGAGAACAAAGATATACATATATCTCTCTGTATCACACTAAATCGTTCGTATTATTGAAGAAGTTACTATCACATTTTGTTTTTCAAATTCGTTGCTTCAATCAGACTATCGAAACCTCGGTCATTATTACAAAAAGTAGATTTTTAATACTTAGTTGCAATCAATTCAACACTTATTGTTCAACACCAGTTTTGCTTGCTTGACCAGATGTATGAACATAGACGAAGCCAAAGGAATAAACAGGTGACGTTCTGTACTTTCTGCCTACCCCCATGGGAAGAGGGCTACTGTATAATTGCTTAACAAGTCCTGGGTGCTTACTCTCGAATATAATTCCAATGGATCGACTTTGGAATTGCCTGAAGTGTGAATAGTTATGTTTGCTAATACTATTTTTCGAAACATAAAGCGCAAAAAAAACCATAACACAAATCCCAAACCACTCAAAAACAAAACGCCAACATGACAACAAAAAACTTCCAACATTTAAATTTTTACACGACAGTAACGCAAAACTAATTTGAACACAATAAAACTTCGCGTCTCCTGTGTAGCATTAAAACGAAATTCACATTCGGAACGCAAAGGTTGCTGGCGGAGCATAAAATTCTGAACGCGAAAGACGACCGGCGCTTATTAAAACGCCGGCTTTGCAAAGTTAAAATTAAACATGAAAAACGACGCCACCCTAGCTCCCCGACTACCTGGGGTGCAACCCGCCAACTATGCTCTAGTTCCAGGGATGGCAAGTTTTCCATGATGATTTTTTATGGCGATTTTTGATACTTTTTTGTGCTAACGGCGATTGTTTTTTCTTCAATGCCGGGTTTTTTCATGATATTATGACGGATGACAGTTTTTGGAGGTATTTGCATGCGCTTTTGCAAACAAAATAATGAGAAAAAACATAGGATCAACTTATATTAAGTACAGCGCCGTTTTAAATTTAAAAAGTCTCAAAAGGCTGCCCAACTTAAATGAGACTGGGCAGGAAATTTTTCAGTCAGTGTCTGCCTAAATAGCACAGAATTGATACCCTCTGATGGGTCGCCGCAGACCACGGAGGAAATGACGGGACGAGATAGAAAGGTTCCGCCAAAACTAGAAGAAGAACGCGTGGGCTCGTGACAAATGGATTTGCCCAGGATTGGGATAGAGTAGGCTTGTAAATTAAAAATGAAGTGAAATTGTTGAAAAGAAATCTCTGCCGAAAAGCTTTTGCAACCAGGTACTACTTTGGAATATCATGAAAAAGACGCGATCTGCATGAAAAATTTCATGTTCACCAAATATATATTTAAGCTTTTAAAAGTCTCCAGTAAGTGAGTATCTAGTATTTCACCTATTAACTGAGAGACCTGTTCTATCTTTCTGCTTAGACTCTTCCCGACTATATTAGGGTCGGCTTCCAGTCTAACCAAGTGCAGCTGAATACCAGTATTTACATGGAGCCACTGCCTATCTGACCTCCACAATCCATTTATTGGGTAACACTATTCGCCCTCGTAAGACTAGTTCTCAGACTTTCAGGCTTCTGATGACCAGTAACAATTGTCAAAGATCTACAAATGACAGCTTAACGTGCTTTCCGAGGCACGGAAGGGTCTTAACTACGTAAAGACGGTCACCCATTCACGGACCAACTAACTGTAACTGTAGCTGTACTTGATCTATCGACCCGTGTGGGTTTTTTGTATTAGCCACAAGTATCTCTCTGAAAAATAGTGCGTGGAGTCCCTCCGCGCGGAAGAAGTGAAACTTCGTATTGTGGAAATGAAAATAGGAAGGGGTAAACGTTTCTGATAACATTAACACTAGAAGTGCGGCCGTCCCAAATTTGACCCATTTCGATGTTCTTCCTGCTCTAATTAATATTTTATTATGCATATAATCGTAACTTTTTATGACTTTTTATGAAATATGATGATTATTATATTTATTATTTATACGAGACATCAACCACGTAATTGCAATATACATATTTTTTTATCCAAATTTACCTCAGTCGGTATGTTCTGCGCTTCTAGTGTTAAAATGTTCGATTTTTCAAAAACTCTATCCGTCAAATCATTGGCGTGTGCACGAACACTTTGACAATTGTGCTATCATACCCCCTCCATGGTAGCGTTAAACGTTTAACGCAACCTTGTTGGAAGTCGCATTAGAAGTTTCACTTCAAAAATTACTGTTGTATGAAAGCTAGTAAATTGACACACCTTGGAATATATTTTACCACATAAAAGTCACGATTCCACAACGATACATGATCTAGAGATATCGTGACAGCCCTACAAAATTTTATTTCGCCGCGAAATTTGTAAATTTATGTAAATATTCCGCGTCTTGGGGCAGGAGAGGGGTGAAAGAGGGGGGAGTAAGGCGAACCAAGAGTTACAACAAGTGCGAGCGGTACCGCGGTACTAAATGTGTTCGTTTAACTTGCTTTTATGTTATGTGTTATTTGTTTTTTCGTGAATTTATGTTTGTGTAAGTTTATTGTTATGTTTAATTGTGTACCTACAGCAATTTAGGGTTAAGAAAGCTGGTTGAAAGAAAAGACTGAATACTTTCCTTTGTTAAAAATCTAGACGCAATATCATAACAGCGACAATCGATGTCAAAATTTTGTAATAAATAACTATTGACTACAACTTTATCATAATTTGACAAATGAGATATTGCTGGAAGGGTCGCGAGATTTGTTTGAAAGAGATACCGCGGTCCTGGCATATGGGCAACTGAAGGAACATGGGTGGGTTTTTGTCAGTAAAATAAAAACTTTTTACCAAAAAATTTAACCGCCGAAAAAACTGAAAAGCAAAAAATAATAAACCTTAAAATTATGAGTCGGCGCTTTGAGTGATCTTTGTTCATTGATTTTCCAGCGCCGACTCATAATTTTAAGGTTTATTATTTTTTGCTTTTCAGTTTTTTCGGCGGTTAAATTTTTTGGTAAAAAGTTTTTATTTTATAATTTTTTGTGGCTTTAATGTACTTATAATACTTGGCAAGGTATACCCTATCCAATGAATAAAGAATTATCAAAATCGGACTACTCTGTATAAAGTTATGCTTGGTTAAACATTAGAATCAGTGAGTGAACAATCAATCATCCCCTGTTTTCTAACCCTTAGGGTTTGATTTTGTTTTCCAAATTTATTTGAGACCACTCTCGGAGTATACCCTTTCCAATAAAAAAAGAATTATCACAATCGGACTACTATGTAAAAAGTTATGCGTGGTCATACATAAAAAAAAAAACAAAAAAAAAATATACGCGTCGAATTGATAACCTCCTCCGGTTTTTTTCGTCGGTTAAAAAAGTGTAACTGTCCGCTGGTTAAATGGTATGTCGGTACACATTAAATTGAATATGGCTTCCTCTAGAAGACATAAAGTCATGAAATATGTATGTAATTTTTAATCAAATGAAAGGGCTTAGTCAGCTTCTTCAAAAAAAGTAAGGTTGAAAGTAATTTCATAACTAAAACATGACTTTAGAAAAATTACGCTCTAAAATGTATGAAACGCAGCTCATGATCCATTGCAAAAGTATTTATTTTGATAATTGTGTTGAAATGAATTGTATATTTCATTTTAATCTTGAAATGAATTTTATACAGTTTCTGTTTGTATATTGTATATATTGGGACTTGGTATATTAGTAAATGAATAAAAAATAACATTCAATTTATTAACTAATTTGAAAATTCTCAACGATGAGGTACAATTCCTATTTATAAGTTTATGATTATCATAAAAAATTCTTGGTTTTAGTCATCACAAAAAGTACTCTTTAAGGAAAGGAAAGCCCGCGCCGAAACTGGGTTCATATCAAAGTTCAACAGAGTTTGAACCCACGACCTCTCGGGCTCGTAACACTATGCAGATTCAGAACTTATTGCTTCTACATAATCAATTAACTTAATTTAAAACTTAGATATCACTGTGTAATTTACATCGTTATTCTTATCCTTTACTATAAACATAATTACAAAAATAACATTTCAACTTTATAAGGTCAAGTCATGGCAGGTAATGAATTATTACCATAATAAAAAATCGAAGATACAATAACATTTATTTTCAATATTACAAACGCAATACTTAAAATATGAAGACTGAAATAAAAACTGACACTAAAATAAAAATAAAAACCGGCCAAGTGCGAGTCGGACTCGCGCACCGAGGGTTCCGTACAAACCTGTAGGTATTCACGGTTTATGCATAAGGTTTATGTTTATGAAATTAAATGGTTTTTTTTTTAATTTTTATATTTGAGTTGACTGAATGAAAGGTAAATTGTGGTTTACGATTTATGACGTATTAAAAAAAAACTACTTACTAGATCTCGTTCAAACCAATTTTCGGTGGAAGTTTACATGGTAATGTACATCATATTTTTTTTTTAATTTTATCATTCCCTTATTTTAGAAGTTACGGGGGCACACATTTTACCACTTTGGAAGTGTCTCTCGCGCAAACTATTCAGTTTAGAAAAAAATGATACCAGAAACCTCAATATCATTTTTGAAGACCTATCCATAAATACCCCACACGTATGGGTTTGATGAAATATATTTTTTTAGTTTCAGTTCTATGTATGGGGTACCCCAAATATTATTGTTTTTTTTTCTATTTTTGTGTAAAAATCTTAATGCGGTTCACAGAATACATCTACTTACCAAGTTTCAACAGCATAGCTCTTATAGTTTCGGAAAAAAGTGGCTGTGACATACTCGGACAGACAGACAGACATGACGAATCTATAAGGGTTCCGTTTTTTGCCATTTGGCAACGGAACCCAAAAAATGGAAATGAAGTTAAAAAAATAAAATGAAATTAAAATTTAAAAAAAATAAAATGGAAATAAATAAAAAAATGGAAATTAAAATAAGAAACAACTATGGAAATATTGATGGATATAAAATTTAAAGTTTTGATTAGATGACTGATTTAACAAAGGACCTTCAAAGTGGGGATGAAATCCTATCAACCAGTCTGCAAGATTTCATTGGGTTTAGCCTCACAGCTTTTATTCTTGGATGTATTTATTGGCTATAAAACGGCCGATTGACGTCGGTTTTCAATTTGCTTTATAATTAATTTCTTTGACTTTACATAGTCAACTTGAAATCAGAATTGGTTTCTCTAGCAGCAAACGTTGGTTATTTTTACTATACGCGTATATTGTCTCGTTGGTCCAGTGGTCGCAAGTTTGCCTATTGAGGGAAGGATCCTTAGTCTTGATTCCCAGATCAGGCAAAGTTCTACGTACATAAAGTATTTGGCAAGAGTTTAATCGAATAAAGCAATCAATCTAATTTTTGCTTTAATACTATGAGAAAACAGTTCCAGATATTACATCATTCAAATTTGTACGTGATTTCAGTTTTTCCGTCAGGATTTTTTAGTTACAGACCAAAATCTTAATTCATCAAACTTAAACGTGATTAAACTAAGGCTTAAGCACCTAGTTATCACCTGTGCTTACTCCTCTGGAGAATACCAGCATAATGATAAGTTACTCAAAACTTTACCTACATATAAATTTATACCTTATTTACTTCAAAACAACACAGCCCAACAAGAATTTTCATTTACTTATTTACAACTTAAAACTCGAGCGAAACTTTTCAAGTTAGACGTATTTGCTTAAAGAAAACTCATTAAAACTTGAAACGGGTACATAAAGACGAATTGAGAAAGACGAAGTCGTTTGAAGTTTGCGAAAATTCAATTAACGTTTTTAATTTGTATCGAGAAATCGATTTTAGGGACAGACATTTCAATTCTTGAAGAAAACTTGGTTTGAAATGAATTGTAGACATAATTTCTTATCTATTTTCGTAGAAAAGCGTTTGGCGAATAGAATAGGTATACGTATACGTACATACAACATACATACACACACTACACTACACACACATCCTACTTATATATAATATGATGTATGGATGTGTGGATGTTTGTTCCTCTTTCATGCAAAAACTACTGAACGGATTTGGATGAAATTTGGCAGACAGATAGTTTATAACCTGGATTAACACATAGGGTACTTTTTATCCCGGTAATACGTTCCCGCGGGATAATTTCCGACCTCCACGCGGGCGAAGCCGCTGGCAAAAGCCAGTACTACATAAATTAAAGTTGGTTTTCGTGTCTATCCATGTATTCGCGTTGTCTTTTGTCAAGTCATAAAAATCGAGCGAAGCAGGGGTGGATCGCTAGTTTATTTATAAGAGAGAATGAAGATTGGTTTATGACGACTAAGACAAACAAAATTAAGTTCAAATAAATATTAGGTACATTATACAGCAGTTTTAAACAAGAAATTTTTAGGTTTAGTTTTTATTTCTATATAATTTGGTTTCAAGGGCGAAATTTTAATTAATTACTACAACATTTAATGTCAGTTTGTAATTTAAAATATAAGCTTTTTACTGAATGTATATTTTATATTATATTATAAAGTGCATACGGTACTAATAACAAAGAAACTTTTTTTGTTTATCTGTTTTAAAAAATAAATAATTAAAAAATATTTTTTGAAATGGCCGGACTGATTTTGACAGAACTTTCACTGGCAGTTGAACAGAACATGGCCCTTAATTTCTTAAGGGATATCAAATAATCACCACACTTATCAGAAAGGTTGGCGATCTTCCTTTGTTATTTTTATTAGCTAGCTCCTTATTCTCTTGAAGTAATCTTACAATCACTCAGAAGTCCAATATTCATTTAATTCAAAAGTTGAATCCGAACAAAGATGTCCCTTTTGTTGCTGAGTATTCAAATCGTTTTCTTTGAATAAATAGAAAACGTATAAGTACTCTAAGTTTGTAGACGAATCGAGTATTTAAGGCTCAAGATGGCTCGGCAAAATGTTTTCTAAATCAAGTATTACTTGATCTAGAAAACATTTTGCAAAGCCAAATTGTAGACTATCACATAGTTTGATAAGTCTTCAACTTTCATTTAATAGCGATGTTTATTTAGCCGTTTTGATTAAATTAGTCAACAAATAATTTTTCATTTGGGTAGGTACTTGTCCTGCTGACAGCGATGCTGACGAATTTTTTGATGCCGTGATTATTTTTTTCATTTCTGTACTATACTTTTACAATTTCTCAGTTATTACAGTTTTTTTAATTATGTAAATATTTTAATTAATGTACCATAAAACCCACCTTCACCCAACCTTCAACTATAATTTCTAACCATAATATTCTCAAAATTTTGACATCCCCTAAAATTATAATCCCAACTTATTCAGATCTATATCCTACATTTTATTCTTTTAATTCAAAAACTGAGCAATAACATAAGCCCAAATTTAACAATGTACATAACATTATTTTAGAGGCAAATCTCCAACGAATTTTGGCACTCCGCTTATAAACATAAACAAATTTTCCACAATTTTTTCGTCCAAAATCTTCGCACACGCGCATAAAGCCGCATTCACACATAACAAGCGCTTTATTGTATACATAAAACATTGTGATTGCCTTTGACAGTACGCCCCACGACTGCCAAGTTTTAATAGAAATTTAAATTAGCTGTACCTTGTTTGAAACGCTTGTATTGCGAACACAGACGTATTAATATTATATTTATTATTGTATACAGATCAGTTGAATTTAAATTGTGTATAAAGACGATAAGCTTCTTTAATTGATGACTTGTGCTAGTGACGTGTAGAAAAATCTATAAACAAATGACAAAATTATGTTTCGTATTATATACATAATAAATAAAAAATAACGATGCTAATGTACACTATTGAATATTTTCGCAAAAGACTACAGTCTTTTGCGAAGTTAAGTGTTTTTTTTTGTCTGATTTGTTTTCCAGATTGGCGCTGAAACAGCTGAAAGGATTTGGATGACATTTTGGCACGCAGATAGTTTATAGGCTGAAATAACACATCGGGTACTATGTGCTACTACAGATATCACCCATTTAAAATTTATGTATCACCTGTAAACAATTTAAGTTTCACCCGGATACAATTTAAGTATCGAACGCGATGAAAATCACAATTTTCTCTTTGACCAATTTTCGAAACCGAGCAACTTGTTTTTCATTTTTAATAGCTTGAAGGGAATTAATATTCAATTTACAGTTCATTACCTATAGCAGTTATTGGATGGCTAGTGATCGGTTTTGGCTATGATTATGTATATTATGACAATTCCAATTTAAGTATGTGAGATAATAAAAATATATATAAGGTTCGTCATGTAAATTACTCATATTTTTAAATTTCTAATTCAAGTTTAAAGATCCGTAAACTGTTAAATAATGTGATTAATTTCACAATTCTCCGCAAACAAAATAATGTGAAGTAGTACTTGTATATTTTGTTTGACTAATTTCGTACGAAGTCTTTTACTAGACGTTCTATACTAATAATGATAATGTTTATTTGCCTACTACTGCTCTACATTTACTTTATAATCTACAATAATCGCTAGGTATTTTTTTCGGAGTTTACTCCTTAAGAATCGATTTTCATATATAAGTCCGGGGTATGAAAAATTAAGCCGAGTAAAATCAAACTTTCTCCGTTACGTTACGATATACGTTGCGTCATGCGTTACGTTACCTTGTGCGTAACGTTACGTTATGCGTTATGTTACGTTTACTAATCTATATATAAATATCTTAAATAAATAAATATCTTAGGACAACCAACACACTGTTATCTGATCCCAAACTAGGCAGAGCCTGTACTATGGTAACCAGACAACTGATAAATATACTTATATATTTCAAAATACATACATATTATAGATAAATTACACCCAAACACAGAACAAATGTTGTGCTCATCACACAAAGATTTGTCCTGGGTGGGAATCGAACCCACGACCTCAGTCTTTGCAGTCAGGGTCACTAACCACTAGACTAACAGGCCAGTCATATTTTATAATAGGTCGTAAGGAGAAAACTCCAATCTTGCGTCAGAGCTCACGCACCCATTTATTTTAAAAAACACTTATATAACATAATTAATCTCTATTATGTAAAACAGATTGTAGTACATGTATTAGTTTTTACAAAGTACGTAGTGTTAAATCTGTGGCAATCAAGTGGGCGACGTGCTGTTCTTCTTGTCAGGCTATAAAATGGCCTGTATTATGGTTAAGTAACAGTTCCAACCCTATCCAATTGTATTAAATAAAGCATTTTTTTTTTTCATGAATTCTACGCTACGTCCACCTTGTCGCGTGGAATCCTTGGTTCTATTCATCATTTTGTACTTAGCCACTTTCCGGTCTATTTAATTTTCAATCTAAAACTATTATTAATCACTCTAATGAACACTCAAAGTGGAAGTTGGAATAAGACGTTGGCGAAATAATGGCGGCGTCAACTTTTGATTGTCAAACACGTCGCAAGATGGAACTTAACTTTGGACCGTTTCGTTCATACAGAGAATAGTGACGTGGGGTTTTGGAACAGTGACGTTATATTAAAGGAGCACTTATTTCTCAGGCAAAATCGCCCCTTCTGAGGGAGTCATAAGTCCAGCAGTGGACGTCTTTCGGCTGAAATTATGATACCTTTTTCTCTCTTTAAGGATCTTTGTCAGATATGACGTAACAGATATGAAATGTGGCTCCACTGAAATTTTTTTTTTTTTACCTATCATGCAACGAAAGACCTGGTGAAGGCCGCAGGAATACGTTGGATGCGAGAAGCACAGAATAGGTCGAAGTGGCGGTGCTTGGGTGAGGCCTATGCCCAGCAGTGGACGTCTTTCGGCTGAAATGATGATGATGATGATGCAACGAAATACATGTAAAACTCAAAACAATTTCAACAATTTTGTACAAAATTTTGCTTTTCCAGACAGCGGGTATGCTAAAATACTGAGAAGTACTTGCAAAATGGTTAGGGGTGAAGATAAAGAACCAGGTTTTTGCCCAGCATCAATGCCTCGTATATGTATGGCTCAAATATTCCAAAAAACAAACACTTTTTGGAATACACTAATTCAAGTTTTGTTTTATAAAAAATACCTAATTATAAATAATTGTTTTCAGTTGACTCGAAACAATAAAAAAATTCCAATATCAATGGTTTTAAACAAAGATATGTTTAATTGTATTTATACATTGTAAAAATCTTTTACAATACCACAAGGCATTTTGCCTGACAACTTTTGAGTTAAAATGAATATAGTATTATGGCGAGTTTTCAGCTCAGTTTCCCAATAGAAAAAATTAACAAAGGTCTTATTTATTCCAGTATATTGAGTACTATTAACCCAATACTTTATTTTCTATTTAGCCATAAGTGGCAGGAACACATTTAAATCACACAGTGGTCCTTTCCCATCCCTACTCCAGTGCCTCACTAGCTCTCCAACTAGCTTCGTTGGCTTCGTTCGTGGCAAGTTTTGATAGAATTTTCAATTACCTTCCTTTGTTTCAAGAGTTTCCTGAGCGCCTCTCTACCCGCTACTTCTGCACAAGCTGTTTGTCTTTGTACTTGTCTCGAGACGAGTACTTGCAGGTGGAGAAAATTGCTGTTTTAATGCCTTTTTTTTTGAGGTGTTATTTTTTTAAAGTAATTTGGGGGACCCGACTGAAATGCTAAATTATGGAAGGTGTTTATTTGTTGGCCTTCGAAAAGATGAGAAAAAATGTAAAATTAAGAATTTTGGGTGCAGGATACTACTAAAGACCTTTGCGTCTTTAGTAGTATCCTGCACTTATGGTTTAAGACTAGACAATGATCAAGTAAGACCATGGCGTTTGTCCCTAAAAAGTTAAAGCAAACTGCAAAGTGATACGTAAATATCAGCTTGAAACTATATGCTATCGATTTTACTGTTTTGTTTAATAGTACAGCAAATTCATTCCTTTTTCACATCGGCAAGAAAACCATCTAAATCTTCACTCAATGCTGTTTCAAAGGTTAACCGCAAATAATAGATTTTTCCACATTTTTTTAAGAATTTTTTCTCAATGTTCTTTTACATTATGTTAATAAAAAACAAATCAGTCGTCCCATACAGTTACAAATTCAATTAAGTCACATTGATACAGCGTGTGATCTAGCGCCATCTTGCTCAGCCGAATTCTAATGAAGCTGACGTTTGCATAATATTGTCATAACTAAAGGCCTGAGGTTATTCGCTGAATGATACGTACAATACAAACTTTGGATTGTTGATTAATAAAAGAGAGGAAAATTTGTTAAAAGTTGGAGATTTAAGATTTGTTAAAAAAGTTTCGATCTACGAAAATTTGCTAATCATTGATTTGAGAATTTACATTCCATGCAATTGTTAGTAAAACACTTAAAACTAGGTTAGTAGGATTAATAATTATTAAATTTAAAAAAATGTTAATTACCTATATTAGATTTAATTTAAGAAAATTTATTAAAAATTTTAGACTTTCGAAAATTTGTTAAAATTTTTAACGTTAAGAAACATTTTTAAGATTTTTAGATTAAAGAAAACTTGTTAAAAGTTTCAATCTTTTGGGTCCGTTGGCATCACTAATAACAATGCTATTTGCATTTAAAACGTATTTAGAACGTCATTTTCTGTAATCGTCAAAAGATTGACAGAAACAAAATTACGTTTTCAAACATTTTAATAAATGGAATGAAATGAAGTCAAATGTTTATTTACGTAAGTAGATCTTATAAAATACTTTTACACGTCAATATTTTTAGAATTAGATGGCGCCGGCATTTCCTAGCTGACAGATCCCTGAGAAGAAATGCCGAAACAAACGCAAAGGTCATGGTCTCACCTGCCAGGGTCACGAGATCTGTTTGAAAGAGTTACCGGCCCTGGCATATAGGCAACTGAAGGAACACAGGTGGGTTTTAGTCAGACACGCAAAACACACGTAAAAGTCTGACACGCCCTCCCGCTCCGCCCGGAGCTGAAGACGTCTTCTGATGATTTCCCACCCACAAAAGAAAAAAGTCATGGTCTCTTTTAGAGTTCAATCATTATATTATTAGAATTGTATGTAAGTCTAACAAGGCAGGGCCCTGCCTGGAGGATCTTTTGAAAAAATAAAGAAAATCTATACATCTATACATACAAATAAATAAAATTGGAGTGTCTGTTTTTAATATTGAAATAACTACTTTTTACTAAGTGTATATGGATGCATACACGGTACATATACCAAAACAACATTTTTTTACAATTTTTGTCTGTCTGTCTGTCTGTTCGTTCCGGCTAATCTCTGAAATGGCCGGACCGATTTTGACGGAACTTTTACTGGCAGATAGCTGATGTAACAAGGAGTAACTTAGGCTACTTTTATTTTAGAAAAAATAAATAATAGTTTAAAAAAAAAAACTAAAAACACGCTGAATTTTGAGACGTATGTCAGCGTAGTTTTCAAAGACAGTTTTTATGAAAAACTTTTTGTTAAATACCACGCGGACGAAGTCGCGGGTAACAGCTATTACCTATAATATAACCTGAATTAACACATCTTACCGCGGTAGTACGTCCTCCTGCGTTAATTTCCGACATCCACGCGGGCGAAGCCGCGGGCAAAAGCTAGTCTAACATAAATGTATCGTGTAAGCAGATATTAATTGATTTGCTGTAAATGAGCTCTGCACATGCAGGATTTTGCGTAACGTCAGTGCAATACTTAGCCCGCATCGTGGCGGTTTAGATGACGCCACATCACTCGTCTATGGTTACCTTGAACCAGGGACCTTGCCAGGGCCAGTTGAGGTTTTAGTGAGTCGGAACCAGGTACTGCATAGTTCATGGTGAGTTAGAACTGATTTACTGATTTATTTATTTATTTATTACGCACCTTATTATAAATAGATAGTTGAAGGGTGTGTAACCCAAGACCCTTATGAAAATATGAGGCTTATGAGCTACATTTATGCTATTATTATTTATTATTAATACAGGTTAACATATCTCGGGACCCTAGGATCCCGGTCTTTTGGAAGGCGTACGAGGAGCCGAAGCCAACTCGCAGAGGCCCCTTAAACATTTTAAATGAAGGGAGGCACTAACCGATGATTATCCCCGTATGCACTGTGCAAGTGCACCCGAGGACAACCTTCGGTTGGTGTTGGATTATGTATTTGGTAGGCTGAAATGGACTGGTTACCAAAACTATGGAAGGCCTATGGCCCCTGCCGCATCAATGTTGTGTATATACACGGATTTAATGCCAGGGGGTGACTTGCACACTCAATAATGGGACCCCAGAAACCGTCGCTGGCACACAGTGACGCAGCGACAAGGGGGCAACACTCCCTGAGGTGCTTGAGAAGTGGAGAGGTATTCCACGGCTTTCAGAACAATCCCAGAGCCCGGAAGATGGTCAAGATCCCTACGAGCACTTACTGGAATACTTCCTTTCCCCGAGCACGTTTGCTCTTGCGAATCTCCACTCAAGCCAGCCAGTAAAGGCAAGAATGAGGTGGGAGCTCTGAACCTCTTCAGTTATTATTAATATTATTAATAGTTTTAAGATACATGGTACAATGAATTCTTGGGTGAATCGCTACTCACCTAGCTAGATCACTGAGTAATCTGTATTTAGGAGAGACAACTGTCTGTGATGATCACCCAGTGAGTCGGGATGGCGCTGCGTTTTGCAACAGTGAGTTAGATGTGCTACAGGCTGACTGCTGGCGTCTACCAAGAGAGGGTTTAAGGACTCTGCTAGAAGTCCAGTCGGCCAAAGTTGTTAATGAGGCTGAGGGCAATGACCAGGTATGCGCGTTCCCTGCATACTAGTAAGCAGGATACCCGTTGAAGCCGTGAGTGCTGGCTGGCTGTGTGATTCATAAGCTTGAGGAAGTGTAGGGGTGTGTTAGAGGTCACCAGTATCCTGCCAGGGTCGCGAGATTTGTTCGAAAGAATTACCGTGGCCCTGGCATATAGGCATCTGTTGTGGGTTTTACTCAGTAAAAGCCTGACACGCCCTCCCGCTCCACCCAGAGCGGGAGATGTCATTTGATGATTTTTCACGAACAAAAACAATGTGAGGTCACCAGTATAGTTATATGAGGCACAGAGTGTAATATCACCTCCCTTCACCCCCTATTTCATGGGACTTAAAATACCTAATTAGCAATATGGGGGTGTGCTATACACCTCTCATTATACAGACTAATAAATTCAATCATAATTTCAAACTTCTTCCCGATACATAGGTCCGTAATTCGAGTAAATTCCATAAATGCGAACATGGAAAGAAACCCAACAAATTTAAACTTCCCCGATCCGTCTTCATACCGGTGGTTCATTTTTGCCCCCCTTTCACCCCCTCGCGAAACTTTGACGGTTCCGTGGAGGTAGTGCTCACCCCCCTCTGGAGCTCGGTGCGGTTAAAGGGGCTTTAATCAATTTTTCAACTTCATTTCGCGGCTTGGTTAATTAATTTCGGTTCTAATCTTAGTTTTTAGTTGGGAAAATTGTAGTGAAATAGTTTTGGGTCGGATTGGGGTTCACAGGGGTGAATTACAAAAAAAAAAAAATGTTTTTTTCATTAGATACGCAAAATCAGGTAGGTATATGTATGTCACTTAGAATCCATTTAGAATTATGATAAATTACTGCTTAGATATTTACTTTGCACGAATACAACGAAAAGATAATTAAAGTAGGAAATGATAATATTCCCATCACTCAATTCCAAATTAAAACTGTTACATAATTATATCCAATTCTTCGAAAGACAAGTTACAATCTAAAACAAACTCTAAACACAACACCACAAGTATCAAAACCTACTATCACCTCTCCCAAATTATGCACAACACCCGCAAAATATCACAATAACCCAGAATCCACAAAACTAATAAAGGATCGAAAAACACTACCCTTTTACTATAAACTTTTCCAAACGTAATTCTCAAAATTTTACAGCGTCCGACCGAACTAAAACTATCTGGGGGCCCGAAAGGCTAAAAAAGGTCGGCCTAACCAAACAACCCTTATAAAACACCCCCGTGCTACTACTATGAAAACGCGATTTTTCCGGGTTATTTTAAAGTACATTGCTTGTTCAAAAGTACTGAAATAATCAAGATTATAATCACTAACAAACAGTAACTAAAAGAAATACCGAAATTTTCGTTGATTTTTCCTACTATTTTGAAACAATTTTCGGTTTGTCGTTAATGAAATGAAATATTTATTTATGTAAGTAGATAATATAAGATATTTTTACACGTCAATATTTTGTTGATCAATATTTCTAAAAAAAGATGGCACCGGCATTTCCTAGCTGACAACAGTCAGACTTCTCTGAGAAGAAATGTCGAAAGAAACTCAGAGGTTAAGGTCTATTGTGAAGTCCAAACATTATATTATTAGAATTTTATATGATATACTCATCGATCTAAACTTTTTGAATTTAACAATTTGGAATTTGGTTTTCGAACAATAATTTGATGAATTTTGATCACGACTGAGAATTTCCAAAGTTGTTTAACTGAATTGTATATAAACCCATGACAATTATGACGTAGATAATACCTTGGTTTTAATAATATTTCTATTTATACTGTTTTTAGCATCATCTCAGCATTAAAAGGTAAAAGCCCACTATATTATGTATACGGTGAAAAATCCATACGTACACTGCACTCACTTTTTAATGTATTGCCCGACAGGAACTGAATGCCGATAAATATAAAATATGAAACGTAAATAAAATATTAATACGGCAAAGTGATCGTCTGGAGTTTCAATTTGCATCGGGGCTTCCACCAAATGGACAAAATATGCCTACGACTCTATAAAGTAGCAGTATTTGCACATGCCCTGTTTCATTATTGCCGATATATTTTAAAACATCTGTAAATTTTAATAGTTCCTTTAAGCAAAGCGGACGAAAAATGCTAAGATGAAGAAGGAATTAACCAATTTAATTTAAAGTTTATTTTGATGATATGATCATTGTTAAAAATGAAACAAATGGCTATCATAGACTTGTCAATTGTGTTAAGAAAACCATGTTCTTTTATTAAATCTGTAGATTGTTTTGTATCTTCGTCTTCATCCTAGCGTTTTCTCGTTATTATTCTCCTGGGTCCACTTAGCTTAAAGAAAAGTATTCAAATGAAAAATTTCTGATAAAGATACAATTTTTAAGAGAGTATCTGTCTTCTAATGCTAGGCATGTTTGTATAGCGATACAAAATTAAATACAATTTGGCATAATCCATTGTATTTTTCACCCAGAATTTAAGACAATTTTAATCAACTATATACACTCATATAGTGAGTGAGTGTGTGTGACTTATATGTATAAAGTGAGACTCAACGTCAAAGACTTCGATCTATCAACTCAAACTGAAAAATCACTGACATGAAAATGTGTTGTCATCTGTTTTTACTAAATTTGTAATCTGTTATTTGATTTTCTTCAAAATGAGTAAACGAGGTGCTGTTTTGCTAAAACAGTGCCCCAGAATATCTTTCCTACTCTTAGTTGAATCGCATTGTATTTAAACTCTCTTTCGAACAAGCAATGAACTACGAAGTGAGTTCACAGAACC
The DNA here is from genome assembly GCA_947507805.1 of Aporophyla nigra. Lineage (NCBI taxonomy): Eukaryota > Metazoa > Arthropoda > Insecta > Lepidoptera > Noctuidae > Aporophyla > Aporophyla nigra. The sequence goes on along the minus strand of OX382316.1, from coordinate 12,509,602 downwards.
CATCGTATTATCATAGTAACGCCGGAGGTCCAAAAACCATCCAAAAAGGCAGTAAAACTAAAGGAATTAGGGGCGACTGCGAACTACTTTTCAAAACACTTTTGTGCCCCTAAAATATACGAGAGCCAATTTATATTTTGCGGACTGTGCCGTATTTGGTACGAGTATTGATTCCAGTGTGAATTTTGTGCTATTCTTTTTTTTTAATGAAGATTTTGGCAAGAAGGTTTTAGGAATTGAGTCTGTTATAGTTTTTAGAGGTCATAATGAAGGAGGTTTAATTTTTATGAGGCGTCAGAGTAATTTGGTAGGTAATGCAATTATTATTATGATTGAAATCCATTTTAGGGTCCATGTGAATGGGTGTTGGGGGTGCTTACGGGGTTCTAAAGTGGTTTGAAATAGTGGCGTATTACGTCAACGAGTTCAGGTTATATAATTATCAATTTTGAAAGTTTTGGGTGGAAATATTTAAAAAAAGATAAAGTTGCGTTGATCAAGTGTTGAATATCGACCGTTTTCTTTTTAACCCCCGACGCAAAAGGAGGGGTATTATACGTTTGACCGCTATGTGTCTATCTGTGCCACTGTAGCTCTTAAACGCGTGAACCGATTTAAGTGCGTAACTTTTTTTATTTAAAATTATGGTTTCAAAAGGTAGTTCTTAGACATGTTTTATCAAAGTTGGATCAGCTGTTTTGACACGACGATCTTTTGATTAAAATATTACCTAAAACTAAGAGCTAATACGTATATCTATTATTGATAATTTTTAGAGGTTTCTGTTTGTTCATTTTTTTGATTACCTAAGAGCTTATTTATACTTGACTCAACACAGTTTGTGTAGGCAAAACAGTCACCTTGACTCTCTTATAAATATTTTCTTACCATCCCCGCAAAATTTCACATCATCCTTAACAGTTACCATGAAAATTAAATTCAATATAATAGTCTCTAAACATTAAATTACGGCCTACTTCCAAGGCGCGTAATTTTATACTTCCCTTCATACACAATTCTATAGTTTCCTCTGTTACGATAAGAGCGCTTTCTTGGAGAGGGCCATAAATTTACACGGGAGGTAGGTACCTCCATAATTGCGCCTCCTTTGAATTTTCTATTTACTGTAGCATTGTTTTGTTCTCAGTCGTTAATTGGTATGGAAATGTGTGTTTCTTTACTAACTAAAGTTGTTATAGTACCCCACCTGAAAGTAACAACCAGTCTTGCCAATGTATACCCAGTAACTGGATAGCCAGTTGTTCCAGGGGAAATACTGGTTTTCAGCTGCATCTGGTTAGACTGGAAGCTGATCCCAATACAGTTAGGAAAAGGCTAAGCAGATTGATTGAGGTTGAAACAGTACAGAATTTTATGAATATTTGATGCTTTAGTGACGTTGACGGGAAAGCTCTGTTGGGAAAAAAACTGAAATTGTTTTGAGAAATATATCTAAAAAAACAAGAAGGTGCATTAGTTTCCAGAGTTAATACCTGCCAATGGCAGTTTTAAAATTTGTTTAGATTTTTGTTTTAGTTTTCAAATCTCTGTTAAGTTTATCGCATTTTTGTGTAGCTTTGAGTTTATAAATTAAAAAGAACAACATTTTATTGTATGATTTTTTGCAGGTAAATTACCAGCTAATTTACCAGCTAAATAGGATACGAATGATTTCGAGAATTATAAGCGAGTGCTGTGAAGAAAAGACAAATGAGTGATTGGCTAATATACCGGGTGACATTTTTTAACGTCTTGAAAAAAAATGGGGGTAATAGGTGAACGGAGTAGAAGCCTTAGGCATAGAAATTTTTGATATTTTTATTTTTGAATATCATGTAATGAAATTGATCTAGCAATAAATACTACACATTTAAAGTAACATTTTCATACTAGAACAACAAAAACAGAAATTTGAAAAAAAAAAAAAAAAAAAAAAATATTATTAAAATCCTATCGAAACTCAAATCACACGCACCCTACTCAATGCGCGTCATGTATCAATGATTTCGTAGCACGGTCCTACCCTTTGAAGCCGGCAAATAGGCGGCCTCATTGATCTTTCGCAGGCGCACGAGCCGCACATGCATCCCTTTCCGCCCGTGTCCCGCGCTCCTTTAGTCACCTACGATGAATCTGAAGGCCTTCTTGCCTTCTATTCTAGTTACACAACACACCATATGAAGGTCGAGACGGTAAAAAATGTCATCCGGTATATCTGTGTGTACCTGAAGTGTTATTTTACCATGTAACTAAATGTGTATATTTTTGTGTCTAACACTCTTCTTAATTCATTTCAATAGTTGAATGAAACCAAAATACAATTTGGAGTATAACTTTTCAATGAAATCAATCCGAAACACATGGGACCGATAATATCATAACCACTTAACTTTGTTGTACTACGTTACACCTCTATAGATCCTTAAGGGAATAAAGTGAGATTGTGTTATTACAGAAATGATATAACTGAACAAGCCTACAAATATTACAAAATAGATTTTATTTTTTCTTAATTTTTATGCTCATCGTCGGGTCAGCTGACACCAAGATATTGTATTGTCATCTAAACTACGTAAGCTTGCAAAATTCCAACTCAATTGGACTGCAGAAAGTGGGTCAAAAATGAATTACAAGATTTGACCCAAACTTGTTTTGCATCAAAATATTAAAATAAAAATGGCGTCTGTACCGCCGTCTAACGAAGTGGTAACAGTTACATTCAAATCACGATCACCTGACAAAAGTACTGCATTCGAGTCCCGACTACGCTTCGGAACAAATTCAATAAAGTTGAGCCGAACTACGCTAAGGGGAATACATAATTTCTTAGTGTCTCTTTGTATGGGGATTAAGGATGCGAAAGTGTGGCTGATATCGATAGACACGTTTTTAGAAAATATTTTAGAAATGCTAAAGAAATATGGCAGTGTCATCATAGGGTATTTAAATTGTAACTTAATTTTATTTTCTTTTCAATTTAAAATTTTGTAGAAATATTACAGTTTGTTACTGAGTATATTCAGTTTATTTATGCATCTAAAAGACGTAAATATACATTCATATACATTCTCCCGTTGCGCAAAGATGCCTTTTTCGTTTAGTATTTTTTCTACAAAAGACATTTACCTAATCATCCATTGCAAGAGCCAAACAAAGTTCAACGATAATGTAGGTATACTTACGTGTCGCTACTATCACAAATCAGACGAGTAAGACAAACTTATTATATATATTATATTATAAACTTATTATATATATATTTATTCAATTAGAAATTAGCATCGACGGGCGGCCTGACCCGCGCCATCGTCGTCTTTGTATTTTTTAGTTACTAATTACTAACTAGAAGTGTGCGTCTATGTGTTACCCAGAGATAGGTAATGATTACGTCACATATTATTAAGATCAGTTAAAATTGTTTTAACAACAGGACAAACATAAAATTAAAATATTTGTTTATATTTTGTTTTGTTCCTTAATCCCAAAAAAAGAATAATGTGATTAAAGTATAACGATTAAATTATTCAACCACGATTTTTATCGATAAGTAATTCTTCTTTCCCCTCCCTACACCGCCAGTAGCGTTACTATTTAAATCTAGTTACAAGTTCAGAATGTATTTTGTTAATTACAACCAAGTTTGTACATGAAAATTTCGAAACAGGTGCGCCCCCGCCGTTCTTAAGAAATATAGTTACTTTATCGTGCGTAATGAAGGAGTTGAATGCTTTCCTTGAAATTGCTGTGCGTTTATTAAACGTTTATTGGATTAAGTGTTTCTTGTTGTGTATGGTAGATTTTGTTACAATTTGTGGGTGAAAATGGTGTGTTTTTTCTTTTAGGGAAAATTCTAAAGGCGGTTTTTGGAGTTTACTTCTTAAAAATCGATTTTCATATATAGCCCGGGGTATGAAAATTTATAGGGAGTAAAATCAAACTTTCTCCGTTACGTAACATTATGCGTTTTCTAATCTATATATAAGTATTTTGTAATCGTTCCTAAGGCGTAAACTCCAGTCGTGCATCGGAGCTGACACACACAATTTTTATTTCTTTTATAACGTATTAAACCTCTTATTTTTAAACGTGTAAATGGGTCAGGTTGTATAATTTTCATTTTAAATTTAGAAATGACTTAACTAAGATTTTCAATTGACTTACTGAACCACAAAAAAACACCTAGTCTAGTGCGTCGAGCTTAAAATTTAAAGAATGTTGTCTAGCATTCGTCAGAATGATGTGCGATTATGGAAAACAGCTGTGATAGGAATTTTATTGAATCTAGGTAATTAACTGACCAATGGTCTCTTCTGAACAATTTGTGAAAGGGCCAACCTTTGTTTCAACTATTTTCTTCTTTTTTTTACAATCCAAAACCTATAAAAAGCGAATTGATTAATGATTTATATTATATATTCCGCAGAAGCCATTTAAATTTAAATTCCAACAGTCTTCTTGCATAATTTTTCGCCATCAAACTCGACAAACTCCGCCATATTGTGTTTAATTCCCGCCAAGTCGCTTTAATTTCCAAATTTGGAAACTTGGAACGCGGCGTTCCACGTTTAAATTCAAGTTTGAATTGAGCGCGTTCCGTATTCGAGGCACGAGTTTTCATATCACGCCCCCTCTTCCCACCACTCCCCCCTTGCTTGTGATCGCTAGCGAACGTTAAATTGACTTAGAGGGTAGTTTAGAAAAAATATAAAGCAGTTTTATGGTCTTAGGAAGAGTACGTGTATCGAATTAATATAAGACTCATGACCGTTTCCCACAAGTAAGATGGTACAGACGCCACCGTATCAAGCTACCCGAAACAGACAATTTTTCCTAAACAATTTTGAACCTAATACTTTAGCGATAAAGTTGAAAATCTATTAAAGAAATTTGACAGATTGCAGTAGCTTTGTGTTCTGGCGTCTGTACCAACTTTAAGGTACTAACGTGATGACATAAATATATGTGTTAAAACTAAGTATATACATGTCACTACAAATCGAAAGATGATTGATTTTAGACACTACAATTCCAATTATGTCCATACTCACGTGGGGACAAAATGTTCTAAATTGCGATTTTTTATTGTTATGATAAGTAAACATAGATTCACTTACGTTACTTTAAGTTTAAATGAACAAATAATAATTATTTATTACACTCATCATAGTAATTCAAAGGAATCCACTAATCTATGGGTAACATAAATTAAAACAGTAATATAAAACTAATAATTTAACCACAATGCATTCAATCAATTAGAAACTAATTACGCATTCCATTCCCATACAAACAGCAAATTAATCAACCATCAAAAGTACAAAGAACCAATCACAATGCTTCATTCAAAAATAAAAAAAATAAAGAATAGAAAGCCAATAGCGTTCCAATTTCGAACGCAGACGTTTCCCGGAACGGTACGTCAGTTCCTTCCTTAGAGAGAGAAGTAAACAAAATTCCTGCAAGGATATGAGGGCGAGGGGGGTGAAAGGGGGTGAAACAAGAGGGAGGGGAGGGGAACACGACTAGTTAAGGTTTTTTGTCTGTGTACGTAACTAGTAGATTTTTCTACGTATGTGTGCGAATTTTTTCGCATGTGTGCATCGTTTTTCGGATAAGCTTTTTAGCGAGAAAAGGGGTGAAATTTAATAGTCGGTTTTACTAAAAACCCGTTATAATGTTGGAAGTTGAAAAACGTTGGCGGAAATTTCGCTAGTTTTATATACAGTTTGTAACTTGGTCGAGGATTTGAATGCGTTATAACTTTTTCGGGGTTTGTGTGGGTTGTAAATTTGGTGTTTTTATATGAGGGAGAAACATGCAAATTGGGATAATGTCGTTTTCATAGTTTTTGAGGATAATTAATCACGTTTTTACCAATTACATTATAAAATGTATTGATCTAAAAAGAATTTCAAATGTGGAGGCGAATGTAAAGTCGATAGGTACTCAAAGGAAGACTTGAAAAACCTAAACATAAAGCTTTTCCTTAGAAAAACTTTGCTATTTCTTTGGACATATTTATCATTGCAGGTCTGTAGGTACTTCAATGAATTAATTTTTGTAACAGTTTTGTAAAATAAACCTAATGAACAAGTAATTTTAGTAACGTGTCTGTGGTGGGGTTAGGGGTGGGGGTGGTACCAAAAATCCCGAAAAAGCAAAATAGCTATATTTTTTTATCACACAATTTTGAATGCAAAGCTTTTGAAAACTATATAACCACTATTATACCTTAACTTAAGTCTGAGATAGAACAGAATTTTCCAAGATTACACAAAGATATATCCAAAGCGCTAACTACTAAGTTACAATAAGTTACACAGTCAGTCGTCTGCTTAATTGTGAATCCTTTGTTCGTCACCGAATCGTAATGCCAATTAGCATTCATATAAATTACTTAATAAATTGTTATTCGTTAATCTGTCGTCACAATGATATGATAGATAATGAGTTTTGTAATAGATTAGGATGAGAACGGATTCTAGCTTTGGGAAAGGAGTTAGGATTTTTTTGGTAATTGTGTAATGAGATTTCGCTGAGATTTTTATGCATAGAAAAGAACTCAAAAAAGCGAGTTCAAGTTGAACCCTCGTCGCAAGCGGTCGTCTGTGCGCACGCGCAACACATGTTGGCTCGCCCGACTTCGAAATCAAAACGCGTTTTTTTGTGTCGTAATTTGTAAAATCGGGTAACTATACAACGTGTAACATTAACGCAAGACCTCATATACCCCCATTAGACTATTGAGTTAAAAGCATAATACAATAACCAAAACTTATTCCTTTTAAAGCTAGCAGTTATAATTAATAAAATCAGGTTGACCCTAACATTACTCTACGCATTTAAAATTGTGTCTTATTGCCTTCAAATAAGGTCGAATTCTCTTTGGCCTATTCGGCGAACTTGCATCTATTCTGTTACACCTTGTATAAAACAAAACAAAGAAGCAAAAGTGCGCAACAAGCTGTAGTGCAGACTGACTGCCGGAGGACGAGTAACCCATGGCGTTTGACCCGGTGAGACCGTTCTTAATATTTTACAGGGATTCGTTTGCTAAACTGCATTATACGACGGACCTTGATATGCGCACGCATCGTCATCTCAAGCAGCCGTTGCAGACCAGTGTCTTCACACCAACAAATTCACGCTATTATTCTAACACTAAATATGATATCGTTGAAGATCTAATAATTGTACACACAACATATCAAGCTATGGATTTCCAGTTTTAACAGACCTCGCATTGTATAGGCTTCCGTACAAAGAGAAGTCAGTTTATACTGGAACTGAATGGCTTGATTTGTCGACATGTGTACCACGGTAACAAATTCCTTAAATTGTATTGCAAAAGGCCACGGTCACCGGAATTTAAATATACATGTGGACTGAAGAGTTAAAAAAAATACCCTGAATTCTTAAGTTTGCACTACACGTTTTTGCTCTACAGATAACGATACAAAACAAAAAAAAAAAAGGTCAAGCTCATAAATTACACAGTTTGAGCCCCTTCCTGACACGTGTTTGACTAAACAAAAGCAATTACAATGGTTACTAAAGACGGGAACTGTTAGACGAGAAATGTTTGTCTAGTAAGATATCCTATCAAATAAACAATTTAGTCTAACGGGAATAATAATTTAACATTAATTTGATCACAAGAATATCCAACAAGATCTCGCTACATATGTTTTGGAACATTGACAGGATGATAGAATTCGCCTAGCACTTCTAAATAATATATAAGAATTTCTCCCCAACAGCATTCTTTTCCAGGAACAAAGGCTAACAAAATACATAACCGTGCAATCAATTAAACATTCTGGTATATCAAATATACCATCATCACCGCGTCCGCATTGTACCTCGTAAATGTGAATGTACACATAAACAGAACGCAGAAAATCACCTATCGGCGATCGAAAGAATCCGCCAATATACACATCCTCTACACGAAGCACTATGATAGCTGGGTCCTGATCAAAGTAACAATACAACAACAACCGGATAAACATAACGCAAGGTTCAATCAACGCATCATACCACCACACATTATACCAGACCTTTAGGTAACCGGTACAATACATGAGAAGTACATGAAAAAGCCACAAAACGTCAGCTTCAAACAAACAGTCCCCAATAAGTTATCCCATTAACAACGTGCGAACAACGAGAAGCAACACTGCTTACACCGTTATGTATGAGACATAATAGCAGACGATACTCCATGTATCTACATCAGAAACCTGAACATAACCGCAAAAAGTACACTTGCCCAGATCTCTGAGTATTGCAACTTGAAACGTTCGCGGCGATTCAAAACGAGCCAAAAAAAAAAATTTTTGTAGAGTCTGAACTTTCACGTAAAGTTATTCATATAGCCAATCTACGGGGAACAGGGATGAATGCAAGAAAGTTTATCTCCACACACTACGAATGACACCTCTCAGGAATTGCGGGTAACACACACCGGGGCCCTGCAATTTTAAAATCTAAATCTAAAGTCAATTATTCAAATTAGGCTGAGGATCAGCACTTTTTGAACGTCAAAATTACAAAAGACAGTCCCCCAAAACGCCCACCCGTCGCGCACTTCCTTTATTTATTAAGAAAGAATGCCCAAATTGAAGCAGTTTACAGTAAAAAGTATACGGACGCGATGTCAGCTACCCTTGAGGTACCCCCAACAGCTGTACTTAGAAAGCAATCACAAACGTATTATACTTGTTTAGACGAAAAACAAGAAAAGGAGCGCTGCAAATACGGCACTTCAACGCCCATATTGGTCGATAAGATACAACGCAAAGGTTTGATGCAACACACGCTTCACCATGAAAATTCCAACTACAACGGTGAACTATTAATGAATATTGCCAACAGAGAAACACTTCAAATAGAATACAATAAAATAATTTGGGGACTGCCAAGATCAAACATCATAGAACAGTAAACAAAAAGGGAAAAACCAAACACAAAAACAATGAAAAGGTACGAATGAAATAACGGTTGAGACCAAGTATATCAATCATTAACAATGCAACTGTGACGCGCTGAATAGAAATTCTACCAAACCAAAATACCAAGACTGTTTAACAACAAAAAAAAACAAGCAATGTAGTAATCACCCCAACTAATGAAAACATCGAAGTACCCTGGAATATTCTAACGGAGGTAACTCTGACTCTTCAGCCAATTTACTCAAGGGACCACCGATTAGCCCTTCCTAACCTACAGAAGGCAAAATTCTTGCAAAGCAAGCAACCGAATAACTCCAATATACATAATCACGTAAAACAAAGCCAGACAACACTCCAAAAGGTTAAATATCAGAACAAGAAACATGCAGACAACGTGATAAACCTGCTTCACCGGACTAGGGGAAAAAAAAATCACCCCGCAAAACACATGCAAACGCTCAACACAGGAAAAAAAAAGCAACAAACAAAAACGAAAAAGAGCTGGGTAAATACATACCGATATCCAAATGGGAGAAAAAAAAGGTCCGAGGGCCTTCATATACCAACGGATAATAAAACAAAATTGATAATGGAACACAATGCGAAAGACCGACGACGAAAGAAATAAAGAAAATCATCATCACTCCCGGTGGTATTATCATTTGCGGACTACCTTATCCTCATTACAGATGAGCTGGAAGAACAAAAACGATGCCAACAGGCCACAAGAAACACCAAATCATAACTACCAGTCATAGTAAAGTCAAAGATGGACTGGAAGCTAGATAGACTTATGTAGTGATTATCGTACTGTGTATGACATGGCTTAAAACTATCACAGTCAGTAAAGCGAAAAGATCAAGACTCAGAAGAAATGAACGAGTTGAGTCATGACTTGATTGACCAAGCTAGGTAAAAGGAAACCAGGAAACTAGGAAACTGCGGACGTAAGAAAATACATCAAATCTTAATCGGAAAACCGTAACAGAACGCGTCAAGAACCACAGGATGTGGTTGACCACACATGCATGCAGCAATGCAGTACAAGGCCAAATCTAAGAAGGTCGAACGACCTACTTACACATGGAACGACAACCTAAAACAGCACATGAAATACGAGTACTTACTTCGACATGGGAATCAAGTTTTAGACGGACACAGCTGGAGACATTATCGTACCTTGTATGTTATATGGCTTAAAAGTATCAGCACTCACAAAGGCGAACCATTCAAAACCGAGAATATATGAACGAGTTATCATGAGAGAATCGATCAACCACGCTAGTAACAAACCGAGACAGAATAAAATGCATCAAATCTTGGGAAAACCATAACAAACCGCATCAAGAACCACAGGATGTACTACCCAGCACACATCTTCAGACGCTCTGAACCACACCTGTTACATGCAGCAATGCAGTACAGGGCCAAATCTATGAAGGCCGGTGATCTATTGACACATGGATTGACAACCTAAAACAGGACATGAAATACTTCGACAAGGAAATCCAGTTTGGGAGGGACACGGCTGGAGACAGAAATAAGATCAAGAAAGCGGCTAGTGATATCTACAAAAAAACCAGAAACTGATATCAGCGAGAACTCAGAAGACGACCAAGAAAACAATAACACGGAACATAGCGAAGCCTCGACAAAGAAAAGAGCCAAGCAAACGGTTAACCCCACCAAAAGATGCATCGGTGAAGCTCTACCTGGATCAACATGCCGGCGACGACGTGAAAAGATGCCCTCCTATAGACAAATCACCCTTCTCTCCACTAGTCCAATGCTTACTTAAGGCTGCATAGTCGGTAGGCTCGTAATCCTTTCCTATCCTATGGGCACGTCTTCCCTACCATTACAGCGCCCCCCGGTCTACTTCTTGATATGCAATGGCCTATGTAGCACCATGAATCATGAGACTTCAGGGGCTAGTGCAAATCTCGGGGTTCATTCGATTAATCGAGTCTGGTCAAACCACGCTGGGATCGGTGCAATTCATTTCATTTCATTTCATAGAAAAGAACTCAAAAAAGCGGACTGAGACTCATAGTAAAATATAAATCCTCCTCAAATGTCCTTTCTTTGGTATTGTTCGTCAAATCATTGACCTCCTTATGTTATGAGATGAGCTGTATAATTACTGATGAAACGCCGATCTCATCTAGTTTAAAAAATATGTTTGTCGTATAAAAGGGTTTTTACAAACCTACTTGCAGTAATAAAATTTGTTACAATATGTTTTGAATCTGTTTGGTACTATTTTAGTGCAAGTCTTGCATTTTTTTATTAAATAAAATACCATTCAAACATGCAGTAAAAACGTAAACTACATACCTAAATCTAAAATCCAAACAACATTCGATTTTCAAACTAAAAAAAAACAAACCAAAAAACGTGCTAACTAAATAAAATTCCAATTTCAAAATAATAGCCCTCCGCGTTCCAAACTCAAACTAGTAGCGTTCTGAAACCGGCAACAAAAATCAATCCCCCTGCATAGTTCGTTGCTAAGTATCCTCCCCTTTTTTAACCCAAGAATTGGTTAAGGCGGGCCGGGGTGTGGGGAAGGGGTAGTTTTTTCACCCTTTGAAGAATTGCCCCAAGGCGCGGGGTGGTTTTTGCGCGAGCGGGGCGGGCTCAGCGCGAATGTGTGGGTAGTAAGTATTATTAACGAATTTAGAAAGGGACATAGTTTTTGAACGTAGCGGTCGATATGCGCGGTTGTTTGGATGTAAAACTATGTGGTCTTTTTTTGTAGTTTTGCTTTTTTTATTCGTTATTTTTCAGAGGTATGATATTTTATTTTTTATATGAGGCTTGTCGCGTTGTGGTGATTATTCTTCATGTATGATTGCACTACAAAACTAATAAAGGCATACAATTGTATCTAGATAGTGTTTATATCTATGTTCGTATTCTTGATCAAATGGAAGAAGAAACTTAGCTATGGTCAACTCTGTGTTATTTGAAATTAATATTTTCGTCGTACATAACAAAGTCACTTTCCGCGTCTGTACGCCTAAATTTTTCAAACTATGCAACAGATTTTAATGCGGTTTTCATAAATAGACAGTGTGATTCGAGAGGAAGGTTTATATGTATATAACGCGTGCAAAACAGTTGGCAAAAGCTAGTAATGTATATGAAGTATAGATTTTAGTATACCTACCTACTATTGTTTTGCAATAGATGCCGAAAATAGGCGCGTTTTTACACAAATGTAGAAAACGTTGAAGAATCCACTATTTTACTTCATGAAGGCAAAATTATAAATAATTAATTAAAGTTACTCTAAAAGCTTTTATAGTTATTCACTGTTTACCTGATAGGTAATAATTTGTGGTTAATTTCGTGTGGTTTTACAAATTTACTGTATTATTGCATAGCGGTAATATACAGTTGCTGTTTCAAGTTCTGGTAAACCAAAATTAATTGTTTTTAATTAACCTGAATTATTAAAGTCACGTGAATTTTATTATTTTTGTCCTTCAAATAGATTTACAAAAAATGGTGTCGTGTTCGAAGGCAATTTGGCTGGCCTGTAAGTCCAGTGGTTAGTGACCCTGACTGCTAAAACTGAGGTCGTGGGTTCGATTCCCACCCAGGACAAATGTTGTGTGATGAGCACAATCATTTGTTCTGTGTCTGGGTGTAATTTATCTATAACATGTATGTATTTAGAAATATATAAGTATGTTTATCAGTTATCTGGTTGCCATAGTACAGGCTCTGCCTAGTTTGGGATCAGATAACGTTGTGTTGGTTGTCCTACGATATTATCATTATTATATATTCTAACAGGATCCTATTTCTAATGCTGCGCCATCCGTCCGTCCGTCTGTCATAGGGCTGTACCTATCTTTGGAACCGTAATAGGTAAGTACTTGAAATTTTCACAGAGTGAAGTACTAATAGGGATACAACAAATAATTCTCTAAATCCATAGAAGAAACTTGTCAAAAAAATATGGAGTGTTAAATATTGTACAGTTTTATGAACCCTTCATGGTCACTTTTCATTAAAGTATGTTACTGGGTTCAGTTTGTCACCGAATCTAACAGAAAAAGTGTAGTGTACGATATTATGCATTATGATGTAATTTGGATTAGGCGGATTCTTAGTGCACTACAATCGATTCAGTTGATTTGACTGTAAAAAAAAACCGGCCCTCCTTGCATTCTTGTTTCCTGAAAATAGCAATAGAGTAAATCTCCTGCACGTGGCGCCTCATTCAAGGAGGAGGAAACATTAAATCATATATTGATCCTACTAATATTATAATTGTGAAAGTTTGTATGCTGGGATGTTTGTTATTCACTTTTACATGAAAGTTTATAACCTCGATTAACACATAGGATATTTTTTTATCTCGGTAGTGCGTTCCCGTAGGATAATTTCAGAACTCCACGCGGGCGAAGACACTGGCAAACGGTAGTACCTACATTACAAAAAATAATAATAATAAAGTTTTTATCAGACCTTGAGTTGTACAAATACATTTTCCTAAACACTATGCAGCGTTACAACTAAAGGAATCAGTGTTATCCATGAACTCTGGCACCCAATGTAAGTTTTAACTTGTGTTTTGTGTTTAGGCTGCCAGCGTCCTTTGATGATATCCCACCCACAAAAAAAAAAAAAATGGGTCCTCACCTAAAATTTGGAAATTTTATAAGAAGTATTACATTCTAATTTAATGTCGCTTTTCGTGTCTGTCTGTATGACTCCGTTACTATTTCAAACTACTGAACTCATTTTAGTGCGGTTTTCACTATCTTGTATAGTATTTATTCCGGCAGGTTCATGGGTGCAATGCATTATTATGAATCTGACATATCGGGGAAAAAAGACACGGCCGAGAGTCACGTGTACTCCACGTCATTGTAATCATGTTTTTATTCTGGACAATACCTAGGAACTTTCTAGTTACGAAGATATCAAATCGATTAAAATTCCAACATTAACTGACGTTTTTACACGCTTTATTAATATAAAGCGTGTAAAAGTAAGCTAATGCTTCACTTATATGTTTGTGTTTGTTTGTAACCGACTCCTCATAGCGCGATTTTGACCCACTTTAAACGACCAGATTTCATTTAAACTCTGTAGACTTATCGCGGACCGATGACAATACTATAATTTCATAAATTTGTGCCATGATCCTTGCCAGGGTTACCAGGACAGCAAAAGAACTGTCTTCGGAAACTACGCTGACATACGTCACAAACTACGCTGACATACGTCTCAAAATTCGAAACACCCTAAAAAATTGAAAATAAATAATAGTTTTAAAAACTAAAAAACACGCTTTCTATGGAAGCGTGTTTTTTAGTTTTTTTTAACTTTTTTTTTAAATGTAAGATTTGACTTGTATTTAGGGACCTAGCGTCCTCGCCCATAATTTAAACACATATCAGAAGTAAATTATGAATCAAAATTCATTTTTCGTTTAGGTATAAAACTGCGCTATTATTTTATAGTACCCAACTGATTTTAACGCGGTATTCACCATCTTGTATAGTATTTATTCCGGAAGATTCATGGGTACAATGCATTAATATTAATTTTAAATACTTACATATCGGGTATAAGAAAACAGTTAACGAGCCCGAAAGTCACGTGTACTCCACCATACGTGGGAACCTTCTAGTTACGGAAATATTGAAGATCAAAATTCCAAGTTTTACTGTCATTTTTTACGAAAACAAGATTATCATGTTATAAAACAATTTTAAATACACACATGAACCTTGGACCGTTGCATGCACCCATAAGCATAATGTTTTGTGTGCGTTATGTTACGCACAACCGCACACAACAAATTTTCATACCGAAAATAAAAGCCGTTTCTCAGCAATTATTTTTGTGCAATCTTACTAAGTTTGATGTACAGAACGCGTACTTGACGGCTATGTGATAAGTCTTTTGATACCCTGTATACTGTTTTATAACTGTAATGTTTTCACCCCCTTGTTTTTTTAAAACCCACCCCTCATTTTACTTTCACTTTAAATTACCCAAAAAAAAAATCTACCGGTTACTCCGCTTGATCCGTGAAAGATCACATCCTTACCTTTTCATACCTATATACCATTCAAAATACAGAACCTGAAGAACTCAACCCTCCAGTGCTAAATAATGCATTATAAAAGTGTAGGGGTGCGCTCGACCCCGGAGTTAACCCGCGCCAGCCGGCGTCTCAAAGAGAGTAAAGATAAGTAAACGAGTTGTGCTGTACACGAATTTTGTATACAGGATGTGAATAGGGGGTGAAAAAATAAGTAGTGAGAAATTAAATGCTTTTGTTTTTATGACAATAATTTTGACATAGTCTCTTGATATTACAATAGACATGGGAAAAACGTATGGTTCCCTGGTACGTATAACATTTTTGCCAAGTTTTTTTTTTCTCAACTAAATTAATTAGTGAAAATAAATGAACGATTTCTAAAATAGGGACCACTGACTATGACTACATGACAGTCTGTTCTTACTTTAATTTTAAATAAAAATAGCTTTAATTTTTAGTGAAAAAATAACAAGTTAGAAATACCATCTTCCAAGTAATTTTGTTACCTAGTACAATACTGACTGTTAAAATTTTCTACAACTATGTATTTATGGCCTCGAAGAAAGCGAGAAACTCCGCGAATTTTTCGACCTCAAACCAGCCGGCGCCTTAACTAACATAAATTCGCACCCTATATAAACATTTGCACCCCAGTGAAAATCTTCGCGACTCATTACTCGCGAGGGGGTCTAAGGGGTGAACACGGGAAGGGGGTGAAAGGGGGGGTAGGGAATCTTCGTTCAAATCTCTGACGTTTTATCTAAATGGGCCTCGGAATGGGTGTCGTTTCTGCTAATGACCCCCAAGAAATAGTAAGACGTTGCTGCGTGACAGTGAGTTAGTGGGTGCCTGCCTTAACGTTCAATGTTTATGTAAATGTTGCGAATTTAAGTGTTGGAAAGTGAAGAGGTTACGTCCTCTTAAGACGGAAAGCAACATTCATCTTTGTTGCTGAAGTTTTTGCTCTGTTTGACCCGAAACCACAATATCTAGGTCGAATTTTCAAACAAAAATTTACTTAATTTTGAAATTTAACTTAAATAGAAATTGTGTTGTTTTTTAAATGATTATGTTTCTTATATGAATTTGATCAAACTATGTTATTTTAGCAAATTCTATAATATTATTTTTTTATAGCGTGGCGACTATGGCATATCTCCCCAAATTGGGGGAAGCCTATGCGCAGCAGTGGACATCTTACAGCTAAAATAATGATGATGATAATATTTTAGAAATTTTCTAATACATAATCAAAATATTTTATTTCACAAAAACCTCAATTAGTACTTATGTGTAAGTTCACTGTAAGATATAAACTAATTTAATATATTTTACAATATAGTGCGCCTAATTAATATTAACGAAGTAAGACTGTAAATTTTATTATATTTATGATGTGTATGACTAATGTCTAAAAATGACATTGATATAATTTCGTAACTTTACTATGCATGTACTGGAAATATTTGCGCAACTGATAAGTCGAATATAGTGAAACGAAAATTATTTTACAATGTTAGTACCTATAATTCTGGCAAATAAATTAATTTAATTTAATTTTATAAGGAACGTCAGAAACTACATTAACGGTTCCAATTGTTTGCTTCCTATGGAGAAGAACCGGCAAGAAACTCCCTGGTTACTTTTTTTTAAATAATTGTCTTTAACGATGTTTTTAAATTACAGTGTTAATAGGTATGAGAGGATCATCAACAAGTGCCACAGTCAATCAGTTTCCAGGTAAACTTATACAAAAACCAGTACCTACAGTCTACACGACAATGTACGAAGCGGATATTTTGCCGGCAACGCTGCGGCGAGGCAGCAATTTGCTTCTAACTGAGTCATTTGGAAGGCGTCTTCGTGAAGGCAGATGATTCGTAATTTGTTTTCTGTTGCTCTTGGCTTATGTTGGTCCTTGTGGGGATGTGGGTAAGTGAGCTTTTTGGTAAGGAAGTTTTTGGGTGGGGACTAAAAAATATTTTGGCAAGAATACAATAAGAGGCACTGTATACAAAAAATAAAGACTTTTGGTGGATCTTGAAAACTGTCGAAAGACACCCAAAATTTATATAATCGATATAAATTTAAAAAAAAACAGCCCCACCTTTGAAAACATAAATAGTTACCTAAGAAAAGCCGTACTGCATTTTTATAACCGGTGTGTTAATTTATACAACTTTCAAATTTATTCTGACTTATCGAGTCTGAACTAAGATAAAATGTAAACCTCCACTTCATAAGTGAATTCCAGAAATATGGTGCACTGGTTACAGTAGCAAATGCCCTTTAAAACTGTGATGTCTGCTTTTTCCTTAGTCATTTAATCAGAAAGGTCTAGAAAACGCTTTTAATTTTATTGTCTGCTGATAAACACTATTTTTATTTCCCAATTTCACTACATCCGAACAAAGATAAAATTTAAACCTTTACTTCAAGAGTAGATTAATTCCAGAAAGATATTGAATTGCTTCCAGTAACTAAATCATTTATAATAATATTGTCAATTTTTTTTTTCTTAATAATTTAACAAGAAAGATTAAGTAAACGCTTTGAATTTTTCAACCTGCGGAGGGCAGCCATTTTAATTTCCCAATTTTCCCAAGACCCTTTTACCTGACCTGATTAAACCATCTCAGCTTTTGCAGTTACCCCCGTATTCGAGTGACTCGCACTGACTGATGCCGCCAGGAGAAAACGCGCGGCGTTTCATTACGTTTTGCCGGGAACGCCTGGATTTATGTCCCTACCTGCTGGCGCTATAAAGCGGTGGTAGGAAAAGTTATGTAATTTTGTAAGAAAACTAAATAGAAGAACAATTTGAAGATTCAGACAAAAGAACACCGTCCTTTGATAACTTAAAATTATAAATGTTAAAGTTTGGATGTTTGTTAGTTTTTCACGCAAAAACTACTGAACGGATTTGGAAGAAATTTGGCACACAGATATTTTATATATTACGTATTATGTATTAAGTTCCCGTGGAATTATTTGGCTGACAAAAGCTAATTGGAAATACAACATAATTTGAATTAGTTTCGGGCGGAAAAATTAGTCATTTTGTTTTGTCCATTTCGCCGTCTATATCATGGTGCTCCATGCATTATTACGCAATCATGGTGCAAGAAGCACCAATTGCATAATATAGTTTTAAATGCTTTCCGAAAGGTTTATAGGATATTTCTAGTTCTTAATCTTTAAGCTTCATAGGTATAAATAGTTTGACAATGTAAATAACGCAATAACCATGGCTGAACTCTCAAAATGAAAGTAAATGCGTTCAATTATCATATTTTGCGTAATAATCAAAAATAAATAAGATATGTTACGTAATTACCCCGCTGAAACAAACTTTACATCGTGTTCCTAATTTTTGTAAAATCCAAAAAAATCTATTCTTTAATTAAAACATGGTAAATATTTAACCTGACCGTTTTTGTTCGATTACTATATAGTAGGAAGATTTTTTTTTGCGTATTACCTGATGATGATGTAGTTGGAAACGCGTTAAGGTAAACTTTCTATTGTTTTATTTATGTTTACATGATAGGTTTATTAACACATATTACAATTTTAAACATCATTAACAGTGATAGGAAACATATTTAGTTACTATTACTATACTTAGCTTATCGGTATTGAAACTTTGCCGTAAAACCATACTCATGAATTCTGGTAAATTCATTTTTACCGCTGAATTTGATGATTAAAATGATTTTTGACACTACACTACACATCACTAGACACTCAAGTCAAAAACGGATCTCAAAAAACAAACTTCCGAATTAATTATTGGTACTAATATTACAGAATCACCCAGCACTAAATATCATGTACCAAATCTAAGACAAGACTGAGTCTTCACCAAACCCTACGAATGCTAACACTAAAATGAAGACGATGACCCACGGTGTCCACAATTGTCCAGTAGGTATGGGAAACAAAACCGGTTTCCAAAAAATGTCTTAAGAAACGGGTTGTGTCATTAAGGGGTTGAAATGACCGGCCGGACAGCGGTCAGTGTGGGAAACAGGGGACGGCTTGAGGGTCAATAGGGTGTTGAGGCGATGAGATTTGGCAGTGTTGATTATTGTGATCGTTGATTGGTTTTTATTTTAGATATGAAGTTTATTTTTGTCGGAGGAAATAGAATGGAAAAATAAATAAAATCTTTAAAAAACTGTTTTCTGACGTGATATTTTCGCCGTTTAGAATTTTAATTGTTCTTTAAATAATAATAAAAAAATGAATTAAAAATTATGAGGCAAGATTTGGATTTTGGTTTACCTAGTCACCTACTTATGTCCCACCAAAAGCCAGACAGTGGTTTATATGAGAAATAGGGAAGGATGGAGATAACGGGGGTAAGTTGAGTGTTAATGGAGTGTCAGGCTATGATATCAAATTTTGGATTTATAAGTAGGTATTTTTAAGAACGTGGGTTTTTTTTTAGTAGTTCTCTATGCATTTTACCACCATACTGCGATCGCCAACCCGCCTGCCAAGCGTGGCGATTATGGCAAAGCCCCTCAAATTGGGGGAGGCCTAAGTCCAGCAGTGGACGTCTTACGGCTGAAATGATGATGATGATGATTTTTTAAGAAATCTTTAGTTTTAATTTCTAAAATTTTAATTGAATACAGTTTGGAACGTCTCATATTCGGTACCAATCTTTCAATGGCCCCCGAAACCTTGAACATTTTTTTAACAATATTTCGTAACAATGAAACAAATCTCGTATACACATCCGTTACTTGACCACTAAAAACTTCATGAGAACCAAAACTTGTTTTCTTCAAAATTTAACTCACTTCATATGCTAAGAACAAGTTTTTATCATTCAAATATCGAGGGGTCATTTCGACCCAAGACGGACGCAACACAATTAAATGGACAGAGGTCATCTTCGCTAGGGTTTGATTGTTAAAAAACTTGTTCTGAATTTGAATTTCTTATAATAATATTTTCTCAAGGAATTATGTCTATTGATATTTAAAATAAGCAAGTCTTTAATTTTAAAACTGGAAGATGATCCTAAGATACTGGTAAATGGTTTTTCTTTTGAGAGTAAAATGAAACAGGATGTATGGGTTGGGGGCAAAATGGCCGTTTCTTAGCCGGATATCTTATTGTAAGAATGTCTGGGAAACAGGACGAGAAAACCTGTTGAGAATAATAATAGCAGATACTTGTAGAGAGCAGTGGTGACCTAGTGATAACTGCCCCTATTTACGAGTTGTAAAGTCGTGGGAACGAACCAAAGCAGGGGCTTTGCTTTGTGTCAATAATTTTATCACCACTGCTCTGAAAACGGTGAAGAAAACGTTGAGAGGACACAAGGATAAATTCGAAGACATGATACATGTACCAACCCGCGCTGGGCCCGCGTGGTGGATTACGTTCCACGTCCTTTCACCAAGAGGCATATATCCCAGCAGTGGGAACATTATAGGCTGGATTTTCTATGCTTTTGTTACTTGTAGGAATTTAAACGGACGGTGGGGCTTATAACAACTAATTCATACTAAAACTAACTATGAATTTGAAAGTAACTCACAAGGACAACCAAGATTTGAGATTACTGTGTTCAACCAAACAAACAAACTCTTCAGCTGTAAAATATTAAGTATAGATTAGTTTCTCATATCTGTCTCTTACAATTTGACTCCAAAGCCAAACAAATCGTCAAGGAAAGGTAACATGGGACCTGGAGCAGGAAATTGGTAACTTTCATCCTGCACCCTAATTGCGAAACGCACAATTTATCAGAATCTGGATGGGATTGAAGATTATTTCTAAACCATTGCGTTATTTGTTCGAATAAATTGTCGGCTCAGCAACGTAAATAACGCAATGAATGTTGTTTAACTATGAATATTAAACCAATTCCTACCGATAAAAAGTTCCGCCTGGATATTTTAAGACATTGGATAGTTTAAGACATTGCTAGATAATTTTCGAAAAGGCTAGTTAATGGCAAAATAAATCAATGAACGAAAGACAAACACCTCTTATTATTCATATCTAACAGTCGCTCTGCTATTATTAATAAATGATGCCACCAAATGTGTGTATACGGCATTATAAAAATCCAACAAGAAAAATCCATTCCTGTAAGAAAATACGAATACATGTGCTGCCATCTACAAGGGAATGGACAGAACTAAATTAAGTTTTCTTTAGCATGTTTTTTATGTTTTTTACCCAACAATTTAGACTAGGTACCACAATAAATCACTAACTAACCATAAAAATAAATACAAAAATAAAAAGACAGGACACTTAGGCGACGAAGTACTCTTTCGTGTAGCTGTCATCCCGAAATACAAACGTGTAACGGAAAAGCTTCTTGAGTATCGCAGCTAGCGTCATCTCTTATCGAATAGCAACACTGAATTTTCGAAACTTTAAGTTACTCATTATATTATTAATCATATTTAATGAAAAATGTTGTGGAGACATTGAAATAGTTTTTAACCGTTAACACGGTTTTTCTGTTGACAAAAGAAAGTAAATTTTATTTTATTGTTTCTTTCCAGAAAGGAACGATACTAACCCCATCTGTTGGCGGATAGAATCCAGTCATGAAATAACAAACCTTTTAAATAAAGTTGGAAGACAAAATATAGTTGAGACTGAAACAATCAACCGAGAGAATTAAAATCGGTCAGCTTTTGGTACCTACTGGTGTCTTATCTGTTTATAAGAAAATACTGACTTATTACTGTGATTATAATAAGTTGCTATATTATTTTTATTAGCATAGCTTTTTGACATTAGAATATGGCATTTCATCGAATAAATGAAGATTTTGATTTGGTACATGAGTGATATTCTAGAATTCATGATATTATACGTAGTACGTTTTAAAGTAGGTATCTTTTCCGTTCTGAATTTGTTTTTTCATACAAAAGTGCCTATTTAATTAAATGAGACTTTAAAAGACGCTAAAATAATTAAGTTTCTTAAAAACCTAGTTAATTAATTAAAATGAAATCCATTCTTCTGAATAACCCGTAAGATCCTCAGTAAGAAAACAATTTCCACTCAAGATTTAATTAGCAAAACAATTAGAATTCATAGTTCAAAATCTAGTAAATTTTAGGCACCCTAAGTTAGAATAGCTCTCAGATATTCCAGACATGTCTTTAGCCAAGATTTCTGGTACCCAAATTAATATCTTAGGCGTACTAAACAAGAAATATTTCGGTTTTGAGATTTGCTCTGTGTCTATTCGAAAATCTTGGTTATGTATTGATGTTTTCGCTAAATATTATTTCTAATTTTGTTTTTGTTTAAACTGCTGCTGCCTACGGCTTCGTGTGTTGGAATTTATTCCAAGCGAACGTGCTACAAGGAAAATAACGTCAGGTCTTGGTCTTTCTATATGCCAAATTTCGTCCAATTCTTTTTAGCCGTTTGAGCGTGAAAGCACAAACAAACAAAATTACTTTTGCATTTATATACCTAATATTAAGTTATGCTACGAATGCTGTTAGGTACGACTTAAAGGTCGTATGTCGCTGGTTCAAACCCAGACAGGCGATTTACTTTGAGTAAATTATTTCATCACCACTGCTTTCAAAACGGTGAAGGAAAACATCATGGGAAAATCGGCGTGTCTTACAACCAAAAATTCGAAGACATCTGACATCTATCAACCCGCACTGGTGTGGTGGATTACGGCCCACTCCCCATCACCGGGCGGAGGTCCCAGCAGTGGGTACATTATAGACTGATTATAATTTTAATTATACCTATGAATATAACAAAACAAATAAGTTAAACATTGGAATAACATTAACATTGTGATGAGACTTCCAGATCCTTACTTTAACTTAAATACCGAGATAATTGAGGATTTTATCATCATCATTTTAATTAAAACGTCCACAGCTGCACATAGGCCTCTCTCAATTTGGGGGGCTTTGCCATAATCGCCACGCTTGGCAGGCGGGGTGACGATTGCAGTATGTTGGTAAAGTGTAGAGAACGGTGCTGCTCCGCTGTCACCTAAGGATTTTATATTTATAGAAAAAAAAAAAAAAAAAAAATTTAATAAAAAAAAATCATTTATCATCAAAAGCAAAACAAATTTTGATTTAAAAACACTTAAGTACGCAATTCGTCCATCAAAAAAAAAAGTCAATTCAATAAAGTCATTCGAATCTCATCGAACAAATCGTGAAATTTATTTTAATTCAACTTGCAAGAAAACAAAAGAGGTACGAAAAATACAAATACGACGAGCTCTGAACGGTTTCATTCACTCATTCATTCACGAACAAGTACAAATAATCCACAGATATTTTCAGTGTCGGGCGTTTACAAAAGAAAATGATAATTGTTCATGAGATTTTCAATAGTTTCAATAAATTGTATTTTGAAAGTAATTTTCAGTTTTTCAAGAAATACAGTAGTAGAGAATGTTTTCGTTGTCTTGTAAGAATCTATCTGCCTAGCCTTATCCCAACTGGGTTGGCTTCCAATCTAACCGGATGCAGCTGACTAACATTATTTTAAATGGAGCGACTGCCTATCTGACCTCCACAACCCAGTTACTGGGTAACACTACCCCTTAGTTAGACTGGTTTTCAAACTTGTGGACTTGTGACTACCTCTTGTGGACCTACTCATATATGTATCTATAATGGCTGCTGAAGAGGGATGCCATACTCATCAGGCTTCGCAACCATACTGGTGATCGCAGTATCTACGAGGCCCATATTTTATTTCTTCACCTTGTTAATGAGCATGAGAAAGTAAATTGCTATCTTCTTCTGTATATCACAGACTTTTCTACATACACCACACCTGTATTACTTAAATGGTTAGGCCTCTGCTTACATCTTTATACCAGTCCACTTACATTTCGCCATTATCCTTACAAAATGCTCTAGCAATCTCTAGGTACGGTCACCAAAAAAGGTAAGCAACCAAGGTCGTCGGATATACTTGAAGTTTAGTAAGAAACCGAAGGAAATTTACTTATAAAATAAATTTAATATAAGAGTAGAGTAGTATAGAATACAAACAGTTCATTTATCAAATTAAATTTCATTTGAAAACATCCACAGATTTACTAAACTTAAACAATGATGACCCTAGTTACTTATCTCTTCGGGTGACTTCACATTATTACAAAACATTTACAGAAAAAAGCATACCTATGTTTCTTTAATCTTTTCAGTAAAGTTTCATGTGTTTTCAGCAAAATGCGCCGCACCGCGCCGTCGATAGGTGACAAGTCACAACTGACTGACCGGGCGATGACCTCGCACAGAAATGGCGTAGAGACGACTCCGTCCTAATAATATTTAGTAAGTATTTTTTTCTTTTATAATGATACTATTATTTGGATAATGTTTACTGTATTTGGATAAGTAGATCTTAGACTAGATCATTTTGCACTCATTGTTGAGACAGGCGATGGTGCAGGCTTGCCTATTCAGCTTTGATTTGAAGACTTAGTTTATTCTGATTTTAAGGTAAATGAGAACCTCAAGGAAATTTCTTGTAAAGGTTACATGGCTGACTGACTGATGACGTTGCACACGTCTGTTTGGGTTTTTTTTAATATCTCGTCGTAGGAAACCTTTGATAAATGAGTAAATGTTTTTTATTGACTTTATGTGCACCTAGTAGCAAATAGTCTAAACTTAATTAGCGGGCGGGCGGTGACCACACGCAACAGTGGCGTGAAGATGACTGTTATACGAAACTCATTTTGATGATTTTCTGATTAGAAGAATTTATTTGGAAATGTACATTTCCAGTATATTATTAAAACAAGTAAGACGTAATTTTACACCTATTTGGTTTGA
This sequence comes from Aporophyla nigra, assembly GCA_947507805.1. Taxonomy (NCBI): domain Eukaryota; kingdom Metazoa; phylum Arthropoda; class Insecta; order Lepidoptera; family Noctuidae; genus Aporophyla; species Aporophyla nigra. The sequence continues at coordinate 12,484,751 of OX382316.1, read as the reverse complement.
CATACCAATTATTAATGCCGCTGTCTTGGTGAGCTAGTGTATTTTACTTAATCAGCTTATTTTAGATTTTTAACATAATTTTATTGGAATATATCCAATATGAGTCCACTAGGAATAATTTAGTTAGTCCCTGAATTTAAATAGAACTGATGTAGCCATGGTCTAAACAATTATATTCCAACCAAATGACGATGATGCGAAGAATTTGTTCAAACTCATGGTCCACGTCTTGTGAAAGTACAATTATATAGGATACGATGGGACTGACATACTCTATGCGTAAAAGCCCTATATAACATATTTTAACAAACATATTTTAATACATTAATAAACATACTTTATGTTTCGTTATATTAAGACAGCAACAAGTGACCATTCATGAAGCTAAGTTTCTTTGTTATAATTCTAACAAAAAAAACTTTTTTACAAAAAAAAAAACAACCAACTTCCTTAAAAACACTACAAAGTGAAAAATGACTTTAATTTCGGTAGTCGGTGTCTTAGGATCTGTATTTATGGTTTTTTTGCCACCGACTTCCGAAATTAAAGTTATTTTTCACTACGTAGTGTTTTTAAGGAAGTCGGTTGTTTTTTTTTTGTAAAAAAGTTTTTATTTTTAAATTTTTAGTTGTGGTATTCACCCTGCACTAATTCCAAACAAACAATGCATATTTATGCGATAGCAGAAATAGCGGTTGATTTCCTGTCATTTTTTAAAGAGTTCCGGTGTCTGTCTCCCGAACTCATCATCAGATCTATATGAAAATTATATGGGACCATTTCGGAATAAACTCCTTTCGAACAAAAAAAGAATTTTGCAAATCCATTTATATATGACGGAGTTATGGTCGAACATACATAAAAAAATAAAAAACATATAAACATCCGAATTGAGAACCTCCTCCTTTTTGAAGTCGGTTAAAAATAAAGTAGAACAAATAAACTTCCTCTCCACGGCTGTCCGTGTGCGGTGGACGCGGTCTGACCGTAATGTCACACGTGTTGATACGTTGTGTCGCATCCCGTACACATTGTTGACCGTCTGCTGTTCTGTAAGTGGAAATAAAAACCCTAAATAAGGAAGGAAAGGTTTAAAATCATGATGAAGATGTTTTGCACTGTTCCTCAATATCCATCTGCGGTGCCTTTTCATTATAACGCTTTTTTTTGGATGGGAAATCATAAAACGACTTCTCTTCTCCTTCTCTTTTACTGACTAAAACCCACCCGTGTTCCTTCAGTTGCCCATGTGCCAGGGTCACGGTATCTCTTTCGAACAATCTCGCGACCCTGGCAGGTCCTTATTATGCTGGGGTTTTTTTCCAGTCTAACCGAATGCAGCTGAATACCAGTATTTTACACAGAGTAACTGCCTACCTGACCGTCACAACCCAGTAACGGGGTAATACGATACCCCTTGGTAAAAGTGTTTGTATTTTCGGCCTTCTGACTATCCGTAAAGATTACCAAAAGATCCACTTATGACAGTTGGGGCCAATAGCTTAACGTGCTTACTGAGGAATGGAAGAGTCTTGATATGTAAAGTAGCCACCCATCTATGGACCAACCGCGGCAAGCGTTGCTTAACCTAATCGATTGACACGTACGCCTGTTATTACTTAGTCACAACAAACCCCTCCAAGTGGTTTATTTAGTTACTAGCTTTTGCCAGCGGCTTTGCCCGCGAGGAGGTCGGAAATTATCCCCTATGTCTTAATCCAAGTTATAAACTATCTGGGTGTCAAATTTCATCTAAATCCGATCAGTAGTTTTTGCGTGAAAGAGTTACAAATATACATCCATACATTCATAGAGTATGGATTATATACTCACAAACTTTCATATATATTATATTACTAGCCTGCACTGTCCCACTCCTGGGCAAAGGCCTCCCTCCACTTCTTCCAACTTTCATATCCTACTAATATTATAAACGCGAAAGTTTGTATGTATGGATGTCTGTATGTGTGGATGTTTGTTCCTCTTTCACGCAAAAACTACTGAAACGATTTAGATGAAATTTGGCACATAGATAGTTTATAACCTGGAATAACACATAGGGTACTTTTTATCCCGGTAGTATGTTCCCGCGGGATAATTTCCAACCTCCACGCGGGCGAAGCCGCTGGCAATAGCTAGTTTATAATATTAGTGGGATTTTCGGGCTTCTGACTATCCGTAACGACTGACGAACATTTACAAAATAACAGTCGGCCTAACTGTTTGACGTGCTTTCCGAGGCACGGAGAAGTTAAGAGATGTTCTGGATAGTCCCCATCCACTGTCCTTCAATAAAGGTTCTCTTTTCTTTCTCTTTATATTCACAGTTATTCAGTACCTTCCTGGCCGTTGACATCTATAAAATAATTATGATCATGTTTCAGAAAGCGACTTCCACGCAGAAATACAGGGTGGCAAAGAAATCGACGCGCAAATTTTAACCATGAATTCAGCGCTTGATTCTAGATATTTTTGTCAAATTTCAAAAAGAAAAATCCTCTGTTCCATAGAAAGGTGCAATATGATCAAAAAGTATGGAACCGTTTTTTTTTTTGTTTTATTACCAACAAAAAAATTCAGGGGGCTCAGAATAATCTACTGAATCCATGGTTTGCACGTTGACTTCCCAGCAACCTTGTATGTAAAAGACACTACACATATAGATAGCCGACCTTTTAAACTTTATGTCGTTAACCCAACAAAAATGCAATAAATATTTTTCTTTATTCCTTTTTATCGTACTTAGATAACAGTACCCACCATGCCTGCAGAGTTTCGCTAGGTAATTTAATACGACCCTATACCTTTGACTTTCAGAACACGAATTAATGTTTTCTCTAGCTAAAGACCACTCTCTATACAAACCACTGGAGTAGGTAAATAACAATTTAGATTTCGGAGTACCGATGCTTTCAAGTAGTTGTCTATGGCAAAGACTTCGAGGAAACTCTAATAATAATAATAGTATTCAAATAATAGTTCTCAGAACTGAAGGATATTTAAATATTTTGATCTTAGATTTCATCAAAGGTTACAAAGTCCTCTTCTTACGCATTGAGAGGAAACAAATAAGAAAGAAATTTTTTTCTATTTTTTAGGGTGTTTCGAATTTTGAGACGTATCAAATCAAATCAAATCAAATCAAATCAAAATATTTTTATTTCATATAAACCTACATGGGCACTTATGAAACGTCAGCGTAGTTTGTGACGTATGTCAGCGTAGTTTTCGAAAACAGTTTTTTTGCTGTCTTGGTAACCCTGGCAAGGATAATGGCACAAATTTATGAAATTATAGTGTTGTCATCGGTCTTTGACAGGTGTGCAAAGTTTGAATGAAATCTGGTCGTTTAAAGTGGGTCAAAATCGCGCTATAAGGAGTCGGTTACAAACAAACATACAAACATACAAGTGAAGCTAATATAAAGCGTGTAAAAAAGACAGTTAAACGATATCCTAGCCTAGCCTCCTAGCCTATATTGTTCCCACTGCTGGGACACAGGCCTCCTCTCATGAGTGGGAGTGGGCCGTAATCTACCACGCGGGCCCGGTGCGGGTTGGTAGATGTCATATGTTTTCAAATTTTTGGTTCTAGGATCTGCCAGTTTCCTCACGATGTTTTCCTTCACCGTTTTGAGAGCAGTGGTGATGAAATGATTTACACAAAGTAAAGCGCCGGCCTGGGTCCGAACCCACGACTTAGAACTCGTAAGACGGGACCGATACCACTGGGCCACCACTGCTCGCACGCATTGAGAGGAACCAAAAACAACAGATCCGTGGAGTACCTAATTGTGTAATAACATCATCATTTCAGCCGTAAAACATCCACTGCTGGACTTAGGCCTCCCCCAATTTGGGGGGCTTTGCCATAATCGCCACGCTTGGCAGGCGGGTTGGCGATCGCAGTATGGTGGTAAAATGCATAGAGAACGCTGCTGCCCATTCTCTAGTAAGTCCCTTAGTCGCCTTTTACGACACCCACGGGAAGAAATGGGGTGGTGTTATTCTTTACGTCCGGCACCACACGGTAAATAAAAGGCTTAAAAATATGTACAGTTTTGCTTATATATAAATTATATTCTAAGATTCACGTGCCTGAACTAGGTAATCCTGTGTTTCAGGCAAGAAGAGCCTAAATAGTCTTATAAAATAAATAAATAACCAAAAGTTGTGAACAGACAAATTATTGTATAAATGTTGAGTAGCTTATAAAATAGTTTCTAAAATTTTATAGAATTAAATACTTAACGTAGGTGAATACTTACTTTAACACAGTTAGTAAATTCTCTGTTTCTTCGTAAGACATACTTTGGAGAGCGTCATTGAGAGTTCTCTTACAATTCGTGTAGTTCAGTGAAAAAATTTTTGCTATAGAGTTTAATCTATTATAGACGAGAGGGCCGAGGTACAGATAAAATTTGGATTTAAAAGCATGTTTTGAGCTATTTTGTGGACAGACAGATCTTTACGTCTTTTATTAGTAAATTTAGTGCTGTAGGGTAGAGCTGCGTGTTGTTTTAATACAATGCCCATTATAAATAGCTGTCGAACTGTTAATACTTCACAAGACTGCCCCGTTGGTCTCGTGGTCGCAAGCGCGGCCGCTGAGCGTGGGGTCCTGGGTTCGATTCCCGGGTCGGGCAAAGTGTTACTGGGTTTTTCCATTTGGAATTTCTTAGTAGCAGCCCGGAGTTTGGAAGTTGGCGGTGAGATAACCCCCGTGCCTCGGAAAGCACGTTAAGCAGTTGGTCCTACGCCTGATCTCTCTCCGGTCGTGTCGGATTGCCGTCCCATCGGACTATGAGAGTGAGGGAAGAGTGAGTGCTCCTGTGTCTGCGCATACACTTGAGCACTATAATATCTCCCGCGCCGATGGCTAGTCTCCGTTGAGATTGGCCGCCGTGGCCGAAATTCGGTCTGGAGGACTATATACTTCACAAGATTTCACTAATATAAGGAACGGATTTCATTTGATAGTTCAACAACATTCATTGCTTTAGGTATTTACGTTGTTGAGCAGACAAATTTTTCGAACATAAGAATGATACATATTCTGATTGATAGTGTTACTCAATGCTGTTTTTAATTAAGGTCAAAGACAAAATGGAAGAAAATAAGAACAATGGGTAAAATATGGGTAATAAAATGTATCTATATTTTGCATCAGTGACAACCCCATTTTTATGTCTACGCAATAACTGTCCATTTCAAGGTTGTCTGGAAGACATCGCAGAAAGCGGTAAGACCCCTATTGTATGTTTTAGTGTTATATGTTTCTTTGTTGTTATGTATTTTCTGGTGTACGATAAAGCATCATTTCAGCCGAAAGACGTCCACTGCTGGACATAGGCCTCCCCCAAGCACCGCCACGACTTATTCTGTGCTTCTCGCATCCAACGTGTCCCAGCGGCCTTCACCAGGTCATCGGTCCATCTTGTGGGAGGCCTTCCAACGCTCCGTCTTCCAGTACGCGGTCGCCACTCCAGAATCTTCCGGCCCCATCGGCCATCTGTTCTGCGAACAATGTGCCCTGCCCACTGCCACTTAAGTCCCACTTATGTCAAATGACACTGAATAAAGGCAAAATATTTACCTATGCCGATGATACAGCCTTGGTCTTTCAGGGAGAGACTTGGGATGAAGTACAGCAAAATGCAGAGATAGGTCTCCATAAAGTCTGTTTGTGGCTGAGGCATAACCTGTTAACACTTAATATAACTAAAACCATATTTGTACAGTTCACTAACGCTCGCAGAAAAAACAACCCAATGTGGCTGTCCGGATACACACATGCAAATCACCTTTCACGGAACAGTGCATCTGTACAACTCTAATTAAATCTAAGACGGTCAGATACCTTGGGGTTATCTTAGACGAAAAAATATCCTGGCAACCACATATCGAGATGGTTTCGTCACGAGTCAGGAAACTTACATGGGTGTTTAAAAACCTAAGACAAGTGGCTGACAGCAATCTCCTTCGTGTAGTTTATTTTGCATTGGCACAATCGGTTATTGGTTACTGTATTGGAGCTTGGGGAGGTGCATGTAAAACGCATCTCTTACGCCTGGAAAGAGCGCAACGGTCCTTGTTAAAAACGATGTCATCCAAACCATACAGATTTCCCACGAAGGCATTATACGAGTTGTGCCGGGTATTTACAGTAAGACAACTTTTTTATTTACCAGATAATTATAAAAAAACACGTATCTACCCCATACGATCCAGGTATACTTCTAAATAAGCGAACAACTCCCAACGTAATTCAATCCGTCAAATGTCGCACGGCTTTTGCAAGATGACAAAACGCTTTTCTTTCTGTATATTTATACAATAAAATGAATAGAATAATAAATTTTTATCCGCTAACACTACGCGAATGTAAACTTAACGTTAAGAACTGGCTCTTTACTCTTGGGTAAGAGGATGTAGAGAAAATAATTAATAATTAATCTCATTCTACAAAAATCACTTACATAGAACACATACATACACATACAGACATCCCACTAACTCACACACATACATACACAGCACGATTTAATAATGTGAGTATAATTTTATTTTTAGCTTTTTAGTTTTTGTATTTTATTTTATATCATTTTTTACGTAAGTATTTAAAATTGTATTTTGTAGCACTTAGTTTGTGTTTTCCTATATTGATATTAGTGTCTAAGACAAATAAAATGGGAGAGGGCGCTGACTCCTGACATACAGGTACACCTAGTTCAGGAGTCAGAGGCTCCAAATATTTATGTAAACAAATATGTCAGTAAAGAATTACGAATTACTTACCGCAGTGTCTCAAGACAAAAGTCTTTGACCAGTGTGTGTTGCCAGTGATGACATATGGCATTGAGACGTGGTCGCTCACAATGGGCCACATAAGAATTGCATAACCCACTAATAGAAATAATGACTTTCATTTGACATTTAAACGACATTAATTATTGCGTTACTTACGTTACGGCTTGTGGCTAAGTAAAAACAGCCGCATGGATTGATCGTTCAGGTTAAGCTACGCTTGCCGCGGTTGGTCCGTGGATGGGCGACCATCTTTACATATCAAGACCCTTCCGTGCTTCGGAAAGCACGTTAAGCCATTGTTCCCGGCTGTCTTTTATAGATCTTAGACAGTCGTTACTGGTCGTTAGAAGCCTGATGACAACCAGTCTTACCAAGGGGTATCGTATTACCCAGTAACTGGGTTATGGAGGTCAGATAGGCAGTCGCTCCGTGTAAAATACTGGTACTCAGCTGCATCCGGTTAGACTGGAAGCTGACCCCAACTATGTCGGGAAAAGGCTAGACGATGATGATGACTTACATTAATGAGCAGACAAATTTTTCAAACATATGAAGCAATGTTTACGAGCCATATATGGGATTCCATCTGATGAATCATGTCATCCTTTATTTAAAAAGCTTGGTTTGCTACCGTTACCTTCATTATATTTGTATGAAGCATGTATGTTTCTGCCGGGGTCGCGTGATTGTTCGAAAGAGATACCGTGACCCTGGCACATGGGCAACTGAAGGAACACGGGTGGGTTTTAGTCAGTAAAAGTCTGACACGCCCTTCCGCTCCACCCAGAGCGGGTGAAGTCATTTGATGATTTCCCATCCAAAAAAAAAAAAAAATGCATGTATGTTTGTTAGTGTAAATGGTTATTTGTAATCCTCATCTTAATTTGGACACCATATTTGTACGCCTCCTGGCATAACATAGCGCTCTGTTCATAAAAATAAGATCTGTATTTTTTTACCTATGTTAACAAATAAATAAACTGAACTGAACTGAACTGAACTGAACTGAACTTAGGAAATATAAACAATTATTCAAAACAGTAGAAGAAATAAATTCTCGAAGTCGGCGTGACCCATTTAGACTTGTACTAGACGAGCTCCCTAGGGTAGCAAAATATAATAAAAGCTGCCTGTCTATGTGTATACGTGTTTACAACAAATTACCTAACGTATTAAAAATATTAAATTGCAGATTATTTAAAATTAAATTATATGAATGGCTGAATGAAAATAATTTCTATCATATTAAGGATTTTTTTGGACATAAATGTATTTAAATTCATATTTTATTATTCACCTACATTTGCATGCTTTAATTGTAAGCTAAACATGTATGATCTCATTTTTATAACAACACCTATGTATACCATGTTTTAAGCAAATAAATGATGTTATCTTATAAAAAAAAAAAACAAAATCAAATCAAAATATTTTTATTTCACATAAACCTACATGGGCACTTATAAAACGTTAGAAGTTAGGTGCACGGTTCCAAATAGTTGATTCCTATGGAGAAGAGCCGGCAAGAAACTCCACGGTTACTCTTTTAAAAATAATTGGTTTTAACAATGGTTTCAAATTACAGTGTTATTAGGTATGGGAGGACAGTGTAGGACTGTCAACAAGTTTCTGGTACTAGGTTAAGCAATAGATTGGCAGAATGGTAAATAAAGAAAAAAAAAGAAAAAACGTTTATTTGCGGCAAACATGACGCACAGAAAGACCAGAAACATATAGAAATAAAAAATAAGGTGTGGGAAAATATGCGTCACATCCACGCAAAAGAGCCATCACTCAGCATAATGCTGTGACCCTATGCGAGACAGAGACCCAGCAAAAATAATAAAGAATTAGAATCAGAATTATTCTCATTCTGTTTGATAATACGCCCAGAATGCTGTTTTTAATTTTGGTCAAAAGCAAAAACCAAGAAAAGAAGACCAAAGGGAAAAAAGAAACTAGATGGAAAAGAGGTAGACACTAATTGGAAACATAATGTCTACCAGTTAGACTGTAAAGAAGTCTTGGAAACACTAGTATATAATAGGAATGCGTTATCTGTTATCTTTTTAACCGACTTCAAAAAGTAGGAGGTTCTCAATTCGGATGTTTATATGTTTTTTTTAATTTTTTATGTAGGTATGTTCGGCCATATCTCCGTCATATATAGACGGATTTGCAAAATTCTTTTTTTGTTCGAAAGGGATTTATTTCGAAATGGTCCCATATAAATTTCATATATGTAGATCTGATGATGAGTTCCAGAGACAGACACCGGAACTCTTTAAAAAATGACAGCAAATCAACCGCGATTTCTGCTATCGCTTAACCCGGCGAGAGTGTGGTGAAAAAATGTAACAAGGAGTATGTGGCAGGGTATAACATACCCGTTTAGAAATTTGGCTGTAAAACTTGATTCTTATGAAAATTCATTGTATGAATTATTTACAATTGTAAAACGACTGTATAAAAAAACTTTTTTGCAAAAAAAAAACAACCGACTTCCTTAAAAACACTACAAAGTGAAAAATAACTTTAATTTCGGTAGTCGGTGCCTTAGGATCTGTATTTATGGTTTTTTTGCCACCGACTTCCAAAATTAAAGTTATTTTTCACTTTGTAGTGTTTTTAAGGAAGTCGGTTGTTTTTTTTTGCAAAAAAGTTTTTATTTTTAAATTTTTAGTTGTGGTATTCACCCTGCACTAATTCCAAACAAACAATGCATATTTATGCGATAGCAGAAATCGCGGTTGATTTCTTGTCATTTTTTAAAGAGTTCCGGTGTCTGTCTCCCGAACTCATCATCAGATCTATATGAAAATTATATGGGACCATTTCGGAATAAACCCCTTTCGAACAAAAAAAGAATTTTACAAATCCGTCTATATGTGAAGGAGTTATGGCCGAACATACATAAAAAAAAAAAAAAAAACATATAAACATCCGAATTGATAACCTCCTCCTTTTTGAAGTCGGTTAAAAAGGTAATGGAAATAGAATATTTGAGCCTTTTGAACTATTTTATTTTTTATTCAACTTTAATCAAATGACTACGAATTTTAAACTAAAAATTTGGTCAAAAAATTATGAAAACAAAAAATTTAATAAGTTTTATGAAAAAAATACTTCAAATTGTCATAGAAAATGAAACAAGTAACAATAAAAGTTAAAAAAAGAAATAAATAATCTTAGGAACATCTTAGGAACTGAAGTTCAAATCAGTACAGTCTTTGCAAAAAAAAGTTGCATGCTCCATACAAATAGCCTTTCTACAGGTGGCACACGCGTGTTTTGTTTTCCGATCTTTTTTATTTGGACAACCTCCGCAACTAAAGTATCGACCAGGAACATTTTGAGTGGATGAAAGTGGTTTGTTGATCTGGGAAGAGATCCTCTGACGTAAATATGTTGGGATATTCTTTTGGTATCTTCGCAACTTGAGGTGTTCGTAAACTAAAGTCAGGCCTAGTTACGGATGAAATCTGTTCGTTTGGTGTTTTTGCCTATATTTTCACGAAAAATAATGTTTGCAATGATAGCAGCTATATTCAAAATCCCGTAATAAATAGTCATAGGCTAGCGTTTGCTATTACGCGACACACTATAACTACCACAAAGTTCGTCGACAACATCTACTCCAGCTTTAGTAGAATTGTAGAATGTTATCATCTCTGGCTTATTTTGGTCTCCTGTGGTGCTGTCAATTTTATCATCATGATGTAAGCTTGACATTACTATGACAATTTTATTCTTTTTAGGGGCTTAGGATACCATAGACACATCCTTTTGATGACTGAACATGAACAACACAACTATCCGGAACCTTACCAGTCTTCAAAAATGCGGCCGGAATACATCTTTTGTTTTTTCTTATAACAGTTCCAGTCGACGTAAGCCTGTGTTCATTGAGCAAATGCATTGTCAATTCGTAGCTGGTGTACTAGTTATCAAAAAATATAAGGCGGCTCGTGCACGAAATGGGCTGGCCCAGTCTTTTTACGACATCATAAGGCTTGTTCCTTACAGAATATGGGCCTATAGGTTGTTTTCCTGCATATACTTCTAAATTTACTGTGTAGAACTCTGTGAACTTTGATGCCATACTTGGCAGCTTTGCTGGGAATATAAACGCGAAATATATACATTAACTATGTGGCAGGGTATGACATGCCCAAACGCAGTTTGCAAGCGTGTTACTCGGCTGCAGGCTGCCGCGTTACTTCGATCACGCCACTATCCCCTCCCGCACCCCTTTAATTCCAGCTACTCAAGACGACAACAACCTTGAAGGTCACTAACAAAAAATATACGCAAATAAGTAACACGGTGGGTATGACATACCCTGCCACACTCTCGCCGGGTTAAATATGCATTGTTTGTTTGGAATTAGTGCGGGGTGGATACCACAACTAAAAATTTAAAAATAAAAACTTTTTTACAACAAAAAAAAAGCAGTCGGTGGCAAAAAAAAACCATAAATACAGATCGTAAGCCACCGACTTCCGAAATTAAAGTTATTTTTCACTTTGTAGTGTTTTTAAGGAAGTCGGTTGTTTTTTTTTTTTGTAAAACAGTTTTTACTAGCTAGAATATAACCTAGCTAGAAATAAACATAAACCTGAAACAAAAAAAATAATAAATAGAAATCGTATTTCTGTCAGTGGGTCTGGACGGCTAACGTCAAATATATCGGAGTGAACAGAATGATCTCACCAACTAAAAAAAATAATCTTTATCTCATTTGGATAAAGTTCTTGTCGAATTACAGTTTTCAGTGTCATTTGTCATCATTTAAAAAAGTTCGTCCCGATACTTTTAACGTTGACTGCAAAAACAGTTTTACACGTCAATAATATTTTTTTATTTTAAACTAGATTAAGGTGAATGCTCCAAACCAGCCCGCAAAATTCAAAATTTCTTGCGTTTTTTGCAATTTGCAGGCCAGTGCTAGGTTGTATGTTGATTAAAATATTATTCGCGCCTGTAAGACGTATGCAGTTACAGAATTATAATCATCAAAATCGCCAATACAACCCTCCAAGTTCATACAGGCCTAGGAACAAAAAAAAAACCGGCCAAGTGCGAGTCGGACTCGCGCACCGAGGGTTCCGTACAAACCTGTAGGTATATAAGTAAAAGTTCACCCATCACGACAATCGAGTCGTTGTTCTGTTCTGTTTCTTGGCTTGGTTTTATGTCTGTCTGTGTTTTGTTCTATTTATTATATGATGTAACTAAAAATTTTAGGTTGTTGCAATTTTTCCTTTATCTGTGCTATAAGATGTTACTTCGTACCAAATTTCAAAATTCTAGATCGACTGGAAGTACCCTTTAGGTTTTGATTCCGTTGCGAGTTTCGAAAATTTGCGGAAATTTGCGGCATAAACGGCTATATCTTTTGATTGCGTTAGCTTAGAAGTTTGATTTTTTCACAGCTCTAAGGGACAGTTATCTTGAGTATTTGATATAAATTCAATTCAACTTGATACCTTTACGCGTTCCTGAGAAAAAGGGTCTTGACAGACGGACGGACGAACGGACGGACAACAAAGTGATCCTATAAGGGTTCCGCTTTTTCCTTTTGAGGTGCGGAACCCTAAAAAACAGAAAATGTCATTCCTATAGCTTTATGAACTTAGAGCGTTGTATTGATGATTTTGATGATTATAATTCTGTAACTACATATGTCTTACAGGCACGAATAATATTTTAATCAACATACAACCTAGCACTGGCCTGCAAATTGCAAAAAACGTAAGAAAATTTGAATTTCGCGGGCTGGTTGAAGCATTCACCTTAAGTTAGCGTTTCCTATCTGTTTACTTCGAGAAGAAAGTCAAACTCAGCCATCACAGTATCTATTAAAGTCCAGACAAAATCATATTCAGGTAATGTGAAGACCATGTAAATTGTTGTATGAAATTTTCGAGGAAAGCACCACACAGATTTGAATAGACCGCATCTATCTTAATCTGACAGATCATTATTAAAAATAACTGAAAAAACAAACAATGACCTACATACAAACGAAATCACATTCTCTTGTAAAAATCAAAATCAAATCAAATTATTTATTCGCATAGAATGCAGGTATTTTACAATAAAGATGTTACAGAAATACATATAGTGAGCCACCTACATTCTGCCTGAGTTTCGGCATGCAAAATTTTTACAAATAATAAAACAAATCATGAACAACATTTTGAAATAGTTAATTAGGAAATACATTATTGTTACAAGTCCAGGCCATGCACAAAGGTGTACCAGATAATGTCAATAAAATTTAATAATGGGTATTAATAAAATTAAATAGTGTAAATAAAAAATAATAATGTCAAAAAAGAATAAAATTAAATAATGTCAATAAAAATTAAACTGTTGAGATGTCACACATAGGGTCATTCAAAAAGTCACTTATCGAGTAATAACATTTGTGTAACAAGAAAGACTTGAGTTTACTTTTAAATTGTTGCAGGGTATCACTTTTTATGCTGTCCGGGAGTTTATTAAATACGATTGGACCCATGCAGAAAACACTTTTTCTAAGTAGTGCTGTTTTATAGCTACGGATAGTTAAGAGGTTTTTATATTGACTTCTAACGGGACCTTTCGTGGTGTCTGAAACCTTGGCAAAGAGGTTTTTATTCCTTTTTACAAAGACTGCCATCTCCAAAATATAAAATTCAGACAAAATCTTAGTCGGGTCATGTGAAGACTGTCTGAAATGATTTTTTGAGGAAGGAACCAGGCAAATTTGAATGGATCACATAAGTTACTCAATATTGCAGACCACCTCTAAAAAAAAACAATGACCTAGATAGTCTTCACCTTCCCAATATATGATTTAATATGATTCCCAATGTATGATCCTATGACATGGTAAAGGATATCTAGTTACTCACTAACTGGGTTTTAGATGTTAGGTAAGCATTCGCACTGGTATTTAACTATGCTTTGCTATGTGATGGTGGCTTCACCCGCGTGAATGTCGTGGCCTATGTTACTCTATTATTACATCTTCTATTTGCCAGTAAAAGTCCCGTTAAATCGGACCAGCCGTCTTGGATATTGACCCGGCATAACTCATCAGTAGCCTTTTAACGTTCCCACTGCTGGGACATAGGCCTCCTCTCGGTGAGAGGGAGCGGGCCATAATCCACCACGCGGGCCCAATGCGGGTTGGTAGATGTCACATGTCTTCGAATTTTTGGTTCTAAGACATGTCGGTTTCCTCACGATGTTTTCCTTCACCGTTTTGAGAGCAGTGGTGATGAAATAATTTACACAAAGTAATGCGCCTGCTTGGGTTCGAACTCACGACCGTGACTCAAACTATATCGGTATATCGGTTCAAAAGTTACAGCCCTGTGACGGATGGACGGAACCCTAAAACACTACTTTTAATATTGACATCGTGGTGGATACAAGTTAAAATTATGAAGGCCTTAATTTAATTATAATAAGTATTATAAGGTACTTATTAGAAGACCAGAGGGCTGGCCTATTTTTTTTAGCCAAAGAATCAGCATCGCCATACATCATGGCAATGCTGCGACCCTTTTGGACACGTTTCCCATTGACAGCGTTGTGGACGAGTTTTTTGATGCCCTGTGATTTTTTTTCTGGTTTTATATAGGTACATATTTGAATACTTGAATAAATAATCCTTCTTGTACGATACCAATAAATAAAAACTTATTAGAATCATTTTTAAGTGAGAGGCGGGGCGCTTCTGTAGTAGACAGAAAATCTAAAAACCAAACAATTTATTTCAGTAATTATTAATATATGGTTGGGAGTATCTACCTACATAATTAAGCAAATAATGGTGCACCGAGATGATGTCCTAGATTTCTGAAGCTAGCTGTGACATTCAAATTGAAACCTAACCCCAATAAATGTACCGAAATATCATTAGCATTACATACCTAAAAATAAACCTTCCTAAAATGGAGACCTAGCTTGTGTTTAAAAAAAAAAATCTTATTCATAAAATAGTTTGACTTCATCCAAAAATATGGTGCCAACTCTGTTTTAAATTTCAATGAGCGCCATTGATATTCAAATGCTCCGCGAACCATTACCGTACTACAGTAAAATCCAATAAAATCTACCAAAAGCTACCCTCTTCCGAACTTCTTCCAAACTTCCACTATCCCAACTATTTCGCCACGCCCCTAGAATCGCAACTACTAACGTGCATTCGTCTCTTTCTATCACATACGGATTTAATCGCGTGGAATGAGACGGCAGCTAGTTTAACTGCGTGCATTGTTATTATAGTTTTATGACGTCATGCCAAATTGACGTAACTCGTGTTCAACCACGTTTGGATTTCAACTCTATAACTTGATAGTAACAGTTCATTTCGGATTGTAGGTAGTAATAGTTATGACATTGGAAAATAAGGCAAGACGCGGGATGTAGGACCATTTTTCCGCGAGCGATTTGCCAACGTAAGGTGTCGTCATAAGAGCTATAGTGGCGTAAAAATGTCTAACTTAAGACGTTTCGCTGAAAAAAGTACGTATAGTTATTCTATACCAGCGTCTTGCGCAAGATGGCGGTGCGAGGCGTTCGTTATTTGAATTTCTCTGAGGAATAGGTGGGGTGCGTTGTACGAGGCAGCTGCTGTAGCGCTTTAGGCGATTTTGTACGGCGGTTTGGGGTAGGGCGTCTAGTAGAATTTCGCTGAGTTGTATAAATTGGGTTAGGGTGAAATTGTAAGGAGGTTTACGTCGCGCTGGTTATGAATGTGATGTTTTTATGTACTGGGTTAAGAGGTTTTTAGACTTATTATGGGTTCGTTTTGTTAAATTAGTTCATTGTTTATTACATAGGTAGCTACATTATAACTTTAGAAAAGTAAAAGCTAAGGTTTTAGGACCTCACTTCGTATAATGTTCAATGTAGGTAGAGATTTGAATTCTTTTTTTGACGTAGTATGGTAACTTCTTAGTTGGTTTACTCTTGTAGGTAAAGAAGTATATAACTACTGTTATAAGAAAAACTAAAATGATAACTAACGATGAGACTCTATTTTAATTTAAAGTTTTAAATGATAAATAAATAGGGTTTGTAAGAAATCATGAGAATTAAAATATATAGGTATTAGTAGTATCAATCTAAATATATAATGTTCATGGCTCCCACAATAACCAGATCTTCAATCAACTGTCAGTTTACTATCCCATGGTCATACTACCCTACGTTCACATGACATCTTAACCTTTAACACAATTGCAATTCCCGTAATCATACAAATCAAAACCAGTGAAAACCAGTTTTATCCAATTCGAAGTAGTTTGGGCCAGATTGAAATGGTTCATTCCAGTTCTTGTGGGAATTTCAAATAAAATATAACAGGTTACTGAGATACGGATTGAAATTCAAAAATGGAACAGGTTACTTTTTAAAGAAAGTTGACAGGTTCTTTATTTGGTGTCTGTTAAGGGTGCTCGTTTTACTTTCTTTGCGGGTATTTAAAGATGACAATAGGGATGATTGCAGCGAAACGATTTGAAGGGAATATTCTAGAAATTGAGGACACAATATACCTATGTGAAAAGAAAATTTTAAACCAGTAATTTATTATTTCTAAGAAAGACGATAGAACGGTAAGTCTACACTTTTTTATACCTAGTTAAATAATGTACAGTCAGGGAAATGAATTGTTTATCGAACTGGCAGACTACAACAATTTGCCGTGTTACAGAGATGTCATAAAACTGTCAAATAATGCTATTACTGATTAGAACTCTCGGACGATTTATGTTGGTAGTCAATTTGGTACAAATGACTTTTACACAAGTTTCCATAATAATAAAAAAAATATAGTCGAATTAATAACCTCCTCCTTTTTTGAAGTCAGTTATAAAGATGTTAGAACTAGATTGAAGTGGTTAAAACAATGTTATCAAAGCAACGGCTTTATTTGAAGGCTGGAAAAAGTACACTGCTTTTGGCAAATAAAACATACTGCAATTAAGAATTGTATTACCTTTAAATAAACCACATGGCGAAGCTTGTAGCTAAGTAATAATAGCTGCGGGGGCCAAACGATTTTGTTAAGCTAAGCTTGCCGAGGTCGGTCCATGGATGGGTGACTGCTTTACATACCAAGACTCTTCCATTCCTCTGGGAGCACGTTAAGCTGATGGTCCCGGCTACCTTTTCTTGATCTTTGGCAGTTATTACGGGTCCTCAGAAGCCCAGAAGTGTGACTCTTTTTTTTGTTTTTTGGATTGGAAATCATCAAATGACTTCTCCCGCTCTGGGCGGAGCGGGAGGGCGTGTCAGACTTTTACTGACTAAAACCCACTCGTGTTCCTTCAGTTGCCCATGTGCCAGGGTCACGGTATCTCTTTCGAACAATCTCGCGACCCTGAAAGTGTGACAGTCTTACATTCGCGGATCTTTGACTGTCGTTAGGGGTGATTAGAAGCCCGAAACTCTGACACTCAGTCTTACCAAAGGGTATTGTATCCAGTGACAGGGTTGTGGAGGTCAGATAGGCAGTCGCTCCATGTAAAAAACTGGTATTCAGCTGCATCCAGGTAGACTGGAAGCCGACTCCAATATAGTTGGTAAAACGCTAGGCAGATGATGACAAAAATCCACTCACCTGCAAAAAATAGAACAAAATCAATCGACACAGTTATTTTGAATAATCCCTTTTACACAATAAAATTAATGTTAATTTTTATAAGGGGCGCCTACAACCAAGAAACCAAAAGTGTCTATAAAAAAAGATAAGAATGAAAGAACCTGTTACAAAGAAACAGGTATCTTATTGTTAGATGGGGTTGTAAAAAGATACGGGGAAACTACACCTTGTAGAGTTGTTAGTTTATTCTTTGAATTTGACGTGGAAAGTTGAAGTAGAGTGTAGTGAGTTTTAGTGTAAAGGTGAATAATATTGTTGTGATGTTGTTTGAAAATCTTAGTGATATTTTTCTTAGTGTAAAAGTGAATAGTTCTCTGCATGATATCTAACTCTGATTTATTTTTTACTAGCTTTTGCCAGCGGCTTCGCCCGCGTGGAGGTCGGAAAATATCCCGCAGGAACGTACCTACTACCGGGATAAAAAGTACCCTATGTCCTTTCTCAGGCTCTAAACTATCTGTGTACCAAATTTCATTTAAATCGGTTCAGTAGTTTTGGCAAGAAAGCGAAACCGATAGACAGAGTTACTTTTGCATTTAAGTATAATATTAGTTTGGATGTACACATAAGACATTTTGATAGCTTTTGAATAGTCTGCGTTATCACTTATTTTGTCTATTTGTTATTCTCTCTTCAGCCGTTTTTTCATGAAAGCGTAACAAACAAACATACAAAGAATCAAATCTATTCTCTAAGATAGATAATATCTTAACATAGGCACATGCCATCATTTACAAACATAGTCATAATCAAATGTCCTTTCTTTAGTTTTGTTCGTCTAATCATTGAACTTCGTATGTTCTGAGTTGAGTTGCACAACTCCTGGCAAATGCGTGCACACTAGAGAGGTCCACTCATTCTGTGATCTTTCCTCAAAAGTCAATTTCCGACACCAATTTACACAGTCTTCGCATGATCTGACCAAAATTATGTCTGAGGTTTAAAAGAGACTGTGCCCTCTGAATTTGTTTCGGCCTTTTTTCTCAGAGTAGTCAGATAGGAAACGCCGACCTCATTCAGTTTTAAAAATATGACTGACATGTAAAAGTGTTTGTACGAACCTACTTACAGAAATAAAATCATTTATGATATTGCTACGCATAGAAGATGACCTCGTACGTAATACATCCTACATTCAAGAACGGTGTATGAAATACATAGCTAGACTAGTACACATACCTAACGAACTCCTTACCTATATCCTACAATCACATCATGGTCTAATCAATATACTGGCCCTGACACAAATACTGAACATCCGTAGATAGTATGTATGTATAACTATTAGTTGCATTATATCTGGTTAAGAGCCGTTATTGGCCATATTATAATAGGTACTATTCGATAGACAACTCATCTCCATTCAGATGGATTAATCATGCAACGTTTTGGGACAATTGGTTGTCTGGCAATTGCTTAAGTTATGATAGGTGGGCAGGACAAATCTTTGTGTGATGAGCACAATTATTTGTTCAGTGTCTGGGTGTAATTTATTTAGAACATGTATGTATTTAGAAATATAATTATATTTATCAATTGTCTGGTTTCCATAGTACAGGCTCTGCCTAGTTTGGGATCAGATAACGGTATGTTGGTTGTCCTAAGATAAATTATATCATCATCATCATTTCAGCCGAAAGACGTCCACTGCTGGACTTAGGCCTCCCCCAATTTGGGGGGCTTTGCCATAATCGCCACGCTTGGCAGGCGGGTTGGCGATTGCAGTATGGTGGTAAAATGCATAGAGAACGCTGCTGCCCATTCTCTAGTAAATCTCTTAGTCGCCTTTTATGACACCCACGGGAAGAAATGGGGTGGTGTTATTCTTTACGTCCGGCACCACTCGGTACCAGATAAATTATATATTAGGTATGAATTGACCAAATTGTAATCTTTTCAATTATAATGCTTATTAGTTTTTGCCAGCGGCTTCGCCCGCGTTATATACATATAAACCTTCCTCTTAAAATTACTCTGTCAATTGATGTAATCCGCATTAAAATCCGTTACGTAGTTTAACAGACGCAGAAAGCGACTTTGTTTTATACTTTGTTTTGGATGTAGGTGTAAGTTCCTTTATCACACTTGTAAGTTTTTAAAGCCAATAATATCGGTGAAACTGAGGTAAAAACAAAAAAAAAAAAAAAAAACTATCGGTATGCAACTATTGCTTAGACAAGATCTAATGTTAATCCGTATGAATATAATGATATATTCTTGATCGTTGGAATTGCTTCGAATAATGGTATTCAATTTGAGGCATGTCGATGTGTTTTGACAAACCTAACCATGGATCTGTATCAAAGAAAAGTAGATTAAATTAACATATTGACGGAGAAAATTAAACATCAAATTAAATACCCATATGAGCGTTTACTTACATAGGCGTCACTCTGTAACGTGATACAGATAAACTTACACTGATCATTAAACAAAAATTTACATTGATTCTATTTTAACACGATTTTTGAAACATACTTTTATTAGCTTGGTATGTAAGTATCTGTGTAACGGAATCTTTAAGGGTGATTTTCACCCCCTTCATAACGTCGTATTTTTGGAAACTTTGCACACTTATAAAGAACTGATGACAGTAAAATTCTTTCATAAATTTGTGCTTTTATCCTAGCCAAAATCACCAGGATAGAAAAAAAAAACGAAAAGCCCGTATTTGTAGCTAGACGAACTAAAAATAGAAAATAAATAATAGTTTAATAATTAAAAAACAGGCTTTCAAAGAAAACCAAACTAAAAAGAAGAAAATAATGGAAAAAGCGTGGCGTGCTTGATATCAATTAAAAATATCTCAAAAAGCACCCCACGCTTTATTCCATTATTTTCTACTTTTTGGTGTGGCATTCTATAAAAGGGTGTCTTTTAATTTTTTAAACTATAATTTTGTATTTTTTTAAAGTTGAATTTCCTGGTAATTTTTAAATTTATCTCTTACACAGTTTTCATATCGTTTCTATATGATCGCAATGTTTCGTTCATTAATACCAGCATGTAACTTTAGACCTTACATCACACTTGGAAAGTGTTATATCCTCAATCTACACGTCCTTTAGGTCCGGGGCATTGTTAGGTCAAGGTCACTGACCGGACAATTGACCACGTCCAAACTTTATAGTTAATTATGTTAGTTGTGCAAGTATTGCAATGTTTATGAGCATTTGGATTGATGTTAGATTAGTGTGATGGAAACAAACAATAAAATGGAATAAAATAGAATCTTTTTTTAATTGAGTAACCATGACTCAACAAAATTATAAGTAAAACTTACGACTATGTAGCATAGACTATAAACAAAACAAGGAAAAGAATAGAAGAAATAAAATAATAACAGTTGGTCACCGTTGCCACATCTCATGAGGGACGGCACAACAGTGACCCACGTATCTCAAGTATGCTTAAAACACTGTTGGAGCTGCTCCACACTTTGCGCATCAGGAAACACCTCTTTAAAAACGACTCATTAAATTGTTTGATTTGAAAAGCTTTTTCAAGCTGTTTTTGCAGTTTAATTACCTAATAAATATGATTTTCTGTGTGGAAACGCTGGGTCCCCTATATAGTGACCGTATTGGTGATGTTCTTCAGAAAGGTCAAGTACGTAGTACTCGTATACGGCGTGCATGTATGACCAGCTGTATGAACATAAACGAGGCAAAAGGAGTGTGTAAGGACCGTAGCAGATGACATTCTATAGTGTCAGCCTACCTCCATAGGAAGATGGCATGACTTTTAAATTTATATGTACAACTTTCCATTTAGACTTGAGAATTCAGGTGTAATTTTCTAGAACAAAACTTTCTCATCATTCTGTGCCAAATTATCGTCTAGGTAAAAACCTAGTTATCTTTTTCACTTGATATACTTGAACTTAATTAATTAATCATTTATTCTAAAATCTGTAGATTCACTGTTTTATTATTATTTTTTGACTGTGCATGACCCCCTAACCCGCCGCGTCACATCCCATCGCCCGCCCGCGCGATTACTTCGTATTTACTTCGCTTTCTTTCCAACTTTTTTGCGTGTTGTTAAATAGTCTCTAGAACTGTGCATGTTGTTAACTTTCCTCAAGAACTAGGCTATCAAATGCAAAAATATTTTCTCAAATAGAACTGGTAGTACCGATTACAAAACTCAAACAAACTTGTACGTACCTCTTTTTAATATTAGGATAGATTTTTATACCCTACTGAATGTCTAAGTTGAGCAGGTAGTTCTTTTTGCTACATGTTTATAAATAAGTACATTTGGTAAGCTATATTGAAAAAAATCGAGCTTTACCAAGACCCAAACAAGCCTCACATTTACACATAACGACTTTTAAATCTTCTAAAGAAAACCCGATTTTTCCTTTAGATAAATTCGCAGTTGCATATAAATTGCGATGTTTACACAATAAGGCCATCTGTCGGAGTGGACGGACGCCTCGCTAAGTTCAAGGGCATCGTTTGGCTGGACACTAAGGACTATTTACGTTATATATGTACCAGGAGTACATGCCCCATTTAGTTGGGGGGCAGACAGGAATGGTGGTGGTAGTGTGACGTAGTTTGTCGAAGATTACCTTGTGAGGTTTTGGATATCGAGTTTTATTTTAATATTGTAAAAGTTTATTGTTTTGTTACGGAAGCTGCTATTTTAGCTAGGATCAATAAGTCAATCGTGAAATAAAATCAATTAGAGAAAGTTTATTAAAACCCTAATTACTTATATTGGAGCTAGGCCCGATCATTTACAATTTATAATACACCACACCACACCACTCACTCCACACTTCACACACAGTCCACACTACACATCCAATCACACCAAAAAGCACCTAATCACATATTTATAGTTATGTACTTCGTATTAAATCTCACATAAGTTTCTAGTTATAGTTTAAATTTTTCATTGTTTCTTATTTAAAAAAAAAATAAAAAAAATCTCCTTCTTTCAAATTGTTATTTCCTGTTTTCATATCAATGTATTTCCCTAAATAAATAAATGTAAATGTTTGCCTCACCTGGGAAGAGACTGGACCTCACGACACAGGGAATCCTAGTGTGGGGTCCAGGGAATTTGTAAAAAAACTAGCTCCTTAGGCTTATTATAATCTGTTCTTTGTTTTACTAATATTGTACTGTGTTGTGAACTGAATAAAAAAAATATTATTATTATTATTATTTGAACGACTAACCACCTGATTCAAACATTAGTAGGTATCTACACTTACATAGTTACAATTGGGGAAACTCCATTTTGTTTTTTAGTTGCCATGCCACACGTTTTTCGGACTGTTCGTATTTGTGGCAATCAATCTTATTTGAAGAATAACAGTAACACTTCGTACCAAATAAGGCTTAAATGACGCTGGTTAAGTACGAAATAAGAAGATAGAATTTAAGAAGTCTCATTCTTAGCAATACTGGGAAAAATGTATAATCACCTGCTTAGCCTTTTCTCAATTATTTTAGGGTTATCATCATCATCATCATTTCAGCCGTAAGACGTCCACTGCTGGACTTAGGCCTCCCCCAATTTGGGGGGCTTTGCCATAATCGCCACGCTTGGCAGGCGGGTTGGCGATCGCAGTATGGTGGTAAACTGCATAGAGAACGCTGCTGCCCATTCTCTAGTAAGTCCCTTAGTCGCCTTTTACGACACCCACGGGAAGAAATGGGGTGGTGTTATTCTTTACGTCCGACACCACACGGTACCGGACGGTACGGTATTTTAGGGTCGGCTTCCAGTAATAATAGTATTCTACTAGTATTCGTCTAGTATTTTACTTCTGTAAGTAGGTTTACACGGCAATCATATGTTAAAACTAGATTAGGTTGGTGTTTTCTGTTCGACTACGTTGAGAAAAAAATACATCTATACTAATATTATAAAGCTGAAGAGTTTGTTTGTTTAGTTGAACGCGCTAATCTCAGGAACTACTAGTCCGAATTGAAAAAATATTTTTGTGTTGGGTAGCCTATTTATTGACGAAGGCTATAGAATATAACATTACGCTACAACTAAGAGGAACGGAGCAGTAACGAAAAATTTAAGAAAACTGGCAGGCAATTCGATGCTCGGGAAGGGTCATGGGAGCAAAAATTGACGCGTACGAAGTCGCGGGCAGAAGGTTAGAAATAAACTAAAAATTCCAACGAATTATGGTCGAATTTCGACTGCACTGCCCACTAATATAATTAAACTGCCAATGATGACTATTTCCAAATCAAAATTAGATAAATATCTATTTAACACTGCCACATTAAGTTAGCGTGTACTAGGCAGGTATATATGTCAAGTTGGACAGTAGATAGAGGTCTAAACACAAGGTCAAGAACTCACCGGACGTCTATTATTGTACAAGGGTAGGTACTCACGTTTTGTAGTAGTAAACAATTAATTGTTGCGTCTCTATATTCACGCTTGCAAGACATAAGAAGATGAGCGATGAAGATTTAAGGATCTAAGGACTTCAAACACTTTTTTATTGTGATGTTTTGTGGTGAACTCTGCTTTATGTTAACATTCAGGGTAAAAGACTGAAATTGTCCGGGAAAGCAACCGTGTCATGATAATGTTCTGAGATAAAATATAAAACAAAATTTAAAAACTCCCGACCTAAACCAAAACCAAGTTCAAACGTGAAAAAAAAATTAAGTTTTAGCCTTTTAAATTTAATGAGAAATTTTAGATATTTTGTTTCCAGCCGCCTATTCGATGATTAAAACCACAAGTTTAGTTTAAATTCTTTCGGAACCCTTGAACACTATTTTTGATTACTTCAGCAATCTTCAATATCAACAAATAGGTAGTCATTCAAGAGAAGAAATCTATTGCCACTTGCAATTTAAAATTCATTAAAAAGCAGCCATTTCCCATCCTTATAAATATTGGGATGGTTTTTTTCACTCTAAATTGACTGAAAGAAACTAGCTATGAAAAAAACTCCTTTACAGTCTATCAATACATCAACTCACACACAGATGGACATCCTAATATCTATATATAACTACCCACCTAGAATCAATATCCAATTAGTAATTCGAATAAGGAGCCACCCGGTCACTAAACCCAATTACCGGGCATACAATCGATGCATGCCCGGTCGATGCCCGGATGTGTCAAGGTCAGTATTGCCCATTGAGATAATACTGCTGGTATTAACAGGTAAATTGTCTGTAGGTCAGATTAGTTTGGTATGTCAGCTGTCGGTGAAATGTAGACCAGACTAGGTAATAGCATAATTTATGGAATATGTCATCTGATTTCAGCACTATCGTTGTTGGTAAACATATTTCAGAATGACTCACCTAAATGTTAGATTGTCGGCATGATTTTTTAGGTGGTTTTTGACCGACTTTTTTTAAACAGAAATAAGATTTGGAAAAGTCTGAATCTTCATTAAATTGTAGAAAACAAAGTCACTTTCCGCTTCTGTACGCTTAGATCTTTTAAACTGCGCAACGGATTTTAATGAGGTTATATCAGTAGACACAGTGATTCAAGAGAAAGATTTATATGTATAATATGCGTGCAAAGCTGCTGGCGACAGCTAGTCAAAAATAAATGAAAAGACGGCAATGCACTGATTGGAAATTCCCTGAATTTGGCGGTTTTTCATTGGCGGTGGAAGCCATTTTGTTTAATGCTGACCCGCCGGCCGTTTTGACATGTTATTTTGTAAAATTAAACTGAATATACATAAAGCATATACTCAGAATTATCTCACATCGAAATACGACTTTTCTTAAAATGACGTCAGACCAAACCATGATTCTTATATATTTTTTAAACTTCAATACTCCAAACATGCAAAACAGTATCAAAATAATTATAACAAACAAACAAACCACATGTTTACATCCCAAATACTTGCGCAAGTTGATATTGCCGCAAGTACTTGCGAGTCCGTCAATCAAATCTCGGTAACGGACAGGAATAGCCTCGGTCAGCGGGACGTTACCCCTACCAACTTACTCACGCGAATAATTTTGAGATAATAATATTATCGAATAGGTCAGGGTTCGGAATATCAATGAGGATTTGGATAATGTTTTTTTTTAAATCTTAATTGTAAAAAGAAATAAAGATTTTGCTAGAGAAGAATGCAGATGTCGGTACCCAGAAAATGCTTCTTCTTTGAACAATTTAAATTTATTTTGAACTGTATATTTTGTGAATTGGTGATGTTCTTCAAAAAGGTCAAGTGCGTACAACCGGCGTGCGTGTATTACCATATGTATGAGCATGAACGAGGCAAAAAGAGTATGTACGATGAGTAAATATGACGATACTAGCTTCTACCCGCGACTTCGTCCGCGTAATTTTTTTTATTCCCACGAGCCCACCGCGTTCAACCGAACAAACCCTATAAATTAAAATATTGACCAATTTACATGTCTCCTCGATAATTTTGTTACCAGTCACAGGTATGTGTATTTGCAGCTACAGTACAACATTATTTTAACTGCCCGTTAATAACCTTTTCTTTAAATAAATAAACAGATATTTTCGCGAACTCATCGAAATCGAATTCAAATAGTAGCTCCATGCGTATTGTCAGGGCCATTTAATTGTTGTGGGCGAGGACCATCGTGTTTGTTTGTGGCGGCTTGCCCAGCAGTGGGACTGTGGCCTTGGCCGCACTTCTCAGCTGTTTGTAAGGACATGTGTATGTTATGTGAATAATGTTTGTTTGTGGGTTTTGAAATAATGATGGGACGTTTCGGTGAGTTTTCAGTCTGTTAGTCTTGATGTTTTCACGAAAAACTTATCAGTGATACTGAAAAATCAAGTAAGAAAATAAAAGTAAGGTAAAAAGCCTGGCTTTGCTTGAAGATTCTTTATAAAAAGTAATAGAGACAATCGGCTTTAAACGAGTAAATAATATTGAAATCATATACTGGACTCTTTTAGTTTATTTATTGTTTTATTCAGAATTTATTGTCAATTTTAGTTTTAAGTTACCTAAATAACAGATTTTATTTTATCTTCTTTTAAAAGACGAAAAACTTAAGTAAGTGTCTCAAAGCTTATGCTCAAAACCATAAAATTTCAACAACAAAAAACAATAATGTTTTCAACAAATAATATTCAGTACATAATATAACTTTAAAACATAATTACCCGCTATAGCGGATAATTATGTCTTAAAGTTATATAAACCGTTATTCCCTCCACATTTTCAATAGGCAACATGTGCCTTCCTGTAAAACCTATAAAGTGCATTCCTGGAAGGCTGTGTTACGTAGATCGTTGGTATTTGCACGTGCCGACGGCCGGCGGGTGCGACGGGCGGGCGGCGGAGGCTAAGGCGGAGTAACGTCATAGAAAATACTTTGTATACATAAATTGTGAGTGTGTGATACGGAAAGCGGTTAATAATTTACTAGTTTGCAATTTTAAAACTTGTAGTTAGTATCAATCTGCCTAGCCTTTTTGCAGTTATGATGGGGTCAGCTTCCAGTCTAACCGGATGCAGCTGAGCACCAGTATTTTAAATGGAGCGACTGCCTATCTGACCTCCACAACCAGTTACTGGGTGATACGATATCCCTTGGTAAGACTGGTTGTCAGACTTTCGGGCTTCTGAAGACCCGTAACGACTGTCGAAGATCTACGAATGACAGCCGGGACCAACGGCTTAACGTGCTTTCCGAGGCATGGAAGGGTCTTGGTATGTTCAGATGGTCACCCATCCACGAACCTGCCGCGGCAAGCGTAACTTAACCTGAACGATACCTGACGGTTAAAAAAAATCAAAATTATTTAATTTAAAACTAGATTTTGCTTTTTAGTATTATACATATAAAACTTCCTCTTGAATCACTCTGTCTATTGATGAAAACATCATCAAAATCCGTTGCGTAGTTTAAAAGATCTAAGCGCATAAACACGTAAAGGTTGACCGGTAGAAAATGCCTATGGCATTAAATCCGCCTCTGTACATTTATGTGCTTGAAGTATTAAATAAATAAATAAATAATTTGACTTTGTTTCACATCATCATCAGCCTATAATGTTTCCACTGCTGGGACACAGGCCTCCTCTTTGTGAGAGGGAGTGGGCCATAATCCACCACGCGGGCCCAGTGCGGGTTGGTAGATGTCACATGTCTTCGAATTTTTGGTTCTAAGACATGCCGGTTTCCCCACGATGTTTTCCTTCACCGTTTTGAGAGCAGTGGCGATGAAATAATTTACACAAAGTAATGCGCCTGCTTGGGTTTGAACTCACGACCTACTACTCGTAAGTCGCGGCCGTTACCACTGGGCCACCACTGCTGACTTTGTTTTATACTATGTAAATATGTTGAGTTTTGGGTACTAATTGAACGATGTCCGTTGTCTGTGCGTGCATTTAACGCTCTTCTCTACAAATTACCTAGTAGGTATGAACAGTCTTCCATAAAAGTTTACTTAGTTTTGTATAAAACAAAACAGACGCTACAGCTGTAAATGATAGTTCTGCTATTGCATGGATACAGCTATTGTTGTCTTAAGATTAACCTACATTTAAGTGAAATACTTGTTCCAGCCATAACGCATATTTGCAATTTGGCAATTTCCACTGGCATTTTCCCTAAGTCTCTCAAAAAAGCTATTGTTCATCCAATCTTTAAAACAGGTGACAAAGACAGTGTAAATAATTATCGACCAATTTCGGTGCTCCCAGTAATTTCAAAAATATTGGAAAGGATCATTCACAAAAATCTCCTTAACTTTCTTAACAAATATAAAATCATAGCTAAAAACCAGTATGGCTTCAAAAAGGGGGTATCGACGGAAGATGCGGTATTAGCTCTACTGGAATCGGTTGTCAACAATATGGACTGTAAGCAAAAATGCGTCGGCATATTTTTAGACCTCTCTAAAGCCTTTGACACTGTCTCTGTCCCTATTTTACTCGGAAAACTGGAGCATATTGGAATACGCGGCACAGCTCTCAAACTGCTTAAAGATTTCCTATCGGACCGGACTCAGTGCGTCAAAATAGGCGAGCACATGAGTAATGAGCAACTGCTAGATTTCGGAGTGCCACAAGGAAGTTTGCTTAGCCCTCTCCTCTTTCAAATCTATGTAAACGAACTCTGTCTACTTACCCTCCCTTCTACTCAAATTATAGCTTACGCCGATGATACCGTTTTACTGTCCAGCGGACCCGACTGGGAAAGGGCGCGGGATGCCGCCGAAAGGTCCCTAACCCAAGTCATGAACTGGCTGAGAAATAACAGCTTAACTCTGAATGTCGGCAAAACAAACTTTATAACCTTCGGTTGTAGACCATCTTCCATTCCATCTGACCTCTCTCTACAAATCAAAGCTCATGTTTGTGATGAGCGCGACCGCAACAATATCTGTTCATGCCAGACTGTGGTGAGAGTCTCCTCTGTTAAGTATCTCGGCGTTCACCTTGATTCTAGTCTCAGCTGGAAGACTCACATTGAATCTCTGTCTGCACGCACCAGAAAACTTATTTACGTGTTCAAAAAGTTAAGAACTTCTGCCCATATAAATGTCCTAAAAATGGTATACACTGCTCTTTGTGAATCAACAATAAGTTACTGTATCGCTGCTTGGGGTGGTGCAGCCAAAACAATCCTCATCCCGGTCGAAAGAGCCCAACGTGCAGTAATCAAAGTCCTCTTA
This sequence comes from Aporophyla nigra, assembly GCA_947507805.1. Taxonomy (NCBI): domain Eukaryota; kingdom Metazoa; phylum Arthropoda; class Insecta; order Lepidoptera; family Noctuidae; genus Aporophyla; species Aporophyla nigra. The sequence goes on along the minus strand of OX382316.1, from coordinate 12,455,628 downwards.
AATAAACCATTTAGGTATCCCACTCAGCAAGTTTATTCGGACTTTAAGGTATTGACAGTCCGCCAAATGTATATGTTTCGAGCGACCACACGTACACATAAAATTAACCCTTCCAATAGATCTGAAAGCCCTACGCTCAGAAGAAGACCCAAACCCATTTGTCCAAGAGTTTTAACAAATACAACCTTTGCACGGCGGCATAACCGTTATTTAAGCACATTACTATACAATAAGCTGCACCGCACATTAAACATACATTTTTTAAACAAATTCCAATGCAAACAGAAACTAAAAGAATATCTGCTCACCCTAAATTATGACGACACGGAAGAATTACTTAAACCATAACTGAAACAAATCATGCACCCACTCACACGTACACACCGTCACTCACTCTCACATATCCACACTCACACATACCGTCTACACCTACACATACACAACTAACTTACACTAACACACTCACAAGGCACCCAATAGACACTCCTTTCTCCTTGATGTTAATTAACTGAAACTACTTTTACCTTGTTCCCCGTTTCTTATATCAATTGTATTAGTCTAGTTTATGTTTTTTAATGTACACATTACTAAATTGTAAGTACCTTTTATAACATGTATATTGGACGGATGGATGACCCCTGTAACACAGGTTTTTCCTAGCATAGGGGTCATTGCTCATTTATTTTGTACCTGGCTATTTGCACATAGATTAAGTGTCACCCTGTATTCGTGTACTTTATGTCAAATAAATTCTATTCTATTCTATTCTATTCTAGTTAACCAATATTAACTAACATTTATTATTTAGTTCAAAATAATAAACATTACATGCCTTATATATACCGTGACATTTTAATTGTCTTACAACGGCAGCCCACTTCATGTACCCAAAGACTACTAGACATCCATAAGAAAAAAAAATACATTTGAATAACTAAAAAATAAAAATATTATTCATTATGATGACGCATGACGTAGTTTGAAATTCATATTTTGAGTCATAAAAAATGGAGATGGAATTATCTAGTCGACTCGTGCACTGGGTAGATATGTTCTTTACCGTCTGATACGTAAACATTGTACCGTGTGGTGCCACTCATCCACGGACCGACCACGGCAAATATAGCATTACCAGATCGATTGACACGTGCGGGTGTTAATATTTAGCCACAAGCCTACTCACAGTACCGGGATGTTTAAATAAAAATAATAGTTTGTCATTACTCAGTAATTCATCTTCATTTCAGCCTATAGGCGTCCACTGCTGGACTTAGGCCTCCCCCAATTTGGGGGGCTTTGCCATAATCGCCACGCTTGGCAGGTGGGTTAGCGATCGCAGTATGTTGGTAAAATGCATAGAGAAAGCTGCTGTCCATTCTCTAGTAAGTCCCTTAGTCGCCTCTTGCAACACCCACGGGAAGAAATAAGATGGTGCTATTCTTTACATCCGGCACCACACATTATTATTTAGTTCAAAACACTAAACATTGTTGAGAACATTAAATATTTTTTATTCAAATTACTATTTACTTTTGAAAAAACGATACTTATTTTTTTTCAGTAGTTCTACGAAATCGGCATGGCTAAACTTGTTTTAACATGTTGCAACGTATTCAAAAAGATGGCCTTTAAGCACCAAATAGTCTATAGTCTCTACAGTATATACCAAAACCTACCTACCAGCTAATTACTATATTAAAATCAATACCCACATGCTCACAGTCACCTGCGTAATTAATTCATTTTAAGACGACGCGGCGTCGTCGCCGCATCCCCTTAGAACCAACATTTGCATATTACAAAGTATGGAAGTTCACTAACGAAGTGCGCGGGTGGAGGGGGGTGTAAGGGGGTGAGAGGGGGCGTCTAAGGTTGCTGGTGTAAGACGGGGAATTGGGTGCAGGGATGGACTTGGGTAAAGTTTTTGGGTCGCTTTTGTGTGTAGAGTAAAATTTTATGTGCTCTGTTTTCTAAGGCTTGGATCTTTGAAATGTTGATCTGGTTTAAGTTATGCAATAATTCAAAATAATTTCAATAAGAAATCAATATCGGCCCCTATATAAACGCCCATTACCTACTTGAGTATGGAACACTGAACGGGAAAGTAAAAAAAAAAAACAATAATAGCAAACAAATGGGTGCTGCTTTCGATCCGCTTGAAATGACTGTTAAAATGACCCACATAGACAAACGACTGCACAGGTCTTCTCAAATCTGTATGGGTGTCCTCAAAATACTCTCTTTCATACATTTACCTGTATGCTCTTCATATGAACAAGGCCTGGCTAAGGATACGTTTGGACTGCTAAAGACACTGATCTCTGAGTTGATTTCGGTATTTTTTCTCAGAGGAATCAGGCAGTAAACACCGAACTAATCTAATTTAAAACACACATGGACGTGTAAAATGGTTTTTTTTAACGCATTACAGAAATAAATATAATTATTCATAATTAAAATATCTATAACTAGTGATTCAGTTCAAACATTTGTGTAATAATCAAATCAGCTTATTACAGCCCACTGTTGGACATTCCAGCTATCCTTAGTGCGGCTACAAAACCTGGGTCTCCGCCGTACCCATTCGGCTGACCTGGTTGCCGGGCCGCACATTAAAAGTTTTTCAATTTCCATAGCTTTCGATTCACGGAATACCGTGAATCTGAACGTTAACCCACCGGTTTTATATAGCTGTAGAATACGAAATTACTTGTGAACTTCATACTCTGTAATGTTTAACATAAAAACAATAGTTTGCATAATTTTATACCAGCACGCTTTGAAAGTATTACAAATGAGCATGGCATGCATTTTCTCTACAATTTTACCTTGTGAAATATGGCGGTCGGGTGTTGTTTGAAATTGTAATTAAAATAACAACAAAGGAATTGTATTTTTAAGTAGAGCCAAGGAAAAAACACGTCACGATTGTGATTTTTTTTAGTAAAATAACTTTCCTACTTCCTAGAATTTAGTAAATAGGTCATCATTATCAATCTCTTGTCCTTAGTCCAATTTATTTGGGGTCGGTGCAACATGTCTTTTTTCTTCCATACCTTTTTATTTTGTACCGTGTGGTGCCGGACGTAAAGAATGACACCACCCCATTTCTTCCCGTGGGTGTCGTAAAAGGCGACTAAGGGACTTACTAGAGAATGGGCAGCAGCGTTCTCTATGCATTTTACCATCATACTGCGATCGCCAACCCGCCTGCCAAGCGTAGCGATTATGGCAAAGCCCCCCAAATTGGGGGAGGCCTAAGTCCAGCAGTGGACGTCTTACGGCTGAAATGATGATGATGATGACTTTTTTATTAGTCGTCATCTCGTTAGTCACCCCCTTTCTAGTCATTTTATCTTTCACACATTTCATCCACCGTTATTTTTTAATTTTCCTACTCCCCTACTATATAATATGGGCTTTAGTACATAATAGGTGTACTTAATTGCAAAAGGCAATGAATCTAGTTGTCTTCATTTCAATACATACATATTTCAAAGGCCACTTCATACCATAGTCATTGGAAGCCAATTGCCATTATCAACACCCTCTCAATTTTGCTTCAGAAAGATGAGAGTAAGCTGCTTGCTATGATAATGATCTGTTTTTATTTTAGCTTTTAATATTTCTAGCCTGCTCACAATTTGTGTTGTATGTATAAGTAAATAAATGATTATACTACCTTAACGTATAGCGCCCAACAGGCTATGCCTATAGTTTCTATGTTATTCTAAAATATCCAAATTAAATCGAGTACCTAATCTATTTTTATTTACAGGGCCGCGAACACAGCATAAAATCAAATCAACCATCCCAAGTCCGGCCCACTCCACCTCGAAAGCGGAGAAAGATGAAGGAAATGAAAATGTACGTCGCAAAAAGGGGGGAACACCCCCCAACACCCCGCAGAAGTGGAAAGCCCGAAAATTCTATAAAGAGGGGAGTTGGGACTCAATACCTTTTGTACGATAAGCCCTTTCTCCCCTCGCCCTAAGGAAGAGGAGGGGCGGGAAAAGCGGAAACATTACTCTAACTGACGTCTCCGCACTTCTTATCAGTCTTGAATAATTTCCTTCGTTTTGAAGGCGTGATGCGGGCCGTTTTGTTCGGAGGGTAGTTTGGTAAATAATTTTCGAAGGTACCAGTATTGTTAAGTTTAAGGGATATGGGGGTAGCTCCTTAGTTGAGCGGTGGTGTTTTAAAGGGTGAATCATGTTCAGGTAGCTATTTTAAGATCAAAGGAAATAGGTAACATTAAATTTAAAGCGTAAACTATCCTTTTTGCTCATTAACATCTTAGTTCTTAAACGTGTATATTTTTTCATGCAATTTTAGTCATTACTGCAGGTATATAATAGACAGTTTATCCCATGATTTCTGCCAGACAACATACTCGTACGACCGTTTATCTTGAGACAATTTATTTAAACCCTGACTAAAAAAGAGGGGTGTTATAAGTTTGACCACTATGTATGTCTATCTGTGGCACTGTAGCTCTTAAATGGGTGAACGGATTCAGGTGTGGTTTTTTTTATATTTAAAAGTAGACTTTCAAGCGGTAGTTCTTAGAATTATGATTTATCAAAATCGGTTCTGCTAATTTAAAACGACGATCCTTTAAGTTCCCTGAGAGGTTGTTGTTTAACCGGGGTCGTTTAAATTTTAAATTTATTTTTTATTATTGAATCGCTATCTGATAATGATTAAATGGGCTAAAACTGGTAAATTGTGAAATGGATTTCATACTCTTACTAAAATATAATTGAAGAAAAAAGTCATTTTTTTTGCGCACTGGGTCTTCAAAACACTGCTCAGCGCCGAAAACTTTGACACCAACATTGTGTTTTTTCGAAACGTGGGAATGCACTCCGTTGGATTCTCGATTTTCGGTTCAACACAGAGAGTTCAAAATCCAGTACACGATCTAATCCCACCGCCACATATTTACGCCCGTGCGAACCCTAAAAAAACCAACTTCCTTAAAACACTACAAAGTGAAAAATAACATTAATTTCGGAAGTCCGTGGCAAAAAACTTAAACCGACTTCCAAAATTAAAGTTATTTTTCACATTGTAGTTTTTGTTTGTAAAAAGTTTTTATTTTTAACTTTTTAGTTATGGTATCTACCCCGCACTAATTCCTATACCACTACTGGCGTGGTGAAATTTAAGAGTTATATGGTTTTCAAATGGATGCCATTGTCAAAACTGGACCAAATGAAATGGGAAGCACCAGCTTACAAATAAAAAAAGAATCATCAAAATCGGTTCACCCAGTAGAAAGTTCTGCGGTAACAAACATAAAAAATACAGTCGAATTGAGAACCTCCTCCTTTTTTTTAAGTCGGTTAAAAAGCAAAGACAAAAAAATAATCACTTTTTTTGATAAAAAAACATGTTTCTAATCCCATACAATTTCAATACGAGTAACCTATTTACAGTCCATTCCTTTCATAACCCGAGAATCGTACCCACGACCTGTCGGTCACCGATCTTGATCAAAACAGGTTCAATCACTCCACAAAAATACTTTTAAAACATTTTAAAGGGTTTTGAATTCCCATTCCTAGAAAACGAGCTTTCTTTTATGAAAGATAAACTTGTTGGTGTCAAAGAAAGTTAGGGAAAACCGGTTTTTTGATACGATGCGTTTGGTTTATCTTTTATATGGATTTGTTATAAAAATTGTGTACCTATTGTATTTTATTTGGAAAAAGAAACTTTCCCATACGTAGTATTGTATAATTTTATCTATTTAGGTTTTGTATGAATAGAAAGTAACTTATTTTTTTTTAAATTAAAATGAATTTATAAATATTTAAATTACTAGCTGACCCGACAGACGTTGTCCTGTCTCTTTGATGATATTTGAGCACGCATTCTGTCAATTCGATGTCAAATGTCATAATGTTAGATTAAAAAAGTTTACATTGTCCTATTATATGTTTGTTAAGTATTCTTAAATAAGTGTTCTTAAATTTTCTAATTTTCCGCGCAACTTTTTTAATTTTTTCTTTCATAAAAACCTTCTCCTGACAATTACAAACAGAACAACAAAAAAAAAAAGTGAAATCGGTCCAGCCGTTCACGCGTGATGGCGTGACGTGACCAAGGAAAATAGGGATTCATTTTTATATATATAGATTGGTGTTATCTATTAATAAATAGCTTTAAAAATTACACATTTTTCTTTCATGTTTATTAAAGTGTCTTTCTTATTCATAAACTATTTCAAAGTTCTGTACTTCTAAAACACTAGTTGTTGCCCACGTCTTGCCGATGATTTAGAATGAAAAGTAGCCTGTGTCCTGCTCCATGTGCCAAATTTCATTCAAATCTGTTGAGGCGTTTTAGCGTGAACGCGTAACAGACAAACATAGAAAAAATCAAATCTTTACTCTTTATATTATTAGTTGAATTTAACCAAACAATCTTAACATAACAACGTTTATTTTTATATATACTTGCACATATTATTTTAATAATTTAGAACAACACTTTTACATAAAAGGTACAACATTTTGAAACAATTTTTCCCCTGGCCAGTCCAATTTATCATAAGAATTAGTTGGGCAAACTATTGGGCTTTCGAATCGTAATTAATGGACAGCCCGGCTGCCAAATGAAAAGGGTGGCCGACTGGTTTTACGAAAATACTGTTATTTTGTTTCGATTTTCACTGTGGAGGGAGATTTTTCGGTTGTGTAACGTAGGTATGTTGGTAGGTAGACAACATGAATTTCAATTTGGGTAGAGCGAAAACTATTGTAATTTGAATGTTGTTTTTTGAGACTGGAAATTTGATTTTTTTTTGCTTTGCATGTACTTGATGATACTTTGTGGACTAGTGATAACGGCCGCGACTTATGAGTAGCTAGCTTCTGACCGTGACTTCGTTCGTGTGAAATTTTGGACTCCGACCCATCGCGTCGTAACTCGTATCCCACCGCCCGCCACAATGACTTCGTTTACACTTAGCGGCCCTTACGACTTTTTTTTAATTTTGCTTAGTTCCTAACAGTTGTAGCGTGATGTTACATAGCCTATAACCTTTTTCAAAAAATAGGCTATCAAATGTAATTACATTTTCTTTACCTGACTAGTAATTTTAGAGATTACCTCTAGGTACAAACTTGCAAACAAAGAAATGTTATGTCTTTTTTAATATTAGTATATACGCAGTAGTATATTGTAACAGCAAAACTACTATTTGATTAACTTTGCACGTGGACATAACAAAATGAGTACGACATGATCCTTGCACATAGCCTTCAGTTATTTCTGCCCATCTCCATTGGGAAAAAGCTTGAGTTTATGTGTATTGTCGTGAACATTAAAATAAACTAACACGATATGTTATCTTTTGAAGGGCTTGCAGCTAACTAATAACCAGGTTAATCGAAGGTGGAGCTACGCTTGCCGAGGTCGGTCCGTGGATGGGCTACCATTCACTTTATATCGAGAGATCCGTGCCTCGGAAAACACGTTGGTCCCCGGCGGTAATTTGTAGATCTTTGACAGACGTTACGGGTAGTCAACAGCGCGAAAGTCTGACAACCAGTCTTACCAAGAGGTATAAAACTCCCCAGTAAATTGGTTGCTGAGGTCAGATAGCCAACCTCTTTGTATAAAATACTGGTATTTAGCTGCATCCGGTTAGACTGGAATCTGACCTCAACATATCTGGAAAGAGGCTAGGCGTATTGACGATAAATTAAGTCTTTTCACGATAAATAATATTTTTAACTTATATCTCTAATAACCATCTCTCAATTCCGACAAAAGCCTTTATCCTCAGAAATTCCTTCATCAACGTCTTATAAATATTGAAGAGGTCTAACAAAACAACTGATGTGTACTTACGTGGGAGGTAATTAAGTTCGGAGGGACGCTCCCTCGCGAATGCCGCCTCATCTTTCCACTTACGCTGAGGTTCTCAAACTTGCGAGGTTTAGTCAATAATTTAGATTGTGCTATAGCGTGCAGAGAGAGCTTGGGAGAGAAGGTGGCGGCTAGATTTTAGTAATATAAATAAAAGGAGGACACGCAGGCATGCGTAAGATGGAAGGAGTGGATGGAGGCCTTTACCCAGGAGTGGGACAGTGGAGATAAGGATAAAAAAAGAAATACGACTACGACCACGGCTATAACCTGATCATTTTGTATTAGAGCGTGATTTTACAATAACGTTGTTTTCGTTTTTCAACTCACTTTTATTTCAATTATTTTGGAAGTTCCTCAAAATAATCACTTATACTTGCCCGGATTTGAATTCATGTATGATATTCATTTTTACCACTAACCGGGGGAACCGTTTTAATACAGCTTCATGCAGTTGCGTCGTGGTAACTACAAAAGTACGATGTGGTTTCTTCATAGCTATTAGTGTATATTCATTAATCAACTGAGCCTTTCGCAGTCCACCACCGTCTTTTCCATGATGCACCACAAAACCCTGTCCTCCGCCTTCCGCATCCAATCTGTCCCAGACACCTTTTTAAGGTCGTCGATCCGTCTAGCTTGGGGGCATCCCACACTACGTTTGCCGATACGCGGTTTTCATTCCAGGACTCGTATGCTCCACCGGCCATCGGTCCGTAGACAAGAATGGCCAGCCCACTATCACTTCTACTAGCTGTCGGTCATCATCATCATCATTTCAGCCGTGAGACGTCCACTGCTGGACTTAGGCCTCCTGCAATTTGGGGGGCTTTGCCATAATCGCCACGCTTGGGAGGTGGGTTGGCGATCGCAGTATGGTGGTAAATTGCATAGAGAACGCTGCTGCCCATTCTCTAGTAAGTCCCTTAGTCGCCTTTTACGACACCCACAGGAAGAAATGGGGTGGTGTTATTCTTTACGTCCGGCACCACACGGTGCAGCTAGCTGTCGGTAACTCCAGTTATTTTCCTGATAACTTCGTTTCCGGTTTTATCTTTCAAGGAAACTCCAAGCATAGCTTATACCTTACATTTGTGGACCAGCTCAATAGTACGTGTCCACGTTTTTGCACAGTTTTTTATAACGGACGGGACGCACTGGTTGAAGACCTTTGTCTTGAAACATTGCGGGATTGGTAAAGAAAAGATTCGACAAAGATTTCTATATGCTGCCCAACCCAACTAGATCTTTCTGTCAGATTCTTTCTCGAAGTTGTGTCTACCAAACTGAATGACTTGCCCTCGGTATACTCCTTAACGACTTCGAGAAACGACCCATCGAGTTGGTTTGGACTCGGCAAGACGTATGAATGACGCATGACTTTCATCTTGTCCAAATTGATGTCGAGACCAACCCGCCGAGGGGCTCCATTTAGGCTATGTAGCATCTGGTCTAATTTCTCCAATAGTTTACATCCGTATATATGTATATAGATAATATTGTGATTGAAGAAGCTACGAGGGTGAAGTCACGAGCAAAACCTATTTACATACATAAGCTTCAAAACTTTGACAACCACACCCCGCCACTAGCATTGTCTTCCACCACTGAGTGGCTTTATGAAATTCCTAACACGCACATACGTCGTAACGACGGTTCTTATTAGCCGGCTCTGGGTTCGAGACCGGCTCTTTTATGGCTAATCGGGTAATAAGGAGCAGTTTGATTGTATGCTTATTTCTTGTTTCATTGGGCTATGTTTTATTGACTTGAGGTCGTGTTTTCGATGAGAAATTACTTAAGACTCGCAATTTGCCCATGACTTTGTCAGCGTAGATTTCGTATTTTCACCGACAAACTTTAAAACCCCCTAATTGCCCATTTTTGGGGTAATAAAAAAAAAAAAGAGTTACTTAGATACGTATTCGAGAAAAGATTCAAGTTTATTAACTTAAGGAATATGATGTTTCATAGAAATCCCTCGTTTTCACCCCTTTTAAGGTCGATTCTCAAAAACTCCTTCATAGTGCTCCCATACATTACAAAAGGTAACCGTAGTTCCAGTAGTTTCTTGTCTGCATTGATATTTCAGTCAGCCGTTCAGATTCTCCTTTATGTGTATAGACAATAAAATAAATTTATTATTAATAATTATATGATGGTGTGAATACAATAATGCGACATTATGATGAAAATAGTCGAGAGGAATCAATTATCCAGCTGTTGGCTATCAAAAATAGTCGAGAGGAATCAATTATCCAGCTGTTGGCTATCAAAAATCTTTATAACGTATGTAGGTACAACATTTCTAAACTGCCCGAATATATTTTAATAATAGACAAAGATATCAGCACATAGAATGGATATCGTTAAAGACAACGAAGGCTAGAAAACTTGGATTATTCTTTAAAATAACATTCATACACAAAGATTTAACGCAATATTCAAATTTATCTAGTTAATTATTATTTTCAGACAAAATTTCATAAAACTTAAACATTCTAAAACATTTTACTATTAAATACGAAACCAAAATAAACCACGAATTAATTACAAAATTGAACTCGTCTAAGACACGAAGACTAATTTAATTAAAATTTCAATTAAATTGAAACGTCTTAGATATAATGTTATAGTTTCTGCTCTGTTTATGTAATTTTATACGCACGGTATGGGGTTGGAGGACGTGGGGGGGCCGCGGCACCCCACCCAGCCTGTGGTGGGATTAACAAGATTCCATTAAAATTATTATAATGTTCTCTATATTATGGGTAAGTAAAGCTTCTTTGGTGTTCGTGTATGTGTGTCTTATGTACTACGTGAAGACGCTTTGGAATATATTGACATTTTCTTTTTATGTAATGAAACTTCTTCTGGCGGACTCTGAAAAACGTCAAGAACTTATTATTAACACATCTAACAGCACCAATAGTTACCCCATTTAAATCATCATGATTTCAGCCGAATGATGTCCACTGCTGGACATAAACCCTCAAAGGGAGTGTTTGCCACAAGCGCCAGGCTTGGCAGGTGGGTCGGCTATCCCAGTATGGTGGTAAGATGCATAGAGAATGCTGCTGCCCATTCTCTAGAAAGTCCCTTACCCACGGGAAGAAATAGGATCGTGCTATACTTTTTGTCCGCCAACACACGGAACCCTTTGTAATAGTAAGCAGCATTGAAGTGGTCTTCTTCTTTTCGGGTCGATGATACTCAAACACTTTTTTTTTTTAATTTTGTGCTAGTATGTGGCCATGTTAATTGTGGAATCAGTGGCATTCTATGGGTCATCTGAGGTTCATGTGAACAGGCACTTAGGAAACGATCAAGTGGTTTATAGAACTACTATAATTAGTTCACCCCGGATGGATAGATAGAACCAGCAATTATTTTTGAGCTTTAGTACAATATCCAAATCACTTTACGTATACTGTTTGTTTTTGAGGAGTTCCTTCGTTTATCTCCCAAAGTATACATCAAATCTTCACAAAATTAATATGGGACCACCTCAGGAGGATACCCTTACGAATAAAAAAAGAATTTTCAAAATCGGTTGACAATTGGCGGAGAAATCGGTGAACATACATAAAAAAAAAAAAAAAAAAATACATACAGTCGAACATATAACCTCCTCCTTTTTTTGAAGTCGGTTAAAAATAGGCCAGCCCTCTGGTCACGTGAAGAGTCGACTACCAAAGTAATTGCGTCTATCTGCATTATTTTAACTGTAATCCTTCACGATCTCTAGTCATATTAGATGGCTTTGTTCTGGTATCATAATGGTCGTCTATGTTACTACGACACCTCCTTCATACGATTTTCTAGCCGTTTTATCCAAGCCTCCAACTAAAAAATAACTTACAAAAATACAACCAACTAAAGTAAACCTAACCTGTCACTATCCCCCCCCCCCCCCCTCCGTTCAACCTACACACTAGAACGCGCCACCACCTTAAAAGCCTCTAAGAAAATCAATAGCGATGTAACATAACGCCACAGTTACTTATTCCCCGCGAAAATAGACGCTTCGCGGGGTGGGTTGGCCCCCAAAGCGGTTGGGGGAATGGGGGCCTCGCCACCTGAGACACTTCGAAGACGGAGCACTCAAAATTTCGCTTATATAACATGGATATACAGTGGAATTAATTCATTTTACGGCGCAAAGTTTTACATGGGGGCTGTGTGATATTTGCATAAGATTCTGGAGGTGTGAGTTTGTTGTTATCTTGGGGGTGAGCAGAGAACTATGTTCGTTGTGGTAGAGTTGCAATAAGACGCTATTATAGCTTTTACGTCGACTCACAATGAAACGTAAATTATATTAACGAAAATCTAAGGATAAAGTACATTAATTTTACTATACAAACAACAAAACGTTCCTTTTGCCTTATTTCGTTTTTCTGGTATTTTCGATTAGCCCACGAATAAACTAACTTCGTGCGAGTCACCTATATGTTCGTATATTATTTCAAAGTGACGATTCGCCCGATTCAATTTGGCAAGTTAATTTGTGCGAGTCAACTAGCCAACGTTATTTGTGTTGATAAGGATTTGATATATATATCTTCATTTTGTTTTTCTTAATATGTTCTTTATCGTTTGTTTTTAAGGCAAACGGCAGTGGTATATGTTTGCTCCTCGCACAAGGGTGCAGTAACTTGGAAGCTGTTGGGCAAAATGATTAATTTTCGAAATAAATCAAGACACAAGCCTCATGTATTCATTATGTGCGTCCGTACGGAAATATTTATTTTTGTTTAAAGAATTCTGTTTCAACTGACACGAATAAACGTAAAGGAATCTTCCTTATAATACCCATCACGTGATTGCGTACATAAATAGGTATGTAACATAATGGACTCAAATATTTTTCTGAAAATTTTCTACCCACAATCATGCAACACACTCCACTAACCTCTTATCAAAATCAAAACATCTTAACCGACCAGAAACATCTATAAATTACCCTGAATACTAAGAGTTGCAAGCCTCACCCCACAACAAGGGAAATATATTTCGAATTACTGGCAACACAAATAAATCAGGCACTCGCCAACCGACAATATAATCGGGAACTTAGAAACACGTACTTACTTATGAAACCCCACCGCCCCGCGCTCCGTTTTGAATTTCGAATACGTAGGGCTGCAACACATGTAAAAAAGGAATTCAATTTTCTTTCTTCATTTTGTGACGTTTAATGGAAATTGCCATGAAAAATCTGCTGTACGTCGTCAGCAGTCAAACTCAGAACATAGTCCACCTATAATGTTGCCACTGCTATGAAACAGGCTTCCCCGCTGTGAAAAAGAGTGGACCACGTGGCCCAGTGTGGATTGGTAGATGTCACATGTGTTTGAATTTTTGGTTCTAGGACATGCCGATTTTGTCACTATGATTTCCTTCACCGTTTTGAGAGCAGTGGTGATGAAATAATTTACACAAAGAAAAGCACCTGTCTGGGTTCGAACCTAGGACTCGTAAGTCGTGGCCTACACCATTGGGCCACCACTACTTTCAAACCGCGTAGCCCAAAGAAACTAGTTCACGACTCTGTCAAGTCTTTCTTTAAACGGTACAAGTAGCAATAAATTATATTTATTTATGTAAATTGATTCTTAAAATACACGCACATGTTAAAAAAAATATGTTTTAAAACAAGATGATTTCCTATCCTAGTCGGATAGGAAATACCGAACTTATATCTGAGAAGCAAGACTGGAAAAAAGTCACGAAGTCACAGTAAAGCAAACACAGGAGGTCACACAGTAAACACAGTTAAGAGTCACAGTAAAGGAAACACATCATCATTTCATTTGCTTAGCCATTTCTCCTTCCCCTTTTTTGGAAAAGGCTAGGTACCTTTAGATAATTTTTCAACCCAATCAAAGAAATCTTTCTGAAGCGCGCCTGAGGCACGAAATAAAATGGGATAAGGCTATGCAAAGAGAGAGAGTGAGAACAATTTGTTCGTCCCGATATGTTTTATGCTGATTGTAGCTAGTACAAATCCATATTATCAACCTTGGTTGAGGTAGATGTTAATAATCTGTCATCCAATAACATCTGAGGGTATTGGGACATTGCTTGGAATAACCTATTATAAATTAAATTAAAAATCATTTATTTTAGATAACGTAAAATCCATACAGTTCAAATTAACAAATAAAAAAAATTACAATAAAAACATTTAAACTACCCGCTTAATAAAGGCTCTCCATAGCGGGGAAGAGATCCTATCTGCTACAGTCTACAGAATTCCGTTGCATCTGCCACGCATTCTGCAGATCAGGGATACTGTTGGGAATCGAACCCAACACCTTACCTTGCGCGCGGTTCGTACGCGCAGGCGGCGTGATCATCGCGTCATCACCGGCACGCCGAGGCGCAGCGTGGTGGTGATACGGCTCGAAGGACCAATGTTAGCGCGGGGAGCAAAGTAAAAGAGTGGACTAGTTTTCTTGCGGATGACGGTATGAAATGTTAAAGTTATAGAAACAGAGGCATAAGTTCGTAATTTCTGTAGGTACGTAATGCAGTAATCTCGAGTCCCATTCGAATACCGAAATATTCTTCTCACTTTTGTGATATCTCTTTTTCTTGGAGCTTCTTAAGTGTCTAGATACAACACTAAAAACATAAGCTATATCAGGCCTTGTGCCTAACATCAGATATGTAATCTTTATAAGGAAACGAATTGTCTCCTTCAGCCACGAAAGTCATCAGTGCGATACAGCGTAAACATCCCCGGTGCACTACAGTAGCGAGGCAGACCTAACATCATCCTGAACATAAATTGATATACTGGACGCGCCATTATATTTGGTACTCAAAATATATTTCTACGTGCATTCTAATTCTCGTAACTGCCAGCCCTATCAAAGGAGCGAGAACCAGAACAAAGTTAGATTGAGAACGAACGAACCGACGACGTTCGGTTCTTAAGACTCCGTGCTGATGCCGCGTTTAAATTGCACGAGCTTTAGTGCAAGAAATGCGGCCATATTTGTGGTTTACTTATAGTAAAAGGGTAGGTAGGGATGTAGCTTGATTTACTGGATCTATTCTGTAAAAATTTCATCGTAAAAACTTGAAGAAAGATTAAATTCGTTTGAAGTGACCTGTCAATAATGACATTAGGTGGTTTGACAGCCAGTATGTTTTTTTTTTGGGGTTGTTTTCTGTGATTCCTTTTGGTTGATGATTCTTCAAATTCACGACAGATAAACCACATGCTCGTTGCCTCTATCTTGGTTTTTTTTATTGTTTTTTATTATGTTAGACATCACATGATACTACTACAACTATTTTGGAGTGCAGAAGTGTCTATGGTATGTCCCCAATTATTCATAAAAACCAACCAAGTATGAGTCGAACTCGCACACAAAGGGTCCCGTACCATCGTACAATATTTAATACTAAACATAAAAATATTTAATACTAAACATAAAATACACGTTTCTTGTACTGATGGACAAACATAACTATGCCGCTGGAAAACTTTTGCCCCAAACATCGACATAGGTCGCGGTTAGTTTACTAACTGCAAATAAGTTTATAATGTCAAAAAAGTACATATTTTGTGTTGTAATTATTTTACGGTTTTCGTATTTTTTCCTTCACTTTTGCTACATGGCATTGCTTCTATGATTCTAGTTCAACGGGAAGTCCCCTATTCCTGGTCCTGATGATTGAAGATGCAAATAAACTCGGTCTAAACTGATTGGGTTAATTATTACAACACGGTATGACGTGGTAGTGCAGTGGTATGTAGCGCATGGCGAGCCGATAAAGTATCAAAAATGCAAATCAGCATATCGCATCGCTGGGGTCTACACACTATTATTAACACAACCTAGAATTAGTTGTTTTCTACGAACAATGAAGAATTTAATCGAAGCTTATAACATATTCCTACGAAATAAGATATTACAAAGTTTCTAACAGCAATAACACTGCCAATAAAACCACAAATAACTAAATCATAAATACGTACATACATAGATACATACATAAATGTTGTATGAAGTGTCACGTTGCTATACGATGTAAGGTAGTTACATACGCGCTCGCAAGCCGCAAGTATACACAGCTATACATGTCGGTATGTACATATTTTAATACATTATCTCGCGTAAGGAGATGAGTTCCAAGATGGCCGCCTTTGAAACACTTCTTAGAGCTCGCGCAACGTCGGCGAGTTAGTGTGGAAGAGGCTTGCGATTTATTATTTAGCCTAGTTCCAGGAACCAAAAGTGTGATAGAAACCAATAGGATTACGACATGACTTGGGTAGCAACATCTTTTGCTAGCTACTAGCAACAATCCGTTACTTATTTGTATACCTACATACGTGATGTCTAGAAGCCACAGTATAGAGATAGGTACATTTATTATGGCCGGGTGTCCACCGCACGTCTAGTCGCCAATATAAATAATTTTAGTAATAAACTGTTTGTATTATACTATTTAAATTAAATTTTATTCAAACACATCCATCGGTTTCTTACTAAATTTAAACTATATCCAATGATCCCGGGTTATTTATCTCTTTTGGTGGCTGTTTGTCAACGGGATCTCATATTCAGTTCGACTAATTTCATTTCACGTTGACGTCCCGTTGACGGTGGCGTGATTAAAAACACTGTAAGATGATAATTTCGGACTGCTATTGTGTATTTCCTCTTGACAGGAAACCTCAGACATCAGCAATATCGAATCAACACCAATTCAGCGGGGCATTTGCAGACCTTTAAAAATAACCGTAATAATGTTCCTCGTGGTGACGAAAGTAATAAAGAATAGCACCATCCAATATCTTCCCGTGGGTGTTGTAAGAGGCGACAAGGGCGCAACAAACTTCCCAGCAACACAGCTGTCTGGTAACACTCTAAGCACGAAATCTGTAGTTTCTGCCGAAATTACGGGTTTTTTTAGTCTGTAACACATTCAGACATAAGATTATTTACTAGAGAATGTGCAGCAGCGCTCTCTATGCATTTTACCACCATACTGCGATCGCCCACCCGCCTGCCAAACGTGGCGATTATGGCAAACCTCCTACTAACAAAAAAAATACAAAAAGGTCTATCTCCACACTATCAACCAGCCACACGAAGTTATTATATCGCTGCTAGTTTTCGCGGGGGGTGGCAAGGCGTGGGGGGGCGGGTGTGGCGTGCCCCGTGATAACTCGCTACTTCACCGTTTACTTATTTACATAATTACATATAATTTCAAACTGTGTGCGAGCGAAAACACCTCTTTGGAGTCTTGGAAGATATACTGAAGGTTTTCAGGTAGGGACAAAATTTCGTACACAACACATGGGCAGTAATATGGCACTTCGGGTTTGAGAAAGAAACTGACATCTTTTTTTTAACCGACTTCAAAAAGGAGGAGGTTCTCAATTCGGATGTTTATATTTTTTTTTTTTTTTTTATGTTTGTTCGGCCATAACTCCGTCATATATAAACGGATTTGCAAAATTCTTTTTTTGTTCGAAAGGGGTTTATTCCGAAATGGTCCCATGTAAATTTCATATAGATCTGATGATGAGTTCGGAAGACAGACACCGGAACTCTTTAAAAAATGACAGCAAATCAACCGCAATTTCTGCTATCGCATAAATATGCATTGTTTGTTTGGAATTAGTGCGGGGTGGATACCACAACTAAAAATTTAAAAATAAAAAGTACAGGCAAAATAACCATAAATACAGATCCTAACGCGACGTCCTACGTGAGCGATCTAGACGCGAACGCGAAGCGGCGCGGCGCGGCGCGAAAACAACAAACAGTCGAAACCTATTGAAGTGTCCTACGTGACCAAACGCACGTGCGTGCGGTGCGGAGCGGCGCGAAGCGAAGCGAACGCGATCAGTTGGCTTGATATTTTCGCGCGAACTGGATGCGGTGCCGTCGTGTTTTTGTTTATATAATGTCGGAAATAGAAATTTTAATTATTGCTATCCAAGAACGTCCTATATTATGGGATAAAAGGAATAAAAAATATCACAACCGATTAGTATCGTACCGCGAATGGGAGGATTTGGCCAAATTAACTGGGACTTGTGCGAGACGATTCGCGTGCACGTAGGACATGCCGTCGCGTCGCACCGCATCGCGTTGAATTCGCGTGGCACCGCTTCGTAATCGCGTTCGCGTTGAATCGCCTACGTAGGACGTAGCGTTAGACACCGACTTCTGAAATTGAAGTTATTTTTCACTTTGTAGTGTTTTTAAGGAAGTCGGTTGTTTTTTTTTGTAAAAAAGTTTTTATTCTTTATTTTTATCGGTAAAATATTTTAGTCAGTTACTACCTATTAGAATACGTTTTAGATGCCATAAATATATACACGTTTATGTGTGTTATTCTATATATTCGTGGTTTAGATAAAACGTTCTTTTATAGTTTTGGAATAGTTGTTGAAGGCTAGCTGATTATTATCGGTTACCAGAGTGCCTACGAATTCCAGTCGCTTTCAAAATACACCCGCAATACTGCTTACGTTAGAGAATTGGTAATGTGACAAAAAAAATTGACAAAAAAAAAAAACCGGCGAAAAACTGAAAAGCAAAAATAATAAACCTTTTTATTTAACCTTAATAACTATGTTCTTAAACTAAAGTAAGTATACCTAAGTAATTTATAGTCTGCGCCAAACAATCAATGAACAATGGTCATCGAAAGCGATCTAGGTTCATTGATTTAAAAAGAGTTATCAAAATCGGACTACTCTGCGTGGTCATACTTAAAAAAAAATATACGCGTCGACTTGTGAATATCCTCCGGTTTTTCTTCGGTTAAAATTTGCTATTTTTTTTTCTTTTCTTTTCTAGATGGGAAATCATCAAATGAGTTCTCCCGCTCTAGGCGGAGCGGGAGGGCGTGTCAGACTTTTACTGACTAAAACCCACCCGTGTTCCTCCGTTGCCCACGTGCCAGGGTCACGGTATCTCTTTCGAACAATCTCGCGACTCTGGCAGAAACTGTCATCTGGGGGTTTAATCAAATCAATCAAAAGTCATTTGTTCAAACGAGACTGAGAATCAACACTTTTTGAACGTCAAAGTTTCATAAGACAGTCACCCAAAACGCCCACCCTACACCACTTCCTAGTGCTTTCGCTGGGAAGAAGAAGTGGCGCAACTAACTTCCCAGCAACACAGCTGTCTGGTAACTCTCTAAGCACGAAATTTGTAGTTTTGGGCCGTAATTACGGGTGTTTTCTAGTATGTAACATATTCAGACATAAGATTATTTCGCGACCCAAACTAAGAATGAATGACAACAAGATTTAAGAGTTGTCTTTACTCTTGGGGTTTACTCCCAAAGAACGCAATCCGTAGATTCGGCCAAAGTTACGGAGTAGGAAACACTACGTATTACTGACGGATGTATCTGAGAACGTTGTGGGTAGCACAATTGATCAAAATTTAATATCTAAGATAATATTTCTATCTCTTATTGTGTTACTGTTTGTTTTTCCTTAAATAAATAAATGTATAGCTATTTCAGGACTCGAACTAAGAAAGAATATTTAAGTATTTAAGTTATACATAAAAAGAAAATAAAAAAAAACTGGCCAAGTGCGAGTCGGACTCGCGCACCGAGGGTTCCGTACAAACCTACAGGTATTCACGGTTTATGCATAAGGTTTATGTTTATGAAATTAAATGTTTTTTTTTTTTTAATTTTTATATTTGAGTTGACTGAATGAAAGGTAAATTGTGGTTTTCGATTTATGACGTATTAAAAAAAAACTACTTACTAGATCTCGTTCAAACCTATTTTCGGTGGAAGTTTACATGTACATCATATATTTTTTTTAGTTTTATCATTCCCTTATTTTAGAAGTTACGGGGGGGGGGGGGGCACACACACACATTTTACCACTTTGGAAGTGTCTCTCGCGCAAACTATTCAGTTTAGAAAAAAATGATATTAGAAACCTCAATATCATTTTTGAAGACCTATCCATAAATATCCCACACGTATAGGTTTGATGAAAATTTTTTTTTTGAGTTTCAGTTCTAAATATGGGGAACCCCAAATATTATTGTTTTTTTTTCTATTTTTGTGTGAAAATCTTAATGCGGTTCACAGAATACATCTACTTACCAAGTTTCAACAGCATAGCTCTTATAGTTTCGGAAAAAATGGCTGTGACATACTCGGACAGACAGACAGACATGACGAATCTATAAGGGTTCCGTTTTTTGCCATTTGGCAACGGAACCCTAAAAACGAGGAAGACCTGAGCGAGGACAAAAGGGCTCCTGTCTCAGCATAATGCTGCAATATTTGTAAAAAAGAAACAACTACCGCACCGCTGATTTCCCGCTGTGATGCCACGAAAACACACATGGACATAAATTCCACTCAATGAATATACACCTTGACATTTTAGTGGTCTTACGAAGGTTGTTCACTCAATGTATATTCCTCATATTCCTCTAGGCGTGATTAAAATTTGTTACCATTAATTAAGATAATAGATATTAAGAAAAATAAATAATGGATTAGAATTATGAAACATCCTGTTAATAATGTTTACGTATCATACGGTAGAGAACATACCTACCCAGTGCACGAGTCGGCTAGATCATTCCATCTCCATTTTCCAAAAGACAAAATATCAAATTTAAACCACGTCATGCGTAATCATAATGAATAATATTTTATTTTTTTAGATATTCAAAAGTTCATTTTTTTCTTATGGATGTGTAATAGTCATTGGTTACATGAAGTGGGCTGCCGTTGTAAGACCACTAAACGTCACGGCGGTGTATAAAATTCGGTCAAATATTATTAAAATATCAATAAACTCCTATCCATATTAACACTGGTTGTGAGACTTTTAGGCTTCTGACGACCCAAAACGACCGCCTGGGACCAACGGCTTAACGTGCTTTCCGAGGCACGGCGGAGTCTTGGTATGTTGATGCGCACCCATCCACGAAACAACCGCGGAAAACGTAGCTTAATCTGATCGATCAATCCGTGCGGCTGTTACTTTGCCCCGAACCCCGTAAGAAATTAGCATTGAGTAATAAATAAAAACTAAAATAAAACTTAAGTAAATAAAAAACATTTCAGCAGTTTCTATTTGCAAGTAAAAAGTAGATCTGCCTATACAAATATTTTCCTGATAGAGTAATTTAGATATAATTATGCACTATCTCAGGAAGCGATACAGAATTGAAATATACTTCGACTAAGGGCCAAATTAACTTTTAATGCAAATGTTCGCAATTTTTTAAAACAGAATACTCGTATAGTTTTGTGCAATGTTTTAACAAGACAACACCGTGTCAAAAGCCTTGGTTAAATCAAGGAAGACTCCCCGAGTCTAGTTCTCTTAGTCGAGTTGTTCTTAAATATAATGGTCTTTCCATAATAATTGAATGGCTCCAAATCACGAGTAGGTCATGAGTTCGAATCTTTTAATAACCAGGCACTTTAGTTTGTGTAGTTAATTTCATCATCACTGCTCCCAAAAAGATGAAGGAAAACATCGTGCGGAAATTGGGATGTCCTAGAACAAAAAAATCGAAGACATGTGACATCCACCAACCCGCATGGGCTTTCAGCTATAGCGTATAAAGGACGGCGATGATAATTTTCAAAAACAAACAAAATAAATTGTATCTCAATTACAGTGACACTTAGGACATGGGGTATTAAGCTTAAAGACAGTACATGGCCCACCCAATCCCCCAAAAATTTTGTCGGTCAATGCGTCAAACATGCTGTATATACCTACATTTAGTTACATATATTTTCGTCGGAAATTTAGTTGAGAAAGTATTGTGCAAAATTTTTGTCTAAAAGATTAAATGTTGCTGGAAACAGGGTTGTAATATTTTTTTTCTTACTAATAAAGACGAGATAATCCTCAATTGCAATTTACTTAGTTAAAACCTTTTAGATTATGCTCAATCTATTTTAATCCTTTCTAGAAACCATAAAATGACAATTTCAATAAAAATAAACATTCTTCTTTTTGACATCGTTTTATAGTTTTGACACTATTCACTATTTTCGATATCTTTTCGACTTTATAAGTTTTTTTTATAAATATTTGTTCTGAGATTATTTTAAATGGACGAAGCAATCAGATTTTTCGACGATCATGACGAATTCTTTAATCCGAAGCCAACTGACTTTGATACGTTCATACCATGGGCTTGCAAAGAATACTCTCTTGATGCTGATATCATCGTTACCAGAGCTACACAGAGTATGTTGACTGTGTTTTTCAAAAAATCGGATGACATTATACAAACAACGATATTTTTCTCAAAGGTGATATCATACTTAAGTCCTATTGAGCTATAAGCGATATTGCTAATGCGCGCGGTAAAGACACTGATCCGCTTTCGTTATTTTGGACAAGAGGGGTAATTGCGGAATGTTTTATCGGTAGGAATTGGTTCAATATTCATAGTTAAACAACATTCATAGCGTTTTTTATGTTACTCAGCCGACAATTTATTCGAACAAATGACGCAATGGTTTAGAAATAATCTTCAATCCATTCAGATTCTGATAAATTGTGCGTTCGCAATTAGGGTGCAGTATCGTAAGCGCGACTGGGATTTCGCGTACCGATTCGGTATCCCTACCGACTGCGATACCGATATCGCTTATATCTGGATAGGATTTTACACTCATGGACAACAATTTTTTTGTGTCTCTACAACTTTCTGTTACTTAGAGACGTCCTTCGCTAGATCACGCCCATTAGCGCCGTCAATGTGAATGAATACGGTCTTGAAAGCGAACTTTAAAAAAAAAAGGAAACTAAAAAGTATTATGAATATAACGAGACCTACAGTAATTTCATCGTTGTTTGTCTAATATTAACCCAAATGAAGGAAGTAAAGAGTAAAACAGCAATGGTCTAGTGGCCTAGTGATTTTACTTTGTGCAAATTATTTCATCACCACTGCTTACAAAACGGTAAAGGAAAACATCGTGAGGAAACCGGCATGTATTAGAAATAAAAATTCGAAAACATGTGACATCTACCAACCCGCACAGAGCCCGCGTGGGCTCTATTTTAACGGCCCACTCTCTCTTACAGAGAAGAGGCTTGTGTCCCAGAATATAACAGGCTGATTAATATAGTACAAACATTTAATTTGGAAAAATAATAATAGCTAAGTTTTTAATCCCACAGAAACGTACGTGAGTGCTGTAGCAGCTACGAAAAAGAAAATAATCCATAAATCAAAAAAGAAACAATCGGCAGTACCGTCAGCTACTTATTCAGAAGATTTTAAATATAGTTCAGAACTCTGTAAGTTTGAGACAAGCAGCGAAAATATAATCACGATAGAAACATTTTACAACAGCAACGAAAACTTAGTGCAGTTGAAGCTTCTCAAGAATAAGGTTTTACCAAGAAAGTTCATGCAAATAATCGCACTCACTTTACCGTACCACGAACATTTGACTTCAATTACCATCAACAGTGGCTTGCGCATGGACTCATTATATGAGATATCCAAGTTTCTACCCAATTCTTCTATTACAGAATTATGTCTTGATAATACATTTATCAGAGAAGCTAACTATCACACATTACTATCGCATAATAAGTTAAAACATCTCTCTTTGGCGAAATGCAAGATAAATGATGCCGTTGTTAAAACGATTGTAGATCAATTAAAAGACCCAAGTCCCGCATCGAGAATATTGTCTGCTTTAAACTTATCAAGTAATAGTATTACTGATGCTGGTGCGAAGTATATAGCAGATATGTTAAGAACAAACAGACAACTTAGTTACTTGAACTTAGCGGGCAATATGATTACAGATGAAGGAGGTATGAGCATTCTCGACACATTACACGAATTTCTTGTTTACACCCAAGAATTACTAGAAAGTAGAGCCAGGTACGTGGCTTATTTAAAAAAGAGAAAAGATTTAATTAACACACATATTAAAGACCTCCAAACTGTTAAATTTGATAAAAGCCCTAAAAGGAAGACGGCGAAGAGAGGTAAACTGGAAAGTCAGTCTCTGCAACAATTACCTTCGCAGAAGCCGCAGATAGATTCTGATGAGGGAACTATACAAAAAAGAGCTGAATTCTTTGCTGACAGTAAGATGGGATTGTTTGATGAGCCGTTTTCTCCAAAAAACACAATATCACACGATGGTGTGGTGTATTGCGTCGGTAATTATACCTTGTGTTATTTGAACGTTGCTTACAATAACCTTACCTACGCTAGTCTCAAGAAATTGCATGAAGTTTTATTATACCAGAAGTCTCATAATATTACTCCCAGAGGTTTGATAAAAGTTGTGATTGAAGGTAACTTAATGCCTGTAGCTTGTAATGAATATAAAGAGATTGATCATCTCCTTATGTCAGATGTAAGAGGTTATAAAAAACATTCAGAAACTAAAAGGAAGCATTTGACTTCAAGATCCTCCGGTAATGTCACCATCAGATAAGAGTTTTCACTTTTCTGTTTATAATAATTATGTCCAATTAAATGTTACTTTTTATATTTTCTTAGATTTGTATCTTTGTCAATAATTGATTTTGAAATATTTTATGATTTTTTATTAACACTATTTCTACGTTTTTTTTTTTATAAGAGTTATCTAACACATTGTTAGACTTAGCCCATTTATTTTAATTTTGCTTTTAATTTTAGATTATCTTTCTTTACTTTTTAGATACTATTGTGGTCATTTAGGTTTTAATAAAAAAATAATACTTTTACATTTTGTTTTCTTTTTTCGTCGATGCAGCATTATACTCCTGCCCTTGTCCCGATTCATAGATACCGTGATGATTGGCTACCTCAAGTATAATCCATTCAATTATTTTACCTCTAACTTTGCGTCACTGACAATATGAAAGCTTTCTTTGTTCTCATTACAAGAAGTTTGATTTTGGATTGCAGTCACAAAAAAGTCCGTCACCAGTGAAAGTCAAAGTCAAAGCATTTATTTCAATTAGGCCCAAAAAAGGCACTTTTGAACGTCAACTGTTACATGAAAATAGAATTGATTCTAGTTGCCACTTCCAAAAAGTAGATTCGTATGGAGAAGAATGGGCAAGAAACTCCACCGTTACTCTTTTAAAATAGTTTTCAGTATTTATATACAATATTTATACAATTATATGTGAAGACGATGCACCTACAATAAAAATTACCATACCACAGCAGGTAAAAGAACTGAAAATGAAGCAATGAGAGATAAATTGATTATATGATAGATACATGGTGCTCACATATTTACAAAAACATTGTAAAGGCAATAATACGAATTCCCTAACATATTTACAAGTTACAAGTGTATGAGTTACAGTAATTACAGAATGTAAAACAGTGTCATAGAAGAAAAAAATAAAAATATCTATACAATTAAGTTATCAACTAGTTTGATAACTCTAAGACAATAAAAACTTTTTTACAAAAAAAAAACAACCGACTTCCTTAAAAACACTACAAAGTGAAAAATAACTTTAATTTCGGAAGTCGGTGTCTTAGGATCTGTATTTATGGTTTTGTGGCCACCGACTTCCGAAATTAAAGTTATTTTTCACTTTGTAGTGTTTTTAAGGAAGTCGGTTGTTTTTTTTTTGTAAAAAAGTTTTTATTTTTAAATTTTTAGTTGTGGTATTCACCCCGCACTAATTCCAAACAAACAATGCATATTTATGCGATAGCAGAAATCGCGGTTGATTTGCTGTCATTTTTTAAAGAGTTCCGGTGTCTATCTCTGGAGTTCATCATCAGATCTATATGAAATTTAAATGGGACCATTTCGGAATAAACCCCTTTCAAACAAAAAAAGAATTTTGCAAATCCGTCTATATATGACGGAGTTATGGCCGAACATACATAAAAAAAAAAAAAAATATAAACATCCGAATTGAGAACCTCCTCCTTTTTGAAGTCGGTTAAAAACATTACAAAAGGCAAGAATACGAATTTCCTAATGTTTTTACTAGTAACAAGTCAGTGTATGAGTTACAGTAATTACAGAATGTAAAACAGTGTCATAGAAGAAAAAATAAATATTATCTACAAAATTAAGTTAGCAAACAGTTTGATAAACTCTAAGACTGTCCTATGGAGCGAGACCAACATGTTTCCAAGCGTTCTTATCTTGGATGTCCTCTAATTTGTAATAAGCTCGTTTACAAAGTGTACTTTTAATATGACTTTTAACCAGTCCGACCCAGTACGGGTTGATGGTTGTCACATGTCTTCGACTTCATGACATGCCGGTTTCGTCCCGATATTTTTCCTTTACAAGTGAGAGCAGTGGTGATTAAATTATTTACATAAAGTAATGCACCTACCTTGGTAAGAATCCACGACCTACAACTTCTATGGGCGGGGCCGATAACACTATGCTACCACTTCTCTCACCCTTTTTATTTGAACCTTTTTAAACCATGAACCAATAAAAAAATTACAATTAAATGACAAAGAAAAACATTCTTCTTTTTTGACATTTTTTTGTCATTCATAGGTCGTTTATTTTTAAGCCTTGATTTTATAAAGTTTATGATTTTATTTATATTTTTGATAAATACTTATTCTGTGACTACTTTAAAATGAACAATGCCGACGATCCTACGCCAACGACAATTAGCAACACTAGTCAGCCAAAGCCAAACGACTTTGATACGTTTCTACCATGGGCTTGCAAAGAATCCTGCATCGATGCTGAAGTCTTCGTTACCAGAGCCGCTCAAAGTATGTTGACTGATTTCTTCAATAAATTGGATAGCATTCAACGAACGACCTGGGCCTGTGTCCCAGCAGTGGAAACAATATTGATCGATTATCAAGACACGCACACACACAGATCCACCGATTTATATCGACACTGAGTAGCAATTTTGTATCGCTACCAATTCTTGCCACATCACATCTGCGAGTTCCTTCGCTAGAGTAAGAAGTCAATAATTAAGTGCAGACGCGTGCAAGTACTTTTTATTTTTGCACGCTGGTATGAGAAACAAACCTGCTTCTTCTTCTTCTAGTGTCGATGGTGCTCGTACACTTTCTATTATATTGTTTGAGCCACTGGACTAAATGCCACTGATGCCGCAATAAACGTGGCCACCTACTGAAGTGGCTACGTTTATTACGGCATCAGTGGCATTTTTAAGATCAAACCAAAAAACTGCTACGAAACTCACAGAGGTTACGAGATCTATAGTTATTTTGAAAATGAACAGAGGAACAACGTAAGCAAAGTAATAATAATTACAAGATTTAAAAATTCTACAGAAACGTACGCGAGTCCTGCGATAGTGAAGAAGAAATCAGCCATTAAGTTAACGAAGAAACCATCGGTAGTACCAGCAGTAACTAATTCAGAACATGACATACATAGTTCAATACTCGAACACGCTGTGTCAGGCCATGAAAATGAAATCGTAATAGAAACATTCTACAACAGCAATGAAAACTTAGTGCAGCTGAAGCTTCTCAAGAATAAGGTTTTACCAAGGAAGTTCATGCAAATAATTGCACGCACTCTACCGTATCAAAAGCATTTGACTTCAATTACCATCAATAGTGGCTTGCGCATGGACTCATTATATGAAATATCCAAGTTTCTACCCAATTCTTCTATTACAGAATTATGTCTTGATTGTACATTTATCAAAGAAGCTAACTATCACATACTATTATCGCATAATAAGTTAAAACATCTCTCTTTGGCGAAATGTACGATAAGCGATGTCGTTGTAAAAATGATCGCGGATCAATTAAAATACCCAAGTCCCGCATCTAGAATATTGTCTGCTTTAAACTTATCAAGTAACAGAATTACCGATGTCGGTGCGAAGTATATAGCAGATATGTTAAGAACAAACAGACAACTCAGTTACTTGAACTTAGCGGGCAATATGATAACAGATGAAGGAGGTATAAGCATTCTTGACACATTACACGAATTTCCTTTGCAGGCCGACGAATTATTAGAAAGCAGAGCCAGATACGTGACTTACTTTAAAAAGAGAAAAGATTTAATAAACACACTAACTATAGAGCTTCAAATTGAAGGATTAAATAAAAGCCCTAATAAAAAGAAATTGTTGAAGAAAGGTAAACTTGAAAGTCAGTCTCTTCAGAATTTGCCTTCGCAGAAGCCGCGTATAGATAGTGATGTGGCACATCATTTAGAAGAAAAAGCCGGAAGTTTGACTGCAAATACGATGGGAATGTTTAATGATCCTTTTTCTCAAAACAATACTAAATTACAAGATAGTATAGTTCATTGTTTAGGTAATAATACCTTGTGCTATTTGAATATTGCTTACAACAACCTTACCTATGTTAGTCTCAAGAAATTGCATGAAGTTTTATCAACCCAGAAGTTTCTTAATAGAACTCCTAGGGGTTTGATCAAAGTCGTGATTGTAGGTAACTTAATGCCTGTATCTTGTAAAGAATATAGAGAGATTGATCAGCTTCTTGATTCTAATTTAAGTGGCAACATGAAAAAATCAGAAGTTGCATCCAAAAAGAAGGTCTGATCAAGATCATTACCACACCATTGAACAATGAGTTTTCTATTCGTTTTAAAGTTAGTAACTTTTATATATTTTTTATGATGTCTCTATATCAACTGAAATCATAAATGATTTAAGAAACTATTTTTCTTTTATTTTAAATACCTATTCGTAACACATTATCAGACGGATCCAATTTATTTAATGTTACGTTCAAAAGCAAACTACCAGTAGCTAAAAAAATGAAAGCTACTTCTTCTTTTCAACAATGTCATGTAGCGAAGATGAGAATGTTGATAAGGATGTGTGGAGTAACAAAAATGTATAAAGACAGAAATCTTATGAATGTTACAAATGTGAGGGTTTGCATGTTTCTTACTGAATCACGCAAAAACGGCAGAACGGATTTGAATGAAATTTGACACACAGCTAGATTATAACCTGGAATAAAACAAGAACCCGATCATTCATGTCCGTAGGTTGATTTTCGACATTCACGCGGGCAAAGCCGCTGACAATAGATAGTGAGATAGTAAGGAGAAATTGGCGCCTTTGACTGAAAAGTTGAAAGGAAATCGTTTTACTTGGTATGGGCACGTGATGAGGAGAGAATAAACGTATGTGAATAAAATAGTGATGATAAACATTGACGGAGAGGGAGAGGAAGGCCACAGAAAAGATGGATGGGCTGTGTGAGAAATTATATGAAAGCAGAAGGGTGTGCAGGGATGAGCAGTGGTGGCCCAGTGGTAACAGCCGCAACTTACGAGTAGTAGTCGTGAGTTCCAACCCAAGCAGGCACTTTACTTTGTGTAAATGATTTCATTACCACTGCTCTCAAAACGGTGAAGACAAAAGAAAACATCGTATGGAAAACTGCATGTCTTTGAACTAAAAATTCGAAGACATGTGACATCTACAACCCGCACTTGGCCCACATGGTGTACGTGGCCCACTCCCTCTCTCATTGAGAGGAGAGCTGTGTCCCAACAGTGGGAACATTATAGGCTGCTAATGATGATGAGAAGGGTGTCAATGATAGCATGACGGCTGGCAGGAGAGAATGGAAGAAGAAAACTAATAAAGATAAGAAAAATGAATTTTCAGTGCTGACCGTACTATGTATATCATTGAACGTACGTGTATGTAGGTACATTGGCATGCTGACATGCAACCTACTTTAGAGCTGAAAACTATGCTCACTTTATTTTCTGTTGATCAGATAATAATTTGAAAAAATAAAAACGTGCTTCTTTTTGACATTATTCTATCATTTAAAGTTGGTATTTACGAAAAACTTTTAGATTATTTGACTTGTATTTTAGACAAATATTTATTCTGTAACAATTTCTAAATGGAGCTTCGCAGCATCACTCCAATCATTCTTGATGATCCTCTCAAACTTAACAATCCAAAGCCGACCGACTTTGACCTTTTTGTACCATGGGCTTGCAAAGAATTCTCCATTACTGCTGAAGTCGTCGTTACTAGAGCCGTTCAAAGTAAGTAGGCCATCTTCTTCTTCTTTCTTCTTCTTCTTCTTCATACGAATATAACATTAGATGATTAAAGATGCTTGTATGTAAGAGTATAATAGAGCGTAAATACACAGATAAATGTGTCTAACCCATTCCCGCTTGTCGTGTTTTGTTGCATAAACCCGCCATACAGTAAAGTCATAGCAGTAACAGTAAAGTGAAGGAAAACATCTTGAGGAAACATATCTTAGAACCAAAAATTAGAAGACCTGTGACATCTAACAACCCGCAACTCCCTCTCACCAAAAGGAGGCCTGTATCCCAGCCCTGGGACCATTATAGGCTGCTGAAGACAGTATAGTCAGACACCATTCCATTCCACACCCGTTCTAACCATCACTCAGCAGACTCTTACATTCTTGTCTAAAAAATTCACGTTGCATTATGTAAAAATAAATTTATTTCGTCTTTATTTGTCTAATGTTATTCTGAATGAAACTATAGGATAAATGCTACGGCCTCGTAGCTAAAAACGTAATAGAATCGCGGCAAGACTTTTTCGCGTCCTGAATCTTCAAAACACTGCTAAGCGCCGATAGTTGCATTTGCTATTCGTATTCGTGCGCAGTGCACTGAAGATCCAGTGCGTAAGACACATACTGACCAAGACAGCGTAGGCATACTAATAATTAAATGAAAAATTCAACAGAGTCGTACGTGAGTGCCGTAGCTTCGAAGGCAAAAATGAGCCTTAAATCGAAAAAACAGCTGCCAAAACAACGTTTACCTCGTAATTCAAGCGATGACATGTTAAACACTTCATCATTCGCCCAACCTGAAATAGACACCGAAAATGTAATCAATATAGAAACGGTATACGACGTCAGTGAGAACTTAGTCCAGCTAAAGTTTCTGAAGAACAAAGTTATACCAAGGAAGGTCATGCAAACAATCGCACTCACTATTCCGTACCAACAAAATGTGACTTCGATTATCATCAACGGCGGCTTGCGCATGGATTCTTTATATGAATTATCAAAGTTTCTACCCAATTCAAATATAACAGAATTA
This sequence comes from Aporophyla nigra, assembly GCA_947507805.1. Taxonomy (NCBI): domain Eukaryota; kingdom Metazoa; phylum Arthropoda; class Insecta; order Lepidoptera; family Noctuidae; genus Aporophyla; species Aporophyla nigra. The sequence goes on along the minus strand of OX382316.1, from coordinate 12,424,689 downwards.
TGTCTTGATAGTACATTTCTCAGCAAAGCTAACTATTACATATTGTTAAAGGATAGTAAGATAAAACATCTCTCTTTGGCCAGATGCACCATAAATGACGCCGTTGTAAAAACTATCACAGATCAATTAAAAGCTCCATGTCCTGCATCCAAGGTATTGTCTGCTTTAAACTTGTCAAGTAATAGAATAACAGATGTTGGTGCTAACTACATAGCAGATATGTTGCGAACAAACAGACAACTTAGTTACTTGAACTTAGCGGGCAATATGATTACAGATGAAGGAGGTATAAACATTCTCGACACATTACATGAATTTCTTATTCACACCCAAGAATTACTAGAAAGTAGGGCCAGATACGTGGCTTATTTAAAACAGAGAAATAATACTATGAACACATTGATTACAAAGCGCCACATTGGCAAATTTGATAAGAACCCTAAAAAGAAGATGACAAAGAAACCTAAACAAGAAACTCAGTCTCCGCCATATTTAAGTCCGCAAAAGCGGACTATAGATTCAAGTGTTGAGAGTTCAATTATGCAAGACAAAGCTGAATATTTGGCTGAAAAAAATCTAGGACTGTTTAATGAGCCTTTCTCTCCTAACAACACTACATCACACGATGGTGTAGTGTATTGTGTCGGTAATTATACCTTGTGTTATTTGAACGTTGCTTACAACAACCTTACCTACGCTAGTCTCAAGAAATTGCATGAAGTTTTATTATACCAGAAGTCTCATAATATTACACCCAGAGGTTTGATTAAAGTCGTGATTGAAGGTAACTTAATGCCTGTAGCTTGTAATGAATATGAAGAGATTGATCATCTACTTATGCCAAGTGTAAGTGGTTTTAAAAAACATTCAGAAATTAAAAGGAAGCATTTGACTTCAAGATCCTTCGGTAACGTCACCATCAGATAAATATTTTCAATTTATATATGTTCATTTAAATGTTACTTTTTTTATTCTTTCTCGGATCAATGATTGATTTTGAAATATTTTTAATTTTGTTAACACTATTTCTATTTTTTTAAGAGTTATCTAACACATTGTTAGACTTAGCCCATTTATATTAATGTTGATTTTAATTTTAGATTAGCATTCTTTATTTTTTAGATACTATTGTGGTCATTTAAGTTTAAATAAAAAAAATACGATTACGTTTCGTTTATTTTTAGGGTTCCGTTGCCAAATGGCAAAAAACGGAACCCTTATAGATTCGTCATGTCTGTCTGTCTGTCTGTCTGTCCGAGTATGTCACAGCCATTTTTTTCCGAAACTATAAGAGCTATGCTGTTGAAACTTGGTAAGTAGATGTATTCTGTGAACCGCATTAAGATTTTTACACAAAAATAGAAAAAAAACTAATATTTGGGGTTCCCCATACATAGAACTGAAACTCAAATTTTTTTTTTCATCACACCCATACATGTGGGATCTATTGATAGGTCTTCAAAAATGATATTGAGGTTTCTAATATCATTTTTTTTTCTAAACTGAATAGTTTGCGCGAGAGACACTTCCAAAGTGGTAAAATGTGTGGGGACACACAAAATAAGGGAATGATAAAACTAAAAAAAATAATATGATGTTCATTACCATGTAAACTTCCACCGAAAATTGGTTTGAACGAGATCTAGTAAGTAGTTTTTTTTAATACGTCATAAATCGTAAACCGGAATTTACCTTTCATTCAGTCAATTCAAATACAAAAATTAAAAAAAAAAAACATAAACCTTATGCATTAACCGTGAATTCCTGCAGGTTTGTACGAAACCCTCGGTGCGCGAGCCCGACTCGCACTTGGCCAGTTTTTTTATTGATGCTTTATCAAACTCTGAACAAATTGCCCTTGTACCGACTGGTAGATAACGTGATGATTGACAGGCGAGAAAAACCGGCCAAGTGCGAGTCAAACTGGCGCACCTGTAGGTATTCACGGTTTATATTTATGAAATTAAATGGGTTTTTTTTATATTTGAGTTGATTGAATGAACGGTAAATTGCGGTTTACGACGTATTAAAAATAATTTACTAGATCTATTCAAACTAATTTTCGGTGGAGCTTTACATGCACATCATATATATTTTTTTAGTTTTATCATTCTCTTATTTTAGAAATTACAGGGGGGGAGGACACACATTTAACCATTTTGGAAGTGTCGCTCGCGCAAAATATTCAGTTTAGAAAAAAATGATCTTACAAACATCAATATCATTTCGCGTCAGACCCTGGTGCGAGCCATGGTACGGAGCGAGAGGGCATGGGAAACCGTCACCTCCTTCTGCGAAGCAGTAATGCTCGCGAAGGAGGAGGCGGGGCGCGTGAGGGAGTGGCAGTCTCTGCGCCCTCACGTCCCTAGCCGCCGCAGGAGGAGACGCCCCGGGCATCGGGAGTCTATAGCGGAGTTCCGGCCACCGTAGGCGCGAGCTTGCGGGCGGCGAGCAAAGGGTAGCTTGCCGCCCGGTAAGGACCAGGCTCGGGTCGACGGCGCGTAGTGTTCCACGCGCGCCTCAAAGAGATGTCAGCAGCACTGAAGGGGCCTGCCAGGGTCGCGAGATTGTTCGAAAGAGATACCGTGACCCTGGCACATGGGCAACTGAAGGAACACGGGTGGGTTTTAGTCAGTAAAAGTCTGACACACCCTCCCGCTCCGCCCAGAGTGGGAGAAGTCATTTGATGATTTCCCATCCAGGAAAAAAAGACCTATCCATAGATACCCCACACGTATGGGTTTGATGAAAAAAAAAATTGAGTTTCAGTTAAGTATGGGGAACCCCAATTTTTTTTTTTCTATTTTACATTCTTTACATCTACTTACCAAGTTTCAACAGCATAGCTCTTATAGTTTCGGAAAAAGTGGCTGTGACATACGGACGGACAGACAGACAGACAGACATGACGAATCAATAAGGGCCATAGGGCAATAAGGGTCATTTTGCCATTTGGCTACGGAACCCTAATAAAAAACATGTTGTTGCTATCTCAAGTACAATCCATTCAATTATTTTACCTCTTACTTTGCGTCACTGACAATATAAAAGCTTTCTTTGTTCTCGTTACAAGAAGGTAGATTTTGGATTGACGTCACAAATAAAGTCTGTCAATATTACAGTGATCTTTATGAACGTTAATATAAGGTTGCTGTTGGATTGCTTCTGTCAGAGGTAAAATAACCGTGAACGGTGTGTAGAACCTTCTTATTTTCAGGGAATATTTCACAATTCATAGGCATGACAGTGTCGCTCCAGGTTTCAGAAGTGGGCAACACGCAAACTTAATTAATGAGTTATGTCGGAACATTAAAATTTTCAAACCAAACTTATTTATACTAATATTATAAAGCTGAAGAGTTTGTTTGTTTGATTGAACGCGCTAATCTCAGGAACTGCTCGTCGGAATTGAAAAATTATTTTTGTGTTGGATAGCCCATTTATTGAGGAAGCCTATAGGTTGTATAACATTACGCTACAGTTAAAAGGAGCGGAGCAGTAAACGAAAAATGAACGAAAACTGGCAGGCAATTCCATGCGCCGGGAAGGGGAGCGAAAATTTGACGCGGGCGAAGTCGCGGGCAGAAGCTAGTCGTTGATGTAAGTGGAACGAAGAAGTGGATCATGAACCGGTGCAAAATTAACGTCTAATGTCAAGTTCTCTAGTTCTTTTTTATTCAACAAACATGAAGTTGACTGTTACATGAATTGATAGAATAAGAAATAAGTACATAGGAGGAAGTCTGAAAGTAGCACCAATAACTGAAAAGTTGTGTTGGAATCGGCTGTCATGGTCTGGTCACGTGATATGGAGGAATGAGGAATATTTCGTGAGGAAAGTATTGAGTATGAATGCCGATGGCCTTAACAGTAGAAACCACAACCAAAGAAACGATGGATGGACTGTGTGAATTATGGTATGGATAGAAATGGAGTGATAATAGAAAAATCCGTATATAAGTATAAGTATTATATATATACCAAGTATCAAGCTTTGTGTATCAGAATGGTTAAGACTTATTTACTTTTTCTGTATGAAGGTTCTTATGAATATGGTTTGTTGGGAAAGGGTTTCACTAAGTAAAGCACAGAAAGACAAGACTATAGACATTTATTTCAATAAGGCTTATCAGTAATTAATCAGAAAGCTAGTTGTCCGTTCCAAAACTAGGTCTTCATGGAGAAGAAGGACAAGAAACTCCATGGAAACAGTATTAAAGTATTATATCAACACGCTTCTTACATTGCCATAAATTATCTTTATCTTAAATAAATTTTATTCTATCTCTTGGATCATTGTCCAAGAGATCTCAGAATAATATCAACATAATCACAATAATAACAATAGCTAGGCAAAGGATATGAATATTCCATTTAATATGATTTAAAACATTAGTAATATTGCAACAATATAAAAAGTACACCAACATTTTCATAATAACCAATAAGTGTTACATAATATCAAATTACTTAACTTACGTGACCTCTGGTCGATCTTTACCACACAACCACAGCACTAGAACTAAACAACTAAACATCTTCCGAGGAACTGCCCCGATAAAGTAATTACAATCCTTTTTATATCCTACTGGAGTGTGAATGGAGTGATGGTGGGATGGACTAATCGAGAAGTGTGGAAGAAAACGACATGTTGCGCCGACCCGAAATAAAGGCAGGAGATTGATCATGATGATGATGACATGAAGTTGTCTGTTGGTGAAAGCCCAAATCTAAGAGCCACTATAACAGCTGGGCCAATTGATATCGTTATCGATTCGTCCGCCATTATAGGCAGGACTTGTTTATGGATGTGGTGGAACACATACATCAATTTATATATGTATATATGATTTGGAGCACTGAACGAAGTTGGAAGTATAAATTGTACTTCTGAGGACAATAAAACTTATAAATTTGATACATTACGTGTTTTAATCCTGACCAAAAGTCGGTAGACTCATGCATATAATGTTTGTTCTTGACCGACTCAGGCTCTCCCCAGACGGTGACCTGCCTTCCATATTCTGTAGCTTGATTACCTTTTTATGGCGTCAGTGGGTGCAGTTTGCATAGCTCAAGTTGGACATCAATAGCCAATTTTTAGGGTTCCGTACCTCAAAAGGAAAAACAGAACTCTTATAGGATTACTTTGTTGTCTGTCCGTCTGTCTATCAAGACCCTTTGTCTCGGGAACGCGAAAAATGTATCAAGTTGAAATTAAAACGATATACTCAAGTCTAAAGTTTCTTGAAGCTATGAAAAACCAAACTTCTAAGTTAACTTAAAAAAAAGTATGGCCGTTTATGCCGCAAAAAACATATATTTCGACTCTCTCAAGGGAATCAAAATGTATAGAGTATTTCCCATTGACCCAAAACTTTGAAATTTTGGTAAGTAATACCGTCTTATACTACAAATATAGGGAAAAAACGGAAAACTATACATTAATTCATGCTGACATGCATTCAAACTTTATAATCAGCTCATTATTTCTCACTCCTGGGATACAGACCTCCTTCCCGTAAGAGGATGTGGACTGTAATCCACCATGGGGGACCAATACGGGTTGATGGTTGTCACATGTCTTCGATTTCAAGACATGTCGGTTTCCTCACGATGTTTTTCCTTTACAAGTGAGAGTACTGTTGATGAAATTATCTACATAAAGTTATGCACTTGCCTGGGTTAGAACTCACGACCTACAACCCCTTAGTCGCGATCGATACCATTGTGCTATCAATTCTCGCAACCTTCTTATTGTAACCTTTTTAAACCATGCTAACTCCGACTTTTCTGCCAGAAACCAATAAAAAAATTACAATTATATGACAAAGAAAACATTCTTCTTTTTTGACATTGTTTTGTCATTCATAGATCGTTTATTTTTAGCCTTGATTTTACAAAGTTTTTGATTTTATTTATATTTTGATAAATACTTATCCTAAGACTACTTTAAAATGGACAAATCCGACGATCCTACATCGACGACGATGAGCAACACAATTCAGCCAAAGCCAACCGACTTAGATATGTTTCTACCATGGGCTTGCAAAGAATACTGCATCGATGCTGAAATCTTGGTTACTAGAATCGCTCAAAGTATGTTGACTGGTTTTTGCAATAAATTGAATAACATTCGACGAACAACCTGGGCCTGTGTCCCAGCCGTGGAAGCAATAGAGGTCAATAATGATGACACGCTCACACACAGATCCCCTGATTTATATCGACACTTATCAGCAATATTGTATCGCTACCTGTTTCTGTCACATCACATCTACAACTTCCTTCGCTAGAGTGAGAAGTCAATAGCTGGGTGTAGATTTATGAGTGTTCCGTGTGGTGGCGGACTTACTAATAGTACCATCCCAATTCTTCCCATGGATGTCGTAAGAGACTTACTAGAGAATGGATAGCAGTGTTCTCCATGCATTTTACTATCATACTGCGATCGCCAACCTGTCAGCCAAGTGTGGTGATTATGGCAAACCCCCCAAATCGGAGGGGGCCTATGTCCAGTAGTTGACATAATTTGGCTGAAATGATGATGACGATGATGAGTTGCGTGTACGCAACTGTTTGTATGCAGATACAAAACTACTCGGTAGTAGTTCGGCACAAACTCATTTGCTTCTTTACTGTTCACACGTCTTGTCATACTTGCACGTCTCCATAATATGATTACAGAGGTAACGAGATCGGTAGTTATTTTGTCGCAATTTGTAGAATGTTACCCTGAACAAAGTAGGTGTAGAATAAAAACAAAGAATCAATGTAGGAAAAGTAATAATAATTACAAGATTCAAAAATTCTCCAGAAACGTACACGAGTGCTGCGATAGCGAAGAAGAAATCACCCATTAAGTTAAGAAAGAAACCATCGGTATTACCAGCAGTAATTGATTCAGAACATGACATACGTAGTTCAGTACTCGAACACGCTATGTCAGGTCATGAAAATGAAATTGTAATAGAAACATTCTACAACAGCAATGAAAACTTAGTGCAGCTGAAGCTTCTCAAGAATAAGGTTTTACCAAGAAAGTTCATGCAAATAATCGCACTCACTTTACCGTACCACGAACATTTGACTTCAATTACCATCAATAGTGGCTTGCGCATGGACTCATTATATGAGATATCCAAGTTTCTACCCAATTCTTCTATTACAGAATTATGTCTTGATAATACATATATCAGAGAAGCTAATTATCACACATTACTATCGCATAATAAGTTAAAACATCTCTCTTTGGCGAAATGCAAGATAAACGATGCCGTTGTAAAAACGATCGCAGATCAATTAAAAGACCCACGTCCCGCATCGAGAATATTGTCTGCTTTAAACTTATCAAGTAATAGTATTACTGATGTTGGTGCGAAGTATATAGCAGATATGTTGAGAACAAACAGACAACTTAGTTACTTGAACTTAGCGGGCAATATGATTACAGATGAGGGAGGTATGAGCATCCTCGACACATTACACGAATTTCTTGTTCACACCCAAGAATTACTAGAAAGTAGAGCCAGATACGTGGCTTATTTAAAAAAGAGAAAAGATTTAATTGACACACATATTAAAGACCTCCAAACTGTTAAATTTGATAAAAGCCCTAAAAAGAAGACTGCGAAGAGAGGTAAACTGGAAAGTCAGTCTCTGCAAGAATTACCTTCGCAGAAGCCGCAGATAGATTCTGATGATGGAACTATACAAAAAAGAGCAGAATTCTTTGCTGACAGAACAATGGGATTGTTTGATGAGCCCTTTTCTCCAAACAAGACTACATCACACGATGGTGTGGTGTATTGTGTCGGTAATTATACCTTGTGTTATTTGAATGTAGCTTACAACAACCTTACCTACGCTAGTCTCAAGAAATTGCATGAAGTTTTATTATACCAGAGGTCTCATAATATTACTCCCAGAGGTTTGATTAAAGTCGTGATTGAAGGTAACTTAATGCCTGTAGCTTGCAATGAATATGAAGAGATTGATCATCTCCTTATGTCAGATGTAAGAGGTTCTAGAAAATATTCAGAAACTAAAAGGAAGCATTTGACTTCAAGATCCTCTGGTAATGTCACCATCAGATAAGAGTTTTCACTTTTCTGTTTATAATAATTATGTCCACATAAATGTTACTTTTTATATTTTCTTAGATTTGTATCTTTGTCAATAATTGATTTTGAAATATTTTATGATTTTGTTAACACTGTTTCTATGTTTTATTTTTTTATAAGAGTTATCTAACACATTGTTAGACTTAGCCCATTTATTTTAATTTTGCTTTTAATTTTAGATTATCTTTCTTTACTTTTTAGATACTATTGTGGTCATTTAGGTTTAAATAAAAAACTTTTACTTTTTGTTTTCTTTTTTCGTTGATGCAGCATCATACTCCTGCCCTTGTCCCGATTCATAGATACCGTGAGGATTGTCTACCTCAAGTACAATCCATTCAATTATTTTACCTCTTACTTTGCGTCACTGACAATATGAAAGCTTTCTTTGTTCTCATTACAAGAAGTTTGATTTTGGATTGCAATCACAAAAAAGTCCGTCAATATCACCGTGGTCTTTATTATCGTTAATATAAGGTTGCTGTTGGATTGCTTCTGTCAGAGGTAAAATAACTATGTACTGTCTGTAGAATCCTCATGTTTTCAGGGAATATTTCACAATTCATAGGCATGATAGTGTCGTTCCAGGTGTAAGTGTGGGCAACACGCAAACTTAATTAATGAGTTATGTTGGAACACTAAAATATTCAAACCATCGATATATATGATTCAAACCAAACTTATCATTGATGTAAGTGGAACGAAGAAGTGAATCTTACCATCTTATCTGTCAAGTTCTCCAGTTCTTTTTTATTCAACACTTCGTCTGCGTCAATTTATTGTTCCCCTGACGCTTCCCGTCACATTGAATTGCCTGCCAGTTTTCGTACATTTTTCGTAGCTGCTTCGCTCCATTGAATCTAAGCGTGACGTTGTATAGCCTGTAGCTTTCCTCAATAAATAGGCTATCCAACACAAAAAGAATTTTTGAATTGGGACCAGTAGTTCCTAAGATTACCGCGTTCAACCAAACAAACTCTAAAGTTTTATAATTTTAGTATAGAAGATACATGTAGTTGTCTTTTGGTGAAAGCCCAAATCTAAGAGCCACTATAAGAGCTGGGTAAATTGATATCGTTATCGATTCTCCGCCATTATAGGCAGGACTTGTTTATGGATGTTGTGGAACACATTTATATCAATATAATATAATTGTTTTGGAACATTGAACGAAGTTGCAAGTGTACATTGTACAGACGCCAGCACATCGAGCTACTACTATCCGTCCAATTTCTTTAATAGATTTTCAACTTTATTACTGACGCATTTGGTTCAAGGTTGATTGGGAGACTTTGACAGTTCTCCGCTTCGTGGAACGGAAGGACATGTCAGACTTTTACGACTAAAACCCACCCGTGTAAATTTTACTTCTGAGGACAGTAAAACTTGTAAGTTTGTTATATTACGTGTTTTGTTCCTGTCCAAAAGTAGGTAGGCTTATACATACAGCTTTTTTGGTTACGGCCAACTCAGGCTCAAGTTCTTACCTACGCGGCATCTTGCCACAGTGACCCGCCTTCTATTTTCTGTAGCTAGCTTCTGAATCTTGATTAGCCTATGATGGCGTCAGTAAGTGCAGTTTGCATAGCTCAAGTTGGACAACAGTAGCCATTTTTTTGCCATCAATACGCAGCCTTCACATGATAATTCGTGCTGACTTGCATACAAACTTTACACCTCCTCTCTGTAAGAGGGAGTGGGCTATAAATCAAACATGCGGACCCAGTACGGGTTGATGGTTGTCACATGTCTTCGATTTCATGACTTGCCGGTTTCCTTCCGATATTTTTCCTTTACAAGTGAGAGCAGTGGTGATTAAATTATTTACATAAAGTAATGCACCTACCTTGGTAAGAATCCACGACCTACAACTTCTATGGGCGAGGCCGATAACATTATGCTACCACTTCTGTCAACCTTTTTATTTTAACCTTTTTAAACCATGAACCAATAAAAAAAATTACAATTAAATGACAAAGAAAAACATTCTTCTTTTTTGACATTTTTTTGTCATTCATAGGTCGTTTATTTTTAAGCCTTGATTTTATAAAGTTTTTGATTTTATTTATATTTTTGATAAATACTTATTCTATGACTACTTTAAAATGAACAATGCCGACGATCCTACGCCAACGACAATGAGCAACACTAGTCAGCCAAAGCCAAACGACTTTGATACGTTTCTACCATGGGCTTGCAAAGAATCCTGCATCGATGCTGAAGTCTTCGTTACCAGAGCCGCTCAAAGTATGTTGACTGATTTCTTCAATAAATTGGATAGCATTCGACGAACGACCTGGGCCTGTATCAAAGCAGTGGAAACAATATAGATCGATTATCTAGACATGCACACACACTGATCCACAGATTTATATCGACATTGAGCAGCAATTTTGTATCGCTACCTATGTCTGTCACATCACATCTGCGAGTTCCTTCGCTAGAGTAAGAAGTCAATAAATAAGTGCAGACGCGCGCAAGTACTTTTTATATATGCCCGCTGGTATGAGAAACAAACCTGCTTCTCCTTCTTTTAGTGTCGATGGTGCTCGTACACTTTCTATTATATTGTTTGAGCCACTGGGCTATCTTGGCTGCAAATAAACGTGGCCACCTACTGAAGTGGCTACGTTTATTACGGCATCAGTGGCATTTTTAAGATCAAACCAAAAAAAACTGCTACGAAACTCACAGAGGTTACGAGATCTATAGTTATTTTGAAAATGAACAGAAGAACAACGTAAGCAAAGTAATAATAATTACAAGATTTAAAAATTCTACAGAAACGTACGCGAGTCCTGCGATAGTGAAGAAGAAATCAGCCATTAAGTTAACGAAGAAACCATCGGTAGTACCAGCAGTAATTAATTCAGAACATGACATACATAGTTCAATACTAGAACACGCTATGTCAGGTCATGAAAATGAAATCGTAATAGAAACATTCTACAACAGCAATGAAAACTTAGTGCAGCTGAAGGCCGGGTGGCACCGTTTTCACCTGTTTTAGAATGGGTTTTTAATAGGCAAATTATTACATCCAGAATCTGAAAAAAATATATATTTAAGATACATTCTTTCTCCTTAGCTTGTACCCGATCAAAACACGATACAATCAAATTTACTCGATAGAAAAAAAAGCCGAACTTACTTCGATTTGCAGTTTTTTAACAAGCCTAATTCCATTTTAAAGAAGTACTAATACTCCTATTTTTCTATAATTAGTATCAATGTATAGGTAATTTATTTTAGAATCGATTGAACCCGATCAATTTTTTTCATTTTATTTCTAAAAAAAAATATCGATCGTTCAAGTGATTTTTGATCGGCGCGTCGCTTGCCACTACTTGCCAGTGTCCTGCGAGACGTTATCGAGGTGAGACCTGTGACAAATTTTTGCTCGCGCGCTTCCTTTCTGCTGCGTAAGTAATAATAAGAGAAAACAAAATAAATTGTAAATAAATATTGTTTTCAAGAATTTATATAGACCATAGTTGGTTAAGCTTTTGTTTTGTGTGTTCTCATTGTGTAAATATTTGTAAAACTTTAAAAACAATGTTGCAATCCAATGCAATATTATTATGACATAGAGCTGATCTGATGATGGAGCTGGAAGTTGTCCATAGGATCTCTGTAATTAAACGACGCAGCCCCATCGAGATTGGGCTCATTTGATTCGTCTTGATGAGTACTTTGATACTATATGGTAACCAGGGTCTGATGATGGAGTTGGAAGGGGCCATAGGAACTCCGTAATTAAACGACGCAACCCCATCGAGTTTGGGCTCGTTTGATTCGTCTTGACGAGTACTTTGATACTATATGGTAACCAGGGTCTGATGATGGAGCTTGCAGGTAATAATAATAATAATAATAATATGTTTATTAGTACATAAAAAAAAACAACAATACAGAACATAGCATATGAAAACAATGGGTTGTACTACCATGCTTAAAATTATTTTCAGTTTTCCGGGCTCCTAAACTAGGTACGCAGACCTGTATTTTAGGATTCGGAGATTTTGCGGCTTCAATTTATATAATACAACGTGACTTTCCTGTTTGTTTACAATCGTTGTTGACACAGCAAATGGAGTGAATGATTGTGGATGTGTATTAAGGAGTGTGTATATGAAAGTAGTTTGTGTGTAGTGACGTGTGTATGTGAAGTGTGAGTGTTTGATAAGCTTTCTTTCAAGGTATATTTGATTAAGCTATGATTCTATAGCCAATAAATGTTCTGTTTCATTATAAGTTAAGGATAAGAGCCATTTTCTTAATTTATTTTTAATATCATGTAAGTTACATGTGTACAACGGAATAATTTTATTTATTTTATTATACATGCGTGAACTTTGAGCCAACCATTGTCGACTTGTAAATGCAAAACGACAGGGGTTTGCTTTACATATAGGGAAACCCTGGCGTCTTAGAAGCAGATTTTTATCTAATGGAAGGTTAGAGTGTCTCCGTAGGACAGAACGATAGACATATAGTTGCCTTACTGTGAGAACTTCGGCTTCAGAGTATAATTGATCAGTTGGGTAGTCTCTAGGTTTAAAGAGCATCACTTTAAGAACTGCTCGTTGTGCACGTTCTGCAAGGACCATTGCGGTTTTGTAAGTACCACCCCACACCGGGATACAGTACATAATGATAGACTGACAAAGACTGAGGTACACAAGAGTCAGGATTTCAGAATTGGCGGAGTGCCTGAGTTGTTTAAAAATATATATAAGTCTCCTGATTCTAGTGCAGAGTGCCTCTATATGCGCGTGCCAGTTAAGTTCTTCGTCAATAATTACTCCCAGGTACTTAATATTGGGAACTGAGCTGAGAGCAAGACAGTTACAACCTACTGACTGAGTGGGAGGACAAGTGTGAGCTTTAATTTTGTGAGAGACAGATGATGGGGTCTTTGAATGTGGGCGACGGAACCTGATTAGTTTCGTCTTATCTAAATTCAACGTCAGCAGGTTAGTTGACATCCAGTCCATTATTAATCGGAGCGAGTATTCTGCTCTATCTCTGGCTTGCTCCCAGTTTTTGCCAAACACTAGAAGTGCTGTGTCGTCAGCATATGAGAAGATTTCGCAATTAGAGATGGAGAGCCTGCATAGATCATTGATGTATATTTGGAAAAGTGTCGGTCCCAATATACTACCTTGTGGGATGCCATAGGTGAGCTTTTCATATGAACTGGTGACTGAATCGATGAGAACACACTGGGATCTATCACAGAGGTAGTCATTAAATAATTTGAGAGTTACTCCACGCACTCCTAAGCTTTCCATCTTTGAAATAAGTCGAGGGACAGAGACCGTGTCAAAAGCTTTAGTTAAATCTAAGAAAATACCATAGCAGTGAAGTTTATTATCTAGTTGGCTTACTACACTATTAGTGAAGGCAGCTACGGCATCCTCCGTACAAATTCCAGATCTAAATCCGTACTGGTTTTGAGCTATTAATTTATGTTTTTCCAGAAAGCTGACTAAGCAATTGTTCAGAATTCTCTCCAGAACCTTTGAAAGCGTACTCAGAACAGAAATAGGTCTGTAGTTTGTGACTCGGTCTCTGCCCCCGCTTTTATATATAGGATGCACTACGGCTCTCTTAAAAGCTTCAGGGAAGATTCCAGAGTCTATGGACAGGTTACAAATATGAGTGACTACGGGGGTTAAGGTAGTGCATGAACTTTTGATAACTCTGGCTGGAATATTATCCCACCCTGTTGCACAGTCACTACGAAGGTCATGGATAATTCTACCTACTTGCTCCTCATCCATAGGGAGGATGACAAGAGAGTTAAATGATTGGCTGGGTAGAGATGTTGTAGCAGTGGAGATGATGCCAGGTCCAATTTTCGACGCTAGGTTAGTACCTATATTGACAAAGAACTCATTTACTTTGTTTACCGAAGTTTTAACGTCAACTGAATCACTCAAAAGTTCACGAGGGGACCGGGTTTGAACATTAGTATTCGTGATAGATTTAATCACTTTCCACGTTGCCTTAGGATTGTTTTTGGCTTTAAGAAATTCTTCCTTTTCATATGCTCGTTTCAACTTCCTTATTAAGATATTACAGAAGTTTCTGTACCGCGTGTATGTTATTTTAAGCATGGAGTCGTCAGGCTTTTTCCTTACTTCGATATGCATTCTATCTCGGTTTCTTAGACAGCGAACCAGGCCGGTGCTCATCCACGGCTTTAGAACCCTGCATTTTTTATGTGTTCTGGTTATCCGTGTGTGATTAGTGATCACACGTTGTATCTTATCAATTAACAGATTAGTTGCTACATTTGCGTTTGTACAAGTTAAGATCGGGCTGAAGTCAGTGTTGTCCAGTTCTTTACGAATCGCTTCATAATCATACTGTGACGATGTTCTTTGTACATTACATCGCGAACGGGAATTGAGGGGCAGAAATAAGCAGATAGGCTGATGATCTGTAACGTGAGAATCAAGGACTAGAACAGTGGAAGTCTTCTTAGATTTAAGCATTATATGATCTAGACAGTTGTTAACTCTGGTCGGTAGATAATGCGCAGGAAGTAGTCCTAGAGTGGCGGTGAGTGTTAAATAGTCATTAGCGTGCCGGTCACTAGATCCTGATTTGATGTCCACATTCATATCGCCTATTAAGATAATGTTATCGTAGGCATTTAGAGAAGATATTACGCCTTGCAGACTGTTATAAAACTTTTCTAGATTTTGGTAGGATGGAGAGCGATAGACTGAAACTATTGCCGTAGAGCCTAAGCAGGATATTATGCAGTTAGCGTCCTGAAACTGTGGTTCCGTCGTCACACATTTTAACCTTTCTCTAATATAAACCACAACTCCGTCATTTTTTATTACATTATTAATAGTAGCGAAAGATGAATAACCATGTAATATAGGAATAGATCCAGAAACCTGCAACCAACACTCTGTCAGAACTATTACATCAAAATCGATTTTCGTTGATGAAATCATAGTAAGAAATTGATCTAGATTTTTATTAATGCTTCTAATGTTAATATGAACTATTTTTAAGCTATTATTGTGCATCGGGACTAATTCAGGACATTTTTCAGGGGAGCATAGGAAAGATTGAGCAACCGAGATGTTATCCAATTCCTTGGAAATTTGGTTTAAATTAGCCATTGGGTACCGGTAAAATTGAGTACAGAATACGAAACACGGGGTTTGGTTGGACATTGTGGAAATTAGAACTTAGTCTGATAGAGGACTTTTTTGAATACAGCAACAGTGTTTGTGAAGAGAAGTAGTAACCTATGAAAGAATTGCTAGCCATCAGGCTGCAACATAGCCTGGTGACGTAATTAAAATTGTTAGTTTGAGTGAAATTGTGCATGTGTGTATAGTGTATTAGTAGTTTAACAGTTACGTAAATTGGCAATAAAATGCAATAGTTACCAAAAAAGAAATAAAACGGATATACAAAATAATATTGAATGCATGCATAAACGCGAATAACAAATTTAAGTAAAACTGAAAATAGTCATTGTTGAACTGGTACTGGTACTAGTCCCGGTACCGGTATTTGTGCTGCAAACATGGTAAGGCATTTCTCTGATTTAATTTCAACGGGTTTATCAGCTGGGTCCTTCTTCAAGAGAATTCTTCCGTTGGAATACCAGCTGGAGTAACTCCTTGCCTTAGCAAACTGGCGGGCGTCATACAACAGCTTTTTGATTGCGGGAGGTAAGTGTTCATCGACGTAAACTGGTTTCTTTTCGCCGGCAATCCCGATTAGTTGTGTGTTCAGTTTATCATTGATGGAGCGCTCTTTATTAAACTTCCTCACCTTAGCTAGGAATTCGTTTCTCATATTCACACAACTAAATTCTGCAACAATCGGTCTGCATAGACCTGATTTTCCGGGTATACGATATACATCCCGAAAGGAAGATCTCGGAGTTTCCAAGTTAACAGTCTTTCCAACCTTAGATACCGCAGAAATGAGGTCTTCAGGCGTTTCTTTCTCTTTAGTCGGAATATTACGCAACTCAACAGTAGCCTGTCGTGACAGAAAGTTCTGATCTTGTATCTGCTTTTGTAGACGGTTAATATGGTCTACGTTATCAATTTTCTCCTTTTCTAGTTTTGAAACTTTAGAATTGAGACCTTCATATTTTTCGTTTATAAAAGACATACTGCGGTCCATTTCAGCGTTGGATTCCTCAATCGAAAGACATTTCTGTTTGAGGTCGGCAATTTCCCTGACCAGCTTGGATAAAATGGCAGCTTGTTCGTCTTTCCATGAAGTGAGCAGCTTTTCTTGCTCGGACTTCCAAGTTGTTAGCATTTCCATTAGTTCCGATTTGAAAGCCGAAAATACTGTGAATTGTTCGGAGTCTACTTCGTTATTTGGAGAATCGGCCAGATATTGACGTTTGTGCCGTACGGTGATATTGGCGTCTGCTTTTTCGGTAGTGGCAGTCGGAATGTCGGGTTCAGAAAGAGGTTGCCCATGACTCAAATCTGTTTTAGGCGGAGTTCTTTGCATATTTTTCCAGAATTAATAAGAAAATAATTTGGAAAAAAAATATATAAATAAATAAAAGAAAAATAAAAATATTTCAAACGCAAAAAGAGCTGCACTGTGCCGGATTCGAACCCTCGACCATTCGTTTCACCTTTGCGGACACACAGCACAGTGCTAAGCGAGCAATTACAGTTACGATCGAAATACGTGTATGGATTGCTGTGCATAAGGATCAGTAGACGTGATTCCTTTGTGTGTCTAATGAGTTCAAAGTCCGAAAAGTTAGCACGTTTTAAAATTTTTAGTTCGTTATGAAATTAAAATTGCTCACACACAGAGTTAGTATCTTTATTTCACTGTTATTTTGCACTTGTTTTGTCACTCGTCTACTGTAGGATATAACTGTATAGTTTTGTCGCTGCTATATGCACTTTTTACTTAGTTTTGGAATTAAAAACACGGAGGTAATTACAAGTACGTAAGTGCGCGGTGGCGTCACGGACGGAACACCAGGTGGCTATAGTAACTCCGTAATTAAACGACGTAACCCCATCAAATTTGGGCTCGTTTGATTCGTCTTGATGAGTATCTTGGTAGGCGTGAATAGAAAGAGGTCGAAAATTATTCCGCGGCAATGTACTACCGGGGTAAAAGGGACCCAATGTGATAATCCAGATTATAAACTATCTTGGTGCAAAATTTCATCCAAATCTGTTCAGTAGTTTTGCGTGAAAGAGACACACACCACCATACATCCATCCATACTTCCATACACCCATACTCACAAACTTTCATAATAATATTAGTCCAGGTTATAAACTATCTGCTTGCTAATTGGAACGAAGTTCCTTATCGCGCATTGTGAAAGGGGGCTAGACGGAAAAAAATCTCACGAAAAGTTATAACGACACTTTTTAACCGACTTCAAAAAAAGGACGAGGTTTCTCAATTTGACCGTATATATTTTGTTGTTTGTATTTGTTTGTATGTTGTTGTTTTTTTTTTTTGTTGTGAGTAGAGAGAGAGAGAGAGAGGGAGAGAGAGGGAGAGAGAGAGTGAGAGAGGAAGAGAGGGAGATAGAGAGAGAGAGAGAATATTTTTGTTGAGTGTATACAGGTTTTTTGTACAGAATAAATAATAAAAAAATTATAACCAAAAAAAACAACCCAATAAAGGAACTTCGTTCCATCCGGGTGTCCCTTGACACCTCTAAAGTTTTTTTTTTTTTCATTCAAATGCGTTCAGTAGTTTTTGCGTGACAGTGTAACAAACATCCATCCATACATCCATACTCACAAACTTTCGCAATTATATTTTTTTTTTTGTTTTTTGTGTGACCAAGTCTTTTGTGTAAGTAAGTTATTTGTGTGTTTTGTATTATTCCAGGTTATAAACTATCTGCGTGCTAAATTTCATCCAAATCCGTTCATTCGTTTTTGCGTGAAAGAGTAACAAACATCCATTTATACTCACAAACTTTCGCATTTATAATATTAGTCCAGGTTATAAACTATCTGCAAGCTAAATTTAATCCAAATACGTTTAGTAGTTTTTGCGTGAAAGAATAACAAACATCCATCCATACTTCCATACATCCATACTCACAAACTGTCGCATTTATAATATTAGTCTTGTACTATCGTTTCTTCTGTGGTTTCTAATACTGTGGACATACTGATGTCGCTACACTATGACCTGTCTGTGCTACGCCCGCCGCCGCCGCGCCGCCCGAACTTTTGGCGCGCTATCGTGTTCGACAAGAAGGACGCGCGGGAGGCGCCCCGCAGATTTCCACGCACCTCACCCCCTCAAATCTGTATGAGTGTCGAATCACCTAGCCTGAAGCTACTCAAGAATAAGGTTTTACCAAGGAAGTTCATGCAAATAATTGCACGCACTCTACCGTATCAAAAGCATTTGACTTCAATTACCATCAATAGTGGCTTGCGCATGGACTCATTATATGAAATATCCAAGTTTCTACCCAATTCTTCTATTACAGAATTATGTCTTGATTGTACATTTATCAAAGAAGCTAACTATCACATACTATTATCGCATAATAAGTTAAAACATCTCTCTTTGGCGAAATGTACGATAAACGATGTCGTTGTAAAAATGATCGCGGATCAATTAAAAGACCCAAGTCCCGCATCTAGAATATTGTCTGCTTTAAACTTATCAAGTAACAGAATTACAGATGTTGGTGCGAAGTATATAGCAGATATGTTAAGAACAAACAGACAACTCAGTTACTTGAACGTAGCGGGCAATATGATTACAGATGAAGGAGGTATAAGCATTCTCGACACATTACATGAATTTCCGTTGCAGGCCGACGATTTATTAGGAAGCAGAGCCAGATACGTGGCTTACTTTAAAAAGAGAAAAGATTTAATAAACACACTAACTATAGAGCTTCAAATTGAAGGATTAAATAAAAGCCCTAATAAAAAGAAATTGTTGAAGAAAGGTAAACTTGAAAGTCAGTCTCTTCAAAATTTACCTTCGCAGAAGCCGCGTATAGATGGTGATGAGGCATACCATTTAGAAGAAAAAGCCGGAAGTTTGGCTGCAAATACGATGGGAATGTTTAATGATCCTTTTTCTCAAAACAATACTAAATTACAAGATGGTATAGTTCATTGTTTAGGTAATAATACCTTGTGCTATTTGAATATTGCTTACAACAACCTTACCTATGTTAGTCTCAAGAAATTGCATGAAGTTTTATCAACCCAGAAGTATCTTAATAGAACTCCTAGGGGTTTGATCAAGGTCGTGATTGTAGGTAACTTAATGCCTGTATCTTGTAAGGAATATAGAGAGATTGATCAGCTTCTTGATTCTAATTTAAGTGGCAACATGAAAGAATCAGAAGTTGCATCAAAAAAGAAGGTCTGTTCAAGATCATTACCACACCATTGAACAAATAAAGTTTTTTTTATGAGTTTTCTATTCGTTTTAAAGTTAGTAACTTTTATATATTTTTTCTGATGTCTCTATATCAATTGAAATCATAAATGATTTTAGAAACAAGTTTTCTTTTATTTTTAAGACCTATTAGCAACACATTATTAGAGCCCATTTATTTAATGTGTGATTGTTACGATGAAAAATGTTAGGAAGAACATTTTCGGATTTCCAATTATCGGAGTTGAAAATTTAGGTGAACTTTGGCGGACCCGATAAGGATGTGTGGAGAAACAAAAATGTATAAAGTTTGAAATCTTATGTGAGGGTTTGCATGTTTCTTACTCAATCACGCAAAAACGGCAGAACGGATTTGGATGAAATTTGACATATAGCTAGATTATAACCTGGAATAAAACAGGAACCCGATCATTTATGTCCGTAGGGTGATTTTGGACATTCACGCGGGTAAAGCCGCTGACAATAGATAGAAAGAATACAAGGAGAATTTGACGCCTTTGATAGAAAAGTTGAAAGGAAATCGTTTGACTTTGTATGGGCATGTGATGAGGAGAGAATAAACGTATGTGAATAAAATAGTGATGATTATAAACGTTGACGGAGAGGGAGAGGAAGGCCACAGAAAAGATGGATGGGCTGTGTGAGAAATTATATGAAGGCAGAAGGGTGTACAGGGATGAGCAGTGGTGGCCCAGTGGTAACGGCCGCGACTTACAAGTAGTAGTCATGAGTTCGAACCCAAGCAGGCGCTTTACTTTGTGTAAATGATTTCATCACCACTGCTCTCAAAACGGTGAAGGAAAACATAACATCGTAAGGAAACCAGCATGTCTTTGAACTAAAAATTCGAAGATATGTGACATCTACCAACCTGCACTGGGCCCACATGATGAATTGTGGCCCACTTCCTCTCTCACTAAGAGGAGGCCTGTGTCCCAACAGTGGGAACATTATAGGCTGCTAATGATGATGAGAAGGGTGTCAATGATAGCATGACGGCTGGCAGGAGAGAATCAAAATCAAAAATCAAAATTGTTTATTCATCATAAAAGCATTGTAGTACAGTTTAAAGGGTTGACAAATTGAGTGTACTAAAACTACAACTGAAGTGGTGGTGTGGTGCTGCATTCCCAGCTAGGTTATAGAATAACCTGTATAAGGGAGAATGGAAGAGAAAAACTTATTGCGGTGACCCCAAGTAACATGGGACATGAAGAGAAAGATGATGATCATCTTCTTGTTCTTATTCTACATAAATTTAGGAAGACGTAAGAATTGTTCTTCTTACATTCTCTCCCGTTACCTATCCAGCTATGTAATCATCATCATCATCAGCTTATAGTAATTGGTCCCGGAGTTATGTGTTCGTTCGTTCCTGGGTTTTGTCCCATTATAACCGTAGATCGTGAGCGTAGAATGTGTATTAATGAATCGAATAGGTCGTTCTGCATTTGATGCAAATCTGTTTATATTAAAATTAAAAATGTATTGTCAGCAAAAAACAATATTTGTGGTTGCTTTTTAATAAAAAGGGGTAAATCAAGAATACACTAAAAGGAGGAATGGACCTAACATTGAGCCTTGTTGACCACCCATATAAATACTTTTAAACAAAGTAATTCAGTAAACAAATAAATAAAATTATTTTTTTATTTTTGCCATCTGTCATTTAAATAAGATTTTATTAAACTGAATCCAAGTTTACCCCGTCAGTGATACTCAAGTTTTAAAGGTAAGTTATCGTGGTTAACGCATTCAAATGCCTTGGAGAGATCACAAAAGAATCGAATGGCATCTTGAGCCTCTTTCCAAACTTTAAATTTGTTTTAATAAGATGAAACCGACCTTAGTCTTAAAATGTCCTTTGGAGAATCGAAATTGCTGTCGTGTATAAGTTTGGTGTTAGAATAATCAGGCATCATCAAATTATTCACATGTAATCTCTTCATGTCCAAGTCATTACGATATGGTGTGGTTGTGGTACGTGTTTTCAGGCCTTAAAAAAAACATTTTCGGTACAAACCAATAATTGTTTGTTTACTTTGACAATCGATGGTAAACCATTTTTATTCCCAATTTCATATTCAATTTTGCCTTAAGTATTGTTTGATAAATAAGACTGCCTAACATGGGAAAATTATGACATAAGTAATAAATCAAGGTCGTGTGCTGCAATACCGTAAAAAAACCTGTGAGATCGGATTCCTCCCTTCGTTTTTTTCCAACTGCGTAATGTATCGTCGACAACTCTATCTTTATAATACTCAAACTTTATTTTGACCTCACTACCGACTTGAGCATGAAAAACGAATGGCAATGAAAAATTTAGAATTTTTTCTTGGAATTACTTTTCGTTCTCACTATCGTTTTAGTGCTCTCGAAAACCATGAAAACCACCTCTCGTTCAGTCTATTTCTTTTATATATAATTTAAAAAACGCATGGGTCCACCATGCGTTTTTGCGCATATTGCCTTTTCATCACGTGACGATTTCTATAAGTTTACGCCTACCGGAAGCACCTCCTAAAGTGCATCGTTCCAAAAACTCACAGATTAGACAGAATGGTAGTTATGAAGTCATTCAAATCATCATGACATTCATCATCATCATAATATTCCTGTCACTATCCCCATTTATTTTCGTCTTTTTCTTCCATACTCTATTAGTCGTCATCTTGGTATCACTCCCTTCCTAACCATATAACTAACATATAACATAGTAACACAAAATAATAAATAAAACAAAATTAAGAAGTATGAATTTTCATTACTGACCGTACTATGTATATGTACAGCATTGAACGGACGTGTATGTACATTGGCATGCTGACATGCAACCTACTTTTGAACTGAAAACTATGCTCACTTCATTTTCTGTTGAACAGATAACAATTTGAAAAAAATAAAAACATTCTTCTTTTTGACATTATTCTGTCATTTAAAGTTGGTATTTACGAAAAACTTTTCGATAATTAGACTTGTATTTTAGAAAAATATTTATTCTGTAACAATTTCTAAATGGAGCTTCGCAACGTTACTCCAACCAGTCTTGATGATCCTCTCAAACTTAACCATCCAAAGCCGACCGACTTTGACCTTTTTGTACCATGGGCTTGCAAAGAATTCTCCATTACTGCTGAAGTCATCGTTACTAGAGCCGTTCAAAGTGAGTAGGCCATCTTCTTCAATAATTCGTACAACGTTAGACAATTCATCGATGCTTGGATGTAAGAGAGATGTTTGAATTGAATAGAGCGTATATACACAGAGAAATGTGTCCAACCAATTCTCGCTTGTCGTTTTCTGTTGCATTAACCCCCCGCACAGTAAAGTCAAACCTTTTAGTCTCCATTACATTCCAAATCCGTTCCTACCATAACCATTCAGCAGAATCTAACAGTCTCGTCTCATAGATATTTAAAGTTTTTTCGTCGTTATTTTGTCTAATGTTATTCTGAATGAAAGTGTAAGATAAATACTGAGGCCACGTAGCTACAGACGTAATAAAATCGTGGCGGAATTTTTCGCGTCCTGAATCTTCAATGCACTGCTTAATGCCGACAGTTGCATTCAATTTTCGTTTTCGTACGCAGTGCAATGAAGAACCAGTGCGTAAGACACACACTGACTAAGACAGCGTAGGCATACTAATAAATAAATGAAAAATTCAACAGAGTCGTACGTGAGTGCCGCAGCTTCGAAGAGGAAAATGAGCCTTAAATCGAAAAAACAGCTGCCGAAATTAACTACACCTCGTAATTCAGGCGATGACATGTTAAAATCTTCAACATTTGCCCAACCTGAAATAGACGCCGAAAATGTAATCAATATAGAAACGGTATACGACTTCAGTGAGAACTTAGTCCAGCTAAAGCTTTTGAAGAACAAGGGTATACCAAGGAAGGTCATGCAAACAATCGCACTCACTATTCCGTACCAACTAACTTTGACTTCAATTATCATCAACAGTGGCTTGCGCATGGATTCTTTATATGAATTATCAAAGGTTCTACCCAATTCAAATATAACGGAATTATGCCTTGATAGTACATTTCTCAGCAAAGCTAACTATTACATATTGTTAAAGGATAGTAAGATAAAACATCTCTCTTTGGCCAGATGCACCATAAATGACGCCGTTGTAAAAACTATCACAGATCAATTAAAAGCTCCATGTCCTGCATCCAAGGTATTGTCTGCTTTAAACTTGTCAAGTAATAGAATAACAGATGTTGGTGCTAACTATATAGCAGATATGTTGCGAACAAACAGACAACTCAGTTACTTGAACTTAGCGGGCAATATGATTACAGATGAAGGAGGTATGAGCATTCTCGACACATTACACGAATTTCCTATTCACACCCAAGAATTATTAGAAAGTAGAACCAGATACATTGCTTACTTAAAACAGAAAAATGATGTAATGGACACATTGATTACAAAGCGCCACATTGGCAAATTTGATAAGAACTCTAAAAAGAAGATGACTAAGAAACCCAAATTAGAAACTCAGTCTCTGCCATATTTAAGTTCGCAAAAGAGGATTATAGATTCAAGTGTTGAGACTCAAATTATGCAAGGCAAAGCTGAATATTTGGCTGAAAAAAAGCTGGGACTGTTTAATGAGCCTTTCTCTCCTAACTATACTAAAACACGAAATGGTGTAGTGTATTGTATCGGTAATCATACCTTGCGCTATTTGAATGTCGCTTACAACAACCTTACCTATGTAAGTCTCAAGAAATTGCATAATGTTTTATCAACCCAGATGACTGTTCACAGAACTTCAACGGGCTTAGTCAAAGTCGTCCTTGAAGGCAACTTAATGCCTGCAGCATGTGAAGAATATGAAGACATCAATCGTCTTATAGGGTTAAGTCAAACCAACTCCGTTTTAAAAAGACCGGTAGATCCACTTGCAATGAAAAAAAAGCCATTAGGTTCAAAATGAAAGCATTTTTGCTCATTTATTTTGAGATTTTAAAATTGAAAGTTTCTTTTTTTATTATATTCTAATGTCGATTATTAATTTTGAAATATTTCAGGATATTGTTTACCCTTATTATATTATTTTTTTAAGACTTAATAATGACACATTGTTAGACTTAGCTCATTTATTTTAATGTTGCGTTTAATTTTAAATTAGCATACTTTACATTTTAGATAATATTGTGGTGTCACTTTTGAATTGTTTCACGATTTTGTCCACCTATACTGTATATTTTTTAAGACTTAGTTATATAATAATATATTATTATACTTAATCCATTTCTTTTAATATTGCGATAGCATTATTTATATTTTAAATACTATTATTAATTTTGAAATATTTCAGGATTTTGTTTACCTATCCATACTAATATTAAAAATGGGAAAGTGTGTGTGTCTGTTTGTCCGTCTTTCACGGCAAAACGGAGCGACGTAATGACGTGATTTTTTAAGTGGAGATAGTTGAAGGGATAGAGAGTGACATAGGCTACTTTTTTTTCTGTTTTAGGTGGCTGGGGTGAACTTAGAAAAGCCTTGCTTTTCCCATATAGCATGTTCGCGTGTGTCCAATGCCAGAATCTTTACATTCTATCCCCAAATGGAAAGACATACTATAATATCGTCTACAGTTGCGTATTAGAATAACATTCAGTTCCGAGTTCTCTTCTGTGTTCTAAATCAGGAAAGGGGAATCGTGTTACCCCGAATTTAATGCGAGCGAAGCCGCGGGCAAAACCTAGTACTATTTTTTTTTTAATTTACATGAATAAATATAATAACTTTTAGGCTATTGCTATATTTTGTCTTATAGTGAAACAAGAGACTGAAATAATTACAGCTGTCAAATTAAGCTGAACTAAGATTTTCTTCGACTCAACAAAATTAAATATATTGTGTTCAAGGCCAGCCAGACATAATTTGGCAGAGTTTAACAGTTCTACTAAAGCATTACTTGTCTCTTTCTTTCGCGGTCTGTCAGTAAGAGGTAACAATACTTTTAATTTCGTTGAGGTTTTGATCAAGAATCGCCACTATCGTTAAACTTAGTCCGTTTATTTTAATGTTGTGTTTAATTTGAGATCAGCATACTTTATATTTTAAACCAAAATAGGTCATTACTACTACAAACATAATAACTTATTGTTTATTTTATTTCAATTTAACATTATCTTCCTGCCTTATCTCACAATACTTGAGGTTGGCGTAACTTCATCTCTTGCATTTTCTCTTGTCACACTGTCGAATGAAAATATTCATTTTTCTTTGAACACTAAACTTTACTTTCACAAAATCCATGAATCTTACCAAATTAATGCAAAAGAAATCGTTAGGGTATTTTTTCACCGCATAAGTAGTAGTAATAGAAAGAGACAGAGAAACTAAATCAGTTTCGTTGTTTTTGAGGGTGCTAAAGCCGTTAGGCCTCATTTACGGAGACGCGGGGCGTCGCACCGCGCGACTGCCACGCCGCACGCGCAGAGTCCGCGCACAGTCGCGCGGCGCGTCGGACGTTTTTGCTGTTCACGGAGAGGCGGCGTGTGAAGCGGCACGCGTCATTTCACGCGTAAACATAAACATATGGCAATATACGATGTTGTTCATAGAGACGCGAGGCGGGCAGAGTGGCGGTGCCCGCCGCAGTCCCCGCCGCGTCGCCCGCGGCGACTTTTTAAGCGTGTAGCGGCGCACGCGTTGGGCATCGCTGCGACGTACGCGCAGTACTCAATAAAACCAACTATTTCGATATTGTTTACTATATACTCAAAAATTGTAGTAGACATCCGTGTATAGCCATGAAAAACATCATAACCACTTTCTCTTATTTACCTGTAAAGAATTGCATATTCCCCAAACTTCTCGTGATCCGTTGCTGTAAACGGGGCTAATTCTTATATTAAACTAGCTTCTGCCCGCGGCTTCGCCCGCGTGAATGTCAAAAAATATCCCACAGGATCGTACAACCGGGACTAAAAGTACCCTATGTGTTAGTCCAAGTAAACAATGTCTTAATATCGCACTGCTTGCTTTGTGTTATCCGAGGAGCGGTGCTCGGATTGATAAATGATTGTTGTAGGATAAATAAATCCTAAAACGTAACAATAGTAACGGAATATATAACGGAACGGCAAATTACATACTTGCATGCCAAATTTGAAGGTACTTTATAGCTAAAATATAAATCCTCTTTATTGCCTACATAGTTGTTCACAGGCAGGGTACAGGTTACTATATATTTTTGAGTTTATTCTTAAAGTACCTCTTTATATACTACTCAAGAAGTTCTTTCCTCAGGTGTTGATACAACCAGGCTGCTAGGTGAGCTCACTCTTGAGCATGCCACGGAAAACTGGCCGTGCGAATAGTAGTCCCCTCTAAGAACATATCCCGCTGTTTTCACGCAACCTGGTCCCATTGCACCACTTGGCCGGAATATATGCATGTAATATAAACAATTAATGTTGTTTACAACAAAATAATATACCTCCGCAGTTTTTTTTGTAAGCATTATTTATTGTTTTTCCTTCAGGTGTTAGAATCACCAGGCTGCTCAGTGAGCTTACTTTGGAGCAGGCCACATATAACTTACCATGTGATAAAAACTTTTTACAAAAAAAAAAAACAACCGACTTCCTTAAAAACACTACAAAGTGAAAAATAACTTTAATTTCGGAAGTCGGTGTCTTAGGATCTGTATTTATGGTTTTTTTGCCACCGACTCCCGAAATTAAAGTTATTTTTCACTTTGTAGTGTTTTTAAGGAAGTTGGTTGTTGTTTTTTTTGTAAAATAGTTTTTATTTTAAAACTTTTAGTTGTGGTATCCACCCTGCACTAATTCCAAACAAACAATGCATATTTAAGCGATAGCAGAAATCGCGGTTGATTTGCTGTCATTTTTTAAAGAGTTCCGGTGTCTGTCTCTGGAACTCATCATCAGATCTATATGAAATTTATATGGGACCATTTCGGAATAAACTTCTTTCGAACAAAAAAAGAATTTTGCGAATCCGTCTATATATGACGGAGTTATGGCCGAACATACATAAAATAAAAATAAAAAAA
Source organism: Aporophyla nigra (assembly GCA_947507805.1). Taxonomy (NCBI): domain Eukaryota; kingdom Metazoa; phylum Arthropoda; class Insecta; order Lepidoptera; family Noctuidae; genus Aporophyla; species Aporophyla nigra. Next base: position 12,397,086 of record OX382316.1, on the reverse strand, counting down.
CTTATGAACATCCGAATTGAGAACCTCCTCCTTTTTGAAGTCGGTTAAAAACAGTTCCCCCATAAGTATATAGTTCTATGGTCATGGCAAGCAGACTTTGAAGGGAAACTGCACGCTTCTGAACTCGAAAGGATAGTTCGATGGTGTTAGAGGAATCCTCGGAATAAATACAGACTCCTTTCGGGAACAACCTGTCAGTTTAGTTGCCTCGATAACGTTGCAATGTTTTTACTCACAACCTGGTGTTATTGCATAATTTTGGCGGTTTTAAATTACGCAGCAACATAACTGGGCGCCAATTCTCAATTTTAATATGTGAGTTGGGTGACCCGGAGGCTTCAATGTGATAAGAAATTCAACCGGGTAAAGTATGGCACTCCTGTGTCCCAGCAATGGAAACATTATCGGCTGATTATGAAAGTATGGCGTCATCGTTGTTTATCACTGAGTCCACTTATTTATAATTATTTTCAACTCCTTCGAACGATCTCAAAACAATTTAATTCATGATTGTGACCTAGTCGTTTTATGATGTCATGATGGCAGGAGGTCTGCAGGTTTATCTATACTAATATTATAAAGCTGAAGAGTTTGTTTGGTTGAACCCGCTAATATCTAAAACTACTTGAATTGAAAATTTCTTTAAGTGTTTGGTAGCCTATTCATCGAGGAAGGCTAGTCAGAGGAAGCTATATAACATCATGCTACGACTAATAGGAGCGGAGCATCATTGAAAATGTTGGAAAACGGGGAATACTTATCCTTTTGAAAGCTACAGTTGCATGCGCTGCGTAAACGGTTAAAGTAACACAAGAATCATGTATAACAAAATTGTTTCTCTTAAAAGTTCTAAAAAAATCCGTGATAGTATATGTCTATCTTTTAAGGTTGGCTCACTATAACGTTTTTAATTGTAATCAAATCTAAATATTATAAACGCTGAGGAGTGTTGAATAGCCTATTTATCGAAGAAGGCTATATACTATATAACATCAAGATAGGACTCTACGGAGCCGAGCAAAAAGAAAAAATCACGAATACGAAGACCTCGCCCAGGCAGGCGATTCGATGCGACGGGGAGGGTCGGGGAGCGAGTCTGATGATGAGTTCCAGAGACAGACACCGGAACTCTTTAAAAAATGACAGCAAATCAACCGCGATTTCTGCTATCGCTTAAATATGCATTGTTCTATGTTCTATGTTCTATGTTATGGGGATTTGGTTTCCGCACTTAGTCCTTTGAGTGGACCATTGTACGTGGGCCATGGCGGCCGTCGGTGTTTACTCCAACCAGCCCACCTCCCTCCAGAAGTTTATCATGTCTCCTGGTCTGCTAAGAACGTCCGTGTATGATTTGGGTGTCCCGAGGGTATCTGTCCTAATCTGGGTGACGCCTGTACATTCGAAGAGTACATGCGCAACGGTTTCCTCAGCCTCCATGCAGGCCCTGCACAGGGGGCTGTCCGTTATGCCTATTGTGTGAAAGTGCTTGTTTAGCGGGCAGTGTCCTGTGATGGTGCCCGTCATCAGACGCAGACCATCCCTGTCCAGGCGTAGCAAACGTCTGGTTAGCCTGCCATCCGGGGATGGCATAGCTTCCCTGGACTGCCTGCAGCCTGGTGCCGAGGTCCACCAGGTCTCCGCTTGTGAGTGGGTAAATTCCTGCAGCCACCTGCGTAGCTGGTTAAAGGGGATGGGCACGATGGGCTCGGGGCCGCAGACTGACGCGCTGGATGCCTTTCTGGCCAGTTCGTCAGCAGCGTCGTTGCCTAGTGATCCACTGTGTCCTTTTATCCATTGCAGTGTCACTTTGTTGCGATTAGAAACTGTTACCCGTTCTAATGCGTTGTGACATTCTAGTGTAAGACTTGAGGTTATGTATCGTTTGGCTAGGGATTGGAGGACTGAAGCGCTGTCGGAGAGTATACGTATATGAGTGTCCGTAACTCTTCTGGCTTCTATGGCATATGCCGCCTGTATAATGCCCACGCATTCCGCCTGGTAGACGGTGTTGAACATTCCCAGCGGGCTGGATATTTTTATGTTAAGGTCGTGTGAGAAAACTCCGACTCCGGTCCCAGAGGTGGTCTTTGAGCCATCAGTGTAGACTCTAAGCTCTTCCGGGCCCGAGTGGTCGTTTTGTTCTTCTGTGAGTATAACGTTGTAGTGCTTTTGAAAGTAGTGTAGTTTTGGAGTTTTATCGCAGGGTGATGCCATCATTGGTTGTCGCTTGATCGCATCGTCCCTAATGCGTGAAATATGCATTGTTTGTTTGGAATTAGTGCAGGGTGGATACCACAACTAAAAGTTTTAAAATAAAAACTATTTTACAAAAAAACAACAACCGACTTCCTTAAAAACACTACAAAGTGAAAAATAACTTTAATTTCGGGAGTCGGTGGCAAAAAAACCATAAATACAGATCCTAAGACACCGACTTCCGAAATTAAAGTTATTTTTCACTTTGTAGTGTTTTTAAGGAAGTCGGTTGTTTTTTTTTTTGTAAAAAGTTTTTATCACATGGTAAGTTATATGTGGCCTGCTCCAAAGTAAGCTCACTGAGCAGCCTGGTGATTCTAACACCTGAAGGAAAAACAATAAATAATGCTTACAAAAAAAAACTGCGGAGGTATATTATTTCGTTGTAAACAACATTAATTGTTTATATTACATGCATATATTCCGGCCAAGTGGTGCAATGGGACCAGGTTGCGTGAAAACAGCGGGATATGTTCTTAGAGGGGACTACTATTCGCACGGCCAGTTTTCCGTGGCATGCTCAAGAGTGAGCTCACCTAGCAGCCTGGTTGTATCAACACCTGAGGAAAGAACTTCTTGAGTAGTATATAAAGAGGTACTTTAAGAATAAACTCAAAAATATATAGTAACCTGTACCCTGCCTGTGAACAACTATGTAGGCAATAAAGAGGATTTATATTTTAGCTATAAAGTACCTTCAAATTTGGCATGCAAGTATGTAATTTGCCGTTCCGTTATATATTCCGTTACTATTGTTACGTTTTAGGATTTATTTATCCTACAACAATCATTTATCAATCCGAGCGCCGCTCCTCGGATAACACAAAGCAAGCAGTGCGATATTAAGACATTGTTTACTTGGACTAACACATAGGGTACTTTTAGTCCCGGTTGTACGATCCTGTGGGATATTTTTTGACATTCACGCGGGCGAAGCCGCGGGCAGAAGCTAGTATACTATATAACATCAAGATTGGACTCTACGGAGCCGAGCAAAAAGAAAAAATCACGAATACGAAGACCTCGCCCAGGCAGGCGATTCGATGCGTCGGGGAGCTAGAAATTGTATGCGGACAAAGTCGCGGGCAGGAGCTAGTCGTGAATACTAATATCTGGGTAGATTTTAACTATTAGCTGTAGGGAGAATTAGTTTATTATCCACATCTTCGAAGCCCTATTTGACTCTGTAAGGGGATGATTTTGGAAAAACTGTGATACACGTATCTAATAACTATAATTGAAGAGTATGTGTACCAATTTTTGTGTCAATCGACCCACAGAACAAAAAGTTTCACAGAAAATTCAACCCCCCATTTCACCCTCTTAGGGGTGGAATTTCAAAAAACCCTTTCTTAGTGGATACCTACTCTTCACAAAGACCACACCCTCCAAATTTCACGTCTCTAGGACCAGCGGTTTAGGCTGTGCGTTGATATATCAGTCAGTCAGTCAGTCAGTCAGTCACTCAGGACTTTGAATTTTATATATTTAGATAATTCACGTCGAACGTAAAATTTTCTGCTAAAAAAAGTCGATGATATTGTACTCCATTGCAACGGGAAATACGTCTGCGTTGTGCGATTTCCAAAAAAAATTAGAAAGACTGAAGGTTCCGCCGCGGGCACCGCTTCATCGAGAATGGCCGCTGCGGGCGCCGCCGCGATGAACGCTCCATTTCAAACTAACGCGTGTAAAATCGCCTCTCCGTAAACGCACTCATACAACGCTATATGTTTGAATTGAGCGCGGGCCGCGCCGTCCAACGCCACGCGCGACGCCCCGCTTCTCCGTAAATGAGGCCTTAGTCAGGTCAGAATGAAAAATCCAAGATGGCAGCTGCAAAGATATTCGAATATTTCATCAGGGGTAGAGTTTTCAAGGTTTTTGAGGGTGCTCAATTCGATAGTGACCTCAAAATGGTAGTCCAAAAAGACTGTAAGAAATCCTTTTTTTTTTGCCATGCGTGTAGTTTTTTATGGTTTTAGAGGTGCTAAAGCCAACATAAGTAAAAATAAAAAGTTTGAGTATCTTTAGAGTGCATAGGTGGCACTCACTAGTTTTAGAAGTGTGCTCGCTTCATTCACTTATAGTCAAAGAAGGCTCGCTAAACTTGCTTTACTTGTAATGGGTTGTACGGGTTCTTGTTTCGCATACTCCTCGCATTATAGTATTCTGGAGTGGCGACCGCGTACTGGAAGACGGAGCGTTGGAAGGCCTCCCACAGGATGGACCGATGACCTGGTGAAGGCCGCAGGAATACGTTGGATGCGGTAATAGGTCGAAGTGGCGGTGCTTGGGGGAGGCCTATGTCCAGCAGTGGACGTCTTTCGGCTGAAATGATGATGATGATGATGATACTCCTCGCATGTGAAAACATGGTCCACCTCCTCGTACGGTAGTGAACCTCGCTCCACTTGCTCTTTTTGTTAGTGGGTTTGCTCCTCGTGCTGGTCTTTTGGCGAGTGATTGCTTCGCTTACTCATTGCTTGAGTTAGCCCGGACATAGGCCTGCCCCAATTTAGGGGTTTTGCCATAATCGCTACGCTTGGCAGGTGGGTTGGCGATCGCAGTACGGTGGTAACATGCACAGAGAACGCTACTGCCCATTCTCTAGTAAGTCCTTTAATCACCTTTTATGACGCCCACGGGTAGAAATAAGTTCCAACCTGGTTCTATTGTTCAGGTCCGGTACCACAATAATACTTACTCATTGAAAAAAAAATTAAGGAATAATTCTAAATATAAGATTAAAAATAAGCTCTGGAAGTTAGAAGATGACCAGTCTCATCCGTTGGCGCCCGACCATGAACTTGAAGCGTTGATCAGCACTATCCAGTTCAATCATTTTGTAGGGAACCGAAAGGGCCTGAGACGCCTTGTCGCGTCGCGGCCCGCTACGTAGGAAGTGGCGGCTGGACAAGCTGGATAGGTTATGTCTGCAAGGAGGATGCTCCGGCTCACAAATGATGGAAGGTTTAGAGAGAAGACATCGCAGGCTGGTAAAATAACCCCATTAAAAAAAGACAAATTGAGAAAAAAAATCATCTTTGTGACATTGTTCTGTCATTTTCTGTATTTATTCATTCCACAGAGTACTATTTTTAAAGCGGATTCATTCATAGAGCATCTTTTATCATTATCTGTCTTTCTGTTTTCGTTATCTCATCATTGTATACATAAGTTATTCTGTGTAACAATTTCTAAATGGAGCGTGTCATAAAACCGTTCCACATTGAGGATCCCAGTAAAGTTTACGAACCAAAGCCGACCGACTTTGACCACTTTCTACCATGGGCTTGCAGAAAACTCTGTGTTGATATTGAAGTCATCATTATTAGAGGAGCCCGGAGTAAGTAGATTATCTTCTTCAATAAATCTGAACAGTTTAACCTGCCAGGGTCGCGAGATTGTTCGAAAGAGATACCGTGACCCTGACACATGGGCAACTGAAGGAACACGGGTGGGTTAGTCAGAAAAAGTCTGACACGCCCTCGCGCTCCGCCCAGAGCGGGAGAAGCCATTTGATGGTTTCCCATCCAAAAATAAAAATAAAAAAGGTAACCCTTTATATGTTAATAGTTTTAGCTAAGTTAAAATATTACATAATAATCAAAATCAACTCAATCAAATCGGCACACCTGCTACTTCCAATTTGGCCCACAGCTTGTTATACATATAACACCCTATCAAAGGCTTTGGATAGGTCTAGGAAGCAGGCATACACCGGCGTCGCCCTCCCCGTGTAGTACCCGACAGCTTGCTTAAGACACAAAATTGCGCTCTCTGTTGACAGCCCACTCCTGAACCTAAATTGGGCATCATTCAGCTTTATGTGCTGCAGGAGAATGTTGTTAAGCAAGCTGTCAAATACTTTATCCAAGTGGCCAGCGAGATGGGCCAATAGTTTTCCTTATCTAAATCAAAATCAAAAGTCATATTCAAAGGCTGAAGATCAGCACTTTCTGAACATCAAAGTTACATAAGACAGTTCCCCAATACGCCCACCCTTCACCACTTTCTAGTGCTTTAGCTGGGAAGAAGTGGTGCAACAAAGTGTTCAGCAGCACAGCTGTCTGTTAAGCTAGAAAAACTTGATTCTAATAGTTAGTTTGTTTAGTATCCAGTCTAGATATTTGTTTCATCATCTTTAATATTATAAATCTGATAACATTACACAATTAACAGAATATTTCGGTTAAAAAAGCGCAAACTCACAGGGAACGAGTCTGGTTAGTAGACCCGACGTACTCCCGACTCAGTAACCAGGTTGTAGAGGTAAGACAGGTAATTGCTCCATTTAAAATACTGGTATTCAACTGCATCCGGTGAGACACGAAGCCGACCCCTAACCGACCCGCAACCAGTTTCTGCGTGATTTCTAAATTTTCTGACATTCGTCATTATACGATAAATCCGAAGCAATGTTACCATCGTCATTTCAGCCGATAGACGTCCATTGCTGGACATAGACCTCCCCTTATTTTGGGAGGTTTTCCATAATCACTACGCTTGGCGCGCGGGTTGGCGATTGCAGTATGGTGGTAAAATGCAGCGAGAATGCTGCTGCTCATTCTCTAGTAAGTCCCTTAGTCACCTCTTGCGACACTCACGTGAAGGATTGAGATGGTGCCCCGTTACCACACGGAACTACCACGTACGGGAATGTCCTTACTTACAGTACTCCGTCGATTTCCTTTTGTGTATGGAAGAACCGAGTTTGAAGAAAATAATAGTTTAAAAAAACTAAAAAACAGAAAGCTTACACAGCACCCCACGCTTTTTTCCCATTATTTTCTACTTTTTAGTTAGGTTTTTTATGAAAGGGTACTGTTTCTTTAGTTTTTTTAAAACTATTATTTATTTTCAATTTTTAGGGTGTTTCAAATTTTGAGACGTATGTCAGCATAGTTTGTGACGTATGTCAGCATAGTTTTTGAAGACAGTTTTTTGCTGTTCTGGTAACCCTGGCAAGGATAATGGCACAAATTTATGAAATTATAGTATTGTCATCGGTCCTCGATAAGTCTACAGAGTTTAAATGAAATCTGGTCGTTTAAAGTGGGTCAAAATCGCGCTATAAAGTGTCGGTTACAAACAAATATACAAGTGAAGCTAATAAAAAGCGTGTAAAAACTTCTGCTTCGTAGATTTTCTATTATTGTTCTATTGTATATACCGATACATGATGCTTATGATGAAATGAGTCGTCTTTATCAGATTTCAATATTAAAGTGTAAAATTATATTAATACTTCATTTATTGAAATATAAGTACTTTAGTTATCCATGTAATGTTTACCAACATATAATTGTCCGTATTTATGCAAAATGGAACCACACGACAATTTTTTTTTGAAGAATACTAATTTAAAAGTGGTCTAAATTCTTATACAATAAAGAATCACATGATTTTTTCCTTGGATACAAGGTATACTAAAAGCAAAACAGAACCAACAGCAAAAATAAATATGACACATAAAGCAAAACCAAACTACAGCACAACGGGACTCGATTGTTAAAACATCAAAATATATACATACAATCACGCCTTTTTCCCATGGGGGTAGGCAGAAACCACGGAACGCCACCTGCTACGATCTCTACACACTCCTTTTGCCTCGTTTAGGTTCATACAATTGGTCATACACACACGCATTGTTAAAACAAATACACGATATTACTACTATGTAATTTAACACAAAACAGATCCACACATACTTGGCCATAACATCTTGTAGTAAATTATTTATACTTATGGTCAACGTCGGATTGTTTGAAAATCACAATATAATAAAAAAATATATAATAATTGTAATATCTTATAAAACTTGTCAGTGATGACAATGAGTATCGTGTGGTGTCGGACGTAAAGAATAACACCACCCCATTTCTTTCCGTGGGTGTCGTAAAAGGCGACTAAGGGACTTACTAGAGAATGGGCAGCAGCGTTCTCTATGCATTTTACCACCATACTGCGATCGCCAACCCGCCTGCCAAGCGTGGCGATTATGGCTAAGCCCCCCAAATCGGGGGAGGCCTAAGTCCAGCAGTGGACGTGTAACGGCTGAAATGATGATGATGATGATAATGAATAATGACTTTGAATAATTGATAGGTATGAAAAAATAGGTAATTTACAGTATTTTACGAGATGACCGACAGCCGACCGGTTATATGTTGATGCACGGTCCACGCACGAGTATCTAGATTTAGTGCAAAGACCAAAGTTAGTTACAAGAAGTTGACAAAAAAAAAAAACTGGCCAAGTGCGAGTCGAACTCGCGCACCGAGGGTTCCGTACAAACCTGCAGGTATTCACGGTTTATGCATAAGGTTTATGAAATTAAATGTTTTTTTTTTAATTTTTATGTTTGAATTGACTGAATGAAAGGTAAATTGTGGTTTACGATTTATGACGTATTAAAAAAAACTACTCACTAGATTTCGTTCAAACCAATTTTCGGTGGAATTTTATATGATAATGTACATCACATATTTTTTTAGTTTTATCATTCCCTTATTTTAGAAGTTACGGGGAGAGGGGGACACACATTTTACCACTTTGGAAGTGTCTCTCGCGCAAATTATTCAGTTTAGAAAAAAATGATATTACAAACCTCAATATCATTTTTGAAGACCTATCCATAGATACTCCACCCGTATGAGTATGATGAAAAAAAAAATTTAGTTTCAGTTCTATGTATAGGGAACCCCAAATATTATTGTTTTTTTTTTCTATTTTTGTGTGAAAATCTTAATGCGGTTCACAGAATACATCTACTTACCAAGTTTCAACATCATAGCTCTTATAGTTTCGGCAAAAAGTGGCTGTGACATACTCGGACAGACAGACAGACAGACAGACAGACAGACAGACAGACGGACAGACAGACAGACATGACGAATCTATAAGGGTTCCGATTTTTGCCATTTGGCAACGGAACCCTATTTGTCTTTATTGTCTACAGTCTTACTGAATGTCAAACAACGTGTCAAATAATTAAGATAATGTTATAGGTCATTCATATCATTCAAACTTAAAATTAAAATGAATTATAGTCGAATTTCGACTACTTGGCGACCACTAGTATCAGTGAATACCTGGGTTGTGGTTCTTTTTTTGTATGAGAAAACCTATCAATTAGTAAATGTTAAAAGGAACCACATGCACAGTTTCTTAATTATCTAGAACGTTTAAGAGGATTCAGAGCAAATTTATATATGCATACTTAAATAAGGTCATTCATATCATTCAAACTTAAAATTAAAATGAATTATAGTCGAATTTCGACTACTAGGCGAACACTAGTATCAGTGAATACCTGGGTTGTGGTTCTTTTTTTGTATGAGAAAACCTATCAATTAGTAAATGTTAAAAGGAACCACATGCACAGTTTCTTAATTATCTAGAACGTTTAAGAGGATTCAGAGCAAATTTATATACGCATACTTAAATAAGTAATTAATCAATAAATTTAAATAAAATAAATAGTAATTATATTTCATCTAATAGAGCTGCACATGTTTTTGTAAATCTTTTGATATCTCATAAGTGCGTGTTTGCTGGGGGGTTCCTTTTTGTAGAAATACGGACAATTATGTCCAGGATTAAAACTGAAACAACGGGAAAACTGTAATATTTTATTTTTTCAATAAACAGGAATGGACCCGAATTCCTTAGGTCGGAATAGAAAAATAAAACGAAAATCATCAACACATCAAACATCATTCGGGGCACCAGATGATGGTTCTGATGGAGACAGTTCAGAAATCCAAAAAACAACTGATTTCGACGACGAATATAACGTTAAGATCGAAACAATTTACGACACGAATGAAAACTTAGTCCAGCTGAAATTTCTGAAGAACAAGGAGATACCAAGGCAGATCATGCAAACAATAGCACTAACTATTCCTTACCAACAACAGTTAACTTCAATCATCATCAATAGCGGCTTGCACATGGAGGCTTTATATGAATTAGCTAAGTTTTTACCCGAATCAAATATAACCGAAATATGTCTTGATGGTACAGTTCTGAGTGAAGCTAACTATCACCTACTGTTAACAAATGGTAATTTAAAATATCTCTCTTTGGCTAAATGCATGATAAATGATACCGTTGTAAAGACGATCACGGATCTATTAAAAGAACCGTATCGACCATCGTTGACTGCTTTAAACTTATCAAGTAATAGAATTACAGATGTTGGAGCGAAGTATATAGCAGATATGTTGAGAACAAACAGACAGCTCAGTTACTTGAACTTAGCGAGCAATATGATTACAGATGAAGGAGGTATGAGCATTCTCGACACATTACACGATTTTCCTTTGCTTCCCCAAGAACTACTAGAGAGCAGAGCCCAATACATAGCTTACTTAAAAAAGAGAAATGAATTAAAAAACGCATTTATTATAGAAATCCAAACTGCAAAATTTGAGAAATACCCTAAAAAGAAGACAACGAAGAAGGGTAAAATAGATAATAGCTTGCTGCAACAGGTTTTTATAGAGAATCCGTTTGTAGAAACAGCTGTTGAAGCCCAAATTACACAGGAGAAAGCTGAATATTTGGCTAATAAGAAAATGGGATTGTTTAGGGGGCTATTTTCTTCAAAAAATACTAGAACACGAGATGGTGTAGTGTATTGTTTCGGTAATAATACCTTGTGCTATTTGAATTTTGCTTACAACAACCTTACCTATGCAAGTGTCAAGAAACTGTATGAAGTTTTATCAACCCAAAAGTCATGTAACAGAACCCCTATTGGTTTGATCAAAGTTGTGATTGAAGGCAACTTAATGCCTGTAGCCTGTAAAGAATATGAAGAAATTGATCGTATTCTTATTAGTTTCAGAAGAAGTTCAGAAGGAACAATGAAAAAAAGACCTCCTTGTACAAAACCTGTTATCAGATAAAAACAATTTTGTAGTTCTCTGTTTTAAATATTTTAAAGTTAGGTTTTAGTAGAGTTTAATAATTATTTCAATTACTACTAATGTCATATTTTGAAAATATTCAAGACAAGGTAAGGTGTTGGGTTCGATTCCCAACAATAGTCATCATCTGTCTTAACTTTGATAGGGTCGGGTTCCATACATTTTTCATGGTTCGGTCACCCATCCGATCTCCACAACCCAGATAGTGGGTAACGCAATACCTCTTGGTAAGTCTGGTTGCCAGACTTTTAGTGCTTATGATAATATTATTTCTATTTTTTAAGGTTTGACAATAATTTTTAGACTTAATTCATTTATTTTAATGTCGTGTTTAATTTTAGATCTTAGTTTAATTTTACCATATTTAGGTTAAAATAAAGATTAAGAATATTTTTTTGTTTTTTTTTTAACATGAACGAATGGCTGTTGCATGGACTACGTGGATTTTGTATTTTACATAACATCACACCTCTTTCCCCTGAAGAGTTGAATAGAAGTTTACCTATAGTACACCGACATTTTGCCAGTTATGTTTCAGTCCCATGTAATAGGGGGCGAGCCTATTGACCATAAAACCAAACTCCGGGCTGCTACTGAGAAATTCCAGAGAGAATAGAATAGAATACTTATTTATTTGAGTAACCAAGACTCAACAACATTGTTAGTAAAACTTACGGCTTTGTAAGTAAGCACAGACTATAAACAAAACAAGGAAAACATTACAAGAAATCAATTGCCGTTGGTCACCGTTGCGACATCCCATGAGACGGCGCAACAGTGACCCACGTATTGACAGTCCAGGCGACTCGCAATTATGCTTAAGACACTGTTGGAGCTGCCCCACACCCTGCGCACCAGGGAGGCGCACCTTTTACGCATTGTTGTGTAAAAGCAATCTACATGTGCGTCTGCGAACATCCCTGACGCGCTACAGAAACGGGGCAGCCCCACCAGTATCCTAAACGCATTGTTATATTGAACGCGGAGAGCGCTGTACGATCTTTGCGTGTATCTAGCCCACACGCTGCACGTGTAAAAGACAGTACAGTAGGCTCGAAAGAGCGTGATTTTTACTGAAAGTGAGCATCGTGCAATCCTACGAGCCAGCATGTTCGCTCTTACCGACAATGCCCTCCGCTCCCGTTCAATGTCATCATCGTCTTTGAGGCCGGGAGTCAATATATGACCCAGATACTTGAACCTGTTGACTCTCTGCAATGGTTTACCATAAAGTAATACAGGTGGTACTGCATTAGGACTTTTTCGCCCAGCCTCAAAGACCATGAACTCCGACTTCTTAACGTTGTATACCAGCCCATGAACTTCTGCATACGCCTCACATTGAGCAACTAACTTTCTTAGGCCGCACACGGACGCACTCAGCAGCACCATGTCGTCAGCATAACTGATATTATTCACGCAGGTACCGTCTATATAACATCCGAGCCTGGTGCTGCTGAGAAGAAAATAAAAACCATTAACACTTTACCCACCCTGGGAGTCGAACCCAGGACCTAATGCTTAGTAGTATGTAGCGCTTACTACCACATATTTTTTATACATATAAAAATGTTCATGATGAAAATTAAGTCGCCGCCCGTTCTGACTACCCTTAGGTAGTCAGAACGGGCGGCGAGCAATGGGTAGCTCGCCGCACGGTAAGGACCAGGCTCGGGTCGACGGCGCGTAGTGTTCCACGCGCGCCTCAAAGAGATGTCAGCAGCACTGAAGGGGTCTGCTAGGACTGATGCCTGCCAGAGTCGCGAGATTGTTCGAAAGAGATACCGTGACCCGGGCACATGGGCAACTGAAGGAACACGGGTGGGTTTTAGTCAGTAAAAGTCTGACACGGCCTTCCGCTCTACCCTAGAGCGGGAGACGTCATTTGATGATTTCCCACCCAATAAAAAAAAGTGTAGTCAGAAGCATGCATGGATACCGACATCAAATAAAAACTTTTTTACAAAAAAAAACAACCGACTTCCTTAAAAACACTACAAAGTGAAAAATAACTTTAATTTCGGAAGTCAGTGTCTTAGGATCTGTATTTATGATTTTTTTGCCACCGACTTCCGAAATTAAAGTTATTTTTCACTTTGTAGTGTTTTTAAGGAAGTCGGTTGTTTTTTTTATTTTTAAATTTTTAGTTGTGGTATTCATCCTGCACTAATTCCAAACAAACAATGCATATTTATGCGATAGCAGAAATCGCGGTTGATTTTCTGTCATTTTTTAAAGAGTTCCGGTGTCTGTCTCCCGAACTCATCATCAGATCTATATGAAAATTATATGGGACCATTTCGGAATAAACCCCTTTCGAACAAAAAAAGAATTTTGGAAATCCGTTTATATATGACGGAGTTATGGCCGAACATACATAAAAAAATATGTATATATATATATATAAACATCCGAATTGAGAACCTCCTCCTTTTTGAAGTCGGTTAAAAAAGAAGAGGTTCTCAATTTGGTTGTTTTATTTTTCAATGTTTGGCTCTTTCATTTTTAAACAGACTTCTCAAAATCTTTTGGTGAAAGGTTTTACTTATCGAGCGGTTGGTCAAGTTCTCTTTTTAAGTTTGCTTCTATAATATGTATTTTTTTCCAGTTTTGTACTTGTGTTGATGATGTAAAAATAACTTCCAGTCACTATTATGTACTTAGCAAGTAAAAGATATGCGAATTTATGTGGAGAAGATAGAACAACAAAAAATTTAAAAGTTTATTAAAAATATTAACCAATTGATTACCTAAAATAACCTTTTTTTTGGAAATTTGTGGCAAAAAAGCAAAATTATTTTTCGATAATAAATAAAAATAAAATAAATATCTTAGGATTGGTTGTCCTAAGATATTTATTTTATTTTACACACCGTTATCTGATTCCACTAGGCAGAGCCTGTACTATGGCAACCAGACAACTGATAAACATACTTATATATTTCTAAATACATACATATTATGGATAAATTACACCCAGACACAGAACAAATGATCGTGCTCATCACACAAAGATTTGTCCTGGGTGGGAATCGAACCCACGACCTCAGTCTTAGCAGTCAGGGTCACTAACCACTAGACTAACAGGCCAGGTTTTTTTATTTTTTCTGTTAGGTCTGTCCAACCCCTCGTCAAAAGCTAGGACTACCTGATCCCAAGGTGTGTCAATGGGAGTTAGGAACCTGATACGTGTGCCTTTCCGTATAAGATTTCGTTGACAGAATGCTGAACGACTCAAGTTGAGGCGATGCTGATTTGGTAATGTGATAGCCATTACCGGATTAAAATATTACCTAGAACTTGTTAATTAATTAAAGGGCCAATACAAATATCTGTTTCACTTTTTAGAGATTTCTTTTGTGTCGGGGTTTTTTAAATGTAATTTTAATTTGTGGGGCTGTGACATATGCCATAATCGCCACGTTTGGCAGACGGGTTGGCCATCGCAGTATGGTGGTAAAATGCATAGAGAACTCTGCTGCCCATTCTCTAGTAAGTCTCTTAGTCGCCTCTTACGACACCCACGGGAAGAAACGGGGTGATGCTATTCTTTACGTCCGGCAGAAAACGGCCACGCACACTTTTCTAATCGACCTTTTTTTTTTGGATGACCCTTATCAGGTCAGCCTATGAGGTTGTCGGCTGCTTAACCGGACTAGAGCGACTACTCGCTTAGGGCACCTTCTTTAGGGTACGGACTTCGGCTTAGGGCATATTTTTCGACCTTATGCTAATGCAGCAAGGTAAGTTTATCGACCTCTTACATCAAAAACGTTATCTAACTCAAGTTTATGTCCTTTCAAACTCCGCATATATGGAGTGTCCTATTAAAAAATGTAACAGTATAGGCAAACGCGAACTATACTACAAATCAGTGTGCTAGCGAAATAGCGCGGCGTAAGTGCGCGGAGAGGGGGCGCGGGAGGAGGGAACGCGCGTCGATATTCGTGCTCGGTCGGAAGCCATCTTAAAATATAAGTGCCCCCCCCGCGCCCCTCGCCTCCTTAGACGCTCGCTTTTTCAAACTCCGCCGGTGTGCGGTGAGGGGTCGTCAACATTTTGTTGGGATTTTAAGGAGGTTCGTTTTCGGTGTTAGTTTTTGGTAGCATGAATATCTTTAAAATAAATTGTTGAGCGAAATAAGTGTTCAGCGTCTGTATTCTGTGTAGCTGCTTCGATTATTATTTGTGACAAATATGACAAAAAAATATATAATAATGCACACTGTCGGAGGGTGTTAAAGATTATTTTTACTCAATTTTAGACGAAGACATTTTTTCGTCAACATTGATGTTCGGCAAAATTATTAAAAATTCTCATGACTGAAATGATCACGACATTTTTTATCATTCCATTTTTCCATTTTTATTTTTTATTTCCTATTATTGTTATTTTTTTATTATGGAGACTACGTCTGAACCAGTCGTCAGGCAGATCTTTTGTGATAGCCGCCTCGAATGACGTGAAGCTTTTAAATCAAGAGACCTGATCTGAATATAGGATACCGATTTCCGCTTAGAGGGTTGCGGTTACTCGACATTCCCCTCGTTTTACCCCGTATATTCCTGTTTTTTTGTAAGATTAGGATAGTAATTGTTTTCGAATAGCTATGGTTGATCATCTGTATTGTTAATTATTAAATATCTACTTAATAATTTTTCACTTGCTCGTGGCTAAATAATAACAACTACACGGATCGATCGAAAGATAAGCTACACTTGCCCCGGTCGGTTCGCAGATGGGTGACATTCATTACATATCTAGACCCTTCTGTGCTTTATAAAACACGTTAAGCCGTTGGTTCCGGTTGTAATTCATAGATCTTTGACAGTCGACATGGGTTGTCAGAACCCGAAAGTCTAACAACCAGTTTTTCACGTATTGAATTGTGGAAGTCAGACTGGCAGTCTTAAAGTAAAACACAAATATTCAATTGCATCTGGTTAGATTGGAGGCCGACTTCTACATACTTCTAAAACGCTAGGCAGATTTTCATTAAGCCAATGTATGTATTTTAATCAAATGTATGTATTTTCACTAGTGCGCACAAAAAATGGTTATAAAACACTTAACGAGTTCTATAAATATCTAACGACACTTTCGAAACGAAGAGGATATTACCTAGTTTTAACTGACTACCTTCTCCTCAAGTTATACATAATTATGAGAATAACTGAGATTGTTTGTTCACTATTCTCATAATTATATGAAGAATAAAAATTAGACAATACCATATTTTTACTACTATTCATTTCAATTGTATTCTTGAATACATTACTATAATTGCTTATACATAATCAAACCATTTTCTAAATGAAATATGAAATCTACAAACCATTAATTGAAATAATACCAAAGCGAAAGTTGTAATTCCGGTTTTAAAGCATTGAATCAATTCCTTCAATGTCTAATACAGATTTCTATTCCCGTTAAACTCTAACTTGTAAATAAAACAGATGGTCACTACTCGAACGTAGTAGATACCTAATTAAATAACACCGAGTTTACCCTAAATTCCCTAAATATTTCATCACAATCTAAACTACAAAGTTAGACAACAGATATTTATAACCACTTAAACACAGGTCCTTGGTAGGTATTTATCCAGTGGGTTGGAAAGTTTTATATCTAAAATACGCATCTTAAAGATCATAAACTTGCTAACTCCGCCGTAAAGGCTGAATCAATACGGTATTAACACACACACTTGTGACTCACACCCACCGATGCAATGCAAAAACTATTGAAATGAAAATATAAGCTCACATTTACAGCGGGTGCACGCACACAGACGAAGATCGCAGGTGTATACATGAGCCGCGGTACTCCCCCTCCCCCTACCCCTCGCCGTTCCGTGCGCCTTAGACGTTGGCTTTTTACATGAGTATAAGCAGCCGGGCAGGAGCTGCAAACATTTGGTTGGGCGCGTTTTCGCTGTAATTTTCGTGATTTTTGTTCGTTCTTTCTTATATTATTTAATATTCATGCTGTATCTCCTTTTTTATTTGTTGTAATAAAAAGTTTGTGAAAACTGCGGAAAAAAAAACTTTGTGACTTACCCTTTGGCTGAATTCTTGTAGAATAACGCTAGTTCACAATGTAACACGAAAATATCCAGTTCACGCAAATCAAGATTGTGTTTTTTTTATTGTTCGTCATACAAAAAAACTACTTTTAGCAAGAAAAAAAAGCATAAAGAAATGTCAAGACTGCTCTCCACCCTTTAACAAAAACCAGTTTTTTACAATCCGTATCTTAATTTTTATTTGTGTATCCATCTGACCATCCTTTTATAGTTACGACAGGTTTTGAAAAACTAGGGACTTGGGATAGCCCTGTGGGAATTAAAGTTCAAAATTGTATCTTTTCAATATTTCTTGACCAACCTGTCTTGATTGTCAATCTAGTTTAGTTTGATTCAGTGAAGATTTTTGTTGTACACGATTTGGGTTAAACTTTTATTGAGTTCCAGTTTATAGGATTTTAAGGTCATGGGAATTGGGAGGTTATGAGAAAATATTTCGAGCTTATAGGGTCGATGTATTCTTGGATTTTCTTGTCAGACTGCTTTTGATTTTCCTATTTAATTTTGTTATCATTGCAATTCTTTGCCTTTATTGTGTTATTGTTAGTATAAAATAACATAAAACGTCGTGGGTGAAAGAAGTTATTGATGATTGTAAGCGTTAAGCAGTATTTTGTTTTCATAAATGAAGTAATGTTTATATTAATAACTAGCTTCTGCCCGCGACTTTGTCCGCGTTAAATTTCTTGTTCACCCGACCCTTTCCGTCGCGTCGAATCACCTAGCCGTGCGATTTTTCCCGTTTTTGCAACATTTTAATTGCTGCTCCGCTCCTCTTAGTTGTAGTGTGGCGTTATATAACCTATAGCCTTTCTTGATAAATAGGCTACCCAACACAAAAAGAATTTTTCAATTCAATTTAGTAGTTCCTGAGATTAGCGCGTTCAATCAAACAAACAAACAAACTCTTCAGCCTTATAATATTATAGTATATAGTATAGATTTAATAAATAATTATTTTTTGCAATATAAAAAAACTGCAGTGTTTTCGTTAAAAACAATTAAATACCTAGTTTGTATCGTAATTATATTTTTTTCAGGATATTAATCGACAGTTAAAAACAATCCTAACTTACTGACATTTCTGTTTTTACAAGTACATATCACATTTTTCACACCAACAAAAAACTTCCTTTTCATATCACACAGTTCACACCCCAACAAATATAACAATTAACTTTAAATAAGATTGCTTTTACATCAAAATTCCCACGTATTAGAACTTGAACCAGTTTTCTTTCAATTGGTCATCTTTCGAACTCATCACATTGTTATTTCTTAAGAACCTGATGACAACAAGTAGTTACAACCTGTTTCATGGGAAAAATGGGGTGACACAGGTGAATTCTGGTCATTTGAAAAGTTTTTTTAATGTCTGTAATAAAAATTAGATGTCTTATTCATAGTTTGAGGGAATGGGTTTTGGTTGTACTATTAACCAGTCAGTAGTTATTTCATAGTTAAATACGTTAGAGCTGTGGTTGAAGAAGGACCATGATTTATCAGTTTATGGTGTTTCCGAGTGGTATTGAATGAATGTAAATGTTGGGATGGATCGGATAATGTGTATTAGAGTTTTGAGTGATACTTAAAACAATGTTTTTTTTTTGCCAACGGTGGTGACCATGTGAAAAATATGTCTCTAAGTGCCCAGTATGAGCCTAAAACAGACCGTGGATAATAAGGTAAATTTATCATGTATTTTACTGTAAGACAATCAATAATGTACCTACTTAAAAAAAGTTATCGATACTAAATAAGTAAGTAGACATGACATTCTACGACTCCTATTTCATTGCTCATACATTTTATATCATATTATTATCATTTACTTCTAGCAATCACACTAATTTGATACTTTTATAAATAATTTAACACAACCACCCACGCTATGGCATCCCATGAAAACAAAAACCCAGATTACCGGACAAGTTAAAATTCATACGCGACTCATATTATGAAAACAACGCAATACCCTAATTAGGCATTTAATTATAAATCCGCCATGAATTCTTAACCGACTAGACATATTAAAATTTCACTTCCCCCATCCTAACTACGCCTATACCGTATCGCGGGGCCCCATCTCCGCTGTCTTTCTAAGGGGACCGCATAAAATAGTTATAGAGGGTAGGGGGAGCTACTTAACCGTTTTTAGGAGACACCCCGCCCGACGCAGAAACACCCCGCTACTTCAACCCCATTTCCTGCTCCTGCCTCCTCCTTTGAGCAAGGGGTTGGAACGTACTATAACTATCGCTATATTTTTGCAAAATAGAATTCTTACCGTGGGTTGACGATACCTGCGCTTTTATAGTTGCGTTCCAAATTTAAATGCGCGCCGTTCATTGGTGTTTTTGTTTCTGTAGTTGTGTGCGGGGGGTGTTCGAAATTTGAATTCGGGTCGCGCGATTTAGTTTTAATTTGGCGGGATTTTGGGAGAAAAGGTCGGTTTTTGTTATTGCGTATGAGTTTCGCATGATAAGTCAGTCCCCACGGATGTAGCCCATTTTTGATTAATTTTAGTTTGTATTTTTATGCTACCTATTTCCCTTTAAGTGTAACGCAATATTAAAATGATAACCGAAACCATTTTTATGAAAACGTGTTCTAGAACCAAAAAATCGAAGACATTGAGATCTAAAAACCGGTATCAGCCCGCGTGGTATTGTAACTTCCTTTCTCAGAGAAGAGGACTGTGTGCCAACTGTAGGAACGTTCTAGTCTGTTTATGCTTAGTCCTACAATTATCGTCACACCGATACCTATCCAATGAAATAGAGGCATATTTAACAAGCCCCGCGAGTGATGATACACAAGAATTGTACCAACGTGCACTTATGAAACGACAGCATCTTAGTGCATAATAAGTCTATGAGGCCTTTCTTCGAAAGCGAGTGTGCTGGAATTCACCACGCGGGCTCAGTGCGGGTTGGTAGATGTCACTTTTTTTTTTTGGTTCTAAGGAAATGCCGATGTCCTCATGATTCTTCCTTTCACGGTTTGGAGAGTAGTGTTGATGGAATAATTTAAAAAATAATTGGCTTGTACAATGTTTTCAAATTACAGTGATAATAGGCATGAGAGGACAGTCTTGGCCTGTCAACATATTTAAAAAATAAATAATAGTTATAATAAATGTTCAACAAACGGAAGTTTCTATGAGTCTTTTTACAAGGCCTACAAAGTTCGCATATTCACTAAATAGAAAATAATCTGCACAGGGTGTACATATTTCTCGTCGGTTATAAAAAAAAAATCGTCTCTCCCACAGAAAATAGTACAATACCTGCATACGCAGTCAAAATGCATTTATTTTTTACATATACATACGAATATAATCTCTAAATGATGGTGGACACCCCATTAAAATCCACTGTGAAGTTTTGAAAATCAACGCAGTCACGAACAGACACGAATCGACGCTATTTTTTTTAATTTGTAAATAGTTTTAGTTAATTTAGGTTATATTTTTTTTCTTTATTAATTTAACTTTGACTGGCCTGTTAGTCTAGTGGTTAGTGACCCTGACTGCTAAGACTGAGGTCATGGGTTCGATTCCCACCTAGGACAAATGTTGTGTGATGAGCACAATCATTTGTTCTGTGTCTGGGTGTAATTTATTTATAATATGTATGGATTTAGAAATAGATAAGTAAGTATATTTATCAGTTGTCTGGTTGCCATAGTACAGGATCTGCCTAGTTTGAGATCAGATAACGGTGTGTTGGTTGTCCTAAGATAAAAGAAAAGAGAAAAAAACCTCTGTAGTCTATATAATATACTTAATAAATGCAAAAAAAAACAGTTCAAATATTCTAGCAAATAAATCTCACGAAAAGTGACTAAATGTATACTTAATTCTGCCATCTCTATTAAATTCATAGTTTAATGATAATTGTATTACATTTAATAGGTTTTGCTTATGTTGGAATATTGCTACATAACTTAACATTATTACAAAGTGCGGCTTCCAATGCTGCTAATCAATTTCATATAGATGAAAGGAGAAATTAATAGCTTATTGATTTGATAACATGTTATGATTCCTTGCAAAATACACACAACAAACCCATATAAGAATAATAGAGGAAAACTAAAAAGTAGAAAAAGGTCGAAAACATCTTCCAAAACAGAGATACAAAACCAAATACACACGCACTTTATCGCGTATTTCCATTCTGTACATGGCCAAAACGCAACCATAGGAATCTGCTCGCAAATACTTTGTAATGTAATTTTTAAGTTTGTGATTACAATGTATACGCGAATTTTGCGTACTACTTGTATATAGTTTGTAACGTAGACGCGCACGTGCATCTTTCCAATGTATACAAGGCCATAATGCCACCATAGGAATTTGGTAGGACTTCTGTTTGCCGAGCTTCGATTTAAGGGGTGGTAGAGGTGGAGGGAGGGGGAAAGTGTAGAGCCCCTCCTGTGAAGGAAAAGTTTCGAAACCCCTTTTTGAGAAATATTTTTTTTGAATATTCTAACATAACTTTTGAATTTCGTGTATCGACATCGATTTACTGCCAGGGTCGCGAGATTGTTCGAAAGAGATACCGTGACCCTGACACATGGGCAACTGAAGGAACATGGGTGGGTTTTAGTCAGTAAAAGTCTGACTAGCCCTCCCGCTCCGCCCAGAGTGGGAGAAGTCATTTGATGATTTCCCATCCAAAAAAAAAAAAGGCCGGAAGAGGTGTGGGGTTGACGAATAAAATGAAGAGGAAGTAGCAACGCTCGACAGGACACTTCGCTGACAGAGCTCGTCAACAGAATCCAGGCGTTTCCATAGGAGGTCACAGTTTTAACTTAACCTAACCTCCACAAACCATGTCGTTTTTGGCACTCGCCAGCTGCTGACGCGGCACCGCTCGCTTCGCTCACTCAGCTCGTGCGTAGGAGGTCACAGTTTTAACCCAACCTAACCTAACCTCCCCAAACCATGTCGTTTCTGGCACACGCCAGCCGCTTGTCTATACAGGATTAGTTTGCATGCGGACTAGCACTGTATATTATGCAAAAATTTAGTTTGGCCACTACAAAGTATACACGAGTATTTGCGTACTACGCTTGTATATCAAATCAAATCAAATCAAAAGTCATTTATTCAAACTAGGCTGAGAGTCAGCACTTTTTGAACGTCAAAGTTACATAAGACAGCCCCCCCAAAACGCCCGCCCTTCGACACTTCCTAGTGCTTTAGCTGGGAAGAAGAAGTGGCGGAATAAACTCCCCAGCAGCACTGCTGTCTGTTAAGTTAGAAGAACTTGATTCAATACAATATTGTATAAGTTATTAATATAATAAAACAAAACATACATTATTCGCCATATGTCAGCTAGCACACGCCATTATACCAACAAAACATTGAAAACTAAACTCAAGCTGAAATAAATAATGAAACAAAATCGTAAACAGAACTTAAAACCTTACTAAAGCCTCCAGGCATAAAGTGCGTGCCCGCTTACATATACAACGATGCAAATGATACATGTACACAATAAATGAAATTAAAAATAAATTAACAAAAGCAGTTAAATAAAAAAAATAAAAAAAAACAATTATATGAACTACCCATATAAACTGTCAGTGTGTGAGTTACAGTAATTACAGAATGTAAAACAGTGTCATAGAAGAAAAAATAAATATTATCTACACAATTAAGTTAGCAACTAGTTTGATAAACTCTAAGACTGTCCTATGGAGCGAGACCAGCATATTTCCAAGCGTTCTAATCTTGGATGTAGTCCTCTAATTTGTAATAAGCTCGTTTACAAATTGTACTTTTAATATTACTTTTAAACCTCCTTTCATTTAATTGCAATATATCAGAAGGTATTTTGTTGTAACATTTAACACAGTACCCCATAAACGATGTATGTACTTTTGCTAATCGGAAAAATGGTTGATCTATCTTGTCTTTATTTCTAGTATTAAAATTATGTCTATCGCTTATTTTATTAAAAAGATGTAGATTTTTTCTTACATACATAATATTTTCGTAAATGAATTGGCAAGGTACCGTCATAATATTAATCCTTTTAAATAGTTCCCTGAGGGATTCGCCGCGACATAGATTATAAATGGCTCTGACAGCTCGCTTTTGCAAAATAAAAATGGATTCAATGTCAGCAGCCCTACCCCACAGTAAAATGCCATACGACATAATGCTGTGGAAGTAGCTAAAATAGACCAAACGCGCGGTTTCTACATCTGTTAACTGTCTTATCTTTCTAACAGCATAAGCGGCCGAGCTTAACCGCCCCGCAAGAGATGTTATATGAGGTCCCCATTGTAATTTCTCGTCTAGCGTGATTCCTAGGAAAACCGTTTGATCAATAAATTCCAGTTTTTCCTCATTCAATAAGATGTCACATTCGCTACCTCTGACATTAGGCAATTGAAATCTAATGCACTTGGTTTTTTTTTTTATTAAGTACCAAATTATTTACCGTAAACCAGTCTTGGACCTGAAGAATGGTATAGATTGGAAGACCTTGATTCAAAAGTGATTTCCAATCTATACGCGACTAGTTTCATACCCCTGCGTTATAGCCTTGTACAGAATGGAAATACGCCACTTTATCATTTATCATAGAAACAATGAAGAACACTAAAAGGTAGAAAAGGCAGAATCCTTGCATAAATAATAAATTCAAAACGTATGTGTTTCTGTTCTCGTAAAATGGGGTTCGGAAGAGGTCACTATCGCATTGTGTAGGAAATACAGTTATTATGAGGCGCGAAGAAGAGTAATAGAATGTTCAGATTTCGAAGTAGATTCATTTTTTTTGGATTTTTCCCATCGGGTCCCACTTTTTGCTGTCTTTTAGTTTTGTTGTAGTATGTGTGTTTTTTTTATAAAAATTGTCTGCGTAAAGAAGCTTGTTAACAGATTTAGAGTGTGACTTTAAAAATTATAAACTTGCTTTAGAATAAAATATCATAAATAATAGGCATGTAATTATGCAACTGTGGGCCAAAAATATCTCTTGTTAAGAACAAAAAAAAAACATAGCTGTCACTATCGAATGATATATTGTTTGCACCATGCTTTATAATAATAAAATGTGGAAAATGTTTTGTATCTCTGTTTTGGAAGATGTTCTCGTCTACGGCAAGTGTGAGACGATAGTGAAAAGTTAGTGACAAAAAACTAAAGTTCTAAAATACAGATTCGAGAAGACGTGATAGAGCGACGTCGTCGAATGCCCTTTTTTCGTAGGAACGGTCAAAATTAGGTAAATGACCGCTAGCCCAACGCGTTGCCAACTTGCTTCATGTTGTGAATTGTACGATGAATGCATTGCTTTCGAGCGCGCGCTAAAATTACCCGACTGCGCCAGAAGGAGGGTTTTCAAGTCATCATTTCAGCCGTAAGACGTCCACTGTTGGACTTAGGCCTCCCCCAATTTGGGGGGCTTTGCCATAATCGCCACGCTTGGCAGGCGGGTTGGCGATCGCAGTATGGTGGTAAAATGCACAGAGAACGCTGCTGCCCATTCTCTAGTAAGTCCCTTAGTCGCCTTTTACGACACCCACGGGAAGAAATGGGGTGGTGTTATTCTTTACGTCCGGCACCACACGGTTTTCAAGTGTTTGTATGTATATCTTTGCCAGGTTTTGTAGCTTTGATTTCGTTTTTGTTTAGCATGAGAGGCGTCGTTATATTCCTCCTAATTGTGTTAGTGATACTGGGGATATCAAGTTTAAAATGGCCGCTTCTTGGCGCCATAATTATTACGTCTACTTTTTTTCTCAAAACCTCTCGTATTATTGAATAGGTAAATGAAAATCATTTTTTTAAGTTTCTTTGATAATATATTTAGGGTCAATAACTATTTAAAATTTGTTAGCAACCACTCTCATGGATATAGCAGCGCAGCGTAACAAATAATTATATTAAGTAACTAAAATAAGTGTTTTTTTTCCAAAACCTTTTTTAAAGTTAATTTATACGCAGTCGAGTTTTTTGATTTTGTAACTTTCTTTTTGTCTTTTTGTTTTGATAGATTGAGATATATTTTTACTAGTACGCCGATCATTCTTGTCTCATCAATATTGCTCGATAAGATATTGACATGTAAAAGTGTCTTAAACATCTACTTACAAAAATAAACATATAATTTCCTACTTCAGATTGCTTTACAAAGCAAACTGTAATATCTGAGAAATTTTCGTCTGCGTGGCAGTTTTTTCGTTCCTTTCGTTCTATCTTTTATCTGTTAATTTTTTTTTTTAACCTACAAACCATCAGGTAAACCTATCTACGTAGCCTGATTTGTAACAAAAATTTCCACGTGAAATTTTGGCCCCGACCCATTGCAACACAATGGCAACACACATCACTTGCAACACTGCAGTGATGTGTAGCAGTGCAGTGGTGCACATGACAGCCATATAATAATTAGGTATTACGTAATATAGCACAATAATGTCAATAATAAATTAATTAATTGTAATAATATATTATAATTAACTAAATAATATTAATATGATAAAAAAATAAAATAAAAAAATCTTATTAAAATATAGAAACTAAATATACGAATTACAATAATGAAATATGTGAATATAAACGTAATAAACAATAATAATATACAATTTAATATACTATTGTTAAAAATACAGACCAATATTAAGAATTTACAGGAAAAAAATCAAAGCGCTCTTCCTCTATTCCAATTAGAATTTAAAATGTTGCTGTGCCCTACAGGATCCATAATTGTTTCTACATATATTAATACCCACCACCTGTATACATTATGGAATGCAATAAAGATTTGAGATTGGATTTGAGATTTGCATGTGGCAACACTGCAGTGATGGTTGTCCTAAGATATTAATATTTAGTAATTATATACCTATTTCTTTGTTTTGTTTTAAAAATAAAATTACAAAAAAAAAAAAACAACCGACTTCCTTAAAAACACTTCAAAGTGAAAAATAACTTTAATTTCGGAAGTCGGTGGCAAAAACCTTAAATACAAATCCTAAGACACCGACTCGCGAAATTAAAGTTATTTTTCACTTTGAAGTGTTTTTAAGGAAGTCGGTTGTTTTTTTTTTTTTTTTGTAAAATAGTTTTTTTTTTCTTTTTTCTCGTCTCGTAGCGTGCTGTAAAATATCTTGTAGCCTTTCACATAAATGTGGCTATCTTATACAAATGAAAAAATACTGTTGAAATTATTTACACAAAGTACTGTGTGGCTAAGTGTGTGCCTGCCTGGGTTCGAACTCACTCGTAGGCAAGTCGGAGCCGATACCACTGGACCTTCTTGTTTATTCTTACAGAGTTCGTTTCAATACGTGAGAAAGATTTTCAGGTACCCACCATTTCCAATTTAAATGAATAATTCACAAGATAAGACACTAATTCTGCCATGAATACCATATATTCACACATAGACACTAAACCTACATAATCTTACGATATACAACATAAAACTTCATCATATGTGGAGACTCCCAAGATGATATTAATATTAAGACAGTAGGGGTGTACGCTTACGAAACTAGCTCTAAAACATTCACGCAAAAACCTGCTTTATTTCAAGCTAAGTATAGGTGAGTTTGCTGTGAATGTAGAGGGTGGTATGAGGAGATCCGCGGTGGGATGGGTACTCTTGTGGGGTGAATGTAAAAACCACCCCGCGATCGACTTATATGCTGTACCAAGACGCGAGCGGTGTTGCTGTGATGTGGGGTAGCTGCAAAATTTTGTGTTGAATGTTGGGTAGGTATATGAAGTACTTTCAGGTACTCTTGCAAGATGGTTTGTAATATATTAAACAGGTTAGTTAGAGCTTGTACCGTGTGGTGCCGGACGTAAAGAATAACACCACCCCATTTCTTCCCGTGGGTGTCGTAAGAGGCGACTAAAGGACTTACTAGGGAATGGGCAGCAGCGTTCTCTATGCATTTTACCACCATACTGCGATCGCCAAGCCGCCTGCCAAGCGTGGCGATTATGGCAAATCCCCCCAAAAAATGTACTGGTCAAATTGGCGGTGCATGGAGGAGGCTCATGTCTAGCAGTGGACTTCTTACGGCTGAAATGATGATTAATGAGTTAGAGCTTGTGGCTAAGTTGATAACAGCGGCACGGGTTGATCGGTCAGGTTAAGCTGCAACTGCCGCGGTTGGGCCGTGGATTGGTGGCCATATTTACATAGCAAGAACCCCTCCATGCCTCGGAAAGCAGGTTAAGCCGTTGGTCCCGGCTGTCAATCGTGGATCTTTAAAGGCAGGAACATACGTGTCGTGGCGTGTCGTGACGCGCCAGAAGCATATCGGTTTCATACATTTAATATGGTTAGGAACATATTTGCATGTCGTGTCGTGTCGCAACACGTTCTGTCGAATGTATGAAACTGAATGCTTCTGGCGCGTCACGACACGCCACGACACGTAAGTGTATTTCCGCCTTAACAGTCTTTGCGGGTCGTCAGAAGCCTGAAATACTGACAACCAGTCTTACCAAGGGGTATTGTTTTACCCAGTAAGGGTTTTTGAGGTCAGATAGGTAGTCGCTCCATGTAAAGGACTGGTATTCAGCTGCATCTGGTTTGACTGCATGCCATGTTATAGGGGGGCGAGATTATTGCTAACAACCGGATACCATCAGGGCTGCTACTAAGAAATTCCTAATGGAAAATTCCCATAACTCAAAAAAATATCACAAATAAATCATCATCATTATCATCACTAGCCACTGCTGGATACAGGCCTCCCCCCTTTTCCACCACACATCTCGGTTCCATGCGTCTCTCATGTCATCATTATCATCATTTCAGCCGAAAGACGTCCACTGCTGTACATAGGCCTCCCCCAAGCTCCGCCACCTCGACCGATTGCATGCCTCTCGCATCCAGCGAACTCCTGCGGCTTTCACAAGAGGGTTAATTGCGGAACCTTTTATCGGTAGGAATAGTTAACACTTTCAGTGTCCAGTCGAAAAAAGAATTATTCAAAAGTAGACTCTATTCACACCTAGCTTATTTTTGTGATTTGCACCCGGTAGGCGGGTGCACGGCATGGTCGGAAGGTACATAACTACTTGTACGTAGAACTCGGAGGCGAGTTGTGGGCATGCGAACGAATTACCGTTCGACCCGGGAGCCGGGTGCTTGGCACTAAAAGTGTACAATATTCATTGCGTTATTTACGTTGTTGAGCCGACAATTTATTCGAACAAATGACGCAATGGTTTAGAATCAATCCCATTCAGATTCTGATAAATTGTGCGTTTCGCAATTAGGGTGCAGATCATCGGTACATCTTATGAGAGCCGTTCCAGCGCCACGTCTTCCAGTACGCGGTCGCCACTCCAGAACGTTCCGACCCCATCGGCCATCTGTCCTGCGAGCAATGTCAATTCAGTTAGTTTGGCAATTCTTCGGGCTATGTCGGTACCTTGAAGATAGCATCGAAGTAAATACACACAATGACTGACTGTGGACTGGTAGAAAATGCCTCAGGCATTAAGTCCACTTTTGTAGAGTATTTTTTAGTTGTGCATAAAGTTTTAATAAATAAAATATTAAAATCAAAATAAGCACTTGCCCCTGTACACAGAGCGCACGATGTAGCGCCCCCACAAATTTTACGTCGCCTCGTGCTCGCGCTTCTCTACATATTTATTATATACTCCGTCGTCTTGTCTGTATGTGCTCCACAAACGACGGTAATTACGTATATTAGGTACTCTGCTTTGACGTATATTTATTAGGTGTAAAATGGTACTTGAAATGTGGAGAAGATTGGGTTTTCTTAAGATTTTATGAAGAATAACCTTAAAATTGTGTAAAGGTAGAGCTCTATCGCTCTGATTTCATTCTGAAGTCAAAACTTGAAAGAAATTGAACCTATTTCTATGCAAAAGAAAACGTTCTTACCTTAATTACTCAATTGGTAAAATCATCAAGAAATTGTCTAGTACAAGACCGATGGAATTTCCCATTTGAACTAAATAATGACAAATTTCTATACAAGTATTCATCATCATCATCATCATTTCAGCCGTAAGACGTTCACTGGTGGACTTAGGCCTCTCCCAATCTAAAATGCATAGAGAACGCTGCTGCCCATTCTCTAGTAAGTCCCTTAGTCACCTTTTACGACACCCACGGGAAGAAATGGGGTGATGTTATTCTTTACGTCAGGTACCACACGGTACCGGACATACAAGTATTCGTCCCCTATGAAATTAGGTGAATTCAAAGTGAAAAAAAAAATGTGCAAAACACATTATCCAAATCGAAATAAAGTCGGAAATGAAAAATTAAGCATAGCCTGAGGCTAGAACAGTAATGTTAGATCTTGTTTTATGTATAATTTATGTCGAAAGGATTATACGTTGTCTGTCAGAGAGTTCTATGATAGTTTTTGACAAAAATTACTTAACACTCAGTGAGCAAGCATAGCGATCAATACCTATT
Source organism: Aporophyla nigra (assembly GCA_947507805.1). Classification (NCBI taxonomy): domain Eukaryota; kingdom Metazoa; phylum Arthropoda; class Insecta; order Lepidoptera; family Noctuidae; genus Aporophyla; species Aporophyla nigra. Next base: position 12,367,351 of record OX382316.1, on the reverse strand, counting down.
AGTTCCTTGTTAGTATTTATGTATGAGAAAAACCTTCATCCTTCTGAATTAGAAATTGTAAGCATGCCTGGTAGAAACTAGCTGTATTAATTAATAAACACGTCTGAATCATTTACTAGTTCTTACGCTTTCATATAGGACCAAACCGTACATCCTAAAATTGTTTGTACTCGTATGGGAACCTGAGCTGGCGAACCTTAATACAGGTTACTATGTAACCTAGCTAGGACGCCAGATTCAAACTATGTTACTTTTTGTCTTTTAAATTTTACCCTACACTTATATTTATTGTAACAGACTGTGTACCTTACTTTTTGAAATAAAAAATTTGTATTTGTAATAAAAAATTGAGTTAGGTATGGTTGGTTTTTTATTTACTAATTTTGCATTTAAGTGGTTTTTTTTTAATATTTTTATCATAATGCAAGTGTTGGTTAGGCAGGAGTGATTCATATTGTCTTGGTGCATATTTGTAAATAATAGTTTCTGTATTTATTTAGTTAAAATAACACACTAACATAGCTCTTAAGTTTTTATTTTGCTTTTTTGTACCTAACTTACTAACATAAAATGGATCTCTGTTGTCTAAGAAAATAAACAATTTATTTATAACTGGCGAACTGTAGGTCTACTATCGATAAACTTCTGCCCAAGCCTTTTGAGAATCAAGGCGTTTAGAATCTAGCAGAATGGAGAACAGGGTCCAAGCTATCAGTGATTTAGTCTCTAGATACAGAAACCTAAATTAAACTCGTTTCCAAGAATATCATTGTCTATCACCACTTTAACGCTGGGTGTCACAAAAAATCAGCGCTGGGACTCTTTCTCGCAGCATTTTGCTAAGCGAATGGCCGTTTTGCGTGGATGTGACGCATATTTTTCCTCCATTTTTTCTTTTTGCCATTCCGTTCTTTTTTCACGTCATGTTTAAAGGAAATTAACGATTCTATTTAAATTTCTAATTATTATCTGCAATTTTTTTTTAGTTGGCGCTATGATAGACTTTTGTAAACTTCTTGAAGTTAAATTTTGATTCTGAGTTCAGAGCACTTACACTGCCCAGAATTCTGATACTATCCAAACGATTCACTTAATACTAAACCTAGCCAATCCCGTCAGTATCTAAACTCACGACTATCTAATACAACATTTTTAACATAACCAAGAACCCAAGAATTCATTATATTACAACAAAGCTGGGTACGGTCCGCAAAGCAAGCAAGTTGGTCCGCGCGGGCGATACATAAATTTTATTGCTATAATCTTGGGCGGCCACAAGATTCACTGGGTGGAAATTTTAAGATATACGGATTTGGTAGCGTTGGCAAAATAATTTTCGGGTTGTTCATGGATTTTGGTGGAAAATTTTAGCTTGATAGTAAGGTAACGCATTTCATTGGATTATTTTCTTTGAACTTTCCAAGGTGAAAATGATAGGAGATGATTCTGTTGTGCACCAAAAAAACCTAACTGAGGCTATTGCTATTTTTACCTTCTTATGAAACTAGAAAGAGATGGGAATAAATTTAGACCTGACAAATTTACCTAGTTGAACTAAGATTTTTTTCGATGCAACTACGACGAACTACATTCATAATGTTTAACAAATCGCCGCCAAATTCAAGGCAATCGAAACTTAATTTAATTTGACAGTTCTCGTTCGTCATTTGTTTTTTAACCGACTTCAAAAAGGAGGAGGTTATCAATTCGGATGTTTATATGTTTTTTTTTTTTTTATGTATGTTCGGCCATAACTCCGTCATATATAGACGGATTTGCAAAATTCTTTTTTTGTTCGAAAGGGGTTTATTCCGAAATGGTCCCATATAATTTTCATATAGATCTGATGATGAGTTCGGGAGACAGACACCGGAACTCTTTAAAAAATGACAGGAAATCAACCGCGATTTCTGCCTTCGCATAAATATGCATAGTTTGATTGGAATTAGTGCAGGGTGAATACCACAACTAAAAATTTAAAAATAAAAACTTTTTTGCAAAAAAAAACAACCGACTTCCTTAAAAACACTACAAAGTGAAAAATAACTTTAATTTCGGAAGTCGGTGGCAAAAAAACCATAAATACAGATCCTAAGACACCGACTACCGAAATTAAAGTTATTTTTCACTTTGTAGTGTTTTTAAGGAAGTCGGTTGTTTTTTTTTGCAAAAAAGTTTTTTGAAGTGAAAACTTCTTTAGCACCGTTGTGATTTGAAGTCTATGAAACGAAAAAGCGACAGTAAAAAGAGACAGACACATAACAACGTCAATGTTTTGCGTGTCACTCTAACACTTGGGGTAGTGGAAATCCTTAAGAAATCCTCCTTGAGAAAGTTTAGTTTTTAACCGACGAAAAAAAATGGAGGAGGATATCAATTCGACGCGTATATTTTTTTTTGTTTGTTTTTTTTTATGTATGACCACGCATAACTTTTTACATAGTAGTCCGATTGTGATAATTCTTTTTTTATTGGAAAGGGCATACTCCGAGGGTGGTCCCATATAAATTTGGAAAACAAAATCAAACCCTAAGGGTTAGAAAACAGGGGATGATTGATTGTTCACTCAGTGATTGTAATGTATTACCACGCATAACTTTATACAGAGTAGTCCGATTTTGATCATTCTTTTTTCATTGGATAGAGTATACCTTGCCAAGTATTATTAGTACACTAAAACCACAAAAAATATAAAATAAAACTTTTTAACAAAAAATTAAACCGCCGAAAAAACTGAAAAGCATAAAATGATAAACCTTAAAATTTTGAGTCGGCGCTGAAAAATCAATGAACAAAGATCACTCAAAGCGCCGACTCATAATTTTAAGGTTTATTATTTTATGCTTTTCAGTTTTTTCGGCGGTTTAATTTTTTGTTCAAAAGTTTTTTTTTGTTTGTCGTTTTTCGAGCAGGCTTTTTGGAAAAATAGACATCTGACTTTTTTACATTCGTCTCATTACATAATATAGTAGCAAAAATTTTTGAAGGTTTCACTTCTACCATGTGTGAATTGCACACATGTTTTTTTTTTATTTCGTGGTCCATCAGTAAGAGACAGCAATACTCTTATTTAATTTAGGTAGTGAAAAAACTATCGGCCCTGTTAGTATAAAAAGCTTTGAAATCAGCAATATTCAAAAGTTCTATAAAAATATAGAGCTTTTGAATATTGCTGATTTAGATATCTACCTATACATAAACTCACTCAGCAACAGTAAAAACACCATGGGTGGAAGATAACACGTCTTCACATCAAGTATTGTGAAAAATATGCAATTTGCGTTAAAGTCAAAGTGAAATCATTTATTTCAAGTAAGTTATTAAAGGACATTTTTTAATGTAAAGACAATAGAATTGATTCTGTTTACCCTTTCCGAAAGGCAGTTTCTAATGGAGAAAAACTGATATCGACGAGTTCAGGAAATTCTCACCCCTCTTCCTCTCTTCATACATATAAATAATTCTTCTGTATGTGTTTATGTCATGAATAATAATAATTTATTTCTTTCACAAAAGTACTTTTAAAACTTACATATAGATGCTATGAACAAACACAAAAAGTTTTTCATCTGGAGCCGAACTAGGAGGAACCTGTATTTCGGCTTACAGCGCCAACCCCCTCGAGTTACATTAAATTAGTTTTCTTAAATGCTTGCATTTTACAATTCTATTGAGTATTTTGTATTATCTATATCTGTTCCTCTCTTTGTTGAATGAGTGTGAGAGGGTGTGTTAGGTGTGAGTGTGATGCGTGAGACTTTATAAGGAGACATGTTAATGACTGAGATACGGTTATTTGAATATATATAATAGTGTATGTATAATAATGTATGTATGTATGAATGAATCGATTTTGATGAAACCTCTAGTGTGTGTTGGGTGGGACTCAGAATAGTTTAGTTTAATGGAACTTGGTAGGTTTCTCCACAGTCTGGATTGGTACCCAGTTAATGGTACTAGGCCCACCCTCTTTTACATGGGACTTAAGAGAGAGAGAGAGAGAGTTCAGTACAATAACAGCTTCAGAATGCTGTTGGGGCTGCGGCGCTTTTGTAGTGCTTCTGGCATGTTCGCACAGGCGCGCGTTCACGACTTCTACGCTATGTTAAGGAGAAAAATGGCGTCGCTTTTGGAAAGAACACGGTCCAGCCCTAATAGCATTCTGAAGATGTTAGTGGACAAAAATTCACCAACGATGAATCACTTTATGCAAGTGTTAGTTAGGCAGGAGTGATTCATATTGTCTTGGTGCATATTTGTAAATAATAGTTTCTGTATTTATTTAGTTAAAATAACACACTAACATAGCTCTTAAGTTTTTATTTTGCTTTTTTGTACCTAACTTACTAACATAAAATGGATCTCTGTTGTCTAAGAAAATAAAAAAAATATTATATATATTAACTGGCGAACTGTAGGTCTACTATCGATAAACTTCTGCCCAAGCTTTTTGAGAATCAAGGCGTTTAGAATCTAGCAGAATGGAGCACAGGGTCCAAGCTATCAGTGATTTAGTCTCTAGATACAGAAACCTAAATTAAACTCGTTTGCAAGAATATCATTGTCTATCACCATTTCAGCCAAAAGACGTCCACTGCTGGACATAGGCCTCCCTCAATTTGGGAGGGCTTGCCATAATCGCCACACTTGGCAGGCGGGTTGACGATCATAGCATAGTGGTAAAGGCATAGAGAACGCTGCTGTCTATTGTTTAGTAAGTTCCTTAGTCGCTTCTTACGACACCCACAAGAAGAAATGGGATTGTGCTATTATTTACGTACGGCACCACACAGTACAATCCGCCGTTGTAAGTATAAATAAATAACCGTTAAACAAACACAAATCTGCTGACCCTACCTGTTTTATTAGGTCAACTTCTAACAACGTCTTTGCGTTTAATCAAAGGAAATTTCCAATTAAATTGATTACGATCTCGGCCGGCCCGCAGTTTCCCCGCAACTGCCCCGCAGAAGCTCCGCTAAGATAGCTACTTATACTCGCGAGATTAATATAATGTTAAGTTTGTGTACATAAGGAAAGTTCTTGTGTATTAGATATTTGTGAGACTATGTAAATAGCGCGGCTCCCATTAAGTCTTCTGGGCAAAGCAAAGTCCCTCCGAGAACTCTTTTTCCGCGCCATCTCAAACTAGCCTTTGCAGTATGCGTCTAGGTCATCTCTGCACCACTTACGGGGTCGACCGCGCGGGCACCTTCCATCTTCAGGCATCCATTCTGTAGAGACTTGCCCAGCAGTCATCCTGTAAGCGGCTGATGTGACTCACCCAATCCCATTAGAGCCTGACAGCCTTCTTTGTTCTGAATGTTGTCCTGTCTTTTTACACCCAGAATGCTGCGTTCCATCCCTTCGAGGTTGACGTTCCTAATGGCATCAAATCTTCACCTAATTGCGAGAAAAGTGGAATAATCGAGGACGTACATCACATCTTGATCGAGTGGGAGCGCTGCGAACGCCTCAGGAGAAATCTGTTTGATTCCCAAAATATATCTGGAATTGGTACTTTAAATAGTGTTTTATCTAGGCTAGATCTCAGTATAAAATCACTGATAATGTGATGATGTGATGACGGGCCTGTTAGTCTAGTGGTTAGTGACCCTGACTGCTAAGACTGAGGTCGTGGGTTCGATTCCCACCCAGGACAAATCTTTGTGTGATGAGAACAATGATTTGTTCTGTGTCTGGGTGTAATTTATCTATAATATAATATATATGTATTTAGAAATGTATAAGTATGTTTATCAGTTATCTGGTTGCCATAGTACAGGCTTTGCCTAGTTTGGGATCAGATAACGTTGTGTTGGTTGTCCAAAGATACATTACATTATAAAACAATGTAAAATTCAAAATTTGGCTATGATGAAGCAACGTAGTCAGTACTGAGGCAAGGTTCCTTAATGTAGGATTTTAAAAAAGCGCCGTTCTATCAGTCCTTGGCTATCTCCGAGGCGGTACTTTAATGACTCGGTCTTAACCAAAGTCAAATATTTTTTTCCAATTAGGCATATAAAAAGCACTGTTGAACCTCAAACCTCAAAGATAGGAAATGACAGCATGATAAATTGGAAGCGTTCATGATAGACTAACCCGAGAAGGCAACATAGAGAGGTTCGGAGAATTATGGGGAAATAGTCGCCAACGCCATCAAGTCCTCCTTTGATATTGCAACCAATTCAAGTTCTGTTAATAAACGAGAGCATTTCATAGAAACCAGTTAGAATGTGAGAATTTACATATACTCTAACTGGAATCATAAAATTAGACGAACAAGTGGTAACGACCGTGACTTACGAGTAGTAGTAGGTCGTGAGTTCGAACCCGAGAAGGCGCTTTACTTAGTGTAAATAATTTCATCACCACTGCTCCCAAAACGGTGAAGGAAAACATCGTGAAGAAACCGACATGTCTTAGAACCAAAAACTCGAAGATATCCTACTAATATTATAAACGCGAAAGTTTGTATGTATGGCTGTATGGATGTGTGGATGTTTGTTCCTCTTTCACGCATAAACTACTGACCAGATTTAGATGAAATTTGGCACACAGATAGTTTATAACCTGGAATAACACATAGGGTACTTTTTATCCCGGTAGTATGTTCCCGCGGGATAATTTCCGACCTCCACGCGGGCGAAGCCGCTGGCAAAAGCTAGTATGACATATACGAACTCGCTATGGGCCCGAATGGTGGAATATGGCCCGCTCCCTCTCACCGAGAGGAGGCCTGTGTCCCAGCAGTTAGAGACTGCTGATGTATGTAGGAATCGCTTTTATTTTGACAGTCCCTTAACATTCATGGTGTGGTTTATGTTGCTAAGCAGACATTTTATTCGAACATTATAAATGAATGTGATAGCAATAACCTTCAAAATTATACAGATTTTGATCCATAGTGTGTTACGCAATTAGAGTGCGGGTTGATAATGCCTCTCAAATATTCAAATTGGAATGATAAAAATAATTCTTGTTAGATGCTATTGTATCGAACAGTAGGACGTAATCAACTCAGCCTATCGCAGTCCATAGGCCTCTCCCATGCTGCGCCACAACACCCTGTCTTCCGCCTTTCGCATCCAATCTATCCCAGCCACCTTCTTGAGGTCGTCGGTTCATCTAGCTGAGGGGCGTCCCACACTACGCTTGCCGCTACGCGGACAAGACGGACGGAGGCCGATAGGACGTAATACAGAGGTTCAACAATGATAACGTGATGGGAAATTAATGTGCCATTTATCAAAATTCACCATTATTATTAGCTCTAATTAATTTCTAACGCACTTACACCCAGGAACAAGTTGTGATTCTTGTTGTGTGTAGATAGGCACTAACACTCCACCCGTGACTTCGTCCGCGTTAAATTTTGGGCCCTTATCCGCTAAGTCGTCGCATCCCAGCGCCCGCTCGCGCTGTCACTTTGTTTTCACTTACCGTTCTTTCAGAATTGTTATTTTTGTTTAGCTTTTAAGGGGCGCGGTATAATGTTAAGTAACATTTATCAAGAATTGTGCTATAAAATGCAAAAAAAAACCTTGCAATATACAACTGGTAGTTCGGTGCAGTACAAATTTTTTACCTCTTTCTGATATCTTAATATTAATACGTGAAGCAAAAAACTTTGTACTTTTTAAGTATGGACAAGTATGTTTGTAAGCCACACAATTAAAATTTATATGGTGAAAGCTAATATTTTATACATTAAAAATACATTAATTTTTAAATTAACTATGGACGAATTTTGACCACTGGGTGACCACCAGTTAGTAAAGATATACCTTTCATACATATATTGTCCTTGTGGATACTCTTGAATACGTATTTTTTTCACCTGTTTGATATTATTCCTAAACTACTCTTTACAATTTATTTCATGTGAAAATGATTAACGAATCTAACAGATACCACACGTAGAATATTATGTCTCTTACCTGGATATAAACGCGGGGTTAGTACCAATATTAAATGAAGCAAAACAAATCTTTTAAAACGTAAAACACCAACATACATTTAAAAAAAAAACATGATACCCAACCAAACTCGAAAACGACTCCATTATATTCATTTCAGAAATAATATCCAACATTTTTATTTCGAAAGTCTTTATTACCATTCCGGGACAGCATTACCATAACCAAGTAAATAAACCGCCACACTGAATTATAAAAATCATCGGTGTCGTGCAAAACGTCCCTCGGAGCGTGTAAACGAGAGAAAAAATAAAAAAATGCGGGAAAAAAACGGGCTGCTAAAGGTGGTGGTACAACGGGATATTATGGTTGGAACTGTTTGAAAATGTATGCGAGAATCCAAAAATTATGGTTAAATATAAATAATTCTTCTGTATGTGTTTATGTCATGAATAATAATAATTTATTTCTTTCACAAAAGCACTTTTAAAACTTACATATAGATGCTATGAACAATATTTATGTACACAAAAAGTTTTAGCATCTGGAGCCGAACTAGGAGGAACCTGTATTTCGGCTTACAGCGCCAACCCCCTCGAGTTACATTTAATTAGTTTTCTTAAATGCTTGCATTTTACAATTCTATTGAGTATTTTGTACTCTTATAAACTTATGCTATGTAATAGTGATCTGTGATCTGTTCCTCTCTTTGTAGGTTATGCTAGGTGAATTAATGAGTGTGAGAGGGTGTGTTAGGTGTGAGTGTGATGCATGAGACTTTATAAGGAGACATGTTAATGACTGAGATACGGTTATTTGAATATATATAATAATGTATGTATTATATAATAATGTATGTATGTATGAATGAATCGATTTTGATGAAACCTCTAGTGTGTGTTGGGTGGGACTCAGCATAGTTTAGTTTAATGGAACTTGGTAGGTTTCTCCACAGTCTGGATTGGTACCCAGTTAATGGTACTAGGCCCACCCTCTTTTACATGGGACTTAAGAGAGAGAGAGAGAGAGAGTTCAGTACAATAACAGCTTCAGAATGCTGTTGGGGCTGCGGCGCTTTTGTAGTGCTTCTGGCATGTTCGCACAGGCGCGCGTTCACGACTTCTACGCTATGTTAAGGAGAAAAACGGCGTCCCTTTTGGAAAGAACACGGTCCAGCCCTAATAGCATTCTGAAGATGTTAGTGGACAAATTTAATTCACCAATGATGAATCACTTCATGCAAGTGTTGGTTAGGCAGGAGTGATTCATATTGTCTTGGTGCATATTTGTAAATAATAGTTTCTGTATTTATTTAGTTAAAATAACACACTAACATAGCTCTTAAGTTTTTATTTTGCTTTTTTGTACCTAACTTACTAACATAAAATGGATCTCTGTTGTCTAAGAAAATAAACAATTTATTTATAACTGGCGAACTGTAGGTCTACTATCGATAAACTTCTGCCCAAGCCTTTTGAGAATCAAGGCGTTTAGAATCTAGCAGAATGGAGAACAGGGTCCAAGCTATCAGTGATTTAGTCTCTAGATACAGAAACCTAAATTAAACTCGTTTCCAAGAATATCATTGTCTATCACCGTTTCAGCCAAAAGACGTCCCTCAATTTGCGAGGGCTTGCCATAATCGCCACACTTGGCAGGCGGGTTGACGATCATAGTATAGTGGTAAATGCATAGAGAACGCTGCTGCTCATTGTTTAGTAAGTTCCTTAGTCGCTTCTTACGACACCCACAGGAAGAAATGGGATTGTGCTATTCTTTACGTACGGCACCACACAGTACAATCCGCTGTTGTAAGTATAAATAAATAACCGTTAAACAAACACAAATCTGCTGACCCTACCTGTTTTATTAGGTCAACTTCTAACAACGTCTTTGCGTTTAATCAAAGGAAATTTCCAATTAAATTGATTACGATCTCGGCCGGCCCGCAGTTTCCCCGCAACTGCCCCGCAGAAGCTCCGCTAAGATAGCTACTTATACTCGCGAGATTAATATAATGTTAACTTTGTGTACATAAGGAAAGTTCTTGTGTATTAGATATTTGTGAGACTATGTAAATAGCGCGGCTCCCATTAAGTCTTCTGGGCAAAGCAAAGTCCCTCCGAGAACTCTTTTTCCGCGCCATCTCAAACTAGCCTTTGCAGTATGCGTCTAGGTCATCTCTGCACCACTTACGGGGTCGACCGCGCGGGCACCTTCCATCTTCAGGCATCCATTCTGTAGAGACTTGCCCAGCAGTCATCCTGTAAGCGGCTGATGTGACTCACCCAATCCCATTAGAGCCTGACAGCCTTCTTTGTTCTGAATGTTGTCCTGTCTTTTTACACCCAGAATGCTGCGTTCCATCCCCTCGAGGTTGACGTTCCTAATGGCATCAAATCTTCACCTAATTGCGAGAAAAGTGGAATAATCGAGGACGTACATCACATCTTGATCGAGTGGGAGCGCTGCGAACGCCTCAGGAGAAATCTGTTTGATTCCCAAAATATATCTGGAATTGGTACTTTAAATAGTGTTTTATCTAGGCTAGAACTCAGTATAAAATCACTGATAATGTGATGATGTGATGACGGGCCTGTTAGTCTAGTGGTTAGTGACCCTGACTGCTAAGACTGAGGTCGTGGGTTCGATTCCCACCCAGGACAAATCTTTGTGTGATGAGCACAATGATTTGTTCTGTGTCTGGGTGTAATTTATCTATAATATAATATATATGTATTTAGAAATGTATAAGTATGTTTATCAGTTGTCTGGTTGCCATAGTACAGGCTTTGCCTAGTTTGGGATCAGATAACGTTGTGTTGGTTGTCCAAAGATACATTACATTATAAAACAATGTAAAATTCAAAATTTGGCTATGATGAAGCAACGTAGTCAGTACTGAGGCAAGGCTCCTTAATGTAGGATTTTAAAAAAGCGCCATTCTATCAGTCCTTGGCTAACTCCAAGGCGGTACTTTAATGACTCGGTCTTAACCAAAGTCAAATCATTTTTTCCAATAAAAAGCACTGTTGAACCTCAAACTTCAAAGATAGGAAATGACAGCATGATAAATTGGAAGCGTTCGTGAAAGACTAACCCGAGAAGGCAACATAGAGAGGTTCGGAGAATTATGGGGAAATAGTCGCCAATGCCATCAAGTCCTCCTTTGATATTGCAACCAATTCAAGTTCTGTTAATAAACGAGAGCATTTCATAGAAACCAGTTAGAATATGAGAATTTAAATATACTCTAACTGGAATCATAAAATTAGACGAACAAGTGATAACGACCGCGACTTACGAGTAGTAGTAGGTCGTGAGTTCGAACCCGAGAAGGCGCTTTATTTTGTGTAAATTATTCCATCACCACTGCTCTCAAAACGGTGAAGGAAAACATTGTGAAGAAACTGACATGTCTTAGAACCAAAAATTCGAAGACATGTGACATATACGAACTCGCAATGGGCCCGAATGGTGGAATATGGCCCGCTCCCTCTCACCGAGACGAGGCCTGTGTCCCCACCTCCTTCTGCGAAGCAGTAATGCTCGCGAAGGAGGAGGCGGGGCGCGTGAGGGAGTGGCAGTCTCTGCGCCCTCACGTCCCTAGCCGCCGCAGGAGGAGACGCCCCGGGCGCCGGGAGTCGATTGCGGACTCCCGGCCACCGTAGGCGCGAGCTTGCGGGTGGCGAGCAATGGGTAGCTCGCCGCCCGGTAAGGACCAGGCTCGGGTCGACGGCGCGTAGTGTTCCACGCGCGCCTCAAAGAGATGTCAGCTTTATTGAAGGGGTCTGCTAGGACCGATGCCTGCCGGGGTCGCGTGATTGTTCAAAAGAGATACCGTGACCCTGGCACATGGGCAACTGAAGGAACACGGGTGGGTTTTAGTCAGTAAAAGTCTGACACGCCCTCCCGCTCCGCCCAGAGCGGGAGAAGTCATTTGATGATTTCCCATCCAAAAAAAAAAAAAAAAAAAAAGGCCTGTGTCCCAGCAGTTAGAGACTGCTGATGTATGTAGGAATCGCTTTTATTTTGACAGTCCCGTAACCTACATGGTGTGGTTTATGTTGCTAAACAGACATTTTATTCGAACATTATAAATGAATGTGATAGCAATAACCTTCAAAATTATACAGATTTTGATCCATAGTGTGTTACGCAATTAGGGTGCGGGTTGATAATACCTCTCAAATATTCAAATTGGAATGATAAAAATAATTCTTGTTAGATGCTATTGTATCGAACAGTAGGACGTAATCAACTCAGCCTATCGCAGTCCATAGGCCTCTCCCATGCTGCGCCACAACACCCTGTCTTCCGCCTTTCGCATCCAGTCTGTCCCAGCCACCTTTTTGAGGTCGTCGGTCCATCTAGCTGAGGGGCATCCCACACTATGCTTGCCGCTACGCGGACAAGACGGACGGAGGCCGATAGGACGTAATACAGAGGTTCAACAATGATAACGTGATGGGAAATTAATGTGCCATTTATCAAAATTCACCATTATTATTAGCTCTAATTAATTTCTAACGCACTTACACCCAGGAACAAGTTGTGATTCTTGTTGTGTGTAGATAGGCACTAACACTCCACCCGTGACTTCGTCCGCGTTAAATTTTGGGCCCTTATCCGCTAAGTCGTCGCATCCCAGCGCCCGCTCGCGCTGTCACTTTGTTTTCACTTACCGTTCTTTCAGAATTGTTATTTTTGTTTAGCTTTTAAGGGGCGCGGTATAATGTTAAGTAACATTTATCAAGAATTGTGCTAAAAAATGCAAAAAAAAACTTTCAATATACGACTGGTAGTTCGGTGCAGTACAAATAATATATTTTTTTACCTCTTTCTGATATCTTAATATTAATACGTGAAGCAAAAAACTTTGTACTTTTTAAGTATGGACAAGTATGTTTGTAAGTCACACAATTAAAATTTATATGGTGAAAGCTAATATTTTATACATTAAAAATACATTAATTTTTAAATTAACTATGGACGAATTTTGACCACTGAGCGACCACCAGTTAGTAAAGATATACCTTTCATACATATATTGTCATTGTGGATACTCTTGAATACGTATTTTTTTCACCTGTTTGATATTATTCCTAAACTACTCTTTACTATTTATTTCATGCGAAAATGATTAACGAATCTAACAGATACCACACGTAGAATATTATCTCTTACCTGGATATAAACGCGGGGTTAGTACCAATGTTAAATGAAGCAAAACAAATCTTTTAAATCGTAAAACATCAACATACATTTAAAAAAAAAACATGATACCCAACCAAACTCGAAAACGACTCCATTATATTCATTTCAGAAATAATATCCAACATTTTTATTTCGAAAGTCTTTATTACCTTACCAGGACAGCATTACCATAACCAAGTAAATAAACCGCCACACTGAATTATAAAAATCATCGGTGTCGTGCAAAACGTCCCTCGGAGCGTGTAAACGAGAGAAAAAATAAAAAAATGCGGGAAAAAAACGTAAAATAAACGCCAATGAATGTTAACGAGGCTGCTAAAGGTGGTGGTACAACGGGATATTATGGTTGGAACTGTTTGAAAATTTATGCGAGAATCCAAAAATTATGGTTAAATATTGGTCAGATAAACTTGCAAGAATGAAAGGTTTAATTTATGAGACATTCTAAGATTGTCTCTCATCTTATAAGTCTATTAAAATTTAGTTTTTTTTTTTTTGTGTAGTACTTTACGGAATTACCCCAACCAATGCGTATTTTTTAAATTCTTTTTTTACGATTGTCTGGCAGTTTGAGTACGTTCTGCGGCCCACCCTAATCACCATTATTTAGTATTATATGTATTGTTATCTACTAAAACTCTGAGTTGAGCTATACGAGTGCACTAACTGAACAAAATACTACCTAGGACACTAATCTGCATGGTACTGAAATGGCCTGTCCAAGATGATATCTGATGATGACTTCTCTACGTCGAAACGTTTCTTCACTTTAAGCAAAATAATAAATTAATCCTTGAGTGTCTATTTAAGTGGTCTAAATTCCATAAATAGTGCTAAATAATCACGTCCATATTACGCAAAAAATGTAGGAATGTAGGTAATAATTTATATTACTTACATTTCAGTTGTTATTATAATATTTTGCGTGTAAAGTAGGATTTTCTAGAACACCGTAGAGATCTTCCACGAAGTCTTTCTCACGTTATCATGAATTATCTTGCTTTATCTACTTACAGTCTGCATTGAAAATCTTTGTCTGATCTTTTCAGAAATTGCTTTGTTCCATGACTTAAAAAAGACGTCATTGGTTTTTTACGAAACCTAACCCCAACAACAGATTTTTTAAATCAAATATTAGTGTTGGATAAGAATTTGAGATAGAAAATTATTCCGAAATGATGTTAATTTCATCGCATATAGGTTTTATTAACTGCTGTAGATATTTTTTATATTATAACTTACTTTTAACAGACTTTGCCCCCGTATTCCACCTTCCTCTTGAATCACTTTGTCTATTGATGAAATGATGTATTAAAATCCGTTACGTAGATAAAAATATCTAAACGTACAGACACGAGAAGCGATTTTGTTTTATACTTAGTAAAGATAACAAATGCGATTACAATTTTCCTCTCAGGCTGCCGCATTTATTTAACAAATTCAAACCACAAAAACAAAATATTTAAAAAAAATAGCACGCTAAACTTTTCAGTCACGTAAACAGGGCAACAAAAACACGCGCCCTGTGTGCCCCTGACCTTACCCTCTCTCGGGACAGCGACTAGCCGGCCACACGGACGCGGCCGGCTAAGTAACTTGTTGTCCCGGACACCGGACAACACCGGGACCGGACGGGACGGGATAGAAACGGCTGCTTTCGAGGATTAGGGATCGAAATGTGAGAAGATGTGGATGCAGAAATAGGTGTGAGTGGTGATGGTTTTGGAATGATTCTATTCTTAGGAATGATTGCCTAGCTTCACGGGAACTTAAAGTTCGTTTTTTAAATGATGATCCCTCAAGGATGTTACTACAGCCCTATTTTTAGGTTTTCGGTTTAACAGTAAAAAACTCAACAAAAAGGAAAAAGAAAGAAAGGGAAGAGCTCTAAAGAATATGAAAGAAAGAAAAAATATTTTTTATACACAAATAAAGCGCACATTACTTAAAATACTTGCATAAAATGCACATATTAAAAGTTGCCAAAAGCCCCGTAATCAAGACAATAAAAAACAGATTAACAATATTGTCCATTGCTTGTTGATATCAGGGCTAAGGACTAGAGACAAATATGACAGATATGAAAATCATGTAGGTACTTAGTAAATCATGTTCTTAGTTCTCTGAAGTTTTCAGTCAATTTCAGAGCCCTCCACACTTTCTGTGATGCATTAACTGGACAGCTGGTCAAAATCAGCATGTCATTTTGTTTATGTTTATTCTATAACTTAAGCTAACAATATCAATTCTAACATTTGTAACCTTTATTGCCTAATTCTTTATTGTGAGCACAGAGAATCACACTTACTTTTAGTTTTATATTTACATTTCTCAATATTTTAAGTGAACTGTAATGTTCTTGTTTTTTGAGAAATAAATGTCTTTAAACCGAAGTTACGAAGTAAAACTACAACCTGAAAGTGTTTTAGCTATTTCCACAGGTCTTTTCCTAACACAGTCGTCCTGTCAGCCTTTTTTATCTGCAATAACTTATGCATATCACAAAAAACAGCTAAAGCACTGATACACCTAATTACCCGAACAAGAAAATCTCTAACCCCCAACATACTGAAACAACGGAAAAACCGAAATTAACCGGAAAATAACCATATCAGATTCTCCCCTTAACCCTTCTCCCTTCGGGGCATATTTTACTTCTTTTTTCCGTCACGAGACGGGAATATAAATGACTTTTTAAGTGTGCGGGCATTTTTTGCCCGGGCAACTGCGGGATGTTAACAGATTTTTTTGCCCGGAAATCCGGCGGGTTATTGAGGTGATTAATTCAGTGTTTAAACGGTGGCGTGTCGGCACTTTTTTAACGTAAAAAAAGTGTAATTTGTCAAACAATTTGTTGGTTAATCTGTAGCTTGACTTTATGAAGTGGAGTTGTTTGTTTTTTTTTTTTTTTTTTTACTGTGGCATTTTGAGCGTGGGAATTTTTCACGGAAGCACTTTTCGTTGAGTCTTTTTTGCTATTTACGTTTCAAGGGAAATGTTGTGTGATAGAAACTTATAACTTATTTTATATTACGTTTCAGATTTTTGATATGTAAGTAGTTTATTTTTTATGACTATTAAGATGTGTATTTTTATAACTATTATGAAGTGTTTTTTTCTATTTTATTCTCTTCTTATAGTTTTCATGAAGGCTGTAAAAAATCATTGTTAATCCATAGCAGATCTTACATATTATTGCAGACAGTAAACGGTCAGAATTAAATACTACGGTAATCTTAATTTCTTGGAAGATACAAAGTTGAGAGAAATATTTTGACTACACGCCATAGTAGCTTTGTTCATCGTCAATGCTTTGTTTGTTGCTGATTACATAAATTAATTTACAAAATTTAAAACGCCTGTCTGGGTTTAAAATCGTAAGGAGCTTCTTCCTATGGAAATACCAAGTAGTAAGTCGTATGAATATCTCTTCAGCTGTATAATTAATAATTACTATATAATTAAGTAGGTAAAGTCACCCAAAGGGCAATGGAGAGGGCTATGCTTGAAGTTACCCTACGCGATCGAATCAGAAATAAAGAGATCCGAAGGAGAAATAAGGTCGGTTACCTTAGTTCTCCTTCGGATCTACATAGCCCAAAGAATTGCCCAACTTAAGTGGCAGTGGGCATGGCACATTGCTCGCAGAACAGATGGCCGATGAGGTCGGGAATTTCTGGAGTGGCGACCGCGTATTGGAAGACGTAGCGTTGGAAGGCCTCCCACAAGATGGACCGATGACCTGGTGAAGGCCGCAGGAATACGTTGGATGCGAGAAGCACAGAACAGGTCGAAGCGGCGGTGCTTGGGGGAGGCCTATGTCCGGCAGTGGACGTCTTTCGGCGGAAATGATGATGATGAATGACTTAAGTAGGTGTTTCTGGTATCAAAATGTAAGTCCATTTTGTGCCGGACGCAAAGAATAGCACCATCCCATTTCTTCTCGTGGGTGTCGCAAAAGGCGACTAAGGGACTTAGTAGAGAATAGGCAGCAGCGTTCCCTATGCATTTTATCACTTTACTGCGATCGCCAACCCGCCTGCCAAGCTCCAAAGTGAGGGAGTCCTATGTCCTGTAGTGGACGTCTTTCGGCTGAAATGATCATGATGATGATAACCTCAGAGAGCCGTGTCTATGAAGAATGCTTGACATTTCTTTTGTTGTTGGTACAAGCGACATACATAGTCTAGTTTTGTTTTATAACTAAAGTAGGGAAACTAACTTTATTGAAAATATTTCTACAAAATAATCAAACAAACATGATTGGTTGTTACAATATTTTATCAATGCAACAGATTCTAACTGTCACCCGATATCGCGGAACGTTCTTGTCAAAATTCAGTTGAATACAAATATCACTTTAAAATGAATACCCCTAGACACCCTTATGTAGAACGAAGGGTGGCTAGTGAATTGGGGTATCTGGAGGACTGTTAGCGCCATCTAGTAGCGAGTAGCAGACACTAATAAAAACAATGTACTTTCTAAATAATTTTACGTCAAAATGTGCGCTGTTTCAAAGGTTTTATCATTTCAAAAACTATAATGTTTAAATTGATGGTTAATATTAAGTAAATTTAGTATTTTATATGATAAAAACAAAAAATAATTACTCTACTCGCCATCAGAGGGCGCATCCGAACCTTTTAGTTCCTCAATTTTACGAAAGAGTTCGCCTCTTAGTGTTGGCTATTCGTCAGTAGATGGCGTTTAACTTTAAATTAGTTCTATTTGGTACTAGATGACGCTGCTATAATTATTTCTTCTATTCGATGGTAGATGTCACATTACATATTCTTGTACGAAAGTTCGAATGGAAGATAGTTTAAAATTAATCATTACTTACTGTAATTTCGTAATATTTTCATACCGTTACTTACAGCCACGTATTATAAAACAAACCGTGCCAAAAATGCTTCCCTTTCTCGCAAAGACGAAGGTGGATATAGTTAGAATTTAACTACCGACAGAGGTATTTAAAATTTTGGAAAAAGATACCAAGTCACATTAGCATGTCGGTGATGCGAAACAGTTAGTTTTGCCCCTACCACGTATCGGTCAATGCGGCTAAAGACGTTTTTATTTCAAAACCAAAGGTTAAAAAAAACTCTTAAGTACGCTATAGCTGAGAAGACACGCGCAGTATACAATGTGTAACATATTAAATGCCGCAAGACCTAAAATTAGTTTGTTCCTAATGGACTACTGAATCAATTTCAGTAACTTTTAACATAGGTTTTTTTAAGGGTATTTTGCCAAATAAAATCTTATTTGAAGGCAATAACACTCGGTTTTAAATGCATAAGATAATGCTACTTCAACGTTTTTCTAAAGAATAACTTTCAAAAAAATAAGTTTAAGTCACAATATTATGCTTTACCTCAATACTCTCATTGGTGTGTATGGTGAGGTCTTGCGTTTGCATCACCTTAAAAAAAAATTAGTTCCAATCAAAAACATCAACGGTGAATCAATCTCCTCAAAAATTGATATTCACACACGGACATTTAAAACCGTTACCTTTTATCTCCCAAGATGTCCACATTGTCCATAACCCTTCAAAGACAACCCTGAACCGCTCTCAAGAAAAAAATTGGCAGGTCAATCAGACCCCAGAGCATTATTATTCAAATTAATTGCTTATTATCACGCTTATACGAAGGGGGACTAACAATAATGTTTGTCTTGTAAAGTTTACGACAATGGACAAGATGGTAGAAAAAATTGTTAATTTGGACCAGTGGGTAGTTTTGAATTGCAGCTGCTCATCTTGGTTATCTTCCGGGGTTTTGAGTAACCTGAGAAATGTTTGGAACAAACAAAAGACGATTAAAGTTGTTATTAAGTAGCTGCTATTAGCCGTTTGTAAGTTAGGATTCATTATCATAATTATTTGTTCAGACAAAGTCCGTCATATTGTCTGGCCTGTTAGTCTAGTGGTTAGTGATCCTGACTGACAAATCTTTTTGTGATGAGCAAATCATTTGTTCTGTGTCTGGGTGTAATTTATCTATAATATGGATGTATTTAGAAATATATAAGTATGTTTATCAGTTGTCTGGTTGCCATAGTACAGGCTCTGCCTAGTTTGGAATCAGATAACGATGTGTTGGTTGTCCTAAGATATTTATTATTCAATTTCATCTTAAAATTGAGTTAAAATTACACTTGCACAGTTAAATAGAGCTGGCCCTAAGTGGTTTAAGAGGAACATAGCAATCTACTATTACGAATTCTTGTATACAGAACAACTTCAGCACTTTCATTATCACATAAGTTTACAACTGTATCTTTATGATGATAATTTAATTATAATTATGCTTAGGTATCATAGTGAACAATGAGTAGGTATGTTTAGCATGTTCTAAAAGAATCTACATAACATCATTATCTTTCCTAGCCTTTTCCCAACTATGTTGAGGTCAGCTTCCAGACTAACTGGATGCAGCTGAATACCAGTATTTTACATGGAGGGAGCGACTGCCTATGTGACCTCTACAACCCAGTAACTGGGTTGATACGATACCCCTTGGTAAGACTGCGTGTCAGAATTTCGGGATTTTGATGACCCGTAACGACTGTCAGAGATCCATGGCCAACGGGACCAATCGCTTAACGTGCTTTCCAAGGCACGGAAGGGTCTTGGTATGTATAGATGATCACCCATCCACGCACCAACCGCGGCAAGCGTACCTTAATCTGATCGATCGATCCATGCGGCTGTTATTACTTAGCCTCAATCCCCTCATAATCTACATTACATAAAACATCAATTAATTGATAGATAAATAAATGAAAACCTTTTTTCATGCCTACAGAAATCACAACACATCCCGTTTTCTCTAAAGACTCCTTACAAAAAAATAATTAATAAACAAACTGATCAATACATCTCATCTCCAAAATTGTATGCTAAGAGCAACGTCTCCAAGAGACTGTGTGACGTCACATTAACCATAGTAGAAATGGGTCAAGATTTCCACACTATGACCAGATGTAGATAGCTGTGGTACTTGTGGACCAGAATAGATACAATGTAGATACGTGTCTATTGCAAAGTAGTATGGCTATTTAGATTAGTAAGGAAGTGTAGATATTGATTTAACTATTTATACTAGATACTAAATTAAATGGTCCAGGTGGTGCCAGAGGCCCTTGTGGCGTGGCGTTTATAGCCAACCCCCCCGTTTTGTGGAGGCCTGTGTCCAGCAGGGGACGTCTTTCGGCTGAAAAAACTTTTTACCAAAAAATTTAACCGGTGGTTAAATTTTTTGGTAAAAAGTTTTTATTTTATAATTTTTTGTAGCTTTAATATACTTATAATACTTGGCAAGGTATACCCTATCCAATAAATAAAGAATTATCAAAATCGGACTACTTTGTATAAAGTTATGCTTGGTTAAACATTACAATCAGTGAGTGAACAATCAATCATCCCGTTTTCTGACCCTTAAAGTTTGATTTTGTTATTCAAACTTATATGGGACCACCCTCGGAGTATACCCAGCCCAATAAAAAAAGAATTATCACAATCGGACTACTATGTAAAAAGTTATGCGTGGTCATACATAAAAAAAAAAATATACGCGTCGAATTGATAACCTCCTCCGTTTTTTTTTCGTCGGTTAATAATGATGATGATGATCATGTAAAGATTATACTTTTTTGATAAAGAAACGTTTCATATGTGTTTTGAACTTTACCTCGCTGAGGTGTTTAAAAGCTTGAAATAATGCCTTTTGTGAATTAAGTGCAACTTCTAAGCACAGCAGTTTAAGCTGTCCGATGTCTGCTAGTAAATTCTGGTTTTGGTTCGTTCACACATGTCGCTTGTCCTCTATACAAAAAAATAAACTGAATTATCTATTTGTAAGGTCATTGTAACAGCTTTATAGTATATACATTTATGGTACTTATAATAAAACACAATCAAATTTAGAAAAATTTATCCGCTGTCTATCTGTTTGTTCTGATTCATCTCCAAAACGGCTGGACCGATTTCGATAGATTTGATACCGGGATACTTTGAACATAGGATTTTTATCGACATACCACACCGGCGAAGCCGCTAGCGAAAGCTAGTGTACAATAATAATTATCATATTGAGGAAAACATTTAGTATTTCTGAAATTCTTATTGAGTTCGTAGCAACCGCCTACGTAACTCGTAGCGCTACGCCCGCGTAGCAATTACCTAATCGCTTAAAACGTAACGATGTCATTATTACTAATTAATAGTATTCTTTTGTAGGCTTTTATTTGTGTAAAAATGGAATGTTTTTGTAAAACCTATTAAAATAAATTACATTTCAACTGTTTTGATTACTAATTAATCATCGTCATGGTCAATCATGGATATAATAGATGAAAAAAAATATTTTAAAAAATATATCATTTTGTTACAATTTTTGTTTCTTTTACATGACAATCAGAAAATAACAACTAGGACCTTGGTCCTTGTGTATCTATAAATAAGAAAACCTTTGTTGTAAGAGTTCTAAAAATACATAAGATTATAAAAAAAATATTAAATAGATAAGATTGTATTAATAGATTCTAAAAAAAATATTTATTACATTTAGGTATTTAGTACATTTATTCTTTTTGTTTTCATTCATGACTAAACCAATATCTATGACTAGTAGTTTGCCCATAAATGCATTATTAACCCATACTCGCTATGAAAAACATGCCCAAAAAAACCGGAAAAATATTTTCACTTATAAAATTATTTCTCCACAATATAAAACAGATTTAAAATTCGAACGGTTTTTAAATTGGCTAAACCATGAGGTGTGAAATGAAGACATACGCTCTGGCCGGCTGCAACCCTTCCTCTGCCGTCGTGAGAACCGGTCCGGTGAGAATGCAAATGAGGCACATTGTACCCCTGGACAATTCTTCGCTTTTTAATTGTTGTTTTTTTTTATGAGGACCGTTGGACATGTTGTCTGGTCTATCGATATGGTTGTGTCGATAGTTTTGATTAGATGATTCTAGAAAGTAAGCTGGTTATTAGTATAATAATCACGACAAGAGAAGATAAGGTGTAGTCCTAAAGATGTAGTTGGTACCAATAGCAATAAAATACTATAACTTCTTTAACTAACATAAAGATTTCTAAATAAATAATTGGTGGAGATAAAGGTACTAATTTCCTATAAATATATTAATTTCAGTATTTCATTAATTGTGAGGAAAAACTTTCTTACAGGTTAGCGCAGTAAGTTAAAAAAAATATTTTAACAATTTCACAAATACACTCAGTGGCAAAACCATTTCAAATTTCAATTTAAAGTATAACTTACATCCGAAAAACTATCGACAAAACCAAAAAACCCATCACCACCAAAAGTTACACCACATCACTACCTAAAACCGGTCAGGTCAGTTCCGCAAAAATCACAATAGCCGACCCATTGGATACTTAAATAGGTCCAAATATTATAATAGGTACATTCCGCTATTATTAGTACCGCGTCCGTTCCCTTTTTTTACCAAAAGGTGATTTCTTTTATGTCCAGTTGGCACCCTTTCTGTCCTTTGTCCCGTTCCCTGCGGCAAGATAACCGGTAAGACAACTTTTTTGACCCCATCGCATTGATAGGGTTAAGTTCAGTTGTATTTTGACCATGTTCGTGAAGTGTAGTTTAGGAAGTATTCGCTTAAAGATAAACAGTTTTAAATTAAATACAATTTTGGCCTTGTAGTCGCGTTTTGGGGTTAAAAGTTGGTTTTACTAAAGTCAGTGTCAAATTTGAAAATGTTGCCCACTTTTTCACTCAGCGGGAGTCGAACCCGTGCCCAGTGCTTAGAAAAGCACTCTGCTATATTAAAGTTACGAAAAAATGTGAATTCATGTTGATCTAGGAAAACATCACAGTTTACGAAACCAGTTTTTAAGGACTGGTAAACTGAAAAGCATCATGTGGTAAGTTTATTTAATTATTTATCACAGAAAAAATGTCTATCTCTTCATAATACAAAAAAAAACAAAAAATACTTTCCCGCTTCAAAACCAAAATCTTCAATCATAAACCCTCTTCTACAACTAATTGTTTTCACAGTTTTTTTTTTCTAACCCTCCCCCGCTTCGCTATTGATTATATTTTTAAAAGCAGCCCCTCATTGGCGCGGACATTTTTGTTCAATTCTAAAGGTTTTTCTGTCGTGGGCGTCTTCGTGGAGTGGGGTGGGGTTCAATATGGCCGATGCTTCTTAAAAGCGTTCTCTTTTTAAATATTGTAGTTTTATTTTTAATGTTCCTTTTTACCACGCTTTTATTAAGTTCACCTGTATGCTTGTTTGTATGTATGTTTGTTACTATGTTTGGAACCGGCTCCTTTGGACTTGATTTTGATCCACTTCAAACAGTCAGATTTCATTTAAACTTTGTTGGCTAATCAATTATTAAAAACACAATGTGTCATTATCTTTACCAGGGTTACCAGGAAAATAGTGATTTTTTTTTTTGCTATAAAAAGAAACTAAACACACTATTTTATAGCTAGCCGAACTGAAAAATTGAAAATAAATAAGGGTTTAAAAAACTGAAAAAACACGCATCCATAGTTTTCTATGAAAGCGTGATTTTTATTCTTTTTTAACTATTTTTTTTTTAATTCAAGTGTAACTTAATAAGTTTAATGTACGTTGCTATATATACTAACTAGCTTTTGCCAGCGGCTTCGCCCACGTGTTATAGTTATAAACCTACCTCTTGGATCACTCTGTCTACTGATGAAAACCGTATTATAATCCGTTGTGTAGTTTAGAAGATCTTAGCGTACAGACGCGGGAAGCGAGTTCGTTTTATACTATGTAAAGATATTTAACACTAGAAGTGCGGGCGTCCCAAATTTGACCCATTTCAATGTTCTTCCTGCTCTAATTAATATTTTATTATGCATTTAATCGTAACTTTTTATGACTTTTCATGAAATATGATGATTATTATATTTATTATTTATACGAGACTTAAACCACATTATTGCAATATATGTACATATTTTTTTAACCAAATTTACCTCAGTCGGTATGTTCAGCGCTTCTAGTGTTAAGTTCTGTAATTAATTTTAACTTTTTAAATTGTTGTTAGACAATTCAACTTACCAAAAGAAAATAGATGCTATCTTTTTAGGGCAATAGTGGCATGCCGTCCTCTTAAAACCAATAGCATTTATTTTCGTATTATAAATTTAATTTTAAAACCATCTAATAATCTTCTAAAAATAAAATACTCTTACAAAATAAAACAGCATTTTCCAAAAACTTTCTTAATAATGCTTCGGGATAAGTCCATCAAAACTTTATACTCGTTATATAAATATAATTACGACGTATAACGGGAAAGGGGTAAGAAAAACTCCTCGGAACTCTTCGCAGGGCGAAAACGGGGTGGAATTGATTTTATTTGCCCTTCGACACGATTTTTTAATTAGGGGACCGGAGTTTTAGAGAAAATTTTAATGATGGCTGTCGTCTCTGAGTTTTGAAAATTAATATAAAAGGATTGCTTCAGAAATTGGGTATTTTAAGGACCGATGAATTGCTATATCTATTCCTGAAACGTGTTACCGGTATCTCGTGTCGGCACGAGATACCACATAAGATAATATAATCTAAGAGATTCGTGTCGAATCGTGTCGGCACGAGATACCATATAAGATATAATCTAAGAGATTCGTGTCGAATCGTATCGGCACGAGATACCGTATAAGATATCACTTACAAGTTATAGGAAAATATCTCAGGACATACTAAGTGTAGGTCACGGTGCAACGAACGAACTTTAAAATCGGCCATTGTTGCAAAAATTCTGATTTTCGCGGACAAGAGACAAGAAGATAAGAGACATCATTAACGGGTTCATCTACTTATTTAAAAAAAAAGTTTGCAGTGTCTTCTCAACTTTCAAATCACCTATATCATTAAATAAAAATACAGTTTATACTTCATCCCTCGCGTAAATAATAAAAAACTTTTTTACAAAAAAAAAACAACCGACTTCCTTAAAAACACTACAAAGTGAAAAATAACTTTAAACAGTTCGGAAGTCGGTGTCTTAGGATCTGTATTTAAGGTTTTTTGCCACCGACTTCCGAACTGTTTAAAGTTATTTTTCACTTTGTAGTGTTTTTAAGGAAGTCAGTTGTTTTTTTGTAAAAAAGTTTTTTAATTTTAAATTTTTAGTTATGGTAACTACCCCGCACTAATTTCAAACAAACAATGCATATTTATGCGATAGCAGAAATCGCGATTGATTTGCTGTCATTTTTTAAAGAGTTCTGGTGTCTGTCTCCGGAACTGATCATCACATCTATATGAAATTTGAATGAGACCATTTCGGAAAATTTTTTGCAAATCCGTCTATAAATGACGGAGTTATGGCCGAACATACATAAAAAAATATATATATATATAAACATCTGAATTGAGAACCTCCTCCTTTTTGAAGTCGGTTAAAAACAATAGGAATAAAAGATAATACCTTAATGAGAGGCAAAGAGGTAATATTAAGAAAAAATCTAAAGAGCGGACTATAACGACGTGGCTGGACGACGAAGAATTACAATTTAAAAACTCCGTCAGGCTCCCGCAGATAGACTTTACTCAACTTTAATATAAAAATATATATGAAAATTTGAAATAAAATTGAGGAAAAAATGTCTACTTTACAAAATTATAAAACTGACCTAATTTTAAACCCATAAAACAGACAAACACTCGATATCGGCCATCTGTCATTAAGGATCCTCAAACCGACTCCAAAAACCCTCCAAACAATTCTTTCTACCCACAATACAACGGGTAGAAGTGGCTCAAGTCTTACAGCGTCAGAGAGATATCTCCAGAATGTTTTTAACAAACAAATGGGTGCCATTAAAGAGAAAATTGGCTTTGAAAAGTTTCGCTGAGGGCGTCGAACGGCTTGACATCTTGAAAAATTTGCGCAAAACTCCTCGACGTAATTGTCGATGATAGTGTTTTGTTTTTGATAGTCAACTACCTACTATCGAAATGGGGTGAAATTGTTCATTCTTTATACATCGGAGTAACTTATACAAGTCATATTACAAAAGTAAAATATATAGAGTTGACATTTCGTATTAGGGATAGTCAATCCCTGAGAAGAAATAGCGAAACAAAATCAGGAGTCACAGTCGCTTTTAAAGTCGAGATAATTCTTTTGTCAGTTCTGAATAGTATGTAGATACATCCTGAGCTATATTTTAGTTGATAGGTAGGACTATGAATTCGGGTTTTGATGTCACCTCTTTCATTGCAGAGTAAATTGCAGTGACTTTTTTTTGCATTAAGATACAAATAATGAAAAATATTTTGTGCACAAGGAATACAAACAATAAGAAGAAAATTGAAACTTTTAAGTTAAAAATAAGGAAAGATTAAAAAATAGAGGAACATCTGTGCGAGCCCAGAAAGGCTCGTATCTCAGATTATGCTGAGATAAGTGCCTTTATGAGCTGTGATATTTGTAAAAATCAACTACCGCAGCGCTGGTATTCCGATAGGGCCCGCTGTGATGCTACGGACACACTTACGTACATGACAATGAATCACACTAAAAGATTATACAAAAAAATAACAATAAAACATATAAGTTAGTACTAATATGTATCAATTTTTCTCGTCAAATGCCCAGACAAGCTGGTGTCCTATCTCCCCCACATTAACCTTCTTTCTTCATTCATTTTCCAAGACGTCAAACAGAAAGAAAATCTCTGCTCAAACATTAATAAATCTAAAATCTTCGATAACAGGAACACGGTCGGCGAAAAATATTAATTTCGTGGGGTGCCCACCCTCCCCTTGGTACCTACTTTCGTACTTTTTTGACACCCACTATCCCTTTTTTCAAAAGGGGGTGAGTTTTGCAATTTAAATTTTATCTCCGCGTAATGAGTGAAATGGAAATTAGATGAGATCTAGAAACAACTGGTTCGGAAAGATTTGGTCGGCACCTTTTTTGTGAAGAAGGGTGCTTTTTCAAGCGATGCAATCAATGTAGGTATAACTGGAATATATTTAATTTTGATTTTGAGCCCTACCGAGTGTAAGTGTAGTAACATGAAAATAGTTACTTATTATGTAAGAAAATTAAAGTAACCTAGCAACTATGTCCCTTGTAAGTAGGCAACCAATCTACTATCTATTGATGCAAAAGAAAATAGACCACCTATAAACATGAAACTCATTTATTTATATTAAAATAAAATACTCAATCAAAATATAATTTGATTTGCAAGGGTACAGATAGATTCATTAGAACTCATTCAAAATATCGGGGGCAACAGAAATGGAGATAATTTTCTTTTGCCGTGCTCCTGTTCTTTGAAACGATATTTATTTCTATAGGTTACTTGGTGTACTTACGTAAATGTCTGATTCTGCTTACCTCATATTATTACCTACACTTGAATTTACTGGGAAGATAATTGCAATAATTAATAATATTGATTAGCGGAAACTAAATCAGAAAACTCTAACTTAACTCTATTTGGATAAAACACACGACATATTTTCATTCTGACTAGCCATTAGATCAGTTTATAAAAAAACGGAATTACCTTATTTAGGATCAGCATTAAACCAAAAAAAAAAACACGAATCAATCATTTTGTAGCTTAAAAGAACGAAAGCCAAATCCTAGTCAAAGTGAAAATTAAAAAGTTAAACGTTTAAAACCAAAATGGCGGATGGAATAGTTGAAAGTTTGCGAGCGAAAGTGTTTGGCAACTTTTTAATTTGCGAACGAGAACGAGTCTTTTCCGACTGAAAGCGGAAAGCGAGTTAAAGAAAGGCGAAAACATTAATTTAGAAACATATAGTCAAACTGGGGTTTGTGACTTAATAAAAAGACCCACACGGGTCGATCTAAGGATAAAGTACGAGTTCCGAGGTCAGTCCGTGAATAGTTGACCGCCCATTTCATATCGAGACCCTGCATGCCTCGGAAAGCATATTAAGGCGATGGTCCCGGGTGACATTAGAAGATCTTTGACAGTCTTTACGGGTAGTCAAAAGCCCACAAGTCAACCAGTCTTACCAACAGTTATCGCGTTACCTAGTAACTTGGTGGTCGAGTTAAGATAGGCAATAGCTTCATGTATAATACTCGTAATCAACTGCATCTTGTTAGAATGAAAGGCGACCTTAATATAATTGGGAAAGGTTAGGCAGAATAAGTGACTTAGGAATCGACAAAGTGACATTCATTCATTCATTTATTTATTCTTAAACAATGAACATTGTGTTGAATATTTAATATTAAATAAAATTATCACATGCAGAAACAATACATTTAAAAACCTAATTAAAATCAAAATTGAAGTGAAATGTTAGATCAAGAGTTAAAATAAATTAAAATATGTCAACAAATAAACACAATGTCAAATTAATAGCAGATATTAATTAAAATTCAATGTCAAAAAATAATGATATGTTTAAGTCAAAAGATAATTTATGTAGTTTATTCACTGCTATTTTTATAGGTGACTATTTTTATCATTTGACATATATTCTGATACCGAGTAGAAACATTTTTCCAACAAGAAGGCTTTTAGTTTAGTTTTAATGAGTGACAACTATAAATTAATAATTTTAAATCATCAAGAACACTGCATAAGTGTGGCAAAAAAAGTTTCCGGTATCTTACAAATAACATTTCAAATTCTATGCCTGAAAGAAGTCGATTGTTTCTAATAATGTTTCTGATTATCACGCTACTGTTTGTCTTTTTCTTATAAAATATTTTGCCTCCAAATATAGGAGTGTGAAAAGGACAGAAGATACGTGTCGTGCCGGACGTAAAGAATGTGTCGTAGATGGCGACTAATGGACTTACTAGAGAATGGGCAGCAATATTATCTAGGCATTTTACCACCATACCGCAATCGCCAGCCAAGCGTGGCGATAATGGCATACTCGCTCGAGGCCTCCTGCGGCTGTCCTATATCATTGTTCTCGAGACATGTTGAACTCAAAATATACAACAGCAATTGCAGGAGAAATATTTTTGACCCTAGTCTATATTAATTACCTACTAAAGTCAATCATGCATGATTGACGAAAGTCAGTTTAATAATGTGTGCATAATGTGCTGGACATAAGACTCCACCAATTTGGGAGAGTTTTCCGTAATCGCCACGCTTGGCACGCGGGTTGGCGATCGCAGTATGTAAAATACATATAGAACGCTGCTGCCCATTCTCTAGTAAGTCCCTGAGTCGCCTCTTAGGACACCCACGGAAAGAAATAGGATGGTGCTTTATTTAAGTCGGACACCACGTGGAACGAATGTACTCATTAGATTTACGTCACTTCTAAAAATACATAAGCTAATTCAATTATCTTAAAACGATACCATAACTATTTATATGTATAAATAGAAAAATACCGGATTTCGTTTTTTTTAATCTAAGTGGCGGAAGAGTGGAGTGTCCTAACACAGGCAATTGTTTGCTTAAAAGGACACTCCTACCACTAGCTTTGTTGTACAAATCTTGTTAAAGAAAAACAAATTATTTGTATAATCCCCGCTCAGAACCTAACCAAGGCTTTTGCATCGAATTTTTCATCGTCGCAAAGTTACTGACTAGTTCGAGGTGCGAATATTAACCATCCAACTTTAACTGAACCGGGATGCTGCAAAAACTTGAGAAAAACATCCTTTCTATAGTTAATGGATGAACCCGGAACTTAGGGGTTATTTTTAAACTTTAGTACCAGGATTTTATTCTAATGGGAGTTTTTGAAGTGCTTCGAACCGAAAATAGTGTTTTTAGTGCCCTGCCTGAAATACATTGTTTGTAGTATCGACACGAAGCCCCCCAAATTGGGGGAGGCCTAAGTCCAGCAGTGGACGTCTTACGGCTGAAATGATGATGATGATGATCGACAAGAAATATTTTTATAAAGATGCTATACTCATATAAAAGGCATAGAAGATTTACAGCAATAGATCGTGACATCAGCATGAAATTTTGCATGAATGATTTAGTCAAATTATTGTATAGCCGTAATCAAGACATATTTTTCTCTTATCGGTATAAACTACGCATAGACGTATACATATAGTATAGTATGTATTTATACTTTATATTATAAAGCTGAACAGTTTGTTTGTTTGTTTGATTGAACGCGCTAATCTCAGGAACTACTGGTCCGAATTGAAAAATTATTTTTGTATTGGGTAGCCTATTTATTAAGGAAGGCTATTGGCTATTAAACATCACGCTAAAACTAAGAAGAGTGGATCAGAAATGAAAATTGTTGCAAAAACGGGGAAAATCGCACGGGTAGACGATTCGACGCGACGGGAAGGGTCGGGGGAACAAGAAATTTAACGCGGACGAAGTCGCGGGCAGAAGCTAGTACCACACCTTTTTCCCATGAGGCTAGGTAGAAACTACAGAACTCCACCCGCTACGATCCTTACATACCCCTTTTGTCTTGTTTAAGCTCATACATCTGGTCATACACGCACGCCGGTTACCAGGACTACGCATCTATACATCTATACAAATAGGTAAATAAAATTGGAGTGTCTGTTTTTAATATTAAGATAAACACTTTTTACTAAGTGTATAAGGATGTATACACGGTTCATATACCAAAACAACATTTTTTACAATTTTTGCCTGTCTGTCTGTCTATTTGTTCCGGCTAATCTCTGAAATGGCTGGACCGATTTTGACGGGACTTGCACTGGTAGATAGCTGATGTAACAAGAAAAAAAAAATGAAAGAAAAACTTTTTTGTTAAAATAACACGCGGACGAAGTCGCGGGTAATTACCTATATAACCTGGATTAATGCATTCTTAATACATTAACCGCGGTAGTACGTCCTCTTGCGATAATTTTCGACATCCACGCGGGCGAAGCCGCGGGCAAAAGCTAGTATATATAAAATATAAGTAAAGCCTATGACGCGGTAAAAAGTTGGCCACGATCTAGTTTGCGGGTCGGACAGCCAGTTAGATACTCATAATGATAAGTTTAACCTACCCCCCTCAAGTGTTATTATAAACATAGCCGACATTTTACTAAACGAATTATTAGACAGGACGAATTTTTTCGTCGGCTAACAAAAACAATTTGTGGTTGCAAACATTTCGACCGCTAGGTTGTATTCTACTAAGATATACGTACATAATTATGTATATTCTATTC
Organism: Aporophyla nigra; assembly: GCA_947507805.1. NCBI lineage: Eukaryota > Metazoa > Arthropoda > Insecta > Lepidoptera > Noctuidae > Aporophyla > Aporophyla nigra. The sequence continues at coordinate 12,336,019 of OX382316.1, read as the reverse complement.
TAGTACTATTATATTAAACAACTAATTTTGTTTTTGATAACCGGCGAAAAATTTCTAGAATGATCTAGAATCATAAGTTTGAGTATTGTTTTTTTCCTGTAATTCAATTTAATCTTTCGATAACGGTCATCGAGTAAATAAAAGCATTATGAGTATAACAGTTTATATGAGGTACTTCCGGTAGTACGTCCTGCGGTACCGGAACCCGCCTATTACGTCACTTCCGTTCAGGAGAGCGTCTGAAACTTTGGAATTGGAGCAATTTTTCACGTTCACCTACCCTCCAGCGGGTAAATTTAAACTAAGTTTTAAGTATAATTTGGTTAAATCGTTAAGGAGTTATTATCAGAAAGTAGTACATATGTATAGGTAGAGTTAATTTTAACCGTAACAAAATCGATGAAAAAATTGAAATATACGTTTAGAAAACACCTGTAAGGTCGAGAAATTATAGTTTTTAAATCAATCAACAAACAAACACAAAAAAAATTATTAAAACGTATTAATTTCTTTCATTTTCAACATTACTTAAATTTCTTTAGTCAGGCAATAAATTTAGATTCAACCTAAAATATTTACTAGACATGAACATTTTTGAACATGATGCCTCTCAAAAACAGCACAACAGCATAAATTACTCCGAACTAACTTAAAATATTAGACATATTTTCATTTTTATACCCAACCCTCTTCTCAAAAGAAAATCAACCCTATTTCGTGAGTCCAGGGCTCAAAATTACAAAACAAAAGGAACTTTCTTAAGTTACTTCGCGACAATTATTCTTGGTAACGGTAAAGCAGAAAAAGTGGGGGATTTCAAAGGATTGGACCAATTTAGATTTATTTTTCTCCCCATTTGGGGGTCCGCGGACTAAGTTTTGTTGCCACCTAGCTAGGGAGGCTGGTAGGGTATGGCTAGTAGAAAGTGTCGCATTTTCTTTATCCGTTAAATAAATTTTCGAAGATATATATTTTTTTTCTTCAATTAATGTAACATCAAAAATAAAAATCGTTTCCTATTTTGTTTTTTGTACTAAATTACCTAGTTTATTGTACAGAAAGCGTGATGTGGGTACCAACTTATAGATTTTTTTAAATCTGTCTTGTTTTCTGACCTTTTTGCACAATCGTATCGTATGTAAATAAAAGACATGAACATAATATGGCATTATAGCACCAACAGCCCGAAAAATATATACATTTCTATAATTATTCTTTCTGTTGGTTTATCCACATCGAATATGTCTATAAGATTCTTGTATGATATTTTTTCTAACAAGAGAGTTAAGAGTATATTCTTTTTAAATACGACTTAGTTGTAGTTAATTTTGTCTCCACATCCATCGGTGGAGTAGGTTCTTTTTCATAACAGCCATTTATTTGAGGTCAAGTTTACGTAACTATTTCTCTTAAAATAAATATTAAGTAAAAAACCAATTCATTACCAATAAAATGTGACATTAAATCATTGTAAATGAACAGATTCAAGCTTAATACACAAACGTATATTTGCATTCCATAATGCGGTGCTTAGTCGTTAGTTATCTTAAATTATAGGGTTCATAATGATCATCATTATGAACCCTATCGGGCACAGCATAATAGTAAGAAAGATGAAGCTTCTGAAAAAATTTAAATAAAACTGTCTTAGTAAAAGTAAAAATATACGCCTCTTATTCGTTTCAATATTACAGCTTCGTACTTTCCAGTAGCCATGCAAGTAATAATTCGGGCAACGATAAAAATTAAAATGGGGTGCCTATCCCTTGAAAAAGTCGTCTCCTTAACTTTGCAACCCTTAGGTAACTGACGAACGGCCCCGCGCAACGTTTATGTAGATAATTATATAAAAATGTTCTACAAAAAGGGTTGAATTTCGTGTTTTTGTGATGTAGAATAAAGTGGTTGAATTTTTCGTTCTTTAAAATACGCTCTTTTATTTTCATTTTCTGACTTCTTTTTCACTTTGTAAGATACTAAATCCACACATTAGTTTTTCATAAGATGATTTGGATTATGTTGATCAAAATCTGACTTTTGCCTCGTTTACGGTCATACACGTACGCTGGTCGCGAGTACTACGCATCTGACCTTTTTGAAGAACATCACCAAGAAGGTCACTATATGTCCTCTTAGGGTGTACCCTTCGTCCTCGTAGCTGGTGGCTTTCCGCAGTTTCTGCCTCATGGGAAAAAAGCATGAGTTTATGTATGTATGTAAATCTGACCTATGATTCTTACTTTATGTCGTTAAAAGTCTATGATAAGGATAAGAAAGAAAGAAAATAAACTTTTATTTGTAAACACAGGTAGTTACACGGTGTGTGAGATGTTATAATATGCTTAGTCATATTCTCTGTGTTTTACCAAGAAGCGTACAAATATGAACAAATAATGTTACAATAAATGTCCTAATAAAAATAAAAAAACTATATATCACTGAGTGTATCATGCATTGATTATGTTATGAAGTTACTACAATCATTAAACTTAGAAGAAGTGGAAATTAAGATAACATATCCATAACCGTTTCAAGTAACATTAAATGCAAAAAATAAAATAACGTCTCAGTAAAATAACATAAAAATTAGAGACCTATCATTAATTTTCAATTAATTATTCAAAGGTACAATTCAAGATTAGTTGACATATAATAAAAAAAAAAATCCCGATCATTACGTCGAAAACCGTGAGTAGTAGACATCTAGGCAACTATGCTGTGTCGTTGCGGCGACAAGATCTTAACTTAACTTTTTAATAAGATAGAGTAGTTCTTTTATCAACGTTTTTTTTAAACTTATACTCTTTATAATCTCAGGAAAACTTACTATAGAATGGGCAGCAGTATTGTCTATGCATTCTATCACCATACAAAGATCGCCATCATCATCATCATTTCAGCCGTAAGACGTCCACTGCTGGACTTAGGCCTCCCCCAATTTGGGGGGCTTTGCCATAATCGCAACGCTTGGCAGGCGGGTTGGCGATCGCAGTATGGTGGTAAAATCCATAGAGAACGCTGCTGCCCATTCTCTAGTAAGTCCTTTAGTCGCCTTTTACGACACCCACGGGAAGAAATGGGGTGATGTTATTCTTTACGTCCGGCACCACACGGTCAAAGATCGCCAACCCGCCTGCCAAGCGTGGCGATTATGACAAACCCCTCCAAATTGGGGGAGGTCTATGTCCAGCAGTGGACGTGCTTTGGCTGAAATGGTGATGGTAATGAATTTTAGGAAATAGCCATAATTGCCAACCAAAAGAATATTGATCGTAATCAGGAAACAAAAAGAGAACCAGAGCTAACCATCTTTCTTTCTAATCTCCTCATGACATTTGACATATTCTTAACACTAAATGCACTCCATCATCATCATCATCCTTACGTTATCCCGGTTGCATCCTTTCGGAGCCCGGGGTCCGCTTTCCTGCTTTTAACTCTCCACTTCGGACGGTCTTGTGCATCCCTTAATAGGTAGAACGGGCTGGTGTCCGCAACTCCACGTCTGAGCGCGTATTTTGCGTACTGTGTGCATCCCTTATGGTAAGCTTGTTGGTACGCATGTCATCTGCTACGACGTCAAGCCAACAGTTTTTGGATCTTCCCCCTCTACTAAACGTACTCCAAACACCGTTATTTATTATTGGTTCTTTGTTACCTCTGCTAGATATATCCCAATTAGCACTGTTTACAAAACAACATTGATAACAACAACAACATTGACTGGAATACTAAGAACCTTTTTATCTTAGGACATACCCTACATAAAAGATTTCTATTAAACCGTGTTCATGATTCTTGGCATTATCAACAAAAACTGTTTTCTCATAAGATAGTCTCTTCTTAATATCGTAACATTGGCAACCACAACCGATACATTAAATCTATACCATAAACAATAAACAAAATGCACGTAGAAAGTCAAAGACCGCATTAATAATATAGCATGGCAACATATTTTCTGGGGTTACTTCGGAAACGGATGGAGACAGCTATAGTCTTCTGGAATCACGCCAGGGGGCGCAGACGGTGACGGGATCTTTTATTTGTATGTCTTTCTTTACTGGGAAACAGTGGGGAAGATTTCCTATCTTTTTAAGATTGCAGAATAATGGGTAATCAAAATGAAATTAGTCCCACTTGGGCGCCAATACGAAAAATTTCAAACTACCGTTGTTTGAGACTTTTTGCGTATTGGCGCCCAAGTGGGACTAATTTAATTTTGACTACCAATCCACAGTAAAAATGTGTATAGGACACATTTTACTGTGGATTGACGAGATTATGCAGTACTGTGTATTTCTATTTGAAATGTTGTGACGTCTATCTTAGACGTTATTATTAATGATTTTTTATATTACCTCTATCGAAACTTACAAATCATTATCTACTTCGTGTAGTGAAAACTATTTTAATCTCTTAATTGTCTAACTCATTAGAACGTAACATGACAAAATACCCCGAGTTCCTCCTTTAAAACCCTCCAGCTACCTTCAATTCGACCTTAATTCTAAACAACCTACCTGTCAGAACGGACATAATTTTTCTCGTACTAACAAGTCTTGTAGCGTTTCTCATTCCGGGCTTAAATTAAAAACAATTATGAAGGGGGGCGACGGCCGGCCCCGGGCGTTGCGAGATGAAAAATTAAGACAATTTAAACATAGCCCGGCTATACTTTTATAATGCTGGACGGTAAGAGGGTAGATAGAGATGTAGGTACGGTTAGAAGGTTCTATTTAACACTTGTACTGTTTCAAACCCTTTGTTTCTAAGCCTGTTTGTCTTATTATAAAGCAGGAGTCATCATTTGCAAAGAAGAATCAGCATTGATAAAGGCCTTGTTATTCACTGTACATATACCTCTTAGTGATATTTATTTATTTAAATTTCATGTATAATGTGGTCCTGCCAGGGTCGCGAGATCTGTTCGAAAGAGTAACCGTGGCCCTGGCATATGGGCAACTGAAGGAACATGGGTGGGTTTTATTCAGTAAAAGTCTGAAACGCTCTTCCGCTCCCCCCTAGAGCGGGAGACGTCATTTGATGATTTCCCACCCACAAGAAAATTTATAATTATAAAGTGGTAAAAAAGCGGCTCATATCTGTATTTATACGATTATACGAAGTGAATCAATCTCCCTAGCCTTTCCCAATTATGTTAGGATCGGCTTCCAGTCTAACCGGATGCAGCTGAGTACCAGTATTTTACATGGAGCGTCTGTCTATCTGAGCTTCACAACCCAGTTCCTGAGTAATACGATACCCCTTGGTAACACTTTTGTCATACTTTGGGATTCTGACTAGTGTAGCTACTGTCAAAGATGTACAAATAACAGCCGGGACACGCAGGATGTCACGGAAGAATCTTAGTGTGTTAAGATAGTCACCCATCCACGGATCAGCCGCGCCAAGCGCAGCTTAACTTGATCGACGATCTGTGCGGGTGTTATTACTTATCCACAAGCCCATTGAAATATACGTCTAATTAGCTGTGCCCGCGGCTTCGACCGCGTAGTGTGCAGAAATTATTACACAGGGACGTGCTACTCAGCCAAAAAGTAGCCTATGTTACTCCTTATAACAGCTATCTGCCAGTGAAAGTCCCGTCAAAATCGGTCCAGCCGTTTCAGAGATTAGCCGGAACAAACAGACAGACAGACAAAATTTAAAAACAATGATTTTTTTATGTAAGTACCATATATACTTTCATATGCATTTAGTGAAAAACTTTTAATTCGAAATTATAAACAGACACTTCAATTTTATTTATTTGTATTGAGAAACAATAAACACATAGCCGACGAAACACGGGTTTACTTATAGGTACACCTCCACCTATCCTTTTGCAGGAAACAGGCGTGAAGTTATTATATATATGTTACATTCAACTCTAAGCACTATAATTGTAACCTTAAAGACTTTAATGTCTTAATTGTTGATTAATTAAAACAGATTAAATAAGTAACTTGTTACGAGTGTACTACGTGAGGTCGACAAATGGATGTGCGAATAACACTTGTGCGACAAAACTGTACTGCGACTCACCATAGTTCGAATGCACGCTTGTGCGACACACTGAATCTAGTCGTTTCTGGAAGTCACAGTTTTAACCTAACCTAACCGAGTGTACTATGTGAGCTCGAGTGTGTCGCACAAGCGTGCATTCGAACTATGGTGAGTCGCAGTACAGTTTTGTCGCACAAGTGTTATTCGCACATCCATTTGTCGAGCTCACGTAGTACACTCAAATAATAGCATCATCCCATTTTTTCCCGTGAGTGTCGAAAGAGGTGACTTAGGGATTAACTAAAGAATGGCAAGCAGCTATCTCTATGCATTTTACCACCATACTGCGATCGCCAACCCGCCTGCCAAGCGTGGTGACTAGGCATTGGCAAAAAAATTGGTGGAGCCACATGTCCACCAGTGGACGTTTTTTCAGCTGAAATAATGACGATAAAGTAACTAACCGTATAGTGATTTTTGTAGAGAAACTTTGTACCTGGAGTCGCACTATTTTCAAAAAAATCAACACGAAACACGTGGGTAACTATCTATAAAAGATGCTCCTAAATACCCCAGATGTATTTCATTATTCCCTCAAGAATAACCTCTTAATGACTGGAGCAATATCTATTACGTTTAATTGACTTTTATAGAAGGTAAATACTTTACTATTTACTGAATAACAGTCTCACCTAGGGCTTTCAATTACCCACCAACTTATTGAATGTAAGATAATATTCATAAATGGAATTCTTTCTTGCTGAATTATTTAAAAACAAAGTTCTACAAATAGTATGAAACCCACATTCTTGTGACTCAAAATAAACAGGCCTTGTTTACGAAACTCAAAACAAATCTTCCTTCCCAAGAAAAGTAATAAAAAACAGACCGATTACCTCCAGTCAAAGAAACAAATTAACATAACCACCTACAATAAGATAAGACGCCCCCCCCCCCCCACCCCCCTAGACAACAAAAAAAAACGAGAAAAAGACGGAAATATCACCCCTTTAACGAGAGACAGAGAGAGAAAATCGCCCCGCGAAAAATTAAGATTCAAATAGTAAGAAAATTAAAATTCGCGGAGCGGTCAGCTTTGCATCTCGCTTGTTCTTTCTACTTTCGTATATTGCCATCTCTGTCTCTCAAAAAAAGATGGGGTTGATCTGAGTTCCATCAAGAAGGGATGAAATGGCCTTATTGGAATGGTAATGACAGTGTTTTGTAGACTCCCTGGTGCTGAATAATTAAAACTTAAAACTATAAGATGTTTTAAATTAAAGTCAGGCTTTACATTTTAAAGGTTTGTTTTCGTATCAAGTAGTTTAAGGAAATGAAAGATAAAGAAATAATTGCCGTATCGGTCGATCTATGCTTGCCGGGGTTGAACTGGGTATGTGTGGCCATTTTACATACTGAGGGTCCTCCGTGCCTCAGGAAGCACGATAACCCGCGGGTCACGGCTGTCGCTACGGATCATCAGAAGCACGAAAGTCTGACAACCAGTTATACCCAGTAACTGGGTTGTTGACGTAAGATAGACAGTCGCTCCATGTAAAACTGGTATACAACTGCATCTAGTAGACTGGTAGGCGATCCCAACATAGTTGGGAAAAGGCTAAAGCTTATTTTTATTTTTTTTGAGTTTAGTTTAGGCGATAAAAGATGCAATGTAAAAAAAGCCTCTATGAATAATACCTGAGTAAAAGTGTGGCCAATAGACTAATGAAGGCTCAACTTCAATCAGTCCTGCTGACAACCTTATGCCAATAGCCTAATCGCTTAAGTATCTGAGCCTGTAGGAGCTAAGTATGTATAATCGTGGCAATACTATAAAACAACGAAGTCAAGAGTTGAAAGCATCTGATATTAGACAAGTTTTAAAATCTAATAAGAATCGAAGCAGACCGTTTACAAATTGCAATTCAGACATGAGATTTGATACAATAAGCTCTTAAATCCGATTTCTCACCCGTACGCAAAATACGCGCTCAGACATAGACAGAGATGTGGACACCAGCCCGTTCTACCTATAACCTATACATTACATATAAATACCTAAATATACAACGTCTCATTTACAAAGACGTCTATCTATCTACAACAAAAGAAAAGTTCAAAAACTGAAACCTGTCTACTTAAAAATCACGCTTTGCAACGTACGAAACAAGAATATATTCTCATCTAATAAGCCGTTGTCTTGTGCCATTTTTTCAAATAATTCCCCGATGACTTCTCTGCAGGCTAACACAGGATGCACACAAAATGGTGTCTTACGTCTTTTAATTCGTTTCTGTATGCCTTTATAAATTACTAGCTTTTGCCTGTGACTTCCGTACATATAAGCGTTCCACTTGAATCACTCTATGTATTGATGAAAACCGCATTTAAATCCGTTGCGTAGTTTAAAAGATCTAGTACAGACGCGAGAAGCGATTTTGCACTTTCCGCGTCTTTTATACTATGTAAAGAACTAATATAAAGCGTGTAAAAAGTATTTATGTAACACTTTTATTTTAGTTAAAGCTGACAACATAATTTATATCAATATTAAAATGAAAAGCAGATCTTGAACACTATCTTTGGCAATGCTTTAGGAAGCTGTGGTATTTGCTTTACTATTTAACTCGGCAGCAATGCGGTTTACACGCGGTCCTGGCACGGGACCGGTGCGACGCCTGTACGGCGCTGGTGCATGTACAGAAAGCCTTAAAAAACTAATAAATTGTAAACGTCGTTATTATTGAACTAAATTCGATCAAACTGTGTTTAGCAAAGATTTTCTCTAAATTTTACTTCCCAAATTGACCTGCAACCAACCAGCAGTGTGTACCAAAACACATAGCGTCAGCAAGTACAGTAAGCCACACGTCAATGGTAACAAAACCAGTATAAACTGGTCTCTTCTTTTATTGAAATTGTATAGGTACTACGCAGGTAGCAGTGTGCTCTGTGCATTTGACCACCATACTGCGATCGCCAACCCGCCTCGCCTGCCAAACGTGGTGATTATGGCGAACCCTCCCAAATTGGGGAGGCTTATATCCAGCAGTGGATGTCTAAAGGCTGAAATGATGATGATTATGAGGTACTACGCTAGGTCACCTAAAGGTCAAGATGTGGCAAAAGCTGAAAAGGACAAAGCTGTGTGTGAAAGGACAAACGTGTGATCTGCTATACAGTTGACGTATAAGTTTTCTCAAGTAAAACAGCAAAAAGTCACCTAACTGTACAAAGTTTTATGTAAAACTAGCTGTTACCCGTGACTTCGCCCGCGTGGTATTTAACAAAAAAGTATTTCATTAGTTTTTTTTTTTCCTGAGATAGATTTATTTTTCTAAATTAAAAGTAGCCTAAGTTACTCCTTGTTACATCAGCTATCTGCCAGTGAAAGTCCTGTCAAAATCGGTCCAGCCATTTCAGAGATTAGCCGGAACAAACAGACTGACAGACAAAAATTGTAAAAAATGTTGTTTTGGTATATGTACCGTGTATACATCCTTTAGTAAAAAGTGGTTATCTTAATATTGCAAACAGACACTCCAATTTTATTTATTTGTCTAGATGTCTAGATATGCTACTTTTCCAAGAGAACTTAGTGCGGTCTCGGTCAAGGCCATACCTATTCGTAGCGTGGCATGTACCTACACTTACCTACAAATAAGAATACTTTTCTGTTCCCTACAAAGGAAATAAAGAACTTTTGTTTTGCTTCGCCAAAATCGACTTTAAACTCAAGAAAACCCATTTTATATTAAGCTCACTTTTTCTCAAAATAATTAAAACAACGCTTCGTCAAAATGTTACTTGATCAAAGGGGGTATACAGTAAAAATGTCCCCCCTTCTTCCCCCGGGGGGTTCGGGGGTCCGGGGGGCGTTCGTTTCTTTGTCCCGCGTTATCTATACAATTATTTGAAGAAAGTAAAGTCTCGCAAAAAGATAGCGAGGCTGGACGCTCGGCGAGTTGAGATCGTCGCGTCTTTTTGTAAAACATTATTTATTTTTTAAGTGAAAATAATTATCGGACGAATTAAGAGAAAGATTTCAAGGACACGTCACGTTTAGGCGTATTTAGAAACATGAGATATATAAAAGATATAACTGTCTCTTTTTTTCCCGATAAATATGGCAAAAGTAGTATGCTATACATTGATTTAAGTTCAGGGTTAAAACTATCAATATGGATAAAATAACTAACAGTAGAAATAATGTTTAAATTAAACGAACAATCAAAGTTTACTCAATTTTTTTCTTCTTGATTTTACATTGTATTGTCACATACATTTTTTTACACGACTTACTTACTTTATTTCCCTTCCAAACAATTATTATCGACAAAGTTCCATATATTTTTTAGAAAAGATCTTTCTAACAAAATAAATATTAATCTTCCAGGGCCACTAAAGAGCACCATCCCCATCGCCGGACGCCCTACAAAAACGATCCTCTAAAGGGGAGTCGTGGCAAAAATGACGCTCCGGAATAAAATAAATACTCCACCATCATAAGCAGATCTCCTCCCCCCTCTTTTGCTTAGGAAACAAGTATACAGAGGGGGATCTTAAGACTTTTGCAGAGGTCTTGATAAGTGGTCGAGAAAGAAGCGAAGAATCTATTGTATATAGGTAGGTACCGTTGAGAGGTAAAAATTTATTGGTGGTTATTTTTTTAATGGAGGATGTTTAGTATTCAAGGAGGACCCCGTGGCTAAATAATAACAGCAACACGGGTCGATTGGAGACAAAGCTACTCGTTCCGCGGTTGAGTCGTGGATGGATAACCACACATAACATATTGAGACCTCTCTGTTGATCCCGGTTGTTATTTGTATAAGTATAATTTATTTAAGATAGATGAGATATACAATGCATGTTACGCTATTTGAATATTACATTTATGCTCAAGTTTTGTGAATAATGACCCCGATGCTAGAAAAATCGAGTGTTATAGGGGCCATCCATTCGTCCGTTTATTTTACAACATTAGGGAACTAAAACGTGTAACAGCGGTGTGGTGTGGTGTAGTGGGGAAAGTGAATGTGTGTCTGTGATGTGTGTAAACGTGTGTGATGTGTGTGAACGTGTGTGATGTGTGTGTGATGCGTGTCGTGTGTGTATAGACAGTTGTGTAAGTGTTTGTGATACTAATACATTATTTATTTGTATTAATGGGTAGTCAGAAGCCAGAAAGTCTGATAACTAGCCATACCAAGAGGTATCGTAATTGTGGAGGTCAGATAGGCAGTCGCACCATGTAAAATACTGGTATTCGACTGCATCAGGTCAGACTGGAAGCCGACCCCAACATAGTTGGAAAAAGGCTAGTCAGATTCATTTAGTATACAAGGGTATTAGGTAAATGGTTCTGTATTTCAAAGTTAAAGCAACTTTCAATGTCGAAGAATTTGTCTTAGATAAATTATTTTGAAAAAACAAAGGCCTCCTGAAACCTGTCCTACAAGAAGTTGGGAGGACTTATCCTGGACGTAGGTAAAGATAATCACTGACTGGCTGTTTTCATTACAGATAAATGTGAAAAGGCTGTACACATACATCATCTTGGCGAGATCATTTTGATGAAAGGTCATGGGCAATCCTGGAGCTCCCACCTTAAATAACGTTTATTTTGAACATATACATTCATACAATTACCGTATGTTGCCGGAAGTAAAGAATAGCACCATCTCATTTCATCCTGTGGTGTCGTACAAGGCGACTAAGGGACTTACCAGAGAATGGGCAGCAGCGTTCTCAATGCATCTTACTACCATACTGATCGCCAACTCGTCTGCCAAGCATGGCGATGATGGCAGGCTCCTCATTAGGGGGCGGCTATTGTCTAGCGGTGGACGTCTTACAGCTTAAATGATGAAAATGATAAACATACTTTTTAAATTTTGACAGGCCTGTTGGTCTAGTGGTTAGTGACCCTGACTGCTATGCCGGAGGTCGTGGGTTCGATCCCCACCCAGGACAAATGTTTGTGTGATGAGCAGGATCATTTGTTCTGTGTCTGGTTGTAATTTATCTATAATATGTATGTATTTAGAAATATATAAGTATGTTTATCAGTTGTCTAGTACCCATAACACAAGCTCTGCTTAGCTTGGGACTAGATGGCGTTGTGTGATAGTTGTGGAATATTATTATTATTATTATATAAATACTATGCCCATCAAAGCATTATGCTCTCATACTTTATAATAGTTAACCTTATTGATAACGAAATAAAGTCTATAAAAGACTGCAGTGCTGTACCGTTAAATAATTGACGTTCGTTCTTTAATATAACTAGACTGGCCGAGCCATTAATTAGTGACCGGCCGATGCTTTGTCTTCAGCTAAAACATTATGAATCAGCTATATTTTTGCGTTCGACCATAAACCAGTTGAAGCTTCGGCCAAGTAGATTATCGAAAAAAATATTAATTGTATAATAGAAATAATCAATCAATAAAACAAGAAATACATAACATTTTTCTTCCTCTAATCATTTAATGGAATCATCGTGTTTCATTTCTCTTAAAACGTATATTTACTCTTTCTCTTCCTACGTGTAATAAAAATGAACAACTCTTTAGTGTCCTACGGAAATAAGAATATTTTTTGAATGACTAAACCCCTTTTTATTTCAAAATTAAATCCATTTCATTCATTTTAATCTCAAAATCCATGTTTATTCGGACACTACCTAATAAATACCATTTGACCTGTCTGCCTCAAATATGAGCCCTTTCAACTTCGCCAAAAACTTTGGTAGACAACTAAACTCCTTGTTAGTGCAGCAGGTAGAGTATCCATAAGCGTCATATAAGCGGCGGTAACCATTTTCCTAGACATTAACTTACTGTACTCGCAACCGGCGTGTGTGTATGACCATAGGGGTAATTGCGGAACTTTTTATCGGTAGGAATTGGTTTAATATTCATAGTTAAACAACATTCATTGCGTTATTTACGTTGCTGAGACGACAATTTATTCAAACAAATGACGCAATGGTTTAGAAATAATCTTCAATCCCATTCAAATTCTGATAAATTGTGCGTTTCGCAATTAGGGTGCAGATGTATGAACCTAAACCAGGCAAAAAGAGTATGTAAGAATGGTAGCTCGCGTTCCGTAGTTTCTGCCTATCCCCATGGGACAAAGGCGTGACTTTATGTATGTACTCGTATTTATGTATCTACCAAAAGAATAAATAAAGAAACAAACAATTAAAATATCCATAACTGTTCTGCTTTCCTTTAAAAATATATTATCAATATTTGAACATTGTAAGAAAATAAATTTCGGCGAGATTACAAAAATATACTACTAATAGGAAGGGAGGTAATTAGGTACCGTCCGTACATGAAAATTTCAGCAAAATTTCTTTCAACACTAACTAAAATGTCGCCGGTCCCGATAAATACAATACTCATTACAATCAGTAATGTTGAGTAGTTATAAAGGCGTCCGGTCACGACTCGGAGACGACTCCAAGGGACTGGCAATTTCCTATCTGACTGACAATTTCCTTGGCTCTCCCGATTTTAATATAAAACGAGTGAAAAAACATCGCATCGCCCCCGACTTCTGTAGACGTTGATAGATTCCTGTGGATAAGACCTCTTTGAGCATGGTTTGATTAAATGTGTTTTTAAAATTATTTATTGGTTACAAGATGTATGTATAAACAGCCTATAATGTTCCCACTGCTGGGACACAGGCATCCTCTCTGTGAGAGTTAGTGAGCCATAATCCACCACGCGGTGCCGATAGGTGGATGTCATATGTCTTAGAATTTTTGGTTCTGGGAAATACTGGTTTTCCATACAGAGAGTAAACGACCCACAACACGTTAACCCTTCAACGGATAGAGGTTTGATGTTATTATTCTGATTTTGTAGTAATAATTATTTCTTCTTTGACATTGCCTTTTATCTGAATTTTTTTTATGATTAAGCATAATCATACCATTCGTAGAGCTAATTCATAACTATAAAGGTATGCAAACGGAGATGAATGGTTTTTGATAAAATTTTATAGAAGCTCTTAAATTGAAACTAGTCCATAACAATGTATGTTAAATTTAAGTTAAGGTCATTAGAACCAATATTTAAGTCAAAAATAGGTCCTGATAACTTTGAAATTAAAAAGCGTGGATAGATTTTGAAGGTTCAGGTTCATAGGAAAAGCCCATTTTTCCGATTTCGACGTGCCGAATTATCAATCACTCAATTAAGTATGTAGTCACTTGTTGCAAATTAATCTAATTAGGTTTAAAGAATCTTTATTTCTCATAAGAACATGATACAGTTCACTTAAATGAGATTTAACATTTATAATTAATAATCGTCGTCTAATGTAATTAGTATAGTATGGAACCTTAAAAATAAAGGCTGGTCATCGACCTGTTAAGCTGGATTCCGTATGTGATTCTGAGTCCCCCATAATCTGATATTTTCACCAGATTATTAAAAAAAACGCTATTCCAAACATTTTGACCGCGTAGGTACACTTTTCTGTGAAACAGCTGTTTTCTTTTTGATAATCGACAAAATATTTCTTCACTGTGGGATCTAGAATCATGTCCTCAATTCATGGTTTTAGCTGCGCGTCGAATGTCCTTGCCACCTTATCAAAAATCAAAATCAAATTTATTTCGAATTAAAAATATATCCATAGGTGTTGGTAACAATAAAATTAACCTAATGTTAGTAAAATTTTATTAATTAAATTTAATCATACGTCGGCCGGAGCGCCTTTCGCATGAACACTCATTTACTACTTCAACAGTGGAGAATCCCACCTGTTTACCAACGCGTCCAGAATGGCGTTTGCGGTGCTACGTACGCGTTTCAGGATCGAAGTGCTCCGCTTACGAATGACATACATAAAAGCAATCTGTCTCAGCAAACATGGTCGACGTGCTGCAAAAACGAGGCAGCCCAAACACCCAAAATGCATTATAAAATGTCTTTAAGAATTATAACTAAAAAGAAATAAAAACTATGTCGTATCCACACTATTCCTCCGCTCCTTTCAAAATGGCTTTGGCGAGAGAAAGAAAAGTGGTTCGCGATGGCCGCTCCCCCCCGAAGCCACCCCGCACCCCGCCACACCCCCGGGCCGCCGTGTTATTTTACAAAAGATGCTGTTTTATTCAAGTCGCCATTGTATTTTTGTATAAAATATCGTTGCTTTAGTTTTAAAATGTTTTGTTAAGAAAATAGAGGAATTAATTTTCGTGAACACAATTTTTTGATATTATTTTGTGTAGGTAGATAACTCTGGTTAAACAATGGTTCACACACACGACCTCTTTACTGTGAGGTAATTACGTATCACACTTACGGTGGGGAGGGCTTTGACTTTGACAGTTCAACCACATTCATTGCGTTATTTACGTTGATGAGCAAACTATTTTCTCGAACATATCTAGCAACGGATGAACAATATTCTTTAAAAAAAAATCTGATTTTGATTAGATGATGGAATGAAAGTTATATGAGGACAGACCTTTTCCCGAAGTAGTTAGATAGTAAATACCGCCAACCGATGACAATTATCTAGGTGTTTTGGCGTCTTGAATGTTATACTTACTTTTTGGGACAATAAATTAGGTAATTGATCCTGGAAAATAAGCCACAATCACCGCGGTTTTCTCATTATGCGGCCTGGCCTGTTAGTCTAGTGGTTAGTGACCCTGACTGCAAAGACTGAGGTCGTGGGTTCGATTCCCACCCAGGACAAATATTTGTGTGTTGAGCACAATCATTTATTCTGTGTCTGGGTGTAATTTATCTATAATATGTATGCATTTAGAAATATTTAAGTATATTTATCAGTTGTCTGTTTACCATAGTACATACAGGCTCTGCCTAGTTTGGGATCAGATAACAGTGTGCTGGTTGTCCTTAGATATTTATTTATTATTTATTTTCTTTCATGCCTTGGAATAGGGAGCTTCGGAATAGGGACTATTATGTGAGAACACAAAAATCTTTATAGATGGTTCAAAATTTTATCAATAGTTAGATATACAAGGTACATCACCAACGGAAAAGGAAACAGCAGTTTCGGAGTAACTCGCTCATAAAACTAGTTATTAAAACTTTGTTGCAGTTAGTAAGTTTAACCGATACCTAACTAGTAAAATTGACCTTGAGTAAGATCTGTAGTAGCGTGGTTGTCTGTTAGTTTTCGGACTGTTGGTGTACTATCTGACACGTACACACGGCTACATATCAAGCTTTACATTTCCAGTTTTAAATGACCTCGCATTGCATAGAGTTTTCGTACAATGAGCGGTCAGCTTATACTGGAAAGGTAAAGCTTGATTTGTAGCCGTGCGTACATAGAATAACGCGTCGTGGATAAACTACTATTATGGATAAACGGCTATTAAAAAAACATTAGGTGTTCCATACATTTTGACCGCACTATTGCACTTATTGACTGGCCTGTTAGTCTAGTGGTTAGTGACCCTGACTGCAAAGACTGAGGTCGTGGGTTCGATTCCCACCCAGGACAAATGTTTGTGTGATGAGCACAATCATTTGTTCTGTGTCTGGGTGTAATTTATCTATAATATGTATGTATTTAGAAATATATAAGTATGTTTATCAGTTGTCTGGTTGCCATAGTTCAGGCTCTGCCTAGTTTGGGATCAGATAACGGTGTGTTGGTTGACCTAAGATATTATTATTATTATATTATTATTATGTACTTAAACCTGCAGATTTTTATTCGATTACCGTTGAAATTTTTCTCCGCTAAGTGTCTACAACCGTGTGCTGAATATATGGTTTCTATTCGCACATCAGTGTCCTTGCTCCTTATATGGTATTGTACACCGAAAATTCAAAAACTGACTGCCAACATACTAATGCAGGTCAAACTCATGGTCAATCTTGATACAATAATTATGTATCTGTTAAGCTTATTGATCGTAATAAAGTTTTAATAACTAGTTTCATGAGTGAGTTATATGGAATCTGCTATTCTGCTCAACTTTATTTATGTTTCAATAATAATTCTGAAATAGAACTTATTTACATTGTTAACTTATAAACGTTCACTTGAAGTTTATATTTATCTATAGGTCATCATCATCATTTCAGCCGTAAGACGGCCACTGTTGGACATAGGCTTCCCCAAAATTGAGAGGGTTTTGTGATAATCGCCACGCTTGGCAAGCAGATTGGCGATCGCAGTATGGTAGTAAAATGCATAGAGAAGTCCCTTAGTCATTTCTTACGACACCCACGGGAAGAAATGGGATGGTGCTAAATATTGAACTATTTTTACCGCCTCCAAAAAAAGAAGAAAATTCTCAATTTGGTTTTATTGTCTTATGTTTGTGACCTCTGGACTCCGTCATTTATAAACCCACTAGCTTTTGCCAGCGGCTTCGCCCGCGTGGAGGTCGGAAAATATCCGGCGGGAACGTACTACCGGGATAAAAAGTACCCTATATGTTAATCCAGGTTATAAACTATCTGTGTGCCAAATTTCATCCAAATCCGTTCAGTAGTTTTTGCGTGAAAGGGTAACAAACATACACATACACATACATCCATCCTCACAAACTTTCGCATTTATAATATTAGTAGGATTTGAAGTTAGTTCTTTTTTGGAATTCGGTCGTTTTTTGTTTTCTCCAACGGTTTTAAAATTTAATCTCTTGTCAAATGAAATGGCTGGCCGATGACTGATAGTTGATTTAAGCGACGACAGCGACAACATTCAAACAATAATAATTAATTATCGTGTTTAAATTAGTGAGCACAATGTGGGCAATGGGTGGCCTAGTGGTAACGGCCGCGACCTACGAGTAGTAGGTCAAGAGTTCGAACCCAAGCAGGCGCTATATTTTGTATATATTATTTCATCACCACTGCTCTCAAAACGGGAAGGAAAACATCGTGAGGAAACCGGCATGTCTTAGAACCACAAAATCGAAGACAAGTGACATCTACCAACCCGCATTGGGCCCGCGCGCGTGGTGGATTATGGCCCACACCGAGAGGAAGCCTGTGTCCCAGCAATGGGAACATTATAAGCTGCTGATGATTTTCTTAACCCTAGATTACTAAACTATAGTAAAATTTACGACGGCAAAATCATGATTCCTGGAAAAAACAAAGTTCGCATCGTTCCCGCGTCCCCCGCCTCACTGTACCTTCCTAATTGCGTCTGTCAGTTTGCCTATCTTAGGTATTGAAGCTATTCCTGAAGCGGCAATTATGCAAGAATTAAATTCTAGAAAAACATGTGCCTTGTGTCCGTCTAAGGCTAGAAAAATGGCAACTAACTTCTGCATGAAATGTAAGAGCCAGATGTAGGGCGCATAACATGAATATGTGTTCAAACTGTGTAGAGCAAAAAAATTTTTTAACTATTTTCATTATTATGTGATCTCTTAAGCCCAAAGAATAAGTAATTGCAATTTCTAAAATAATTAAAATTTATGATTCGTAGATTTATTGTTTTATTTTCCTGTCATAATTTTTATGAATGTTTAGTAACAACGTCACTTGTAGGATAGTTTAGTAATCTAGGGTTAAATTGTCTACCCATAATTAGAGACAATAACGAACATACCTACCAGTTATGCCATGAAGCAGTTTAGTATCCACTAAAACATCATACACCTTATAAATCGTTTTCCATCAGGCGTGCCAGAGGTCAAGAGCAGGCCTATTCAGCAGTCCTACTATATTATAATATAAACAGGTTCAATTTAAATTAGCTGGCAATACTTTACCCACATGTTGGAGTATTAACAACGAAAAATAAAAATATATAAAAATTTGTTTCTTCATTTAGGTTGGTTTAAAACTTTAAATGGCGTAAGTAAACTAACCAAACAACTGTTGTCTTGATTGTGGGAAAGTCGTAAAAAATTAAAAGTTTAACGACAAATTTCAATAACAGCTGATTAATTACGGTCACTGACATTTGTCCATAGAATGATGTTTGTTTGTGTTCCATTAGCTTTTGACATCGATACCGAACAGTCAGTAAAGTATTGTATATTATACTAGCTTCTGCCCACGACTTCGTCCGCATTAAATTTCTTGTTCCCCCGACCCTTCCCGTCGCGTCGAATCGCCTACCCGTGCGATTTTACCCGTTTTTGCAACATTTTTCATTACTGCTTCGCTCCTCTTGGTTGTAGCGTGATGTTATATCCTGCCTTCCTCGATAAATAGGCTACCCAACACAAAAATAATTGTTCAATTCGGATCAGTAGTTCCTAAGATTAGCGCGTTCACCAAACAAACAAACTCTTCAGCTTTATAATATTAGTATAGATTATATTTATAACCTGGATTAACACATAGGATACTTTTATCCCGGTAGTCGGCACGTTCCCGTGGAATAAGTTCCGACTTCGACGCATACAAACCGGTGGCAAAAGTTAGTAAAATGGTTAATAATATCTACCTATTGAATTTTTCAGGCACACCGTGGCTAGCTGGAAAGCTGAGGATCGACAGTTGTGTACTTGTGACACCTCTAAGAAGAGTTATAGGATATATCGATGTTACCATGATGAGCAACATGTAGGGCGCAACTAGAGCCTTTATGTTGACAAGATTCTTTAATTGTGTAACTTTAATTGCTGTCCAGAAAAACAGATGTGGATTTGTAACATAAATATTCTTAACACGAGAACCTGGTGTTTTCTTGTTTATCCTTTCAGCGTACAATAAAGAATAATATTATACATCTATTTGACGTAGTTTTATTTTTAAATTCACATCCAAATTAAATCACTAAGTAAAAAAGCGAAAGGAGCCTAGAAGGAATCAAAGTAATATTAATTCAATAATATCAGACAATTTTCTTTCGCATGCGAAAGAATGGATTAGCAATAAGGTTTAGATTCTGAATAATAATGTGTTACGCAATTAGAGCAGGTCTTTTAATAAATAGAAGAACTTACCAGATCGAAAACCTCAAATTGAAATTAAGGACTCGGAAATGGAACTCAAGAGTTTGCCCTGGTCGCGAGATTGTTCGAAAGAGATACCGTGACCCTGGCACATGGGCAACTGAAGGAACACGGGTGGGTTTTAGTCAGTAAAAGTCTGACATGCCCTCCCGCTCCGCCCCGAGCGGGAGAAGTCATTAGATTTTTTCCCATCCAAAAAAAAAAAAGAGTGCCCTCAGTAGCTGTGCTTGCAGCAACTAGACAATTAAGGAGCTACAATAAAAACTATCCTCGTGTTATTCTTGGCAAAGAATAGTAGGTACACTAAGCATCTATATGCCATGTACGTGTCCCTCATACTGGTTTAAAAAGGCAACATAAATTGACAGTTCAGGACGTTCTAATATCCTGCCAGGATGTGGACTTGTTCGAAAGAGTTACCGTGGCCCTGGCATATAGGCAACCGAAGGAACACGGGTGGGTTTTAGTCAGTAAAAGTCTGACGCACCCTCCCACTCCGCCCAGGGCGGGAGACGTCATTTGATGATAACCAAAGAAAGAAAAGGGTGTCCTACCTAATATCAACAAACTGCGACTAACAAATCAGCTGCCTTAGTTAAAGATGCGAAATCATCAAATGACTTCTCCCGCTCTGGGCGGAGCGGGAGGGCGTGTCAGACTTTGACTGACTAAAACCCACCCGTGTACCAAATCAGCTGCCTTAAACTTAAATATAGTACCTAATTAACCTTTAGACCGTTCAGATCGACCGATTACCAGTAGGTGGTTTGCGCAGAATTAGGTTTTAGAAGAGTAATAAAAATGCTTGCCTTTTCTCTAGCAGATCGTTCTGAATAAGTACGTCTCTACTTCCCTATTAAAATTGCTGCATCATAAGCTGGCAACGACATTTTCGGTTATGGCAATAAAAATCTGAAACGACGAGCTTTGAAGAACGGCAAAGTACTTTCATCAGATACAAAATGTTCTCAGCAATGTTCCCGCTTCTGCAACACAGGCCTCTCTTTCGCCGGGAGTCCATAACGGACTCCCGACCACCGTAGGCGCGGGCTTGCGGACGGCAAGCACTGGGTAGCTCACCGCTCGGTAATGACCAAGCCCGAGTCGAAGGCGCGTTGTATTCTACGCGCGCCTCAAAAAGATATCAGCAAACATTGAATGGATCTGCTAGGACCGATGTTTGCTAGAGTCTCGGATTCCTATGGAAGAATTTCCGTGGCCCTAGCACACGCAACTGAAGGAACATGGGTGTGTTATAGTCACTAAAAGTGTGTTACGCCTTTCCGCTCCGACTAGAGCAGGAGAAGTCATTTGATGATATCCCACTTTTTAAAAAATCCTCATTACCATGCGGGCGTAGTGCAGGTTGGCAGATGTCACATGTCTTTGAATTTTAGGTTCTATAACATCTGTTCTCTCGTCTCACGATGTGTTTCGTCACCGTTTTGAGAGCAGCGATGATGAAATAAATTGCACGAAGTAACCTGTGAGTACATCTAGTAAATCGGCGTATTACTACCAAGCTATTACCTCTCTGATAAGTACTTACATTTACCTAGGTAATAATACATAGCCTATGTTTCTAATTTTCTAATTACTGCAATTAAATGACCAGTGATTCGCCAGAAAGTTCAATAGTATCTCTACAGGATAAAAATCTAAAATTACGATCAATCATTTTCACATGCCCGATTCATCCAAACCACTTAACGGACCGGTTAACCAAACCGCTTCGTGGTTTAACTTAACAGATCGTAAATCTCGTCTCAACAGCACAGCTAACATAGCAACCTCTAAGTTCCACTTAAGTAATATTTAAGTGCTACATTTTAGAAGATCGTAGCAAAAAGCCTTTTCCTTTTGCGATTGATTTGTATTCTCAAAGATAAGTAATTAGGAGCCCACTCCGGGCCAGATCCATAAATCCAAGGGGTGGGGAGGGTCCTCCCTTGAAAAAAGGGGGTGTTCTTCTTATATTTAAATATCGAACCCCTTCCGGGTAGGTGCCACGGTTTTTCCAGTAAAAGGGGTAAGTGACAGAAGCAGAGAATTTTAGTGCGGTGGAGTCGTTAGAGGGTTTTTTTATATATTTTTTTAATTATAATTGTTTTCAATTATTTACTTAATTAATAGCAGATAAAAACGTTTCGTAATTCTTAGTTGTATACCTAATAACGTATGTCGTGACCCTAGCGATGCGATTGCTGCATTGCATTTTTGATATTGTGAAGGATTGCTATCGCCAGCCTCGCCAGTCGCTTACATACCATCGCCCCGCCACGTCCTAGTTTACTGTATTAATTATAACCGAGTAATTGTGATCCTTTATTAAATATTTATCAAATTCAGTACAAACTTAACTCACATATCATTAACCTGGACCCTTAAATATAACGCACAACACTTATATTTCTATATTATTATCTTGAGACGATTATTCATTACAATATCTTTCTTCACGAGTATTTCTGTGAGACCGAACGTAAATAACAAAACAGAGGGGGTATTTGCGTAGTACACAATCAATAGGAATCACTTTCATTTTGACATTTCTACAACATTCATGGCGTAGTTTACGTTGCTAAGCAAACAATTTTTTCGAACATTAAAAAGAATGGATGACAAATTGCCTGTAAAAATGTTTCAAATTCTGATTAATAGTCTGTTACGCGATTAAGGCGCTGTAATATGTTTCAAACATAATACATTTTTTAACCGACTTCAAAAAAAGGAGGAGGTTATATGTACGACTGTATGTATTTTTTTTATTTTTTTTATGTATGTTCACCGATTTCTCCGCCAATTGTCAACCGATTTTGAAAATTCTTTTTTTATTCGTAAGGGTATACTCCTGAGGTGGTCCCATATTAATTTTGTGAAAATTTGATGTATACTTTGGGAGATAAACGAAGGAACTCCTCAAAAACAAACAGTACACGTAATGTGATTTGGATATTGTACTAAAGATCAAAAATAATTGCTGGTTCTATCTATCCATCCGTGGTGAACTAATTATAGTCTTCGAAGATACCGCATGGAACTCCTCATCGGTGAACAGTACATATAGGAACTTACAGTGAAAGGTTAGAAGGTTAGGGGATAATTCTTTGAATATTATAGGCACGTTTAGACCGTTACTTGTATTCTTATATTCCGTTGAGCTGATGATGGAAGGTACAACTCCTTATCGATCAGGAGTTAGAAGATATCTTGTCCTAGATAGACATACTCGTTGACATCGAGAATTCATTCCTCAGCAGACACTAGAGTGGGCTCTTACCCACTCTACTGTCTGCTTAATAAAAAAAAAAGCAGCCTTAATCATTTTGGCCTGGCCATGGTTGGTTTTTTTTTATGTATGTTCGGGCATAACTCCGTCATATATAGATGGATTTGCAAAATTCTTTTTTTGTTCGAAAGGGGTTTATTCCGAAATGGTCCCATATAATTTTCATATAGATCTGATGATGAGTTCGGGAGACAGACACCGGAACTCTTTAAAAAATGACAGGAAATCAACCGCGAGTTCTGCTATCGCATAAATATGCATTGTTTGTTTGGAATTAGTGCAGGGTGAATACCACAACTAAAAATTTAAAAATAAAAACTTTTTTACAAAAAAAAAACAACCGACTTCCTTAAAAACACTACAAAGTGAAAAATAACTTTAATTTCGGAAGTCGGTGGCAAAAAAACCATAAATACAGATCCTAAGACACCGACTACCGAAATTAAAGTTATTTTTCACTTTGTAGTGTTTTTAAGGAAGTCGGTTGTTTTTTTTTGTAAAAAAGTTTTATTGTTTGCGTTGCAACGAAAAAGTAATTCACACAAACAAGTTGGCAAATACTATTCGTAGCTTCTGCTACGGCGTAACCCATAAATGTCTACGGCCTACGCCGTAGCAGTCTAAGAGACCATTGCGCGAGCCTCCATCCAATCTATTCCTTTTATAAAAAAATAAACATGAAAAAAAAAACACAACACCACTTCACAACTTTCTCTGCCCTGTCTCAAGATGGACTTAAGAAGCAAAAAGGAAAGAGTCTAAGGGGTGGCCCCCCCACCCGCCGAGCCCATTGGAATACAGAATAATAATCGCCAAAAGAAACGGGGTGGAGGAAAAATATAAATATAGCGCTAGCCGTATCTTCCTCAGATATTAAAATTTGTTCAAGAAAACGGGTACGGCCGAGTCAGTTTCAATTTTGCTAAAATAAAATTATTTTGAACCGACAAATGTCCGACCTCTCCTCTTTGTTGCTTTAGACGTTTGTGCGATGTAGATCTTTTATGTTGGAGCCTAGACGGTTGGGTTTGTGTTTCTTTGTTTATTGTAAATGTTTTCTTTAAGGAAAATTCGTTTTCGTTTTTTGTTAGGAAGACTTTATTTTGTGTTTCGTAAAAGACAAACTGTTAGTAGATGTTTATAGAAGAACAAATGGCCGGGAAAGGTTCTGAAATGGCGACCGCGTACTGAAAGACGAAGTTTTGGAAGGCCTCTCACAAGATGGACCGATGACCTGGTGAAGGCCACAGAAATCCAGTGGATGCGAGAATCACAGAACCGGTGTTAGTGGTGGTGCTAAAGGGAAAGACGCGTTCCTTTGTCCAATAGTGGACATCTTTCGGTTGAATGATGATGTTGATGAATAATATGACTGATAACATCACAGAAGTAACTGAAAATGGTCGTCGTTTACGACACGGTCATCAGTGATCAGTGGACATCGGTTTTATGGATCACTACAGAAGCTTGGTCGCGTTTTTTCTACAGCACGGTCTGTATGGCGAACCGTAAAAAACCGTGCGCTATACAAAGGGCCTTAAACTAATTAGAAGTCCTCAAAATTATCTCTTAGCCGTCTTTTGTGTCGTCCATTCTGTAAGAGGCAAAAAACCTACACCACCATTTCCCAAGTAAAAAAGCCTACAACTTTTTTCACTTTATCCAAAACTTTTAAGTCCCGAAAGATCGCTAAAAGTGCTATAAGTGTTAAGATATAAGGAGATTGCACGCAAGAATGGTGAAAGTGAGCTAAAAGTGTTGCGCGATGGCTCGCCGAGTTCTCACTTTTGAACAACTTAAATCGTACTAAACTTTAGTTTCGGAGTTGTAGGGACAGCAAAAAGGATATGTGAATTGTAATTTTCTGATAAAATGGTTGATCATTGGTTGGTTGGTTGGTTGGCATCATTATGCCGATAAAGTTAGAAAATGTAAGCAGTGCATCTATGGACATTAGAGGATATCCTAACGATGTATTTTTCTTCACCTTTTGAAAGCAGTGGTGAGGAAATAATTAACATGTCGGAACAAGAGGCAGATTGGAGCTGGATTTTTCACCGCTGAAGATTGTACTGGGCGTAAATGTGTGTTGCGGGTGAGTAGAAAATCTCAGAAGATGATTATAGATTTTTAGGTTACATTTGATTTTACCAAACGGAATGTTGGTCAGTTTCTAGACACTTGTTGCCTGTACGATGACATATGGTCAAGAGAGCTGCGCCAAGCCACTCTTGTCAACTCGCACGAACGTCAGGCTAAACTCTGTTGAAGCGCGCCAACTTCATGCTTGCGTTTCATTGTCAGTTGAAATTCCGTACTCATGACTCTACCGATAAACATGAAGTAAAGCGGCTGAGTTCGAACCTATGATTCACTACTTGTTAGTTGCGGGCGTTACCACTGCGTCACCACCACTCCACCTTTTTTCCGTTTTTACCCCGGCCACCACATAATTGTCACAGTATTCTTCAATCGAATGAGAAATCGGTTACTATGTAGGTACTACTTAGGTCCCTTCACAATTTTTCCTGGAAAACCCTCTGCTCTATAATTACATCTTTTAGATAAACTTTGTGAAAGATTTCTTTAATTAAAACGCTCTGTAATTCAATCGCTGACTCGTTTAAAAGAAAACGGTAATGAAAGGGAAGGGTTATCGTCTTTATAAATAACGTTTTGTTTAAAGGTCGTACTATAATAAGACATTGTAGGTAGTTATTGCTTTTTCCAACATTGCTCTTTTGAGGAAAATTTTTTAGCTTTCTTAACTATTTTAATTAAACATAATAAATTGTTAAAGGTTTTTGAAATTGTGGAAAATCTGCAATTCATAAAATTTGCATCTTATTTAGAATTTTTAGCAGATAAATAATAAAGTACGGTCAAACGGGGTGAATACAGGAGTGAATCGGGACGAAATTTTAAAGCTGTTTTTAACGTTTAAATAACTTAGTTTTTTGCCAACAAGTAACACATAAGAATACTTTTTGGTAACAAACTATGTTATTTACACGTTAAAAAATTCGTCCCGATTCACCCCTGTATCCCTATTCCCCCATGTGTGTGTGTGTGATGTGTGTGTTCAACCTACCAAATTAAATTAACTCAACATGGGTGTCTTGAAAAACTATCACTAAACAGTTGATACAGTGGAGAAAGTAACAATATGAAGTACTGTAGTTACCTACCCATACAGTTAATAAAAAATAAGAATTAATTTCAGAGTTGCTTTTTTGCTATCCCTACAAAAATAACATAAGTTAACCACCTGTTGACGCGTGCCCTTACAATAACATGTTAAAATTAATATTTAGGGTTAACGTGTTAATTAGATTGACAATCTTTACACGATTAGGTAATAGAGAAGGGGGTCGGTATCCTACTTAATATTATAAATGTGAAAGTGTTGATGTTTTGCTAAATCACGCAAAAACAGCTGAACAGATTAGGATGAAATTTGGCACGCAGATAGTTTATAACCTTAATTAAAAAATAGGATACTTTTATCCCGGTAGTAACTTCCCGCGGATTAATTTCCGACACTCACGGGGGCGAAACCGCAGGCAAAAGCTAGTTTGAAATAAGTACTTACCTAGCGAAAATAATGCACGTCACCTACAAGACATGTGACAATAAATAATACAGCCCCCACTTTTTTAAATTAAAATTTCATGTTTTAATCACTCCATCCTTATTTTGGAGAAATATTTATTTTACTTTTTACACGCTTTATATTAGCTTCACTAGTATGTTTGTTTGTAACCGACTCCTTCTAGCGCGATTTTAACCCACTTTAAACGACCAGATTTCATTCAAACTTTGCACACCTGTCAAGGACCGATGACAATGCAATAATTTCATAAATTTGTGCCATTATCCTTGCCAGTGTTACCATGACAGCAAAAAAACTGTCTTCGAAAACTACGCTGACATACGTCACAAACTACGCTGACATACGTCTCAAAATTCGAAACACCCTAAAAAATAGAAAATAAATAATAGTTTAAAAAAACTAAAAACACGCTTTTTTTAGTTTGGTTTTCTACTAAAGCGTGTTTTTTAAAGTTACCGACTGTCTGTTTTTTCTTTCGGCTAACTACAAAAGCTTCCTGGTAATCCTAGCCAGGATAACGGAACAAATTATTAAATTAATGTATTGTCATCGGTCCTTGATAGATAAATGTGCAAAAATTCGAATTAATCTGTTTCACGAGTTCCAAGATTCCGTTACATACATGGATAGAAACAGGCGAAGCTAATAAGGACGTGTTAAAAACAATACATTGTAGTTAGATATTAAGTTTTATTCTCAGGTAAAGTACAGGTAATTAGCTGTGGTGTTTCCTCGAACGTCAGCGAGTGGTAAACTTGATTACTCTCAGACCGCGATGGATGGAAGTGAAAACGATTGCGGTAAGGAGACAGATAAAGGTTTCCGTTACGATTCATTGTGGAGATCTTATCTACATATTTGTCAGCTTTTCATCATCATCATTTCAGCCGTAAGACGTCCACTGCTGGACTTAGGCCTCCCCCAATTTGGGGGGCTTTGCCATAATCGCCACGCTTGGCAGGCGGGTTGGCGATCGCAGTATGGTGGTAAAATGCATAGAGAACGCTGCTGCCCATTCTCTAGTAAGTCCCTCAGTCGCCTTTAACGACACCCACGGGAAGAAGCTTTTACTATAATAATAATATCTTAGGACAACCAACACAACGTTATCTGATCCCAAACTAGGCAGAGCCTGTACTATGGCAACCAGACAACTGATAAACATACTTATATATTTCTAAATACATACATATTATAGATAAATTACACCCAGACACAGAACAAATGATTGTGCTCATCACACAAAGATTTGTCCTGGGTGGGAATCGAACCCACGACCTCAGTCTTAGCAGTCAGGATCACTAACCACTAGACTAACAGGCCAGTCGCTATGAAGGCCAGAAGCAAATAAGTTACTTAAATAGTGATTAAAAAGACACGTAATAACAGTATTGGGACAAAGATATACCTACTGCTAAAACACTTCTGTTTACCCCCAGTCACAGATATCTACATTGCCCCTGTTATTGTGATAACAGGAAGTAAAAAAAAAAATGCGGGATATCGCACTTTTGTTTCAACATTTTTAAATTGGTGTATCTTAATGATTATTGCAGATAACTCATATATTTAAACGGACAACAAAAGGTAAATTTGCGTAGATTAAAAAGAAAAATATTGCATGTAGGGCTTGATTTAAGAATCACAGTAAAAAAAAAGTCATAACGGCTGTAACACGACTTACTGTAATTATAACTACGGGGGCAGTATAGTATAAAGATCATCAAAATGTAGATCCGCAAAATTAGCCCTATTCTCAGGAAAAAGACGACATCTTCAGCCAATTTTCTTCTTTCTAAAACATCTTAAAAATAAGCCATCATTTTAAACGCTACCCTTTAAAAAATGAACCAATGACACGGCCGTGGTGCGAAAGAGAAAGCAACAGGGGGGGTAATTTTTGCCAATACTTAAACGAAGATAGATAGGCAACTCCCCAACGGGGGTGTTTTAAGAAAATTTTAACTTTTCTTTATTCAAAGTAATACCTCCTTGGAAGAGGGAGGCAGGGGTGCGCCCATTTTTCTTCTAGTATTCTCTTTGGCCAGTCTTAAAGAGAAATAACAGTGCTCCCCCACTTAAGCATTTATTAAATCCGCTATTCAAAATGAATTTGTGAAGAGTTTTTGTTTTTATTTTGGAACGCTTCTGTTTTTATTCTTTTAATTAAAATTTTAAAGGTTTTATGGAGTTTGAGATGGCAGGAGTTGGTAGGTATAATATTTTACGTACTTAATGAATATGTTTTTGTGATGAGTCGTGAGGTATGCATCTTGCATACATGACATGTACGCGGCTTTTGAGCGTGGGGTTCTGGGTTCAATTCCCGGGTCGTGCAGTGTTATTGGGTTTTTCAGTTAGGAATTTCTTAGTAACAGGCCGGAGTTTGGACGATGGCGGTGTGATACCCCCGTGCCTCAGAAAGCAAGTTAAGCCGTTGGTACCCGCCTTAAGAGTCATAAAATGTTTAATTAGAGACGACAACCTCATCATAAGACAGTGCAGTGAACAAGAGATGGGAATTATGGAGCAACATATCCCAGCTCGCCAGCCTTTATAACTCCAGCAGAAAAATATTCTATTCCACGATACGAACCAAAGGCAAGGGACTCAGCAGACAATACAGAGTCAAATTGAATTAGATATCGTGACTAAAAAAGGATTTAATTTGATGATTATTTTATTGGGGTCCTCAACGCAATATGAAATATCAGTAGAAGTCAGTTTCGCTGTGTAAACTTCACAGACGTGAATATCCGTATAAAAACACAATAAAACAAAACACTACTATTTCCTCCACTCAGGTAACAAAACCAGCGACGGTCGTTGACCCCAAATTTCTTCTTTGTTTATTTTTGGCCTATTTAGATGTCGATATTTACCCATAGTTACGTAAGGTAGGACGCCCTCAGGCTAGGTGGGGCGACGATCTTCGGAGGGTGCCTGGTAGCAGCTGGATGAGAGTTGCCGAGAATCGAGCTGAATGGCGTGAAATTGGAGAGGCCTATGTCCAGCAGTGGACTGATATAGGCTGATGATGATGACTTACCCATCATATACCTGTTTAGTTTCGCTAGCTAATTCGATTTGACCCTGTATTGTCTGCCGAGTCCCTAGCCTTCGGTTCGTTTCATGGAATAGAATATATTTTCGAATAGAATCATTTGACCATGTGAACAAGCTCCATTTAGAGGGCCCGCAAAAAATAAGCGACAGAAAACAGTTAGATCAATCGAAGTAGCAATTTCTTTACAATAAAGTTTCTCTTAGGATGCCTTCGAGGCTAACCTAACCTAAAAGCCAGATTCTTATGAACAAATAAGAGAATAATCTAGTTTGTCAATCAAATCAAAAAGAAAATAAATCGAACCTATCTTCAACAAAAATCGTATGAGCAAAGAGACTCCTGAATAATAGAAGGCTACAACATTTTTCCTGCCATCTAGCGGTGACTAAACGAACTACATGGTAAAGAACAGGGGTTCCATTTCCAAAATCAGTGTTACCCAAGTCCTTTCCGAACCCTTCGTTGTAAGCTAGTACGGGTAAACAAACATAGAGGGCGTTATTCCAACCTTTAGTACAAGGTCTAAAAATGGAGATTCATCAGCGCTCTTGATGTTTATTGTTTCTTTTCAGATTGCAATCCTGAAGGCTGCCACGACTTCAAGCAGAAAATCATTATTTTTTTTAAATAGTTATTCGATTAAATTTCGATTTATTAATTCCGTTTAAGGTGAATGCTTTGAGCAGTGGTGGCCCAGTGGTATCAGCTCCGACTTACGAGTTGTAAGGCGTGTGTTCGAACCCAGGCAGGGTGCTTTATTTTGTGTAAATAATTTCATCATCACTGCTCTCAAAACGGAGGAGGAAAACATCGTGTGGAAACCGGTATGTCCTAGAACTAACAATTCGAGGACATGACGTGACATCTAACAACCCGCGCTGGAACCGCGTGGTTATGTTGGCCCACTCCCTCTCACAAAGAGGACGCCTGTGTCCCAGCCGTGGGAATATTATAGGCTGATTATGTATAAGTACATAGGTATTACGGTCGCAAATTCTGTTCAACATACTGCCTGACCTAAAAATTGCAAAAAAACGTTAGAAAATCGCTTTCACCACGCTAAACATATTTAAGACTTTATTCCGTTCTATCAGATGTCTTTAAATGATTGACAGAAAGAGAACTACGCGATGTTTTAACTTCGATTAGAGCCTAAAATTATGAAGAAGCTTCTGTTGGTATAATAACAATTTCATTTCGTATGAAACGACAATTTTCTATTTTTCTTAAATTTTTGAAGTGTTTTGTTTTTGTGTGTGCTCGTCTATCATGATCGTACTCAATTTCAACATGAATTAAAATCAAAAGTCATAATCTAACTAGGCTCAGAATCAGCAGTTAACGAACGTCAATATTACAATAAACAGTCCCCCCCAAAAAACGCCCGCTCCACACCTCACCACTTCTGCTGGAAAGAGGCGCAATAAACTTTCTAGCAGCACGACTGTCTGTTGGGTAAAGACGCCAGCACATAAAGCTACTAGAACCTGTCAATTTTTTTTGATAGGTTTTCAACTTTATCGCTAAAGTATTAGGTTTGATTGGGAAAATTTGACAGTTTCGGGTAGCTTGATGTGCTGGCGTCTGTCCAATAATAGCAAAGTAAATAACATTACGAGACACAGAACATTAAATTAAATCATTTGTCATGTCAGCTAGCTATGTCCAAACAAATAAAATGAAAACTATACTCCTTCTAACGTTGTAATTTTGATATGGTAATTTTTATTGTAGGTGCATCGTCTTCACATATAATTGTATAAATCGCACCTTTAATAATAAACTGAAATAACTACAAAATTACGATTGTTGTAGACTGCATCGTATTTGCAAAGCTTTAAGCGCTATTTTCCAACAATCGTAATATTGCAACTATGTCAGTTTATTATTAAAGGAGCGAAATATTGTCATACAAATACTGAAAACTATTTTAAAAGAGTAACGGTGGAGTTTCTTGCCCATTCTTCTCCATACGAATCTAGTTTTTGGAAGGGGCAACTAGAATCAATTCTATTTTCATGTAACAGTTGACGTTCAAAAGTGCCTTTTTTGGGCCTAATTGAAATAAATGCTTTGACTTTTGACTTTTGTAACCAGTTTTTGTCACAATATTCTGTGTCTAAAAGAGGGACCATAGAGTTTCTTACCAGTACAAACTGGTATGAAACTCTATGGTCCATACTAGCTACTACGCTTTGGTATGGGCAACTAACTTCAACTTTCTGACTGACCGACCCTTAAACAACGCAAAAAAGGTTGTAATTGCTTTATGTATATGTATTGGCCTTTAAGTTAAATAAGAAGTTGTAGGTATTTTGGTCAAAGGATCGTAGTGTCGAAACGGCTGAAATTATTTTGATAAAACATATTGTCTAATAACCACCGCTAGAAAGCCTACTTTTAAATTAAAAATATAACTACATCCAAATCGCTTCATCTGTTTAAGAGCTACGGTGCCACAGACAACTCCGCTGCCGCGACAAATCGCGGCACGGCGGGCGGAGCTCCGGCATGATCACATGGCGACATGGCGGGTACGATTGTCGCAACCCAGCGCTGGGCACGCCACAATTGCGGCGGTAAGTCCCCTCTTTGAGGAGTGGATTGAGAGGCGCCACGGCGTCCTCACCTTCCGCCTGACGCAGGTTCTCACCGGGCATGGGTGCTTCGGTGGGTTCCTGTTCAGGATAAAGCGGGAGGAAACGTCCAGGTGTTTCCATTGTGAGGATCGTCTGGAGGACACGGTGGAGCATACGGTGGAGGTGTGCCCTGCCTGGGCGGAGCACCGCCGTGTCCTCGTGGAGGCGATCGGCGGCGGCGACCTCTCGCGTCCGGCCCTGGTGAGAGCCATGGTACGGAGCGAGAGGGCATGGGAAGCCGTCACCTCCTTCTGCGAAGCAGTAATGCTCGCGAAGGAGGAGGCGGGGCGCGTGAGGGAGTGCAGTCTCTGCACCCTCACGTCCCTAGCCGCCGCAGGGGGAGACGCCCCGGGCGTCGGGAGTCGATAGCGGACTCCCGGCCACCGTAGGCGCAAGCTTGCGGGTGGCGAGCAATGGGTAGCTCGCCGCCCGGTAAGGATCAGGCTCGGGTCGACGGCGCGTAGTGTTCCACGCGCGCCTCAAAGAGATGTCAGCAGCAATGTAGGGGTCTGCTAGGACCGATGCCTGCCAGGGTCGCGAGATTGTTCGAAAGAGATACCGTGACTCTGGCACATGGGCAACTGAAGGAACACGGGTGGGTTTTAGTCAGTAAAAGTCTGACACGCCCTCCCACTCCGCCCAGAGCGGGAGAAGTCATTTGATGATTTCTCATCCAAAAAAAAAAAAAAAAACGGTGCCACAGACAGAAACACATAGCGGGTCAAACTTATAACGCCCCTCTTTTTGCGTCGGGGATAGAAATTCAACTAGTCGAATGAAAATCCAACGAACGCAAGCCTAAAGTAAAATAAAAAAACACAACAACCATTCGTATGTATTTTTTATTGAAATCCGATTTATTTTACATTTTTCACTTTTAAAATTAGTTTCAGACCGCTCTTAACTACAAATTTCTCACGTATTCATTTAACAGATTATAGTACATTATTTTATAATTAGTTTACAATGAACCGCACTTGAAACATATCGTGGGTATTAGAATCCTTTGACACCCACACTCCGCGAAGACACTCTCAGTACATGCTTAATTTTTAATGACTAGTTCGTCAAATTGCGTAAAATAACTTTGCTACTTTGACAAGTTGATTTTCACACAAACACATTTATAATTGTAGAAGCTATGGTAGACCATGGTAGCTATGGTGGCTGGTAGCAGCTGGATGAGGGTTGCCGAGAATCGAGCTGAATCGCGTGCAATTGAAGAGGCCTATGGCCAGCAGTGGACTTCGATAGGCTGATCATGATGGTAGACCAACAAACTGCCCAGGGTGCTTACTCTTGATTTTAATTCCGATCGATTGACATTGGAATTTTGACACAGCATATTCTTGAGTTCGACGCTAGCGCCAAAATGTGTATAAATTGGGTGTCCATTTTGGAGAACTAAGTGGAATCGGGATCGGGGGTTGGTGCCGATTCGCTTATTCACAAACTAAACTAAATTTAAGTTCAGTGCATCTTTTTCTGTCTATTTCATTAAGGAAAGGACAGAAGATAAATTTTAGTTTAGTCCTGTCAAATTAATCAGCGCTTGACGTAAATTGACGTAATTTTAGTAGGCAAGTTTTTAATCACGTCTAATCTTGTATGTAGCGCTGATTAATTTGACAGGAGTAAACTAAAAATTTTCTTTTGTCCTCTTCTTAATGAAATAAAAAGAAGAAGATGCACTGAACTTAAATTTAGTTTAGTTTGTGAACAAGGGAATCGGCACCATTGTTGTTCCAATGTTGACACTATTGTTTTCAAGAGTACCGAATCACGTGTATGCAAAATTAACATTGGGATCGTATTGGCTTTAGATTGGAATTAAAATTAGGTTGAAGAGTAAGCCCCCAGATGGATGGACGAGCTTCAAAAGATCGCGGGTAAAACCAGAACCAATAATTGTGTAACACGCTATCTAAAGGTAAACTCTCATAATTTTATGAACGTTCACACTCTGTTCTGGCTCAATCTATCAAAAATACCTCGAGTTTCCATACATTTTTGACAACTTTTTGACATTTGATTATCGCCGAGATGAGACTGCGACAAGATGTTATAAACATTTTTCATTACCTACGAGAATTGGCCTTCTGAATCATTTTGTAAGATATTGCTTCGTATATTCGTAAAATGTATCTGCACAACAAGGTAAATAACGCAATGAATGTTGTAGAACTGTCAAAATGAAACCTAGGCCTTCTGTTAGTGTGTTACGCAATTACTCTGTTAGTTGAAACTCGCACAGAACAGGAGGCGTGGCAGTAAAGACTCTGCATCGGTTGGAACAAGGGTCATTTCGGATAGATAGGAAAAATGATTGAGCAATTTAATTGCTCCATTGAAAATAGGACTGAACTAGAAAATTGTATGAATCAACACGGGGTAGTCAGAAGCCTGAGTCTGACAACCAGTCTTACCTAGGGGTATCGAAGTACCCAATAACTGGTTTGTGACGGTCAGATAGGCAGTCCCTCCAACAAAAATACTGGTATTCAGCTGCATCCGGTTAAACTGGAAGCCGACCCCAACATCTTGAGAAAAGGTTGGGCAGCTAATGATAGGCGTTCAGTTCATAAATTGAGAGCAAGTGACATAAAAAATAATAAACGGAAATTTTTCTGACAATCTTTCAGATCTTATACAATTTTTGTCACTATTTGTAGTAACCACCGCAACGGACATACAATCTGCCCCCCTTTTTTTGCCAACTATCTGTGTATGTAAATATATAATAAGTAAACGCAAAGAAACACACAGAAAGCTGTAATAACAATATGTGACGATGAATGAATTGCCTTTATAGGGTCTAAAAAAACACTTAATAGAATCAGTCGTGGTAAACTGAATAAGGAGTAAATAAATAGAATATAACAAAAAAACATAAGACGTAACGTAAATAATAATTGTTTCTACTTCTGACTAGCATCCAATGAGACAATACGTTGTCAATTGCAAAGAAAAAAACTACCCTCCTTTTGAACTCTGCCGCAAGAGAGTATACAAGCCTTTTTAGTGGGGACAAAAATAACAAAAAATGTTTGGGAAAAGTACTATTTGCGTACTAAAATTGTGGTCAACCAATTAAAATTAAATAATCATTTGTTTCGAGTACGTTTGGCATAAAGTTAAGTGCAGTCATGTTTAATTCATTTTTTACTTAACATCTAAAATAAGTCGACATAATTATTTACTATATACATATATTATATTTTCAGCAATTTTACTGTTTTTTTTTTTAATAATAGATATTTCGTCATAGAAGTCTAGACATAAAATTGGAAACAATCGTTTCGAACGACATCAACATTTGTTAATGATTTTTTAAATACATATTTCTTCCAAATAATACTGTTCAGATCTTTTGAAGACATAATATAAATCTTTGAATTTTTTGAAGAGGTTTAAAAACCCAATAACTTAATTATAATAATACTATAGGTAAAATTATCACAGCAAATAAAATACTGACGTTTACTAAAACTAGTTAAAACTGTTAAAAAGGTATAACAAAATTGGTTTTGGCAGCTTTAAGAGTAACTCTTAATGTAATAATACAATTAAAAAATCAGTCAATAAAGAAAATATTCTTAAAAAATAAAGGTTTTAAAATAACTCCTTTTTGACAGAAAACATTGTAAAATTGAAAAATAAATATTACAATTATTTTGACTAGACGTTCCCTTATACATAGTATCTCACATTTTCGACTAGATATTTTACAATTTTATTAACTCACTTCATATTCAGTACGATATCATTAATTAATAAGTTTGAAACAGCGGTGTCTTGCCGCGTGCATGAGCTGACTAAAACAGGAATAAATTATGAAAGTATTTCTTGCTTTTTAACATGAAATTAATAAGGTATTTCTTCAATCACACTGGAAGACTGAGTTTGAAAGACATATAGAACATAGGTTTTAATTTGTAATGATTAATTATCATTAGAATTAAAGTACCAATTGCGAAACACACTTTCTATTACATTCAAGTATTTTAAAGGAATTATTAATTCACTGCTTCATTTGATTTAAAAATTCGTCTGCTACGTAAATAATGTATTTAATGTTATTGAACTGTTAAAATGAAAGACATTGCAAGAAACCAATTAATGTTATTCAAAAGTCTAAATAAAAGTCATTTCAAATAACGAAACAACAATTTTTAAATGAAACACATTGCGAATAACGCAATTAATGTTGTTGAACTATTTAAATGAAAGACATTGCAAATAACGCGATTAATCTTATTCAACTGTTTAAATAAAAGACATTACGAATAATCCAATTAATGTTGTACAAATGTCAAAATGAAAGACATGGCAAACAACGCAATAAATGTTGTTTCACTGTTTAAATTACAATCAAAACATTGCATATAACGTGATTAATGTTGTTGAAATGTCAAAATCAAAGACATTGCAATAGTATGTGTGCTGCGCAATTGACCTGGCTGATTAAATAGACAACAGATTCTTTTCTTAATACAAAACTGAATATTTTCATTGGTTTCCTTCTTACATAATTATAATATTTCTGATGTTATTAATTATTACATTTCTTTTCCAATAGATTATATACTTTTCTGTTTTGACAATTTATTACATTAGTATAAATGTAGTTTTATCATATTTTTGATTATTATGAAATCATAATATTACTGAGTAAAACTCTCATATTTCCACTGAGTGAGAAATTCAAAATATTTTAAATTTTATAATTAATTTTTGTCATGAAGATTTTTGAAATCATAAATACTTTGTGTTTTTCTCCTTTTAAGTGGAGTATCTACAAATCTTTGAGATTAGTAAAATAATAAAATAAAATTCTTTTTTTTTTTCTTAAAATTAGTGGAATAAAAAGTTTTCATATTTGGCATTATACATCAGTTAGACTGTACAGTTTTGTCTTTTAAAAAGGATAATATTTAAAAAAAAATGGCTCCTAGCGACAATACACAATAATTTCATGGAATATACATATTTTATAATTAATTTGGAATTCGGAATTTCACCATATTATATATATAAATATAAGGAAATGACTGAAAATCGTCATGGAAAATTCATTTAAATAAAAAATTTGACTAGCACATACTTTAAAAATTGTTGCGATTCTTTAATATCTAAATCGCGTTGTTTCCGGACCATTGTCATAATTTGTGGTCATTGTAATATGATGAAATATAATTAGCATTAATGCAAAACATATATGCTAATATAATATCAATGCCTGAAGAAGTGCTCCATCTTATAAACATTTGAACCCTGGTTTTATTCATGTATTTTTTGGCTATTTGCAAGTTGGTTACACAAATAGTATTGTGTTTATAATAATGACAGTAAAATTTCATATTCACAAAAGTAACCGCCGTATTAAGGTAAATTTTGAAGGATTAATAAACATGGTCATTTTAAATTGGCTAACTAAACTCCGCAGATGGGTAGAGGATATTTTAACAAAACAATAACTAATATGCTTTTTTTATTTTGTGTAGTGACAATAAATACGGCTGGTAAGCCGTCACTAGAAAATATCAGTTCAAAAATCTGTTTTTTTTTTTTAAACTTCTCAAACGTAATGCGTATTGATATACAAACACGATTAAAGAAAAAAAAAACAGTTTTTCTCAATTCATATTTCAAGCAACAACACTAACGGCTACTCACCTCCCGAAAAATAGAACAGCATATCTATTTATTTCACCTCGTTTAGATATTGATACCCATAGCGTCTGCAGTGTTTAGCTGGCTAATTTAAAATAACCCAGTATACCAATTACTGGTTGGTTAGCCAGTTCAGTCTTCTGCGGGGCAATTCTCGTATATTTAGGAGTGTTCGGAATCGAATCTGTCCCAATCGTCAAAAACAACCTCACATTTAACATTACATGTTTTGACATTTATTGTGGCTGAGATGAAAATGTGACTAGATTTAGAATATTTAAATACGAGAAATTGGCTTACAGACCAAAAAAATGTATGTACGAGTTAAATTTTTTAACCCCCGACAGAAATAGAGAGGTATTAGCTACATTTCGTTACAAGATGGAACACTTACTCCAGGCAAAGTTTGTACTCACACATTGTGCAATTACCATCTGTATTGTTAGCCAGTTTTGAATCAATAAGCTCGATAATTTTCATTGTATTGTGACTCGCAACAGTGTCTACTCCTAATTCACTCCGAAATGGAAATAAAAATTAATTTTCGCTTGCACTACGTCGGTTTAGCAGCCAATGTTCTAGCCGACCAACTTAACTAGACAACTGGTAGTCATGACGTCATCCGTAATTTCGGGAAACTAAGACCGAGATCTGTAAACATTACTAAGGCTTGTATAACAGAACCTTACTCAAGACTCAAGCGTTCCTGCCAGGGTCGCGAGATTCGTTCGAAAGAGTTACCGTGGCCCTGGCAACTGAAGGAACACGGGTGGGTTTTAGTCAGTAAAATTCTGACACAACCTTCTGCTCCGTCCAGAGCGGGAGAAGTCATTTGATGATTTCCCATCCAAAAAAAAAAGACTCAAGCGTTACTTAGAACTAATTTCAACCATTCAAATGATTTAAACTAATTTTAAGTAACAGTACGTAGGGTAGCTTATACAGAAGAGACTCGACTAACCGGACTAATTGTTGTCGTTAGGTATTCGGATAATTGAAAATCCGGATAATTTAATGTATGAAGAAAAGCGGTTTTTATACATATTGCATAATACATAATGTTTAACTATTTAAAACAACAACAATAAAAACAAGTAAGAAATTATTACGTGATGACTAGAGATCGGATATTCAGATGCATATTCACCTAAAGTTGAAATGTTGGCTAATATGGAATGCGTGTTGTTACCGTGTTTTGTGTGTTGTTTTCACTAACACATACCACCCTACACATATGTATTTGTATCTGGGGTTAAACATTAATTTTAAATAAATATGATCTAAGAAAACCGGCTTTAATAAAAAATACGAAGCCGCTTCCGTGTTTTCACAGCTAAATAGTAACAGTAGGTAAATATGCATCCGAATATCCGATCACTGGTGATAACATATTTTCTTGTACTGCAAGATGCAATATGTCCTTGCAAGCATGGACTCGACTTGAAGGTATAAAGTTATTTGATCGCGGTTGGTAGTCCGGATAATTGCGAATTCGTATAACTGGGGACCGGATAACCGAGTCTCTACTGTACGTTGGTAGCACCACTGTCAAACCAGGCGCGGTCGCAGCCTAACATTTTGGGGGGGGGGGCGGTCACCATGAGTACTGAAGCATATTTTTAGGAAGGTAAATCCTCTTTGGTCTAGTAGTCGCAAGTGCTGCTGATCAGAATGATGTCCCGGGTTATAATCTTTTTGGAAATGTCCATCGGAGTCTCCGTGGCTACAATTTTAAGAGTGAGAACAATTTTAAGATAGTAAGACAGGCAAATCGTTCAGGGTTTTGACAGCATGACTGTCTTTGGGGGGGTCATGACCCCTAGAACCCCCCCTCTCGGACCGCGCCTGTGTCAAACTACATGTGCAAGGTAGAGATGGGAACATGTCAAAGCAAGAGTTTAGAAATGTTTATAGGTCCCGACCAAAGAGTCAGGGGAGACGAAGTCCTACTCAACGAGTTGTCCAATCTTCGTAGTTGGCTATGGTTTTATATATTTCCCTAACATTATTTCTTCTTATATTTATTTTTTGATTTTGTAAGACGATATCCTAGGTTGACATAATGAATTTGTCATGTATTTTTTAATGGTTGGATTTAAATAATGAATTATGAAATTTGGTGAAAGTTCTGTCTTTAGCCATGATTTATTGAGCTTTAATAACGAATATCTAACAATACTGATTAATTATCACTAACAAAATTACATGATTGGTCAGATATAAGAACATTCATCTCTATTGCAGTCTTGTTTTATTTACCTGACAAGGGAATGTGACTTCAGAGATTATTTTCTAGCACTTATGATATAGAAAAAATCTACAATTTATTTAATACAATTGTACTATACCAATTCTGGGCTTGGAATTTTGTATACAAACTTTTTTTGCTAACTAACCTGCATTGGGTCTTCATGCTGAATTATGGCCCACAGAAAGGAGACCTGAGTCCCAGAATTATATGTTTTTTTTTCCTACCGACGTAGTGCACAATAAAACGCACAAGCGCTCACCGCACGACAAGCCTTAAAAACACTATATTACAATATCTACAAAGAAGCCAAGCTCATATCATAGAATTATAATAAAAAGTCGCGACAACTATGAACTATGTGTAAAAGCTAAAACGTTCAATCGGATACTACCGCGAAAATTGTAAAATTACTATTAATTTAATGTTTATTTACTTAATTGGCCCATTTATTTAGTAGACTAACACTAACCTACCTTGGCACAAGTCTTGTTGGCACATCACAACACGACACTATATGCTGGCCCGGTGGGGGGGTAGTTGGAACGTGAGGGTATCGTTCACGAAGTACTGGTCTTGCTCTTCATCATCAGGGAGGTAGTAGCCGTAACTGCCGTCGTTGGACACCTGGTCAGGTCCGTGGGTCCGCGGCATTTCACATGTGTAGTCTTCCCAGTTTCTTTCTATAGATTTTCTCCGTTTAGCGAAGAGTATTGAGCCGTCGAACGCGTATTCGTCGTCGAAATGTAGTACGGCATCGTCATAGAAGTAGTTTTCGACTCTTTTGTTGCTTGTGTTTCTGGCTATGTTTTTAAGTAACTTCTTTTTCGCGTAGCTGGATTTTTCGGAGTCGTAGTCGTCAACTAGTGGGTCGTTGCTGCGATTTTCTGACCTCAAATTCATGGAGTAAAGCGAGGAACTGTGAGGGCTGGTCTCTAGCCTAGTACTCAAGCTGTGTCTATAAGGATGTAGGTATTGTTCGTTGTTATTACACCTCATGTCGTACATCATCATGCCTCTTCGGAGCTGTTCGCGTCTTTTCGTGACCATCTCTCGGAAGTCTTCGGGTTGTAACTGGAAGTCGTTCGCCTTAGCGTTCATATACAGGTATCCTGAAGCGGAATTGAGTCGTAAAGACTGCGATCTGTTCTTAGAGGATGATTTGTTCTCTATGTAGCGCGGTATGTTGCCTAGCTCCCGGTAGTTCTTTGATTTGATCTGTCTGATGTTGGTTGGTGGCACCGGTGAGAGGGGATCCCGGTAGGGTATTGATCTGGAATAAGTTGAGAATATTAAGTTAGTATCTATACCAATGTGTATCGTCAAGCGTAGTGTGGCCCCCCAGCTAAGTGGACCGACGACCTAATGAAAGTGGCTGGGGCAGACTGGATGCGGAAGATGGATGACAGGGTGTTGTAGCGCAACACAGGAGAGGCCTATATAGCCAGCAGTGGACTGCGAAAGGCAGAGTTGAATCTATTACAATATTATAAAGCTGAAGAGTTTGTCTGTTTGTTTGTTTGGTTGAACGCGCTAATCTCAGGGATTACTGGTTCGAATTGAAAAATTATTTTAGTGTTTGATAGCCCATTTATCAAGGAATGCTATAGGCTATACAGCATCACGCTTAGACTAATAGGAGCGGAGCAAAATGAAACAAAAAGTTGGCAAGAACGCAGTGTACACAAAGTAATAGACGGGTCGGATGCAGAAACTAGTCTATTATAACACTAGCTTCTGCCCGCGGCCTCGCTCGCGTAGATGTCAAAAAATATCCCACAAGAGCGTACTACCGGGATTAAAAGTACCCTATGTGTTAATCCAGGTAAACAATGTCTTATCGCACTGCTTGCTTTGTCTTATCCGACCCAGAGAATAAAAAGCTTCACAGAAAATTCAAATCCCCATTTCACCCTCTTAGGAATGGAATTTTAAAAAGCCCTTTCTTAGTGGATCCCTTCTCTTCACAAAAAACACACCCTCCAAATTTCATGTCTCTAGGACCAGCGGTTTAGGC
Organism: Aporophyla nigra; assembly: GCA_947507805.1. Classification (NCBI taxonomy): domain Eukaryota; kingdom Metazoa; phylum Arthropoda; class Insecta; order Lepidoptera; family Noctuidae; genus Aporophyla; species Aporophyla nigra. The sequence goes on along the minus strand of OX382316.1, from coordinate 12,293,519 downwards.
TGTGCGTTGATATATCAGTCAGTCACTCAGGATTTTGAATTTTATATATTAGGTTGGGGAAAGAGTCTTTTCGCATTATAGTATGTATGAACTTGTAATAAAATCTCTTTGGCTATACTATTTGTATCTGGCTGGTTTTGGTATCATTGAAAGTTTAAATTTTAAAGAACATAATTCCAAATTCAAATTAGGAAAATGTGTGATTTTCATTTGTTTTTCGTACCGTCAAGATGAGTGAATCTAATGAAGCAATTCGATACATTTTAAAATTTTACTACAAAAAAGGTAAAAAGGCAACGCAAGCCGCGAAAAAAATTTGCGATGTTTATGGACCTAGTGTAGTGTCTATGAGAGTAGCACAAATTTGGTTTAAGCGTTTTCAATCCGGAAATTTTGATGTCAAAGATGCATGTCGCTCTGGTCGCCCTATTACGGATATAAAAAACCGGCCAAGTGCGAGTCGGACTCGCGCACCGAGGGTTCCGTACAAACCTGCAGGTCATCATCATCATCATTCGTCATCATCGTTTATGAAATTAAATGTTTTTTTTTTAATTTTTATATTTGAGTTGACTGAATGAAAGGTAAATTGTGGTTTACGATTTATGACGTATTAAAAAAAAACTACTTACTAGATCTCGTTCAAACCAATTTTCGTTGGTAGTTTTCATGGTAATGTACATCATATATTTTTTTTAGTTTTATCATTCCCTTATTTTAGAAGTTACGGGGGGGGGGGGACACACATTTTACCACTTTGGAAGTGTCTCTCGCGCAAACTATTCAGTTTAGAAAAAAATGATAATAGAAACCTCAATTTCATTTTTAAAGACCTATCCATAGATACCTCACACGTAAGGGTTTGATTAATTTTTTTTTTGTGTTTCAGTTCTATGTATGGGGAACCCCAAATATTATTGTTTAAAAAAAAAATGATATTAGAAACCTCAATATCATTTTTGAAGACCTATCCATAGATACCCCACACGTATGGGTTTGATGAAAAAAAAATTTTTGAGTTTCAATTCTATGTATGGGGAACCCCAAATATTATTGCTTTTTTTCTATTTTTGTGTGAAAATCTTAATGTGGTTCACTGAATACATCCACTTACCAAGTTTCAATAGCACAGCTCTTATAGTTTCGGAGAAAAGTGGCTGTGACATACTCGGACAGACAGACAGACAGACAGACAGACAGACAGACATGGCGAATCTATAAGGGTTCCGTTTTTTGCCATTTGGCAACGGAACCCTAAAAATGGATGCCATTTTTGAAAAAGTGGAGCAAGATCGGCATACCAGTAGTTACGACGTAGCTGAAGAACTGGAAATTGACCACAAAACAGTTTTGGCGCATTTGAAATAAACTGGGTACACAAAATAGCTCGACATTTGGTTACCTCACGAGCTCACTGAAAGAAACCTAATGAACCGTGTACTCATTTGTGATTCTTTATTACGACCTTATGAAACCGAACCATTTTTGAAGAAGCTGATAACTGGTGATGAAAAGTGGATCACGTATGACAAAAACGTGCGAAAAAGGTCGTGGTCAAAGGCCGGTCAGGCTTCACAGACTGTGGCGAAACCCGGGTTAACTCGCAACAAGGTGATGCTGTGTGTGTGGTGGGATTGGAAGGGCATTATTCATTATGAGCTGTTACCACCAGGCAGGACCATCGATTCTGAACTCTACTGCGAACAACTGATGAGATTAAAGCAAGAAGTTGAGAGAAAGCGGCCGGAATTAATCAACAGAAGGGGTGTGGTTTTTCATCATGATAACGCTAGACCTCACACATCTTTAGCCACCCAACAAAAATTAAGAGAGTTTGGCTGGGAGGTGTTAATGCATCCGCCGTATAGTCCTGACCTTGCACCTTCAGATTTCCACCTGTTTCGTTCTCTTCAGAATTCTTTAGGCAGTGTCAGGTTAACATCACGAGAGGACTGCCAAAACCACTTGTCGCGGTATTTTGACCAGAAGTCCCAAAATTTCTATAGCAATGGGATCATGTCCCTAGCTACAAGATGGCAAAAAGTTATCGAACAAAATGGTACCTACATACTTTAGTTAAATGTAAATAAACTTTATTAAAAAATGTTTTGAATTTTCTTAAAAAATGCGAAGAAACTTTTTCCCCAACCTATTATACAAGATGCAGTTTTGAACCTGCAAAACATTTCAGGAGGTTGTTATGAAACTCGTAAATAATCATATAACAATACGATACCAAGTCAATAATCAATAATATGTACTTTTTATTTTAGATTTTTTAATTTTATTGTTTTTCAGAATAACTCTGGATGGGGAGCGCGGCTTTGGATCTATGAAATAAATGTCGGTTGCGTTTATTTGTGTGTGTGAACGCGCAGTTTAAGGACACGTACAGACTGGCCGAGTTTTAAAAAGGGAGTTCACACTTAACGATTTCCGTAAATAAGAACAAAATGAGAAAAAAAAATACCTACCATTTTATTGTTGATTCGGGTCGAGAATCACTAACATAATTACTTCCTGAAATGTTTTGCAGATCCAAAACTGCACTTTGTATGATAGATAACATCATGCCTTGTTCCCCCAAAGTCACATTAAAACAGAAACAAACTTACAACAAACACACAAACATTTACATTAAAATAGAATTGGTTCTAGTCGCGAAACGTAAGAAAAGAGAAACTCACAAATATAATCATTCTGGTAACAGCTGGCTTCCCAGGTAGCCAGCACTGCCACACTCAAATTTTTGCCTTTTTGTTATAGGAATAAGAACGATATTAGCAAGTATTTTATATGCGGGCGGCAAGTTAGCTCCAATGGTACTAAATACTCTATGATCATTTCGACACTTGATCGAAAATCCCAGTCTCTCCGGGGAGCCAGCTGTCAGAACCTAAAAACACCTAGATTTTGACTGCGTTACTGGATTACGGATAATACATTTAAGGTTTAACATCAATAGTTAACTTACTTGTTTGGTCCGAAGCAGTTACAGGAACAGCTGCATACGCTGGGCGCGTATTCTTCATCTATGTACAGAGGTACTAGCGAGGTGTCACCTGGAATTATTAGTTTTTTATTAATGTTTGTGTCTTGTCTACCAACATAGAGCGTAGCAAAGCAATGGTGGCCCAGTGGTAACGGTCGACTTACGAGCAGTAAGTCGTGAATTCGAACCCAAACAGGCATTTTCATCATCATCATCATTTCAGCCGTAAGACGTCCACTGCTGGACTTAGGCCTCCCCCAATTTGGGGGGCTTTGCCATAATCGCCACGCTTGGCAGGCGGGTTGGCGATTATGGCAAAGCCGCTTACTTTGTGTAAATTATTTCATCACCGCTGCTCTCAAAACCGGTGCAGGAAAACATCGTTGAGAAAATCGGCATGTCTTCGAACCAGAAATTCGAAGACCTCTACAAGCCCGCACTGGGGTCACGTGGTGGAATATATGGCCTAGTCCCTCTCACCGAGAGGAGGCCGGTGTCCCAGCAGTGGGAACATTATAGGCTGCTGATGATGATGATAGAGTGTGGCAGTGGTCACTTATTACCATAGATTCAGTACATAATTTAACAGCATTTTAAGGTAGGGTAGTGGAAAAGGAGTGTATGAATAGGCACTGAGGCCTAAGCCCAGCAGTAGGTTTAGTCAGGCTGTGGATGGTGAAGATGGTGAGTGGTGAAGCTCGACAGGAAATAGGGACAGATTTCTTTATACAGGAATACCATCCTGTATAAAGAAATCTGTCCCTATTCGGAGGTGAGCGATTCCGTACATGATTTTGAACTGAAATTGATGAAATAATCGTCGGTTATTAGTAAAACAACTTGTTCCATATATTTTAAACACATAGATAAGGCCGCCCATTGTATATTTTGTAGTCTTTGTAATGTTTTTTTGTTTTGTATTTTAATGGTGTACAATAAAGTATATATAAATAAATAAATAAATAAATAGATATTGCACTTTTTATGAAAGAGCCACCACTGCTCTACAATCCTACTTCTCTTTAAGATTTGTTCCATGCTGATAAGCTAAACTAAGAGCAGTGGTGGCGCAGTGGTATCGAGTTGTAGGTCGTGGTTTCAAACCCAGGCAAGCACTTCACTTTGCGTAAATAATTTCATCACCACTGCTCTCAAAACGGTGAAGGAAAATATCGTGAGGAAACCGGCATGTCCTAGAACCAAAAATTCGAAGACATGTGACATCTACCAACCCGCACTGGGCCCGCGTGGTATATTACGGGCCACTCCCTCTCACCGAGAGGAGGCCTGTGTCCCAGCAGTGGGAACTGTAGGTATAGGCTAACTATGCTATGAAACAGAAGTTTAAAAAAAACTGACATAAAAAGGTCTATGCATGTATAAAGGGGGTCTTTAATTATATGCTGAATTCGTTGTTGCAGTCTGCGCGTCGATCACCCTACCATCCTGTATAAGAGTTCCCAGTGATAAGAAAATATCCAGGTAGTACCTGCATTTATTTACCAAAACCAGCAAATTCAATACTCAATACTCAATATCTTTATTGCTTTACCATAATGTGAACTTAGGTGGTAATTATATAATTTAGCAAAAGGATAGGAGAGAGGAAGCTCTGTTTTTGAAAATCATTTGGTCAGGAGATGTCGTAGAATAAACTTGTTTCATTAAGCTTTACAGATTGTGGACGTGTCTAAAATATCACACAATTCACACCTCTCTACATCCTACAAAATTACACTTATAAAGTTATACTGATTTTTATTTATTTTTTTCCTTTTGTAAATCTTACTTAATTATTATATAAGTCTCTTTAAAGATGGAAGGTGTGGAACAAATGTCTTTCATGTTCAGGGCGTTGATAGCCTCGCCACAGTATTTTACTTTTGCAGCAATCTTCGTATCTTTTGTTAAGTTATTACCTTGTTTTGATTTGTTTATTTTATATTAGTGTTATGATAGTTTTTAAGTTTCCTAGACGAAGTATTTGTGTAATGTTAGTTGTTTTTTAAGTTTTCGTATTTGTGTTTTGTTAGTATCTACGCTTACTGGCGGATAACATTATTTTAAACTTATACACCATGACATTTGAGTCATCTTACAAAAGCTGTCCTCTCAATGTATCCGACATAATATACCTCTAGGCGTGATTAAAAATTGTTACCATTAATTAAGATAATAGATATAAAGAAAAATAAATAATGGATTAGAATTATGAAACATTCTGTTAATAATGTTTACGTATCATACGGTAGAGAACATACCTACCCAGTACACGAGTCGGCTAGATCATTCCATCTCCATTTTCCATGAGACAAAATATCAAATCTTAACCACGTCATGCGTCATCATAATGAATAATATTTTTATGTTTTACTTATTCAAATGTTCTTTTTTTTTCTAATGGATATGTGTAGTAGTCATTGGGTACATGAAGTGGGCTGCCGTTGTAAGACGACTTAAATGTCACGGTGTATTTACGTTTTCTCTATAAGTGAATGTATATTCTTTTGAAAAAATAAATATCTTTAACCGTAAATTGTTCCTAATAAACTTTAAACTTCATTATGAAAGGATTAGACATATCCTTCAGAATGATTCTGATTCTGATTGATAGTTGTTATGCAATTAGAGTACTGTCTGTATTTTGATCTTAGCATCTCCATGAGAAAAACCCTCACTAAAATAACCAACATACCAGCAGTGATCTGCCTGGGGTCAGCAGGGAGGCGAGTGCCGCGTGACACGCCGCGTAGTACGGCTCCGTCTGCTGTGATCACGTCACCTTCGAGACGAACTGCCACTTGCTGCGCCTAGAAGTAAAGAAAGAGATCATGTTAATTAAAAAATTGTGTACAAATCTTGTTTTTAATTCAAGTAACAAAGTTTAAGCTCTCCGACTATGTGTATTCTTGTCCTATTAGGACAACAATACACACAGTCGGAGAGCAGTGGTGGCAGTGGTGGTGGGTCGTGGGTTCGATCCCAGGTAGGCTCTGTACTTTGTGACACTAGGGCAATTGTGTCCGAGTGCCCATTTAGCTATACGAGACATCACCAAGCGGTTGGTCGAATCTTCACGTGAATGAGGGCTGGCCTATTTTATTGCCAAAGAATTAGCCTTGCCATGCAACGTGGCAATGCTGCCAGCCTTTTAGGCACTTTTTCTGATGACAGCAATGCGGATGATTTTTTGTTCCCTTTGATTATTTATTTCCCCTTTTTTTTTAATACTTGTACATATTATAATTTTAAGCCTGTTAGTTTTAAAAGGATAATCTGCAATATGCTCATTTCTCAACAAGGAATAAATTACGTCACACGTTAAGGGGGAGGGAGGGGGTCGACGAAGTGTGACATTGTGTGACAAGGGGGTGGGAGAGGTCCTTAATTTCGTGACGTCACATTTCAAAACCTATTTTAATCTAAGTGTTAAGTAAAACACAAACTTTGAACTATTGGGTTGGCAAATAAATACTGAAACACTTTTATGTTTTGAAAGTTTTAAAGTATTTAACTACAAGAAAGTACTAGTAAATTGTAGAACGTTCTGGAACGTATCGGCTGAGAGGTATATAAACGCGCACGGTTCCGCACTAAAGCAATAGTGATCAAAATGGAGGAATAACAAATTCGTCTGATAAAGTTATACGAGTTTAAAAAAAACAACAGCGCACGACAGGCAGCTGAAAACATCAACGCTGCATTCGGCCAGGGCACCACTAGCCACGTGACTGTAAGCCGTTGGTTCAAACGCTTTGCTGATGGAGATATCAGCCTTGAAGATCGAACTCGCAGTGGCCGACCGTGTGAGCTCGACGATGACACCCTGCGTAACAAACTGCAATCGTATCCAGATGCAACCACACGAGAATTGGCTGAACGACTAAATTGTAGCCACACAACTATTGAAAATTATCTGCATGCGCTTGGCTATAGAAAAGTTATAGCGCGATGGATCCCCCATGTTCTGACTGAGGCTACCCGAACGGCCCGGGTATCAATATATCAATCTCTCCTCCTACGTTCCCATCGCAAAGATTTTTTAGCACACTTAGTGACCGGAGATGAGAGTTACATTCTTTACGAAAACGATACGCGGCACGCTTTTTGGATTCCTCGTTGGGATGCCCCGCCAGTTCAGTCAAAGCCGTACCCCCATCGCCGGAAAATTCTTCTTAGCTGTTTCTGGGATGCGCAAGGCATACTCTTCTGGGAGCTTCTCCACGACAAGCAAACTGTCACCGCCGAGCTCTACGACGAACAACTGCGTCGCCTTGCCACTGCTATCCAAGAGAAGCGGCCAAGACGCATCGAGGTTCACTTACTACACGACAACGCCCGGCCGCATGTTGCTTCTGTTTCTCGTTGTCAACTGGAACAACTAGGCTGGGACGTGGTACCACACCCAGCATATTTTCCAGACCTAGCTCTATCGGACTACCATCTCTTCCGAGCTCTAAAGTATTTTCTACGCAAAAAAAGGTTCCGCGATTTTAATGATATTAAATGTAACCTCGGTCAATTTTTTTACTCCCAGACTCAAAAGTTTTGGTCCGATGGCATTCAGTCTCTGCCCTTAAGGTGGTCACAAGTCATTGATACACAGGGTGACTACATTATAGATTAAACGTGATTAATTATTAAATAAAAAAAGAAAATTAAAATTGTTTCAGGTGTTTCATTAGTTTCTTGCCAACCTGATATAAACGAAAAACTCAAAAACATTTGCAACTCTATCTGTAGAAACATAAGGTTCAAATTGTGTTGTCAGCCACTCGCTCTACTAGTGTTCCGCGCCGACCGCCTAGTTGCCCTTTGATAAATGCCGCTAAATGCATCGTGCCTAGCGGTGATATTGTTTCTATTTCATTTGACTATTGAACTTCGCGGATGAAAAGACGTCGTTTTCTTAGTTCTGCTATTTTAAGATTATATTGTTATTGTGATACCTACTTACGGAATAAGTTTAAAACGAATAAAAGAGTGATTTAGGTAATCTTTACCGTAAACTATATGAAGCATACAGTGCAGCTTATGCTGTAGTCTATATTATGCATCATACAAGGCCATTAATCAGCAAAAGCATTTACATAAGAAACAACAAGAAGTTTTGCCCATCGCGAAGATTCGTGCTCATAGAATGGCTGCTAAACATGCCAGAGAAATTCTTTGTTTGGATGATGCTGTATGGTTTGATGAAAAAGAGGTTGAAAAAGAATTTTTCTGACATTAACAACCCAAACTAGAACGAAGTACTACTATGCCAGTTATAAATAATTGAAATGAGCCCACTCCTTTCAAAGTCCATGTACTCAACATGATTAAGTTTGATCTTTAATTAATATTATTAATAGTTTTTTGTTTTGTTAATTTCTGTTAATGTTAGTTTTATTTTAAAAAACATTTAAATTGAAATAAAACAAATTTCGGAACTGCTGTTTTGATTCAATAATTATTTCTAGGTGTAAAATATGTGACGTCACACTAAGGAGGGTCTCCCAAATGTGACCAGCTGTGACAAGGACGGGGGAGGGGGTCAAAAATCATGAATTTCGTGTGACGTTATTTATGGATGGCCCCTTACGGCAATGCTAGTTGCGCGGTAAATTCTGATAACGTGACGTGATACAAAATTTCGTCAGTGTGATGTGTAGTTTCCATGTGGTGGTATAGATACCGCTACATCAATTGCCACTATAGAGTATAAGGATTAGGAAAGTACTCTAAAGTCCACTAAATACCTGTTCCGCCTGAGCCTGGTCCCTCTTCTCGTCCTCCGTGTTCATGGTGACGAACCTCAGCACCAGCAGGTTGAGGCAGGCGGCCACGATGGCCAGCCCGAACAGGATGAAGATCAGCGCGAACATCACGTAGGAGGGCTTGCGGTTTAGGGCGTTGTCTTTTTGAAGAGCTACCATGTCGCCGAAACCTGAGGACAAGAATGTAAGTACATTTTTAAAGACACTTTTACACGTCAATATTTTGTTTGTTGGTCAATATATTATAACGAAATGGCGCCGGTATTTCTTGGCTGACTGATCACTGAGAAGAAATACAGAAACAAACTCAGAGGACATGGTCCTGGTGGTGGTGGTCATGGTGGTGTCTGTGAGTCCAACCATGCAAGGTTATATCTGGAAAGTTCTTTTGAAGAAAGAGCTTTGAGCTGAGCTGTCCTAACAGACAGAATGCATGCATTAGTCATCGTGTAGCTCAACCCTATTTTAGGGAGCTCAACGACCTGTAACAAGACGCTACCAGATCTGCAGGATATTAAGTTAAAAACACTTTTTAAGATTATTGGAGGTCTCGCTAATAAGCGAGCCACGACCACCAATCGCTTTTTTGTCATGTATAATCATCAGGGTATCGTGTTCCCACTTCTGTAACATAGGCCCCCTCTCGGTGAGAGGAAGTGGGCCGTAATCCACCACGCGGGCCCAGTTCGGATTGGTAGATATCACATGTCCGCCAACTTAACCAAAGTTTAACCAACTTTGTTTCTAAGCAGGGCAGTTTCCTCATGGTGTTTTCCTTCACTGTTTTGAAAGCAGTGATGAAGAAATCATTTACACAAAGTAATGCCCCTATTAGGGTTCGAACCTACGACCTACAACTCGTAAGACACGGCCGTTGCCACTGTTCCACCACAGCTCCAAAGTGTTTTTGGGGATATCATAAAAGGGAGAAATCCAGACCTTTTCAGATGTCTAAAAAGCATTACGATAAATCATTTTTTACACGCTTTATATTAGCTTCACTTGTATGTTTGTTTATTTGTTTGTAACCGACTCCTTATAGCGCGATTTTGACCCACTTTAAACGACCAGATTTCATTCAAACTTTGCACACCTGTCAAGGACCGATGACAATGCAATAATTTCATAAATTTGTGCCATTATCCTTGCCAGGGTTACCAGGACAGCAAAAAAACTGTCTTCGAAAACTACGCTGACATACGTCACAAACTAATTTGTGCCATTATCCTTACCAGGGTTACCGGGAGAGCAAAAAAAACTATCTTCAAAAACTACGCTGACATACGTCTCAAAATTCGAAACACCCTAAAAAATTGAAAATAAATAATAGTTTAAAAAAACTAAAAAACATGCTTCCATTGAAAACCAAACTAAAAAGAACAAAATAATGGAAAAAAGCGTGGGGTGCCTGATATCAATAAAAAAATACCTTAAAAAGCACCCGACGCTTTTTTTCCATTATTTTGTACTTGACTCGCTAGAGGGCGCTGCGTCTAGCCTAACGTAAAAGCAAACGCTGTGTTATAAAATATCTTTTAAAAATACTATTAGTGCTTTTAAGTAAATGAAATTAAGTGCACCAGTTTAAAAATGAACAATAACCACGTGATAGTGTTATCTACGAGTTTTATACGCAAACTGTAAAGTTAAAACAAAAACTCTTCATCCAAAAACTACCAACAGCATCAGTGACAATACATAAGAAACCACCACCAGTAAGCGAAGATCGTAGTACAAAGAAACTAACTGCCTGTTCATTAATTATGACTGTCACAATAAGCAATTGCAAAACCCAAGTGAGTTAACTATTTAATTAATAAGTGAATCAAGAAAATTTTGGACGGTTATTGTATTATTGTACTATTTTATAAAAAAAAAACCGAATACCCAACATACTCAAAAATACATAAAATAAACACGAAAGAGCACCTAATTTTGACAAGAAATTTGTAAGCTTACTTAGCCAAGCGGTTGTGTGACGTGATCGAGAATACAGTGTCCCGAGTTCAAACCGCGGTCACACATAAAGTCTTTTTGTGAATGTTTCTTCAAAATCGTATGATTCTATGTTCCATCACATCTAAAGAAGGTCTGAGCTAAATAAGTTGAATATTAAAAGACCCATCAAAGTTCAGAAAAACTAAACGAATATTTAAAATGAATTGCGAAGCATGTAAACAACATATAGCACGCGGCGAACTACTACGTTGCTTCACTTGCAAACATCTTTACCATTATCGATGCGTAAACATGACTACATCTTTTTATATCGAAAACAAACATAAATTAACAATGTCATGGAGCTGCCCATCATGTGAAAGCGCGAAAAAACGAATTAAAAATGATGATACTCCTGCCCGATGCCAGCCGCTGCCAACGCTGAACGACACGACAATGTCCATTGACGATCACATTGAAGACGATCATAGTATACTAGGCCATACCAGAAGGAGTATCTCTCCTGCGAGCCCAGCAAACGCACAGTTGAGCTCACAAACAATATATTCCATTACTTTACTACAAATAAGCCAACTATTAGATGAAAAACTTGAACATAATAAAACAGCAATATTAAACGAAATAAAAAGCACAGTACAGAGTGAAATAAATATAGCTATGCACAAACTAGAGTCAAATTTTACCAATACAACGGAGGCTTTACTCTTGGAACAGACTTCAATTAATACTAACATAATGAATATCAACGAAAAGATACGGAAACTGGAAATAGAAAACGACAAACTCAAGAACGAAATAGAAAAGTTACAAAACCAAGATACACGAAAAGGCGACAACACAAAAAGATTTGTTGTCTACGGCCTAAATGAGTACTATCGGGAAACTGAAAGAGATCTTGAGGATAGGATAATATACGCATTCCAAGATACGCTGAACATTGACCTAACAGGTTATATTGAAGATTTACACCGCATAGGAAGAAATGGGCTAAAACGTCCAATACATATAGAGCTCATCAGCAAAAGAATGACAAAGTATATTATGGAACAGGCAAGATTTTTGAAAGGACAAGGACTTCATATTTCAGAATATCTCGATTCAGATGCCCTAAATGAAAGAAGAAAATGTAGAGAAGAACGGAATTTGTCCCGAAGAAACTATGAAAATTCAACTGAAAACACATTCAAGACCCACACCCTGACTGCACCACAAACCACATCCGCTACTCCACAGCGTAGAAACAGCCACGGTGATGGAAGTCATAGACAACCCGAAAACCATACTTTTCGACTTTAAAATATTTATCCAAAACGTGCAAAGTCTTAAAAACAAAACCCATATTCTTGAGAGCCTACTTGATAAGGAACCCTATAATGTAGTTTGCCTTACCGAGACGTGGATACAAAATCACCAAAAAGAAATCACAACAGTCAGTGGATACGAGTTCAGTTCGGCTTTCTGTCGACAAAACCACCGAGGTGGTGGAACTGCCATTCTGACACGAACGGGATTGAACTGCAAAGAGCTACCCGAAATTACCAATCTATCCGTTGAATATGTTGTAGAATGTTGTGCCATAGAAATTAAATCGCCAAAACTAATTATTATTCTCGTGTACAGGCCCGATCGAAATATAGAACAATTTTTCAACTTTTTAAATCAGCTTCAGAAGCTCATCACACTGAAATATAAAAACAAACGCCTCATAATTACTGGAGATTTCAACTTAGATTATTTTAAAAGAACAAAGGAATACCAGAGACTTAGCAGTACCATGACAGAGCTAAACCTACACCAAATCATCAAAACTCCTACAAGGACCACAAAATCAACTTCGACTTGTATAGATCTTTTATTTACAAATAATAGTAGCACAGAATTTCAAATAGCTGTTAATAATAATGGTATCTCTGATCACAATAGCTTAACGTACAGCATTAGGAACGAGGAAACGCAAAGAGTTACAGTGACACCCTACGTCACAAAAAGAATTTTTAACAATACAAATTTAGCAAATTTCCAAGCGGCATTAAATAAAATAAACTGGAATGACATTTTTAATCAAAACTTGGACATAAATAAAACTTATAATAAAATCCACGACATTTTACAATCTAATTTGAATAAATATATACCAAAAAAACGAATAAAAATAATGCAAAATAAAACAAACAATTATCTCACTAAGGGACTAAGAAAATCGTGTAAAAATAAAAGATTGACTAGAATTATCTCGAATCAGCTCAATAGCGCCGTATTTAAAAAGCACTATAAAGAATACTCGAAAATATTAAAAAGATCCATTAAATCTTCAAAAAAACTTAATTACATAAACGAGATGAATGCCTCGAAAAATAAAACAAAAACGATGTGGTCAGTAATCAATAAAATTACTTATCCAAATAAAAGTAAACAACATCTAAAGAACATTACGTTGAAATTAAATAATATGACGATGAAATCACCACAAGAAGTTAGCACCGCATTCAATGAGTATTTCGTATCGGTAGGTGTAGATAGCAACAACAGTGCGGGAGCTACTGCAGCGCCAGCGCCGTGTGAGCCATCGATACATTCGGTGCATACGCCCGCAATAAACTCTATGTATATCGAACCGGTAACCGAGCGCGAGGTTTTTAATATTATACGCGGAATGCAAAATAAACTTAGCTTTGGAGTGGACGATATTCCGCCGCTGTTAGTAAAAAAATGCGTAAAAGAGTTAACACCGCCTCTCACTAAACTTATAAATATTTCTTTCAACGAAGGACGATTCCCAGAAAAACTTAAAATTGCGAAAATACGCCCAATTGCGAAAAAAGGAGGAAATTCAGAAAATCCTAGTAATTATAGGCCCATTGCACTATTGCCCACATTCTCAAAGATTTTCGAAAAAGCAATGGCGACTCGTGTTAACACATTTTTAGAAAAATTTAATATTTTAGATAAAAACCAATTCGGTTTTAGGAAACAATGCTCAACTACTTTAGCGGTATACAACTACGTAAACGAAATTTACAGTTGCATTAACGAACGAAAGTACGCAATTGGATTGTTCCTAGATATGACGAAGGCATATGACAAGGTGTCACATGACATATTATTACAAAAACTTTACGGATCTGGTATTAGAGGGCAAGCTTTTAATTGGTTCAAATCATATTTACGAGACAGGGTTCAATTCGTAGAAGTAGAATATTTCGATAGCGATAGCCAGGAAATGTATAGCATAGGATCAGACTTGGCTACCATTAATCATTCAATACCCCAAGGAAGTGTTATAGGGTGTACATTATTTATAGTATATGTAAATGACTTGCCAAAAAAGATAAATACATCGTGTATTTTGTTCGCTGACGATGTTTCATTATTATTTAAAACGCCCGCGAATGTTGACCATTTAGCTATTCTAAAAACGTTCACAGAAACTGAGCAATGGTTACACGATCACAACTTAGAAATAAATTTGTCTAAAACTAAAATATGCCAATTCAGAACTTACCAAAGAGCCCCAATAAACCTAAAATTACTAACGCAAAAAATAAAATTAGAAGAGATAAACGAATTTACACTTTTAGGCCTAACATTAGACTCAAACCTAACTTGGAAAAAACATATAGAAAGCACAAGAGCAAAATTATCCCAATTTATTTATGCGTTAGGCATATTGAAGTGCAACACGGACTATAAAACCGCCATTTCTGCCTATTATGCGTATGCCTTCTCCTGGCTGAGTTACGGTATAATTCTGTGGGGAGAAAGTACGGACTTTTTGGATCTGTTCATTCAGCAAAAGAAATGTATCAGAATTTTAATGAACATAGGTCCACGAGAGAGTTGTAGGCCACACTTTATTAAACAACACATTTTAACACTACCAGCAATATATATACTGCAAAGTTGTATATTCGTTAGGAAAAACAGGCACCTCTTCAAATCTAATATCGAAATAAATGAAAACTATAATCGACGGAACAAGAATAGATTAATACTACCCATCACAAACTTAAAAGTTATCGGGAAAAGCCCATACACAAGACTAGCTCGCATTTACAATAAGCTACCGGAAAGCTTAAAATCCCTACCAAATGACGCAATATTCTCGAAACAGTTGAAATCTCTGTTAATAAAGAAAGGCTACTATAGCGTTGAGGAATTTAAAACTGATAAATTGTGAAACGATCGTCCTTGTAATCGTATGCTTGATGTAAATGTGAAATGATAAATTACCATCCTATAGTGCTTTTATGTCTAAAATGTATTACCGGATGTTATTGATTGATTGTTTAGTATTGTGTAATAAATTTAAATAATTAGAATCAATTTTATATTATGTAATCTAATAATTTAATTTAATTCAATAATGTAATCATTTAATTTAATTTAATTCAATAATGTAATCATTTAATTTAATTTAATTCAATAATGTTATCATTTAATTTAATTCAATAATGTTATCATTTAATTTAATTCAATAATGTAATCATTTAATTTAATTCAATAATTTACACTTTGATAAGTAAGTGAAATTTGCAATGCCCTTACAGGGTGCATGTCTTAATACTGTCATGAAATACTAATGCATGCCTACTAATGAGTGTTTAACATGTTAGCAAATAAATAAATAAATACTTAATAAATAAATACTTTTTAGTTTGGTTTTCAATGGAAGCGTGTTTTTTAGTTTTTTCAAACTATTATTTTATTCAGAGAAACTCTACTAGAAACTCTAAACAAACTATCCTAAAGTGTACATAATATTTTACAATCAGTTTATCAAAATTCAGTGGCGTGTCATATGCACTGACTGGGGTAACTTAACTAACTCTGTCAATCTTAACTTCACCTTACTCACATCAACTGGTTCTGCACCTTTCTTAGTCCAGTTCTTTAGCTATCCTCTTTAATCCGTATTGCTAAAAACCAGTATCCCCACCCAAAAGGTATGGAAAGGACTGCAGGAACATCTACCTTAAGGGAAATCCCCAAAACCAAAGCCTGCCAAAACCATGCATTTTATATACTCTTTGCCAAAAACGAGAAACTATGAGTCCTTTAATTGACTTTAATTGACGCTTAAATCCTACTGCTTTTTTGATAACCCAAGAAACTTCTTATAGACTATACTGCCAATTTATCTTGCTATTCTGCCAGTTACCACCAGATTTAGGAAACATCTGATTCTGCCAGAGGTTAAAATAAAAGGCTAAACCTGCCAAAAACGCTGGATCCTGCCACACAAGGTCACACAGGAAATTCCCATCAGGCATTTTTTGATGTGATGAAACAATAATAGACGCTGTCGAAGTAAGTCCAGCCCTCGAACTTGGAGAAGGCGGCCGCTCCAGCGGCGATGGTCAGTGAAGACAACGTGGTCACCACGCATATGAGGTCCCCTTCCGACGCAGTCGTCTGTTTGTACTCACCGATAGTGGTCAGCGTGATGAAACAATAATAGACGCTGTCGAAGTAACTCCAGCCTTCGAACTTGGAGAAGGCGGCCGCTCCGCCGGCGATGGTCAGTGACGACAACGTGGTCACCACGCATATGAGGTCCACTTCCGACGCACTCGTCTGTTTGCAGTTCATCGCGCGTTTTATTGACTTTATTATAACGCTGGAAAGAAAAAGAAAAGCTTTAGAAACGGAAAGATATAAGATTAAACATCTACAATACAATAAGGAGTAGGTACAGTTGGCAACATCAAAAAACTTCTTATTAGACTTTCAGGCTAAAGATGAACTTTTGGAAGATTATTAAGTGATCAATAACTTATTAGAAATTGTAGCTTTAAGTGCTTTTTTTACGTTTTTATCCATATTGGCAAATTTCACGTTGAGGCATTTTGGCCACAAAAGATGGAAGGTTTGGTAAAACTGAATGAACCATCTAGATGCTCGGATGCTTAGAAAATTCGGATTTAAAATGATCAGAAAATATAGTTTTGGTCTCCAAGTAGTTTTAAACCTGCTTCTAAGCACTCTATTCTACATCACCCTGACTGTAGACCTTAATTAATTGAGGAAACGACGGACAAGTCCAGTTAGCCAGCCAACAACCTCCAAGGAATAAAACTCGTCTTCCCTGGCGGTATGTACTTACCTACTGAGCCTGTTCACTCTTTCACCGATGCTCTGGAACATGATGAGGCCCAGCGGAATGCCGACTATGGCGTAGAACATCGTGAACAGCTTGCCGCCAATCGTCGCCGGCGTTGAATGTCCGTAACCTGTGTAACGAGAAAATAGCTTTTGTATAAAGAAACAAGGATCAATTTTCCTTGCAAAAAGAAACTCACAAGTTTTGAATTAGAAGGCAATCTGGTAGAAATGAGGTTGATGACAATAAATGACCTTAAAGTTGTTGAGCTCAGCACGCGTAGCATGATCGCCGTAGAAACGAGTTTTGTCGACGGAAGAATAGACAAAATGACAGAATGTAGAGAGATTTCTATCGTCTTAAGAACGGCGATGTTAAAACTGAAGAGAGGAAATATTTCTATTCTTCAGTCGACAAAATTCTACGATGTAGAGCATGGCGACTAATTTTTCTCTACTTTTGAGTTGGAGTTTCAGTTGGAGATAGGTACATTTTTTTAAATATTAATTATAATCATCAATACTTTACTCTCAGATCGTTTAATCCTACTGTATGACTATTCAATGAAAAAGTCCTTAGCGAATCCACCTTAATTACATTAGTTACCACTCTCTTGCTATGGAAAGAATAACTGTCTTTGTCTTCATAGAAAGCCGAGTCTACGGGTCGCCCCATGCTCGGGCCGAAGAGATGTCGAGTTGAATAGAAAGAACTTTGTCTATTCTTGGTAGAATAGAGATAGAATTGGTCATGCTACGCCTGCAGAGCCAACCTTTTAATATTATCAGTGGTCTACTAGAATATTATATCTTCTAGCGACTCGCTCCAGATTAGCACGGCTGCAATACGTACATACATAAACTCACACTTTTTTCCTATGGGGGTACGCAGAAACTACAGAACGCCGACTGTTACGATCCTTACATACTACTTTTGCCTCGTTTAAATTCATACATCTGGTCATACACGCATGTCGGTTACCATTACTACGCACCTGACCTTTCTGAAGAACATCACAAATAAGGTCACTATAATTATGTTCTCCTAGAGCGTCTCCTTCCGGCGTGTCAAGTCACATCTGCCTTGTAAATACCATTTGTTAGCAGCCCTTCATTCATCCTCTCAACATGACCAAACCATCTAAGCATACTCGTTTCAATTTCAGTCACTACATCTTCATTTAAACCGCACCGTTGTCTTATCACATCATTCCTCGGTCTATCTTTCACAGTGACACCACATACGCTTCGTAATGAACGGATTTCCATTTATTCTTCTTTCATGCTTCTTTTGCCATACCCAACATTCACTCACATACATAAGCAATACGGCTGCAGTAGTCAGTTTAAAATGTAACCTAATCTTACATAAAAAATGAATGCACTGAATGCCTTAGTATACACTCAAAAATTCCTCAAGGCATTCTTTAAGAATTGATTAAAGTTCATCAAGTATTTATTTTGGGAGCTGTGGCGACCCAGTGGTATCGGCCTCGACTCACGAGTTGTAGGTCGTGGGATCGAACCCAAGCAGGCGTTTTACTTTGTGTAAATAATTTCATCACCACTGCTCTCAAAACGGTGAAGGATAACCATCGTGAGGATACCGGCATGTCCTAGAAGCAAAAATTCAAAACACATCTACCAACCCGCACTGGGCCCGCGTGGTAGATTACGGCCCACTCCCTCTCACCGAGAGGCGGCCTGAATCCCAGCAGTGGGAACGGTATAGGCTGATTATGTAAGTATTTAGTTTAGAACTACAGTTTGTAACAGGCGCTGTTGATCATTCCTGATTTGTTACAATTTAGGTTTTTTTTGTGTTTATTACATCTGATACTTGCGCTGCTGCTTAAAAGGGCTTGTGGCTAAGTAATAACAGCCGCACGGGTTGATCAATCAGGTTAAGCCACGTTTGCCGCGGTTGGTCCGTGGATGGGTGACCATCTTTACATACTAATACCCTTCCGTGCCTCGGCAAGCACTTTATGCCGTTGGTGCCGGCTATCTTTCGTAGATCTTAGAAAGTCGTTACGGGTCGTCAGTAGCCCGAAAGTCTGACAACCAGTCTTACCTAGGAGTATCATATTACCCAGATACTGGATTGTGAAGGACAGATAGGCAGTCGCTCCATGTACTATATTGATACTCAGCTACATCCAGTAAGACTAGTAGCCGACCCCAATATACTTGGAAAAAGGGTAGGCAGATGATAATGAGATAACTTCAGATGTCTTTGCAAGCGAAGATTTTTATACTTTATACAAGAAATAGGACTCACCAATAGTAGTAAGCACAGTGGTGGCATAGTAAAATGCTCCGGTAAACTTCCACTGCTGACCAGCCTTATGAGGCTCCGACTTCAGGACAACTGTCTCCATAACACGGAAATCCTCCTCTGTTATGTTGTACTTCCTGATGATCATTCCCTCGATAGCTGTGGGGGGTTGGTAGAGTTAACTATTTGTATAAGTATAAGCTGGATACACTAAAGCAGCCTTTCCCAAAGTGGGCGATAACGCCCCCCATGTGGGCGCTGCAGGCCTAAAGGGGGATATGGTAAGAGACCCAGAAGACTGTGTGGGGTGTGTAGACTTTACACAACGCCCCTATTTTTTTCTGGGTCTCTTACCACCCCCTTTTAGGCCTGCAGAGCCCACAAGGGGGGCGTTATCGCCCACTTTGGGAAAGGCTGCACTAATGGCTAGATTCACACTGCACCAAATTTACTCTGGTAAGTAGTGTCTCATATGAATTTCAATTTTATTTGTTTGATGATAATAATGATTATATTTTTTTTAAATGCTTGCTCCCATTTCCTCATATGAATATGAACATAATGGCTCTAACTATAAGGTACACATTTGTATGAAATGCTTACTTAGCAAAGTCAAAATGTGGTCAATGAATCTTGCCTACAGATATATAAAAGACTGATATCTAGGAGCAGCAGTAGGTACACATGTATAAACTATAGATGTATAAACAATAGATGGATAAGTAAATAAAAAGTTGCAAGGATCTTGGTGTGTGTATTCTACCAAAACAAATTAAGGAATAACTTGACTTGATGGCAAACTTTTTAATGTGCACTGATTCTTGCCTGGTCAAGTTTATTGTTAGTCAACCAGCTGTCCATACCTCATGTTACTTTGCTCTATGGTATGACAAACAATAGACAATCTAATTACTTGATATCAGATTTTACAATTTACATAACTGGTGCAATGTGGTTGTAGGTACTATAGGTACACCTTTGCCCAACAGATATTATATCTAATTTTTACTATAGATTTTCATGTAGACTATTTCTGAAATACCTTTCAGCACTATAGCACCAAGACTATACACTTGCGTGTTGCCAGCATTTATTTAATAATTGGACTTATAATCATGACACACCTTGGTTGCCTTGGTAACCAAGGGCCAAACATTAACAAAAATTGCAATCAAACTTATAGTATTATATTCTAGGACAAGAAAAAGATGAAATCTACAGGCTGGCTAGAAAACATCAAAACTAAATCTATATATATAAAAATGAATCCCTATTTCCCTTGGTCACGCCATCACGCGTGAACGGCTGGACCTATTTCACTTTTTCTTTTTTTGTTGCGTTTGTAATTGTCAGGAGAAGGTTCTTATGAAAAAAAAAAAAAAAAAAAATTGCGCGTAAAATTAGAAAATTTAAGAACACTTATTTAAGAATACTTAACAACCATAATATAATAGGTCAATGTAAACTTTTTTAATGTAACATTATGACATTTGACATAGAATTGGCAGAATGCGTGCTCAAATATCATCAAAGAGACAGGACAACGTCTGTCGGGTCAGCTAGTTCTTTATAAAATGACAGGACAAGGGCATGATTTGCAACTGTTGATACTGTGATAATGCAGGTAAGTATGTATGTCAAGAGAAAGTTTTTAAAATATGATTTTAGAATAAAACAATGCCACTTTTAATTTGAGAACTATTTTTATACTAGAGTATGTGTGTGTGTAATGTTTACAAACAAATGCATCTTTATCTTTTATCTTAAGAATATGAGATCAACCTGCTTTAACTAATCTGGTTACAGATTTAAAATTAAGAAACAAGGTTAGATGTTATATCGGATTTTAGAAAACAGATTTTCATGAAGAGGATTTGTGAAATACCTTTCAGCACCATAGCACCATGACTACACACATGCGAGTTTTTCATGTGTTGCCAGCATTTGTTTATTAATTGAACTTGTAATCATGACACACCTTGGTTGCCTTGGTAACCAAGGGCCAAACATTAACAAAAATTTAAATCAAGTAATGTTTTTATGTTCTTGGATAGGAAAAATATTAAATCTACAGTAACATAAGTGAATACTTAAAAGGGGGTAGGTACATTGATTATATCAAATTGTTGACTAGAAAAACATCAAAAATAAATTCTTGAAAATTACAAGACAAGCATGTGATTTGCAATTGTTTATGCTGTGATATTGCAGGTAAGTATGTATATTGCAAGTGAAAATGATCAATATATGATTTCAGAATAAAACAAAGCTTATTGTTTAACATGAGATGTAATTTCTCCTATATTTTGATATTAGAATATGAACTCAGGCTGCTTTAACTAATCTGGTCACAGATTTAAAATGATTTACCTACAATAGCATGATACGATTTCATAATAATCATAACATCAAGCTTGTAATTCCTGTAGGATTCTGCAGGGGTGTACCTACAGTACACACATTTATCGTTAGTTATGTTTAAGTCCCATGTAATAGGGGGACAAGCCTATCAAAAATAAAATTTATAAGATACTATAGCTGTTCTTCTAGAAAAGGCTCAAAAAATCACATAAATATATTGCAAATAGAAGGAATTAAAAAGTATCATTAACATGATGTTCATCATTGCACAAGATAGCTCACAACAGACACACAATTCTCGTAATTTTAAAAACATTCACAGTCTGATCTCAGGCTCAATCTGTCAAAAATGCCTTTAGTTTTAATACATTTTTGACATTTGTTTTTCGACGAGATGAGACTGCGACTAGATTTTGAACATTTTTAATTAAGAGAAGGTCAATGGCCTTCTTTCTAATTTGGTACCGCAGAAATACTGACAGTAAGTCAGCTGGCTGAGCTTGAATTAACTAACACAGTTATATGAACAACCTGTAAAAGTAAACAGGCACCATGGAACTTGCTTGCAGACATCAAGAATATGGCCTACTTGCACCACAAATCTATCACATTTAATGCTATGCAAAATTTAAAATATTGTTCTACTTCTTTCAATTGTTTGAATATGACAAGTTGTAGTCTAAAAGCTCTGAGCCAGTTTTTGAACTTCTAACTTTATTTTGATTTAGGTAAAGTTCTTAATACAAAAATGACAACTTAGCACTGGACAAGCTGTCAGTTTTGTAAAAAAAAACTTCATTTCTATACATAATGGGTTCTTAATTTAAAAACTGGCTTGATGGTTTAAGCCAGAAGCCCAATTCTCTTAAATAAAAACATTCTAATTTAGTCACAGTCTCATCTCGGTGACAATCAAAAGTCAAAAACTTGACAAAAATGTATGGAAACTCAAGGTTTTTTTGACAGATGAGACTGAGATCAAACTGTGAACATTCTTAATTCTCTGATCTAGACTCTCTGGGCTAGAATTTAACACTAAACACATGTAGTGATTTGCAGTACAAGGGGGTTTGAGAATATAATAACACTAACCTTGCAGTACTTCAAATCTGTTCCTCTCAGTTGTTGACTCTAATGCGTCAAACACAGCGGCACCAACCAGTAAATACGTAAATGTGCACACAATCAATGATAGAGTGCGAACATTTTGCTTCTTCATCACTGCCGAGTGTCACCACGGCCTTAGGGTGTTACACCCAATCCCACCCTTATTGCGATTCAGTCAAATAAACACCATATTGTCTTGTTTTTATTAATATAACATTAAGTAACCATTGTAGGTCGTAATAGGAAATTCTACTGAGATTTGAATTTGGAATCCATTTTTTGGTGGTAATTTTTGGCAACAGGTAAACATACAGCCTGTCAATTTAGCTACAAAGATGATATGCTTGCTAATATATTTTTTTATTGTTATAATTTCCCTTATCTGCATCAGTTGTGTATGTTAAATTATGAAATCACAACCTGAATTGTCTTCTCAATATAATAATTTTATTCAATCAAAGAGGATTTGGAATATGTTTATAAATAAAAACTATGATTAAATTGATCCCTTCAAAGGAAGTTGTATCTAAATAGTGTTTTTGCCAACTGTATTCGTGTATTTTTTTTTGTTTTCCCAGGAATTACAAAACTTCCATCCATAGTGTTTATTTGAACAACTGTTGGACCTGCAAAAGTATTCAGGTTAAATGTAATGACTGCTACATTTAATAATGTTTTGTTTCTTTAGAAATCAGATTACATGTTGTATTATGAATGAAAAATCAAAACCATATCTTTATTACATGTGTGTAAATAAAGTTATTTAAAAATGTTAATATTCAATTGATTTTGTGTTACTGTCATAAAAACAAATCCAGTTACATATTTTAATTACAGCTGTTAACATAAAAGGTTGACACAAATTTAATTTATTTGAAATCACATTCCAAAGCTATGCAGTACAACAATTAAAAAATCAGAACATCAATATTCGAATTTCAAAAATTTGGTAAAACAAAGAAAACTTACCAGTATTCAAAGTGTAAAAGGTCACAGGTATTTTCATCTGTAATTTATCACACAATTGGATATCACCAACGGTATCTATAAATATTTAATTATCTGCAAAGCTGTATCCTAAAAATAACATCGTGCTTTAGTCCGCATTCACATCCATAGGTCAACGCACACGGCACTGTAACTGGGTCAAATGTTATGACGATTATTTTCAACATAAATCGCAAAGGTAACCCACTTAAATGCTACCCCTATGCGATTAATAGTCATACTGTGTATTTCAATGATCGAATTTTGCCAATATTAACCATTTTTGAGTTAAAATCTTCTATGCGGTATTCTTTAGCTGTCACACCACCTAGTTTTCTTCTGTCCTATAATAACCACTCGCACTGCCTCCAATCATTACGATGTCCGCGCTACATTATCTCACTCTTTTTTCAACTAAATAATAAAGAAACAATATACATAATTGCATTTCATAAAAAATAACAAAAAAATTGGCGAGTAGTTTTTCTGCTGCACTTCCTTGACCTGGTTTGTGTGGCAAGACTAAAAAATTTGGCTACTGCATTTTCACATTGCCAAAAAAATATTGCTTGCGAATTTAATAAAATCATAGAGATTGAAATTGCACAAAATAATGATTTTTTGGATTCAATTGGATTACAAGTTTTATCTAATAAGCCATAATCTATTAATACAAATACTATTCAAATTAGGAATGTTGCTAACATTGCAAAAAGTTCTGGGACATATTCTTAGATGGCGTAATTTTGGTCACAATAAAGTTTGTGCACTTCTAATACCTATTTGATTTTATAGATGGCACTATTTTCAAGATAGAAAACTTCAAAACTTTTTCTGTAAAGTGGTAGGCAGAGATCTGATATTGATGAGATATTGCTGATAATTTTATTTTGAATTTCAACAAGTATAATGATAGTTTGTGCTGAATTAGCTGCTTGCCACAGGTATTGAAAGTTTAAACGTGTCGGAGTTGCTACTACTACCAGTGGATATGTAAGTACCTAATTACGATTGTCGGTGTTCTGTCCCTACGATGAAGAAATCAATATTATCTACTAAGCCAACTTTAACAAGAAATCCTACGAGTGGATCACATTAG
This sequence comes from Aporophyla nigra, assembly GCA_947507805.1. NCBI lineage: Eukaryota > Metazoa > Arthropoda > Insecta > Lepidoptera > Noctuidae > Aporophyla > Aporophyla nigra. Next base: position 12,268,878 of record OX382316.1, on the reverse strand, counting down.
ATAACAGCTGGTGCGGTAGGTACTTATTTTGATGTACCTATTGCTAGCTATCGCAAGAGCAGTGGTGGTCTACTGGTAACGGCCGCAACTTACAAGTGGCGTGTAAATTATTTCATCACCACTGCTCTCAAAACGGCGAAGGAAACCACCGTGAGGGAACCGTCATGTCTTAGAACCAAAAATTCGAAGACATGTGACATAGTACCAACCCGCACTGGGCCCGCATAGGGGATTATGGCCCACTCCCTATCACCAAGACGAGGCCTGTGTCCCAGCAGTGGGGACATTATAGGCTGCTGATGTTCTAATGTTCGCCTAAACACCCTCTCATTCATAAATTTATAAACATAGGTTCCACCCAGTTATAAAATTTTCTAAACGCTAAGCTCACCAAACAAAACGAGCGTTTACAGTAGAATAACCGCCATCTAATTGCAGTAGGGCCAACATGGCGGCTGACTGTGCCGGCGCACGCGGTCGGCGCGTGCAGGGCTACCGGCCCATGAAGCGAAAGCTGGCCCTAGTTTAGCTTTCACATGCAGTGCGAGCTGGGAAACTGTGACAGGAATCATTTTGGTATGATTCATTAGAAAATGTAGCCGATCTAAATGTGATGACGAGTGCAGGAGTGCTATCAATACCTAATAGAAATGGAAAAAAACAGGTTACTTAGTTGTCCAAGAACCTGTTAGTCGGAACTTAAGGAGCTAAACGATTTGACGAACGATACCAAAGAAAGGATAGCTGAAATTACGCAAACTGCCAGATCATGATGATAAACTGAAATAATATAAGAAAGGACCTACATAGTCTTCACATTTACAATAATTAATAGTTCTTAAGGTCATTCATCATCAGCCTTCAGCAGTCAACTGCTGGTCAGGTCATGGGCCTTTCCAAGTGCCAGCTATTCAACTCAATCCGCGGCTGCTACTCTGATTCGGCTGCTGTCAAGTAACCTATGAAAATTGTCGGAATTATGGGACACCATTTTTCTTCATACTGCCTCACCATTCATGTCTAACGTTAAGGTAATCCTGTAGTTAGTATCTATTTAACTTAGCCTTTTTGTGTCGGGGTTGGAAATCGTCATGGATGTCCTCCACCCTGAGGTGCGCAGAGGGGTCTGTCAGACTTTTACTGACTAAAACCACCCCGATGTTCCCTCGCACACCTACGTCGGGGATCACGGAATCTAATGCGACTTCCCCGATCCCCGGATTACTTAGCCTGAGCCAACTATTGCAGCAGCGCTCAAACAACTCTATAACTATATTAGATCTCGTTGCGCAGTGTCATAAAATTGAGATGCAAAATGCTTTGTAGTTGCACTCAAGAGGGGGGAAGGCGACAGGGCAAGGGGGGAGGTGTACTAGACCTTTCTCCCAAGTTCTGGGTCACGTCTTTATGTAAGAATTGTTTACTTGTGCAACGTTTGCGCTCGTAGTAGTGAATGGGTGTTGGTTCGAGTCCGGTTTGCGGTAATTGTTTGTTAAGTGTTTTGTTTTAGAGATTTATCTACAGCTATTGAAAAGTCTGTTGGTACTGTGGTCTTTGTTCTTTAGATAGGGCTAGGCTAAGGTCGCTCTGCTTATTCCTATTTAGAAATATCTGCCTGCAGACGAAGGGTTCAGATTTTTCAGCATTGCTCGCTAAGGTTTCATTACAGCGAACTTTAGTTCAGTTATAAGCTCTGAAACAATTAGTAATGAATTCCTTACACTCTTTTTCTCACTGATCTGATTATCATCTTTGATGGGTTGTGAAACAAGACAACGCATGGCATGCAACACATTCCTATAATACACAATCATATTTGAACTACATTTTATATAACAGCCTCGTCTCATTCACGGCCAACCCACAGCAACATAGACCTTCAAATCCCCACCCAATCTAAACCAAAATCGAAACTTTTCTTCTTGCCCTCAATCACGGCATCGAAGACTCCAGACGAAGCCCTTTCACTGAGCTAGAAAAGCGTGACAAGACGCCCTTAAATCTGACGCAAGCCCGTGTCCAATTGCGTTATTCTAATTGGATGATAATGACGCCATTTTAATTGCTAATGAGAAAGATTCAGTGTCAACTTATACCGGAGCTATTAGCTTGTGATCTGATTCGAAATTGATTGGTTTAGCCTTTACTTGTTGTTGCTGGGTTGTAGATTACGTTAGGCCTAAATCTAATGGCGCTGATCTTGGCAACGTCACAAACGAGCCTTTTTTCTCATCTAGTAATATAAGTTAGTTGCAGAAAATTCTAACTTGCCACAACGTTTACGCTTCTAGTTTTGACTACTAGATTTTTGACAGATGTACCTAGTTATAGCCCAATGTAGTTCAGAGCTGATTTTACTTACTTTTTTTAACCGACGAAAAAAACGGAGGAGGTTATCTATTCGACGCGTATATTTTATTTTTTGTTTTTTTTTATGTATGACCACGCATAACTTTTTACATAGTAGTCCGATTGTGATAATTCTTATTGGAAAGGGTATACTCCGAGGGTGGTCCTATATAAATTTACAAAATCGAACCCTAAGGGTCGGAAAACAGGGGATGATTGATTGTTCACTCATTGATTGTAATGTATAACCACGCATAACTTTGTACAGAGTAGTCCGATTTTGATAATTCTTTTTTCATTGGATAGGGTATACCTTGCCAAGTATTATTAGTACATTAAAGCCACAAAAAATTACAAAATAAAAACTTTTTGACAAAAAATTAAACCGCGGAAAAAAACAGAAAAGCAAAAAGTAATAAACCTTAAAATTTTGAGTGGGCGCTGAAAAATCAATGAACAAAGATCACTCAAAGCGCGCCGACTCATAATTTTAAGGTTTATTATTTTTTGCTTTTTTAAATTACTTTTGGATTATTTGTAGCGACACTTGGGGAGGCCTGGGTTCAGCATGATTGAGTAATCTAGCTAGACAAAAATATCTGGAAAACTTGTTATTTACACAATCTACTCATAACTGAACGTCAGAAATTGTTTTCCCGAAGAGTTGGCACATTTCGCCATAATGCTTAAGACCCTTGTAATAACGTGCGTGCCTATTGCCATCGACCGGGTACAAATCCACACTCCAAGCTACTACTGAGAAATTTCAGATACAAAACCCCATAACATAACCCTAAAACCATTATGCAATCTAATCTACTCGAAGTCCTGAATTCGATTGGATGGAGAAAATTGATTGCTTAGGCCGCGGCACCGAGTTTCTATTTATTTACCGTTTACAATTATTGAATTAAATTATTTAACCAATAAAATAAATATGGGTTCTCCTCTTGATTCCATTGCAGGGCTTTTCTCCATATGGAGGATACGGTCGCTCGGAGAATGTATAGTGATATCAATGTGGAGGTTTTGGCCATTCTTCTCCATACGAAACGACCGTTTGTAAGGGACAACAAGAATCAATTACAATATTTTTTTTGTTAATTTTGATCTTCAATAGTTCTTTTTATGTGCTCATTTAGTTAAATGATTTGACTTTGATTTTTAATATTTATTCTAACACCTACAAGAAACGACTGTGCCCGTATTTAACTAGCTTCGAAACAACCACAATCAAGTCTAGAAACTTAGTTGCATAATGTAAAGATAACGTTATCTGGTCACTGTCAATAAGCATTTAACACCCACTTCAGAACATTGACCTTATTCAACCACAACCACAAATTAGATAGCTATTCTTGTTACTATAGTTTACAATGATGTAATGTCAGGCGGTTATTGTTAACGCCCGGGTGTTTCCATTGCGAGGATCGTCTGGAGGACACGGTACCGGTAGAGCATACGGTGGAGGTGTGCCCTGCCTGGGCGGAGCACCCCGCCGTGTCCTCGTGGAGGCGATCGGCGGCGGCGACCTCTCGAGGGCATGGGAAGCCGTCACCTCCTTCTGCGAAGCAGTAATGCTCGCGAAGGAGGAGGCGGGGCGTGTGAGGGAGTGGCAGTCTCTGCGCCCTCACGTCCCTAGCCGCCGCAGGAGGAGACGCCCCGGGCGTCGGGAGTCTATAGCGGACTCCCGGCCACCGTAGGCGCGAGCTTGTGGGCGGCGAGCAATGGGTAGCTCGCCGCCCGGTAAGGACCAGGCTCGGGTCGACGGCGCGTAGTGTTCCACGCGCGCCTCAAAGAGATGTCAGCAGCAATGAAGGGGTCTGCTAAGACCGACGCCTGCCAGGGTCGCGAGATTGTTCGAAAGAGATACCGTGACCCTGGCACATGGGCAACTGAAGGAACACGGGTGGGTTTTAGTCAGTAAAAGTCTGACACGCCCTCCCGCTCTGCCCAGAGCGGGAGAAGTCATTTGATGATTTCCCGTCCAAAAAAAAAAAAAAAAGGCGGTTATTGTTGTATATACCTATAAGATTATGGAGGGTAGAAGTAAGGAGAACCGTACCATATGCTGGAAAGTCGAAAAACTGTCCAGCTATAAACAGTAAAGCTTTTATTAGTCATCTTTAACGACAGAACCACTGAGCCACGGCAGATGACACCAAAAAGGATTTGTTTTTTTTTTTCTGAAAATCGATCGAAGAGATTTCTTTAGAAACTAGCATCACCTTTGTACCAAGTTTTCTGTCCTTTTTTTCTAGTCTGTTTTTATATGACTGTACATAAATGGTTAAATAAGTATACACCTGATCACCACAGCACCGTGTGTGCTGGATTAGACACGATCTTTCCATGTTTATCCTCCCGATTGCTGTACTCCACACATAAATTATCTACTTACTGCAGTGCATAACCCTGGGGCCCAGACGTCAGTCATGTGGTTTTGCTAACTTTTTTGCCCACATCAAAGGCAGAACGTTACGTTCTGAACATCCATAAGTAGCCCACACATTCGAAATGTCAGAATTCCGTTAGAATACGGTAATATTGAGTAACAAGCATCTGAATTAACATTTTATATCATTTAAGATCTGTTAAATGCGCTGGAGTGTTAGAGAAAATGTTTGTCTGCTTATATGAAGTAACTAGCTTCTGCCCGTGACTTCATCCGCGTCAAATTTTTGCTCTCCTGACCCTTCCCGTCGCATCGAATTGCCTGCCAGTTTTCGTCCATTTTTCGTTGCTGCTCCGCTCCTTTTGATTGTAGCGTGATGTTATGTTCTATAATCTTTCTCAATAAATAAGCTACTCAACACAAGCAATGTATTATAGCAAATATGTATGTGTATAATTAGTTTATAACCTATTTTAGTACTAGTGCTTTTCTCTTATTTATAATTCATTATTATACGTTTTTCACTATTGTTCCTCTCAAACAAAGCACCTGCCATGTAATCTCTTCACCACCCTTGGTTGACTGGTAGAGAATGCCTAAGGCATTAAGTCCGCCTTTGTACCTTTTTTTTGTGTGCGAAAAGTTTAAAAAAAAAAACCAGTATAGATAAATTGACGAGTTATGGGTGTAGACTTTCAACAGAGTTGACATAGGCTTTCAGTCGCTTATGTCAATCCGAGCAGAGGTGACCCATTGGTAATGGCCGCGACCTACGACTTGTAGGTCGTAGATTCGAACTCAGGCAGGCGCTTTACTTTGAGTAAATTATTTCATCACCACTGCTCTCAAAACGGTGAAGAAAAACGTGAAAATGCATGTCCTAGAACCAAAAATTTTACAAATGTGACATTTAGCACCCCGGGTCTACGTGGTGGATTTCGGCCAACTTTCTCTGACAAATAGGAGGCCTATGTCCCAGCACTGGGAACATTCTTGACTTTTCCATAATCGTTATCGCTCATAATATAGTGTCTCTTTGTCTAGGCTCTTGCTATAGTCCGCAGTTGGCTATGACCAAGAAAATTGTTACATTCCCAACATCTGCTACAAAAATGGCCGTTTCCATCTCTTTGATGGATAGTCATGAGAACTATTATTTAATTTTTTTGGCTGGCCTGTTAGTCTAGTGGTTAGTGACCCTGACTGCTAAGACAGGTCGTGGGTTCGATTCCCACCCAGGACAAATCTTTGTGTGATGAGCACAATCATTTGTTCTGTGTCTGGGTGTAATTTATCCATAATATGTATGTATTTAGAATTATATAAGTATGTTTATCAGTTGTCTGGTTGCCATAGTACAGGCTCTGCCTAGTTTGGGATCAGGTAACGTTGTGTTGGTTGTCCTAAGATATTATTTATTTATTTAATTTGTCACCATCGTTGGCTTAGTGTTGATCGCTGCAGTAAAGAGTATGCTAGCTATCTTGTTGACCTAATCCAAACTGGATATAATATTAAAATTATCAAAGTTAAAAGATGACATTAGAGTCATAGAATCTCTGCTAGGGTTGCGAAATCTGTTCGAAAGTGTTACCGTTGCCCTGGCATAAGGGCAACTGATGGAACACGGGTGGGTTTTAGTCAGTAAAAGTCTGACACGCCCTTCCGCTCGACCCTAGAGCGGGAGACGTCATTTGATGATTTCCCACCCAAAAAAAAAGTCATAGATTCTTTATGTTCTTTCTTTTATGTTCTTTTTTCTGATTGTTCATTTGTGTTATTATCGACTATTCATTTCTGTTGTCATTCACTTTGTTTTGTATGAATTTCGTGTCATGTTTTTATTAGATTATTTTTATATACGTACGTATATTTACCTAATTTGTCTTACCAAGCGATATCGTATTACTCAGTACCTGGGTTGTGGAGGTCAGACAGGCAGTCGCTCCATGTAAAATACTGGTAATCAGCTGCATCCGGTTAGACTTGAAGCCGACCCCAACAAAGTTGGGAAAAAGGGCTATACGCATGATGACATTGTCAAACTTACTGTACCTAGAATACAAGTAAATGATGTGGTTTCCTATATTTGGTTGCCCAGATTGTATTTATTCCTGTCATAATTGCATGTAATTTTGTAGCGTCTGCTGGAGTTTCAATAAATATATAAAAAATCCCCGGGCACACGACTATGGAAAGAGTGGACGACATTTTCTCGTTACCTTATATCAGACAGGTCAATACGGCTAGGAACATATTTATCCTCATGTCTACTCATTTTAGGGTTATACCAAATTAGTAATCCTCTTCGACTATTGCTTCTAAGGCAGGAAAATTAATGTCTTCCTTCCTTTTTTAACCGGTGAAAAAAAAACGGAGGAGGTTATCAATTCGACGCGTATTTTTTTTTTTTTTAATGTATGACCACGCATAACTTTTTACATAGTAGTCCGATTGTGATAATTCTTTTTTTATTGGAAAGGGTATCATTTTTTACTCCGAGGGTGGTCCCATATAAATTTGAAACACAAAATCAAACCCTAAGGGTCAGAAAACAGGGGATGATTGATTGTTCACTCACTGATTGTAATGTTTAACCACGCATAACTTTATACAAAGTAGTCCGATTTTAATAATTATTTATTCATTGGATAGAGTATATCTTGCCAAGTATTATAAGTATATTAAAGCCACAAAAAAAAAAAAAACTTTTTACCAAAAAATTTAACCACCGAAAAAACTGAAAAGCAAAAAATAATAAACCTTAAAATTATGAGTCGGCGCTGGAAAATCAATGAACAAAGATCACTCAAAGCGCCGACTCAGTTTTTTCGGCGGTTAAATTTTTTGGTAAAAAGTTTTTTGTCGTTATACTATTTGCTTCATCATTCATCATTTCAGCTGAAAACCGTCCACTGCTGGACATAGGCCTCCTCAATTTTGGGAGGGTTTGCACTAATGCCACGCTTGGCAAGCGGGTTGGTGATCGCAGTATGGTGGTAAGACGCATAGAGAACGCTGCTACCCATTCTCTAGTAAGTCCTTTAGTAGTCTTTTACGACACCGGAACGGACACGGGAAGGAATGGGACAATTGGCTTCGAGACAAACATAAGTTTAATGCGGACCACCCGCACGCCTCCATAGACTGTTCTTGAAGTAAAGTAAATATTGGTTTAGCTGTACCGCAAAATGGATAATAATAACAATTAAACTGAATTTTGACAACATTAAAAACAATATGAATAAAAAAAAACACACGAAAACGTGTACTTAATCGTTATATTTAATTGCTTGTTCCGTTTTAACTGAGCCGTCAAACATTAAGATGTCTGTGCCCATTTCACCTAGCAATACACCTTTCTTTACCCACACAAACAAGCGAACAAACACAGAGACACACAGAGATACACTGTGTATCTGAGTGTTATATTTTGTAGAGTAAAATGTCGCTGTGTGTATATGAACAGCGATGCAATTCTTTCGTACGCAATTTCGCAACTGTGTGAGTGAGAATAGAGACGAGACAATATACGTCGGATGGTCCATGCGTGTGTGTGTGTGAGGGTTACTGTTGTGTGCGAGTTGCGTACACGCACGCAATGCCAATGCCAGTTACGCATACGGAAAGTTGCTTTGAAACTTATACGGTAATATTACATGGGCGGAAAAATTCTTTTATAAAATGAAGGAAATTAATCTTTTTTTAGCTTATTTCACGGCCTTAATGCTAGGAAACTATTACGGAACTAAAGTGTGGGTTATATTGTAATTATTTAGAAGCTAATGAATATGTAATCATCTTAATTGGATAGCGATGCGGTTCGTATCGTTTTGTTGTTGTTAATTGGGTGTGCTGCACGTTTATTGAGTCTCGCTAAAAACAGTTATAGTAATGATTAGTAGTGAGGCGGGGTCGCGGTTGACCACGTAGGAGATGACGAGAAGAGCTGGATGGATTCCGTGAAAAATGGAAGGAGGACGCGCGGGCTCGCGAAAGATGAAAGGAGTGGAGGGAGGTTTTTACCCAGGAGTGAGAGTGAGTGGAGCCTAGTAAAAAAAGAAGTTATGATTAGAAAAGCTATATTATGAGTTCCAAGCTAATAAATTGGTTTTTTCAAACTATGTTTTTTTTCTTTCTAAAAATGACTTAAGTCTTTTAACACCATAACAACAGAGATCAATGGATATCGATAGAAAATTTTGATATAATAAACTACCACTGTACTTTCATACTTCTAGACCACATTGTTACTGGTGACTGCCGATAGATAGCGCTGCACGTCACGTTAACATTGAACTTGGTTGGACTGAACAAGCTAAAGAATTCAAGAATGAGTTTTGCCAATACAAAATGGTGTCTTCATCACCCAGTCAAAAGCATTGTTGCTAGGGAGTGAAAGAGCAGTTGCATACACACAAAGTTCTGTAAGGGATTCCTAATTCAAAAACTGGAAATATTGTAAACTGCGACATTTTTTTTTTATGGATGCCACTGACCTACTGAAAATGTAACCAGTAGTAAAAACTGAACCTGCAGTCAGAAAAATAAAAGATTAAATTGAAACATATACGCCTAGTTTCACTCAAGGGTCTGGCAGAGATGTACATATAGTACACCCACATTTCGCTAATTATATTTACGTCCTATGAAATAAGGGGCGAAGCTGTTAGCTATCAACCGGGCAAACCGGCAAATCCAGACTGCTACTGAGAAATTCGAGATTAAAGACGAAGCCAAGCCCTCATGTCCAGCAGTAACGCTTGTGATAGCTAGACCAACGAAAAAACTAAAGGAAATTGCTTTCCAGAAGCTGAAGGCACGATGTTGATTGCCAAACACACAGATACCTACAAAAAAAAATAATACAAAAACGTTTTTCAAATCACTCTAATGATAAAGATGAATGGCTGCGCAGACGCAGTAGGTTGCCGCGGCTGCAGTGAAAGCTGCACCGACCTAGCACTCGTTGCACTTGGTGTGGTACACAACGAAGGTGTGTATTTGATACTTGTCATATGAAGAATTGCCTACCTTTTTCTAGCATTCGATTTTGAATTTTCAGGTTTAAATTCAGAAATCAGGTACACTATTTCCTTTTGTCATTTTCTATGAAGAAGAACCTATAAGAAACTCCACGGCTAAATTAGAGTTGATAAGCTCATTAGATAACGGAGAGTACAAATGAATAAATGACTTATGAGTAAGAACAGGCTTAAAAACCAAAGATCTGTATGTTCTCAGTAAGAATTTAAAACACCATCATCATAAAAACAAAGATAACTCTTTATTTTTGCACTATCGTGCTTGTTTGAACCAAAAATAGGAAAACGTGTGACATCTACGAACTCGCACTGGGTGGAGAATGACGCCCCACTCCTTCTCACTAAGAGGTCCATGTCCCAGCAGAGGGACCATTATAGGCTGATTATTTGTGTTTGTTTGTAGTCCTCAAAATGTTTTACATGCTGTAATATATGTATAAAGTATAATAGCCAGACATCTTAAGAGGAAGATTCAGAAATCTATTTAACTCCATGATTGACTTTAAAAGATGACGTCATACTGGTAAGTATCTCATTCAAGTATCAAAACTTCACCGTCCTACTCTGTAAGCATAGCTCGGATCTGAAACCAGGGAAAGTTAGCACAGACTTAGTGGGTGCTTATTGATAGAATACCGTTAAGCCGACAGAACGAGTAATCGAGTATGCTTGGATAGAGACAGAAGAACTACTTTGTTCTATCCGTGAAAATGAATGATGTTGACTCATTGGTTTAGAGGCTCTAGTGGCTCCTGCAAAGCTCATGTATGAACGTGCGTAGAGCACCAACGGTCAAGACGGTAAGGCAGAGGTGCCCTTCTAATGGACAATATCGATGCGGGTAGTTGTGAAGATCCTAGCAGAGAATATAATATCTTGACGTCCCCCTGAATGGATTAGGAATTAGTTACTTCTCTTGTGAAAAGATCTGCAATAGTTGCGTGTTGCATATGATATGCTAACCCGCACTGGACCCGCGTAGTGTATTATGGCTCACCTCCTCTCACAGAGAGGACGCCTGTGTCAATAACAACTGTCTTTTTGTTGGTCGTGGAGTTTCTTGACCAAAGATCATTAAAGTGAACGTATTTATTATAATGGTTAAGTTCAGGTGGTTCATTGGTTGATATTGTTATGATTAGATGGCTACCGTTTATTATTTCCAAACCAACCCGTCTCTTGCTGCTCTCTCTCAGTGACGCCCTGAGCTGTGGTCCGTACCCCACAGGGGTGCCCTTAGAATTTAGTCGCTTAGTTTAGCATGTAGGCTTGGAGGCTTTAATTTATAGAGGCAGTCGCAGGCAAGTTCGGTTAAGCAGCTAGGTTGCCCGAAATGTCATTCCAAAAGAAAAATAGGCGTCGTTTATGTCAGGTATGAGAGTGAGACTTCTGTATCAATATTTTATATTGTTCTATGTTTGAACTATTCGTGTTATGACTAATGTTTTGAGCGTTCGACCGAATGTGAGTGCTTTTTCATGGAAGGAAAGTATTTTGTGGTAATTTGAAAATTGGGTGTTGAAAGGAAAATTCGAGGAAAATGTGAATAGTTACTTGTATTACTAATTGGTAAAGTAAACAATTAGTATTACTGGAATTGAGTATAAATATCTTAATTATTCTTATCACACTGAGATAAGGAACTACAAAGTAAGGAAGTCTGTGGTTAATCATCATCATCATTTCAGCTGAAAGACGTCCACTACAGAACATAAGCTCCCCGTGGGGTTTACCATAATCGCCATGCGGCAGGCATGTTGGCGATTGCAGTATGGTGGTAAGATGCATAGAAAACGCTGCTGCCCATTCTCTAGTAAGTCCCTCAGTCGAATGTTGCTATTCTTTACATCCGGCAACACACACGGAACACGGTGGTAGTTACTGGAACAGTTGCCCAATTTGTGGGAAATTGTATGAATAATAATGTAAATAAACACATTGACTTCATTCAGTGTGTTAATCACTAGGTATTTTCATTGCTCCCTTTGATACACCTACATGCGTCCCCAAACAACTCTACAGTACAATAATTCCCCAGTTAAATCACCCAACAACAAAGCATAATAAAGGTACTTTCTATTACAAACGAAATCATGATGCAAGTACCCTAACTACCTAATTAACCCCCACGACCTAACGGTAACTATTCAAAGCGATCGCCACAACTAGACCAGTAAAAAAAAAACATAAAAGAACAATGGCAACACTGCAGCCTGATAAAAGCATAAAAAAAAACGCTCTGTTCCAAATTCAAATAATTTCCCACACGTAACGTTACGCGGGCGGGCATTGAGCGCAGGCCGTTATATGTGCGGCAGTGACCCACTTTACAACGTTTCGCCGGGACTGAGATACGACTGTCTTCGTAACCTTATTGGTAGTCTCTTGTCTTTTGTTCTACATTACGCTTTTTGTTGTAACTTTCTCTTTAGTCTGTCGCAGTGAAGCGTTAATGTATGCTGTAAGAAGAAATGCATCGTTGTACGTGAAGTGGATTTTGCGTATCGTAGTAAAAGTACGCAGCCGGTGTAAGTTGTGCGCTTTCTGATTTTGAGACGATCTCGGAGCGGTTTCAAAGTCACGTACCTACTTATCTGTTACGTCCTATGTGGCAATTTATTTATTATGTCTTTTTATTGGTATTTATTGTCTTCATTTGTTGTGGTTTTACTGATTTGGTGGTACAATGACCTGTATAGTTTTTATTTTGGCGATTGTCGGTCGTTTTCTGCAAGTTTACGATGTTTCAGTTTATCCTACTAATAATATAATATTATAAATCGAGCACAGTGCTGTATTTTTAAATAAACTTGTGGTCACCCAGTGGTCCGAACTCGACCATAATTCATGCAAATAGAAATAAATAATTATTAATAAATACTGGAAGAAATTGGGGGAGGCCTTTGCCCAGCACTGGGGCGAAATAGGCTAAACAATAAATAATAAATACTAGCTGTCTACACTCCTTCTCTATATAAACTTTAACTGTACCATATTTCATACTTCTCCGTCCGCGTAATTTTCGTACGGGGGTAAAAATGGGGTAGGTACCTACAAAGTTTATACTTCACGTATTAATATATTAACTAGTGGTCGCCCAGTGGTCGAAAGTCGACCATAATTAATTTACAACTAAATGTATTTCCAATGTAATATTTAATTAAAATATACCCTTTCTGCACTCCTCTAGGTATAAAAAAATGTGCAAAATTCAAATTCCATTTCGGTGCCAAATTTCATACTCCTCCGTCCATCGTCATCATTCAAGCCGAAAAACGTCCACTGCTGGAAATAGGCCTCCCCCAAGCACAGCCACTTTGACCAATTCGGTGCTTCTCACATCCAGCGGATTCCTGCAGCCTTCACTAGGTCATCAGTCTTCCACGTTACGGTTTAGGGATACAAATTGTTGCTACAGTATTAACATTTAGATATTATAATTTATCAATTGATTTAAAACCGGCCAAGTGCGAGTCGGACTCGCGCACCGAGGGTTCCGTACAAACCTGCAGGTATTCACGGTTTATGCATAAGGTTTATGTTTATGAAATTAAATGTTTTTATTTTTATATTTGAGTTGACTGAATGAAAGGTAAATTGTGGTTTACGATTTATGACGTATTAAAAAAAAAACTACTTAGGTACTAGATCTCGTTCAAACTAATTTTCGGTGGAAGTTTACATAGTAATGTACATCATATATTTTTTTAGTTTTATCATTCCCTTATTTTAGAAGTTACGGGGGGGACACATTTTACCACTTTGGAAGTGTCTCTCGCGCAAACTATTCAGTATAGGTCTGATGAATAAATTTTTTTTTGAGTTTCAGTTCTATGTATGGGGAACCCCAAATATTATTGTTTTTTCTATTTTGGTGTGAAAATCTTAATACAGTTCACAGAATACATCTACTTACCAAGTTTCAACAGCATAGCTCTTATAGTTTCGGAAAAAAGTGGCTGTGACATACACGGACAGACAGACAGACTTGACGAATCTATAAGGGTTCCGTTTTTTGCCATTTGGCAACGGAACCCTAAAAATGGTTAAATAGCATAAGAATTAACGTCACAGGGTGTAAATAACTTAAATGCTTGCGTCACTTATGACATCATTAGCTTTAAACTAAATCAGTAGGTTTCTTTTCTTTTCCTGCAAAATTAAGAACAATACGGGCAAACACCTACGTCAAAATATTTTTTATCACACGCAAATTAGTGACGTTGTCCTTAAATGTCAAATAGCTACCTAATAATTGACGTCACGGTAACGCACAGGGAAAATAATTTGTAAAACATCGAAATTCCATAAAACTTGAGAATTTGACGTAAATCGTACATATCACAGGATAAGAATTATTTGGTAACGTCATAGGTTTATACCTAATAGTCAGAAAACTTTGTTTTTGGATGGGAATCATCAAATGACGTCTCCCGCTCTGGGTGGAGCTGAGGGCGTGTCAGATACTGGTGCCGATTCTGTTGTACACCGAACTAAACTAACTAAACTATCTCTAAAATTCCTTACTTTTTTTTTGGCTATGAGAATTTTAACGCTATTCTGCAAGAAAAAATCTCTAAATTTAAAAATTATTTTGACACGACTTAAAACGAATTTGACAATCAATGTGGTTTTTTTCTTTTGGTTTCGCAACGTGGTACTTGTGTGCGCTACGCAATGATTTTTTTGGAGACGAAGGCGCGCGCAAGGGGGCAGCCTGAACGTGTTTTATATGGAATTTTTAACTTTTTGTTTGAAAATTTAAAAAAAATTATTACCCACGTGTTGAGATTTATATGTTCCGGGTTTAGTAACGAGGGTCGAAAATTGCATTATTTTTGCGATAGGACACGCCATTTTCGAGATATAAGCAAAATAAAAAATACAGCACTGTTTTTGCACATGAACGCGAGGCGTTGCTGTGAATTTTTGTTCACGACCACTAGTTTTATTCCACACCTTTTTAATCGCGATTAAAAATAGTCAGATTTAGTCAAAATAAATTATTATAATCTAAATTTTTGGTGAAAACCGGCTAACTCAAAATAGCAAAATTGACATTTTCACTAAACTACCTAATCTCAGACTCAGTGCAATCTTAGTGCTGTCAAACTAAAATATAGTTAAGTTGTGTCACATTAGTCTATTTCAGAATAGGAAATCGTCGTTTGACAGGAATAAACCAAATTTTAGTGATTTTTAGTTTAGTTTAGAGAATTTTGTACAACAGAATCGGCACCATTTACTGTCTAAAACCCACCCGTGTTCCTTCAGTTGCCTGTCACAGGGTCACGGTTACTCTTTTGATGAAATCCCCGACCGTAGTGAGAAGCCTGAAAGTGTGATAACCAGTCTTGTCACCCAGAAACTGAGTTGTGGAGGTCAGATCAGCTGTTGCTCTATACCGGATGACATTTTTTACCGTCTCGACCTTCATAGGGTATGTTGTGTAACTAGAATAGAAGGCAGGAAGGCCTTCAGATTCATCGCAGGTGACTAAAGAAGCGCGGGATGCGGGCGGACGGGGATGCGTGTGCGGCTCGTGCGCCTGCGAAATATCGATGAGGCCGCCTATCGGCCGGCTTCAAAGGGTAGGACCGCGCTACGAAATCATTGATACATGCCGCGCATTGAGTAGGGTGCGTATGATTTGAGTTTCGATAGACTTTAATTGATTTTTTTTTTCCAAATTTATGTTTTTGTTGTTCTAGTATGAAAATGTTACTTTAAATGTGTAGTATTTATTGCTAGATCAATTTCATTACATGTTATTCAAAAATAAAAATAATAAAAATTTCAATGCCAAAGGCTTCTACTCCGTTCACCTATTACCCCCATTTTTTTCAAGACGTAAAAAAATGTCACCTGGTATAAAATACTAGTATTAAGCTGTATCCGGGCAGGCAGATGATGACAAGTTATATCTGAACAATGACAGGAAACCGATAAATTCAAGTAAATAACAGTTTTGAGGGCGAAAAAATGTCCGACATAAATGTGTGAATAACAATTGGATATCGAAATTCCCCATCTTTACATCTATACTAATATTATAAAGTTGAAGAGTTTGTTTGTTTGGTTGAGCGCTCTGATCTCAGGAACTACTGGTTCGAAATCGAAATTTCTTTTAGTGCTGCATAGTCCATTTATCGAGGAAGGCTATATAACTAGGCTATATAACATCACGCTACGACCAATAGGAGCGGAGTAGCATTGAAAAATCTTGCAAAAACGGGGAAAATTTAACACGAAATTTAACGCGGACGAGTAGTATAAAACAAAGTCACATAAAACAAACTACGCAACGGATTTTAATGCAATTTTCATCAGTAGACAGAGTGATTCAAGAGGAAGGTTTATATGTATAATACGCGGATGAAGCCTCTAGCAAAAGCTAGTTTCTTCAATAACGCATCATCCATGCATTATAACAATAGTCAGGAAAAACAATATTACTTACTTATTCATTCAATTCGTCACTAGTCCGTGCCTCGGAAAGCACGTAAAGCTGTTGGTCCCTGACACTCGTCGATCTTTGGCAGTCGTTACGGTAGTAGAAGCCTGAAAGCCTAACAATGAGTCTTACCAAGGGGTATTGTATTACCTAGTAACTGGGTTGTTGAGGTCATATAGGCTGTTGCTCCATGTAAAATACTGGTATTCAGCTATATTCGGTTAGACTGAAAGCCGACCCGAACTTTTTTTTTTTTTTGGATTGGAAATCATCAATTGACTTCTCCCGCTCTGGGCGGAGCGGGAGGGCATGTCAGACTTTTACTGACTAAAACCCACCCGTGTTCCTTCAGTTGCCCATGTGCCAGGGTCACGGTATCTCTTTCGAACAATCTCGCGACCCCGGCAGGAGCCGACCCGAACTTGGTTGGGAAAATGCTAGGCAGATGATGACACATTATGCCTAGACAATGACAGGAAACCGATACATTCAAGTAAATCACAGTTTTGGGGACAGAAAGGTCGAACATAAATGTGTAAATAACAAAATTCCTCATTTCTTTATGACGCATCATCCATAGTCAGGTAGAACAATATTATGTACACGTCATCATCATCATCATTTCAGCCGAAGGACGTCCACTGCTGGACATAGGCCTCCCTCAAGCACCGCCACATCGACCTGTTCTGTGCTTCTCGCATCCAACGTATTCCTGCGGCCTTCAACAGGTCATCGGTCCATCTTGTGGGAGGCCTTCCAACGCTCCGTCTTCCAGTACGCGGTCGCCATTCCAGAACCTTCCGACCCCATCGGCCATCCGTTCTGCCATGTACACGTACGTTACGTCAAATGATTTAATTACTTAAATTATGTTTATTAATAGTGATTTAATTAGAAGTATCGTGATTGTTAGTCCGTGCATTGGAAAGCACGTTAACGTGCTGGTCTCGGCTGTCAATCTCGGATCTTTGGTAGTCTTTACGGGTAGTAGATGCCTGAAAGTCTGACGACCAATCTTACCAGGGGCACCACTCGTGTTCCCCAATCACTGGGTTGTGGAGGTCAGATAGGAAGTTCTTCATGTAAAACTCTGGTATTCAGCTGCATCCGAGACTAGAAATGGACCCCAACATAGTTTGAATAGACTTAGCAGATGGATTGATTCAATTCGTCACTGACCAACTGAGACAATATATTTAGAATCTATACTACAATATTATAAAGCTGAAGAGTTTGTTTGTTTGAACGTGCTAATCTCAGGAACTGCTGGTCCAAATTGAAAAAATCTTTTTGTGTTGGGTAGCCTATTTATCGAGGAAGGCTATAGGTTATATAACATCACGCTACAACTAAGAGGAGCGGAGCAGTAATGAAAAATGTTGCAAAAACGGGGAAAATCGCACGGGTAGTCAATTCGACGCGACGGGAAGGGTCGAAGTACAAGAATTTTGATACGGACGACGTCGCGGATAGAAGCTAGTAATTTAATGACTGTTAAACCCACTTCCTGAGAGCAGTGAGAGCAGTGGTGACCCAGTAGTAATGGCCACGACATACCTACAAGTTTTAGGGGATTCGAACACAAACAAGCACTTTACTTTGTGTAAATTATTTCATAACCACTGCTCTCAAAACGGTGCAAGAAAACATCGTGACGAAATCAGTATGTCGTAGAATAAAAAATTCGAAGACATGTGATATATACCAGCAAGCACGCCCGCGTGGTTGACTACGGCCCACTGCCTCTCATCGAGAGCAGGCCCGTGTACCAGCTTTACACAAACTTACTGCCTACTCTCTGCTGCATTTTTTGCTTTAATCATCCTAATCAATGGCAAGAAAAAAGCTGTTATTCAATCCAAATGTATACATCAATTTTTGAATTGCGCTGAAGTGACTTCACACTTTAGGGTCTGACTTTACTAGAGAATGGGCAGCAGCGTTCTCTATGCATTTTACCACCGTACTGCGATCGCCAACCCGCCTGCCAAGCGTGGCGATTATGGCAAAGCCCCCTAAATTGGGGGAGGCCTAAGTCCAGCAGTGGACGTCTTACGGCTGAAATGATGATAATGATGACTTGTGTGAGGGAGTGGCAGTCTCTGCGCCCTCACGTCCCTAGCCGCCGGAGGAGGAGACGCCCCGGGCGTCGGGAGTCTATAGCGGACTCCCGGCCACCGTAGGCGCGAGCTTGCGGGCGGCGAGCAATGGATAGCTCGCCGTCCGGTAAGGACCAGGCTCGGGTCGACGGCGCGTAGTGTTCCACGCGCGCCTCAAAGAGATGTCAGCAGCACTGAAGGGGTCTGCTAGGACCAACGCCTGCCAGGGTCGCGAGATTGTTCGAAAGAGATACCGTGACCCTGGCACATGGGCAACTGAAGGAACACGGGTGGGTTTCAGTCAGTAAAAGTCTGCCACGCCCTTTCGCTCCACCCAGAGCGGGAGACGTCATTTGATGATTTCCCATCCAAAAAAAAAAAAAAAAAGACGTCCACTGCTGGACATAGGCCCCCGGACGGCCTTTGGGGGCTTTACCATAATCGCCATGCTTGGGAGGCGGATTGGTGATCGCAGTATGGTGGTAAAATGCATAGAGAACGTTGCTGCCCATTCTCTAGTAAGTCCCTTAGTCGTCTCTTACGATACCCACGGGAAGAATTGGGAAGAGAGGAATTCGATTACTTAATTGGCGTAAATGTTAAAATATAATAATAATATCTTAGGACAACCAACACAGCGTTATCTGATCCCAAACTAGGCAGAGCCTGTACTATGGTAACCAGACAACTGATAAATATACTTATATATTTCCAAATACATACATATTATAGATAAATTACACCCAGACACAGAACAAATGATTGTGCTCATCACACAAAGATTTTTCCTGGGTGGGTTTAATCGAACCTACGACCTCAGTCTTAGCAGTCTGGGTCACTAACCACTAGAATAACAGGCCAGTCAGATAATAATAATAATAACTGGTAATATCTGGTCTAAATAAGGCTATATGGTTGGGAAATACCTGTCCCTATCCAGATGGGTTTCATTTTGCAAATCGCAGTCACGGAAGAGGTAACTGTGTTAAGTATTTCCTTCTTTGTTTTGTTACTACTGAATGGTTTTATAATACAGCTATACAACCTACTTCTCCTTTTTAAATTACATACCACTATGTATAAAAAACACTTAAAGGAACAGAAACAAAAGAAGCAAACGACTTCTGAAAAAAACACTACAAAGTGAAAAATAACTGTAATTTCGGAAGTCGGTTTCTTTGGATATAATATTTTAGTTTTTGTCACCAGCTACCGAAATTAATGTTATTTTTCACTTTTAGTTATGGTACCTATCCCACACTAATTTTTATACCACTACTTGCTATGTAAGCAACAGTATATAGTAATACATATTATCGAGGTTAACGCCAAAAATACCCAAGCAAAGTAAATAAAATTAATATGAGACCACTCTGAGGCATACTATATCCACAAATAAAAACACACACATACAAAAAAGGAAAAAAAAAACATAATTTTGAAGTTGGCTAAATAACCTTCCAAAGTAAACTAAATTCGTGCTGTTCTAAGTTACGGATGACATAAACTTTAAAACTGTAACCAATCCTTAAATAGCAAAGCTCCCAAAAAAGTGAAACCTCATTTCGCCAGAGCCAACTGTATTTTATAACCAGTGTTGCCACGCCAGATAACAAAGAGATACATACAACAGCAGTTACGCGTCAATACATGCAATACAGTTATACATAATGTGAATGAGTCAACATGGTTGTATACTGGCACAAAATTTACAGAGGCCTCGTATGCTAGAGTGACAGAAGGTTCATTATAGTTTACCCAAATTCCATAGACCAGAATTTCCCAAACTATGGGACCCACTGGTGAGATGTGTGAAGAACTCATTGATTTATCAGCAAATACGTCACTGACAAGTATCCTTATCTCTTCATGGAGTTTCTTGCCGACTCTTCTCCATAGGAATCAATAAATTGGAACTGCGCACCTAGCTTCTGACGTTTCATAAGTGAACATGTTGGTTTATGTGGTTTTTTTTTCAATTTTTTTTTTATTCTTCCTGTTATCTAATATTTACTTTGATACAAAAAAATAATGAAACTTTTGATTGAAACAGCATCCCTTGTACTTATTTAATGAAGTATTGAAATTTTCGATTGTAAATGAGTGATTTTTCTTATTTGACCAGTCCTACATCCATACCCACCTTTTTTACTCTATAACAGCCAAGAGGTGTGTTCCGAATTGGAAGTTTTTGTTAAGTGGGTCATCATATACAATATTAGAGCTCAGAATATAACCAGACTCTAGGAAGATTGAATCAGTCTTGTTAGACTTTTGCCCTGCATAGGAGCAGAATTTCTCCTAATTAAACATATGTTACAGCACCACGTGGGAGGTGGTCAAATATCTTGGTCAGATTCGTCAGACTGTTGGACTAAGAAAAACCCAAGTCCAGAAAGAATGGCGTGCAATGTTGGTAAAATTATCAGGTTGTTTATCGTGACTGTTTTGCACTTTCAATGACCTCTCGTCATCAAGTCTATCCCGTATTTCTTCACTGCGCTACCAAACCTAAAATATATTTAAGTAGTTACATGATATAACATCATGCCCTGTTTCCTCGTAGGGTTGGGCAGAGGTGTTCCTACAAATAGTAGGTGGACCAGCATTTCGTTACCTATGTGTCAGTCCCATGTAAATAGGCGGCGAACATTTTGCCGTCAAACGGTCACAAATCAAGACGCCGGGCGCTGGGCGTAACTGAGAAAATACTCCAAATACCACTTTGCTCGACCCAGGAGTCGAACCCAGCACCTCATGCTTAACAGTACTGCTTGCGACCACTAGACCAACGAAGCAGGCAAGCAGCATTTTCATTGCTTATATTTTTTGTATATCTTCAAAATCCCTCTGAACCTAATTCTTGATGGATTTGTAAATATCTTGTTCAATGTAGATCCTGCTTCTAGATGCTATAAGATATAAAAAAGCATAGACAATCTGCCGGATAATAGCGTAACTCACTAATAGTAACAATAGCTTTCACGTTGACAGTTCAACAACATTAATAGGGTTATTTACGTTGTTGAGCAGATTATTTCGAACATATGAAACAATGGATTTGCAATATCTTTCAAAATGATTCAGATTGCGATTGATCGTGCGTGGTGCTAGTGTTACCCGTCTTACCAATCTGCCCTTACTTAGTAATAATATGTAATAATATCTTAGGACAATCAACACAATGTTATCTGATCCCAAACTAGGCAGAGCCTGTACTATGGCAACCAGACAACTGATAAACATACTTATATATTTCTAAATACATACATATTATAGATAAATTACACCCAGACACAGAACAAATGATGGTGCTCATCACACAAAGATTTGTCCTGGGTGGGAATCGAACCCACGACCTCAGTCTTAGCAGTCAGGGTCATTAACCACTACTCTCACAGGTCAGTCAAAATTGTCTGATCTTTCATGTTTTGCAGTGTGCCTTCTGCATCGATCACTTTATAATGCCGCAGTAAATATTGGGCACATTATGTTGCGCCTACGCATCTTGAAGATAGCTATCAAGTTTAGTACTAATGAGGTTGTGTTAGTAATCCTCCGCGTCATGTAAGCATCATTATGTCGAATTTAACATAAATTATGTTGATTTGTTTTGGGTATTTCTTTTACTTATATTTTTGGGTGTCATAGTGGGTATTTTAAACCTTATAAACTGAAATTAATATGGTATATGAAAATGGTTACTACGATTACTTTGTGCAATACTTAGTATCCGTCAATTGTTGTTACTAATTTCTTAGTAAGTTTAGCTATGCTAGTTAACCGATTTAAAACAGTAGGAGATTCTCAATTCGTCTTATGTTTTTTTGTATGTATGTTCCGCGATATCCGGCAATTGTGTATAGATTTCGAAAATACATTTTTAATGGATAGGGAACGCCTCAGGGGTGGTCTTATAAGATTTTTATTAACCTTGGTTAGGTAGTTTCAGCGTCAGTTTCGATGATACGATTTTAATCCACTTCGTGTATTTTGATGATGGTCTAATACTTCTTTCCTGTTACTGTTGTTAACATAGCAAGTAGTGATAGGTATACGGCAAGAATAAAGCTGTTGATCAACCCCAATAGATACATCACTTTCTCTTCTCATCAATACGAATTCAAGTGGCTACCCCACATGAATTCTTGAATGTGATTGATGAATGAATTCATCAATGAAAAAATTACTTTAATTTCGGAAGTCGGTACCCAAAAACTAAAATCCAGATGAAAGGACACTCACTTGCGAAATTAATTTTTCACTTTTTAGTGTTATTTGTGGTAGTCGGTAGTTTTTTATTTTATCTATAATCAATTTTAATTTTTAAGTACGCTTGTAATATTTCAAACTTCACCAAATAAGACAGTAAAAAAATGCCTGCAAAAAAGCAACTAAACTACGTATATTACTACAAATACTGAAAAACAGTTGAGTAACTTAATCTAACCTTATTATGTCAAAACGTTCGCTATAGCAACAAGTAACCACTTATAATGTTCACAAATCATGCGTAAAGGAAACTTTCTTGAACAGCGGCGCGCGCGCCGGTTAAGGCGAAAGCACCAGGGTAGAACGACATTTCAAATTGTCTTGTTTAAGTATTTTTATTACAATATTTCTTATCACCTTCTTCCTTATGCACTTATGTTTTTTGCAATTTGCTGTTCAGTCGATCAAAATATCTATGATCTGCGACCGTAGCAAACGTGTTTTTACAAAATCATGATTATTAATACAACTCTACATTCAAATTGCTCTACTGAAAGACTAAGCGTTTATGAGCTGAGTGTCATCATTTTATTTTTGTGCACTATTTGACACTGACATCTCTTGGACGTGGCTAATCGCATTCAATTTCATTGGTGTAGTTCGCCATTAGTATTTCATGAATTCACGACAGTTAAAGTGATACACACTGCTGATTCTGTTTATTATAATTCCGTAAACACATATCTCCGCGAATTAAATTAAATTTTGATCTATAAGTATATAATAATTTAATTTCGATCTACATAGACCTGACACTGACATGTGGATTCCAAAGACATATTTTTTTTAATATCGCCGGCTGCCTGAGGGTTTTGATAATAAACATTTATTAATTAATAAATACTTTATCAAAATTAAAATAGAAGACATAGTTTGCTATATCATAGATAACCTATAATACATATAGTCATTTTTTTTTTGTGGGTGGGAAATCATTAAAAGACTTCTCCCGCTCTGGGTGGAGCGTAAGGACGTGTCTGACTTTTAGTGACTAAAACCTACCCGAGTTCCTTAAGTTGCCTATTGCCCACGGTAACTCTTTTAAACAATTCTGCGACCCTGGCAGATCATACATAGTCTAGGCACTATATTCTAGAACAGAGTGCATCCCCCTTAACAGCGAAACTTGAAAGTTCATTACAGCGTGCTATAATTAAAGTTATTGGTTATAAAATTGTTGTAGAATTATTGTTATAATTAAAACTACATAACTAGGAAAGCGTGAAAGCAGATCTTGCGGTAGAAAATCTGTGTAAACTGTGGATGCTTGGCTGTGTTTATTAATTATATTATTGGTCGTGTTTCATGGTTAATGGCCTTATGAAAAATTACTGTATGTATATAAGAACAAACATAATTATTTGATGAGTTTAAATTTAATTCACAAAACTTGTTCATGTTTCTTTTTCGATCATTTTTAGTAGGTACAGGCAACTGTGGCATCTTTTTTTTCTATGAGCAACTTTACCAATCAGTATAGTACTTAATTTTATCTCAATTTCTAAACATCTGTATCCGCCATTTTTTGTATTTTTTTTCAAAGCGATACAAAAGATGATAATTCGACTATTTGTAAAAGTTTTTCAGTAACTGCGATATAATTAAATTCATTTTCATCTTTTAATCATAGGTAAAGTTGCTCATGATATGTAAAGATGCCATAGTTGACGGTACTTTTTCAAAAGAAAAAATTGGTAACTCTAAAGTAAATAATAGTAGATATAAAGTAAATCTATGACTTACTGTTGAAATTGACATCATTCATACATAAGTTAGTGAAGCTTCATAACTCCTCCCCTTTCTTTTACTAGAATTGCCAGTGAATCATACGTATAAACGTAAAATGAACTTGAATTACAGTTTCTTGTTCAGAAGCTTTGTGACTCATTTTCTATTTGTTTGTAATACAAGTAGAAAAAGTATAATGACCTAATATTTCACGAAAACGTTCACTATTAAATCTAATTTCCTAAAACGATAATTTCTCCTGAAGTCACTAACAATTTCCCACTTTCTTTTCTTATGTCACAAGTTTTAATAAGTTTATTATATTCGTCAAACTTATTTGAATTCACTATTTTTATGGATAAATATATTTTAAATCCCAACTCATTACCAAGACGCTTTTGCTTTTTTACAGTAGGTGCCAGCCCTTTTAGATGGTATTAAAATCATCCCGCCATTTTGTAAAAACGTTATCTATTATTTTCCTAGTCTATTGTCAAAGCTAGACTACCCATTCATTTTCCCCATCCATCCATCAATACATTCACAATAATTGCTTCTCAATTCACCAGCGCAGCGGCCATCTTGTCGGATCCGTCGTATCTGGAGCGAGTTTTGGGGCCGTGTCACACTTACGACAGTATGCACGGTTAAAGAAAGTCCGTGTTTTGAAGCCGTGGCGGTGATAGGGTTGTGCGTCAGCGGTCAAGTTCAGGTTACGGTTTTTTTTTGCTTGTTTTTATTGACGCTTTGCGTGTGTTGTATGACTTGTATGGGGTCAGTCGGTTTTGGAGGGAGGTGCCATGAGGAAAATGTGGTTGCTGCTCGTTTTGCTCGTGGTGACTAGTGATAAATAGTCTTGTTTATATGTAACTTATAAGAACATATTTTGTGTTACGATTTTTTTTTAATAACGTACGCATTTTGGCACATAATATCTAAAACGCTAAGTCATGGGTCTAAGTCTAAAAACCTTAAGATTTTGAGTACCTGTTGTTTAGGAATTTCTGTTAAGGATTTCGTCCTATTTAGATATTGTTAGTTTTAAGAAAATTATGGAATAAATTATTAATAGTTTTTATATTAATGTATCTCTTCGTTTCCATAACACAAAATAACCAATCCTCTCAGGAATTATCTGATTACGAATTATAACCATTGACACTTAAGTAAGATTAACTTAAATGCATACATACATCACGCCTTGCTTCCCCGAAGGGTTGGGCAGAGATGTACCTAGCACCCCCACATTTCGCCAGTTATGTTTAAGTCCCATGTAATAGGGGGCGAGCCTATTGCCATCAACCGGGCACAATTCCAGACTCCGCGCTGCTACTGAGAAATTCCAGATGGAAAAACCCCAATAACACTTTGCCCGACCTGGGAATCGAACCCAGGACCTCATGCTCAGCAGTAGCGCTTGCTACCACTAGACCAACGAGACAGTATAACTGATGACTGCTGGTGATTAACTTAAATGTCGCTTATTAAACAAACCTTCTCTAAAGTCCGAAGCAAATGTTTATAAAATAATCTTATACATTTTAGAAAGTTCAATTAGCAAATAATGATAAAATATAATTAAGACAAATGCTCAAAATCATTAAAAATCGAATGCATTTTCATTTATCTAAACCTTGTTTCCATTTTTTACAGCAAATCTGTGAGAAATATTAATCATCTTTCACTTATATGGATTCAAAATGGCCGCAGATCAGATAACTGTCACTCTGCTTTCAATTAACGATTAATTAACAATTAATCAAGGGAGAAAACTATCGACATGACTTCGAACGAACGCAGGGGAAATGCAATTTTCTTATGCAACTGACTCTAATGCGATGCAACCGAGGTATAAAACCAACGTTTCTAATATTACACACATGCATTTTAGCTTGCTTTCTTCGGCATACTCTCAAGTAAAATGGTGGCCGGCAAAAAATCTAGTGCTTTCTTTTTCAATGTCGAGTAGCAAGGGAGATAGACATACGATTTGTGAAGGTTAGAGGAGGATAGTTATACAATAAGTATTGCGCGTAAATGTCACGACTGACGTTTGAATTTCGAACCGCACCAAACGTCAAAATTCCCGCCAAATGACTATGACGGTTGCTAGTTTGAAATAAGGTTGTGTTTTGTTTTGCTTCTGGTGTTGTGACTTTTCGGAGTCGCGTCGACGATTCGCGTGCGCTGATATGTGGGACAATCGAAAGCCTTTCTCCACTCGGCTGTTAGGTATTTTATTCCGTTAGTTTTTTTGTGGCCGCCATTACACCAATATGGCGGGTGGCATCATTTTTTCGCTTTGTCACGTTAGATCATTCTTGTTAGACGTTCGAAAGCTGTGTTCTGGTTCTTGGAAACAGAGTCGCATAACTGTATCCCGCGCGGAGAAATTATGTAATTGACAACCGATGTTTTTTGTAAATGGTTGTGTTTGCGCATCGTATTTATTTAATTAATTTGTAACCGAAATGCATGTAATTAACGATTTAAAAAATATAGGAAATTGCATGTTATTTGTTTGCTGTTGTTAAAAGCAAATTATGATAATTGTTTAAGTAAAAATATTGCGTGACGCTTGTGCAGAAATACATTCGCATGTTATGTAGGTAACGGTTTAATGTAATAGTTACCTACTAAATAAAAGTAACTGTAAATCCAATGTTGGCGATATAGTTAGTTGGTGAATTTATGATTTTCAGCCTGGGAAGAAAGATCGCTTATTTTTTACCAGTAGGTATTGTAAATCATGATCTGCTTGATAAGTTACCTACAGGGATGTGTTTTTACAACAAACATAAATATGTGTACTAGAAATAATCTGATTGAAACTTTCCAGCTAGACGCTGCCACTGATTGTGTTCGATTATCACTTCGACGAAAAGCCACAACACAAAAAAAACCCAAAACCAAGCAAAGGACATTCACCCATACAGCCTCACCTGTCACTGTCAAAAAATCTATGTCACTGATATCACGTTTTGAATGTTTTTAATCTGTACATCCGTTGCACAGACGATGCGTATACAGGCACCGTGTAATTGCATAATTTGCATAGGCAATGCATCGCGTCCGCCACTTTCTCCTACTAACGGGACTTGGAACTGGGACATCCGTTCATTTGTTCCCACATCAGGTCTTCAAATGCTTTTTTTTGTGTTTGTTCGCTATTTGAAATTTTGAGTGCAGTTTTTTACAGGTAATGAAATGTTTCGAAAAGATTTTTGATAGAGTAATGATATTCATTATTCATTTGCGAATGTTAGTTTTTTAAATCTTCGTTAATCAAAATTATTTGTTTTATTTTTCTTGTTTGTAAGTTTCTTGCATCCAACGGATGATAAGCTTTGTTTACGCTCTTGACCTGCTTAGAGTTCTCCAGAAATGCAATTGAACTTTCTATGGAGAAAGTTGTTGCTTTTCTGAATTAAAGTCAGTCGTTTATATATTGGACTTATAAATGCACCACGTTGTGATTAGTTTTCTATATCTATGTATTCAGTCTGATTAAAGTTTTGCGCACTTAATCAGCCAGAAAAAAGGAATTTATGAATGTTAAAATTAAATGCACTGTGAATTTTTAACATAATCAGGCACTTAATAATTATTAGAACTGAACACTTCAGCGAATATTAAACTTTAAATGAATTAAAGTTGCAATTTATTTTATTCTCGCACCTTATTAAACATCATTTGTCTTTGGTAGAGTTAGGTATGATTACAATTACATAATAGAAGGACCACTAGCAACACTAAAACCCTACAACTAGAGCTGGCCACCTTAATAACTGTTTCCCGCCAACCCACATTCAAAATCATAACGCAAAACTCTCTAATAAAATTCCAAATTCAAATCTCCATAAATCAGAGCACAATCTAATCGACCAATCACAGCCGTCCATCCGTTATCAGTTCATGGTCAAAATATGCACAACAACAAAGAGTCCGTATGTGTGTCAGACAGCCGGTGAAAGTGCGGCGCGAAAGGTGACCGCAACAGGGTCAGTTACTAGCATTACGTGTGCTTACTGTGACACTTTCTTTGACGCCATCTTGGGTTTTTCAAACTTTTTTTTAGAACGATATGATTATTGACAGTTACTGTTGTTATGGTTTTGGAAGGGTTTTTGTAAGATTTTTGCTAATATTTTAAAAACTTCACTGTTGCTTGCAATCTTGATAGCACCTCATCATCGGCAGTAACATATTTTCATTAAAAAAAAGTAATTGGTAGGAAGGTGCTTAATCGCCGGTCAAGTAAAGACATCACACCATTCATTGCAGTAAGAATAAATAATAAAATTCTACCAAAGGTGGATCGAGTTGTATGAGCAAAAAACCGTGTTTCTTATGCTGCGCTACTAAGCGCAAAAGCAGTACCTATCTCAATTAATGTGAGTTTCGAGATAATTTAAATTACACATGTTTACAAAAAAAAAGAAAAGAAAAGAAAAAAGAAAATAAAAAAAACAAAATATATTGTTTTTTTTTTTAAGCAATACATAAATTAAAATTCAAAGCACATTTATAAAGACATAATAATTATTCAAAAATTTATATAAAAGCTATCACATGGCATAAAAATCAACTTAACCATTTTTTTGAGATACCGCTTTTGCGCTTAGTAGGGCAGTATGGAGTAATAAAAGAATATGGTTAAATAACAAAAATCTAAATAATAATAATATCTACCTTTAATACCTCCTACTTATTAAAAAAAAATCAAGCTACTTCATAATATAATATAAAGAAATAATTATAATTTTATAAGCTATGAGCGCCTTATTTTTAAGCATGTTTTCAGAAAAAAAAAAAACAATAAAGTTATACTGGTACGTTAAAACAATGACTTCTGAGTCTTTATTTACCAACTAAGTTTAATTGGACAAATTCTTTTCGTATGTTTTTTTTTTTTTTTTTTTTTGAAGGACATCTCGTAGTTAATCTGAAAAGATTCTGACTACTTAAACGGATTTTCGCCCGGCGATTTCTAAAAAGTTAACCTTTTTAGACCTCCAGCCGGGCCATAGTAAAAATTAAAACTAAAGCGAAAGTCCTAAGGGTAACCCCGAGGGGGGTTCGCATCTCGGCTTAGGCAATCACTGGGGGAGGGCAGCAAGGGACATGCTGGATCTGGGTTAAATTATTTAGGGGCTAATTTAAAGCTACAGGCGCAGCATCGCGGGCTGGCTCATGCAAGGGTCGGGAGGGACTATTAAGTCGGGGTCGCGACGACGGACCTCGGCGGCGAGGTCGGTACGATTTGTGTTTGTGTGTTGTACTTTTCGTATGAATACCTGACAGATCTTTATAGGCACCTACCAAACAAACGTATAAAGATTTTACAGTTTTTCATATGAAACATCGGTGCATTTATTTAACATTGGTGCATTGATTAAACAAAAAGGATAATTATTTTCATGAACCTGTCAAATTAACCTGTTAACAGGACAGGTTGTTAACCTCTAGTTCTGCTTGTCTTGTCAAATAAAAGCGTGACAACACAAACATAATTCAATTTATTAGTATTACGTGCCATGGTGTGTAACTATGGATGACACTTTCTTTGACCTATTGGCGCGAAATTACAACGACGGCCTTTTTTGTAAGCGCCATAGACCATATAGAGGTGCAGTGTCAAAGTCATCATTGTTTCTATGCGAATAAAGGCTGGCGCTTTAAGTACGACGCGGCGCTTAGAAAAAAAAAGTTTCGAATATGGAAATCCCTTTATTTTAGTACTCAGTGAAAAACTCAAAACGTGTTTATTTCGTTTTGTTTTTACATAATTTTTAAATATTTTATTTGGGGGCTATTCGTGAGTATTAAGTAACTGGCATGTTTTATATTTCATGTAATAAAGTTAGTGTACTCTTTCCTAAACTTTATAGAAAACATTATTATTACTAGCTTTTGCCCGCGACTTCAACCGCGTCAAATTGCTTGCTCCCCCGACTAGGGTTGCCACCTTTTTTTCTTGCAATTAAAGAACATTGGTTATTATAGGTATGAAAAAAACTACATAATATAAAAATAACGTACAATTTATTTTTCTTTATTATTATTTTTGAAAACATATTATTTATTGCTTTTTGCAGTTTGTATCAAATAAATTTCGTTTAACGAAAAAGTACTTACGACTAAACTTTTCAAAATCCCACAGAAATCTAATCATGCAAAATAAAGTATTTTCGTGTACTTTATTGTTCGCATAAAGTATAGACTACAATTATGTGAAATAACTTACAATACTTTATTATAAAGTACGGGTGACAACCCTACACCCGACCCACCCTGTCGCATGTCGTATCGAATCGCCTGCCCGTGCGAATACTTCGTATCGTGCCATTTTTCTTTTTGCTCCTAAGCATCCTTGCGTAATGGTTAATAGCCTATAGCCTGCCTCGATAAACGGATTATCCAATACTGAAATATTTTATCAATTCGAATCAGTAGTTCCTGAGATTAACGTGTTCAACCATACAAACTCTTCAGCTTTATAATATTAACTAGCTTTTGCCAGCGGCTTCGCCCGCGTATTGTACATGATAAACCTTCCTCTTGAATCGCTCTGTCCGTTGATGAAAACTGCAATAAAATCCGTTGCGTAGTTTAAAAGATGTAAGCGTACAGACGCGGAAAGCGACTTTGTTGTATACTAAGTACAGAAGATAAGATAAGTAATATAGATTTAAAAGTGCCGATTCAAGCGAGTCGACTTTTAATCATAATCAGTCTATATAGTCCACTGCTGGGACACAGGCCTTCTGTGAGTGGGAATGGACCGTAATCTACCACGCGGGCCCAGTGCGAGTTGGTAGATGTCACATGTCTTTGCTTTTTACACGGTTTATATTATAATAGCTTCACTTGTAATAGGTTGGGGAAAAAGTTTCTTCGCATTTTTTAAGAAAATTCAAAACATTTTTTAATAAAGTTTATTTACATTTAACTAAAGTATGTAGGTACCATTTTGTTCGATAACTTTTTGCCATCTTGTAGGTAGGGACATGATCCCATTGCTGCAGAAATTTTGGGACTTCTGGTCAAAATACCGCGACAAAGTGGTTTTGGCAGTCCTCTCGTGATGTTAACCTGACATTGCCTAAAGAATTCTGAAGAGACCGAAACAGGTGGAAATCTGAAGGTGCAAGGTCAGGACTATACGGCGGATGCATTAACACTTCCCAGCCAAACTCTCTTAATTTTTGTTGGGTGGCTAAAGATGTGTGAGGTCTAGCGTTATCATGATGAAAAACCACACCCCTTCTGTTGATTAATTCCGGCCGCTTTCTCTCAACTTCTTGCTTTAATCTCATCAGTTGTTCGCACTAGAGTTCAGAATCGATGGTCCTGCCTGATGGTAACAGCTCATAATGAATAATGCCCTTCCAATCCCACCACACACACAGCATCACCTTGTTGCGAGTTAACCCGGGTTTCGCCACAGTCTGTGAAGCCTGACCGGCCTTTGACCACGACCTTTTTCGCACGTTCTTGTCATACGTGATCCACTTTTCATCACCAGTTATCAGCTTCTTCAAAAATGGTTCGGTTTCATTACGTCGTAATAAAGAATCACAAATGAGTACACGGTTCATTAGGTTTCTTTCAGTGAGCTCGTGAGGTACCCAAATGTCGAGCTTTTTTGTGTACCCAGTTTTTTTCAAATGCGCCAAAACTGTTTTGTGGTCAATGTCCAGTTCTTCAGCTACGTCGTAACTACTGGTATGCCGATCTTGCTCCACTTTTTCAAAAATGGCATCCATTTTATCCGTAATAGGGCGACCAGAGCGACGTGCATCTTTGACATCAAAATTTCCGGATTGAAAACGCTTAAACCAAATTTGTGCTACTCTCACAGACACTACACTAGGTCCATAAACATCGCAAATTTTTTTCGCGGCTTGCGTTTCATTTTTACCTTTTTTGTAGTAAAATTTTAAAATGTATCGAATTTCTTCATTAGATTCACTCATCTTGACGGTACGAAAAACAAATGAAAATCACACATTTTCCTAATTTGAATTTGGAATTATGTTCTTTAAAATTTAAACTTTCAATGATACCAAAACCAGCCAGATACAAATAGTATAGCCAAAGAGATTTTATTACAAGTTCATACATACTATAATGCGAAAAGACTTTTTCCCCAACCTAATATGTTTGTTTGTAACCGACTCCTTATAGCGCGATTTTGACCCACTTTAAACGACCAGATTTCATTCAAACTTTGCACACCTGTCAAAGACCGATGACAATGCAATACTTTCATAAATTTGTGCCATTATCCTTGCCAGGGTTACCAGGACAGCAAAAAAACTGTCTTCGAAAACTACGCTGACATACGTCACAAACTAATTTGTGCTATTATCCTTGCCAGGGTTACCAGGACAGCAAAAAAACTGTCTTCGAAAACTACGCTGACATACGTCTCAAAATTCGAAACACTCTAAAAAATAGAAAATAAATAATAGTTTAAAAAAACTAAAAAACACGCTTCCATTGAAAACCAAACTAATAAGTACAAAATAATGGAAAAAAAGCGTGGGGTGCTTTTTAAGGTATTTTTTTATTGATATCAGGCACCCCACGCTTTTTTCCATTATTTTTGTTGTTTTCAATGGAAGCGTGTTTTTTAAAACTATTTTTTATTCTAGGCCTTGCCGGTTTCCTCACGATGTTTTCCTTCACAGTTTTGAGAGCAGTGGTGATGGAATTATTTACACAAAGTAAAGCGCCAGCCTGTTTTCGAATCCACGATCTACAACTCGTAAGTCGGGGCTGATATCCCTGGGCCACCACTGCTCGCGAGTCGAGCAATGAGTTCCTTTTCGCTCTAACTCTTATATTCCAAGTGTGAAGAGTAAAACTTGCGATGAGGAAGTTCGTTACAAAACTGTTACTTTGGATCTAAACAAAAAAAAAAATTAAAATTCCTTCCTTATTTATTCGATTTATGGTATATACCCAAACTAAATATTTGACACAGTGAGAACTTGTGGTTTTCCTCTGTAAAAAAAAACCATTTTGTCGAATTTTTAAGGTCTCCTTGCTCTGTAGGTTTCCTTCGATTGACGTCTTTTGCAGATTTCGTAAGGAAATAACATGCCGTATAAACCATGTTTTGGTGGTTTTAAACAGTTTTCATCCCGTAGTAGTGTTACCAACCGGTTTATTTTAGTACCTAACTATTACTGATAAGCCTTTTAGGCAGCTGAATAAATTAAGTTTATTTTAAGTGATGGAAAATCCAGAATTAAGCAAGATAACGGCATAGTACGAATACCTAACATTTAGTTGGACTCCTATTTTTAGGATTTACGAGGAGGGGAAAATTTCACCTTAAAAAAAATGATGCTCCATGCAATAAGACCGCGATATTGCACTTTTCTATGAATCAGTTTTTTTTTTTGATAACCGACGAACATTTTCTACGCTACGTCTAGAATTATGTGATGAATACTTAATTCTTGGTGCAGGTACAATTATTTCTTTTATTTATTTAAGGACAACCAACAAAGCTTACACTAAAATACATGTTATAAAGCACTTATATTCGACATAATATAGCGTAGCCTTAATTAAAGGTTGCCACTGCATGCATTGAACATAGAATAGTAGTTATAAACAGATGAAACTTATTTAGATACCTACATTGTTACAAATGTTCGGCATCCAAATACAAATGAAAACTATTTTCGATTGATCTAAGCAATTTTGTTTGATTTTGTGCCAACCATTCAAAAAAAGTTAAAATACAAAAAAAAAGAACAAAAGAATCTAAATCTTGGTGTAAGTGAAAAGGCCAAAAGAAAGAAACACTATTCTTGTTTTTTCAGTTTTAAGATGACCCTATGCAAGACTTTTCAATCCTTAAAGGCTTACAACATGTACCGTCTATATAGCGTAATTAGTCTAGAACGTCCTAACTCCTGCGACATAGGCCTTCTGTCTTTGGCCACGTGGGTCTCAGTTTTGATTGGTAAAAGTCACAGGTCTTAAATTTTTTGGTTACAGGATATGCCGGTGTCCACTCGATGTTTTCCTTCACCGTATTGAGAGCAGTGGTGATGAAATAATTTACACAAGGTAAAGCGCCTGCTTGGGATCAAAGTCAAATAATTTATTTCAAATAGGCATAAGTACCTATAAAAGGCACTTTTAAACATCAATATTCACAAAAAACCGGCCAAGTGCGAGTCGGACTCGCGCACCGAGGGTTCCGTACAAACCTGGTTTATGCATAAGGTTTATGTTTATGAAATTAAATGTTTTTTTTTTAATTTTTATATTTGAGTTGACTGAATGAAAGGTAAATTGTGGCTTACGATTTATGACGTATTTAAAAAAAAACTACTTACTAGATCTCGTTCAAACCAATTTTCCGTGGAAGTTTACATGGTAATGTACATCATATATTTTTTTAGTTTTATCATTCCCTTATTTTAGAAGTTACGGGGGGAGACACATTTTACCACTTTGGAAGTGTCTCTCGCGCAAACTATTGAGTTTAGAAAAAAATGATATTAGAAACGTCAATGTCATTTTTGAGAACCTATCCATAGATAGCCCACACGTATGGGTTTGATGAAATTTTTTTTTTGAGTTTCGGCTCTATGTATAGAGAAACCCAAATATTATTGTTTTTTTTTCTATTTTTGTGTAAAATACATTTACTTACCAAGTTTCAACACCATAGCTCTTATAGTTTCGGAAAAAAGTGGCTGTGACATACACGGACAGACAGACAGACAGACATGACGAATCTATAAGGATTCCGTTTTTTGCCATTTGGCAACGGAACCCTAAAAAAAAAGATTATTACAAGACAACAACCGACGCGACGTCCAAAAAACACTACAAAACGGCTTAAGGTGCTTTCTGGAT
Source organism: Aporophyla nigra (assembly GCA_947507805.1). Classification (NCBI taxonomy): domain Eukaryota; kingdom Metazoa; phylum Arthropoda; class Insecta; order Lepidoptera; family Noctuidae; genus Aporophyla; species Aporophyla nigra. The sequence continues at coordinate 12,233,646 of OX382316.1, read as the reverse complement.
TCACGGAGAGGTCTCGATATGTAAAGATGGTCACCCTTCCACGGACCGACCGCGGTAAGCGTAGCTTAACCATCGACCTGTGCAGCTGTTATTTATTTAGCCATAGCCCCTTCCATGTAGAAACCATATGATTAACCAAAATAACCGTAATAGCGTCAACTATTATTATTAACTAGGTTTTACCAGCGGCTTCGCTCGTGTGGTGGTCCGAAATTATCCCACGGGTACTTACTACCGGTATGAAAAGTATTCAATGTGGTAATCCAGGACTTAAACTGTCTGTGTGCCTAATGTCATCTAAATCCATTCAGCCATTTTTAGGGTTCCGTTGCCAAATGGCAAAAAACGGAACCCTTATAGATTCGCCATGTCTGTCTGTCTGTCTGTCTGTCTGTCCGAATATGTCGCAGCCACTTTTCTCCGAAACTATAAGAGCTGTGCTATTGAAACTTGGTAAGTAGATGTATTCAGTGAACCGCATTAAGATTTTCACACAAAAATAGAAAAAAAACAATAATATTTGGGGTTCCCCATACATAGAACTGAAACTCAAATATTTTTTTTTCATCAAACCCTTACGTGTGGGGTATCTATGGATAGGTCTTCAAAAATGATATTGAGGTTTCTAATATCATTTTTTTTTAAAACAATAATATTTGGGGTTCCCCATACATAGAACTGAAACACAAAAAAAAAATTTCATCAAACCCTTACGTGTGGGGTATCTATGGATAGGTCTTCAAAAATGAAATTGAGGTTTCTAATATCATTTTTTTCTAAACTGAATAGTTTGCGCGAGAGACACTTCCAAAGTGGTAAAATGTGTGTCCCCCCCCCCCGTAACTTCTAAAATAAGGGAATGATAAAACTAAAAAAAATATATGATGTACATTACCATGAAAACTACCAACGAAAATTGGTTTGAACGAGATCTAGTTAGTAGTTTTTTTTTAATACGTCATAAATCGTAAACCACAATTTACCTTTCATTCAGTCAACACAAATATAAAAATTAAAAAAAAAACATTTAATTTCATAAACATAAACCTTATGCATAAACCAGGTTTGTACGGAACCCTCGGTGCGCGAGTCCGACTCGCACTTGGCCGGTTTTTTGTGAATATTGATGTTTAAAAATTAAAAAAAAAAAACATTTCATTTCATAAACGATGATGACGAATGATGATGATGATGACCTGCAGGTTTGTACGGAACCCTCGGTGCGCGAGTCCGACTCGCACTTGGCCGGTTTTTTTTGCATAATAGAGTCCATACTCTATGTCAGTGTGTGGAGGACTATTCCTCCCGACCGTATTTACGCCATGGCAGCAACCCCAATGAAGACTAGTCATCGGTGCGGAAGATATTATAGTGCAAGTGTGTGCACAGACCCAGGGGTACCTAATCTTCCCTTACTCTCACAGTCCAATGAGACGACAATCTGACACGACCAGAGAGATATCAGACGCAGGACCAGCGGCTTAACGTGCCTTCCGAGGCACGGAGGTATCACACCGCCAACTTCGAAACTCCGGACTGTTGCTAAGAAATTCCTAATGGAAAAAGCCTACAATATCTTGCCCGCCCTGGCAATTGAACCCAGGATCAACAGTCACGCTTGCGACCACTATATTATATTAATCATTTATTTTCAAATAACACAGACTCTGTTACACACTCAGTCACATTAAATAATCAAATAAAAATACAGATAAATATACAAATAATTATTAAAACAAAATTATTCGAATAGAATTGCTAGAACAAAATTATTAAAACAAAACAAACAAATAGGTATACGACAGACTTACTGCAGAATTGCCACATTACCTGCGCTCAATGTATAACCCACAGCAGTGGGTTACACATTGAGCGCACTATAACACACACTATACCAAGAGGGAATTAGAGTAACAAACATCCAAATATACAAACTTTCACACTTATAATATTAAGTAGGATGTAGTCACCAGTCAGCAACGAAATGTCACAAATACCCGCTCAACCATAAACAGATTACAGAAATTAACTAAACTATTCGTTAAACCGTTAAATAAACTATAAACCCATATAAAATCGGAACAGTAAGTCACGTCATTCTAGCGTGATAACTGATCATTATTCAAAGTAGTACCGTTATATGGAAACATGCGATTTTGAACTTTAAGTCTAGGGCATAAGGTTGTGAGAATTGTATGGAATTAATAAAGATTTACTGATGTTAATATGGACGGGTTTGTGCTGTAGTGACAGCTATGAGCGATAGTGATGCTATATTTATGTATCTGAAGAAGTAGCTAACGGTACATTCAAATGAACTTAGTGATTACTTCATCCTTGCTGAACACTTAGTCATCTTCAGCTTCCTGCCAAGGTCACGGATTTGTTGGATTGGACAGAGTTTTTGGGGGGTAAGCTTCAAAAGGCGCCCGGGCTTTGGAGATAGGACCGGGGAGTGTGGGATTTATCCCTCACTAAAGCCACCCCGGTGGTCACCATCTACACATGGAAGGGGTACCGTTACCTCTCAAAAGACCAATCTGGGCCCCACTCTGTCTAGTGTGGATCGGAGATGAGTTAGTTGAGACAAATTTTGAATCGGAATTTTAAATAATGATAGCATGCAGTATTTTAATATTATTTTCGTAAATCAAACAGCAATAAACTTACAATATGAATACAAATATTCTCCCGTCTCCACTTTACTCAGAAAAATCATAGCATCCGACTATCCGACATCTTTCGATGCGCACACGCACGCTCGTGAGAATGCAGGCGCGGGAAGTATTCTAACTTTTCACCACTTTTCCTACGCACCTCACTTTCCTCGCTACGGCCCAATGCCGCCGCATTACGACAGACATTTTCATAAGTAATACTGCCATCTGTCACTAGACAATACATTGGTAATTGTAATATCAGTTATTTATTCAGCCGTTTATTCATTTTAATTGATTATTAATATTCAATGTTCTGGTATATCGACACGCAAGGCTTGATGTGGAGTTTTTCAGGGTCTAGGATGAATCTGAAAGAGTTTTTCAAGTTTTAATATGTGAGTTTTCCATTTAGTCCATTTGAAAAAGGGCACGATTAATAAAAATAATTTTTGGACCCAAGAGATCAATCAATCAATCAACTCAGCCTATCGCAGTCCACTGCTGGACATAGGCCTCTCCGATGTTGCGCCACAACACCCTGTCCTCCGCCTTCCACATCCAGTCTGCCCCAGGCACTTTCCTAAGGTCGTCGGTCCATCTAGCTGGGGGGCGTCCCACATTACGCTTGCCGATACGCGGTCTCTACTCCAGGACTCGTCTGCTCCACCGGCCATCGGTCCTTCGACAGACATGGCCAGCCCACTGCCACTTCAGGTTGCTTACTCTGCGAGCTATGTCGGTAACTCCAGTTCTTTTCCGGAGAGATGTTTAAGAGATGTTTATTCCAAAAAAACATAGGCCACAGACCACTGTGTGGTTTTGTCTTTAAAATACCACTTCAGACTGTTCTTGAGTTATATGATGTGATCAAGATTATGGGAGGGCTTTGGCGCGTTTTATACTACCATTGTTCCCTGACAGAGCTCACTCCATCATTTTCATCTTTTTAGGGTTCCGTGCCCAAAGAATGCCTACGAAACCCTAAGGCTGCCTGTCCACTGGAACGGAGAAAAGAGAAAAGAAGCAGAACTGGGACAATATTAACAAATATAATATTTTTCTTCTATGCAGAGCGCAGAGAGAGAGTTCAGATCCTATTGGTTAGCTCGGCTCCTCTCCGGCCAGAGCCACTGGTAGTCCAGCTAGATACAGTTCACGCGCTTTTTTATTCGTTTTGTGGATTCGTCGCAGATGTGTGGCCGATAGCGGTCACCCGCTACAGCAGTACTAAACACCCCGCAGCAAAAGGCGACAACCCCCGGTACTTGTGACCGGTGGCTCGTATGCGCTTACCCTTTTTTTTTTTGGATGGGAAATCATCAAATGACTTCTCCCGCTCTGAGCGGAGCGGGAGAGCGTGTCAGACTTTTACTGACTAAAACCCACCCGTGTTCCTTCAGTTGCCTATGTGCCAGGGTTACGGTATCTCTTTCGAACAATCTCGCGACCCTGGCAGGGCGCTTACCCTTACACAAAGGTTTCCGTTGTTCATCCGCTCGCTTTTTCTTTCTTTTCTTCCACCCACTATCCATACATCTTAGAGTAACAAGTAGACACTTTGTGTAAATAATTTAATCACCAGTGCTCTTAAAGCAGTTAAGGAAACCATCGTGAGGAAACCGGCATGTCTTAGAACCAAAAATCAGAAGATATGTGACATCTACCAACCCGTACTGTACTCGCGTGGTAGATTACGGTCTTCTCCGTCTCACCAAAGCGAGGCCTGTGTCTCAGCAGTGGGAATGGTATATGCTGAATATGCCTTTTTATTATGATATAAGTTGACAAGCAGCCCCATGGAAGGACCAGACTGCATAGCCAGACGGATATGCAACCAATGATGACCTGGCAAAGAGAAATGCAAGTGCTATGCAACTAAGCATGCTTATACAAATAAGAATGACACCACCCGGATCTATTTCAGTACAACGATTATTGGTGCATGCATACCGTCTGTTGGTTCAGGCACTGCTTTGTTAGACTTACATAAAACCTTGACCTCTATGTTTGTTTCGGCATTTTTTATCAGGGGTCAGCTAGGAAGAGGGACGCTTTTATTCAAACTAGGCTGAGACTCAACACTTTTTGAACGTAAAATGACATAAGATAGTCCCTCTAAATGGTCGCCATACATTATTCTACATTACTTATTTCATTTGGTGACTGTACATTTCGTGAGGATTTTATGATTAAGTAATAATTAATAAACGCTCGGGACAATAGATCAAGTTAAGCTTGCTGCGATCGGTCCGTGGATGGGTGACCATGGTGGGCTATGCTCTTTTTACATATAATGAAGCCCCTTCATGTATCAGAAAACACGTAAAGCCATGGATCGTTCGTGAATCTTTGACAGTCGTTACGGGCAGCCAGAAAAGCCCGAAAGTAGATACAACCAATCTTACCAGTGGGAATGTTACTCAGTAACTGTGCTGTGGAGGTCCGATAGACAGGGGCTCCATGTAAAATACTGGTACTCAGCTGCATCCATTTAGACTGGAAGCCGACCCAAATATAGTTGGGAATAAGCTAGGTAGACTGACATAGGTTCCTGGTACATACATAAAGCTGTGCCCGATCAGTGACAGCGCAGACAGCTAATAACTGATGACCTCGCGAGGAGAAATGCGCCTGTAATCTAACTACACACATAGCAACATAATATCATAGAACACAATCGTAGGGCTGCCACATACCCTGCCAGGGTCGCGGATTTATCTGCAACTGAAGGAACACGGGTGGGTTTAGTCAGGAGAAGTCTGACACGCTCTCCCGCTCCACCTAGAGCAGGAGAAGTCATTTGGCGAATTCACCCAACCCGAAAAAAAAAATGGGCGGCCTCTTACGAGAACAACCCGGATTTATAAATATGTCAGAAATACGTCAGTCACGTGATTGACTAATCGGGACGCCAGCGCCACCAAGCGGCGCTTGACAGTCTACAACGCAGTTCAGTTATTCGGTGGCGGTCAAGCAGTGAACACGTTTAGAAGATGTTGCGCGGTCCGTATTGCTGTGACGTGTACCTACTTAGTGTGGGAAATAATTTGTTCGTAAATAAAGGCTTTTCTATTGCACAATAACTAAAACTTCCCATAGTATGCCCACAGTAGTTAATATATGGCTGATGTTATCATCAGCCATATATACGTGTAGACGTGCCTTCGACGTCAAATATGTATTTGCTTTATCGTCATCTGCTGAATGGCGTCCACAGCTGGATATGACAATTATGAGTGACTTTATGCTGCCCATATTCAACAGATTCTTGATCACGTACTTCATTACTGAAGATTTTGTCCCTGAAAGGCCTTTGTGGCTTTATGCAGGATCTTTAACCTCTTTAGGTACTTTTCTTCACTTAGAACGGTCGTAAAGGAGTCCAGTGAAGGCGCTTACTTGGTCTGACCAGCAATTACGTGACTGGACACGAGGTCTTTTCGCATCTACATCGCCCATCACCACCAACTTTTCAAGATTATTTGGTTCTTAACGGGTTATGTGACCAAAGTAACCGAGAATCCAATGGTCACAACTCACAAATCATGGATAGTCTAACTCTCATGCGTAATTGTTCGAGGATATATTTGTTTGATCTCTTATTAACCTTACAATAATGCAATTATGTTAATGAAGAATTATGTAGATCCTCTTCTTGCAAAGGGTCTATTATTAGAAAGGTGTGACGATAGGAATGGCTTCATTGAATGCTGAAGAAGGTGGTTGTGCATGACAGGCAAGAATGAACGTATGGCATAGCCCGTGAAGCACTCTCTGCGTTGTATTGGGTAGGATCGATGATCAGCATGATCATTTCAACCGAAAACGTCCACACATAAGACATAAGCCACCCTAAAAAATGGTTGGGTTTCCATAATCTCCACGCTTGGCAGGCGGGTTGGCGATCGCAGTAAAATGCATACAGAACGCTGCTGCTCATTCTATAGTAAGTCCCTTAGTCACCTCTTACGACACTCACGGGAAGAAATGGGAAAATATCTTGTTTAGGATCGATGATACCACCAGGTATATTTAAAAAAGGAAAATAGGAAAGATTTTTTCCGATTTTGTGACACGTATTTCCGTCTATTTCTTACCCTGTCAAAAGCAATCATAATTATGTCCTCCCAGAACTTGCCCACCAGTAAAATCCAGTACATCCTGACATATTTCCAGTCTCCCACTCCCGGATCAGACCCCAAGTCGAGTAGCAGCCCTGGCCACCGAAGTGTACCGTTATGCAGCTAGCAACATAGACATGCATTCGAGGTCGCTTTCTCATTTCGCCGGCATCAAATTGCGGTCACCTCGTTTAGAAACGTTTAGCTGGCTGTTATAACTACCGGAGATAGATGCTATGGTTTCAATGTCAAGTTGAACGAAAATATTCGGCTCTTTTGAATTTATTTATGAGAACGGATATCCTGAGTTTTCTGAGGAAGCAATTTAATTAAAGTTCACTACATTCGAATCCTTTCGCATGGTGCCGAACGTGAAGAATAGCACTATCCAGTTTCTACCCGTGTGTGTCTTAGAAGGCGACTAAGGGAAGGGACTTACTAGAGAATGGGCAGCAGCGTTTTCTATGCATTTTACCACCACAACCCCTCAGATTGGGGAGGCCTATGTCCAGCAGTGGACGTCTTTCGGCTGAAATGATGATGATGATATTCGAATACAAATTTACGACTCAGTGGGTCCTGCTAAATGGCAAACGACATCGCGGCAGGCTCAGACGGAGATGGCGGAATGAGCTAGACTCCCTTTATAAATTCAACAACTCTGGACAGAGAAATGAGTAGGGAAGCCTTTGCCCAGCAGTGGGACATTAATGGCTAATAATAAAATAACATGCGAATACATTTGAATGTCTTCTGAGACTATTGAATATTTCCATGCCTGGCAGTTTTTATGTTAGAGAATTTTAATTGTTTCATTGTAAATTCTGGCTTTCAGGAATCGGTAGTCGAAATAAGGTGGCGAACTGAATTGAGTAAATATCAGGCTGGTGACTGTTCACAGGCTAAATAGGCTTCGATTAAGGAGAAAGGCAAGTAGTTCACCACATTTGTTACCTGTGTGTTGACTATTTCAAAACATTAGATGCAGAATTCCTTTGGAATCTCCCTGGAAAATAAGTCAGAATTTTACCATAACATGCATTTAAAGTCATTATTTTTATACAAAGTAAAATCTACCTTAAGTTTTCTCGACTATGTTAGAGTCGACTTTCAGTCTAACTGGATGCAGTTGGTCTTTACATGTAGCAAGTGCCTATCTTACCTCCACAACCCAGTAACTGGGTAATACGGTACACCTTGGTAAGACTGGTTGATTGACTTTTGGGCTTCTGCCTATCCGTAACGACTAAAGATCTACGAATGAAGGCTGGGACCAACGGCTTAACGTGCTTTCCGAGGCACGGAAGGGTCTCAATATATAATGGATGGTCACCCACGGTCAATCCACCACCCGAGTGCGGCAAGCGTAGCTAATTATCCTTCGATTGTTCAGTGCGGCTGTTATCATTAAGTCACTAACCTTTTTTTTAACTAGTTGTTTATATAACATTTTTTATAAGTTCTTGATGTATGAAGTACTAGTCAAACCCATTCGTTTCACTTGCTGAAAATCCCTGGACACGAGTGCCGTGGCTTTATTATTATTATTTTTTCTTAATGGGTTTCCTGGAAGTCTTTAAATGGACTCCGGACTCAGGTAGGCAAAAGTAAAGAAAACCTGCACAGGTGGTGATTCACAGATGACTCCGCCCTGGAGTGACAATGTGGCATTTAATATCTTGTCCAGCGTATCCTGTTGTTTGCACGTTACAGGAGTTGTTGCACGCTGCTGAAAGTGCTCGGAGCCAAATTCTGGGCTGACTATATTTAGATTGCTATCGACACGCTTAACTAGAAGAAGTTTGTGCTGTTTTGCCAACATCTTCACCGTGTTCCTATTGATATTCCATAACTGTCGGGTAAGTCAAAGAATCAACAGTAATATGTTTAAAAAAAAAGTAATAATTTTTTTCTTGCTGTAAGTTTAATTGATAAGTACAAGTAAATCATTTTCATTCAAACCAAATGTGACGTTATCAGATTTCAGGTAAGGGTGTTTTGCATAAATTATCGGGACGTCGAATTATTTTATAAAAGAAATTAAAAAGAAAAATATTATATTCAAATGCTAGTTGATTCACTGACATGGTCTCATTAATACCCAAGAGTATGAAAAGGAACACCTTGCATAATTAATACACAGTTGCCTATCACCCCCCCTCCCCCACCTGTAACCAGATCCCAAAAATACCAAACTCCTAATCCCACAACTAACAACCAACGCCACCATCAATGAACGGAAAATTAGAAACTCCTAACGTAACCCAATTCCCCCTCCCCCCTTTCAACTTCGCATTGACATTCGGTGCAGGCAGGTCAACGACCCAGCTTTCACTTTCCGGTCACACCCCCCCGCTTTCCTGTTGCGTAACATCTGGAAGTGAATTGACGTGCGCGCGCATGTGTGCGCATGCGCACCGCGCGTGAAAATGTTCGTTTTGTTTTTAGTTATTATGTTGTGATGGATTCTGTATGTTTAACGTTGTTGGTTAATATACGGATAATAATTAATAACAATACAATTATCGTGGAATATCAAATAAATGGAAACTCAGTGAAAGCACGGGTTCAGTTTTGATTTAAAACACGTTCAAATTAAAATTAGTGCTATTCATTTTAAAATTTTAACTTTTAAGGGATTGTATGTTGTTTTAAATCAAGGGAGCTCGTGGCTAAGTAACAGGAGCCGCACGGGTCGATGCATCAGGTTAAGCTACGCTTGCTGGGGATGGTCCGTGGATGGGTGACCATCTTTACATAACGAGACTCCTCCGTGCCTCGGAATGCATGCTAAGCCGTTGGTCTCGGCTGTCATTATATCTTTGACAGTTGTTACGAGTCGTGAAAATCCAGAGTCAGACAAACAGTCCTACGAAGGCTATTACCCAGTTACTGAATTGTACAGCTCAGATAGGCAGTCGCTCCATGTAAAACACTGGTATTCAGCTGCATCCAGTTAGACTGAAAGCTGACCCCCTGGCATATGGGCAACTGAAGGAGCACGGGTGGGTTTTAGTCAGTAAAAGTCTGACACGCCCTTCTACTCCACCCTAGAGTGGGAGACGTCATTTGATGATTTCCCACCCACAAAAAAAAAAAACGACTCCCACATAGTTGGTAACAGGCTAGACAGAATGATTGATAATTATCATTTCAACCGTAAGACGTCCACTGCTGGCTAAAGGCTTCCCCCAATTTGAGGGGCTTTGCCATAATCGCCACGCTTGGCAGGCGGGTTGGCGATCGCATTATGGTAGTAAAATACATAGAGAACGCTACTGCCCATTCTCTAGTAAGTCCCTAAGTCGCCTTTATGACACCCACGTGAAGAAATGGCAGATTCATTGATGTAGTTTTAAATGAGAAAAGCATTTTGTTTTTCCAAGATAAATAAATAAATATAAATATCTTTGGACAACCAACACTACGTTATCTGATCCCAAACTAGGCAGAGCCTGTACTATGGTAACCAGACAACTACTAAATATACTTATATATTTCTAAATACATACCATATTATAGATAAATTACACCCAGACACAGAACAATTGATTGTGCTCATCACACAAAGATTTGTCCTGGGTGGGAATCGAACCCACGACCTCAGTCTTTGCAGTTAGGGTCACTAACCACTAGACTAACAGGCCAGTCGAAAATGACATTTTTTTTTTTTGTGGGTCATCACATGACGTCATCAAATGACGTCTCCCGCTCTGGGTGGAGCGGAAGTGCGTGTCAGAATTTAATGATTAAAACCCACCCGTGTTTCTTTAGTTGCCTATAAGTGCCCCAAATTGGGGGAGGCCTAAGTCCAGCAGTGGACGTCTTACGGCTGAAACGATGAGGTTACTCTTTCGAACAAATCTCGCATCTCTCGCAGGAAAATTACTAATGTGTTATGTTTTTTTTCCATTGACGTCAAACCTATGCCCTTTAAATAATTCTTTCAACTATCCTGTAAGCATAAAAGTAAGGAAACAATACCCAGGATAAATGTTACGAAATTATAGGTATTGCATAAATTTATCCTGGTAATTGTTCTTGTATAACAGAATGACGCGTGCTATTAAAAAGGCTTGGCCTGGTTCATAATTAACCACATTCTGACGTCGATGTTATTTACCTAAGTGGTTTTAGGAAGGTAATTCTGATACGCAGGCTCACCCTTACCAAGGAGTATCGTGTTATCTGGGTTGTGGAAGTCAGACAGGTCCACAACGCATTCTTTACGACAAACGTGCAATACCTACGCGTTCAAAATGTATGGAACAGCATTTTATTCTTAAAATAGCTTCTGCCCGCGACTTCATCCGCGTCAAATTTTTGCTCCCCTGACCCTTCCCGTCGTTTCGAATTGCCTGCCAGTTTTCCTCCATTTTTCGTTGCTGCTCCGCTCGTGCGTAATGTTATATAACTTATAGCCTTTCTCATTAAATAGGCTACCCAACACAAAAAGATTTTTTCAATTCGGATCAATCGTTCCTGAGATTAGCGCGTTCAACCAAAAAAACACTTCAGCTTTATAATATTATAAGTATAAATAACCCAAGAAGAAAATCAACGCGAGGGGTTGGGAATCATGTACTGAATCCATGGGGCCTGCCAGCATTGTCAGCCTGTATTGATTTCAAACAGCTGCACTCGGGGACAGGCCCGAGGCATAGAGGTAGGGTAAACTGAACTCCTATTTAAAAGACTGGTCAGTAATTACCGAAGTACAGACTAAGGAATATATAAATATAAGGAACACAACACTGCGCGCCAAAACCAAGGTTACAGATGTCACCCAGAAAGCTGCTCAGTTCAAGTGGGACTGGGCAGGACATGTCTGCCGGATGTCTGATGACAAATGGGCTAAAAAAACCACCAATTGGGTCCCACTAAACGCTCGACGAACATCGCGGCAGGCCAAGACGAAGATGGCGGGACGAGCTTGACTCCTACCGAAAGGTATGGCCAGAACTAGCAAAAAACAGAATTCTGTGGAAAAGGGAGAGGGAGGCCTTTGCCCTGCAGTGGGACAATACAGGCTAATTACAAGCAAGTACAATTCTGGCAAAACATGTAAGATCTTTATTGTAAATTATTGTAACACCATATATATCATGTTTTATGCAAATAAATACTTACTTACTTACTTACTTATAGACTAAGGAATATAGGGGCGCTATGTAGCCAGATCCTCGAAAACTCTTAAGCAGTATTTTCCACTGTCGGACATAGCCTCCCCGAATTTGGGGGGTATGCTATAATCAACACGCTTGGCAGGCGGGTGGTCGATCGTAGTATGGTGGTAAAATACATAGAGAACGCTGGTGGCCATTTTCTAGTAAGTCCCTTAGTCACCTCTTACGACAGCCACCACGGTAAGAAATGGAGTGGTGCTATTCTTAACGTCCGGTACTACAAGGATAATTTCGACGGCCACAAAGTATATACGGCTATCTACAAAATCACGATTTTACAGGAGAGCGATTATTAATAGAAGAACAGAGCTATCTTCTTCTATTTTACATCATTTAGTAAAAAGATCATGGCCAATATTAATATCAGTTAAAATTGTGAATCAAACAGAAAAAAAAATCCTATAACAAAACAAAGAATTAGTCTAATTCTGTAACAAAGTGAATTTCATAAAAACTGCAGTTGACTTTTTCTACTTTGCTGCCGTCGATTTAATCCTACTAATATTATAAACGCGAAAGTTTGTATGTATGGATGTCTGGATGTATGGATGTGCGGATGTTTGTTCCTCTTTCATGCAAAAACGACTGATCCAATTTAGATGAAATTTGGCACATAGATAGTTTATAGCCTGGAATAATACATAGGATACTTTTTATCCCGGTAGTATGTATTATTTTACGCAAAACGTACAAATAAACCCTGAACAAACCTTAACTCATACAAATCCAAAGAAACCATTAAAAATACCTGTTACAACACAGTTTGCTGTTACACACGTATTAACGCAGAACATTCTAAGGAAAAGGGTTGAACAGCTAAATATGCAAAGACGTGATGAAATGACGTCATTGGGCTGGCCATGACGCAATATCTACCCTAGTTTACGTCAGAGGTAGCCATAAAAGTTTCACATTATGCTTAGAGTACTCGTGATCCCTCAAAAAAGTGTAAAACGTGACGAAGTTATGACATAGAACTCTCTTCGTTATGTCTGAGGTTTGAGGAAAAACTAAGCAATGAGGTAATTTATTGTGGAGGTTGGGCTTTGTCTCAAATGTCAGATCGTAGATAGGTAGAAAAGGTATACAGGGTAGCAGCCCTGGCTGGCACATCGACGCGCCAACTGTGATCATAAAATTAGCATAATTTTTATCGGTTGTCAAAGAAAAAATCTGCGGTTTTATAGAAAAGTGCAATACCGACGCAGTAAAAATATTTGGGATAGATATTGTTTTTTTTTTGTAATAACCGACGGTAAATTTCATTTCAAAGGGGTTTAAAAACATGTACGAAACTATCGTGGTAGTACTCGCGGGCAAACGCTAGTAGACCAATAAAACGTCTTCTCTCCTTCCACCTCTCTCTATGCAATAATGCCATGGACCACACTTTGTTAGTTTAACAGTATCAGATAAGGATCCTTTAAGGAGTCCATCTGACATAGTCTTACCCAAAATAATTAATGATATTTCAACAAGTATAAGAGTGGCAATTATCGTAATTTTAAGAACTCAATCTGTTAAAATTACCTGGAGTTTCTATACATTTTTGACAAGTTTTTGTCATTTGAATGACGCTGAGATTTTTTTTTTTTTGGAATTCCATCTCGCAGGTCAACCTATGAGGTTGTTGGCCGGCCTTAATAAATGAAGGCCTCTAGCCATGGCTTAAAAAACTTAATACTTAGAGCGACTTCTCGCTAAGGGCACCTCCTGTGGGAAACGGGCCTTACGCCGAAATGAGACTGCAACTAAATATTTAAACGTTTTGTCAGAAGTATTGCCCATCAGATTTAATAAGTAACCCAAATAGTCAACTTGCGTTCTAATTCTATAATCCCATTCTTCCTACCAGCGCAAAAACTACAAAAAACACAGCAATTCCTGTCCAATTACATCACAGCGTAGGAAGCGAAGAAAGCGCAACCATTATACGTACATATATAAATTGTTGCAATTACTATTACTCGCGTGATGTAAGGTGAAATGCTCGGGCGCAGTCATCAGGAAGTTTGCGTAACAGGGGCCTTGAACCTGCGCGGAACTGCGCGAAACTGCGCGTGCAGGAAGTGGAAGCGGTGGTGGGAAGTGGCTTGTTTTGTCGGGGAAGTGGCTCTTCAGCTTTTCGGATTTGGTGGTCAAGGTTTTTGATTTCTGAATTTGGTTTATGTAGGATTATTATTTCGGGTGAGTGAAGTTGAGGGAAAAAAAAATACATTTAATTTTTTAAACTTATATTTAATGTCCTCGCTAGCAAACTCGTTTTCCCCTTTAAATTGGATTATATTGAATACATGACTATAACATAACTGTCTGGCGGCTTTGAGTATTTTGTATATGGCCTACGCAATTGTCCTGCAGATTTGGTAGCGCCTTGTGACGGGTCGTTGAGCTCCCTAAAATAGGGTGGAGCTACACGATGACTGATACATACTTGCCGTCCGTTGGGACAGGTCAGCTCAAAGCTGCAATGGCTCTTTCTTCAAAAGGCTCCTCTAGACATTGCCCTGCATTGTTAGACTCACATAAAATTCTAATAATGTTTGGAGTTTCAAAGAGACTTATGACCTCTGAGTTTGTTCCGGCATTTCTTCACAGGGAACAGGCAGCTAGGAAATGCCGGCGCCATCTAGTTTAAAAAAAAATAATGTTGACGTGTGTCTTATAAGATCTGCTTACAGAAATAAACATTTCATCTATATATATATATATATATATACATAAAAATGAATCCCTATTTCCCTTGGTCACGCCATCACGCGTGAACGGCTGGACCGATTTCACGTTTTTTTTTGTTGTGTTTGTAATTGTCAGGAGAAGGTTCTTATGAAAGAAAAAAATAGAAAAATTGCGCGGAAAATTAGAAAATTTAAGAACTCTTATTTAAGAATACTTAACAACCATATAATAGGACAATGTAAACTTTTTTAATGTAACATTATGACATTTGACATAGAATTGACAGAATGCGTGCTCAAATATCATCAAAGAGACAGGGCAACGTCTGTCGGGTCAGCTAGATTCAAATAAATACTCTATTTTTCTCCTTATAGACATAGGTTGATACTACATACGTATACTCACGCCTTCTTCCCATGGGTGTAGGTAGAAATTAAAAGAAAGCCACCTATTACGACTTCTTACTTACTGCTTTTGTTTCGTTTACGTTCATACATCTGTTCTTACACGCACGCCGGTTACGAGTACACACCTGACCTTTCTGAAGAAAATCACCAAAAAGGACTACGGATACTAAGTATGCTATGTGTGTACCTTTCTGTCATACAAAGGGGCCTTTTCAGCCTACAAACAGAATTCTTTCTTCAAGTTTGATTTCCATCACTTGATTATAGACTCTCATTGATAAAAAATCATTGATAATTTAGTAACTTAACCTTAAAGCCAACGTTTCCAATGTAACATCCATTAAAATACACCTATCAATACTTTAAACAATTAAAGATTTTGATAGAAATAATTAACGAAAGTAATTGATAATATCATTAATACCGTTAATTTCACAGTTGCAACCACTTGCTCTTAGTAAGTCATCCATCATTCATCAATACTAAAATAAATTAATTATCGTCATTAAGAAATACCAAATTCTACATTTATTTGAACTGTGGTTAAGGCTCATATGGTCCAAGATCAATTGGAAGTCGCATAAATCCGTTTGATGAGGGCAACGCGACGCCGGTCGTTGGAGCTTTAGTGGAAGCCCATTTTTAGCATTTTTCCATTAACACTTCCAGTGCCAGGTAGGAAAAAAGAATGATTCAAAAGTAGACTCTATCCTATTTTGTTTCAATGCCGGGCAAAGGTCACTTTTTTTTTAAATATTTTTGTTTCATGAAAGTAAAGTACAGTTTTGTTACTTAATTCTAAACTCGCCAAACTTTTACGTTTGATGACTGATGGGCTGGTTGGCTGATAAGACTGGAAGCTAACCCCAACACAGTTGGCTTTCACCAACTATGTTGTGGTCAACTTCCAGTCTTTACAGGCCTCATCCAATTTGGGGAGGTTTGCCATAATCGCCACGCTTGGCAGGCGGGTTTGCGATCACAGTATGGTGGTAAAATGCATAGAGAACGCTGCTACCCATTCTCTAGCAAATCCCTTAGTCGCCTCCTTAGGGGCCATCCATAAATTACGTCACATGTTAAGGGGGGCGGAGGAGGTTGACGAAGATTGACATTGTGTGACAAGGGGGTGGGAGGGCCCCTAAATTTTGTGACGTCACATTTCAAAATTGAATATACATATTTAAAGTACTATTAAAACCTATAAATTATATGAACTATGAAAGAAATTCATCATCATCATCATCATTTCAGCCGTAAGACGTCCACTGCTGGACTTAGGCTTCCCCCAATTTGGGGGGCTTTGCCATAATCGCCACGCTTGGCAGGCGGGTTGGCGATCGCAGTATGGTGGTAAAACTCATAGAGAACGCTGCTGCCCATTCTCTAGTAAGTCCCTTAGTCGCCTTTTACGACACCCACGGAATGAAATGGGGTGGTGTTATTCTTTACGTCCGGCACCACACAGTAGTAGTGAAAGAAATTAAAAAAAAATATTCAAGGCTAGATGTAAAATTGCAAAATATGTGACGTCACACTAGGGAGGGGGGGGATGTCAAAAATCATGAAATTTGTGTAACGTAATTTATGCATGGTCCCTTACGACAACCACGGGAAGAAATGGGATTGGTGCTATTGTTTACATTTAGCATTTAGCAACACACGGAGCATCAATTTATTTACATACTTTAGTTTATTAGGAAGCCAAACAGTCAGCTCACCCTCTAAGAATAGAAGCGAGATACAACACTACCGTTGCAAATGTTCTGAGTTCAAGGCCCGAGCAGCGTTACGTAAGGAATATTATTAATAGTGGCACGTAACACTAGAGAAATGCTGTTACGACTAGGAATTTTTGATATCGGAGTTGTTTGTCATTGTTTTTTTTTTGTGGTGAGCAGAGGTCATTTGAAAGTTCTTGTTGAGTTTGGTTAAATAATAGTTTAAAATACTGAAACTTAGTGATTAATAAATGCAATAATTTTAAAGAGAAAAAAAAACTTGGAGTCGTTTTTTAGGTATTTTTGTAATTACTCATTACGCCAGGTTATTGACACCAGTTTATGAAATAACTAGTTTCTGCCCGCGACTTCGTCCGCGTCAAATTTTTGCTCCCCTGACCTTTTCCGTCGCATTGAATTGCCTGCCTGTTTTCGTCCATTTTTCGTTGCTGCTCCGCTCCTTTTCATCCTAACGTGATGTTATATAGCCTTCCTCAATAAATAGGCTACCCAACACAAAAATATTTTTTCAATTCGGACCAGTATTTCCTGAGATTGAATAGTCATCGGTCCTTGATAAGTGTGTAAAATTTCAAACAAATCTGATGTCTTGAAGTGGGTGAAAATCACGTTCTAAAATTCTGTTACATACATACATACATATTAAGCTAGTAAAAGCATGCTAAAACAAGAGATAACTGTTGGGCTAATTAGACACCTACATATGGTCACTTGAGTATTTGGTAAAAAGCCTTAGGTTTCTTCATCAGCAGCCTATAACGTTCCCACTGCTGGGGCCTCCTCTCGGTGAGAGGGAGCGGGCCATAATCTACCACGCGGGCCCAGTGCGGGTTGGTAGATGTCACATGTCTTCGAATTTTTAGTTCTAAGACATGCCGGTTTCCTCACGATGTTTTCCTTCACCGTTTTGAGAGCAGTGGTGATGAAATAATTTACACAAAGTAAAGCGCCTGCTTGGGTTCGAACTCACGACCTACTACTCGTAAGTCGCGGCAGTTACCACTGGGCCACCACTACTCTCCGGTACTCTCCTCTTAGGTTTCTATATGACATAATTTATGTATATCCAACCATAAAGTTTAATCCATCCAACGTCTTTTGAATGGTCGAACACGCCAATTTCAGGAGTTTATTGTCTCTCTCGCTCATCTGCTTTTAATGGCCTCTTATTGGTCAACCCCTTGAGGTTTTCAACTAACACCTCAAGGAGTTGACCTTAAAAATAGTATCCAAATATTCACTTAGTCACGTGGTACATTACAACCCAGTCCCTCTCACCAAGTGGAGTCCTGACTCCCAGCAGTGGAGACATTATAGGCTGATTTCATTGATGTACATAATGCTATAATATCATCAGCCCTCATACCATTTAAGCCAGATCACAGCACACAGCATGAAGGCAACAAATATTGAAAGAGACAAGAGCTAGGGAAGTAGGGAAGTACTTCCGCTTCCCTACTTCTCTAGCTCTGAAGTTTTTCGATAGTACTTTCCCAGTCCACTACTATAAAGTTCCCCCCTCACAGTTCTGCTTACCCTTGTATCTTCAACTGTGCGCAGAGCCGGTAGTTCAAGGCTTGTTACGCAAACTTTACGTCATCAGGTCGTCGCCCGCGCTGCTCGATGTTGAATGCATATTTTTATCGTTCGCTGTGTTTTATTTTTATCCCTCGATCTTTTGTTTAGGTAATTTTAATTGGTAGGTTGGTTTCGTAATTTTTTGCAGTATTATAGTGGTTGGGATTTCCTTTGGTTTCGCGGCGATTTTTTATGGCTGGTGAGCCAAGATTGATTGGCTTGTAGCTAAGTAATAACAGCAGTACTAATCGATCGACAACTCCGAACCCGCACTGGACCCGCGTGTTGTATTATGGCCCACTCCTTCTCACCGAGAGGAGGCCTGTGTCCCAGCAGTGGGAACATTATAGGCTGCTGATGATGAAGAATCGATCGATTATGTTAAGCTACGCTTGCCGCGGTTGGATCGTGGATGGGTGACCATCTTAACATACCAAGAACCTTCCGTGCCTCGGATAGCTCGTTAAGCCGTTACGGGTCGTCTGGAGCCAGAAAGTGTGACCACCAGTTTTACCAAGGGCTATCGTATTACTCAGTAACTAGGTTGTGGAGATCAGATAGGCAGTCGCTCCATGTTAAATACTGGTATTTAGCTGCATCTGGTTAGACTGGAAGCTGACCCCGACATAGTTGGGAAAAGGCTAGGCAGATGATGATGGTGCCACAAGATTGTATTCAGGATAGCAAAAGGTGTCCTGTTGTCTGCATGTTACAGGAACCGCTGTGCGCTACTGAAGGCGCCGAAACCCGGAGCCAAGTTCTGGGCTGGCTCAATTCAGATTGCTTTCGACTAATCATAAGCATTTCATCTGTGGGTCGTGTAGAACCTTTCAGGGTGCTTGGCTCTTCGGGTGTTACAAATTGCGATCAGCATGTAACGGCATTCTATCTGGTGGTATATGGCAAGTTTTGATAACCATCTATATGCCAAGTTTGATGATATTTCTAGTATTGGGACTCCAGCATTCTCTTAAGGAGAAGAAGTCCACCACGAGTCTCCATTGTGGGCTAGTGTACGTCACAACTCACAATGCGTGTGCTATATTTTTGCTTCTAGAGACGTGGCAGTTTCCTCATGATGTTTGATGTTTTGATGGGTTACCGAGCAGTGCAAGGGCAGCGGTAGCTCAGTGGTAACGGCCGCGACTTATAGTTGTAGGTTCGAACCCAGATAAACACCTTACTTTGTGTAAATGATTCCTTAATCACTGCTCTCATCACAGTGAAGGAAAACATCGTGAGGAAAACAGCTAAAGTTCGAAGACATGAGACATCTGCCAACTCGCACTGGCCCACGTGGTGGATTACGACCCACCCTCTCTCATCGAGAGCAGGCATGTGTTCCAGCAGAGGGAACATTACGTATACTGCCTTTTGCAAAGTGTTTCCTTAGCAGTTCCAAGAATTTACCCCAGGGCCAAAAAAATTAAAAAAGTATTTTATACACCTTTTGTAAAAACCGATCTAGGTTTGCAGTCTCCAGTTATACGAATGAGCAACGAATACAACAAAATTGTATTAAACATACCTGAATTAGATATATTCTACGACAAGCTACCTGGATTCAAAAAGAAAATCGCGCTATCCATGCCAAGTTGTTCCTAACTTTAATTTTTAATTTTTGATTCTATTTTTATTATAATGATTATTGTTCTATTCCTTAACTTTGTTTTTTGTGCTTTTGATGTTATCTGGCTTATGTGCAACCAGTATATTTTAGTTTAGTTTGTTTTTAGTTTAAAGTATATTTTAGAATGTTTTTTTAGTTTAGTTTAATATTTCAAGGCAGCAAGATATTTTAATCAGTGCTATGTACGCCGTAATTGTAATGTACATTAGTCCTTTAGTTATTAAGATTATTAAGTGTAAGTGTAATGTATATGATGTGGCTGTGCTTCTTTTAATAAATAAATATAAGTAATGGGTAGTCTTTCACTTCGATCTTGCCTCATGGACAGAAGTCTAATACCACAGATCCAGAAGATATCCATTCAATCTTGCTTTGAAGATATGTGTAAGAGTCATCATATGTAGATGAGAATTTCCTTCACCATTTATCATCTAACCAGCATGAATCATACCAAAAATCGACCCCAAATCGAGTCAGGGGTGCCGATGACTCACATTACACATACAAATCAGAACGGTAATCTCTTCAGTCTGACGCAGTGACGTACCGTTTTCGTAGAAAGTGTGAAAGCACTGCAGAATACGTCGGAACGTGCGTCCTTACGTCATCCGGCTGTTGACCCCGCGGCCATGATAGCATATGCTAATGTTGGACGGTGAATTTATTTTCATATTGTCTACTGTTTTTCTATGTAATGTATTTCGAGTTATGTAATAATTTATGGTAAATTGAATTTCTTTTTTTATGGTGTGATTTGATTTAGAAGTAACTTTATTGATAATTTACACGTGTTTTAAAAAATACAAGTGTATGTTACTGCCCTAATAAAGGGATGCTAACCAGCCCGAGAGGGCACAAGCATACATCAGCATGTTTATTCAGTGCGTGATGGCGGATTCTGACCATATAAGTACAAGTATCGTTAAGATAGTTGCCTTCATGGTACATTCAAATTTTGTCAGATAGAAGCTAAAACCTCGTCAATCCTAGATTGAATTTTTCTATGCAAAGTTCTATTATTTGTAAACACTCCTCATAATTTCAGCCAGATTTCCACTGCTAGACATTGGCCTCCCCAATTGTTTTGGAGGGGTTCGCCATTTTCGTTACGCTTGGCAGGCGGGTTGGAAATTGCAGTATGATGGTTAAATGCATAGAGTACGCTGCTGCCCATTCTCTGGTAAGTTCCGTAGTTGCCTCTAATGCCAGCTAAATTAGCGGTAATACTTAACCCACATGTTATCCAGATCGAAAAAAACATCTCATTTTTTTTCTTATTTGCCATTCGATGGGCAAAAGCATATATTATACCAATTGATCAGCTGTTTTTGTAATTTTCCGTGTAACTTAGACATTTTTTACGAATTTTCAAAAACCATAACATGAAAGTTGCCATAATATACTTATCAGTGTCATTTGACAACAAAGGTTTGATCCTGTTTAAGGCAGCTAGCAACAGTCCCAGTACTTCCAGTTCTAATTGATACTGTATTAAAGTGGGTAACTATTCCTGTGCGAGGCACAATCAATATTTTTAGGGTTCCGCACCTCAAAAGGAAAAAGCGGAACCCTTATAGGATCACTTTGTTGTCCGTCCGTCCGTCCGTCCGTCCGTCCGTCTGTCAAGACCCTTTTTCTCAGGAACGGGTGGAGGTATCAAGCTGAAATTTATACCAAATACTCAAGTCTACTGTCCCTTAAAGCTGTGAAAAAATTAAACCTCTAAGCTAACGCATTCAAAAGATATAGCCGTTTATGCCGCAAATTTCAGCAAATTTTCGAAACTCGCAAGGGAATCAAAACCTATAGGGTACTTCCAGTCGATCTAGAATTTTGAAATTTGGTACGAAGCAACGTCTTATAGCACAGATAAAGGAAAAATTGCGAAAACTGTAAATTTTTAGTTATATCATGTAATAAAAATATTTTTAAAAATGTAAAACTATACCTACAGGTTTGTACGGAACCCTCGGTGCGCGAGTCCGACTCGCACTTGGCCGGTTTTTTTTCTTTATTTCTTTTCTCATTCCTTTAACCCGTAGAGTAACAGGAGTTTGTAGGCCTTGTAGCCTGTAGACTTTTTTCTATCTTATTCAGTACCTGGTACTTGTTGACAGGCCTACACTGGCCTCCCATACCTATTAACACTGTAATTTGAAACAATTTTAAAAACCAATTATTTTTAAAAGAGTAACCGTGGAGTTTCTTGCCGGCTCTTCTCCATAGGAATCAACAATTTGGAACCGTTCACCTAGCTTCTGACGTTTCATAAGTGCCCATGTAGGTTTATCTATACTAATATAATAAAGCTGAAGAGTTTGCTTGTTTGTTTGTTTGATTGAACGCGCTAATCTCAGGAACGACTGTTCCGAATTGAAAAATTATTTTTGTGTTGGGTAGCCTATTTATTGAGGAAGGCTATAGGCTATATAACATCACGCTTTAACTAAGACGAGCGGAGCAGTAATGAAAAATGTTGCAAAAACGGGTAAAATCGCACGGGTAGGCGATTCGACGCGACGGGAAGGGTCTGGGGAACAAGAAATTTAACGCGGACGAAGTCGCGGGCAGAAGCTAGTGTGAAATAAAAATATTTTGATTTTGATTGAGTTTAACAAACGGGTAGAACTTAAGATACTTATAGATTCCATAAGAAAAAAAACACATGAATTAATAGAGCCTCTGCTACCTCCTGAATGACGTAAAAAAAGAGCCTGTTAATCAAGACTATGCATAATGATATTAAAAATGACGAACGCGCTTGTATTTAAATTTACCTGTAATGTTATTGAGTTTTGACAGAAGTCCTTTTTCTCCTCAAGATTTTGAATCACGGAAATCCCCACTTAAGCTTCTTTTGCATAATAATGTTTATGATTATTTATTATTAAGATAACGTTTTCAAGGAAAACTTAAAAGTAGGTGAAGATGCTGCTAAATTGTAGTTTATGATCCAGATTGACGTCAAGATGGGACTAAGCTCTTTTTTCCTGTCTGGAGTCAAGTATCAAAGTTAATAAAAACGATCAAAAATGTGCGAAGTAGAATGTTGGAAAAATGTTTTTTTTTTCTGACCTTTTTTGCGACAAAAAATAAGTTTATCCTTCCTGCTTCAACGTTTAACAAGATCGAAATTGAAGACGTAATCTAAGAAAACAAACATTGAAAAACAAGTCTGGTTGGTAGCAAAATTTACTAATTGTCATCACTTACAGTGGCATAACGAAATTCAGCATAATGATCATTAGCATTACGCATAATTTTAGTAGGCATAAATGTTTTGCCATAAATACTGTTGGCATAATAATAATTAAGCATAATTTTATAAAGCAAAATGATATTTACGCATAGGTAATGATCTTTGGAATGAAAAACATGTTTACAGCTCAGGGGTGGCCCATCCACTTCCGCAGCACCTTAACCTAATCCAAGTCAGAAGTTTCCAAATTATAATGAATATTATGTCTTAAATATGTAAGCACTTTCAAATTAAGCCAAAATAAAATTAAACCAAATGATAATTATGCTAACCTTTGCATTATGTCAAAATATTATTATGCTCATAAAATTATGCGGAAACATAATGCCAAACTATATTATGCATTTCAATTTTATGCCAAAAGGGGATTCCTCTGGATGAGAGTGACCGTGAATCTAAAAAAAGGCGTATCATTGAACAAATCTATGTCCAGCTATCTATTTTTGGTAGATACTAAGCTGTCAAAACTCGACAGCCTTTTGGGAAACGGAAGAATATTTTCCATCTACCATAGAAAGACGCTTTTTTAGGGTTCCGCACCTCAAAAGGAAAAAGCGGAACCCTTATAGCATCACTTTGTTGTCCGTCCGTCCGTCTGTCAAGACCCTTTTTCTCAGGAACGCGTGGAGGTATCAAGCTGAAATTTATATCAAATACTCAAGTCTACTGTCCCTTGGAGCTGTGAAAAATCAAACTTCTAAGCTAACGCAATCAAAAGATATAGCCGTTTATGCCGCAAATTTCCGCAAATTTTCGAAACTCGCAAGGGAATCAAAACCTAAAGGGTACTTCCAGTCGATCTAGAATTTTGAAATTTGGTAGGAAAAATTGCGAAAACCGTAAATTTTTAGTTATATCACATAAAAAAAAGATTTTTTAAAATTTTAAACTTTATACCTACAGGTTTGTACGGAACCCTCGGTGCGCGAGTCCGACTCGCACTTGGCCGGTTTTTTTTCTGGAGAAATCATCAAATGACGCCTCCCGCTCTGGGCGGAGCGGGAGCGGCGTGTCCGACTTTTACTGACTTAAATCCACCCGTGTGCTTTCAGTTGGCTATGCCAGGGCCACGGTTACTCTTTTAAACAAAACCGCTACCCTGGCAGGAATCCGGAACCCTGGCAGGGCCAAGAAATACACATGACTACGGTAAGAGCAGCATAACCTCACAGATCGCTCAATCCACGTGGCTCGTAGCCACGAGCCCCCTCAAGTCGCTGAACCCAGACAAGATATAAAACTTTTCCAGCCAGATGTTATGCAAACCTAAGGTCGGAATCGAACATCGACCCGCCTACTACCGGCCAATCACCCGTATTTGACTCATTGGTGATTTTCACCAGTTGCCAGTTCGTTACGATATTTTTCCTATGGTCTGGTCATCAACAGAAAAGGTAACTCCTTCCTGGGGTTTCCTGAAGGTTTTGACGTGACAGTGAAAAGGTAACTTATTGATTTTGTAAAACTAAAAGGAAGGTAGTCGACAAAATAATGTCGAGGTGGGATTTTTTCGAGCACTGGATCTTCAACGTTCTGTCCAGCGCTGAGGGTTGAAAATCGAGCAGTGTGTTTTTTCAAAACGCTGAGGTGCAAAATCAATGCCCGGTTGTACACATAAGGTTGAAAATGCAATTCGCGATAAAATTCCACCGCGATATTTTTACGGCCCTTTGGAAGTTGTCTTAAAGGAAAAGATATATTTTTCCTTTTAGGTATCAACCAAATCTTGATAGGATCCTTGCAATATAGGATTTCGTTTTTGGTAAAATGTTTGCGTCATCTTCCAATGTTTTTTGTTCATTGACCGAAATTAATCTCATGATATTTTTTGGCCGATTTCCTCTATTTGTATACCTAATTTTTATGTTTTTACAATAACACACTACTCACACTACATATATACACTTTTTAAAACTGATTGACTCTGTCTTATAAACTTTATCAATTCTTTACTCTTGTGAATTCAGCTGTAGACAATTACCTACAAATGACAGTTAATGTAACGTTTTTGTTTTCTATTCATAGCGAAATGAGATTTAAAAAAAAATTGTGAGTGAAATAAAAAAGCTCATTCAAAGGTCAATGACCTCAAACATTCTTTCCCTCTAAATAGTTCAAAAACAAAAATCCATTCATTCCTACTTCCGTGCGCTTGCGATGCTAGGCGCGTGTCACTTTCGCGCCAATCGTTTGCGCATGCGCGGCGCGCACCCCCTGTTTGGTGAAACCGCACTGTTTGCGCACTTTCTGACCGGTATCCGGATATCGACGGTAACTAAAATTATTTAACTAGTCATTAGATAATGAACTTGTGGAAATCGGGTCGTTGAACTTTTGTATGAACTAGATTTTTTGATTGCGTAGTGGTTTTGAGAAAATATATTTTGTGATGAAATTATGTAATGTGACGTTAGGAAAGTGCTGATTGTCAGCGTAATTTGAATAAATAACTATTTTTGAGACTTTAAAATTTTAATTATTTTCGATATCCCAAATTTTGGTAGATTACCATATTTTTGCTTGACCACTTATCATGATCTGATGATGGATCATCACCATCATCATCTACCTAGCCTATTTCCAACTATGTTGGGGTCGGATTCCAGTCTAACCATCATCATCATCATCATTACTGCCGTAAGACGTCCACTGCTGGACTTAGGCCTCCTCCAATTTGGGGGGCTTTGCCATAATCGCCACGCTTGGCAGGCGGGTTGGCGATCGCAGTATGGTGGCAAAATGCACAGAGAACGCTGCTGCCCATTTACGACACCCACGGGAAGAAATGGGGTGGTGTTATTCTTTACGTCCGGCACTACACGGTACCAGCCTAACCAGACGTAGCTGAATTCCAGTATTTTACATGGAGCGACTGCCTTACTGGGTTGTTCAGGTAAGCCTGCACAACCCAGTTACTGGGTAATACGATACCCCTTGGTCTGTTCTTAAAACTACTTCGTAAAGAGCTCTTCTCTGCTACTACAATAATTACGGTGGAGCTCTAAGGTAGCCTATGAAGGTCAAAACTACAATTTTTGCAATTTGCAGGTCAGTATAAGGCTGTTTTTCATCAAATAGACATCCTATGGGATTAAATGAACTTAGATGATTGACGTTTTTACATAAGTAAACTCACGCTTTTTTAGGGTTCCGTTGCCAAATGGCAAAAAACGGAACCCTTATAGATTCGTCATGTCTGTCTGTCTGTCTGTCTGTCCGAGTATGTCACAGCCATTTTTTTCTGAAACTATAAGAGCTATGCTGTTGAAACTTGGTAAGTAGATGTATTATGTGAACCGCATCAAGATTTTCACACAAAAATAGAAAAAAGACTATAATATTTGGGGTTCCCCATACATAGAACTGAAACTCAAAAAAAAAAAAAACATCAAACCCATACGTGTGGAGTATCTATGGATAGGTCTTCAAAAATGATATTGAGGTTTCTAATATTTCCAAAACATGCTATATCTTGTTTAAAGCAAAAAATAAAATAATACCTCCATATAATCCATTAATCATTAACAATATACCCTTGCAGCAAAAATCTTGTGAAAAATATCTTGGACTTAGAATGGATAGTTCTCTGTCGTGGTCTGTTCACATGGATCATATAAAAACAAAACTGACGTCACTACTTGGATCCCTCCGAAACATAGTTCGATGTATTCCACATAGACTGCGTCACACCATCTGTAATGCCTTAGTAAAACCACACCTACTATACCTGGTTGAAATTTGGGGCAGTGCGGCCAAAACGAAGCTAGCAAGTCTCCAAGTCGCACAAAACAAAATAATAAAAATGATTTTTAACTAGGTACCCATTTTTAACATCAACATGCAAAATTTATGAGGAAACCCAATTAATGAACATTAGACAATTATATATTTACAACACATGCATTTTTATTCGTAAGGCACTCAACAAAAGTGTTCAGACCAATTTATCGTTTACAAAAGTCAAACAGGTTACACAACGTAGCAGTCGCAGGGCTAGTTTTCTGATTTTACCGAAGACGAGAACGAAGTTTGGCAAAAAAAAATTAACTTTTGAAGGAGCACAGTTATATAACAAAATACCCTCACATATAAAAAAATTGCACTCATTCCATGCATTCAAAACACAATTAGCTGCATATTTAATAAAAAATGCCACCTTTCTCAAAAGCTGAATGTATTGGATGTGTGTAAAATTACTACAATAACGTCTGTGACGAACGTTTTATATTAATAATTTACTGTAAGCATTGTTCTCATGTAAGTGACTTTGTGTCTTTTTTGAGAATAAATATCTTTAAACCTAATATCATTTTTTTCTAAACTGAACTGTTTGCGCGGGAGACACTTCCGAAGTGGTAAAATGTGTCCCCCCCTCCCCGTAACTTCTAAAATAAGGGAATGATAAAACTAAAAAAAATATATGATGTACATTACCATGTAAACTTCCACCGAAAATTAGCTTGAACGAGATCTAGTAAGTAGTTTTTTTTTAATACGTCATAAATCGTTAACCACAATTTACCTTTCATTCAGTCAACTCAAATATAAAAATAAAATAAAAACATTTAATTTCATAAACATAAACCTTAGGCATAAACCGTGAATACCTGCAGGTTTGTACGGAACCCTCGGTGCACGAGTCCGACTCGCACTTGGCCAGTTTTTCCCATTGGGGTAGACAGAAACTACGGTACGTCACCATCCTTCCATATTTTCCTTACATAGGTAATATTATTACTTTCGCCTCGTTTAGGTTCATACATCTGATCGTACACAACGCTGGTTGGGATTATTACGCACCTGACCTTTCTGAAGAACATCACCAATAAGGTCACTATATGTCCTCCTAGGGTGTTCCCTGACGGGGTTTCCACTCACATCTACCTTGTAAATAACTTTTATAAGATGTCCTTCATCCATCCTCTCAACATGACCTCTAAGTATACTCTTTGATAAGTATACTGATGTTTTTAATGATTATAACTCTATAATTACATACGTGTTACGGTAGTGAACCAAAATGTAAAAGTACATAAAACCTGGTAAACCTGCACCTGTGGACCTGCATATAGAGAAAATTCAATTTTTAAGTTTTTGGCCGAGAATTTGTCTCTGTAAATGTCGGTTATCGCGGACGTTGACGAAATCGCGGAATGAAAAGTATAGTCTGTGTCCTTTCCTGGGGTAACTGACCCCATACCAAATTTCATCAAAATTGGTTCAGTAGTTTAGTCGTGAAAGCGTAACAGACATACAGAGTTACTTTCGCATTTATAATATTACAAAGTATATAAAGTATAGATTATTTTCAATTAATTCGGGCCCAAATCTCGCAAAACTTACACTTCTTGAACTCATTCATGCTCCTTCACACACACCCACCCATTCACTCTCACACACACATACACCCGCACTCACATACCTAACTGTCAGTCAGTACTTGTCAAACTCGGAACTAAAAACAAGGAAGAGGTTTTACGTAAGAGTCATTACCGAGCCTTGAACCTCGGAACAGAAGTAAAGCGGCGCCCGCGCACGTCAGCAGCTAATTGATCATGTTAGGAAGTGGATTGGAGGCGGGGTAGGCAGAGTTTATCGTGGTGTTGGATAATGGTGATATGCTGATTGACATGTTTTATGCAATAAACATAACTATGAAACTATTTTGTAGTTGACTGAAGAAACGTTATCTAAGTTATCAGGTATGCGGATGGTAAGAAATGAGGTCAGAGAGACTCTTTACTGAGTGCCAAAATATTGATGATTAAAAAAAAAACCGTAATTTAAGCCACTTACACCGGGGCCAAAATGTACGCGAGCTGAGTTTTGGATAATATTATAAAGCTGAAGAGTTTGTTTGTTTGTTTGTTAGATTGAACGCGCTAATCTTAGGAAGTACTGGTCCGAATTGAAAAATTATTTTTATGTTGGGTAGCCTATTTATCGAGGAAGGCTATATAATATCACGCTACAACCAAGAGGAGCGGAGTAGAAATGAAAAATGTTGCAAAAACGGGAAAAATCGGACGGGTAGGCGATTCGACGCGACGGGAATGGTCGGGGGAACAAGAAATTTTACGCGGTAAAATTACGCTTATAATTTCAGCCGAAAGATGTCCACTACTTGGAAAAACCACCGACAGCCACCATGGCCCATGCACAATGATCCACCTAAAGGGCCGTAGTGCGGAAACTAAACCCTTTATCATAGAACATAGAACCACTATTTCAATGACTCTTTTATTTTCAAAACTACATCGGAAAAAAGTTGTTTGTTAATGCTTAATACTTTATGACAACAATTTATTACTAATGTAATTCCAAGCTGTTCCACTGGATATACTTCAGCTTGTATTAGTCACCTGCCTAGCTTTTTCCCAAGTACGTTAGGGGTCGGCTTCCAGTCTAACCAGATGCAGCTGAATACCAGTATTTTACATAAGCTATTCCCTACCTAACCTCCACAATCCAGTTACTGGGATACACGATACCCCTTAGTAAAGACTGTGTGTCAGACTTTCAAGAAAAATTTACAAATGATAGGCCGGACCAACAACGGTTAAACGTGTTTCTCTAGGGAATATTTATAACAGTTACCCATCTAGAGATAGACCTCAGCAAGCGTCGCTTAACCTACGATCGACATGGGCTGTTATTAGTTATCCAGGAACTTTTTTTAGGGTTCCGCACGACAAAAGGATAAAGTGGAACCCTTATAGGATCACTTTGTTGTCCGTCCGTCCGTCCGTCCTTCCGTCCGTCCGTCCGTCCGTCTGTCTGTCAAGACCCTTTTTCTCAGGAACGCGTGGAGGTATCAAGCTGAAATTTATAACAAATACTCAAATCTGTCCCTTGGAGCTGTGAAAAAATCAAACTTCTTAGCTAACGCAATCAAAAGATATACGAGTAGCTGTTT
The DNA here is from genome assembly GCA_947507805.1 of Aporophyla nigra. NCBI lineage: Eukaryota > Metazoa > Arthropoda > Insecta > Lepidoptera > Noctuidae > Aporophyla > Aporophyla nigra. The sequence continues at coordinate 12,203,468 of OX382316.1, read as the reverse complement.
ATACCGCAAATTTCCTCAAATTTTCGAAACTCGCAAGGGAATCAAAACCTAAAGGGTACTTCCAGTCGATCTAGAATTTTGAAATTTGGTACGAAGCAACGTCTTATAGCACAGATAAAGGAAAAATTGCGAAAACCGTAAATTTTTAGTTACATCATATAATAAACAGAACAAAACACAGACAGAAATAAAACCAAGCTAAGAAACAGAACAGAACTACGACTCGATTGTCGTGATGGGTGAACTTTTACTTATATACCTACAGGTTTGTACGGAACCCTCGGTGCGCGAGTCCGACTCGCACTTGACCGGTTTTTTTTTGTATTAGTCACCATTAAAACTTTAATTTTCCCGGGGGTGAGTTGATTGTTGAGTCATAAAGGGCGAGAACCCTTGACGTTAGGGAATCTCGATTACGTCATCTATGACGTCATAGCTCAAGTATGAAATTATAAAACAATAGATTTCCTTGTTTCATTTGTTTTAAAGTGATAGAGTGAAATAGTAGATGCTTGTTTAGTGAAAGATTATTTTGATGATTTTCATGCGTTATTAAATATAAACATCACAATAAAAATTGCGTTTATCAAAAATAACCACAGTAACTGTTGCATAATTTGACTTGTTTCCTATTTCAAAATAAATATTACATACAAGGGTAGTTCTCATCCTGTGTATGTTTTTGAAGTTTGTCTACTATTAGCTTCCGCCCGCGACTTCGTCCGCGTCAAATTTTTGCTCCCCTGATCCTTCCCGTCGCGTCGCATCGAATTGCCTGCCAGTTTTCGACCGTTTATAGTTGCTGCTCCGCTCCTTTTAGTCGTAGCGTGATGTTATATAGCCTTCCTTAATAAATAGGCTACCCAACTCAAAAATATTTTTTGAATTCCGACCAGTAGTTCCTGAGAGTAGCGCGTTCAATCAAACAAACATACAAACAAACAAACAAACTCAAACTCATTTTCTATGTACTGTCTTCATTTATTTTTGTGCCTTATATATTTAGTATGTATGTATTTATGTATCTATTATTTAGAATATAAATATCTGTGTAGCAATTTTAGTACATTGTATGTTTACACCATTGACATACCCATTTTATGTCCAGACTTATCACTGTCCATTCCATGGTTGCCTGGAAGAGATCGCATAAAGCGATAAGGCCGCCCATTGTATATTTTATAGTCTTTGTAATGTTTTTTTGTTTTGTATTTTAATGGTGTACAATAAAGTATATATAAATAAATAAATAAACTCTTCAGCTTTATAATATTAAAGTATAGATAACCTCTAATTCACTTTAATTCATATTTCAACTAGCTTTTGCCAACCGCTTTGTCTGCGCATTATACTTATAGACCTTCATCTTGAATCACTCTGTCTATTAATGAAAACCGCATTAAAATCCGTTGCGTAGTTTAAAAGTTCTAAGGTACAGACGCGGGGAGCGATTTTGTTTTATACTATGTAAAGATAATAGAATAAGTTTTCTATCGGTGATTAAAGATCGATGTAAAACAGGAAAAATATTTAAAAAAAAAACACAGCTTTGGTTAATTTTCTAAAATATCAAGTTTGCGACGCTTTCTGTCACTTTTCTTTTAAATATTTGTCAAAGTTGCTGTGCATGAATAAATAACTTCCACCCGCGGGTTCGCCCGCGTGATGTGTCGATATGTAGTCTGTGTCTTTCCCCAGAGTTCAAGGTTTCCCATATCAAATTGGTCCTGCTGTTTCGGAGATTAGCCGGAAAAGACAGACAGATAAAACTTTTCTTGTTATTAGTACCGTCATAAATTTTATACGCATTAAGGAAAATGCTATTTTTGACATCACAAACACACTTCAATTTTATTTATGGTTATGTATTAGTATAAGAATAGAAAAATATCAGAAGAATAGAGATATCATCTATTGTTCTTTTATTTTTCTACTCTTTCAATCTTGTCTGAAAACATAAATGGATAAATCTATATAAATAATCATATGATAACATTTAACTGCCTATTTAAACGTCATCATCATTTCAGCCAAAAGATATCCACTGCTGGACATAGGCCTCCCCCAACTTGGGGAGGTTTACCATAATCGCCACGCTTGGCCAGCGGATTGCCGATCGCAATATAGTGGTAAAATGCATAGAGAAAGCTGCTGCCCATTCTCTAGTAAGTTCCTTAGTCGCCTCTTACGACACCCACGGGAAGAAATGGGATGGTGCTATTCTTTACGTCCGGCAGCACAAGGAACCTCCTTACTAAACCTACTTAGGTATAGAAGTTAACCTAAAACACTCCAAACAGCTCTATTTAGCTCTAGTTACCTGGTTCCTCGAACAGTTCATGTACGTGAGGTACGCACTCGACGTCTTTTTGCTACTAGCCTCTGTAAATCCAACGCTGGCTCGCGTTCACCGCTTCATCGTTTGGTTAAGACATATAACGATGAGTTTAACGTAATCGACATTCTTTTCCTTAGTAAAAATGCATTTAAGAAGGAAATCCGAGCAACCCTAAAGGATCAGCAAAGTAATTTAAAATAGCGCAATATAATTTAATCACGTATCAATATAATTTAATCATGTATGCACACAAACTTAACTGCACTGCACTTACTTTTTTATTTTTATTTCAAAATCCAATTCCAGAGTTCTAGGACAATTACTGTTGTATAGGTATTGTATCTGTGTTATCAGCTAGTTTTAAATACTTTGAATTGTAATCTGTGGAGAACGTTGTGGGTAGCACAATTGTTCAAAATTTAATATCTAAGATAATATGTCTATCTCTTATTGTGTTACTGTTTGTTTTTCCTTAAATAAATAAAATAAAATAAATAAAATTTATCCTAGGGTAGTTAAATAGGTGTTTAGTCCAATAAGTCACCCATGTTATACAATATAGTCCTCCAAACCGTATTTCGGCCACAGTGGCCAATCTCAACGGAGACTTAGCCATCGGCGCGGGAGATATTATAATGCCAAGTGTGTGCGCAGACACAGGAGTACTCACTCTTCTCAACGGAGACTAGCCATCGGCGCGGGAGATATTATAGTGCTAAGTGTGTGCGCAGACACAGGAGCACTCACTCTTCCCTCACTCTCATAGTCCGATGGGACGGCAATCCGACACGACCGGAGAGAGATCAGGCGTAGGATCAACGGCTTAACGTGCTTTTCGAGGCACGGGGGGTATCACACCGCCAACTTCCAAACTCTAGGCTGCTACTAAGAAATTCCTAATGGAAAAACCCAGTAACACTATGCCCGATCCGGGAATCGAACCCCACGTTCATCAGTCGCGCTAGCGACCACGAGACCAACGGGGCAGTTATACAATAACAAAGGAACGAACAATATGTTTCCATGGTGAGTCACACAAATATTATCAATATCGGCAATGCGGTGACTCATTTTCAGGAATTAATTCAGTAGCTGTTTACGCGAAAGGTGATAAGAGAGAAATATTGCGTTACTGTAATAACTATAGTTTCTTTTATTAATTATCAACAGTTTTACAGGCAAGATACTAAAATAAATCACTAACTATACAAATAAATACAAAAACAAAAGGAAACTTAGGCGTGAAAGTATTCGTCCGCATTACTGTCATCCGGAAACGTGCCCAGAAGACTGGCAGCATTGCCACGTTGAATGGCAATGCTAATTCTTAGCCCAAGGAATGACCCAGCTCTCTGGTCACAGTCTGTGATACGGACGATAATGAAGGGTGATCCACCGACATCCCGGAAGTGCATACTCATTGACATGTGTATCCTGCCCGTCTTAACCAACGGTGCTCAGACCTGAACAACCAGCCAAGTTGATAATCTGCAATCGTTAACGATAGGCGCTCAACGTTAAGTTAAAACAAACGAATAAAAAATTCGTAGCCAAGTTTACATCGTTCAAAAAGATAGAATAATTTTTTTTAATTTTTTCTACAATGTTAAACGCTACATCCTTTGTTATAATGTGTCTGTCGTTTTTATAAAAAAACTTTTTACCAAAAAATTTAACCGCCGAAAAAACTGAAAAGCAAAAAATAATAAACCTTAAAATTATGAGTCGGCGCTTTGAGTGATCTTTGTTCATTGATTTTCCAACGCCGACTCATAATTTTAAGGTTTATTATTTTTTGCTTTTCAGTGTTTTCGGCGGTTAAATTTTTTGGTAAAAAGTTTTTATTTTATAATTTTTTGTGGCTTTAATGTACTTATAATACTTGGTAAGGTATACCCTATCCAATGAATAAAGAATTATCAAAATCGGACCCTTAGGGTTTGATTTTGTTTTCCAAATTTATATGGGACCACCCTCGGAGTATACCCTTTCCAATAAAAAAAGAATTATCACAATCGGACTACTATGTAAAAAGTTATGCGTGGTCATACATAAAAAAAAAAACAAACAAAAAAAAAATATACGCGTCGAATTGATAACCTCCTCCGTTTTTTTTCGTCTATTAAAAACATTGTAAAACGAGCGGCCGACTCAGACGCGTCAACATGGCTACTGACTTATCGTTTTCTACAATTGCTGACACCGAGGCGTTACCGATTGGAGAACGGAATTCGACACGAAACGGTTGTAACTTGGCTAGGGGGGCTGGTCGCTCACCGAGTCCCAAAAGTTCTACTTTGAAGTTTGCTAAAGAGTGTTGGAACGCAGCATTCAGGATGTAAAAGACGGGATAAATTCAGAACACCACGCTTTTATTTTTTGTGTTTCAAATCGGTTATAGTAGACGTAGGTAAGAAAGCTGCCAGGGTCCAATGGTCCTGGACGCGTAACACGAGAGTTGGTTTGCGGTGGCGCAGGAAAAGAGTTCCTGGAAGGACAAGAGAGAGGTCTTTACCCTGAAGTAGGCCAGTATAGGCAAAAAAATAATAGGTATAATCAACATGCTTGGCAGCAAAATTGTTTAAGGAATCGCAGAATCTTGTGATTAAAAAATGAGACAGTCCTAATAAAAAAAAACTTAACTTTAATCCTGTCATCATGACCTGCCTAGCCTATTCCTAACTATCTCGGGGTCGACTTCCAGTCTGGATGCTGTTGCCTACCATTATTTTACAAGGAGCAACATCCTATCATCCTATCCCAGTGACTGGGTAATACAATACCTCTTGGTAGGATTGGTTGTCAGAGTTACAGGCATCTGACAACTCATAACAACTGTCACAGATCTAAGAATGAGCCAGGACCAGGCACGGAGGGATCTAGATAAGTAATGGATGGTCACCTATCACGGACCGACCTCAGTAAGTGTAGCTTAACCCACGAACCACCCGTGTCAATCAACTCAGCCTATCGCAGTCCACTGCTGAACATAGGCCTCTCCCATGCTGTGCCACAACACCCTGTCCTCCGCCTTCCGCATCCAGTCTGTCCCAGCCATCTTTTTAAGGTCGTCGGTCCATCTAGCTGGGGGGCGTCCCACACTACGCTTGCCGATACGCGGTCTCCACTCCAGGACTCGTTTGCTCCATCGGCCACCAGTCCTTCGACAGACATGGCCAGCCCACTGCCACTTCAGCCTGCTTCCTCTGCAAGCTATGTCGGTAACTCCAGTTCTTTTCCGTATAACTGAGTAACGAACCCGTGTGTTTGCTATTATTTAGAATCTTTTCTATTTAAAAAACGAATGACGGCTGTGTGAATATGAGTTTTAATTTGGAACGAAATCAATTCAAATGAATTAATTGTATCCTCATTAGTCCAATTAAATTGGTACCCACAGTTTCGAAGAACTGTTTACAATATTTAATAAATGTCATTACAATTTATCTCCATTGAATTATTATCTAATTCCATTAAATATGAAACTGCACAACAAAGTAATTAATTAATTAAATGTTAGGTCATAATAATCCTATAATAATTTGTTGTTACATAATAAATATAGGGTATTACATCATTATATTGTACTATATTATGTCATATGAGGATTATACTGGATATATGACATAACAAAACATGTCACCAGTATCACTTTTTAGAGGTGAGCAGAGGTTTGAGAGAGGGGCTAATGGTAAGTAATAACGGTCACACCGGTCAGTCAATCGGGTTAATCTACATGTGCCATGGGTGGCCCGGACTACTGCTGAGAAATTTCAGAGAGTAAAACAAAATAAAACTTACACACGACATGGGAATCGAAACCAAGATTTCATGCCTGCCTCAATAAGCTCGCTATAAAATCCAGTCTTGCAATGCCAGCACATATCTTACATTGTAATTTTGAGGGCATTGCATTATACTAATGTACATTATACGAGTACACAATAAATTAATAAAGAAAAAAATATTTCAGATAGGATAGACAGACTATATTATCCTTGCAAATTGTATAAATAATTACAAAAATTAAATTTAAAAGGAAAAATAGGCGAACAGAGAAAAATAATATTAATAATGTGGTACATTTATATAAAAAAACAGAGAGAAAGAATCACAGGGCGTTAAAGAATTGAACAGAAGAAATGAAAGTAAAATTTAAATTAAAAATTTAAATGAATAATATAATTGACATGTAAAATTAAATTAAAATTATGATTACTGATATGACTGATTTAACACGGGACCTCCAAAGGATGAGCTTCTACCATTCAGTTTTGCATTTCGTTGCGGCTGCCACGCATTCTGCCGATCACGGATACCGTCTTTTAGCGATAAAAATATAAACATAATACTCATAATACTTACTCAGTGTGCTTAACCCTGGTCGAAATCGTCATGTCATGCCTTGTCATACGGGCGATGACCGCGTCATGACCGAGCTGACCGACCTTGGATGCTCTAGGTCTTTCCTTTATGGTTGACGAAATACATCATAAATGTCGCGTCATAACCAAAGTGTGTATGTGTGTATAAGGAAGGCTGTGTACGTGAACTGTGTATGAATAGGGTGTGGTTGTGTGTGTATGTGTGCGAGTGTGCGTGTGGGCTAGTTCCTTATTTGTGTCATGCGTCATTTATTTGTTTACAATTTAGGAAAATTACAATTGTTTGAACTACCTGATCGATTGACCCGTGCGACTGTTATTATTTAGCCATACGCACAGCCATATTGAAGTTTGATTACTACCATTTTTTTTTTTTTGAGATGGCATCTTGCATGTCCACCTATGAGGTTGTCGGCTGCGTAAAGGGACTTGCCTTATAGCCAGGGCTTAAAAACTTAAAACTAGTGCGACGACTCGCTATGGGCCCCTCTGTGGGGACGGACCTCGGCTTAGGGCATCGCTGGTCCTGCCAGGGCCACGAGATTTATTCGAAGTAGTTACCGTGGCCCTAGCATAAAGGCAACTGAAAGAACACGGGTGGGTTTTAGTCAGTAAAATTCTGACACGCCCGTCAGTTTATGATTTCCCACCCACAAAAATAATATATATGGCATGGCATCCCTGCACGCGTAGCATGACCACCACGGTTCTGTGATGACCACCATAGAAAGAACTTTGTCTATTCTTGGTAGAATAGAGATAGAACTGTCATGCTACGCCAGCATAAAACGGTACAAATCTTTCTACAATCTTTAATTCTGTCTTTAATCTTTCTACAGTCTGAAATTTTGTCTATTCTTCCGTCGACAAAACCCTTTTCTACGGTGGTCATGCTACGCGTGCTGTTAGATGTTGCCATATTTTAAGTGACACTCATGAGATTAGAAAGCGAGAGAGCGAGAGTTAAATAGCGTAGAGTCATCTCAACACTTCTCTACCTTGAATTTGCATCTGTAGATTTATAAATCAAAATCAAAAGTCATTTATTCAAACTAGGCTGAGAGTCAGCACTTTTTGAACGTCAAAGTTACATAAGACAGTCCCCCCAAAAACGCCCGCCCTTCGATATATAAATAAATATATCTTAGGACAACCAACACAACGTTATCTGATCCCAAACTAGGCAGAGCCTGTACTATGGCAACCAGACAACTGATAAACATACTTATGTATTTCTAAATACATACATATTATAGATAAATAACACTCAGACACAGAACAAATGATCGTGCTCATCACACAAAGATTTGTCCTGGGTGGGAATCGAACCCACGACCTCAGTCTTAAGAGCCAGGGTCACTAACCACTAGACTAACAGGCCAGTCGATATATATATATAAATATTATAAGTATGTATTATAGCAAATATGTATGTGTATAATTAGTTTATAACCTATTCAGTACTAGTGTTTTTCTCTTATTTATAATTCATTATTATACATTTTTCACTATTGTTCCTCTCAAACAAAGCACCTGCCATGTAATCTCTTCACCACCCTTGGTTGACTGGTAGAGAATGCCTAAGGAATTAAGTCCGCCTTTGTACCTTTTTTTGTGTGCGAGAAGTTTAAATAAATAAATAATAATAAATAAATCGACTGACGTAGGAATTGTCAAAATTAGCCCAGCGTTTGGTCTTTAAACATACCTACGGCCTGATAAACACATTACCCTCCCAAGTCGAGTAAAAATAGCATAGAGACAAAACTAATTAATTTAATAACCAATACTTATGACTACATTAAGCACACTTAGCATATTACACTCTATTCAAAGTAGCAAATTAAATTGACAGGTGGAAGATAACCCGAAGCGTTAATATACGGAATATTTCAGCCTAGGCAAAAACACACCTGTGAATTAATATCATACTCTTTAGCATTACATCTGCCTAGCCTTTTCTCAAATTAGGGTCGGCTTCCAGTCTAACCAGCATCCTAATTGCGAAACGCACTATCTATCAGAATCTGAATCGGATTGAAGATTATTTTTAAGCCATTGCGTCATTTGTTCGTATAAATTGTCGGCTCAGCAACGTAAATAACGCAATGAATGTTGTTTAACTATCAATATGAAATCAATTCCTACTGATAGCAAGTTACGGAATTACCCCTCTGATGCAGCTAAATACCAGTATTTTACATGGAGCAACTGCCTATCTGACCTCAACAACCCAGTTACTGGGTAACAAGATGATCCAAAACTTAATAAGAGAGTACAACTCATCAAAGGATCTTAACATAAAACTACTTTCGCTACGCACCAATATTATATACTTAGTAATTTTATTTACAATAAAATTAATAAAGACTTAAAAATTCTAAAACTTAACACCAACGTGGTTAAAACTAAAGTAACAGAATGGCTACTAGAGAAGGACTATGCCTACACGGAGTCTCTACTTACGTACATTACCTAATTAATCACGCACCCCGATTTCGATAACATACCCACATTTAAACACCCACTCCACTTATCACACATGCACACTCTCCCACACAACACTCACCTTCCACCACAAGCACACACACATACCTACGTCACAAAAATATCACAATCACATGAATTATTGCAGCGGTAGAACGACACCGTTCAAAATTTTGTTGTAACAATAATAGTATAAGAAAATGGTGGCTGTATACTGTTTCTCAAAATACAGGTTATAACCTAGTTTGAGAGGCAGGGTTTTAATTTTTTGTACAGATTTTACAACAATTTAAATTGTATATTTCTCTACCCACTGATTGTTAGTGTTACTATCTGTATTTTTCGATAAATAAATATTATTATTATTATTATTATTATACCCTTTGGTAAGACTGGTTGTCAGTATTCGGTGTGGTGCCGGACGTATATAGAGCTAGCTTTTGCCAGCGGCTTCGCCCGCGTGGAGGTCGGAAATTATCCCGCGGGAACGTACTATCGGGATAAAAAGTACCCTATGTATTAATCCATGTTATAAACTATTTGTGTGCCAAATTTCATCCAAATCGGGTCAGGAGTTATTGCGTGAAAGAGGAACAAACATCCATACATCTATACATCCATACATAAAATTAGTAGGATAGCGCCATCCCATTTCTTCCCGTGGGTGTCGTAAGAGGCGATTAAGGGATATACTAGAGAATGGGCAGCAGCGTTCTCTATGCATTTTACCACCATACTGCGATCGCCAACCCGCCTGCCAAGCGTGGCGATTATGGACGTGTTTCGGCTGAAATGATGATGATGATGATGAAGACCTGTTGTCAGATTTTCGAGGATCTGACGACCCGTAACGACTGTCAAAAATCCACGTATGACAGACAGGACCAACAACTTAACGTGATTTCCGAGGCACGGAGAGGTTTTGGTATGTAAAGATGGTCAACTATCCACAGAACAACCGCGGAAAGTGTAGCTTACCCTAATTGATCCCGTGGGGCTGTTAGTACTTATCCACAAGCCCCTCAATTAATATCATACTGCAGTAAACAATTTGATGACCAGAGTGGTAATTGCGTAACTTTTTATTGGTAGGAATTGGTTTCATTATTGATAGTTAAACAACATTCATTGCGTTATTTACGTTACCGTACCGTGTGGTGCCGGATGTAAAGAATAACACCACCCCATTTCTTCCTGTGGGTGTCGTAAAAGGCGACTAAGGGACTTACTAGAGAATGGGCAGCAGCGTTCTCTATGCATTTTACCACCATACTGCGATCGCCAACCCGCCTGCCAAGCGTGGCGATTATGGCAAAGCCCCCCAAATTGGGGGAGGCCTAAGTCCAGCAGTGGACGTCTTACGGCTGAAATGATGATGATGATTTACGTTGCTGAGCCGACAATTTATTCGAACAAATGACGCAATGGTTTAGAAATAATCTTCAATCCCATTCAGATTCTGATAAACTGTGCGTTTCGCAATTAGGGTGCTGGTGTTATTTTTATGGTCTTAAGTAAAAATGATAACATGGCTCTGGTCCATTAAAAAGTTGGAAACTGTAAACGTCTATATTTAAGGCCCTTTAAGTGTTTTTTTTTTTTTGTAGACCAGCTGTAGCCCATTGATTATGGGCCCGACATACGAGTAGTAGGTCGTAGGTTCGCACGTAGGCAGGCGCTTTACTTTCTGTAAATAATTTCGTCACCACTGCTCTCAAAACGGTGAAGGATAACATCGTAAAGAAACTGACATGTCCTAGAATCAAACATTTGAAGATATGTGATATCAACCAACTTGCACTGCTCCTGCATGATGGATTACGGAGCACTTTCTCTCAAAGAGGGAGGCCTTTGTACCAGCAATGGGAACTGTATAGGATGGTTATGAACTGAATTTTGAAAAGAAGTAATTGATGCCGTATAATGGTGTCATTACGAGTATCTCAGTCTCAAGCACTAAGAAATGGCGAAGGACGGGCGTTTTGGGGGACTGTCTTATGTAATTTTGACAATCCAAAAGTGCTGATCGTTAATTTGAATTAAAGACTTTTTTTTATTTGAGTCTGCACCCTAATTGCGTAATACACTAGCAACCAGATCAGAATAATTTAGCAAGATATTGCTTCATATGTTCGAAAAATTCGTCTGCTTGACAACGTAAATAACGGAATTTATTCTCAAAATGAAAGTCATTCCTATTGTAAGTGTATTACACAATTACCCCTCTGGATTACAGGCAATAGGACCAACCCCTACTTGTGAGACATAACTGGTGAACTGTGGTCATAGGTGGCTGCAGTTATGGGATGTCTTCACGAGAAATCAATGAGAGAAGGCATTACAAAGTGGTGTGTTGAAAGCTTTATGGCAATGTTTGGTCTAGTCTAGTAGTCTGACATAGATTTGAGAGAAGCATGGTCACCAAAACAGTAAAGTAACTGGGGCGCCGAATATAGTAGGTAGTTTAAGTTTAGTAAGAAACATGGATGTTCTCGTATAAAATTTAATTAAATTCTATCTAATCTAACTAACCTGTATTGTACCACTGCAGGCCAAATGCCTTCCTCTCCCTTTTCCACAGAATGCTGTCTTTCAGTGGGAGTCAAGCTCGTCCGCCCATCTTCATCTCGACCTGCCGCGATGTCGTCGTGTATTTAGTGGGACCCAATTGCTGGTTCTAGTAGCCTATTTTTCATCAGATGTTAATTTAATTAATAGAAAATAAACAGTTCGATGACCTGATGAAGGCCGCAGGAGTCCGATGGATGCGAGAAGCAGATAAGCGGTCGAAGTTGCAGTGCTTGAGAGAGGCCTTTGTCCAGCAGTGGACATCTTTCGGCTGAAATGATGATGATGATGATTAAACAGTTCATTTCTCAAATTAAATATCATTCGAAAATATCCATCAGTGTCTTCCTGAACTTCAACTATATCCGACAACCCTTGTTATTATCACTTTGGTTACTGCACATGTACTGTACCTTCTGGAAAAAAAAACTCTAATTGACCCTCATTTGAAAAAACGTGTCCAAATCTCCAAATGTATTGCGTAGTTTAGAACGCGATCACACTAGCGGACAAGAAAAGCGAATTTAATTACAACAGCATTGATTTAAAAAAAGCTCATAGAAATAATAAGCAAGTCTATTCGTTTCTGCCAGTTAATTTGTTGAATTAAATAATTAATTACGAACAATGAAGTCCTTCATCATTTAAGCCGAAAGATTTCCACTGCTAGACATGGTGCCGATTCTGTTGTGCAAATAGACTAAAGTGACACAACTTAACTATATTTTAGTTTGACAGCACTAAGATTGCACTGAGTTATTAGTTTAGTGAAAATGTCAATTTTGCTATTCTGAGTTTGCTGGTTTTGACCAAAAATTTTGACTAAGTATAATAATTTATTTCAAATAAATCTGACTATTTTTAATCGCGATTAAAAAGGTGTGGATTAAATCTCGTGGTCATGAACAAAATTCATCACTGTATTTTTTGTTTTCCTTTACTTTTCTTTTGCTTATATCTCGAAAATGGCGTGTCCTATCGCAAAAATAATGAAATTTTCGACCCCCTTTATTAAGCCCCTGCACATATAAATCTCAAGACGTGGGTAATATTTTTTTATATTTTTCAAACAAAAAGTGAAAAATTCCATATAAAACACGTCCAGGCTGCCTCCTTGCGCGCGCCTTCGTCTCTCAAAAAGTTCATTGCGTAGCGCACACAAGCCAAAAAAAAAAAAAAATACCACGTTGAGTCGCGATTGTCAAATTCGATTTTAGTCATGTCAAAATAATTTTAAATTCATATTTAGAGCTTTTTCTTGCAGAATTGCGTAACAATTCTCATAGCCAAAAGTAAGGAATTTGAGAGATAATTTAGTTAGTTTAGTTCGGTGTACAACATAATCGGCACCAGTGGCATCTCCCATTTTGGGGCGTTTGCCATAATCGCCACGCTTGGCAGGCGGGTTGGCGATCGCAGTATGGTGATAAAATGCATAGAGAACGCTGCTGCCCACTCTGTAGTAGGTAAGTATCTTAGTCGCCTTTTGCGATAACCACGGGAAGAAATGGGATTGTGTGCTATTCTTTACTCCCGGCACCACACAGAAGTTCACCACCACATTATAGAAAAACAAATGAATCTCAACAACGATTTCTAATATTCTTAAGTTCAACAAACAAAGAGCAATGTCTGCACCCAAACATACTTGTATACACTGTGTACGTAGATGCTACCAAAGCGTCTAGACTAAGACTAGACAGATCTACCTACAGTCTAGACTACTTTTAACAGCTATTGATTCTAGAATGCAGTCGTAGGTAAACATACTTTGAACTTCGCGATCATGATCTCTTTGTTCGTAGAGAGGCTTTTGACTAAGTAACTGACAGCTGCAAGTTTCTTTAGATCGGGTTAAGTTACCCTTGTCGCGGTTAATCTGTGGATAGGTGATCATCTTTACATACCAAGATCGTGCCTCGGAAAGTACGTTAAGCCGTTTAGCCCGGTTGTAATTCGTGAATCGTTGATAGTCGTTACGGGTCGCCTGAAGCCCGTATGTCTGACAACTAGTAGTATCAAGGGATACCGTATTATCCAGTTACTGGGTTGTGGAGGTCAAATGTGGTCGCTCTTTGCAAAACTCTGGTATTTTTTTTTTTTCATTCACGATTAAACTTTAAAAAGAAAACTTACACATACAACGCAAGACGACGAGACAAACTAGAATTAAGACAACCCAGAACTAACTATGGAAGGAAAAATATACTGTACGAGGGAACAAAACTGTATAATGCACTACCTGATGACATAACCAATAGTGACACCATATTTAAATTTAAAAAAGCCCTAGAAGAATACGTTAGAATACAACACTAACAATATCAATTGTTACCTTTGTTGCCTAATTCTCTTATTGTGAGCACAGAGAATCACACTTAGTTTTATATTTACATTTCTCAATATTTTAAGTGAACTGTAATGTTCTTGTTTTTACACGCTTTATATGAGCTTCATTACACGCTTTATATTAGCTTCAATTGTATGTTTGTATATTTGTATGTTTGTTTGAAACCGACTCCTTATAGCGCGATTTTGACCCACTTTAAACGACCAGATTTCATTCAAACTTTGCACACCTGTCAAGGACCGATGACAATGCAATAATTTCATAAATTTGTGCCATTATCCTTGCCAGGGTTACCAGGACAGCAAAAAAACTGTCTTCGAAAACTACGGTGACATACGTCACAAACTAATTTGCGCCATTATCCTTGCCAGGGTTACCAGGACTGCAAAAAATAACTGTCTTCGAAAACTACGCTGACATACGTCACAAACTACGCTGACACACGTCTCAAAATTCGAAACACCCTAAAAAATAGAAAATAAATAATAGTTAAAAAAAACTAAAAAACACGCTTCCATTGAAAACCAAACTATAAATTACAAAATAATGGGAAAAAAGCGTGGTGTGCCTGATATCAATAAAAAAATACCTTAAAACCCCACGCTTTTTTTCCATTATTTTGTAATTTTTAGTTTGGTTTTCAATGGAAGCGCGTTTTTTAGTTTTTTTAAACTATTATTTATTTGAGAAATAAATGTCTTTAAACCGAATGGCAGGAGTGGGAAATCCTCATGGACACCCAGACTGTCCCACGTGTGACACAGTCTGGGTAGTGGCGGACTCTTACCGGCTAAACCACACTCCTGCCTTTCAAAGTGTCCCCCTGACATAGTCAGAGACCTTATATATCTTAAATTTTAAATTTAATTTGCATTTGCCTTTATTTCTCTGATTTTACATGAAGTTTTACTTTTATTGGTTTAATTTTGCGTTTGTTTTATATCTACACTTTAATTTCTTTGCTTTCTTAAAAGTTTCTATTAGTTGGTTTATGCTTTGTCTCTTTATAATCTATACTTATATTATAAAGCTGAAGAGTTTGTTTGTTTGTTTAATTGAACGCGCTAATCTCAGGAACTACTGGTCCGAATTGAAAAATATTTTTGTGTTGGGTAGCCTATTTATCGAGGAAGGCTATAGGTTATATAACATCAAGCTACAACTAAGAGGAGCGGAGCAGTAATGAAAAATGTTGCAAAAACGGGAAAAATCGCACGGGTATGCAATTCGACGCGACGGGAAAGGTCGGGGGAACAAGAAATTTAACGCGGACGAAGTCGCGGGCAGAAGCTAGTTTTATATATATTAAAAGCATAATATTAATTTTCTTTATTTCTTTTAATAACTCTTTTTGTTATAGCTACGCAGTATTCCAAGAAAATGTTCCTTAGTTTTTCGTTTTGTATCAATGTCTCTATAATATTTTTACTATAGAGACATTGATACAAAACGAAAACTCTGGTATTCAGCTGCATCAGGCAGATCACAATGTTTTTTTTTTTTTGCTCGTAAGTGAAAAAAAACTAGACTCCATATTTTGTCCTTTCGTGGACAAGCTACGATATCTGCGGTTGTTCCGTGGATTTATGACTATCTTTAGATACGAAAACCCCAACGGGCGGAAAATACATTAAGCCGTTGGTCCCGGTCATTTGTGAGTTGTTAACAGTCGTTACGGGTTGTCAGAAGCTGAAATTCGAACCACCAGTTTTACCAAAGGGTACAGTGTCACTCACTCCACGATCAAACCAGCTGGAACTCTGTCTCGCATAGGGTCACAGCATTATGCTGAGTGATGGCCGTTTTGCGTGGATGTGACGCATATTTTCCCACCCCATATTTTTTATTTCTGTATATTTCTGGTCTTTCTGTGCGCCATGTTTGCCGCAAATAAACCTATTTTCTTTCTTTTTATTTTTTGGAACGAAGTTCCTTATCGCGCGTTGTGAAAGGGGGCTAGACGGAAAAAATTCTTACGCAAAAGTTGTCACGACATGCTTTAACCGACTTCAAAAAAAGAACGAGGTTTCTCAATTCGACTGCATATATTTTGTATGTTGTTGTTTTTTTTGTTGTGAGTAGAGAGGGGGAGAGGGGAGAGGGGGAGAGAGAGAGAGAGAGGGAGAGAGAGAGCGAGGTAGAGAGAGAGGGAGAGAGAGGTAGAGAGAGAGGGAGAGAGAAGGAGGGAGAGAGTGTGAGAACATTTTTGTTGAGTGTATACAGGTTTTTTGTACATAATAAATAATTAAAAAATTATAACTATTATGAATCCTGGATAGGAACTTCGTGCCATCCGGGTGTCCCTTGAAACCTCTAAAGTTTTTCTTTCACGTAAAATACTGTCATTCAACTGAATCCAGTTAGACTGGAAGCTGACCTCAATAGTTGGAAAAAGGCTAGATAGAGGATTTCATTTGCTCATTCGATTTTCGTTTCAATAGTCACTTACATAAATAAACGGACTATTTACTAAACAAAAAACTTTTTACAAAAAAAAAAAAAAAATAACAACCGACTTCCTTAAATAAAACACTACAAAGTGAAAAATAACTTTAATTTCGGAAGTCGGTGGCAAACAAAACCTTAAATACAGATCCTCAGACTCCGAATTCCGAAATTAAAGTTATTTTTGACTTTGTAGTGTTTTTTTTAAGGAAGTCGGTTGTTATTTTTTTGTAAAAAGTTTTTATTTTTAACTTCCCCGCACTAATCTAATCGCGTTATACGTTCATTTGTCGCGCAAATACTTAACGCAAATTTAAGACTTATATGGTTTTCAAATGGACCCCATTGTCCGATTGGAACCAAATTATGGGACCATTCGGTAAGCACCAGCTTTCAAATAAAAAAAGAACCATCAAAATCGGTTCACCCAGTCAAAAGTTATGAGGTAACAAACATTTTAAAAAATACAGTCAAATTGATAACCTCCTCCTTTTTTTGAAGTCGGTTAAAATACAAGTAAATAATAAAAACACCAAGATCATAGGTTAGTCAATGACATTTTCTCACTTAATGTTAGTTCATAGAAATGAGAATACAATTAAGTCATAGGAATGTTAGTAAATCAAACATTTTAATTCGTCTGTTATTGAATAACAATGAGTACACATGAGAAATATGTATCAGAAGGTTTAAAAGAGACAAGTATCTAATATTAAGGTGGATTTTCCGACGTACGTCCATACATTTTTGTGTGGAATTAAACTGAAAACAGTGATACGTACTCTTCGTTTAAAACGAATGAATCATATCACTCTTCACACACTCCCACCATTAAATGTGCTCGCGTTTGACATTAATATGAAATTTAATATGAAAAAACTTACACTACTTACTGAAAAAAAAAAACAATCATGAATTCTAGGCAAAATATGACACTTTTTTAGTAGGTGCACTACCAAAGAAATCAAAGCGCCGTGATTGCGATAATTTAGAAATTACTGCTGTTACAAATAATTTTTGTGTTTCTTCAAGTCTATTAAAGAAAAAAATATCTGATCTCCGCGATTGCCGTCAGTACTTCGTCAATCAGTATATTGATACAATATGTATTAGCTAGTAAGTAAGTAATATTGCTATTAGTGTTACCCAACTGAATTCACAGAATGCAGTAACTTACACATAACTGAAACTGCACCCTAATTGTGAAATGCACAATTTATCAGAATCTGAATGGGATTGAAGATTATTTTTAAACCATTGCGTCATTTGTTCGAATAAATTGTCGGCTCAGCAACGTAAATAACGCAATGAATGTTGTTTAACTATGAATATTAAACCAATTCCTACCGATAAAAAGTTCCGCAATTACCCTTCTGTTTTGTACTCCTCATTATTTTTCCCTAAAGGTTTATTAGAAAACCAGCGTCGGTCAGCGTCTGTCTGGCAATAATGCCGAAATGAACCTTATTTGGGCAGGCGTAAGGCACACATTGTTGTAGTTTTTTTTTTTTTGAGTCTTGTGTTTCACGAACTGTGTCCAAATAAACGGTATTCTTTCTTTCTAAATAATGTAAGAATTAATATTTAGTTGAACTTTTGCTATTTACTTTTTAATTGCGTCTAATAGTTAGGTGAACGACATTACAATTATTTTGTAATAGGTTATATATCGGTTTTTGAACGTACAGTACCATCTGGCAAGAGTGCTTTTGAAATAGTTGTGATGTCACGTGTCGGTCAGTTCCCTGGCTTGGAAAAGTTTACAGCTGCACAACTTAAGGAGTTGTTAAACTGAAAAAAAAAAACTAGTTAGCAGTCAGAATGTTACAGCACCAGTATTTCAATGATGATGGGCCCATAGCAATCAAACGTAAGCTACCAAGTCACACTGTGCCCTCGTTGTGGCCCACCCCGTCTCACAAACAGGACGACTGTGTCTCAACCTTACAAGTTGATTATGGAATCAATAGTCATCAACTTATACACAGACTGAAAATACACTAAATATTCTAAAATAATCTCACTTATCAAATTAATGTCAAATCGCGTTAAACCTTGTTAACCACACACAGACACACTCTTGGGCAGCCCACGAGAGGACAGGGGCGTGAGAACATACTACACTCACGGACACACAACACTCTACAAAGACACACATAGCACATCTCCTTTTGCTTTTTATATTAATCCTCTTCCTCTCAGTAATTTATGCTTTTAAAATGTTGTTGTACGTAAGTGTTATTTTACTATTATAATTTTAAGGGTGGAAGCCTGGAGATCTGTTATACAGGTCCCGAACCCAGTACAGACTCCAGCTCTCACAAAGGTCTAAATTAGCCAGTAACTAAGAACCATGTACCAAACTTGTACCTTTTTTGAGAGAAATAAAATATTATGTTATGTTATCTGCCTAGCCTTTTCCCAACTATGCTTGGGGTTGGCTTCCAGTCTTACCAAATGCAGCTGAAAAGCAGTATTTAAAAAAATACGTTTTGATAATATACAACGGTGACTCAATTACCTAATGTGTTATTCTAATATTGTTTAAACAAAAATATTTATGAGACCACAATGTTACAACTATATAACCGCAACGTTATTCCCAATAAATAATCATAATTTTAAGTTACTCTATTATTCATAACTCCAATATTTACTTTTTAGAGGTAAATGTAACGTTTAAAAACCCCGAAAAATATCCTTGTTTTGGGGCTACGTCCCATATACTAAGTAAAACTTATTAGATATTTAATTGTACTAATACAAAAGAAAATAATGTTAAATGCATGCCAGTTTTTGACTTTAACTTTGATGTTCCAGAGCCATGCAGGTATGAAAAGCTAACAGACAGATTTTTTTTGGAACGTTGTCGGCTGCTTTACCGGAGTTACCTGTGGCTACCTTAATCAATTAGGGCCTCCAGCCAGGGCTTAAAGACCTAAAACTAGAGCGACTCCTCGCTAAGAGCACCCCCCTGTGGGGTACGGACCTCGGCTTAGGGCATTGCTGGAAGAGGGCAGCAAGATTCGGGCTCGATCTGAACGATTATTATTTAAGGACAAATTTAAAACTACAGGCTCAGCGGCGCGGGCTAGCTCGAGTAAGTTTCGACGCGGATCTAACAGACAGATGGATCACTTTCCAGTTATAATACAGGGTGGTAAATACATTGATGCGCAAACTGTAACCATGAATACGGCACATGATTCTATTATCCTAAAAAAAATTTTTTTTTAAATTCTTCGATCTATATCGTAGCAGTTATTTGACGATTATAAAAAATAACTGCCGTTCCATAGATAAGTGCCTATGCGTTCAAAACGTATCGAACGGGTCATTTTTTTATTTATTTAACCATTGAAAATTTTTAACCGAGTCCAACGTACAAAAAAAAAAAAAACAAAACAAAACATCATTTATTCACATTAGGCCTTTAGAATCAGCACTATTCGAATGTCAAAATTACATAAGACAGTCCCCCAAAACACCCGCTCTTCACCACTATCTGTTTATAGTATGGATTTAGCCAGAATTAGGTGAAAACCTAAAGGATTGCCTTTAAGGATAGTTACTAGTAGATCGTGGAGCTCCTGCCTACTCTTTCCGAGAAATAGCGTGAGTGTATGAACCCTTTATTAGTAAACCCGGATAAAACCAAACCCCTTTCAACCACAAACACTACCACAGACCTTGAATTACGCAAAAAACTTCCGAACGGAATTTTATAACAATTATGTACAGTCAAAAGGAAAATAACACAATTGTTACTTTACTAGTAATTTTACACATCATTTACAGGAAATCAGGATTCCGTTGTAATAATACGGAAAGTTCTATGACCTATTTAATTAATAATTAATTATTACCTAAGCATGTGTCATGTCTAGTAAACTGACATGAAGGATAGACCTGCCAGGGACATGAGATTTGTTCGAAAGAGATACCGTGGTCCTGGCATATGGGCAACTGAAGGAACACGGGTGGGTTTTATTCAGTAAAAGTCTGACAACCTTTCCGCTCCACCCAGAGCGGGCGACATCATAAAAAAATATAGACGTCGAAAAAAGGTTTTAATAACTACATGAATAACAACACGCCCTTTATTTCTCGAAGAAGTATGCAGAAGAGAATAATAGTACAGCCACATTCTACCAGTTATGACGTCTGACAAGCTTGTATAAGGGACCATCCATAAATTACGTCACATAAATTTCATGATTTTTTACCCCCCCCCCCCCCGCCGTCCTTGTCACAGCTGGTCACATTTATGAGACCCCCCCCCTCCCTTGTGTGATGTCACATATTTTGCAATTTTACATCTAGACACTGAATTTTTTTTTAAAATTTCTTTCATAGTTCATTTTTTGTGTTTTAAATATGTATATTCAATTTTGAAATGTGACATCACAAAATTTAGGGGCCCTCCCACTTGTCACATAATGTCACACTGCGTCGACCCCCTCCCCCCTTAACGTGTGACGTAATTTATGATGGCCCCTTATCTCACTGCAGGGTAAAGGCCTCCCTCTCCCTTTTCCACAGAATTCTGTCTTTTGCTAGTCCTGGCCAGTCCTTTCGGTAGGAGTCAAGCTCGGTCGGTACGCCTCGATCTTCCGCAATGCTGTTTGACGTTTTCGAGGGCCCAAAATGGTGGTCTTAGCCTACAATCCATCCGACATGCGCAAAACATGTCCGGCCTAGTTCCATTTGAGCTTGGCTGCTTTGACAAAGCAATAGAAAACAGATTTTCTCAAACATTTTTTTTTTTAAATATATTTAATTTTAATTTTATCCTCTTAAGGTATTGATACCCATGCACATGCACAGGTTCTCCAGCCAATTCAATTTGACCCTGTATACACCTCTGCCTATCTCTTCGGCTAATACAGACGCCATGTTTGTTATGTTCGTTAGAACAATGGTTCGCGGAAAAGTTTGTGTGTCATACATTTCTTTTCTAGGTAAATCGGTATATTTTATAATTCAAAGTTAACTTTCCATTTCTTGAGGAAAACTTTCTTTTTTAACTAGTTTTACTTAAAGGTCATGTACCTTAGGGCATGTGTGTGTTCTTTAACCCAACAAGTATCGTTGCTATATATGACTTCTAGATTTCATTGTAACTACTTACCTTGTTAAGTACCTACTTCATTAAATCAATTTTTATGTTGTTTCTTTTAATCTTACGAATACTTCATATTCTTTAAAATGTGGTGTTGAATATTGTACAGTGGTACGTAATCCTTTTTTTTGTGAGTGGGAAATCATCAAATGACGTCTCCCGCTCTGGGTGGAGTGGAATGGCGTGTCAGACTTTTATTGACAAAAACCCACCCGTGTTCCTTCAGTTGCTCATGTGCCAGGGTCACGGTAACTCTTTCGAACGAATCTCGCGACCCTGGTAGGCATGGGTCCTAGCAGACCCCTTCAGTTCCTTGTTCCTGCCCCTTCGTGCCAGTGTAAAGATTTCGTAGTGGGATTTTGTCGTGCACTGTATCTTTAACGTACTGCTTTAGCGCCGAGAGTTCAAAATCGAACATTGTGATTGTCATTGTTTTTTTTTTTTTTTTTTTGTGTGCTAGCTGACATATCGACGATGAAGTGACAAGAACCTTTATCTACCAAAACATAATTTTACAGGAATCGAAAAAAACGTGTGATTTTTTTTAAGCACAACGTATGAATAAACCTTTTATTGGTTTTATATTATATAAAAAGTTGTTATCGGAGGATGTGAGAGCCTAGTATATACCTATACAACCAACTTTTTGATTTAGGCGTAATAGCTGATGAGAAAACGAAAATCGCCAAAATGTCAGTTAGAAGTTCATGTCACTTCATCGTCGATATGGCGAATAATGTATGTTTTGTTTTATTATATTAATAACTTATACAATATTGTATAGAATCAAGTTCTTCTAACTTAACAGACAGCAGTGCTGCTGGGGAGTTTGTTCCGCCACTTCTTCTTCCTAGCCAAAGCACTAGGAAGTGTCGAAGGGCGGGCGTTTTGGGGGGACTGTCTTATGTGACTTTGACGTTCAAAAAGTGCTGACTCTCAGCCTAGTTTGAATAAATGACTTTTGATTTTGTTTTTTTTTTTTTTTTTTCGACGTCCTGGAGTGCCCTCTATTGGATTCTAAATGCTCTGTTCAACACCGAGGGTTGAAATTTCAGTGTGTGAAAAAATTCCACCGCGATATTTTAACAAGGTCTTCATTCACTCCCTTCTCTTTCATATCCACGTCCTCCATCAAAGAGATGTCAGCAAAACTGACGGGGTCCCTAGGACCAATGCCTGCCAGGGTCGCCGATTTATTCGAATGAGGTACCGTGGCCCTGGTATAAGCAACTGAAGTCTGACATGCCTTCCCGCTCCGTCCAGAGCGAAAGACGTCATTTAATTATTTCCCAAAGTAGACAAAAAAAAAAAAAACATTGAGTTGAGAGTGTTGTGAATAGAGAAAAATCTAAAGCAAAGAGTTGGCTTTAAGGAAATATTGTAATACCTCTCAATTGTCTAATTATGAAGTTACTTAACTTATCAACTTCCAAATATGGTCCTGGTTCCAATCAATAGAGACACGACAACGGTGACAGAAGAGGAATCGGACTAATCCTAACGATTCCTTAATAGTATTGAAATAATCTCGTTTGAAAATATTTTAAGGGTTTTTTGATACTATTTTTACACCTTGTTTAGGTTTAACAATCGAATTATTTATGGCTTCATCTAAATAAACTACGAGAAGGACAAGATATCAATGAAAATGATGATAGATCAATCTACTTAATATCCCCAAGCATGTTCCATTTCCCCTTAAAAAGCTACTAACAACTCAATTACTTATCAAACACAACCAATGACGTCATCCAGCCAATAGAAAATTGCAATGACTCCGTACATTAACCCGTTGCATGCTAACCGGCTGAGTCACGCCGCCATTACGCAACAAGTCAAAGGCCCGGCGACCTTCGTACGAACTCGCGATTCGGACTTGTGACGTCGCCATTGCTAACGATACTAGGCGTGTGTCTAGCATGCGATCGTTTTTGTTAAGGTGTGTCGTGGTTTTTGAGTGTGATGAACTGATGTAAAAGTACGGTCACCAGACCCGTAACGTAACAAACCAATGGGGGTTTTTGAATAAAGTTTGATGTTTTTAATGGAATACAAACAGTATTTAACTGATTTAATTTAAGTCGAAAACGGGCATTGGTTTCTTACTAAACTTCAACTAAATCCGATATCCGAAGACATATCTTTAGTAGAGAGTTTGAAAAGGCAACTAAAGTGACAGAGAGAAAACATGTTGCTGAGTTGATAAAAGTATTCGTTCTTTCCTACTAAAACACAGGGAAACGATCAAGGGTGGGTTTTTAGGTGGCCGTCTTTTACTATGTTTTTTTTTAATATTTAATTTAATTTTCACAATTTCTCTAGTTTCCGCGGAGTATAGACCCAGCAACCTTCGTAAAAGTCGCGATTCGGACTTGTGACGTCGGCGATTGCTAACGATAACAGGCATGTGTCTAGCGCGCGACCGTTTTTGTTAAGGTGTGTTGTGGTTTTTGAGTGTAATGAACTATTGTAAAAGTACGGTCGGATTTAGTTGGAGTTTAATAAGAAACCTATGGATGTGTTTGAATGTGATTTAATAAACAGTTCATTGTAAACAATCCCATTTCTTCCCGTGGGTGACTAAAGACAGGGGCAGCAGCGTTGTCTATGAATTTTACCACTACAAACGGCAAACCCGACGCTAAACATTGGGAGAGACTATATCCAGCAGCGACGTCTTTACGCTGAAATGATGATGATGATGATACAGTTCATCATCTAATTAAATTTCAGTAGAAAATAGCCATCAGTTTCTTACTACACTTTAACTTTATCCGAAGACATTAGTTAATTATCTCTATTGGTGACTATATCCATTGAGATTTGGAATGGTAACTTAATTTGCAGAGACTAAAACATGTTGCTGAAGTTGGTAATGTTATCCCTTATTTTCTACTAAAACACTAGGAAGCGGTAAAGGGTTTAGGGGCTATGTAAGGGCATTTAAGTGGCCGTCTTTAGTAAAAGAAAAAATCAGGGATTTAATTTTTTTGTGTTAATTTCTTCGGTTTTCGCGGAGTATAGACCCAGCGACCTTCGTAATACATAATTCACGATTCGTTCTAAGGTGAAAGGATAAAGAAATGGTTTCTTCCATCTACACTAATATTTATATATTATAAAGAGGAAAAATTTGTATTTTTGTTTGTTTGTTTGTAATGGATAAACTCAAAAACTACAGAACCGATTTAAAAAATTCTTTCACCATTAAAAAGCGACGTTATCTGCAAGTAATATAGGCTATATAACATTGCGCTACAACCAAGAGGAGCGGAGCAGTAATGAAAAATGTTGCAAAAACGGGGAAAATCGCCCGGGTAGGCGATTCGACGCTACGGGAAGGGAACACGCGGACGAATTCGCATACAGAGGCTAGTTAGTGAATATACATAGATACCTTGGAAACACCAGCAATACTTCAAAATATCACTCTTTCTCAGCGAATAACCGCTGAATAAAACTTTTTCCAAAAAGAAAGAATCGGTGTGAAGTCATTGACAAAAAAACTAAAATATAAATCCAAAGACACCAATTTCCGAAGTTAAAGTTATTTTTCATTTTGTAACTAGCGTTTTTTTCGGAAGTCGATTGTTGGTTTTTTTTTTTTTTTTTGATAAAGTTATTATTTTTAATTTTTTAGCTGTTATACCTAGTCCACAACAATTCGTGTAAATAAGAATTTTCGTAATACAGCTACTACTACCGGAGATATCGCGGAACATACATAGAGAAATAAAACATACAGACGAATTGAAAAACTCCCTTTTTGAAGTCGGTTCAACATGAATCGGCTATCATAGTTCCCAATTATACTTTACTATCTCCATTAAAATATCTAATCTTAATCGTAAATACAGTAACACAAGATGTCAAAGAGATTTTCCATGAGAATGGAAACAGTTAAGTGTGTATCCAAAAACGATGACTGGTAAAAAACATAGGTGCTCGACCTACAGAGTTAAAGCCCTCTAATAGACGCACCTCAGTTTATTCACCCTAGTTACTAATAATAAGGAAATTGTTTCGTGTGTCGGCACGGACGTAAAGATTAGTCATAGTCTATTTCTTCCCGTGGGTGTCGTAAGAGGCGACTAAGGGATTTACTAGAGATTGGGCAACAGCGTTCTCTATGCATTTTACCACTATACTGCGATCGCCAACCCGCCTGCCAAGCGTGACGATAATGGCAAACCCTCCCAAGTTAGGAGAGGCCAATATCCAGTGGACCTCTATCGGCTAATATGATGAAAGAAATATTAAATTACTAGCTGCTGACTTCGTTTCCCCGACACAACCCGTCGCATCGCATCGCCTGCCGTGCTTTTCGTTTTTGCTCTGCGTGTTTTCGAACTTATTTTGTTTGTGTTCGGCTTCGCAGGGTCTTACTGTGATATTAAGTAGTCTTCCTCAACAATTGCGCTATCAAATGCAAAAAAAAACCTAGTATGTTAACATGTGATATTAAGTAGCTCCTTTTTAGGGTTCTGTAGCCAAATGGCAAAAAACGAGACCCTTATGGATTCGTCATGTCTGTCTATCTGTCCGTCCGTATGTCACAGCCACTTTTTCCGAAACTATAAGAGCTATGCTGTTGAAACTTGCTAAGTAGATGTATTCTGTAAACCGCATTAAGATTTTCACACAAAAATAGAAAAAAAACCAATAAATATTGGGGTTCCCCATACTTAGAACTGAAACTCAATTTTTTTTTTTCATTAAATCCATACGTGTCGGCTATGGATAGGTCTTAAAAAATGATATTGAGGTTTCTAATATAATTTTTTTCTAAATTGAATGGTTTGCGCGAGAGACACTTCCAAAATGGTAAAATGTGTCGCCCCCCCCCCCCCTGTAACTTCTAAAATAAGAGAATGATAAAACTAAAAAAAATATATGATGTACATTACTATGTAAACTTCCACCGAAAATTGGTTTGAACGAGATCTAGTAAGTCCTTTTTTTTTAATACGTCATAAATATTAAACCGCAATTTACCTTTAATTCAATCAACTCAAATATAAAAAAAAAACATTTAATTCCATAAACATAAACCTTATGCATAAACCGTGAATACCTACAGGTTTGTACGGAACCCTCGGTGCGCGAGTCCGACTCGAGCTTGGCTGGTTTTACTAGCTTAAAAACGGCGTAAGTATTACGACCTTATTGGACATTATACTGTCAGGCAATTTGGGGTTGATACCCTCAGGCAGTGGGGTCCGAGTACTCATGTTGTATTTAAGAAAATCTTGAAGTGACTGGTTGACACTTCTCGTGATCTTAGAACGAGTATTTACCTTAAAGCCAAGGTAAAAGGTGTTCCTCCAGTTGTCTGTGCTAAGGCCACGGTAACTCTTTCGAACGAATTCGGGATCCTGGCAGATCTGACTAACCCTGAGTAGAAAATAGGAAACAAAATCAAAGGTCAAAGTCTCTCTTAAGTTCAGATATGGTCCTCACATGATCTCGCCAATCTTGGTGACATATCATGACAATGATGAAGATTTAATATTACGGAATAACTCTTCATTTCCACAGAAATAAATTATACCAAAAACAGGCATACAAGCCTCTTTTTTTTCTGAATGGGAAATCATCAAATAACTTCTCCCGCTCTGGGCGGAGCGGGAGGGCGTGTCAGACTTTTACTGACTAAAACCCACCCGTGTTCCTTCAGTTGCCCATGTGCCAGGGTCACGGTATCTCTTTCGAACAATCTCGCGACCCTGGCAGGAGGCATACCAGCCTTCACTAAACAATAGTAGTTACAAGTTGTAGAATAATAGGAGTTTACCTCAAATAACGTTAAAATTTACTCCATATATAAATTTTACCGTGTGGTGCCGGACGTAAAGAATAACACCTCCCCATTTCTTCCCGTGGGTGTCGTAAGACGCGACTAAAGGACTTACTAGAGAATAAGCGTTCTCTATGCATTTTATCACCAAACTACGATCACCAAGCCACCTGTCAAGCGTGGCGATTATGGCAAATCCCCCCAAAAGATGTACCGGCCAAATTGGCGGTGCATGGGGGAGGCCAATGTCCAGCAGTGGACTTCTTAAGGCTGAAATGATGATGATGATGTGAGGACCATGTAGATGAGTGTTTAGAATGGTCGTTTGAGGCAAGAACCACACAAATTTGAGTGGACCTTTCCAGTCAGTGCACTCGACTCAGAACTTAAAGAGTTCTACGCGTCGATTACACACCGTTTTTTGCATAGCCAGACGGTAACTCAGTTTACTGTAGTTTTTCCTCAAGACGATAAAGGTGACAAAACAATAATGAAATCATTTTTAATTAAAACACTGTGGTTAACCATGCTTTTTGTAATAGAGTAATAATTACCTGAATTTGTAAATGCAGAAATATAAGGAAACAACAAATAAAGGGTTAGTAATATTGAGGTATAAAAAAAAGGTTTCCTAATGGTGTTAAATCATCGTTACCAATAGTCAGGAACCTGAAAATCGGACAATCTAAAATTAAGGTGTTTGTATGTAAGTAATAGGTGGACCAGTTGTAACGACGTGTTGTAGGCCGTGGGTTCGAACCCATATAAGCGCTTTACTTTGTGTAAATTATTTCATCACCCCTGCTCTCAAAACGGTGAAGCAAAACATCATGAAGAAACCGGTACGTCCTAGAACCAAAAATCTGAAGACACGTGACATCTATCAACCCGAAATGGGCTTAACACTTTCGCTGTCATCATCTTCATTTCAGCCGAAAGACGTCCACTGCTGGACATAGGCCTCCCTCAAGCACCGCCACTTCGACCGATTCTGTGATTCTCGCATCCAGCGGATTCCTGCGGCCTTCTCCAGGTCTTTGGCTGTGCACTTAATTTTGGAGGAGAAACGCTGAGTACGACTGGTCGGGATATCAACCAAGTGCGGATGGTACCCTGCAGTCCTGGTAGTCCGATGTTAGAAGGGGGAATTTGAATTTTATTGAACTGAATTCTAACAATAAAAAACTTGATTATATCATGTAACTACTAGGGTATAAACCCTAAATGGTTAAGTAATAACAGCCGCACGGTTCGATCGAACAGGTTAAGTTACGCTTGCCGCGGTTGTTTCGAGGATGGGTGAACATCTTTACGTACTAAGACCCTTCCGTGCCTCGCACAGCACATAAAGCCGTTGGACCAGGGATGCTCTTTGACAGTCGTTACAATCATCAGAAGCCCGAAACTCTGTCAACCAGCCTTACCAAGGGGTATTGTATTACCCGGTAACTGGGTTGTGCAAGTCAGTTAGGCAGTCGCTCCATGTATAATACTGGTATTCAGCTGCATCCGGTTAGACTGGTAGCTGACCCCAATATAGTTAGATAAGACTGGCTGATGAGAGAGATAGGAAGTGTCTCAAAACCATCACTTCATGTACATATAATTGTTATAAAATTAAGTTATTCACGTTTGATTAGACTGGGCATTTAACCTCAACGTACCTACTAGCCAAATCTAGGCTGATAGATTCTAATCTTAATTATTTATTAAGGGTTTCCCTTCCGGTCACAATATGGATGGGTGACCAAAATCACGGGAGGCATCTGTGGAGTGAAAGTAAGCTATTTCCGTTTGAAGCCAAATCTAGATGTTGGATTGTTCTTGACGTCATATTGGTATGTGTTCTGTAATGACGACAATTTCTTGTTGGTTTTCTCAGGAGTTGAGCCAAAACCTCCTAAAACAAAGATCAATCTTATATGGACAACGTCTAAAAATTGATGAATAAGTGCTTGTGTCTAGAATAGAATAGACATTTATTTTGCATATTAACTGCAAAACATTTGCATGATAATCGCAGAACAGATAACCGTTCTTGAGTGAAGTCTCAAATCAGCAAACGTAAGGTAAAACATCAGATTAGGTTGAGAGACGGTCTTCGCAGGGTTTTTGATAGTAGCTGAATGAGAGTTGCCGAGAATCGAACTGAAAGTCGTGCAATTGGAGTGGTCTATGACCAACAGTGGACTGATGTGGGCTGATGATAATGACTGTCAGCTTATAATTGCCACTGATTTTACATCATACTCACCATTTCAGCCGAAAAATGTCCACTGCTGTCCATTTTCTCGTTAGTCCCATCACTTTTACGACACCCACGGAAAGAAATGGGGCTGTACTATTCTTGATGTCCAACACACGAAACACGGTCAACTTCATTTTACATGAAAACAAATATTTTCATTGGACTGTTTATCGTACCATCCTATTAAGAAGCCCACGTTTAGCACCAGACATGTACCGAAACCACTTTATATCTAATTGACATTGTCACATCATACGTGACCAGTAACTGTCTGATGTCATATGATCATTCGACTTTGACATGGTCAAACGTGTCAATGATGTTCGAACATCCGTACTCAGCGATATTTTTGAGGGTGACTGACCTATTGTCCGCTGTGTTATATTTAGGCCGTTATCTAGTTAGGTGGGTGTTTAAAGAGGCGACAAAGGGATTCTTCTCACGTGTCGGACTAATAAAGAAAAGTTCAAGTCGTGGAGAAAATATTAGACAAATTAAGTAGCAAGGCTTTTAATTTTTTTGTTGGGTGGGAAATCATCAAATGACTTCTCCCGCTCTGGGCAGAGCGGAAGGGCGTGTCAGACTTTTTGCCTAACTAAAACCCACCCGTGTTCCTTCAGTTGCCCATGTGCCAGGGTCACGGTATCTCTTTCGAACAATCTCACGACCCTGGCAGGCATCGGTCCTAGCAGACTCCTTCAGTGCTGCTGACATCTCATTGAGGCGCGCGTGGAACACTCCGCGCCGTCGACCCGAGCCTGGTCCTTACCGGGCGGCGAGCTACCCATTGCTCGCCGTCCGCAAGCTCGCACCTACGGTGGCCGGGAGTTCGCTATTGACTCCCGACGCGCGGGGCGTCTCCTCCTGCGGCTAGGGACGTGAGGGCGCAGAGGCAAATAGCAAGGCTTGATTTAAGTATTGTAACTGTAGGGTCCCTTTTTTTCTGGGTGCGGTGTGAGTGGGCCTGTCAGACTCACTAAGACAGTTCAGTTGATTGTGCCAGGGCTACGGTAACTCTTTCGGACAATTCCGTGACCTTGGCAGGCATCGGCCCTAGCGGACTCCTTCAGTATGTACTGACATCTCTAACTAAAGGGTCCTAAGATAGTGGATATTTGATTATTTTCTAGTTAATACAGTAAGCAAATTCACAGGATAACACAAGCTGAGACGACCTCATCATCATCGTCTCACCCCGAACCAACCACTGCTGGGTATAGGCCTCCTCCTTTTTTAAGCCATACTTCTCGCTTTCGTGTTTCTCTCATTTGGTGTTTCCCGCGACTTTGACCATATCATCAATCCAACGCGCTTTATGACGGCTCCGGTTTCTTTGGCTGAATCTTGGCCATCATTCGGTCACTGCTTTACTCCAGTGGCCTCTGAGACGACATGAGTAGCTTAAATTAATTATTAGCTATAACTAAACCGTTAGTCTGTTAATTCCAGAGTAACTACTAGATAGATAGTTTTTGGATAGTTTTTAGGTGTTTTAAATAAGTTCTTATGTCTATAAATGCATTGTCTGTCTTCCATTGAATAGCAATCTTTTTCATTCTCAGAATAATATGGTGGAGATATCTGGCACCCGTTTTCAGTACCCGATTCCAATCGGCTATCTTCGGAAAAGCCGAATTTTGACCAATCAAACGTGACCATCGATTGATGGGAACCGAGTTTCCCTTCAACTCTTCAATAATGGCTTTTGTAGAAGAAATACCATCAACTGCTGGAGTGTTTTCACAATAGGTTGACGCACTCTGTCACTGGATTACAGACATATTATTTGTATGTTTCGGATTTTCCGAAGATCACCGATTGAACCTTTGCGAGTGCTCGTACTTTACACTTATATATATCTTAGATGAAAAAAGACTGAAGGAAAAACCCAGAATCTTTGACCCTCTTCAGTAAGTAGACAGTCAATACCAAGAAAAACGAACCAATCAATAAATATATTATTGAAATATAATGAAGCTAACATACAATGGCTCGTCAAGTATAGATAGAAACTGTTTCGTTAAGTTCATTGGTCGGAGATGAGTTTGGCAGAGGTCAATGGCCATATGACACATATATACTACACACGTACGTTGTCCTCGTGACTTAATGTGACGTAATGTTGTAGAGTTTGGTCCGTAATATTGGTCTGTGAATCTTTTCGCGCTCTTTTTTGTATATCTCTTGGACTCATCATCCACCTATAATGTTCCCACTGCTGGGACACAGGCCTCCTCTCTGTGAGAGGGAGTGGGCCATAATCAACGTCGCGGGCCCAGTGTGGGTTAAAAGATGTCACATGTCTTCGAAATTTTGATTCTAAGATATGCCGGTTTCCTCACGATGTTTTCCTTCACCGTTTTGAGAGCAGTGGTGATAAAATAATTAACACAAAGTCTCCCTGCTTGGGTTCGAACCCACGACCTACAATACGTACGTTGCGGCCGTTACCACTGAGTCACCACTGCTCTCTGTAATATGTATCTCTTGGCCTTTCTAGCTAGATACAACGAAGGTATCTTTGAAATCTGTGTTGATGGCAGAATGTTCCCCAGTAAGGTTCATAGGTTTGATCTACGCATTGGGTTTATTGGTATCTACAATTAGGGAATTCTCAGTTATAGTCAGTCCGAGTGTCGGATATACATACACCCAAGCGTTTCAAGGCAGAAACTACAGAGAACCACCAGCTACGATCCTTAAATACTCCTATTGTCTAACTTTCCCGAGTCCAAATTTGTGCTTCGTATAATCATTCACATTAATAAATTGATCTGCCTTGTATTAGTTCTGGTATGTAAGGCGATGCCTTCATAATTGGAGACGAATCAATCAATCTGCCAAGTTTTTTTCCAACTGCATCAGCACGCAGCTGAATACCAGTATTTTACATGGAGCGACAGCATATCTGACATCCACAACCCAGTTGCTGGTCTATGCAATACCCCTTGATAAGACTGGTTGTCAGATTTTCAGGCTCCTCCGACCCGTAGAGACCGTCAAAGGTCTACAAATGACAGACGGAACCAACGGCTTAACGAGCTTTCCGAGGCACGGAAGGGTCTTACTATGTAAAGATGGTCGCAGAGTAACTGCAGCAAACGTAGCTTAACCTGATGGATTGGCTCGTGCGGCTGTGATAACTTAGCCACAAGCCCCATTTAATTGAAGACGAAATGTAGTCTAGAAATACCTTTTTGCCTACCCATTCTGGACACGGAGCGAGCCAATTGTCAATAACTAGAATCTTATCATGTAGATTCCAGGTTGCTTCTGAAATTTGATTGATTTAAATAGAACATCAAAATGTGGGACTCAGAAAACATTCAGGTCATCATGCTTGACTCAAGAGTAGATGGCGGGATGCGCTTGACGCCTAGACAGGATTGGTCCACACTAGCCCTAGACAGAGATGAGTGGAAAGAAGAAAGGGAGGCCGCTACCTTGCAGTGTGACCACATAGGCTAAAAATAAGTGAAAATTTAACAAAAAATATCATTACTGACAGAACTATTGTAGCTAATAAGCCTGATATTATGGTAACAGATCAGATCGCCGTGCAATGATTGTTGATATCGCTGTCCCTCATGACGAGACTCTGAAATCACTGTACCGATAATCGTTACAGTAAATGACCTAGTAGTGAAAGGCCTCGTCCAACATCTCAGGAGGCTCTCATTGCTAGGCTGGATCAAGGGCTTGATTCAGAAAGCAGTACTCCTGGACACGGCACGAATAGTGAGTAGGATCCTCTCTCTAGAGCCCTGACCACCGACGCCTTGCGCCTCAGGCCGATGAGCTACAATTTTTATTTTAAAATATCATGATCAGTCTATATCGTTCCCACTACTGGGACACAGTCGTCCTCTTGGTGAGAGGGAGTCAGCTTTATCTACCACACCGCCCCAGTGCGTGTTGGTAGATGTCACGTGTCTTTGAATTTTTTGGTTCTAGAACATGTCGGTTTCCTCACGATGTTTTCCTTCACCATATTGAGAGCCTGCCTGGGTTCAAACCCATGATCTCGACAACTCGTAAGTTGCGGCCTATCAGCAATGGGCCACCGCTGCTCTTAGTATTTTTAATGTTTTTCTATAAAAATATTTTAACACATTATTAATACTGTATGTAACTTTGGATCCTACGCCTGAAATAGCTCATTGTGACCATTGGACCAGTGCGAAGTGATTAGAAGATAATAAAAATTTCACGATTACTTAATTTTAAAGTGACAAACTGTAACACGAATTGATCACTTCTTGAACTCATGTTATAAACTTGATAATATAGTTAGCAACTGGCTAGGTTACTGTACTGGCGTTACTTAAATAAACCCACGTTTTTACTGACGTAAATAGATATCTCTTACGTAGAGATTAAGGAATTCGTATGTATTTTATATATTAGATAACACTATGACAAAAGTAATGATAACGCTATGACAAAGGTTTTGTTTTTTTGCAGATTTTTTGAGGAAAGACAACTGATAAGAGTAATCAGGTGATTATTTATCGGTTAGAAAAGATATTATGTAAGGTTGGGTTCCATAGAAGAAATAAGCTATTTACATAATTGAGGAAAAATTAGCTTATTATTTATTTTTATCTTGTGAAATTACTGAAACGTGAGGAAGATAAGACCAGAAACGTGCTCCACTGCCAAAGGGCCACGATCAGCAAAATACTAAACTACAAATACCTAACCAAAAATTTGATCAATATTGGGATCTTTTTGAGATACTGTAACTTTCTCTTGGGCATGATGTTCTCCTTCTTGAAATATTGAAATGAAATGTTTATTTTTGTAAGGCTTTTAAGACATTTTTATACGTCAATAGTTTGTGGTTCAAAATTTTTAAACTAGATGGCGCTGCCATGCTCTAATTGACTGGTCCCTGAGAACAAATACCGAGAGAAACTCATAGGTCATAGTCTCTTGTAAAGTCCAAACATTATATTATTAGGATTTTATGTGAGTTTGACAATGCAGGGCCATGTCTGGAAGGGAATTTTGAAGAAAGAGCCATTGCAGTGCAGCGTTAACTCGTTCCAACAGACGACATCTTCTTCGTTATGTCATTGCTGGCGACCTCGACCACATCCGACGCCTCTCCAAGTTATATGGTCTTCTGCAATAAGAAACACTCAGTTTGCCTCCAACATCTCCTCCATGTTTATCTTTTTGATATTTTTTTTTTTTTTGTTGTTTGTTTTCCTCCCATCCGGTTCAGTTTTTTTTTTTTTGGATTTGAAATCATCAAATGACTTCTCCCGCTCTGGGCGGAGCGGGAGGGCGTGTTCTTTTACTGACTAAAGCCCACCCGTGTTCCTTCAGTTGCCCATATGCCAGGGCCACGGTATCCGGCCTAGTATCATATGCTTTTCCAGAACGTAACGATATAGGCCGAACTATAACTTACGTGGCAGTGGGCAGGGCATATTTCTCGCAAAACAGATGGCTGATGGGACTGAAAAGCTCTGGAGTGGCGACCACGTACCGGAAGCCGTAGCAATAGAACGTCTCACACAAGGTGTACCGATGACTTTTTGAAGACCGCAGGAAAGAATTGGTTGATAAGGTGATTCTTTGGGGGTAACTTCTGAACGAATTAATATGATGTGACAAATGAGGTATCATTGGAATCGTTTTGATTATCCGCTGGTTATACCTATGTTACGTCATATTAAATTGAATATGGCGCCCTCTAGAGAACATAAAGTCAAGCAGTAATTTTTTTAGGGTAGATTAGCATATGACCCCGACTTTCAGCTGAGAATATTCTCTTATTTCATGCTTTGAAGGGCTTGTGGCTAAGTTACAACAGCCGCACGTTTCGATCGTTCAGGTTAAGCTACGCTTGACGTGGTCGGTCCAAGGATCGGTGACCATCTTTACATACCAAGACTCTACCGTGCCTCGGAAAGCACGCTAAGCCGTTGGTCCCGGCTGTCTTTCGTAGATCTTAGACAGGGTCGTCAGAAGTCCGAAAGTCTGACAACCAGTCTTACCAAGGATTATCGTATTACCCAGAAACTGGGTTGTGGAGGTCAGATAGGCAGTCGCTCCATGTCAATAATGGTACTCAGCTGCATCCGGTTAGACTGGAAGCTGACCATACATAGTTGGGAAAAGGCTAGGTAGGTGATGACTTTTAAGAGCGTGATTTTTAGGGTTCCGTTGCCAAATGGCAAAAAACGGAACCCTTATAGATTCGCCATGTCTGTCTGTCTGTCTGTCTGTCTGTCTGTCTGTCTGTCCGAGTATGTCACAGCCACTTTTCTCCGAAACTATAAGAGCTGTGCTATTGAAACTTGGTAAGTGGATGTATTCAGTGAACCGCATTAAGATTTTCACACAAAAATAGAAAAAAAGCAATAATATTTGGGGTTCCCCATACATAGAATTGAAACTCAAAAATTTTTTTTTCATCAAACCCATACGTGTGGGGTATCTATGGATAGGTCTTCAAAAATGATATTGAGGTTTCTAATATCATTTTTTTTTAAAACAATAATATTTGGGGTTCCCCATACATAGAACTGAAACACAAAAAAAAAATGTTATCAAACCCTTACGTGTGGGGTATCTATGGATAGGTCTTTAAAAATGAAATTGAGGTTTCTATTATCATTTTTTTCTAAACTGAATAGTTTGCGCGAGAGACACTTCCAAAGTGGTAAAATGTGTGTCCCCCCCCCCCCCGTAACTTCTAAAATAAGGGAATGATAAAACTAAAAAAAATATATGATGTACATTACCATGAAAACTACCAACGAAAATTGGTTTGAACGAGATCTAGTAAGTAGTTTTTTTTTAATACGTCATAAATCGTAAACCACAATTTACCTTTCATTCAGTCAACTCAAATATAAAAATTAAAAAAAAAAACATTTAATTTCATAAACGATGATGACGAATGATGATGATGATGACCTGCAGGTTTGTACGGAACCCTCGGTGCGCGAGTCCGACTCGCACTTGGCCGGTTTTCAGTAGTCGAATTCTAGGTTTTGAAGTTATTTTGTTACTGATGATGCAAGTAGGTATGTCTGTGACGCATGTTTTACGTCAGCGCCAAAGAATCCATGCTTATTTTATTTGCTCTGATAATGTTATGACTTAATGATATTTCGTTACGGATACCTTTATCTTGTTCTTATCTATTTTACAAAATATGTAAGCGGATATAAATAAGTATTATTGAATACGTTGTGTATGTGTGAGTTAATCTCGAAAACGGGTGGGTCGACTTTAGTGAAATTCATTATGAATTGTAGTTTTTCTGAGGAAAAAGTGTTCTTTGGAACGCTGATTCGAGTCGTAGGTAATTTGAAAGGATAGTTTTTGAAACGTTTCAAGATGAAATCTTTCTTGTAGGATTTGTTTTACTTTGAATGCCCAAAAGTATGACAACCAGTTTTACCAATATCCTACAACCACACACCACACTCACAGTACAGGTTCAGTTAAAACCAACGTCAGGGACTAGTTGTTCCTGCCAGAGTCGCTGATTTGTTCGCCAGTTACCGTGACTCTGGCGCAGGTGACTGAGGGACACGTTTGGGTTTTAGTCAGTCAAAATCTGACATGCACACGCGCTCCGCCCAATGCGGAAGAAGTCATTGATGATATCCCAACAAAAAAAGAGGGTTTCAGAGGCATCGTCATCATCATTTTAGCCAGAAGATGTTGACTGCGGGACATAGGCCTCGCGGATCCAGCGGATTTCTGCAGCGTGGGAGGCCTTACAACTGTATGTCTTCCAGTACGCGGTCGTCTCTCCAGAACCTTCCAGCCCTATCGGCCATCTGTTCTGAGAGCATTTTGCCTGTTATTTGATGATTTCCCACCCAATAAAAAATGCACTACTTAGTTGTTGGCACGAACTGGGCCTTTCTGGCGCAGCCGTGAGGCATGCCTTTCTGGTAATTCCTTACATTGAACTTTAACCTTTTTTTTTAATCTGCTGTATTTTGTGTACTCTTTAGTCTATGGTAAATAAATGTATTTTATTTCTTTCCCTTTAGAAGTTACAAAATCTACTTATTTTAGCTGTTCATAATCTTTGACTCTCATTCACAATACAAGTGGGAAGATAAATATGATGAAGGTCAATAACATATGTAAATAAATTCACAAGAAGATGCGGTTATTTATGTACGAAAAATTAGCAATCTGGCTAATAAGGTATGATGGTTTTTAGGAGGCCTTCAAACCATTGTATGTAACTAAGATTTATTTCATTAGATAACTTTAATGATAAGGTCGGTTACACGTATGTTTATACCGTTTTGGGGCTCCAAGAAAAATTGTGTAGGTACATAAGATGTTTAATAAAAAAAACGTATGAATGAACTCTACTTTTGGCACAGATAATATCTTTATCCGGTTTTAACTGTTGAGGTTATGTGTTACTTGTTGTACAAGAATTACAAGAATTTACACAGAGTGTTTTGTTTGCGAAAAACTAAAGGCAGATGCGCTTAAGTAGCCCGCGTAAATTTGCAGGTCAGTTTCAAGTTGTATGCTGATTGAAATATGAACAAATACGGCTTTCATCATCACCATTTCAGCCGTAATACGCCCACTGCTGGACAGGAGGCCTCTCCCAATATGGGTGGCTTAGCCATAATTACCACAATTTTCAAGCATGTGGGCGATCGTAGTAATGTGGTACGTTGCATTGAGAACGCTGCTGCCCATTCTCTAGTATATAAGTCCCTTAGTCGCCTTACACGACACCCACGTGAAGAAATGGAATACTGCTATTCTTTACGTCCAGCGCCACACGGACAATATGGCTTCACATAATAATAATGATCATCATTACAACCACGTAATTGAGTATTTCTATAAAAGAGGTTCCTAAAGAGCCTGAAAAATTTGTTAAATATTTACATAATTTCGAAACATTTTAGGTATAATCTCAAGAAATAATGTGAAAATTAAACTAATTTTTACAGCTCCATTTAATGAAACTTTATCATGTCCTAAGTGAACACGGTCGGAATTGATGCGACGAAACGTTAGAAAGAATTTTCCATCGGAAAATACCAGCACACTTCTATCGATTCTGACACTTAATTGAGCTCCCTAAAGAATCATCCATTCTTTCCTTCATACACAATGCGGACCTTGACCCTGCTTTATCATCATCATTACAGCCGAAACACGTCCACTGCTGGATATAAGCCTCCCTCGATTTGTGGGGGTTTTCCATAATCGCCACGCTTGGCAGGCGGATTGGCGATCGCAGTATGGTGTTAAAATGCATAGAGAACGCTGCTGCCCATTCTCTAGTAAGTCCCTAAGTCGCCTCTTACGACTCCCATGGGATGAAATGGGACCCCCGCTGACCCCCACTTATGTACTTAAAATATACTAATAAAGTGACGATAAAGGATCATTATCATTCTTCAGCTCTTATCCTTTATTTATTTGGGGTCGGCGCAACACGTCTTTTTAACCGAAGAAAAAAACGGAGGAAGTTATCAATTCGACGCGTATATTTTTTTTGTTTTTTATGTACGTATGTATGTATCACACATAACTATTTACATAGTAGTCCGATTGTGATAATTCTTGTTTTTAATGGAAAGGGTATACTCCGAGGGTGGTGCCATATAAATTTGGAAAACAAAATCGAACCCTTTTTTTTTTTTTTTTTTTTTTTTTTTTTTTTTTTTTTTTTTTTTTTTTTTTTGGATGGGAAATCATCAAATGACTTCTCCCGCTCTGGGCGGAGCGGGAGGGCATGTCAGACTTTTACTGACTAAAACCCACCCGTGTTCCTTCAGTTGCCCATGTGCCAGGGTCACGATATCTCTTTCGAACAATCACGCGACCCTGGCAGGCATCGGTCCTAGCAGACCCCTTCAGTGTTGCTGACATCTCTTTGAGGCGCGCGTGGAACACTACGCGCCGTCGACCCGAGCCTGGTCCTTACCGGGCGGCGAGCTACCCATTGATCGCTACCCGCAAGCTCGCGCCTACGGTGGCCGGGAGTCCGCAATCGACTCCCGGCGCCCGGGGCGTCTCCTCCTGCGGCGGCTAGGGACGTGAGGGCGCAGAGACTGCCATTCCCTCACGCGCCCCGCCTCCTCCTTCGCGAGCATTACTGCTTCGCAGAAGGAGGTGACGGCTTCCCATGCCCTCTCGCTCCGTACCATAGCTCGCACCAGGGCCGGACGCGAGAGGTCGCCGCCACCGATCGCCTCCACGAGGACACGGCGGTGCTCCGCCCAGGCAGGGCACACTTCCACCGTATGCTCCACCGTGTCCTCTAGACGATCCTCACAATGGAAACACCCGGGCGTTTCCTCCCGCTTTATCCTGAACAGGAACCCACCGAAGCACCCATGCCCGGTGAGAACCTGCGTCAGGCGGAAGGTGAGGACGCCGTGGCGCCTCTCTATCCACTCCTCAAAGAGGGGACTTACCGCCGCAATTGTGGCGTGCCCTGCGCTGGGTTGCGACAATCGTACCCGCCATGTCGCCATGAGATACTGCCGGAGCTCTGTCCGCCGTGCCGCGATTTGTCGCGGCAGCGGAGTTTCGCCCCGGCGTTTCGCATCCTCGCGCCACTCCCACATGTGGGCGAGGACCTTTGCCTCCAGATCCCATGGCGGCACTCCGGCAAGGAGGCTCGCCGCCTCGCAGGAGACCGTGCGGTATCCCCGGATTAACCGGATGGCCATGACCCTCTGGGCCGCACTCAACCAGCGCGCTGGGCGCAGCCTCAATGCGGGCGCCCACACAAATCGAACCCTAAGGGTCGGAAAACAGGGGATGATTGATTGTTCACTCATTGATTGTAATGTATAACCACGCATAACTTTGTACAGAGTAGTCCGATTTTGATAATTATTTTTTCATTGGATAGGGTATACCTTGTCAAGTATTATTGGTACATTAAAGCCACAAAAAATTACAAAATAAAAACTTTTTAACAAAAAATTAAACCGCTGAAAAAACAGAAAAGCAAAAAATAATCGGCGCTGAAAAATCAATGAACAAAAATCACTCAAAGCGCCGACTCATAATTTTAAGGTTTATTATTTTTTGCTTTTCTGTTTTTTCGGCGGTTTAATTTTTTGTTAAAAAGTTTTTTCTTCCACACTTCTCTATTAGTCTTCATCTCGGTAGTCATCCTCTTTTCTATCTCATATCGTAATTCACACAGTCCATTCATCGTTTCTTTGGTCTCCCTGTACTCTTATAGCCAACGACATTCATACTCATAATGTATTTCTTAAATTAAATCTTCCCATTATATTACAAAGTACGTTATGTTCTTGTTTCCATGTATTTTTATGAAACAGGTAACAGCCTTGAGACACTTTTATTGTTGTCTCATTTATGAACTTTAGGAGTTCATGGCAGTTTTTAGGACTGTAGAAACATTTGTCCTACTATGGACTCAACTCAGCCTATCGTACTGCTGGAGATAGACCTTTCCTAGGCTGCGCCAGAGCACTTTTTCCTCCACCTTCGGCATCTAGTCTGTCCCAGTCTATGATGACCTACGCTTGCCGATACGCGGTCTCAACTCCAGGACGCATCTGCTCCACCAGCCTTGTGCTTGTCCTTCGACAAACATGGCTGCAATGAAACTGCCAAAAGCCAATGATTGAGCACAACTGATTTCAGAAGGAGACAACCGAGAAAGTTACTTAGGTTAGTAACCATGGTAACTCATGCCAAGGTCAATTTATCGTATATTTATAAACCAAGTAAACTGTCGTCAGTTTAATGGCAAGAGACATTGCGGCAGGCCCGGACGGAGATGGCGGGATGAGCTGGACTATTTCAATAAAGTTTCTTCCTTGGTAGCTCTGGACAGAGAGACGTGGAAAGAGAGTAGGGAGGCTTTCGCCCAGCCGTGGGACATCAAGGTCTAATTTAAAAAAAAAACCATCATCATCATCTGCATAACGTAGCTGGATACCAGTACTCTACGTGAAATTTCGTGTTT
Source organism: Aporophyla nigra (assembly GCA_947507805.1). Lineage (NCBI taxonomy): Eukaryota > Metazoa > Arthropoda > Insecta > Lepidoptera > Noctuidae > Aporophyla > Aporophyla nigra. The sequence goes on along the minus strand of OX382316.1, from coordinate 12,161,754 downwards.
TTAATATGATATAATTATATTCAACTAGCTTCTGCCCGCGACTTTGTCCGCGTCAAATATTTGCTCCCCTGACCCTTCCCGTCGCATCGCAGCCTGCCAGTTTTCGTCCATCTTTTGTTGCTGCTCCGCTCCTTTTGCTCGTAGCGTGTTGCTATATAGCCTAGAGCCTTCCTCAATAAATAGGCTACTCGACTCAAAAATAATTTTTCAGTGCGAACCAATAGTTCCTGAGATTAATGCGTTCCAGCTCCCATTTTAGGGAAGTGGGGGGGTTATAAAAAGACAAAAAGTAGCCTATGTCACTCACCATACCTTCAACTATCTCTATTTAAAAAATCACGTCAATTCGTCGCTCCGTTTCGCCGTGAAAGACGGACAAACAGACACACACACTTTCCCATTTATAATATTAAGAATGGATAGTATTGCATCGCCCGCCTGCGACATAACTCCATTTTCTCTCAGCGTCCTTGCTATCTTGTTTATACTTGGCTTCCTAGTTTAGTAACGTGATATAGTAATAATTGTGATAACCTTTAAGAATTGGGCTTTTATAGCCATGAACAAAGAATTTCTGCAATCTGACTGATAGTATCAGAGATTACCCTACATACGAACTTACAAATAAATAATTGTTACCTCTTTATAATATTAGTACTTAGAGAAGTAGCGAATGCCTATCTGATTTGCACAACTCGGTTACTATCACTTGGTAAGACTGGTTGTCAGACTTTCGGGCTACTAACTATCTGTACCAAAGGTCATAGAAATATACAATATCTAGAACATGATTTTTCTTCTAAATAAATTAGTTGTCAAAATCAAAAAGGTGATTATTTTTTATCGTACATTACTGTCTAATATTGCTGCACCAGCATATTTCTTCTTTACTGTCGAGTTCATCATGAAAAGACATTATTTTTTTCGCCAAATCTTATCTACCAGAAACGTGACTGATAAATGACAAATAACCTGATAACAGTCAGAAAGGTGACATAATGTGTTGAATGGCGTATAATCTATCAAATTAGTAATTTGGACTTTGCCCCTGAAAGACGGATCTATTGGCTAGTCAGGCCTACAAAAGGTTAACAATGAGGAACGATAAAAAAGTATCATGATAAATTCCAGATGTGTTATGTATGTCTGTCACTTATATAGCCCGTACTATTCCATTAAACAGTACAAAAATCAAAAGGAAAGAAAATTCACCACTATCACTATTCTTGACAAACGAAACTGTGACTAGTTTGTTAACAGCCAATAGAAATACAGAAAAAGAAAGAAAGAAAGAAATAAAAATATTTTATCTGAGACACGCACAGGAAATACAAACAATAAGAAGAAGATTAATACCAATTACTATTATTATTAGAGAAAGAAGAACTCTGGTAGTAACGGCCGCGACTTACGAGTTCGAATCCAGACAGGCGCTTACTTATGTATTTCGTCACCACTGCTCTCAAAACGGTGAAGGAAAACATCGTGAGGAAACCGGCATGTACTAAAACCAAAAGTTCTAAGACATGTAACATCTACCAACCTACATTGGGACCGCATGGAGTATGATCCTCTCCCTCACATAGAGAGGAGGTCTATGCCAAAGCAGTAGGAACATTACAGGCTAATAATGTAAACATGTACCGTGTGGTGCCGGACGTAAAGAATAACACCACCCCATTTCTTCCCGTGGGTGTCGTAAAAGGCGACTAAGGGACTTACTAGAGAATGGGCAGCAGCGTTCTCTATGCATTTTACCACCATATTGCGATCGCCAACCCGCCTTCCAAGCGTGGCGATTAAAGCAAAGCCCTCCAAATTGGGGGAGGCCTAAGTCCAGCAGTGGACATCTTACGGCTGAAATGATGATGATGAATGTAAACGTAAAGACATGTCTGCCTATCACCTTGGAAAGTCACCATTCTTTCCTGCTTATACCCATTAGCAGAGATTGGTGGTTTTTTCTAAATCAATAGACCACGTGTTTGACATTGTGGAATAAAACAACAGAGCTGATCAAAAGAAACCTCAAAAACACCGACATTGAAAACAGTCTAATAACGTCTTTATTATCTGTAAATTAAAAAGTTTCAGACATCCCATTTGTCCTCATTAGAACGCACACATACTCATTTATTTTCAGTCTATAGATACACGCTTGTGTCTGTGTGAGTCCGTGTATGTATAGAGAATAGATGTGTACTACCGTCGAGACGCCTCTCTATGTGTGCGTGCGTACTTCAGGTCATCGAACTGCGAATTTTCGGCGGTACCAACAAATTGCACAATTCTACGCGTGTTGTGGAAATTACCAGTTTAAATAGACCTTAGATTTGAAGGTTGCGGTAAGTGATTAGAGGTCGATGTAAGCTGGTTGTTATATTTGTTTGTAGATGTTAAATATGTACGTACGAGAATCGAGGGTTCCCTAATTTGTCGTTTGGTGGCGTTTGCGTAGAAATTATGAGGTCTAATGACCTTAAATGACCTCTAACGATTTTTTTCTCTCACGTTTTATCATTGGAGTACATAATTGCCTTCAATATCTATTTTTTCTAGATTATAATAATATCAGTGAAAGATAATCACGACAATTGCGCAATAATACAGTGAAAAGATAAAACAGAACCAACAAAGAGAAATAAATTCCTAATTTATTTTCGCAAAAATGTGCTATCTCTAAAGAAAAGGGGTCATTGATACTTGAACACTTTCTTTTGGGCGAGAAAAGATAGGAATCTGTTTTATCAGCATTTTTTTTGGGGCATAATCAGGTCTTTATAGAATGATGTTATCAATCCAGGCAGTTGCTGTGTGAAATAAAGGATCACAATTTCTCTTCTCTACTTTCTTACTTCGTTCATAACTCAATGCGATTTCCAATCTATTAAAAACTAAATTATTAAAGCTAACTCAAAAACTTATCATGCAAACTTCACATCTCTTACCAAATGAAAAAGAAACACGTAAAGCGGCTCAGCATTCACTCAGGAATCACTGTAAATAGGTATCAATTTAAAAGAAGAACTCTTCTAGTACTCTTGTATAGTAATCGGTTAATAAAATAGAAAATAACAGTGGTATTATGCATAGAAGTAAAAACAACACTCTTAAAAAATACATTTTTAATCATTTAAATGGTATCTAGAGAGGAGTGGTGGCCTAGACTTACAAGTTGCAGATCGTTGGTTCGATCCCAGGCAGGCGCTTTATTTTGTGTAAATAATTTCATCACCACTGCTCTCAAAACGGTGAAGGAAAACATTGTGAGGAAACCGGCATGTTCTAGAACCAAAAAAATGAAGATATGTCATTCTCTAGTCTCCACTCTGGAATTCGTATCCTGAGCCCCAAGATACAGACTAACTGTCTAGTTTGGGGTTCACTGATAAATATAAACTGTAAGTAGGTAATATTTAAGCTAATCATGTCGTCTCAACTTGATGCTAACCTATGTTTGCTTATTGTACTACCTGGACAATAAAATATTTTCTATTTTCTATCTACCAACCCGCACTCGGCCCACGTGGTAGATTACGGCCCCCTCTTACCGATAGGAGGCCGGTGTCCCAGCATTGGAAATGGTATGGGCTAATTAAGATTATGATGAAATGCTATCTGTCTATGTTTAAAGCAGAAAATGGGGCTCCCAAAATACTAAAATAACATCCACAAAGAAATGTTTTCGTTTATTTCATAATCTTGTGTCATATACCCTAGACAGTTACTGTAATCTTTCACCAGAGTTCATTAACATCAGTTTTAGCAGCATTGCTGTAAGTAGGTACCTACCTACCTACATACCTAAGTCTTATCACTTTCACGTGATAACGCACCAGACATTCTAGATTCACGTAATCATTTCACGAACTAGATGATAAAATGATGAAAGAATGTTATTAAATAATAAACAAAAATAGGTTGCCTCTTTTTCTCTATCTTCTTTAAAATGAAGAATGTCATCTTACAGGTCAACCTCTGAGGTTGACCTCCAGCCAGGGCTTAAAAATTCAAAACGAGAGGGACTACTTGCTACGGGCACCCTCTGTAGGGTACGGACCTCGGCTTAGGGCATTGCTGGTAGACGGTAGCAAAGGACCCGGCTCTGGCGTGTGTTGATGATGAAGAATATATAGACAGTTCCATCTTAGCCGATGACCATGAAAAAATTAGGAAGGCTAATTAAAAATTGTATTTTTGCTAAAATTTAACGGTACCATGTCCCAAGACCAGCTCTCTACTAAATCTTACGAATATTATAAATGTGTAAGTTTGTTACTCAATCACGCTCAAAGGGCCAAACGGACTTGCATGAAATTTGGTACACATATAGTTTATAACCTGAATTAACATATAGTATACTTTTTATCCCGGTAGTAGGTCCCCGCGGGACTATTTTAGACCTCCAAGCCACTGTCAAAAGCTACTCCATCATAAATCTTCAACATCAAAATTTTGACCATCAACATTTTTCTTACAAAACTTACAATTCAACACACTACACATAACAAAATTTTTCTTACAAATCCTCACAAACACAATAACGATTAAAGTATATTTCATAACATTTGTCAAACGTTAACAACCAGTTGCCAAAGCTACTAGAATCAAGGCCTTCTTTAGCAACTGCGACTGTTTCGCAAAAGACTGCAGCAACTGGCTGCGTTTCACGGCACTAGTAAGTACAAAGACAGATGTTGCTATGACGAAAACAATTAAAAAAAATTACTGTTGTTAAGTAAATTTGTTTAGTAATTCCCATCAGAGTTGACAAAAAGTTGTAATCTCGGATTGAAGTAATCATCTTGATTTGACGCCAGATTTTCAGATGTGAAATTTGATTGCATGCAAATTGAAGACTTGAAAGATGTGTAGCAATTTTTCGTTTGAAATTGTATTTTAAATGGTTTGAAATCTATTATCAAATGACATTCGCAAGACTTGAGAATGGCATAGAGTAGTGATGGCCCAGTGGTAAACTTTAGTTCTATATATAGCACTAGCTTCTGCCCGTGACTTCGTCCGCGTCAAATTTTTGCTCCCGTGACCCTTCCCGTCGCATCGAATTGCCTGCCAATTTTCGTCCATTTTTCATTACTGCTCCGCTTTTTTTGATTGTAGCGTAATGTTATATAGCCTATAGCCTTTCTCAATAAATAGGCTACCCAACACAAAAATATTTTTTTCAATTCGGACCAGTAGTACTTGAGATTAGCGCGTTCAACCAAACAAACAAACTCTTCAGCTTTATAATATTAAGTAATTAAGTATAAAGTATAGATAAATATACTCAGCGTATACCGTTCCCACTGCTGGAACACTGGCCTCCCTTCGGTGAGAGCGAGTGGGCTGTGATCTACCACGCAGGCCCAGTTGGTAGATGTCACATGTCTTCGAAGTTTTAAGACATCCCGGTTTCCTCACGATGTTTTTCTTCACCGTTTTGAGAGCAGTTCTGATGAAATTATTTACACAAAGTAAAACGCCTGCCAGGGTTCGAAACCACGACCTACGACTGGTAAGTTGTGGCCGATATCACTAAGCCACATACGCTCTCGGAAGGAGAATGCCATATATTTCCAGACAAAGTTGACCTTTTTATTTAAATTCCTGTTACCATTGACATTTTTATTACGATCCAAATAATTATGTAAAAGTAAAACAATGTAAATAAAACAGGTTTCATTTTCAGTTGAAAATAAGTTATACATTAATTATCATAAAATATGATTGAATATTTATGAGTTCATTTGTTTCTTGACACCAAGCATGGTTTTAACTTAAAACATTGGGTACGATTCCCAGAACCATAAAAAAGAGGTCATGGTCTTTTTTAAAGTCCAACCGTTATAGTATACGATTTTTATGTGAATCTGACAATGTAGAGCCATGTCTGAAAGAGCCTTTTGAAGAAAGAGCCATTGCAGCTTTGAAAAAGTATCTACATTTATCTAACCCCAGACAATTTCTTAATAATTGACCACCAAATCCAATAACCACAAATGAGATACCAAATTAAAACACATCAACAATTCTACAAATACAACATCTATTAAAATAAAAGTGGGCGTTGTACTGCGCAAAAATCATTGCTCCCAACTGACCAGGCAGCTTGACCGCTCGTATTCCTTTAGAACCCCTTTCTTGGCTTCTGAAAGCAAGGTGCAAGGGACGGGTAGAAGGTCTTTCTAGCTGGCTGATCAATTTTCCCTAAAGAAAAACGCCCGAAAATATACGTTCATTCGTTGAACTATCGTGAAGGTCGCGGGACAAGGTCAGCGGCCCCGCGGCGGTCGATGAACGCTCGGCCAAAACATTAGACGATCGGTGAAAAAAAACATGGCCGAATTGTGCTAACGCTTTCGTCATTGATATTTATACTATCGCTAAATGTTTTTATGTCACTTGATGTAATTATTTGATGTTGAACTTTTCAATTGGGTGTGATTAAAATTGATGCTACTTTTGAATGTTAAAACGTTAAATTTTGAAAACAAATATTTGGCTATGTGTGAGATTTTTGAACAAATACTACAGGCAAATATTATGGCCCTAAAAGATAAGTCGATAACCTACCTTATCATTGCAGACAGTCCATAACCAGTGCTAACAAACTGAAGGTTGAAACTGCACAAAAATATCACCAAAACCAAAAGAGTGTATATCCAAAAATCGATATCAGGCCAACAAAGGCCTTCTGAAAATCACTTAGGACTTTTTGCTTCGAAGACACATGACTATGACCTGATGAGGAGACTGTGGGTGAACTAACACAGGGGCCGGTGACCGATGGGTTAGTGACGTCATAAAATTAGTCTGTTTTTGTTGGCTTATGTAGTGAGTGGTTAGCAGACAGTCGCCTACGGATTTCGGACAATATGATTGACTTTGGAGAGAGTCATTCATCTCGTCGTGATGTCATAGATTTTCTTTTGTTTGAGGTAACGCTTGTGGGACTTTTTCACACTTGCGTTACTGTCCCTAGGTCGAGGAATGTTACTGGAATTTTCCGAGCAAAATGTGTGGGTGTAACAACTCTGTCTAACCCTTCTCTTCCAATCAAAGCGTGATATTACGTTATTTAGTCATCGGCTGTCGATGTACATTTTAATATAGTTAAGCGTTCTACCTATCTTTTTGTTGGTAACCGGCGTGATGGTAAAGTTTTTGTTCCCAAACCTTTGATTTGAGAACGCTTGAATTTTCTAAAGTACAGGGATTGACTTGTGAATAAATGATTGGTTGAAAATAGTGATTGGAGATAAAAAGCAAATTGTATTCACTCTCGACAGTTTTGCTGACCATACTTTACCATGAATCGTTCTATTTGTCTGTCGGTACTTAATCTATTTATCCATTATCAAGCTCACTGAAATGATATTAATAATAATCTTATTTGAATACTCTTTTATACTTAACCAGTAATAAAACAACAATAAAATAAACAGGTTGGCAGGGACATCGACGCGAAAACTGTAACCATGAATTCAGCGCACGATTCTATAGCGTAGACATTTTTCGTAGGTTATCATAAACAATGTGGTCTGTTTCATATAAAAGTGCAATATCTACGCAATAAAAATTGTATGGCAAGGCATTTTTTTGTACTGACGAAAAATATCGATTCAGGGAATTTCAGAAACATGGACTGTCATTCAGTACATGCTTTTAGCATCATAGCAATAGGGTTTTATCGCTGTTCCTGCCACTCTGTTAACGTAACAATAAATAAATAAATAAAATAAAAGTTTATTATTAGTTGATTATTTTGACGATTCTTGTCAAATACATGTCGTTTACTCTTAAAATACTAACGAAAATAGTTTTATTTTGATTCACTGCGGTATTTTCTGCCACATTCAGCTCCACTTATTTCTATTTAAAAGACATTTGTTTTGACTGTAAAATTAGAAATTTAAAGAAAAAAACAACGCAGTCTTTTGACAGATCACTTAAATCTTTTAAATGATTCACATGTCTGTGGCAGTCATGCATAGAGGCGTAAGTAAATTATTTCGTTTAAACACAAAACTAAAGATTATTTTAGTTTCATGCAATATAGGTGTGTGTGAGTATGTGTACCTACACAGGCACATTTTAATTACGCTCAATGTATATAATGGAATAAAGTATATAATTCGAGAAGAAAAAGAAATGAATAGGCCTCATCAGAAGGCTGAATGTCACCCAAAAGGCAATGGACCCACCCAGAGGGCTATGCTTAGAGTTTCAGAAACAGAAATGAAGAGATCTGTAGGAGAACTAAGATAACTGACATAGCCCTAAGCACTGCCAAACTCATGTGGCAGTGGGTACATTGCTCGCAGAACAGATGGCCGATAGGGCCAGAAGGTTCTGGAGTGGCGACCGCGTACTGGAAGACGTAGTGTTGGAAGACCACAAGATGGATCGATGATGGCCGCAGGAATTCGTTTGTTGTCGAAACCGGTCGAAGAGGCAGTACTTGGAGGAGTTCTTTGTCCAGCAGTGGACGCCTTTCAGCTGAATTAATGATGATGATGATGACAGTGAATAATAGGAATAGTAAACTCTACTGGTACTGTTTTTCAGCTACCCAAAATCAATTCTTGATGACAGAGCTAGCTTTTTCAGATAGAAAGACTAAAACTAGCAAATTAAATAATGTTTTTCTTTAAATAATGTAACTGTCAGTTAGGGTCTTTGTCTGGCGCGTTTGGTGTCCTACACAGAACCTGCCTAAGTAGAAGTGTATCGGAGGGCAGACGTACAGACCTTGTAGCTGTAATTTTGTGAAATAAGCTTTTTGCTGTAGTTTTAATTATAATTAATTTTGTTTTTGTCATGTTGCGCGATTACGCTTTGGGTGATAATCAGGTCTAAACCTGTAATGTGAACCTAGTGAAATATTGTGATTGTAACCGATTTTTACAGCACAATATAATCAAAATAATAATTATGGTGGAAAACTGATTAATTAATTTATCTATCACTAGCTTTTGCCAGCGGCTTCGCCCGCGTCGTGGTCGAAATTATCCCGCGGGAACGTACTACCGGAATAAAAAGTATTTTATGTGTTAATCCAGATTATAAACTATCTGTATTCTAAATTTCATCCAAATCCGTTCAGTAGTTTTTGCGTGAAAGAGGAACAAACATCCACACATCCATACATCCATACATACAAACTTTCGCGTTTATAATATTAGTAGGATTCTTCCACAAAGCTTGACACCATACCAATTTCAATGTTGGTTGTTGTTAAATTCGAATTTCACTCTTACGCCTATTTTCTTTCCATTTGTCACACATTTGAAAATCTGCCAAAACTTTTGTCTTATTTGTAAGACGACTCCAATGTGTAACAAACTGGTTTAATTTGTTAAAACAATACAATTTACATTATTAACCTTTTGTTTATTTATTTAACCATTTATATAAACAGCCTGGTTTTGTTTTGAGGATAGAATTACACCAATTATATGCAAGATTCTAAAATAAATGACTAACTATACAAATAAATACAAAAACAAAAGGTCACTTAGGCGTCGATGTACTCGTCCGTATCGCTGTCATCCGGAAACGTGCCCAGAAGACTGGCAGCATTGCCACGTTGAATGGCAATGCTAATTCTTTGGCCAAAGAATAACCCAGCCTTCTGGTCACACAGACAAGAAGAAAACAACAGAAAAATTGGTACAAAGATGATTGCTTATTTCTAAATAAATCTCTTCCAGCATACCTGCTATAGACGAGTAGATAAAGAAGTATAGACAGCGTGTGTAAGAGTAATAGTAACAATAAAAGACATAAAATCTAGTTCAGAAAAACCACGTGGTCACACATACAGAAACAAAAAGCGAATTCAATTTATAATAAACGTTATTAGCAATTAGCAAACGTTCTTCTTGTTTCGAATCTTAAACGAATAACTTAAAATAATAGTTTTAACAGCTAAAAAATAGAAAATAATGGAAAAAGCGTGGGGTGAAAATTGTGTTTTTTGCTATCCTGGGATTCCTGGCCCAGGATAATGACACAAATTTATAAAATTACTAGCTTTTTCCAGTGGCTTCGCCCGCCTCCCTTTTGATTCACCCTGTCTATTGGTGAAAACCGTGTTAAATCCTTTGCGTAGTTTAAAAGATCTAAAAAAAAAGCATGTAACGAAGATTATCTAGAAATTGAAACCCACGCCATCTATTAGGAATTCATAGAACTAACCAATGAACAAACACATTGTCATATAAAAAAAACATTTAAATTGCAAATATTGAGATCAGTAATTGAGATAAAATCTATCCTATCTTTTAAGTTGGATCAAACTGCACACGGTGTACAAATTTTATTGTAATCGGTTTAGTAGTTTAGCAGTTCATCCCGGACAAACAACGTGACGCGTAATTTATATATATTCAGATTGTATTGTCATCGGCCCTTGATAAGTGTGTAAAGTTTCAAATTATGAATCAAGGATTTCCTATGCAGATTTTCTAAGGCATTATAAGATTTTAAGCTTGGATTCCAGACGTTCAATGATCATGGTTGTGATGCTGTATGGTATTATGCAATAACAAATTTAATTGTACTGAGCTCTCGAATAAATTATGTTACGTAGTACCCAGAACTGTTATTCGGCGGGAGGTGCGCGTGCCTCGATTGTTCTACACTGCGCGATGTAGAACGAAGGCTGGAGTGCGAGCCCCTCTCCGCCGACTTTTAGAAACCTATAACTCACAATTCGTTGCTATTGATATTTTCGCACTGTATCATTCTAAATTTAAAAGAATGGTTACGCAATCCCTTGCAAGTCGGCAATAACACGGATACTCTTGTCATCCACTTCCATCGAATCGGCATTTAGTGTTTTCATCTAATTATGTATATTTCTTTCTTTTTTTTCTTTTCATGTAAGATGCGTTCGCTTTCATACTCTCATGTCACCTCGTGGACAATATTGTGGGTTATACGTTTTTTCGATTGAAATATAAATGTTTTTGTTAATGCTGTAATGTATAGCTGTTTTTTGTCCCAAATAAATAAAATAAAAATAAAATGAAACGAGCGAAAACACTTTCAAAGATTCCGTTACATACAATGATAATTTGATACCAAGCTAATAAAACCGTTAAAAACACCTTATTATGTGCTCCAACTGATACAAGATCCTAGACCACGGTCATTATCACCTTTTTGTACAAAGAAAAACATTCGTAAAATATATTTTCCTTACACTTTCCTTCCGTTTTCGTAGAGGTCACTGACTCTATGAAATTGAGGTCTTTCTACGTTCTAAGTATACAGACCGCAGGGTGAATGACCTGTTAAGGGTGTGTTGGGTTTTCATAATTGGTAAAGACATGAAGTTTTGTAAGGCCTGCGGTATTTGACAGTACAAAATGAATTAAATGGTTATTAGTTATTCACTGAAAGAAATATTTACTGAAAGTTAAAATTCTATTTTATTGTTAAATATACAGGGTCGTAGAGATACCAATGCTCAGAATGTTACCATGGTTTCAGTACACAATTGCTGTTTTATTCATTTTGACCAAATAGATACTAAATATACTTTTTCTTTCTTTTATAAAACAGCTGTTTTATTTCAGCCGCGACCTACGAGTTGTATGTCGTAGGTGCGAACCTAAACAGGCGATTTACTTTGTGTGAATTATTTCATCACCACAGCTCTCAAAACGGTGAAGAAATACAGTGTAAGGAAACCGACATATCCTAGAAACAAAAAAATTGAGACATGTGACATCTACCATCTCGAAATGGACCCGCGTGATGGGTTATGGACTGCTTATGTATTCTATGCGAGTATGTATATTTGTACCTTGTGGTGCCGGACGTAAAGAATAACACCACCCCATTTCTTCCCGTGGGTGTCGTAAAAGGCGACTAAGGGACTTACTAAAGAACGGGCAGCAGCGTTCTCTATGCATTTTACCACCATACTGCGATCGCCAACCCGCCTGCCAAGCGTGGCGATTATGGCAAAGCCCCCCAAATTGGGGGAGGCCTAAGTTCAGCAGTGGACGTCTTACGGCTGAAATGATGATGATGATGATGATGTATATTTAGGGAATATTTTTACAAGCAAGGGTTCATGCCCTTGCACCTTTTATCGATTAGAGTATTAGGGTTCAATGTCTCGCCTTTTCAGCCTTTTGTGTTCAATAGTCGCGTAAATACTTTAGACGAACAAGTGGAATCAATGTTTTATAAATATGTGTGTATGTGTTGTATATGTTTAATGTATTCTTACAATAAAATACCAAACAGAGTGATACATTATATACAAAATTGCTCGAAGTTTCTTTGAAGGATAAAATCAGAAACGAAGTTGTCCGAAAAGGAACTGGAGTTACCGACATAGCTTGCAGAGTAAGCAGGTTGAAGTAGCAGTTGGCTGGCCATGTTTGTCGAAGGACTGAAGGTCAGTGGAGTAGACGAGTCCTGGAGTGGAGACCGCGTATCGGCAAGCGTGGTGTGGGACGCCCCCCAACTAGATGGACCGACAACCTCAAAAAAGTGGCTGGGAGTCTGGGACTGAATGCGGAAGGCGGAGGACAGGGTGTTGTGGCGCAGCATGGGAGAGGCCTATGTCCAGCAGTGGACTGCGATAGACTGAGGTGATTGACCCAAATTAATACGTATTCATTGACCATGCCATTAATTTCTTTTATCGGGGCTATTCAAAAATCACAAAAGAAAAAAGCTGTGTCAATATTCGTCAATGGTTATTCAAAGAAATGCAAAAACATACTTTTTGGCGATTCAATCAAATTGTTTGTTTCGATTTTGTAAAGAGGATAATTACGAATGTGAAGAACTGTGAGACACGACAAGATCGTAAACATTAAAATAATACTTATTCATAAAATTACTAATGAATGAAACTTACTAAGAAGCAACCTACTTACTACACGGTAAAAAATAACAAATCGCAAATACAACCGCGTAATTTTTCCAAGAAAATTCACACATTCTTATAAACAGAATTCCTACGTTTAATACACGTTTTAAACAAACATACAAGATCCAAATTGAATCCCTATCATTCCATAAATCGGTTTAACAACGTCATGTCTAAATCGGGAATCGAACGGGCAACGATCGTTGGATATACTAACTGAGTAATGTAACCTATACGTAGGGTAATAGAGTTTAAAAAACTTGAAATAGATTATGTTCAGGTGTTTTTTTTTTTTGTGGGTATAATAGGCTGATTTTCATGGAAAGTCCAGTTTTTAATGAAAAAGAAACATCTGATATTGCATCACGCTTTTTCCCCCTAAGGGTTGGGCAGAGTTCTACGTATATTTTGCCAGTTACTTTCACTTACATGTAAGTACAATGTAAAAGTAAAATGTATAAATTCCTGATAGAAAAATCCAATAAAACTTTGCCTGACCTGGGAATCGAACCCGGTCATGCTCAGTAGTAGTGCTTGAAACCGTCAAAAGAATACGTAAGAAGTAGTAAATAAGTACAATTTTGTTGCGCTTGCGCCACTTCTTCTTCTCAGCTAAAATACTAGGAAGTGGCGAAGGGCGGGCGTTTTGGGGGACTGTCTTATGACTGTAGTTTTAATGTTCGAAAAGTGCTTACTCTCAGCTTAGTTTCAGTAAATGACTTTTTTAGCAGGAGTAGGTATCGAGTAATGGTAATCGAAAAGAAAACGGATTGATCGATTGTCTATTCATTTTTGATACCCATAATTTTTGTAAACAGTCCATAAACTTCTTTCAAAAGGGATTCATAGCTAAGAGGCCATCTATAAATTACGTCACACGTTAAGGGGCGGGAGGGAGTCGAAGAAGTGTGAGATTGTGTGACAAGGGGGTGGGAGCGGTCCTAAATTTCATGAAGTCACATTTCAAAGTCAATTTTAATCTAAGTGTTAAGTAAAACACAGACTTTGAACTATTAACGTAAAACTCGAAAACATTTGCAACTCTATTAGTAGAGTAATAAGGTTCAAATTTATTGCAATGTTTGATTTGATGTTAATTTTATTAAAAAATAATTTAAATTGAAATAAACCTAATTTCGAAACTGCTGTTTTAATTCAATAATTATTTTTAGATGTTAAATTGTAAAATATGTGACGTCACACTAGAGAGGGGGGTCTCAAATGTGACCAGCTGTGACAAGGACGTGGGGGTCAAAACTCATGACGTTCGTGTGACGTAATTTATGGATGTCCCCTAAATGATAACGGCTTCACGGTCGTTTTGTGAGTGGGTGACCATTCATTTCATATTAAGACCCCTCCATGCCTCGGAAAACACGTTAAGCCGTTGGTCCCCGCTGTCATTCACAGATCTTTGATAGTCGTTACTGGTAAACAGAAGCCCAAAAGTCATCTCCCATTACAGGGCAATGGCCCCTACTATGTTTCCAGAACTTGCTATAAATCTGGTACAAATCCTAAATCCAGGCTTCTGTACTGAAAAATTTCCTATGGAAAAGCCCGTCATTACTTCAATCACTTTCCCTGACCTGGGAATCAAACTCTACGCTTCGCAGTCGCTCTTATGATCACTTATTTTACTAGTAGTAAATCTTTTTAACTAAATGTATGTCAAATTTAATAACAATGAATCATTAAGAGCCTAAAATAATAGCTATTATTAATAACGCCCGGTCATTCGCACGAAATTTTGTAATAAACTGAACCGTGCCTTACGCGATTTTCAGGCGAACATTGACCTCCAAAAAATTATGTTACGCGCGGGAATTGAACCCGGAACGTTGGTAACTAGACCTACTATAATAAGCCCATGTTTACACAAAAGTGCGTATGTAGGTCTGTGTGTTTGATAGAACTGGTTGAATTTGAATAAATTACGATTTGCTTTTGTCTTTCACAAATAAAGTATGTTGATGACGTTTCGCATTTGTTTTTTCTAATTTCCTGGGTGATTTTTTGTGTTAGGATGTCAGTTTGTGTTTGTCATGACATTAAGAATGTGTGTAGTTATGTCAGGTTTATGGATGATGGATGAGTGTGTGAGAAACACGGTTGCTAAGAGAATTTTTCGGTGAGATCAGTACATTTTCCTGATAAAACGATGGACTAAAAAGGAGTAATAGTGGATTTACCTTGTTATGTTTGTGAGTTTACGTCTTTTTCCCGCAAGAAAGGTATAAGGAAAGTAAAATTAAACCATTTCTTTTTGATCTTTATGAAATAAATCAATAATGGTGACTTTATGAAGCTCCATAATCCTGGCTTGTCTTTATCGGAACAAGCTATGATACAGTACAAACTACCATTTTTTGTTAAGTATGTGTTAATAGTTTTTGATTTAATTATTTTCTCTGATATTAGAGAGCGAAATATGGCCATAGTCACGAGAAATACTACTATTTCACGGCAGTTAAGATTACACATGGCAACAGAGGTTAAATGCCTAATTTCGATCGCGTGCGGCTACAATACAGACCCACTTTATTATTAAGCCATAGAGTAGGTAGCAAATGAAGACTCGCTTAAACGTTGTTCGCGCTTAAACATGATGCGACACGATGTTGTCAGACGCCAGACGTCATCTTTTTCATCACAGCCTAGAGAAGTCCACTGCTAGACATAGGTCTTCTCCAAGCCTTGCCTGCAGGACCTATCCTGCACTGCTTCAGTACATCTTGAGAGGCCATAAGGCCGCCGCGGCACATAACAAAACGGACTTCGAGTGTATCCTTCTCTCACAAGTTCACCAAAACATCAAAAGGCAAATAGCATCTTTCTCACTAACTGACTGACTTTTTGGCAATTCAAAAGTGCCTGAAATGGTTTAATTGAAATAAATTCTTTAAGTTTGAGTTTTTGACATCTGCCAAAGGCTTACATTCGGCAAAAGATTGATTTCATTAGCTGCCAGCTACACATCGTAGCTTGTGAAACACTATGTTACTCGCAAAAGTTCTACTGTTGGAATAGTTAACTCTGTTATGTACAGTTAGTACACACAAACACACGTAGCTTAAAGGATTCGTAGTTTGTTCCTTAGCTTTAAGCCATAGTAAGATTAATCATTCAATCAATCTGCCTAGTCGTGTGACTGTTATTACTTAGCCACAAGCCATCCTGTAAGATTTCATAATCAGTCTATATTGTTCCTACTGCTGGGACACAGGCCTCCTCTCCGTAAGAGGGAGTGGGCCGTAATCTACCACACGAGCCAAGTGCGGGTTGGTAGATGTCACAAGTCTTCGAATCTTTGGATCTAGAACATGCCGGTTTCTTAACGATGTTTTCCTTCACCGTTTTGAGAATAATGTTGATGAAATTATTTATGCAAAGCAAAGCGCCTGCCTGGATTTGAACCCACAACCTAAAAATCGCAAGTTGGGGCCTATACCATTGGGCCACCAGTGCCTGTAAGATTAAACATTAAGGAATGCAAATAAAGATTTATATGAAGTTTCAAGAGTAAACTTCAAAGGAAAAGTACTGTCCATTGACATAGTTGCCACTCTGTGTGCTAAATACTCCGTGTTCTAGATATTACAAGTGTGTACATACAGTTATGTGTGTCTATTGTAATGTACTAACTGTTTGCTGTAATGGTGATGGAAGCTAAAATATTATGGTTGCTTTGTTATCTATGTATGTAAAAAATATTAGACTAACTTTTACCAGTTGCTTCGCCCGTGTATACATGTATAATTATATTTTATTTATATAATTTTATAATGTATACCTCCCCTATTTGAATCAGATATTTTTCACTACTTCATTGGTTTCAATTTTGTTTTCGCGTTACCCTCTTTTTTTAATAAATAAAATGTCTAACATATAAGTAGCCTAAGCCAATGTTATAAGGTAACTCCTTATAACATAGGCTATCTGCGAGTGAAAGTCGGCGATTATGAAAATCCCCTCCTTTTTGGGCAAGGAGTATGTCAAGCAATGGACGTCTTTCGACTGGAATGATGATGATTAGAGGGTGTGTCTATAGTAAGGTGTGAGTGTGATATGTGACAGTTTACGAGTGGCCATTTTTAGGGTTCCGTTGCCAAATGGCAAAAAACAGAACCCTTACAGATTCGTCATGTCTGTCTGTCTGTCCGAGTATGTCACAGCCATTTTTTTCCGAAACTATAAAAGCTATGCTGTTGAAACTTGGTAAGTAGATGTATTCTGTGAACCGCATTAAGATTTCACACAAAAATAGAAAAAAAACAATAATATTTGGGGTTCCCCATACATAGAACTGAAACTCAAAAAAAATATTTTCATCAAACCCATACATGTGGGGTATCTATGGATAGGTCTTCAAAAATGATATTGAGGTTTTTATTATCATTTTTTTCTAAATTGAATAGTTTGCGCGGGAGACACTTCCAAAGTGGTAAAATGTGTCCCCCCCCCGTAACTTCTATAATAAGGGAATGATAAAACCAAAAAAAATATATGATGTACATTACCATGTAAACTTCCACCGAAAATTGGTTTGAACGAGATCTAGTGAGTGATTTTTTTGAATACGTCATAAATCGTAAACCACAATTTACCTTTTAGGCAAACATGATGATCTGTATTTATACCACTTTTAACATCTCTTGCATGCTGACAATTTGTGCTGTATTGTATGTCTTGTACTCATGTTTGGGCAAATAAACGATTATCTTATCTTATCTTATCTTCATTCAGTCAACTCAAATATAAAAAAACAAAAAAAAAACATAAACATAAACCTTATGCATAAACCGTGAATACCTGCAGGTTTGTACGGAACCCTCGGTGCGCGAGTCCGACTCGCACTTGGCCGGTTTTTTTTACTGAAATAATGACGTCGTCATGAAAAATTCATCGGTGTAATGGTCGGTTTAAATAAACAAGTAAAAGCATTTACTATCTCCACTCATCATCATCATCATTTCAGCCGAATTACGTCCACTGCTGGACATACCCCTCCCCTAATTTGGGGAGGGTTTGCCATAACCGCCACGCGTGGCAAGCGGGTTGGCGATCGCAGTGTGGTGGTAAAATGCATAGAGAACGCTGCTGCCCATTCTCTAGTTATCTCCACTCTACCAATTGTTGTTGTGTAAAGGTACACAGAATTATTTCGTTGGTCAGTTTATACTAATACTAACTTCTGCCGCAGACTGCGTCCGTGTTCTTCTTTAGTTTCTTTTTACATTAAATTCCCACAAGATTTGACAGTTAATATAATTATTATTTAACTTCCTTCTATTAGCCGCGACCGACATTATTTTTAAGTATGCTTAAGATAAAGAATTTCTAGACATAATAATACTTAATTGTTATGCTAATAAGTGGTAAGACTATAGATTAGAAAATTGTTACCATAACTAAAGATATCGTAGTAGTAATGAATCATATCTAACCTTAGTTTTTTGTGCCAGATTTTTAGGCAAACGATAAACAAAGCGCTGTTGCCTAGCAAAATGAAATAGGCCAACTCTTCGAGGGTCTTTAACACCGAGATATTTTGAGACTTCGATTCAATTCAGTCTGTCAGTGAAACAAGTTTGATTGAAACAGATAAAAATAATATTGTCACTTTGATCTTTGGATTCTATTTATTGATCAATACGACGCATCTCACTGGGATGTCTGATATATCATAACTGTTTTGTCAAATTTCTTATATTATACGCTAATATCTATAGGCCGGAGGAATCCGCTGGATGCGGTAAGCAAAAACCGGTCGAAGTGGCGGAGCTTGGAGGAGACCTTTCTCAAGCAGTGGAAGAAAGGAAGTAATGAAGTCTTTCGGAACAAATGTTGATGATGATGAATATCTAAATATCTATACCCTGATCCACACTTTACAGAACAGTTTTAGTAACAAGGGCCGTTTTGCTTCGTGCAGGAATTGAACTCACGACCAGTAGGTTTGCGAGATTGTTCGAAAGAGACACCGTGACCCTGGCACATGGGCAGTAGGAACACGGGTGGGTTTTAGTCAGTAAAAGTCTGACACGCCCTCCTGCTCCGCCCAAGAGCGGGAGACGTCATTTGATCATATCCCACCCACGAAAAAAAAACCCACGACCAGTAACTGCGAAATTTTATAACTTACGATAAATTTCCTCAAAACATTATGTACGTATTTCAAAAGTATTAAGTCTTGCCAAGGGGTTTCTATTACCCAGTAACTGGGTTTTAGAGTACAGATAGGCAGTCGTTTAGACTGGAAGTCGACCCCAGCATAGTTGAGCAGAGGCTAAGCAGAAGAGGATTTTCTATTTTTTCAAAGAGAAAACAATAAAAAGGCCACCCGGTGTTTGTCATCATTTACCAACACTTTGCCAAGTTTTCCATTAATGGCAATAACCCCAAAATTTTCCTAATTGAAGACCACACCATAAATAAAAATTACACCTTCATTACATCCTAAAAATAACTAGAAGCTGCTACTGACGAACCTACATTACAACATCAGATGTAAGGTGGCTAACCTGCCCACTTTAGTTACAACGACCTGTGCCCAATTTAGACCATGGCTGTGTTTAATCAATCTGTTATAATTCTTGTATTTTGCCTGATATTATACTAACCTGTATAGTGAATTAGTCCTTCATGGATCTGAGTTATCTGTTATCGAGGGTCCCCAACTGGCTTCAGGTCTGCACAAACGGCGAAAACATTTTTAAATCTTCAATTCAAAACTAAATCTGCATAATGTTACCACTGTTGGGACACAGCAGATCCAGGCTCCAAGCTGCGAAACTCCTTATAAGATAAAATCTAGTAACACTTAGCCCGATCTGACCATCGAATACAGGATCTCATGCTGAGCAGCAGCACCTTTTTTTTATCGTGGAGAAATGCTCATGCATACTGCGCTACTAAGGGGAAATAGCGCAGTTATGTGGGACTCCAACCCACTAAAACTCCACGGTGTCCTCCTACACCGCTTATAGCGGGGACACGGGAACGAAAAAACTCTTCCGCGAACCCGCCGCGGCTGTCCGTCGCCGGACCCACCTTTGGGGGATACCCCCATTCACGGCGCGCATGAACACATAACACGCCGTGACCACCCCGGGGACCAATTAGCACATGGGCGCCAGACGACCCCTTGAATGGCACCCTTGGTCCCCCTGCGACGGGTCAGGACTGTGGCCCCGCCGCCTACCAGTTTTCGGCCGCAGGGGATAGGGAGAGTGGCCAACGCTATACCAACACTCCTCTTCCCCACCGGCCCCACCGCGTTCGCCATCGGACGGTGGCGACCCCGTTCAGGTCGCGGAAGGTAGGGAGAGCGGCGCACCTCAATACCAGCACTCCTCTCCCACCGCGGCCTCCAACCCTCGCGATGTCGCCAAACGACACCGCGTTGGCCGCTACATCGTCGGCTTTGAGCGGAAAAGCCCTGACGAGCGGCCCCTCCTCGGGTTCCTCTTAGCTTCACCGTGGGGTTCTAAACCACGGCTACTGAGCCCCCCGCCTCGTCAATGCGGGAACCCACCGGGGGGGGGGGGGGAGCAGCAGCACCTGCGACAACTGGATTAACGAGGAAGACTCGACACTCCACACTATAATGTCTCCACTGCTAGGGCTTTGGTCTCCTTTATTCGAGCGGGAGTGGGGTATAATCTACCACGCGGGCCTAGTGTATAGTTGGTGGATATTACATGTCTCGGAATTTTTTGGTTCTAGGACATGCCGGTTTCCTCACCATGATTTCCTTCACCCGAGAACCCACGACCTCCCTTCTTAAGTCGGGGCTTGTACCACTGAGCCACCACCACCACTCTACTCTACCAGTTTCTCAAAGTAAGAAGAAGTGAAATACAAAACAAGTAAGTGGATAATTTTGCGGTTAATCCAAGCTGTTTGGTCAAGACAATTAAACATTTATTCGAATACTATTTCAATGTTTTTTCAGAGTCTTTACCGCACTATACGCCTAGTGACGTCACACCCAGGGTGGTTAACCTACCCAGTAAAGTTCCATTGACCACTCTACCCAATTTAGAGCACAGTCACTAGTTTACTCATCAATCCAACTGTCGAAATACAATAATTATAGTCATTACGTCATGTTCCGGGCTGTTTGTCTAAATGATTTAGTGGTGACATGTTGACCGTTAAGAGAAGGTTCGATCTGCAAGTTGATCAAAACTATACTTTAGATATCAAGTGTTATGGAGCAAAATTGGTTGTAGATTGACAAGCGTGCATGTGTCACTAATTTTATTACCACTGCTCTCAAAACGGTGAAGGAATAAATCGTGAGGAAATCGGGATGTGCTAGGACCGAAGATAGATAGATTCGAAGACATGTGACATCTATCACCCGCACTTGGCACTCGTGGTGGATTCTGTCCCAGTAGACCGAAAATTTAAAAATTTCTGGCCTCGAAGTGGGCTATGATCTATACATCACACGTCCTCAAAATTTTGGTTCTAGCACCTCCTTTCCTTACGACTTTTTCCTTCGCCGTTTTAAGAGCAGTGGTGATGAAATAATTTACTCAAGTGAAGTGCCTACTTAGGTTCGATCCCACGACCTACAACTCTAAACTCGCGCCCGTTATCACTGAGCCACCACCGTTCTTTTCTGTTCTGTTTATCCACTTAGTATTCTTGTATTTGAGAATGTAATAGTGATGTGTACTTTGCTATTACTGACGCTATGACATAACGGCTAAGGCGGGTAAGTTACCAAAAAATGTTACGAAAACGGTGAAGGAATAAATCGTGAGGAAATCGGGATGTGCTAGGACCGAAGATAGATAGATTCGAAGACATGTGACATCTATCACCCGCACTTGGCACTCGTGGTGGATTCTGTCCCAGTAGACCGAAAATTTAAAAATTTCTGGCCTCGAAGTGGGCTATGATCTATACATCACACGTCCTCAAAATTTTGGTTCTAGCACCTCCTTTCCTTACGACTTTTTCCTTCGCCGTTTTAAGAGCAGTGGTGATGAAATAATTTACTCAAGTGAAGTGCCTACTTAGGTTCGATCCCACGACCTACAACTCTAAACTCGCGCCCGTTATCACTGAGCCACCACCGTTCTTTTCTGTTCTGTTTATCCACTTAGTATTCTTGTATTTGAGAATGTAATAGTGATGTGTACTTTGCTATTACTGACGCTATGACATAACGGCTAAGGCGGGTAAGTTACCAAAAAATGTTACGTTGACCTCTACTGATGTAAACTACAGTCATTCGCTACTAAGCCAGGAATTTACGAATATAAATGTAATGATTGCTCCCAGTAGCTGTTATTGCCCTTAGAAAGTATAAATGAAGTAACTGAAAACTTTTTAGAGGTCATTGTGCTAATTATAATTATTAAAAGACCAAACCTAATAGATGTATAGATCCACTAAGCAGATTTTTCCGCGATTTCAGGGTAAGTCTAAGTGAAGGAAATAGGTACCCAGTGGTAGCCCAGGCAGACACTTCACTTAGATTATTTTCTTTTTTTAATCGTAAAATCCCATCACTGTGCTCGCGTGGTGGATTATGGAAAAAATACAGGCTGATTGCCGTTCGATTTTTGGTGAGCACCTTTCTAAATAGTATAGGTATGTAAATAGGTGAACACCTGCCTACCCCTTTAACTCGTCAAACAATAGCCTTAAATAGGTTGTTTGCATGTAACCGCTCAACGGTTTTCACGAAATTTCACATAAGATTTTTTATTATTTTTTATTCGGAAATAGCAGTTACTTATCGTCATTTCAAGTGTTTATGTCTTATAAATTAATCACACACTCACTTCAGCCGTAAGACGTCCACTGCTGGACTTAGGCCTCCCCCAATTTGGGGGGCTTTGCCATAATCGCCACGCTTGGCAGGCGGGTTGGCGATCGCAGTATGGTGGTAAAATGCATAGAGAACGCTGCTGCCCATTCTCTAGTAAGTCCCTTAGTCGCCTTTTACGACACCCACAGGAAATAATGGGGTGGTGTTATTCTTTACATCCGGCACCACACGGTACATAAATTAATCGCAGGTTCTTAATCCATTCTACAAGGTAAAACTAACTCATTTCTATCAGTGACGTATGAACGCCATGACATCACTAGGGTTGCTAACCTACCCAGAAAAGTGCCATTGACCTCCACCCAATTTAGTCCACAGTAAAACGATTCATATTCCACGTTCAATCCAGTTAATTGATCCTCATTTAGTTCTTCTACTTAATCCATGGATCTATTTAACCCGGTTTAAAATAGATTTGCTGTGGTTTTGTTTTGACATGGTCTTATCAGAATTAATTGTTGGTTTAACTTTTTAATGAAAGCCCTATAGTAGGATTAACTCCATACGTATGTGGTTTTGTTGTGACAAAAAAAATGAATATTAATTGATGTTTAAAAGATTCATGTTACAGCCCTATATTACGGTTTTAGTATATCAATGAATACGGAAGTACGGAAATCTATCCATCTATTCTATATTTAATACGAATAATAAAACTGAAGAGTTTGTTTGTTTGAACGTGCTTACCTCTGAAACCACCAGTCGGATTTTTTTTTTTTGTATTTGATAGCCTAACTCTTGAGGGAGGCTATAAACCCTTCGGAACTGAAAAACAAAACTAGTCAGTATTAACGCAGAGGGAAAATGAAGAAGAGTGGCAGGCGATATGATGCGACGGGTTGGGTCGGGCGAACAAGAAATTTCACGCGGACAAAAATGACGGGCAGAAGCTAGTGTATGTGTGTAGTGTGTGTGTACTTTGTTAAGATTTTTCTGTATCAATTAAACCCACGTAGGCACCAAAGTCAAAAATAACATACAAGATAACATTTGAATGTTAATGTATTTTAATTTAATGTATTCTATTTTAAATGTTGTAATGAATTTAATGTGTTTTTTGTATTTGTGATTTGGTTATTGACCTCTGTGCCTTAGTAAGTAAATAAAAACAATAATAATATTGTTTTTTAATAAGTTCCAATGCGCAACATTAAATATCGTTTCAATTATCATCTGACGAAATATAGATGAACAATATGTATACTGACCTGTTAGTCTAGTGGTTAGTGACCCTGACTGCTAAGACTGAGGTCTTGGGATCGATTCCCACCCAGGACAAATGTTGTTTGATGAGCACAATTATTTGTTCTGTGTCTGGGTGTAACTTATCTATAATATGTATGTATTTAGAAATATATAAGTATATTTATCAGTTGTCTGGTTACCATAGTACAGGCTTTGCCTAGTTTGGGATCAGGTAACGGTGTGTTGGTTGTCCTAACATATTATATTATATTTATATTATGCCACTGCCACTGCTTACCCTTTCTGGGTAAATAGGCGAGATACAACATATGTAATAATACCAAAACATTCCAATATTCCCTAACAAGTCACATCAGCCGTTAAACACACACATTCGCGCGCGGTCACCGCCCTTGGGAAAGCGGCCGGAAACAGTGGAAAGCGCGGAACTGGTGACGTCACCGTTAGATAACTACCCGACGGGGAAGCTAATTAATTTGTGTATGTTATTGTTGCTAGGTAACAGTATATTGTTGGGCTGTCATCCTGTTTAGTGTAAATTGTTAATTTATTTAGAAGTCATCGACTTAGAAATGGTTCTTAATTAATTTTAATGAAATATGAGGAACTGCTTGATCTTACTTAATCTAACAATTGTCTTCGTCATTATTTCAGCCAAAAAACGTCCACTGCTGGACTTAGGCCTCCCCCAATTTGGAGGGGTTTGCCATTATTGTCACGCTTGGCAGGCGGGTTGGCGATCACAGTATTGTAGTAAAATGTATAGAGAACGCTGCTGCCCATTCCCTAGTAAGGCCCTTAGTCGCCATTTACGACACCCATGAGAACAAATGAGATGGTGTTATCCTTTACGTCCGTCACCGCACAGACCTCCTAACCTAACAATGTCAAATACGAATTAGAAAGTATCTATTTAGTAGTCAAATTCAAATTCTTTATTGCTAACTATGTGTATATAAATAAAGTTCTTAACAGAGGATATCAGTTCTTAGAACATAGTGGCCCTGTTAGGGCATTGCAATTTCATCATGCATATATGCTTATAATTGTAACAGTAACAGTTGAACATGCATTATTTACATTCATTAATTAAAAAGAAAAAAGTTATAAATATTAAATTTTATATAGGACATCGTTTTAATTACATTATATAATTTTATCATTTACATCATATTAATTATAAATTATCAAAGTCATACCTAAATAAAAATACACATGTCATGAGTTACCTGATTAAAAAAAAATAATCATTATTCATTAATTCAATTATGTCACAGTATAGTAATCATTTAATATTAATTACCTATTATACCTATTTAAAGTCAAACGAATAAATCTAATATCACCACGGTTCGCTGTCAGATTGGTGATTGCAGGCATGCAGATGGATAGAAAATATATTTTCAGATACCTTAGCCATCACTCTCTTTATTAATAAGCTTCGGAAGTAGAGGTCGAAAATGATCCCACAGGAACGTACTACCGGAATAAAAGTATCCTATGTGTAAATCCAAGGAAATAATATTTGTGTGCCAAATTTCATTCAAATTCGTTACGCCGTTTTTGCGTTATTAAGTAACAAACATCCAAAAAGATTAGTACCTACGATTCGTACAAAATATTTGCATTCAAATTATAAAAAAAGGTAGCTATGGAGTTTTCTGCCCATTCTTCCTCATTCGCAATTACCTTTTCGAAGAGGCAACTAGCATCGATTCCATTTTTAAATAACTTTTGACAGTAGAAAGTTCCTTTTACTTGCCTACTTTAAATCTATGGTAGGTTGTCCTTGGCGTTAATACCATACCCTTTTGTTTTCTGCTAGGGAAATCATCAAATGACTGCTCCTGCTCTGGGCGGAGCGGGAGGGCGTGTCAGACTTTTACTGACTAAAACCCACCCGTGTTCCTTCAGTTGCCCATGTGCCAGGGTCACGGTATTTCTTTCGAACAATCTCGAGACCCTGGCAGGTAATACCATACCCTTGACGAGTGTCGACTACTATGTTACTGACTGGCAATCATTTCGATTTTTGAATTTTGGTTAGAATAACTTGGAAGTCCCTGGTTTCATCAGTCATCTAGATACTGCTAATTTACTGATAATTTTCATTTTCATTTCTATTTCCATATCGATCTCCATTGTATCTTTTTGAATGTGATATAAAGTACCAGTAGATCTTGATACCTGTTTTTTTAATGTACTATTTTGAGTTCAAACTACTACGAGAGAAAAATAAGTCGTCTTTCATTACAACCACTGGAACTAATTATTTACCTAAATCCTAACAACTTTTTCTATTTAATACACAGCTCAGATGTATAGGAAATAATTTGTAACCATCACTTATGTGGGCCGACCGGCCATTGACACTGAATACGAGATCATTAAATATAGATCTTACTAACTAATTAGCAAAAATACGCCATTTGTAAAAATATAGGTATTTAGATACTTACTGGGTTTTTTTACGTGTAAATGTTTGAGAATGATTTTAAACCTAGCAGTTTTATTTTAAAATGAAAGTTACAAAATATATTGATCAGAATGTTGGGCCACGAAAGGGACGAATGAAAAGCAAATTGCCTGCTGCTGAGATGTAAATGTTAAGAAGGATCCAGATTACAAAAACGAAGACTAAAATCAAAAATAGAACGCGCGGTTTTTCGCGTTTCATTTTCATCTTTCGACTGAAATGAAGATGAATGTCACAATATATATATAACAAATAAACCAAGCCGGTTATCTATTAATAAGTTAATCAAATCAAGTATTCAAACCAATTAACTTACAAATTTTAATAATATTTTTATCATATTTTGCTTATTTTTTGGTACGTGGTTATCCCAGGTCAGTTGTTATAGGTTATCAAACCGCAATAGGGGATAGGTAACTTCATAAATCCTTTTAATATTATTAATTTATTTAACCATTTATGCACACATATAAACAGACAAGAAGAAAGGAACAAAAAAAAACATTCAAAGGTTATGCTTATTTCTACTGAAATCTCTTCCACCATACCTGCGATAGGAGAGAAGATGAAACAGATGGAGACAACGAAGAAAAGATAAAATTAAAAATTATACTAATCTTATTACCGTGTACCGTATGTACCGTGTGGTGCCGGACGTAGACAATAACACCATCCCATTTCTTCCCGT
Organism: Aporophyla nigra; assembly: GCA_947507805.1. Taxonomy (NCBI): domain Eukaryota; kingdom Metazoa; phylum Arthropoda; class Insecta; order Lepidoptera; family Noctuidae; genus Aporophyla; species Aporophyla nigra. The sequence goes on along the minus strand of OX382316.1, from coordinate 12,134,630 downwards.
GGGTGTCGTAAAAGGCGACTAAGGGACTTACTAGAGAATGGGCAGCAGCGTTCTCTATGCATTTTACCACCATACTGCGATCGCCAACCCGCCTGCCAAGCGTGGCGATTATGGCAAAGCCCCCTAAATTGGGGGAGGCCAAAGTCCAGCAGTGGACGTCTTACGGCTGAAATGATGATGATGACTAATCTTATTTATGTATGTAAACGTCATGAAAAATTTCCACTTTTATTAAGTAGGAATGTACAATTTTATACTAATAAAACCATTTTCTCAAAAGTGATTTGCAATGTTATTGCCAATGTAGTACTTATTCTATACGTGAAATATATAACCCTGCCGGGATTGCGGACTTGTTCGAAAGACTAACCGTGGCCCTGGCACTGGCAACAGTAGGAACTTTTTTTTTTTGGATGGGAAATTATCAAATTACTTCTCCCGCTCTGGGCGGAGCGGGGGGGCGTGTCAGACTTTTACTGACGAAAACCCACCCGTGCTCCTTCAGTTGCCCATGTGCCAGGGTCACGGTATCTCTTTCGAACAATCTCGTGACCCTGGCAGACGGGTAGGTTTAAGTCAGTAAATATGACGTGCAATCTCCAAATCATCAAATGCCGTCTCCCTCTCTGGGTGGAGCGGGACACGAGATTTGATGATTTCCCAGCCATGAAAACAAAGAAATGTACAACAAAGTATTACATTTTCAAATGGTGAAAATATTGTAGTTTTTAATGAAAAACAGTCTGATTTATTCTGAGCTTATTTGAGCATGTGCATTTCTTCTAAATTGTTCTTACCGGGATTGATCAGTGGATCCATCTTTTATATCCAAAAACCCCTCCATACTTCGGAAAAATTAAACTGTTGGTTCCGGCTGTTATTCATTGTTGTTCCGAGTAGTCAGAATCTCGAATGTCTGACAATCAGTCTTACAAAGGTACCCAGTTCCTGAGTTGTGGATGTCAAATATGCAGTAGCTCTATGAAAATACTGGTATTCAGTTGCTTCCGGTAAGACTGGAAGCCGACTCCAACATTGTGAAAAAGTTAAGCAGATGACGATGATTTTTGTTAGTATCAAAAGTAATTCGATATTTATATTTATATACATATGATCATAGTAATTTAATGCATTCCATATTGTCAAAAAAGATGTTACAAGAGGCATAGCTAGGTACAAAAATATAACATATGTATATAAGTAATTATCTGTGGTTATTTGGTCATGTTTATCTTCTAACTGATCACTATAGAACATAGCAGAATTCATCTTTCTTCGGTTACAAAGCTTTGGTCATAAATCACAATTGAAATACGAGCACCTTTATTCTGCAAAATAAGTTGAAAAACATATTTACGCACTCACAAATCCAATAAAATGTAATCCAAATTACAGTAAACAACTTAATGATACCAAAAATAAGCTAAACGCCCCATATAGTCTGCAAAACACATTTTATTACATTAATACAATTTATGTTGAAAGGATCTTTCACACTTGTTCGGCTCCGGCATATTTGATTCTGCAGTATTTTTCGAATATCAAAACCGACTCGAAGCAATTACGATCGGAAATCTCTACTTTTGCGCATATTCCAATCCATCTGCATAGCCTTTTCCTATCTATGTTGGGGCGGCTTCCAGTCTTACTGGAGCAAGCAATACTTACCAGTATTTTATATGAAGCAACTGCCTGTCGGATCTCTACAACCCAGATACTGAGTAACATAATACCTACCCCTGTATACACCGTGACATTTTAGTCTTCTTACAACGGCAGCCCACTTCATGTATCCAATGACTACTACACATCCATAGGAAAAAAAAATTACATTTGAATAACTAAAAAATAAAAATATTATTCATTATGATGATGCATGACGTAGTTTGTATTTGATATTTTGTTTCAAGGAAAATTGTATGATCTTGTCGACTCGTGCGCTGGGTAGTTATGTTCTCTACCATCTGATAGGTAAATATTATGAACAGGATGTTTCATGATTGTAATGCATTATGTATTTTTGTTCGACCTATTATCTTAATTTTATTAATGGTTACAATTTTTTAATCACACCTATAGGTATATTATGTTGGATAATGTATCCGAAATAATGTACCTATAGAGTGGACAACCTTTGTGACAACTAAAATGTCACGGTGTATCAGACTGATTGTCAGACTTTCGGTGTTCTGAGTGTCCGTAACGACTGTCAAAGATCCCCAAATGACAGCCGGGACCAAGGGTTTAACGTGCTCACGGTGAAGTCTTGATACATAATGGGTGACCACCCATCCACAGACCGACCTCAGCAAGTGTTGCTTAACCTTGAAGATAGAGTATGAGTGTTATTATTGAGCCACAAGGCCTTCCTTCGTTTCGCATAGACGATCGCTGAAAATATTCAGGTCGGCACAATTCAAGCTATGTGGAGTGGTTTTTTCCCGAAAATAAGCCCTCTTATTTATAAAAGTATAAACGTCAAAAAAATATAATTAAACAGATGCTAATCATTACTAAACTTTAGGCAATTTATAATAACATCACACCTCTATTCCCCAAAAGGTTTGGCAGAGTTGTACCAGTAGGTACAGCCCCTTAAAACAACGTTTATAATTAAGGAAAAATATTTCTACACAAATATTCGATTTTTCCGCCCGGCCGTTCCGAATGTTGCCGACTCGAACAAGTGTGTAGTGCGCCGAACTTTTAATATAAAAGGTCAACACACCATAGCTGAAACACTAGAAAACTGTGCTAAATCGTGTCATTGAACCCGTTGCGTATAACCGGAGCGTCGGGGTCAAAAACCCGGTCGTTATCACTACCGGTTGTCATGGCAACGGGGTAGATATGGGGTTGAGTCTGTTTTTGTTTTTTCCTTCTGAAAGTTGAATGAATTGGTACTAATTGGAAATGCTGGAAAACTGCTTGATTTTCTCGTGTGTATCTATTAATTATAATTAATAGATACACCGTTGTGGTGCCGGACGTAAAGAATAACACCACCCCATTTCTTCCCGTGGGTGTCGTAAAAGGCGACTAAGGGACTTACTAGAGAATGGGAAGCAGCGTTCTCTATGCATTTTACCACCATACTGCGATCGCCAACCCGCCTGCCAAGCGTGGCGATTATGGCAAAGCCCTCCAAATTGGGGGAGGCCTAAGTCCAGCAGTGGACGTGTTACGGCTGAAATGATGATGAAATGATGAATAGATACACACGCTATTTACTATCTATAAATAATTATTTATTACTTGCTGTTACTCGCAACTTGATCTTTGTGTGTTTTGTATTAACGTATATTTTCTATCTATAATATAGGTACTATATCATTCGTTAGTAAATCCCATAGTCGACTTTTCCGACACCCACGGGAGGAAATAGAATGGTGCTATTCTTTACCGACACACACATCTATACTAATATTATAAAGCTGAAGAGTTTGTTTGTTTTTTTTGGTTGTTTGTATGTTTGTTTGTTTCATTGAATGCGCTAATCTCAGGAACTACTAGTCCGAATTGAGAAAATATTTTTGTGTTGGGTAGCCTATTTATCGACGAAGGCTATAGGCTATATAACATCACGCGGAGCGGAGCAGTAATGAAAAATGTTGCAAAAACGAGGAAAATCGCACGGGTAGGCGATTCGACGCGAAGGGTCAGAGGAACAAGAAATTTAACGCAGACGAAGTCGCGGGCAGAGGCTAGTACTATATACTATATCTATTATACTATATATTTTGACTGGCCTGTTGGTCTAGTGGTTAGTGACCCTGACTGCTAAGACTGAGGGCGTGTGTTCGATTTCCACCCAGCACAAATCTTTGTGTGATGAGCACAATCATTTGTTCTGTGTCTGGGTGTAATTTATCGATAATAATAGGTAGGAGAAAAAGTTTCTTCGCATTTTTTAAGAAAATTCAAAACATTTTTTAATAAAGTTTATTTACATTTAACTAAAGTATGTAGGTACCATTTTGTTCGATAACTTTTTGCCATCTTGTAGGTAGGGACATGATCCCATTGCTATAGAAATTTTGGGACTTCTGGTCAAAGTACCGCGACAAGTGGTTTTGGCAGTCCTCTCGTGATGTTAACCTGACACTGCCTAAAGAATTCTGAAGAGACCGAAACAGGAGGAAATCTGAAGGTGCAAGGTCAGGACTATACGGCGGATGCATTAACACCTCCCAGCCAAACTCTCTTAATTTTTGTTGGGTGGCTAAAGATGTGTGAGGTCTAGCGTTATCATGATGAAAAATCACACCCCTGCTGTTGATTAATTCCGGCCGGTTTCTCTCAACTTCTTGCTTTAATCTCATCAGTTGTTCGCAGTAGAGTTCAGAATCGATGGTCCTGCCTGGTGGTAACAGCTCATAATGAATAATGCCCTTCCAATCCCACCACAGACACAGCATCACCTTGTTGCGAGTTAACCCGGGTTTCGCCACAGTCTGTGAAGCCTGACCGGCCTTTGACCACGACCTTTTTCGCACGTTCTTGTCATACGTGATCCACTTTTCATCACCAGTTATCAGCTTCTTCAAAAATGGTTCGGTTTCATTATGTCATAATAAAGAATCACAAATGAGTACACGGTTCATTAGGTTTCTTTCAGTGAGCTCGTGAGGTACCCAAATGTCGAGCTTTTTTGTGTACCCAGTTTTTTTCAAATGCGCCAAAACTGTTTTGTGGTCAATTTCCAGTTCTTCAGCTACGTTGTAACTACTGGTATGCCGATCTTGCTCCACTTTTTCAAAAATGGCATCCATTTTATCCGTAATAGGGCGACCAGAGCAACGTGCATCTTTGACATCAAAATTTCCGGATTGAAAACGCTTAAACCAAATTTGTGCTACTCTCACAGACACTACACTAGTCCATAAACATCGCAAATTTTTTTCGCGGCTTGCGTTGCATTTTTACCTTTTTTATAGAAAATTTTTAAAATGTATCGAATTTCTTCATTAGATTCACTCACCTTGACGGTACGAAAAACAAATGAAAATCACACATTTTCCTAATTTGAATTTAGAATTATGTTCTTTAAAATTTAAACTTTCAATGATACCAAAACCAGCCAGATACAAATAGTATAGCCAAAGAGATTTTATTACAAGTTCATACATACTATAATGCGAAAAGACTTTTTCCCCAACCTAATATGTATGTTTTTAGAAATATATAAGTATGTTTATCAGTTGTCTGGTTGCCACAGTAGAAGCTCTGCCTAGTTTGGGATCAGATAACGTTGTGTTGGTTGCCCTAATATATTATATAATATTGGGTTGGCAAATAAATACTGAAACACTTTTATGTTTTGAAAGTTTTAAAATATTTAACTACAAGAAAGTACTAGTAAATTGTAGAACGTTCTGGAACGTATCGGCTGAGAGGTATATAAACGCGCACGGTTCCGCACTAAAGCAATAGTGATCAAAATCGAGGAAAAACAAATCGTCTGATAATGTTATACGAATTTAAAAAAAACAACAGCGCACGACAGGCAGCTGAAAACTTCAACGCTGCATTCGGCCAGGGCACCATTAGCCACGTGACTGTAAGCCGTTGGTACAAACGCTTTGCTGACGGAGATATCAGCCTTGAAGATCGAACTAGCAGTGGCCGACCGTGTGAGCTCGACGATGACACCCTGCGTAACGAACTGCAATCGTATCCAGATCCAACCACACGAGAATTGGCTGAGCGACTAAATTGTAGCCACACAACTATTGAAAATCATCTACATGCGCTTGGCTATAGAAAAGTTATAGCGCGATGGATCCCCTATGTTCTGACTGAGGCTACCCGAACGGCCCGGGGCAATATGTCAATCTCTCCTCCTGCGATCCCATCGCAAAGATTTTTTAGCACACTTAGTGACCGGAGATGAGAATTACATTCTTTACGAAAACGATACGCAGCACGCTTTTTGGATTCCTCGTGGGGATGACCCGCCAGTTCAGTCAAAGCCGTACCCCCATCGCCATAAAATTCTTCTTAGCTGTTTCTGGGATGCGCAAGGCATACTCTTCTGGGAGCTTCTCCACGACAAGCAAACTGTCACCGCCGAGCTCTACGCCGAACAACTGCGTCGCCTTGCTACTACTATCCAAGAGAAGCGGCCAAGACGCATCGAGGTTCACTTACTACACGACAACGCCCGGCCGCATGTTGCTTCTGTTTCTCGTTGTCAACTGGAACAACTAGGCTGGGACGTGGTACCACACCCAGCATATTCTCCAGATCTAGCTCCATCGGACTACCATCTCTTCCGAGCTCTAAAGTATTTTCTACGCAAAAAAAGGTTCCGCGATTTTAATGATATTAAATGTAACCTCGGTCAATTTTTTTACTCTCAGACTCAAAAGTTTTGGTCCGATGGCATTCAGTCTCTGCCCTTAAGGTGGTCAACAAGTCATTGATACACAGAGTGAATACATTGTAGATTAAACGTGATTAATTATTAAATAAAAAAAGAAAATTAAAATTGTTTCAAGTGTTTCATTACTTTCTTGCCAACCTGATATTATAAAGCTGAAGAGTTTTTTTGGTTGATCCTGACATTAGTACGTTACTAATGTAAGGATTTGTGTTTAGTGATGGATAGCCCATTTATCAAGGAAGGTTAGGTTAGACTATATAACATCGCGCTAGTACCTTTAGAAGCCGAGTGAAAAGAAAAAAGTTACGAATACTAAGACCTCACACGGGCAGGTGAGTCAATGCTACGGGGTGGGCCGAAGAGCAAGAAATTTAACGCGGGCGAAGTCGCGGGCAGACGCTTTATTGCTTTTCCAGGCACGGGGGTATCAAAAACTGTCTAATGGAAAAACCCACAAACACTTCAAAAGAAAATTTAAGTTACGTAGGTTACACAAATATGTACTTGTGGTCTTGTAGCCACACAGGTCGATCGGTGAGGTTAAGCAACGGTTGTCATGGTTGTTCCGTGGATGGGTGTCTATCTTTACGTACGAAGACCATTGGTCTCGGCTGTCATTTGTAGATCTTTGCCAGGCTCGCAAGATTTGTTCGGAAGGAGCACGGGTGGGTTTTAGTCAGTAAAAGTCTGACACGCCCTCTCACTCCGCCCAGAGCGAGAGACGTCAAGTGATGATTTACCACCCACAAAAAATTCAAAAAAAGATCATCGTCAGTCGTTACGGCTCGTCAGAAGCCCGAACGTAAGAACCCCAGTTTTACCAAGTGGTATCGTATTAACCAGTTACTGGTTTGTGGAGTGCAGATAGCCAGTCGCTCCATGTAAAATACTGGTATTCAGTTGCATCCGGTTAGACTGGAAGCCGACCCCAACATATTTGGGAAAAGGCTAGGCAGAAGCTGATTTACGTGATGCAAATACCATAAAAACCTTTGGATTCTCTTACACCATTAAGCATGACCGCACAATTTATTATACTAGTAACGAAAAAACTTAGTTCCCAAAGAAAATTCTCACCAACCCCCCCTCCCCACCCACCCCCCATCCATTCTGAAAGACGTCATACACGTGTTACATAAATTGGTTCAAATAAATGTTGAAATCTTTTTCAGCTTTTTTTTTTGTACTAGTAAATTGTGTAAGAACTCTCTAATTTTCCTTAAACAATTTTTCCCTCAACTCATTTAACTCTTTAAATCCTACTGATATTATAAATGTGAAAGTTAGTTTGTTTAAATGCTTAGATTTTTGGACGTTGCGACGAAGCAGGATTTTTTGACGTCATGAAAAAATCTTGCATCGCGTTTTAAGCAGAGTTTACCGAGCAACTTGCATATTTACAACGTCCCGACACCAATCATCAGGCAATGACTCACCAGACACGACAGCCGTCTGGTCGAAGGATGAACCCTTTTCTAAGGAGGTGGAGTGGTCTTTACACCCTCTTCCTCATACCTCCAAAGATGTTTGTTACTCAAACATGGAAGAAATTCTACACACAGATAGATTATAACTAGAGATCGGATATTCAGATGCATATTCACCTAAAGTTGAAATGTTGGGTAATATGGAATGCGCGTTTTTACCGTGTTTTGTGTGTTGTTTTAACTAACACATACCACCCTACACTACTACTACTATGTATTTGCATCTGGGGTTAAACATTAATTTTAAATAAATATGATGATCCAAGAAACCAGCTTTAATAAAAAAATACGAAGCCGCTTCCGTGCTTTCACAGCTAATTAGTAACATTATAACCTTTATTAACAAAAAGGATACTTTTTATCCCGGAAGTAAGTTCCCGTGGAAAAAAAAAATCGACCTCCACACGGGCGAAACCGCTGGGAAAAGCAAGTTATCTAGGAAAGAATCACGTAAGAATACTCATTGACGTCACTAAAATATTTCACGTGGCTAACTTTGAAAAACCTCTGAAAAAAACTTACACAATCTCGTTTCCTTTCGTAACATTTTTTGACACACCTTTGTATTTATATGTAACAGGGGTAATAGGGGGTGTGATGAAATTTTAGTTCGCTATTTTCCCGTAAAGGGTAAAGGTGAAACCTTAGCAATTGGAGGTTGTGAAATTGTGAGTTTTAACCTCAATTTTCAGGTATAATACGTCATGTATCATCAGTTCCTTACATACTCTCTTTTGCTTCATTTATGTTCATACATCTGCTCATACACGCACGCCGGTTACCAGTACTATGCACCTGACTTTTCTGAAGAACATCACTATTAAAGTCACTATTATGTTCTCCTAGTGCGTCGGTTCCGGCGTCTCCAGTCACATATGCTTTGTTCTATCTTTCTTTTGTTAGCCGCCCTTCATTCATCCTTTCAACATGACCAAACCGTCTAAGCATACTCCGTTCGTATTTTGTCACTACATCTTCTTTTAAACTGCACCGTTACCTTATCACCAAAATTATGAATTCTGCAACTGATGATAGCATATATAAATTCACGCCTTTTTCTCAAGGGTGTACGCACAAATGCGTTCTTTGCGAAACATGTGTGGTGTGACTCCCTCAGCCTATCATTCACAGTCACACCACACATGTTTCGCAAAGAACGCATTTGTGCGTACACCCTTGAGAAAAAGGCGTGAATTTATATATGCTATCATCAGTTGCAGAATTCATAATTTCATCTGAAAAACGTCCACTGTAGCGCCTCAAACAAGCACCGCCACTTCGACTGATTCTGTGCTACTCGCATCCAGCGGATTCCTGCGGCCTTCACCAGATCATCCGTCTATCTTGTGGCAGGTCATTTAACGCTCCCCCCCCCGGTGGGTTCCCGCATTGTAGAGGCGGGGGGGCTCCGTAGCCGTGGTTTGGACACCCACGGTGTAGCTAAGAGGAACCTGAGGAGGGGCTGCGCGGCGGGTTTACGGAAGATAGTTATTGTATGTAGTATTTAAATAGTTATAATTATAGTTTGTTGGAGTCCCACATAGCTGCGCTATCTCCCCGTGGCAGCGCAGTATGTATGAGCATTTCTCCACGTTAAAAAAAAGGCCATTCGCGTCACTCCAGAACCTGGAGGATTGAGCCCATTTTAATTAACTACTGGCATATGTAGGGGATAAAAGACTTTTATTGAGGGGCTTGTTACTAGGTTATACTAACCTCACGAATCAACAGATCGGGTTAAGCTACTCTTGCCGCGGTTAGTCCGTAGATGAGCGACTATGGTAACATACCAAGAGCCCTCCGTGCCTCGGAAAGCACGTTAAGCAGTTGGTGTCTGTCCTGCCAGGGTCGCGAGATTGTTCGAAAGAGATACCTTGGCCCTGGCACATGGGCAACTGAAGGAACACGGGTGGGTTTTAGTCAGTAAAAGTCTGACATGAGTCCACCCAGAGCGGGAGAAGTCATTTGATGATTTTCCATCCAAAACAAAAAAAAAAGCCGTTGGTCTCGGCTGGCATTTCGGATCTTTGACTGGCAGTTGTTACGGGTCTTTACAAGGGGTCTCGTATTACTCAGTAACTGGGTTATGAATGATAGACATTCAAACGACTAAGAAGCTTACACAAAATGAAAACTGATGTTAAAACACTTATATTTCAAGTGTACTATCTAACTGCGGTCAACCAGTTCACAGATTTTTTAATAAAATTTATATATTTTTAGTTTTAAAATGTTTTGATGTCATTTTGAAGCCTGTTGAGTTATGCTAGCTAATTTAATTTTAACCTGTATGCAAGGTTATAACCTAAATACATCGTAATTATAGATCTCGTATGTGTATTTAAATTCAAGAAAAGCACAATCCTGTATACTAACGTACAAAAATGTTAATCTTTCACTCTTAGTAATTGCAATACATCTATAAAAATAAATAAAAGTGAACTGTCTGTTTGTTATTTCATTATAACACCTTTTAACGAAATGCATATTAAAGCACCCATATTAATAATTAAAAAAAAACATTTTGTTAAATTTTTGTCTGTCTATCTGTCTGTTTGATCTGGCTGTTCTCCGAAACAGCTAGACCAATTTGACGAGTGACATCCCGTGGGATATTTTTCGACATCAATGCGAATAAAGCCCTGTGGCTTTATTCGCATCGATGTCGGAAAATATCCCACAGTTAGTACTTACATAAACCAGCGCCAGGATGAGTGTTATCATAACGTAGGTACTTTCTGCATTTTCTCAACAAACCTGTCTGAAACAATATTTGATAACGACTTTCTCCTTATCTCTAGTTTGTTTTAACTTAGAATGTTTAAGCCCGACACTTAACTAAGTTCTATCTTAATAACGTTGGCTTGCCTTTCATGTTAAATACTTTGCTTAGGGCTTAGAAAGTGTTGAGTTACCGTGGCCCTGGCATAGGCAACTGAAGGAACATGGTTTTGGTCATTAAAGTCTGACACGCCGCAATGACGTCTCATTTGATGATTTCCCAAAAAAAAAGGACTTAGAAAGTGTTAAGGCTTATTCGTCGATTCGCACGAATTTACTCGCCTGAAACGGACGGATCAATACTTTACAAATAATATATTATTTCTGTAAGCGTTTCGCACAAAAATTCGAAAACATGTGATAAGTACCAACTGGGTTCGCGTGGTAGATTACGACCCACTTCCTCTCCTGGCCAATACTAGCATCATCATCATCATCATTTGATCTGATCATCATCATTTCATCTGAAAGACGTCCACTGCTGGACAAAGGCCTAGGGGGTTTTATAATCGCCATACTTGGCAGGCGGGTTGGCGACCGCAGTATGGTGGTAAAATGCATAGAGAACGCTGCTCCCCATTCTACAGTAAGTCCCTTACTGACCTCTTGTGACACTCACGGGAAGAACGCACGGGATGGTGCTATTGTTTACGTCCGACACCACATCAAATCTGTGTCCAAGCCCTGAGATCATATAGGCTGAATATGATGTATAGGACGGATAGGTACAATTACCCTCATAAAGACAACTCTGCTCTACAAGCAAAGTGGTAGGTTGGTACCTATGTCTTTGTTTAGCTTCAGCCGTTCACGAGCTTCTGCCCGCGACTTCGTCCGCGTCAAAATTTTTGCTCCTCTGACCCTTCCCGTTGCATCGAATTGCATGCCAGTTTTCGTCCATTTTCCGTTGCTACTCCGCTTCTTTTGACGTAGCGTGATATTATATAGCCTATAGCCTTCCTCGATAAATGGGCTATACAACATACAAAGATTTTTTCAATTCCAACCAGTAGTTCCTGAGATTAGCGCGTTCAACCAACCAAACAAACAAACTATTTAGCTTTACAATATTAGTATAGATTAAGAGCTGTCCGGTCGAATCGAAAAGCAGTAGGTAGAAGTCAAAATTAAAAATAATTTAAGTACAAAATATTTTATTACATTTCAGGGAACAAAGTGCAACGCGGGCCATGTTGGTGCGTGTCGGTGCCGACGGACACGACGTCCGGCCTTGACGTCCGAATCGTGAGTTGAGTCGCCGATTGCTATTCACTTCTCGTTACTGGACAGAGGATGGAGTGGAGACGTCATCGGGAAAACATATGTGATGGTTTTTTTGTTTTTTATTAATAATAAATGCAACCCATTTTAAAGAGAATTGTTACCTACTCTGTCAATGAGACTACAATTGAAACAAAATGCAATCGTTCAGATTTTTTGAAAATCAAAGTTTATTCAAAGATATTTTAATTTTCTGATCATTGGTAAAGTTCGTGGTTAAATTTTTAGTCGCCGATGTTAAGCTGCCTATCTTATTTTACGCACTGAATTAGATAAGACAATACATACTGGTTAGTCAATTTGACAAGTCATGATCAAAACACTAGTCTATTACATTCGTTTAAGACTGAGGACTGATCACTGCACAGACCCACAGATTAGCTTCAATAGTTGGAGCTAATCAGTGATCAGTAAGTTCTTGAGCTAAAAAAAAACAAATAACTTGTTAGGTACCGACCAAGTACCTATCTAAGTATACAGATACAAAAGGAGAAACTGACTGACTAAATGATATATCAATGCACAGCCGAAACGACTGCGACAAAAACGTGAAATTTCGCAAAAGATTTCCTTTTTGAAACATAGGGGAGCACTTTATAGGATTTTCAGTAACTGCACCCTTGAGGGGGTGAAAAGTGGGAACTAATGCGCATGAAAAATCATATTTCTTGAATTAATAAGCTTGAAACTTGTCATATAACTTGTTACATATTATCTAAATATATTATAAAATTAAGATTTTATATTTTAAAAATCAAAAAATACTTCGTAAATCAAAAAGTAAAGTGTTTTAAAGTTTATAGAAAGAAAAACATTTTATTTTAGTCACGCTCAAGAAACACAAACAATAAAGACATTCAAAATTTTAAGTTAAAAATTACAAAATCGTGTAACTAATAAAAGAGAAAGACCTGTACGAGGCCAAAAAGGCTCTTATCTCAGTATAATATTGCGATATTTATAAGAGAAAATAATAAATCTACGCAGGCATAGTCACGGGCGAACTGCTAGTTTGTAATAAAATGACAAAGCAGAAAGTGAGAACAAAGCAAAACCTGACCACTCAAATATTTCGACCCCACACACGACTCCACCCCACATCTGTGCGTGCCCTTGAGCGCGGGCGCATTGCGGCAGGTCGTGTCTGTTCTGTACAGTTATAGACAATCTTGTGCGCGCGCATCTGAACATTTGAACATGGAACGAACGTGCCGAATTTTAAAATTTTGACAGCTGCTTCGTGGTTATGTGGGTACTGTTGAAACGGTATTTGGAGTGAATTTTTGGAACGTATTGTAATGGAATAAAACTTTGTTTGTTTTCGGCATCTTTTCCCAATGTTATTTTAGGAGCATGTTCTTGTGGTGTGGGGAATAAATGTTGCTAGTAACACGGAATATTGCAGTGTGGCTGGCGACTTTTAAACCCTTGTATCATCTTTTTTTTTAATGGAAACGACGTTCAGTCGTTTGGACATAAAAATAGTACCTACCATCCTATTTCTTCCCGTGGCCATCGTAAAAGGCGATAAAGAGACTTAGGTACTAGAGATTGGGCAGCAGTGTTCTCCATGTTTTACCACTATACTGCGATTGCCAACCCGCCTGCCAAGAGTGGCGATTATGGCAACCCCCCCCCCCCCCCCAATTGGGAGAGGCCTATATCCAGTAGCAGACGTCGTTCGGCTGAAATGATGATGATGAAACAAGAGCTCCAGCAATAGTTTATGTTATGGATATGAAGATGATCATGGTCTTTATACATTACTAGCTTCTGCCCGCGACTTCGTCCGCGTTAAACCCTCTTAGGGGTGGGATTTCAAAAAACCCTTTCTTAGTGGATACTTACTCTTTACAAGGAACACACCCTCCAAATTTCATGTCTCTAGAACCAGCGGTTTAGACTGTGCGTTGATATATCAGTCAGTCACTCAGGGCTTTCAATTTTATATATATAGATAGTTCCCTCCTGTAGGTGTAAAAAATCGAAACGGGTCGAGCGATCAGGTTAATCTATGCTTGCCGCAATTGATCTGTGGATGGCTGACCATCTTCATATACCAAGACTTCTCCGTGCACAGGAAATCTAGGAACACACGTTTTAAGCAGTCATTTGTGGATCTATGACAGTCGCTAAGAACACCTTCAATCCATAATCTTCTAAGTTTAGAGTGTTTCGAGAAATGATGGACTCCAATGCCGGAGTATTGACAACGCGTCATTTTCACAAACAAAATAAAACCATCTCACGCATGGTATTCCAAAATGGCGCGGCTAAAATAGCGCGGATTTTTTATTTTTGAAATTGGAAGGTTCTAGTTTGCCTTATGCAAAAAGGTAGATATTATGTGCACAGAGAAGATTCAAATAAACCGCATGGAACTTCATAATAAGGAAAAAAATAAATATAAAACGAGAATCCAATATTAAAAAAATGTCTGAGAATTAATAAAGTCTACGTTTCACCTCAGTAGTGACGCAAAGTCGGAACACAAAACCTAAAGTACAAGAAACTTGAGGTATAGTGTCGCAATAGGTTACAACTACTAATAAAGATGAGTTATGTTTTTACATTAGTAATTTGATAGTAAACTAATTATTATTATGCAATACTATTATTCTCCTTTGTAAGAATATAATAATAATAAATGCATTATAAAGGCACCCAATGCGTAATAATAAAATTATCCTTGAGTGTGTTATCGAACAAAGAAGAACGGGAAATGTTTTAATTATAATTGGTTATTAAGAGGTAATAAATGTAAAGTTATTATTCATAATTCCCAGACTAATTTTTAATCCCCCTACGCAAAAAGAGAGGTGTTAATTTTGACCGCTATGTGTGTCTGCCTCTGGTACCGTAGCTCTTAAACGGGTGAACCGATTTAGGTAAAATATACGAATATAAAAAAATATTTCAGCAATAAAATAAATGAGTAATAAATATAATCGTTTCCTAAGTAAGGAAGTCTACGAACGTCAAAGAAAAACGCCACATCGCCATATTTTTCAGGTTTTTTTAGTCTAACCAGATGGTGAAGATGCATTAAAGAATATAATAAACAATGCTCCAAATTCTTTACAAACAGACAAACAATTTTATCAGAGTAAAGACCCCGAATATATTCTGTTTATTTTAGGGCAGATTTATCGTATCGTAAAGTACGGGAATAGAGCGAAAACCAGATCAATACGGACGTATGATACTTAAATATAACTAAGGTGCTTGAATTTGGTAATAGGTAGAGGGCAGTGTACCGTATGGTGCCGGACGTAAAGAATGCACCACCCAATTTCTTCCCGTGGGTGTCGTAAAAGGCGACTAAGGGACTTACTAGAGAATGGGCAGCAGAGTTCTCTATGCATTTTTCTTTTATTTAAGTACGGCCATACGCACAGTATCATTTTTTTTTTTTCAAAAATCAAAACTTCATATTACAATTCAATTCAATTCATTTATTGCAGAACATAGAAATAAATACATTTTGAGATGTTGAGTAGATGTGCAGTTAATTATGTCCTACCAATTAAGGCATGCAAAATATTATTTATAATTACAAACATACACAAGACAATTTAATACATTTCAAAGATTGGTTACTAGTATGTCAAAGAAAAATCTAAATTATTCAGTTCAATACATCGAAATTGACAAAAAATATAGCATCATAAATATTAAAAATTGTGAGGTCTAAATTATTGATAAAATGTCAAATAAATTTACGATCGGAATATAATTTCGTCAAACACAATATGACATGTATAATAATATCAGATTGGACAAAAACAGATTAAATTAACAATATGGTAAACAGATAACAAATCGGACTCAGAAAACATTCACCTCAATCCCAACAGACATCATAACAATTTCTTGTCTGACATGTACTCGTTTAAAGTGTAATATGCCTTATTTATTAGAAACTTGTTTAATTCATGCTTAAATTTGTTATTATCATTACAGTCCATTAAGACTTTAGGTATTTTATTATAAATCTTTGGAGCCATACCTAGAAAATGTTTACTAAAAATCGCTTTTACACATTGACATTTGGCCATCGAATGATGTTTTTTTTTTGCTTTTTTTCCATTAGTTTTGGATACCGATACCCAACAGATGGGGAAAACATATATAGTATAGAGCGCTAAGTTAATTTAACCCTGCAGAATTCTAATCGATTAATTAATTTATTTAAACTTCTCGCACACAAAAAAAGGTACAAAGGCGGACTTAATGCCTTAGGCATTCTCTACTAGTCAATCAAGGGTGGTGAAGAGATTAAATGGCAGGGTAATTTGGTTGAGAGGAACAATAATTAAAAATGTATGTTATCTTAATCTTAATATCTTAGGACAACCAACACAACATTATTTGATCACAAACTAGGCAGAGCCTGTACTATGACAACCAGACAACTGATAAACATACTTATATATTTCTAAATACATACATATCATAGATAAATTACACCCAGACACAGAACAAATGATTGTGCTCATCACACAAAGATTTGTCCTGGGTGGGAATCGAACCCACGACCTCAGTGTTAGCAGTCAGGGTCACTAACCACTAGACTAACAGGCCAGTCTACTAATGAATTATAAAAAAAACCGACTTCCTTAAAAAAAAAACACTACAAAGTCAAAAATAACTTTAATTTTGGAATTCGGTGTCTTAGGATTTGTATTTAAGGTTTTTGCCACCGACTTCCGAAATTAAAGTTATTTTTGACTTTGTAGTGTTTTTTTTTTAAGGAAGTCCGTTGTTTTTTTTTTTGTAAAAAGTTTTTATTTTTAACTTTTTAGTTATGGTAGATACACCGCACTAATCTAATCGCGTTACTCGTTCATTTGTCGCGCAAATACTTAATGCAAATTTAAGACTTATATGGTTTTCACATGGACCCCATTGTCCGAATGGAACCACATTAAAATGGGACCAATCGGGAAGCACCAGCTTTCAAATAAATAAAAAATCATCGAAATCGGTTTACTTAGTCAAAAGTTATGAGCTAAAAACATAAAAAAAATAAAAAATACAGACGAATTGATAACCTCCTCCTTTTTTTGAAGTCGGGAAAAAAGAGAGAAACACTGGTACAAAATAGGTTATAAATTAATTATACACAATACATATTTGCTATAATACATACTTATAATGTATATATCTATCTATCTATATATATTTAACTAATCTATATTGTCCCACTTCAGGGCAAAGGCCCCTTTACAAGACTCAAGAAGACTCCCTGTAGTCATAAGTCATAAGTAAGTCATTTAATCATTTGTAGACTTAATATATTATTTTTCTCGCTATAAAGTTACTACAAGTACCTACTTGCTTTGTCCTATCAGAACAATGAAACTCAGAACAATATTGGGATACCCATAGACTTCAACTGCTTTATAAATCCCTATCAAGCTCCATGACAAGAGCACAATGCCCTGAATTCCTTTGTTGCTAATTATAGTACGAAACGTATATGACCTGACAAGGCGATATTTCAGCAGATAATATAATAACAAGTAAATTATGTAACAAAAAAAAAACCAGACTCCCAAGATATTAAATAAGTTTTTAATTCCATAGAGTAATAAACAATTTTTCAGACATTAAATTACGTCCTTACCATTTCTGGACGCCACAATAGCCCGCCAAAAATAAACGTCAAAAAATTCAAGATGGCGTCGCGTCTTGGCCTCGGTCAATCAGGAAGTGCATGTAATACCAATGAACTTTTCAATGTTACCCAGTTTTCTGCTGTGGATCCTGGTTGTGTAAAAATATTCTCGTTTTATTGTGTACATATGCGTAATTGTTCGCCTTTTAAAGCGAGATCTTCGTTAAACAAGAGTGTGGTGACTCCAATTTGCAAGCGGCCATTTTGAATGTCGCTCCGTTCGACCTTGGTCTTGGAATATTAATTGTGTTATGTGTGCATGAATTGTTAGCGCATTTTTGTTTTATTTTAAAGGAAAATGTCATAATTATTGTTATTGTAGGTAATTTTATTTAAAAAATAAACTACTCAGCATATTTACTTCTTGCGTGATCTATAAGTAGGCCTATAAATGTATGTGTGTGTATGTTTATTTGCTATAAAGCTGGCACATAAGCAAAATGATTATTTTTCTTCTTTCGAGTGAGAAAATTGCCTTGAACCATACTAGTACGTAATTTATAGTGCAGGCACAAAGACCTGAAGGGCAATTCTCTTAATTTTAAGAACGTGCACAGTCTGATCTCAGTGTCAATCTGTCAAAAACACGTTGAGTTTCCATAAATTTTTGACAACTTTTTGACATTTGACTGTCGCCGAGATGTGAACGTTATTTAATATGAGAATTTGCCTTCTTTTTGCATACCATTTTTTAAAATCTGTTTATTTTAAAAACATATCATCATCTGCCTAGCCTTTTCCCAATTATGTTTGGGGTCGGTTTCCAGTGTAACCCGCTGCAGCATTCTTTTGAAAACATAACTCAATCAAATTCAACCATTTCTCCAGTCAATTCTAAAAAATCCGAACAAAACGAACTTGAACTTGAATCAACATAACCTCAAACTTAAATCATACAAGAAATTACAATTATTCATATCCCAAAACAAGAATTCTTCAACATCCGTTGAACATTTGCATTTCATCCTACTACACAAAGGGAAGCGACTAGAGGCCACGGCCGCCATGACCGGAACTGACGTCTGCACTGTTTAGTTTATCTTGTCTATTAACAAACCAGAGATATTATGCGTTTTGGATGATCTTGGACTGAATGAGGAAATGTTAGAAAAGGTCGTGACGAAGATTTTGTGTCGGCTTTGATATAGTCATTTTGTAAGACTAGGTTTTGTCTGTGATTTTGTTCGTTTAAAGTTGTAATTTCACAATCATCATCATCATTTCAGTCGAATGACGTCCACTGCTTACAGAACGCTGCTGCCCATTCTAGAGTAAGTCCCTTAGTCGCCTTTGACATCACCCACGGAAAGAAATGAGAGGGTGCTATTTATTTTATTTTATTTGGAAAAAAACGATATTATATTACGTCAATTACGTACTTTACGTCCACCACCACATGGACAATTTGACAACACACCATTACTATCGAGGTTTAAAAAACGAACTTAAAATAGTTATAACTCATGTCAAACCTCGTACAACAAAAAAAAAAAAAAACGAAGACTTCCAATAGTTTGTTTTTTTTTTTATTTAGTCTAAGTTAATCAAAAGTAGATATTCTTTTTTTGTTTCCAGCTCAACACGTTTTCGCATACATTTGAATCTAAACTGAACAGAACTGACCTAGCTCATATTTAAATAACACCATTTTGGTGTTACGTAATGCATGTAAATATCAGAACATTTTAAAGCTGGTTAATAAGGTAATATATATTTTAAGTATTTTATTTTTCTTGACTTGTTTTCCTCAAGATCACATGTTTTTATCTGTTTTCGCACAACCAGGGGCTTGTGATATTTAGATGTATATTTTCTGAACAAGATCTCAATGTTTTTACTACTAAGTATAGCTCATGAGTATGTTAATCCTTGAAGGACTGAAGTCTGTTAAAAACAGACGTGTCCATGGGTGGAGACTGTGAATCGATAAGCATAGAGTAGGCCACCTCGTCATCATCATTTCAGCCGTAAGATGTCCACTGCTGGACAAAGGCCTCTCCTTATTTGGGACTTTACTATAATCGCCACACTTGGTAGGCGGGTTGGCGATCACTGTATGGTGGTAAAATGCATAGAGAACGCTGGTGCCCATTCTCTAGTAAGTCCCGTAGTCGCCATTTACGACACCCACGGCAAGAAATGGGATGCTGCTATTCTTTATGTTCGGCACCACATCCCGTAGAAATACGAAATAAGGAGTACGAAATATTCAAGAATGAATCAGAATTCTTATTACCAGTCCAATCAACAACTTAATTTGTGTAACGACCCAAAATTACACTTTTATCGGTCATAAAACAATAAAAAAACAAAATGGACTCCTTTTTCCATGTAAATGTGACTGTGTAGCCCTACGAACATTAAATATTCCCTACGATAATCAAGACAAGTGACATTTAGTGACGGAGCATCGAATCTGCTGCAACAAAAACAAAATGGCGTAGGTCTGCGCCCGCGGACGCCCGTGAACCTGCGCACGACGCTAAATTTACACGCGACGCATCATCCGGTGCAAGAGAGATTATGCATGCTCAGATAGGGCAGGGACATTCTTGTGAGCTTTTGTCGGTGATAGCCTTTTGTCGAGATCCGCAGATAAAAAATGCACGGTAATGAAATGTGAGAGACCGCTACGAAGAATGATGTTGCTTAGTGAAATAAATTACTGTAATAATGCAATTTGATTTTCAAATGTGAAAAATTCCAAGACTTTATGGGTCTTGAAATTTATCTCATAAAAAATAGTCTTGGAATGTTTAGAGAGAATCATAAAATAAGGAATATGAAAAGGAACTAACGGACGCTAAACCGATGTATAAGGCTACTGGAGAGGGATTTCCATGTACCTAATGCGTTGAAGGGCCTGCCAGGGTCGCGAGATTGTTCGAAAGAGACACCGTGACCATGGCATTAGGGCAACTGAAGGAACACGGATGGGTTTTGGTAAGTAAAAGTCTGACACGAAAGAGCAGGAGACGTCAATTGATGATTTCCCACCCACAAAAAAAATGTGTTGAAGGGGAAATTATCAAAATGGAGAAGGAATCTGGATAAGACTGAACGAGGACAGATGCTGCAACAAAATAACTAATTTGAAAAGAAATTAGACTACAATAAACCGCATCTAAAGGGCCCTACTACTGAAAAGGGATTTCGATCTATTGCGTTTTAGGGACAAGTGAAATGGAGGAGGTGGAATCTGGAGAAGATTGAATGAGGACAGATACCTCATTTGAAAAAGAACTAGACAATAGTAAACTGTTTCAAAGAGACTTCTGGAAAGGGATCTCCATTTAATACGCTAAAGAGTCAAATTCAATAATGTAATTATTTAATTTAATTCAATAATTTACACTTCGATAAGTAAGTGAAATTTGCAATGCCCTTACAGGGTGCATGTCTTAATACTGTCATGAAATACTAATGCATGCCTACTAATGAGTGTTTAACATGTTAGCAAATAAATAAATAAATAAATTAATTAACGGAGAAGAAATCTGGAAAAGACTGCATGAGAACGGTGGCCCTTTACAATCAAGGAGAAGCCTGTGTCTAACAATATCATCATCATCAGCCGAAAGACGTCCACTGCTGGACATAGGCCTCCCCCAAGCACCGCTACTTCGACCTGTTCTGTGCTTCTCGCATCCAACGTATTCCTGCGGCCTTCACCAGGTCATCGGTCCCTCTTGTAGGAGGCCTTCCAACACCGTCTAATAATACATAAGTATGAAATTAGTTCAACAGTTTTGGATCAGGTCTTCGATCTGAATGCCGATAGTGGATGTACTATCATTGATTATACCTTCTACTTCGTTTAAAGTTTACCAAGTACCTTGGACTTCGTACCCAATCAGGCCGCAGCAAGGACAAGCGAGGGTTCATGGACGGCTGAGACCTCCGATGTGTACGCGGCGTCTCTCTACAGACAATGACTCACTACCCATCTTGGACCGCATGCCCTGTCACTGCATACGTGAAGACCTAATGGTTGCGTCAGGGCGTTGCTGACTCTTGGGCCAAAGAATTTTTAATAAACTATGGGATATATGTTTGCATGTCATCGACACGTTACGAAGAAATTATTCGTTCTTTGGAACAGGATAATTACGTAGAATGGTTCGTCGCAACTGCAAGTGATTGTGGAGAGATGGAACTGAGCGAAGGTCACGAGGTTGCTCATTTACATAAACATCGTTATTTTGCATGTGTTATATTTGTTACGGAAAGGAAGATGTTATTGTGTTATGCTGGTTTCAAGGTTCGTTTGTATTTCCATTGTTCGTACTTGTATCCTGAGTTCGGGAAATCACTCTGCATCAGGATGGTACTAAGAATAAATTGACGCATATAAGAATTGGTCTTTTATGATGCTTCTCTTTAGAACTTTGTCTTTATGGCGCTTTCGATTGGGAGCGCAGAGGTAATGTTTTTATGAATTTTGGAGTCTATTAATGGTGTTCTTTTTCGGGGTCTCATGTCTGGATATCAAGTTCGAAGCTAGCTGGTAACATGCAGTGCCGACTATCTTCAGTAGCCGTAACATTTCATTCAAATTATCTTCCTCCGCATTTACTTACCATGTTGACTTACAGACACTGTGACACTGAGGAGCTTGTAGCTAGTAATAACCGCCGTACGATTCGATCGAGCAGGTTAAGCTACGCTTGTCACGGCTGTTCCTTGAATGGTTTACCATCTTTACATACCATGACGCCTCCGTGCCTCGGAAAGCATGTTTAGTTGTTGGTCCGAGCTGCAATTTGTGTATCTGTGACATTCGTTACGGGTCGTCAGAATCCCGAAAGTCTGACAACCAGTCTTATCAAGGGATATCGTGGTACCTAGCAACTGGATTATGCAGGTCAGATAGACAGCTGTATCTGGTCAGACTGGAAGCCAACCCCAACATAGTTGGGAAAAGGCTATTCAGATGATGTTGACTGACGTTCACTCTAAATCGGGGAGTCAAAGAATTCACCAAGTCATCAGGGAACACGGTTCAACATTGTAGATATATTTAGTCCTCCAGACCGTATTTCGGCCACGGCAGTCAATCTCAACGGAGACTAGCCATCGGCGCGGGATATATTATTGTGCTCAAATGTGTGCACAGACACAGGAGCACTCACTCTTCCCTCACTTTCATAGTCCGATGGGACGGCAATCCGACACGACCGGAGAGAGATCAGGCGTAGGACCAACGGCTTAACGTGCTTTCAGAGGCACGGGGGTATCTCACCGCCAACTTCCAAACTCCGGGCTGCTACTAAGAAATTCCTAATGGAAAAACCCAGTAACAGTTTGCCCGACACGGGAATCGATCCCAGAACTCAGCAGCCGCGCTTGCGACCACGAGACCAACGGGGCAGTTGATACGTGATGACTCAAATAGTGAGGATGTCGGGTCAAACAACTTTGTCCCCCCGAGACACGCCAATAGCACAGCATATGACCATTGAGACATTACGTAATAGTTTTCTCAGAGGCTAGAAAGTGAAGTATTCTATGTCATTGAACTTGCTATCATTTATACACTATACAAATAGGTAGTAGATATTTCAGACTGCGTTATGCCCGATTCATCATCATTTGAAAACCTTTAATGATTTTTAATTTATTACTAACTAGTTTTTGCCAGCGGCTTCGCTCGCGTGGAGGTCGAAAATAATCCCTTAGGACCGTACTACCGGGGTAAAAATTATCCTATGTGTTGACTGGCCTGTTAGTCTAGTGGTTAGTGACCCTGACTGCTAAAACTGAGGTCGTATGACCGTTGGTTCGATTCCCACTCAGGACAAATGTTTGTGTGATGAGCACAATCATTTGTTCTGTGTCTGGGTGTAATTTATCCTACTTCCTACTAATCCTACTTATCCTACTAATCCTACTAATATTATAAATGCGAAAGTTTGTGAGGATGGATATATGTGTATGTGTATGTTTGTTACCCTTTCACGAAAAAACTACTGGACGGATTTGGATGAAATTTGGCACACAGATAGTTCATAACCTGGATTAACATATAGGGTACTTTTTATCCCGGTAGTACGTTCCCGCGGGATATTTTCAGACCTCCACGCGGGCGAAGCCGCTGGCAAAAGCTAGTATTATAAACGCGAAAGTTTGTATGTATGGATGTGTGGATGTTTGTTCCTCTTTCACGCAAAAACTACTGACCCGATTTAGATGAAATTTGGCACACAGATAGTTTATAACCTGGAACAACACATAGGGTACTTTTTATCCCGGTAGTACGTTCCCGCGGGATAATTTCGACCTCGACGCGGGCGAAGCCGGTGGAAAAAGCTAGTCTATAATATGTATGTATTTAGAAATATATAAGTATGTTTATCAGTTGTCTGGTTGCCATAGTACAGGCTCTGCCTAGTTTGGGATCAGATAACGGTGTGTTGGTTGTCCTAAGATATTTATTTATTTATTTGTTATTCAATGTAAACATCGTGAGGAAACCGGCATGTCATGTCATAGAACCAAAAAATCGAAGACATGTGACATCTACCAACCCGCACTGGGCCCTCGTGGTAGATTACGGCCTACTCTCTCTATCACCGAGAGGAGACCTGTGCCCAGCAGTGGGAACAATATAGGCTGATAATGACGATGTGTGTTATTCAAGGTTGTAAACCATCTGTATGCCAAATTTTCGCGTGATTGAGTAACAAACTTTCACTTTTTAAATATTAGTGGGATTGAATGTTCCCGATTCGTCTCAATATCTCAAACATGTTTTACTGCTGATTGTGGGGTCTTTAGCTCAATCCCCGGTTCAGATAAAGTGTAACTGGTCAATTATAGCAGCCCGATGAGTTGACTCGTACCCGGCAAGTAAAAAATAAGGTCTTCGATATCGGAAAGCGTATTATGGAGCTCAAATGGAGTTGAGCAGGTCACCTGGCAAGGTGCAGTGATGACAGGTGAAGTATGGCTGCGACACAGTGGCGTCCAAAGACTGGACGACGAGATTTCGGTCGGCGGACAACATTGTTGCCGTCGTGAGCAAAAACCTGGATGACGCTGGCACAATCCTGCCAGGGTCACGAATTCCTGCCAGGGTTGCCGATTTATTCGAGAGAGTTAACTTTGCCCTGGCACAGGCAGCTGGAGAAACACGGGTGGGTTTTAGTCAGAAAAAGTCTGTTACGCCTTCCCGCTCCGCCCAGAGCGGGAGAATTCATTTTATGATTTCCCACCCAAAAAAATAAAAAGGCATGCACTGGAGCGTGGGGATTGGCACAAGAACAGTGAGGCCTATGGCCTGCAGTAGGTAAAGTCGGGCTGTATATGATGATAATAATGGGTAAAACACTGGTTTTACCCAATTTTTATTTGTGCGTGGGAAATCATCAAATTACGTCTCCCGCTCTTGGGCGGAGCGGGAGGGCGTGTCAGACTTTTACTGACTAAAACCCACCCGTGTTCCTTCAGTTGCCCATGTGCCAGGGCCACGGTATCTCTTTCGAACAAATCTCGCGACCCTGGCAGACTGGTTTTACCCTCAGGTCTCTATGATATGGGTCGAATTATGGGTGATTATACAATTTCCGCCTACCCAGTCCCCTACAAAAGTTGTGTCATGTAATGTTCATATAATAGTTTCTTTCAGACAAAACATCCTATCGGGTGCGAAACAGAACCCATTTGCAAAATTATTCAAATGATTTCGTGAGAACTACATAATATTTTTGAATATATTTTTCATATATTTACATACACGTCAATTTTAATGACGAACGGATATTCGGAGTTTCGGATATACCTCCGTATATCCGGTCATTGGTCGATTATAGATTTTTACATAATTTTTATGTAAAGTTGAGGAAGTTACTCGGCTGCTGGCGATTATGGCACAGTCAAGATCGTTCATTGCAACCGTTTATTTGAGAGGCCAAGTTCAGTCAGTTGGCGAGTGTGCTAAAAGAAAGCATTTTCAACACGTTTTTATTAGCTTCACGGGTATGTTTTTTTGTAAGTATGTAACTACATTATGTTTGTAACCGACTCTTTTGGACTTGATTTTGCCCCTCTGCAAACGGTCAGATTTCATTTAAACTTTGTAGACTTATCGAGGACCGATGACAATACAATAAGTTCATAAATTTATGCCATTATTCTTGTTTGGGTTACTAGGATAGCAAAAAAAAAGTAAAAAGCGAACAAAATCTCTTTTAAAGGTAGCCGAACTAAAAAATAAATAATAGTATAAAAAACTAAAAAACACGTATGGAAACATGGTTTTTTAGTTTTTTAACAATTTTTTTAATGAATGGCATGAGGAAACGAAGACGTTTTGTAAAATATTGTTAACCTTACAGTTTATTAGGATCGCTTGTCTTACAAAGAGAAGATTTTTGCTGGTATATTTTTCGGAATTGTGGTGTTAACGTTCATGAGCAAAGAGCAGTCATCAATTTACTGCTACTCAAATTCAATAATAATTCAGTTGTGAGTAAGTTGCGTCTGTAAATAAATTGGTATTTCAAATATTAAATAAATAAAAGCACTTTCTATTCGTAGTTCGACTATTTAATCAAAATTCGTGCAATGACCTTGTGTCTCGCAATGCATACCAAATGTCACACTTAATTCTATTGCCAAAATATTATTCACGTTTAATATTACTGCACTCAAATAGTTTTATAATTCAATTTACATAACATTTAACTTGAAGTTTAATAAATATTAGCGATGCGCCGAATGTAGGTTCAACCGAATATGAATGTTCGGCCGAATATTCTGTCCAAAATGTACCGAACCGAATATTCGGCCGAATCATTCGGTTCACGTCTGCGATCATTTTACGATATGATTATTAAAAGACACAATAGTAATCCTGAGAATCAAATTTTATTTTGCTAACATTGTCATTCGTCAAAAAAACTTAATTTGATTAAAACTTCAATTACCTACTAATGTTGATTCTTAAAGTTTCCTCAAATTTGTATTTTTTTTTTTCATTTGTGAACTAGTATTTGTTACGGGACTAGTATTTGTTTATTGTTGATTTCATAGAAATTTAATTTAGTTAAATTTTTTATCATTTGTAAAAAAAGCAGAAGTTTTTTTTATTACAATTTTATTTAAATTGATTGTTAAAATTAATCTTTTTTATTTTGTCAATAAATAATTGGTACAAAAAGTAGTGCCTCTTTCGTTTACAAAAAACTATGTACAACTATCGGAATAAACCACACTTATTTAGTAATTAGTTAACCTTACTGTTTAATAAAATGTTCTTTTTTATTATATTAACAATAATTTTAATATTCGGTAATTATTCGGCAAATCAACCGAATATTCGGCCGAATACGAACATGAAAAAATATGCCGAATGTACCGAATACGAATATTCGGCCGAACATTCGGCGCATCTCTAATACATATTTTATTGGTGCTATTTAAGTGAAATATAATTGTGTAATTATAATTATACATATTTTATGTTAACAAAATGAAATACTGATGTATTATTTTGTGAAGACTTCGATTAAAAGTTTGAAGTTTTTCAGAATGCTTTTATGTCACTGCGCTTTTTAATGCTAAAGATACTAAGAATGCGCTGAGGTACCCATCGACACAACCATCTCATCATCATCATTTCAGCCAAAAGATGTCCACGGTTGAACATAGGCTCTCCCAATTTGGGGTGGTTTGCGATAATCGCCATGCTTGGCAGGCGGGTTGGCGATCGCAGTATGATGGTCAAATCCATTGTGGACGCTGCTGCCCATTCTCTACCAAGTCCTTTAGTCGTCTCTTACGATACTCACGGTAAGAAAAGGCTATTTAATAAAAAAGTCTCTCAATGGGAATAAATTAACTAAGAGGGCTGTACTGCACGCGTAGCATTACCACCGTAGAAACGAGTTTTGTCGTCGGAAGAATAGACAAAATGACAGAATGTAGAAAGATTACTATCATCTTAAGCACGGTGATGTTAAAACTGAAGAGAGGAAATATTTCTATTCTTCAGTCCACAAAATTCTACGATGCTGAGCATGGCGACGAATTTTTCTCTACTTTTGAGTTGGAGTTACATTTTTTTTTAAGAATTATATTAATTATAATCATCAATACAATACTCTAAGATCGTTTAATTCTACTGTATGACTATTCAATGAAAAAGTCCTTAGCGGATCCAGCTTAATTACATTAGTTACCACTCTCTGGTTATGCAAAGAATTCTTGTCTTTGTCTTCATAGAAACCCGAGTTAATAATTTTGGAAAGACAAACGTATTTGTTACGATCGCCACTAATATTTTTGAATGAACATGAAACCGTACACTGACCTGCTAATTGCAAAAAAATCATTGAATTTCATGGTCTACCCTGAAGACTTCATTATTCTATCTTCGCTTATCTTGAGGAACTCAAAACAGTGAAGATTAACATCGTGAGGAAACCGGCGTTTCCTAGAACCAAAAATTGGATGACATGAGACATCTATCAACTCGCACTGGTCCTATGTGGTAGATTACGGCCCACTCACTCTCATCGAGAGGAGCGCTGTGTCCCAGCAGTGGGAACAGTATAGGCTGGTTATGTATCTATGTTATCTTAAGAACTATGAAACGATTGAATAAAAGTAGATTTTTCTCTCTATATGTTTTAAGACATGACCCCGACATGCTATTTCTATGACGAAGGAAAGAGGTAGGTATCTTTGACTACATAATTTTTAAATATTTTGCTATTACCTAATAATAAACTGACATCAAAGAAAAACCAACTCAAATTAAAAATAAAACGTTGCAATACGATACATTAGATAACGGCTTCCTCCCTAAAACTCTTTAAGTCGATAATTTAAGACAATATCAATCTCCAAGCCAGTCGGATGTCCTAAAATAATAAAAGGATGCGACGAAGCGGCGCGTGCGCCGACGAATTTTATTCCATTTTCGAAAAGGGGGTTCGTATTTAAAATTAGAACGAGTCGGCAACGGAAATCGTTCGGGAATGAATCATGCGCTTCTGAACTGCGTGCTACAGATTATAAATAATTATATAGTTTTTGAAAATCGTTCTCGTATTGTCCCAATGGGTATTTTCTGTTTGTGGTTGGGTTTTTGGTCTATTTCTAGTTGACATTGTAAAACCCATGTGGAAATTAACTATAAATATTGGTATTTTTTGCACGTGGTTCGCCCTAGTCGACACAAAGGTTTAATTTTTAATCAGATATAATAAGGTTTAATAAATAATCACAAACATTAAATCCAGTATAAAAATGAAAAATAAATCATTTTAACACAAATTCATAAATTATTTAATTGTAACTATCGTTTATCATTTTCCTCAATAACAATGTTTTTTTTTTAAATATATGTTTAAATAAGTTAATTCTGTTTATAAATTAAATTATATTTGCACCTTGCTCTATAAAAAGACAAATTAAACTCTACCACTAAGTTCTGACATGCCATCCCGATCCGCCTAGAGCGGGAGAAGTCAAATGATGATTCCAGAAAAAAAAAAGGTTGCTACTTAGAACTTCCAGATAAAAACAAACCCAATAACACTATGCCTGACCTGGGAAACAAACCTAGGACCTCAGGCTTGCAACCACTGAACTAACAAGGCAGTCCATCATAATGCTTATAATACATCAACAAAGACATTATTGTCTCTTCAACGCACAAAGAGCTGTCAATATGTATACACTAGTTATCCATTCCTACCACGGCAAGATTGCCACCTTGTTCACAAGATAGCCATGAGCCACGAGCTTTATATTTACTACGTGGCTCGTGGTTAAATAACAATCTTTCATTTTTAAAAGAGTAAACGTGAAGTTTCTTGCCTGCTCATCTCCATAGGGATCAACAAATTGGAAACATGCATCTAGCTTCTGACGTTTCATAAGTGCCCATGTAGGTTTGAATTGAAGTGTCTGTCTGAAATTTCAAATGAACAGCTTTTTACTAAATGCATATGCAAGCATTTACGATACTTACATCAAAAAATCATATTTGATTTTTTTGCTGTCTGTTTGGTCCAGCTAAACTCCGAAACGGCTGAATCGATTTGACGAGACTTTCACTGGCAGATAGCTGATGTTGTAGGGAGTTTTTGGCTACTTTTGTCCCGGTAGCCCATGACATAATTTCCGACGTCCACGTGGGCGAAGCCGCGGGCACAGCTAGTGTGAAATCAAATATTTTGTTTTGATTCACATCATTTTTGGTGCAAACTGATCATACACGCTTATTATAAATATATCTGTGTTTAGGTTCGTCCGTAGATTCGGAACGGATAAGGTTCATTGCTCGCAGGTTCTTGACATTAACGAATTGTTCGGAGTTTGGGTGTGGCGCAGTTTGCATTTAAAAAATAATATTCTTATGTCCTTTTCTTTCGATGACTATCTAAAAGCACGCAAACAATTTTTAAGTTATCCATTTTACGTAAAAACCAGTGTTCCATCATTTCAGCCGAAAGACGTCCACCGCTGGCCATAGACCTCCCCCAAGCACCGCCACTTCGACCGGTTCTGTGCTTCTCGCATCCAGCGGCTTCCTGCTGCCGTCGCCAGGTCATCGGTCCATATTGTGTGAGGCCTTCCAACGCACGGTAGTTTATATAATACTAGCTTCTGCCCGCAACTTCGTCCGCGTTAAATTTTTTGTTCCCCCGACCCTTCCCGTCGCGTCGAATCACCTACCCATCCGATTTCCCCGTTTTTGCAACATTTTTCATTACTGCTCCGCTCCTCTTAGTTGTAGCGTGATGTTATATAGCCTATAGCCTTTCTCGATAAATAGGCTACCCAATACAAAAATATTTTTTCAATTCGGACTAGTAGTTCCTGAGATTAGCGCGTTCAATCAAACAAACAAACTCTTCAGCTTTATAAATATTAGTATAGATAAAAAATATCATAAAAGTCATAAGTATTAATAGCGACACGGATCAGTAGATCACGTTAAGCTACGATCGTTCCTTGGATGTGTCCTTGGGATCGTCACATACCAAAACCCCTCCGTGCTTCGGAAATCACGTTAATACATTGGTCCAGCCTGTCATATGTGAATATTTCGTCGTTGCGCTTACAAAAACCGCTATGTGCTGTTTTAAGATTTCTGTTTTTGAACCTTATTTCATTACAGGTTAGGTGTAAAAACAGTTTTTTGATAACTTCACATCGCGGTTTTTGTAAGCGCAACGACGATTCGACAGTCGTTACGAGTTGTCAGAAGCCTGAAAGTGTGACAACCAGTCTTACCAAGGAGTATAGTATTACCCAATAACTTGGTTTTTGAGGTCTGATATGTAATCGCTCCATGAAATATACAAGCAAGGCAGACTGAATCACGCGCATAATTCGAGATTATGCAAATGATCCCTTTTGCCAATGTTGGTGCCGGACATAGAGAATAGCATCACCCCATTTCTTCCCGTGGGTGTCGTAAAAGGCGAATAAGGGACTTACTAGAGAATGGGCAGCAGCGTTCTCTATACATTTTACCACCATACTGCGATCGCCAACCCGCCTGCCAAGCGTGGCGATCATGGCAAAGCCTCCCAATTTGGGGGAGGCCTATGTCCAGTAGTGGACGTCTTACGGCTGAAATGATTATGATGATGATGAATGATGCTGGTGATGATAGCATTATCAGCCTATAATTTTCCCACTGCTGGGATACCAGTGAGAGAGTGGGCTATAATCCACCATTTTATTTTTGTGGGTGGTATATCATCAAATGACGTCTCCTGCTCTGGGTAGAGCGGAAGGGCGTGTCAGACTTTTACTGACTACAACCCACCCGTGTTCCTTCAATTGCCCATATGCCAGGGCCACGGTGCCTCTTTCGAACGAATCTCGCGACCCTGGCAGTGTAATCCATCATGCGGTGCGGGATGGTAGATGTCACATGTCTCCAAATTTTTGGTTCTAGTACATGCCGGTTACCTCACGATGTTTTCCTTCACCGTTTCGAGAGCACTGGTGATGAAATAATTTCATCATCATCATCATCATTTCAGCCGTAAGACGTCCACTGCTGGACTTAGGCCTCCCCCAATTTGGGGGGCTTTGCCATAATCGCCACGCTTGGCAGGCGGGTTGGCGATCGCAGTATGGTGGTAAAATGCATAGAGAACGCTGCTGCCCATTCTCTAGTAAGTCCCTTAGTCGCCTTTTACGACACCCGCAGGAAGAAGTGGGGTGGTGTTATTCTTTGCGTCCGGCACCACACGGTACCACGGTATGAAATAATTTACACAACTTAAAAGCGTCTGATGATAGCAGTGTGTCTTTTTACCTGGATATTTTTATAAAAATGATGATTCTTTGTTCCAAAAATATATTAATAATGAGTTTACGTCTGTCCCTAGATTTGGATCGAATCGGGGTCAGCGATCGCAGGTCCTTCACATTGATCGGTAAGGCGTGCCGCGTATTTCATATTTTTTGCTGCATGCTTGTTATTTTTAGGTAAGCAGAACTGCTAGTATAGTAGAATATATAGAAAATGATTTTAACGAAGGTATATTGTATAATGAGACCAGTGGATGTCCAGTGATATTAGCCTCGACTTACGTGGTCGTGAGTTCAAACCTAGGCAGGCGTGTAAACCAATACTCTCAAAACGGTGAAGGGAAATATCGTGAGGAAACTGGCTGTGGCCGGTAGACCAGAATGTTTTCGAACCAAAAATTTCGAAGACATGTGCCATCTACCAGCTTTTCGGAACATTCATTAAGCCAGCAAATTTGCAGCTTGAAACTTCTATTGCGAAAAAAAGCTATTTTCCTTATAAATGCGGTTTAATACCTATAATATTGAGGAAAACGGGTACTAATATGGTGTAGACTGATCTGATTTCAGGTTTGTGTGAAGCGGTGTCCGGAAATTCCACGCGAGCCACTGGAAGCCTCTGGTCACGTTCAATGTTTTGTTTTGTATTGGAACTGCTTCAAGTCTTCAACAAAGAGTTTTGCGGTAGGTTATATGTAGTACCTAATAGGTACATTTTCTTGTACTTGAAGTTACTTTTCATTAGATATTTTAGTATGATTTATATTGACTAAAAACCAAGCAAAAATAAAATCCGAAAATATTTTATATACAGGATAATTTTTTATCCAGTGCGCAAACTGTAACCATGAATTCAGCATAGCTAGACCCCCCAGCGTAGAAAATTTACGTCAGTTAATCAAAAAAAATCAGTTGTTCCATACATTTTGACCCCGTAAGTATTGCATTTTTCTATGAAACAGCAGATATTTTTTTGCAAAACCGACGAAAAATTTCTGCGCAAGGGGTCTAGAATGATATGCTAAATTCATGGTTACAATTTACGCACTGGGTAAAAACTTATCCTGTATATAGTATCTATTTACTGATTAAAAACCCGTTCATTTTAAACTATAAAGTGGTGTAATTTTTGGGAAAGCATTGCAAAATGAGCTTTAAAATTACGCAGACGGAGGAGTACCTATATAATTTGGCACAGATAAAGTGTATATGAAGAAGTGCAGAAAGCTAATACTTTTTTTAAATAATGAGTTCAGTTTTAAATGAATTATGGTCGATTTTCAACCATAGGGCGACTACCACAAGTAATTAAAAGTATTGGTATTATACCAACAGGTTCTTAGTTAATTACAAATAACACAAATTCCTTACCCTACCCTCTTAATAGTCAATTTCAAACGCGATTACCAATCCCATAAGACACCTACTACACAGACACACACACATATATACATTTGTATGCACACAAGCACCGCTGTGTGCGTGAGTCCTGCATTATCCTTGAAAGTGACATTGTTCATTGACCTTGCATATTGCGTCTCAAATAGGATCTTTGCACTCATAAATTTTATCTTGAAATAATAAGACGGGTTTATTGCAATGTTCAAATGAGTTTGGTATTATGAAATTCTTGAAATTTTTCGCCTCCCCTAATTTGCGTTTCGAGTGAATGGAATTTAAACTTTGAATTATTGTTTCGGTGAATTTTAAAATAAGAATTATTGCTGCTATCGTTTGATGGACCGAACGGTTTTTCTCAAAAAAGTTTAAAAAAAAGAAGTTTCATTATGACGCAGATAATATCAAAAAGATCGAACATCATAGATCGCCCGAGGCAACGCGAATGAAAAATTATGCAATTTGTAAAATTCTGTTTAAAGAAATTAATTTCAATGTTTATTTATGTAAATAGATATTTCAAGACAATTTTACACGTCAATATTTTGTTGGTTAATATTTTTTTAATAGATGGCGCCGGCGTTTCGTAGCTGACTGTTCCCTGAGAAGAAATGACAAAACAAACTCAGAGGACATGGTTTTTTTTAAAGTCTAAACGTTATATTCATGTGAGTCTAACAATGCAGGGCCATATCTGGAAGGGCCTTTTAAAGAAATAAACATTGAGGTCGCCTGTCCCCACAGACGTTATACATGAATCAGTCATCGCGTGACTCTAGAAACTGTTTGTTTCAATATAGATTCGATGATTTTATTAAATACTTCCCATGTGGTGCAGAACTAGGGTTGCCACCCGTACTTTATAATAAAGTATTGTACGTTATTTCACATAATTGTACTCTTTATGAGAACAACAAAGTACACGAAAATACTATATTTTGAAAGATTTGATTTCTTTGGGATTTTGAAAACATTAGTCGTAAGTACTTTTTCGTTAAACGAAATTTATGTAATACAAATTGCAAAAAGCAATAAAAATATGTTCTTAAATATAACAATAAAGACAAATAAATCATACTTTATTTTTATACTGTGATTTTTTTCTCTTACCTATAATAACCAATGTACTTTAATTGCAAGAAAAAAAGGTGGCAACCCTATGCAGGACGTAAAGAATAGTACAATCCCATTTCTCCCGTGGGTGTCGTAAGAGGCGACTAAGGGACTTACGCGAGAATGCGCAGCAGCGTTCTCTATGCATTTTACCACCATACTACGATCGCCAAACCGCCAAGCGTGGCGATTATGACAAACCCCCCCAAATTGGGGGAGGCTTATATCCAGCAGTGTGCATCTTTCGGCTGAAATGATGATTAAATACATAAATAGAAATATTAGGTATATCCCGAAATAAAAACCACAAATATTTGATTTAAAGTATCTTCTGCAATTATTCTGAAATAAATAACAAAAAATGTCATAACTGGAAAAATAATACAATATTTATGTGAGTTACATTTAATTATTTTACACAAATAACTTTTATTTTTCGCGTTATAAACGACCAATAAATATTATCGAATAGAAGCTATTAAATGAAGATTTATTACAAAAACAATGACAGCATCCTCTATCGCCCGACAACACAATTATTGTTAGTCTTCTCTTTGTCACGACAAATGACAATTTATTTGTTTTTGTAGCTGTCAAGCCCTTCAAAGCCCCTTCGGACCTTTATTTAGGTATTTGTTTATTTTTTTAGTGCACCTGTACTCTTGATACATCCATATTTATAATATTTAATTAATGTTAGGTCCTAAAATATGAAGCTGGCGTTTCGTCGAACTGGCCACTTTGATCTCAAATATCTGGCGTTTGGTTAGGAATTCCAAATTCAAATTTTGTGATTTTGCGTTTCAATTTCACGCCAAACATTAATTATCGCGCCATTTTTTTTTTTTTTTGACATATTATTATAAATTATCTGTGCTTCCCTCACGTGACTTTTTATTGTATTTCCTTTGTAACATAATAGTAGCCTAGAGTCATAATATAATTAATATTAAAGTAACTCTGTAGGCTTATGGCCTTGTAATTACAGACGCACAAATCGACCTAGGCTACGCTTACTGCGGTTGATTCGTGGATGGGTGACCAAGACCCCTCTCCTTGCCTCGAAAAGCACGTTAAGCCGTTCGTCCTGGCCGTCATTTGTGCATCTTTGACAGTCGATACGGCTCGTCTGAAACCCGAAAGTCTGACAACCAGTCTTACGAAGGGGTATGGTATACCCAGTAGCATGGTTGTAGAGGTCAGATAGGCAGTCGCTCCAAGTAAAATACTGGTATTCAGCTGCATCATTTAAACTGAAAGCCGACTCCAACATATTTGGCAAAATACTAGGCAGATGCTGGTGTTAATTAAAGTACTCTGTATGTCTGTAACGTTCTCATGTCTGAATACATATAGATGAGATTTTGCACTCATATTAAATATAGGTTAGGACAAAGTATTAGATATTTTTATCCCGGTAGGAGGTATGTTCCTGTGGGATAGTTTCTGATCCTCAACCAATTCCGTGAGCAATAGCTAGTTCATATTAATTTTATTATAGTTGATAGCTGCGCCACAGTTTTTAACTTTTGTAGCTATCTTCGTTTCTTTTTGTAAATTTGTGTCCACAAACTTGTTCCAAATAAACACATTTTATTTATTTATTATAGTTATGGACAGCAGTGGTGGCCCATTGAGAGCAGTGGTGGCCTAGTGGTATAGACCCTGTCTTACGACTTGTGTGTCGTTGGTTCGGACCCAGGCACGTGCTAAACTTTGTGTAAATAATTTCATCACCGCTGCTCTCAAAACGGTGAAGGAAATCGTGTGGAAACCGGTTTGCCCTAGAACCAAAAATTCAGAGACTAGAAATGTGGCATCTAACAATCCGCACTGGGCCCTCGATTACGGCCCACTCCTGCTCACCGAGAGGAGGCCTGTATCCCAGCTGTGGGATCTATATAGGCTGATTATGATAATTATGAACTCCCTAAACATTATAAAATCACCATACAAATACAATCACATATTTCTAATATATAAAATTCTCGTGTCGCAGTGTTTGTTACCAAACTCCTCCGAAACGGCTTGACCGATTTTTATGAAATTTTGTGTGCATATCGGGTAGGTCTGAGAATCGGCCAACATCTATTTTTTATACCCCTAAATGATAAGGGTGACCCACCTCAAAATATTTTTTTTTAAATTTATTTGACAATTTTTTAAATTTTTATTTTATTATGATTTGGCATTAAAAATATATACAACTCTAAATTTTCACTCTTTTTCACCCGGTAAAACAATGTTTGCCGGGTCAGCTAGTATTTAATAAAACTTTAGACACCCAGACTATTTTATGAACTTGTCTAGACTGAGTCGCCGTACTAGGGGCACAGCACTGATATTACGTGAAGGGCATAACTAAATAACAAATAAATAGTTTCGAGGAAGTGTTTTGCAATAATAAAAAATAATGTGGTTACTGATAGGAGTTTGTTTTTTTATTTTTTTTAACCTTTTGTCATATTGTTGGCGGCTCAAGCAGGTAATAAAAGGTGTTTACAGCCATTATATCATTATACCTATATACTTACCTTTACTTATATCTTGGATTAATTCTCATGGAAACCGTCTTTTTTGGATGGGAAATCATCAAATGACATCTCCCGCTCTTAGGCGGAGCGGGGGGGGGGGGCGTGTCAGACTTTTACTGACTAAAACCCACCCGTGTTTCTTCAGTTGCCCGCGTGCCAGAGTCACGGTATGTCTTTCGAACAATCTCGCGACCCTGGCAAAGAGGGCTGTGCTAAACCGCACGGTGTCCTGAGATATCGGAAAAGGAGTTCCATTATTCTGATGTGAAATGTCTGAGGAAGGCAGACAGCCGTGTTTAAACCACGTGGTGTCCTCAGATATGGGAAAGGGGATTTCAGGATCTTCTGTGGAAAGAATCGGTGCCTTTACTATACTTTGCCATTTGATATTCGTCAAACAGGCCGCGCACCGGAAAAGCGATTTATTTGATTCATGTATTCTACCTTCATTTATTTCTGTTTATATATATTTACTAGCTTTTGCCCGCGGCTTCGCCCGCGTGGATGTCGGAAATTAACGCAAGAGGACGTACTACCGCGGTAAGAATGTGTTAATTCAGTTTATATAGGTAATAGCTGTTACCCGCGACTTCGTCCGCGTGGTATTTAACAAAAAGTTTTTCATTCGTTTAATTTTTTTTTGTGAGATCCTATATTTTTCGAAAATAAGAGTAGCTTAAGTTACTCCTTGTTACATCAGCTATCTGCTAGTGAAAGCCCCGTTAAAATCGGTTCAGCCATTTCAGAGATTAGCCGGAACAAACAGACAGACGGACAAAAATGTTGTTTTGGTATATGTACCGTGTATACCATATACACTTAGTAAAAGGTGGTTATCTTAATATTACAAACAAACACTCCAATTTTATTTATTTGTCTAGATTGTCTAGATGTCTAGATGTTACTGGTAATAGAGCTCTTTCAGTCTATGTGTGTGCGTAAAAGGATCAGCACCCTAATTACGAAACGCACAATTTATCAGAATCTGAATGGGATTGAAGATTATTTCTAAACCATCGCGTCATTTGTTCGAATAAATTGTGGCTCAGCAACGTAAATAACGCAATGAATGTTGTTTAGCTATGAATATTAAACCAATATTCCTACCGATAAAAAGTTCCGCAATTACCCTTAAGGTCTTTCATTCAGGTAAATACTATAATGATGATAATTAATAATAATAATTAATCATAAACACGCAATTTATAGGTATATGTAAAATAACTTAATGATACTAAATTGTATGTATGATGTTTTTAAAAAAAATACATAATATAATAATAATTTATCAAATAATATAAAAAAAACAAAAATGAAATGAAACAGCAATAATTATAAATAAAATTAAATACTTAATAAATTAAACAATATAACTAATAATTATTTTTGAAAGAACAACAATCCAAATAAATGAATAAACAGAATTATTATAATACATAGATACTTATATAAAAATCATATAAATTATGTTAATACATTTTATAGATAAATAAGCGATATATTGGTTTATTCTACGACATCTCCTGACCAAATGATTTTCAAAAACAGAGCTTCCTCTCTCCTATCCTTTTGCTGTGCCCTACAGGGTCCATAATGATCTAAATTATATAATTACCACCTAAGTTCACATTATGGTAAAGCAATAAAGATATTGAGTATTGAGTATATTGAGTATTGAGGTCATGGCAAAGAAATGCTTGTGAGATGACTACGTGCCATCCTTGTAGTACCAGAAGCGCAGCTACCGAGAAGTTCCCTGTGGTGCCGAACGTACAGAATAGCACCATCTCATTTCTGCCTGTAGGTGTCGTAAAAGTAAGTGACTTACTAGAGAATGGGCAGCAGCGTTCTTTATGTATTTTACCACCATTCTGCGATCGCCAACCCATGCCAAGCGTGGAGACTATGTCAAACCCTCTTTTTTTTTGGGGATGGCTTATGTCCGGCAGTGGACATCTTTCGGCTGAAATGATGATGATGATGCTGAAGATGCGTTTACTTTTATTCTGCAGTAATTCTCATGGAAACCGTCCGAGGAAGGCAGAAGACTGTATGGTAAACCTACACGGCGTCCTCAGATATCGGAAAGGGGGTTCCAGGATCATCGGTGGAAAGAGCTGGTGCTTCTACTATGTTGTGCCATCTGATGTTCGTCAATCAGGCCGCGCACCGGACAAGCAATTCTTTTGTTCTATATCTCTGCTTGGTTTCCCTATTGTTTATTTCTATTTTTATGTTACTGATAATAAAGGTCTTTCAGTACATATGTGGTTGTAAAACGGTCATCATCATCATCGTAATCATTATATTGTATTGTTGTGTTGTTGTTATGTGTTGTGCGTTGTGTTGTTATTATTATATTGTATGGGTTATGCGGCACCTGAAATAAATGAAATGCAATTTATTTATTTTTTATCGTTCCCACTGGTGGGATATAGGCCTCTCGGTGAGAGGGAGTGGGTCGTAATCTTTTGCCCGGCGCGGATAAGTAGATGTTCTATGGTAACCAGACAACTGATAAATATACTTATATATTTCTAAATACATACATATTATAGATAAATTACACCCATACACAGAACAAATGATTGTGCTCATCATAGAACATTTGTCCTGGGTGGGAATCGAACCCACGGCCTCAGTCTTAGCAGTTAGGGTCAAGAACCACTAGACTAACAGGCCAGTCAAAATTGTTGACCTACCAAGAAGCTCGGGCATTGTTGCACAGTCAATAGTGAATGCTTCAAGGGGATCCAATTCCATCCAACTGGAAGAGCTATTATGATGGTAGAACTTCTTTAGGTAAGCCTTGTATAAAATATCCTCACTGTGCCCACGCAGCACAATCATAGAGAGAGGCTAGTGTCCTACAGCAGTGGGAACGTTATAGACTGACAGTGAAATAAACATATGAAAAACCAAACCACCAGCCACCAAGATATAGTCAAACTATTGTGTCATTCTCAAGGTTCCATTACACAGAGTTATCAAGCGCTACTCCGTGTTATCTCAATGGGTAACTGTGTTAAGGATGCGCCGAATTATAGCAAACAATGTTTGACCGAGTTCTCACTTTGCTCTTTGCGTAATTAACTTGTGAGGTGATAATTTTTGTTTTTAACCGACTTCAAAAAGGAGGAGGTTCTCAATTCGGATGTTTATATTTTTTTTTTTTTGAAGTGAAAACTTCTTTAGCGGCGTTGAGCACTTTTTCTGTAATGGGTATAAAATCTTAAACTCGCGTCAGGACACGTGACCTGATCGAAAAAGCGTAGGACGGATGGAGAGTAGACAGCTATCCCCTCTCTACGGCGCGGCGAAAATGTATGCCTGGGCCTACTGTTTCGTTTAGGCGGCGCAGGGCGCTTGCGCGAATGTTCGTCTATGTTACAGCGTGCCACGCGCATCCATGGATGGTGACAGCTGATGGCTCGACCGTCTGTGTAGTGATCACATTGTTGTGTATTCGTAAAATTCGTGAATATAAAGTGCTTAAAATATGGAAATTGAACAACAAATTATTCCCTAACCATTCCAAAATATCAAACATGCTCAACGTTAATAATCAAGTTTTCACTTCTGCCGGCACTCCCGGAGTGCAATTTTTTTTTTTTTTTTTTTTTATGTATGTTCGGCCATAATTCCGTCATATGTAGACGGATTTACAAAATTCTTTTTTTGTTCGAAAGGGATTTATTCTGAAATGGTCCCATATAAATTTCATATAGATCTGATGATGAGTTATAGAGATAGACACCGGAACTCTTTAAAAAATGACGGCAAATCAAACGCGATTTCTGCTATCGCATAAATATGCATTGTTTGTTTGGAATTAGTGCGGGGTGGATACCACAACTAAAAATTTAAAAATAAAAACTTTTTTACAAAAAAAAAACAACCGACTTCCTTAAAAACACTACAAAGTGAAAAATAACTTTAATTTCGGAAGTCGGTGGCAAAAAAACCATAAATACAGATCCTAAGACACCGACTTCCGAAATTAAAGTTATTTTTCACTTTGTAGTGTTTTTAAGGAAGTCGGTTGTTTTTTTTTTTTTGTAAAAAAGTTTTTTTAAATGTCGTCGAAGTTGTTACATGATTGACCAATCATGTTCCACTGAGGTATTGGTATAAATATTGGAGGAAAATGCCGTAATTTACTTACCTATATATTTTTTACAAGAGCTAATGTGAGAACTTCTCATCATTTCAGCCACAAACGTCCAATGCTGGACATAGTCCTCCCCCAATTTAGGGGGTTTGGGTACTGCGATCGACATCCAATCCAAGCGCGGATATTATAATATCCACGCTTGGATTGGATGTCGATCGCAGTATGATGGTAAAATGCATAGAGAACGGTGGTACCCATTCCCTAGTAAGTCCCTTAGTTGCTTTTTACAACACCTACAGGTAAAAATGGGATGTGTTATTCTTTACATCCAGCGCCACACGACCGAGGAAGTTCTACCATCATGCTTTTTTGCCATAAAGAAGATTTGCTGAATTCCAGTTTTAAAGAAGGACAAAGGAATTGTCACCTAAGTATATACCTTACATTTTGCAGCGCAAGGTCTATAGAAGGTTGCAGGATATCAAGACGTCCTGCCAGGGTCACGGATTCGTTCTGAAGAGTTATCGTGGACCTGGCACAGGCAACTGAAAAAACACGGGTGGGGTTTAGTCAGTCAAAGTCTGACAGGCTCTTCCGCT
This sequence comes from Aporophyla nigra, assembly GCA_947507805.1. NCBI lineage: Eukaryota > Metazoa > Arthropoda > Insecta > Lepidoptera > Noctuidae > Aporophyla > Aporophyla nigra. Next base: position 12,092,975 of record OX382316.1, on the reverse strand, counting down.
CCACCTAGAACGGGAGAAGTCATTTGATGATTTCCCACCCATAAAAGCAAAGGTTATCAAAACGTCCTGGACTTCAGCTTGCAACCTGGTGAAGTTTTTAGTGGTAAATACTGGATGAATTGTCCTCTAACTTTCTTGTTTTCCAACTAAAATAAGGTATGACGCCATTAAAGATGTCTGCACTTACATACTTATATACGTGAAGTATAAAGTATTAACTTGCCAGACGCTTTCATAAACATTGCTTGTTTTTCTACGACAAGATTCCCGGTAGACCGTCTGCATCATACATATATATTATGTCAAACACCCCTTTTGTTTTGCATAAAAATCCTTTGTCTGATAATCTAATAAAAACACTAGTCTTAGGTCAGTTATTTACTCTAGACAAACAACGTAATCATAGTTGTTACTTTGAAAAAAAAATACCTGTTTTTTTATTATTTTCTTCAGACTAATATGTGTCATGTGATAAGCCTCAAGGTGTTTACATAGAAATAAGGAATTATGTACACAAGGACATGGTTAAGACGTATGTTATTAATAGATTTGTGTTTGCCTTGTCGCTGTTTTTCTAAATGTTGCAGAAAGTGTCAAAATTGGGGAATATTCAAATTTTACCTGACAAAGGACGATGCGCTATCTTAGTTAGCCTATAATGTTCCCACTGCTGGGACACAGGTCTCCTCGTTTCTGTGCTTCTCGCATCCAGCGTATTCCTACAGCCTACACCAGGTCACATGTCCACATTGTGGGAGGCCTTCCAACACTACGTCTTCCAGTACTCGGTCACAATTCCAGAATCTTTTGGCCTCATCGGCTATCTGTTCTGCGAGTAATGTGCCCTGCCGACTACCATTTAAGTTTGGCAATTCTTAGGACTATGTCGGTTACCTTGGTTCTTCTAAGAATCTCATAATTTCTTATTCGATTGCTTAGGGAAACTCCAAGCGTAGTCCTCTCCTCTCTCTTGCCCTTTGGATGACTTTCAGCCTTCTTATGGGCCCATTTCAACCTACCTTTACCAAATCTTCATCGTAAATCGAAGATAGAATTGCATCATCAATGCTCTGTACAATAAGTGAAAGAAAAATAAGAGTCGAAGATTTTTTTGTTTGAGAAACACCGTAGAAAGAGCAAGATTGGGCAGTAAAATCTGAAGCCTAACAAACAACCCTTCTGAGGTTCTGTGTGGTGCTGGAAGTAAAGAATAGAACCATCCCATTTCTTCCCGTGGATGTCGTAAAATGCGACTAAGGGACTTACTAGAGAATGGGTAGCAGCGTTCTATATGCATATTACTACCATACTGCGATCGCCAACCCGCCTACCAAGCGTGGCAATGATGGCCAACACCCCCAAATTGGTGGAGACCTATTGGAGCAGACCAGCAGGGGACGTCTTTCGGCTAATATGATGAAAACTACCAGCCTTCTAGAGAGGCAGTTGCTACATATAAAATTGGTGGTAGTTGAGAAAACACTAAGCAGAAAATGTTCATAATAATTGCCACAAAACAGAGGACAATGACTGTCTACCTTCTCAAATGCTGTATGTAAAAACACGTGTCGATAAGCTTGAAAGCACGTGTTTGACTTTAACAGGTGCTAAAGACCTATTTATTTGTGTTATTCCACCTAAATCCTTATCGAGTGGACAATAACCTATTACTGAGGCCAGAACCTTTATTTTTATCACCTTGCTGAAAGATAATGATAAAGTTATTAGGTCAAACACTTTGAAAAGGACATGAATGTGACGTGTAGTCTGGGTTTTACAATAGGCTGGAGTTTTGTAGTTACCTTTGTTAACCGACTTCAAAAAGGAGGAGGTTCTCTATTCGGATGTTTATATTTTTTTTATTTTTTTTTTTATGTATGTTCGGCCATAACTCCGTCATATATAAACGGATTTGCAAAATTCTTTTTTTGTTTGAAAGGAGTTTATTCCGAAATGGTCCCATATAAATTCCATATAGATCTGATGATGAGATCCAGAGATAGACACCGGAACTCTTTAAAAAATGACAGCAAATCAATCGCGATTTCTGCTATCGCATAAATATGCAGTTTGTTTGGAATTAGTGCGGGGTGGATACCACAACTAAAAATTTAAAAATAAAAACTTTTTTACAAAAAAAAACAACCGACTTCCTTAAAAACACTACAAATTGAAAAATTACTTTAATTTCGGAAGTCGGTGGCAAAAAAACCATAAATACAGATCCTAAGACACCGACTTCCGAAATTAAAGTTATTTTTCAATTTGTAGTGTTTTTAAGGAAGTCGGTTGTTTTTTTTTGTAAAAAAGTTTTTATTTGATGGAAAATTTGAGTTATTGTTTATTGAAGTTTAATCTATACTTCTATACTATCTAAACTCTAATATTATAAATGCGAAAGTAACTCTATCAATCTGTTACGCTTTCACGACTAAGCCATTGAAAGATTTTTATGAAATTTGGTGTGGGGTAAGTTTGAACCCCAAGAAAGGACATAGGTTAGTTTTAATTCCGCGACTTCGTCTGTGTCCGCGATAACCGACATTTACGCGGACAAAGTCGCGGGCAGAAGCTAGCAAATGATAAATGATTTTATTTCTGTAAGGAGGTTTGTGCAAAGTCACATATTTACACGTCAGTCGTATTTTTAAATCTAGTGGCAGTCGGCGTTTCCTTTCTGACTATTCTGAGAAAAACGGCCGAAACAAACTCAGAGGTCACAATCTTTTTTAAAGTCCAGACATACCTTTTGGGGATAGAACCACACAGATTGAGTGGGCCTGTCCAGTCAGTGCACGCATTAGTCAGTGACAGAGCAGCTGAACTCAAAACACAAGGAGCTCAAGGATTTAACATAGACCCATCAATTCTGATGTAAGTGATCAATTAAATTGAGGCTGGATACCAATATTTTACTTGGACCAACTGCCCGTTAGACCTCCAGCGCCCATTTACTGGATATCACGATACTTCTTTTGGCTATGACTTTGACAATCGTTACGAGTCAAAGTCTGACAACCAGTCTTTCCAATAAGTATATTATTACCTCGTAAATGAGTTCTGGACGTCAGATAGGCAGTCACTCCATCTGAAATATTGGTACTCAGCTGCATCCGGTTAGACTGGAAGCCGACCAAACATAGTTGGCAAAGGCTAGGCAAATTATAATATTCTAGGATTCCACCAGTTCTAGCAGTTTTCCTACTAGTTGCTATATCTAGGTATACTCGCTAAATTCCAGCTTGACAGTTGAGGTGACCGAGAGATCGCCAAAACGATGTCATGTAGGACATTCACTCATTCAAAATGAAATGTAAAATCTGTTTACTAGACGCACCTCGTCTAGTAAACAGACATTGAAATGTCCTCATAGACTGCCTAATTTTTCTGGTGGTAGCATGGGCGACTGTTGAGCATAAGGTTCGATTCCCAGAACGGGCAGTGTTGTTATGTGTTGCATTAGGAAGCTCTCAATAAATTAAATTTTGTTTTTTGTTAATTTATGTATTTTTTTGTATTATTTTGTGTGCCTTTTGAGTTTGTGCTAAATAAATGTATTTTCTTCTTCTTCTTCTTCAATATCATATTTTCAGCCAAAAGACGTCCGTTGCTGAATATAGGTCTCCTTCAAGCACCGCCACTTTGACCGGTGCAGTGCTTCCTGCATCCATTGGATTCTTGCGGCGTCCATTAGGTCATCGATCAACCTTCAGATAGATCTACCAACTCTGGTGTTCCAGTACGCGGTCATCCCTCAAGAAACTTTCAATCCCATCGGCCATTTGGGACAAAAACCATTTAAGTTTGACAATTCTTTTCGCTATGTCGGTTACCTTTGTTCTCCTGCGCATCTCTTCATTTCTGATTCGATCATGTAGGGAAACTCCAAGAGGCACCCTTGTGTAACTTTAAGACTTCAAATAAGGCCCATTGTGAGCGACCACGTTTCGATGCCTATTATCACTTTCAAAATAAATTCAAACTCAGACTCAAAGCATTTATTTCAAATAAACCAATTACAGGCACTTTTGAATTGTCAAGTGGCGGTGGTAGTGGTAATATCAGTCATGAGTCTGTAATTGTGCCCAGCTGATGGAGGGATTGGTTGACGGTCCGTGTTGTCCTGGATGTAAAGAATAGCACCATCACATTTCTACTCCTCGTGGAAAGGCAACTGAGGCACTTAAAAGACAATCATCATCATCATCATCATCATCATTTCAGCCACAAGACGTCCACTGCTGGACTTAGGCCTCCCCCAATTTGGGGGCTTTGCCATAATCGCCACGCTTGGCAGGCGGGTTGGCGATCGCAGTATGGTGGTTAAATGCATAGAGAACGCTGCTGCCCATTCTCTAGCAAGTCCCTTAGTCGCCTTTTACGACACCCACGGGATGAAATGGGGTGGTGTTATTCTTTACGTCCGGCACAACACGGTAAAAGATGGGTAGCAGTTTTTTCTATGCATTTTACCACCATACTGCGATTGCCAACACGCCTGTTATGCGTGACGATTATGGCAAAATCCTCGAATCGGGGGAGGCCTATGTCCAATAGAAGACGTCTTTCGGCTGAAATGATGATGATGCTGGTAACAGTTATAACTTTATAGTAATATAGGCAAACACAGTCTCAGATATAACTCAAAGCACAACCATCTATCACAGGCACTCAGAGACACACACACACACGCACACACACACGCACACAAACACACACACACCCTCACACGCACACACACACTTCATACCACGCAAGAGCAAGCAGGCATTAAATTCTATTGTGTATTTTTTTTTTTTTTCTCTCATTATTATTATTAATTGTTATTTTATTTTTTATTCTTGACTGTATACATTATTAATTGCTCCACAAACTGGTGAAGACACTGACTCCTGTACACAGGTACCACCTAGCTCAGGAGTCGGGCTTCAATTGATTCTGTCAAACCTTTTTATATCAATAAAGCATTTTATTATTATTATTATAGTTACGCCCCGTGGGTGTACTGCTTACCTACCTTGCCATTCGGGTAATACTAGCGTAATGTTATTTTGTGAACTCAGCTGTCATGTCCTCATAGTATGTGTTCTTTATCAATAACAATGATGATGACGAATCAAAAATTCCAGACAAAGATACGCACCTTATCTTGAAACGAAATGTGCAACACTGTTTTATCGAAACGGAAATTACAGAAAAAACAAAGTCTCCTGTTTCAATAATATAAATAAAGCTATAACAATAAATTATATTATCAGTGCTGTCTGGTTGCATCATTGTCGATAATATTATATTGTTGGAAGTGGACAGGGTTGTGTGTGCAAGGTCAGTGTGTAGTACTCCTTAGGGTCAGTTCTGGCAGGACGGACAAATGCCCGAGCAATTAATGCCTCTTTTGAAAATAGTGTATTGCTGGACGTAAAGGATAATGGGCAGCAGCGTTCTCTATGTATTTTATCACCATACTGCGATCACCAACCTGCCTCAAGCGTGGTGATTATGGCAAAGGGGTGCTTGGGGGGGTCTGTGTCCAGCAGTGGATACCTTTCCGCTAAAATGATGATGATTGAAAATAGGACCGTATTACCAAAGCATGAAGTAGAAAATTGTATAAATATCGACACAGTCAGCTCGAGCCTCCACGAGGATTTTTACGTTCTATCTAAAAATGACCCTGATGGCACAGATTGAGTGGCAACTGCGCAGGAAACATCTCTTCAGCTGAAAGACGTCCGCTCCTGGACATAAATCTCCCCCAGCGTCTTCATATCGACCGGTCCTGTGCTAACGCGAGAATGCTCGAGCAAAATCTGCCAATGCACCTAGCGTATTTTCAAAAATACACGCTACCGTTTTCACGGTTGCGCAAGTTTTTGCGTGCGCTATCGTCGGTAAAGAATAAAAACATTGGTACAGAATACATAATTATGTATAATTTAAAATACTTCCTTAGACGCTTTATCCCTAAAAATCCTATTTATTTGTGTGCTTCAGTAGCAACTAGTCGCAAGCAGTCCGGCGTTGCGTGCACTCCTGAGCAGGCTCAACCATGCTCGTGCAACCGCACGAGCATGCTCGAGCCTACTCGGTTTATAAGTGGATAATTATATCTTACAAACTATTTCAACTCTATTTGATCACTTGATTTACCAATGAATACTTCTAGAGACGACCACCTTGCCGTTTTGCCTGTGCGGACACTTATCCTCACGCACAGCCGCGAGAATGCTCGAGCCGAATGTGTTGATATCATACAATTTTCTACTTTAGATCATGGGGATACGGTCCTAATTTCAATGGACCCAGCAAATTGCTCGAGCATTTTTTCCGTCTAGTCTGAACTGACCCTATAGCGTAAGTGTCGTAAATCATTTATGCTTTATATCAATGTTTATAGTATGTTCGCTGGGATATCTTTATTGAGTGTGGTCTATAGTCAACTCAATAGGTTTTGTGTTGAGATTGTGGGAGAAAATAATGGTTGATGAACTGTCAACAGGTTGTTATATCCAGTTTAATGATATTATTATACAATCACGTGCTTTTAAGTAATATGTAAAATGTATATTAATGTTTACAAGATTGTGCTGGAACTTCGATGGTCCTTTTGCTAAATGAGATGGGTTGACCAATCGAATAGTCTAGAGGCTTTTTTGGTAACTGATTTTCTATATTCAGTTGTATACAATGAGTTTTGCTTAAACCCTCTGCGACAGAAGAAGAAAAGGCGATTACTAATTGATCTTAGTACAATATTGATTACCAAGATATTCATCTTTATTCGAGACATAATTAGTGATGGGCTGAAAACGGATTTTACCGAATACGAATAATCCGCTAATAGTTTACCAAACCGAAAAATCAATTCTGTGCTTCTCGAGCGCGTTGGAGCGCACTGTTTCACCATAAATTTAAAGGTTTTGGTAGGTGTAAAGGGTGAAGGTGTTAGCGGATAATGGGATCAAATGAAAATCCAAGAAGACAGTTGCATAATTTTTCATCATTGTTTTTGAGGGTGCTGAAACAGATAGTGAGGTCAAAACAAAGTTCAAACTTTTAAAGAGTAAACATCGTTACATACAAAGTTGAAGAATAGTGTTAGGAACTTCCTTTCTTATGGGGTTCCTCCGAAGCCACACGTTTTCTATATTGACTTTAGCTTTCATAATCCAATACCTAAAAACGTGATGCATCTCAGACTTATTCAGCAACTCCCTCATTTATGCAAGAAATTATGATGACAATCAACACTACATTACAGCTAAAATCACATTTCAATTAAAAAAAGATCCCAGACACTTTCCCATATACCCACAATGACAATATTACAGCAACACTTTGTCTCCTTGCTCCACTTTTTCTTTCGTAACAAAAGATTACAAGGATTGTGGGCAGATGGGCTGGCAAACATAACATTATCTTTGTTTGATTCATTACAGCAAACACACATAAATACGTACTTGAAAGAATTATTCTTCAGTTCCTTGATGAGTGCCTTTATCATCGTATTCTACATCAACATCTCGCCTAGCCTTTAGCCTCTAAACTATGTTCCAGTTAGCTTCTACTCTAATTTGATGCAGCTGAATACCGGTATTTTACATAGAGCAACCAACCATCTGACTTCAATAATCTAGTTACTGGATAATATACCCATTGGTCTGCCAGTGTCGTGAGATTCGTTTGAAACAGGTACCGTGGCCCTGGCATATGGGCAACTGAAGGAACACGGATGGGTTTTATTTAGTCAAAGTCTAACACGCCCTTTCGCTCCACCCAGAGCGGGAGACGTAATTTGATGATTTCCAACCCAGAAAAAAAAATACCCATGGTAAGAAAGGTTGTCAGAGTTTCGGGCTTCTGACTACCCGTAACGACTGACAAATATCCACGTATGACACCGGATGAAACGTGCTTTTCGATGCACGAAGGGATTTCGGAATGTGAGGATGGTCATCCATCCACGGACCAACCATAGCAAGACCTCCATCCACCCCAGGACGGAGAACATCCATGAGGATGTTCGTAACCGAATAAAGAAACCCTGGATTATCTTAATGAGTTCATTAACATCTGAAATTTTATTGCTGACATTATGTTCAATTCAATTAATTGATTGCAGAACATAAAAATAAATACATTGTGAGATGTTGAATAGATGCGCAGTTAATTATGTCCTACCAATTAAGGCATGCAAAATATTATTTATAATTATTAAGATAATTTAATACATTTAAAAACAATTTAAAAGATTGGTTACTTATGTCAAAGAAAAATCTAAATTATACAATTCAATACATCGAAATTGACGAAAAAAAATATAGCGACATAAAAAAATAAAAATTGTGAAGTCTAAATTATTGGTAAAATGTCAAATGTCAAAAAATTTACGGTCGGAATATAATTTCGTCAAACATAAACATAATATGTATTACATGTGTAATAATATCGATTGATCGATGATGTGATCTCCAAATCGATTACTAAATGATATATGCTGTCATATAGTATTATATCCAGGTTCCGTTTGGTGGTATTGGTGGTAACAGAATCTTTACAAATACATACATCAGCATCATCATCATTTCAACGGTACGATGTCCACTGCTGGACATAGGCCTACGCTTGGTAGGCGGGTAAGCCTAATAAACTCTGCTGAGGAGTTTGTTGCGCCACTTCTTCTTCCCAGAAGTGGTGAAGGGCGGGCGTTTTGGGGGACTGTCTTATGTAACTTCACGTTCAAAAAGTGCTGACTCAGCCTAGTTTGAATAAATGACTTTGAGTTTGATGATTTTGAAACCTTCACTTCTGCCTCACCCTTCGGGGTATGCACGCGTGATATTATATGTTTACAAAGCTACTTTGTATATAAAAATCTATTTGTATAAAATTGTGTAAACAAATACTGTGAAAAATATATGGAATATTTTTCCTTTACCAATTACTCATAATGTAATGTTTGTTTCCATACATTTAATGAGTTTGTTAACTTACCGCCGTAGTGCGAAGTTCTCCCGTGATAAAGGAGACAAATATTTATTTCAATGTCCTGAAAAATATTTGCATAATTCATTAGGGATGTAGTTTAGTAGGTAAATCTTGGCTTTTGTGATGAGATTACTGCCTCACTTGTCTCGTTGGTCTAGTGGTCACAAGCGCTACTGATGTTCTGGGTTCGATTTCCATGTCAGGGAAAGTGTTATTGGGTTTTTTCTATCTGGAATTTTTCAGTAGTAGCCCCAGGCTGGATTGCTGATAGCTGGATGGACAGGGTCGCGAGATTGTTCGAAAGAGATACCGTGACCCTGGCTGACACGCCCTCCCGCTCCGCCCAGAGCGGGAGAAGTCATTTGATGATTTCCCATCCAAAAAAAAAAAAAAAAAGGCTGGATTTTTGCCCCGTTGATGGCAATAGGCTCGCCCCCTATTGGGACTACATAGGACTTAAACATAACTGCCGAAATGTGGGTGTACTATAGATACTCGTCGTGGTCACTAACTTCTCATTCTTAAATATTATGAGTGTCTGTGATGAGATCAGTCGTGGTCCAGTGGTAATGTCCCCGCTTGACGAGTCGATGGTACGAATCCGAGGAAGCACTTCACTCTGTGTTTTATTTCATTACCATTGCTCTCAAAACGGTGAAGGAAAACATCGTAAGGAAACCGGTATGTCCTAAAACCGAAAGCATGTGATATGCAGTAGCCGGCACTGTGCCCGCGTGGTAGATTACGGTCTAATCCCTGTCAGAAACAGGAACTCTGTGTCCCAGCTGTGGGAACTATATCGGCTGATTATGTTTAAGAACAGTTTTGAACTTTTTAAAAGTTTAATGTTTTGTATTTGAAGAAGAGATCGGAGTACAACGGATGCTGCTCAAATATTTGAAAACGAGATGAGAGTATAGACGATGCTGCACAAATATTTCTTATCATCATTTCAGCCGAAAGATGACCACTGCTGGACATAGGCCTCCCCTAATTTTGGGAGGTTTGCCATATTCGCCACGCTTGGCAGGCGGGTTGGTGATCGCAGTATGGTGGTAAAATGCATAAAGAACGCTGCTGCCCATTCCCGTGTTAGTCCCTTAGCCGCCTCTTCTTACACCCACGGGAAGAAATGGGATATACTTAACGTACTGGGACCACACGGAACAAATACGGCACAATTATTAATACCTATATAAATTCTGTCTGAATCAGAGACAAGTAATAATAGAACAAGAACATTCATAGAAAAAGGGTAATCTGTAGTCACCTGCTGCAGTTCAGTGCCTTTCTCCCTCTCTTAAAAGATCGTTGACCAATCTTTTAAAAAGAAATCCACCTCATCGAAAATCGCTAATATTTCTCCCGAAATATTACAACCACGCACGCCCTTGCAAGGTCGCGGCGGTACACTAAAACTCTTTTTAATTGGCACGTGTCATATTTTTACGGTAATACATGTGCCCGCGCAGCCATCAACCGGACCGTGAACTTATATTTCGACCAATCACAGCACATTTCCGACTTTCGGAGAAATTGTGCATTTATTTTTCAACGAAATGACGTATATAGAGGTTAAAAACATTTTGTGGAAAATAAAAAATGAATATTACGAACTTGCGTCGCTTTTAATTAAAATTGAGTAAGTAGGTGGTGAAAAGATAATATTATTTTGAGAGAAAAATTAAATGAGTTCTGCCACCTTGGCATCTGTGACAAGCATTTCCTTTTTAGACAGGTCATTGAGCGGTCCATTATCAGCAGTGAATATTTAAGAACTGCACGCGTAGCATGACCACCGTAGAAATGGGGTTTGGCGACAGAAGAATAGACAAAATTACAAATTGTAGAAAAATTAAAGATTGTAGAAAGATTTGTACCGTTTTATGCTGGCGTAGCATGACAATTCTATTTCTGTTCTACCAAGAATAGACAAAGTTCTTTCTATGGTGGTCATGCTACGCGTACAGATGTGATGACAATAAGATACTGCTCTCAAAACGGTGAAGGAAAACATCGTGAGGAAATCGCCTTGTCTTTGAACCAAACATTCTAAGACATGTGACATCTACCAACTCGCACTGGGCCCGCGTGGTAGATTATGGCCCATGCTCTATCACTGAGAGGAGGCCTGTGTCCCAGTAGTGGGAACTTTATGGGCTAATTATGCTCTATGCTTAAAATGGACGGGGCAACAGGACCGAAAAGTTCTTGAGTGACTGAAGACCAGATAGAAAATTCCCGTATTTTTATTTAATGCGTTTAAGAAATTTCACATTCTTATCTTCAATCTGTCAAAATTACTGCCAGGGTTTTTTTTTTGGGATGGGAAATCATCAAATGACTTCCCCCGCTCTGGGCGGAGCGGGAGGGCGTGTCAGACTTTTACTGACTAAAACCCACCCGTGTTCCTTCAGTTGCCCATGTGCCAGAGTCACGGTATCTCTCGTGAGATTGTTCGAAAGAGACACCGTGGCTCTGGCACATGGGCAACTGAAGGAACACGGGTGGGTTTTAGTCAGTAAAAGTCTGACACTCTCTCCCGCTCCGCCCAGAGCGGGAGACGTCACTTCATGATTTCACATCCAAAAAAAAACTGTCAAAATAAAACGTAAGTATTTTTTTAAACACGCTTTTAATATTTACGTTCTATTTTTACGTAAGTTTCTTCAATGACTGTTTAGTTTTCAACATCAACTTTAGCCTACATAAGTCCACTGCTGGACATAGGCCTCTTAAACTGCACGCCGTTCAGCTCAATTATCAGCTACCCTTATCCAGCTGCTACCAGCCATCCTGCGAAGATCGTTCACGTTATCCACTCAAGAATACGTCTATCTCAACGGTCATCGGTTCTACGGCTAATATGACCGCCCCATTGCCATTTCAGTTCGCTTATTCTATGACCTATGTAGTACCACTCGAGTGTATTTACCTAACCTCATAATTTCAGCCTAAAGAAGACCACTGCTGGACATAAGGCTCCCCCAAGCACCGCCACTTCGACCAGTTCTGTGTTTCTCGCATCAAACGGATTCCTGTGGCCTTCATTAGTTCACCGGTCCACCTTGAGAGAGGCCTTCCAACGCTACGTCTTCCAGTACGCGGTCGCCAGTCCAGAACCTGCCGGCCCCATCAGCCATCTGTTTTGCAAGCAATAAGTTTGGCAATTCTTCAGGCTATGTCGGTTACCTTGGTTCTCATACGGATCTCTTCATTTCTGATTCGATCGCGTAGGGAGATTTAACCTAACATTCAAAAAGTATATGGAGGAAAATGTAGTATTCTGCGTTTACAACTAAAAACCACACGAGAGAAGGAAAATGTAATCAAAATATAATAATTTTAGGTCATATAATTACCTATTATAATAATCTAAATGCAACACAATTTCGTGGAATAAAATATGACATGTATCTTAAATAATGTTATACGGGAAAATGCAATTGCTAGAGTTGTTGCACAAGGCACCTGTCTGAATTGTAGGAAACATCATATTTGGAAGTTTTTTCACGCACCTACATCACGCCGGATTTGCCCAAAGGTTTAGGCAGACATGTACTCCACATTTAGCCGGTTTTGTTCAAGTCCCATGTAATATAGGGCGAGCCTATGGCTATCAACAGTACAAGGATTCAGACTCTCCAGAGTCTTAATATCAGCTCATCACGCCATTTGCTCCTCGGTCTTCCGCAATGCCGATCAACGTCTTCAGGGACCTGAATAAACCATCTGACTGCCTCGTTGGTCTAGTGGTACCAAACGTTACTGTTGATCATGAAGTCTGTGTTTGATTCTCAGGTCAAGCATAGTATTATTGGGCACGCCACAATTGTGGCGGTAAGTCCCCTCGTTGAGGAGCGGATAGAGAGGCGCCACGGCGTCCTCACCTTCCGCCTGACGCAGGTTTTCACCGGGCATGGGTGCTTCGGTGGGTTCTTGTTCAGGTTAAAGCGGGAGGAAACGCCCGGGTGTTTCCATTGTGAGGATCGTCCGGAGGACACGGTTGAGCATACGGTGGAGGTGTGCCATCTCGCGTCCGGCCCTGGTGCGAGCCATGGTACGGAGTGAGAGGGCATGGGAAGCCGTCACCTCCTTCTGCGAAGCAGTAATGCTCGCGAAGGAGGAGGCGGGGCGCGTGAGGGAGTGGCAGTCTCTGCGCCCTCGCGTTCCTAGCCGCCGCAGGAGGAGACGCCCCGGGCGTCGGGAGTCAATAGCGGACTCCCGGCCACCGCAGACGCGAGCTTGCGGGTGGCGAGCAATGGGTAGCTCGCCGCCCGGTAAAGACCAGACTCAGGTCAACGGAGCGTAGTGTTCCACGCGCGCCTCAAAGAGATGTCAGCAGCACTAAAGGGGTCTTCTAGGACCGATGCCTGCCGGGTCGCGAGATTGTTCGAAAGAGATACCGTGACCCTGGCACTTGGGCAACTGAAGGAACACGGGTGGGTTTTAGTCAGTAAAAGTCTGACACGCCCTCCCGCTCCGGAGCGGGAGAAGTCATTTGATGATTTCCCATCCAAAAAAAAAAGCATAGTGTTGTTGTGTTTTTCTATCAGAATTTCTTCAATTCATTTTCTGTTTGATTTGTGAAGCCACCCAAATTGGGAGAGGTTTTTGTACCGAAGTGGACTTCTTACGTCTGAAGTGATTATTTTGCATACAGTTATTTAAAAAAACTCACAGACAGCTGTGCTTCAGGTGAGCTGTTGCGTTTTTTCTTCTTCCCAGCTATAGCACTAGGAAGTGGTAAAGGGCGGGCATTTCGAAGGACTGTCTTATGATATTTCGACGTCCAAAATGTGCTGTTTCCCAGCCTAGTTTGCATAAGTGAGGTTTGATTGGATTTGTTGCGCCACTTTTTCTTCCCAGCTAAAGCACTAGGAAGTGTCGAAGGGCGGGCGTTTTGGGGGGACTGTCTTATGTAACTTTGACGTTCAAAAAGTGCTGACTCTCAGCCTAGTTTAAATAAATGACTTTTGATTTTGATTTACAATCGAGAAACAGAAATTTGCAAGGAAAAATGATCAGTCTCATAATTAAGGATTTGTTCCGCTTTACGATTTATCCTGTTGGTACCTATACACGTATTTATTGATGTCATATTATGCCCCAGAACAATGGCAGTCTCTCAACCATGTAATATAAAGTCGTTATCCTCATATTTTCAAAATTACCTAAGTAAATAAGGAAAAATACATAATGTGAGAGCAGTGGTGACCCAATGGTATCGGCCCCGAGTTAAGAGTTGTAGGCCGTGGGTACGAATCCAGTCAGGCGCTTTACTTTGTGTAAATAATTTCATCACCACTGCTCTCAAAAACGGTGAAGGAAAACATCGTGAGGAAACCGACAGGTCCTACAACCAAAAAATTCGAAGACATGAGACATCTACCAACCCGCACTGGGCCCGCGTGGTAAATTACGGCCCACTCCCTCTCACCGAGAGAAGGCCTGAGTTCCAGCTGTGGGAACAATTAGGCTAATTATGGCATAGTGTGTTAAGAGACCCATATTTGGGTCTAGTTATTAGTTATCCGCAAGTAAACTGGAGTTACGAGTGTGAAATACTGCATAAAAAAAATTAAAATAGAGGTGGACAGGCCACATGATGAGGAGCAAAAAGGAGAAATGGGCCAAGGGCGTTACCAACTGGTGTCCAAGCCACTGTAAAAGAAAGAAAGGGAGACAGCGTCGTAGATAGGAGGACGACATTAAAAGTATGGCTGGCATTACGTGGAGAAGGAAGATACGTGATCGAACTAAAAAAGCATATTATAAGATAAAAGACTACGTTGAAGACAAGGAAGTTTGGCAATAATTCCTTCTGCACATGTGGCTTCCCTGGTAGCTCATTACAGGATGACCTGTGTCTATTAACTGCTCCCGAGTGACGATGTACATTTTGTATTCAAGTTTTTCAGTTTTTACATTCTTTCACATTTACTCATTTTTGAAATTGTATACCTACAATTGAACATTGTACTCTTTAATATTAGTTGTCATGGCAATAATGACATTTGGTTTAAATAGTGTAATATGTCTTATTTATGAAATAATATTATTTATGTAGATTATTTTATACTTTGTGAATGTGAGAACGTTGTAGGCCTTGTAGACTGTAGACAATTGTCTATCTTACTCAGTACCTGGTACTTGTTGACAGGCCTACACCGTCCTCCCATACTATTAACACAGTAATTTGAAACAATTGTAAAAACAAATTATTTTTAAAAGAGTAACCGTGGAGTTTCTTGCCGGCTCTTCTCCATAGGAACCAACTATTTGGAACCGTGCACCTAGCTTCTGACGTTTCATAAGTCAAAACTGTCTGTGTCTCACAAACTGTCTGGACCACGTTTTATTAAAAACTCAAAGGGAAGCGACCGTAATAGTATGCGAAACTGGTATTACAGACCATGACACCGTGATATTTGGTGTTAGCAAAGGCCCGCAATTGGCAGTAGTTCAAAAGCAAATCACGAAAATTGACTACCCCAGTTTAATAAGTGATATTGAAAATGAAAACTGGGACTGGCTTTTTGATAGTAACGATGTTAATATTGCATCGCAAGGATTTGTTAATATTTTAAGTGACAAAATTATTAAACACACCACAAAACGGAAATGTCGTAGTTCAGATGTTATTACTAAACCCTGGATAACTAAAAATCTGCTAAAATGTATCAGACGTAGAGATGCGATGCATATCAAAGCAAAAAAAAAGGATAACCGCGATCATCCTGACATTCAACAAGAATACAAAACATATCGTAACCACTGTAACAACATATTATCCAACTTAAAACTAGAACACGAACGAAAACTGCTTAACAATGCTATAGGTAATAACAAAAAGCTATGGTCAGAAATAAAGAACATTTGCAATATTAGAAGCAAGAACAGTGATACCTCAGAGCTTATGACCAATACTGATAACCCTGTACTAGCACTAAATAAAGTTAATGACTATTTCGCGACCGTTGGCGAAAAACTGGCAGACAACACATTAACGCAACTAAAATTAACAGAAGATGATCTAGCCAGTACTGCTGGACAATACAGCTCCTCCCTCAAAGACTCCGATTCTTTCTTTTTGGCCCCAACTGATGAAGTGGAAATCCAAAAAATAATCACAAACTTTAAAGACGCTTCTGCTTCTGGTAATGATCGCATTACCAATAAGGTACTTAAAAGCTGTGTTCATGTCTTGCTAAAACCCATCACCCACGTATGCAACTTAAGCTTAGCAACGAGTACTGTCCCTACCTGCTTCAAGACTGCAAACGTTTGCCCTATATTTAAAAGTGGTGACCCAAAGACTCCGTCCAACTACCGTCCAATCTCTCTGCTGACCACTCTTTCCAAAGTTTTGGAGAAAATTGTTAACAAGAGACTCCTGAGTTATTTAGAAAAAAACAGACTTTTATCCGAAAACCAGTTTGGTTTTCGGGCTGGCAGGTCCACGGAGGATGCAGTGACCAATCTGGCCGACTTCATTACACACAAACTTGATCATGGCATGGCATGTACTGGCGTCTTCCTGGACCTGGCCAAAGCGTTCGATACCGTCTCCTGCAAGATACTTTTGCGGAAACTGGAGTCCTTGGGAATTCGTGGCGATGCATTAGCATGGTTTAGCTCTTACTTATGCGACAGAAGACAAAAAGTGGTCTTGGAAGACTACTGCAGTGAATTAAAAGCTGTTCATTTCGGAGTCCCACAAGGGAGCGTCCTTGGCCCTACGCTCTTTATTATTTATATAAACGGATTATGCGCCCTGGACGTACCACAAGCAAGAATATTTACATATGCTGATGACACTGCAGTGGTCTTCTCAGGCAAAACATGGCTAGACACACATACTAGCGTGGAAAAAGGGTTGCAAACTGTTGCTAACTGGCTCCAGATGAATCTTTTAACCCTCAATATTGAGAAAACAAAAGCTGTCAATTTTTATGTATCCAAACGCTCCTCTCCCAGATGTACTACGAGCCTAAGACTGCATACATGTTTGGTGCCGAACAGCTGTAAATGTCAACAACTAGACCAAATCGACTCAATAAAATATCTGGGGGTCCACTTGGACAGCCAACTGACATGGACAACACACCTCAATGCACTCAAAACTAGAATTAGGAAGCTTATGCGAGTCTTTAAGCGATTAGGCAAAGTTGCTGATGAGAAAACTCTAAAAATGGTTTATCTTTCTCTCTGCCAATCAATAATTAACTACTGTATCACTGCATGGGGTGCGGCTGGAAAAAGTCACATGCTGGTAGTTGAAAGAGCACAACGCGCTCTCCTAAAAACAGCCTATGGCCGACCATATAAATACTCCACTGACTTGCTCTACTCAGAAGCGGGAGTGCTCAGGGTCAGACAACTATTCATCCTTGCCACTATTCTACGATTTCATAAAACTGCCCTAAGCAGGTCCGCTTATAGTCGTTCTGGCCGTAGATTGGTATGGGACTCTGTAAGGTATCGCAAAGTAATTGGAAGAAGATCATACAATTTTATGGGACACTACCTATACAGGAAATTAAACGCAAAACACAAAATAGCCCAATTAACAAAACATAAATGTAAGGAAAAGATCATTAAATGGCTATTGGAGTTAGATTATGAAAGCACAGAAGAGATTCTAAAGATCACACAATAACGACCTTTACACTTACACCCGGAAATACTATCTCGAGATATATAACAGATATACAACAAACATTACACACAACATACACTACACACTCACACCCACTCACTCAGTCACATCCACACACTCACATCCACTCACTCCCTCACATCCACACACTTGTTTCCACTCATACACTCACCCAGCATTTTTGTTATTTTTTTTAAATCTATTATTGTTAATTATTTTTTTCTTTTTCTCAATTAATTTGTAACAGTGTAATTAAGCAAACCAGCCTTCAAAACGTTAACAAATTTTTGTCTTTTAATGTAACGGAACGAAGTAACTAGATCCCACGACACAGGGAATCCTAGTGTGGGATCTAGAGATCCACTGTAAATAACTATTAAGACAAATAAATACTATTACTATTACTATTACTATTACTATAAGTGCCCATGCAGGTTTATATGAAATAAAAATATTTTGATTTGATTTGATTTGAACTCTGTGGTAAGCTTTAGGGCAGGCCTATGCTGGGAAGCACCACAATCTTCGCGAAACTGGTGTCCAATAATGTAACTTAGCATGTAAGAAACATATGTAAGATTGTTGAATAAAGGCTAATAATAATAATTAGCAAGCGACCCTTTTTTTAAATCTGTCAATATTCGGGGAATAATGTAAATATTTAGTACCCACAAGTTTGTTCGCAAATGAAATAACATTTTAGAAATTAAAATAAGGCGTGGCAGCTAAGTGTTGACCAGCCCCTACTGATGGCGCCCGTTCACGAACATGGCGTATAGTGTTATCTATAAAGTTTCTGCCCGCGACTCCATCCGTGTAAAATGTTTGCTCCCGTGACCCTTCCCGTCGCATCGAATTGCCTGCCAGTTCTCCTTTTTATCTTAGCGCAATGTTCTATAGCCTATAGCTTTTCTCAATAAATATGGTACACAACACAAAAATATTTTTTCAATTCGGTCCAGTAGTTCTTGAGATTAGCGCGTTCAACCAAACAAACAAACTCTTCAGCTTTATAATATTATAAGTATAGATACATCTTAAGACACTCCACAGTATTGGATACACGTTAGTGAAAGATTTTTTGTAATCAGGTCAGCAGTTTTGCAGATTGCCGCCTACATACAAACTCACAAATTTTACCTGTTTTTAATATTAGCATAGAAAATGAAATAAATAAATAATGAAATGAAACATTTGTTCGTTCAGAAATCCGTATTTGGCAGTGGTTATGTGGTTTTGCACTTATTAATAACCTTACATAGGCAAATAGGTCTGTCAAAATTCGTGTTATAATGTATATACTTATATACTTGGTATTAGGCTGTATTTCTGTTAAACGACTATCTTTACTTTGTGTAAAACAAAGACGCGTTTAGTGTTTGTACGCTTAGATCTTTTAAACACCGAAACGGATTTTATTGCGGTTTTTATCAATAGACAGAGTGATTCAAGAGGTTGGTTTATATGTAAATAATACGCGGGCGATGCCTCTATCAAAAGCTAGTCTCTAGTCTAATAAACTATTTCATCATCATCATCATCATTTCAGCCATAAGACGTCCACTGCTGGACTTAGGCCTCTCCCAATTTGAGGGGCTTTGCCATAATTTCCACGCTTGGCAGGCGGGTTGGCGATCGCATTATGATAGTGTGCAATGCATAGAGAACGCTGCTGCCCATTCTCTAGTATATCCCTTAGTCGCTTCTTACGACACCCACGGGAAGAAATGAGGTGGTGCTATTCTTTTAGTCCGACGCCACACGGTACATAAACTATTTATTGATATCTTTTTTAATAATAGTCTAATAGAACTGTGTTGCTAATGGGTTTCTAATTAAATAATCTATTTACCTTGTGGTCATTTGACTATTTTTAGATATGTCCTTAATTGAGATGTCAGTAATTTGAGTCATCTGATTATCTTACAAAGATACCGCCTGTTTTTAGTTTACAATCATAAATAAGGTCAAATTAAATTTGCTGGTAATACTTTACCTACCTGGTTTTGTAATTTTTTGTGGAACATAGATATATTTTTACGAAATTCCTACAACCATAACTTACAAGGCGTTTGGTTGCTTTAATGTACTCACGGCTACATATCAAGCTATACAAAACAAGTTTTAGCTGACCTCACAATGAGAAGTCAGCTTATACTGAAAATAAATAGCTTGATTTGTCGCCGTGCGTATACGTCAGTGTTATTTAAATTAGAAAAAGTTAAGGAATGAAGCAATTTTTCTTTTGTTTCGTTACTTTTCGATATCGATACGCAACACGCAAGTGAAATATTGCCAGCTAAATTACTTTGACCCAGTCAAATTTCACGCCTTCTTCCCATGGGGCTAAGCAGAAACTATAGAACACTACCTGCTACGACCCACATTCTCTTTTTTATCTCGTTTACGTTCATACATTTCTGGTCATACACGCACGTCGGTTTTTAGTTTAAGTTATATAATTATACCAAAAATATTATCTTTTTCAGCATCGCAGCTTACTTTGAAAGCTTATTACTACAGATTATTTTCATCGTCACCATTTCAGCCGAAAGACGTCCACTGCTGGACAAACTCCTCCCCCAAACACCAACACTTCGCCCGGTTCTGTGCTTCATACATTCCTGCTTCACCAGGTCATTGGTCAACCTTGTATGAGGCCGTCCAACCCTATGTCTTCCGGTACACGGTCGCCAATCCAGAACCCTTCGGCCCCATCGGCCATCTGTTCTACGAATAAAGAGCCCTGCTGCTCACCACAATTCTTCGGGCTATATCGGTTACCTTGATTCTTCTATGGTTCTCTTCATGTCTGATTCGATCGCGTAAAATCTCCAAGCATAACATAACATAGATTATTTTACTTGTTTTATTTTAGCTTCAATGCCTTTTATTATATTGCTAGGCTTCAAAAATGAAATCTGAGGCAAGATTGATGTTCCGTTTTTGTTCTACATTTTCCTATAGGTATTTGAAAAATATATAATAATTTGAATGACTAAACAATGAATCATATCACATCATGAACATTTCAGCCGATAGACGCCCACTGTTGGACATAGGCCTCCCCCAAAAACCGCCACTTTGACTGGTATTTTTTTTTTAAATGTATAGAGAACGCTGCTGCCCATTCTCTAGTAAATCCCTTAGTCGCCTTTTACGACACCCACGAGAAGAAATAGGATGGTGCTATTTTTTACGCCCGGCACCACACGGAGCAATTAAAATAATGATTATTCGAATGTACATATTTATAGCTCTCATACATTATCACTAAAACATGGCGGTTTGTAGGAAAGAAGCTTAATTAAATAATAATCAACTTTATCTCACATACATTCAAGTCATACAATACATGTTACTAAAAAATCCTAAACGCCCATATTTAACCCCAGCGCGTTATATTAACACCTTATGCGCTGTTACAGACCGGCGCGGTCCTACCTCAACTTGCGCGTACGCAGCGCGCCAGTGTGCACCCGCCCGGTATTTTGAGACTAGGGTAGTGGTAGCAAAGAAATCATTGTTTTAATCTTGAATTTTTTTTCCGAAGAAAAATGTTTTAAGTGTCGGATTGTTCATTTATAAGAACAATTTTCATGAGACAAGTAAGGCGAATTCTTTGTAGCGGGAAATTTGATAATAGACATCAGCTGCTTTTTTCACGTACTTACCTTTTTTTTGTGGGTGGGAAATCATCAAGCCTCTAGTGTCAGACTTTTACTGACTGAAACCCACCCGTTTTCTTTCAGATGCCTATATATGCCAGGGACACGGTAACTCTTACAAACAAATATCGCGACCCTGGCAGGTTCACGTACTTACCTACTAAAAGTATCTAACAGAAAAAAAGTGATATTACAGCGTAGATGACTTTTTAAATGATAATGTACTGCAATAGAATTTGGAATGTGTACCTGTGTTATTATTTTTTCTAATATGTATTTTACTTAAATTGAATTTAAATTGTTGACATTTTATTACATTAATCCTAATCCTAATTTTTAAGTCATTGTTTTATTTTGTTATTAACTATTTTTATAATTATTGTAATAGTTGTCTTAGTGCGACTGATTTTGTACGCCATGATTGGCAAAACATGTAGCTACCTCTCATTATTTTTAAGACCTGTATAATTCTGCACTCATGTTTTACAAAATAAATATCTTGTATCTAAAAGTTGGTATTTCAATCTCTCTTTCGCCATTTGGAAGATATAATTGTATTTTTAGCATTACAATAATAATATATCTTTGATTCCCAAAAATACAGATAGGGAACATTTACATAAAACTTTTGGATGATGCAGAAATCTGTACACAATAGATTAATCTCTGTCTCTTAAACTCGTATCCTGTATCTTAAGAGACAGTGATTTCGTAATGAGGTTCCAATTAATATTATGTATGAGTGGACTGTGTCAATTGACCTTCAGAAGGGAAAAAAGAAAAAAGAAAAATTATAGTTTACGTTACAGTACATTGTTGTGGTTACTGCATCCGGTCGTCCTCGTGTGAGCGTCGTTGTTTAAACATAAAGTATACATGGTACCTATATCTTTTTCACAATATTAATAAGCTGTTATAATTTTTCGTGTGGTTATTAATAATAATATATATCTTAGGACAACCAACACAATGTTGTCTGATCCCAAACTAGGCAGCGCCTGTACTATGGCAACCAGACAACTGATAAATATAGTTATATATTTCTAAATACATACATATCATAGATAAATTACACCCAGACAGAGAACAGAAATAATTGTGCTCATCACACAAACATTTGTCCTGGGTGGGAATCGAACCCACGACCTCAGATTTAGCAGTCAGGGTCACTAACAGGCCAGTTATTGGCAGTGAAATCCGTTACGCGTCTCTTTGTCACACCGCTGTTTTCGCTCCATCCTGCATCCTGCCTTCGTCTCATGGATTGTATCATTTTTTATCGGTAGATGGCGCTGTGATCATCAACAAAGCATATATTCGTTAGCAAACTTTTTGTTTTCAGGAACAAAAGGAGGCCTATTCTTACTTTGCAATGTGAAGTAATATCGTGCCACGTTTTGTTTTGAGGACCTAGAAAACTGTCTAGAAAAAGGTAATATTTTCCCAAAGAAATGTTGGTTAAAAATAGAAGTTTGCACAAACTTGTTAAATGTAATCAATAAATTCAGATTTAATTAAATTTTTATTTCATTTCATTATTGAAAAATGAGAAAAAAAAAATTATGAAAATTAAATAAAAAAACAAATATTACCCTCTAACAAAGCATAATTTGAACTAGAAGATCATCCAGCAACTATCAAAGTATATATATACTCCTAAACTAGTACAACATAAATGAGTACTAGTAGTAACTAGTACAAAATAACCCAAAAAAAATTACCATAAATAAATTAAATTAATGAGAAATTAATGTTCAAATAATTAAAAACAAAATAAAATATTATAAATTTCCTTCTCAACAGTAACCGCCTACCAATGCAACAGTTTTACACAATGGACCACATCCGTTAGTTTTCCCTAATACAAATATGGAAAACTGAACTCGGGTTTTACCCGGATTCGAAAACACCCCAAAGTCCTAAGGTCGGTACCTAGACAAATAACGCTTTCCTGAGCTGGTTTGTTGCGAATGTTATTTATTGCAAACAATAGTACTGGAAGTTTGCGGTTTCCAAACAATTGTTTTAAAAACATAGTAACGTTATGAAACCACAATCGAATTTGGTACATATAGACTTTACATGCTTGAGACATTTCCTCAAGATCGATGTCACGTATGGGAGCATTATCTTTACATAGTATAAAATAAATTTCTTAGTAGCAACCCGGAGTTTGGAAGTTGGCGGTGTGATACCCCCGTGCCTCGGAAAGCACGTTATTCAGTTGGTCCTACGCCTGATCTCTCTCCGGTCGTGTCATCCGAGTCATGCCGTCCCATCGGACTATGAGAGTGAGGGAAGAGTGAGTGCTCCTGTATCTGCGCATACACTTGAGCACTATAATATCTCCCGCGCCGATGGCTAGTCTCCGTTGAGATTGGCCGCCGTGGCCGAAATTCGGCCTGGAGGACTATATAAAATGAAACCGCTTCCGCTGTCTGTTCGCTTAGATTTTTTAAACTTCTCAACGGATTATTATACAGTTTTCAGCAATAGATAGAGTGATTCAAGAGGAAGGCTACACGTACAATACGCGGGCGACAGCTAGTGTGTATATAAAAGAGGTATCTACATCATTTCATATAAGAAATAAAGTGGTTTTCAATGCAAAATTAGCAAACTTACCTTTTTTATCATTTCAAATCCGTAATACTACTTGGAATCATTTCGTTGGCTAATCGCTGCGTAGGAAATTTATTACGAACTCATAAGTAGTTAGGTAAACTTGAAAAAAAAACTTTTTTGGCAGGTAATGACGTGATACCTACTTCATTTGGATTAAGCAAAATAATTATGGTGAAGAAAGTTGATCTGTAATCGTCAACACATTATTTGAAAGGGACTAAGGATGGTTTTTTTTTACAGTTTTAAAATATAATTTTATGTTATAAGTTAGCACGAAATGTCTATAATCGTATTGACTCTACCACAAGCACTGTACGTACTATAAGATTATTAATTAAGTAGAGAAAATAAAATAAACTTGTTTAAAATTACGTGAGATAGTAAGAGTTTAAAAATAACATAGTGAAATCAAATTGACCTGAAACATAATTATGAATATTATCAATGGTCAACCCTCCTCAGTAAGGCAACGCCCTTACCCCACACTGGGACAGTTAGAGTATTGTATTATCAATAATACAAACTATTATGACAACAACAACAATATATATAATAATGTCTAGTCAGTCTTCACATATCTGCTGACGGTACAAACAAAGCATCCGCGCCATTGACTTGCTGGTGCCATTAACCGAATAACCCATTGCACAAAGAACTGGCGCTTTTCAAGGTGAACCCACACATACACACACCCTACATGACTACACTGCATAACCACTATGTGATTCAAAATAAACTCACCAACACACATACACACTTTCAGAAATAAAAGCCACACAAAATTGAGCCTTAAAGTTTGAACATTAAGGTTGGTGTGTACATGTGTAGAACGCAAATATAAAACTGTCGAGACGAGAAGGGTGCACTCACACACGCAAACAAAGACGCCCAGTGCGTTCAACTGCAGTCTGCACTCACACTAACACAACTTTGTATAGATTTCTACTTTCATTACAGACTACAGTATTAAAAGCTTTTGAAATTGTTGGCATATTTCTATCTATACTTTAATCTGGTTGTAAACAAACTTTACACAGTTGATTTTATACGTTTACAGGGTACAGATGAACGCACACATGTAAATATTTCAGGGAAAAATGTACAGTGATCTATGTTAATCAAATGCACACATTGACACCAATATCCTGTATCCTGTACAGTGTATATGGGTGTGTATGTGTGTGTGTGTTTTATGAAGTGAGTTTTGTAACTGTGGATTGCGCATACATTTATATTAATAATTACTTTGTTGGTTACATATACAAATAATACAACGTACATGTAATTTTATTACATTTTTATTTAGTTTTAATTTGTAGGAGTCTTTATTTTGTTCAGGAAAATTCAATTATACAAATTGATTAAGTAAATACCTAGGTACGTGGTATGTTTTCGTTAGCGTTATTTAAAGTTGTTTATATAATACCTACCAATTCCAGAAATTTTGAATGTTTAATATCCTTACAGGTAAACCATGACATCCGCAGTGGGGATCGGGAATTAACCCGTAATAATTAATTCCAGTTATTTTCGTCAGAGGAAACTTTAGGTACCTATTAATGTAAATATAATTATTTAATAAGAGGAAGGTCGATGAATATTGGACCAGTTATCTCCTATTCCTTCATTAATTTAATTGTTGAATTCCATTCAGCAAAATTAATATCCATTGATTTTATTTTCCAAAAATGTACGATTCTGGTAGGCATGCAAAGGCAGTTTTGAGTGGAAACACACAGAGCGAACGCCCTAGGAGGACATATAGTGACCTTATTGGTGATGTTCTTCAGAAAGGTCAGGTGCGTAGTACTCGCAACAGGCGTGTGTATATGACTAGAGGTATAATCCTAAACAAGGCAAAAGGAGTGTGTAAGGATCGTAACAGGTAGCGTTCCGTAGATTCCTACCCCCATAGGAAAAAGGCGTGAGTGTATGTATGTATGTATTTTTGATTCTCAATAATCAACAACAAAACAACAGATCACGGCAATAGCTGGATAAAAGTAAAATAATTCCATAGAAGTGTCCCTCGTATTTGCGTTGTGAGGTAACCGGTATGTCCTAGAACCAAAAAAACCGGCCAAGTGCGAGTCGGACTCGCGCACCGAGGGTTCCGTACAAACCTGTAGGTATATAAGTAAAAGTTCACCCATCACGACAATCGAGTCGTAGTTCTGTTCTCTGTCTGTGTTTTGTTCTGTTTATTATATGATGTAACTAAAAATTTACGGTTTTCGCAATTTTTCCTTTATCTGTGCTATAAGACGTTGCTTCGTACCAAATTTCAAAATTCTAGATCGACTGGAAGTACCCTTTAGGTTTTGATTCCCTTGCGAGTTTCGAAAATTTGTGGAAATTTGCGACATAAACGGCTATATCTTTTGATTACGTTAGCTTAAAAGTTTGATTTTTTCACAGCTCCAAGGGACAGTAGTCTTGAGTATTTGATATAAATTTCAGCTTGATATCTCCACGCGTTCCTGAGAAAAAGGGTCTTGACAGACGGACGGACGGACGGACGGACGGACAACAAAGTGATCCTATAAGGGTTCCGCTTTTTCCTTTTGAGGTGCGGAACCCTAAAAATCGAAGACACGTGACATCTACCAACACACCCTAGGCCAGAATGGTAGATGACGGTCCGCTCATACTCACCGACAGGAGGCCTGTGTCCCAGCAGTGGGAACATTATAGGCTGATTATGATCCCAGGTGAAGATAAATATATTGAGGTATGCGACATATTTATTTATATTTCAAATACAAGTAACAAATGACTCAAATGTGTTAGTTACAATATTTCTTATCAGCTATGTTAGTATACTTATTCTAACCAAACCTACAGTGCCTTATAGTTAAAGGCGAATCACTACTACAAGCTCAACACCGAAGTGGAGAGCTTGCAGCAGCGATTCACATAGACGCAATCCAGTCTGCTATATAGTATAATAATAATAATATTCCACAACTATCACACAACGCCATCTAGTCCCAAGCTAAGCAGAGCTTGTGTTATGGGTACTAGACAACTGATAAACATACTTATATATTTCTAAATACATACATATTATAGATAAATTACACCCAGACACAGAACAAATGATTGTGCTCATCACACAAACATTTGTCCTGGGTGGGAATCGAACCCACGACCTCCGGCATAGCAGTCAGGGTCGCTAACCACTAGACCAACAGGCCTGTCTAAATCTATATCCTAGAACCTTCTAAAATATGTAAGAACCACCATCCTGCACTAAGCCCGCGTGGTAGATAACGGCCAGCTCAAGCCTACAGTGAGCTGAATGTTTGTCCCTGTCCCATCCTATATTTAACATCAATTCTTCTTCCTCTCTTCAGTTAAGTTAGTAAGCTCAGCAGTAGGCATGTACTGGTACCAGTCAATATTAAGAAAAATATAGACACATTCAGGGCCGGATTTAGAGGTCTGCAGGCCCTGGGGCAAGAAAGGAGTGGAGGCCCCTAATAATTTTCCAAATTGATGAATACATTTTTTGAATTGTAGTGTTTCAATAATTTATTACAAGACAAATAATTAAATAATAAGAATATATTACTCTTAGTAGTTAGTGGTAACATATTTTTTTTTAAATTCTCATTGTGGGGGCCCCTCACTTGTGGAGGCCCCGGGGCTGTAGCCCCGGTTGCCCTCCCCCAAATCCGGCCCTGGACACATTCAATTATCACCACAGATTTTCATTAAATAGTCCATTAAAAATATTATTCATATTTTTTTTCCAAGATTAATAAAAATGACTAATTAATTACTTAATAACTGGGTCATTAAATGACAAAATACAAATAAGTTCGATGACTTATTTCCTGTCGCATAAAGTTGTATTTTGATCGTAATAAGTGATTCTTTATTTTTATTTTCTTACAGAATGGCTAGGGTATTGACTGACAGAGGTCGGGTTCAAATTCTTTTGTATTGAACTCATTTGTAACACGAATATATTTAGATTGCTGCGAAGGTATATGACACATACATTGTATAAGAATGATGGAATCATAATGACTGTAATATAGGTACCTACTGAAAAAATCGTTATGCATTTTTGTAAAAAAAAAAACACTTTAAATATTATACCTACATGTTAAAATAAAGACGACAAAAATACTAAAAACTTGATAAACTTCTTAATTTCTTCTTCTTCTACATCCTGTTAGACGGGAAGTCAATCCGGACTGGATTTAGACCTCCCCCAATTTGAAGGGGGTTTCCCATGCTTGGCGGGCGGGTTGGCAATCGTAGTATGGTGGTAAAATGCATAGGTAACGCTGCTGCCTGTACTCTAGTAAGTCTCTTAATCACCTTTTACGACACCCACGGGAAGAAATAGGATGGTACTCTTCTGTATTGGTTGTCATGGCAATAATGACATTTGGTTTAAATAGTGTAATATGTCTTATTTATGAAATACTATTATTTATGTAGATTATTTTATACTTTGTGAATGTGAGAAAGTTGTAGGCCTTGTAAACTGTAGAAAATTGTCTATCTTATTCAGCACCTGGTACTTGTTGACAGGCCTAAACCGTCCTCCCATACCTATTAACAATGTTGAGAAACAATTGTAAAAACCAATTACTTTTAAAAGAGTAACCGTGGAGTTTCTTGCCGGCTCTTCTCCATAGAAATCAACAGTTTGGAACCGTGCACCTAGCTTCTGACGTTTCATAAGTGCCCATGTAAGTTTATGTGAAATAAAAATATTTTGATTTTGATTTCGTACGTCCGGCACCGTGAAAATTGTCTATCTGTGTGTATCACCAATTTCATTCAAACCCATTACGTTATAAATGAAATATAATGTTTTCAATTAATATGACCCCCAAAATCAAACCTAGGTTACAAAGATTAACAACCTAGACTATTTACAATTGACAAATGAAAATGTAAACAACAACATTTCACAAAAAAAAAAAGATTTGCTTCAATAACAGACTTAAATAATACTATTTCCAAATTATATGAATGAAAAATGACGCCTCGTAACTTTACAGGGCTTTACCCCAAGGGTCAATAAACTCACCCCGAACCCTTAAGTACCTATAAGTCAGTGGCTTTTCGCGAAAATATAGAAAAATGGGCAACACCCACCAATATGCTTTCATAAGTATGGTTAACTTATTGAGAGGATTTTTCTCTGACTTTTATTGGAATTCTTGGAGTAACGTAAGTTTATTTGATGAATGATTTGCGAAAAGGACGCCATTTTACTTTTATGACGTCACAGTTACGTAGTTTTAGTAGATTTTTGTGAAATCTTATTCAAGTAGATCTTTGAAGACTCTTTTACAAGTCAATATTTTGTTGGTAGCATATTTGAAAACTAGACGGCTTTTCTTAGCTGAGTGATCCTTGAGAAGAAATGCCAATACAAAATCAGTGGCCGTGGTCCAAACATTGTATTATTAGGATTTAATGTGAATCTTTCACTGCAGGCTCATGGAGGAGCTTTATGTGGGGAAGTACCACTTTTTTTTGTGGGTCGGATATCATCAAATGATTTCTCTCGCTCTGGGTGGAGCAGAAGGGCGTGTCAGACTTTTACTGACAAAAATCCACCCGTGTTCCTTCAGTTGCCTTTGTCAAGGCCCAATAACTCTTTCGTACAATATCGCGACCCTGGCAAGGGGGACGTACCACTACGATATGCATTTCTGCAGCCAAGCAGCGTTGCTTGGTCCAGTTTAAAGGGTGTAGCTACCGAGGTTATAAAATTAGAGTCACATAAGACAGGACATAGCAGGACAACATGGGGTGGTGCTATTCTTTCTGTCCCGGCACCATAAAAAGCTAATCTTTTACGTAATGAAAATTTAATTAATGGTCATTCAAAGGTGTAGGTTTAACTGCTAAATAAAAGAGTTCAAATCTACGCCCACTGAATTTTATCTTACTATAGAAAAACAAAAGCTATTTTTATAACATGATAAACAATAACAAAATGAAAGAACGTTGACAGTCTAGTACTTATTTATTTATTTAACTTTAATATTAGTTTTGTGATACTTATCGTTTTCAGTTTGTTTTGTTTAATACTTACAGCTTTTTATTGCAGTTCATTGGGGCCTTATTGTTTTTTAAACATTTAATTGTCTAGTGCTTTGTTCGTCTTGTGGTTGCAAGTGTGCCAAGCATAATAAAGAACCCACTCGTCTTCCTTCAGTTGCCTATGCCAGGGCCTTGCCAGGGCCTTGCCAGGGCCATTGTAACTCTTTCGAACAAAAATCCTCAGCCTTGGCAGGCATCGGACATATCTTTAAAGCGCGCATGGAACACTACGCGCCGTCGACACGGGCCTGGTCCTTACCAAGCGGTGAGCTACCCATTCCTCGCCGCCTGCAAGCCCGCGCCTACGGTGGCCGAGAGTCCGCAATGGACTCCCGACGCCCGGGACGTCTCCTCCTGCGGCAGCTAGGGGCTTGAGGGCGCAGAGACTGCCTCTCTGTAGTCGCCTTTTTTTGTGGGTCGGATATCATCAAATGACGTCTCCTGCTCTGGATGGAGACTTTTGGACAGACTTTTACTGACTAAATTTCACCCGTGTTCCTTCAGTTGCCTATGCCAAGGCCACGGTAACTCTTTTGAACAATTTCGTGAAATGCTTTTGATAAGCGTGAGGTCCTGGGTTCGACCCAGGACGTGGGTCCTTTGAGTTTTTACCGTCAGATATTTCTCAGTAGCAGCCCTGAGGTTAGATTTGTGCGCGGATGATAGCAATAAGGTCTCCCCTATTACATGGGTCCTAAACATGACTGGCGAATTGTAGGTGTACTATAGGAATACGTCTCTGCCTCTCGGGCTTACCGACGTGATGTTGTGAGTTAACTGTTATTAAGGCTCAATAACTTATAAAATAAATTAGATATTGAATCTATATCGAAAACCATACTGTATATTTGTACATGGTTGGTCCTACTCTTTTGCTTTAGAAACGTTTTCTATACAGACATACATTAGCTCACACCTCATCCCCATGTAGGTCGGCAGAAACTATAGAACTCCACCGGCTACGATCCTGCAATGACTTACCTACTTCTTAAAAAAAATTGGTTGCCTGTAAAGTCGGTATACGGGCGAAAGTTTTACGTGACAACGACTTTGAGTGGTAAAATCGCTTCTCTCTCGCTCTGTCTCTCTCGCTCTTAGGCGGGCTAACCATGCCCGAGTGGAAGGGACGCGTGCCTCTCACTCGCTCTCATTGTGAGCGCATAACGTGAGCGGAGCGTAACGCAGTTTCTTGAAGTGTCACCCGGCAAACCAATTTATAAGACGTTGTCACGTCAAAAGTAAGATAAATAGCTTATTGGAGAATGGGCAGCAGCGTTCTCTTTGTATTTTACCCAACCCGCCTGCCGAGCGTAGCAAATCCCGTCAAGAAATGAACCGGTCAAAGTAGCGGTTCTTAGGGGAGGCCTTGGGTTCAGCAGTGGACGTCTTTTGGCTGTGATGATGATGATGATGAGTTAGATAAGTAAGGCTTTATTTTTTTTTGGCTGATTTACATCCGTCACCTCACTCTTCAGGTCCAGTTGAAAACCAGCGTCAGGTACTAGTTGTCTGGCTTTTTGCTGAACTGGACCTTTTTGGCGCATCCGTGAGGCACACTATAATGCTAGTTTCTGACACCTCACCTAACACTTTTTTATTTTTTACTTTTTCCTGCTGTATTAACTGTTATGTGCCTTTCAACTGTGCTAAATAAATGTATTTTCTTTCTTTCTTTCTTTCTTAAACAGAAATATGTGTCGGTACAATAATGATGGTGATGTGATAAGGGCGACGGAGAGGGCTATGCTTTGAGTTTCTCTACGCGATCGAGTCAGAAATGAAAAGATCCGTAGGAGAACCAAGGTAACCGACATAGCCCGAAGAATTCCTAAACTGAAGTGGCAGTGGGCAGGGCACATTGCTCGCAGAACAGATGGCCGATGGGGCCGAAAGGTTCTGGAGTGGCGACCGCGTACCGGAAGACGTAGAGTTAGTAGGCTTCCAACAAGGTGGACCGATGACCTTGTGAAGGCCGCAGGAATCCGATGGATGCGGGAAGCACAAAACCGGTCGAAGTGGTGGAGTCTGGGTCGTCCAGCAGTGGACGTCTTTCGGCTGAAAAGATGATAATGATGACAATAATGACTAACAAATTAACAAAGCAAACATTTAGATACTCCTACCTACTCCGCAATGACCTAGCATGTTGATGCTAATGTGGTTCTTTAACCCAACAAGTATCGTTGCTATATATGACTTCTAGATTTCATTGTAACTAGGTACTTACCTTGTTAAGTACCTACTTCATTATATCAATTTTGATGTTGTTTCTTTAATCTTACTAAAGTATTCTTAAAATGTGGTGTTAAATATTGTACAGTGGTACGTAATCCTTTTTATTGTGTGTGGGAAATTATCAAATGACGTCTCCTGCTCTGGGTGGAACGGAATGGCGTGTCATACTTTACACTGACTAAAACCCACCCCTGTTCCTTCAATTGCCTATATGCCAGGGCCACGGTAAGTGGTACGAAATCCTGCATGTGCTTTTCTACGCAAAAACAAAATTATAGCACACGAATAAAAGAACAAAATGTACGGGCACAGAATCATCATCATCATCATCCGAAAGACGTCCTACTGGACATAGGCCTCCCCCAAGCACCACCACTTCGACCTGTTCTGTGCTCCTCGTATCCAACGGATTCCTGCGGCCTTCACAAGGTCATCGGTCCACTTTGTGGGAGGCCTTTCAACTCTACGTCTTCTGGTACGCGGTTGACACTCCAGAACCTTTCGGCCCCATTTGTCATCAGTTCTGTGAGCAATGTGCTCTACTCATTGCCATTTAAGTTTGGCAATTATTCGGGCTATGTCGGTTGCCTTGGTTCGCCTGTGGACTTGCGGGCACAGAATATATATTTATACCATATTATAACAATTTAATTACTAGAATGCCCTAAGTGACGTGTGCTGCGCAAAACATAATATTGTTCAAAAGAATAACGCATTATTTGTTTGCATTCGTAATGAGATAAAATCAATGTTCTGACGATAATACAGGTGAAGGAGAATTAGTGGGTTTATCCCAGGAATCTCGCAGCGAAACGATACCTGCTTGATTGGATTCGGCGTCTTCTAGGCAGTTGACTTCTGACTGTGTCTGATATTGGCACGAATTAGGTATAATCAAGGGTAGAATAAAAAGACTGAAACACGTTCGTTCACTAAAGATATAGTTTTTAATAATGATTTTTTTCAAAAATTCGAAGATATATGACATCGGCCAACCCACACTGGGCTCGTGTGGTGGATGACGGCCCACTCCCTCTTACTGAGAGAAGACCTGTGTCCCAGCAGTGAGAACGTAACGTTTCATACGTTACTTCAAAATCAATGTAAAAATAAAGTACATGCCATCTATAACTACGTACTACTAAGATTTTCTGATTTAGTTGTAAAAAATTGTTTGGAAGTATTTAAATCAGTTCACAGGAATAGACATCATTTACCAATACTTACCTATATAGGACTCCTATACGATATATTTACGTCTACCGAAATCGGCAGTCCCAAATCAGCAATACGAAATTCCAACCTCGATCAGTAGTACCAAGGCCAACTAACCGATTTTTTTTTGTTTTAAGGGTTCCGTTGCCAAATGGCAAAAAACGGAACCCTTATAGATTCGTCATGTCTGTCTGTCCGAGTATGTCACAGCCACTTTTTTCCGAAACTATAAGAGCTATGCTGTTGAAACTTGGTAAATAGATGTATTCTGTGAACCGCATTAAGATTTTCACACAAAAATAGAAAAAAAAAAAACAATAATATTTGGGGTTCCCCATACATAGCGCTGAAACTCAAAAAAAAGAGTAAATTCATTTAGACTTTACAATCCAATGTCAATTTCCACCGAAAATTGGTTTCAACGAGATCTAGTAAGTAGTTTTTTTTTTTTAATACATCATAAATAGTAAACCACAATTTATCTTTCATTCAGTCAACACAAATATAAAAAATAAATAAAAACATTTAATTTCATAAACATAAACCTTATGCATAAACCGTGAATACCTGCAGGTTTGTACGGAACCCTCGGTGCGCGAGTCCGACTCGCACTTGGCCGGTTTTTGTCTTTCAATCAAAATCAAAATATTTTTATCTCACATAAACCTACATGGGCACTTATGAAATGTCAGGAGCTAGGTGCACGGTTCCAAATTGTTGATTCCTATGGAGAAGAGCCGGCAAGAAACTCCATGGTTACTCTTCTAAAAATAATTAGCTTTTACAATGGTTTCAAATTACAGCGTTAATACGCATGAGAGGATAGTGTAGGCATGTCCACAAATACCAGGTACTTAATAAAACAGAAAATTGTCTACAGACAAGGCCTAGAACATCTTAACTTATTTTTCTTTCTTCAGTTTTGGAGATAATTTGAGCAATGCTCCCAATACGCCACGGCATGAGTGTAACGTGCACGATCCTGTGCATTGGCTTTACATAAGAGCGGAGGGGACAAGGGCGCGCGGCCGTTGATCTAACTGCTGTAGACCTTTAGAAGTTCTAGATATGGCATGGCATTTAATGTACATAGTTTCGATTGGTCGGGATAAGTGACCATCTTTGCATACCGTGCCTCGGAAATCAAGTTAAACCGTTGGTCCCGGATGGCATTCGTGAATCTTTGACAGTCGCTATAATAATAATAATAATTGAGTGGAGATTCGCAAGAGCAAACGTGCTCGGGGAAAGGAAGTATTCCAGTAAGTGCTCGTAGGGATCTTGACCATCTTCCGGGCTCTGGGATTGTTCTGAAAGCCGTGGAATACCTCTCCACTTCTCAAGCACCTCAAGAAGTGTTGCTCCCTTATCGCTGCGTCACTATGTGCCAGCGACGTTTTCCGGGGGCCCATTATTGAGTGTGCAAGTCACCCCCTGCCATTTAATCCGTGTACATACAAAACATTGATGCGGCAGGGGCCATAGACCTTCCATAGTTTTTGGTAACCAGTCCATTTTAGCAATCAAAATACATAGTCCAATATCTTTGTTTCCATATCCTGTAATAGTCCAACACCAACCGGAGGTTGTCCTTGGGTGCATTTGCACAGTGTATACAGGGATAATCGTCGGTTGGTACCTCACTCCATCTAAAGTGTCGAAGGGGCCTCTGCGAGTTGGTTTCGGCCCCTCGTATGCCTTCCAAAAGGCCCAGAATCCCGAGATATTAACATATACAATAATAATAATAATATATCTTAGGACAACCAACACCACATTATCTGATCCCAAACTAGGCAGAACCTGTACTATGGGTAACCAGATAACTGTTATGGGTCGTTATAAGCCCGAAAGTTGACAAAACAGACTTACTAAAGGGCGTCGTATTATTATCCAGTAGCAGCAGTCGCTGCATATCAAACACTGGTATTCAGCTGCATCTGGTTAGACAGGAATAGGCTGAGCAGATTATGATACTTATTTGCTTAGATGTTGTGATTCCTTCTGTTTTTTAAATTGTTTAAATACATAGATTTAGGCATTTTGGATTTTGTTTTTTTTTTTTGTGGCTGTGGTATGGCCATGTCCGTCGAAACACCGATGGCCGATGGAGCAGACGAGTCCTGAAGTGGAGACCATGTATCAGCAAGCGTAGTGTGGGACGCCCTCCAGATAGATCGACCCATGATCTCAATAAGGTGGCTGGGAGAGTCTGGATGCGGAAGACGGAGGACAAGAGGTTGTGGCGCAGCGTGGGAGAGGCCTATGTCCAGCAGTGGACTGCAATAGGCTGAGTTGTTGATTGACATAGATTTTTAGTCGACAGTTCAAATAAAGTAATTAAGTACGCTGTAAGTTCTTGGACGAAGACGCGATGTCGATGGTCCGGCAGCAAGATAGGCAGACGATATTGTTGCTATCGCAGGCAAAATCGAATGAGGCTAGCACAGGAGCATGGGGAAGCACAAGAACAGAGAGGCCTTTACCCAGCTCAGGGTGAAGTAGGGCTATAGATGAAGATCATGATAAAGTTCTTGGACAAGGAATTCAACAACGTAAATTACGTAATGTTTGTTGTTGAACTGTAAAAATGAAAGCCAATCCAAAGTGGGCATTTTATTGACCTATCGGATTCTAATGAAAGTAGTTTATTACCAAAAAATACACCATGCTGACATTATTGACTCTAAAAAGCACAATTTCCTTCTGAATCAAAAGCCTACACTCGAAAAATAACTGACAACTCTGATACTTTCCTAACTCTACGTCATGCGTTATATTTGCATCGCTTCGGCTATAAAAACAAAATGATTTGGTTTCACGCGACCGGGAGGCGACAATCACGGATCATTCTTTGTTAGTTGTGTTGGAACGATGTAATATGTGTAACCTACTTAGGTATACTGCTATACCTTTAAACCTTATGAATAAAATACTATTTCATAATCAGCGTATATTGTTCCCACTGCTGGGACACAGGCCTCCTTGCGGTGAGAGGGAGTCGGCTATCATCTACCACACAGGCCCAGTGCGGCTTGGCAGATGTTATATGCCTTCGAATTTTTGGTTCTAGGACATGCCGGTTTCCTCACGATGTTTTCCTTCATCATTTTGAGAGCAGTGGTGATGAAATGATTTACACAAAGTAAAGCTCCTGTTTAGATTTGAACTCACGACCTACAACTCGTAACTCGTGGCCGATACCACTAGGCCACCGCTGCTCCAATTCATTTTCACGAGAGTAAAATACTTTTTATGCTCGTGAATATGAAGTAACAGAACTAGCGATATATGCGAGAGTATAATTTATGAACCTTTTCATTGTAAAATGTATTATTATTGAAGTCCCACTGCTGGGCAAAGGCCTCCCTACTCTCTTCCCATCTCTCTCTGTCCAGAGCTTCTAATGGAGCAAAAAAATCGTCGCCTAGATGAGACTGCGAGTAGATTCTTAACGTTACGAGAATTGGTTTTCAGATCTGAAAATCGAACTAGTGATTTAGCGAAGAAGAAGAAATATCTTCGGGTTTTCCTGTTACGATCCTATATTCTAAGAATTACATGGCGCAAGCCTTCGTACAAAATTCTCACTATAGGTATCTAAAACTGGATTCCTGACATCCCGAAAGATGACAAAGTTGAAGATTAGTTCTCCAAGGTTAAATATTGTCGATTCAAGTCAGCTATTGTAAAAAATCTAAATTTTGAGCCTTGATTATTATGAAAGCTATAGGCTATCACTCTATTACATACTTCTCTAGTAATCGTCAAGTCAGTAGTGACCACCTAATAGAAGGAACTGTGAGATAAAAATCATAACACGCTACACCACACCACATCACACCACACCACACTACACCACATCACACCACACTACACAACACTTCAGATGTTATAATCTTTGTAATTTTTAAGGCGCGTTTGTGGAAGAGCAATATTTTTTAATTTTGTATTATAAAAAATACAGCCTCCTCCTTTTTTGAAGTCGATTAACAACAACAAACGTAAACAAACATAATATGTTCATACTTCAACACACTATATTGATTGGTTGTCACGGTCAAAACAATAAAGTGCAACCAACGCCTCAAGATCAAGGACCTACTACATAAACAGTACATAAGATATATATATTATTGCTTAGGACAGACGGTTCAGGGGTCAACGACCGATCGATTAGGATGCTGTTTGGGCCTTGGGTGGTGCGCGGATTTGGGAGGCTGCGTAGATTAAATTAAAAATATTTTTTGTTGGTAGTTTCAATAAATATTTTTTTAAGAATGGGTCTGTTGGTGTATTATTTTACAAGAATAACCTATTTCCTTCGACACTTTTCGGGGACAGTTTCGAAATATCCTTTCATAGTTCACTTCTACGAAACTTTCTTTATTTTTATTGTGTCAGTCAGATTCGAGACCTCATATATTCTACCAAAGGTTTATTAATTTCATTCCTGAAAACAAAAGTAAAGAACACAAATATAAGAAATATGTAAATTGCTCTTTTGCCGGTTGTACGTACCTGTGATATAATTTCCACTGGCTAAATCTAGTACTATATACCTTATTATTAATTAATAAAACGAAAAGAAAAATAAAAACAGTTTTTTGAAAACTACAGCGAGCAAATAATCTTTTGAGTGCATTGTGCGCTAGAGTTGTTTGCTGACCAATTTAAATTAACAATGCGTTTAGCGGTTATTTCAATTATTTTTTTTACTATTCTCAGAATTTGCAACATAAATTTTAACTATTTGTGGTCGCGGAGTCATCTTATGACGTAGGTAATTCTTTAGTCACCTTACGACCTGCCTTACCTCATTGGCCTATTTTACCAAACAAACAATAATCAATGGAAAATAAATTAAAATACCTATTTGCAAATATTTGGATTGCACTCCATATTTTAGAGTTTCGTACCCAAAAAGTGCCAGCGATAGCTAAGGCTAACTAAGGCTCCACTGTCCGTGTGCCTGTATGTTAGCGGGCTGTATCTCATGACCCGTAATAACTTGACCGTAGAAATTTTCACAGTGCATGAATTTCTTTTGCTGTTATTACAACAAATAATGAAAATGAAATAAAGTAAAAGTTAAAGGTAGTTCCCATACAAGAAACGTGTTTTGTTTTAATCATCTCATATTTCTGACGCCGATCATTACTCGCCAAAGCTCGCCGTGGTCTTGTCTGTCTAGTTGTAACTTTTCATATAGCCTTATCTAATTTTACGTTTTAAGGCCAAGCTAGTTTTAGTTACTTGATATTTTAATAAATTTAAGCGTTACAACTTATTTTTGTATATTACTCTTTCACTCGGTCGCGAACCCGCACAGATGATGATTAAAACAAAACACGTTTCTTGTATGGGAACTACCTTTAATTTTAATGTTCCCACTGCTGGGACAAAGGCTTCCCTCTTCTGGAGTGGGCTGTAATCTACCACGCGGGCCCAGTGCGGGTTGGTAGAGGTTGTCACATGTCTTCGAATTTTTAGTTTTAAGTCATGCCGGCTACCACACGATGTTTTTCTTCATCGTTTTGAGAGCAGTGGTAATAAAAATCATTTGAATAAAGTAAAACGCCTGCCTAACTCACGACTCGTAATTCCGTAACTTTCTACCAAATCCAACCCTTATTTCCTCCTTAAATCCGACCCTGTACCTAGAAAGGGAAAGTTCATTTACTTCTCCAGCCTTACTGAAATAAAATTCAACTTTCAGAGGCGGATCGTTGCCCCCGGCGGGACGCAACCAAATAGGTTTTATTGCCCTTTCAGGAGTGCGAACTTTCACTTGTCAAGTTTTAGAAGCTTAATTTATTTCAATTCATTTGTAAGATACGTCTTTTAAAGGATTGCTGAATTTAGTTCAGATGACTCCGTGTGGTGCCGGACGTAAAGACTTACATCACCCCATTTCTTCCCGTGGGTGTCGTGAAAGGCAACTAAGGGACTTACTAGAGAATGGACAGCAGAGTTCTCTATAAATTTTACCACCATACTGCGATCGCCAAACCGCCTGCCAAGCGTGGCGATTTTTTCGTTCACAATTTTTTTTTTCATTCATTCTTTTATTTATTCTTTAACAATTAACATTGTGTTGAATATAACATATTAAATAAAATTATCACATGCAGAAACAATACATTTAAAATCCAAATTAAAATCAAAATTGAAGTGAAATGTTAGTTCAAGAATCAAATTAATTTTAAATATGTAAAAAAAAATACAATGTCAAATTATTAGCATATCTGCTAATAATTTGGGATTATGGCATAGCCCCAAATTAAGGGAGGTCTATGTCCAGCAGTGGACGTCTTATATCTGAAATGATGAATGATGAATGGTGATGATGAGTTCGTTATATCATCATCATCATTTCAGCCGAAAGATGTCCACTGCTAGACTTAGGCCTCCCCCAAGCTCTGCCACTTCGACCGGTTTTCTGCTTCCCGCATCCAGCGGATTCCTGCGGCCTTCACAAGGTCATCGGTCCACCTTGCTGGAGACCTTGTTGTATTTCGTTATGTATATTAACAAAATTAAGTTGAAAATCTAAAATGCGAGGGCTGAAAAATCACGCTCTAAA
Source organism: Aporophyla nigra (assembly GCA_947507805.1). Taxonomy (NCBI): domain Eukaryota; kingdom Metazoa; phylum Arthropoda; class Insecta; order Lepidoptera; family Noctuidae; genus Aporophyla; species Aporophyla nigra. Next base: position 12,052,918 of record OX382316.1, on the reverse strand, counting down.
AAACTCTAAAAAGTATAACAAGAAAATATATGCTCATCTGAAATACTGTGGTCATATGCCACTTTACCCTAAACCTTATGATCGCTTACTGCTGTTAGAATGTGCTGTTTTTTTAGGGTAGGAGGAGAGGACAACTTTCAAATGAGAATATTTTCATGTTTCATACTTTTTAGAGCGTGATTTTTCAGTAGTCGGGTTTTAATTTTAGATTTTTTAATGTGTCGTCACGTCACATATAACCAACGAGCAATCAAGGCACTTTCATTAGTATCTCATTTGTCATAATATGATCAGTAGTTTAGAACTTTTGAGGGTACAACATACCTACCCACGTACATACCGGTCAAAATCATAACCTTCATTTTTACTGTGATGTAGCCGGGTAAAAATAGCATATAGTTTGTTAAATTTTCAAAGCTTTTATCAAAGCAGATGGTCGGTCTATATTAAAACTGTCTCAAAATGGAACCAGGAACGTTTGGTAGAAAAACCCCGGTTCTAATTATTATCATACGTTTAAATTATTAGAAAAATAAGTAACTGTTTTCAAAATGTCATGAATAGTGATAGTAATTAGTCATTGTTTGATTTTATTATGCAAGTATTTTGACTTTGGTGTTAATGCACTTGTTTACTTCGAGTTCAAGTAGACAATAGGTTAGTAACAAATAATAATTCAAATAGAATACTCCTGAATTACAAAAATACTAACTATAAAATACTTACTACTCTAGTACACGGAGAACTACAGTTTTTTTTTTTTCTTAAATTAAATCGTTTTACATACATACATACACTCACGACTTGTTCCCATGGGGGTAGGTAGAAACTACCGAACGCCACCTAAATACTACGATCCTTACAAATTCCTTTTGCCTCGTTTTTACACGCACGCCGGTTACCAGTACTATGCACCTGAACCTTCTGAAGAACATCACCAATAAGGTCACTATATGTGGGTCCCCTTTCGGCCAGACCAGTCACATTTGCTTGGTAAATACCTTCTGGTAGTTGCCCTTGATTCATGCTCTCAACTTTTTTTTTTTGTGGATGGGAATTCTTCAAATTACTTCTCCCGCTCTGGGTGGAGTGGAAGGGCGTGTCAGACTTTTACTGACTAAAATCCAACCGTGTTCCTTCAGTTGCCCATGTGCCAGGGCCACGGTATCTCTTTCGAACTAATCTCGCGACCCTGGCAGGATCCTTTCAACATGACCAAACCATCTAAGCAGACTCTTTTGAATTGTCACTACATCTTCCTTTAATCCGCACCGTTCTCTTATCACATCATTCCTCAGCCTATCATTCACAGTCACACCACACATGCTTTGTAAAAAAACCGGCCAAGTGCGAGTTGGACTCGCGCACCGAGGGTTCCGTAAAAACCTGTAGGTATATAAGTAAAAGTTCACTCAACACGACAATCGAGTCGTAGTTCTGTTTCTTGGCTTGGTTTTATTTCTGTCTGTGTTTTATTTTGTTTATTATATGATGTAACCAAAAATTTACGGTTTTCGCAATTTTTCCTTTATGTGTGCTATAAGACGGTGCTTCGTACCAAATTTCAAAATTCTAGATCGACTGGAAGTACCCTTTAGGTTTTGATTCCCTTGCGAGTTTCGAAAATTTGCGGAAATTTGTGGCATAAACGGCTATATCTTTTGATTGCGTTAGCTTAGAAGTTTGATTTTTTCACAGCTCTAAGGGACAGTAGATTAGAGTATTTGATATAAATTTCAGCTTGATACCTCCACGCGTTCCTAAGAAAAAGGGTCTTGACAGACGGACGGACTGACAACAAAGTGATCCTATAAGGGCTCCGCTTTTTCCTTTTGAGGTGCGGAACCCTAAAAAAGAAAAGAAAACTAATTTGATCACGAAAAGCCACTTGCAATGTGACTTTGCCAGCCTGTGCAGGATGAACGCTCTAAAACATCAATAAAAGACACATACCAAATGAAAATATAATTATAGAACACATTGATTACACATAATAAAAGAACAATAAACCTTTACAATACTACGGTTACGTAAAACATACATATTCGTAGCACGCCTACGTGGCCGTTGACCCCCGAATCCGTAGCGGCGTAGCGTGATAACCGTCCCTAGGCGATAAGGGTCGCTGAACTCACTTAATTTCGCCTTTTATACGAAATGTCTTCCTATTGTGGTTTTATCTTTTGTTGTTATAGGTTTTTTATTATTTTTAGATTTTATGGCAGAATTATTTATATTATACGGAAGTACAACACCTGGATTCTTTAAAATGTCAGTCAGTATTGACTGAGATCCAATCACAGCTTAGAGGAAATAGGATTTATTTTACCCTCCGAAGAAGTTTATATCTTTCTGTTTCTAAATTAACCTCATTGATAAAAAAATCATACCTCATTGATATGTAAAATATGACAGCAATTATCAATATTGTGCTGCTTTCATAGGGTAAAAGTGTGTACATAAAAATCCTGCCTTTTTTCTGGGTTGGAGACCATCAAATGACGTCTCCGGCTCTGGGCGGAGCGGGAGGGCGTATCAGACTCTTACTGACTAAAGCCCACCCGTGTTCCTTCAGTTGTCTGTGCCATGGCCATGGTAACTCTCCGAACAAATTTGCGGCCCTGGCAAGGAATATCCTGCCTTAAGAAGCACACAACCCAGTTACTGGGTAATACAATACCCTTTGGAAAGACCGTTTGTCAGAATTTCGGGCTTCTGACTAGCCTGTAACGACTGTCAAAGATCTGACGAACGACAGCCGGGACCAACGACTTATCGTGATTTTCGAGGCATGCGGGTATGTTATGGATGGTCACCCATCCACGAGGTGACCTCGGCAAGCTTAGCTTAACCTTCAATCCGGGCGGTTGTTATAATTTAGACAAATGTACGTCCTCTTGTTTGTCCTTATTTCAATGGAAAAATATTCAACATTCATGAAAGTAATACTATCCATCACAAAAACTTCATCTCAATGGACAACAAACATAATACATTCTAAGACAGTTTTATTTTGTCACTATACAGGGTAAAATTTAATTAGCTGGCAACCCACATGTTGCGTTTTGATAACGAAAACGAATTTAAAAAAAAATCTTACAAAAAAAAAAAACAACCGACTTCGTTAAAAACACTACAAAGTGAAAAATAACTTTAATTTCGGAAGTCGGTGTCTCAGGATCTGTATTTATGGTTTTTTTGCCACCGACTTCCGAACTTAAAGTTATTTTTCACTTTGTAGTGTTTTTAAGGAAGTCGGTTGTTTTTTTTTTTTGTAAAAAAGTTTTTATGTTTAAATTTTTAGTTGTGGTATCCACCCCGCACTAATTCCAAACAAACAATGCATATTTTATGCGATAGTAGAAATCGCGGTTGATTTGCTGTCATTTTTTAGAGTTCCGGTGTCTGTCTCTGGAACTCATCATCTGCAAATCCGTCTATATATGACGGAGTTATGGCCGAACATACATATAAAAATATATGTATATAAACATCCGAATTGAGAACCTTCTCCTTTTTGAAGTCGGTTAAAAATATCATTAATATATCTTAGGACAGCCACAACACAACGTTATCTGATCTCAAACTAGGCAGCGCCTGTACTATGGCAACTAGACAACTGATAAACATACTTATATATTTCTAAATACATACATATTATAGATAAATTACACCCAAACACAGAACAGATGATTGTGCTCATCACACAAAGATTTGTCCTGGGTGGGAATCGAACCCACGACCGCAGCCTTAGCAGTCAGGGTCACTAACCACTAGACTAACAGGCCAGTCAAAATCATTATTCCAACTTTGTTTAGAACTTGAAATGACGCTGGCGTATATATTTAGGAAATCAAACAACTGTTATGTTTAGATTTTTGGAAAATTGTAAAAAAGATCAATGTTCCACGAAAAAGTACAAACAGCTGATTGATTACGGGCATTGCTTCGCCCAGCGAATGACGTGTTCCGTGTGGTGTCGTAAGAGGCGACTAAGGTATTGGAAGAGGTCGCATATATGTATGCACTGGCCTGTTGCACATGCCTGTCACCGATTTAAATTAATATTGTTACGGCATATGTTTTTTTATGAGCCTTGTCACTTGTGTGTAAAATATGAACCACTAAATATACTAATTATACTATCAGACCACTGCACGTTATTGTCGTTATTGTTGACGTTTTGATGTTTTATGTTTTTTTTTGTGCTTTGTGTAATAGATATTTTTTTCTAAATTTAGTTTCGTTATGCATACTTTATTTTGTTAGATTTCTTCTGTTTTTGTATTCTACTTTTGGGCACAGCGTAGTACAGTCGGACACAGAAGTGTTGGTGATTTATTTAATACTGTAGACAAGAGTACTGACAAGTACAGAAGTGATCATACGCAGCGTAAATATATTAAGGGGGCGTATTGGAAGAGGTCGCATATATGTATGCACTGGCCTGTTACACATGCCTGTCACCGATTTAAATTAATATTGTTACGGCATATGTTTTTTATGAGCCTTGTCACTTGTGTGTAAAATATGGACCACTAAATATACTAATTATACTATCAGACCACTGCACGTTATTGTCTTATTGTTTTCCATTATAAGGGACCAACTATAGAATGGGTTACAGCGTTCTCTATGTATTTTACCACCAAACTGCGATCGCCAACCCGCTTGCCTAGCGTGGCGATTATCGAGACTCCCAAATTGGGGGAGGCCTATGTCCAGCAGTGGACGTGTTTTGGCTGAATGATGATGACAATGATCGTATGACGAAAACATCTTTTTTTTGTTCCATTACTTTTCGATATCGATACTATGACCCTGTATACAATGTAATTGAACACCAAGTTAATATTCGCTGATAACCCTCCGTCTGACGACTAATTTAAAACAATACAACCAAACCCTTTATATAACACTTTAATATAGATAAAAATGTATACCTATGTATAATCAGAATTCGGTGATAGCCCGCCGTCTGGCGAGTGATTTAAACCTCTTTGTTGTCTGGCCTGTAAAATGAACACTTATATTATTACACACGTTTTCATGAAGCTGTAATGCTTGTCATCTTTTTTGATATTGTTTGTTATTTGTGACAGTTTAATGTTAAGATTTTAATTGGGCAGCAGAATAAGGTTATGTGTTTTAAGAGTATTTTGTTTCTAATAAGACAAAGGTAATTTTTTGTAGTGTGGTGTGTTGTTTGTGTGATGCGGAACGTAAAGAACAGCACCAACCCGGTTCGTCCCGTGGGTGTCGTAGAAGACGACGAAGGGACTTCCTAGACAATGGGCAGCAGCGTTCTCTATGTGTTTTACGACAATGCCCTCCCCCCCTGGGGTAAGCCTTTGTCCAGCAGTGGACGTCATTCGGCTGACATTATGATGATGATGATCTGTAACTTTATTGGTAACTACAGTTTTGACCTGTTGGGGGTCAACATCCTCGGGTCATGGGGCTCGAGTGCGCGTTTCCTTTTTACACGAATTTGGCGAAGGTAACGGAGGGTAACGTTTGAACCAACGACCTAACGGAGGCTGTGACAGACTGGATGTGGAAATGGGAGGACAGGGTGTTGTGGCGCAGCATGGGAGAGGGCTATGTTCAGCAGTGGACTGCGATAGGCTGAGTTGATTGATTGAATAGGAGGGTTATGATTTTGACCAGTATGTATGTGTGTATGTTCGTCTGTTTTTTCATAACTTCTACATGACTTATCATAATTTGATAAGTCATGTCGTGATCAATGTCGTATTTTTGGAAGCGTCTTGATCGTAGGCTGGTCGCAATTGAATATGGCGCCTTTTATAGGACAAAAAATGAAATTAGACGTTAATTAACATTTTTAATTTAAGAGTTAATCCCAAAATAATAATAATAAATATTTAGTTCAATAAGTTTTAAAGCCCGACTTCTTAAAACTCACGCTCTAAATGTATGAAACTTGAAAATATTCTTATCTGAAAGCCGTGGTCGTATGCCACCTAAACAGTACATTCTAACAGTAGTAAGCGATCATAAGGTTTTGGGCAAAGTGACATATGACCTTAGCTTGATTGTGATTTTTCAGTAGTCGGTTTTTTGTGTTTTAAGGACATTTTTCGCCGCCTTGTCGTAACTTCACGTGACCGTGGGCTGGCTCGTTCTTTGGCCAAAGAATTAGCATTGCCATTCAACGTGGCAATGCTGCCAGTCTTCTGGGCAAGTTTCTGGATGACACCGATGCGGACGAGTACTTCGACGCCGAAGTGTTCTTTTTTTATTTCTTTGTATAGATAGTTAATAATTTAGTTTCCAGCCTGCCAAGTATGGTGAAATTGGGGGAGGCCTGAGTCCAGCAGTGGTCATTTTTCGGCTGAAATTATGGTGGTGATGACATAAAAGTGGATTTGGCAATTTTACTACTACTTACCTACTTCTTAATCCAGTTCACCATAATTTCAACCGAAAGACCACCTCCTCTCATCTCATTGGATCTCCCCCAAGCGACGCCATGTCACCACATCGAATGATCCCATGGTTCTCGCATCCAGCAGATCCAGATTAATCCAGATAACACCGATCAATACCCCCATTCATTCCCCCCACACGTACACTCAATATTACTCAACACAAATAAGGTCAGTTTCGTTACGCAAACGTGCCCGTAACTAGGCTATCGGCGGGTCAACGCACGATAACAAGGATTCAATTTACACAATTTTTTTATATTATTATTTGTGTACTGATGATAAGATTCGCGTATGATGTCATTTGGTATCGTTTTGGCTTGAAAGTAGTTAGTGTATCAAACAAAAGTTTGATACATACTTTCATGAATTGCTTTCAATTGTCACGATTTCGGGCCAGTGCCTGCCAGCATTACGGATTTGTTCCAAATAGTTAACGTGGCCTTAGCACAGGCAACTGAAGGAACACGGTTGGGCTTTTTTTTTGTGGGTGGCAAATCATCAAATGACATCTACGGCTCTTGGGTGGAGCGGACGGACGTGTCATACTTTTACTGACTAAAACCCACCCGTGATCCTTCAGCTGCCCATGTTCCAGGGTCACGGTATCTCTTACGAACAAATCTCGCGACCCTGGCAGACGGGTGGGCTTTATCAATGAAAGTCTGACACGCCCTCCCACTCCGCCCGGAGCGGGAGACGTCTTTTGAATAATTCCCACCAAGAAAAAAAAAGGGGGCCGGTCAATCAGAAAGATGAAGCAAGTTGCCTGTTCCAAAGCATAGTAGGTATCTATGGAGAAGAACGAGCAAGAAACTCCATGGACACTTTAAATCATAATGTTGTTACAATAAGTTGGTTAAATCATTTATATTGAAATTATAAATGTGAGGACGATGTAAAAAGATGTACACGTTAAAAGTGTCTGTAATTAAAAGTGTATCAGCTATAGTAGTAGGCTCGCCCCTATTACGTGGGAGCTTAAACTATCTGGCAAAACATGAGTGTACTATAGATACACCTCTGTCTAACCCTTCGCGGTATATAGGCTTAATGTTATATATATTTTTCATTGGTTCACTCTTATAAAAGAAAGAAAGAAGAAAGAAAATACGTTTATTTGCGGCAAACATGACGCACAGAAAGCCCAGAAACATACAGAAATAAAAAATAAGGGGTGGGAAAATATGCGTCACATCCACGCAAAACGGCCATCACTCAGCATAATGCTGTGACCCTATGCGAGACAGAGCCCCAGCGCTGGTTTTCAGTGACAGCCGGCGCTGACGTGATAACGTCGACCGGTGCAGCCAACAATCAGTAACATAAGTACTAAAAACACTTGTTAGATGTAATGAATATATAAAAATAAAAAAAGAACAAAAGTGGCAACATTCCGTCTCGGCTGCAATCTGCAACGCAGGCGCCGCCAGCGTTAGTAATCTGTGGAAAAACTGACAGACAACCAATTTGACAATCATATGATACATAAAAAGTAGTAAAGCAAAAGATTTGGGCTTGACACATCTGCCGTTTGTCAGACGATCAATGGGCTAAACTTACGACCCGATGGTTACCGCTTAATGGCAAGGGGAAAGAGAGTAGGGAGGCCTTAGCCCAGCAATGGGACCTCAACGGCTAATAAAAAAAATAAGTTGGTAAAAAAAAAACTAAAAATATGAATATAACTAAACTTACAATTTGTGTACAGTAGATACTGCTGTTGGTGTGTATATATCTGAAATATCGTAAGAGACGTTTAAATCCTGGCGGCATTTTACATTTCCACCGTCGATTTCAAAAGGTTGCATTCAAAGAAACCCAAGCAAAATTATCCACACAAACGCCTATTGGTAAATATTATTAGATAGTAATTATTATGCATATACACAATAATGTGTTCGGCAAACTGTGTCTACTTATCATAAGCTGTTCATTAAGTTAGATAAGACACCGTAACTGAAACCGTTATATTGTTATGCCCCCGATACACGACACAACATTTACTTTAGTTAAATATTTATTTATAGGTTCCGTTTGGTGCCCGACGTAAAGAATAGTACCATGCAGGCAGCAGCGTTCTCTATGTCAACTATCTGTCTCTATCAACAATGATTATCGCAACCAAATGACTACTATGTTATAGTTAAAAATATCGAAATTCTACTTAACCTTACAAATACAGCTGAGTGATTAATGCACGCCCGGCCAACGCGGTTAGTTAACCGTTTACGGCCATATTATTAATTTTTTGTTTATATTTCTGTGTATTTCTCATAATTTATTGTACATCAAATTCATAACAATTTAAAAAAAATATAGACTACAAAACATACAATCGGTGAAGGGCAGCTCATAGCAGCCTCACGGGTCAATCAATTAGGTTAAGCTAAACTTGCCGCTGATGGTCCGTTGATGGGTGACCATCTTAACATACGAAAACCTCTCCGTGCCTCGAAAAGCTCACTAAGCCGATGGTCCCATATGTTTTTGGACATATAAGCAGTCACTCGATGTAAAATACCGATATTTAACTGCATCTGCTTAGACTGGAAGCCGACCCCTAACATAGTTGGGAAAAAACCGAGCAAATTATGAACAATGTTGGTTCGTGAGTGCACACACTAACACTAACTATATGAGTAATGCGTTGTCTAGCCTAAATTCAACACGTGCAGTACTCCCACGCGTGGGCTAATCAGTCGCGATATGATCTGTTGGTGACAACCGTTGTGAAATCGACTGCATGGGCACTTATGTTTGAAAAAAGCTTTGGTGAGTGCAAAATGAAAGATAGAAAGAAAAAGTATGTGTTGGGACTCGTACAGAAATTAAACTAAAAACTATATTAAATCAAACAAAACATTAACTGAAAACAAAAAATAATTTAAAAAAAATCACACTACCATATAAAATCAAACTAAAAAGTAGAAAATAATGGAAAAAAGCATGGGGTGCTTTTTGAGGGATTTTAATTGATATCAAACACCCCACGTTTTTTTCCATTATTATCTACTTTTTAGTTAAGTCACGTTTAGTTACCCATAATAAGTCACGTAAGTACGTTTAAGTCTATGGACCAATATGGCGGCGAGTTTGATGCACCATTTCGTCTTCTCAGCTAAAGCACTAGGAAGTGGTGAACGGCGGGCATTTTGGAGGACTATCTTATGTAATTTTGATTTTCAAAAAGAGCTGACTCTCAGCCTGGTTTAAATAAATCACTTTTTATTTTGAACTTTCGACCTATAACTAGATCGCTACTTACTTACTTGTTCATCTTTCGACCCCGTTGTAACAGAAAAAAGAAATACACAATGAAAGTTGTAGAAAGATTTCCACGGCCCGTTGTCAAAAATGAACAAAATAAATGTTACTTTTTCTGCATAGAACAGAGATAGAAGTGGTCACGGTACACGTCGTCAACGCCCTTAAACGCAATTATTCGTATCATGTAAAACAGAGTGGTAATTGCGGAACTTTTTATCTGTAGGAATTGGTTTAATATTCATAGTTAAACAACATTCATTGCGTTATTTACGTTGCTGAGCCGACAATATATTCGAACAAATGACGCAATGGTTTAGAAATAATCTTCAATACCATTCAGATTCTGATAAATTGTGCGTTTCGCAATTAGAGTGCTGATCTCAATAAGATTGCAAATGTGTTCGATAACAAACTCTTTTATTTATTTAGGATTTCCAACAAAGGATACACATACACATTATAAATCAGTCTTAAAGGTTTATTTTACGTGTGCTCCTTCAATTACAGGAGGCTTTGTCACATCTCTGTCGTAAGTAAAATCTCAAAACACATCGTACGCAATCAGTTTCCACGAATAATTTCGTAACACAATTTTCTTTACCCCTTTTTAAGTCTTGTAACAATATCTTTTCAACTAACTTACAGCACAACTTTGAACAATATCACGTGCGCACTGATGACCGCACAAGCCGTCTTATGACGATATTTACCCCCAACATCCCCTACGTAACCGTAGAAACAATTACATCAAAAACAAAAGACGCGATGACGTCAAAAAAAAAAGAAAATGGTGGAGTAACAATTATGAATTTTGGAAGAGGTAAACGTTTTTACGTAAGCCAGCTTTGTCGTTTTTTGAAGCGTTTTCTGGAATTTATGACGCGTGTTTTTAAAACGTGATTGTGTAAGCACGGGTATCTCTACTTTGTGAAGAATACACTGGTTTGTTGGTCGGAAAGCTTCAGAAAAATTTCATGGAATTTTGTTGATTTTCAGCACTTTTCTAGGTTCACAGGTTTTGTTTTTCTTATTTTTTTATTTGCCAATGGTTAAATTATAGCTGGTCGATTCTGGACAAGACATCGGTGACATTTGTTCTGGCACTCAATTCCTCCTTTCTTATTTGGTCCAGCTAATGTGGAGATGGACAGGCCACATGATGGGAGAACAAAGAGAGAAATGTGTAAAATCGTAACCGTATGGTACCCTAGGACCTACAAACGGAACAGAGGAAAACAGAAAGGGAGATGGGAGGACGAGCTCAAACTTACAGTGGGTCCTAACTGGAGGAGAGTGGCTCGTGATAAAATACAATGGAAATTGCTAGAGGAGGCATTTGCCAAGAGGCTTGTTGAATTAAGATATATACTGTAGGTTAGATAACTGAAAAACCAAAAAACAATTCAGAATTAAGAAGACAAAGTGATTCAAGAGGAATGTTTATATAAATGTATAACTAGTTTCTGCCCGCGTCAAATTTGTGCTCCCCTGACCCTTCCCGTGGCATCGAATGCTTGCCAGTTTTCGTCCATTTTTCATTGCTGCTCCACCTTTTGATCGTAGCCTGATGTTATATGGCCTATAGCCTTCCTCAATAAAAGGCTACACAATACAAAAAGATTTTTTCAATTCGGACCAGTCGTTCCTGAGATTAGCGCGTTCAACCAAACAAACTCTTCAGCTTTATAATATTAGTATAGATAGTATAGATAGATACGCGGGCGAAACCGCTTGCAAAAGCTATTATAAATATGTTCCTATGATAACATTGCTTACCTATTTTTTTCAGTCAAATTCTATGACTTTCCACTCTCTATACCCGTATGTCACAATACTATAAACTCCTATTATAATACCATATTCATGACCGAGGTAATTGTACGAAATGACCGGGCAGAGTAGAATTGTAGATCATATTCGGCATGTGTCGCATAATGAGTTTATTTTGTCTTTGGTTCACGTGTCTATACTGTCTATACACGCGCTGAAAAGAAAGGGGGGTTTAATATGGGTTAATAAGTGTGTTATGTCAAAGTCAATTAAAGTTTTAAGGCATTTATGACTATACAGGGATTCAAACAAGTGAAAGCAGTCATGTAAACGCCTGGTGAATAATGCTCAGTCTGGATGGTACAATATGGTGTGGTGCCGTGTGATCCCGGACGTAAAGAATAGCAGATTCCATTTCTTCCCGTGGATGCCGTAAGAGGCGACTAAGGGGCTTACTAGAGAATGGGCAGCAGCGTTCTCTATGCATTTTACCACCATACTGCGATAGTCAACCCGCCTGCCAAGAGTGGCGATTATGGCAAACCTCCTCAAATTGGGGGAAGCCTAGGCCAGCAGTGGACGACTTTCAGCTAAAATGATGATGATGATGCGCAACAGTTTCTAATCAGGTAAAACAATCAATCAATCTGCCCAGCCTTTTTCCAACTGTATTGGGCCCGGCTTCCAGTCTAAATGTATAAAGCTCAATACCAGTGTTTTAGATAAAGCGACGGCTTATCTGACCTCCAGTACTCAGTTACTGAGTAACACAATACGCCTTGGCAAGACTGTTTCTCAGACTTTAGGGCTTCTGACGACCCGTAACGACTGTCTAAGATCTACGAAAGACGGCCAGGAAAGCGGATTAACGAGCTTTTCTAGGCAAAATCATAATGATAATCATTAATTTGCAATAAGTATTGGTACAGTGTTGATCTTATAGTCAATAATAAGTTCCTAATACAAAGTCAGACATTTGACATGCATAACATTACAATGTTACCAGTTATTATTCTTATTCCTTCTCTGTTCATGCTGTAAGATTATGGAACTCGCTTCCGCCTACAATTCGAGACTTAAAAACTATTTCTCTATTCAAATATCGAGTAAAAGAGCATTATCTTTCCTCATAATTTTGTATATTTATATATATATACATATTTATTTATGTTTATTTATATATTTTAACTTTATATATTTATTTAGGTATATGTTAATTTCTTGCATTATATATGTATAAGTATATTTTAGTTTAAGACTTCGCATATTCATATTTTCTCTTCTTGTTTTCACACACTATTGTCTACATTTCTTTTTAATTTCTCCTTTCGCAGGTCTGCTGGAAGAAATTTCTTAAGAAATAAGCAGTACCTTTGTACTCAATTCTATTACTATGCCTTATCACTCTGTATTTTACTGTGTGTACATAAATAATAAAATAAATAAATAAACATTACAATGTATTAAATGTTTAAATTTAATATTTCAAATAATCCAATGGCATGCTTTAAATGTTTCTATTTGTTAATTTACTTTTGGAACTCGGATAAATAAAAGACCGGTTACCCTTAATGTCGTTGTAATAACTTAACGTGATCACTACAATCGATCTCAAATTCAAAAAAAACAAATATTCCTTAGCCTTATATACAATCGTTGGAGACTCTTAACATCGAGATTCAAATATGTGACGTATTAGCACAACGCCATCTAGTGTTATAAAGTAGAACTAGCTTACTTCTAACATAATATCTCGTTGTGAATGTGACATGAAGTACAACGCCATCTGGTTTCGTAAATAGAACTAAATTACTTCAAACATTGTCGTTGCACAAAATTAATGCGAACATACCGCCCACCAAGGACATTATGATATGTCCTTCATTACACAAAAACCGCCCACCATGAGGTCAGGGGCTCCAATAAAATAACAATAAATTACGTGTGCAACGACAAGCGATGACAAATATTTTAGAGAAAATATCCATTCCTTAGAACAAAAAAAACTTGCAATACTAAGTGGACTGTATAAAACTATATAAATCAATGACACCTTGCAAAATATAGCTTAACTAAAACATAAAATAACGACATAGATTTACTTAACTACATAAAATTTACCTTACTTTGCAATTGGCAAAACGCACAACTTGGAAGTAGGTCGTTTGATTGAGGATCCATTACATTTGAGAGTCACTACTCGTGTAACCTTATCCATACCAGGATGCTTATCAACGACCTTGCCCAAAAGCCAACGGGCAGGAGGTAAGTTATCCTCCTTGACTAATACTACATCTCCGATATTTGGTTCTGGAATATTTTTAGTCCATTTATAACGTTGCAACAAATGAACCAAGTACTCATCAGACCATCGCCTCCAAAAGTCTTGTAACATGCGTTGTGTAACCTGCCAACGTCTCAGGTTGCTGATACTAGAATTCTCATAATTACGTTCAGGCACCGCTATCAGAGGCTCACCTATCAGGAAATGACCTGGTGTTAAAGGAGCGGAGTCTTTGGAAGAGTCAGACAACATTGATAACGGCCTAGAATTAAGGCACGAAAAGTGGCAAAAGTGTTGTTATTTCTTCGAACGTCAGCGTAGAATTACCTATTACGCGTTTTAGATGGAATTTTGTTGATTTCACCCCAGCCTCCCATAAGCCACCGAAGTTAGGGGCATGAGGCGGAATGAAATGCCATGAGGTGCTGTTGTTACTTAACCATTCTCTTATCTCTACAGCCACTGAAGAATTTTCCGCAGCAACTAAATGCCGAAGCTCCTTGGAAGCGCCAACAAAATTCGTTCCATTGTCGCTCCAAATGTCACTGACCAAACCTCGCCGAGCCACAAATCTTTTAAAGCCAGCGATGAAACCTTGCGACGTCAAATCACTGATGGCTTCTAAATGAATTGCCTTGGTTACCATGCATACGAAAACACAAATGTACCCTTTGTATGATCCGTGACCTCGACCCTTTGACGTTCGAATGCTGATGGGACCAGCAAAATCCACGCCACTCTTTAGGAATGGTCTTGCTGGAATGACTCGACTAGACGGTAATTGACCCATAAATGGGGTTTGAACGGATGCCGAGTACCGCCTGCACTTTACACATTTGTGTATGTGAGCTTTAACTTTAGTTTTGGCGGATAGGATCCAATATCTTGTGCGCAGATGGCTCAACATTAGTTTTGGTCCCCCATGTAACGTCGTCTTATGGGCTTCATCAATTACTAGGGTGGTGAAGTGACTGTTAGGTGGAAGGATGATGGGATGTTTGACAGCCTCATCTAAATCAGCATTATGAATGCGTCCACCGACACGGAAAATGCCTTCATCATCGATGACTGGACACAGGGTTTTTAGCTTGCTTTTCGCTTTTACGTTTCCTGTTTTTCTTACATCCTTCATTTCTTCGGAAAACTCTTGATTCTGAACATGTCTTATACACGTTTTTGTTGCTTCTTGTATTTCTTCCTTGGTTAGATACCTTTCGAATCCCTGTTTACCATGTGATTGTCTCTTCCAACTCAAAACTCTTCTACAGTACGCTATAACCCGAACCAATCTTTGTAACGATGAATACTTTGTCCAGAAAAGATCCTCCTGAAGAGGTTCAGTTACAACGTGAACCTTGATTGATCTTTGCTCCATGCTGGTCATAATTGCCTTTGGCCTTGTATATTCTATCGTTTCATCATGAAGCCATGAGGGTCCTTGACTCCACAGTGAGTCACATACAAGTTCTTGTGGTGATACACCTCTGGATGCCAAGTCTGCAGGGTTATGCGTAGATTGGACATGAGCCCAATGTGTGTTGTCGACGTGAGAGAGAATAGTAGACACTCTGTTTCCAACGAAAGTAGTCCAGTGACTGGGATGTTTACTGATCCATGCCAAAACCACCGACGAGTCAGTCCAGGCGTGTATTTGAAGGGGTGGAATTCTCATTACTTCAGCAACTTCGGAAATGAGTTCAGAAAGCAACACGGCCCCCATCAGTTCCAGACGCGGTATAGACTGCTGCTTAACTGGTGCAACCTTAGTACGAGAGGTGATCAAGCTGACATGTATGGTTTTGTGGGCATCGATGACTCTAATATACACCACGGCTGCATAAGCAGCAATCGACGCGTCGCAAAATCCATGTAACTCTACCAGTAGATCGTTGGATTTTGTGTTAACCCATCTAGGGATGCTGAACTTGTTCGTCTGTACAAGGCTTTTACGGTAAGTTTCCCATTCTAATAGAAGTTCCGGAGTTAATTCCTCATCCCATTCCAGGCCAGCAAGCCAAAGCTTTTGAATGAAGATCTTGGAGGTAACAATGCAAGGTGCTACCCAGCCAAGCGGGTCGAACAGGCGTGCGATGTCGGATATTACCCTTCTCTTAGTGATTGGTGTTTGCTGTGGATCAAGTTGCACTGAATATTTAAATTCATCACTCTCACGATCCCACGAAATTCCTAAGATTTTTATAACTGAGTCCAACTTAATAGCCCTTCCCTGTTCCTTTTTTTCATTCTGTTTAACCTTTGTTACCGCATGTTCTTGAATTCTTTTGTTCAATTCATCGCTGCTGCTAACCCATTTCTGTAGTTGAAATTGACCTTTGGTAAGTAACTCTGTTAATTTTTTATGTATGTGTAAACCTTCTTCAACTGTTTGACATCCCGTCATTAAATCATCTACATAAAACTCATTTTTTATGATTTCAGATATTTCAGGATGACATCCACCTTCATCAACTGCCACCTGCTGTAAGGATTTAACCGTGAGGTAAGGAGCTGCTGCTGTGCCAAATGTAACTCTTACTAACTTGTATTCTTTTATTTCAGATTCTGGATCATCGCGCCACACTACTCGCTGAAATTCTGCATGTTCAGGAGAAACCTTCACCTGTCTATACATTTTTATGATGTCAGCACAGAGACTTATGGGATGCATTCTCCATCTCATAATGAGGTGACGTAACGGAGGTTGCAACATAGGACCAACCATGAGATCGTCATTCAGAGACACTCCATTTAACCCTTTCATTGAAGCGTCGAACACTATTCGAACCTTGGTTGTTGATTTATCTTCACGTACTACAGCGTGATGTGGCAGATAAATTGCTGTACTCTTATTACGCTCATCACCCTGTACAGGCTCCATGTGACCAAGGTCGATGTATTCTTCAAACACTTCTGCGTATCGAGTTTTGATTGACGGATTCTTCTTGAATCTCTTCTCAAGAAGATGAAATCTTTGTATAGCGAGATCTTTCGAACTCCCATATTGACACTGCGGATCTTTATCGCGAAACGGAAGATTAACCACATAGCGACCTTCCTCATCACGGCACGTAGTTTGTGCATAAATATCCTCACATCGTTGCTCTTCGTCAGAAAGGATCTTCTTGTTAGGGATAGCAGACTCTATTTCCCAGAACTGTCGCAACAGTGCGTTGTCATCAGCCTGATCTGAGCTGCTGTGAATGACGTGATGACAATGGATAGAGTCACGGCTTGACGATATCTGTCCAGAAAGGATCCAACCCAGGGCAGTATTCTGAGCTACCGGTAAGTTTGGTGGACCTTGAATTAAACCATCTCTGAGAACTTGCCCATATATTTCTGCACCAAGTAAGATGTCTATCTTGCTTGGCGTATGGAACTCTGGGTCAGCTAAAGGTATCCCCTTTAGCTCGGACCAATAGGACTGTTCTAATTTTTCTGAGGGTAAAAGCGACGTAATTGTACCTAATACATAGGCATGCACTTGGACACTAAAACTTGGATCTAAGCGTGAGTGAATAGTCATCGTGACTGTAAACTTGGAAGCAAAAGCACTTCTCTCACCACCTATTCCCGATATAACCGACTTGGTTGGCTTCTTCTTCAGTCCAAGTAGCTGCACTGCTGATTCTGCTATGAATGATGCCTGAGATCCCTGATCCAATAGCACTCTTAGCAGTTGTGTAGAGCCACTTCTTGTCTGTGCTTCGACAAGAGCAGTAGCCAACAAAACTTGAGTAGGTACTGATCCCTTAGAAAAATGTGTAACTATATTTGAAGTTGATGGTTCACTTGCTGGTAACG
Source organism: Aporophyla nigra (assembly GCA_947507805.1). Lineage (NCBI taxonomy): Eukaryota > Metazoa > Arthropoda > Insecta > Lepidoptera > Noctuidae > Aporophyla > Aporophyla nigra. Next base: position 12,035,338 of record OX382316.1, on the reverse strand, counting down.
ATGCCTGAACATCAGACACCGCTGATTTAATTTCAGTTGCTGTATTAGAGCTTTCATTAACTACTGTGGAATTTGAGACCGAATTTGGATGTAGTAGTGAGTGATGTCTTCGCTTACATATATGACACGTAGCAGTGTGTCGACAAAACTTAATGGAGTGATTCGCGTTTAAACAATTGTAACATAAGCGTCTGGTTTGTGCAAAGTTATGACGAGATTCGTAACTCTCTTGAGCAAACTTCTTACAATTAGAAATTTTGTGGGTTTCTTTGCAGAATGGACAAGTTGCTGTAGAGGCCTTATTGTCGGTATTAACTATGTGATGAACCTTTGGTTTAGGTTTACTTGACTTAGTGTCTAAAAATTCGAGCGCACGAAATCTGGCTTCCAAAAAATCTCTAAACTCCGAGAGCACAGGTAAATTATCTTTGGAGCTAATTTTAGTCTCCCATTGCTTTCGTGATTCAGTGTCAAGTTTGGAACTAATTATGAAAATGATAATTATGTCCCACGTGCTAACGTCGACTCCGAGATTTTTTAGACCATTTAGACATTCCATTGTGGTATCCAGTAAACTCTTAAGGCTATTTGAGCATTCTGTTACATTATTTTGACTCAACAAGCGCTTTAATAAACAATTCGACAGAAATCGTTTATTATTATATCTACCTTGTAGTAATGACCAACATTCCTTGTAATTATCCGAAGTAACCGCAATATGTCTGACTAGTTGATCCGCTTCTTCCGACAATAAGCTTTTTAAATAATGCAATTTCTGCACATCTTCTAAACTATCATTATTGTGTATCAATGTTGTGAATAAATCTTTAAATGTTGTCCACTCAACATAGTTGCCCGAAAACTTTGGGATGTTGATTTTTGGCAATCTGACATTATTTATTGTGTGGTCGACACTTATTCCTGGGCCTCGATCTGACTTATGAACGCTATGTGTATTTAAAACTTCTTTTAATTGAGTTTTGTGAAGAATGTAAGTTTCTTCAGTTGTATCATAATCATCATTGACAAATATTTATCAGATTCTCGCTGAGCGTCTGTGGCACTCTGTATTAGTCTTTTATGAGTGGACGAGAATTCTTTCCACAAAGCTTCAAGTGCTTCTAATCTGGTTTCAACATACATTTTTGTCACTCTGTCTTTAGGCGCTTTCTTAAAGTTAATTTGAGCCTTTTCAATAAGAAGCTTAGTGTTGGTTTGTAATTTATACACAGCCTCCATATTTATTAAGAAATTAGTACACAAAATAAGATTCAAGTTAAACTTCAAAAATAAATGTTAACCACACTTCCAAATATTAGCTGTTTTGAAGGTATATCTTAAATTCTTGTTTTAAATATTTGCAACAAGATATCGCAACAACTACAAAGTGTAAAAACAAATTCAATTCTTATAAATTGAATTATCAATCAATCGGTTCAATATTGCCCGACAATGCGCAAATTGGTACATAAATTTTCACAAGTTCAAACAGGGTACATAAAATTTCACAAGTTCAAGCAGGTACACTTTAGAACTTATGAATAAAGTTGATTATAGTTCAAACAAATCTAATAAAGTCCAATAAATCTTCCAGACGAAATTTTCTATCTTCAGAAAATCCGACTTGCAAATATGAAACAATAAGTGTACTCACGATTTTGTCTTCAACAAACCGCACTTCACTAGCACTTTGTCCGTACTCACTCCACTGTCGTGTTGAAACCGTTACCGCCCTGCGCCTCACTCCACTGGTGATGATGATGATGATGTATAGTTCGCCCTGCTCCAGCCTCACTCCACTGGTGACAACTTCGCCCGGCACCCTGCGCCTCCGTCTGGTGCTGGTCCACGCCAACTCTGCTGCAGCAGCACTGGTCACCACTTCACTGTGCACACCAGCTTGGGTGTGCGGCGCTTCAGGGCGATCCACCCTGGTTTCCACGCCAAGAAACACAAAAACACTCTCTGGATCTCACTTATCCGACTCGATAAGGACCATGTTAATTTACTTTTGGAACTCGGATAAATAAAAGACCGGTTACCCTTAATGTCGTTGTAATAACTTAACGTGATCACTACAATCGATCTCAAATTCAAAAAAAACAAATATTCCTTAGCCTTATATACAATCGTTGGAGACTCTTAACATCGAGATTCAAATATGTGACGTATTAGCACAACGCCATCTAGTGTTATAAAGTAGAACTAGCTTACTTCTAACATAATATCTCGTTGTGAATGTGACATGAAGTACAACGCCATCTGGTTTCGTAAATAGAACTAAATTACTTCAAACATTGTCGTTGCACAAAATTAATGCGAACACTATTATTAATTAAGACATTACAATACATTCATTAATAATATTATCGTTATATTCATTTAAAATAGATTATTAACATTATTTATAAATTCATTTACAGAATAAAATCGTTTTTCCAGTAGCCAAGATTTTAACTTTATAAAAAATAAATTATTTGGTAACTCTTTAAAGTTCTTCGGTATTTTGTTATAGATAAGTCCACACATATGATAACAGTTATTTTTATACAGAGAAGTCTTTGGGGCCCTAGGCAGAACTATTCTATCTGGATCTCTTACTTTTCGAGGGCAACGGTCTTAAGCCTTTTCAGCCTAGTCAAAGTGCCGTCTGACAAATTTTGCACATTCTAAAATATACATACCGGGTAATGTCAGGAGTTTTAATTTTAGAAACAATGGTTTACAAGATTCCCATGGTGGAATGCCACAAATGGCTCGAACGCATTTTTTTTTTTTTTTTGTTCTCTGAATGCTTCATCTACGTCTGTTGAGTTACCCCATAGTATATATAAGGCCGTATTGTAGAGTCGATGCAACGCAGCCGTGATACGCAGTAAGCATCGTACTCTGCGACGAGGTCTTACGCAGTGTGTAGAGAACATAAACGAATTTGTTTAATTTGTTGCATACTTTTTCTACGTGTGGTTTCCTGGAGAAGTAGCCGTCTAATGCAACTCCAAGAAAAGTAGTTTCCTCTGCCTCTAGTAGAGGTTGTCCATTATAATGAATTTAAAGTTTCCCACGCTTACGACCATATGTCCTAAATTTAATAATTTTTGTTTTGCTTATATTAACATGCAAATTATTAAGTCTTAACCAAGAAATTGTTGATTCAATTGTATTATTAATGTCAATTCTGTAATTATTCATGTTAGTATTAATTGGTGATGTCAAAATAATCGAAATGTCATTCGCAAATAATGTGCATGGATTAGGTGTGTGTTCAGGAAGATCGTTTATATATAACAAGAACAAAGGGGTCCCAACACGCTCCCTTGTGGTACACCCGAGTTGTTGAATCTTGAAAGCGACATAATTCCCTCCAGTTCTTTATTCTCAGTCATACTTGTAATTTCAACACATTGCTTTCTACCCAGTAGGTAGGTTTCAATCCAACTAAGGGCCGGACCTCGAATGCCATATCGTTCTAACTTTGAAAGTAACAATCTATGAGACACGAAGTCAAAAGCTTTCGACATATCGAAGAAGACAACAGATACCCGGTTACCTATGTCTACTTCTTCAATTCTATTTTTTACAAGATTGAAGCATGCAAGAGTTGTTGATTTCCTTTTTTGAAACCCATATTGTTCTTTCTTAAGAATCTGATGTTTCCCAATAAATTCTAAGAGACGGTGTTGCATAGCTTTTTCAGTAAACCTTAGATATTATTGGTATGAGGCTAATAGGTCTGTTATTATCTGTTTTCGAGTTATCGCCTTTCTTATGAAGAGGCTTAAAAATCACAAACTTTAATTACTCTGGGAAGCAGCCTTCTGAGAAACACAGGATATATTTTCAGGCACGAAATCTATACTTAATATTATAAAGCTGAAGAGTTTGTTTGTTTGTATGGTTGAACGCGCCAATCTCAGGAACGACTGATCCGAATTGAAAAAAATCTTTTTGTGTTGAGTAGCCCATTTATTGAGGAAGGCTATAGGTTATTTAACATTACGCTACAATCAAAAAGAGTGGAGCAGCGACGAAAAATGGTCAAAAACTAGCAAGCAATTCGATGCGACGGGAAGGGTCAGGGGAGTAAAAATTTGACGCGGACGAAGTCGCGGGCAGAAGCTAGTTAATAATAAATATATTAACTAGAATTATCAATAGCCTCATTTCAGTCCTCGATTTATGAATAGACACTTCGCATCAAAATATGTCTACAAAAAAAAAATGAAAAAGAAATGCGCCCCACACGACTCAATAAATTAATTTAACCCTTTCACGACCATGGGGACATATATGTCCCTGCCAAAAAAAATAAAAATAAAAAATATCCAAGGGACTGACATTCGCAATTATTACATAAGTTTGTTTCTGAACGTATATTTATTATATTTTTGTCTGGCAACACTGTACAGGAAACGTCTATTTTAGTCTATGGTTTTTAAAAGTTGACAGTTTGTTTGGTGCGAAAACGTAAAGTTTTATGAATAAAGTTAGTGAGTGTGAAGTGTCTTCAAACTTTTAATAGTGTAAAATAATTATTGTCTGGTAAGTAAATTATCATTTTATATCATTATAATACCTTAATTTATATTATTTGTAAATAAAGAACACCTTATACACAAAGGGACATCGGCGTCCCAATGGACCTAAAGAGCAACTATTAAACAGGTACTTTTTATACATTTGGTTTTGTTGAATAATACATTATTTTATATTCATATTTTTATAGATTATGTTTCGTGAGGGACGAAGAGTTTTTGAACTGAAGGAAAGCGAAATCCAGCAGATTCTGATGTGCGATAACAGCGACGACGAATCTGATTTACTTCTTGACGAAGAAGACCAAAGAATTCTGACACAGGATGATGACCAAGGAGTTTATGATGTCGATATTGAAGACGGACCGCCTGATCTTCAGGAAACAAGAAATATTTCACCTCAACCTTCAACTTCTAGAGCAGATCCAGTGGCTCAAGCAGATGGCAACCAACAGCCTAGTTTCAAATGGAACCAAAGAAGTTACGTACCAAATATTTTTCACGATGTGGAATATGAATTCGGAAAGGTGCAAATCTGCCAAGATGTTGAAACTACATTGACACCATTCGACATATTTGGTCTACGACTAATTTTGATTTATTAGTTCAAAATATTGTATCAGACTCAATAAAATATGCCCATCAAAATGGACGGGAATTCACCATTGAAATTGACGAAATGAGAGCATTTCTAGGAATGAATTTAGTTATGGGTTATCATATTTTGCCGTCTTTGCGAGATTACTGGTCTACAGAACCAGATATAGGAGTGCTTTATATATCTAATATAATGCCTAGGGTTCGATTTGAAGATATACGTAGGAACATACACTTTTGCAATAATGCGGAGGTGAGAGACACTAATAGTCCTAACTATGACAGAGCATATAAAATTCGATCTGTAATGACACATCTCAATTTATCATTTCAAAATACCTTCGTTTATTTTTTGATATTTTGGATGTGTCAGTAAATAATTCATATATTATATACACTAAACTTCACGAACAAAAGTTGATGGAAGGATGTCTATTGACTAATCTGCAGTTCAGACAAGTAATAGCTTGGAGTTCGATCAACGGTTTTACGGTTAGGCAACGAGGCGTTCCTTCTACTAATGAAATGAGTATAGTACGCAAGTCTGTCAAAAGACAGTTGCCTTTCCACCCTATGCAAAAAGCTAGTACCAGAAAAAGATGCGTACAATGTGCGAAAAACAAGAAAGAAAACCGTACAAATAACACGTGTGGTATATGTGAAGTGCACCTATGTTACACTAACGATAGGAACTGTTTTGCTGATTATCATTCCTAATTTATGTGTTTGTTTCTTGATTAAAAAATAAATAAATATATATACTTTCAACAATGTATTTTTTATGGAATACTACCCTAACGAATAAATAATATACATAAATTTATGGTAACTTTATTTAAGCAGAAAGTAACTCTTTACGTCTATAGGGATATATGTGTCCCAAAAATTTCCACAAAACTCACTGGAGTTTTATATATTTTTATTTTTAAATATCATTTTTTTATGCCTAATGAGTCAGTTGAAATAGTTAAATTGATTAATTATACCCTCACTATCTTATGGTCCTGAAAGGGTTAAATGAAATGTAAACTGGATTCATAAAGGAATAAATGCATGGGGCACAACGAACACGTGCTGCGGTGTATGGCATCCAATTACGGGAAGTCTGGAACACTTCCATTTACATACATGTTTGAGTAATCCTATCATTTGAATTGGATTTACATTTATTCCACACTTCAAGAGGGGCAGTCGCTCTTCCCTCTCTCTCATTGTTTGGTGGGACGGCAATCCGATACGACCGGAGAGAGATCAGACGCAGGACCTACGGCTTAAAGTGTTACGTTGTTACGTGCAAGTGCTACTGTGTCTGCGCACACACTTTTGCACTGTAATATCTCCCACGCCGATGGCTAGTTTCCGTTGAGAATGGCCGCCATGGGCCGAAATATGGTCCGGAGGACTATACTTCACGGGAAAACGGAAAATGTTTGCAACATCTAGCGTGGACACACAATCGATCAGTTTTGTGAATGAGAAAATAGCGTGTAGTAATAAAAATGGGCCTCTTTAGCCTAGTGGTTCCAAGTATCATTAGGTCCTGGATTCAATCGGGCAGTGTTATTAAGGTTTTCCATCAGGAATTCATAATAGTATTTCAATAATTGTTCCTCTCAACCAAAGCACCTGCCATCTAATCTCTTCACCACCCTTGGTTGACTGGTAGAGAATGCCTAAGGCATTAAGTCCGCCTTTGTACCTTTTTTGTGTGCGAGAAGTTTAAATAAATAAATAAATTCATCAATAGCATCCCTATGATTTTTTTTTGGGGGTTGGATATCATCGAATGACTTCTCCCACTCTGGGTGGAGCGGTAGGGCGTGTCAGACTTTTACTGACTCAAACCCACCCGTGTTCTTTCAGTTGCTTATATGCCAGGGCTACGGTAACTCTTTCGAACAAATCTCGCGACCCTGGCAGATCAGTAGCATCCCTGAGTCTAACGTAGCGTAGCGTAGCGTAGTGTAGCGTTAGGCTTGCCCCCTTTTATACGGAACTGTAATACAGTGTATATGTAGAACGGTTACTAAAAGTTTAAGGGCGTATTATTTACTCATTTTTATGGACAAAAACATTTTTTGTAAATACTAGTGATCGCCTTGTGGTCGAATAAAAAATAATAGCATTCCTTCTCCGAATAAAAAGGAATATAAATAGACGTAAAATGGGGTACAGAGTTTATGCTTCACGTAATTTTTTTATCTAATTAAACACGCCGCGAATATCAGCCAAATTATTATTTTTTCAATCTGCTGAATCTAAGAGACAGACGTGCAAATTAAACACAATTAAAAATGTTTTTGTTTTCTTACTTTCCTTTATTGCTGTTGAGCTCTAAAAATAATTAACGTAGAGTCAATGTATAGGTAATATGTTACAGGTTGACACAAATGCGAAACTTCATCAGAAGTAAGAAAATTTAAAATTCGCGGGCTGCTTCAGCCCGACATACATATATAAATCCTTCATATATAAAAACATGTAAATAAGTCTTTTAACTACGCCAATGACTATAAAACAATAACTAGCACAAGTTTATTCTATTTTACAACCTACCCACATTTCATACCGGTAAACGGGTTCGGATCTAGCGCACAAGATGCGCACGATTCGCTGCATAGGGCCACCTGGACTGGTCCCGTTACCCTGTAATCCTAGTGACATAAAAATATAACCACCTGGCGTTTCGTAATTGTGGGTAAGAACTATTTTATAATGGGGTTGGTTTTATGTAGTATGTAGGTAATGGTTTATGTAAGTTGAATATTGTCTGTGTATGGTTAGTTACTAGATTATCTTTCAATACTCAATATCTTTATTGCTTTACCATAATGTGAACTTAGGTGGTCATTCACATAATGTGACTAAGATTATGTCTGGACTTTAAAAGAGACTGTGACCTCTGAGTTTGTTTCGACCTTTCTTCTCAGAGTAGTCAGATAGGAAACGCCGACCTCATCTAGCTAAAAAAATATTATTGATGTGTAAGAGTGTATTACATAAATAAAATCATTTATTGCCCTTATTTCAATTTATTTTGGGGTCAGCACAACTTGTCTTTTTAACACGCTTTTTAGGGTTCCGTTGCCTAATGGTAAAAAACGGAACCCTTATAGATTCGTCATGTCTGTCTGTCTGTCTGTCAGTCTGTCCGAGTATGTCACAGCCACTTTTTTCCGAAATTATAAGAGCTATGCTATTGAAACCTGACCAGCTAGGGTGAAAATCTAAAAAAAAAATTATGATGAAATTATGATGTACATTACCATGTAAACTTCCACCGAAAATTGGTTTAAACGAGATCTAGTAAGTAGTTTTTTTTTTTTTATACCTATGTCATAAATCGTAAACCACAATTTACCTTTCATTCAGTCAACTCAAATATAAAAATGAAATTAAAAAAAACTTTTTTTTTTTTATAAACATCAAACCATATGCATAAACCGTGAATACCTACAGGTTTGTACGTAACCCTCGGTGCGCGAGTCCGACTCGCACTTGGCCGGCTTTTTATTAACTTGGTATGTATGTATGTACTTATCTATGTAATGGAATCTTTGAACAAGATTTTCAGCCCCTTCAAAATTTCGGATTTATTTGAAACTTTTCACACTTATCAAGGACCGATGACCATACAATAACTTCATCCTGGCCAGGATCACAAGCCAGCAAAAAAACCCTGCATTTGTACTTTTTTACTTTTTACATTGTTTTCTTGAAATTTGAATAAAATTGAGAAAATAACGGCGAAGAAAAAAATCCCATTAATTTAAGATTTCCCTTTCATCATCAGCCGAGCCTTTACCCAAATATTTATTTATTTATTTATAACTGCTTTAACTATCATTACAGGGTTTACCCTAATGCGACAGCTAAGAACTTAAACTAATAAACTACATAATTAGTAACAAAAAACATAGTACAAAAAAAAAAGTTAAAATTTTGTATTATTTTGCTTGTAGCATAATATAAATAGTAATACCGTTGCGAATTCACTAAAACAACATGTAAACACATCAATCTGAGTTTGAAGGTCGTTGATGGTACGGATAGCTCTGGTAAGGGGTGCCTTGGCGAGCAGGTTAGTTCTGGCTATAGGTACCAGTAGCAGCGGCGGGCTGCGCCGCCTCGGTCACCCATCTAGATACCAACCGTGGCAAGCGTAGCTTAACCTGACAGATCGACACATTCTGCTGTAGTTATTTAGCTACAAGCCTTGTAATAAAAACAAAAAATAACATAAGATCTAAAAATAAGACTAGAAATAAAACCTTTTAAATAATTGTACCAACATTCTACCGAGAAATAAACACCCATCCCATCGATTTCTAGGTCTCTAGGGCCTAAAGAACCTAAGTAGTAGACTGGATAATTGCTAACTATTTAACGGGGGTGCAAAAAGTGGTCTGTACTGCACAATACAGGGCAGGTGGGCAAGTGGTATAACAATATGGATGACGTTTAGACGACACGTGACGGGGTCGATACGATGTGTCTATAGATTTGTGCTAGAATATTTTGGCGGGTGGGTAAAATCAAACTAACGCCATCGTTTTAGTTCTTCAATATATCGAAATTTCTTTAGAAATAAGCATTACCTTTGTATAATTCTCTCTTCGTCTTCGTGTCTTTTTATGTATGCACTTAAATCGTATTTAAAAAAAAATACAACCTACTTACAAAATAAAATGATGAAATAAATAAATTTAAAAAACCGACTACCTAAACAAACACTACTAAGTGAAAAATAATTTTAATTTCGGAAGTGGGTGTTAAGCTCTATAATTTACTTTTATGCCACTGACTTCCGAAATTGAAGTAATTTTTCACTTGTTAGTTTTTTTTTTTTTTTTTCAATGGAACTCGTCAATCAGTTTTGATGTTTTAATATCTATAAATAAACTTCTAACATATACAATATCTAAACAAGTTGAGACTATTACAAAATTTACAACCTGAGTACAAAATATGTACGTTTTCCATTTCTACACAAACATCACTAATTGGCGTGTCAAATGCCTGACTGTCCTGACAGCGTGTCGTCATGACAACAAATTGATTGATTGACAGCCACAACTTACTTCACCGTGATTGAATGATTGATGTTAGAATACAACCAAGGTTATGTTGACACAGAACTATCGTTGAACGGTTATTACTAAATATGGTAGGGTAATAGGGTTTTCTTGTAATACGATGTTGCTACATTATTCATGGTAATATAAATTACTAGCTTTTGCCAGCGACTTCATCCGCATAAATGTCGGTTATCGCGGACGCAGACGAAGTCGCGGAATAAAAAGTAGCCTATGTTCTTTCTTGGAGTTGGACCAAATTTCATAAAAATCGGTGCAGCGGTTTAGTCATGAAAGCGTATCAGACTGACAGGGGTACAGACTCCAGCACATCAAATATTCCCAATCAATTTTGAACCTAATGCTATATCGATAAAGTTGAAAACCTATTAAAGAAATTTGGCGGATAGCTTTATGTGCTGGCGTCTGTGCTTTCGCATTTATAATATAAGAATAGAAGTATAGATATATCACAAAATAAACTACCTTATATCTATTATATAGTATATACCTAGTAGTAAATAGGATGGCAGGGATATCACTAAACAACCCGTTACTATGGATTGCAGTACTGACATGATTCTGGAAAAAAAACCTACGAAAAATGCCCCCAGGGTTGAAATTTTTGTTTAGTTAGAATTCATGGTTACCGTTTGCGCATCGATACCCCTTTTTTAGCTGGGAAATCATCAAATGACATATCTCGCTCTCGGAAGGGCGTGTCAGACTTCTACTGACTAAAACCCACCCGTGTTCCTTCAGTTGCCTATGCCAGGGCCACGGTAACTCCTTCGAACAACATCGATATCCCTACCATCCAATATAATTTTTTCACCCCGTGAAAAATAATCGTGGCATATAAATGGCAGCGCCACAGATTATGCGGTGTAACGGTACTCAACCAGATGCCAGGTGCTACCCACAATTAAAAAATAAAGGACGGCGCAATATGTGCTTAGTGATGAGTTTTACTTAAACTATGTAATAGTTTGTTCTCACAGCTGGTTTTTAGAAGTATTTTATTGATTTTTAATTAGTTATACAGCATAATTTTTTATCCAGTGCCGAAACTGTAACCATGAATTCAGCATATTATTCTAGACCCCCCAGCGCAGAAAATTTTCGTCGGTTATACAAAAAAATAAAAACTTTTTCACAAAAAAAAACAACCGACTTCCTTAAAAACACTACAAAGTGAAAAAATAAAAACTTTTTTACAAAAAAAAAACAACCGACTTCCTTAAAAACACTACAAATTGAAAAATAACTTTAATTTCGGAAGTCGGTGTCTTAGGATCTGTATTTATGGTTTTTTTGCCACCGACTTCCGAAATTAAAGTTATTTTTCAATTTGTAGTGTTTTTAAGGAAGTTGGTTTTTTTTTTTTTGTAAAAAAGTTTTTATTTTTAAATTTTTAGTTGTGGTATCCACCCCGCACTAATTCCAAACAAACAATGCATATTTATGCGATAGCAGAAATCGCGGTTGATTTGCTGTCATTTTTTAAAGAGTTCCGGTGTCTATCTCTGGAACTCATCATCAGATCTATATGAAATTTATATGGGACCATTTCGGAATAAATTCCTTTCAAACAAAAAAAGAATTTTGCAAATCCGTCTATATATGACGGAGTTATGGCCGAACATACATAAAAAAAAAAATATATAAACATCCGAATAGAGAACCTCCTCCTTTTTGAAGTCGGTTAAAAATAACTTTAATTTCGGAAGTCGGTGTCTTAGGATCTGTATTTATGGTTTTTTTGCCACCGACTTCCGAAATTAAAGTTATTTTTCACTTTGTAGTGTTTTTAAGGAAGTCGGTTGTTTTTTTTTTGTGAAAAAGTTTTTTTTATTAAATTTTTAGTTGTGGTATTCATCCTGCACTAATTCCAAACAAACAATGCATATTTATGCGATAGCAGAAATCGCGGTTGATTTGCTGTCATTTTTTAAAGAGTTCCGGTGTCTGTCACCCGAACTCATCATCAGATCTATATGAAAATTATATGGGACCATCTCGAAATAAACCCCTTTCGAACAAAAAAATAATTTTGGAAATCCGTCTATATATGACGGAGTTATGGCCGAACATAAATAAAAAAAAAACATATAAACATCCGAATTGAGAACCTCCTCCTTTTTGAAGTCGGCTAAAAATCAGCTGTTCCATACATTGTGACCCCGCATGTATTGCATTTTTCTATGAAACGGCAGTTTTTTTTTTTTGCATAACCGACGAAAATTTTCTACACTGGGGGGTCTAGAATGATATGCTGAATACATGGTTACAGTTTGCGCACTGGATAAAAAATTATCCTGTATAAATGAGATTTTTTTACTATGTGTAATAAAATTCTAACAGAACTATGTTTGTACGTAGAATAATTTTATATATTTACATGTAGATTAGATTCTTATAGTCAAGGAATATATTTGTTAAGCACCATCATCATTTCAGCCAAAAGACGTCCACTGCTGGACATAGACCTCCCCCAAGCACCGCCACTTCGACCTGTTCTGTGCTTTTCGCATCCAACGTATTCCTGCGGCCTTCACCAGGTCATCGGTCCATCTTGTGGGAGGCCGTCAACGCTACGTCTTCCAGTACGCGGTCGCCACTCCAAAACCGTCCGACCCCATCGGCCATCTGTTCTGCGAGCTATTATATGATGATGATGTTAAGCACCATAAATTTATATTATTTTATATTTTAAGCGCTGTGAGGTTATAGCTTTAAAGATTAAAATGTTTACAAAATTTAAACACCAAGGCCTAAAATAATGACATTATGTACTTGTATATAAAATATAAAATAATCAACAGAAAACAACGCTGGCAGCATTGTTACAAAATATTATCTACTTCATACAGGTAACTTCAGTGCAGAGCAGTGTGGCCCTGTGGTATCGGCTCTGACTTGCGAGTTCGCAGGTCGTCGGTTCAAACCCAGGCAGGCTCTTAACTTTGTGTAAATAATTTCATCAACACAGCTCTCAAAATGGTGAAGGAAAGCATCGTGAGGAAACCAGCAGGTCCTAGAACCAAAAAAAATAAATATTGGAAGACCCGCGTGGTAGATTAGGGGCCATCCATAAATTACGTCAAACAAATTTCACATTTGTGGAATTTGTGTGACGTAACCCCTTCCCTAGTGTGACGTCACATATTTTGCAATTTTACATCTAGACATTGAAATTGTTTTTCATTGTTCATATTTCGTGTTTTAATAGTACTTTAAATATGTATATTCAATTTTGAAATGTGACGTCACAAAATTAAGGGCTCCACCCACCCCCTTGTCACACAATATCACAATTCGTCGATCCCCTCCCCCCTTAACGTGTGACGTAATTTATGGATGACCCCTTAACGGCTCAGTCCCTCTCACCGAGAAGGGGCTTGTAGCCCAGCAGTGGGAACATTCTAGGCCTGATTATGATGATGATGACGAGTAACGTCATAGCTTAAACTCATGGTCCAAATATTTTAAATTTTTTTTGACGACCACTGCACGCGTAGCATGATGATAAAGAACTTTGTCTATTCTTGGTAGAATAGAGATAGATCTGTCATGCTACGCCAGCATAAAACGGTACAAATCTTTCTACAATCTTTAATTCTGTCTTTAATCTTTCTACAATCTGTAATTTTGTCTATTCTTCCGTCGAGAAAACCCCTTTCTACGGTGGTCATGCTACGCCTGCTGGTGTTGTTACTTGAATTTTTAATCCATCAGACTAGCTTTTTCCCAACTATATTGGAGTCGGCTTCAAAACTTATCGGATACAAAAAAAATAATATCTTGTCTTGTGCTGCTAACCAGTCATTTCCATGGACCGACTACCTATCGTGCGGCGTCGGAATAAAAGAATAGCACCACCCCGTTTCTTCCCGTGGGTGTCGTAAGAGGCGACTAAGGGATTTACTAGAGAATGGGCAGCAACGTTCTCTATGCATTGCAGACTATCATACTGCGATCGCCAACCCGCCTCCCAACCGTGGAGATTATGGCACCCGCCCCGTTGAAATGATGATTAATGGTTAAATAACAGATGATATGTATTATATTTGCAAAGAACATACCGTCATAAGTACATAAGTGCTTACGTGACCATATTAGATATAAAGGCAACTTTTCACTAACATTTTCTTATTTTTTTGGATGGGAATTCATCAAATGACGTCCCGCTCTTAGGCGGAGCGGGAGGGCGTGTTAGACTTCTACTGACTAAAACCCACCCGTGTTCCCTCAGTTGCCCATGTGCCAGGGTCACGGTATCTCTTTCGAACAATCTCGCGACCCTGGCAGGTCTCATTAACACTGTGATACCCTTTAACGTAATTAAAAATTATTTCGCACTCTAATATTATAAAATAAAACCTAACATAGCATAACATAACGCCTTGTTTTCACAAAAGATTAGGCAGAATACACAACCGTATAGTTCAGTGTAGACCAACATTTTGACAGTTTTGTTTAAATCATTTTGATAGTTTTGTTTAATATTATATAGAATAGGGGGCGAGCCTATTGCCATCATCCGGACTCAAATCCAGACAAAAAAAAAACACGAAATTAAAATAAAATCCACAAATAAAGACGCAATTTCACTTACGCCTAACAAACTAAACCAGCCTAACGGTGTAAGAATGGTGCGTTACATAAACACCGCACTGCATCGCCCTTGGCGGCTGGGCAGCGACCCCGGTCGCCCAAGGTCGAGCGTGCACACTCGCGCGTGCGTTCGTGTGCGAACGTTAGGGTCGCGATTGTTGTATGCGGCTGGGAAGTTGAATGCACTTTTTGTTTGGATCGGCTGGAATGATTTTTCTTCATGTTTAGGTATTTGTGTCAAAATGTTTCACGCGTTAGCGTTGCATTTTCTAGAAAAGTTTTAAGAAAAGAACTGTTTACTTTTATTAAGAACAGTATAAATATGTTTGTTATTATTTTGCAGAATATATTGCGTAGCTTCTTCTTAGCATGTCGATAGCAATCTATATCCAGTTAACCCAAAATTTAACTACGACCTTGGCGTTTCAGTAGCGTCATCAACACTTGTAGCGTGCAGACAACAGGACACGCTGGACAAAATATTACGTGCCCCATTGTTTGTGGGACAGCACCACGGCTTTGCTTCGGCCTATCTGCGTTCCAAGTAATTTAAAGACTTGCAGGTAAGCCAAGGCAACTCGTGCCCAGTTGCCAGATTTCCAGTTGGCAGTAACGGTTGCGTACTTTTAAGTCTGATTTAATTAAATAAGATTTTTCTTTGTTTACAGGAAAATATGCATAAAAGGCTTTCATTTGGAGTTATTTCAGATCAAAGTATGGCGATGTTTTAATTATACAATCCATATAAGGATATAGGATCACTGGCATTATTGAATGATGGCCATGTATAAATGGCGTTGGTTCGGCATTTACAATGTTTATTACCTACAGAAGTGAATCAGAAAAAAAGGGCGGAGCGAACGAGAGACGCGGGGATCTAAAAGAGCACCTTTATATGCGCCCGTGACGAGGCGGGTGCGCGACTGACTGACTGACAGGATGCGCGGGACGTCATCGGCAGCGTGCGCATCGCGACACGTTCCATATCACGCGTGTGATACATGTTATTTAACTAAAGGAAAAATATAGACAAACATACCTACTTTTAATTAAGCTGTGGGATGATTTTAATGAATCCATATTTGGTGTTGTATTTCGTATCATTAGTGGTAAACTTAGATACAGTGATGATTTAATAACTTATTTTTAAACTGCGTGACTATAAAAGTATTCATGAGTTAACCGCCGATTATATAACAGAAATAATAAATAAGCAATGTTGTAATTACCTAGATTTTATTGGAAACATATTGTTAACTTATTGTAGATATTTAAACATTAGGAAATGGAACATTTTTAAACATCATGATGCTGATGCATTTTGATCAGAAGCAACTTGAAAAACAGCTAAATTAGTTCAGTATCTAAGCGTAATTAAATGAGCTAGTAAAAAAGCAAAAATAAAAAACCATATAATTATACAGACATCTGACCAGACGCGTAAATCAAGCACACCCTTTAAGCCCTACACATAAAATACTGCAACCTAAACCATCCACCAATTTACGTAGACCTCTGCAGTTCCATTGAATTTGTTCCACCCCCTCAAATTTCCAAGACACAAGAGTTAGGGGGTCCCAAGTTAGTCTGGTCGACGCACGCACACAAAGGCATCGTGCAAAATCTTTAGACTATTTTTGATATAAAGTGAGATGTTAATCATCAGACGTTTTAACAAAGGAGTTACTTTAGAAAGACAAGATTTTGGTTTTCATTTAGTAGTTAAAATGGATTTTAAAGGGTTTTAAAACCATTTGATTATTAAAGAGTTTTTTTTTTTGACGATGTGGAACCACACTTAGCGGTTTAACCCTTCTTTTTGCGTCGGGGGTCAAAAATACAAACTTTATACTTACAAAAAAAAAACTTCCAAAAAAATAACACCACAAAGTGAAAAATTACTTTAATTGGGAAGTTGGTGTCATAGGATCCTTTTTTTGTTTGTTAAACTTTTTTTTATATATTGAAGGATGGGAGGTATCGAAGCGTGCCATGGAGGTGCGAGGGGAGTAATGTGGATAGTGATGTATATTGCTCGCAACTGATACCCCGCGGTGGTGCATCTTCATAGCACATCTTACTCGCTACGCTTCACAGCTTAGCATTCGAAGATACGGACACATGTCGTAGTTTAGCTAACACATCCACGCAGCTTGACTGTGTAGCACATCTCTGCAGGAAAAGCAACCTAACTGTATTGATACTCATATAAAGAAAAACGAGGCACATTTCTACGGCGGAAACACTAGGTATGTTTATAACATGTTTTATAACAACACACTATGATCACATCTCCTATGCAAAACAAACTTTTTAACCGTACGATCTTTGTACTTGAACTATGCTGTGTAAACATAATCATCGGTTCAACAATTTTTAATCAACAACTTTGCAACCAACCAGTACAAAATGGCCGCCGAGAAACGTCAAAATCATTATGAAATACGAACGTCAATTTTTTTCCGAGTGTAAATTTACGTTGGTTTTTCCAAAGTAAAAGGAATGCGAAACTGTCGGTATCGATAAGGATTGAAAAACACAATTTTAATCTTGCGCTTTTCATGGATTTCGTATTGAAAAATGAAGGAATATCGGCGTAACAAACGCTGGAAAACATTGCGATTGTAATTTACGACATGACGTTTAATTTTTTATCTTTTTTGTAATACTAAGCATAATATTACTAGAGGTAATACAAAACACGGATGTTTACTGTTCAATGGTCTTTGTACTACTATTTGCCGTAACAAAATTTTCCTATGAAGAAAGGAAAATTTTTGTGAACGAATGATTGTCGAATGGAAATATTCGATCAGTTTGATACGTTTTGTCCATGTAGCGTTTATCTTTTTTCTTGAATTGGTACCCATGTATTAGATTTCAACACCAAGAGATTTAGATGCCTTGCCGAACAGGAACTGAGATCAACGCATTTTTTTATAATAATGGGGGAAGGTCTTTTTTTTGTGGGTCAATCATCAAATGACGTCTCCCGCTCTTGGGTGGAGCGGAAGGGCGTGACAAACTTTTATTGACTTTACCCACCCGTATTCCTTCAGTTGCCTGTGCCAAGGCCACGGTACCTCTTTCGAACAAATCTCGCGACCCTGGCAGATGGGGGAAGGTCTTCTCCGGACAAAACATGAAATATGAAAAAAACTAACCTGGCCAAAACTTGAATTAAAAAAATAGAAATACTTACACTTTGCTAAGTCAACGTGGACTTAGCAAAGTGTAAGTATTTCTATTTTTTTTTGAATGGCCGTAAAAATATCACGGTTGGATATTTTTTGCGCATTAGATCTTAAACGCACTCACTGTTCAGCGCGAGTTGAAATTCCAACAGTGTGGTTTTGTCGAACCGCTGGGATGTACTCAGTTGAATTCTCAATGTTCGTTTCAACACAGAGAGTTTAAAATCCGGTGCGCGATAAAATTCCTCCGCGATATTATTACGTCTCTGTCAACGTGGACTGACTGGCTGAAAGTAAATACTTACATAAGGAATTATTAGTCTTCAGGGTGCTTACTCTTGATTTTAATTCCGATAGATTGACATTGGAATTTTGACGTTTCGTATTCTTGAGTTTGACGCTAGCGCCAAAATGTGTTTAAATTGGGTGTCCATTTTGGAGAACTAAGTGGAATCGAGATCGGGCGTTGTTAGTGTTCCATTGTTGACACTGTAGTTTTCAAGAGTACCGAATCACGTGTATGCAAAATCAATCGAATCGTATTGGCTTTAGATTGGAATTAAAATTAGGTTGAAGAGTAAGCCCCCTGGTCCGTGTCGTGCCGGACGTAAAGAATAGCATCATCCCATTTCTACTCGTGACTCTCGTAAGACGCGACTCAGGGACTCATTAGAGAATGGTCAGCAGCGTTCTCTATGAATTTTACCACCATACTGCGATCGTCAACCCGCCTGCCAAGCGTGGCGATTATAGAAAACCCTTCCAAATTGGGGGAGGCATTTGTCCAACAGTGGACGTCTTTCGTCTGAAATGGAGAATGAATCTTCTGGTCTTCAGACTAGCTAATATTTTAACTGACTTAAAAAATCTAACGTCGTTCGTTCTTTCTCAATACGATGTGAATGTATTGAGAAAGAACGTATGAATATTTTGAGCCACAACTGTTGAAGGAATGCTGGATGTACACTCCACCATACTTTAGGCTATCTTCATCATTATCATCAGCAGCTTATAATGTTCCCACTATTGGGACACAGGCCTACTCTCTGTGTAGGCCATAATCCACCATGCGGGCTCAGTGCGGGTTGGGCTATCTTCATACTATTAAAGAATCGCCGAATGAATACATAACTCACGCAGAATCATATAGTACATTCAACAGATTACAATGTACGTTCGTCTGAGTAACAAGGATCATTGAACAAGCAAGGTTGTCGGTTCAGACCCGGTTAGCGAATTTAACTCGTAGCGTCATCCAATGTAAAATGAAAGGTAATAAATTTTATACTGTGAGTAATGTACTCTGATGACGACATCTTTAACATTGAGAGGGTATTACCAGTACAATTATTAAGACAGAGCTTTTATTTAAGAATTGTGAAGAAAATTCCAGTGATGGACAAAATCTCCGAGAGCTTGTGGATTTTTTCCATTGCAGATTTTTTTTGTTACGATTACCTGCCCAAAGATTTCGTAACTATGTTGGGATCAAAATTAAAAGTCATTTATTCAAACTAGAATGAGAGTCAGCACTTTTTGAACGTCAAAGTTACATAAGCCGGCCCTCAAAACGCCCGCCCTTCACCACTTCCTTATGCTTTAGCTGGGAAGAAGAAGTGGCGCAACAAACTCCTCAGCAGATCGACTTCCATCCTAACTGGATGCAGCTGAATACCAGTATTTTACATACTGAGAGGTCTGCCTATCTGACCTCCACAGAACAGTTAATGGGTAATATAAAACCTCATGATAAGCCTTTGGTAGTCAAAGTTTCAGACTTCTGACGACCCCATTTTTTGTGGGTGGGACATCATCAAATGACCTCTCCCGCTCTGGGTGGAGCGGGAGGGCGTGTCAGACTTTTACTGATTAAAACTCACCCATGTCCCTTCAGTTGCCTCTATGCCAGGGTCACGGTAACTCTTTCGAACAAATCTCGCGACCCTGGTTTCTGACGACCCCTGACGACTGCCAAAGATTCACAAAGAACAGCCGAGACCAACGGCTTAACATACTTTGCGAGGCACGGAGAGGGAGTCTTGGTATGAAAAGATGGTCTCTCATCCACAGGTCTACGGGTGTTATGACTTAGCCGCCAGTCTCACAAAAAATATTGTATCAGACCTTCAGACAAATAAAATTACATGCGTAGTTTTATGCTCAGCTGTGATTGGTTCACTTTTTATATCAGTTGTAGGGCTGGCACTGATGCCTTGTCTTGCAGAGTAGAGTGGATTACATTAGACCACGCGGACGGTCACCCATGAGATGGACTGACCAAATTAAATCCACAGTGGGCGATCCATTGGATTCTGGGGAGTTTGTTGCGCCACTTCTTCTTCCCAGCTAAAGCACTAGGAAGTGTCGAAGGGCGAGCGTTTTGAGGGAACTGTCTTATGTAACTTTGACGTTCAAAAAGTGCTAACTCTCAGCCTAGTTTGAATAAATGACTTTTGATTTTGATTGTATACGTGCACATTCAATTCCAAAATCGGAGTGGATGGCGAAAAATCGTACCGCGAATCACATCAGCCTAGACAAGAAATTTCATGAGGACCTCGACCGCTCTGACAAGAGTGTTACACAGAAGTAGAAGAGGGCTATTACTTCTTCTGCTGCTGCCAGGCAGGCACTGTAATTTAATTTAGCTTAATACGGTGAAGACAAATATCGTTTGGAAACCGGCACGTCATAGAAATAAAAAATTCAAAGGCATGTGACATCTCTCAATCTGCAATGGTTCAGTCTCAATCTATCAAAAATACCTCGAGTTTTCCTACATTTACAAGTTTTTGTCAATTGCTTCTCGCCCCATGGCAAGACTGGCTGTCAGACTTTCGGGCTTCTGACGACCTAAAACCACTAAACAATTTACAATTGTAATCCACGATTTACAGCCGGGACCAACGTCGTAACGTAGTAGTAGCTATGGAGGGGTTTACGTTTGTAAAGATGGCTACACATCTACGGACCAACCGTGGCTTGCGTAGCTTAACCTGATTGGTAGTCCCATGCAGCTGTTATGACTTAGCCGCAAGGTCCAATGTACAATAATAGTACATTATAATACGTGTGTTATGTTGATGTGTAAGAATCATTGCAGACGCGGAAGTTGAAAAAAAATGTTAAGTAAAAACACTATAGTTTGTGCCAGATGTGAAAAAAATAAAAGTCGTTGACCGTGCTAGCGACACTTTCTTTACATTTTTTTTCGTATCGTTTTGAAATATTTGAATACATTGGAAGGCGGGTGTCAATGACTTTTATTTTTTTCTTATCTGGCACAGAGTATAATGTGGTAATGTAAAGTAAAAACGAGTGTATGATAAGCTGAAAATCATTGTACATACAAGTGTGTTAAAAAATATATTTCAATAATATTATTAATACCTACCGAATCCTCACCACAGCACAGCCCTATGCTTGGAATCACAGCATGCATTTCTGCGCAGTGATGCAATAGGTTACGTAAGCGGTCGTTCGCCCGAAGGTGACCCTGGCTGCGGTGGACCCTTCCAAGGTCATCAGATGGGCACCAGCAGGGTTGGTGGAATTGAATCAATGATTTTTTTAAGAAGGATTTTAATTTAAACTTGATTACCTAATTTAATGAAGGTGACTAAAATTATTAATTTATTATTAAGTTTAACAAATATGAGTTTAATGAAAAATTTAAAAAAGGATCAATAATTACAATACACTGTCAGATTTCAAAATAGGAGCAATCACAAAATTTCGATGGTCATTAGGTAAACTAATTATTTGAATATTAGCCAAACTTCAACAGAAATATATAAAAAAACAACAAATAAATAAAACAATAACGACGTTTTTAAAAAAACCGGCCAAGTGCGAGTCGGACTCGCGCACCGAGGGTTCCGTACAAACCTGCAGGTATTCACAGTTTATGCATAAGGTTTATGTTTATGAAATTAAATGTTTTTTTTTTTTTAATTTTTATATTTGAGTTGACTGAATGAAAGGTAAATTGTGGTTTACGATTAATGACGTATTAAAAAAAAACTACTTACTAGATCTCGTTCAAACCAATTTTCGGTGGAAGTTTACATGGTAATATACATCATATATATTTTTTAGTCTTATCATTCCCTTATTTTAGAAGTTACGGGGGGGGGGGATACACATTTTACCACTTTGGAAGTGTCTCTCGCGCAAACTATTCGGTTTAGAAAAAAATTATATTAGAAAACTCAATGTCATTTTTAAAGACATATCCATAGATACCTCACACGTATGGGTTTGATGATTTTTTTTTTTGAGTTTCTGTTCTATGTATGGGGAACCCCAAATATTATTGTTTTTTTTCTATTTTTGTGTGAAAATCTTAATGCGGTTTACAGAATACATCTACTTACCAAGTTTCAACAGCATAGCTTTTATAGTTTCGGAAAAAAGTGGCTGTGACATACTCGGACAGACAGACAGACAGACATGACGAATCTATAAGGCTTCCGTTTTATGCCATTTGGCAACGGAACCCTAAAAATCAAAATACCAGATTTTGATAATTATGATAAACGATTTTATATCTGCGAATAGGTTTGTGTAAAAGGCTTTCAATCATATTTATAAAATAAAACTAGATGAGGTCGGTGTTTTCTAACTGACTACTCTGAGAAGAAACGCGAAACAAACTCAGATGTCACGTCTCTTTACTCGAATCTTGGTCAGAACATACAGTTGAAGACTACGTAGATTGATGTCTGGAATGGCCTATTACGGAAAGAACCACACAGATTGGAGTAGACCACGCAGATTTTATGAAGTTTCTTGCCGGCTCTTCTCCATATGAATCAACAATTTGGAACCGTGTACCTAGCTTCTAACGTTTCATAAGTGCCCATGTTGGTTTGTGTGAAATAAAAACATTTTTATTGGATTTGATCTGAGCTGTCCAGTCAGTGTTTAAGTCAAAAAAAAAAGGTCCAACCCTAAACACCAGCCATGTTTGTTCAAACTATAAATAGTTGTTTATCATCGTATTACAATCGTCTTCTTTTCATGTACATGCATGTTTTTATGTTAGTACGATGACACTAAACTCAATGACTCCTTGCATTAAAGAAATCTATTGTATTGGGCTTCTAGCGTACCTTATACGTCTTTTCTGTACAGGTAATGAACAAGAATTAAGTGGCACGCTGTCAAGTCTGCAGTAAGTTAGGTCGAGCTTCGAAAGCAGTTTTTTTTTTTGTTTGATATCTCGCAGCTCAACCTATGAGGTTTTCGGCTGCTTAATCGGACTTGCCTATGGCTACCGAGTGTACTACGTGAGCTCGACAAATAGATGTGCGAATGACACTTGTGCGACAAAACTGTACTGCGACTCACCTTAGTTCGAATGCACGCTTGTGCGACACACTGAATCTAGTCGTTTCTAGGAGGAGGAGGTCACAGTTTTAACCTAACCTAACCTAGTGTACTATGTGAGCTCGAGTGTGTTGCACAAGCGTGCATTCGAACTATTGTGAGTCGCAGTACAGTTTTGTCGCACAAGTGTTATTCGCACATTCATTTGTCGAGCTCACGTAGTACACTCCATTTTTTACGAATCTCCAAAAACTATAACATAACATTCGTTTGTTTGCTATTATGTACAGCGTCAGCCATTCTTTTTTTTTACTTTATAAAATATCACATTTGATGATACTTTATTCACATTACAATCTAGCCTATTAGCTAATAAGTAATTTAAATATAACTTAAACTGCTAAGTAGCTATAAAATTAAGATATCGTCCAATAACGTCTTTCTTATTCATTACTAGCTTTTGCCCGCGGCTTCGCCCGCGTGGATTTCGGAAATTAACGCAGGAGGACGTACTACCGCGGTAAGATGTGTTAAAACAAATTAAGGCCTTCAGCTAGGGCTTTAAATAACTTTAAACTAGAGCGACTACTCGCTAAGAGCACGATCGTGGGGTACGATCCTCGGCTTTGGGCATCGCTGGTAGAGGGCAGCAAGGTACGGGCTGGATTCGAATGCTTCGAACTCAGGCAATTAATTTTCATAAAATACTCAGCCTATAATGTTCCCACTGCTGGGACACAGGCCTCCTTTCTACCGGGAATGAGCTGTAATCACCACGCGGGCACAGTTTGGGTTGGTAGATGTCAAATGTCTTCGAAGTTTTCTTCACAGTTTTCAGAGTAGTGGTGATGAAATTATTTATACAAAGTAAAGCGCTAACCGGGGTTCGAACCTACAACTCGTAAGTTGCAGCCGTTACCACTGAGACACCACTGCTGTTTTTTTTTAAATTTAGTTCATTCTAATCACTGACAGAAATAAAGCTGTTGATCAATCCAAATAGATACATCCCTTTCTGAATGGCTGTGCTGAAGTGACTTCACATTTCGACTTTTCGACTTCGAGAAGAACCCAAATTGGCCAGCATAGCATGATGGACTGACTACACTGAATAGCATAACATACTCGTACGTCGGAAGAAGTGGAGACATACTAAATTTATTATGCTCAACATGTAATAAGTAGTAATATTATTAAGTAGATACAAAATTAATTGTAATAAGTGATTTTTGTTTTCAGTCGTGTCATCCCTTGTGGCTCCTCCTAATAATGTTCGCCATGTTACCGATCAGAAGATAGCCCCCGTGAGCTACCTTCTGATCGCTGATATTTGTCTCATAATCAACATCGTTATTGAGAAAATAAAATCTGCCTTATTCCACTTTTACGTCGAGTAGGTATTGAAATTTTGTATGAAACAATTGATAATTTTTTCACATGCTGTATTAAGCAGTGAATTAACAATTTATCTATCAGTAACTCCTTTACTTTAGCTAGCGTATACCAACAAACTCCCATTTCTTTCCGTGGGTGTCGTAAGAGTCGACTAAGGGACTTACTAGACGAGAGTCAGCACTTTTTGAACGTCAAAGTCACATAAGACAGCCCCCCCAAAACGCCCGCCCTTCGACACTTCCTAGTGCTTTGGCTGGGAAGAAGAAGTGGCGGAACAAACTCCCCAGCAGCACTGCTGTCTGTTAAGTTAGAAGAACTTGATTCTATACAATATTGTATAAGTTATTAATATAATAAAACAAAACATACATTATTCGCCATATGTCAGCTAGCACACGCCATTATACCAACAAAACATTGAAAACTAAACTCAAGCTGAAATTAATAATGAAACAAAAATCGTAAACAGAACTTAAAACCTTACTAAAGCCTCCAGGCATAAAGGGCGTGCCCGCTTACATATACAACGATGCAAATGATACATAGACACAACAAATGAAATTAAAAGAAAATAAAAATAAATTAACAAAAGCAGTTAAATAAAAAAATAAAAAAAAAACAATTATATGAACTACCCATATAAACTGTCAGTGTGTGAGTTACAGTAATTACAGAATGTAAAACAGTGTCATAGAAGAAAAAATAAATATTATCTACACAATTAAGTTAGCAACTAGTTTGATAAACTCTAAGACTGTCCTATGGAGCGAGACCAGCATGTTTCCAAGCGTTCTTATCTTGAATGTAGTCCTCTAATTTGTAATAAGCTCGTTTACAAAGTGTACTTTTAATATGACTTTTAAACCTCCTTTCATTTCATTGCAATATATCAGAAGGTATTTTGTTGTAACATTTAAGGCGCGGTGTTACCTCAATATTCACAAAACACTGGTGTCTTTGACAATCGAGTATGACGTAACGCAATGAAAATATACGACACAAAAAATACAGTGGACAGAGAAGGGTTTAAAGAAAAATTCTAACCGAATAGAATAGTGAAAAATTGTTTGAAATTCCCAATAAAAATTGTTTCACAAAAAAAACTTTGACGTCGAACATCTCTGTATTTTCAGCGATAACAACATTTTTTTTTAAAGAGTTCAATAGAATAAACATTACTTTAAAACTTTAACCAGACAATTATTTAATTTAATGTGTGTAGTCCGAATAATCTAAATAAAACCGTAAAATAAATGCCAATTCGCAGCTTAGTCACATCGTCAATCCAAATATTTATTCAATTTTCAACCTTATTTGTTGGAGCTGTAGCATGTAGTTGTAGCATTTAAAATCGTAGTCAGTCCGCGCCTTAACACAGTACCCCATAAAAGATGTATGTACTTTTGCTAAGAGTCACCATAAAAGGCATGGCGGCGCCAATGAATCGATTACAACAATATGGCGACCAGACAATTTCCCGCTAAAACCACAAATTGCCATAAACAATTATTAAAGGGCCCGTCGTATTCGATTTTAATTTCACAAATAATAACATTTGTTACCTAGGTAATATGTTGTAATATTAAGCAATAAGTTAGTAATTATTTATCAATATATTATCTGCACGAGGACAAGTTACAACTTGTTCAAATCAAATCAAAATATTTTTATTTCATATAAACCTACATGGGCACTTATGAAACGTCAGAAGCTAGGTGCACGGTTCCAAATAGTTGGTTCCTATGGAGAAGAGCCGGCAAGAAACTCCACGGTTACAATAATTCGTTTTTACAATTGTTTCAAATTACAGTGTTAATAGTATGGGAGGACGGTGTAGGCCTGTCAACAAGTACCAGGTACTGAATAAGATAGAAAATTGTCTACAGTCTACAAGGCCTACAACGTTCTCACATTCACAAAGTATAAAATAATCTACATAAAAAATATTATTTCATAAATAAGACAGATTACACTATTTAAACCAAATGTCATTATTGCCATGACAACTAATATTAAAGAGTACAATGTACAATTGTAGGTATACAATTTCAAAAATGAGTAAATGTGAAAGAATGTAAAAACTGAAAAACTTGAATACAAAATGTACATCGTCACTCGGGAGCAGTTAATAGACACAGGTCATCCTGTAATGAGCTACCAGGGAAGCCACATGTGCAGAAGGAATTATTGCCAAACTTCCTTGTCTTCAAGGTAGTCTTTTATCTTATAATATGCTTTTTTGATAAGGACACGTTTGATGTGTGATTTGAACTTTCCATAGCTAAGTTCAGTAACAGAATTTGGCAACCTGTTATAGAAGCGGATACTGTTTATAAGAAATGATTTACTAGTTTTAGTTAATCTAAATTTTGGTATCACAATTTCATTTTTACTACGCGTATTTATGTTATGGAAATCGCTTCTTATTTTGAAAAGGCCTAAATTTTTGCGAACATACAAAATACATTCAAAGATATAAAGAGAGGGAAGAGTCAGTATATCAATTTCTGTAAATTTGTTTCTAAGAGACTCGCGAGGCCCCATTTTATAGATTGCGCGGATTGCCCTCTTTTGCAAAATGAAAACTGAATCTACGTCAGCTGCAGAACTGTGGGGACAGTAGAACGCCATAAGACATAATACTGTGGAAATAAGCGAAGTATACTAATCGAGCTGTACCTATATCGGTCAACTGCCTAATTTTTCTTACTGCATATGTAGCTGAACTTAATCTACCTGAAATAGCTCTAATGTGGGGACCCCACTGCAGTGTTGCTAAAATTTTCCTGCTCTAGAATTCCAAAACTAAAATTTAAAATAGGACGTTTAGGAGGTAAAGGAAGGCCATAGATAGGATGTATGGATTTGTGTGAGAAATGATATGAAAGAGAAGGGAGTGAATGTAACGTGACTGTTGATAGGGGAGGATGAATGCAGAAACTAAACAAAACAACATTTTGATTGAAAAGAAGATGGAGCATGGATACCCTGCCCGATTTTCTCTATAAGTACCTACAACGCCTTGCATTCCAACTAGCTTCAGCTTTCTGACTCACCGCCGCTGCCTGTATGTGGTTTATCTATACATCTATACAAATAAATAAAATTGGAGTGTCTGTTTTTAATATTAAGATAACCACTTTTTACTAAGTGTATATGGATACGTATACCAAAACAACATTTTTTACAATTTTTGTCTGTCTGTCTGTTTGTTCCGGCTAATCTCTGAAATGGCTGGACCGATTTTGACGGAACTTTCACTGGCAGATAGCTGATGTAACAAGGAGTAACTGAGGCTACTTTTATTTATTTTTTAAATAGTTTAAAAAACTAAAAACACGCTGAATTTTGAGACGTGTGTCAGCGTAGTTTGTGACGTATGTCAGCGTAGTTTTCAATGACAGTTTTTATGAAAAACTTTTTGTTAAATACCACGCGGATGAAGTCGCGCGTAACAGCTATAACCTATAATATAACCTGAATTAACACATCTTACCGGTCTCTTGGTAGTACGTCCTCCTGCGTTAATTTCCGACATCCACGCGGGCGAAGCCGCGGGCAAAAGCTAGTTTGAAATAAATGCTTTGAGTTTGGAAACATGTTGCGCTGACCTCAAGTAACATAATGATAAGGGCATTAAGATGACTTTTTGGACCTCTGAACTAGAGCAGACGTGGTAGGTTATGGCTTCGAAACCAAACAGGCACTTTACTTTGTAAATTATTTTATCACCACTTATCTCAAAAACGGTGAAGGAAAAGATCGTGAGAAAACTGGCCTGTACTAAAACCAAACTTTCGAAGGCAGGCAGGCGGGTTGGCGATCGCAGTATGGTGGTATTCTCTAGTAAGTCCCTTAGTCGCCTCTTACGACACCCACGGGAATAAATGGGGTGATGTTATTCTTTACGTCTGCCACAATTTACCGCTGCGGTTTTCACTTTGTATTCATTTATTTCTGAATGATTTACGACTAGACAACAATTACGAGCTAGACAAAAATAATCAAAAACAACTATCTACCCGCACCTACCTACCCATTTACCACGCTCATTATTTAATACATAAACTTCTTAAATACCACTTAAGAACAAAAACATCCTTGAAACTCACACGATGATTCAATAAAGCGGCGCAGTTCCCGAGATTGGCTCGAAATACGGACAAAAAAACATTATGCAAGCGTGCAACGACCGACAAGGTGACCTGCCATTGTCTGGCCCTTCATGCCAGCTGCGTATGTGACAGAGGAAACAGAAGTTCCAGTTACCAAGTCATTTTTATTGCCCGAATACGGCTAAGCAAAAAGGAGGGTTTTGATTTCGACCGGTAGGTATGTATGTATGTGGCTCATCATCATCATTTCAGCCGTCGAAAGACGTCCAGTGCTGGACATCGGCTTCCCCCAATTTGCCAAAAGAAGCGGCGATGGCAGTCGATGCTGGACAAATACATAGAGACCACTGCTGCCCATTCTCTAGTAAGTTCCTTATTCGCCTCTTACGACACCACAGAAAAAAATGGGATGGTGCTTTACGTCCGACACCACATGTGTAATCATCTGTTCCGTCATAACTTCTGCACTTATCATAATTTTGCAAATGAGCTATTGTTAGAAGCATCTTAATTGTCCGCTGGTTTAAGGTTAAAAACCGGCCAAGTGCGAGTCGAACTCGCGCACCGAGGGTTCCGTACAAGCCTGCAGATAATCACGGTTTATGCATAAGGTTTATGTTTATGAAATTAAATGTTTTTTTTTTAATTTTTATATTTGAGTAGACTGAATGAAAGGTAAATTGTGGTTTACGATTTATGACGTATTAAAAAAAAACTACTTACTAGATCTCGTTCAAACTAATTTTCGGTGGAAGTATACATGGTAATGTACATCATATATTTTTTTTAGTTTTATCATTCCCTTATTTTAGAAGTTACGGGGGGGGGGGGGGACACACACATTTTACCACTTTGGAAGTGTCTCTCGCGCAAACTATTCAGTTTAGAAAAAAATGATATTAGAAACCTCAATATCATTTTTGAAGACCTATCCATAAATACTGCACACGTATGGGATTGATGAAAAAAAATAATTCAGTTTCAGTTCTATGTATGGGGAACCCCAAATATTTTTGTTTTTTTTTTTCTATTTTTGTGTAAAAATTAGAGATGCGCCGAATGTTCGGCCGAATATTCGTATTCGGTACATTCGGCATATTTTTTCATGTTCGTATTCGGCCGAATATTCGGTTGATTTGCCGAATAATTACCGAATATTAAAATTATTGTTAATATAATAAAAAAGAACATTTTATTTAACAGTAAGGTTAACTAATTACGAAATAAGCGTGGTTTATTCCGATAGTTGTACATAGTTTTTTGTAAATGAAAGAGGCACTACTTTTTGTACCAATTATTTATTGACAAAATAAAAAAGATTAATTTTAACAATCAATTTAAATAAAATTGTAATAAAAAAAAACTTCTGCTTTTTTTACAAATGATAAAAAATTAAACTAAATTAAATTTCTATGAATCAACAATGAACAAATACTAGTTCCGTAACAAATACTAGTTCACAAATGAAAAAAAAAAATACAAATTTGAGGAAACTTAAAGAATCAACATTAGTAGGTAATTGAAGTTTTAATCAAATTAAGTTTTTTTGACGAATGACAATGTTAGCAAAATCTAATTCTCAGGATTACTATTGTGTCTTTTAATAATCATATCGTAAAAATATCGCAGACGTGAACCGAATGATTCGGCCGAATATTCGGTTCGGTACATTTTGCACCGAATATTCGGCCGAACATTCGTATTCGGTTGAACTTACATTCGGCGCATCTCTAGTAAAAATGTTAATGCGGTTTACAGAATACATCTACTTACCAAGTTTCAATAGCATAGCTCTTATAGTTTCGGAAAAAAGTGGCTGTGACATACTCGGACAGACAGACAGACAGACAGACAGACGGACAGACAGACATGACGAATCTATAAGGGTTCCATTTTTTGCCATTTGGCAACGGAACCCTAAAAACACTACAAAGTCAAAAATAACTTTAATTTACTATAGCTACTTATAGCTACTTGGTGAAGGTGCTTCGTGGAGTGGAGAGCCACCCGGGAGTATTGCAGCGTTTCAGTCTGTATGTGCCGGACCGCTACGTGTGCAGGCGGCGCAGCCCGCCGCTGCTACTGGTACCTATAGCCAGAACTAACTTGCTCGCCAAGGCACCCCTTACCAGAGCTATCCGTACCATCAACGACCTGCAAACTCAGATTGATGTGTTTACATGTTGTTTTAGTGAATTCGCAACGGTATTACTATTTATATTATGCTACAAGCAAAATAATACAAAATTTAAACTTTTTTTTTTTTGTACTATGTTTTTTGTTACTAATTATGTACTGCTGTCTTTTGTATTTTTTTAAATTTTAATAATGTGGTTAGTTTTGTAATTTAGTTTATTAGTTTAAGTTCTTAGCTGTCGCATTAGGGTAAACCCTGTAATGATAGTTAAAGCAGTTATAATAAATAAATAAATAAATATTTGGGTAAAGTCTCGGCTGATGATGAAAGGGAAATCTTAAATTAATGGGATTTTTTTCTTCGCCGTTATTTTCTCAATTTTATTCAAATTTCAAGAAAACAATGTAAAAAGTAAAAAAGTACCAATGCAGGGTTTTTTTGCTGGCTTGTGATCCTGGCCAGGGTGAAGGTATTGTATTGTCACCGGTCCTTGATAAGTGTGAAAAGTTTCAAATAAATCCGAAATTTTGAAGGGGCTGAAAATCTTGTTCAAAGATTCCATTACATAGATACATACATACATACCAAGTTAATAAAAAGCCGGCCAAGTGCGAGTCGGACTCGCGCACCGAGGGTTACGTACAAACCTGTAGGTATTCACGGTTTATGCATAAGGTTTATGTTTATAAAAAAAATTATTTGTTTTTTTTTTAATTTCATTTTTATATTTGAGTTGACTGAATGAAAGGTAAATTGTGGTTTACGATTTATGACGTATTAAAAAAAAAACTACTTACTAGATCTCGTTTAAACCAATTTTCGGTGGAAGTTTAAATGTACATCATATTTTTTTTTTAGTTTTATCATTCCCTTATTTTAGAAGTTACGGGGGGGGGGGGGAGGGGACACACATTTTACCACTATGGAAGTGTCTCTCGCGCAAACTAATCAATTTAGAAAAAAAATGATATTAGAAACCTTAATATCGTTTTTGTAGACCTATCCATGGATACCCCACACGTATGGGTTTGATGATTTTTTTTTTTTAGTTTCATTTCTATGTATGGGGAACCCCAAATATTATTGTTTTTTTTCTATTTTTGGGTGAAAATCTAAATGCGGTTCACAGTATTCTGTGAACCGCATTTAGATTTTCACCCAGCTATGCTATTGAAACTTGGTAAGTAGATGTATTCATCTACTTACCAAGTTTCAATAGCATAGCTCTTATAATTTCGGAAAAAAGTGGCTGTGACATACTCGGACAGACAGACAGACAGACAGACAGACAGACATGACGCATCTATAAGGGTTCCGTTTTTTGCCATTTGGCAACGGAACCCTAAAAATGGCGCTTTCTAGGGGACGAAAAGGCGTGAAAAAAAAAACGTTATAGTCGCATGTACTTTCCCTAGCAAAACAATACATTCTACCAGTATTAAGCGACCGCAAGCTATAGGGCAGAGTGTATACTTTCAGATGACAATATGTTTTTGTCATATTCTGTTTACAGCGTAATTATTTATTGTGTAAGTGTTGCACTCGAGAGATTGGCCGAACAAGTCAAAACACAAAGAACTGGAGAGCCCTTTGCCTAGCCGCGGGACAATAGTTAAAATTGTCTATATCAACGGTTAAACTGTAATAGGGTATAAGCGACAAAAACCAAATTGTTCAGGAGAGCGGTTTAAAGTTTGAAATTGTAGAAAAATGGATGTAACTTTTTTGTTTACTGTCATATCGTGAAAATGGAAAGACATCGTAGAGCCATGGGAGTAAGCGCATTCGAAAAAGCAGAAAATTTTAAATAGGATGGAATTCATAAGTAATTTTCGACCAAAATGGCCCTATTACGTTTTAATCGTGGATATGCATTTTCCCCAGTCTTACTTGCCAGTCTCATATGTAAAAACTTCTCCGTTTAAACTTAGGTGAGCTATCGTTCCACCTAGGCCTATCACTACAGCCAGGGATATCTTTTCTAGATCATATTTTGATGTCACTTTACACAAAAGTACAAAAATATCACAACCATTTCGCTATTTATTTTAAAATGAGTCTCATTGTCATGAGTCAAGATTGTATTTTCTTTGGCTTAATCGGCAGTAGGTATGGCAGATTGCAATATTTTGAAATAAAAAATTATCTTCATCATTCATCATTTCTTCACAGCCTCCCCCAAGCACCGCCACTTCGACCTATTCTGTGCTTCTCGCATCCAACGTATTCCTGCGGCCTTCACCAGGTCATCGGTCCATCTTGTGGGAGGCCTTCCAACGCTCTTCATCATTATTTCAGCCGAAAGACGTCCACTGCTGGATATAGGCCTCCCCCAAGCACCGCCACTTCGACCTATTCTGTGCTTCTCGCATCCAACGTATTCCTGCGGCCTTCACCAGGTCATCGGTCCATCTTGTGGGAGGCCTTCCAACGCTCTTCATCATTATTTCAGCCGAAAGACGTCCACTGCTGGATATAGGCCTCCCCCAAGCTCCGCCACTTCGACCGATTTTGTGCTTCACGCATCCAGCGGATTCCTGCAGCAAAGAAAAAATACCCATATTAAAAGCTACTGAAATCGATTCAGTACTCAAATAGCAACAACTTTCAAGTCTTGCATTTAGTCTGTTACACCTTGTATAGGCTGTGTGGTGTGTGTGTGGTTTTAACGTCTGAACTATTGAATTTGCAAAGACTCACAAACTAAACCTTCTGCAAACCTTCTTCACAACTGCACTCGTCTGACAGTTTGTCCTTGCATGCTTTGAACGTAGGTAAACTATGCACCCTCAAATTAAAAGTTATGCCAAAGTAATATTATTATCTATCTATATATATAAAATTCAAACGCCTAAGTGACTGACTGATATATTAACACACAGCCTAAACCGCTGGTCCTAGAGACATGAAATTTGGAGGGTGTGTTCTTTGTGAAGAGTAAGTATCCACTAAGAAAGGGTTTTTTGAAATTTCACACCCTCTTAGGGTGAAATGGGGGGTTTTCGACATCCACGCGGGCGAAGCCCCGAGCAGAAACTAGTAGCTTATAAAACCTGTTGGCCACCACTTATTGTAGCGATAAAGTTTATTAGCAAACGTTATTGTACCCGCGCTTGCGAAGAACTCTTTTGTGACGTAGGTACTGTGAAGGTTGTCTGTAAAAGACGATCTTCATTGTCAATTGTCCTCATCATCATTTCAGTCGAAAGACGGCTACTGCTGGACATAGGCGTCCCCAAAGCATGGCCACTTCGACGGGTTCTGAGCTTCTTGCATCCAGCGGACTCACCAGATCACTGGTCCGCCTTGCGGGAGGCTTTCCAACGCTACGCCTTCCAGTATGCGGCCACCAGTCCAGTACCTTTCGACCCCATAGGCCATCTGTTCTGCGAGTAATGTCCCCTGCCCACTGCCACTTAAGTTTAACAATTCTTCGAGTTATGTCAGCTCCCTTTGCTGTGGTACGTATCTTTTCATTACTGATTCGATCGCATAGGGAAGTTCCAAGCATAGCCCTCTCCATTGCCTATTGTTCACTTGCATACATCTAGCCCAGCCTTTCCCAAAGTGGACGATAACGCCCCCTTGTGGGCGCTGCAGGCCTAAAGGGGGGTGGTGTAGATTCTACACAACGCCCCCATTTTTTTTCTGGGTCTCTTACCACCCCACCCCCCTTTAGGCCTGCAGCGCCCACAAGGGGGCGTTATCGCCCACTTTGGGAAAGGCTGATCTAGCCAAAACGGTGAAGGAAAACATCGTGAGCAAACCGGCATGTCTTAGAACCAAAAATTCGAAGACTTGTGACATCTACCAACTCGCACTGGGCCCGCGTAGTGGATCATAGCCCACGCCCTCTTACCGAGAGGAGGCCTGTGTCCCAGCAGTGGGAACATTATAGGCTGATGATGATACATCTAGCCATACACGCACGCACTACGCAATCGACCTAGGACACATTACGTGTTATGACTATGCTGTATGCCAACCAAAATAATACCACACATCACCAGCTCATCACTGACCTGCCACACGTAAGCTTAAAACTACGTGACAGATATCACAAGCAACCTTCGATATACGTCACAATAGTTTAATGTACACACGGCTACATATCAAGCTATACTAATCCAGTTTAAGGTGACCTCGCATTGTATAGGTTTTTCGTAAAGTGGGAAGTCAGTTTATACTGGAAATGTATATCTTGATTCGTAGCCGTGTGTACAGAGTAATGTCGGGTTTAACCCATTCGTAGTAATAAAAAAGGAAACATAATTCTGTGTACTTTTTATTTATATAAATGATTTTAAGGGTGTTTACTGACTTGGCGTTTATCAGACGCTTACTCAGGTACATCTTTTTATAGTAAAAGTCTGACACGCCTTCCCTCCCGCTCCACCCAGAGCGGGAGATGTCATTAGATGATTTCCCATCCAAAAAAAAGTATTACGCAATTGTTTCTAAAAATGGATTTAAAAAATCTCTAGTAAATCTCTAATCGCATCAAGGTTTTTCATCCGTTGAATCTATACTAATATTATAATGTTGAAGAGTTTGTTTGTTTGGTTGAACGCGATAATCTCAGGAAATACTGGTTCGAATAGAAAAAATCTTTTTGTGTTGAGTAGCCTATTTATTGAGAAATATTGTAAGCTATATAACATTACGCTATGATTATAAGGAGCGGAGCAGCAACCAAAAATGAAAGGCAATTCGATGCGACGGGAAGGGTCAGGGGAGCAAAAATTTGACGCGGGCGAAGTTGCGGGCAGAAGCTAGTCTTAAATATACAGATTACATACAGTACTTACTTAACAGATTAAAAAAAAATTGCTGAAACAAACATAATATTAACTATAACTATTAATAGTTACTAGTGGTCGCCTAGTAGTCGAAATTCGACTATAATTCATTTTAATTTTAAGTTTGAATGATATGAATGACCTATAACCAAGTCTATAACATTATTTTAATTATTTGACACGTTGTTTGACATTCAGTAAGACTATAGACAAAAAAGACAAATAATATTAGTCTCTTCTTATTTTGACCACAGACTTCGACCATAAATAAAAGAGAATTTATGTGTATGTGTTTGACAAACGCAGTGTGTGTAAAGTGTTATTTATTGAAAATAATGTATTTTTACGCATAATTTTACAAAAATATTAGCATTCGTCACTTCTTCTCTGTATAAACTATAAGTGTGCGAAATTTCATACTCCTCCGTCCGCCCAATTTTCGTAAAAAGGGATACAAAGTTTTCGCTTCATGTATTAATAGATAATAAATTAAGAAACAAACTGTCCAGCTAGCGCTTTTCCAACGCTTCTGTAACGGGGCGTTTTAACAGCACTTGTCAAACACGCCCATCTGGTAAATGCCCTAAAAGTTTACTAATAGTTACTCACGGGCAACCAATAGGTATATTATGACAATACAAGTAATCAACTTACTATGAACAATACTGTGATGTAAGTCTCACCGTAATTGGATAAGCCGTTTTTGTATTGACTTTGAAAAAATTGTATGAATAATGTTCTATAATCATGATTTTTTAATAGTCTTTTCCTTCGTCACACTGTTAAAAGTCAAAGTCAAAACATTTATTTCAAACTAGCTGTTACCCGCGACTTCCTCCGCGTGGTATTTAACAAAAAACTTTTTCATTCGTTTTTTTTTTTCCTGAGATCATTTTTTTTTCTAAAATAAAAGTAGCTTAAGTTACTCCTTGTTACATCAGCTATCTGCCAATGAAAGTCTCGTCAAAATCGGTTCAGCCATTTCAGAGATTAGCCGGAACAAACAGACAGACAAAATTATAAAAAAAAAATGTTTTAATATATGTACCGTGTATACATCGATATACACTTAGTAAAAAGTGGTTATCTTAATATTACAAACAGACACTCCAATTTTATTTAATTGTCTAGATACGCACATAAAAGGCACTTTTGAACGTCAGAGTAGACAGTTTGTCAGAGCGGGCGTGGTCCTCATGAAGTTTCTTATGTAGGAGCTGGTGTGATTCGCCTTACAATTTTTCGCCATCTACTCCGATTTTTGGAATTTAATGTGTACTAAATAAAAGTGATCGCCCACTGCGGATTTAATTTGGTCAGTCCATCTCATGGGTGAGTGATCGCGTGATGCAACTAGCTTCTCTATCATTCTAAACTGCACTATCTACTCTACACTACCCATTAAAATAGTACCTACTTCTAGAAGATAATTAATTAATTAAGATAGCAATTTTTTTTTTTTTCAACAACAATAACATTGATAAGTGTTTTTCGTAACAAAAAATGTTAAAATCAATGGAATCGGAAATACCAAAAAAGTTTTAATAGCCTTTGAACTTGACTTAGTTTTCGTCAAACTGCGGGTCTCAAGCTTAAAAAATAATCATTCAAATAACCCGAATAAACAAAACACATTTCAATACCATTCTAACATAACAAATAATATGCCTATTAAAAATAGAAAACCATAAACGAAAAACAAAAAAACAAAACGTAACCCCTTTTAATCCAGACAGAGAACCATCCAGGCGTGCAAAAAACTGCTCAAATTTCTTTCCTATTACGTCGTCGGTCGTCGAAGGTCCCCAGTTCATTGCCCGGAAGGTGACTCTAAAGTCCCCATGACCTACCCCAACGTCTGGCATGTTCCTAGAACTTATAATAGACTAGACTGGAACATCATCCGGTTCTTAACAAATACGATAAAAGCTTCGTTCGTTACGTAAGGTCGTTTTCTATAGTTAGTATAACTGTCTGTCTGGCCACGGCCTTAGGGTTGCGTACGAGTTTGAAAATGGAACTTGGTTTTTTTTTATTTTGATTTTGGAACCCTTTGTTGTTTCTTTTGTTTTGGTTTTGTTTTCTTTTATATTCAAATATTTTTATTATCGAACCTTTTGAAGAACGTGGATTAAACTTTTTAAAGAAAAAATAGTAGTTTAAAAAAATAACTTTTCGTAATGTAATTTAGGTACCTAATTTCCTATGGAGTGGGAGTAGTAGTGGCCCGGTAGTAACGGCCGTGACTTATGAGGGTCAAAGGTTCGAAGACAGGCGCTTTCCTTTTTGTTAATTATTTTATCAGCACTACTCTCAAAACGATGAAGGAAAACATCGTGAGGAAACCGGCATGTCCAGGAACCAAAAATTCGAAGACATGTGACATCTATCTTTCTATTCCTTAACTTTGTTTTTTGTGCTTTTGATGTTATGTGGCTTTTGTGCAGCCAGTATATTTTAGTTTAGTTTGTTTTTAGTTTAAAGTATAGTTTAGAATATTTTTTTAGTTTAGTTTAATATTTCAAGGCAGCAAGATATTTTAATCAGTGCTATGTACGCCGTGCTGGGGAGTTTGTTCCGCCACTTCTTCTTCCCAGCCAAAGCACTAGGAAGTGTCGAAGGGCGGGCGTTTTGGGGGGACTGTCTTATGTGACTTTGACGTTCAAAAAGTGCTGACTCTCAGCCTAGTTTGAATAAATGACTTTTGATTTGATTTGATTTGATTTGCCGTAATTGTCATGTACATTAGTCCTTTAGTTATTAAGATTATTAAGTGTAAGTGTAATGTGTATGATGTGGCTGTGCTTCTTTTAAATAAATAAATAAATAAATCTACCAACCAACACCAGACCCGGATGGTGGATAACGGCCCGTTCTCTCTCACACAGAGGAGGCCCATATCCCAGCAGTGGGACCATAACCAGCCTGTAATGTTTCGGATCGAAACATTACAGGCTGGTTATGTCTATGGAGTGGATAATAATAGACAGAAGAAAATGGCTGTAAGATGTACCAAAATAATTTGTAAATAAAGCAAAGTTCACAAAAACACAGTTTTATAATTGTTGTTTCAACATATCCATCAGTCAAACTCATTATTTTCCTTTGTACTGTGGACGTGTTTCTTGGCACGTGCCTGAACGCTAGTGTCACATAGGACGAGTAACAATCATAACAAAATGGGTACATGTGTCATTTTTTTTCTCTTTAAACCTTGTCATAGTCAGAGACTTTGATTTGTAAACAGCAAAAAAAAAAGTATACAATCGGTCAATCCAAAGCTTCGATGAGGCCTTTTTTTTTTTTTTGATGTGAAATCATCAAATGACTTCTCTCGCTCTGGCGGAGCGGAAGGGCATGTCAGACTTTTACTGACGCCGCCGCAGGAGGAGACGCCCCGGGCGCCGGGAGTCGATTGCGGACTCCCGGCCACCGTAGGCGCGAGCTTGCGGGTGGCGAGCAATGGGTGGCTCGCCGCCCGGTAGCGGAGCGGGAGAAGTCATTTGATGATTTCCCATCCAAAAAAAAAAAAAAAAAAAAGACTTTTACTGACTAAAACCCACCCGTGTTCCTTCAGTTGCCCATGTGCCAGGCTTTAAACTGGACCAAACTACACCCTTTAAACTGGACTAAGCAACGCTGCTTGGCTGCAGAAATGCATATCGTAGTGGTACGTCCCCCTGCCAGGGTCGCGATATTGTACGAAAGAGTTATTGACAATTGGTAATTAAATACATATATTATTTTTATGTTAGCTCCATTGTTGTTTTTGATAGGTAAAGTGAATCTTTCTGGCACAATATCGGAAATGTAGGTGAGTTGTTCTGCAAGGCGAGCACGGCATACTGTGACATCACTTGAGTCACACAATTTATCATATTTTGAGAGACAAAACCGTATTTTCTTAAGACAAATGATAAGACATGACATAATTTATCACGTTTTTGGTACGCCTGCTCTCGCCTCGCAGATAGCTTCTCCGGTGTGAATAATTTTATATCCTTCTGTAGGTATCTCTGCACTGCACTCAAGAGCATTTCTAGGTTTCTTCTCAGTACCTACTGAGATAAGTAAACTAACGCACCAGCAGTTGACGCCCCTGCGTTGACGTCCCTATGTTCTATGTTCTACGTTATGGGGGTTTGGTTTCCGCACTTAGTCCTTTGAGTGGACCACTGTGCGTGGGCCATGGCGGCCGTCGATATTTACTCCAACCAGCCCACCTCCCTCCAGAAGTTGATTGTGTCTCCTGGTCTGCTAAGAACGTCCGTGTATGATTTGGGTGTCCCGAGGGTATCTGTCCTAATCTGGGTGACGCCTGTACATTCGAAGAGTACATGCGCAACGGTTTCCTCAGCCTCCATGCAGGTCCTGCACAGGGGGCTGTCCGTTATGCCTATTGTGTGAAAGTGCTTGCTTAGCGGGCAGTGTCCTGTGATGGTGCCCGTCATCAGACGCAGACCATCCCTGTCCAGGCGTAGCAGACGTCTGGTCAGCCTGCCATCCGGGGATGGCATCGCTTCCCTGGACTGCCTGCAGCCTGGTGCAGGGGTCCACCAGCTCTCCGCTTGTGTGTGGGTAAACGTGCGTTGACGTCATTCATTGTCGTATCAAATTTCTGGTTTTAGGTCTCACAATAACCCTACCAGGGTCGAGGATTTATTCCAAAGAGGCCCCGTGGCCCTGGCATAGGCAACTGAAGGAACACGGGCGTGTTTTAGTCAGTAAAAGTCTGACACGCCCTTCCGCTCCAGAGCGGGAGATGTCATTTGACGATTGATTGAATGCCAACGTAAAAAAAAAAATGTCAATGCACCCAGAATACTGCGTTTCATCAGTCATTAGCAAATCCAACGACTCGGTGAGCGATCTGGTCTGAACACCGTAAGTAAAGACGGGCAGGATACACATATCGATGAAATTGCGCTTCAGGCAGAAGTTCATTGAGGACGTCGCCGGAATGCAGCGACTACACGACCTAGACGCGTACTGCAACGGCTGGTTTAAGCTGGCGTGGGAAAAGAGTTCCTAGAAGGAATTAGTGGGGCCCAGCCGTTAGACAGTATAGAGTAAACAAAACAACAAAGTCAAATACTGTTGAAAATTATAGATTTTTATGACGGCCATTAAAATATAATGGCCGACGCTCTTATAGGCATCCGTAACTCAACCAAACGCAATTTGGCTTTAATCAAAAGTCAAAAGAGCAAATGAAAAAGACAAGTGAAGTAAATAAATATCGTCCATCGTCTGGCAGCCGGCCATAGCTAATGTACTAACATTATGATATTAAATTACAATTACTCATTTCTGCATGTCATTGCAGACTTACGCAATAATGCATTCGCTTACAAATATACTGATTAATAATTCAGTTGAAATCATATCTATAGGGAAGGAAAGCCCCCAGGGCTTTAATAAAACATACCTTTATAAAATTTTGCAAGTCATTATGATTTTAATTCAAATTTTCCGAGGTTTTTTTCAATTTGTACGTCAGTATTGAATGACTATTTCAGTTTACTATTTCACTCGAAAACGTCATTCAGTGGAAATATATGAACTTAGTATGCTTAGATGGTTTGGTCGTGTTGAGAGGATGAATGAAGGTCGGCTCACAAAAGGTATTTACAAGGCAGATGTGAGTGAAAACACCGGGAGGGGACGCCCTAGGAGGACATATTGGTGATGTTCTTCAGAAAGGTCAGGTGCGTAGTACTCGCAACCGGCGTGTGTTTATGACCAATTGTATGAACCTAAACGAGGCAAAAGGAGTGTGTAGAGATCGTAGCAGGTGGCGTTCCGTGGTTTCTGCCTACCCCCATGGGAAAAAGGCGAGATTGTATATATGTATGTATATGAACTTAATCATTTCAGCCGACCGACGTCGGCTGCTGGGGGGTTCGCTCGTCGCGGATCATATTTTAATCTACTTATACAACCTAACACTGACCCGCAAATAGCAAAAAAACTATTAATTTTTTTTTTTTTTTCTAGTGCTTCCTTAGCGTGTCCACTTTAACCTTCCTAGTATAATACTTGTGTTTTCATACTTTTCCAATGGCATTACTTTTTTATACGACCAGTGTAACTACTGCCTTGAATGCTATGGTGGAGTCATAAAACTGAAAATTTGAATTTTGCAGGCTACCCTGGCCTTTCCCCCTAAATGAAAATTGTACAAAAAGTCTATCTTTACATCAACTGAGCCTATCTCAGTCCACAGCTGGACATAGGCCTCTCCCAAGCTCAATCGCAGCACCCAATTCTCCGACTTCAGCATCAAATCTGTGCCAATTAACACAACGAATAGTTGCCTATTGGCGAAATTCGACGATAATACATTTAACATTTAATGTATTTTAATGCATTATTATTGTATAAAATATAGCTTTATGCACTCCTTCTCAATATTAACTTTAACTTTTCCAAATTTCATATTCCACAGTCTGAGTAATTCTCGTGAAAAGGAGTGCAAAGTTTTTGCTTCAAGTATATACATCTATACATCTATACAAATAAATAAAATTGGAGTGTCTGTTTTTAATATTAAAATAACCACTTTTTACTAAGTGTATATGCATGTATACACGGTACATATACCAAAACAACATTTTTTACAATTTTTTTCTGTCTGTCTGTTTGTTCCGGCTAATCTCTGAAATGGCTGGACCGATTTTGACGAAACTTTCACTATCAGATAGCTGATGTAACAAGGAGTAACTTAGGCTACTTTTATTTTAGAAAAAATAAATAATAGTTAAAAAAAAAACTAAAAACACGCTGAATTTTGAGACGTATGTCAGCGTAGTTTGTGGCGTATGTCAGCGTAGTTTACAAAGACAGTTATTATGAAAAACTTTTTGTTAAATACCACGCAGATGAAATCGCGGGTAACAGCTATTACCTATAATATAGCCTGAATTAACACATCTTACCGCGGTAGTACGTCCTCCTGCGTTAATTTCCGACATTCACGCGGGCGAAGCCGCGGGCAAATGCTAGTATTGTATATAGATTGTATCCTACACGTTGTGTTGTCCTACATGAGTGCAACTAAATTAAACCTATAAAAATGTACTGAACCATATACCTTCTGATAAAATTGCATCGGCGTTTAGACCAGTTTTTTTAATGCACGAAGCCCCTTTGTGATTCAAGGTCTGACCCAAATAAAAGCGGCTTGAGAACAGACCTCTTAGCTTTGAATCGAAGCAGACTATTATATAATAATAATAATATATACTGTCTGGACCGTTTTGACTGCACGTGGCGATGCAATTATAAAGATATTTCAACTTATGTAAGAATGGGGTGCAACGGATAACCTTCTTAAAACGTATATTGTACCACGGGGACTGTTTTTTTTTTAACCGACTTCAAAAAGGAGGAGGTTCTCAATTCGGATGTTTATTTTTTTTTTTTATGTATGTTCGGCCATAACTCCATCATATATAGACGGATTTGCAAAATTCTTTTTTTGTTTGAAAGGGGTTTATTCCG
Source organism: Aporophyla nigra (assembly GCA_947507805.1). Lineage (NCBI taxonomy): Eukaryota > Metazoa > Arthropoda > Insecta > Lepidoptera > Noctuidae > Aporophyla > Aporophyla nigra. The sequence continues at coordinate 11,992,040 of OX382316.1, read as the reverse complement.
AAATGGTCCCATATAAATTTCATATAGATCTGATGATGAGTTCCGGAGATAGACATCGGAACTCTTTAAAAAATGACAGCAAATCAACCGCGATTTCTGCTATCGCATAAATATGCATTGTTTGTTTGGAATTAGTGCGGGGTGGATACCACAACTAAAAATTTAAAAATAAAAACTTTTTTACAAAAAAAACAACAGACTTCCTTAAAAACATTACAAAGTGAAAAATAACTTTAATTTCGGAAGTCGGTGGCAAAAAAAAACCCTAAATACAATTCTTAAGACACCGACTACCGAAATTAAAGTTATTTTTCACTTTGTAGTGTTTTTAAGGAAGTCGGTTGTTTTTTTTTTTGTAAAAAAGTTTTTATTTTGGGCAATCATCAAATGGCTTTTCCCGCTCTGAGAGGCTCTGAGTGGTGCGGGACGGCGTGGCAGAATTTTACTGACTAAAACCCACCCGTGTTCCTTCAGTTGCCTGTACCAAGGCCACGGTAACTCTATCGAACAAGTCCGTGACCCTGGTAGGCCACTGGAACGCCTAGATCCCCTATATTTTACAATCACCCTATGTGTACAATCCAAGAAGTATTATTTGGTACCTATACAGGCCGAAACTTTGGCAAGGGTCTAACAGACGCATCGTATTCTTGCCGTGGTTGGTCCGTGGATGGGCATGGACGGTCTTAACATTCCAAGATTCCCCTCCATGCCTAGAGAAGTATATTAACCCGTTAGTCCCGGCGTTGGTTTGATAGACTTTACGGTTGTCTGGAGCCCGAAAGTCTGACAACTAGTCTTACCATGGGGTATCGAATTACCCAGTAACTGGATTGTGGAAGTCAGATACAATCAGTCGCTCTATGTACTGGTATTCAGGTGCATCCGGTTAGACTCGAAGCTGACTTTAACATAATTTGGAAAACGTTAGGCAGTTGACAATATGACGACTGAAGTTTCGAAGAAATACTTACTATTTCGTCCCGATCTACAGAGGCAAATATATCCATTGCTAATATGCATTATTATTGTACTTTCGCGGACAGAACGTAATTGTACGTCATCATTTGAGATTTTGGTACGGCATAACGTATGATGACGTTCAAAAACTGAATATTATTTACGGCAGGACTTTGATTTTCGTTAAATTTTAAAGTAACATTTCGTTATGTTGAACCTTGTGTCATAACATACTGAAAACTTGACTATCACATAAACATTGTTTATAACCGTTTCAAAAATGTACGTCAAATTTATTTGTATGGCAATTTATTGTGTCATTCTAGAACACAATTTAAACTGAGACCGTCCGCGAAAGGGTTAAGCATAGTAATCTCAAAGAATTCCCTGCTCACAAGATTGCATACTAGAGAGCAGTGGTAACCCAATGGTATATACAATTCGAATCCAGGCGGCGTGCCTGGATAACCAACGAATCAGTTTATAAAGTGACCACTGCTGGGGTACAGTCCTCATTTCTTCGAGAAGCTTTGGGCTGTAGTTTACCATTCAGTCTCAATGCGGGTTGGTAGATGTCACATATCTTTGATGATTTTCTTCACCGTTTTGAGAGCAGTGGTGATGAAATTGTTTACACAGACTGAGGCAACTGTCTGGGTTCAGACCTACAACTAGGTTACAGTTGCCAGTGAGCCCCAAACTAGTCAGTTAGTCTACCTCGACAATGTCAGCAATAAATTCAGAATGCATAATAGCGAATCGTCATAACATGCAATTTCCTTACGTTATTTCCACCGTCAAGTTTTGACATTATTACCCTTCACTATTAGCTTTAAATAGCATGATTCACCAGGATTAAAACAATGCCAATGACCATGTTTGATCCTAAAACAGGCCACACCGTGAGTGTGCATCTTAACTAGTTCTTCTATGACGTCAGAGAAACCACATCAGGTGTTATGCGGTTCTACTTTGAAAACCAGTCATGGTTTGGGAAAATGGACGTTATAATTGAAGAGATAAGCCCTCCACGCGGATGAAGCCGCTGGAACTAGAAACTGGCAGAAACTAGTGACTAATGAGTGAAAATAGCAGACTAGGCCCCCAGATGACTACTACATTCACAAACGAGATTATGATAGTACATTTTAAAATTAATTTAAGATGTTTTACCTTCCAACTTTAATTAATGTAATCATTTCGAAGTGCGATGTTCAATAGCACTTTTTTGTAAAGTTCATTTTAAACAGCATACAATACAAAAACAAACGCAATTTCATTTAGTCTCGAATTTGCAGATCGACAGGTTAGAACTTCGAACTTATTTAACGTTTTTTGTTCTTCTTTTTTAAAGCTTTAAAAATAATCGTGTCTTCTCTTGATATTTGTCTCAACCTGCGGGGTAATTGCGCAACACACTAACAATAGAAAAGGCTTTTATTTTGACAGCTCAACAATAATCATTGCCTTATTTACGAGGACAAGTTTTGAGACAACATATGAAGCAATTAATTACCTTCAAAATGATACAGATTCTGATTGATAGTCGTCGTTTCAGCCGTAAGACGTCCACTGCTGAACTTAAGCCTCCCCCAATTTGGGCGGGTTTGCTATAATTGCCACGCTTGGCAAGCGGATTGGCGATCGCAGTATGGTGGTAAAATGCATAAAGAACGCTGCTGCCCATTCTCTAGTACCCTTAGTCGCCTTTTACACCCACGGAAAGAAATGGGATGGTGCTATTCTTTACGTCTGGTACCACACGGTACTGATTGATCGTGTGTTACACAATTAGGACGCTGTTTGAAGTTCAAACTTACTAACGTTACTAGAAGCTTCGTCTTCCTTTTAGTCCACGTAAGCGCCCTACCGACCCGCCGGGGTCACGACATTGTTCGAAAGAGATACCGTGACCCTGCCACATGGGCAACTGAAGAAACACGGGTGGGTTATAGTCAGTAAAAGTTTGACATGCCCTCCCGCTCCGCCCAGAGCGGGAGAAGTCATTTGATGATTTCCCATCCAAAAAAAAACAGATGAAAACTCCATTTTACCGTTTTGCCTGATTGAGTAACACGCATACAAACTTCGAAACAAAACAACTTTCATTACAATATTAGTAGTATAGTAGTATTGTCTATCCCTTTATTTTCATTCATATGCTAAAGAACAATGAGATGAGAAAAAGTGGGAAGTGGAAGCGCTTTTGAAGCGATTACGTAACGTCGATAATTAATAAAAGCGACATATTCAAGGCTTTCAAATTTTTCCTGTGGGTGTTGTAAGAGGCAACTCAGGGAATACTAAATAATGGGCAGCAGCGTTCTTTTACCACCAGACTGCGATCGTGGTGATCAAAACCCCGAAACCCCCAAAATTGGGGGAGGCTTATGCCCAGCAGTGGACGTCTTTCGGCTGCAATGATGATGATGATTCAAGGCAATCCAAATGTCGTGAGGAAAGTTCTGAGTTCGAACCTCGATGGCTATAAGAGCAGAGGGAGACCAAAGAAACGATGGATTTACTTTGTGAATGATGATATAGATAAAAAGGGGGTGACTACTGAGATGACGACCAATAGAGAAGTGTGGAAGAAAAACACATGTTACTCCGACCTCAAATAAACTGAGATAAAGGGCAGGAGAATAATAATGACGTATTCAAAGGCATAATTAATCGAAAAACCATATGTCGCAGGTAACTTTTATCTAAGTTGGTACGTACATACGTTTGTACGTAGATAAATAAGGATATTGTGTGTCAAAATATCAGTTACGTGGAACTGTTGTTAATTATATACATACATATAGGTATGTGATGTGGACCATTGTATCCTGTTTGAAATATATCTGAAAGGTCAATGTTCATTGATAACAAATGGCCACAGTTACTGAAAGTTTTCATTTGTCATCACATACATGCATAAACTCACGCCATTTTCCCACGGGGGTTGGCAGAGACTACAGAACACCACCTGCTACGATCGTTACATACTCCTTTTACCTCATTTAAGTGTATACATCTGGTCATACACGCACTACAGTTGCAAGTACTACGCACCTGACCTTTCTGAAGAACATAACCAATAAGGTCACTATATTTCCTCCTAGGGCGACCCGTCCCGGCATTTCTACTAACATCTCAATTGAGCTACTGTGGAGCGATATTGATAAACCCACAAAATATGATTATAATTCTGTAAAGCTATATTTGTTACGCTATATAGGTATACTAGCTTCTGCCCGCGAATTCGGTTGCGTAAAATTTTTGCTCCCCTGACCCTTTTTTTTTTTTTTTTTTGGATTGGAAATCATCAAATGACTTCTCCCGCTCTGGGCGGAGCGGGAGGGCGTGTCAGACTTTTACTGACTAAAACCCACCCGTGTTCCTTCAGTTGCCCATGTGCCAGGGTCACGGTATCTCTTTCGAACAATCACGCGACCCCGGCAGGCATCGGTCCTAGCAGACCTCTTCAGTGTGGCTGACATCCCTTTGAGGCGCGCGTGGAACATTACGCGCCGTCGACCCGAGCTTGGTCCTTACCGGGCGGCGAGCTACCCATTGCTCGCCACCCGCAAGCTCGCGCCTACGGTGGCCGGGAGTCCGCAATCGACTCCCGGCGCCCGGGGCGTCTCCTTCTGCGGCGGCTAGGGACGTGAGGGCGCAGAGACTGCCACTCCCTCACGCGCCCCACCTCCTCCTTCGCGAGCATTACTGCTTCGCAGAAGGAGGTGACGGCTTCCCATGCCCTCTCGCTCCGTACCATGGCTCGCACCAGGGCCGGACGCGAGAGATCGCCGCCGCCGATCGCCTCCACGAGGACACGGCGGTGCTCCGCCCAGGCAGGGCACACTTCCACCGTATGCTCCACCGTGTCCTCTAGACGATCCTCACAATGGAAACACCCGGGCGTTTCCTCCCGCTTTATCCTGAACAGGAACCCACCGAAGCACCCATGCCCGGTGAGAACCTGTGTCAGACGGAAGGTGAGGACGCCGTGGCGCCTCTCTATCCACTCCTCAAAGAGGGGACTTACCGCCGCAATTGTGGCGTGCCCTGCGCTGGGTTGCGACAATCGTACCCGCCATGTCGCCATGAGATCCTGCCGGAGCTCTGTCCGCCGTGCCGCGATTTGTCGCGCACATGTGGGCGAGGACCTTTGCCTCCAGATCCCATGGCGGCACTCCGGCAAGGAGGCTCGCCGCCTCGCAGGAGACCGTGCGGTATCCCCGGATTAACCGGATGGCTATGACCCTCTGGGCCGCACTCAACCGGCGCGCTGGGCGCAGCCTCAATGAGGGCGCCCACACCGGTGCCCCGTAGAGGGCCATGGACCGCACGACCCCCGTGTAGAGCCTCCGGCTCCCCTGACCCTTCACATCGCATCGAATTGACTGCCAGTTTTCGTCCATTTTTCGTTGCTGCTCCGCTCCTTTGACCGTAGCGAAATGTTATAAAGCCTGTAGCCTTCCTGATTAAATAGGCTACCCAACACAAAAGAAATTTTCAATTCGGACCAGTACTTCCTGAGATTACCGCGTTCAACCAAACAAACAACGAACAAACTCTTCAGCTCTATAATATTAGTATAGATATTTTTAATCAACACACAACTTAACACTGACCTACAAATTGCAAAAAAATATGAAAAAAACAATCGCGAGCTACCATAGCGCATGGGCCTTCAGAAACTTACTTTTTAATAGTTGCAGATTGCAGAGTCATTTTCTTGGTTAACAAAATACATACCGCAGTCGTCACAGTTTGACAACAGCTACCTCTCAGGGTTTTCCCTACATCCCGCGCTACACGAGGTAAACAAAACATTTAATTTATTTTTAAAACGAAATCCTTACTAAATTCCATTAACACTGGCAGTTATCGAATTCCGAGAGGACATGATGTAATTCCTGTTTAAATTGTTTTTGGCGTGTGGATGTGTCTCTGGTCACGTGGTCTGTTCAATTACAGGTGATGTATAAGTACCTATACAAGATAATTTTTTATCCAGTGCGCAAACTGTAACCATGAATTCAGCATATCATTCTAGACCCCCCAGCGTAGAAAATTTTCGTCGGTTATGCAAAAAAAATCAGCTGTTTCATAGAAAAATGCAATACCTACGGGGTCAAAATGTATGGAACAGCTGATTTTTTTTTGTCTAACCAACGAAAATTTTCTACGCTGGGGGGTCTAGAATGATAAATGATAAATATGAATTAAAATTATAATATAATTAAATTAAATTAATTAATTAATTAAATTATATTTTTTTATCCAGTGCGCAAACTGTAACCATGAGGTTACAGTTCGCGCACTGGATAAAAAATTATCCTGTATACTTATTATTAATTTGTAGAGTCATTGGCTGGCTATACGTGAACGAAAGTTACTCAGATGACGTAAAAATGCTGTCATCATCTTTGCGTAAAAGTTCATCATCATCATCATCATTTCTGCCGAAAAACGTTTTCAGCTGGACATAGGCCTCCTCCAAGCTCCACCACTTCGATTGGTCATGTGCTTCCCGCATCCAGTGGCTTTCAAAGCCATAGGTCCATCTTGAGGCAGGCTTTTTAACTCTACGTCTCCCAGTATGCTGTCGCCATTACAGAACCTTCTGGCCCCATCAACTATGAGTTCTGCGAGCAATTGCCCTGCCTACTACCACTTAAGTTAGGTAATTCTTCGGGATATGTCGGTTACCTTGGTTCTCCTACGGATCTCTTCATTCGATTCAGTTCTTTGTTATAATAAAATTGCAGTATCATTTGATTTGCACATGCATGTAAAATTTCACCTCAATCGAAAACCGGAAAGTGAATCAAATTAAAGTTACAAATGTGATTACAGACAAACAGACAGAGTTTGTAAAATAAATAACAGTTTAAAAAATACGCTTTCTTGGACAACCAAACTAAAAAGTTGAAAATAATGGAAAACTATTATTTATTTTCCAGTTTTTAGTTCGACTAGCTACAAAAGAGAGGGGTTAGTTTTTTTTTCTGTCTTGGTACTCCTGGCCCTTGCCCATTATCCTGATAATGGTATACATTTATGAAACTATAGTATTGTCATCAGTCCTTGATAAGTGTGCAAAGTTTTATTATTATTATATACAAAGCTAATAAAAGCGTTTGACCTCTCAAACGTCCTTATGAGCCCCCGGGGGATCATAAGAAAAAATGCTCCAAATGTCCGCGTGTGCACCCGTTGGATCATAAGGAATCGGTTGCCATTGGATGTAATTTTTTGATGTTTATTCATGTAGCAACATCCTCACGACATTTACATTTTTTTTTCTATATTTTTAACTTTTTATTTACTTTGAATCGAACGCGCGGAACCGAGCGACGCGCGACGGGTTAAATATATGCCCACGACTACGACTACGACTCTACAAAGCTTTTTTGATACAATATTTCTAACAACGCTATTATAAAGTTAGTATTCCTATATATTACCTATCTCTGGGTATCTATAAGACAAGCGGCAACGTACTCTCGTTCATACTTCATTAGGTACACATAACTCGTAAGCTACACACATAGGATCGTAAAAACAAATTAGTACTATGACACAACGGTCCGCTATTAATTGTGAATCATTTGGACTCCGTTCGACATTGTCGTGCCCTTCCCGGAATACTGTCTAGACTAGCAAGAGCTTAGGACACGGAGCGAGCGGAGCGAAGCAGAGCGGACCGGTCAGTATAAAGCGGACTGGTGATACTGAAAGAAGAAAGAAAAAAATACATTGATTCTAAAGCGAATTGGTGATATTGCGAGAGTAAAAAAAATAAAGTCATTTATTTAGAACAGACCAAAGCGGATAAGCGGTAATTCTAAAGCGGATTCATGATATCGAAAGCAAAATAAATACTTTTATTTAGTAGACATGGAGTGAATCAGCGGTGATTGCAAATCGTATTGGTGAACTTAAAATAAAAATAAAATACACTTATTTGAATAAACTAAAGTGAATAGACGTTGATTCTAAAGCGAATTGGTGAAATCGAAAGTAGAAAGAAAAATATGTATTTATATACATATTTAGCACAGACTAAAAATGTGTAGTTCTGCTTTCGAGCTCAAATACCAGGTATTAGCCACTCACCTGCACTACATAGTAATCGGAAAGTGGGGATGAATGACCGTTTTTGAACAACGTCACTATTTTTTGTCACTATTGAGTTTTGACAGGATATATTTTCCTGTTACTTTCAACCGAATGTCACTTTTAGAAAACATTTAAGTAAAAAAGTTAAGGTATTTAAAACTTAATTCACCACCGATTACCGATTCGATCAATCGATTACCTAAGTTCCAAACTAAATCATAACCTATAAATGAAATGAAATTCGTCGAGGATTGTCCCCCGATGCAGTCGCAAACCGGATTAAATTCTTAAACATTTGGATTATTCAACACATGGATTCGACCTTAACTTATGTTACTTCTACTTCTTTGCTTTATCGTCCCTTTCCTGGAATCGAGTCTAGACACAAACAAGCGTAGGACATGGTGTGTGCGAAGCGGAAAGATTTGAGTAGCGGTTTACAAATGCAAATTAACACTTCTTATGTTGTCTATCAGATCTTATCTATACATACACATAAATAAATAAATTTGAAGTATATGTATGTAATTTTTAATTAACAGCATTTCAGTAAATGCATATGAAAGTATACACGGTACATTCGTCAAAAAATCAATTTTTTAAAATGTTGTTTGTCTGTTTGTTCCGGCTAATCTCTGAAACGACTGGATCGATTTTGACGGGACTTCCACTGGCAGATAGCTGATGTTATAAGGAGTAATATAAGCTACTTTTTGTCTGAGTAGCACGTCCATGTGTGATAATTTGCGAACACCACGCGTGTGGAGCCTCGGGCACCTCTAGTGTTGTATATGACAAGAGTGGTGGACCAGTGGTATCAGCCCCGACTTACGAATTTTATTCGTAGGTTCAAACCCAGGCAGGCGCTTTACTTTGTGTAAATAATTTCATCATCACTGCTCTCAAAACGGTGAAGGAAAACATCGTGAGGAAACCGACATGACCTAGAACCAGAAATTCGAAGACGACATGTGTCATCTATTAACCCGCACTGGGTCCGTGTGGTGGATTACGGCCCACTCTCTCTCACCGAGAGGAGGCCTATGTTCCAGCAGTGTGAACAATATAGGCTGATTGTGAACTGCACGCATTTATGATGTTCTATAAATGTGGAATATTTATGTTACTATAGCTACATTCATGTCCTCAGATTCTTCCTCCTAGCCTAGATTTTTGTCAACTATGTTTGTGTCGGCCTCCAGTCTAATCAGATGCAGCTGAAAACCAATATTTTACATGGAGTGACTGCCTATTTGACCTCCACAACCCAGTAGCTGGATAACGATATCCTTTGGTAAGACGAATTTTCAGAGATTTGGGCTTCTGACTAGCCGTAACAACAGTGACTTAACGTGCTTTCCCAGGCAAGGAGAGCACCCATTCGCAGACCAATGTCGACAAGCGTAGCTTTACCTGATCAATTGACCCGTACTGCTGTTATTAGGTACTTAGCCACAAGCCCACCACCATACCCATCCCCTAGCCAAGGTTGCCTGGAAGAGATCGTAGAAAGCGATAAGGCCGCCTATTGTGTAGATTTTTTTGTGTTAAATGTTATTTTTGTTATATGTTTTTTGGTGTACGACAAAGCATATATAAATAAGCCCATCCATTTTGATTTGCATTGTTCGCTATATTAACTGCAACTCTGTGTCCTCACCCTTACATACAGTTTAAGGTCATCTGCATCTACGTCAAACAATTATGCAACTTCCTTATTGTTTCATAAAGTAACAATACGTAATATTTAATGTTTTAAATGGACAGAAGTAGCCGTAATGAAATTATTTAATTGTTGGAAGGTAAACGAGGTTGAAAAGTATAATTTACTGTCTTATTTTGAGCTTTAGTGAGAAAGTTTAGCTTTATGTTTTAAGGCTCCCGCAGGCAGGCGTGACTCGAATGTACGACGCGATTCTGCTAGAAAAAATTTAATGAAATTTTCATAGAAATGATAAATGGTACCTACATGATTTTATTTCTGCAAATAGGTTTGTACAAACACTTTTACTCGTCAATTCTATTTTTTTAAACTAGATGAGGTCAGCGTTTCCTATCTGACCACTCTGAGAAGAAAGGCTGAAACAAACTCAGAGGTCACACTCTCTTATAAAATCCAGACTTAATCTTGGTCTGATCAATAGAAATAGTTCTAACAGTTCTGTTTGAGTTTTTAATAGTTCTACTAGTTGCGTCACGCTGTCGTGTCGCACCTATCTGCGGGCAGACTTTATGGTTTTCCTCTCACTTTGGCAAAGTTTTCACAAAACATGGGGCTAAATAAATAAGGATTTATGGAATTAAAGATAACTACAATTCTGATTAATATAAGGTACTTAATTAATATTGACATGATAAAAAAATCTAGTGTTCATCTCGGTAGGTTCGATGAGTAAACTGTGTATTGTAAAAATTAATAAGCACAGGGCAAATTGCCGAAATACAGAAGTGTACCTACTCATTCTGGATTTCAGACAACTCAACTCAACTCGAAGCATTTATTAAAAGAAAATTATCAAAGAATCAGTCAGAAAGTTGAAGTTAGTTGCCCATTCCAGTAAAAACACGTCGAACTACATCGCTTCTCAATGGAGAAGAACGGGAAAGAACTCTTTGAAGTCAAGATATAACACAATCCTGCACGCGTAACATGACCACCGTAGAAATAGGTTTTGTCGACGGAAGAATAGACAAAATTACAGCCTGTAGAAAGATTAAAGACAGAATTATAGATTGTAGAAAGATTTGTACCGTTTTATGCGGGCGTAGCATGACAATTCTATCTCTATTCTACCAAGAATAGACAAAACCCATTTCTACGGTGGTCATGCTACGCGTGCTGGGTACATAATTCTGGTTGTCTCAATGTGTGAAAACAACAAAATAAAATTAAAAAATTTGGCAGTTCAGAACATCATCATCATTCCAGACGAAAGACTTCCACTGCTGGACCCCCCTCAACTTAGGGGGCGGGTTTGCCATAATCGCCACGCTTGGCAGACGGGTTGGCGATCGCAGTATGGTGGTAAAATGCATAGAGAACGCTGCTGCCCATTCGCTAGTAAGTCCCTTAGTCACCGACACCCACGGGAAATGGGATGGTCCGGTACCACACGGATCCCCACAGATCATTTACGTTTTAAAATGCTGTAACCAAGGCAACTTCTACTAGTCTTACCACAAAACATTCCGTGAAAATAGCAGTTTTCCTAGTAAGTCCTGACACTAATAACCATAATTATATTTGCACAAATTCACGATCATACTGACAAGACGCCATAGCAAATTTTCCCTGGGAATGACGCGTATAAACGGCGGTGACTCAAACAGGGGTGTTATGCAAAATTAGGGAAGTTAGAGTGACTCATACGTACGTCATACTAAGTTTGTAACTACGTAAAATCGTATCGTATGGGATTTCCGTATTGTTTTATATTATTTATTTGCTTTAGCTAGCTTCACCTGCGTATTATACAAATGTACATATATGTAAATGTTTTCTTGAATCAGTCTGTCTATTGATGAAAGCTGCATTGATATCTGTTGCGTAGTTTAAAACATCTAAGCGTACAAACGCGGGAAGCGACTTTGTTTTATACTATGTAAAGATAAAGATTACTTGTAGAGTTGATGCTGAAAAAAAAAATGTTGCTATCAGTGACATGCCTATCATTAAAATATATTTTCTGGTATTTTATTTATTTTAAATAACTTAAAAAGTGAGGTTCTCTTTCTTGTAATAATTTGTTAACTAGGTTGTCTCTGGTATTTCGAAACTAATTTTAATGGAAAATAAAAGTAAAATAATACATAATATACAGGATTGAATTAAATTAGTTGGTAATACTTTACCCACGTGTTGGGCATCGATATCAAAATCTAATGGAACACAATAAAATATTTGAAAAAAAAAAACATCATTCGTTGGGCGAAGGTCTATGCCCGGAATCGATCAGTTGCTTTTGTAATCTGTCGTGGAAAATAAATCTTTTGAACTAATTTCCAAAACGAAAACATAACAATCGTTTGGTTGCCATATTGTACATGTTAATGTCATTTCAAATTTTGAACAAAGGTGCAATGACGATTTTATTTTTCATTCGTTTTCCTTATCGATACTCGACACGTGTGTGAGATTATTATAATATTGCAAACGATAAAAACAATGTTATTTTTAAATGTTTTTTTTTTACTTTTTTTTTCTAATATTTAAAAATATAATTAATATGTGTATATTATTGATTATGGCAAAGCCCCCCAAATTGGGGGAGGCCTAAGTCCAGCAGTGGACGTCTTACGGCTAAAATGATGATGATGATGATGTGTATATTACGAAATAAAGGATAATAATGTTAATAAAATGTAAAACAGAGAGAAAATAATCACAGGGCATCAAAAAACTCGTCCACATCGCTAAGTATTGCCAGCTAGTTTACCCTGCATATCCTACTAATATTATAAATGCGAAAATTTGTGAGTATGGATGTTTGTTACTCTTCCACGTAAAATCTACTTAACGGATTTGGATGAAACTTGGAACACAGATAGTTTATAACCTGGATTAACACATAAAGTACTTTTATCTCGGTAGTTCATTCCCGCGGAATAATTTCCGACCTCCACAGGGGCGAAGCCGCTGGCAAAAAGCAGCCAAGCTTAAGTGAGATTAACGAACGAATCAAGGGCCAAATTTACCACCATGTTGGGCCTAGAAAATATCCGGCAACATAGAGACAGACTCAAGAGAAGATCGTGGGACGAATCTTACACCTACAAACAGGATTGGTCCACACTAGCTTAAGACAGAGAGAACTAGAAATTCGGAAGGGTAAGTCTTCACCCTGAAGTGGGAAAAGTATTTATCCGCTGTTCTCACACTATCTTTACCGTCATTTCAACCAAAGGACGTTCACTACTGGACATAAGCCTCCCCAAACTTGGGAGGGTTTGCCATAATCGCCACGCTTGGCAGGCGGGTTGGCGATCGCAGTATGGTAGTAAAATGCATAGAGAACACTGCTGCCCGTTCTCTAGTACGTCCCTTAGTCGCCTCTTACGACAGCCATGGGAAATGGTATGGTGCTATTCTTTACCTCCGACATCACAAGGATTCATTCGGGAGTTCTCATACTAACTTTCACTTAAATATACAGATATCTTTTCTTTATGATTCTGTGGTCACCGCATATTAAGAAGGATGCACTGCAAAAGGCGGCTGTCGCTGAAAACCAGCTCTGTCTCGCGTTAAGCCTACTTCCTATTTATATAATATATATCCTACCAATATTATAAACGCGAAAGTTTGTATGTATGGATGTGTGGATGTTTGTTCCTCTTTCACGCAAAAACTACTGACCCGATTTAGATTAAATTTGGCACACAGATAGTTAATAACCTGGATTAACACATAGAGTACTTTTTATCTCGGTAGTATGTTCCCGCAGGATAATTTCCGACCTCCACACGGGCGAAGCCGCTGGCAAAAGCTAGTATAATATAAATTTATTTATTTCAGGTAAATAACACCCATTGCCAAACATAAATTAATAGAAACTTTTACAGATAAAATCACATCATACAATTAATTTAAACCAAATAAAATCAAATAATGTGAAATGAAATAAAATCAATTAAAATAAAATTACATCAAATTGAATTAAATCAAAATAAATAATGTCATTTAAATTTCTGCATTGGATTGCAGCATTATGCTGAGCGATGGCCGTCTTACGTGGATGTGACGCATGATTTCCCCCAGCTTTTTCTTCTCTTTGAGTGTTTGGTATTTCTTTGCGTCATGTTTATCGCAAATAAACATATTGTTTTTTTTTCTAAAGCCCGCGTATTAAAATTTTCTTACGTTTTTATCAATTTGCAAGTTAATTGAAGTTTAAGGACGTCCACAAAGAAAATCCGTTATTTCATGACATATTTGTTTGAGTAATCAAAACCGAACAAATTCCAAAAAATTCCACAGCCTGGGAAGTTTTTGACTTTTGTACCAGGAAAGTTTTCGCGTATTTACGGTAAATTCCATAATTTAGAATATTATATTTATTAGTAAAACCACATAATTATTAGTATGTGTTGGGAAGTTTATATCCATAAATAAAATAGTGGCTACATATGTTTAATATGTATATGACGTGTGGTCCACGATGTGGTCTAAAGTCACATAATTTATTTTATACATATACGTAATTAACGCACATCCTCTTAAGGGGTTATTGTACTCATCATTATGAACAACTTTTACTATGGGACCAAACCAGAAATCGCGAAAAAAATCAGCTGTTTCATACATTTTGGTCGAGTAGGTATTGAACTTTTGAATGAAACAGCTGATTTTATTTTCGCGATTTCAGGTTTAGTCCCATAGTAAAAGTTGTACATTTTATTTTGTTTACGTTACATGTTATATATAGGTACACTCGTGCTGTAGAAAAACCAAAATGTATGGAGAAAAAATTATACCTCCGAACTCCGGTAGGCCAAAGTAAAGAAAACCTGCTCAGGTGGAGCTACACAGATGACTCCTCATCTGTGTAGCTCCAGACTCCTCATCTGTGTTGGTCCACCTGAGCAGGTTTTCTTTATTATTATTTTTCGGCGGATGCCCTGGAGTGGAAATGTGGTGCTGTCCCACAAACAATGCGGCACTTAATATCTGGTCCAGCGTGTTCTGCTGTCTACACGCTACAGAGGTTGATGGACGCTACTTCAAGTTTCAAGATCGTAGCCAAATTCTGAGCTGAAGAAAATACCTTATGGAGTTAACTGGTCGCCCAGTCGTCACGGCAGTGCTTTACGAATCGTTGTAGATCGCGTGTTCGGATCCAAGCAGACACTTTTTTATTGTGTATATTATTTCCACACTCATCATCATCATCATCATTTCAGCCGTAAGACGACCACTGCTGGACTTAGGCCTCCCCCAATTTGGGGGGCTTTGCCATAATCTCCACGCTTGGCAGGCGGGTTGGCGATCGCAATATGGTGGTAAAATGCATAGAGAACGCTGCTGCCCATTCTCTAGTAAGTCCCTTAGTCGCCTTTTACGATACCCACGGGAAGAAATGGGGTGGTGTTATTCTTTACGTCCAGCACCACACGGTACTGCGCTCAAAACGGCGAAAGAAAACATGGTGAAGAAACTGACATGTGTTAGAACCAAAAATGTTCACGTGAGTTAGCCTCCAGACCGCATTCTGGCCATGGCAGGCAATCTTAACGGAGACTAGCCTTCGTGGGAGACATTATAGTGCACAAGTGTGTGCGCAGACACGGAAGCATGCACTCACTCTCAGAGTCCGATGGGACGGCAACACGACACGACCAGAAGGATATCAGGCGCAAGACCAACGGCTTAACATGATTTTCAAGGCACAGGGGTATGACACCGCCAACTTCCAAACTCCGAGCTGTGTGCCACTAAGAAATTCCTAATGGAAATAACATCACTTTACCCAGCGACCCCTCAGCAATAGCATTTACAATCACGAGACCAACCAGGCAGGGAGCTAGTAAGTAATAATCGTGTAAAATGTTTATTATTTTATAATTATTATTAATAATCGTGTAACTAGTAATCCAAATTATTCCCATATTACGCACGTGCTAAAGTTCTAACCTTTGTACAAAATGAATTCATTGAAATCGTTGATAAATATTATTGGTATAAACCAATACGTTTTCCTTCTTTACTAAACTCCTCTATGTGTTTGTAGTTAACTAGGGTTAATATTACAAAGGCTGAGTCATAGAAATATAGTCATTAACAATGAACATGTAACGTCTTTAACATGTTAAATGTCTGCCAGGATCGCGAGATTCTGTCAGGGTCGCGAGATTTGATCGATAAAGATATCGTGGCCCTGGCAACTGAAGGAACACGGGTGGGTTTGAGTCAGTAAAAGTCTGACACGCCCTTCCGCTCCACCCAGAGCGTGAGAAGTCATATGATGATTTCCCACCCACAAAAAAAAAGATGTTTAATTTTTATTTGGTTGTTCCATTAGGAATTTCTTAGTAACAGCCCGGAGTTTGGGAGTTAGCGGTATGATACCCCGTGCCTCGGAAAGTCGTTCTGTACTACATCTCTCTTCGGTCGTGTCAGACCACCGTCGCATTGGATTATGAGAGTGAGGGAAGAGAGAGTGTACCTGTTCATTCCAATCCCTCCCTCTCTCTGCCCTCTTTCAGTGACGCCCTAAATCGAGGTCTGTTCTTCACAGGGGTTGCCCTTAGCATGTAGTCGCGTACTCTGAAGTTTTTTAGACTCTTAATTTACTCTCTTTCTCTCTCTCTTTTCTTTTTCTCTTTTTTTCTTTTTTTTTTCTATACCTAGCTACAAGCTAGTCCATTTAAGCAGCCGAAAACCCCCTAGGTTGACATGCGAGATAATAATGAAAAAAAAAAAATGCTTCATGTCTGCGCACACGCTTGAGCACTATAATATCTCCTACGGCGAAGGCTAGTCTCTGTTGAAATGGGCCACCAGGGCCGCCATTACCAACTACAACCGACCCATGATTAACTAAAAAACTTCTCAGCCTGAGCAGAAATAACCTTAGAATAATCTTGAAACGATTACGGGCCATAGCCCCCTCAACAAACGTCTTTGTAATATAGGCGACATCCTGGAATGCGAGGCCATGGCTTCTCAACGTGAAGATATTCTCGGAACAATGAGGTCGCTTCGCGAAGCCTATGAAGCTCCCAGGAAGCTTCTGTCCTTTTCGGCGGAGCTAGACTGGCTTTGTTAGCCGGAACCCTCACGCACAACGGACCCAGTGAGTATCTAAGTGCGGAAAAGGGAGTCTCCATCATCATCATCATCTTGGGCCGCCATGGCTGGAATACGGTCTGGAAGACTATTATTATTTATGCTTTGTAAATACTCTCATGCTATAATTATTTTCCTGATCATCCTATCTAATGACCCATGAAACACTAAACACAATGCTCCACAAAGTGATTCAAATAATGACGCATATTCTCTTAATGCTTTGTTTGTCTGTCTGTCTGTCTGTAGTACAGTAATGTGCTAAAAAGGTATCATTAAATATATTTGCGGAGCAGCTGGAAGAAAGGGCATTTCTTTTTTCTTTTTAGGGTGTCAGGGCACATAATAATTTCTGGGACTAAGGAGACAAGGCAGGGTTGGAGACATTTATTTCCAATGTACTTAGCTCATAAGTTTTATTGCTTTTTTTTGTATCTAACTTACTAACATACAAAAAAAAAACACAACAAAGTGAAAAGTAACTTTAATTTTGGAAGTCGGTGTCTTAGGATCTGTAATTAAGGTTTTTTGCCACCGACTTCCGAAATTAAAGTTATTTTTCACTTTGTAGTGTTTTTTTTTTTTTTGTAGAAAGTCGGTTGTTATTTTTTTGTAAAATGTTTTTATTTTTTACTTGTTAGTTATGGTAGATACCCCGCACTAATCTAATCGCGTTATTCGTTCATTTGTCGCGCAAATACTTAATGCAAAGGACAATGCTCATGGATGTATGGAATCCCGTACCAAGCTGCATCAAAATCAAACTTTGTTTTTATATACTACATTGATCACATTAACTCCTACAAAAGTTCTTTTTGAAAAATAAACCCAGGTTTCGGAGTTATTTTATAAAATCAATATAACCTAAAAACTAGGTCTATTTTGTTCGATGCTACCAATGACGTATTTTATATACCTACTTAGGCACGTTATGACGGAAATTATTGCTCTGAAAGCAGCGTCATCAGCATCATCATCATTTCAGACGTAAGACTTACACTGCTGGACTTAGGCCTCCCCCAATTTGGGGGGCATTGCCATAATCACCACGCTTGGCAGGCGGGATGGCGATCGCAGTATGGTGGTAAAATGCATAGAGAACGCTGCTGCCCATTCTCTAGTAAGTAAGTCCCTTAGTCGCCTTTTACGACACCCACGGGAAGAAATGGGGCAAAGAAAGCAGCGTAATCCACTTATATTAGTAGGGAAGAATTACGCGAGAATTAGTGAGCCGGTAATATGAGTAACATATCATTGGACGCCACCGCGATCACACTCCCACACCAACACTAATACCATTATCAGCAGTCTATAATGTTTATACTGCTGGGACACAGGCCTCCTCTTAAACTCACGACGTACTTACTACTCGTAAGTCGCGGCCGCTACCACTGGGCCACCACTGCTCACCAATACCAATTAAACTTAACATTATCATAAATAAGGGAGACCAGTCAGACTGATAGGTAAATGATAGAAAAATGAAACAAACAAGTCCATTTGGGTTTTTATTAGGGATCAAAGTCAAAAATATTTATTTAAAATACTTTTACATAAATCACTGAACATATTTCTGAAAAAAATCATCTGAATCTATTGCCGGCGCAGTTACGTCACTATACCGTACCCAGCTCAAATACCACACTATCATCATTACATGAGCACAGCAGCCCACTGTTCGCTTACCGACGAGGCAGCTGCAGCAATAACCTACTATGGTTTCTAATGTATTGGCCACAGCAACATCTCTGCTAATCAATAAATACATGTGATAAGTATGACTGTTGACATGTCTTGATTTAATCCTACCTCTTAAGAGGTAAAGCCCTAAAAGCCTAAAGCCCTAAAATCAAAGGTACATAACTTCATCGATAGAATTATTTACCTCAACTGAATAAATACCAGTCCAACAGATGTGTTCCCCATAATAAGATCTAGCCTGTTTGAATTGGTAGGTCCCAAGAGCTAACCATTTTAAATCAGTTGTTGTCAATCATGGAAAGCTATCTAAAAGTTGAGCTATCTACCTTTGTTATGGATTTGATCTAACTTGAGCAGGGTGTAGGTTATGTTGTGGAAGAGGTGGCGGCTCAGGATTATTGAGATCTCCACATGATCCAGCATCAGGCAGATCTAGGCGAATGGAGTCGTGCAGATCATGACGTTGAACTTCTCTTGTAGCTTACCTTCAGCAAGCAGCACATACTCTTTCCAATCTTGATATCTATAAAAATAACATGATTAAATATGTAATACAAAACATTTCATAATGGGTTATAGATTGATAAAAGTATGTTTTGTAATATGAAGTAACTAGGAATACATGATAATGATCAGGCAGTACTTGTGTCAAAATAGATGATACTATCTAATATTTACATTATTTATTTGTGAAACCTTCACTTATCAGGACTCAATATTTTAAACACATCTAATAATAATATTATCACTATCATCTATAGAAAACTGGAGAAAAGAAGAGCAGTAATATAAGTTGAATTAGGTTTCTTTTTTTATGTTGCAACATAAATAAAAATATTTACCAAATGCAGCGGGACATTTCTAACTAAAATGTTTCTCTCTTGTCGGTCTTGTCTCACAGGATCTGTTCTAGTTGCGCAGGCAAAGATAAACTGCCTTCATTGACTGTGTTTGCTCAATCTTGAAGCAGTGTCAAACACTCTGTACAAAGCACACATTCTGAAGACACCTGCAATTAAAACAATGAGTAAAAAAGTGTGATTTTACCCTATAAGACGGTATCTATCATCTGTAACATATTCAAAGAAATTACACCTACAAGTAATCAAGAGTAAAGCGTTATTTGGCCTCAAACAGATTCGTTTTTTTTCGTTATTTGTTTGTTGGATATTCCCTGTGCGAGTCTAAATATGATTTTTTTCATTCTTTAAAACATGTTTTGTAAGCTATATAGTACAGTCATTAAAAGATTAGTCAGGAAATAGGTGCCTGACATTCATAAGTAATTATATATTCAAAGAGTAAAATAAGATCTGCTTACCTGAGTAGGATTTATCCAAGACTGCAATAAGTTAATCATTGGAGTAGACGCTTGTTCTAATGATTATGTGGGTCGGTTTCTGGGTATCAAAAACGAGCAATTGATACATCGTCGGTTTTGCCGGGTGACTGATGATGTCAATCGGTCTACTCGAGATATTTGCACAATGAAATACTCACAAAAAAGTACATAAAATACAAACAAGTTCTACTTTACAAAAAACAATTCAATAATTATTATTCAATGTCAACTCCCAAAAACACATCGCTAAAGCAAACCACAGAGTACATTATACGCAAAATGTCAGACTCAGATGCACAGATAACTAATCGATTCTGTTGCATTCTACATCTTTTTTACCGGCTGTTAAGGGCTAATTAACCAAAGATCAATAATGATAATCTTTTAAATAGAGATTTTATTCTATTATAGTTTTATTAAATTAATGCAGAATCGGCAGAGTATTTTTTTTTACAGTGGTAATGGCACTTTTAAAAATTAAGGTTGTGTTAATCATATATCGTGTGAAGTGAAACGGAACGTCATTTATAAGGATATGAATTTACGTAAAACAATATCCATACTTTTAAACTCAAAAATAAATACCCTGTTCAAAAACAAAATCCCGGACGCGTAATTTCGTAAAAAAATATGAAACTAATTACCACAAAATTTTGGTCTTGATGCGTGAGACTTTTTGGTACCACTTTTGAGCATTCTCCTTTAAGACTTACATGGTTTTCACATGGATCTCATTATCCGAATGGAACCAAATTAAAATGGGACCATTTGAAAAGCATCAGCTTTCAAATAAAAAAGAATCATCAAAATCAGTTCACCCAGTCAAAAGTTATGAGGTAACAAACATTAAAAAAAAATACAGTCGAATTGATAACCTCCTCCTTTTTTTTTGAAATCGGTTAAAAATGGATCTCTGTTGTCTAAGAAAATAAATAATTTAATTTAATTTAACATGGATTTATAAATGACATTATGAATGCAGCACGACATTTTGGTTGAGGAACAAAGTCATAATAGACGTGCGGTTCGATCGATCAGGTTAAGCTTCGCTCACCGCGGTTGAACCTTGGATGGATGACCATCTTTACACCAAGGACGCTCCGTACCTCGGAAAGTACATTAAACCGTTGCTGCCGGCTGTCATTCCTGGATTGTCGATAGTCGTTAGGGCTCGGAAGTCTGACAACCAGTCTTATCAAGGGGTAACGTATTACCCTGTTACTGGGTTGTGTAGGTCAGATAGGCGAGTGCCTAGTGCCTAGTGTGGACTGAGTAGTCCATGTAAAAAAACAGGTATTCAGTGGCATCCAGTTAAACTGGAAGCTGTCATGTACATAGTTGGAAAGGCTAGAAAGGGTAGATGATAATTATGATGGTTGCAGAAATACCTCAAGAAGAAATCTCTCTTGGAGACTCTTTGACTCTTCATCGTCATGACCAAAGGCAAGAGAGGTGAACAAGCCACTAGGTACGTAGGTTGGAAAAATCCTGGGTCCGATTGGCCCAAATCACTGGCTTAAGAGAGGAAGCTATTAATTAATTACTAAGAAGGGTGACGATGAAGCTTTATTTTTATGTATATTTCCCGTATTGGAAGGCAATCTAAGATTGGCCTGTTAGTCTAGTGGTTAGTGACCCTGACTGCAAAGACTGAGGTCGTGGGTTCGATTCCCACCCAGGACAAATCTTTGTGTGATGAGCACAATCATGTTCTGTGTCTGGGTGTAATTCATCTAGAAAATGTATGTATTTAGAAATATATAAGTATGTTTATCGGTTGTCTGATTACCATAGTACAGGCTCTGCCTAGTTTGGGATCAGATAACGGTGTGTTGGTTGTCTTAAGATATTATTTTTTATTTATCTACCTACTCCTTCAAGAACAAAGCCATATTCTTTGGTAAAATAATCTGCCTATAATGTTCCCACTGCTGGGCCACAGGCCACCTCTCTCAAAGGAGGTGTGAGACATAATCCACAATGCGGGCCCAGTGCGGATTGGTAGATCACACATGTCTTTGAATTTTTTTCTCGGACATGCCGGTCTCCTTATGATGATTTTTATCACCGTTTTAAGAGTAGTGGTGATAAAATCAGCATCATTATAATTTCAGCCGAAAGACGACCACTGCTGGACATACGCCTCCCCCAGTTTTGTGCTTCCCGCATCCAGCGGATTCCTGCAGCCTTCACAAGGTCATCCGTCCACCTTGTGGGAGGCCTTCAAACTCTACAAAATAAATTACACAAACAATAACGCCTGCCGTGGTTCGAACCCACAACCTACTACTTGTAAGTCAGGGTTGCTGCACTGGGCCACCACTGCTCCTTTCGCTTGACAGACCGTCATTTCTTACACAGTTACAGACAAATACGAGCTTTCCAAAAAACATCACCTTTCAGAACAACAGTCAATTTTTAACACGTTATCAAACAAAACAAAATAATCAAACATAATTCTTTCTCCCTACGCTACAGATTTGCAAGTCAAACGTTGCGTTACGTTCCTGGAACGCTGACTCACACGTCGATGGTTACCTCCCCCCCCCCCCTCTCCTTCAGCCGCCGCCGTCTGGCGCCCCCCTTGACAATGACACTGTGAGTCACAACTTATGCAATGCGTGTGCAGCGCTTAGGGTTCGAACGAGCAGAAAACGGTTAAAGACTTTTTGCTGACTTTACTTTGAGACTAATGAAGTAGGGGAGCTTAAACTTGAAGTAAGTAGGGGCGTTATTGATGTATTAAAATACCGGGTTGGAAATAGTCTAGTTATATAGCAAACACGCGAGCAAAGTGTGAGTTTGATACCGAAAGTATGTGAAAATACCTACATACATAATACATCACATGGTATACTCTATGTTTTATCATCATCATCATCATCATTTCAGCCGTAAGACGTCCACTGCTGGACTTAGGCCTCCCCCAATTTGGGGGGCTTTGCCATAATCGCCACGCTTGGCAGGCGGGTTGGCGATCGCAGTATGGTGGTAAAATGCATAGAGAACGCTGCTGCCCATTCTCTAGTAAGTCCCTTAGTCGCCTTTTACGACACCCACGGGAAAAAATGGGGTGGTGTTATTCTTTACGTCCGGCACCACACGGTACACTATGTATAGGTATGCTTTATCATCATCATCAATTCAGCCGAAAGACGTCCACTGCTGGGTATATCTAGACCACCCCCAAAATAGGGAGGGTTTGCCATAATCGTCACGCTTGGCAGGCGGGTGAGCAATCGCAGTATCGTGGTGAAATGCATGAGAACGCTGCTTCGAAAAAATCACACTGTTCAATTTTCAACTTTCGTACGCAAAAACGTTGAAGATGCAGTGCGCGAAAAAATCCTTTCACGATATTTTGACGTCCATGCCTACGTGGAAAAACGTTACAAAACTACAACATACCTTATGAAGTTTTTGTAGACAACGTTCGTAGGAATGACCAAGCTTAGTCATCGACTTATACAATATATGCATTAGTTCTCATGTCTAGAGTTGAGATTGATTTATATAGCTGCATACAAAATAATTACCTACTACGTCTGGGCATAAAACCACAAGCTAAAAGGTTACACATTCTGAGCAAGTCTTCTTTTTTATCATAACACTAGCTTTTGTCAGTGGCTTCACCTGCTTGGAGGTTGAAAATTATCCCACGGCAACGTACTAACGGGATAAAAACGAACCTATGTGTTAACCCAGGTTACAAACTATCTGTGTTTCAAATTTCATCAAAATTCATTCAGTAGTTTTTGCGGAAAGAGTAACAAACAATACGTCCTCACGATAACATATCACACCTGTCTTTTCCGAAAGGTTAGGCAGAGATGTCTATAGTACATTCACAGTTCGTTAGTTATGTTTATGGTCCGTATAAAAAGATGCCGAGTCTATTGCAACCTGACATCGCAAATTCAGACTCCGAATTGCTACTTAATTAAAACTAAAGTTACTTTTATTTTGGCGATCATTAGATTCAACTTAACGCATAGCTGTTTTAAACCTTACTTGTTGCCCAGTTAACTTAATGCTCTTTGAACTCTTTAGCCTAACTTCCCCTTAGACCTCGTCCATCCACGGTGACGCAACCACAAAAAACTCGCCATATCACCTCCCCCCCCCCCCCCCCCGCTTGAGTCCGAGCTTTAAATTAGTCCCTAAATAATAATCATTCCGATTCCACCTGTTCCTTGCTGCCCTCTACCAGCGATGCCCTAAGCCGAGGTCCGTACACCACAGGGGGTGCTCTTAGCGAGGAGTCGCTCTAGTTTTAAGATTTTTTTTTAAGGTCTGGCTAGGCCTTCATCTATTAAGTTAGCTACAGACAAGCCCGATTAAGCAGCCGAGGACCTCATAGGTTGGCCTGCGAAATGATAAAAAAAAACATGACCAATGTGTAGACTTCGAATGCCAATCGGCCTTGGCTTATCTAGAAAAATTATGTTTGGTCAACCTGGATCATAGCGCTGGACCAAAACAAACAGGTCAGAGGCTGTAGTTATGAAACACAAAATTTCCATCCTAAATTACTACGTCGATAAAATATTCGCATTAGCTTACATGAACACTTAAGGTGAAAAATTTGCATATAAAGTTATTTGTAATCGTTCGGGAAATCCTACCTACATACCTGTATTTCAAATGGAAGATACCCAGAGTAAGGGTAAATAAAACCGCTTTTGTGGTTTGCTCTCAGTATACGTAAGATAAAAATTTCCTTTAATAAAATCTTAAGCAAAACCATACATAAACATTTATGATACTTACTAGCTGTGGCCAGCGACTTTGCCTGTGTGGAAATCGACAAAATCTCACAGGAACGTACTACCAGGATAAAAAGTATCGTATTCATACAGGTGTGCCAAATTTCATATAAATCCTTTCTGCTATTTTTGTGTGTTTGAGTAACAAACATCCAACCAAGCAAACATGCAAACATACAAACTTTCATATAATGATCGGAGATATTAATATTAACAGGACAGTAGGATTTCACCAAATTTTTATTGGTGTAAGTTTTCTTTGAAGAGAAGATGGAATAGAAAATAGAGGGATTAAACAAGTGGAATTCACTGATGGAAACAAAATCTCCTCGTTTATCGAAATAATTTTCCGACCCAGCTTTCAATCTACGAAACAAAAATGTTTATCAATCTTATGTATCTACTTTCGAAAATTCAATATAATAATTAAAAATTATAACCTTATGTAATCAGAATTTTACAAATTATCGTATATCGGCTAGCTGCACCGAACGACGACCTTAAGAAAGTTACTGGGACCGACTGAATGCAGTTAGCAGAGGACAGGATGTTGTGACGCAGAGTGGGAGAGGCCATGCCCAGCAGTGGCCTGTGATGCGGCTGAGTAGATTGATATATTTCACTCTTATACCATCAGCAATAAGGTTTAAAAGTGGTCTGCCGCCAGTGTCTGCGATGGTACATGTATATAAAAAAGGACGGAGAAGAATCAGAGGCCATCAAAAAATTCTTCCACATCGCTATCAACAAAAAAAGTGCGCAATAGGCTGGCAGCAATGCCACGTTGTTTGGCAATGCTGAATCATTCAGTCTTAAAAGACTACGATGGTAAAAGAAATGGCTCTAAAATGCCTTATTGCAGAATCTGTCCTGCTTTTTAGTTCCTTGGTGTTAAAAATGACGGCCTCACAAAATATTCTTGAAACTTATTCCCAATTCTAGAAGGACGTTATCCGTTGTTCAATGAACCAGTTAAACAAATAATCACGTTGCTTTTATTGCATCGCCGTTGAATGATCTCCAGCAGATCTGATGTTCCCATATATTTTTAGAAATACCTACACCAGTGTTACACTATGCAGGATAGTACAGAAGTTCAAGTTGGAACAAGATCTTATGGACTCATGTATATTCCAAAATTGAATACAGTGACACGAAACAGCTTTAAAACGCATGTGTTTTTTTTTCTGGATGGGTAATCGTTATATGACGACAGACTTTTATTGACCAATACCCACCCGTGTTCCTTCAGTTGCCAATATGCCAGGGCCACGGTAACTTATTCGAACAAATCTCGCGACTCTGGCAGGTTTAAACACATGTTTGCGTTAAGACATCAACCTCCTTTTTCCGAGGCAAACATGACTTGTATGATTAATAAAAAGCTCAGTATTTCTCATAAGCATAGTTCGTGTGAATGTGAAAGAAAGAAACAGAGCAGATTAATAAGCCGGCACTGTTAGTCACAGGAATAGCCAGAGGGGTATAGTGTAACACACTAACCGTGGGAATGTCTTAAATTTTGACAGTTCAACAACATTTGTTGCGTTGCGTGTTTGGGTAGACAAATTTTTCGAACATTATGAAGTGATGATTTAGTAATACCAAAATAATTCATATTGTAATTAATAGTGTGTTGCGCAATTAAAATTACGCAGCGGTAGACATTTAAAAGTGTACCTACCATTTTACGCATGGAGTCTTTTTATATCCTTTGCACCGAGTTAAAAGTCATTTTTTCAAATATGTTGCAGAACTTTTATTTAGCAGTAGGTACATATTATCAATTCATTTTCTGGGGTAGTGATACAGTAGATCTTCTGAGTACCCTGTAGCTTGACTGAGCATTGAACCCACCGCCCTTGAGTCTCCCTTTACTTGGCGTTGCGCCGACGCAGCTTTTTGCGACACGCCCACTTTTTGCTTTTTTCTCATTCGCACAGACAAATGAATTTTCGTGACTGACAGCTGGACAGTTCTGGTTAGTCCAGAAATAATAAATAAACGTATAATGCTGATGCACATTTTATTAAAGACATTTCTGTCCAGCCCCATCATGTCGTTCATGCATGATGTGACACCGAAAATGACTCTCTTCCTTCATTTTTTCAAGTTCTTTGTGGCGTATTTCCATTCTGTACATGGCCAAAACGCAACCATAGGAATCTGCTCGCGTATACTTTGTAATGCAATTTTTAAATTTGTGATCACAATGTATACACGAATTTTGCGTACTACTTGTATATAGTTTGTAACGTGGACGCGCACGTGCGCACGTCCAATTTTTACAAGGCCATAATGCCACTATAGGAATTTGGTAGGACTTCAGATTCCCGGTCTTCGATTTAAGGGGTGGTCAGGGGCGAGGGCGGCGGAGGTTTAGATTAAAAAGTGATTTCCATTCTATACGCGACTAGTTTCACACCCTTTTGTTCTAGCCTTGTACAGAGAGAATGATATATTCTTATTATTTAATTTTTTGTCTTGTAATAAATTATTGAAACACTACAATTCAAAAAATTGATTCATCAATTTGGAAAATTATTAGGGGCCTCCACTCCTTTCTTGCCCCAGGGCCTCCAGACCTCTAAATCTGGCCCTGTTATCATCAGATGACTCCTCTTCCCACCTGGACGCCTAGTCATCACCGACCAACCGGTTAATGACCTGAAACAAAATAAATATAACTCATAAACCGTTTTATTGAAGCATGACTGCATCAACAGTGAGTTTTAAAATGATCAATATCATCTTTCTAACAATATACCTCTTCAAAAGCAAGTTATTTTAATTGACCCTGGACGTCTCCATGATGCTTGATTGCTTCATCTTCTTCTTCATCGGTCCTCCAATGCTGATGATCGCGACCATATATGACGCGTCTTCAAGGTATGCGGTCCTTGTACGAAAGAGTTACCGTGGCCCTGGCATAGGCAACTTAAAGAACACGCGTGGGTTTTAGTCAGCAAAAGTCTGACACGCCCTCCCGCTTCGTCCAGTACGGGAGACGGGATTAGATGATTCCCACCCATAAAAAAAGGTATGCGGTCTTCTGCAGTGAGACCCGATCGCTAAATTCTACCTCCAACTGCTCCCTTGATCGCCTCTGACCATCTTGCCGGTGCTCTGTCTTGAGCGCGTTTTTCTTCCACCAGACTCATAATCATGAGCCTTTTTAGACCATGCTTAGGTGATCGCTCCTGGCATATTGTAGATAGCCTCATGGTGATGTCGATGGCTTTATAAGCGTAATAAAAGAAAGAAAACTGACGTATGATGACTCTTCTCGACGCCTGGGCGTCTAGTCATCATTGCAACTGACCTGGTTATTGACCCTGAAACAGAGATTATTAAATAATTAACTTAGAAACCACTGTTGTTCCAGTAACTCCGTGGGTGATAGATAACCTAGTTAAGTATACTTTAGACTTTACGTACGGTGGATAAAAAACCACGAGTAGTATATTGTGACCCACTAACAACGGATGATTCATGGGCGGAGACGACTCGTAACCAAATCTCGAAGGCGCTAAGTGCGATGAATCAATTGCTTAGTCAGTGTTATCTCAAATGTATTGACGAGTAGAGTTATTTATAAAAGTGTATTCTAAACATAGAATAAAACAGAAAAAAAGAAGATTGTGTAGAGAGAGATAAAATTCTTTGTTTGTGTATAAGAGGTAATTAATCTACA
The DNA here is from genome assembly GCA_947507805.1 of Aporophyla nigra. Classification (NCBI taxonomy): domain Eukaryota; kingdom Metazoa; phylum Arthropoda; class Insecta; order Lepidoptera; family Noctuidae; genus Aporophyla; species Aporophyla nigra. The sequence continues at coordinate 11,963,673 of OX382316.1, read as the reverse complement.
GAAGTACGAATCGGATTTCAAAATTATTTCACGCATAGAAACATAGTTTGTGGCCGAGTGCGATAGGATATATTTTATGGATGATTCTTCTATCTTTCTTTATTACACGCTTTATATTAGCTTCACTTGTATGTTTGTATATTTGTATGTTTGTATGTTTGTTTGTAACCGACTCCTTATAGTGCGATTTTGACCCACTTTAAACGACCAGATTTCATTCAAACTTTGCACACCTGTCAAGGACTGATGACAATGCAATAATTTCATAAATTTGTGCCATTATCCTTGCCAGGGTTACCAGGATAGCAAAAAAACTGTCACAAACTACGCTGACATACGTCTCAAAATTCGAAATACCCTAAAAAATAGAAAATAAATAATAGTTTAAAAAAACTAAAAAACACGCTTCCATGGAAAACCAAACTAAAAAGTACAAAATAATGGAAAAAAAGCGTGGGGTGCCTGATATCAATAAAAAAATACCTTAAAAAGCACCTCACGCTTTTTTTCCATTATTTTGTACTTTTTAGTTTGGTTTTCCATGGAAGCGTGTTTTTTAGTTTTTTTTAACTATTATTTATTTATCAAGTACGATGTTATTATGCTCTGGCCGATTGAGTAATTAATGCGGCCTACCCAAAATTTCCTTTCTTTGGTATTATTCGTCGAATCATTGAGCTTCTTAAGTTCTGAGTTGAGCTGTACGATTAGTGACAAATGCGTGCACTGACTAGACAGGTCCACTCAATCTGTGTGGTTCTTTTCTCTAAATACCATTTCAGACAGCTATCTACATGGTCTTAACATGATGTGACCAAGATTATGTCTGGACTTTAAAAGAGACTGTGACCTTTTAGTTTGTTACGGCCTTTCTTCTCAGAGTAGTCAGATAGGAAACGCCGACCACAACTAGCTCAAAAAAAAATTATTATTGACTTGTAAAAGTGTTTGTACAAACCTACTTATACAGGAATAAAATCATTTATTATTTATGGTATACTGTTATCGCAGGCAAAAGGAAGTATTTTGGTAAGACAATAGTTTAAAGATAATTCATCTTCTGCTAAGCCTTTTCCCAACTATGTTGGGGACCTCAAATCAAGTCCCCAAAACAGATGGGAAAATAGTTACATAGAACAGCATTCTGTTCTATGTAACTATTTTCCCATCTGTTTATAACATTATCTAGACAACTAAATAAAATTGGAGTGTCTGTTTGTAATATTAAGATAACCACTATTTACTAAGTGTATATGGCTGTATACACGGTACATATACCAAAAGAACATTTTTTTTTTAATTTTTGTGGTTGTCTATCTGTTTGTTCCGGATAATCTCTGAAATGGCTGGACCGCTTTTGACGGGACTTTCACTGGCAGATAGCTGCTGTAACAAGGAGTAACTTAGGCTACTTTTATTTTAGAAAAAAAAATAGGATCTAACGAAAAAAAAAATTAAAAACTTTTTTGTTAAATACCACGCGGACGAAGTCACGGGTAACAACTAGTATTTTATATAATTATTATATTTAAAACAGCAATGGTGGCCCTGTGAAAGCAGTGGTGGCCCAGTGGTATCGGTCTCGACCCACGAGCTATAGGTCGTGGGTTCGAACCCAGGCAGGCGCTTTACGTAAATAATTTCATCACCACTGCTCCCAAAACGGTGAAGGAAAACATCGCAAGGAAACCGGCATGTCTTAGAACCAAAAATTAGAAGACATGTAACATCTACCAACCCACACTGGGCCCGCGCGGTGGATTACGGCCCACTCCCTCTCACCGAGAGGAGGCCTGTGTCCCAGCAGTGGGAACAATATAGGCTGATGATTATATTTAAAACTAATCTTTTTAAACTAGGTAAGATTATTATTTTCCTCCTTATTATTATTTTTAGGTGTGTTTGAAGTCAAAGTCAAGTCATTTGACGGATGATGATTTAAAAATAACTAAAACAGTCATTGCTTATGACTGTACGAACCTAATACAAACACATTATGTAATGTAAAATACTTGAATAAGTGATACGATGGTATTTTTGTAAATTGTATTGTGTATTAGTCATTTATTTTGATGATATTACTGTTTACTTACGTGACTGTTAATAGTATTTGAGTCAGCATTATGTTTATGTAATCTGAAGTAAATGAAAAATTCTTGACAAATATAGGTGCTCTTAAAAAGGTGATTATGGAGAAATCGCGCTTATATTAGGAAACATAGTGAAAATAAATAGGTATTAACTAAGAATTAAAGTTTTGTAGGCCATTGGAAAAAAAACAAATTTTCAAAAACAACCGACTTCCAAAAAAAAAAAACACTATAAAGTAAAAATACTTTACTTTCATTTTTTTTTTTTTGTTTTAGGATCAGTATTGCAGTTTTTTGACTTCTGAAATTAAAGTTCTTTTTCACTTATTTGTGTTGTTTTTTTTTTTGAAGTCGGTTGTTTTACTGTGTTATTTTTTTCCTGATTTGCGTAAGCTTTTTTAGACCTATCGGTTTTCCAGAATCTATAGGTACCACACATATCTATAACATTTAAAATGCCCCCATAACTCAGTCCAGGTTTCGACCCAGTAACCTAGAACCAGGTTCACCAAATCACTGACCCATTGTAGGCCAGAAAATGACCTACTCAAATGGCATAACCTTGCAAAAATCACCAGTACATTTTGGGCACTATTCGTCCGCATAAAGGTTGCCCCACATCGCAGCGTAACACTTATGACATAATTGCGCACAACGACACACTTACGCTCATGTGTAACGCAGAGTTTTTGCGAACATGTAACTTGTTGCTATGCCCATCTGTTTTGTAATTTACTGTAATAACCGTTTTTGTTCGGTTTAGTTTTCTAAATTACACACTATTAGGCTCTTTCATGGGCTATTGAGCGACCATTTGAGTAAGTGACGTTTAATGTTCGAGTTTATGATTTTCTGTGAGTGTTTTTTGACCTTGATGTCTTTGGTAAATTTAACTTTGGCCTCGTGATGTTATGACCTATTCTCATATGATCTCATCTTATTATAAGTTTCAATATTATAAAGCTAGTAAAAGAAGGACTACTGAATCAATATCTCTCGCCAAGAACATTGCTCCATACTGTGTAGGTGTCAGGGAGAAGGGTCATCATAATTTCAGCTGACACACGTCCACGGCCGGACCTAGACTTCCCCCAAATTGAGGGGTTTGCCATGATCGTCACGCCCGGCAGGCGGGTTAGAAATCGCAGTATGGTGGTAATATGCATAGAGAACGCTGCTGCCCATTCTCTAGTAAATCCCTTAGTCGCTGCTTACGACACCCATGGAAAGAAATGAGATGGTGCTATTCTTGACGCCCTGCACAGCCAGGTAAATAATAGCTTAGGTTAACTTCTAAGTTTAGGCCTAAGTTCATCATCCATTGTCTTAGCGTGGTACTTGTTGTCAGGCTTACACTGTCTTGCCATACCTATTTACATTGTAATCTGAAAACATTATAACAGCCAATTATTTTTTAAAGAATAACCGTGCAGTTTCCTGCTGACTCTTCTCCATAAGAAATGACCAATTGGAACAGTGCACCTAGCTTCTGACGTTTCATCAGTGCCCATGTAGGTTTACGTGAAGTAAAATTTATTGATTTTATTCTTCAGCAGTGTGTGCAAAGAAATTGTTACCTAACTTTCATCTGTGTCTTGCACCTGATCTCTCCCCGGTCGTGTCGGGTTGCGTAGCGTCCCATTGGACTATGAGAGTGTAGAAAATAAGAGTCCACCTATGTCCACGCACACCCTTGTGCACTAAAATATCTCCCGCGTCGATGGCTCTCCATTGAAGTTGGCCACCGTAGCTGAAATATGGTCTGGAGGACTCGGCATCTACCTAGCTTTTTCCTACTATGTTATGTTTGGCTTCCAGTCTAACTGGATGCAGTAGAATACCAGTATTTTGCACAAAGCGACTGCCTGACCTCCACAATCCAGTTACTAATATCTTCAATAATATCTTAGGACAACCAACACACCGTTATCTGATCCCAAACTAGGCAGAGCCTGTACTATGGTAACCAGACAACTGATAAACATACTTATATATTTCTAAATACATACATATTATAGATAAATTACACCCAGACACAGAACAAATGATTGTGCTCATCACACAAACATTTGTCCTGGGTGGGAATCGAACCCACGAGCTCAGTCTTAGCAGACAGGATCACTAACCACTAGACTAACAGGCCAGTCAAGTTACTGGGTAACACGATAAATCAAGTAATGTTTAATAACTTAAGATCACAACTTACCTTTGTTAATTCCCACCTCTGAAAAATAACAATTAACAAACACTTATTTTCACAATCCTGCAACTACGAATAGTAATTGACTTCTGTTACAACAGATTTACAAAACAATAAAATGAAATAACACGAAACTATTGAAACAAATTCAATACATATTACATTGCACACCTAATTCTATATTTCGTAACGCATTGTATGAACTGATAATGAAATACGACATTGTTTGTCCTATATACATGAGATTACCAATTCTACGTAGGTTTTAAAAACTCATTAAAACGACTAAGTGGGAGTCGGATACGCAAACGAAGGGATCCGTACTACAAGGCAAAGACGCCGAAAAAAACACGTTTCTTGCATGAAAACCCCTATCGAAGGAGGCTTGGTATGTAATAAATTGCTGCATACTTTTGTTTTGCCATTAAAATTCGTTCTTTTAATTCCAAAGTTTAGACTTTCCAAGACATTTCAAGACTTTCCTGTTTTTTTTTTTTATTGTATCTAAGTTTGAATAGTTATTGTATCTAAGTTTCATATTTAATTAGTATTCTACTAATTAAATGTGAAAATGTTGTTCTTTGTTACTCAATCACGCAAAAAAACGGATTTGGATGAAATTGGCACACAGTTATTAACCTGGATTTTCACTTAGGATACTTTTATCTCGTGCGTTCCCGTAGGAGGATTTCCGACCTTCACGTTGGCGAACCCGCTGGTAAAACCTAGTTCAAAATAAAACAACATACATTTGGGTATTATTATGTATATTACGTAATATATACCGTATGTATGTATGTACCGTGTGGTGCCGAACGTAAAGAATAACACCACCCCATTTCTTCCCGTGGGTGTCGTAAAAGGCGACTAAGGGACTTACTAGAGAATGGGCAGCAGCGTTCTCTATGCATTTTACCACCATACTGCGATCGCCAACCCGCCAGCCAAGCGTGGCGATTATGGCAAAGCCCCCCGAATTGGGGGAGGCCTAAGTCCAGCAGTGGACTTCTTACGGCTGAAATGATGACGTAATATATTACATTTATTTGCAAACAATTACATGCACCGTGACCCACTTTGATAAAGAAATGCTAATAAATACATTGTAATTCAATTATATTTATTTATAGGTTATCGAATTGGCACAGATACGAAAAAATATATTGTTTTAAACACTGATAGTGTACGTTCTTGAAAAACGTCCTTCTTATTATTATGATAAGAACTATTCTTGAGCAAAAAACGTATGAAATTTAATGCTCACTTACCTTATAGGAAAGATGATGTAGTGTACTATATATTAGATTATGTTAACACTGTCTCATGCACACAAGCAGAGGCAGTTCCTGTCACTAATGTCATCTGTCAGTCACGAGGAATGACGGGAAACAGATGAAATGCCCGTAATGACATACGGTGCCGAAACGTGGACACTGACAGTTGGGCTAAGCCACAAATTCAAGGTCGCTCAGCGCGCTATGGAGCGGGCTATGCTCGGAGTCTCTTTGAAGGATAAAATCAGAAACGAAATTATCCGGAAAAGAACTTGAGTTACCGACATAGCTCGCAGAGTAAGCAAGCTGAAGTGGCAGTGGGCTGGCCATGTCTGTCGAAGGACCGATGGTCGGTGGAGCAGACGAGTCCTGGAGTGGAGACCGCGTACCGGCAAGCGTAGTGTGGGACGCCCCCCAGCTAGATGGACCAACGACCTTGGGAAAGTGGCTGGGGCAGACTGGATGCAGAAGGCGGAGGACAGGGTGTTGTGGCGCAACATGGGAGAGGCCTATGTCCAGCAGTGGACTGTGATAGGCTGAGTTGAGATGAAATGAAGCAGAGGTGCTAATCTATAAAAATCTCACCGTGAGAACTTAGGTGAAGTGAACTTTTAATAGTGTCAATTCCTAGTGTCAGGTGGACTGACAGTTCAGTTTAAGGTGAATGCTCCGACCAGCCCGCGAAATTCAAATTTTCTTACGATTTTCGCAATTTGCAGGCCAGTGCTGGGTTGTATGTTGATTAAAATATTATTCGCGACTGTAAGACGTATGTAGTTACAGAATTATAATCATCAAAATCATCAATACAACGCTCTAAGTTCATAAAGCTGTAGGAATTACTTTTTCTGTTTTTTTTTTTTGTTCCTAGACCTTATGAACTTGGAGGGTTATATTGCAAATTGCAAAAACGCAACAAATTTTGAATTTCGCGGGCTGGTTTGGAGCATTCCCATTAAGCCTACTTCAGTATAAGTTATCACGATGAGATTGTAGCACAATAAACCGGCAGCTCTGCACGGTAGCGCTTCATACGGTAGTAAGCCAGTGAACTGATATAATCAACTTAAAATACGGAATCAACAGGATTCTATGGATGATATTAACCGTGCTAGAACATGAAAAATAAGCTTGCAGCAGTTAAGATAATATCGAAATTCAATTTAAGCAAATAACATTAATTTTCGAATTAAATTCGGACACTTATCATTATTAAAATTGATTGCAAGCATGGTGTGCTGAGAGTGATTAATTAAAACTGAAACTCAAACTCAATGTATTTATTTCAAATAAACAAATTACAGGCACTCTTGAATTGTTAAGTGGCGGTGAGTCAGAAAAATGAAGCTAGCTGCTCATTCCAAAAGGTACCTATAGAGAATTAAATGCAATAGGATAATTTGTGGTACTAGGCACCAACGTGAATATTCCCTAAACCAACTACTTACATTACTCGTATGTCTGATCCATAGCTAATTGTAGAAAAATGTTGCCCACCATCTATCTGACAAGACATTTTAAACTATATTTTCTAATTTCAACTCTTCGCGGTGGTCATGGCAATCATGTCATTTGGGTTAAATAGCTTTTAAATTGTATTTGCTCGCAGAACAGATGGCCGATGGGGCCGAAAGGTTCTGGAGTGGCGACCGCGTACCAGAAGACGTAGAGTTGGAAGGCCTCCAACAAGGTGGACCGATGACCTTGTGAAGACATCAAGAAGGCCGCAGGAATCCTTTGAATGCGGGAAGCACAAAACCGGTCGTAGTGGCGGAGCTTGGGGGAGGCCTATGTCCAGCAGTGGACATCTTTTATCAATTGTACACATAACGTAGATTGTCGTATATTGTGTGAATGTGAGTAACCTACATAATTGACCACTCATAAAAACCTCATTATAGGATAATAGATCCTAGACCGACCTACCTACCTTAAGTATAAATAGAAATTAAATACCAATTTATAAAAATTAAAATACAAATTAAGACGCAAATAGTACCCATTTTTTTAAATAAATATTACAAAAATGTTTCATAAACTCTTATCAAAATCATTTTTATTACATCATAGTTTATAATATCAATAAAACATTACAATCTCGTGTGACCGTGTTTTACGAAATAATCGTAAGTTGTCCCAATTTCTATATCTGACAATCAATACTCTTATTATCTTCTGTTTATATTACTCCTGTGTAATATTGCCTACTATTATATTATTGTGTCATATCATAATATTCATATCAGTAAAAATATTAAACGTAAATATTCCTTCTTTCTGTTTTTAAAATTCGTCGTTTATAAGCGGCACGCGTCAATGTTCGTAACGTATTAAAAGTTAACACAATTATGTTTTTTTTTTTTTTTTTTGCAAAAAATCTACAATATTTTGCCTTTGTTATATCTGTCAGAAATATTGTAACATAAACTGAAGTAATTTAATAATTTCAAATCATTGTGTATTTGTATTATTTCTACAGAAATTATCATACTTAAATAATTTAACTAATATATTCATTAGACACAAAATAGCTGCATAAATCTGATATTTCGTGTGAAATACTAAACCAATGCAGATACTATGTAGAAATTTAGTATTTACTACATTCATTAACATTTACTAGGTATTTCTGTAACCACGATCGCCGAATATTTGATTAAAACAAAGTCTACGAAATATTATATTTAGGAGACCGTTGCCCTGTGAAACTAGGCGACATCTATAATAATTCCTTAATAGCCCGCTCTTGTAGAGCGCTGATTTATTTTCAACGCTTAGCTCAGCACCGAAAGTTGAATTTCCACAGTCTTTTTATTTAGTTAAGAGTTCGTCAAGGCGTCGGTGTGTTAATAAAAATGGGCACATGAGATACTAATCTACCTGATTATTATCTCTTGTCTACACTATGAAGAAATGTCATAAATAAAGTTAAAAATCGAGCTGAACTTTGACACTCATTTAATTTTACAAAACATTATAAATATAAATAAATAATATCTTAGGACAACCAACACAACGTTATCTGATCCCAACAGACAGAGCCAGATCCAGGCAGAGCCTGTACTATGGTAACCAGACAACTAATGAACATACTTATATATTTCTAAATACGTACATATTATAGATAAATTACACCCAAGAACAAATGATTGTGCTCATCACAGAAAGATTTGTCCTGGGTGGTAATCGAACCCACGACCTCAGTCTTAGCAGTCAGGGTCACTAACCACTAGACTAACAGGCTAGTCAAATCAGTCGATTATTTTAACCAATTTCAGTTAATTTTGAATTGATCTTTCTTAGTTTTTCTAGACACTCTAAAATCAATACCTATTGTAAAATTATAAATACCAAAGTCAATTAGGAAATGTAATAAAAAATCTGTCAAATTCTAAGTATTTCGACATGACCCTGTGCAATGAATAGTTACATTAATCATTGTTTATCAATAATAGTTTTTCGAAAAGTTAAACAAAAAACCAAAGCAAAGAGGTATGTTGAGGAAATTAGACAAACTGAATGAGGAAGAGGAAATATTGGATGCAGTAACCGAAAAAAAAACTTAATAGAGGCGTATTTCTATCCAGCCATACATTTTTCTGATCTCATTATCTCTAATGAAGCTACGATTATTCTACGAATTAAATCACATAAGTGCAAATTTAATGCTTTTGTACATAATACCTGAAATCAACAATAGGTTTGCGTCAATACAGATTCGTCAGTAGTCCGTGTAGTGTCGGGCGTAAAAAATTGCATCAAACCCATTTCTTGGACTCCCGGCCACCGTAGGCGCGAGCTTGCGGGTGGCGAGCAATGGGTAGCTCGCCGCCCGGTAAGGACCAAGCTCGGGTCGACGGCGCGTAGTGTTCCACGCGCGCCTCAAAGAGATGTCAGCAGTACTGAAGGGGTCTGCTAGGACCGATGCCTGCCGGGGTCACGTGATTGTTCGAAACAGATACCGTGACCCAGGCACATGGGCAACTGAAGGAACATGGGTGGGTTTTAGTCAGTAAAAGTCTGACACGCCCTCCCGCTCCGCCCAGAGCGGGAGAAGTCATTTGATGATTTCCCATCCAAAAAAAAAAAAAAACCCATTTCTTCCCGCAGGTATCATAAAAGGCGTCTAAGGGTCTAAGGGGCATATAGAGAAAGGCTAGCAACGTTCTCTATTCATTTTACCACCATACTGCGATCGCCAACAAGCCTGCTAAGCGTGCAGCAGTGAACGTCATGCGGCTGAAATGATGATGATGAGATTGCAGATTACCATTGAATAATTACTAGTTTTACTGAGCATCATTAGAGAAAAATGGAACGCGTCTAAGACTATGCATTCTTAGTTCACAGTATATCACCAAACGAACATTCGTCCCGAACATTCCATCCAGTTCGCCGTACAGAAACCGCACTTGCCCCACTTGTAGATCTAAGCCGACTTGCGCCACCAATAGTCCCTTGCATAACATCGTGAACTATTTCGATAGAGTAATGTCGGCGTTTGGGCAATTGTGCACTATGTGTACCCCATTATGGACTACGATTGACTCGTTTAGTTCTTGTGTTTTGATATTTCTAGTATTTTACAAGATTACAATGTTTAAAGGAATGGTTGTTCAAAATTTGAACACAGTAATTTGAAAACTGCCTTTGTGGTCTGGTGGGAATACGTGTTTGATTCCCAGCGGGGGCAAATTCAGCAGAGCAGTGGTAGCCCAGTGGTTTCGATACCGACTTTTAAGTTGTAGGTCGTGGGTTCGAACCCAGTTGGTGGCACCCAAAACTGTGAAAGGAAAACATCATGAGGAAACTGGCATGTCCTAGAACCAAAAATTCGAAGACATTTGACATCTACCAACCTATACTGGGCCCGCGTGGTGGATTACGGCCCACTTGATCTCACCGCGAGTAGGCCTGTGTTTTAACAATGGAAACAATATTAGCTGATTATGATAGGGTGGAAATTTTCCACTCCCCTAAGTCCAGCAGTGGACGTCTTATGGCTGAAATGATGATGATGATGATGATGGAAATTTTCTGCTCGGTTTGGTTAATGGTAAGGCTTGTTTTTACCACCATCTTATCTAAGTCTATCGCCATAACAACAGTGTTAGCAGCATTATTGTGCTTCATCAGTTAGAGGTAGGATAGCCACTTCTACTATGGTTGAGGATTCTGGGCTGACATAGTTTCCACCTTTGGCTTGACCTACACTTACCATGCAAAAAGAACAAAAAGCGTTCGTAAATCCAATTATTTTTAAAGGAGTAACTGTGGTCTTCTCTATAGGGAACCACTAACTGGAACGGTGCACTTAGCATCTGACGTTTTATAAGTGCCCATGTAGGTTTTTGTGGAATAAAAACTTTTTACAAAAAAAAAAAACAACCGACTTCCTTAAAAACACTACAAAGTGAAAAATAACTTTAATTTCGGAAGTCGGTGTCTTAGGATCTGTATTTATGGTTTTTTTTTTGCCACCGACTTCAGAAATTAAAGTAATTTTTCACTTTGTAGTGTTTTTAAGGAAGTCGGTTGTTTTTTTTTTGTAAAAAAGTTTTTATTTTTAAATTTTTAGTTGTGGTATTCACCCCGCACTAATTCCAAACAAACAATGCATATTTATGCGATAGCAGAAATCGCGGTTGATTTGCTGTCATTTTTTAAAGAGTTCCGGTGTCTGTCTCCCGAACTCATCATCAGATCTATATGAAAATTATATGGGACCATTTCGGAATAAACCCCTTTCGAACAAAAAAAGAATTTTGCAAATCCGTTTATATATGACGGAGTTATGGCCGAACATACATAAAAAAAAAACATATAAACATCCGAATTGAGAACCTCCTCCTTTTTGAAGTCGGTTAAAAATAATTTTTATGTTAATGGATAGCAAAAACACACAGGGTCCTCTTTTGTTTTTAAAGATACCTTTAGGCAAGAAAACATAGCGATTGTTACTAAGTACATCTTATGAGGAAACCGGCATATGGTAGAACCAAAAATTCGAAGACATGTGACATCCACCAACCCGTACTGGGCCCGCGTGGTAGATTACGGCTCGCTCCGAGAGGAGGCTTGTGTCCCAGCAGGGGGAATAATATAGGCTGATAATTATGAAAATGACGACATCTTTACTTGTATATCTGTAGGCTCCACCTTTTGTTATTTAGAGAGAACGCCTAAACATTAAAGAGACAAATCTACAGCAAAAAGTTAAACAAAATGCTTACCAACATGCGACAGCTAGGATTATTTCTAGAAGAAACGAAGTCACATGATGATGACAAATGATTTTATGTCCGTAAGTAGGTTTGTACAAACACTTTTACACGTCACTCATATTTTTTAAACTAGATGAGGTCGGCGTTTCCTAACTGATTACTCTGAGAAGAAAACAAACTCATAGGTTACAATTTCTTTTAAAGTCCAGACATAATCAACAAAAGCTACACTTTGTAACTTCGTTCACGTAAAGACTTCAATTATACATTGTATTGCTTCAGGACAAAAATTAATTAAAATATCCGGAAAAGAACCGGAGTTACCAACATAGCTTGCAGAGTAAGCGAACTTAGTGGCAGTGGGCTGGCCATGTCTGTCGAAGGACCGATGGCCGGTGGAGCAGACGAGTCCTGAAGTTAAATCAATCACCGTTTTGAGTGCAGTGATGATGAAATTATATTGAAAAAGAAAAGTGTCTCTTTTTTAGGGTTCCGCACCTCAAAAGGAAAAAGCGGAACCCTTATAGGATCACTTTGTTGTCCGTCCGTCCGTCCGTCCGTCCGTCTGTCCAGACCCTTTTTCTCAAGAACGCGTAGAGGTATCAAGCTGAAATTTATATCAAATACTTAAGTCTGCTGTCCCTTGGAGCTGTGAAAAAATCAAACTTTTTAGCTAACGCAATCAAAAGATATAGCCGTTTATGCCGCAAATTTTCGAAACTCGCAAGGGAATCAAAACCTAAAGGGTACTTCCAGTCGATCTAGAATTTTGAAATTTGGTACGAAGCAACGTATTACAGTACAGATAAAGGAAAAATTGCGAAAACAGTAAATTTTTTGTTACATCATATAATAAAAATATTTTTTTTTAATTTTAAACTTTAGACCTACAGGTTTGTACGGAACCCTCGGTGTGCGAGTCCGACTCGCACTTGGCCGGTTTTTTTTTCTCTATGTCGGGAATCATCAAATGACGTCTCCCGCTCTGGGCGGAGCGGGAGGGCGTGTCAGACTTTTACTTACTAAAACCCACCCCTGTTCCTTCAGTTACCTATTCCAGGGCCACGGTAACTCTTTCCCACAAATCCAGGGGCCTGGCAGGCAACGGTCCTAGCAAACCCTTTCATCTCTATGAGGCGCGCGTAGAACACAACGCGCCCTCGACCTGGTCTGGTCATTACCAGGCGGCGAGCTACCCATTGCTCGCCGTCAACAAGCCCGCGCCTACGGTGGCTGGGAGTCTGCTTTGGACTCACGGAAAGTGCCTGCTTGGATTCGAAATCACGCTCTACAACTCGTAAGTCATACTCACGGCCGATACTACTGCTTTACTGTCTTCTGTCATGACAAGTCACGAAAATATAAACATATTCGTATCCCACGGCCACTCAACTACTATAATCCTTCTTCCTTTTACATAACCTTCTCGAACACATGACTAACTCATGCTTTGTTTACACTCAATTACATCACTAGCACGCAAGGGTACTTGCAACGTGCTCCTACTTCCGATTAGCTCACGGCATTTCCGGCTGACCTTACCGCGGTCATGCGGCCGTGTGCTTAGCCGACGTGCATAAGAATGTACAAGTGTTTAAGCTAGGAGAGTAGGCAAGTGTTGATCAGGTTTTAAATACTCCTTCCCATGTTATTGTTTTTCTTTTTTTGTTTCTGGTGGATTGTGTCTCTATGGAATTGCTAGATCGTTCTTCTTTATACGAATCTGCGCTTTAGAATGGACCACAAAGCTTTAACTTTGAGACTAACAGTCCGTCCCTTGACAATTCAAAAGTGTCCCTAAATCTTTTAATTGAGTTAAGGTCCCAAAACAGTTAAGCAAGGACCAGAAGGCCAACTCTCGTTAGAAAAAACGTTCAAAATCCAGTCACAGTCTCATTTCAGCGACAATCAAATGTCAAAAACTTGTCAAAATTTTATGGAAACTGAAAGTACATATTTTTGAAGACTGTGAATGTTCTTAAAATTACGAAAATTGCCTCTCTGATTTTTGTCAGATCTCATCTTCACAATTATCGCACATATAATATACTATCTGTCAAAAAATCAGGCCAAAAGACAATCTAATATGGCGGCCATTGGCTGCCAAAGAAACCAGTCCCTATTGAAAAACCCTACAAACACAGAGCTTTAAGATGCCAAATAAGACGTTGGTTAAAAATCATATCTGGAAGTGTGGTGATTATGGCAATATAATAAACACTCCACCATCATAATATAGTTTTAAGAACTGTCAAGAGGCCACATTCAGCATTGAACTATCAGTAACTTAGATGATAAATTAATATGATGTTGCTCCAAAATTTGTCATCTTCCGGCAGTACGATGATAAATGATCTTAAAATAACAACAGAATCATCGAAGATAGAACTTCGTGTGTTACTTGGCATTATGCCTACCCAATATGGGGAAATGCGTGAAGATGCATATATGGTTAATCAAGAACAGCAAAACAAAACTAAAGTTACGAACAAAATCATCATTATCTTCGATATACCAGCCGGTCCTGTGCATCGAAGAAAATAAAAGAGTCTACATAACATTTTTTTGTATTTTTTTTTAAGTTTCCCAGCACTTAATTTCTGCGACTGAAAAAAAAAACAGAAGTATGAATGGCTTTACTGTCTCTAGTAGTATTTTTCAATTCGATCCATTCCGTCCCTTGTTGCCCTCTACCAGCGATACCCTAAGCCGTGGTCTGTACCTTACAGGGCGCCCTCAGCGAGTAGTCGCTCTAGTTTTAAGATTTTAAGCCATGGCGGGAGGTCTTAATTTATTAAGGTGGCCACAGGCAAGTCCAGAAAAGCAGCCGACAACCTCATGGGTTGACCTGCGAGATGTCAATCCCAAAACAAAAAAAAAAGTAGTGTACTGAAAGATATAAAGTAAAGTGAAGGTGCAATCCTGCCAGGGTCACGAGATTGTTCGAAAGAGATACCGTGACTCTGGCACATGGGCAACTGAAGGAACACGGGTGGGTTTTAGTCAGTAAAAGTCTGACACGCCCTCCCACTCCGCCCAGAGCGGGAGAAGTCATTTGATGATTTCCCATCCAAAAAAAAAAAAAAAAGTGAAGGTGCAATTGAAATTTGAGAACTGTCGCGTTGTATCCGATGAGGTCTGTGGTGGCCTGTCGCTGCCCGTCCTATCCGCAAGGAGTCGGTAAGTTCAATTGCACGGCACGGGGGCGCCTGTCGTGGCTTGTACGGCTGTTTATTTTTGGTTCGTTATAAGGGAATGGTCGGGACGGGCTACGACAGGCTTCGACAGGTATGACCACGCCTAGCGCGGCTTGTCATTTAAAGATTATTGTACGGAACGTCACTTTGGAAATTTGGTGACAAACACTACGATACTTTGCCTCCACCGTAAACCACAAGACCGTGTGACCGATCACACGGTTTTTTCTACGGCGCGGTTAATATGACGTACCGGTTAGAAGGGTCTGAGCCTACCCAATTTACACTTCTACTTCTCAAGGTGTCGATAGCAATCTAAATAGAATTGATCTACGAGCTTAGCACTTTCAGTAGCGTCCATCAACTCCTGTAGTGTGCAAACAACGGAACACGCTGGGATAAGTTCCACTGGGACCAGTTAATATTGAACTATCTCTAGTAACATTGTTGAGTGTGCAAAGATCCTTAACCACATCTATTTATGCATCATTACACATACATTTACAAATGAATGAACATGCTATCAGTTAGTATATAAATAGCATTTGCACTATGAGGAAATTCTTAACAAGGCGTTATCAATGACACTAGAGTATAATAGTATAAGTACTATGGAGAAGTAATTAGGTATATGTAAGCGATCTGGCACCTACCAGGGTCATGAGATTCGTTCGAAAGAGTTACCGTGGCCCTGGCATATGGGCAACTGAAGGAAAACGGGTGGGTTTTAGTCAGTAAAAGTCTGACATCTTCCACTCTACCCAGAACGGGAGACGTCATTTGATGATTACCCACCCACAAACAAAAGCGAGCAGAGCAAGAATAGCAACACTTTTCATACAAATCCTGAATCATCATTTCGGCCAAAAGATATCCACAACTGGACATAGGCTACCCCCAAACGGAGACGGTTTAGCGATCGCAGTATGGTGGTAAAATGCATAGAGAACGCTGCTGCCCATTCTCTAGTAAGTCCTTAAATCACCTTTTACGACACCCACGGGAAGAAATGGGATGATACAATTTTTTACGTCCGACACCACATGAAGCAGTCCTCCAAATCCTAACTATCATCATCATCATCATCATCGTCATTTCAGCCGAAAGACGTCCACTGCTGGACATAGGCCTCCCCCAAGCTCCGCCACTTCGACCGGTTTTGTGCTTCCTGCATCCAGCGGATTCCTGCGGCCTTCACAAGGTCATCGGTCCACCTTGTTGGAGTCTAATCCTAACTATACCCCAATTAATATAACAAATGCGAAAGAAAGTTTGTTTTTTACGCTTTCACGCTAGAACGTTTAACTGTAAACGTCTTTGGATAAAATTTTGCACATGGGCAGACAATGACCTGGTAAGGACATTGGCTGCATTTTATCGAGGATCACAGATGAAATCGCGGGCAAAAGCTTAAATCAGCCTAGCCTCTATGTTCTATGTTATGGGGGTTTGGTTTCCGCACTTAGTCCTTTGAGTGGACCATTATGCGTGGGCCATGGCGGCCGTCGGTATTTACTCCAACCAGCCCACCTCCCTCCAGAAGTTGATTGTGTCTCCTGGTCTGCTAAGAACTTCCGTGTATGATTTGGGTGTCCCGAGGGTATCTGTCCTAATCTGGGTGACGCCTGTACATTCGAAGAGTACATGCGCAACGGTTTCCTCAGCCTCCATGCAGGCCCTGCAAAGGGGGCTGTCCGTTATGCCTATTGTGTGAAAGTGCTTGTTTAGCGGGCAGTGTCCTGTGATGGTGCCCGTCATCAGACGCAGACCATCCCTGTCCAGGCGTAGCAGACGTCTGGTTAGCCTGCCATCTGGGGATGGCAGGCTTCCCTGGACTGCCTGTAGCCTGGTGCCGAAGTCCACCAGCTCTCCGCTTGTGTGTGGGTAAATTCCTGCAGCCACCTGCGTAGCTGGTTAAAGGGGATGGGCACGATGGGCTCGGGGCCGCAGACTGACGCGCTGGATGCCTTTCTGGCCAGTTCGTCAGCAGCGTCATTGCCTAGTGATCCACTGTGTCCTTTTATCCATTGCAGTGTCACTTTGTTGCGATTAGAAACTCAGCCTAGCCTCTTCCCTAGTATGTTGGAATTGGCTTCCAGTCTAGTCAGATGCAGCAGAATCCTAGTATTCTACATGGAGTGGCTGCGTATTTGACGTCCAGGGCCAGGGACTTGGTAAGACTACATGTCAGACTTTTGGCCTTCTTAGTGCCCGTTACGACTGAACTAATATCTACGAATGTTAGCGAAGACCATATAAAATCTGAGAAAAGATGAGCGGAGGACATCAGGATATCCACACTAAAGATAAACGTTCTGGCTAATGGTACTCTTAGCTCATATTATGGAACTATTCCTTATATCTGTATCCATATTTTAATTATTTCAATATTTTCAATGACATTAATACTATAATCATAGGTTACTGTGTCGTTGAGATAACGTGATGGACATAAAAGGTCTTCCCTAAATGCGAGGAGCGTTCATTACTGACTTCTATGTGTTTGAACTGACGAAAATTAGCGCAACAATAAATAATAGCAAATACCAACTCCAAATAAGGAAAAGAATTTAAATGAATGAAAATCAGGTAATATAGCACTCTCTAATTAAGCAACGTAAACCAGGAAATTACATCACACAATATTATCGAATCCTATACTAGGTCTTAGAAATGTTCATGCTTTATCATGAAGGATAATCAAAAAATCTTTCAGTATCTAATTATCAACCATACATGGATTTTCAAATTATTAATATTCACCGATCATCACCATTATAGTCATCCAGACAGTATTTCGGCCATGGCGGCCAATCTGAACGGAGACTAGCCATACGATAGTGCACAAGTGTAAGCGCAGACACAAGGGCACTCGCTCTTCCCTCACTCTCATAGTCTCATAGATGAGACGGCAATCCGACACGACCGGAGAGAGATCAGGCGCAGGACCAACGGTGACACGTGCTTTCCGAGGCACGGGGGGTATCACATCGCCAACTTCCAAACTCCGGGCTGTTACTAAGACATTCTTAATGGAAAAACCCAATAACGCTGTGCCCAACCTGAGAATCGAACCCAGAACCCTACGCTTAGCAGTCACGTTTGCGACCACAAGACCAATGGGGCATCACTATTACAATAGTTTTCAAGCAACATTTTAAATTCCGGTATTCCTTCAAACTTCAACTATCCTTCATAAGTTCATAACTCTACAGATTTCCCAACACAGAAACAGCCAATAATATCAATTGAAACATTTCCCCAACTCCCAACACACAGTGTTCAAACCTCTAACATATAGAACAATATGCGTACGCGCAAGTCCCGTATGTGTGCGCACACACACAGACGAACAGATAGATTTTGATTGTGACATTGCGTAACGTGTGATGTAACAACGATAGAGCTATTTACAGCAAGGTTACTTGCGTCCGCGCAGTTAATAGTTAATACTAGTTTAACTGATATTGTAATGTTACTGTTTATGTGGGAAAGAATTTAAGTGAATATGTAGTGAAATTTTATCTATATTAGTAGTAAGTATAACATATAGGATGTTATACTTACTACTAATATTATGAACGCGAAAGTTTGTATGTATGGATGTGTGGATGTTTGTTCCGCTTTCACGCAAAAACTGCTGAACGGATTTAGATGAAATTTGGAACACAGATAGTATATAACCTGGATTAATATATAGGGTATTTTTATCCCGGTAGTACGTTCCCGCAGGATATTTTCCGACCTCTGCGCGGGCAAAGTCGCTGGCAAAAGCTAGTAATTTATAGTTATGTGTTTCTGTTCAAGGTACCATGAAATGAATAGGACCATCCTATTTCTTCCCATAGGTGTCGTAAAAGGCGACGAGGGTAGTAGTGAATGGGCAGCAGTGTTCTCTATGCATTTTACCGCAATACTGTGGTCCCCAACTCGCTGGCCAAGCGTGGCGATTATGGATAAACCTCACAAAGGGCTTTTGGGTGAAATTATGATGATGGTGATGAGTTATGTTTTTCCGTTATGGATTAACTACTATTGTACTCAAACGTATAATCGAAAGACAATAAGGATGTTCTCAAAACGGTGAAGTACAACATCGAGAAAATTAGTATGGTCGGGAGCCATAATTTTGAATATATGTGACCACCCCTCCCTTGGTCCACGTGGTAGCTCTCACAGAGAAGTGGCCTGTGTCCCAGCAGTAGGAACGATATAGGCTGAAGATGCTATGAACAAATGAGCGAATCTATTTTAAGAAGACGTATGCTAAAGATAGGTGATTCAATTATAACATGAGTCATTACATCACCTGATCCATAGCGATTATCATGTTAGGTACCTATGTGAATCATTTATTTCAGTTTCTGATTAGTTCCTTGTTTAATTTAGTAGTTTAAAGAGCTCTTTGGTACAGGAATAGTTTAGATGTTGAATACTCTACATTTGATATTATTTTCTTCATCTAAACTATAATAATAATATATATATATTTTTTATATTTTTTATATTTTTAAATGTTTTTATTTTATATTCTAATATTTAAAAATATAATTTATAAGTTTTTAAAATGAATAAAGGATATATATATAGGTATATATAATAATATTATAAAGAGGAAAAATTTGTATTTTTGTTTGTTTGTTTGTAATGGATAAACTCAAAAACCACTAGACCGATTTTAAAAATTCTTTCATTAATAGAAAGTTACATTATCTGCGAGTAACGTAGGCTATATATCACGCTACAACCAAAAGGAGCGGAGCAGTAATGAAAAATGTTACAAGAACGGGGAAAATCGCACGGGTAGGCGATTCGACGCGACGGGAAGGGTTTGGGGAACACGAAATTTAACGCGAACGAAGTCGCGGGCAGAAGCTAGTATAGTATAATATAAAATCGAATTTCGTGTTTGTACGCTTAGATCTTTCAAACTGCGCAACAGGTTTTATTACTGACTGCCTGTTAGTCTAGTGGTTCGATTCCCACCCAGGACAAATCTTTGTGTGATGAGCACGATCATTTGTTCTGTGTCTGGGTGTTATTTATCTATAATATGTATGTATTTCGAAATATATAAGTATGTTTATCAGTTGTCTGGTTGCCATAGTACAGGCTCTGCCTAGTTTGGGATCAGATTACGTTGTGTTGGTTGTCCTAAGAAGATATTTATTACGATTTTCATCAATAGATAGAGTGATTCAGAAGGATGGTTTTGTATGTATAATACGCGGGCAGATTCGCTGGAAAAGTTCGTTAGCAATATATACAAGTTCAAAATAGTTTTGTTTCCCTGATAATATTTTTGTATAGTGAGCACTTTGTCTTCATAACCAGCCTATAGGTAATGTTCCCACAGTTGGGACACAGGCCTTCTCCTGGTGACAGGGAATGGGCTCTTATCCACCACGTGGGCCCAATGCTAGTTGATAGATGTTACATGTCTTCGAATTTTTGGTTCTAGGGCATTACGGTTTCCTCACGATGTTTTCCTTCACCGTTTTGAGAGCAGTGGCGATGACTGATGACATAATGAACAAAAATAAAGCATCTGTCTATTTACATACCAATGTCTCTTCTCGTTTCACATACCATATCCAATAAAAACCACATCAAATAAAACGCGCGCAATCTTTACCTGTATTTAAAAGACTCGTGAAGGAGCATTACTTGTTGTCGTGATCTTGTTTTCATACTTGTCATAGTCGTCTTTTATTTTCTTAGCTTATATATTTAGTATGTATGTATATAAGTATTTATTATGCAGGATATATATTATTATATCTATGTATTTATTATAATAAACTGTATCTGTACTTACACCAGTGACAACCCCTTTTTTATGTCCACGCAATCACCGTCCATTCCAAGGTTGCCTGGAAGAGATCGCAGAAAGCGATAAGGCCGCCCATTGTATGTTTTTTTTTTTTTTGTGTTAAATGTTCTTGTTATTATGTATTTTCTGGTGTACAATAAAGCAAATATATAAATAAATAAATACCGCAAGGTCTTAAGACGAAAGTCTTTAACTAGTGCGTGTTGCCAGAGATGACCTATGGCAGTGAAACGTGGTCACTCACAATGGCATCATAAGAAGGCTGAAAGTCACCCAAACTGCAATGGAGAGAGATATGCTCGGAGTTTCCTTACGCAATCGAATTAGAAATGAAGAGATCCGTAGGACTATCAAGGTAACCGACATAGTCCGAAGAATTGCCAACCTTAAGTGGCAGTGGGCAAGGTACATTGCTGTCCAAACACATGGCCGATAGGGGTGAAATGTTCTGGGATGGCGACCGCGTACTGGAAGATGTAGCGTTGGAAATCCTTCCATAAAGTTGACCGATGACCTGGTGAAGGCCGCAGGAATCCGCTGGATGCGAGAGGCAGAGAACTGGTCGAAGTGACGGTGCTTGAGGTAGGCCTATATCCAGCAGTGGACATCTTTCGGTTGAAGTGATGATGATGATAGCATCTGTTTGGGTTCGAACATACGACTTACAACTCGTAAGCCGCGGCTCTTACACTACGCCACCATTGCTCTCCACTTTGTCTTTTAAACCTATAATTCCCGTTAGGGTGTGGCGTAAGTAATAGTCCACCGTTCAGGATTCGATGAACCAGATAATTAACTGTAACAATTAAAATTTTTAACCATTTTTACCCAATTTTTTTTTTTTTACAAAAATTGCTCTTGAACTTGACGGTGTGTCAAAACTTGGGGTTAAAATTAGAGAAGAACCAACTTTTTCTTCAAAAGAGCTGAATTTACATAAAAAATCATAATTTATCATGATAGCTCTAGTATTCAGCAGTAATTAATAGAAATCGAAATGAAAAAATTATGGTTTTTGTTGAAACTACAAACAAATATGTAATAAAAGGTAGAAATTTCGTAAATAAAAGACAAAAATGAAATATTTTCGGAACCCTTGGGTAAAAATGTTTAAAAAAAATATTGTTACAGTTAATTATCTGGTTCATCGAATCCTGAACGGTGGACCACTACTTACGCCACACCCTGTATATCCAGGAACAAGAACTCCCTTCCGTACAATAGCTCATACATAATCCTGTCACTCTGATATACATCACACTTGTTCCCGGTCGTTCCCACAATGCCCTCGCGTTATGCAACAAGTCAACTGAGTTATGAAATGTAGGATGTCCCGGTATATATGCGGCGGGACGGTATAGAAACGAGATCGGTTGCGTCATGAGAAATGAAGTCATGACTGACGAAGATTTTTTTGAAGCTATGTGGTTTAATAGGAGCATTTGTCTCATTGCTTATGCATATACATTATTAAAAAGATATAGGTACAGAAATTCAATTTATTTAATAATTTGCTCGCCGTACGGTAGATTGTAGCCGATCTCATTAATTTATGTACCTACAACATCTTTTACCTGTAGAATATAATAATACAGAATCAAGTTTATTGTGTCTAGTATAACAGCTAGTAGTAGACACACATACACAAAATACCGCAAGCTACATTCATAGCACATAAAGTACTAATTCTGATGCAAGCAAGGTAAGATGGTCTGCCAGGGTCGCGAGATTCATTCGAAAGAGTTACCGTGGCCCTGGCATATGGGCTACTGGAGGAACGCAGGTGGATTTTAGTCAGTAAAAGTCAATACTCAATATCTTTATTGCTTTACCATAATGTGAACTTAGGTGGTAATTATATAATTTAGATCATTACGGACCCTGTAGGGCACAGCAAAAGGATACGAGAGAGGAAGCTCTGTTTTTGAAAATCATTTGGTCAGGAGATGTCGTAGAATAAACCAATATATCGCTTATTTATCTATAAAATGTATTAACATAATTTATATGATTTTTATATAAGTATCTATGTATTATAATAATTCTGTTTATTCATTTATATGGATTGTTGTTCTTTCAAAAATAATTATTAGTTATATTGTTTAATTTATTAAGTATTTAATTTTATTTATAATTATTTCTGTTTGATTTAATTTTTGTTTTTTTATATTATTTGATAAATTATTATTATATTATGTATTTTTTTTAAATACATCATACATACAATTTAGTATCATTAATTTATTTTACATATACCTATAAATTGCGTGTTTATGATTAATTATTATTATCAGTCTAACACGCCCTTCCGCTCCACCCTAGAGCAGAAGTCTTTTGATGATTTCCCGCCCAATAAAAAAAGCAAGGTAAGATCTTTACAATGTTCAGTACTTAACCTAATAATAAAAACACTACAAATTAATTTTCCATAACCAGGTGTTTTTTTTTTTTTTTTTTGTGTAATGTTTTTTAAAGATCTAAGAAATATGTACAAAATGTCTTTATGACACTGAATAGTGTTGTTGACTTGTACAGAAAACGTAACTTATTAATAAAATCAGAATATTAGAACAAAACACAAAGGTACTTACTTTACTTAGCAACGTGACTTCTACATAGTGTAAATATCAGATTACTTAAATAAAAATAATTCTATGATAGAAACAGAATCACATTATTTATATCCAGGAAGTAACAACATCCTTAGAAATCATCTCGTAACTCAACATAGCCCTGCTGCATCAAGGGCACTGCACAGCGCATGCGGCGGTCTCCCAACTATGATTTATTGATCTCTGATCTTACATCACTAGCCCCTCAAGTGAGGCTCGTTGGGACACAATTGTCTGATATTTATGTCCTGTGGAACCGTTAGCTCTTGTAAATCAACGTTGAATAGTTCTTTATAGAGCTCTGTTGTATAAAAGATGTTTTTTACTCGGTCTTTTGATCGTAAACTGCAGCTGATGTGTATGACCTCGACACTGGAATAGCAGAATAGCAGCTACTACAGCACCACAGGTGACTACGCGTCTCTAACGTCACGCTAAATCCAGCATCGCTTACATATTTATAGTTTACCGCGCAACTAGTATGTATATCGTCCCCGTAGAGCGAAAAGTCATTAAGTCGAAAAATCACGTTTTGAGATAATGAGAGTTAAAGTTTTTTTAAATAAAAATCGTTATAACTTTGGCTTGCCATTACATATCTCTATGTTTTTAGCTTTAATTTGAAGGAAATAAAATAAAGTTGGTATTATAAGAGCTAAAACGTGTGAAAACCCTCTAATAATTGAGAAAAGTTAAAAACATTAAATTAAAAATCAAAATCAAAATCAAAAGTCATTTATTCAAATTAGGCTGAGGATCAGCACTTTTCGAACGTCAAAATTACAAAAGACAGTCCCCCCAAAACGCCCACCCGTCGCGCACTTCCTAGTGCTTTAGCTGGGAAGAAGAAGTGGCCAACAAACTCCCCAGCAGCACAGCTGTCTGTCCAGTTAGAAGAACTTGATTCTATACAATGGTATATAGTAAAACATTAAGAGACACAAATTAAATTAAATGATTTGCTATATGCCAGCTAGCCAACCCAATATACCAACAAATAAAATGAAAACTATACTCAAGCATAAGCAAAAAAAATATGTATATAGAAACATGGCTGCAAAAATAAAAAACTGGCATAAAGGGCGTGACAGCTTACATATGCAATGCTGAATGTTCACATAGCTGTTACGACCTGAGTTACAACTCGAGGCCACAAATGATAAACTAGGACCATCGACGTAAAATAAATTAAACAGGTAAGTAATATTAATAATAATATCAAAAGAAGAAGAAGGAAATAAAATAAAGTTGGTATTATAAGAGCTAAAACGTGTGAAAACCCTCTAATAATTGAGAAAAGTTAAAAACATTAAATTAGTTAATTGTTCTCTATAAAATCTCTGTGTTTTTTTGTGAGTTAGTTAATGGATATAATGGATTGAAGATTTCTCGCGTCTGTAGTATGGTACGAATCAATGAAAAATAAAGAGTGAATAGTTACTAAGTTGAGTTAGATAATAGAATTTCGAGTTATGTACATTTTCGAAAAATCTAAAATAATTTACTAAATTTGTTATTTCTTCCATTACGCTGTAGGGTACAAATGGTAGACTTACTTACTTTTTACATTTTGTAAAACAAAAGTGTGGACAGCTACAAAAATGACGGTTAGACAGATATTTAGAGATTTTTTTTTCAATTTTTCGACTTAGTGACTTTTCGCTCTACGGGTCTAACCGTTTGGTTGCAAGATTTTTGATTAAGTCAAAATCCATTGCTACTGGTAGTTTGTTACGCAATAACACCGCAGCTCTGTACTATTTTCATATGTTTTTTGCTTCCCCCAAATGTCTATTGCCTTGCTTGTTCTGCGGATCCCTTCATTACTGATTCACGATCACGCACGGAAACTCCATTCATAGCCATCTCCGTTGCCCTTTTTGTGACTAAAAGCCTCAAAGAGATGTCAGCAGCACTGAAGGGGTCTGCTAGGACCGATGCCTGCCAGGGTCGCATGATTGTTCGAAAGAGATACCGTGACCCTAGCACATGGGCAACTGAAGGAACACGGGTGGGTTTTAGTCAGTAAAAGTCTGACACGCCCTCCCGCTCTGCCCAGAGCGGGAGAAGTCATTTGATGATTTCCCATCCAAAAAAAAAAAACCTCACACAGTTCAATCATCATCAACATCATTTCAGCTGGAAGACGTCCACTGC
This sequence comes from Aporophyla nigra, assembly GCA_947507805.1. Lineage (NCBI taxonomy): Eukaryota > Metazoa > Arthropoda > Insecta > Lepidoptera > Noctuidae > Aporophyla > Aporophyla nigra. The sequence continues at coordinate 11,938,086 of OX382316.1, read as the reverse complement.
TGGACATAGGTCTCCCTCAATTTGGGAGGGTTTGCCATCATCGACACGCTTGGCAGGCGGGTTGGCGATCACAGTATGGTGGTAACATGCATAGAGAACGCTGCTGGCCATTCTCTAGTAAGTCCCTTAGTCGCCTCTTATGACACCCACGTTAAGAAATGGGATGATGCTATTTTTTTCGTCCGGCACCACAAAGAACACAGTTCAATATTATACTTAATCAAATGGCCCTGGCATATGGGCAACTGAAGGAACACGGGTGGGTTTTAGTCAGTAAAAGTCTGGCCTTCCACTCCACCCAGAGCTGGAGACGTCATTAGATGATTTCTCAACCAGAAAAAATATATATAGTCAAATAAGGTACATAAACACACACTACAAATTATTAATACCACAATATGAACAAAGGTACTATTACGCAATATAAACTACGATAAAGTAATTCCATTTATCTACAAGGAAGTGATAAACTCCTTATTTAGACGTCTATTATGACACTGCGCATGTTATCCTACCTTGTTTATCACCTTTTACGTGCGAAGAAAAATGTAGTTAATAGAGTATAATATTTATATTAAGTTTAACTAGAGGATATTGAAAACGTAACTGTAAATAAAAACGTAATCGTAAATATATTTTCTCACAACAATATGACATACACTGGTTAATAGAATGCATAATCTTAAATAGAGAAAGGGGTCTGACTCAAGAGGATCCGGAGCTACAGATCAAAGAAAGCATGAGGAAGGAGGTATCTAAGAACTAAGACATGTTAATTTACAAAACGCTTCAAGTCTAGATAATATACCTGATACAAGTTTAAACCTGCAAGTACAGTATCGTCGCGTCGAGGGAAAGCTAATGAAAATGGTATCCTAATCCTTTCTTTACTCAATATTGCAGAGTCATCAGAATCACACAGGTATTTCGTTGATCTATACATCTGTGTTATCCGCCATCTTATTACCTAGTCAATTAATTCATCATTTCTTTCACCTCCTAATTTAAAGGGCAAAACAAGGTGCAGTCACAGTTGTGCAGCTGATCAATACGTCTGTGATATTTATAAAAGTCTCTCATCGAATATATGGGTCGGTACTAAAGCTGTTCGTTGCAGTTTACTTACTAAGTTTCAACTTCTCTCTTCCTTGTATCGATGATTCCATTTGTTGGTTTTAAATAAGTTTCCAGCAAAATTCAGCCACTTTGACAACGTTGGCTGTTGGGTCTGCCATAGCGCAGCTATTAATGCACAGAAAGAAAGAGATGGACCATAGTTTGTAACCTAGTTAAGAGTAGGAACTCGGTAATGCCAAGTCCAGCTAGCCAATGTTCACACCACGTTGGTTCCCCACAGTCCTGTCTAAGTTTTTACCAATTCATGTGTTCTGTAGTAATCGCACTAAACAAACAGACCGACTCACTTTTATTGTACATTTATAGAGGGATAATTTTAGTTTATAAATAGCCATACGATTGTTACATCGACAAAGGATGTAAGGACGAACTCTCAAGGGTACTTCCTGAAGTCAAGATGTGTTGTGCGCATGTTATAAAAGTATAGTTATTTTGCAAGATTACGTCAGAATCTTCCTAGAACGGAGGTCAAAGATTCATCTAGATGAGGTTATAAAAATCAGTATTAAGTATAAAAAGCATATTGTTAGAATAAAATGACGATCTATATATTATAATCGGAATATTTTCTTTTCGCTTAACACTACACTCTTGCCCATTTTATTCAAGAGAAATAGAATAGTTTCACTGGTAACAAAAAAAAATTGTTGTGGCATATATTTTGATCACCATTGCACTTTTCTATTAAACAGCAGATTTTTTATAACCGATTAAAAATTTCTACTCTAGGGTGTCTAGAAACTTGTGCTCAATTCATTTTTCTTACCCTCCTGTATACTAACGAAGTAAATCTTATCATCATCACTTGAATCTTGATGTTTCTGCCATTTTCTTAGGGGAGAAATATTGGAATAGTAATCTAGGAAAATCATTGAAAGAAGCGAAGATTTGCATTCTGTTTTACATTTCCTAATCATCATGATTGACGCTGTCAGCGCTAAAAATAACTAACAGAAAGAATAACAATGTTACCTATAAGAATGATGTAAACTTATTTAATTCCGATGTAAATATTTGCAGTTCATTAAACACTGATGAAATATCTAATACATAGGTTGTTTTAATTACAATACTGAATGCCAAAAACAACCGGCTAATCGTAGGTGCACTGTAGGTAAAACTCCGCCTTACCCCTTAAGGATACCGGCGTGATGTTATGAACGTTACTACTGAATCCAAAAATACTACTACTTACTTTAGTACCACGGAAATTACCCTGCTTTTCAAGGGGAATTCACAATTTAGATTGTAAATAGTCTTCCTTCATTTAAACATTTGAAGTATATCCTCTAAATGTTTTCTTCGGTGGCTTCACGCCGGTTTGAAGTATATGTATCCTGCCAGGGGTGCGAGATCTGTTCGAAAGAGGTAGCGTGGCCCTGGCATATGGGCAACTGAAGGAACACGGGTAGATTTTAGTCAGTAAAAGTCTGACACGCCATTCCACTACCCAGAGCGGGAGACGTCATTTGATGATTTCCAACCCACAAAAAAAAAGTATAACTATGTATATCTGATAATACCAAAAGATCCATTGAATCGACTATTTAAAAGAGTATATTCTTCGTATACCTGTATTTGACTCTTCCAACATTAAAACTTTCCGGCTGTTCCATTTACTACATTTTACAACAAACAATTTGCGTCATCTCTCTGATAAAAACAAAACAGTCATTAAATCGGCTGTTCTAAAGAATTTTCGCTTCCTTTTCCTTTATCGTTCTCTTCCCAAATTACCCCATTTCCATCCCAGCCTGGCATTTAGGCTAGATCCCATTGCCCAACAAATGGAAAGGCGTTCTGTTTCCACTCAGAGGCGCCTTGACACGGCACCACTCCTTTCCTAACTCGACATTTGACTTGCGCAATGAAACGCCACGCTTGCCTGCACTATCCTTGAATATCTTGCGTCAGACTTACCTCATGTAGCTTGTGGATGTTGACATTAGTTTTGTACTAGATGGCGTTGGTATCGGGGAATGGGTTCGGGAGATTTCGAATGTGGAACGGAAGAAAACAACATGGCCGTTCTCGAACTGACAGATGAAGTTTTCATAAAAACTTTAATGTGTTACGTCTATGCTGATGATTTATTGTTTTTTTTATTTCGTTTCTTGCAAAAGGTTAATGAACTACATGTTGTAACGGCTGACGCAATCTGAAAATTGCTTAAATTGTTATCCTTCGTTTCATTATTTCCTTGGTAGATAAAAGTGGTAGAAATAACAACGCGGTTTATGAGTAATTTTCTAAGTTTTTCTGGAAATATCGGATGAAATCTTTTCTCGTAAATTATGTTCTAAAATGTCCTTTTCCAAGAAAATGAATGTTATAATTATCCAGCTTTACCTAGTACATACACTAAGCTTGTAAGTGTGTGCCAACCGTAGTTCTATTATGGAAGACAGCTCTGTCATTATCTGTTCTATCCTTGAATGTCTTGTGTAAGAGTTACCTCATGTCGGTTACGAGTATATTTGTAGATAGGTTTATTCTAGATGGAGTCGTTCTTGACTGTAAATACAAAATACTTAGGTATATTGCTTTTATTATGAAATCGGGGATACTTTTACAAATGATTAAGTTGGAAGATTTCGATTTTCGAAGAGATGGAGACGAAAAATTAATGGCAAAAACATAGTTCGTATCAATTAAACATACGAATTATGGATTTAAAGTGAAAAATTATAAAATTCGGAAGGAAGTTTATTTTATAGGTATTTTACAAACTACAACGACTTGTCAAACCATTAATATTTCGTAATTATGACGTTGTTATATATATTAATGTTTTCCTTTACCGTTTTAAGAGGAAACATCGAAACAGAGCGTGAGGAAACCGGCATGTCCTAGAGCCAAAAATTCGAAGACATGTGATATTTAATAACAAACACTAGGCCCACGTGGTGGATTACGGCCTACTCGATAGGAGGCTTGTGTCCCAGCAGTGGGAAGATTATGGGCTGATTATGGCAGCTAACTATACTAGCAGCAGGTGGAATGACAGATCACTTTTACCAGTGTTTTAAAAAATCGAGAACTTTACAGAATAGACCGACTGTTGATGTTTAGGCTTGAAGTATTTTCGGACATGGTGTGTCATGGCATAAGGTGTCTTTCAGACTTACGTTATAACCAAAAATACAAAATAGATTTAAAAAAAAACTAAAAACATGCTTCCATAGAAAACCAAACTAATGGAAAAAAAGCGTGGGGTACTTTTTAAGGTATTTTTTTATTGATATCAGGCACCTCACGCTTTTTTTAGGGTGTTTTGAATTTTGAGGCGTATGTCAGCGTAGTTTGTGACGTATGTCAGCGTAGTTTTCGAAGACAGTTTTTTTGCTGTCCTGGTAACCCTGTCAAGGATAATGGCACAAATTTATGAAATTATAGTATTGTCATCGGTCCTCGATAAGTCTATAAAGTTTAAATGAAATCTGGTCGTTTGAAGTGAGTCAAAATCGCGCTATAAGGAGTCTGTTACAAACAAACATACAAGTGAAGCTAATATAAAGCGTGTAATGACTATTTTGTTGTTGTCTGTTAAAATTATCTTTACTCGTCTGATTTTATCTGTATTAATATAATCAAATAGATAGTCAAATGTAAGTGATGTTTTAAATTAATTTTGACTTATTCAAGGTAAAGGCAATTTCCGTATTAACTTTTATCTTTTTAAACATACGATTTTCTTTGTATTAAAACAATTATCCTTATCTTGGTTGTACAATAAGGATAAATATTCCAATAATGATAATTTAGGTAGGTTTGTTTATGGAAAATTTGTAATAGGTACTTAAATATCCATTTTCTTTTTTTAAATGGGAAATCATTAAGTTACGTCTCCCGCTCTGGGCGGAGCGGGAGGGCGTGTCAGACTTTTACTGACTAAAACCCACCCGTGTTCCTTCAGTTGCCTATATGTCAGGGTCAATCTTTCGAACAAATCTCGCGACCCTGGCAGGTACTTAAATATCCTGAATCTACGTTCAGATGGACGTAGTAAAATCAAGGCGGGATATTTCCGCGCACATAAATGATAATAATTGATTTTATTCTTCAAAAAGGGCATTGACCAACTTCTATGGGACTTTGGCCACTTATAAACAAACAGTTCAGCTAATACTATATGATTGATTTAATAGTTCATATCAGTAAGAATGCCAATATAAACCTAGTTTTGTATCAAGATTTATATTTAGATATTTTTTTAACATTTTATTGAAATTGGTTATGCATGAAATAAAACTTGCTTTAGATGTGCCAGGTTCATCATAAATACAAGGTTCAGGGTCCATGGAAGTGCCGGGGTCGTCAAGAAGGGGAGAATTGGAATCCATTCAGAAACAGCCAAAGTAATCGTAATAAAACTTACGAAAACAACACTCGCGATGCAAAAAAAACCAAAGTGAATGATAACTGTCATTTTGACAATTAACACAACATTTTTAAAGCATTGTGTTGCCAAATAAAAAAAATATAATTGTATCGATACATATGGAATCGATTATTGTTTTATAAGTTCTTCAGGTATAATGCACTCTTCAGGTTATCATTTTTAAGTCTTTAATCATTTGTATCGTATATTAGTATTTTTTAAATCATATGATTAAATGAAAACTGCGTTAAATACAGTGTAGAGATTACCCTACACTTTAAATCGATTTCAATTTATTGTTTATGCAGTTTTTGTTTGGCAACACTGAAGTCAGATTCTAAGACTTGGTCAAATCATAACAAATACCAAACAAAAAGATTTTTCACAGTGCATATTGATACAAAGTTATTAGCATCAGATATTTACTAAAATAGAATTAAAATTATTGGTAAATTACATTTTTGTATAGCATCGTGTTTAAAAATGGCCAAGTTTGGACAATTCCCTTTCTGTACAAACACTTTTACACGACAATCATATTTGCCGGTACTTGATACCAAGCATTAGGATCATAGGATTATGGCCGTTAATTATTGTAGCGTTCATCGACCCCATATTCAGCAACAAAGTACGTACATATATGTATATATATATAGTCTGCCAGACCGTATTTCGGCCATGGTGGCCAATCTAAACGGGGACTAGCCATCGGCGCGGGAGATATTATAGTGCACATGTGTATGCGCAGACACAGGGGCACTTCACCTTTCCCTCACTCTCATAGTCCGATGGGATGGCAATCCGACACGACTGGAAAGAGACCAGGCGCAGGACCAACGGATTAACGTGCATTTCAGGGCACGGAGGTATCATGCCGCCAACTTCAAAACTCCGGGTTTCTTTCTTAGTAGCAATAAAGTACTAAGTTTATGGGTCTTTTGATGCCACAATGATACTGACGTTGTTGGTAAACATTGGTGAAATCGTCACAGAAATTATAAGCATTGAAAAACCAAAGATTCTTTTAGCCTGATAATATGATAGCAACATGACAAATGGACTGAGGACTTCGTAGATAATGGGCAGTAGTGTACTCTATACATTTTACCAAAATACTGCCATCACCAACCCGCCTGCCAAGCGTGGCGATTATGGCTAACCTCTTCCCTTTAGAGGAGGCCTATATCCAGCAGTGGACGTTTTTCGGCTGAAATAATGATGTCAAATTATTAACTAATCAAAGTCTAAAATCAGTCAATCAATTTAATAATCACAAATAAAGCAATAACCAGAAATTGTTGAGTTTCTTAGAAATTACTTACTAGCAAAAATTAATTTGTTTATATTTCTGAGAGACAAAGAGCCTATTCATGCGTACGCGCCTGCCCTCCGTTCAGTTATTCATTCGTCCCGTTCGTGTGATAGGAACTAGTCACATTACTTCTAAATAACATAAAGGTTAAAATAAAAGTTCATATTGAAAGTTAACCTAAAAAGTGAAGTTTGATTATTCCCATCACCTAATAAATTAATAGGTTATGGGCCCAGGTGTGCGCGAGTGAAATATTCACTGTATTGGACAATAGTTTTGAAAATCTGCCGTTGAACAAAAAACAAAAATGGACTATTCTAAGGTTAAAAGAAATATTAAGCCATTCGACGGTGAGAAGTACAGTGTATGGAAGTTTCGTATTCGTGCGTTGCTAAGTGAAATAGATGTGATAAAAATTATCGACGAAGACCCATTACTTGGCAACGAAACTTGGGAGAAAAACAATAAAATTGCTAAAAGAGTGATCATAGAATATCTTTCCGATTCTTATATTGGTTTCGCTAAGGAAGATGTTTCGGCAAAAGATATTTTGAAAAATTTAGATACGTTGTACGAACGTAAGAGCATCGCGACGCAGTTGGCAATAAGAAAAAAGTTGTTGTCGTTGAAATTAAAAAGTGAAGTGTCGCTCATACAACATTTTACAACGTTCAATGATCTCATCACTGAACTACTTGCTGCTGGTGCGAACTTAGAAGAAACCGATAAAGTTGCTCATTTACTCCTAAGTTTACCCTCAACTTATGACGGAGTCATTACAGCGATCGAGACATTATCAGAAGATAACATAACGTTAGCTTTCGTTAAAACACGGCTATTAGACCATGAAGTGAAGTTGAAAAATGAGTCAGGCGATATGAGCGAAAAAGTGTTGCAAATAGAAATGCAAAACAATGACAAGTCGATGAAAAGAAAATTTGATAACAAGCAATCAAATAATTATATAAAACGCAGGAAAGAGAACGCTAAGTTCATAAAATGTCATCACTGTGGGCGTAAAGGGCATAAACGGAATGATTGTTACCTTTTAAAACAAAGGAATCAGCGAAGGGCCAACAATATAAACAATGACCGACCACGAACAGTACAGTCAGTCAAGATAAGCCAAAATAAACAATCAGCATCGAATGAGTTCTCAGGGTTTGCCTTCATGGCCGGCGAACATGAAACTCAAGACGATAATAACAAAGTCACCTTTATTCTGGATTCCGGCGCCTCGAATCACATCATCAATAGAGAAGATTTGTTTACCAACTTTGTTGTTTTAGATACACCACTAAAATTGTCCGTTGCTAAAAATGGTGAATTTATTTCAGCTACGAAAAGAGGTACACTGCAGGTTACTAGCAACATGGGTGTCCAGGGATGTTTGGATGGTGTTCTGTACTGCCCTGAGGTACCGTACAATTTGCTGTCCGTATCCAAAATGCAGCGAGCTGGCTACACTGTTATATTCAGCACTGACGGTGCAAGGATATGCAAAAATGGTAAAACAGTAATGAAAGGTATGTCTTTTAACAATCTAATTGCTGTAGTTTTTGTAGTGTCTGTAAACGTGAGTCGTCTTGTTTCCCAGGCATGCATTAGTGACAAAAATAATTATAAATTATGGCATCAGCGCCTCGGTCACTTGAGTAAAAACAAATTTATAGAAATAAAACGACATGAGTTGTTTAAAGACGTAAGTGAATTAAGTACTGTAGTGCCGGATGACGAATTATGTGAAGCTTGCATTCATAGAAAGCAGAGCCGACTTCCGTTTAATCACACCAAGGACAAAAGTCACATAAATAGACCTCTATTTGCTGTCAGTTCTGATGTCTGTGGTCCTATCACTCCAACGACAGTTGATAATAAAAACTATTTTGTAATGTTTGTTGACCAGTATACTCATTATTGCGTTACGTATCTGATAACTTACAAATCAGACGTATATGCAGCATTCAAAGACTTTGTTGCAAAAAGTGAAGCTAAATTTAATTTAAAAGTAGCTAACTTGTTTTGCGATAACGGTGGCGAGTATTTATCCACCGAAATGAAGAACTACTGTGCTGAAAAGGGTATATCATACCATTTAACAGTTCCTAGAACTCCACAGCAAAATGGTGTTTCTGAAAGGATGGTGAGAACCATTACTGAGAAAGCTCGTTCAATCTTAAGTGGTGCACGATTAGATAAAGTTTTTTGGGGTCAAGCAGTTTTGACTGCTGTTTACTTAATAAATTTAACACCGACTAAAGCTCTCAAACTTTTAAAAACACCATATGAGATGTGGCATAATAAGAAACCTGAAGTAAAATATTTAAAGGTTTTTGGATCAACTGTTTATGTGCATAACAAAACGACCAAAGCTAAATTTGATGATAAATCATGGAAAGGTATTATGATGGGTTATGAACCAAACGGTTATAAAGTTTGGAACCCAGATTGCGAAAAGTTTGTAGTGGTCAGAGATGTTATCGTGGACGAAACTACCTTTGTGAGGTCCAGGCCTTCTTGGAAGCCTGAAGAGAATATGAGAAATTCTCATGACAAAACTGATAATGACATTGTGTCTTCTAAATCAGTGTCGAGTAAGTCCCGAGACCATGTTGTAAAGAAACTAGATAGTGTAAAATCTAGTGGGTCAGACCATGTTGTAAAGAATCTAGATAGTGTAAAATCTAGTGGGTCAGACCATGTTGTAAAGAATCTAGATAGTGTAAAATCTAGTGGGTCAGACCATGTTGTAAAGAATCTAGATAGTGTAAAATCTAGTGGGTCAGACCATGTTGTAAAGAATCTAGATAGTGTAAAATCTAGTGGGTCAGACCATGTTGTAAAGAATCTAGATAGTGTAAAATCTAGTGGGTCAGACCATGTTGTAAAGAATCTAGATAGTGTAAAATCTAGTGGGTCAGACCATGTTGTAAAGAATCTAGATAGTGTAAAATCTAGTGGGTCAGACCATGTTGTAAAGAATCTAGATAGTGTAAAATCTAGTGGGTCAGACCAAGTTGTAAAGAATCTAGATAGTTTAAAATCTAGTGGGTCAGACCATGTTGTAAAGAAACTAGATAGTGTGAAATCTAGTGGGTCAGACCATGTTGAAAAGAAACTAGATAGTTTGAAATCTAGTGGGCAAGATGAAAATCCTGCTAAAATTCGCAAATCAAACCATAATACGCTAAGCGAGGTACGTTTTGATAATTCAATGAGTAGTTCTATTGAAAGTACATACAGAAATACTGGATTAAGGAGGAGTGACAGGATTAAATGAAATAAAACTGTTTCTAGGCATAAAAATCACTAGAGAAAGTGATCAAATGCTGTTGGACCAAAGTGCATACATCAAAACAGTCTTAACTAAGTTTAATATGCATGAGTGTAAACCTGTGTCGACCCCCTTAGAAAATAAGTTAAATTATGACGCATTGAACTCTGAGGAGAAATATGACGCACCTTGTCGAAACGTCATAGGATGCCTTATGTATATTATGCTATGTACTAGGCCCGATTTAAGCGTCAGTGTAAACATACTGAGTAGGTACACACACAAAAATAATAAAGAGTTATGGCAATGTCTTAAACGGGTACTGAGGTACTTAAAAGGCACAACTAATCTAAAATTGTGTTACAAGAGGTGTAAATACAATGATATTTTGTGTGGGTACGTAGACTCAGATTGGGGTGGCAATGATACACATGATAGAAAGAGTACAACTGGATACTTGTTTAAACTTTTTGATCAGTGCACAATTTCCTGGAATACACGAAAACAATCGTCAGTCGCGGCTTCTTCAACTGACGCTGAGTATATGGCATTGTTTGAGGCAGTTAGAGAAGCATTGTGGCTTAAGTCTCTAGCGGCCAGTATAAATATACTAATCACTGTACCAATTGTAATTTATGAAGACAATAATGGCTGTATAAGTATAGCCAATAACCCGACATGTCATAAACGGTCAAAACATATTGACATAAAATATCACTTTTCTCGGGAACAAGTTGAGAAAAATGTAATAACATTAAATTACATTCCCACAGGTGAACAGTTGGCCGATGCATTGACAAAAGCTCTACCTGCAATCACTTTCCAAAAGCTGAGATGTCAAATGGGTGTACAGTGATAATGTAAATAAGTGTATAGTGTACATAAGTTATATATATTATATAATATAGTGTGTACATAACTTAATGAGTACAACTGAACTAAATATTATGTTGACTCTTAAGTATTCATTTTGATTTGAATTGGTCTGGTTGAGGTTTTACTGGGTTTTCCTCAACCCTCGAACGAATGTTGGACCAAATTGTAATTCCCCAGCAAATATTTGGAAGTTAATGTGATTTAGTTAGGTATTCAATTTATATCGATTTTTGTTTGTATAATGACTACCGATTAATTTTTGAGGGGGCGTGTTGAGTTTCTTAGAAATTACTTACTAGCAAAAATTAATTTGTTTATATTTCTGAGAGACAAAGAGCCTATTCATGCGTACGCGCCTGCCCTCCGTTCAGTTTTTCATTCGTCCCGTTCGTGTGATAGGAACTAGTCACATTACTTCTAAATAACATAAAGGTTAAAATAAAAGTTCATATTGAAAGTTAACCTAAAAAGTGAAGTTTGATTATTCCCATCACCTAATAAATTAATATAAATCTGATATTTCGTGTGAAATACTAAACCAATGCAGATACTATGTAGAAATTTAGTATTTACTACATTCATTAACATTTACTAGGTATTTCTGTAACCACGATCGCCGAATATTTGATTAAAACAAAGTCTACGAAATATTATATTTAGGAGACCGTTGCCCTGTGAAACTAGGCGACATCTATAATAATTCCTTAATAGCCCGCTCTTGTAGAGCGCTGATTTATTTTCAACGCTTAGCTCAGCACCGAAAGTTGAATTTCCACAGTCTTTTTATTAAGTTAAGAGTTCGTCAAGGCGTCGGTGTGTTAATAAAAATGGGCACATGAGATACTAATCTACCTGATCTCTTGTCTACACTATGAATAAATGTCATAAATAAAGTTAAAAATCGAGCTGAACTTTGACACTCATTAATTTTACAAAACATTATAAATATAAATAAATAATATCTTAGGACAACCAACACAACGTTATCTGATCCCAAACTAGGCAGAGCCTGTACTATGGTAACCAGACAACTAATGAACATACTTATATATTTCTAAATACGTACATATTATAGATAAATTACACCCAAGAACAAATGATTGTGCTCATCACAGAAAGATTTGTCCTGGGTGGTAATCGAACCCACGACCTCAGTCTTAGCAGTCAGGGTCACTAACCACTAGACTAACAGGCTAGTCAAATCAGTCGATTATTTTAACCAATTTCAGTTAATTTTGAATTGATCTTTCTTAGTTTTTCTAGACACTCTAAAATCAATACCTATTGTAAAATTATAAATACCAAAGTCAATTAGGAAATGTAATAAAAAATCTGTCAAATTCTAAGTATTTCGACATGACCCTGTGCAATTAATAGTTACATTAATCATTGTTTATCAATAATAGTTATTCGAAAGGTTAAACAAAAAACCAAAGCAAAGAGGTATGTTGAGGAAATTGGACAAACTGAATGAGGAAGAGGAAATATTGGATGCAGTAACCGAAAATAAAACTTAATAGAGGCGTATTTCTATCCAGCCATACATTTTTCTGATCTCATTATCTCTAATGAAGCTACGATTATTCTACGAATTAAATCACATAATTGCAGAGGAGATGTTTCATTTTTATATGGGGCTCCGGCCATAACGTGTACCGTTTAGCGAAGCTGGGTAAATTACTCATGAATAGAATAAAGTAACGTTTTTTTCATAATATCAAATGGTTTTTATGTACAAAATAAAAATAAAAAATGTTTGACGTTTGTCCTAAGATTTAGCAAGTGGTTATTTTGAATTCGTTTAGAAACACACTTCGAGAATGGAGACTAAAGATTTTTGTAACGATGAAATGGTCACACTTAACTATATATACTCAAAAATATTTAGAAGAGAATAATAGTAATTTATTTTTAACACTACAAGAATACACACATGTTTTAATTATTTTCTACTTAACATTCATTTGATGAGACATGATTTCAGAACGAATGAAGTCTGCAAGCAAACGAGACGCCATGTTGAATAAACCATGGCAATAATTGAAAAACTATTATTTTTTGTACACAACAAATCAGGCGCAAATTAACCAGAGAATATTTTTCCTTAATTTGTGGTATTTTTTCCTCTTTTTTTGATAAATGTACATCTGGTGGCCGAAAATGAAACATCTCCTTTAATGCTTTTTTACATAATACCTGATATCAACAATAGGTTTGCGTCAATACAGATTCGTCAGTAGTCCGTACAGTGCCGGGCGTAAAAAATAGCATCAAACCCATTTCTTCCCGCAGGTATCATAAAAGGCGTCTAAGGGGCATATAGAGAAAGGCTAGCAACGTTCTCTATGCATTTTACCACCATACTGCGATCGCCAACAAGCCTGCTAAGCGTGCAGCAGTGAACGTCATGCGGCTGAAATGATGATGATGAGATTGCAGATTACCATTGAATAATTACTAGTTTTACTGAGCATCATTGGAGAAAAATGGAACGCGTCTAAGACTATGTTGACTATGTTCACAGTATATCACCAAACGAACATTCGTCCCGAACATTCCATCCAGTTCGCCGTACAGAAACCGCACTTGCCCCACTTGTAGATCTAAGCCGACTTGCGCCACCAATAGTCCCTTGCATAACATCGTGAACTATTTCGATAGAGTAATGTCGGCGTTTGGGCAATTGTGCACTATGTGTGTACCCCATTATGGACTACGATTGACTCGTTTAGTTCTTGTGTTTTGATATTTCTAGTATTTTACAAGATTACAATGTTTAAAGGAATGGTTGTTCAAAATTTGAACACAGTAATTTGAAAACCGCCTTTGTGGTCTGGTGGGAATACGTGTTTGATTCCCAGCGGGGGCAAATTCAGCAGAGCAGTGGTAGCCCAGTGGTTTCGATACCGACTTTTAAGTTGTAGGTCGTGGGTTCGAACCCAGTTGGTGGCACCCAAAACTGTGAAAGGAAAAACATCATGAGGAAACTGGCATGTCCTAGAACCAAAAATTCGAAGACATGTGACATCTACCAACCTATACTGGGCCCGCGTGGTGGATTACGGCCCACTTGATCTCACCGCGAGTAGGCCTGTGTTTTAACAATGGAAACAATATTAGCTGATTATGATAGGGTGGAAATTTTCCACTCCCCTAAGTCCAGCAGTGGACGTCTTACGGCTGAAATGATGATGATGATGATGATGGAAATTTTCTGCTCGGTTTGGTTAATGGTAAGGCTTGTTTTTACCACCATCTTATCTAAGTCTATCGCCATAACAACAGTGTTAGCAGCATTATTGTCCTTCATCAGTTAGAGGTAGGATAGCCACTTCTACTATGGTTGAGGATTCTGGGCTGACATAGTTTCCACCTTTGGCTTGACCTACACTTACCATGCAAAAAGAACAAAAAGCGTTCGTAAAGCCAATTATTTTTAAAGGAGTAACTGTGGTCTTCTCTATAGGGAACCACTAACTGGAACGGTGCACTTAGCATCTGACGTTTTATAAGTGCCCATGTAGGTTTTTGTGGAATAAAAACTTTTTTACAAAAAAAAAAACAACCGACTTCCTTAAAAACACTACAAAGTGAAAAATAACTTTAATTTCGGAAGTCGGTGTCTTAGGATCTGTATTTATGGTTTTTTTGCCACCGACTTCCGAAATTAAAGTTATTTTTCACTTTGTAGTGTTTTTAAGGAAGTCGGTTGTTTTTTTTTTGTAAAAAAGTTTTTATTTTTAAATTTTTAGTTGTGGTATTCACCCTGCACTAATTCCAAACAAACAATGCATATTTATGCGATAGCAGAAATCGCGGTTGATTTGCTGTCATTCTTTAAGGAGTTCCGGTGTCTGTCTCCCGAACTCATCATCAGATCTATATGAAAATTATATGGGACCATTTCGGAATAAACCCCTTTCGAACAAAAAAATAATTTTGCAAATCCGTTTATATATGACGGAGTTATGGCCGAACATACATTAAAAAAAAACATATAAACATCCGAATTGAGAACCTCCTCCTTTTTGAAGTCGGTTAAAAATAATTTTTATGTTAATGGATAGCAAAAACACACAGGGTCCTCTTTTGTTTTTAAAGATACCTTTAGGCAAGAAAACATAGCGATTGTTACTAAGTACATCTTTTGAGGAAACCGGCATATCGTAGAACCGAAAATTCGAAGACATGTGACATCCACCAACCCGTACTGGGCCCGCGTGGTGGATTACGGCTCGCTCGAGAGGAGGCTTGTGTCCCAGCAGTGGGAATAATATAGGCTGATAATTATGAAAATGACGACATCTTTACTTGTATATCTGTAGGCTCCACCTTTTGTTATTTAGAGAGAACGCCTCAACATTAAAGAGACAAAGCTACAGCAAAAAGTTAAGCAAAATGCTTACCAACATGCGACAGCTAGGATTATTTCTAGAAGAAACGAAGTCACATGATGATGACAAATGATTTTATGTCCGTAAGTAGGTTTGTACAAACACTTTTACACGTCACTCATATTTTTTAAACTAGATGAGGTCGGCGTTTCCTAACTGATTACTCTGAGAAGAAAACAAACTCATAGGTTACAATTTCTTTTAAAGTCCAGACATAATCAACAAAAGCTACAGTTTGTAACTTCGTTCACGTAAAGACTTCAATTATACATTGTATTGCTTCAGGACAAAAATTAATTAAAATATCCGGAAAAGAACCGGAGTTACAAACATAGCTTGCAGAGTAAGCAAACTTAGTGGCAGTGGGCTGGCCATGTCTGTCGAAGGACCGATGGCCCGTGGAGCAGACGAGTCCTGAAGTTAAATCAATCACCGTTTTGAGTGCAGTGATGATGAAATTATATTGAAAAAGAAAAGTGCCTCTTTTTTTTTTTCTCTATGTCGGGAATCATCAAATGACGTCTCCCGCTCTGGGCGGAGCGGGAGGGCGTGTCAGACTTTTACTTACTAAAACCCACCCCTGTTCCTTCAGTTACCTATTCCAGGGCCACGGTAACTCTTTCCCACAAATCCATGGGCCTGGCAGGCAACGGTCCTAGCAAACCCTTTCATCTCTATGAGGCGCGCGTAGAACACAACGCGCCCTCGACCTGGTCTGGTCATTACCGGGCGGCGAGCTACCCATTGCTCGCCGTCAACAAGCCCGCGCCTACGGTGGCTGGGAGTCCGCTTTGGACTCACGGAAAGTGCCTGCCTGGATTCGAAATCACGCTCTACAACTCGTAAATGATACTCACGGCCGATACCAACTCACGGCCGATACTACTGCTTTACTAACTTCTGTCATGACAAGTCACGAAAATATAAACATATTCGTATCCCACGGCCACTCAACTACTATAATCCTTCTTCCTTTTACATAACCTTCTCGAACACATGACTAACTCATGCTTTGTTTACACTCAATTACATCACTAGCACGCAAGGGTACTTGCAACGTGCTCCTACTTCCGATTAGCTCACGGCATTTCCGGCTGACCTTACCGCGGTCATGCGGCCGTGTGCTTAGCCGACGTGCATAAGAATGTACAAGTGTTTAAGCTAGGAGAGTAGGCAAGTATTGATCAGGTTTTAAATACTCCTTCCCATGTTATTGTTTTTCTTTTTTTGTTTCTGGTGGTTTGTGTCTCTATGGAATTGCTAGATCGTTCTTCTTTATACGAATCTGCGCTTTAGAATGGACCACAAAGCTTTAACTTTGAGACTAACAGTCCGTCCCTTGACAATTCAAAAGTGTCCCTAAATCTTTTAATTGAGTTAAGGTCCCAAAACAGTTAAGCAAGGACCAGAAGGCCAACTCTCGTTAGAAAAAACGTTCAAAATCCAGTCACAGTCTCATTTCAGCGACAATCAAATGTCAAAAACTTGTCAAAATTTTATGGAAACTGAAAGTACATATTTTTGAAGACTGTGAATGTTCTTAAAATTACGAAAATTGCCTCTCTGATTTTTGTCAGATCTCATCTTCACAATTATCGCACATATAATATACTATCTGTCAAAAAATCAGGCCAAAAGACAATCTAATATGGCGGCCATTGGCTGCCAAAGAAACCAGTCCCTATTGAAAAACCCTACAAACACAGAGCTTTAAGATGCCAAATAAGACGTTGGTTAAAAATCATATCTGGAAGTGTGGTGATTATGGCAATATAATAAACACTCCACCATCATAATATAGTTTTAAGAACTGTCAAGAGGCCACATTCAGCATTGAACTATCAGTAACTTAGATGATAAATTAATATGATGTTGCTCCAAAATTTGTCATCTTCCGGCAGTACGATGATGAATGATCTTAAAATAACAACAGAATCATCGAAGATAGAACTTCGTGTGTTACTTGGCATTATGCCTACCCAATATGGGGAAATGCGTGAAGATGCATATATGGTTAATCAAGAACAGCAAAACAAAACTAAAGTTACGAACAAAATCATCATTATCTTCGATATACCAGCCGGTCCTGTGCATCGAAGAAAATAAAAGAGTCTACATAACATTTTTTTGTATTTTTTTTTAAGTTTCCCAGCACTTAATTTCTGCGACTGAAAAAAAAAACAGAAGTATGAATGGCTTTACTGTCTCTAGTAGTATTTTTCAATTCGATCCATTCCGTCCCTTGTTGCCCTCTACCAGCGATACCCTAAGCCGTGGTCTGTACCTTACAGGGCGCCCTCAGCGAGTAGTCGCTCTAGTTTTAAGATTTTAAGCCATGGCGGGAGGTCTTAATTTATTAAGGTGGCCACAGGCAAGTCCAGAAAAGCAGCCGACAACCTCATGGGTTGACCTGCGAGATGTCAATCCCAAAACAAAAAAAAAAGTAGTGTACTGAAAGATATAAAGTAAAGTGAAGGTGCAATCCTGCCAGGGTCACGAGATTGTTCGAAAGAGATACCGTGACTCTGGCACATGGGCAACTGAAGGAACACGGGTGGGTTTTAGTCAGTAAAAGTCTGACACGCCCTCCCACTCCGCCCAGAGCGGGAGAAGTCATTTGATGATTTCCCATCCAAAAAAAAAAAAAAAGTGAAGGTGCAATTGAAATTTGAGAACTGTCGCGTTGTATCCGATGAGGTCTGTGGTGGCCTGTCGCTGCCCGTCCTATCCGCAAGGAGTCGGTAAGTTCAATTGCACGGCACGGGGGCGCCTGTCGTGGCTTGTACGGCTGTTTATTTTTGGTTCGTTATAAGGGAATGGTCGGGACGGGCTACGACAGGCTTCGACAGGTATGACCACGCCTAGCGCGGCTTGTCATTTAAAGATTATTGTACGGAACGTCACTTTGGAAATTTGGTGACAAACACTACGATACTTTGCCTCCACCGTAAACCACAAGACCGTGTGACCGATCACACGGTTTTTTCTACGGCGCGGTTAATATGACGTACCGGTTAGAAGGGTCTGAGCCTACCCAATTTACACTTCTACTTCTCAAGGTGTCGATAGCAATCTAAATAGAATTGATCTACGAGCTTAGCACTTTCAGTAGCGTCCATCAACTCCTGTAGTGTGCAAACAACGGAACACGCTGGGATAAGTTCCACTGGGACCAGTTAATATTGAACTATCTCTAGTAACATTGTTGAGTGTGCAAAGATCCTTAACCACATCT
The DNA here is from genome assembly GCA_947507805.1 of Aporophyla nigra. Classification (NCBI taxonomy): domain Eukaryota; kingdom Metazoa; phylum Arthropoda; class Insecta; order Lepidoptera; family Noctuidae; genus Aporophyla; species Aporophyla nigra. The sequence goes on along the minus strand of OX382316.1, from coordinate 11,919,477 downwards.
ATTTATGCATCATTACACATACATTTACAAATGAATGAACATGCTATCAGTTAGTATATAAATAGCATTTGCACTATGAGGAAATTCTTAACAAGGCGTTATCAATGACACTAGAGTATAATAGTATAAGTACTATGGAGAAGTAATTAGGTATATGTAAGCGATCTGGCACCTACCAGGGTCATGAGATTCGTTCGAAAGAGTTACCGTGGCCCTGGCATATGGGCAACTGAAGGAAAACGGGTGGGTTTTAGTCAGTAAAAGTCTGACATCTTCCACTCTACCCAGAACGGGAGACGTCATTTGATGATTACCCACCCACAAACAAAAGCGAGCAGAGCAAGAATAGCAACACTTTTCATACAAATCCTGAATCATCATTTCGGCCAAAAGATATCCACAACTGGACATAGGCTACCCCCAAACGGAGACGGTTTAGCGATCGCAGTATGGTGGTAAAATGCATAGAGAACGCTGCTGCCCATTCTCTAGTAAGTCCTTAAATCACCTTTTACGACACCCACGGGAAGAAATGGGATGATACAATTTTTTACGTCCGACACCACATGAAGCAGTCCTCCAAATCCTAACTATCATCATCATCATCATCATCGTCATTTCAGCCGAAAGACGTCCACTGCTGGACATAGGCCTCCCCCAAGCTCCGCCACTTCGACCGGTTTTGTGCTTCCTGCATCCAGCGGATTCCTGCGGCCTTCACAAGGTCATCGGTCCACCTTGTTGGAGTCTAATCCTAACTATACCCCAATTAATATAACAAATGCGAAAGAAAGTTTGTTTTTTACGCTTTCACGCTAGAACGTTTAACTGTAAACGTCTTTGGATAAAATTTTGCACATGGGCAGACAATGACCTGGTAAGGACATTGGCTGCATTTTATCGAGGATCACAGATGAAATCGCGGGCAAAAGCTTAAATCAGCCTAGCCTCTATGTTCTATGTTATGGGGGTTTGGTTTCCGCACTTAGTCCTTTGAGTGGACCATTATGCGTGGGCCATGGCGGCCGTCGGTATTTACTCCAACCAGCCCACCTCCCTCCAGAAGTTGATTGTGTCTCCTGGTCTGCTAAGAACTTCCGTGTATGATTTGGGTGTCCCGAGGGTATCTGTCCTAATCTGGGTGACGCCTGTACATTCGAAGAGTACATGCGCAACGGTTTCCTCAGCCTCCATGCAGGCCCTGCAAAGGGGGCTGTCCGTTATGCCTATTGTGTGAAAGTGCTTGTTTAGCGGGCAGTGTCCTGTGATGGTGCCCGTCATCAGACGCAGACCATCCCTGTCCAGGCGTAGCAGACGTCTGGTTAGCCTGCCATCTGGGGATGGCAGGCTTCCCTGGACTGCCTGTAGCCTGGTGCCGAAGTCCACCAGCTCTCCGCTTGTGTGTGGGTAAATTCCTGCAGCCACCTGCGTAGCTGGTTAAAGGGGATGGGCACGATGGGCTCGGGGCCGCAGACTGACGCGCTGGATGCCTTTCTGGCCAGTTCGTCAGCAGCGTCATTGCCTAGTGATCCACTGTGTCCTTTTATCCATTGCAGTGTCACTTTGTTGCGATTAGAAACTCAGCCTAGCCTCTTCCCTAGTATGTTGGAATTGGCTTCCAGTCTAGTCAGATGCAGCAGAATCCTAGTATTCTACATGGAGTGGCTGCGTATTTGACGTCCAGGGCCAGGGACTTGGTAAGACTACATGTCAGACTTTTGGCCTTCTTAGTGCCCGTTACGACTGAACTAATATCTACGAATGTTAGCGAAGACCATATAAAATCTGAGAAAAGATGAGCGGAGGACATCAGGATATCCACACTAAAGATAAACGTTCTGGCTAATGGTACTCTTAGCTCATATTATGGAACTATTCCTTATATCTGTATCCATATTTTAATTATTTCAATATTTTCAATGACATTAATACTATAATCATAGGTTACTGTGTCGTTGAGATAACGTGATGGACATAAAAGGTCTTCCCTAAATGCGAGGAGCGTTCATTACTGACTTCTATGTGTTTGAACTGACGAAAATTAGCGCAACAATAAATAATAGCAAATACCAACTCCAAATAAGGAAAAGAATTTAAATGAATGAAAATCAGGTAATATAGCACTCTCTAATTAAGCAACGTAAACCAGGAAATTACATTACACAATATTATCGAATCCCATACTAGATTTTAAAAATGTTCATGCTTTATCATGAAGAATAATCGAAAAATCTTTCAGTATCTAATACATGGATCTATACATGGATTTTCTAATTAATTATTTAATTTAGTATTCGCCGAGCATCACCATTATAGTATTTCGGCCATGGCGGCCAATCTCAACGGAGACTAGCTATAGGATAGTGAGCGCAGACACAAGGGCAGTCGCTTTTCCCTCACACTTATAGTTCGATGCGACGGCAATCCGACACGACCGGAGAGAGATCAGGCGCAAGACCAACGGTGACACGTGCTTTCCGAGGCACGGGGGTATCACATCGCCAACTTCCAAACTCCGGGCTGTTACTAAGACATTCTTAATGGAAAAACCCAATAACGCTCTGCCCAACCTGAGAATCGAACCCAGAACCCTACGCTTAGCAGTCACGTTTGCGACCACAAGACCAATGGGGCATCACTATTACAATAGTTTTCAAGCAACATTTTAAATTCCGGTATTCCTTCAAACTTCAACTATCCTTCATAAGTTCATAACTCTACAGATTTCCCAACACAGAAACAGCCAATAATATCAATTGAAACATTTCCCCAACTCCCAACACACAGTGTTCAAACCTCTAACATATAGAACAATATGCGTACGCGCAAGTCCCGTATGTGTGCGCACACACACAGACGAACAGATTGATTTTGATTGTGACATTGCGTAACGTGTGATGTAACAACGATAGAGCTATTTACAGCAAGGTTACTTGCGTCCGCACAGTTAATTCTAGTTTAACTGATATTTTAATGTTACTGTTTATGTGGGAAAGAATTTAAGTGAATATGTAGTGAAATTTTATCTATATTCGTAGTAGGTATAACATCCTATCCTATCCTATCCTACTATAATATTATAAAAGCGAAAGTTTGTATGTATGGATGTATGGATGTGTGGATGTTTGTTCCTCTTTCACGCAAAAACTACTGAACGGATTTGGATGAAATTTGGCACACAGATAGTATATAACCTGGATTAATATGTAGGGTATTTTTATCCCGGTAGTACGTTCCCGCAGGATATTTTCCGACCTCTGCGCGGGCAAAGTCGCTGGCAAAAGCTAGTAATTTATAGTTATGTGTTTCTGTTCAAGGTACCATGAAATGAATAGGACCATCCTATTTCTTCCCATAGGTGTCATAAGAAGCGACTAAGGGACTTACTAGAGAATGGGCAGCAGCGTTCTCTATGCATTTTACCACCATACTGCGGTCGCCAAACCGCCGGCCAAGCGTGGCGATTATGGCAAAACCCCCCAAATTTTAGCTTTTGGGTGAAATTATGATGATGGTGATGAGTTATGTTTTTTTGTTATGGATTAACTACTATTGTACTATTGTACTCAAACGTATAATCGAAAGACAATAAGGATGTTCTCAAAACGGTGAAGTACAACATCGAGAAAATTAGTATGGTCGGGAGCCATAATTTTGAATATATGTGACCACCCCTCCCTTGGTCCACGTGGTAGCTCTCACAGAGAAGTGGCCTGTGTCCCAGCAGTAGGAACGATATAGGCTGAAGATGCTATGAACAAATGAGCGAATCTATTTTAAGAAGACGTATGATAAAGATAGGTGATTCAATTATAACATGAGTCATTACATCACCTGATCCATAGCGATTATCATGTTAGGTACCTATGTGAATCATTTATTTCAGTTTCTGATTAGTTCCTTGTTTAATTTAGTAGTTTAAAGAGCTCTTTGGTACAGGAATAGTTTAGATGTTGAATACTCTACATTTGATATTATTTTCTTCATTTAAACTATAATAATAATAATAATATATATATAGGTATATATAATAATATTATAAAGAGGAAAAATTTGTATTTTTGTTTGTTTGTTTGTAATGGATAAACTCAAAAACTACTAGACCGATTTAAAAAATTCTTTCATTAATAGAAAGTTACATTATCTGCGAGTAACGTAGGCTATATATCACGCTACAACCAAAAGGAGCGGAGCAGTAATGAAAAATGTTACAAGAACGGGGAAAATCGCACGGGTAGGCGATTCGACGCGACGGGAAGGGTTTGGGGAACATGAAATTTAACGCGAACGAAGTCGCGGGCAGAAGCTAGTATAGTATAATATAAAATCGAATTTCGTGTTTGTACGCTTAGATCTTTCAAACTGCGCAACAGGTTTTATTACTGACTGCCTGTTAGTCTAGTGGTTAGTGACCCTGACTCCTAAGACTGAGGTTGTGGGTTCGATTCCCACCCAGGACAAATCTTTGTGTGATGAGCACGATCATTTGTTCTGTGTCTGGGTGTTATTTATCTATAATATGTATGTATTTAGAAATATATAAGTATGTTTATCAGTTGTCCGGTTGCCATAGTACAGGCTCTGTCTAGTTTGGGATCAGATAACGTTGTGTTGGTTGTCCTAAGAAGATATTTATTACGATTTTCATCAATAGATAGAGTGATTCAGCAGCATGGTTTTGTATGTATAATATGCGGGCAGATTCGCTGGAAAAGTTCGTTAGCAATATGTACAAGTTCAAAATAGTTTTGTTTCCCTGATAATATTTTTGTATAGTGAGCACTTTGTCTTCATAACCAGCCTATAGGTAATGTTCCCACAGTTGGGACACAGGCCTTCTCCTGGTGACAGGGAATGGGCTCTTATCCACCACGTGGGCCCAATGCTAGTTTTTGGTTTCCTCACCATGTTTTCCTTCACCGTTTTGAGAGCAGTGGCGATGACTGATGACATAATTAACAAAAATAAAGCATCTGTCTATTTACATACCAATGTCTCTTCTCGTTTCACATACCATATCCAATAAAAACCACATCAAATAAAACGCGCGCAATCTTTACCTGTATTTAAAAGACTCGTGAAGGAGCATTACTTGTTGTCGTGATCTTGTTTTCATACTTGTAATAGTCGTCTTTTATTTTCTTAGCTTATATATTTAGTATGTATGTATATAAGTATTTATTATGCAGGATATATATTATTATATCTATGTATTTATTATAATAAACTGTATCTGTATTTACACCAGTGACAACCCCTTTTTTATGTCCACGCAATCACCGTCCATTCCAAGGTTGCCTGGAAGAGATCGCAGAAAGCGATAAGGCCGCCCATTGTATGTTTTTTTTTGTGTTAAATGTTCTTGTTATTATGTATTTTCTGGTGTACAATAAAGCATATATATAAATAAATAAATACCGCAAGGTCTTAAGACGAAAGTCTTTAACTAGTGCGTGTTGCCAGAGATGACCTATGGCAGTGAAACGTGGTCACTCACAATGGCATCATAAGAAGGCTGAAAGTCACCCAAACTGCAATGGAGAGAGATATGCTCGGAGTTTCCCTACGCAATCGAATTAGAAATGAAGAGATCCGTAGGACTATCAAGGTAACCGACATAGTCCGAAGAATTGCCAACCTTAAGTGGCAGTGGGCAAGGTACATTGCTGTCCAAACACATGGCCGATAGGGGTGAAATGTTCTGGGATGGCGACCGCGTACTGGAAGATGTAGCGTTGGAAATCCTTCCATAAAGTTGACCGATGACCTGGTGAAGGCCGCAGGAATCCGCTGGATACGAGAGGCAGAGAACTGGTCGAAGTGACGGTGCTTGAGGTAGGCCTATATCCAGCAGTGGACATCTTTCGGTTGAAGTGATGATGATGATAGCATCTGTTTGGGTTCGAACATACGACTTACAACTCGTAAGCCGCGGCTCTTACACAAGGCCACCATTGCTCTCCACTTTGTTTTTTAAACCTATAATTCCCGTTAGGGTGTGGCGTAAGTAATAGTCCACCGTTCAGGATTCGATGAACCAGATAATTAACTATAACAATTAAAATTTTTAACCATTTTTACCCATTTTTTTTTTACAAAAATTGCTCTTGAACTTGACGGTGTGTCAAACTTGGGGTTAAAATTAGAGAAGAACCAACTTTTTCTTCAAAAGAGCTGAATTTACATAAAAAATCATAATTTATCATGATAGCTCTAGTATTCAGCAGTAATTAATAGAAATCGAAATGAAAAAATAATGGTTTTTGTTGAAACTACGAACAAATATGAAAAAAAACTTTTTTACAAAAAAAAAAAAACAACCGACTTCCTTAAAAACACTACAAAGTGAAAAATAACTTTAATTTCGGAAGTCGGTGTCTTAGGATCTGTATTTATGGTTTTTTTGCCACCGACTTCCGAAATTAAAGTTATTTTTCACTTTGTAGTGTTTTTAAGGAAGTCGGTTGTTTTTTTTTTTTTTGTAAAAAAGTTTTTATTTTTAAATTTTTAGTTGTGTTATTCACCCCGCACTAATTCCAAACAAACAATGCATATTTATGCGATAGCAGAAATCGCGGTTGATTTGCTGTCATTTTTTAAAGAGTTCCGGTGTCTGTCTCCCGAACTCATCATCAGATCCATATGAAATTTACATGGGACCATTTCGGAATAAACTCCTTCCGAACAAAAAAAGAATTTTGCAAATCCGTCTATATATGACGGAGTTATGGCCGAACATACATAAAAAAAAAAAAAAAAAAAAAACATATAAACATCCGAATTGAGAACCTCCTCCTTTTTGAAGTCGGTTAATAAAAGGTAGAAATTTCGTAAATAAAAGACTAAAATGAAATATTTTCGGAACCCTTGGGTAAAAATGTTTAAAATTTTTAATTGTTATAGTTAATTATCTGGTTCATCGAATCCTGAACGGTGGACCACTACTTACGCCACACCCTGTATATCCAGGAACAAGAACTCCCTTCCGTACAATAGCTCATACATAATCCTGTCACTCTGATATACATCACACTTGTTCCCGGTCGTTCCCACAATGCCCTCGCGTTATGCAACAAGTCAACTGAGTTATGAAATGTAGGATGTCCCGGTATATATGCGGCGGGACGGTATAGAAACGAGATCGGTTGCGTCATGAGAAATGAAGTCATGACTGATGAAGACTTTTTAGAAGCTATGTGGTTTAATAGGAAGATTTGTCTCATTGCTTATGCATATACATTATTAAAAAGATATAGGTACAGAAATTCAATTTATTTAATAATTTGCTCGCCGTATGGTAGATTGTAGCCGATCTCATTAATTTATGTACTTAGAACATCTTATACCTGTAGAATATAATAATACAGAATCAAGTTTATTGTGATTAGTATAACAGCTAGTAGTAGACACACATACACAAAATACCGCAAGCTACATTCATAGCAGATAAAGTACTGATTCTGATACAAGCAAGGTAAGATCTTTACAATGTCCAGTGCTTAACCTATTCATAAAAACACTACAAATTTATTTTCCGCAACCAGGTGTTTTTTTTTTTTTTGCTAATGTTGGTGTTTTTTTTTTTGTGTTTTGTTTTTTTAAGGATCTAAGAAATAGAAAATGTCTTTATAAAGTGCAGTGCTGAATTTTTGTCACCTTTATATTTCACTGAATAGTGTTGTTGACTTGTGTAGAAAAATGTAATTTATTAATAAAATCAGAATATTAGAACAAAGCACAAAGGTAAGTTACTTTACTTAGCAACGTGACTACTACATAGTGTAAATATCAGATTACTTAAATAAAAATAATTCTATGATAGAAACAGAATCATATTATTTATATCCAGGAAGTAACAACATCCTTAGAAATCATCTCGTAACTCAACATAGCCCTGCTGCATCAAGGGCACTGCACAGCGCATGCGGCGGTCTCCCAACTATGATTTATTGATCTCTGATCTTACATCACTAGCCCCTCAAGTGAGGCTCGTTGGGACACAATTGTCTGATATTTATGTCCTGTGGAACCGTTAGCTCTTGTAAATCAACGTTGAATGGTTCTTTATAGAGCTCTGTTGTATAAAAGATGTTTATTGCTCGGTCTTTTCATTGTAAACTGCAGCTGATGTGTATGACCTCGACCCTGGAATAGCAGAATAGCAGCTACTACAGCGCCACAGGTGACTACGCGTCTCTAACGTCACGCTAAATCCAGCATCGCTTACATATGTAGAGTTTACCGCGCAACTAGTATGTATATCGTCCCCGTAGAGCGAAAAGTCATTAAGTCGAAAAATCACGTTTTAAGATAATGAGAGTTAAAGTTTTTTTAAATAAAAATCGTTATAACTTTGGCTTGCATATCATCTTATTACATATCTCTATGTTTTTAGCTTTAATTTGAAGGAAATAAAATAAAGTTGGTATAATAAGAGCTAAAACGTGTGAAAACCCTCTAATAATTGAGAAAAGTTAAAAACATTAAATTAGTTAATTGTTCTCTATAAAATCTCTGTGTTTTTTTGTGAGTTAGTTAATGGATATAATGGATTGAAGATTTCTCGCGTCTGTAGTATGGTACGAATCAATGAAAAATAAAGAGTGAGTAGTTACTAAGTTGAGTTAGATAATAGAATTTCGAGTTATGTACATTTTCGAAAAATCTAAAAAATTTACTAAATTAGTTATTTCTTCCATTACGCTGTAGGGTACAAATGGTAGACTTACTTACTTTTTACATTTTGTAAAACAAAAGTGTGGACAGCTACAAAAATGACGATTAGACAGATATTTAGAGATTTTTTTTTCAATTTTTCGACTTAGTGACTTTTCGCTCTACGGGGACGATATATACAATGTCCCGACATCAATCATCGGGCAGTTGCCCACTAGACACAATAACCGTTTGGTTGCAAGATTTTTGATTAAGTCAAAATCCATTGCTACTGGTAGTTTGTTACGCAATAACACCGCAGCTCTGTACTATTTTCATATGTTTTTTGCTTCCCCCAAATGTCTGTTGCCTTGCTTGTTCTACGGATCCCTTCATTACTGATTCACTATCACGCACGGAAACTCCATGCATAGCCATCTCCGTTGCCCTTTTGGTGACTAAAAGCCTCAAAGAGATGTCAGCCGCAAAGAGATGTCAACAGCACTGAAGGGGTCTGCTAGGACCGATGCCTGCCGGGGTCGCGTGATTGTTCGAAAGAGATACCGTGACCCTAGCACATGGGCAACTGAAGGAACACGGGTGGGTTTTAGTCAGTAAAAGTCTGACACGCCCTCCCGCTCTGCCCAGAGCGGGAGAAGTCATTTGATGATTTCCCATCCTAAAAAAAAACCTCACACAGTTCAATCATCATCAACATCATTTCAGCTGGAAGACGTCCACTGCTGGACATAGGTCTCCCTCAATTTGTAAGGGTTTGCCATCATCGCCACGCTTGGCAGGTGGGTTGGCGATCGCAGTATGGTAGTAACATGCATAGAGAACGCTGCTGGCCATTCTCTAGTAAGTCCCTTAGTCGCCTCTTACGACACCCACGTGAAGAAATGGGATGGTGCTATTCTTTACGTCCACACAGAACACAGTTCAATATTATACTTAATCAAATGACCCTGGCATATGGGCAACTGAAGGAACACGGGTGGGTTTTAGTAAGTAAATTCTGACACGCCCTTCCGCTCCACCCAGAGCTGGAGACGTCATTAGATGATTTCTCAACCAGAAAAAAATATATATAATCAAATAAGGTACATAAACACACACTACAAATTATTAATACCACAATATGAACAAAGGTACTATTACGCAATATAAACTACGATAAAGTTATTCCATTTATCTACAAGGAAGTGACAAACTCCTTATTTAGACGTCTATTATGACACTGCGCATGTTATCCTACCTTGTTTATCACCTTTTACGTGCGAAGAAAAATGTAGTTAATAGAGTATAATATTTATATTAAGTTTAACTAGAGGATATTGAAAACGTAACTGTAAATAAAAACGTAATCGTAAATATATTTTCTCACAACAATATGACATACACTGGTTAATAGAATGCATAATCTTAAATAGAGAAAGGGGTCTGACTCAAGAGGATCCGGAGCTACAGATCAAAGAAAGCATGAGGAAGGAGGTATCTAAGAACTAAGACATGTTAATTTACAAAACGCTTCAAGTCTAGATAATATACCTGATACAAGTTTAAAACTGCAAGTACAGTATCGTCGCGTCGAGGGAAAGCTAATGAAAATGGTATCCTAATCCTTTCTTTACTCAATATTGCAGAGTCATCAGAATCACACAGGTATTTCGTTGATCTATACATCTGTGTTATCCGCCATCTTATTACCTAGTCAATTAATTCATCATTTCTTTCACCTCCTAATTTGAAGGGCAAAACAAGGTGCAGTCACAGTTGTGCAGCTGATCAATACGTCTGTGATATTTATAAAAGTCCCTTATCGAATATATGGGTCGGTACTAGAGCTGTTCGTTGCAGTTAACTTACTAAGTTTTAACTTCTCTCTTCCTTGTATCGATGATTCCATTTGTTGGTTTTAAATAAGTTTCCAGCAAAATTCAGCCACTTCGACAACGTTGGCTGTTGGTTCTCCCATAGCGCAGCTGTTAATGCACAGAAAGAAAGAGATGGACCATAGTTTGTAACCTAGTTAAGAGTAGGAACTCGGTAATGCCAAGTCCAGCTAGCCAATGTTCTCACCACGTTGGTTCCCCACAGTCCTGTCTAAGTTTTTACCAATTCATGTGTTCTGTAGTAATCGCACTAAACAAACAGACCGACTCACTTTTATTGTACATTTATAGAGGGATAATTTTAGTTTATAAATAGCCATACGATTGTTACATCGACAAAGGATGTAAGGACGTACTCTCAAGGGTACTTCCTGTAGTCGAGATGTGTTGTGTGCATGTTATAAAAGTAAAGTTATTTTGCAAGATTACGTCAGAATCTTCCTAGAACGGAGGTCAAAGATTCATCTAGATGAGGTTATAAAAATCAGAATTAAGTATAAAAAGCATATTGTTAGAATAAAGTGACGATCTATATATAATCGGAATATTTTCTATTTGCTAAACACTCTTGCCCATTTTATTCAAGAGAATTAGAAACTTTTAATAGGCCATTAAAAAAAATTGTCCTGCCATACATTTTGACCGCGTCGATATAGCACTTTTTTACGAAACAGCTGATGCTTTTTTATAGCCGATGATATTTTTTAACTCTAAGGTATTTAGAAACATGTGCTCAATTCATGTTTCTTACCCTCCTGTATACTAACGAAGTAGATCTTATCATCATCACTTGAATCATGATGTTTCTGCTATTTTCTTAGACGAAAAACAGTGCAATAGTAATCTAGGAAAATCTTTGAAAGAAGCGAAGATTTGCATTCTGTTTTACATTTCCTAATCATCATGATTGACGATGTCAACGCTAATAATAACTAACGTTAAGAATAACACTGTTTTAAGAATGATGTAAACAAATTTAATTCCGATGTAAATAATTGCAGTTCATTAAACACTGATGAAATATCTAATACATAAGTTGTTTTAATTATAGTACCGCCAAATACAATAGGCGAATCGTAGGTCTTCACCACCTAGGTGATGATATTATGAACGTTACTACTGAATCCAAAAATACTACTACTTACTTTGGTACCACGGAAATTACCCTGCTTTTCAAGGGGAATTCACAATTTAGATTGTAAATAGTCTTCCTTCATTTAAACATTTGAAATATATCCTCCAAATGTTTTCTTCGGTGGCTTCACGCCGGTTTGAAGTATATGTATATCCTGCCAAGGGCGCGAGATCTGTTCGAAAGAGGTACCGTGGCCCTGGCATATGGGCAACTGAAGGAACACGGGTAGATTTTAGTCAGTAAAAGTCTGACACGCCATTCCGCTACCCAGAGCGGGAGACGTCATTTGATGATTTTCAACCCACAAAAAAAAAGTATAACTATGTATATCTGATAATACCAAAAGATCCATTGAATCGGCTATTTAAAAGGGTATTTTCTTCGTATACCTGTATTTGACTCTTCCAACATTAAAACTTTCCAGACGGCTGTTCCATTTACTACATTTTACAACAAACAATTTGCGTCATCTCTCTGATAAAAACAAAACAGTCATTAAATCGGCTGTTCTAAAGAATTTTCGCTTCCTTTTCCTTTATCGTTCTCTTCCCAAATTACCCCTTTTGCATCCCAGCCTGGCATTTAGGCTAGATCCCATTGCCCAACAAATGGAAAGGCGTTCTGTTTCCACTCAGAGGCGCCTTGACACGGCACCACTCCTTTCCTAACTCGACATTTGACTTGCGCAACGAAACGCCACGCTTGCCTGCACTATCCTTGAATATCTTGCGTCAGACTTACCTCATGTAGCTTGTGGATGTTGACATTAGTTTTGTACTAGATGGCGTTGGTATCGGGGAATGGGTTCGGGAGATTTCGAATGTGGAACGGAAGAAAACAACATGGCCGTTCTCGAACTGACAGATGAAGTTTTCATAAAAACTTTAATGTGTTACCTCTATGCTGATGATTTATTGTTTTTTTTATTTCGTTTCTTGCAAAAGGTTAATGAACTACATGTTGTAACGGCTGACGCAATCTGAAAATTGCTTAAATTGTTATCCTTCGTTTCAATATTTCCTTGGTAGATAAAAGTGGTAGAAATAACAACGCGGTTTATGAGTAATTTTCTAAGTTTTTCTGGAAATATCGGATGCAATCTTTTCTCGTAAATTATGTTCTAAAATGTCCTTTTCCAAGAAAATGAATGTTATAATTATCCAGCTTTACCTAGTACATACACTAAGCTTGTAAGTGTGTGCCAACCGTAGTTCTATTATGGAAGACAGCTCTGTCATTATCTGTTCTATCCTTGAATGTCTTGTGTAAGAGTTACCTCATGTCGGTTACGAGTATATTTGTAGATAGGTTTATTCTAGATGGAGTCGTTCTTGGCTGTAAATACAAAATACTTAGGTATATGGTGTGGTGTGGTTATTATGAAATCTGGGATACTTTTACAAATGATTAAGTTGGAAGATTTCGATTTTCGCAGAGATGGAGACGAAAAATTAATGGCAAAAGATAGTTCGGGTTAATTTGACATCTGAATTATGGTTTAAAAGTGCAAGTTGAGAAGATTCGGAAATAAGTTTATTTTATAGGTATTTTACAAGCGACTACAACGACTTGTCAAACCATTAATATTTCGTAATTATTACGTTGTTATATATTAATGTTTTCCTTCACCGTTTTAAGAGAAAACATCGAAAAAGAGCGTGAGGAAACCGGCATGTCCTAGAGCCAAAAATTCGAAGACATGTGATATTTACTAACAAACACTGGGCCCGCGTGGTGGATTACGGCCTACTCGATAGGAGGCTTGTGTCCCAGCAGTGGGAAGATATGGGCTGATTATGGCAGCTAACTATACTAGCAGCAGGTGGAATGACAGATCACTTCTACCAGTGTTTTAAAAAATCGAGAACTTTACAGAATAGACCGACTGTTGATGTTTAGGCTTGAAGTATTTTCGGACATGGTGTGTCATGGCATAAGGTGTCTTTCAAACTTACGTTATAACCAAAAATACAAAATAGATAAAAAAAAAACTAAAAACATGCTTCCATAGAAAAACAAACTAATGGAAAAAACCAAACTAAAAAGTACAAAATAATGGAAAAAAGCGTGGGGTGCTTTTAAGGTATTTTTTTATTGATATCAGGCACCCCACGCTTTTTTTCCATTATTTTGTACTTTTTAGTTTGGTTTTCCATGGAAGCGTGTTTTTTAGTTTTTTTAAACTATTATTTTTTTAGGGTGTTTTGAATTTTGAGGCGTATGTCAGCGTAGTTTTCGAAGACAGTTTTTTTGCTGTCCTGGTAACCCTGTCAAGGATAATGGCACAAATTTATGAAATTATAGTATTGTCATCGGTCCTCGATAAGTCTATAAAGTTTAAATGAAATCTGGTCGTTTGAAGTGAGTCAAAATCGCACTATAAGGAGTCTGTTACAAACAAACATACAAGTGAAGCTAATATAAAGCGTGTAATGACTATTTTGTTGTTGTCTGTTAAAATTATCTTTACTCGTCTGATTTTATCTGTATTAATATAATCAAATAGATAGTCAAATGTAAGTGATGTTTTTAATTAATTTTGACTTATTCAAGGTAAAGGCAATTTCCGTATTAACTTTTATCTTTGTAAACATACGATATTCTTTGTATTAAAACAATTATCCTTATCTTGACAGAGTAGGTAGGAGTAGGTACAATAAGGATAAATATTCCAATAATGATAATATAGGTAGGTTTGTTTATGGAAAATTTGTAATAGGTACTTAAATATCCAACTTTTTTTTTTGTGAATGGGAAATCATTAAGTTACGTCTCCCGCTCTGGGCGGAGGGCGTGTCAGACTTTTACTGACTAAAACCCACCCGTGTTCCTTCAGTTGCCTATATGTCAGGAAATCCTGAATCGACGTTCAGATGAACATAGTAAAATCAAGGCGGGATATTTCCGCGCACATAACGCACCTTTAGAATTATCGAGACCTAATATGAAATTTTAAGATTTAAAGTTTGACTCATAAAATGATAAAACACTTATGAAAACTGATATTTATTATTGTGATATAGGGCTCGGTTTAAATTAGAGTTTTATAATTTTATGAGTCAAAGTTGAAATCTTAAAATTTCAAATTAGGTCTCTATAATTCTAAAGGTGCGATAAATGATAATAATTGATTTTATTCTTCAAAAATTTCTGTACAAACACTTTTACACGACAATCATATTTGCCGATGCTTGATACCAAGCATTAGGATCATGGGATTATGGCCGTTAATTATTGTAGCGTTCATCGACCCCATATTCAGCAACAAAGTACGTACATTTATGTATTGTATATATAGGTATACCGGGTGACATTTTTTAACGTCTTGAAAAAAAAGGGGGTAATAGGCGAACAGAGTAGAAGCCTTTGGCATAGAAATTTTTGATATGTTTATTTTTGAATAACATGTAATGAAATTGATCTAGCAATAAATATTATACATTTAAAGTGACATTTTCATACTAGAACAAGAAAAACAGAAATTTGGAAAAAAAAAACAATTAAAAACCTAACGAAACTCAAATCACACGCACCCTACTCAATGCGCGGCATGTATCAATGATTTCGTAGCACGGTCCTACCCTTTGAAGCCGGCCAATAGGCGGCCTCATTGATCTTTCGCAGGCGCACGAGCCGCACACGCATCCCTTTCCGCCCATGTCCCGCGCTCCTTTAGTCACCTACGATGAATTTGAAGGCATTCCTGCCTTCTATTCTAGTTACACAACACACCATATGAAGGTCGAGATGGCAAAAAATGTCATCCGGTATAGTCTGCCAGACCGTATTTCGGCCATGGTGGCCAATCTAAACGGCGACTAGCCATCGACGCGAGAGATATTATAGTGCACATGTGTATGCACAGACACAGGGGCACTTCACCTTTCCCTCACTCTCATAGTCCGATGGGATGGCAATCCGACACGACTGAAGAGAGACCAGGCGCAGGACCAACGGATTAAAGTGCATTTCAGGGCACGGAGGTATCATGCCGCCAACTTCAAAACTCCGGGTTTCATTCTTAGTAGCAATAAAGTACTAAGTTTATGGGTCTTTTGACGCCACAATGATACTGACGTTGTTGGTAAACATTGGTGAAATCGTCACAGAAATTATAAGCATTGAAAAACCAAAGATTCTTCTAGCCTAATAATATGATAGCAACATGACAAATGGACTAAGGACTTCATAGAGAATGGGCAGTAGTGTACTCTATACATTTTACCAAAATACTGCGATCACCAACCCGCCTGCCAAGCGTGGCGATTATGGCTAACCTAGAAAGAAAGAAAGAAAAATAGTTTATTCTGCACAAACAAAACGCACAACATGAAATAAAAAATTGTTACAAAAAAAGAAAGAAAAATGCACGCGTACAAGGTAGCCAAAAGCCACGTATTCAAGATAAAAAACGTTGTAGAATGTTACCTATGGCTCATTGATGTCACGGCTACGGACCAAAGACAATACAAATCATATATCTGCGTTATGACACTGACAGTAATTATACAAGGTGTCCAAGAACCTGGCGTCCAACTGGATTCCCACGATGCCCCAAGTTCTAACAGTACTCAGAAAAATATTTTAAAAAATCCACCCCATGTACTTACAGAATTATACTGATTTCAAAAAAAAAGGGGAAATGAGCACCCTGTGACATACTTTTGAATGCTGTGACTGCTAATGCTGATAATTTCGATATTTCTTGGAGGTTTTGTAATCTAGGGTATTGCTGTGTCTAAATAGAATGTAAAAATAAAGTACTTATTGTACCATTTTAAAATAAAATATTATTTTAACTAAAGGTGATATGGAAAACTATTGAATTTCGCAACTTTGACCGACTGTAGTGTAAAAAAAATGTACCAAAATAGTATGGCAAGTGACGTCAAATTTTGACGCGTTTATTCCTCTTTTTAAAAAGGTATAATACTTACACATTAATTTGAAAAAAAAAATTTTTGATAATATTTTTACTCAACAACCCAATTTTTACGATGTCTTACAGAATTCTTAGAAAGAAAAATTTACGACGAATTGAATCTAACCTCTAAAGAATTACTATTGTATGCTCATAAAAATAACAACAGGCCTCTCAAAAAACAGGTTAGACCGTAAGGGACGGTATGTGCATGCATCTCACCATAGTGATTCGTTATTACAACAGGAGGGAGCAAGACAGAAACTATCTTTGCGATTTGCTGGTTCTTCTTTATGGTACCCCATTATTCAGGTAAGAGTGAGGGAGAAAAAGGTTAGAGGTGCGAGTGAGATAGATAGTGACGCTATCTGGGATCGTGCTATTTAGGATAACAGTACGGTCAGTACGCGTCACTGCCTCCTGCCGTTACTACGCACCTCTCTCTTATTGTTACCATTGATCACGTACTACGATTTAAAGCTTTGTTTATTGGACTCGATTACTCTTTGTGCTCTGGACTTTGAAACGAACTCTTTACGACGACCTTTGCCTGTGTTTGGACAGTTTGTGTTTTGTGTGTGCTACCATGGCGACCTACACTCCCCAAGAATACGCAAATATGCACTACATTTATGGAGAATGTAGAGGTAATGGACGAGCTGCAGCGAGACTTTACAGAGAAAGGTATCCGAGGGCTACGCGATATCCCGACCATCGAGTTTTCATTAATGTGCACAGATCACTATGTGACGGGCGGTTCCCCAATCAAGTAGCTGGTGAAGGACGACCCGTAAATGACTTCATACGCGATGAAGTTTTAGAGGCGGTGTCGGCAAATCCAAGCATCTCTGTGCGAGGAATAGAAGCTGATACGGGGATACCGAAGAGCACAGCACACAGTATTCTCCAAAAAGAAGAATATCATCCGTACCACGTACAGCGAGTGCAAAGTCTTTTACCTCGAGACTATCCGAGCCGAGTCGCGTTTTGTGAAACAATCCTGCAAAAACATCGAGAAGACGAAAACTTTATCGACAAAATTTTGTGGTCAGATGAATCAACATTTAAGAAGGATGGCTACATGAACCTACACAACTTGCACGAGTGGCATGTGGAAAATCCGCACTTGATGCGAGAAGATAGATCCCAGTACCGGTTCAAAGTGAACATGTGGACCGGTATTCTCTGTGGGAATATTATTGGTCCATTTGAGATGCCCGAGAATTTGACTGGCGAATCATATTTAAATTTTCTTCAAAATGATTTGCCAAACTTACTAGAAGAGACCCCACCAGATATGTGGTTCCAACACGACGGCTGTCCAGCACATTTTCGCGTATCCGTTAGAGAGTTTTTGGACGAGCAATACCCGAACAGGTGGATTGGGCGATCAGGAACAATCCCGTGGCCAGCCCGCTCACCTGACTTAAATCCGCTGGATTTTTTTTTCTGGGGAACTATGAAGGAACTCGTTTATGCGAAGCCCATTAATGACATCGCTGACCTTCGTGAGAAGATAACACAAGCAGTGCAGGTGATACGTCAAAAAAGTTACTCGCGAAACATAAAGCGGTCCTTTTTAAGGAGAGTGAGAGCTTGTATTGCCGCGGGTGGTCAACATTTTGAACATTTATTGTAATAAAAAATATCTTTAAACTAACATTCTTTGCTTTTATTCTACTGGGAACCCATCTACCTGTGTGTATTTCCTTCTTGCTCACTCTTGGAACCGAAGTAAATAATAGTAGTAACATAACAGTTTCTAAGATAAGAAAGGGTCCGACAGTTACCGTTAGTAGGTAGGCACTTCGTAAAAATTGGGTTGTTGAGTAAAAATATTATCAAATTTTTTTTTTCAAATTAATGTGTAAGTATTATACCTTTTTAAAAAGAGGAATAAACGCGTCAAAATTTGACGTCACTTGCCATACTATTTTGGTACATTTTTTTTACACTACAGTCGGTCAAAGTTGCGAAATTCAATAGTTTTCCATATCACCTTTAGTTAAAATAATATTTTATTTTAAAATGGTACAATAAGTACATTATTTTTACATTCTATTTAGACACAGCAATACCCTAGATTACAAAACCTCCAAGAAATATCGAAATTATCAGCATTAGCAGTCACAGCATTCAAAAGTATGTCACAGGGTGCTCATTTCCCCTTTTTTTTTGAAATCAGTATAATTCTGTAAGTACATGGGGTGGATTTTTTAAAATATTTTTCTGAGTACTGTTAGAACTTGGGGCATCGTGGGAATCCAGTTGGACGCCAGGTTCTTGGACACCCTGTATAATAAAAAACAAAAACAAAATTGCCGGATGCAGAGTGCATTTCTAGCTAGTTTTGTGACAAAAATACAACACAAATAAGAACACTTGATCTGTGCGTCGTATCTGTGCAAGAACAGGTCGTTGCTCAGCAAAATGCTGCGACGTCAGACGAATCTATCGTCAGCAGCGCTGATTTTCAGCAACTACCTCTTCCCTTTAGAGGAGGCCTATATCCAGCAGTGGACGTTTTTCGGCTGAAACGATGATGTCAAATTATTAACTAATCAAAGTCTAAAATCAGTCAATCAATTTAATAATCACAAATAAAGCAATAACCAGAAATAACGTGCCAAGTGCAAATAAAATAAAAAATAAATTACGATATAAAATATTTGCCAAAAATATTAAAATCAATCAAACAGTTTTGTAAAATATCAATTTCAATAAAAACATTAGAAAAGTGACGAAAAATATATAAGTTAATGTAAAAGCTGTTGATTGCTTAATCAACAAAAACGCGGCCATATTGGTTTCAAGATGGCGTAATGGCACAGAGTAAGAAATAACAGAAGTGCCACTTGATGCACTATCACGAATATATTGTTTATCGACAGCATTTTAGCTATTGCTGTTCTTCGAGACTATTATTCACATTGACTGTATATTTTAGGTTCTTAACACATGTTTTATGCGTTAACTTTCTGCGTTTTCATGCTGTACGGTATCATGGCGCAAACAGTAAGGTTTTGCAAATGATTTCGCACAGACCGACTCAGGCGCAGCCATGGCAATTTATACGTGTTTCGAAATGTATGCATTTTGTATTGCACGATAATAAATTATTATCTATGAATATATTTCAGTGTTGTGGCCGGAGTGACGAAAATTGGGTGCATGGGCTTGATATATATTTCATAAATTATTTATTACTCGCTATCACGGTTTTAATTTCCTTGTTTACTTCAATGGCTAAGAAATACAGCCACACGGATCGATCGACCAAGTAAAGCTTCACTTGCCACGGTTGGTCCTTGGATGGGTGACCATCTTTACTTACTAAGACCTCTCCGCGACTGGGAAACCACTTTAGGCCATTGGTTCCAGCTGACTTTCATAAATCTTGGAAAGTCGTTATGGGTCGTTAGAATCCTGAAAGTGTTACCAAATAATACAAAAGGTTTCGAATTACCCAGTCACGCATTGTTAGGTTTCGGAGGTCAGATAAGCAGTAGCTCCATGTGAAATACTGGTACTCTGGTCAGACTGGAAGCCGACCCCAAAATAGTTAGGGAAAAGGTAGGCAGTAGGCCTATAATGGAGCCAGTTGAAGCCACCAGTTAGACAAAAGCGTTTTCCAAGTTTTACAACCATCATCAACCACATCCAAAGGTGTTTTTAAGGATATTAATTTTGATGTGATCTTGGAACCTAATCGTGTAATATAATTTAAACAACCATTTTTTTGTGAGACTTCAAAAGTTTATTTAGTGCACGATATTACATAAGTAAATATAAAAGAATTAGACCACGTTCGAAAAGGCGTAAAAATATCGCAGCGGGATTTTATCTCGTACTGTATTTTCAACTCTGGTTGTTGAGCCGAGCATTGAGAATACAACAGAGTACATCCCAGCGGTTCGACAAAATCACAATGTTCGAAATTCCCATCACGCAAAAACAAAATGTTGAACTGACAACCAAAATGCAAAGATAAGTTAGATATTATAAATTTTACATACAGGCATCATTTCCTTCCCTTTCTAGAAACACTAAAATTTTTGAGACGTTAACACGTTAACTGCCAAGTCGGACTATGTGTCCGACACTTTTTGATCCATTCAGGCCTTGTCGGACTATATGACCGACAACATATACCAAATCTGAACGTGTCATTGCTGCCTCGCGGCCATGTTTTTGGGATAAATAATGTATTTTTGGAATAAGAAATCTAGTTAAAGTGAAATAACACTAAGTACACTTTTTTACTTTTTCTGATTTTAACCATGGCAGTTAACGTGTTAACAATTAAATTTCTGTTGTTTCTCTTCCAGTATTCTTCAACTAATTAACAACATCCAGAATTTTTACCCTGACAATTTGGATAGCATTGGTAACCCTGATTTCCACACAAGTTATTGGAATAACCATTGCTTCCACAACTGCTACAAACACAATAAACCAGGGGCTTCGCTTCAGCAACCGGACAGCGACCACATCCTGCATTGGTTGCTATAGACCCACCATACGCATATGGAGCATAACTCTGCTTGGACACACAGTTACATTCGGTTTCATAGCAGCCATTTTTTTTGTATTGGTTACCATAGTAACCAACCTGTTGGTTGCAATTTTCACGAAGTTGCTGGTTGTCGCAGTTAGCTGTATGCAAGATGATTGGTCCGTCATAGTTTTGGATGTGCACGTTTACTGGCTCGGGACATGCTAGCAAAGATGCAACCTGTAAATCAAAAAGTCATTTATTGAAATTAGGCTTCGAATCAGCACTTATCGAACGTCAAAATTACATTTGCCAGTCCCCCAAAAACGCCCCTTCACCTCTTCCTAGTGCTTTAGCTGGGAAGGAGAAGTGGCGCGAAAAACTCCCCAGCAGAACAGCTGTATGTTTAGTTAGATAAACTTGATTCTATACAATAGTATATAGGTATAACGAGACATAGAACATTAAATTATAATTTTTGCCACATGTCAGCTAGCCATGCCAATATACCAACAAATAAAACGAAAGTTATAGCAAAAAAGAAAAGCAATAAAAAAAGGTGCAACTTGCAAAAAAAAGACGAACATTTGAATTTTGCGGGATGCCTGCATCGACTTTAAAAAAGATTCCATCTTTGTCTAGACCAGTAATTTCTACTGCATTAGGCTTATTATTATTAGTAACAATAAAATCACTTAAAAACAAATTCCAGTTAAAAGAAAAGCACAGGTAGGTACTTACGCAAGTCAAAAAGACAGTCACAAAAAGACACACCATTTTACTTAGCACTAAATCAAATGAAAGGTTGAAAACAAGAATGATTTTCCACCACCCAAAATCAATATTATATACAAAATAATAATCAGTTTTAAGAAAATTGCAAACCAACTACCGAAAATTTTACGAATATCTTGAAACAAAATCACGTACAGAATTTTTATTACAAAATTATTTCTACATGGTTATTTAAATTACGATAACGTTATGTTAATATAATCACTACGAATTCGCTAATTACGTATTCTTTCATTTTAATGTTGTCATAACAATGATTTAAATAAGTTACAGCAGATTTGTTAAAAATAAACTTCCATTTCAGTGTTGAATGTGAATTCATAATTGTATTTTCGTCATAATACCAAAAGGACAGTCAAAATCAACAACCCGAATTAAATATTAAATAATGTATGAAATTCAGGACTAAATGAGGTAATTGGACGTAGTTAAAAGGGTAAGTAAGAAAGGACTGAATCCACACCTAGTTGCTTTTGAAATATCGACCTTTGTAGTTCAAGAGGTTAATTTTTTTTAATTGCTTTCATTCTAACAGTTCAATATCGTTGCTGCAGCATTACATTTTTTCGATCATTTGAAGCAATGGCTTCACATTCATGCTTCAACTATCATATTGATAGTATATTACGCAATTAGGGTGACAGGGCGGTTGGGGAGCAGGACTACCCAGTCTTCTCTGTAAAATCTCACCGTGAATACTTGGGAGGAGAAGGACTCAAATGGCGAAAGCTGTGATAAGTCATCTAGCAGATATTTGGCAGGACAGAAATGTTTCAAATGTCACCAAGATGAGTCTAGTGATGTGTAACCGCCCTCACTGGACTCTCTGTTACGACCCCTATGAGAAACACCGAGAACAGAATATTCGTTAAGTATATATTCATTAGTCATGCATAACCAGCTCTTGAAGTAGTCAATTAAGCCGTTCATATCGCCACATACTACCAAACTTCTTGGTTTTTTGACGCAAAAAGAGGAACTGCATTATTCTCTGTTATTATAATTGCGTCATTGTAAGGGAGTGAACAAATCTATCCTCGAACAATAACGCATGACGGCTGCTTCGACTGTGAGCTCCTAAAATGAAACGTTTTACGAAATAACTGCATTAGTCATCATCATAATCATTCATTCATCATTTAAGCCGAATGACGTCCACGAGGGTTTTGCCACCATGGCAAACCCCCCGTGGACCACGTGGCCACGCTTGGAGGGCGGCTTGACATTGGCAGTATGGTGGAATATTGTATAGAGAACGCTGCTGCCCATTCTTTAACAAATCTTTTATTCGCCTTTTACGACACCGTACGGGTGTGATTCTTTACGTTCGGCACCACATGGCCCTGCATTAGTTATTACAACTTAATTTATTTGATTAAACCATTTTACGCCACTCCAGCTTCTTGCTCCAATGACATGTTCAAGACGAATCAATACGTTACTTAGTAACGTGTCTCGGACAAAAAGGCGTTATCTTCAGTTTATCAATGGCTGCATGTGGATCAGTGTGCCAGCACGCGACACGGTATGTTCTGCCGGGTGTTGGAGTAATGTGGACATGACTCGAAGTGAGTTGGTGTTAAGGCGAGGTTGCAGTACTTTTTAACTTTTTTAAACCTCTGTAAATCTAGCAAAATGGCTATTTTCCTTAAAAAAAAATATATTTAGGAAAATTGAACATACTGTTAAGCGCTGTGTGAAGATGGAAACGTGAATTAAAACAAATGACTCGAAAAAAAATAATCTTAAAGATGACACTAAATCGCCATTTAAAACGTGTACCTTGAAGAGATTCCATAATTAAACCATGTAAAACTTGTACCAAAAGATAGGTTTTATTATTTTTTAGGGCATGCTGAGAAAATATTTTATAATTTCCTTATAATTTTGTCTCCACGAAACAATTATACACAAAATCTAGCAGCTCAAGCGCTCGCAACGACCGACTAGTGTTCGCCGAAACGTCTTCAACTACAAGAGGGCCTTAAGTGACAATCTTAACGTTATGTTAAGTAAAGGGGTCAAACACTTTTTTTTTTTTTGTTTTGGTTGGGAAATCATCCAACGACGTCTCCCGCTCTGGGCGGAGCGTCAGTCTTTTACTGACTAAAACCCACCTGTGTTCTTTTAGTTGCGGTTTTCTTTTAGGAGACGTTAAACATCTTTTTTTAGATTTTCTGTTTATTTTACCATTTATGTACGCACATAATATAAACAGTAAAGAGCAGATTTTTTTATTGCATTTATAACACCTTTACAGCTAACTAAGATGATGTTACAACTTTATAAGCAAGACATACCGGTACCGTGTGGAGCCGGACGTAAAGAATAACACCACCCCATTTCTTCTCGTGGGTGTCGTTAAAGGCGACTAAGGGACTTATTATAGAATGGGCAGCAGCGTTCTCTATGCATTTTACCATCATACTGCGATCGCCAACCTACCTGCCAAGCGTGGCGATTATTGCATAGCCCCCCAAATTGGGGGAGGCCTAAGTCCAGCAGTAGACGTCTTACGGTTGAAATGATGACGATGATGATGAAGCAAGACATACAAATTAAATTAACAAAAACGTACTTATATATAACTTATTATATAAACACATATATTTATTTAATAATAAGGTACTAAGACCGCCTTCAATTAGTATTTGTGCCTTTTCTATGAATTTCGGCAGGTTTTACCTAAATACATTCTCCTAATAGTTATCATACGTGCAGCTCAAAATATAATACAACCGTACATACTTTTCCTATTACTTGCAACACTAGTGCCGCTTAGTTGTTTATTTTTGTTTAGTGTGTTATTTAATTTAATTTATTTCGCCTGGGGCACTGGGGCCAAGGAGCTCATTAGTGAGTTAGGGCACAAGCTCCGTGATAAAACGGGTGATTCCCGCTCCGGCTTGTTCTTGGTGCAAAGGTTAGCCATTGCCATCCAACGTGGCAACGCAGCAAGTGTTTTGGGCACCTTTGCGCCGGGAACAGTTAGGGGCGGGTTATTTCACGTGTAGTGAACGCTATTTTGTCTAATTTAGTATGTATATAAATTATCCTTTTTGTATTAATTTAATTGACTGTGTAATTTTATTTATAAATTAAATTATTCAAAAATTTATTTCGTAAATTCAGATACAAATTATTTGCTCATGAAACGACTTTATGAAACGAAACGAGGTTTTTTGTATTTAAAAAAATTGTACATACAATGATCCCGGTTGTATAACAAATAAAACGGATAACAGTTTTTTAAATATTTTTTTTCTGTTAGCGACAAATCCATGGCACTCTAATGCAATGTTTAGTATTTTTTCGTAATAAATTTACAAAAGTTTATTTGCAGATGCAGATGAACAAACATGTCCAATGTCAATAGTTTAGAAATGGTTTTATTCATCTAGAAAATACAATCATTTAGAATGGTTTTCATTCTTGAATTGTTTTTTTAGCCGCGTTTTTCGTTCATCATCACTATCATTTCTCCCACATTTGGGAGGGCCTCTCCAATTTGGGGGGGTTTCCGTAATCGCTTGACACGCTTGGCAGGCGGGTTGGTGATCGCAGTATGGTGGTAAAATGCATAGAGAACGCTGCTGCCAATTCTCTAGTAAGTCCCTTGGTGGTGACCACGACACTCAGGGGAAGAAATGGGCGTTTTTCGTTAGGAACACTTCTTTGCCTATGTCATGTTTTACATGAAATAAGGCCTATAGGTTACCGTTACCAATTATTATAAATTTACCAGATGAGCTAATAAATTGTTATCCAACTAAGTAAAATTATTTAAGAATTAAGCCACATTTTTATAACGATACATAAACTGAAAGAAACATATTTGATGTTTATCGAAGCAATTAATTAAAGATCTACACGTTAATGAATAAAATTAAAAATCTGTTATCTTTATCAAAACACAGATGTTAGATACTTAAAGCAATAAATATGGCGCCCTCATCCATGATCAAATGCTCATACATTACCTGTACGAAAAGAAGTCTTTCTCTTGCAAAAATAAATCTGCTCAACCTATTCCTTTATTACCTTCCTTATTACCTTAAGGATGACGAGGACATAGAGAGGGAGCGCAGGGCTTTGGCGGTGAGAGGCATTATGCTCGCTCGCAGGTCCGCACGTTGCACCAAGGAGGTGAAAATAACACTTTTTAAGGCGTTCTGCCAGTCATTTTACTCGAGTGGCCTGTGGGTGAAGCATACGCAGCGAACCTACACAACACTGCGCACCCAATATAACAACACTTTTAGGATGCTGTTGGGACTGCCGTGGCGCTGCAGCGCATCTCTCTACTGCGATGTTTGCTGAAGCGCGTATAAATGGCTTTCAAGCCATCATGCGCAAGAAAGCATACTCGTTGCTGCAGCGTCTACGAAGCAGCAGCAACAGCATCTTAAATGTGATTGCTGCCCGTTTTTACTGTCCTTTTCAAAATCATTGGATAAAGACAGCCATTGGCATCAGTTAGGTACTAACAATATTAATATAATTTGAAGTCCAATTTTTGTTCTGACACACTAACTTTTTATGATTTTGTAACATTTTTATCCTTTTTATGTACATTTATGGAGATTTTCTCTTAAATAAATAAATTGAATTGAATTGAATATTCCCAACTGTATTGAGGTCGGCTTTGAGTTCAACCGGATGCAGATGAACGCTGCTTATTGCACTCGGGCAAAGCCACTGGCAAAAGCTTGTATTATAAATGTGAAAGGCTGTGTATTTACAAGTTTGGATATCCGTAACTCAATCACGCAAAAACGGCCAAACGGATTGGATAAAATTTAGCACTCAGATAGTTTATAGCCCGGATTACCACGCACAATACTTTTTTATCTGGGTAGTATGCTTTAGTGGAATAATTTCTGAACTTCACGAAGGTGAAGCCACTGGCATAAACGAGTATAAAGCCTCCGCTGTCCCACTTCAGGGCAAAGGCCTCCCTTCCCTCTTTCCACTTTTCCCTGTCTACTGCGATAGTAGGTCAATCCTTTAAGAAAGAGTCCAGTTCATCCCGCCATCTGTTTCTGGGCCTGTCGCATAGTCGTTTCCTGAGATTTGGGATCCACTGACTGGTGATTTTTGCGTATTGCTGCAGCTCAGTTCTCTCCGGTAATTGTGTTCTAAAATACTACATAAAAAATCCCCATTATATATTTAAAAAATTAAAACTTAGCAATCCTAACCAACCGTAACCATACATTTTAATTAGTTATAGCTAATTCACATTTTACATACTATAACAGAATGGCGTGTAAAAGTGTTGCAGGTCCACAGTTACCTCGCGTGGCTGTCCCGTTACCTTAGCAGTAGGTTAGCATCCGCAGCGCACATCCCTGTGATGCTGTGTGCCAGGGCTGTCACGCAAGGAATTATTGATCAATTACTACCTTCATATTTTGTATGTAATTAAATCTGTCGAGCTAATTGGTGTTGGATAGTGATCTAGTTCAACGCAATATGAGATGGATATATCATAAAGCTATATATTAATCTCTATTTTGCTGTGAGTCAATATCACTTTTTGTCCATTTAGTAATACTGTATGCAATAAATAAAAATAACCATTTGAAATAATTTAATCGAATACTCCAATTTCTTTCCGTGGGTGTCGTAAGAGGACTAAGGGACTTACTAGAGAATGGGCAGCAGCGTTCTCTATGCATTTTACCACCATACTGCGATCGCGAACCCGCCTGCCAAGCGTGGCGATTATGGCAAATCCCCCCAAATAGGAGAAGGTCTATGTCCAGCATTATGTTATCAGCTAGCATCATACGTACATAATAATGATGGTGTTCGAAATGGCATAAGAAAAAAAAAAGATTAAGTTAAATACATACTGGATAACGGATTAGCTAAGTTTGAATTTTTTTTAATATAAGAAATACTAACGCAGAAGTCTTTAAAACTAACTGCTTTTTGCAAAACATTGTTACAAGGACTGAAGTTTTAAGAAATCAATTTTATTTCCAGGCTATGAAACTGCCTGCATTTTACTATCAGTTTGTTTATTCGTTTTTTTTATAATTTTTCCGAATATATTTCATGTGTCCATTACTAAAGCAAAAACTTTGTATCCCTTCTTACAGAACTGACGCAGATGGAAGAGTATGAAATATGGCTGTTGGAGTTTAAATGGAGAAGAAGTGCAGACACCTAATATTTTCGTTTATTGTTGTTTAAAATTTTAATTAATTATGGAGGAATTTAGACCATTGGGCGACCACTAGTTCTCTTATTTAATTAATGAGATGCTAAAACCCCATGTGCATTTCTGTCGTGACGACCCTACTGTGTATCCGGCTGTTAGTGGGTAAGCGGATTATGTCACGGTACAAGTGCGGGTAACGTTCGTAACAAGCATCTAACTATGGGAACTGCGCGCGCGCATACGTGTGTATGTGTGGG
Source organism: Aporophyla nigra (assembly GCA_947507805.1). NCBI lineage: Eukaryota > Metazoa > Arthropoda > Insecta > Lepidoptera > Noctuidae > Aporophyla > Aporophyla nigra. Next base: position 11,891,155 of record OX382316.1, on the reverse strand, counting down.
TAGGGTGGCCAAGCGTTGGAGGTTTAAGGTAAAGGTGATAGGGGTGATTTTGGTAATGATGGTTTTATTTGGATTGCTTTTGAAAAAAATCTGATGTGTAACTTTTTTTTTTCTGTAATATTTAGGTACGATCAAATTTATCTGGCAATAACAAATAGATAAACCATGACCCGAATTATGACATAGGATACTTTTATCCCGATATTTTTATGGGATCGAGACTCATTTGTATAAAATCGCGGATCGGAGCTATTTGACAAAAATACAAATTTTCGTTACTAAAATGGGAAAATATAACAGGAAACAAATATATTCGAATGCAAAAAAAAACATTTACTTTTCTATTCTATTAAAAACCACCATCTTTCACTCCCCAAACTCGTGGCCACAGTACAACAAGTGGCTTGGCCACGACACGGATGACACTGAGAATTGGTTCAGTAAACTATGGCGCCGGATTGTATGGATAGCAGGTCTACTGACTGACTGAGGAGGTGGATAACCTGCTGATAAGAGGTTGGAAGACTCGGGTCATGACTACGTTGAAGTATGAAGGTACCTCTCCTTTTTAGATACATACATACATACATACATACTTGATTGATTTTTTTTGATGTTTCGTATGGTGTCGGTCGTAAACTATAACACCATCCCATTTCTTGTCGTAAGAGGCGACTAAAGGACTTCCTAGAGAATGGACAGCAGCATGCTCTATGCATTTTACTACCATACTGAGATCGCCAACCCGCCTGAAAAGCATGGCGATTATGGCAAACCCTCCCAATTTGGGGGAGGAATTTGTCCAGCAGTGGACGTCTTTCGGCTGAAATGATGAAGGTTCTAAGGGTACCTGTAGATGTGTAGCGGCTTCTACACCGCCACATGCGAACTACGCATTACAGTGACGTCACGCAAATCCTTCCAAATCCCCTTCCACCGGTTCTGTGCTAACCATATCCAGCGGATTCCTGCGACCTTCTCCAGGTCATCGGTCCATCTTGCGGGAGGCCTATGGCCCTTCGAATCTTAACACATCAATATAACTTGACCTTGAGGGTCGTTGGAATCGCGCCACAACACGAACTTCAAGTCATTTGAGGTGCAAGTTCCGACATATCATATCGAGACCTTCCTCAAGGAAGAGTTTTGACCGAAGGGAGTTCATGTATTGGCGATTCCGCGGAAGGCTACGCGACACCACGCAGCGCAACACAACGCCGTCACTTCGTGTACAATAGTTTTATGGTTTTTATTTGTATGTATGTTAGTCTGTAAGGTACATATTTATCATATGGGTCTTCGTTTCCCGAAATAAATTTATTAGATAACTTAGCTTCAGAAATAGGCAAAGGCCAAAGGATGGCGAAAAGTTCAACGATCGATGCATCAGCTCACCTCAAAAACACCTGTTGCAACAATTTACTAAGGTTAAAGGTTCATATGCTTAACTAGTAGTTAAAGTTAACCTGAGAACACACCAGTAATAACAGATTACCCTCAATTGACTCTTAGGGCCTGAACAGACGATCAATCAACGACGCAACTGACATTTATTGCCGTAGCAACGGTGAAGATATCGTGTGCGAAATATTGATGGTTGGCAAATGTCTTATTTGTTAATCTTAAAGCCTACTCATCACATCATCATTTCAGTTGAAAGACGACTTATACTGAACTTGCCCCCCCCCCCCCCCATTTCGGGGGTTTATGCCATAACAAGAATAATCGCCACGCTTGCGTTGGTGATCCCAGTACTATGTCAAGTGGAAGTCGGTATCCTTGGATCTGTAAGATTCTAGCCGCCGTCTTCCGAAATGAAAGTTAATTTTCACTTTTTACTGTTTAATTTTCATATTTTATTTTTCCCTTTTTTGTTATGGTGTCTGCAATAGTGACAGGAAGTATTACGTATATCATCACCAAGATACACAAAGTGAATTAATTAATATCGACGCTAACTCAAAAACCAGCAAAGTAAATAATATGTATATGGTAGTCCCATTTATATTTTATTTACTATTTTATATTACCCCCGATACGAGACATACTCACATACCCTATCTGTTAAAAGAAGGAGTTTTGAAATAGATCCACACTTGCCGGAAATTGAATCGTCTAAAACGCCAGAAAATATCATCCCTGGAAGTCCTATATCACGTAAAACCTGTTTTTTTTTTCCAGAAGTGAGTATTACTACAGCCGATTATCATGAGAACTAGACCCGATATCCTAACACTACCATTTCGAAACCAGCATTCTAAAATTACCAGCTGGCACAAATCACGTATCTGACCACATAACTTGATCTCCCACCCCGCCCTTGGTTCATTGAAAGATCGAACAAATTCTGGTCCTCGCGAACAGCGCAAGAGGTACTCTTAAACTGGTCTAGCTTACTGAGGAGTTATGCAACAGCTGTGACCTTAAAATCTTACGTAACGCTCAACCAAAACTTGATTTATCTCCAATTGAAAATTAACTTTGTGTAGTAAAAGGTAAGGTTAGTTTTTAAGTGGTAAAATTCTCAGTTACATGGAATTGGGTTACTCAAATGTGCCATTTGCAACGGTGGTATTACCGAGTTATGTATGTAGATTACAAATACATAGAAGTTATTACTTCATATTTTTTTTATTGAATAAAGACATAATGGCGTCGTTTTCAAGGTTTTGTTTTGTTAGTTAAGATTTAAGAGAACGGGAAACGTTGAGCGTGTAAACTGCCTAATTTGACGATAAATTGTCAAACGAAAATTTATATTTTTTTTTTTTGTTCAAGTACCTAGATATTATCTTTAAAACGACATTATTTCAGCCTCGTTATATAATCTTTGTTTTAATGGGGCAATGACCCATTTCCTAGAGCATCAAACTGCCCAATGACAGGTCGTAGGTTCAAACCTTGCCTGTGGCTCTTTTGAAGTGAACCTTAGATATCTATCTTATCTTATCTAACTACTTGCGAGAAAATCTGTTTAAATTGCAAAATTACGGTTCTGTATATTATGACGGTCACCCATCATTTTCCAGACCTCACCACGAGTTGCTTAACCTAACATTAAAAACCAAAAAAAAAACGATTTTTCTTCTTCTACATGATTCACCAATAAGTACTAAACACAATTATTATGAATAATAACATACCTATACTGAAATGTGGGTCAATCTTCAGTTCGATCCGTGGACGCGTGATGCAAACGGTTGCATCACAAATGCCCTAGTTTTTAATGCACGAGACCAAGGTTTCGAGATTAGGTCATATCTAAATAATTACATGTATTGTAAGCGATTTTTATGTTTGTACATATTGTTCTTGTACATTATGGTTCTTGTAATAGGTATAAGTTTTTGTAGTTTTTAGGGTTCCGTTGCCAAATGGCAAAAAACGGAACCCTTATAGATTCGTCATGTCTGTCTGTATGTCACAGCCATTTTTTTCGGAAACTATAAGAGCTATGCTGTTGAAACTTGGTACGTAGATGTATTCTGTAAACCGCATTAAGATTTTCACACAAAAATAGAAAAAAAAAACAATAATATTTGGGGTTCCCCATACATAGAACTGAAACTCAAAAAAAAATCTTTCATCGAACCCATACGTGTGGGGTATTTATGGATAGGTCTTCAAAAATGATATCGAGGTTTTTAATATCATTTTTTTCTAAACTGAATAGTTTGCGCGAGAGACACTTCCAAAGTGGTAAAATGTGTCCCCCCCCCCCCCCGTAACTTCTAAAATAAGGGAATGATAAAACTAAAAAAAATATATGATGTACATTACCATGTAAACTACCAACGAAAATTGGTTTGAACGAGATCTAGTTAATAGTTTTTTTTAATACGTCATAAATCGTAAACCACAATTTACCTTTCATTCAGTCAACTCAAATATAAAAATTCATAAACGATGATGACGAATGATGATGATGAATACCTGCAGGTTTGTACTCCTCGGTGCGCGAGTCCGACTCGCACTTGGCAGGTTTTTTTTTTTTTTGTTGTGAAAACTAAACAATTTGAGTCAAACGATACAGTTGAAAGCGTGGTACTGACAAAATAAATTAGATCACTTGCTGTATTGTAATAAACTAAGATGCTAGCTCCTAGCAGGAACAGCACACACACACACACAGCATATTCACACACTCATTCATTCACTCATTCATTCTTTTCATTTTCACATTTTTAGGTTTTTGCTTACTAACCGACTTTAAAAAAAGACCGTTCGGCCCGTGTGCACGTTTGTATGTCTCACGATTGTGTCAAAAACTACTAATCTGATTTGGATTTGGTTTTCATTATTAAAAAGCATATTTTTAAGCACAGCAAGCATTTTTTGTGAATTATAAAGTATATTTGGATCTGCTGAAGATCTTCGGAGATAGACAATGGAACTCTTCAGTGACTGACAGCGAAAGATTCGCGATTACTGCAATCTTACGTCCATATATTACCATAACATAACATGCAGCGTGTATGATTTTAAGGGGTAAACAGAGGTGTGCATTACACCCTATTTTTACACGCTTTATATTAGCTCCACTTGTATGTTTGTTTGTAACCGACTCCTTATAGCGCGATTTTGATCCACTTTAAACGACCAGATTTCATTCAAACTTTGCACACCTATTTTGTCCTATTCAAGGACCGATGACAATGCAATAATTTCATAAATTTGTGCCATTATCCTTGCCAGGGTTACCAGGACAGCAAAAAAACTGTCTTCGAAAACTACGCTGACATACGTCACAAACTACGCTGACATACGTCACAAACTACGCTGACATACGTCAAAAACTACGCTGACATACGTCACAAACTACGCTGACATACGTCACAAACTACGCTGACATACGTCTCAATATTCTAAACACCCTAAAAAATAGAAAATAAATAATAGTTCAAAAAAATTAAAAAAAACACGCTTCCATTGAAAACCAAACTAAAAAGTACAAACACAATTTTTAAACTATTATTTATTTTTTTGGGTTTGATTGCAATTAGAAATATCCATGCAATCCTTCTTAACCCTTCGGGTAAGCAAGCGTGATATTAATGTAATATTATTTCATCATTTCAGCCGTAAGACGTCCACTGCTGGACTTAGGCCCCCCCAATTCGGGGGGCTTTGCCATAATCGCCACGCTTGGCAAGCGGGTTGGCGATCGCAATATGGTGGTAAAATGCATAGAGAACGCTGCTGCCCATTCTCCAGTAAGTCCCTTAATCGCCTTTTACGACACCCACGGGAAGAAATGAGATGAAGCCATTCTTAATATCCGGCACTACACGGTATTATCAATAACTAGCTTTTGCCAGCGGCTTCGCCCGCGTGGAGGTCGGAAATTATCCCGCGGGAACATACTCTCGGGATAAAAAGTACCCTATGTGTTAATCCAGGTTATAAACTATCTGTGTGCCAAATTTCATCCAAATCCGTTCATTAGTTTTTGCGTGAAAGAGGAACAAACATACACACATCCATACATCCATACATACAAACTATTTATAATATTACGAGTAGTAGGATTGGGTTATCGATAAATTCGAGTAATTTTGCATAATTGTGCTCAATGCCTGCACATATTATAAATTATAGGTTTTATTACAACAAAACAAACAAAATTAATGTATCAACAGGTGTGACATTTCTCTACGTTATTTTCATTACATTTCCTGTCTTACAAACAAACATAGCATGGCCTTCAATTTTATTAGATGTTAAATAATATTGTTATATATTTGACCGTGTGGTGCCGGACGTAAAGAATAACACCACCCCATTTCTTCCCGTGGGTGTCGTAAAAGGCGACTAAGGGACTTACTGGAGAATGGGCAGCAGCGTTCTCAATGCATTTTACCACCATATTGCGATCGCCAACCCGCTTGCCAAGCGTGGCGATTATGGCAAAGCCCCCCGAATTGGGGGAGGACAATAGGTCTATGTCCAGCAGTGGACGTCTCATGGCTGAAATGATGATGATGTTGATTGATACCCAACACGTGGGTAAAGTAGCCAGAAAATTTAATTTCACCCAGTATATCCTTCTCACAGAAAATAGCCCTGTGTCCCCCAGTGGGAACATTAGTCTGTATATGATACGTCATCATCATCATATCAGCCGAAAGACGTCCACTGCTGGACATAGGCCTACCCCAAGCACCGCCACTTCGACCTGTTCTGTGCTTCTCGCATGTGCGCGGATGTGATGTGTACAGGCGCCAGCACATCCAGGAACCCGAAACTATCAAATTCTCCCATTCAACCTTGAACCTAATGCTTTAGCGATAAAGTTGAAAATCTATTAAAGAAATTTGACAGATTGTAGTAGCTCGATGTGCCTGTACCTACTCTTTAAATAAAAATGGGGTTATCAAAATTCATGTAACTGACCAACATCATCCTTATCTCTGTTTCCTAATAAAACCAAACAATGGATCAACCTTGACACACAATTAACTGTTAGTAATACTATTAATCATGTAGTTACTATCTGACAGATAAAACCTACGATTACAGTGATGTAAGATAGATGGTATTGTGACATGGTACAACAAGAGTAGATAGGCAATGGAGTCCGAGGTTCATATCGAAGACACTGATGTATAGTATAGCCCACAGCATAACCAGATTATAAAAATATAATTCTTATCTAAATATAAACCTACATTAAACCCTTTCCTAACTGACGGTACTAATTTGTACCGGGTGATTCCCCGTTCATTATTTCGACAATACGATCGCGCATTACGTATTGGACACTGAAATTCCTTTCGCGTACCACTACGCTAGCCAATCATAGTGATTTAAAATTCTTTAATTTATCAGTTATTTAAATTTTGCCTATATACCGCCCGCAAGTGACACTTTCAAGTAGCGACCTGTTTCGGATTTGAGAACTGCGGATTGCTTTTGTTTTAGAAAACATTTAAAAATAGAATTGACGGGGTAAGTGTTATTTGTTTTATATTATTATAAAAGAGATTAAGATTATAAAGATTGTAGTTTTAACTATACAATTAATATGGTTTTAGATTATAATTTTAAATTTTAGTGCTAAAATAACGATAAAAATGTACAAGAACTTAATGAATGAGTACAGTCAGTGACTTTGGTTGATTTTTTTGTTAATAAAAATCAAAAAAATAATAATATGGGCTTTATTTTTACCTTCCTTATTAATATTATAAAGTTCAATTGGAAAATATATTTCAAAATCTCTAATCCAGTAGAAAAGGGTTAAATTATGTTATTATGAAATATTTTAACAAAAAACTGAAAAATAAGCAATAATAAAATACAATTTAATATATTATTGTTAGAAATACAGACCAACATTTAGAATTTATAGGAAAATCATTAAAGCGCTATTCTTCTATTCTACTTACAATTGAAATTGTTCCTATTTATATTAATACCCACCACCTGTATACATTATGGAATGCAATAAATATTTGAGATTTGAGATTGCACCGGTTAGACCACGTTCGTAGGGACGCAAAAATATCGCAGCAGGATTTTATAGCGTACTGAATTTTAACTTTCAGTGTTGAAGCGAGCATTGAAAACATGTTGCATGATGATCCCTTATAGCATCACTTTGTTGTCGTCCTTCTGTCTATCTGTCAAGGCCGTTTATCTCGGGAACGCGTAGAGGTATTGAAATTAAATTAAAACGATGAACAGTCTACAGTCTCTTGAAGTTGTGAAAAAATGAAACTTCTAAGTTTTTATTTTTAGAATTAGGTGTAAAACTTTTTGCTGTGCCTTACAGGGTCCGTAATGGTATATTAAATAAATAAATATCTTAGGACAACCAACACACCGTTATCTGATCCCAAACTAGGCAGAGCCTGTACTATGGCAACCAGACAACTGATAAACATACTTATATATTTCTAAATACATACATATTATAGATAAATTACACCCAGACACAGAACAAATGGTCGTGCTCATCACACAAAGATTTGTCCTGGGTGGGAATCGAACCCACAACCTCAGTCTTAGCAGTCAGGGTCACTAACCGCTAGACTAACAGGCCAGTCATATTAGCTTTAAGACATTTGAAAGAACTTTTAACATTTTGATAAAGCTATGAATAGCTAACAAATAAAGATATGAATATGATCCATCCTCCAAATATAACTTACAAAGTCATTTTCAAAAGCCTATATCAATGAAGTAACACCTAAATGCCAATCATCCAATAAGTTAAGTGGGCTGTTACAAACAGTCATTACATAACTTCCAAGTAGGTCAGATATTAGGAGATAAGCTTCATACCCACTTACTTAATAGTTATCGTAATAAGGACTTATTTATATCGGTATACTAGCTTCTGCCCGCGACTTTGTCCGCGTTAAATTTCTTGTTCCCCCGACCCTTCCCGTCGCGTCGAATCGCCTACCCGTGCGATTTTCCCAGTTTTTGCAACATTTTTCTTTACTGCTCTGCTCTTATTAGTTGTAGCGTGATGTTATATAGCTTATAGCCTTCCTCGATAAAAAGGCTACCCAACACAAAAATAATTTTTCAATTCGCACCAGTAGTTCCTGAGATTAGCGCGTTCAATCAAACAAACAAACAAACATACCAACAAACAAACTCTTCAGCTTTATAATATTAGTATAGATTAACGCCCATTGATGGACGTGTACTTTAGTTAGAGATTAATGCATCTCTAGATTTTAATCTTTATCATCATGCTTAATATTTTATCATAATCAGCCTATATTGGTCCCACTGCTGGGACACCGGCCTCCTCTCGGTGAGAGGGAGTGGGCTGCGGTCCTAGTGCGGGTCGGTACATATCACGTCTTCTAATTTTTGGTTCTAGGACATGCCGGTTTTCTCCCGATGTTTTCCTTCATCGTTTTGAGAGCAGTGGTGATGAAATTATTTGCACAAAATAAAGCGCCTGCCTGGGTTCGAACCCACGACTTACAACTCGTAAGTCGGAGCCGATGCGTATTTCCAATCTGTACAAGGCTAGAACGCAAGGGTGTGAAACTAGTCGCGTATTGATTGGAAATCACTTTTTAATCAAGGTCTTTCAATCTATACAAGAGTAGTACGTAAATAGTGTAAATACCCGTGTATACTTTGTAGTGGCCAAAGTAAATAAATTGTTCCATAATATACAGTGCTACTCCGCATGCAAACTAAACCTGTAGGTTTAGACGAGCGGCCGGCGAGTGTCAGAAACGACATGGTTTGGGGAGTTTGGGTTAGGCTAGGTTAAAACTGCGACCTCCTACGCACGAGCCGAGCGAGCGAAGCGAGCGTTGCCGCGGCAGCGGCCGGCGAGTGCCAGAAACGACATGGTTTGGGGAGGTTAGGTTAAGTTAAAACTGTGACCTCCTATGGAAACGCCTTGATTCTGTTGACGAGCCCTGACAGCGAAGTGTCCTATCTAGCGTTGCTACTTCCCCTTCATTTTATTCGTGAACCCCACCCCTCTTCCGGCCTTTAAATCGATATCGATACACGAAAATTCGAAAGTTAGGTTAGAATATTAACAAACAAATTTCTCAAAAATGGGGGGGGGGGTTCGAAACTTTTCCTTCACAGGAGAGGCTATACACCTCCCCCCTCCTCCCGTAACACCCCTTAAATCGAAGCCCGGCAACCAGAAGTCCTACCAAATTCCTATGGTGGCATTCTGGCCTTGTATAAATTGGAAAGATGCACGTGCGCGTCTACGTTACAAACTATATACAAGTAGTACGCAAAATTCGTGTATACATTGTAATCATAAGTTTAAAAAATGCAATACAAAATATACGCGAGCAGATTCCTATGGTTGCGTTTTGGCCTTGTACAGAATGGATATACGCGGAGCCGATACCACTGAACCACTACTGTTCATCTTACCTCTCATCCCATCTTACTCTTAATTTAATCATTTAATTCGAGCTACAAGACTCATAGTGTTAGTAACAATGTGCTTACAAACTATGTTAGTAACACACAAAAACAGAAACAGATTATGATATCACTGCTGCAAGGTGACAGGCCCAGCTGAAACCTTGCTGCAGTGGTTCACAAGCTCACTATCCAGCCTACTTGCTATCATAAATAGGATGCTGTTGGCGCTGCCCCGCACCCTACGGACCAGGGATGCGCACCATTTCCGCATTACCGTGTAGATAATGTCTTATCCCAGCCGATTACTGTCCCCAAAGGGCTCTTCTGATATAGAGAAGGCATAAGGATTGGTATCCACGCTTTCTCAATAGGTACAATATTGACAACTTTATTATAATACGAGTGTAGGGGGTGACAAAAAGTATCTCCTTATAAGTCTGCTCGCCTAGTAGGTACTCTGCTTCATCATCACCATTTCAGTCAAAAGACGTCCACTGCTGAACAAAAGCCTCACCCAGGGGGGATCTACCACAATCGCCATGCCTGACAGGCGGGTTGGCGATGGCAGTATATTGGTAAAAATAAATAATAGTTTAAAAAAACTAAAAAACACACTTCCATTGAAAACCAAACTAAAAAGTACAAAATCCATTATTTTGTACTTTTTAGTTTGGTTTTCAATGGAAGCGTGTTTTTTAAACTATTATTTATTTTCTATTTTTTAGGGTGTTTCGAATTTTGAGACGTATGTCAGCGTAGTTTTTGAAGACAGTTTTTTTTGCTGTCCTGGTAACCCTGGCAAGGATAATGGCACAAATTAGTTTGTGACGTATGTCAGCGTAGTTTTCGAAGACAGTTTTTTTGCTGTCCTGGTAACACTGGCAAGGATAATGGCACAAATTTATGAATATTTGATATATGAATTATTGCAGTGTCATCGGTCCTTGACAGGTGTGCAAAGTTTGAATGAAATCTGGTCGTTTAAAGTGGGTCAAAATCGCGCTATAAGGAGTCAGTTACAAACAAACATACAAACAAACAAATATACAAACATACAAACATACAAGTGAAGCGTGTAAAATGGATAGAGAACGCTGCTGCCCATTCTATAGTACGTCCCTTAGTCGCCCGTTACGACACCCACGGCAAGAAATAGGATAGTGCTATTCTTTACTTCCGGCACCACACGGAAATTCTCATCTCAGCTGCATGCAATTGCTTTTCATTCATCCTTTTTGTGGCATCTCCTGATAAGTCTGTTTGCCTAGTACTATACTTCACAAAACATTAATTTGGTCTGTTTTAACCGACTTCAAAAAAAGGAAGAGGTTATCAATTTGACTGTATTTTTTTTTTATTGAAAGCTGGTGCTTCCCGAATGGTCCCGTTATAATTTGGTTCCATTTGGACAATGGGGCCATGTGAAAACCACATAAGTCTTAAATTTGCATTAAGTATTTGCGACAAATGAACGAATAACGCGATTAGATTAGTGCGGGGTATCTACCATAACTAAATATAATAAAAAATAAAATTGTTATTTTTTTGTAAAAAGTTTTAATGTAATCATAAGTTTAGCAGCAGTTTCAGATCTGTAAGCAATTAAGTAGGAACCCTACCGCCTCTCAAAGTAAAGCAACCCGTACCTTAATTGGCTAAGTTGATCTAAGTTATAATACTTTGATTAGTTTTCCAACAATCCCACGTTATTGACCCTTGCAATTCTGGCGCTTTAAACCTCCAGGCAAACATATCCATGTACACAGAAACAGCACTTTCATTCACACACCTTTTCCAGTATAAATATTTCTATTTAAAATTCACACCAACGCCTCGCCTTCACGTGCAAAAACAGTGCTGTATTTTTATATTTTTTCTTTTGCTTATATCTCGAAAATGACGTGTCCTATCGCAAAAATAATGAAATTTTCGACCCCCTTTAATAAACGCCACATATAAATCTCAACACGTGGGTAATATTATTTTTTTTTTTTTCAAACAAAAAGTGAAAAATTCCATTTAAAACACGTCCAGGCTGCCCTCTTGCGCGCGCCTTCGTCTCTAAAAAAATGCATTGCGTAGCGCACACAAGTACCACGTTGCGAAAAACCACGTTGAGTCGCGATTGTCTAATTCGATTTTAGTCGTGTCAAAATATTTTTTAAATTTAGAGATTTTTTCTTGCAGAATAGCGTTAAAATTCTCATAGCTAAAAGTAAGGAATTTTAGAGATAGTTTAGTTAGTTTAATTCGGTGTACAACAGAATCGTCACCACTATCAATTTTCCCATTAGTACGTAGGTATATAAAGTCACTACAAATCTTATTATTATTTGGATACGACATGACATTCGGTCATACGACACCGTCTTGCCTCGTGGCACACACCCAACAATCATACCTTTTTTTTAAATTAATCATAACAATACCGTCTTGGTAACAGCATAAAAAGAAACGCATAAAGAACCATTTCTCCATTTGCATATCAACAAGAACGGGTTCGAGTATTGCTACACGTGTTCTTTACTGGCCAGACACCCTTCAAAATGGCTGACCTTGGTCCTCATAAGAGCCGTTACATCGGCTGGTCTGGTTACCAGTTAGATAAGTCATGATGCAAGGAAGTTGGATAATATGACTACAGTTACTCACCCACAGTATTATGGTTGAATAACTACAGCTATGGTTGCTGATAAATTGAATATATCAATTAATTTTGTAATTTTTAATGGTGGCAATAAATTTCGTTGTTGCCAATTGCAAAAAAAAAACGAAGTGTAAGATTTTGTTTTTTGTTGGCTCAGCAAACTTTACGGCCAGCTACATCGCGTATAAACTAGTAACACCGTAATTTGTTGCCAATGTTAAAAATTAAATCATTCGTTATGATGAAACTCTCGTTTGGTTTTAATATAACCGATACGAATTGGGTAAATAAAAAAGAAAATCATAACTTCAGGTGTTTAACGTTTCCTAGCAGGGTCGCGACTCGCGCATTTGTTAGACAGAGTTACCGTGGCCCTGGCAAAGGAACTGAAGGAACACGGGTGGGTTTTAGTCAGTACAAGTCTGGCACTCCCTCCCGCTCCGCCCAGAGTCGGAGACAATTGATGATTTCCTAACCACAAATAAAAAACCGGCCAAGTGCGAGTCGGACTCGCGCACCGAGGGTTCCGTAAAACGTTGTAGTACCTTTAAAATTATTAAAAATATTTTTATTATATGATGTAACTAAAAATTTATGGTTTTCGCAATTTTTCCTTTATCTGTGCTATAAGAAGTTGCTTCGTACCAAATTTCAAAATTCTAGATCCACTGGAAGTACCCTTTAGGTTTTGATTCCCTTGCGAGTTTCGAAAATTTGCGGAAATTTGCGGCATAAACGGCTATATCTTTTGATTGCGTTAGCTTAGAAGTTTGATTTTTTTCACAGCTCCTAGGGACAGTAGACTTGAGTATTTGTTATAAATTTTAGCTTGATATCTCCACGCGTTCCTGAGAAAAAGGGTCTTGACAGACGGACGGACGGACGGACGGACAACAAAGTGATCCTATAAGGGTTCCGCTTTTTCCTTTTGAGGTGCGGAACCCTAAAAAGAAAAAATATTTAAGTACCTATTACAATTTTTCCACCCAAAAATACAAAAAATGCTGCTCCAAATAGAAACAATACTATAGAAGTTGCTTGATCCCAGACCTATATTCAGAAGTGGATGTTTTCCAGCGAAAATGATGCTGAATTAATGACCCAAGCCATACCAGTTCGTTCTTACCAGACACCCGTCAAAATGGCTGACCTTGGTCCTCATTAGAGCCATTACGTAACCTGGTCTGGTTACCAGTTAGAGAATTAATGATGCAAGGAAGTTGGATAATAATATGACTGCTTACTGTGGGTGATATTGGTATCCACTATTGCGGTTCTTTGTTGAAATTGATTGTATCAATAACCGTTTGAAAACCTGTTTATTTTTTAATATTTGGCAAGCTGACCGTGGCCGGTTGGATGGTGAATGATTATCTCTATATTTCAGAGATGATTTGATTCTTTAGCATATGTTCGGTGCCTGGAGTGTTCAAGATGAGAGCTTTTTTCAAGTGAAGAACTACTTTTTCAAATAATATTTTATTTTCTACTAGCTTCTGCCCACGACTTCCGATGCTCCCCTGACCCTTCCCGTTGCATAGAATTGCCTGCCTGTATTCGTCCATTTTTCGTTACTGCTCCACTCCTTTTAATTGTAGCGTGATGTTATTTAGCCTATAGCCTTTCTTAATAAATAGGCTACCCAACACAAAAAGAACTTTTCAATTCGGACCAGTAGTTCCTGAGATTAGCGCGTTCAAACAAACAAACTCTTCAGCTTTATAATATTATAGTATAGATAGGTGACTCGCACAAAGTTAATTTATTTTCGGGCAAATCGATAGCTCCAGAAATACGTATAAGTATAAATTTCAGCTTATAATATACTAGCTTTTGGCAGCGGCTTCGCCCGCGTATTACACAAATAAACAGTCCGCTTGAATCACTCTGTCTTTTGATGAAATTAAAAGCCGTTGCGTAGTTAAAAAGATCTAAGCGTACAGACGTAGGAGTTGACTGCTTTTTTACCATGTTAAGATGTAATATATATATTTTAAATAAACTTCTGTTCTTCTTACTAGATAATACTTAGGTGAAAGTAGAATTAATGTTATTACTATATCGCTTCGTCTGGTTCGAACGAGTAAATTCGTGCCAATTGATTTACAAGCCCGTTTTTTTTGTCCGCTGCTGATTTAAAAGGCTGCCAACGTTGTGTTACGAGGCTACAATATCTGTCCGTCCGCAACAGAGCTTTTGAATCGAAAATACAACTATCTTTTAGTAATTCTAGTTAAAAAAAATTCGACAAACACAATAATTATCACCCGTGGTTATGAATGAAGTCTTAAAATAAATTAAATAATAAGTGCAAAATAAGCATCTTAGGTTTAAAAATCTTTAAAAAATTACGTTAAGTTACAACATGCATTTGTGCTTGAATCACGCCTTTTCCCAACTATGTTGTGGTTGGCTTTCAGGTGTTTAACGTTTCCTAGCAGGGTCGCGGGTTTGTTTGACAGAGTTACCGTGATACTGGCAAAGGCAACTGAAGGAACACGGGTGGGTTTTAGTCAGTACAAGTCTGGCACTCCCTCCCGCTCCGCCCAGAGCAGGAGACAATTGATGATTTCCTAACCACAAATAAAAAACCGGCCAAGTGCGAGTCGGACTCGCGCACCGAGGGTTCCGTAAAACGTTGAAGTACCTTTAAAATTATTAAAAATATTTTTATTATATACAGGGTTATTTGTAAAACACCGGCAACCTCTCAGGACTATGTTACTAACATCATAATCAACAACTTTTGTTTTATGACTTTTAAAAATTAATCATATTTTAGGTCATCCGATTTTCATACAAAAATCGACCGCCCGTCTATAGGTCACGTTTAAGCGCCCCCTCCGCCCAAACCCCGCTTCCCTCGCTAATGTACTACACTTTCTTTTGTTTCGCATAGACTTCGTAACATTTAGAGCGTTCAATTTAAATATTTTTATTTTTGTATGAAAATTTGATGAACTAAAATATGATGAATTTTTAAAAGTCATAGAACAAAAGTTGTTGATTATGATGTTAGTAACATAGTCCTGAGAGGTTGCTGGTGTTTTACAAATAACCCTGTATATATATATATATATAAATATTTTTATTATAATATATATACAACATGCATTTGTGCTTGAATCACGCCTTTTCCCAACTATGTTGTGGTTGGCTTTCAGGTGTTTAACGTTTCCTAGCAGGGTCGCGGGTTTGTTTGACAGAGTTACCGTGATACTGGCAAAGGCAACTGAAGGAACACGGGTGGGTTTTAGTCAGTACAAGTCTGGCACTCCCTCCCGCTCCGCCCAGAGCAGGAGACAATTGATGATTTCCTAACCACAAATAAAAAACCGGCCAAGTGCGAGTCGGACTCGCGCACCGAGGGTTCCGTAAAACGTTGTAGTACCTTTAAAATTATTAAAAATATTTTTATTATATACAGGGTTATTTGTAAAACACCGGCAACCTCTCAGGACTATGTTACTAACATCATAATCAACAACTTTTGTTTTATGACTTTTAAAAATTAATCATATTTTAGGTCATCCGATTTTCATACAAAAATCGACCGCCCGTCTATAGGTCACGTTTAAGCGCCCCCTCCGCCCAAACCCCGCTTCCCTCGCTAATGTACTACACTTTCTTTTGTTTCGCATAGACTTCGTAACATTTAGAGCGTTCAATTTAAATATTTTTATTTTTGTATGAAAATTTGATGAACTAAAATATGATGAATTTTTAAAAGTCATAGAACAAAAGTTGTTGATTATGATGTTAGTAACATAGTCCTGAGAGGTTGCTGGTGTTTTACAAATAACCCTGTATATATATATATATATAAATATTTTTATTATAATATATATACAACATGCATTTGTGCTTGAATCACGCCTTTTCCCAACTATGTTGTGGTTGGCTCTCAGTCTTACCAGATGCAGCTGTATACCAGTGTTTTACATAAAGCGACTTTCTCTCCGACCGCCACAACCCAGTAACTGGGTATCTCTATAGGTACCCCTAGGCAAGACTGATTGTCAGAATTTCGGGCTTCTGACTACGACTGTCCAGGATCTATGAATGACAGCTGGGACCCACGGCTTAACGTGCTTTCCGAGCCACGGAGGGGTCTCGAAATGTAACGAAAGAAAGGTCGACCCGTAAAGCAGCTATTATTTAACCACAAAACCCCTTGAATAGAATTCAAATGCAGTATGTATTCCGGAAATATTAGAGATAGAAAACACACACACATTTTACCACTTTAGAAGTGTCTCTCGCGCAAACCATTCAGTTTAGAAAAAAAATATATTAGAAACCTCAATATTATTTTCGAAGACGTATCCATAGATTTAACCCTAAAATTTATTGTTTTTTTTTTCTATTTTTGTGTGAATATCTTCATGCGGTTCACAGAATACATCTAATTACCAAGTTTCAACAGCATAGCTCTTATAGTTTCGGAAAAAAGTGGCTGTGACATACGGACGGACAGACAGACAGACAGACAGACATGATGAATCTATAAGGGTTCCGTTTTTTGCCATTTGGCAACGGAACCCTAAAAAGCTATTCTGTATCTTCGCGTACCGAGTATCCTATCATCATCACAGCCGTAAGACGTCCACTGCTGGATTTAGGCCTCCCCCAATTTGGGGGGCTTTGCCATAATCGCCACGCTTGGCAAGCGGGTTGGCGATCGCAGTATGGTGGTAAAATGCATAGAGAACGCTGCTGCCCATTCTCTAGTAAGTCCCTTAGTCGACTTTTACGACACCCACGGGAAGAAATGGGGTGGTGTTATTCTTTACGTCCGGCACCACACGGTACCTTTACGTCCGGCACCACACGGTACGAGTATCGTATAATGATTTAAATTATAACGAATCTTTCGTTTAAAAGTGGACGTTTAATTAGATACAAATACACATTATGCAAATAAATACACCCACAATATGCAGCAAAAAATGTCCACACAGAAACTCGTTCCCATACTATTACAAAATGCTATCACACGGCTGCAACAATTTCTTCACGCCAAGTCTTACGGACCTTGACACATTACGTAACCAAGGTGAAGAGCGGTATCTGTAACGTTGTAACGTTATATCGCTTAGTTATGTAACCGCTATTGAGTAACCGCTCTCTGATCGATAGAGTTGCGCAACGCTGCACAATTGGGAGGGCTATTTTTGAATCGTCTTTTGTTTATTTTTTGTAAGTGCAGTGGGAGGTGGGAGGGGTTAAGACATGACAGATATATGTGGTTGAGACGCTAATGGATAGAATTACGGAAGTAGTTTTCTGAGGTAAACGTGAACAAACTTTGAATCGAGAGTAAAAGTGTCCTATCCTATACTTTTCTCATTTCAGCCGAATAACGTCCGCAAAGAGGGATTTGCCATAATCGCCACGCTTGGCAGGCGGGTTGGCGATTGCAGTATGATGGTAAGATGCATAGAGAACGCTGCTGTCTATACCCTAGTAGGTCCCTTATGAGCCTTCTGCGAGACCAACTGGAAGAAATAGGATGGTGCTATTAGTATCACTCAACGGCTTCGTACAAGACGATGGGAAGAAACCAGACTGCATGACGTTGTTGCCTTGGAAGGTGAATTTGCCACTGGTGCCACCTGTGTCACACCCTTCCAACATCTCGTGTGCCAGCGCCGCTGCTGCAGCTGATGGTACTCAAGCGACGCAAATGCTGTAACCTTATGGGTAACTAATTTTGGGCTGAAAGGGTTCGAAACGCTCAAGCCAAGGGGCAGAAGGCGCGGTTAATTTCTCATCGACTGGTCGACACTACACGTGACCAGAGGGCTGCCTTTGGCCAAAGAATTAGCATTTCCATTCAACGGGCAATGCTGTCAGTCTTCTGGGCACGTTTCCTGATAACAGCGATATTTAATTAGTGTTAGGTAGCAATATAAAGTTCGACGCATAAATGATCAAAAATCAAAAGATTTTTTTATAGTGAATTAATTATTATAAAATAATTATATTAATTATAAAGGCTACAAAATAAATAATTCCAGTTCGTCCCACTAGGTGGACGAAGTCAGGGAGACGAACGGAAATACACGAATATTATGTGTACGATTATTTAAAATTTTAATGAAAATCTTTTGTATTTACGGTACGAATACTCCGTTAATTCGTGCTAGGACAACATATAAACGGGCTCAAAACCTACCACTCGTATGACTTTTGTTGATAATATAAGACTAAATGCAATGATCAACGATGCCGAAATACTTCGTGAATAAATCTAGACATAATAGACTTACCAACATGCACTAAGCAAACTCTATATCATTTCGTTTTCTTTATGAGATTTCCAGTATTAAAAAAAACTGAGTAACTTATTTAGCAATAACGCCACACTTTTACAATAATTTATACAGCCTAAAGATAATGAGGTACGAAAATACAGTTCTATTGACTAAATGTATAATAAATTTTACCCTCCACAATAATTTGTTTTGGACAAAAAATACTCAACAGCACAAAAACGTAGTAGACTTTTGATTTAAGTAATATTAATTCTCTTTAACCGACTTCAGAAAAGGGGGACAAAAAATCTTACTGTAATTTCGGAGTTCCATGTCAAAAAAAAGAAAATACAAAACCAAAGATACTGACATCCGAATTAAAATCTTTCACTTTGTAGTACTTTTTTTTAAGTCAGTTGTTTTATTTTACCTCAAAAACTTACTAAATTACAACTACCCTTTTCATGATACGGCAAAATCATCAACAAAAACAGTCATTTACCTAACATTACATTCACAAACCTGCAAGTGTGTACATAAGGCAATACATAAGGCAATATGTGGCAACTTGTCACCCGGGATAGTTTGCGACATCGGACATTAGGCCATGACCACACTGATTGATCAAATACCACTGTTTTTTGAATAGGAGAATGTCAAAGTGTAAAAAGTTGTTTTTTTAAACAGGCTGATACAAAAATAAGAGTTAAACTCTGAAATAATATGGTTGCCTTTATATAATGTTTTTTTTTTTTTGTTTACAAAAAAATAAAGAGTTTCTTATGATAAAAACAGTTTTTTGTTTTTTTGTTGACTAAAGTTAGTCAAGGATAATTCTTGACTACCTTTAGTCACCGGTTTCGCCCGCGTATTATACATATAAACCTTTCTCTTGAATCACTCTGTCTATTGACGAAAACCGCATTAAAATCCGTTGCGTAGTTTAAAAGATCTAAGCGTAAAAATACAAAATGCGACTTTGTTTTATACTATGTAAGGATAGCGCGTAAATATTCTTCCAGTTACACTACTGGATATTAAGTTTTTTGAATCATCATTGTCTTCTATGAAGATCTTAACGAACCCGTTCTAACAGATCAGATCATCGACCACCCCAACCATCATCCCATCGTCATCACCACCACCACACACCACACATTTGGAAACGAGAACTAAAAATCACAATTTTTTCACACTCACAACTAAATACATCATCAGCAGCAGCCTAAAACATTCCCACTACTGCGACACAGGGCTCCTCTCGGTGAGAGGGAGTGGGCCATAATACACCACGCGGGCCCAGTGCGGGTTGGTAGATGTCACATGTCTTTGATGTTTTCCTTCACTGTTTTGTTTTGATAGGCCGTATTAACCAAATATAATTATTATAAAATAAATATAAATAATATATATTAAATAGGTATAACAACCTACTAAAAAAAGAAACAGCCTGTATCCAAGAGACATTCCGCAACAACCATCTATTGATTCAAGACAAAAGCCAGTAGGCGCCAATGTCACTCAATTTAACACTTTCCGATGACATGACTTCGCTATCTCTCGATATAGTGAAAATGAACGAGTATGGGCCAAGGGCGAGCTTAAATGAAGCGACATTGCTTTCAATATAAAACACCAGCCCCCAACTTTCAACATAAATCAGCAAGTCAATGAAAATTACTTACAAAGAGCGGGTGTCAAGCTGAAGAAAGCAAAAAAAAATATTGGTACGTGCGCAGGAAATACAATAAAAAGGGAAAATTATGAATATAATAAAAAGAAATACAAAAAGAATCTCAATATGATGCTTCTATATTTGAATTTTAAAAAAAACACTTACTATCGCAATATGATGCTTCTATATTTGAATTTAAAAAAAAAACACTTAAAGCACATTTAACCCAGTCTGCCTTCAAATTAAGAATGAACAGGCGGCTTCTGGGCACACTCGTTACATCAGAGACCATCATTTTCCACCAGGTATGTTCTAGGTCGAGAAAAGAGCCATTCAGCAATAAAACCATTAAAACGTTAACCTTAACAAAAAGTGTAAAATGAAAAAAATTACTCCACTACAAGAACTAAACTGTGGTCATTAAAAGATCTTCGTGTAAATGGAAAAATACAACCTTCATCATCATCATCATCATTTCAGCCGTAAGACGTCCACGGCTAGGCTTAGCCCTCCCCCAATTTGGGGGGCTTTGCCATAATCGCCACGCTTGGCAGGCGGGTTGGCGATCGCAGTATGGTGGTAAAATGCATAGAGAACGCTGCTGCCCATTCTCTAGTAAGTCCCTTAGTCGCCTTTTACGACACCCACGGGAAGAAATGGGGTGGTGTTATTCTTTACGTCCGGCACCACACTGTACCGGTAATACAACATTAGCATAAGTGCTAGAAGCCTTTAATATTCCCACTGCAGGGACACAGGTCTCCTCTCTGTGACAGGGAATGGTCATCCACCACGCGGGTCCAATACGGGATGGTAGATGTCACACGTTATCGAATTTTTTGGTTCTAGGACATGCCGGTTTCCTCACGACGTTTTCCTTCACCGTTTTAAGAGCAGTGGTGATGAAATTAGACATCATGAAATATTCCTAAATCTGACCATGGTCTGTAATGTTCCTGTATGATAAAAATGAGTTTTAAAAAGGCAATCGGGGCAAAATCTTTGACGTGAACTGTTAAGATCGAATACCACCCTAATTAGTTTTAAACATGTATTTTCAAATTGAAGCCTAATTTTGAACGATTCTCTCAGGAAATTTCACGATGTGACCCGTAGTTCTTAGTGCTCTGTGTGTCCTAGGGCTTACGGTAATGCAATAACATGCCATTGATTAAACTTAGTCCCTAGCATTTGGGCTGAGGTCAATAAGTTATGTGCACATCGGCTAATGAGGATGCAACTGAGGACATCGCGCTAATACTTGCCAAATTATTACACGTATTATTTACTCTGGTCTGGTGCAACCAGACGATAGAATAAGCAGGTTGAAGTGCGAGACATCTTAACGTACGAAGACGGACCCTTTCCGAGTCATGGAGGGGTCTGTGCCTCAGAAAACCCGTTAAGCCATCGTTTCCCGCTGACATTTGTCGATCTTTGACAGTAGATACGGGTCGTCAGAAGCCCGACAGTCTGACAACCAGTCTTTCCAAAAGAGTATCGTATTACCCAGCAACAGGGTTGCGGATATCAGATAGGCAGTTGCTCCATGCAAAATACTAGTATTAATCTGAATCCGGTTAGACTGGAAGCTGACCCCAATATAACTAAGTATATATTTATCAGTTGTCTGGTTGCCATAGTACAGGCTCTGCCTAGTTTAGGACCAGATAACGGTGTTTTGTTTGTCCTAAGATATTTCTTTTATTTTGTTTAACTGGAAAAAGATTAGGCAGATTAATTTTGATAGGCTGTTGATGATGATGATAGAAATGACCACAGCCAAACGAAACCCTTGAATGATTTTTCAGATATTGGAGGGCAAGAACTTCACTATCAACAACACCCAAAAATGGCAAGAAAGAATTTCAAAAACCAAAACTGTGTAGACAAATCATACGTATATACATAAACACACGCCTTTTCCCCATGGAGTTCGTATGGAACTACAGAAAGCCACTTGCTACGATCATTCATCATCATCATCATCATTTCAGCCGAAAGACGTCCACTGCTGGACATAGGCCTCCCCCCAGCTCCGCCACTTCGACCTGTTCTGTGCTTCTCGCATCCAACGTATTCCTACGGCCTTCACCAGGTCATCGGTCCATCTTGTGGGAGGCCTTCCAACGCTACGTCTTCCAGTATGCGGTCGTCACTCCAGAACCTTGCGACCCCATCGGCCATCTGTTCTGCAAGCAATGTGCCCTGCCCACTGCCACTTAAGTTTGGCAATTCTTCAGGCTATGTCGGTAACCTTGGTTTTCCTACGGATCTCATCATTTCTGATTCGATCACGTAGGGAAACTCCAAGCATAGCCCTCTCCAATGCTATTTGGGTGACTTGTAGCCTTCTTATGAGGCCCATTGTGAACGACCACGTCTCAGTACCATATGTCATCACTGGCAACACACACTGGTCAAAGACTTTTGTCTTGAGACACTGCGGTAAGTGGGTCGAGAAGATATTGAGTAGCTTCCCGAACGCTGCTCAGCCGAGTCGGATTCGACGATTGACCTCTTTCTCGAAGTTGGACCTACCTAACTACGCTACGATCCTTACATACTCTTTTTGCCTCGTCTAGGTTCATACATCTGGTCATACGCACCCACCGGTTACCAGTACTACGCACCGGACTTTTCTGAAGAACATCACCAATAAGGTCACTGTGTGTCCCCCTGGTCCCGTGTGGTACCAGACGTAAAGAATAGCACCATCTCATTTCTTCCCTTAGGAGTCGTAACAGCTGACTAAGGGACAAACTTGAGAATGGGCAGCAGCGTTCTCTATGCATTTACCACCATACTGCGATCGCCAGCCAGCCTATCAAGTGTGGCGATTATGGCGAACCCCTAAATTGATGGTGGCTTATGTCCATCAATGGACGTCTTACGGCTGAAATGATGATGATGAAAAAAACAACGGACAATTTCAAAAACCATCCAAAACAATAAAGACAAACTTCAAAAACTCCAAATCTATCGCCAACAAGCAAAACAAACCATATTCCACGGCCACTAAGCGCCTAGATTTAGATATTGCGCGAGCGTATAGAATAGAACAGGTTCCATTGGCTCAGTAACCCATATTCGCAGCAGGTTTCTAAGACTGGTGCGGGGAATAGATACAACGTTAGAACCTTCATAACTTGTATTGCGTACAGGATTAAAGGAAATGTTGTGTAGTATATGGTAAGCTTGCAGATAAAAAATGAATGTAAGAATTTTTCTTGGGTTTTAGCGTCTTTTCTGAATCTTGATAGATTTATCAGAGAACACACAGTTTTCTTTGGCGTTAGTTATTATTAACTGACTTCGAAAAGTAGGAGGGTATAATTTTTTGGTGCATAATTTTCTACGATATATCCGTGAATTGTTGATTGATTTATATGATTATTTTTAGAGGGTATGCCAAATAAATGCATATTATCAAATCTAATGCAAAACTACTCAAACATCATTGATTCTCCTGACCTTATCCCAATTTTTTTTAAAGTTAAAAAAGTTTAAAGGGTTCATGCCCTATGAGGCATACGGGGTTGGTATGCCTCCTAGGGTATGCCTCATAAGGCATGCGCCCTATAAACTTTATATGCATGTTTCATATAAATTTTACCAACTAAAAAGTTAACAATAAAAAAAACAATCAATTTCCAAAAAAAACTACACTTTATGACTAATGTGATATTTGTTGGTTCTGAAACAGCATACCAGCATAATTATGTGCCATTATCAGAACAATAAAAGCATTATCAATTATATAAATGCTTAACATAATTTCTTCAAATTTTCAAGGTTCATTCTTAACTGCATAATTTCCCCATTTCATATCTTCCTTATTTCACAAAGAGAACCAAAAACGCCTATAACAACCAATAACCAAACGCCAAAACCAACAAACATAAGTAATTAACACGAAAAATTTCACACAAAAATTATTAGATTATAGAACATGTCGAAACTGAGTCCCGACCGGCGTCGGCAGCCATTTCTTGCGCACGATGGAAATGCAACAGGTCAACTAACTTCATGATGAAATAGCGCCGGAAGGTCTCGAGCTCGTTCACAAGATTAATGTGCGAGTTTGAAAACTAAAAAATACGCAGT
This sequence comes from Aporophyla nigra, assembly GCA_947507805.1. Classification (NCBI taxonomy): domain Eukaryota; kingdom Metazoa; phylum Arthropoda; class Insecta; order Lepidoptera; family Noctuidae; genus Aporophyla; species Aporophyla nigra. The sequence goes on along the minus strand of OX382316.1, from coordinate 11,866,599 downwards.
AAATGAAAATTCGAGAAAACTACACGGAGTCCGGTGTTGCATTTTCAATGTTTTTCAATGTTCAACCCCGAAAAGTGAAAATCCAGTGGAATATGGGTAAAAAAAAACCTGCCAAGTGCGAGTCGGATTCGCGCACCGAGGGTTCCGTACAAACCTGTAGGTATATAAGTAAAAGTTCACCCATCACGACAATCGAGTCGTAGTTCTGTTCTCTGTCTGTGTTTTGTTCTGTTTATTATATGATGTAACTAAAAATTTACGGTTTTCGCAATTTTTTCTTTATTTGTGCTATAAGACGTTGCTTCGTACCAAATTTCAAAATTCTAGATCGACTGGAAGTACCCTTTAGGTTTTGATTCCCTTGCGAGTTTCGAAAATTTGTGGAAATTTGCGGCATAAACGGCTATATCTTTTCATTACGTTAGCTTAGAAGTTTGATTTTTTCCCAGCTCCAAGGGACAGTAGTCTTGAGTATTTGATATAAATTTCAGCTTGATATCTCCACGCGTTCCTCAGAAAAAGGGTCTTGACAGACGGACGGACGGACGGACGGACAACAAACTGATCCTATAAGGGTTCCGCTTTTTCCGTTTGAGGTGCGGAACCCTAAAAAACCTTGAAACAACTGCCAAACGTCAATTTTATTCCAGTCATATATTATCAGATGGGTGCAGTCCTTTCAAAGTTATTTTATATTAAAGTGAAGTTTATTTTATTTATTTAAATACAGCATAGCCACATCATATACATTAAACTTACACTTAATTGTTATAAGTTGGCTGTAAAAGATTAAATAAACTATGAAAAGACTGACTTTGGTAATATAAAAAAGAACGAAAATAAAAAAAATAGAAAGAAAAATGGAAAAAAAAGAAAAAGAAAGAAAAAAATTAAAGAAAAAGAAGAAGAAAGAAAGAAAAATAAATAGAAAAGAAAAGAAATAGAAAGTTAAATAGTGGTGCTATAATATCACGGCACACAAATTTAATATATGCGTCTAAACTTCATTTTTTTCTGGAGAACACCCACCTTCAAACCTGCTGTCAGGTAGATCTAGTGAAGGGCCAATCGTTTGCGGTTTTTTCTGGTTCATAACCACTGAAAATACAATTTTAAAGAAGTTGTAACTTTGGCAAAGATTGAAAGAGACTAACTACGACTGACAAAGTAATGGATATACCTACAGCATATGCTAATCTTTCACAAAAATGACCTAAAATGGCGAACTAGATCAGATTATAAAATTCTATCTTGTGCTTAAGAAAGCCATTATGGTCATATTGGTTAATTTGGTAATTATTCGACCATTAGGGAAAAGGAAAAACATAAAAATGTGACAAAGAATATTACAAGTTTTTGACACGCAATATTATGACGCACTTATCTTTAATATTTCCTGCTCAATCCTGTCTCAAGTCTATATTTGATTAAATTAAACCTACAGATCGGAATCTACTCAATGAAATTACTTCAACCATTATCATAAGATTACACGTGAACAACATAATATTGAAAAAACTGTCATCTATTACATCAGCCCTAATCAATTCAAAGCAGCATTACAATACAAATAACTTATCTTTAAAAAAAATCACAATATAATCAAAATCTGCACCTTCATTGGTCGAATAATTCACACCACTTATATGTATATTTAGCTTACATTAAGTAATAGTATATGTATGTATGTTTGTGTTGACATATCTACGGAACTACGGTTACGACAGTGTTGCTATTAGCGAAATATTTCGCTAATTTTACACTTGGCAATTACATCAAGTTTTGCAAGGTATGGCGGAATATTATATTGTGTTGATTATGCTCTATCAGAGTGTGTTTTTGTAATGTGTAATGTAATTTTGTATTAGATAATTATTTGGGCTTAAAGGTCTTTAAAGTCTTTTATAAGCAGTAGTTTATTTAGGTTTAGTAATGATTTATGACCTTGACTTAGTCGATGTCTTTCTTTATGTGTTTCCTAACCAGAATATGTTGATAAAAGTAGGTGAGAAGATGATCTCAAGGCGACAACGGGCAATGTGGAAGACGGAAACCCATAACTGGGAACTCTGGAAGAAAACGGACGCTTATGTCAATGCAAAACAATCTTCTGAAACCGATATCTGAAGAATATTTTTTCTTATTCGGGTTAGAGATATCTTTATTTCCCATAAGAAAGAAATTTCACTTACATGAGAAATATTTACATAATCGAAAAAACATTGTTTTACAACGTACAGTTTTAGTAAGAAGAAAAAAAAAATAACACAATTAAAACAAAACAGAAATAGTCAAAAAGTGTAGGGTAATCGTTAATAATTTGAACACAACCAAAATGTAAACATACACGGAACGCGCGCAACTGGATGTGGTATGGAATGTACTAAGGTGCGCTCGCTTTATTTTGATTAAGTATAATGTATAATATCTATTTATTTTGATTAAGTATATGTATAGTATCTACATAATATATGTAACTAGGTTGTACTGCCTCGTTGATATATTGGTCGCAAGCGTTACCACCGAGCAGGAGGTCCTGGGTTCGCTTCTCTGATTGGACAAAGTGTTATTGCGTTTTTCTTTCAGAAAATTCTCAGCAGCAGATAAGAGCCTTCCTTCTCTTCGAAGGATCTTCCAACGCTACGTTTTGTAGTACGCGGTCGACACTCGTAGTGTGGGACGCTCCCCAGCTAGATGGATCGACTTTCTCAAAAATGTGACTGGGACAGACTGGATGCGGAAGGTGGAGGACAGGGTGTTGGCGCTGTATGGGAGAGGCCTAAATCCAGCAGTGGACTGCAATAGGCTGAGTGGACTGGTCGACAATCCAAAATCTCTCATCGGCCATCTGTTTTGCAAGTAAGAGGATGGTTTACCAACATAAACCAGCGATTCCCGGCTAAAATAGCAGAACGTTTTCAACACCATTTGAATAACCTTGTAAGTACAATGTAATCTAACATTTTAGTCAACAATAGCTCGAATGACTCAATTCTTAACACGCCAATCTACTTAAGTATTACAAAATCGATTGTCAATTTTCGAGACGATCAACTCGATATTTCGTATCGATTACGTTATAGATTTCGTTAGTTTTACACCGGAAAGTATATTCAAGGACAAAGTGTCTATTTTTGTTTGAATTTTATTTAATTCTTGGTGCAATACTTGACGGTTCAGCTAGCCCTTTTATATGTTGACACGATTTCTACGCTGATTTGTTCATTAGTTAGGAAGGGCGTATCTTGGGCTTCAAAAATAATTATTACTTTTATAAATGTCTAACTTCGTTAACTTAGTGGGGAAGCGTATTACCGAGATAAAAGCCCAAAATATCATATTTCCTACCTAACTCCTAACCTAGGTTATTGTCTACTGAAATCGAAACAAGTGAGACAAGGTAACAGAGAAACAGATACATTTTCTGATCTATCTATCCATACTTATATTATTAATTCGAAAGTAAGTACTGTTACTTTTTCACACTTCCTAACGGATTTCGCTATAATTTGACAAGAATATAGAATGACATCTTGAGAAAGGACATGATGGACGGGCTACATTTTGTCCCGATTGTACGTTCTCGTAGTATAGTTTCCGACAATCCCCCAGACAAAAACGCGGGCAGAAGCCTACCTTTACATAGTATAAAACAAAGGTGCTTCCCGTGTTTGATCGCTTAGTTCTTTTAAACTGATTTTACTGCGGTTTCCATCAATAGACAGAGTGATTCAAGAGGAAGGTTTGTATGTATAAAACGCGGGCCGAGCGAAGCTGCTGGCAAAAGCTAGTTCAAAATAAATAAATATGAAATGAACGTTAGTCTGCGCATCACTTAATAATGGGTGGACATAATTGGCTTTTTTTAAATTTTAAAATGATCGTTATATTCCGAATGAGGTTTTTATGGTAACAAAAATTGGAAAAGATGACGCCGGAAAAATGGATACCTAATTCAAAAAAATTAAAGTTTATTTAATATGAGAATTTTGTATGATTTTTTTGATTCAGGACAACACCTTTCGGGTGAGCTAGTATATTATGTAGGTAAGTATGGATTATATCCTGTTAACCTGAACCATGTTTAAGTCTGGAGTTTCCACTGCTAAACATGGGCCTCGTAAAGAATAACCTACTCCATCAAAACGCCTGTAATTTCCATTTCATCAGTAATGATTAATCCCCTTTTTGTCTATTTGATGGAAACAATTTTTTTTTTTGTTTTTTTTTTTTTTGGATGGAAACAATAGAGTCAAATTGTCATAACTATTAGTAGAAAAGTTGGCGACCGTAGTTTGATGTTAGCAGAAGAGAAGAATTTCTTGTCTTATCTTGTAATATTCATGAAATACCTAATCTTTAGATGCGTTTTTCAGAATGCATTTAATGCATATTGTGAAGATTATTACATGGTTTCATCATTATTATAATTTCAGCCAAAAGACGTCCACTGCTGGAGATAGGCCTCCTCAATTTGGGGGGGGGGGGGGGGCACGGGGAGGCCGCCACGTATGCAGGCAGGTTGACGATCGCAGTATGGTGGTAAAATGCATGGAGCGCACTGTTGCCTATTCTCTATTAAGTCCCTTCGTCGCCTCTTACGACACCCATAGGAAGAAATGAGATGGTGGTATTCTTTACGTCCGGCGACATACGGAACTTACTGGGTTTACTGCGGTTGAATGTGTTTTCGTCCACACCTTTCAAAATAACTACCTTTCAGCCTAGGTACACCTGTTGAACATTGAATCTAAATCTAGATTAAGACCAAACTTTCGATACCAAAGAAACTGGTTAGATTTTAGTAATACTATAACTATTAAATTGAACATAAATATATATTTTCTGTAATCTGTCTCTGTAATCAAACGGGCTAGTTATTAACATTGCTAACTAAAACTCTACAAAACTACCAACTTCTTCGTAAAACCAAAAAGGTAAACAATTTTAAACCTTATTTTTTGAGAGATTAGGTTTGTTTTAAAGTTTCAGAAATGTAAACGTTACTTTGTGTTAGCATAAAGGAGTATGCAGACTTGTATAAATTTTCCTTTGAAACGAATTAAGTATTTAACTATTGCAAATTAAGTTTAATGGTCGTATTGTTGTCCGTTTTTAACAGCTTAATACAAAAAGTTTTTCCTACTATATCTTTGGATACATAGCTTTTTGTCACCGACTTCCGAATTTAAAGTTAATCTCCACTTCATAGTGTCTTTTTTGGAAGTCGGTTATTTTATATTTTGGAAAAGTTTTTATTTTTCACGTTTTTGCTATGGTACCTATCCGACAGTTATTAGTGATACCACTACTGAAGTATTATAAACTATTTTGTACGCTGAATATGGCAAACATGTTTTTAACCAAAAATATTTAACTCGTTTCCATCCATATATAAGAAAGAAAGAAAGAAAAATATTTTATTTGGGACACACACAGGACATAAAACAATAAAAAAGAACATAGAAACATTTACATTTAACATACAGATAACAAAGTATTTCTAAAAGATATAAAATATAAAAGAGTAAGACCTGTGCGAGGCCAAAAAGGCTCCTATCTCAGCATAATGCTGCGATATTTGTAAAAAAAATCTCATCGCATCTCTGTGTACATTTTAATAGGAATAAATGCATCTGCTATTGGTAAATTTTGAAAAATATACCCAATTTAAAAACGACTGAACTCGATTCAGTAGTCGATTAGGAAGAATCTACTTTCAAGGTTTGTGTTTATATGTTACCCCTTGTATATAAAGTCACGACATCTTTACATGGGGGTAAGTAGAAACAGCAGACCACTACCTACTACGATACTTACAAGCTCCCCTTGCTTCATTTACGTTCATATATGTGGAGGTCTACTCGGTAACCAAAAAGTTCTTAAGTTACAGGCTACTCCGTATCACGTTCGGACACAAGATTAGTACGACCCGAATTATGAATGAATGATAACACCTGCCAGGGTCGCGAGATTGTTCAAAAGAGATACCGTGACCCTGGCACATGGGCAACTGAAGGAACACGGGTGGGTTTTAGTCAGTAAAAGTCTGACATGCCCTCCCGCTCCGCCCAGAGCGGAAGAAGTCATTTATTGATTTCCCATTAAAAAAAATGCACTCCGGGAGTGCCGGCAGAAGTGAAAACTTGATTATTAACGTTGAGCATGTTTGATATTTTGGAATGGTTAGGGAATAATTTGTTGTTCAATTTCCATATTTTAAGCACTTTATATTCACGAATTTTACGAATACACAACAATGTGATCACTACACAGACGGTCGAGCCATCAGCTGTCACCATCCATGGATGCGCGTGGCACGCTGTAACATAGACGAACATTCGCGCAAGCGCCCTGCGCCGCCTAAACGAAACAGTAGGCCCAGGCATACATTTTCGCCGCGCCGTAGAGAGGGGATAGCTGTCTACTCTCCATCCGTCCTACGCTTTTTCGATCAGGTCACGTGTCCTGACGCGAGTTTAAGATTTTATACCCATTACAGAAAAAGTGCTCAACGCCGCTAAAGAAGTTTTCACTTCAAAAATATGATAACACGATTTGACAGTTGTCCCCACTCCCAATGTAAATCTGTCACTTGTGTTGACGGTATCTTCGTTGAAGTATTTAGAATAAATAGTGAATGACTTGGGGCTCTAAGTCACTCACGCGTAAATTGCAAGTTCTATGCACCTAATTCCCTAAAAAATGTTCTTTTACAAAAAAAAAATCGCAGCGACAAACCAGCGCATGTGCAAGGTCCCCACGATGCATTCACGAGGGATGTCGCAAGTGGACAACCTTGCGTGGTTGCGACAGACGTTGCGTTACCGCTGCGTTCATTACAGTAAGTGGAGCTTACGTACTGCGCTGGAAAAACTATGGATTGTATTATGTTGGTGGATTAGATTATGGGAAGAATTAATGGACAGAAAAAACCGGATAAAGACCTACCCATCCCACTCTTCCTTCAAATTATCTAATACAAAGGAGCTATTAACGTAATTTTAGGAACTTTCACAGCCTGATCTCAGTCTCTCTGTCAAAAATACCGCGTATTTTGAGACATGTTTGACAAGTTTTTGACATTTATTTGTCGCCTAGATGAGAATGCGTAAATTTCTAGTAAATAAAAACGTTTAAAACCTATTTAAACGTTTTAATTACAAGAAATTTACGACTTAAGGTTCCGTGTGGTGTCGGAGACGTAAAGAATAGCATAATCCTATTTCTTCTCGTGGGCGTCATAAAAGGCAACTAAGGGACTTGCTAGAGAATGAGCAGCAGTGTTTTCTATGCTTTTAACACCCTACTGCGGTCGCCAGCCCGCCTGCCAAGCGTGGCGATTATATCAAACCCTCCCTTTTGGGGGAGGCCATGTTCAGCAGTGGATGTATTTTGGCTGAAATGATGATGATGATGATGAATTAAGAGAAATTGCCCTTCAGAATAATACCTCAAAATTTACTCTCTCTCTTTATATTATTGGTTAGTATATAATATACATATTATACAACAATTACTGAGTAAAATCTCCCTTGATTAAATAATGACCATAATTTATACTAATATTATAAAGCTGAAGAGTTTGTTTGGTTGTTTAATTTTTTGTTTGTTTGTTTGGTTGAACGCGGTAATCTCAGGAACTTCTGGTTCGAACTGAAAAATTATTTTTGTGTTGGGTAGCCTATTTATTGAGAAAGGCTATAGGCTACATAACATTACGCTGAAATCCAAAGGAGCGGAACAGCAACGAAAAATGGACGAAAACTGGGAGGCAATTTAATGCGACGGGAAGGGTTAGGGGAGCAAAAATTTGACGCGGACGAAGTCGCGGGCAGAAACTAGTGTATTTATAAAGAGTGGCAGACTGAAACAAAGAATTCAGCACATGACTCTAGACTCCCAAAAAAACTGGTCATGTATGGCGGAGAAAATACATATTATCTATTATATAATTTTCTCAACGTTGGTCCAGTGGTCTCAAGCGCTACTGCTGAACACGAGGTACTGAGTTCGATTCCCAGGTCAGACAAAGAGTTATTAGGTTTATCTATCTCGAATTTCTCAGTTACAACCCGGAGTCTGGGTTCGTGCCCGGTTAATGGCAATAGACTCGCTCCATATAACATGGGATCTTAATATGCAAATGTGTGTATTACTATAGTTTAATCTCTGCCCACCTCTTCGGGGAAAGAAGGTTCGTGATGTTATGATTTTATGTTATGTTTTGTCGACTTTTCGCGGACGGTTAATTAATAATGGCAAAGGCAAACATTTGTTGTTCGAACATTTACGTGGCCCGTTTTCCAACAAGAAAATTCATGGTTACAGTTTGTCCGATGTCCCTGCTTCCCTGTCATGATAATCAGCCTATATAGTTCCCACTGCTGGGACACATGCCTCCTCTACGTGAGAGGGAGTGGGCCTTAATCCACCACGCGGGCCCAGTGCGGGTTGGTAGATGTCACATGTCTTCGATTTTTTGGTTCTAGGACATGCCGGTTTCCTCACGATGTTTTCCTTCATGGTTTTGAGAGCAGTGGTGATGAAATTATTTACACAAAGTAAAGCGCCTGCCTGGGTTCGAACCCTTTTTTTGACCCCGGCTGGCATCAGTCCTAGCAGACCCCTTCAGTGCTGCTGACATCTCTTTGAGGCGCGCGTGGAACACTACGCGCCGTTGACCCGAGCCTGGTCCTTACCGGGCGGCGAGCTACCCATTGCTCGCCACCCGCAAGCTCGTGCCTACGGTGGCCGGGAGTCCGAAATCGACTCCCGACGCCCGGGGCGTCTCCTCCTGCGGCGGCTAGGGACGTGAGGGCGCAGAGACTGCCACTCCCTCACGCGCCCCGCCTCCTCCTTCGCGAGCATTACTGCTTTACAGAAGAGGTGACGGCTTCCCATGCCCTCTCGCTCCGTACCATGGCTCGCACCAGGGCCGGACGCGAGAGGTCGCCGCTGGGATTCGAACCCTTGACCTACAATTCGTTTGTCGGGGCCGATACCACTGGGCCACCACTGCTCTCCTGGCTCCCTGTATTAAGAAGATTAATTAATAACGTATTGCTACTCCTCCTTCTATTTCTTGTTTACTTGTTTAGAGGTACAAAAAGAAAAAAAAACTTTAATGAAAGTTTAAGTAGGAGGAGGGTACAAGCTCCATGTCACTAATCGGAAGTTTACGGATAAATTTCGATTATGTTTTGGAAATTGTCCGCTGTTTACAAAAGTCAGTTAGCCGCTATTGTTAATAGTTTCCAGAAAAACTGACAAAAAAGAAAACAATATGGACGTAACATGACCTTTCCAAAAGCTATAGAAAATGAATAAAAGCCCTTCTTGCCTTCAAAACCTTCGAAGGATTAAAGGGCACAGCATGGAATTAAAACAATCAATCGTCTACCCGACCCTACCTTACACAACGCCTTTTTGCATAACTCTTCGCGAAACCGCCAAAAGTTTTCGCCAATTGTCTTTAGAAAACGAGTTTCATTCAAATCGCGCGATCGACTGAAACAATTACTTGATTCAACAAAAGTTAAGTTAAAATAAAAGAAACAAGCACTGTTCATTAAAGTTTTGACAACACGTGCCTTCACTTAACTCTTGACTTGCCAAGAACTTTATTTACGCAACTAACTTGTATGGTTTCTTTAGGAAGCTTTTTGTTTTGAATCCATCTAAAAGTCATTTGTCAAAAGTTTTTATTCCCTAGGACAGTGGTTCAGTCTTTATAGCGATTATAATGAAAAGCAATTTGACATAAAATGGCCCTTCTCATTTCGATATCACCACTACACTGCGATCGTCAACCTATGCTTGGTGATTATGGCAATTAGAAACCAAAAGCAGACGTAGGTTATATTCACCCTGTCTTACACGAGTTTCAGTTCTACAAAGCAAATTAAACTGTAACTACGTCTAAATTCAGTTCATAATCCGTCGTTCCATCGCTTTTCACATACCTACCAAATTATTATCTTTTATTTAGTCACATATATATTTTGTAACATTACATGGCGTTTTCGTAAACACTTGTTTAAGCATTTTCACGTGTATATTATTTAATTATATACAAAATGGCCACGTGCTGAGTATTTAATGACTACTTTTTGTTTCATTATATGGTATAGTTGTTTTGTTGGTAATAAATACTTACGTTACGTAAGAGACGGTGTTTTGTTTCAAAATGCTGCTGATGGTCTACATAATCGTCAATCAATAAGTAAACTTAGCTTGTCGCAGTCCACTGCTGTACAACACCCTGTCCTCCGCCCTCCACAACCAGTCTGTCACAGTCACTTTCTTAAGGTCTTCCATCCATCTAGCTGGGGGGTATCCCATACTACGCTCGCCAATTCCAGTATTCGTCTGCTTCATCGGCCATAGCTCCTTCGACAGACCTGGCCAGTCCACTGCTACTTCAGTTTGCTTACTCTGAAAACTATGTTGGTAACTCTGATAAAGGACAATGCTCATGGATGTATGATGTATAATGAAAAATTCACCAAATAAGAAATGGCAGCGCGTGGAGGACTTAAAGGGCACAAACAGTAAATCCAATTCCATATCAAAGAATTTAACTTACCCGTGTAATCTTTCCAGTAAACGGTAGTTAGGTGTTTAACCGTCAGTTGATTTAACCCCGATAACAGTTAACGAACTACTCACGAAAATCAAAGGTTAAAGATGTAATATAGGGATTTGCTCTTCATGTCAGAGCAAATGATATAATTTCCAGGAGAACAAGTGCGGCGGCGACCTCTCGCGTCCCGGCCCTGGTGCAAGCCATGGTACGGAGCGAGAGGGCATGGGAAGCCGTCACCTCCTTCTGCGAAGCAGTAATGCTCGCGAAGGAGGAGCCGGGGCGCGTGAGCGAGTGGCAGTCTCTGCGCCCTCACGTCCCTAGCCGCCGCAGGAGGAGACGCCCCGGGCGTCGGGAGTCTATAGCGGACTCCCGGCCACCGTAGGCGCGAGCTTGTGGGCGGCGAGCAATGGGTAGCTCGCCGTCCGGTAAGGACCAGGCTCGGGTCGACGGCGCGTAGTGTTCCATGCGCGCCTCAAAGAGATGTCAGCAATACTGAAGGGGTCTACCAGGACCGATGCCTGCCAGGGTCGCGAGATTGTTCGAAAGAGATACCGTGATCCTGGCACATGGGCAACTGAAGGAACACGGGTGGGTTTTAGTCAGTAAAAGTCTGACACGCCCTCCCACTCCGCCCAGAGCGGGAGAAGTCATTTGATGATTTCCCATCCAGAAAAAAAAAAAAAAGGAGAACAAGTGCAGTAACGTCCGACTTCGAAATTAAGAAATTTAAGTTGAAGACTAATCATTCATTCATTCATTTCATTTTCAAACATCTTTATTTATCAACGAAAAACAAACAATAAATGCACTTACCCTAAGTTACATTAACTCGGTAAATTGGAGCACTTAATTAGGCTAGAAATACACCTTTCAAAGCTTAACACATAGACTAATCAAACTCTACTTTAGCATTATTACTTAACACGTTCATCCCAACGACGGTCTCATAAGGTGCGCACATTTTGACACAATATTTTCTCATACTAAACGGACATACGTTGATAAACGTTCTGCTCTTCAAGTATACTAGAAGATTAAGCCGCAAAAATTTAATATGTTGTGGCTCTAGATGTTTGACATTTGCAATTTTTGTGTTGCGTGCGGCTTTGCGCCGGTTTAACTAATGGAATTTACTATTTTATTTTATTTTTTATTTTATTCAAAAGGAACAACGAAACAGCTACAATACAAAACATAGATATAAGGTAAACACAAAACTAGACAATATTGCAGCCCACAACGCTGTTCACAGATTAACTAAAATACATAACAGTGAAAATAATAATAATAATCGCTAGGGTTACAAATACTTTTTTTTTTTACTACTTAAACTAACTATAAATTAACTACCATGTAAAATGATTTTCATATGGATATAATAATTAGGAAAGTTCCTTAAGTATAAGACTTTTGAATGTATTATGGCTTCCTGGCGTTGTACAAATAATACCATATTTTTATTAGGCCGGATTAGACGTTGTGTTACCAATAAATTGTACAAATTTGTCGTTATAAGACGTTGCTGGTCCGAACGTGTTAAGTTATTCCTCACTTACTTAAAATGACCGTGTGGTGCCTGAGGTAGAGAATAGCACTAATTAATCCCGAGGGCGTCGTAACAGGCGACCAAGGAACTTACTAGAGAATGGACAGCAACGTTCTCTATGCATTTTACCACCATACTGCGATCGCCAACCTGCCTGCCAATCGTGGCGATTATGGTAGCCCGGACGACCCTCCCCGCTAGGCCTATGTCCACCAGTGGAGGTCTTTCTACTGAAACTAAGAATGTTGATGGCTTAATTAAAATGAACGAGATGCGTCTTCAATGTAACATTCCAAATCCAAAAAAAAAAATCATTTAAAGATAAAGTAATTTTCAATGAGACCTTGAGGCTTTTGTTTGTGTTCAGTTATGTTAGCAACGTTTTAAAGTTCTAAGCCGTTACTGCAAAAAGATGCAAAGAGAGAACGAGCAGTGTTGGCTCAGTGGTAACGGCCGCGCCTTACGAGTTGTAAGTCGTGGGTTCGAACCCAAACAGGCACTTTACTTTGTTTTATTTCATCACCACTACCCTCAAAACGGTGAAGGAAAACATCGTGAGGAAACCGGCATGTCTTAGAGCAAAACATTCTAAGACATGTGACATCAACCAACCCGCATTGGGCCCGCGTGGATTACGGCCCACTCCCTCTCACCGAGAGGAGGCCTGTGTCCCAGCAGTGGGAACAATATAGGCTGCTGATGATGACGATAACTGCTAAATGATAATAAGTCTCCGGTATTAACTAAGAAATGCTCTTTTGATGCAACTTACGAATTAAAAAACCAGCAGGAAAATTATCAACATAAGTACATTACACAGCCCGACGTGACTCTTGCTCCTTGAATGAGAGTAGTCATTCCCCGTAGATTTTGGGTCACTGAATTCAAATTCGGCCTCGGAATTGCTCCATCACATCACATTTTTTAGATATTCTATCCTAAAAGTGCAACAATGACGATTTTAGCGTGTTTTCACGGTTATGTAGCATCGCGACAAATTTAGCTATCGAAAAAATACACACAATACTTTAAAGTATAAGTATTGCTCTTCCAAATGGCATGAGTTTGCGCGAATATCTTTTTTTATCATCGAGAAATTTGATTTTGAAAATTTTTATATACATTCGATATACAAATCATGTATATAAAAATTAGAAATTTTCAAAATCAAATTTCTACTCAAATTTAAACTCAACGCCATTTGGAAGAGCGATGCTTATACTTTAAAGTATTGTGTGTGTTTTTTTTTCGATAGCTAAATTTGTCGCGATGTTACATAACCGTGAAAACACGCTAAAATCGTGTTTTTTGCACTTTTAGGTTAGAATATCTAAAAAATGTGATGTGATGGAGCAATTCTGAGGCCGAATTTGAATTCAGTGACCCAAAATCTACGGGGAATGACTACTCTCATTCAAGGAGCAAGAGTCACGTCGGGCTGTGTTATCCAACACAGAAATTTCCACGAAATTTATGTTTAAATGGTTAGTTAATCCATTCCGAAATAGATTGACTTATAGTCATTAGTATGACGTATCTCAGATACAATCATTTTTATCACGAAAAGTAAAAACGTAACGAATTTGACGTCAAATAATCTTCAAACCGCTTCCATTTGTAATAAACCTATTAATAGAATTAATTGGTTTTTAAGAAATTGAATCGAATCGTCATACCCGGACACAGCTGTATATCATTATTTTACATGGATGGACTGTCCATCTGACCTCCATAACCCAGTGGGTAACGCATTACCCCTCTTGTTGAGACAGGATGTCAGACTTACATACATACAATCACGCCTTTTTCCCATGGGGGTAGGCAGAAACCACGGAACGCCACCTGCTACGATCTCTACACACTCCTTTTTTTGCCTCGTTTAGGTTCATACAATTGGTCATACACACACGCCGGTTGCGGGTACTACGCACCTGACCTTTCTGAAGAACATCACCAATAAGGTCACTATATGTCCTCCTAGGGCGTCCCCTCCCGGTGTTTCCACTCACATCTGCCTTGTAAAATACCTTTTGTGAGATGTCAGACTTTTAGGCAAAAAAAGATCTATGAACAACAGTCGAAAACAACAGCTTAACGTGCTTTCTGAGGCATAGGGGAAATGGACGAGCACCCATCTATAAAACGACCGCGGTAAGCGTAGCTTAACCTTCGATCAGTCTGTGCGGGTGTTACTATTCACCCATCAGCCTCTGTTAATTCTATGAGAAATAATAATTACTTATCTGCGTACACACACATTTCACATTCTGATATAACTTTTGTCGGTTACTAGAAAAAAATGCTGTTCCATATATTAGGTTGGGGAAAAAGTCTTTTCGCATTATAGTATGTATGAACTTGTAATAAAATCTCTTTGGCTATACTATTTGTATCTGGCTGGTTTTGGTATCATTGAAAGTTTAAATTTTAAAGAACATAATTCCAAATTCAAATAAGGAAAATGTGTGATTTTCATTTGTTTTTCGTACCGTCAAGATGAGTGAATCTAATGAAGAAATTCGATACATTTTAAAATGTTACTACAAAAACGTAAAAATGCAACGCAAGCCGCGAAAAAAAATTGCGATGTTTATGGACCTAGTGTAGTGTCTGTGAGAGTAGCACAAATTTGGTTTAAGCGTTTTCAATCCAGAAATTTTGATGTCAAAGATGCACGCCGCTCTGGTCGCCCTATTACGGATAAAATGAATGCCATTTTTGAAAAACTGGAGCAAGATCGGCATACCAGTAGTTACGACGTAGCTGAAGAACTGGAAATTGACCACAAAACAGTTTTGGCGCATTTGAAAAAAACTGGGTACACAAAAAAGCTCGACATTTGGGTACCTCACGAGCTCACTGAAAGAAACCTAATGAACCGTGTACTCATTTGTGATTCTTTATTACGACGTAATGAAACCGAACCATTTTTGAAGAAGCTGATAACTGGTGATGAAAAGCGGATCACGTATGACAAGAACGTGCGAAAAAGGTCGTGGTCAAAGGCCGGTCAGGCTTCACAGACTGTGGCGAAACCCGGGTTAACTCGCAACAAGATGATGCTGCTGAACTCTACTGCGAACAACTGATGAGATTAAAGCAAGAAGTTGAGAGAAAGCGGCCGGAATTAATCAACAGAAGGGGTGTGGTTTTTCATCATGATAATGCTAGACCTCACACATCTTTAGCCACCCAACAAAAATTAAGAGAGTTTGGCTGGGAGGTGTTAATGCATCCGCCGTATAGTCCTGACCTTGCACCTTCAGATTTCCACCTGTTTCGGTCTCTTCAGAATTCTTTAGGCAGTGTCAGGTTAACATCACGAGAAGACTGCCAAAACCACTTGTCGCGGTATTTTGACCAGAAGTCCCAAAATTTCTATAGCAATGGGATCATGTCCCCTCCTACAAGATGGAAAAAAGTTATCGAACAAAATGGTACCTACATACTTTAGTTAAATGTAAATAACTTTATTAAAAAATGTTTTGAATTTTCTTAAAAAATGCGAAGAAACTTTTTCCCCAACCTATTATTATCAACGCATGAGTATTGCACTTTTTATGAGGCACCTGAGTTCAACGAATCGACGAACAATACCAAAGAAAGGATATTTGCAAACTGCCAAATCATGACTACCATTTACTGAGACAGAAAAAAAAGTCCTCAGATTCAGGAATTATTTGCATTATTATTAAATACATATACCTAAGTGCGAAATGTTACAACATGTCATAATTATCACGTGATCTGGTCAGATATGACTGTATCATATGGTTTAACAAAATGTACCTAATGACATCAGAAAATGACGTCACTTCAGGCCATATTTACTATACATTAACCAGAGATGCGGTGAAAATTTGTACCTAAGTATCTACATAATAGATTTAAAAATAAAAATTATGTCATTTGATCTTTATAAATAGTGTTATGAAGCACCATACCTACTAATATGGTATTTAAAGTGTATCTGGGAATTTTCATTATAAAGGTATGTAAAGAATAGAAGGAAAATGAACATGATTGTGTGTGACAAAAAGACATGACATTGCGCCGACCTCAAATTAATTGAGATGAGGATAGTACAGTGATAATTATGATTTCCAATTATTATTCACTTTTTTCTAACAACGTCATCTTCACTATCACTACATAGTATACAACAAAGTCGCTTCCTTCTGTCTGTCCCTATGTATGCTTAGATCTTTAAAACTGCGCAACGGATTTTGATGCGGTTTTTATTAATAGATAGAGGGATTTAAGAGGATACATAGGGACAGACAGAGGGAAGCAACTTTGTTTTATACTATGTAGTGATTTGTCTAGTATTTCATTTAATTTCTTATACATTTTGCGAATGTGAGAACATTGTACGCCTCGTAGACTGTAGATTTGTAGACCATTTTCAATTTTAATCAGAACCTGGTACTTGTTGACGGGCCTACACTCTCCTCCCATACCTAAACTGATCCGAAACTGAACTGAACAACTGAATTGAACTGATCTGATCCTAATTAATACTGTAATTTGAAACCATAGTAAAAGCCAATTATGTTTATAAGAGTAACAACCGTGGAGTTTATTGCCGGCTCTTCTCCTTAGGAATCAATAAATTGTAACCGTCCACCTAGCTTCGGACGTTTCATAAGTGCTCATGTAGGTTTTAAAATTTATAATAATTATGAATTTTAAAACCTATTATTACAATTTTACATAAGAAAGAAAATAAAAATGTGAATGATATCGTTGTTCAATATAAGAAAATCTACATTAGTTTTCTGATACCAATAACGTATTCTCACTAACTTTTAGTCCAACTCATTATAACCGCTGATACAGAAAAATTTGTTACGCAACAAGAAAATAAAAGAAACAATTACTAACAAAAATAATGACGTCAACATTAAATACGTCATAAGAAAACACACCCACCATAGTTATCAAACGGAACCGTATTACACAATTAGAATTCAAAATAACACCATAACAGTTTTATTACATGTTTATTTCCCAACAAGGTAAATCCCTGATTCCTCAACATTATTCCTACAATTGCGTAGAATATTATAAATGACGTAATACTTATATAATTCGAGAAAGCACCATCATTGTTGATTTTTTTTTTCCTTCTGGCACCGTCCCGGCCTTGAGAGACTTATTGATTGAGTCTGGAATTGTAGTCACTGCCTCGTTCGTATAGACGAACGAGGCAGTGACTAGTGTAATAGAGATACCGTGGCCCTGGCATATAGGCAACTGAAGGAACACGGATGGGTTTTAGTCAGTGAAAGTCTAACACGCCCTCCCGCTTCGCCCAGAGCGGGAGAGGTCATTTGATGATTTCCCACCCACAAAAACAATTGGACTTTATACTCAGTAATAGATCTATAGAGATCGGAAGTCTATTACTGAGTATAAAGTCCCATTTGACACGGATGGGTTTTAGTCAGTGAAAGTCTAACACGCCCTCCCGCTTCGCCCAGAGCGGGAGAGGTCATTTGATGATTTCCCAACCACAAAAACAATTGGACTTTATACTCAGTAATAGATCTATAGAGATCGGAAGTCTATTACTGAGTATAAAGTCCCATTTTTTTTTTTGTGTGTGTGGGTAATCATCAAAAGACGTCTCCCGCTCTGGGCGAAGCGGCAGGGCGTGTTAGACTTCACTGACTAACATCCACCCGTGTTCCTTCAGTTGCCTATATGCCAGGGCCACGGTATCTCTTTCGAAAAAATCTCGCAACCCTGGCAGAGCATGAGGTCTCTGAAGTTGATTTCCATGTCGGGGTAAAGGCTATTGGGTTTTTCTATCTGGATTTTCTTAGTAGCAGCCCGGAGTCTGGATTTCTGCCCGTCTGGTCGCGATAAGGTCGCCTTTATAACATGGGACTTACTTTAAATATAACTGTTTAAATGTGGGTTTTTAGAGGTACATCTCTGCCTCAGCATTCGGGAAAAACAAGTGTGAAGTCATGTGCTAACTTACTCATAAATAATCGGAATACAATTCAAACTGTTGTGTTTATTGGAAAAGAAATATTTTGTACTTGATTTTCACTTGTGGACCATAATTATAACACAGCATTATGTACAAATCCAAATAGTATCTAGATATGCCAGGTATTCAAAGAGAAATATGGCGTTTGACTTATAAAAAATATTGTCCGTCAATAATTTTTGGGGTGTCGTTTTATTAATCGAAGCGGTAACAAAGGTGTTTGTAGTTCATTCATTTACCTGCTCTTATCCTTAGGTGTTTGTAGTTCATTACGAAACTTTTAGTATGGTGATGTAATTAAAATTATTTCAAGGAAATTTAATCAGCCTACATCTTCATTTTTTTTTTATTTGAATTTGCTGGAAACTGTTACAGTAACTGAAAAAATTATTACCTACATTCTGATTTCGATATAATTGAAAACTATGCCTGGAAGATTCTAAGTTTTTCTTTTTGTGTCATTATTGTTTACCTACATGTGTATGTTGATTTGTTCCCTCAGATTTATATGAATTTGCTTTATTTACATTTTTTATAATGAGATCAGTGGTGGCCCAGTGGTATCGGCTCCGACTTACGAGTTGAACGTCGTGGGTTCGAACCCAGGCAGGTGTTTTACTTTGTATGTAAATAATTTTATCTTCACTGCTCTCAAAACGGTGAAGGAGTAAATCGTGAGGAAACCGGCATGTCCTAGCACTAAAACTTCGAAAATATGTGACATCTTCCAACCCACAATGGGCCGGCGTGGTAGATTACGGCCCACTCTCTCTCATCATGAGGAGGCCTGTGTCCCAGAAGTGGGAACAGTATAGGCTCATTATGATGACACCATCCTCATATGAATGCTCAATCTTGACATGCATGTTTTTCCCTAATTTCATAATGTATATTCATCATTAATTTCATAGTGTTTACACGTAGCTATGTATATATGCATGCTGGGGTCTTCTGTAATTGAAAGAACAAACGTAGGTAAGTGAATCCTTTTTAATAATGTGTATCCTTCTTTTTTAAATCCACCCGAGGTTTTTCAGTTATATCAAAATCAAAAGTCATTTATTCAAATTAAGCTGAGGATCAGCACTTTTCGAACGTCAAAATTACAAAAGACAGTCCCCCCAAAACGCCCACCCGTCGCGCACTTCCTAGTGCTTTAGCTGGGAAGAAGAAGTGGCCAACAAATTCCCCAGCAGCACAGCTGTCTGTCCAGTTAGAAGAACTTGATTCTATACAATGGTATATAGTAAAACATTAAGAGACACAAATTAAATTAAATGATTTGTTATATGCCAGCTAGCCAACCCAATATACCAACAAATAAAATGAGAACTATACTCAAGCATAAGCAAACAAAACATGTATATAGAAACATGGCTGCAAAAATAAAAAACTGGCATAAAGGGCATGACAGCTTACATATGCAATGCTGAATGTTCACATAGCTGTTACGACCTGAGTTACAACTCGAGGCCACAAATGATAAACTAGGACCATCGACGTAAAATAAATTAAACAGGTAAGTAATATTAATAATAATATCAACATCAAAGTCAGCAAGACGACCAGTCACCACAAGCAGCACCCGTTCACGAGCATAACGCAAAGATCAGCCATTGCCCGCCTCGCCATATTTGAGGGAAGGGGGTAACCCGACCCCCGACGCTACCGGGGTATATGGTATAGGCACCAAGCCACGGTAAATCTTTCGAACAAATCTGCTACCCTGGAAGGTGTATGTTACTGTGTATCCTGTGTTGGAGATCCTAAACAAATAATTACCTTTCTAACTCATCATCATCATCATCATTTCAGCCGTAAGACGTCCACTGCTGAACTTAGGCCTGCCCCAATTTGGGGGGCTTTGCTATAATCGCCACGCTTGGCAGGCGGATTGGCGATCGCAGTATGGTGGTAAAATGCATAGATAACGCTAATGCTCATTCTCTAGTAAGTCCCTTAGTCGCCTCCTACGACACCCACGGGAAGCAATGGGGTGGTGCTATTCTTTACGTCCGGCACCACACGGTACTGCTTTTCTAACTGCTTTACATAATTTAACAATTGAGGTATCGTTGGTAGCTTCTCAATTATATGCTGGTTATATGCTACTAGCTTTTGCCCGCGGCTTCGCTCGCGTTAAATTCGGGGTAACACGGTTCCCATTTCCTGATTTAGAACATAGAAGAGAACTCGGAACAGAATGTTATTTTAATACGCTACTGTAGACAATATTATATGTCTTTCCATTTCGGGATAGAATGTAAAGATTCTGGGCATTGGACACACGTGAACATGCTACATACAATTGTCCATGGGAAAAGCACGGATTTACTAAGTTCACCACAGCCACCTAAAAAAGAAAAATAGTAGCCTATGTCACTCTCCATCCCTTCAACTATCTCCACTTAAAAAATCACGTCAATTCGTCGCTCCGTTTTGCCGTGAAAAACGGACAAACAGACACATACACTTTGCCATTTATAATATTATATTAGGTTGGGGAAAAAGTCTTTTCGCATTATAGTATGTATGAACTTGTAATAAAATCTCTTTGGCTATACTATTTGTATCTGGCTGGTTTTGGTATCATTGAAAGTTTAAATTTTAAAGAACATAATTCCAAATTCAAATTAGGAAAATGTGTGATTTTCATTTGTTTTTCGTACCGTCAAGATGAGTGAATCTAATGAAGAAATTCGATACATTTTAAAATTTTACTACAAAAAAGGTAAAAATGCAACGCAAGCCGCGAAAAAAATTTGCGATGTTTATGGACCTAGTGTAGTGTCTGTAAGAGTAGCACAAATTTGGTTTAAGCGTTTTCAATCCGGAAATTTTGATGTCAAAGATGCACGTCGCTCTGGTCGCCCTATTACGGATAAAATGGATGCCATTTTTGAAAAAGTGGAGCAAGATCGGCATACCAGTAGTTACGACGTAGCTGAAGAACTGGAAATTGACCACAAAACAGTTTTGGCGCATTTGAAAAAAACTGGGTGCACAAAAAAGCTCGACATTTGGGTACCTCACGAGCTCACTGAAAGAAACCTAATGAACCGTGTACTCATTTGTGATTCTTTTCACCGTAATGAAACCGAACCATTTTTGAAGAAGCTGATAACTGGTGATGAAAAGTGGATCACGTATGACAAGAACGTGTGAAAAAGGTCGTGGTCAAAGGCCGGTCAGGCTTCACAGACTGTGGCGAAACCCAGGTTAACTCGCAACAAGGTGATGCTGTGTGTGTGGTGGGATTGGAAGGGCATTATTCATTATGAGCTGTTACCACCAGGCAGGACCATCGATTCTGAACTCTACTGCGAACAACTGATGAGATTAAAGCAAGAAGTTGAGAGAAAGCGGCCGGAATTAATCAACAGAAGGGGTGTGGTTTTTCATCATGATAACGCAGGACCTCACACATCTTTAGCCACCCAACAAAAATTAAGAGAGTTTGGCTGGGAGGTGTTAATGCATCCGCCGTATAGTCCTGACCTTGCACCTTCAGATTTCCACCTGTTTCGGTCTCTTCAGAATTCTTTAGGCAGTGTCAGGTTAACATCACGAGAGGACTGCCAAAACCACTTGTCGCGGTATTTTGACCAGAAGTCCCAAAATTTCTATAGTAATGGGATCATGTCCCTACCTACAAGATGGCAAAAAGTTATCGAACAAAATGGTACCTACCGTGGAATGGGGTTAGTTTGATTCACGGGGTAACATTGATAAAAACTTTATATTTTTTTTAAACAGGAATTGTTTAATTTCTGAACGCAACTGAAAAATTTCGTCTTTTGCGTTGGCAGCACTGAATGTCACTCTTTGACATTCCCCAAGCGCTGCACGTACAACAGATCGCTACCGGAGATTTTCATAAAAAACTGTGAGTATTGTGTTTAAAGTATTTTAGGGGTTAAAATAACTTCCAGGGTACCAGATTGGATATGAAAGTTGCTAGAAAAAAATGATAGTTTATGTTGTTATATGTTTAATTAGCTTGAGAAAGAAGTTGTTTTTGTATTCTAACCTCAAAAATTTCATTCAGTGGCGGTTTATTTTCTATACGGGGTGTCATTGATCACAGGCATGGGGTCACTTTGGTCATTGATCAATCTCACCCCATGACCTAGCAATTTTGCTGTTTGTGCTTTTTTAACATAAATTATCAATATATTTGCAATGATGGCTGCTTTATAGCTTTTTTTTACTTTCAGCGCTATGCCAAGAACATACATGAAGCGTTTAGGCGCTCGCGCCTATCGGAATTATAATGAAGACGTGTTAGAACGAGCAGTAGCTGCAGTTGTAGAAGGTCGTATGACCTTACGTGGGGCTTCAGAGAAATTTAAAATACCGTATGGTACGATTTTCAATAAATACCACGGAAAATTTATAAAAAAGCCGGGTGCTCAGCCAGTATTTTCTGAAAATGAAGAGAAATCTATATTGAAAGCTTGTGCCAAATGTTCTGAATGGGGATATCCCCTTACAATCTTAGATTTGCGCATGTTTGCAAAAATTCTTTTAGACAGACAAGGCAGAACGATTTCGAAATTTAAAAACAACCTGCCTGGACAAGACTGGGCATACTCGCTACTGAAGCGACACAAAAACGAATATTCTAAACGGGTTGCTACTAATATCAAACGAGCTCGAGCTGCAATATCCCCTGAAAGTATCGAGGAATATTTCAACAACCTTGAAAGAACTGTGGAAGGTGTGCCTGACTCGAATATTTTCAATTACGACGAGTCGAACTTAAGTGATGATCCAGGGAAGAAGATAGGGATATATCGTAGAGGTGTCAAATACCCGGAAAAGGCGATGAATTTTTCTAAGAGTGCAACATCGATAATGATTTGTGGGTCTGCTGATGGGGTGCTTTTACCACCCTATATCATATATAAAAGTCTACATCTTTATGACACGTGGAAAGAGAGAGCTCCATGCGGTCCACCAAATTGTAATAAGCCTTGTTGCTCAGCAGGATCACGATTTAACCGTACAGTCAGTGGTTGGATGGACGCCCCAACATTCAGAGATTGGTTTGTAAGTAGTTTTTTGCCTCATGCAAAAAGATTGCCTGGACGTAAAGTTCTTATTGGTGATAATCTTTCTTCTCATTTAGATGAAGAGGTCATAAAACTTTGTGGTGATAATAACATTGATTTTGTATGTTTAGTGCCACATTCGACGCACTTATGCCAACCTCTGGATGTGGCGTTCTTCCGCCCAATGAAAACAGCCTGGCGCCAAGTGCTGACGAATTGGAAAATGCAAAATGCTAAATTGGCAACTGTTCCTAAGGATACGTTCCCGTATCTTCTGACAAAAGCTCTCGAAAAAATGGATCAAGCTAAACCAAAACCGAATTCTCCTTATATAGACATACGTTCCGGGATCAAACGTAATATCGTAAGCGGATTTTGTGCAACTGGCATTTATCCTTTCAACAAACAAAAGGTTCTTAATCGCCTTCCAAGAGAACACATTGAAGAACACGAAGTTGAAAGCACTTTGACAGATTTCTTGAAGGAATCAAGATATGGAAGCACTTCAAACCAACCTGCAAGAAGAAAGAGACGTTTGGATGTAGCTCCTGGAAAAAGTATTGCAACGAGAGAGGAAGCGTCCCAATCTGAAAATCAGCAACGTAATGAACAGAACGCCTCAGATTCCGATCATCAAGAAATGGAAATTCAAGCATTGGTTGAATCGGGTCCATCTCACGTCAGAGCTGCAGGTGTACACAGTGAGGAAATCCCGGATAGACAACTGATTGAAAATTACCCTGATGAAGATATAGTAGAATACGAAGACGAGCAGACAGAGTGCACTTTAGGAAGATTCTTATTGGTGAAATTCTTTTCGAGACGTGGTAAAAAGACCTACAAATATGTTTGCCAAATTACTGAAACAGATCCTTTACTTGTAGAAGGGTTTAAATCAGCTGGACATAAAAAGAAATTTAAAAGAATTCCGAATGATATTTCTGAAATAGATCACGACGAATTTGTATCTTTTTTACCAAAACCTGTAGAGGAGGGTGAATTTGTTATTTTTCCATTTGAAATTAATGTTCAAGAAATGTAGATTAATTTAAGATGGTGACTGATTGACCATCTTAATTATGTTTATACAATTAATATTTCTGATCTCAAGGAAACTTTTTTGATTATTTTTCTATTTTTATTTAACATTTAAGATGTTGACTGATTAATGTTCCTAATTATATTTTTACAATTAATATATCTCAATGAAACGTTAAAATAAAGGTGATTTTTCAAAAAGTATTTTTATTCCCTTGATCAATGTCACCCCTAAACTTTAAAAAAATTAATATCTTTTTTTGCATTTAACCGATTTTTTTTGTTGTTTCGAAATAATAACGTTTAAAGGGGTTACTTTCATTTGCCGTGAAAATATTAGGGGGTATCAAAGTAACCCCACGTACGGTTTAACATTGATCACTCACATTTATATTTTTCATCGACATATTATTTATTAAAAAAAGAATCTAATTCTTTGTATCGATTGTATAGTAAAAACCGATATTCCAATTTTTTTTTCGTCTTCGGTACGTTTGTATTTTAGAAAAGACGGCCATTTGAATTTTTAAATTGATCAATGACACCCCATTCCACGGTACATACTTTAGTTAAATGTAAATAAACTTTATTAAAAAATGTTTTGAATTTTTTTTAAAAATGCTAAGAAACTTTTTCCCCAACCTATTATACGTAGTATGGATGACATCACATTAAATTGAATATAGCGCCCTCTAGATAACATAAAGTCATGAATTAAAAATAAGCTATCCTCTGAATATCACTATGAATATGTATTAAATACATTATAATATATAACGTGTTAGTTGTTTATTTAATAGACGATAAATATTGAAAAGCTTGTATATCATAACAATTGAGATGAGAATATTTTCTTGTTTCATACTTTTTAAAGCGTGATTACAGTAGACGGGTTTTTGTTTTTGTGCTTACTTATTCCTTGTTACGTGTGGTGCCGTACGTAAAGAATAGCACCATTCCGTTTCTTCTCGTGGGTGTCGTAAGAGGCAACTAAGAGAGTTACTAGAGAATGGGCACAACGTTCTCTATGCATTTTATCACCATACACATTTTATTTCTGTAACGTCAATCATATTTTACGAACTAGATGAGGTCGGCCTTTCCTATGAGAAGAATGTAACTCAGAGGTCACAGTCTCTTTTAAACTCCAGACATAATCTTAGTCAGAGTTCACGAAGTTCATTGTTAGTTCTCGAAGACAGCTCCATTCAGTTCAAATAAACCTTTAATCTAAATATAAACTTCACAGCCTCTAAACAATTAAATCAATTACCTACATAAACCCATGAAACTAAGGTTTCAGCCACGAGAGCATCCCTTAACTCCTTATTAATTGAAATACTCAAGAACAATGATCCTCATCAATGTGGTCTCACCTCAACGCTAAGGGGGGCAACACGTGATCACGTGTCTCCTCCACAACGTGCCAATTATAAACGTAAGTTCATTATTTCATACCGCAACTTGATCACCAAAAATAACCGTTCCCTTTCAAACTACACAAAAAAAAGTTGGTTTGTGTGAAAAGTCTTTTTCTGGTTCGGTCTTTATTTAGGACGTTACGTTCGTGGAAATATAAAAGTACAATTTATGTACTGTTTTACGGATAAATTTAGAACACACTGTGGGTGTCGTAAAAGGAAAATCGGGGGGAAGATAGGTACATCTCCTAAGATGTTTTTATTTTAACTTTTAACAAGCATTTGTGTTGAATTCCTGGCGAGTGTGTTCCTGTTGATAACTTAACGAATCGTGGGTGTACTTTAAAGACCTCTGCCTAACCCGTCAGGGTAACAAGCGTGATGTTCAAGCCTTGTTTGCCCTATAGGGCTCCAGGTTAAGAAATAATAAAAACTGAGTAAGATTTTCTATTTATTTGTATCGCAAGCGCACACGTATACCAATTTTTTGACAGAGAGAGAGAACAGCGCCTCTTGTGACAGTAAAACGTAATTTAAATTTACTTGTTATTTATACAAAAGCAAAGGTAACACATACATACAGCCTATTATAAAATTTATTATTCAATATCCCCTAAGGGTTAGAGGCAGAGGTGTACCTATAGTACCCCTACATTTCGCCTGTTATGTTTAAAACCCATGTAATAGGGGGCGAGCCAATTGCCACGAACCGAGCTCAAAACCAAACTCTGGGCTGGTACTGAGTAATTCCAGATTGAAAGCCCCCATAACGCTTCACCCGACCTGGGAAACGAACCTACAATTTCTTACTCAGTAGTAGCACTTGCGACCAACAAGGCAATGAAGCGTAATGTTATAATCATACTTATATTATAAACGCGAAAGTTTGTGTGTATGTATGTATAGATGTATGGATGTTTGTTCCTCTTTCACGCAAAAACTACTGAACGGATTTCGATGAAATTTAGAATACAGATAGTTTATGACCTGGATTACTACATAGGATACTTTTTATCCCGGTAGTATGTTCCCGCGGGATATTTTCCGACCTCCACGCGGGCGAAGCCGCTGGCAAAAGCTAGTAATATTATAAACGCGAAAGTTTGTGTGTATGGATGTATAGATGTATAGATGTTTGTTCCTCTTTCACGCAAAAACTACTGAACCGATTTAGATGAAATTTAGAATACAGGTAGTTTATTACCTGCATTAAAACATAGGGTACTTTTTATTCCGGTAGTACGTTCCCGCCGGATAATTCCAACCTCGACGCTGGCGAAGCCGCTGGTAAAAGCTAGTATGTTATAATAATCACTATTGAGTTAATGATGAAATATCCTTTACTCATTTCAATTTGATTATCAAATTTAGCGTTGTCCTATCGGATTTAGATCAACTCAGGCGATATCGCAGTCCACTGCTTGACATTAGCCACTTCGTGGCTGCGACACAACACCCTGTCCTCCGCTTTCTGCATCCAGTCTGTCCTAGCCACCTTTTTAAGGTCTTCTGTTCATCTAGCTGGACTGGTCTGCTCCACCGGCTCCATATAAACATGGCCAGCCCACTGCTACTTGAGCTTGTTTACTCTGCAAGCTATGTCGGTAACTCCGGTTCTCTTCCGAATGTTTCTTTTTCTGATTCTGTTTGATTTTCTGTCCACCTGCCTGATGGATGTAACTTATGAAGGTACCATCTTCAGAGTCTGTCTGTCATTGTGACAAGTTTCCATTCAGTCACGTTTCGCCGTGGAAGTTTACAAACAGATATTTAAGATCTCGTTTAATAATCAACTCAAAATTTACTTCAATACCTATAAAAATTCTCTAGAAAATAAATTGTGATAAACCTATCCTATTTATACGTTACTTTTTAAAAGTACTCGATAGTCGTTGTCAATGGTGGATCTTTGACAGTTGTTACGGGTCATCTGGAGCCCGAAAGTCTGGCAACCAGTCCTACCAAAGGGTTTCGTATTACCTAGTAACTTAGTTCTGGAGGTCAGATAGACAGTCACTCCATGTACAATACTGGTACTCAGCTGCATCCGGTTAGACTGGAAGGCGACCCTAACATAGTTCGGAAAAGGCAGATTGATATATTTCTCAAAGATAGTCGGCAAAAAACTCTACCCATTCAAAAACAAATGACGTGAAATAGTGTTATACCTACTTAAAGAACACTGAAGAAATATCATCGCACTAAAATGTTCGATCACATGTTTCCAAAAACACTTAAGTACATAATATCCATTAAAACCTTACACAGAAAACCACAATACAATACCAATTAATATTATTTAAGAACACAATAAAAAACTGAATTGCCTGTTATATAGCCCGACCTTAGTAACTCAACCCTCGAACGCTTATGTAAACGCACACGTGAGTGAGACTACAACGTGAGTTACGTAACTCACTACATAAACCCTCGAGTACATTGTTAGTACGAATAATTATGTCTTTAATTTATTTTTTCCTTTATTTTTATTTGGAAACAATAGAAAGATAATGTTGAGTATTTTACAGGAAAATGGTTGACCTAGAGCGAAATGTAATTTTTCTTGGAATTAGGTTTTCTGTACTCTACACTGACTTAATAACGAGAAAATATTTGATGGTTTTGTAAAAAAATTTGTAAAAGATAAACTAAGAAATTACTAAGCTGTTTTTTTTTTTATTTTCACCTATGGGAAGCTACATTATTCCAGAGTAAGGCGAGTATTTAATTGCCCAATTAAATAGGCTATTTAACACCAAGCTCTCTTTCTCTCTTTGGAGCCGTTCACAAAGAAATTAAGTGAGAAATAAGAGGCGGCCCTATCGACATCAAGCGAGTACAAATACAGACTCCGACAATTGAAACTAGTTCCTCATGCTCAACAGAAGCGCTTGCAATTGCAGAGTTCCTTGCAGCGATGCCCTAACCCGAGCCCTGAACGAGTAGTGGCTCTAGTGTTTAAATTTTTAAGGCGCAGGGAGCAGCCGACCACCTCATAGGTTGAACTACGAGATGTCTTTCCTAAAAAAAAACCACATGTACTCTCAGCCCATATTTCATAACACAACCTGGATATCAGCTTTCATCCTCAAATTCTCCGTTAAATGATTCATCATCATAATATAATGTAAATAGGGAAATATTGATATCTACACTTTATTGCAAATTACCACTCGATATTGCAGTATTAATGTATTATTACATATGGTGCAATAATTAATAATGGTTGTTGATTATGTCTTAATAGTCGTCACGTGTATACACATGTGTGTAATGTAAAATACCGTAGTGGGAGTTTATTGTTCACCGGATTTTCAAGTCTCGGCGCCAGGCTTTTTTTTTTTGGATGGGAAATCATTAAAGGTGGAGCGGAAGGTCGTTTCAGACTTTTACGGACTAAAACTCACCCGTGTTCCTTCAGTTGCCCATATACCAGGGCCACGGTATCTCTTTCGAACGAATCTCGCGACCCTGGCAAGCATCGGTCCTAGCAGACCCCTTCAGTTTGCTGACATCTTTTTGAGACGCGCGTGGAACACTACGTGCCGTCGACACGGGCCTGGTCCTTACCGGGCGGCGAGCTACCCATTGCTGACCGCCCGCAAGCCCGCGCCTACGGTGACGCCCTCGGCAGTGGTAACTCTCGGCGCCTGGCTGAGGGTTTTAATTAATATATTTGTTTATTTTTAATTCCTTTTTCTTGTCAAATCTATCTCACTTACTGTTGAATGATTATACTTTCAGCCCAACGAGATCGTAGACAAACGTTACTGAAAAATAAGTTGCCTGAAAAAGAAGGTTTTACAAGAACATTCGAAATAAACGCTTCACGTGGCTGTCGGCAGATACAACTTGCTGCCATATCACGTGTACTGTACAAATGTTTCTGAAAGCTGTCATATTCAGCTGCGTAATGTAACGTTTTCTTCCCTTGTGCGTCTCAGAAGTGAGGTAAAATTGTTATCAGGGGTCTGTAAAGGTCTCGTGTCCTTTCCAGAACCTTCTGAAAGGTTGATAAGTTAATCAGGAAATAAATCTTCAGATAGACTCAAGTAGAGAGTTCAAAAATGCAGTTAACGCACCTATATTAGGGAAATTCGTTTTATCTAGCTTTTTTTTCTAGGTGGGAAATCATGAAATGACGTCTCCTGATCTAGGCGGAGCGGGAGGATGTGTCAGACTTTTACTGACTAAAACCCACCCATGTTCCTTCAGTTGCCAGTGCCAAGGCCACGGTAGCTCTTTCGAACGAATCTCGCGACCCTGGCAGGCATCAGTCTTAGCAGACTCCTCGGAATCTATCCTGGCGTATCTAGCCTGCATAGCTATTCAGAACTTTTTGATACGCTTTCGTACCGAATCGAGCATCAATAAATATTATATTAGGAGTCCTCTAAACGCGGTTTACAAATCCAATACCAGAAAATTTTGTCAACTTAAATAAATCATCATCATCATTTCAGCCGTAAGACGTCCACTGCTGGACTAAGGCTTCCCCCATTTTGGGTGGCTTTGCCATAATCGCCACGCTTGGCAGGCGGGTTGGCGATCGCAGTATAGTGGTAAAATGCATAGACAACGCTGCTGCCCATTATCTAGTAAGGCCCTTAGTCGCCTTTTACGACACCCACGGCAAGTAATGGGGTGGTGTTATTCTTTACGTCCGGCACCACACGGTACACCCACAGAATAAAAAAATATAAATAAAGAGACGCTATATCCAGCTGCATTCTGTTAGACTGGAACCCGACACCAACATAGTTGGAAAACGGCTAGGCAGATGATGAGCCTGTCCAATGGATGGTGACGGCGCATAGCTATTAAAAAAAAAAAGTGGGAAGTCGTTGGTGATATTACCTACTTGGATTTGTCCTGTATCGGTTTGCAAAAAAATATATATTTAATAACAATATTTTGTTAGACGAAAAGTCATTTCAGTCAAAAGACGTCCACTGCTGGTCATAGGCCTCTCCCAATTTGGGGGAGCTAGCCATAATCGCCACGCTTCGCAGACGGGTTGCCGATCGCAGTATGATGACATAATTCACAGAGAACGCTGCTACCCATTTTCTAGTAACTTCCTCAGTCGCCTCTTACGACACCCACGGGAAGAAATAATAATAATAATAATAAACCCGCAGGGCAGCATGTGGCGTGCTGTTGGGCAGTAGCGACCCCACGGACCCTATCTCCCGGGAGAATTCTTGTTCCTCATCTCTGGCTTGCCTTTATTGGCCGGCTGGAGTGAACAATGAAGAGGTTCAGAGCTCCCACCTCATTTTTGCCTTTATTGGCCGGCTTGAGTGGAAATTCGCAAGAGCAAACGTGCTCGGGGAAAGGAAGTATTCCAGTAAGTGCTCGTAGGGATATTGACCATCTTCCGGGCTCTGGGATTGTTCTGAAAGCCGTGGAATACCTCTCCACTTCTCAAGCACCTCAGGAAGTGTTGCCCCCTTGTCGCTGCGTCACTATGTGCCAGCGACGGTTTCCGGGGGCCCATTATTGAGTGTGCAAGTCACCCCCTGCCATTTAATCCGTGTAAATACAAACATTGATGCGGCAGGGGCCATAGACCTTCCATAGTTCTTGGTAACCAGTCCATTTTAGCCAGTCAAATACATAGTCCAACATCTTGGTTTCCATATCCTGCAATAGTCCAACACCAACCGGAGGTTGTCCTTGAGTGCACTTGCACAGTGCATACAGGGATAACCGTCGGTTAGTGCCTCACTTCATTTAAATTTTCTAAGGGGCCTCTGCGAGTTGGCTTCGGCCCCTCGTACGCCTTCTAAAAGACCGGGATCCTAGGATCCCGAGATATATAAATATATATATGAAAATAATAATAATAATAATATTCCAAAACTATCACACAACGCCATCTAGTCCCAAGCTAAGCAGAGCTTGTGTTATGGGTACTAGACAACTGATAAACATACTTATATATTTCTAAATACATACATATTATAGATAAATTACACCCAGACACAGAACAAATTATCGTGCTCATCACACAAACATTTGTCCTGTGTGGGAATCGAACCCACGACCTCCGGCATAGCAGTCAGGGCCACTAACCACTAGACCAACAGGCCTGTCAATTGGGATATGAATATGTTATGGGTTTATAAAGAATGTCAATATAAACTCGTTATGAGTTTTATAATTTACCTTTAACGTTATGAGAGTAGATAAAACATACCTATTATTATATAATGTCTTACAAGTAAAAATGCCTTAAATTAAATAAGTAACAAAACAACATCTGACACAGTTGATCAAATAATATAATACGGAAAATACATAATTATATCATCAGTAATGAAGGCATTGTATGTATGGTAATTACATCACTTTGACTTTTAAATATTAATAATATATAATTTCACTATGGCACTTGTTTATACATTGTCGGAAGGCACGTGTAAGCTGTCAGTGCTGACTAATTACATTTTTTTGTCAATATCAAAGCATTTATTTTAAGTAATTGATGAATAGTACTCACCAACTTCTAGTCGGCTATTTTTATGAGTATTATAATATCTCTAATGGAATGAATGGAAATACAATAAAAAAGGGAGCGTATGTATACGTGGATACACTCGTTTCTGGAAATCTAAAAACAACTAAACATTTATAAAAATAATACATTTATACAAATATATATGTTTTTAAACTTTCAGCGACTTAAATTGGTTGAAAATTTGACCATAAATCCAAAACTTAGAGGTTTGTATTGATGATTTAAATGTTTTTACCCCCAAGTGACAAAAGTAGAGAAAAATTGGTCGGAAAAGAAAGAAAAAATGCTCCACATCGTAGACTTTTGTCGATTGGAGAATAGAAACAATTTTTTTTCTTCAGTTTTAACATCGCCGTGCTTAAGACGGTAAAAAAATTCTACATTGTATTTTTTTTTTTTCTTGTCTATCATTTAATCTACAAAATACTAGACAGTTACTTCATTTTAGATACTTTTATTCAGCTGTATCCAGTAAGACTGGAAAAGGTACCAAAAAGGATGAAAAAAGAACACGCAAATGGTATCACGCGATAAAGAAAAGGTTATTAATAGAAACTTACGACATGTTCGGGTCAAAATTATGACGAAAGTCCTTCAGTTCATGTAATACAAGGAGGCCATCCAAGGGATTACATAAGTCTCAAAGCCTATTAACTAATAAAAGTTCTGTTTCAAAATAGAACTACGTCACGATTTCATAAGGGGATGAAGCAATGGCGTAGGTCTTTGGAGTAGCCTGGTAAGTGTTACACACAGGAAACAATCCTAACTAATAAGAAAAGTCTGTATTTTTGTTTATTTATTTAATCATTTCATTTGAGCAACAAGACTCATAGTGTTAGTAACAATGTGCTTACAAACTATGTTAGTAACACACTTACACAGACAAAAACAGAAACAGATTCTGATATCACTGCTGCAAGTGACAGGCCTAGCTGAAACCTTGCAGCAGTGGTTCACAAACTCAATATCCAGCCTACTTGCTATCATAGATAGGTTGCTGTTGGCGCTGCCCCGCACCCTACGGACCAGGGATGCGCACCGTTTAGAAACGATCCACGTGAGCTTCAGCAAACATCAGCATCCTAAATGCGTTATTGTATTGGACGCAAAGGGCTTCAACTATTCAAAATTGTTAGTTCATTTTACAATAAAAATAATGTCAGATTATTTGTGAAAACAATTTTTGTCGTGAAGTTACGAAAATCTTCGTAAAGGATTTAACTGAATGACACGAAAAACAGTATTAACATAAACTGTAATAATTGCTTTTATATAAAAACCATTACTTTCAGTACATCATCACAGCAAAGCTTTGCTAATTCCATCATAGAAACCCTGCAAATTTTCCTTATTTAACAGGATACCTTAGGACATTTTTAATTATTCGTAAAAACGATACTACAAGGATTATTTTTGTATCTAAAACACAAAAACAATAGCAACATCCCCTGCGTTACGTCCGTCGAAACGTGACCGTTACGCAGACCTCTAACTATAACGAAGCACGTGCAACCATACAAACGTCAAACTCACGTTACCAACTATACTGAAAACGTAACACAACTGAACAACCTCACTGGAAAAACGACCTAAATCGACACGTCTTGTCACACAATTTTCGTCGAAAATTATTTGGGCAGGTGTGCCATAGAGTCGGTTTTTGAGGATTGAACGTTGGAGTTACGACGTTTTTGATGTCAGTTTCATTAAATTTTAACAATGATTAAATGAGTTGCTATGTAAAATGGTATAATCCCATTGTAGTGCAATTAACGAAGCAAAAGCTGTTTGTTTTTGCTTTGTTAGTTGCTAACAAATATTTAAGCCTTTTAATTTTTTTTGCCAGGATTATCCCTAGCATTCTTAAATGCGTGGTTGACCTAACAGTTTCTGGTTTTCTGGAAAAATCTGGCTTCTTTTCGCCATGCTTGAGAGAGTGATGGATAGGGTGGTTATCTTATTATTATTTTTAACATAGCCTATATATAATATTGACTTACATACAGATATTGTACACCCCACGGGTACGTTTCAGTGATACTATCATACATGTTATATGAACTGTCTTTTCACCTATGACAAACAATAAATAAATGAATATGTATCTTTCTTAAATGTGTCAATAAGAAGGTAGGTTGAAACTTTCTCGAAACGAGACATTCGAATTTTACTATAAAGGGTTAAGTTAAAATAGCTGGCTATACTTTACCCATGTGTTGTGAAAACAAATGACATAAAATAGAAGTAATTCCAACTTTAAATAACACGAAGTAAGGCAACCAATCGACTGACATGTTATGCTTTTTGGAAATTCGTAAAAAGTTATCTAAGTTACACGATTTTCAATAATTCGACCGATGAACTTTTGTGATCAGCTTTAGACGTCAATCACTATAAAAAAAATGTTCCAAAAACAGTGTTATTTAACATTTTTCCATAATAAACAAAAAACTATTCAATACATTATAGTACTTAACGGTAGTGGAAAAGATCACCTGTATCTTGTACTAGTTAAAAAAACTGTATTACAGGAGACAGGGACTTCCGTATAAAATGAGTCAGCGTAGTGACAATGTATGCAAGCCGATGGGTGTTGGCAAAATGTACCTAATATTTTCCCAACGGTGTTGGGGTCGGCTTCCAGTCTAACCGGATGCAGCTGAGTACCAGTATTTTACATGGAGCGACTGCCTATCTGACCTCCACAACCCAGGTACCGGGTAATCCGATACACCTTGGTAAAAATGCTTGTCAGACTTTCGGTGCTTCTGACGACTCGTCACGACTTTCAAAAATGCATCACGCTTGACAGCATGCTTTGCGAGGCACGGAGAGGTCTTGGTATGTAAAGATGATCACCCATCCACGGACCAACCGCAACAATTATTGCTTACCTTTGCTATGTATTCACAACAATTGAACAATTCTTGTAAACAAACTGGAAAAAGCCGGAATTCGAGAAACTGCACTCAACCTATTCAAAGACTACCTTTCAAACAGGAAGCAAAGAGTTAAAATAGGACAGCACACCAGTGACGATGTAGATGTATCATACGGCGTCCCCCAGGGTAGTATTTTAGGGCCTACTCTCTTTCTTCTATATATTAACGATCTCTGTAGCATGGAAATAAAACATGCAAAAGTATTCTCTTACGCCGATGATACATCTATTGTGTTTTCGGGTTCTTCTTGGCACGAGGTTAAAATGAGTGCGGAGGCAGGAATGGCTCGGGTTGCTGAATGGTTAAATATCAACTTACTTTCACTGAACACAAACAAAACTAAATACATTTGCTTCAGTATCAGTAGCCGAACTCATCCTATGAAGGATCTAGATTTAAAAGTGCATACATGTGGAGGCGTGCCTACTATAAGATGTGACTGCCCATGCATTGAGAAGGTCACTGAAATAAAATATCTGGGAATTGTGGTAGATCAGGCACTGTCCTGGTACCCACAACTTGAGCAAACGTCTGGAAGAATAAGGAAACTCTGCTGGATCTTTAAAACCCTCAGACATATTGTTCCAACTAAAATGGTGAGTAATAAGAACCGTCCCAGAAATCTCCTTAATGAAATATATGTAGCATTGGCCCAGTCTGTACTGTTATACTGTATTCCGATATGGGGCGGTGCAGCTAAAACAAAATTTTTAGCTCTAGAACGAGCACAACGTGCATTAATAAAAATAATGTATTTTAAAAATAAAAGATTTTCCACTACAGACTTATACCATATAAGTGATTTACTCTCGGTCAGAAAATTGTATGTAACCCTGATAGCTCTAAAAACACACAAAGCCTTACCATATAATAACATGAATAAAACTAAGAGAAGAAAAGATCTACTGGCCCAAATTCCCCAAACGAAAACAAAATTTGCAGACAGACAATGTAGTAAACGCTCAGCTCAACTCTACAACAAAATTAATAAACATATATATGTTTACAACAAAAATTGCCGTGACTGTAAGAAAAGTATAATAGACTGGTTAAAGCCACTTACCTATGAGGAAACCGAAGCACTTTTGGAACAAGTAGCCTAAAACCATCCCGCACATGTCACAAAATCTGCTATAACCTAACACATCACATCCCACACACGTCATCACACTACATACCATACCACACCACCCCAGACACACACACCACGTCACATAACGCACAACTCTACACACCACACCAAACACTACACACATAAACCAGAAACGACTGCTATTTTTATTTCTTGTTTATAACAACAATTTTTTTTAAATTTTTTATTTAAATATAATTTCAGATTCAGATTTATGTAGTTTTTAAACAAATAGACAGTGTACTTACTCACATGTATGATCAGCCCTTATGCACAGCACACTGTTTATTGTATATTTTGTTTACTCACAGTTAGTGCGGCAATGATATGGAAGAGCGGAGTCTCCTAATACAGGCATTGTTTGCTTAAAAGGAGGCTCCAATCACGTCTAAACGTAATGTAAATGCTAATTGTGACCAATAAATTATTTTGTATTGTATTTTTGTATGTATGTAAGTAATAATTAAGAAATTACTTGTAAGTAAAATACTGAAATTCTGCCTCATAGGTGAGATCCATGCTAATTTACCACAGTTGGAAAACTTCTAGGTTTTTCCGATAATTCCTAGGTTAAAACTATAAACCCAAGGCTGCACTATTATATATTCTAGTCGATATTACGGAAACGCTTAGTTAATGACTACATGTAACCAACTTACCTTATTCAAGCCTTGTGAAAGAGGAAAAGTGTTAGCTATTTATTTATTTATAGCTTGCGGTAATGACAACTTGTATATATATAGATATGGTGGCCGTGAAATGCTAATAATATAACTATTAATTATAATCAGGCTATATTGTTCCCACTGCTGGGACACAGGCCTCATTTCGACGTGAAGGAGTGGGCCACCTCGCGGGCTCAGTGCGGGTTGGTAGATATCACCTGTCGTCGAATAGTTCTAGGACATGCCGGTTACCTCACGATGTTTTCCTTCACCGTTTTGAGAGCGGTAGTGATGAAATCATTTACACAAAGTATGGCACCAGTCACTAGTATAAGTAAAATAACCCCCGGTTTCTGAATTGAGTATTTGAATTTGAGAACGCCTTGATCAGTATTTAAGTATTACTTAAACAGTTTTTCGTTTCTGAATTGAGTTTTTTCAAACTCTAATCAAGATTTGATCATTTAATCAAATTTGACACAAAGCATGGTTAAAGTCGTACGTCATTTACTCAAATTTGACACAACGCATACTTAACTCATGATTAAGGTAGCAAGTTGCGTTTCTGAATTAAAAAAAACGTGTTTGACTATACTCAAAGCATAATCAACGGCAAGTTACTCAGTTGAAAGTTGACACACGAATTTCAGCTACTCAAACTGTAATCAGCTATAGACACTGGAGATTTTGTAAGTGATTTTGATCATAATGAGTGACGACGATAATTCCTGTCGTCTCTGGAGATGCCTCAACGCAGACAAACCCGCAGAAGAATAGCAGGACATGGCCTTTTTTTTTTTTTTTTTTTTGGATGGGAAATCATCAAATGACTTTTCCCGCTCTGGGCGGGATGTCAGACTTTTGGCCTAACCTGTTCATTACGCTGAGCGACCGTGTCGCGACGAGACAGGTAGCCCCTGTGTGAAGTGTCACGCGCGTTTTCATAGAAATTCTGTGGTTTTCATAGGAATTCCGCGTCGCGTAAGTCTGCACGAGCCTTTATGAAGGAGTCGGTTAGATTTATTTTTTACAAAATAAAGCCTAAACTGACCTATCGTATACAACGGCGGGTTTTACG
Source organism: Aporophyla nigra (assembly GCA_947507805.1). NCBI lineage: Eukaryota > Metazoa > Arthropoda > Insecta > Lepidoptera > Noctuidae > Aporophyla > Aporophyla nigra. Next base: position 11,828,608 of record OX382316.1, on the reverse strand, counting down.
CGACTGGTAAATTTCAAGCTGTTATGGGGGACACTGTAAATGTGAGCAAGGCGACGCTGTGCCGCGTGGTAGGTAGGGTGACTAGTGCGATAGCATTACTGAGATGGCAATATGAGCGTATGTCCACTGCACAGGAGAGACCATTAGTGGCGCTGGCGGCATGATCTTTTGACAGAGCTGAATTCCCTAGATTCATAGGTGCTGAAGACTGCACACATATAAAAAGAAATTCACCAAGAGGGAGAAAAGCTGAGCTGTTTAGGAACAGAAAAGGTTTTTTTTTCTATAAATGTTCAAGCCGACTGTGATGCCGATTTATATATTACTAGTATCAGTGCACGTTGGCGACTCCGTGCGCGACACTACTATTTCGACTGACTCGTCACCTGCAGCTCAATTTGAAGCTCGCAGATTTGTGTAATACCTTATTCTCGCGGATAAATTATTACCCATGCCTTAGGTTTCTCATGACAACCTTTTTGAACTCTGCCTCTATATCGCAGGAAGCCTATAACAGAGCCCAGTTAGCATCACGAAATACAATATTGTAAGGTGTTTTGGTATTCTTAAAAGAAGAATTTCATGTTTTTTGCAAAACTTCCAAAAGTATTGAAGTAATTGTGGCGTGTGTTGTTCTTCACAACAAGACTCTTCGTATTGATGACTACATCGGAATATGATGAACATATACAGGAAGAAAGTGTGTAATTTTGCTGTCAGAACACCCGTAGTACAAAATTATTTTACTCAATAAAAGTGTAAATATCATCATCTGCCTAACCTTTTCTCTTTGGGGTAGGCTTCCAGTCTAACCAGTAAATATGTAGAACAATAAAAATATGTATATGGCAATGGAATATTTTTAATTACTCCTAGTATTATCAGTTACATATAAAATCACAGATAGGTAGGTATTTACATATTATTTGCCGAATATTTTCTTACGCGATGCTTGATATTATATTAATTATAAAATGTTTTAGCATTATTTCATGCCTAGGCCCAGTCATGCAGATGCTCTTGTACTCTTTAGCAATGGACTTCCAGGCTTCCTGTTTCTTCTGTATATGGTAGGTATGCCCTTATCCTTTTGCACTCTATTACATTTTGGGGTCAATGGGTCATCTTAGGGGCGGAGTGGTATCTGAAGCAATAAATCACAAACATCTAAATTACTAATGTGGTGAAAGGTAAAATTATATTATGGTAAACATTACAGGTTATTGTGTTACTTGCAGCAGTGGTGACCCAGTGGCGATACCATTGGGCCACCACTGCTGAAATAAACCTTCATTTACGAGTTGTAGGTCGTGGGTTGCAATCCAGGCAGGCACTATCACCACCATTACTCTAAAAACTATGAAGGATAACATCGTGAGGAAATCTTCATGTTCTAGACAAGAATTCGAAAACATGTGACATCTACCAACCCGCGCTGGGCCCGCGTGGTAGATTATGACCCCCTCGCACCGAGAGGAGGCCTCTGTCCCAGCAGTGGGAACGGTATATGCTGATTATAATATGTACTTACTTTGTTATTATTTAAAGAATATTTTCTTTCTCCTCTATAATATAGTTAGACGATCTCTTTTTCTTATCTTTATCCGATCTAATTGGTACAATTTATTTGTAATTTATGTAAAAATACGAACAGAATTCGAATAAAATTTATGTTTATTTACTGACAGTTTGACATTCACGATTCGATTCAGACAAACACGTCAAATATTTATTTTCTTAAATATATGCATTAGAAACTCTATTCACATAAGTTTATTGTAGTTTGTTGAAATTAATGATGTTATTTAACACTAACAATTTTTTTTTTTTGAGTCTATTTTAAATTTATAATAATAAAATTAAAAAATATTATGAATTTTCGAAAAGTACCGGTTTTTTAACGTGAATTGGAACGTGTTAGCTTTGATCAAAAAACTTAAGTAAATAATCAGTTGATTATGGTTTGACAAAATACAATTTTGACTTGTGAAACGCAAAATACTTAAAAGCATACTTAAGGATTTGAGAATACTCAGTTGAGATTTGCTAGTTTTCTCAAATCAGAAACCGGCTGTAAGTCAGTAGTCTTGTAGTTATGTAGTTTTTACACGCTTTATATTAGCTTCACTTGTATGTTTGTATGTTTGTTTGTAACCGACTCCTTATAGCGCGATTTTGACCTACTTTAAACGACCAGTTTTCATTCAAACTTTGCACACCTGTCAAGGACCGATGACAATGCAATAATTTCATAAATTTGTGCCATTATCCTTGCCAGGGTTACCAGGACAGCAAAAAAACTGTCGTCAAAAACTACGCTGACATACGTCACAAACTACGCTGACATACGTCTCAAAATTCGAAACACCCTTAAAAATAGAAAATATGCGTGGGGTGCTTTTTAAGGTATTTTTTTATTGATATCAGGCACCCCACGCTTTTTACACGCTTTATATTAGCTTCACTTGTATGTTTGTATATTTGTATGTTTGTATGTTAGTATGTTTGTATGTTTTTTTCCATTATTTTGTACTTTTTAGTTTGGTTTTCAATGGAAGCGTGTTTTTAGTTTTTTTTTTTAAACTATTATTTTTTCTGGTAGACATACGTCAACGTCATCACACTAATCACACCACAAACGGCTTTTTTCAAAGCCACTTTTATTATACTTGCAAGACACTGTTTCAATCACCAGTGCTTACACGTATAGTAAAGGTGGACTGAAGACATCTGCTTATAGAAGACTGAAGCCAGGAAGTCAGTCACAGATTTTAAGTAACAGGACTACGTGCACCACGTCCGGCCTAGGTAAGCATTTTTTATGCTCCGGCTTTCCTCTCTAATAAAATCACCCTTCGCCACTGTCAGTCAGGGCTCAAACTTAAGACCTACTATTTAAAAGACACGGCAGTTACTATTGGGCCACCAATGTTCCGCGGACTATTGAAATACTAGCTTTTGCCAGCGGCTTCGCCCGCGTCGAGGTCGAAATTATCCCGCAGGAACGTACTACCGGGATAAAAAGTACCCTATGTGTTATTCCAGGTTATAAACTATCTGTGTGCCAAATTTCATCTAAATCGGGTCAGTCGTTTTTGCGTGAAAGAGGAACAAACATCCACACATCCATACATACAAACTTTCGCGTTTATAATATTAAGTAGGATAAAGAAGCTACTCTACTCACCCATCCCAAAATTTTCCTATCACACCACTCAATGTCAAAACGAAGGTCTATCGATATCATCGTTGACATACATCCTCCTTGCTTCCGCGCGTGTGCGTCGCATGCGGGCTGAAGACCTCACTCTGACCCTGTGACAGGTCGAAGAGCGGCTGACGGGAATCTGTAATGAATGTTATGTAAGGGCTTTTTGTTGATAGACAGTTTAGTAGTTTGGAGAATATTGGCCCTGTTAGCAACTAAGCATAATTAGCCTGAAATTTTACTCTTAGTATTTAAAAAAAAAAAAAAATACTGAAGAAATAGCAACAGAAACTGGAGAAATTTGGCTTAAAGTTCTGCAATTTTGGAGCCATAGCACTTGAAGGCGTGCCTCACCAAGTCTGCTCCGACTGTCGGTACATCAGAACACTTCTACAATCCGATATCAAAGTCAAAGTCATTTATTTCAAGTAGGCAAATAAAAGACACTTTTGAACGTCAAGAGTTACATTAAAAAAACCGGCCAAGTGCGAGTCGGACTCGCGCACCGAGGGTTCCGTACAAACCTAGGTATTCACGGTTTATGCATAAAGTTTATGTTTATGAAATTAAATGTTTTTTTTTTTTAATTTTTATGTTTGAGTTGATTGAATGAAAGGTAAATTGCGGTTTACAATTTATGACGCATTAAAAAAAATCAATTTTCGGTGGAAGTTTACATGGTAATGTACATCATATATTTTGTTTAGTTTTATTATTCTCTTATTTTTGAAGTTACAGAGGGGGGCACACGTTTTACCACTTTGGAAGTGTCTCTCGCGCAAACTATTCAGTTTAGGAAAAAATTATATTAGAAACCTCAATATCATTTTTGAAGACCTATCCATAGATACCGCACACGTATGAGTTTTTAAATGAAAAAAAAATTGAGTTTCAATTCTAAGTATGGGGTACCCCAAAATTTTGTGAAAATCTTAATGCAGTTCACAGAATACTTCACTTACCAAGTTTCAACAACATAGCTTTTATAGTTTCGGAAAAAGTGGCTGTGACATACGGACGCACAGACAGACAGACATGACGAATCCATAAGGGTTCCGTTTTTTGCTATTTGGCTACGGAACCCTAAAAATAGAATTGATTCCAGTCGTCCGATCCAAAAGATAGATTCGTATGGAGAAGAATGGGAAAAAACACCATCGTTGCTCTTTTAAAATGTTTTTAAATGTTTGTACAATATTTATACAACCATATGTGAAAACGATGCACCTAGAATAAAATTACCATACCACAAATAGTAAAAGAATTGAATATGAAGCAATGAAAGATAAATTAATTAAATGATAAATACATGGTGCTCACATATTTACAAACCTTGCAAAGGCAAGTATACGAATTTCCTAGTGGTCTAGCTGAATGACTAAGTGCGAAAACCAAACCCTGTAACATAGAACATAGAATACTGGTCGGATGAAATGAACCACAAAAATAATATTGAAGCTGTCAACACAATAAAGTAAGTAAGTTTCGAGATGGCAAACAAAACAAAAATCACAGAACGAAAATTATTCAATTAATTAACATGCAAATATTTTTAAATACTTCCATATATTAGAATAATACCAAGATCAATGTCTTCCTATATAACGATACAGGAAGTTGACAGAGTTGCATATTATTATGCAAGATACAACTTTGCCATTCTGACCTTATGTAAGGTCAGTGGTGAGGTTACTGATAAGGATGACTTGTTCTCCTAACAGGTTTAATTATTATGCTATGTGTAAGTCGGGGTCAGAAGAGATACAATATAGTTGAAGTTACATAAAATTAGATTATACAAAGCAGTATGACATATCGCACCCCTAGATCTAAAGGGAACTAACTCAAAATTCTTAATTTTTGAATTATGCACACCTTTGAGTCCTGTCATTTCAATACCTATCGACCAATAAACCAGATTCAAAAGTATTTCCAATATTCGACTCCAAATATTGGAAATAGTTTTGAATCTGATTTATTGGTCGATAGGTATTGAAATGACAGACTCAAAGGTGTGCATAACTGAAAAATTAAGAATTTTGAGTTAGTTCCCTTTAGATCTAGGTGTGCGATATGTAGGTAGCAGTTATTAAGGTCAGGTCGAGATGGTGGCGATTTCTACTACATTAAGAACTCGTGTCTGGAAGAGGAACGCCAAGCCATAATTAAAGACAAACTCGTCCACAGCTGGGCACACGTCCCACTATCAATAAAATGATTTTCCTTTTATATTCAATTTCCTTGACTTCATGAATAATATTGACTATTATTCTGAACTACATAGCTTTTGCCAGCGGCTTCGCCCGATAATTTCCTGGAGGTCGGAAATTATCCCCCGGAAACTTACTATGGGCATAAGAATGATCATCATCATTATTTCAGCCGATAGACGTCCACTGTTGGACATAGGCCTCCTCAGTTTTGGGAGGGGGGGTTGCCATAATTGCCACGCTTGGCAGGCGGGATTTACGACACCCACGGGAAGAAATGGGATGGTGCCATTCTTTACTTCCGGCTACACACAGAACTGTTCGTTATGATGAAAGACTCTTATGTGTTAATCCAGGTTTTAAACTAAGTATCTGTTAGCCAGATTTCATCCAAATCCGTGCTGCCATTTTTTCGTGAGTAACAAACATTCAACATCTAAACATACAAACTAATAAGTGCAACAGTACATTATATTTATTAGGGCAACAGTACATTATCTTTATTAGGGCAACAGTACATTCTATTTATTAGTGCAACAGTACATTCTATTTATGAGTGCAACAGATGAGATTGAAAATCCCTACCTCTTACTCATCAGTCCACGCGTAACCTTTTGTAATTACGCCGTATCCATATTATTCAATCACACATGCATACCACGAGTGAGACAATGTTCCACTCTTGGCAGTCACAACCCAAATATGATTAGCAGATGCTTATATCATGTAGCTAGTAAAATTCCCCCCCCCTTACCCCTCCCCCCAAACCCAAGGAATTTTAAAGAAAAGAGAGGGGAAGTATTCTGTCTTAAAACGTAACCCCCCTCTAATAAAACGCCCTCTCCGTGAGAGGGGGGGGGGGGGGGGGGGGGGGGGCTTGACCGCATACAGAGCGTCAAAATGAGATGCAAAACGTGACTGTAGGCATGCCAAGTAATCGGATTACGCAATGATTCTCGTGACCTTGACTATGAATAGCGCACTCTCTTCCCGTGGGTGGGTAATGTCAGCAATTATATTAGAATCAGCAGCGGTAAATACATTGCCAAGTTTGGTATAACGACGGAAAAGAGTTAAATTTCTAGCGTTTTCTAATAAATGATGGTTAGGGGACTTTGATATTCAGCATCGTAATATTGACCTGACTGACTTGCACCCTAATTGCGTACTAATATATACTATTGCGTACTAATATGTACTAATAAAATACAAGGTGCAGTTTTGGATCTGCAAAACATTTCAAGAGGTAATTATGTTAGTAATTCTCGACCCGAATCAACAATAAAATGGGCACGTATTTTTTTTTTCATTTTATTCTTATTTACGGAGATCGGTAAGTGTGAACTCCCTTTTTTAAAACGCGGCCAGTCTGTAAGTGTCCGTAAACTGCGCTTTCACGCACACAAACAAACGCAACCGACATTTCTTTCATAGATCCAAAGTCGCGCTCCCCATCCAGAATTATTCTGAAAAACAATAAAATTAAAAAATTAAAAGTATTATTGATTATTGACTTGGTATCGTATTGTTATATGATTATTTACGAGTCTCATAACAACCTCCTGAAATGTTTTGCAGGTTCAAAACTGCATCTTGTATAAGCCTTTATACAGACCCAAAAAGTTTGAACTCTTAACCTAACTACTCTGGCGAGTTGGTGACACCGACATGGTTTGCCCAACTTTGGCAAAAGCCTCCTCAATCTCTTTCCACTCTGTTCTATTTGCGCTCTCCTAGTTCATGTTTTCCCTGCCTCATCTTTATTGCGTCTTCCCATCTTCGAAACTGTCTTACTCTCCAAAACTACCTAATAGCATAATTAGAATCTGAATCATGTTGAAGAACATTGCTAATTCAGTCTATGTTCGAAAAAAAAATCTGCTATACAACGTAAACAATGTCATGAGAATTGACCCAAGTACCCTCTTTCCAAGCGATGAAATTGGTTCATAGTCTTCATAATTTCAAACGCATCCGGATAGACTGAAAGCGATCCTAATATAGGAAAAGGCTTGTCCGGGAAATCGGGACAGAAATCACAACATCCACGGAAAATCACCTATGATAGTTACACGACTCACTAAGAAGAAATTCCCTCCCACCATTACCTCAGAGCCTCAGATCAATAAACCCACGCCGTACCGACTGACTAATAACAAGTACACGTGCTACTCTACCTACCCCCCACACGTGGTCTTGATTGTCCTCGAAACGTGATCAGCGCTTCAGCCAAGTACTATATTGTACTTGTAATAGTACGTTACACAACTACTTTGTTTTCCATGGCTAAATATAGACCAATGTCTTCGCCATGTGATGAGTTATGGGTTTTATTTGTACATAGAATCATTAACAGTAATTAATATTGATGGATGCTCGTTTGTTTACCATTGGAGATATACTTTTAAGCGTCTTATAGACTTGTTCGGGTCGGCATGTTTTCGGCACACCCGAACGGCAAAGTCGGACTAGACCATCATCATTCCTGCACTTATTCCAGTTTATTTGTGGTTGGTGTAACATAGATAAACTTTTAAGCGCCTTACAGACTTGTTCGGGTCGGTATTTTTTCGGCACACCCGAACGGCAAAGTCGGACTAGACTATCATCATTCTCCTGCCCTTATTCTAATTTATTTATGGTTGGTATAACATTTTTTTTTCTGCCATACTTCTCTATTAGGCGTCATCTCGGTAGTCACCCCGTTTTTAACCATATCATCATTCAAATAGTTAGTAGTTAGTTAGTTATAGCCAATTCACAATTAAAACTATCCTCACGATTTAGATATAGCAAAATCGAATTAGGTATACTACCTTTATTCGGAGGACCCGACCCGAAAACGATTCAGTGTACAAAGATTTTGTTGATCGGTACAAGCTGAATACAAGCCGAATACAATAGTTATGCTTCGGGTCGATTTGAACGAGTGTGTAGTAGCCCTAACTTCAATTAGATCACCGAAGATTGTTGATCACTGAAAGTAAGCCATTATATAGACGAAATCTGAAATGTTGAAATGACAAAACTTTTCTGTGCCTTAAAAAAAGTTTCCAGTCAGATTTGATCTCGTTGATCTGAACTCTCTGCAAACCTAAAGACTTTGGATTCATAAGATACAATACAAGAGCGGAAAGTAAACTTCATATAACGCAATAAATATTGCAAATGTTAATATAGTAGAAAATAATAGAAATTCGTGCACGATCGGATTTAAATAAAGAGCAATTCAATTTCATTGCTTATCGTAGGTATCTACACACAGAATCTTATCCATAATCAACAGGCAATCATTTTGAAACTTCAGACAATAAACAAAATTTACACTTTCAGCATTTAAAAAATTAGTTACATACTGAAATTAATTGCAAAAGACAACAGTCCTATTTTTCAACTAGCTGCACCCCGTGGTTTTACACGCATAAGTCACGATCACGTTGAAATATCGGAATAAAAATATATTTTATCCAAATCCAGGTCAGGTCTACCCATGTGCCAAATTCCATCCAAATCCTTTCAGCCGTTTTAGCGTGAAAGCGTAACAAACAAACATACAGAAAAAAAAATTCACTTTACATTATCAGTTTTCCACATAATATTAGTTTAGATAAATCACGCTTTTACACATGAACCCACTACTCTACTCACCCTCAAACGTAATGATGATAGTACAACATAAACGTGACCTGCTCACCACACATCAGCCAATTAGTGGTATTATGTAACTCATCGTTTATCCGGGCTATGAATAGATCGCACTACTACCGCGGTGTGGGTAGATACAACGGATATCAGTTGAATAGTATATAACTAGCTCTTGACTGAGTATATGAGCTATGAAGTATAAAACTAAACACTTTTTACAAAAAAATAACAACCGACTTCCTTAAAAAAAAACACTACAAAGTCAAAAATAACTTTAATTTCGGAATTCGGTGTCTTAGGATCTGTATTTAAGGTTTTTTGTAAAAAGTTTTTATTTTTAACTTTTTAGTTATGATAGATACCCCGCACTAATCTAATCGCGTTATTCGTTCATTTGTCGCTCAAATACTAAATGCAAATTTAAGACTTAGATGGTTTTCACATGGACTCCATTGTCCGAATGGAACCAAATTAAAACAAATCAAAATGGGTCCATTCGGGAAGCACCAGCTTTCAAATAAAAAAAAAATCATCAAAATCGGTTCACCCAGTCACAAGTTATGAGGTGACAAACGAGAGAAAAAATAAAAAAATACTGTCGAATTGATAACCTCCTCCTTTTTTTGAAGTCGGTTAAAAAAGGAGTTTCTTGTCGTCCTGTTTGTGTATTCGTCAGATTTTAAATTGTACTGTCTGTTTTCGTGTGGTGCCGGTCATAAAGGAAAGCAACATCCCATTTCTTCCCGTTGTTATAGTAAGAAACGACTAAGGGCCTTTTTTTAATTTTTTGTGGTTAGGATATCATCAAATGACGTCTCCCACTCTGGGTGGAGTGGGAGGGCGTGTCAGACTTTTACTGACTAAAACCCACCCGCGTTTCTTCAGTTGCCTGTGACACGGTTCGGTTCTCTTCTCTCTCAGTCTCTTTCTAACCATATGATCATTCACACGGTACATCCATCGTTACTTTGGTCTCTTCTTACTCTTATAGCCGTCGACATTCACACTCAAAACTTTCCTCACGACATTTTCCACATTCCTCCGTATCATCAAAAAAAAACATAATTAAACTTAATGGTTGTCATGGTATGGGCATGTCCATACCATGACAACCATTAAGTTTAATTATGTTTTTTTTTTACATTCTTCTTTGACATCTACTCATTTTGGACATTATAATATATGCCTACAATTCTAAATTGTACTCTTTAATATTGGTTATCATGGCATTTGGTTTAAATAGTGTAATATGTCTTATTTATGAAATACTATTATTTATGTAGATTATTTCATACTTTTATAATTTGTGAATGTGAGAACGTTAAGGCCTACTTGTATCTAGACTGTAGACAATTTTCTATCTTATTCAGTACGTGGTTCTTGTTGACAGGCCTACACCGTCCTCCCATACCTATAAACACTGTATTTTGAAACCATTGTAAAAACCAATTATTTTTAAAAGAGTAACCGTGGAGTTTCTTGGCGGCTCTTCTCCATAGGAATCAACAATTTGGAACCGTGCACCTAGGTTCTGACGTTTCATAAGTACCCATGTGTGTGGGAGTGTGTTTTCAGTTACCGGTGCTCAAACCTGAGACAAAATAGTAGTCAATCTCCCGACCACTAAGCCAATCCCATCTTTCTTTCCCCACCACACTTGAGGAGCAATTCTCGTTATTTTTAGAACGTTCACAGTCTGATAGAAGTCTAAATCTGTCAAAAATACATCGAATTTCCAAACTTTTTTGACAAGTTTTTGACATTTGATTGTCGCCGAGATGAGACGGCGATTAGATTTTGAAAGTTTTGATTTACGAGAATAGGCATCATTTCGACTGGAGTGTTAGTCTAGTGGTTAGTTACCCTGACTACTAAAACTGAGGTCGTGGGTTCGATTCCCACCCAGGACAAATATTTGTGTGATGAGCACAATCATTTGTTCTGTGTCTGGGTGTAATCTATATATATAAAATTCAAAGTCCTGAGTGACTGACTGACTGACTGATATATCAACGCACAGCCTAAACCGGTGGACCTAGAGACATGAAATTTGGAGGGTGTGTTCTTTGTGAAGAGTAGGTATCCACTAAGAAAGGATTTTTTGAAATTCCACCTCTAAGAGGGTGAAATGGGGGGTTGAAATGGTGAATTTTTCGACATCCACGCGTGCGAAGCCGCATGCAGAAGCTAGTTCTATAATAAGTATGTATTTAGAAATATTTAAGACATTATTATAATCCATAGAAAAAACACAAACTCCTACATGTGTCAAATCACGCACGCAGAACAAACATAATCTAAACAACTAGATAACAACTCAATATACATAACATCATACATAATGTATACATAGGACAGTTATTACACATAACAAATAATAGGAAGTGCATATTACGTAGGGCCCCTTGATAAACTATCAAGAGTGGATTGCGTAACGTAAACATAATATGCAGTTGGCTCTGGTCACGTTTTGTAGATCATTGGGGCAGAGCAGGGTGGGCAGAAGTTCAGGCAATAAAATTTATACAGTAAAATTTTCATTCGAGTGAAATTTCTTGTCTTCCTGACCCAGTCACATCGCATGCCTTGTAGATCATTGGGGCAAAGTAGTGTGGGCAGAAGTTCAGGCAATATAATTTATTTAGTAAAATTTTCGTTCGAGTGAAATTTCTTGTTCCCAAGACCCAGTTACGTCGCATCGCCTGCTAGCGCTTGCACTTAATTTTTGCTTCTTGTTCTTTCGGACTTTTTTTCTTTTTGCTCAGCTTCTGAGTGTCTTAGTGTGATGTTTTATAGCTTATAGTCTTTCTCAAGAATTAGGCTTTCAAATGCAGGGATAATTTTTCGAATCCAACAGGTAGTTCTAGAGATTAACGCGTTCAAACAAACTCTTCAGCCTTATTATTGGGATAAAAAACAAAACTCAATAAACAAAGTGTACTCAGTAAAGGAACCCTTTTTTTTGGATGGGAAATCATCAAATGACTTCTAAAACCCACCCGTGTTCCTTCAGTTACCCTTATGCCAGGACCATAGTATCTTGTTTGAACAATCTCGCGCACTGGCAGACATCGGTCCTAGCGGACCCCTTCAGTATTGCTGACATCTCTTTAAGGTTCGCGTGGAACACTTCGCGCCGTCGACTCGAGCCTGGTCCTTACCGGGCGGCGAGCTACCCATTGCTCGCCGTCCGCAAGGTCGCGCCTACGGTGGCCGAGAGTCAGCTATCGACTCCCGACGCCCAGGGCGTCTCCTCCTGAGTACAAGAACCTTACATCGCTATGCCCAGAAAAGACTAAGAAAACGTAGCAAACGTATTTCACGTGTCGATATCAATCATTCACTTGATCTAACGGGGCAACACGTGATCAAATTCCTGACTTAATGAATCACTGATATTAGTACGCTTTTCCGGCGCCATCTTTGTAGTAAGAACTGATTTGTGAGCGCTTGCCAAGAGTCTGTTTTGATTTGTGTATGTACTTCGGTAGTATGTTAATTTATGTATTATGTTGTCACACTTCATTTTTTGCCTTTCATCAAAATACTTTGTTTCTATTTTATTCTTTATTTTTGTAAGTTTATCTACCTATATTTGTTCAAAAAGCTTCTCCCCATGCATTGTTACTATTTAGAATCGTCGTGCTGGACACAAGCCTCGCCTAAAAGATGGGGGGTTTGCCATTATCGCCACGCTTGGTAGGCGGGTTGGCGATCGCAGTATGGTGGTAAAATGCATAGAGAACGCTGCTGCCCATTTTCTAGTAAATACCTTAGTCGCCTTTTACGATACCCATTTTCCGGCACCACACGGAACTATGTGGAATAAGGTACTTCATAAGAATTTTAATTACTCAGTTTTTCGTTGTGATGACATTATCACCATTTTTACGCGACTGTCCGAGAAGAAGAATAATGTTTTTTACCCCGGGCGTCGGGAGTCGATTGCGGACTCCCGGCCACCGTAGGCGCGAGCTTGCGGGCGGCGAACAATGAGTAGCTCGCCGCCCGGTAAGGACCAAGCTTGGGTCGACAGCGCGTACTTAGTGTTCCACGCGCGCCTTAAAAAGATGTCAGCAGCACTGAAGGGGTCTGCTAGGACCGATGCCTGCCGGGGTCGCGTGATTGTTCGAAAGAGATACCGTGGCCTCGGCACACGGGCAACTGAAGGAACACGGGTGGGTTTTAGTCAGTAAAAGTCTGACACGCCCTCCCGCTCCGCCCAGAGCGGGAGAAGTCATTTGATGATTTCCCATCCAAAAAAAAAAAAGAAAAAAGGGAAGCCAAGCTATAGAAAACTGTTTCAAAAACGGCGGCGAAAGAAAAACATAGTTTTGCTATGGCAGTTATATCATACTGCTTACAATATTTTTTAAAGTGTGGGTTCCAATTGCAAATACCAACTATTCAGGCAATTTTCCGTATATAAGGTTAAAGTATAATATATTAATTTCAACATTGTCATATAACTTTGTATGAAACAGTTTAAATAAACTTACAAAGGCGTGTGAGTTCATAACATAGCCAATTTCAAAATCCTTTCTTGAACATTAGTTTGATTATTCTTATTGTTGAAAGAAACAAGGAATCCTACTTATTTTATCCTACTAATATTATAAACGCAAAAGTTTGTATGAATGGATTTATGGATGTATGGATGTGTGGATGTTTGTTCCTCTTTCACGCAAAAACTACAGAACGGATTTGGATGAAATTTGGCACGCAGATATTTTATAACCTGGATTAACATATAGGGTACTTTTTATCCCGGTAGTACGTTCCCGCGGGATATTTTCCGACCTCCACGCGGGCGAAGCCGCTGGCAAAAGCTAGTTATTTATAATTAAGAACAAAGTATCTGCCTAGTCTTATCTAAACGATGTTGAGTTCGGTTTCCAGTCTGATGCAACTGAATACTAGAATTTTACTAATCTGACCTCCACCATCTAATTACTCCCCATTCTTAATTATTGACCTCCTATTCCTATCCCCCTTAACCGAATGCAGCTGATCACCAGTATTTTTCATGGAGCGACTGCCTATCTGACCTCAAAAACCCAGTAACTGGGTATCACCCTCCTTGGTATGACTGGTTGTCATACTTTCGAACTTCTTACGAACCGAAACAACTGTCTCTATCCCGAATGACTGCCAGAACTAACGGTGTAACGTGCTTTCTGAAGCACGGAGAGATCTTGGTATGTAAAGATAGTCACCCATCCACGGAACAGCCGCAGCAAGCGTTGCTTAACCTGGCCGATCGTACCGTGTCGTGGGTGTGTGTTTACTAATCCACAAGCCACTCAAAAGTCTTCTAGTTTTGAGTGGCTTTTTGCTAAATTATAAAACAACGCAAAAAAGAAAATTGATGTGTTCGATTACCATAGTCTATCTGATACTGAAAGTTTCATGTAATTCAGATGAGAAGTTTTTACTTTCCATATGAATAACAGACAAACAAGTTTTTGTTTTCTCAATGTCATTTATAATTCCATTCACGTGTAACTGAAAATGGTTGTATAACAAATGTTTTAATAAAATACACACGATAAAAATAATACTTATATAAGTTTTTTCAGCTTCATTAATTCCTAGTAAAATTGTACTTTGATAATTATGGGGGACTTGAAATTTTCAAACTGTTTCTTTCAGAAAACATTTTTTTTCTGACTTCATTAAAAACCCCGATTTTATTTAATAACCCGTACTGTTTGTCTGCTGGGCAAAAATTCAGATTCATTGATTGCAAGCGCTATTTACTGATCATGAGCTCCTTTTTTTTTTGGATGGGAAATCATCTAATGACGTCTCCCGCTCTGGGCGGAGCGGGAAGGCGTGTCAGACTTTTACTGACTAAAACCCACCCATGTTCCTTCAGTTGCCCGTGTCCCAGGGTCACGGTATCTCTTTCGAACAATCACGCGACCCTGGCAGCATCTGGCATGGTAAAGGAGAATTTTTAGTTTATGTTTCAGATCATAAGCTCCTGGGTTCTATTTCTGATTAGGCAAAATCTTATAGGGGCTTTCCATCTGGAATTACTTAGTAGCAGCTTAGAAGTCTGGCTTTGTAGCCGGTTGATGGCAATATGCTCGCCCCCTATCACATGGGACTTAAACATAACTGACGAAATCTGAGTGTACTATAGGTACACCTCTACTTAACCTTTAGCCATGATGTAAGGGGGCCTCCATTAATTACGTGAGGTGTTCTAGGGGAGGAGGAGATCAAGCTAAATCTTTCCAAATCTCACTTAGAGGGGTTGGGGGGCTGGGGTCTTGGCAAATATCACGTCATTATTTTTCTCGCAGAAAACGGTGTCAAATTGCGTGAAAAAATATTTCTAAGATAAAATATGGCCAAATCTGAGACAATAATAGTACACTGATAAAAAAATTAACTTGACTCAAGAGCCAAAATCTTGAACCAAGAATACCGTTTTGAAGAAAATGATTTTCTTGAGTCAAGAAAACAAATTCTTGAGTTAAGAAATTATTTTTGGTCTAAGAAAAATTTTGTTTTTTTTTTTCTCAATAATCCAACACGTTTACAGCACAAATAGAAGTTTTGAAGAATCTCGCGTGACATAAAGGGAGGACTAGGGAGTTGAGGAAAATCTTACGATATCTTACCAAGGGGGGAAGGGAGGTCAAAAATTCTCAAAAATGCCTCACATAATTAATGGACGCCCCTTTATGTAACGTTCGAAAAAAAAACATTAGTGGTCAACTTTTTAATAAATCTGAACACTTGACAGCCCAGTAGGCAGCCCTACAAAATGTTTAGATTTCCCTACAGCCATTGCTTAGCAATATTTTGCAACACTACTCTCCATTCTACAGAAGACTTTAATCTCAGAAAATAAAACCATAACTCCGTCCGATATAAGTCCATTCATACATTTTTACACACATTCACGAAAACCAGTCAATCGAACGCTTATCAGAAAACGTTCATAAACTATTCAAACCATTGTAGTAACAGTCATAACATGGCAGTTTTACAAAATTTCCTTAAAAAGTCACGATTCTTACTATTAAATTATTTAATTCCATGCAATTATTATTCAATCCCATGTATCCGCATTTCCCATTTCTTCCCTTGGGTGTCGTAAGAGGCGACTAAGGGACTTGCTAGAGAATGGGCAGCAGCGTTCTCTATGCATTTTACCACCATACTGCGATTGCCAACCCGCCTGCCAAGCGTGGCGATTATGTCAAACCCCCCCAAATTGGGGGAGGCTTTGTTTCGGCTGATATGATAATGATGATGATGAAACAAAATATAACGATCGGTGGAGGAGAAAAGGAATCCAGCAAATCAGCGCTGGGATGTTACGGTCAGGCTTTAAATCCGCCTTTGTACAGTATTTTTGTTTCAGTGCATAAAGTTTTAATTAATAAATAATTCCACATCCCCAAAATCTAAAGTAGGTATAACATTTTATACTATCGATTTTGGGGATATCAATTGACAAAATACTCGATTTTCACCCCAAAAAACTGTTCAGTGACAGCCCTAGCCTATCGCATCGGCGCAGGCGCACGATCTTGCACACGTGAAGAACAACGTGCAGTACCCACGTGCCTTCACATGCGCATACACACATTTTACATGGTGTAAGCAATAACATCTATACATATTAAAAAGCCCAAATTTCTAGAAAATAAGAAATTATAATTTCCAAAAAACAAACTTGTATCATGTATTTATGGTAATTTTCAGTTTTCGCTGGTTGTATTGAATGAAACTCTGACGTTTTCAGAGAATTAACATATGTATGAAATAATCTATTCAACCACAGGATATTGTCATCTATTTTGGATATGGTTTATATTCAGAACAGGATCTATGACATTCGGAAAATACGTTAAGCCGTTGGTACCGGCTGTCATTTGGGGATCTTTTACGACAAGAAGTCAGAAGCCCGAAATTCTGACCACCAATCTTACCAAGAGGTGTCGTATAACCCAGTTACAGAGTTGAAGTCAGAGGTAAGATAGGCAGTCGCTCCATGTAAAATACAGATATTCAGCTGCATCCGGTTAGACTGGAACCCGATCCCAACGTAGTTGGAAAAGGCTAGGCAGAAGATGATGATAATCTATGGCATTCTATTGAGTCATATATTTTTATAAAATAATTTTGAGTAATTACTTTTACTCAACGGAAGTCGATTAACGAAAATGTGTCATTCACTAATGAATCACAATCGTTACTACGAATTTTGAGCGGGAATACAATCTATGACTATCTTTGATCTCATCAGGGGGTCTACTCTCTAACTCCGTCAGCAAAAATACGGCCCTGTCCGAACGTAGTTGATCCGTCAAAACTAGTTCCAAATTCAATTTTTCAAACAAGCAGAAATGCGTGTTGTCGTTCATTCTTAGTTCGAAAACCGAAGTAATCATAACGTCAGTTTGATTTTCGTACTACTTACGGATACAAGTCCGTACGGAGTTGGAAACACACGTAACTTCTTTAGTCTTAACTATGGTCTTCATGCTTAGGGAGTAGACCACCTGATGTTGATTAAGAATGACAATGATGCACTTTTGCCTAGAAAATCCACCAGCAAGATTCTTTCCAAGTTTGAATTTTTCAGACCCTGATATGTAGTTCCCTTTTTTGATGCTTCAAAAAATTCCCATAGCGTTTTTTTCAAATCTGCCAGTAATATCTGACTACAGAGCCAAGGACTATTGTCATAAAAAGAAGCAACAATCATAGAATTGCAAACAACTCCCTTTGACCACTGCATCTCACCAACTTTAGTTCTGCATTCCTATTCACAAGCATTCAACAGTCCATCGTATCAAAAAATGACACAATTCTGCAATGTGATTTGCCCTACCCTCGATGGCAAACAGCCGATCAAATAATAGAGGTCATCTATTTGATTTAAACTGTAAAAAATTTCAAATTTTGGTTTTGGAACAGCGTTTGTCTATTACAAAATTGATTGACATTCGATTCGGTACGGAAGTATATCGAATTGTACCTTCACTATAAATCCATTTTATCGTCAGCCAGTATTCTAAACCGTTGAAACCCGTCAAAAGTCGAGTCCTTAACCTTCCACAATTCTACATTCACGTTCAATGTTAAGGTTATACAAAGAAACTAAACTACATATTACATAACAGTTGAACGTGCGGTGGTCGTTAATTTGACGATAATGCTTCACGTGGTCAGAAACTTAATGTATTTCAAGGAATGGTCACGAGTTTTCCAAGAGCTTAGCATAGTAGTTCCTGCAAGGAACGGTCATGGTCAATCGAAGAATTTAGATTAGAGATTCCGGAAAAGGAGTCGCGAAATTCATGCGAAGTATTTCTGTGTGTCATTTGTAAAGTATGGTGTACGCAAGATTAATAGAAAGTGCTATCCTTGGAGTATCTCTACAGATTGACATAACACAAAGAATTGCCAAAACTTCAATGATAGTGAGCAGGACAGATGGTTAATCAGGCTGAAAGGATCTAGAGTGCCGATTCCCTTTTTTTCTGGATGGGAAATCATTAAATAACTTCTCTCGCTCTTGGCGGAGCAGGAGGGCGTGTCAGACTTTTACTGACTAAAACCCACCCGTGTTTCTTCAGTTACACATATGCCAGGGCCACGGTATCTCGTTGAACAATCTCGTGACCCTGGCAGGCATCGGTCCTAGCAGACCCCTTCAGTGGTGCTGACATCTCTTTGAGGTGCGCGTGGAACACTACGCGTCGTCGACACGAGCCAGGTCCTTACCGGGCGGCGAGCTACCCATTGCTCACCACCAGCAAGCCCGCGCCTACGGCGGCCGAGAGTCTGCGACCGCGATCCCTTGGGCTAAGTAATAGTAGCAGATCACGTTAAGCTGCGGTTTCTGCGGTTGGTCCGTGGATGGAAGACTATATTTAAGTACCCCTAGGAATGCAGGTTAAGCCGGTGATGTTGGATGTCATTTGTGCATATTTTTGATAAAAATTGAAAAAGAAATAATATATATTTGCATAAAACATGGTATATGAAGTTGGTTTTAAATATGTTAGTGATCATTCATGTTTAGCTTATATCTTAGCATACAAATATTATTTGGATATGAAGTTATAGACGACAGTCGTTATAGGAGTTTAGGAGCTCTGAAGCTCTCAGAAAGTGACAAACGGCCTAACACTGTAGCAGCGGTAAGACCTGTTACGAGGGAGTGGCTGGAGAGACGGCATGGCGCCCTTACTTTCCGGCTGACACAGGTCCTGTCCGGACATGGATGTTTCGGTAAGTACCTGTGCCGCATAGGCCGGGAACCGACACCCGGTTACCACCATTGCAACTGCCCTGACGACACGGCGCAGCACACCCTTGAGGAATGCCCTGCTTGGGCAGTGCAGCGCCGTGACCTCGTCATGGCGGTTGGTGCTGTGGATAGAATCTCGCTTCCGAGCATGGTTCAGTACATGCTCGGGAGTGAGAGCGGTGGGACGCCGTCGCTTCCTTCTGCGAGGAGGTGATGGTCGCGAAGGAAGCGGCGGAAAGGGAGAGGGAGGACACAACCTCCCTTCTAATCCGCAGAAGGGTAACCGGGCGCCGGAGGGTGCGAAATGATCTCCGGCCGCCTTAGGGTGAGGCCTGCAGGCAACAAACTTGGGGAGTTTGTTGCCTGAACAGAGAAAGGCCCGCGACGGCGGCGCGCCGTGTTCCCGCGCGCCTGTCTCTGATGGAAATGCGGCCATTTGTGGCCGTTATGGCGACGGGGCCCGCATGTACTCATGCGGGCCAACACCTAGCCGGGGGAGCGTGACGAAATGCGCAAGCACTCCAGCACCCCGGCTAAAGGTAGCAGCAGAACACCGTGTGGTTTTAGTCAGTAGAAGTCTGACAGACCCCTCCACCCACCCCAGGGTGGAGGACATCCATGAGGATTTCCACACGAAAAAAAAAAAAAAAAAAAAAAAGGCAGTCGGTCCTTGTAAAAACTTTAAAAAAAATAACAACCGACTTCCTTAAAAAAAACACTAGAAAGTGAAAAGTAACTTTAATTTCGGATGTCGGTGTCTTAGGATCTGTATTTAAGTTTTCTTTGCCACCGACTTCCGAAATTAAAGTTACTTTTCACTTTGTAGTGTTTTTTTAAGGAAGTCGGTTGTTGAAGTCGATTAAAAATAGAGGTAGCTGCAACGGTTAGTTAATACTTAGTTTGTAAAAGGCTAGGCAGATGAAGATGACATTGAACAATAACTAAACTATTGCGCTCCTAGTTCAGTTACACGTGACACTGCAGAAGCACATGTGCATCGAAATAGCAACTAATATTATGTACTAACAGTATTATGTACATACTAGTAGTATTATGTACTAGTAGTTGTTGAATTGCGCAACACATGTGCAAACATAAAGTATGTGCTCATTACGTATGTAATATTATTGTTGATTTTATTATGTGTTTCGTAGTTGAGTTCGTTTTGGCGCCGTACCCATTATTATTACTAAAAGTAAGTCACCCAGTGGTCGAAACTCAACTATAATTCATTTAAATTTTAATTTCGAACAATATATTTTTATATAAAAATATTAACTTTCTGCACTTCTTCTCCATATAAACTTTAACTGTGGCAAAATTCATACTGCTTCGTCCGCGTAATTTTCATAAAAAGGGGTACCTACCAAGTTTTACTTCAAGTATTAATATAGATTATTTGACACACTTGCAGCGAATTAGCTGATGCGTATGTATCAAGAAGCTTGACAATATTTAGTCTGTCTATTCGATTCTTGAAGCAGTTCAGTATGGAAACCGTCATTTTCCGGGAGCCATGCTGTTACAAGTCGATTAGACAAAAAGTGATTCAAAGGCTTTTCGTTTGATGAATTCTTCCATAACTTAAGAGAGTACGAAAAGATGTTTTGTTTTTTTTTTTTTTTTGGTGTTTTAATTGGTGCCGATTACTGACAACAGGCTAACCCCTTCTCATGTGGGAATGGGACTTAACCAGAAATATTCGAACGTACTTTTTGCCAATCCGAGAAAAGAAAAATAAAAACTTTTTTACAAAAAAAAAACAACCGACTTCCTTAAAAACACTACAAAGTGAAAAATAACTTTAATTTCGGTAGTCGGTGTCTTAGGATCTGTATTTATGGTTTTTTTGCCACCGACTTCCGAAATTAAAGTTATTTTTCACTTTGTAGTGTTTTTAAGGAAGTCGGTTGTTTTTTTTTTTGTAAAAAAAATTTTATTTTTAAATTTTTAGTTGTGGTATTTACCCCGCAATAATTCCAAACAAACAATGCATATTTATGCGATAGCAGAAATCGCGGTTGATTTGCTGTCATTTTTTAAAGAGTTCCGGTGTCTGTCTCCCGAACCCATCATCAGATCTATATGAAATTTACATGGGATCTTTTCGAAATAAACCCCTTTTGAACAAAAAAAGAATTTTGCAAATCCGTCTATATATGACGGAGTTATGGCCGAACATACATAAAAAAAAAACATATAAACATCCAAATTGAGAACCTCCTCCTTTTTGAAGTCGGTTAAAAACCAAAACATACAAATGAAGCAGTACAGCCGAAGCGATTGGTTTCCAGGGGTTTGAATTTGTCTCCGGTATGGCAGTAGGCTCGCCACCTATTACGTCGGACCGCAACATAACTAGCGAAATGTGAGTTTACTATAGGACACCTCACTAACCCTTCGGGAATTGCAGGCCTGCACCCTAATTGCGAAACGCACTATTTATCAGAATCTGAATGGGATTGAAGATTATTTCTAAACCATTGCGTCATTTGTTCGAATAAATTGTAAACTCAGCAACGTAAATAACGCAATGAATGTTGTTTAACTATTAATATGAAACCAATTCCTACTGATAGCAAGTTACGCAATCACCCCTCTGATGTTATGTGTATGTGTATTTACCTAATCTTCCCATCGTAAAAACAACAACTAATAAAGGTGCCACTCAAAAGATTAATTGTGGTGTGTTCTTCAAAACAATTCGTCATACTATCGGATGAGTAGAGCCCTGTAGTTGCCTCTCGTTACGTAACAATCGATCCTTGATACGAATACTCTAAGAATAGTATCGTTTTAATAGTGATGTGCGAGTGACGATAATTAAATGTACAGACGTCAACACATCAAGCCACCCGAAACTGTCAAATTTCCCATTTAATCTTGAACCTTATATTTTAGCAATAAAGTTGAAACCTATTCAAGAAATTTGACAGATTGTAGTGCCTTTTGTGCTGGCGTCTGTACGTCGAACGCTTCCTATGGAGTACTTGCGTATCACACTAACAGTAGGCATGGCTTTTTATATTGATAGTTCAACAACATTCATTGCGTTATTTACGCTGTAGAGCTGACAAATTTGTCAAGCATGTGAAGCTATGGATACGAATATTTAGCAATATCCTTCAAAATTAATCAGACTGATATTGATTGTGTGTTAGACAATTAGCATGCGACTAATTCACATTTTAGCCTCGACATTATCTTTCCTCCTAATATAATATGTTGCAGAAAATTCGAGCATTTACCTTTTTTGCTTGATTGTTTTTCAAATTATTTTTTTACAAATACAAAACGCTTTTCTGAGGATCTTTATTTTCACTATTTAAGGATGAAGTAACAAATACCCACCCGCGAAGTAATTTTTTTAAATATTTATTACAATTTGCATATCAGTATCGGGCTAAATGCGACTCAAAATATGACTGACACCTACCTGCAAATCACAAAAAACGTAAAAGAATGCGATTTTTGCGTGCAATATTAGCTCTTCCCTGTTTTATGAAACTTAGATTTGCCCAAAACAGCGTTACAGACTCACTGATTTGGTTATGCACATAATCATATATGATAATTTATTGATGCGTCTCAATTTTTTTTTTTAAATTGTATGTCATCTTTTTGCGCACATTTCCCTACGAACAACGATTCAGACGATTTTTTAATGCGAATTGAATTCTTCCCTTTCTTCTTACTGTACTTTCTTGTACATAATAAATATGTACTGTAAGGTTGAATTTTGTTTTAAAGATTTCTTTAGAAGCATGTTAATAAACGATCTTATTGTTACACACAACACTACACTAGGCAATGACGTAAAACACACGTTGTTAGTGTTTGCTGTGGAAATAACAGATCAGTATCTTTAGTTCTGTAGTGTTTTACGTAATATCAACGTCATACAATATGAATACACTTGAGGGAAACGGAAACGGGGAATAAAGAATATGTTCCTAGAAGTTTTGAGAAAATATTCTTTTAAAACTGTCATATTTTGATTAGCGAGTTGGTTGGTGCTCATACACACGAGCGACAGGCGTCAACGGCAGAAGCAACTGTCGTCGACAACATCCTCATCCTCATTTCAGCCCAAAAACAGCCACTGCTGGACATAAACCTCCTCCAATTTGGGGGTGTTTGTCATAATCGCCACGGTTGGCAGGCAGGTTGGCGATCGCAGTATGGCGGTAAAATGCATAGAGAATAATAATAATAATAATCTTTATTTCAAAAAAAGTGACAACATAGTTATACACATTACTTTAAAACATACTGAAATTGTATAACAAGCATAGGCCCCCTGGCTCCCAAACTAGGTTTATACCTGTGACTTGGGAGTCAGTGTTCCTCCATTATAAAGGACTTTACGTATGACGTTAATTATTAAAAAACAAAATTGTGGAAAGAAAGCAAAGTGCAAATTTTCATTGGATGAAGTAAATAATAAAAATCAAAATCAAAACAATGTATGTTGTGAGAGAGAAGGTGACACAAGGGACTGAGGTCTTACGCGCCAGTTTCAAGATTTTGGGAGATATACCGTCAATTCCCACTGCTGAATCTGTTTTTAGGTTATTTAGTATCATTTCGACTTCTTCATTGTCCGTTTCCAAAATACACATCGACTTAGAGGCTGGCGTTGGAACGGAAGGAACTAGTGGTTTGGAACTACCGTTTTGTATTTTAGAATGCTGCTGCCCTTTTCTCTAGTAAGTCTCTTAGTCGCCTCCTACGACACCCACGGGAATCGCTGGGATGGTGCTATTCTTTGCGTCCGGCATTACACAGAACATAATGACAACATGCCGCTCGTGTATTTAAGAATCGTAAAACACTGGTGTCAGTGGGTGCCCAGTGGTAACGACCGCGACTTACAAGTTGTATGGTGATGAAATAAGTTGCACAGTAAAGTGCCTGTCTGCATTCGAACCTACAACCAGGTTCGAATCCAGACAGGCACTTTACTGTGCAACTTATTTCATCACCGTTGCTTGCAAAACGGTAAAGAAAAATATCGTGAGGAAACCGACATGTTCTAGAACCCAAAAACCGTAGACATGTGACGTCTACCACCCGCAATGGGTCCGCGTGGTGAATTATGGCCCACTCCTGTGCAACCCCGTAGGGGTCATGATAGAGAAGTACCTAGGACTTGTCCTCGACAGCCGGTGGAACTTCGTTGAGCATTTCCGACGTTTGGCTCCCAGACTGGAGCGGGCGGGGGCTGCCTTAAAGCGGCTCCTGCCCAATCTGGGGGGACCAAACGCCTCCTGCCGGAGGCTCTACACGGGGGTCGTGCGGTCCATGGCCCTATACGGGGCACCGGTGTGGGCGCCCTCATTGAGGCTGCGCCCAGCGCGCCGGTTGAGTGCGGCCCAAAGGGTCATGGCCATCCGGTTAATCCGGGGATACCGCACGGTCTCCTGCGAGGCGGCGAGCCTCCTTGCCGGAGTGCCGCCATGGGATCTGGAGGCAAAGGTCCTCGCCCACATGTGGGAGTGGCGCGAGGACGCGAAACGCCGGGGCGAAACTCCGCTGCCGCGACAAATCGCGGCACGGCGGACAGAGCTCCGGCAGGATCTCATGGCGACATGGCGGGTACGATTGTCGCAACCCAGCGCAGGGCACGCCACAATTGCAGCGGTAAGTCCCCTCTTTGAGGAGTGGATAGAGAGGCGCCACGGCGTCCTCACCTTCCGCCTGACGCAGGTTCTCACCGGGCATGGGTGCTTCGGTGGGTTCCTGTTCAGGATAAAGCGGGAGGAAACGCCCGGGTGTTTCCATTGTGATGATCGTCTGGAGGACACGGCGGAGCATACGGTGGAGGTGTGCCCTGCCTGGGCGGAGCACCGCCGTGTCCTCGTGGAGGCGATCGGCGGCGGCGACCTCTCGCGTCCGGCCCTGGTACGAGCCATGGTACGGAGCGAGAGGGCATGGGAAGCCGTCACCTCCTTCTGCGAAGCAGTAATGCTCGTGAAGGAGGAGGCGGAGCGCGTGAGGGAATGGCAGTCTCTGCGCCCTCACGTCCCTAGCCGCCGCAGGAGGAGACGCCCCGGGCGTCGGGAGTCGATTGCGGACTCCCGGCCACCGTAGGCGCGAGCTTGCGGGCGTCGAGCAATGGGTAGCTCGCCGCCCGGTAAGGACCAAGCTCGGGTCGACGGCGCGTAGTGTTCCACGCGCGCCTCAAAGAGATGTCAGCAGCAGTGAAGGGGTCTGCTAGGACCGGTGCCTGCCGGGGTCGCGTGATTGTTCAAAAGAGATACCGTGGCCCCGGCACTGGGCAACTGAAGGAACACGGGTGGGTTTTAGTCAGTAAAAGTCTGACACGCCCTCCCGCTCCGCCCAGAGCGGGAGAAGTCATTTGATGATTTCCCATCCAAAAAAAAAAAAAAAAAAGGGGTCATGATAGAGTAAGACTTAGTAGGGAAACCTTGGATTTATTTAATGGAATACTTTTTGTAGCAGAACAAGTAATTCATATAATATGCATTTGCTTTGGACTACTACAAAAACCACAAATCTCACTATACATATAAATATTATAAATGTGAAAGTTTATACCTATGTTTGGATGTTTAGATATTTGTATGTTTGAATGAAATTTGGCAGACAGATGACCCGGATTAACACATAAGGTACTTTTTATCCCGGTAGTACGATCCCGTGGGATAATTTTCCGGTGAAGCCGCTGCGTTAAAAATATAATAACAAAACTTACAGTAATTTCCAAAACTATGCAAATCTTTAATCATATTTTACGACCGTAAGCAAAAAGTTGTTATTTCACAAAAATGTATTTAATGCTTAAAAGAAAAAAAAGAAACGTGATCCGATCACGTTTTGTTATTCAATGTTATCTGTGGTAATTGAATTAGTATTTTGTGCGTCATTGATATAAATACTAAAGTTGTACGGCGTAGAATATGATCTAGAAATATCTAGAATATAGCTACACACATCTTTCAGAAAGTTTCGTTGATACTTTTACGAAACATTAACATTTTGTTTGTTTGTATATTGGGTTGGAAAGAAGGCTGAGAGTTGGCTGAAGAGATCCGTTGGAGAACCAAGGTAACCGACATAGCCCGAAGAATTACCAAACTTACCACTTAAGTTTGGCGATTTTTCCGGCTATGTCTAGTCGGCAGGGCACATTGCTCGCAGAACAGATGGCCGTTGGGGTCGGAAGGTTCTGCAGAGACGACCGCGTACTTGAAGACATAGCGTTGGAAGGCCTCCCACAAGATGGACTGATGACCTGGTGAGGGCCGCAGAAATCCGTTGGATACGGGAAGCACAGAACCGGGCAAAGTGGCGGTGCTTGGGGGAGGCCTATGTCCAGCAGTGGACGTCTTTCGGCAGAAATGGTGATGATGATAAACACGTAAGGCTTGTACCTGGTTAAATCAAAAACATAAATTTAAACAGTAGGCATACTGAAATCCTTTGAACATAACTCCAAAGCGACCTTCAAAAACAATTAATACAATGGAAAATTGAATTCCGAATAACAATTAGGTATTTTCCTATACAACTTGAAGAAAATATGTTATGTACGGTTAATTTCGTAACAATAGGGGTAAACTATTGAAACATATCGGCTGGCGGCATGGTTACCGTACTTTGGTTAGTTTTCAAGGCTATCCTTGAAGATTTTGCTGATAACTTTTTGCTGCGGCTATGTCTGTAACTAAGGATTTATTAGAAAAATTTAAAAAAAAATTGAAATTGTTTATTGAAATAATTGTGTAGGTACATACATATTATATTAACGAAAAAGCGTTATTTGCGACTTGTGTATACATAATAGAAAGAGACAGAGCGTTAGAGTGCTTTTATGGTTTTTAAGGATGCTGAAGCCGATAGTGTGGTCTAAATGAAAATCCAAGATGGCAGCTCCGGAAATTTTCAAAGTTTTCATCATGGGTGTCGTTATCATAGTTTTCGAGGGTGCTGAAACCAATGGAGAGGTTAAAATAAAGTTTGAGTATTTTAAAGATAGAGTACATGTTCGTAAAGAACTTCATTCCTGACTGCAACCACGCACTTTACTTTTGCTAGGGCGAAGGCAAGTTTTCCGTTTTTCATTATTACTATAATTTTTGGTTCAGTGTTTCAGTGACGCAAGAAATAATCCAATTTACAAACAAAATAACCATTTCTACACCTACATATTTCAAACAATCTAGAACATTCCTCACGTGATTGGAACTACGTCACACCACAAATGAGGTTTCCCTAAACTATAGTCATAATTAACACAATATAAGTACGCAGCGTACTTAGTTAAGTACACCAAGTACGTGTTAAATATAACTTAGTTGCTTTCACGTGTTTTGTGTTAAACTATAAACTGGTTTGTTTTCACCTAATTTCTAAGAAAATGGGTTAGTTGTTTGTACTTTGAAATTGGGATATTTCCTTGGAAGTGTTCTGAGACTTAATAAGATCGAGGTTTGATATAAAGTTTAAAATTAATTTTAACCGCGTTTAGTGAGAATTGTTGTTTATTTAGTGAATTTTAGAATAGAATAGGATACCCTTTAATAGGTACACCTTAAATATTACAGATATAAATGTAGGGTAAAGGAGTAAGGGTGATACAATTGGAGATTTTATCGCTATATGCGATCTTTACCTTTTAATGGAATAAGTAGGAGACATAATTCTTTAAATAATTAAATACCGACAGTATGAACAGCTCTTACAGTTTCTTTAGTCAAGTAGATGCAAGACGATACGTCTTGCGTCTACTGCTGAACATGCTGTGGGGTGCGTGGGGTGCATGGTGGGGTCGAACTTATAACAACCCTTTTTAGGGTTCCGTTGCCAAATGGCAAAAAAGGAACCCTTATAGATTCGTCATGTCTGTCTGTCTGTCTGTCCGTCCGTATGGCACAGCCACTTTTTTCCGAAACTATAAGAGCTATGCTGTTGAAACTTGGTAAGTAGATGTATTCTGTGAACCGCATTAAGATTCTCACACAAAAATAGAAAAAAAAAAACAATAAATTTTGGGGTTCCCCAGACTTAGAACTGAAACTCAAAATTTTTTTTTTCATCAAACCTATACGTGTATATGGATAGGTCTTTAAAAATGATATTGAGGTTTCTAATTTGACTTTTTTCTAAACTGAATGGCTTGCGCGAGAGACACTTCCAAATTGGTAAAATGTGTCCCTGTAACTTCTAAAATAAAAGAATGATAAAACTAAAAAAAAATATATGATGTACATTACCATGTAAACTTCCACTGAATATTGGTTTAAACGAGATCTAGTAAGTAGTTTTTTTTAATACGTCATAAATCGTAAACCGCAATTTACCTTTCATTCAATCAAATCAAATATAAAAATTAGAAAAAAATAATAATAATTTCATAAACATAAACCTTATGCATAAACCGTGAATACCTACAGGTTTGTACGGAACCCTCGGTGCGCGAGTCCGACTCGCACTTGGCCGGTTTTTTTTTTTTGTGTTTGGTAAATCATCAAGGCATCATCCTAGCAGGCATCGGTCCTAGCAGACCCCTTCACTACCGCAGACATATATTATCTGTGAGGCGCACTTCTTTGACCCCTCTACTTGCGTAGGGCGGTTAGAAACGAATAGACAAAAAGAATACTACTCTTATAATCTGCAGCTGAACTGTTTATGTAAAACTACCACAGTTTTGTTACGCATCTACTGTTAATTAATACAAAACACGTCAAAACCACAGGATTCCGGCATTTATTGACCAACAATAAAGGAGGCTGTATACCGTACATAGAACCTCATATAATTTTGTTATCTGTGTAGTCTGCTGCCCCTTTTTAGGATAGCTACATATGGGTTATGTACAGACGCCAGCACAAAAGCTACTACAATCTGTCAAATTTCTTTAATAGGTTTTCAACTTTATTGCTTAAGTATTAAGGTTCAAGACTGATTGGAAAAAAATTACAGTTTCGGATAGCTTGATGTACTATAAAAAATCTTTACTAATTATAAAGCTGAAGAGTCTGTTTGTTTCTTTGTTTGATCGCGCTAATCTCTGAAACTAGCACTCGGATTTCAAAAAACTTTATTTTTGATAGCTTAATTCCTAACTCGCAATCCGTAGTTTGAAAAATGCTGTATTAGAGTTTCTTTTACTAGCCTACGCTGTCCCACTCCTGGGCAGAGGCTTCCGTCCACTCCTTCTCTATTTCTATTGAACTCATCCCGCCATATCCTACGTGGTCAGCCACAACCCCGCTTTACTATCTCACAGCCAAGTTCTGTGCTATTTGCCCCCACAATTTATACAGCATGCGGCAGACATAACCTGCCCAGTCCCATTTTAGGATACCCTTTTGAAATACGTCAGTTGACTTTCGTGTTCCTTGTAATAGAGTATCATCATCCTCAATTCAGCCGAAAGACGTCCACTGCTGGACATAGGCCTCGCCCAACTTGGGGGGCTTTACTATAATCACCACGGTTAACAGGCAAGTTGGCGATCGTAGAATGGTGGTAGAATGCATAGAGAACGCTGCTGGCCGTTCTCTAGTAAGTCTCCTAGTCGCCTCTTACGACACGGGAAGAAATTATGATAAAAATATAACAGATGCTATTGTCACAGTCATATTTTTATACAGTAACAGGATTTTGAACTTATAACCACTTGATAACTAGCCCCACGTTTTTACTCTTAGGAAATAACTTCTTACTTTCATTACCTACTAATGCTATCTGTAACAAAACATTACAAATAGGGCAGTGTGTAAGCACCGTTACAATACATGTGATAACCAGTACAAAGCCTGAAACGTGACTGAATGTTACGCAAAGACTATAGTACCGGTTATGTTCAATATTGAACTCTAATGACAATGAAACTCGCCCTGTTACCTTGCATAAAGGCTTTTGTTTACATACTATACTAGATAAATATTTGATAGGTACTGAAAATTACAGAATTTAGTAAAACTGTCTTCAAAAAAGTAAGAGGGTTTTTTTATGTTTTGTTACCTCAAAACTCGGCGGGTCAGCTCGGAACTGGTATGATTTTTTTTTCTTGTGTTGTAAAAGTTATTTTTATTGTTTATGAAAAGTTAGATTCCATAGAAATTTGGTCAAGTTCTGATTAATCGTTTTTGAGCAAGCTTCAATAATACGTACTTTACCACTTTGTTTATATTGATGATGTTATAATGATTTCTTGTCACTGTTCCTTACTTAGTAAGTTAAAGTATACGAATTTTTGTGGGGTAGGTAGGTACGACAACTAAAAATTAAAGATTAAAAAGTTTATTTTAAAAATAAACATCCAACTTCAAAAAAGTCACAATCAACTGAAAAAAGGGAGGGTTTAGTATTCACTTTTTAGGATTTTTTGGAAGTCGATAATTTTTTCTTTACAAAATATGACATCAACAATCAGTCTTATCAAGGGGTATCGTCTTACCCAGTAACTGGGTCAGGTCAGGCAGGCAGTCACTCCATTTGAAATTCTGATATTCAGCTACATCTGTAAGACTGGAAACCGACTCTAGCGTAGTTAAGAAAAGTTAAGAAAAGGTTGGCCAAACGATGATGATGACCTACTGTTTCATAGAATCAAGATTATCGGACTAAACAGCCACTTCTTCCCAGCAAACCACTAAACAGTGGTTAAGGGCGGGCGTCTTAAGAGTAGTCGTCTCTCTGTTGTAATTTTGATGTTCCAAAATTGCCCATTTTCAGAATTTCATTTCATTTTAATTTAAATAAATGACTTTTAATTTTGATTTTAGAACAGGAACCCTCGAGGCACCCAGATATTTTCAATAGACCAGGAGATCTAATCAACTTCTAGAGTGGCCGCCGGGGCCCACGCACCATGGTCCACCTGAAGGACTACGTGTGAAAACCAAACCCCTTAACATAGAACAAAGAAGCATATTAGCACTTTTACCTACATTGGTAGACCAGAACCTCAACTAGACCCACGAACGTACAATAAAAGCCTATTTTTAACCGACTTCAAAAAAAGGAGGAGGTTATCAATTCGTTTGATTTTTTTTTTATATGTTTGTTACCCTCATAACTTTTGACTGGGTGAACCGATTTCGATGATTTTTAGGTAAAAAAATTTACGGTTTTCGCAATTTTTCCTTTATCGGTGCTATAAGACGTTGCTTCGTACCAAATTTCAAAATTCTAGGTCGACTGGAAGTACCCTTTAGGTTTTGATTCCCTTGCGAGTTTCGAAAATTTGTAGAAATTTGCGGTATAAACGGCTATATCTTTTGATTGCGTTAGCTTAGAAGTTTGATTTTTTCACAGCTCCAAGGGACAGTAGACTTGAGTATTTGATATAAATTTCAGCTTGATACCTCCACGCGTTCCTGAGAAAAAGGGTCTTGACAGACGGACGGACGGACGGACGGACGGACAACAAAGTGATCCTATAAGGGTTCCGCTTTTTCCTTTTGAGGTGCGGAACCCTAAAAACAAACTTAATTTCGGAAGTCAGTGGCAAAAAAACCTTAAATACAGATCCTAAGACACCGAATTCCGAAATTAAAGTTATTTTTGACTTTGTAGTGTTTTTTTAAGGACGTCGGTATTTATGTTTTTGAAGAAAGAGATTATAGATTTTGAATCAAAGCAAGTTAATTGCTCATATTCAAATTCTACAAACACAGGTTACCCAATCATTAGACATAATAAGTCTGTAGTAACCCATTTAATTACCAAACAATGTATGTGTGTTTGTGTACACGTGAGCTCAGAAACGTGATCGGGTCTCGTACTCACTATTGTATAGCTGTAGATAGAACACGTAGAGAAATTCTAGCATATCCCATTAGTCTATGGCGTTAGAATTTTTTGTGGTTATTTTGTAAGGATTTTTTTTTTTCGTATTATGGTATTTAATAGCGCGTTGGGTTGACGATATCATCAAGGTCGCGGGAAACGCATGGATGAGAGATAATAATATCTTTGGACAACCAACACACTATTATCTGATCCCAAACTAGGCAGAGCCTGTAGGTACTATGGTAACCAGACAACTGACAAATATACTTATATATTTCTAAATACATACATATTACATATAGATAAATTACACCCAGACACAGAACAAATGATTGTGCTCATCACACAAACATTTGTCCTGGGTGGGAATCGAACCCACGACCTCAGTCTTAGCAGTCAGGGTCACTAACCACTACACTAACAGGCCAGTCATGTCAAGTCACAAATGACCGGAATCGAGATGTATGGCGGAAAAAGGGGAAGGCGTGTACCTAGCAGACGGTGATTCCGGGCTAAGATGATGATGAATGATATTTTTGCC
This sequence comes from Aporophyla nigra, assembly GCA_947507805.1. Classification (NCBI taxonomy): domain Eukaryota; kingdom Metazoa; phylum Arthropoda; class Insecta; order Lepidoptera; family Noctuidae; genus Aporophyla; species Aporophyla nigra. The sequence continues at coordinate 11,795,951 of OX382316.1, read as the reverse complement.
TCTCTGATGTCTACTTTTGAACATAATATATTAAGTTGTTTTTAGTAAACATTCAATACCATGGAATAAAAATGACATTGAATTGAATTTTAAATTGTTGTAGTAATTTCCCTGAAATAATTTTACTATTTCTTTTTAGCCTATTCGGTCTTAATTGACGACCAAGGAAAACTAAAAAAAAAATACCTACTGAACCTAAATTTTTAATCATCATCATTATTTCCGCCAAAAGACGTGCACCGCTGGACATAGGCCTCCCCCAAAAATAGATCGATTTTGCCATAATCGCCACGCAAGCAGGCGGGTTGGCGATCGCAGTATGATGGTAAAATGCATAGGGAACGCTGCTGCCAAGAGCGGCGATTATGGCAAACCCCCCCAAATCAGGGAAGGCCTAATGCCGCAGCAATGAACGTCTTTTGGCTGAAATGATGATAGTGATGCTTATGATAACTTTCTTAGAAATAGTGATAGTAAAATCATTTCAGAAATGAGACAGTTCCCCATTTATTCCATGTCGGTGCGGAAGCTGTGTTAATGTAGTGCCGGACGTAAAGAAAACACCACCCCATTTTTCACGTGGGTGTCACAAGATGCGACTAAGGAACTTACTAGAGAATGGGCAGCAGCGTCCTCTATGCATTTTACCACCATTCCGCCCCTCAAATTGGGGGAGACCAATGTTCAGCAGTGGCGTCTTTCGGCTGAAATGGTGGTGATGATTATGGGGTGGAAACCGCCACCTTTCGGAAACCTACCTACTACTCACTACAATTTAGGTACATATTCCTTCTCAACAACAAGCAATTCCATAGCTATTAAGTCATACACAACGGCTCCAATTCCCAATAATTTCTAAAGACATCACGAGTTAAAGGCAAGCCCTCAAATTCCTTTAATAAACAAAGTTTTCTCCCATTGTTACTCCATAATAACGTCATTGTTGTAATTTATTGTTTCAATATTAATTATTGTTTTGTTTCGTACCTGTTTTGTACACTATTTTCGGATAGGAAACGCCTTTGACAAACAAACTACAATAGGATTTTGTATGATTTTGTTTATGAGGTAGGAAAACAAGGTCAGTTTCGGATTTGATTACGTTATATGAATGTTGTGTTATTAAGGCCCTCTTGTAGTTGAAGACGTTTCGGCGAACACTGGCCGGTCGTTGCGAGCGCTTGAGCTGCTAGATTTTGTGTCTAATTGTTTCGTGGAAAAAAAAAATGATAAGGAAATTATAAGATATTTTCTCAGCATGCCCTAAAAATCAATAAAACCTATCTTTTGGTATGAGTTTTACATGTTTTAATGATGGAATCTCTTCAAGGTACACGTTTTAAACAGCGATTTAGTGTCATCTTTATGATTCTTTTTTATCGAGCCAATTGTTTTAATTCACGTTTCTATCTTCACACAGCGCTTAGCGGTATGTTCAATTTTCCAAAAAAAAAATTTTTACGGATACTAGGTAGTCATTTTGCTAGATTTACAGAGGTTTAAAAAAGTTAAAAAGCACTGCAACCTCGCCTTAACGGTATTTTATGATGTAACAAGCACTTTGCCCGCGACTTCTTCTTCTTTCTTCCGCGTGGATTTCGTACTTACTTACTACCCCTTTGCATCCCTATATGGGTAGATTATCGGAACACTACAATTTTATAATTCTTTATTATTGGTCTTAAGTATTATTTCTGTGTTTCGCATATCGCACACCTAGATCTAAAGTAAGACAACTCAAAAATTGTGAATTTTGAGTTATCATTGTGTTCATTTGTTTAGACGGGAGGGGTGTAACATGCGGTGATTCAACAAAAGAAGACATGCCATCTAGCGACGAATCTTTCAAGTTTTTATTGAACCTGTTAAGTTGGATAGCTGCGTAGGGTTATCGAGCATATGAATACAATGATAACTCAATATTCACAATTTTTTAGTTGTCTTACTTCAGATCTAGGTGTGCGATATATGTGCTTTAAAATTCTTCCATATAAATGTTGAGCCCCACAAATCTCCCTTTAATTAAAACAAATAAAAAATTAACTCTATAATTTACGATCCTTACATACTCCTTTTGCTTCATACATCGTCGTCGGTCGTATACACACGCCGGTGGCGATTACTACGCACCTGACCTTTCTGAAGAACATCACCAAGAAGGTAGCTGGTGGCGTCCCGTAGTTTCCGCTAGCCCCCATGGGAGTTTATGTATGTGAAATTTATCTAGATAAGTATTCGTGTTAATTTACTAGTTTATTAAGGAACTAGCTTCTGCCCGCGACTTCGTCCGCGTAAAATTTTTTGTTCCGGGCCCTTCCCGTCGCGTCGAATCGCCTACCTGTGCGATTTTTCCCGTTTTTGCAACATTTTTCATTACTGCTCCGCTCCTCTTGGTTGTAGCGTTATATAGCCTCGATAAATAAGCTACCCAACACAAAAAGAATTTTTCAATTCGGACCAGTTCTTAAGATTAGCACGTTCAATCAAACAAACAAAAACTCTTCAACTTTATAACATTATTAATATAGATAAGATTTACGCACAAATAAAATTTGCCCTTTTTGACCACCTTAAAGGTCGAATCTCCAAAAAGCCCTTGATGCTTCTCTACTGAAATGAAAGGAAAACGCTGCAAAATTTAATGTTCCTCGTCCCAGTAGTTTCAGCTGTGCGCTGATATGTTAGTCAGTCTGTCAATTTCTCGTTTTGTATACATATAGATAACACACAATTCAATTCTATAAAATTTTAAATCTATTAAAAGTCGTTGTTGTAACACGATAAAAAAGTACGTAGATATTAATCTTATGGGCTAAGCTATCTTCAGCTGTAACAATCAACTACCCACGTTTCAACAAATGCATACACAGGCACACAGCACATGCGTCTGCGCATTCCAATTATATAAGACGTGATACATTATGATATATTCAAACAAATTATGTCACGATTTAGATAACGTTTTATCTTAATTATTTAACAGATAGTGATAAATTCTATTGGATCTGATTAACTGCAGAATGTAGGTTTCTTCTTATAAGTTATTTGCAAAATTCCAATTAATTGATTCATTGATTCCGTTAATTGTCAAAATGATCACTATAAAGTACAACATTCTAGATAAATAATTATGTTCAAATGTTTACTTAATTCTTTCAGAAGGCGGTTTACACTTTTAATAATATTAGTTGATGTTTGGTAGAGAAACGATAAAAGACGTATAATTGGTTAAATGAATTGTTTATTTTCTATTAACACGTTAACTGTCATAGCTAAAATCAGAAAAAGTCAAAAAAATTACTTAGTGTTATTTCACTTAAAATCGATTATTTATTCCGTAAATTACATTATTTATTCCAAAAACATGGCCGCCAGGCAGCAACGACATGTTCAGATTTTGTATGTTTTGTCGGTCATATAGTCCGACAAGGCCTGAATAGAACAATAAGTGTCGGACACATAGTCCGACATGGCAGTGAACGTGTTAATTTACATTTTTATTCAAAAACATCCATCGGTTTCTTCGACGGCTGCAGTTACTACTTACTTGCCGTTAGCAACATGCCGCTCGTGTGTAAGGGCTTTAGAGCCAATGCTGAAGATGATGATGAAGGGCTTTAGGGCTTTTGATGACGCTGATCTTTGAAGATGGCATGTCGCCGGCTGCAGTCGGCTGCCGTCGGCTGCCGTCGAGACGCGTCGACGGCTGTCGCCGACACGTATCGACGGTAGCAACCTTTGCCGTTGGCAACATGCCGCTCGTGTGACAAGAGCTCTTACTAAACTTTAATTATATCCGCCGACCTTAGTTACTTATCTCTTTTGGTGATCGTACGTCTACATGAAGCGATTATACGCTATTTCTTTGTAATCCGTTTTTAACGTATTTTTTACCAAGAACAAGTAGAGTAGTGGTGGCCCAGAGGTAACGGCCACGACTTATCGAGTTGAAAGTCGTAGGTTTTAACCCAAACAGGCGGTATACTTTGTGTAAATTCTTTCAATCAAAACTGCTCTCAAAACGGTGAAGGAAAACATTGAGCTTTTAACTCAATACTCTAATTGGGGTGTATGAGGTCTTGCGTTAATAATGTTACACTAGCTTCTGCCCGCGACTTCGTCCGCGTCAAATTTCTTGTCCCCGACCCTTTCCGTCGCGTCGAATCGCTTACCCATGCGATTATCCCCGTTTTTGCAAAATTTTTCATTACTACTCCGCTCCTCTTAGTTTTAGCGTGATGTTATATAACCTAAAATTTTCCTCGATAAATAGACTACCTACCACAAAAATAATTTTTCAATTCGGACCAGCAGTTTCTGAGTTTACCGCGTTCAATCAATCAAACAAACTCTCCAGCTTTATAATATTATATAATATATATAAATAAATAATATTTTTTATAATAAATAATTTGTTCCCACTGTTGGGACACAGGCATCCTCTCGTTGATGGAGTAGGCCGTAATCTACCACGCGGGCTCAGTACGGGTTGGTAGATGTCACATGTCTTCGAATTGACTTTCTATAATGTACAAATAATTTAGCTATAAATAACAAAAGCAAGACATCTAATTTATCTGATGATAACACTATCTATTAATTACTTACATAAAGCACGATATTATATCATTAAGACATATTATCGAATCTTCCTTAATTATATTCTAAGGTACTTGTCCGGTCCGCAGGAGGAGACGCCCCGGGCGCCGGGAGTCGATTGCGGACTCCCGGCCACCGTAGGCGCGAGCTTGCGGGTGGCGAGCAATGGGTAGCTCGCCGCCCGGTAAGGACCAGGCTCGGGTCGACGGCGCGTAGTGTTCCACGCGCGCCTCAAAGAGATGTCAGCAACACTGAAGGGGTCTGCTAGGACCGATGCCTGCCGGGGTCGCGTGATTGTTCGAAAGAGATATCGTGACCCTGGCACATGGGCAACTGAAGGAACACGGGTGGGTTTTAGTCAGTAAAAGTCTGACATGCCCTCCCGCTCCGCCCAGAGCGGGAGAAGTCATTTGATGATTTCCCATCCAAAAAAAAAAAAAAAAAAAAAAAAAGGTACTTGTCCGGTCATCATTACAAACCTTAGGTTTTAAACACACCATCATCATTTCTGCAGTTAGAAAGACAAAAGACTTTAACTGATACTTTTAAAGATTATGGTTCTGATAAAAATATTGCATACGCTAGCAACAAAGAAACACTATCACTGACCGTACTTAACCCTAATCTAACTCAAACATTTACCGATGATTACCGATAATCGCTATCTGTTATGTAACAATCGATGTATTTTATCGAGTATAGCCTCATATTATGTAAACTCAATCGATTCTGGACGAAAAATATATCGATATCAGTATCATTTATTAATATTTTTAGTATTGCTATTCTACAATACATGATGATAATAATATAATCCTCCTGACCGTATTTCAGCCATGGTGGCCAAATCTCAACAGAGACTAGCCTTCGAAGCGGGAGATATTATGGTGCACAAGTGTATGCGCAGACACAGGTTCACTCTCTCTTTCCTTACTCTCATAGTCCGATGGGACGGCAATCCGACACGACTGGGGAGAAATCAGGCGCAGTGCCAACGGCTTATCGTGCTTTCCGAGGCTTTAAATCTATCTACTAAATCTTGGTTAGGTTTCAAAAAAAAATTCTACAAAAAGTTTGTAACTTTTTGGCGGCCTCGAGTTGACACTCGAGTTACGACCCACATCTCAACATCATAATAAAATTTATTCTATTCTATCATCATCATCATTTCAGCCGGAAAACGTCCACTGCGCACTGCTGTCCGTCCACTGCTGCAGTTTAGGTTAGCTGACTTATGAAAAAATGATAAACAATTTAATTTAATTTTTTGTGTCTCGTTACGTTACTTTGCAAATCTACTATTGTATAAAATCAAGTTTTATCCAACTAAACAGACAGCTGCGCTGCTGGGGAATTTGTTACACCACTTCTTCTTCACACCTAAAGCACTAAGAAGTGGTGAAAGGCGCGAGTTTTGGGGGACTGTCTTATGAAATTTTGAAGTTCGAAAAATCTAAATCTTTTGTTAGAGATCCAAAATAAATACGTATTAATAACATACATACCTTACATATTCCTTTGAAATTGAAGGATATACGTAATCCGTTGCTTCAAATGTTCAAAAAACTTGTTCGCTCAACAACGTAAATAACGTAATGAACATTGTTGAATTGTCAAATTAAAAGCCATTTCTTCTGTTAGTGTGTTACACAATTATCTCGCTGGGTCGTAGGATATAGTTGAAGTTTAGTAAGAAATCGATTAATATTTTTGTCATTCAGGTTCAGCACGTCCCTTTAGCTCTGGCACGCCTGTGTATTTGCCTAACAGAAGGAACACGGGTGGGTTTTAGTCAGTAGGTAAAAGTTTGACACGCCCTACCACTCCAGCCAAAGAAGAAGTCATTTGAAGATTTCCTAGCCAGAAAAAGAAAGAAAAAACCCGTCCTTTGCTGCGACTAGCGATGCCCTAAGCCGAGGTCCGTACCCACAGGGGGTGCCCTTAATGTGTAGTTGAAATACCTAAATTTTAATTTTTGAGCCCTGACTGGAGGCCTTAATTTATTAAAGTAGCCTCAGGGTATCCGGTTAAGCAGCCGCCAACCTCATAGGTTAACCTGCGAGATGACATTCTCATTTTTTGGGTTCCGTACCTCAAAAGGAAAAACGGAACCCTTATAGGATCACTTTGTTGTCCGTTCGTCGGTCTGTCTGACAAGACCTTTTATTTCGGGAACGCGTGGAGGTATCGAGTTGAAATTAAAACGATATACTCAAGTCTAAAGTCTCATGAAGCTGTGAAAAAACCAAACTTACGTGAAAAAAGATATGGCCGTTTATGCCGCAATAAACGTATATTTCGACACTCTCAAGGGAATCAAAATGTATAGGGTATTTCCCGTTGACCTAGAACTATGAAATTAAGTAATACCGTCTTATACTACAAGTATAGGAAAAAATCTGAAAACTATACATTTGTAATTAAAACATTTAAAAAAATGATATTTAAATAATTAAAAAACATTTTTTGATAATATGTACCCACAAAATTATATATATATATATATATATTTGGGGGAGGCCTATGTCCAGCAGTGGACGTCTTTCGGCTGAAATGATGATGATGACCCACAAAATTGTACGGAACCCTTGGTGGGCGAGTCCGAAACGCACTTTAACGGTTTTTTTTTTTCAAATTTAATTTGAATAAAGTACTAAGTATTTATTTTCTAATATTATTCCGAAACATCCATCGGTTCCTTACTACATTTCAACCATATTTAATGACCCTGGTTAGTTCTCTCTTTCGGTGACTGTACACCACTTAATAACACCACGTGAAATTAACTGCAATCACTACAAAACGTGACCGACATAAACAAACAAACATTATTATTAGTTATGTTAATCACTGCATAATTAATGTGTTAATACATAATATTCAATGTAGGTATTTGCATAATGAGACTAGTAGGTTCTCCTTTAAACTAATTGATTTATCAATTCCCAGCTGTTCTCGCGACTTCTTTGAACCCAAATAGGAGGTTTAATTTGTGTAAATTATTTCATCACCACTGCTCTCAAAACGGTGAAGGAAAACATCGTGAGGAAACCGGCATGTCCTAAAACCAAAAATTTGACGACATGTGACATCCCGCACTGGGCCCGCGTGGTGGATAACAGCCCACTTTCCCTATCAAAGAGTAGGCCTGTGTCCCAGCAGTGGGAACATTATAGACTGATTATGTATTATGTGTTCCGCGTGGTGTAAAGAAGTGGACGTAAAGAATAGCAGCACCCAATTTCTTCCCGTGGATGTCGTAAGAGACGACTAAGGGACTTGCTAGAATATAGGCAGCAGCGTTCTCTTAGCATTTTACCATCATACTGCGATCGCCAACCCACCTGGCGATTATGGGAAACCCGCCCAAATTGGGGGAGGCCTATGTCCAGCAGTGGACGTCTTTCAGCTGAAATAATGATGATGATGTATGATGTAATCATAAGAAAAATAAAACCCTCTAAGTTCAATTAATCCTATGCTTTTCAAGAAAAATATTATTTCGCCCACAGACTGAACCTTATTAAAGTTGCCCCTAGTCAATTAACTTGTATTACATATATTACGTATAATATAATTACAGCTAAATTACTTAGTTATATAACGTTAACTAATTACATCTGTGGTGACTAATGACTTCTAATTATTTTGTTTATTTGTTTTACATTGTAGTACTTATTAGGAGGTATTCCGTGAAGCACACCCAAACAAAGCACACCCAGACGAAGCACACCTAAAGTATTCCACTTAGCACACCCGTAGGTGGGCTTCAAATAAAAATTTAAAATAATTAATTTCCTATTCCACGAAGCACACCTACGAATATCACTCGCATAGTGCGGGGTCTAAGAAATAAAAATGTCGATAGGAGAAAATATTTATTATTTAAAAGACTAACTTAAATTTCTAACATCATTCAGTTTCATTATAATAATGTGACACAATATTTGTAATTTTTGTAATATTAATGTAATAAATATTTTCTTCTATCGACATTTTTATTTCTTAGTCCCCGCACTATGCGAGTGATATTCGTAGGTGTGCTTTGTGGAATAGGAAATTAATTATTTTAAATTTTTATTTGAAGCCCACCTACGGGTGTGCTTAGTGGAATACTTTAGGTGTGCTTCGTCTGGGTGTGCTTCGTTTGGGTGTGCTTCACGGAATACCTCCTTATTAGTCCGCCATTTTACCATCGAAGAAATTACACTACATTTTCCCAACTATGTTGGGGTCGGCTTCTAGTCTATCTGCAGCAGCTAAATACCAGTTTTTTTAATGGAGCAATTTCCTATCTGACCTCCACAGTTCAGTTACTGGGTAATACGATACCCCTTGGTAAGACTGGTTGTCAGACTTTCCGGCTTCTGACGACCCGTAACAACTGTCAAAGATCTACCAATGACAGTCGGGACCAACGGCTTAACGTGCTTTCCGAAGCATGTGACCATCTTTATATACCAAGACTCCTCGTCTTGGTATATAAAGATGGTCACTCATCCACGGAACAATTGCGGCAAGCGTACCTTAACCTGCACCCTAATTGCGAAACGCATTATTTATCAGAATCTGAATGGGATTGAAGATTATTTCTAAACCATTGCGTCAATTGTTGGAATAAATTGTCGGCTCAGCAACGTAAATAACGCAATGAATGTTGTTTAACTATGAATATGAAACCAATTCCTACTGATAACAAGTTAAGTAATTACCCCTCTGATCAATACAAACGTAAAGCTCTCATCATCATCATCACGTCCACTGCTGGACGTAGGCCTTCCCCAATTTGGGAGGCTTTGCCATAATCGCCACGCTTAGCAGGCGGGTTGGCGTTCGCAGTATGGTGGTAAAATACATAGAGAACACTGCTGCCCCTTCTCTAGTAAGTCCCATAGTCGCTTCTTACGACATCCACGGGAAGAAATGGGTTGGTGTTATTCCTTACGTCTGACACCACATGGTACGACTACTACTTACAAAAAGTCAAATCTTTTCTCTAAAAACTAATATTGTAAATAATAGTTTAGATAATAAAGTAATGACTAGGCCACGACCCAGAAATGTAGAAAACTAGATTAATCTATAAAACATTGAAGTAATTGGAATGTATTATTATTTTGCACGCCACTGTACCGTGTAGTTATTTCTCTTTATGTAACCGATTCTATTCAAATGTATGGAAAAACGTGCCGTTTCATACGTGTCTTATCTACTTATTCTCAATGGGACATGAGTGAATTTTCCAAACATGTCTGTATTTTGTATAAAGTTACTGAAATTGTATATTTTTAAATATTGATTTCATGTAGTTACACGTGTACCTGTGCATACAGTTTTTCATAATAAAATAAACCGGAAATTGATGAAGATTTATAGCGTGGACTAATAAAATGCTTTTTTACATTAAAACAAACGATTTAAAAAATTACATAGTGAACATTAAATTTAATTTCGGAAGTCGGTGGTGTCGGCTTGGCAGACCCAAAGACACCGGCTCCTACTATTTTAATTTTTGCCACCGATTTCTGAAATTATTTATAATTTACTTTTTAGTTTCGGCAACTGCGTCACGCTTATTCGTAAACCACTATTTGCTATGTAAACAAGGCACTCACAATGGGCCACATAAGAAGGCTAAAAGTCACCCAAAGAGCAATGGAGAGGGCTATGCTTGGAGTTTCCCTACGTGATCGAATCAGAAATGATGAGAGCCGTGGGAGAACCAAGGTTACCGACATAGCCCGAAGCATTGCCAAACTTAAGTGGCAGTGGGCAGGGCACATTGCTCGCAGAACAGATGGCCGATGGGGTCGGAAGGTTCTGGAGTGGCGACCGCATACTGGAAGACGTAGCGTTGGAAGGCCTCCCACAAGATGGACCGATGACCTAGTCAAGGCCGCAGGAATACGTTGGATGCGAGAAGCACAGAACAGGTCGAAGTGGCGGTGCTTGGGGGAGGCCTATGTCCAGCAGTGGACGTCTTTCGGCTGAAATGATGATGATGATGATGGAACAAGGCAGGACAGGATGTATTAGAAAATCATTATTATACACAAAGTTAAGTGAATACGTACTATCGAAGCTGACGCAAAAACTATGCAAGGAAAGTTAATAACATTTATGTAGGACCACCCCTGAAGCATACCCTATCCTTCAAAAATTAAATTTCGAAATTGATTTACAATGGCCGGCAATATTGCGGAACAAACATACAAAAAAAATCACCAATCAACTTCTTCCTGTTTAGAATCGGATTAAAATTAGGTAAAAGTTTATTTCTACTCGTATATGGTACATGTAAATAATACATAACGCCACGAGCTACAAATGTTACATCATACCTACCTACACAAATTATGTTGTTTACTACCAACAATACAAAAAAATGACCTTCACAAAAACAATGCAGCCAACATAACTTCCACACCACATAATACTGTTATCAGTAATTTCAATTAATTTCGAACAAAAACATGCCATTCCATTGCACGGCAGTGTAATATAGATGCAGCAGTACAGAAGTAAGCGAGAACGTGATACACTGGCGGCCAAGGTCACCACACCACCGCTTCACGTGTCTACTAATCCACTTAGGTGTAATTCGTTAAGTACTTATTACGTTACACTCGATTTTAATACGGTCGGTAATTTGAGACGGTATGTCGTAATGTGGGTTTGGTTAATTTGCAATGCAGTGTAAAGGAATTAATTATTGGGTTGTGTCATTGTTATGGTTTTAAACGCCCACATGATGAAATGTTTAAGCGGTTATTTAAAAAAAATGCTGTTTCATATATTTTGTCTGTGTAGGCATTGCATTTTTCTATGAAACAGCAGATTTTTTCTGACAACCGACGTATACGTCTTACGCTAGATAGTCTAGAATCATATGCTGAAATTCTTGCCTTCAATTTGCGCATCGATGCCATCTTTTTTTTTTTTTTCTTTTATGGGTGTAAAATCAGCAAATGACGTCTCCCGCTCTTCGCGTCAGGCTTTTACTGACTAAAACCCACCCGTGTTCCTTTAGTTGCCTATGCTAGGGCCACGGTTACTGTTTCAAACAAACCCGTGACCCTGACAGTTGATGACCCTGGTCAATGCCATCTTGTAATCGTCATGACTCAAAACAATTACTTATCACTAGTAGTCGCCCCGTGTTCGAAATTCGACAAAAAAAATATTTTTAAAAAATATTAGCCGTTGCTGTCCCACTGCTGAGCAAAGGCCTCCCTACTCTCTTTCCACGTCTCTCTATCCAGAGCTGCCACGGACCAATCTTTGTTTAAAGTGTCCAGCTGATCATCAAAATTTCATATACGTGGAATTTTCTACTTTTGAGAATTCATACAGATAGTCTATTGATCTCGTTGTAAGTAAATACAATATTTTTCTGAAAATCAAAAATAAAAGTTTTTTATTTTATTTTTAGATTCGAATTCAGCGCGTCAAAATCCTTCGGAAAAGTATAGTCTGGTTTCTAGGTAAGAGTGTTCGTCAAATTTTGTCGGCCTGTGTTATTAAAAAATAATCATCAACAACGCTCAAAAATATTATCTTTCTGCGCTCCTTTTATAAATTGTAACTATGTCGAGTGTTATCTGTTCGTCCGCGTAGTTTTCCTAAAGAGGGGTACAAAGTTTTTGCTTCACGTAATAATATAATATATAAACAACTTTTTTGTCGTACTTTTTTCTTCCATTGCACCGATTGTTTACGAGTTTCTCGAAACCATAGACACGTGAGTCCCATAAATTATGTATGTTTGACCAAAAAAAACTTTAACCTTGTACGTATATTGTAATTTTAATGTGCTTATGTAATAGAATCAGGTTTTGGCGAAAACTTGACCGCAGAATTTTTGAATAGAATATTCTACGTTTTTTGTCGTGAGTTGGATTTTCATTTGTTGTTAGGCACTTTACGTAGGAGGAAATCGTATGGGATTTTTTTAGATTATGTAAATAATATTCAACAGTGGTCTCTTTCAAGGTGTTCCACAGAACTATGGACGAAGTATTCTGGATATTTAACTTATGGACCAGCACCCTAATTGCGAAACGCACTATTTATCAGAATCTGAATGGGATTGAAGATTATTTCTAAACCATTGCGTCATTTGTTCGAATAAATTGTCGGCTCAGCAACGTAAATAACGCAATGAATGTTGTTTAATTATCAATATGAAACCAATTCCTACCGATAAAAAGTTACGCAATGACCCCTCAGGTTAAGAATTCAAGAATCTGTTATATATATATTACAAAAATAAATGATGTTACTCGGAATCCTGCATAATCAGGTTTTATGTTTTCACTGCTGGTACACAGGCCTCTTAACTTCGAGAGGGAGGTGGCTACAATCTACCACGGGGCCCCTTCCCATATACAGGACCAAATTACATTAACTGGCAATACTTTACACGGGTTAGGTATCCATAACGAAATGTAATGGACCAACGAAAATAATAAAAAGATTTTTTTTTTTCATTAGTCGATGCCCGTAATCAATCAGCTAGCTGTTTTTGTAATTTTCGTGGGACATGGATGTTTCTTACGAATTTCCAAAAACCAAAAAATAACAATCGTCTCCTTTTTAAGGAAATTTCCCATCGACTGGTCGACACTTCGCGTGACCTGCACGCGTAGCATGACCACCGTAGAAATGGGTTTTATCGACGGAAGAATGGACAAAATTACAGATTGCAGAAAGATTAAAGACGGAATTAAAGATTGTAGAAAGATTTGTACCGTTTTATGCGGGCGTAGCATGACAATTCTATCTCTATTCTTCCAAGAATAGACAAAACCCATTTCTACGATGGTTATGCTACGCGTGCAGAGGGCTGGGTCATCCTTGGGCCAAAGAATTAGCATTGCCATCCAACGTGACAATGCTGCCAGTCTTCTGGGCACGTTTCCAAACGACAGTGATGCGGACGAGAACTTCGACGCCTAAGTGTCCTGTGTTTTTGTATTTATTTGTATAGTTAGTTATTTATTTTAGTATATCTGTATTTTAGTTTTTAGCCTTTTGTAATAAATCCAACAATCGTTTGATTTTCGTGACATACATGTCAGTGTAATTTAATGTTCTGAACAAAGTTGGAATGATGAAAATATTTGTTGTTTTTACACGCTTTATATTAGCTTCACTTGTATGTTTGTATGTTTGTATATTTGTATGTTTGTATATTTGTATGTTTGTTTGTAACCGACTCCTTATAGTGCGATTTTGACCCACTTTAAACGACCAGATTTCATTCAAACTTTGCACGCCTGTCAAGGACTGATGACAATGCAATAATTTCATAAATTTGTGCCATTATCCTTGCCAGGGTTACCAGGACAACAAAAAAACTGTCACAAACTACGCTGACATACGTCTCAAAATTCGAAATACCCTAAAAAATAGAAAATAAATAATAGTTTAAAAAAACTAAAAAACACGCTCCATGGAAACCCAAACTAAAAAGTACAAAATAATGGAAAAAAAGCGTGGGGTGCCTGATATCAATAAAAAAATACCTTAAAAGCACCCCACGCTTTTTTTCCATTATTTTGTACTTTTTAGTTTGGGTTTCCATGGAGCGTGTTTTTTAGTTTTTTTAAACTATTATTTATTTTTTAAATTATTTTTTATATCGATATCCAACACGTGGGACAAGTGTTTACAGCTAATATAATATGAACCTGTTCCTAGTGCAGACACCAGTCTTTCACAAACTAGTGTCACATACTTTTTAAGCTTTTTTGCCATTGTTTGTGAGGAGAAAATAAATTATTTGCTTTTGACCTCCACAACATAGTTACCATGATACCTCCTGGTAAGACTCGTTGTCCTATCTGCTGATCAATAAACGTCACAAACAGGTTAAAAGGTACACGGCCTCATACCGATAATATTCATGAATGATATTCAAATAAACTAAAATGTTTTGTTTATTAACATATTTATAAATAGATGTAAATCTACTAAATCAATGCTTTGATCATCTATCTCTTCTGTGCTTTCATAATCTACTGGAGTTAGATTATGAAAGCACAGAAGAGATTCTAAAGATCACACAATCCACTCACTCCATCACATCCGCACACTCACATCCACTCACTCCCTCACATCCACACACTTGTTTCCACTCATACACTCACCCATCATTTTTGTTATTTTATTAAATTTATTATTGTTATTTTTTTTCTTTTTCTCAATTATTTTGTAACTGTGTAATTAAGCAATCCAGCTTTCAAAACGTTAACAAATTTTTGTCTTTTAATGTAACGGAACGAAGTAACTAGATCCCACGACATAGGGAATCCTAGTGTGGGTCCTAGGGAACCACTGTAAATAACTATTAAGACAATAAATACTATTACTATCATCAAAGTTTTCCAAAACCGTGTGTTTGTTCAAATATACAATATTCTATAAATATATCATCATTTCCCCCCAAAGATAGGTTTGCCATAATCGTCACGTTTGACAGGCGGGTTTGCGATCGCAGTATGGTGGTAAAATGCATAGAGAACGCTGCTGCCCATTCTCTAGTAAGTCCCTTAGTCGCCTTCTACGACACCCATGGAAACGAATGGGGTGGTGCAATTCTTTACGTCCGGATCAGATATCACTACCGAAAAAAAAAAAACCGGCCAAGTGCGAGTCGGACTCGCGCAACGAGGGTTCCGTACAAACCTGTAGGTATTCACGGTTTATGCATAAGGTTATGTTTATGATTTTGTTTTTAAATTTTTAATCTTAATGCATTTTACAGAATACATCTACTTACCAAGTTTCAACGGCATAGCTCTTATAGTTTCGGAAAAAAAGTGGCTGTGACATACTCGGACAGACAGACATGACGAATGTATAAGGGTTCCGTTTTTTGACATTTGGCAACGGAACCCTAAAAACATACACGTTTCAGACAGATACCCAAATCACGCGTACCGAAGGATCAAATTACTCACGTGCTTCTTAAAGTTAATTAATACAGACTCCATTATTACCATACACGAGAGAACACAAGATTTCTATACAAAACAATGTTAAAACAAGTAAATCGGCTCACAATTGTATACATTGTGACGAACCCAACAATATCATTGGTACAACGTGATTTCAGTCACGTGGCTGAAACACGTGAAATAGAACCTATTCTGCCTTTTATTACGTAATTTTTAAAACTATCGACATGTTCTCACAGTTCGTAGTTTTTTATCTAGAAGTTTCGAGTTCATTGACGGTTTTTCGTGAAAATTTTATCAAATTCTGGTGCTTGTAACGCAATGTATAGTGAAGTGGGTTTGAAGTAAAATTTCATTGTATTTTTTGGTAGTGTGGTATTATTTGTTATGTAATTTGGACGATGTTACGAAATAGGAAATCGTTTGCGGTATAATAAATGTGTCTAAAGTATTTTAGGTCTTCGGAAATAACAATAAAGGTTCCTTTGAAGATTTTAACAATGACAATATACATTTTATCCTATTTGATAGTGTGAGAGAGAGAGTGCATCTATGTCTACGCACACGCTTAAGCACTGACATGTAATATTTTCTGTGCCGAAGGCTGGTCTCCTCTGAGATTAGTCGCCAATGCCGAAATTCGATCATGTTTAGTGTAGCTTACTATGTTTTCACACGAAAAGCGACTCTATATTTTACTTATACTGTTTATACTACACTAGCTTTGTCCAGCTGCTTCGTCAGTGTATTATACGTATTATAATAAACCTTCCTATTGAATCACTCTGTCTATTGATGAAAACCGCATTAAGATCCGTTGTGTAGTTTAAAAGATCTAAGCGTACAGACGTGAGAAGCGACTTTGTTTTATACTATGTTAAGAAAATACAGATAATCATTGGAATCACGTGAATCAAGTGTCTTCCCCTCTAACTTATAGTGAATAAGAAAGACGTTATTGGACGATTTCTTCGTTTTATAGTTATGTTCTTAGCAGTTTAAGTTATATTTAAATTACTTATTAGCTAATAGGCTAGATTGTAATGTGAATAAAGTATTATCAAATGTGATATTTTATTAAGCAAAAAAATAAAATAAAATTGCAATCACAACAATTTGCATGAATTTGCAATTTCTTTCCGGTGTAACATTGGCACCAAAAGCAACTACAACTCAGTTCAACTATTCTAGTCCATGTGTCCTTCAAATACCAAAAATACATCTGTCGGCGCGTTTAGCGGTTTAACCACCTTAGGAACGATTTTGACAGCTGTCAACTTGACGTAACCACGGGCACAGAGGCAACGGCAGCCCGCCAAAAAGAGGATGGCGAAAGGAGATCGAAGTCGGGAGTCATCAACAATTTAGGACTGGTATTAAGTGGTATTATTATTATGTGATGATAACTAATTAAATTTCGTATTTAGTATAAACTTAATTAACTCACCATTGTATTTCAAATAAATATTTCTCACATGGGTTTTAGTAACAACGTCAGTAGCATTAAACATTATTGTATCCGCCTAAAGAAATGTCATGACGTTTCTATGAAAAACCGCAAGAATGGGCCAATAATTGACACTTCCAATGACGTGTCACTATAAATATATAAATCATTACAGCAATTTGTGAAAATAAATTAAAATGACGTCTTAAATAGCCTGGTACAGACTAACATGACTAAATATGGAGAGGCTTGGTCGCAAAGTACGTAGTTATTTAAGTTACTCATTTAAGATGATAAGTTTTCCAAGTCTTGCGGTTATGGCGAGGTTGCAGTACTTTTAACTTTTTTAAACCCCCTGTAAATCTAGCCAAATGACAAGTTACCGAAAATAAAAATTGTACAAAAATTGAACACACTTTCAAGCGCTGTGGGAAAATAGAAATTTTAATCAAAATAATTGGCTCGATAAAAAAAAAAAACATAAAGATGACACTAATTCGCTATTTATAACAAGTACTTTGAAGAGATCTCATCATTAAACCATGTGAAATGTATACCAAAACATAGGGCTTATTGTTTTTTGAGAAAACATTTTATAATTTCCTTATCAATTATTGTCTACGAAACAAATATACACAAAATCTAGCAGTTCAAGCGCTCTCAACGACCGGCCAGTGTTCGCCGAGACGTCTTTAACTACAAGAGGGCTTTACCTAGCTAGTACAAGGGAGAGTAATTACTATTGTTTCAATATAGGTGTAATAGAAGGAGACTGCGGTGTATTGCGATGCTTTTTGATGTCGCCGTAAGGCACACTTTTGTACTTATTTCTTACATCGCTCTTTACTGTTTCACTGGTGCGCCAAAAAAGCCGAGCTCATCGAAAATGCCAGAAAACTAGTGATTTGCACTGGTTTTGCACTGTACTTAGTGGTTTTATTACGTCCGAAAGAACATGGGCTTATTAACATTTCTTGGTTAATAAAACCAGCTCGTATAGATAACGGCCTTCTTCTAATCTGTTTATCTGTCTGCCTATCTTTCAAGCTGAAGTATGTAGGTCAATTCAAATTATTTGTCATAGGTACTTGAAATATTTGCCTACGGTAACATTCAAGTTACATGGGATTCCCCTGAAATAGGGGATACGTGTAGATACCTACACGACATCACTTAAATGCACGTGTTTTTCTATGATAGAGTTTATCCACTTATTAAATACACAAATAGTCGTATTATAAAACAAAGGTTTTTTCTTAAATGATTCTGCGAGGCAAGTACGGCCTCTGTAACAGGCTTGAGTCACGCATTTTGTCACGGTTTTTGCTCCCAAACTGTGATAAAAATGTGTTACCTACTCAAACCTGTCACGGTCGTTTTGTAATATGACTATTTGTCTATAAGTGGATAAATTCTATCATAGAAAACACGTGCACTTAACTGATGATGTGTAGGTATCTATCTACACTAGTTCCCTATTTCAGGGAAATCCCATGTAACTTAAATGTAGGCAAATATTTCTAGTACCTATGACAAAGAATTCGAATTGACCTACATACTTCAGCTTGAAAGATATCCTATAGCCTATTTCTAGCAGTGGAGGCTTGTGGCTGAGATGATGATCATGATGATGAAGGACTGTTTCCGTAGTTCAAGAGTGAGCGGTGTACTGTCCACCTGTTTCACACTCTTTAAGTATGTTTATAGATTAAAGTACTAATATTTAATCCTCAATCTTAATGCACACTACAAATTTACGACTATACATACACAAAGTGAATTGTCACAAATGATGCGCCAAAAAGATAATGTTTTATGAAAACTTAAAGTTGACCCAAGTTGACGACGATTTTAATTCGCGCAAAGGATTTTCAACTATAGGTAAAGAGCCGTACATTGAGAATCCAACAAAGCTAGTCAACAAAACACACCAGAAGATTTTCAACACTAAACGCTGGACAGAGCGTCAAAAATCCGTTGAGAGAAAAAAAATTCGCCACGGCAAAAATGCGCCCGTGGTTACCGAGGCTTACAAGAAGGAATGTTGTAATGTAGGTAACTGACGCCATTTAGGCATATCTAACAGACAATTTATCTAGAATGATGTAATACTTGGCTAATCTATCAGCTAGTATCATAGATTATATATACACATAGTTGCGTTATCAAGAATTTTTGTGTCACATCGTATATTACAGGCCTGAGGAATCTGTACTACAATCATCATCATCATTTCAGCCGTAAGACGTCCACTGCTGGACTTAGGCCTCCCCCAATTTGGGGGGCTTTGCCATAATCGCCACGCTTGGCAGGCGGGTTGGCGATCGCAGTATGGTGGTAAAATGCATAGAGAACGCTGCTGCCCATTCTCTAGTAAGTCCCTTAGTCGCCTTTTACGACACCCAGGGGAAGAAATGGGGCTGTACTACAATATTATATATATATTTGAACAGGAGGCAGATCAGGGTGAAGGTCTTCCCCAGAAAACATGTTGTGTGGGTGATGTGTAGGTTAGCGAGCAAAACAAAGTGTTCGAAATCACACTGCTAATTTATTAAGGTAGGTAGGTAGGTACACTGAACACAACGAGTCGCATGACAGTTCCTATACTAGTGTTGTCTGCGCGGCTGCTAGCAAAGAAGTGAGGCGCCCCTCCCTGCGATCATACTTCTTGAGTAAAGCCCGCGAAAACCCAAATCTAGACTCCATCGAAGCGTTGACGTTACAACGCATCCGCCTCGTTGTCAATGCAGCTCCCGTACTAATGACTTCTCCGACATATATCTACCATTTTAAAGATGTTATATTTATACGTTTGTATGCAGGTGTAGGAAATCCCTGAAACTACTAATCTTTTTGCATTTAATACACCAATTCTTGAGGAGGGTTATAGACTGTTCAACATAACGAGCGTAGGTACTACGTGAGCTCGACAAATGGATGTGCGATTAACACTTGTGCAGCAAAACTGTACTGCGACTCACCATAGTTCGAATGCACGAATGTACGACACACTGAATCTAGTCGTTTCTAGCACTCGCCGGCCGCTATCGCAGCACTGCTCGCTTCGCTCGCTCGGCTCGTGCGTAGTAGGTCACAGTTTTAACCTAACCTAACCTAGTGTATTATGTGAGCATTCGAACTATTGTGAGTCGCAGTACAGTTTTGTCGCACAAGTGTTATTCGCACATTCATTTTTCGAGCTCACGTAGTACACCCCAACATAACGCTACGGCCTAAGGAGCTTAGTAAAAACTAAAAAAACAGTCAGAAAGGATACTAAGAGGAAACGAAGTAATATCACGGAGTGAAGTAAAATTCGTTGTGAAGAGCTAAGCTAAGTACAGACGCAGGAAGCAACTTTGTTTGAACCCAATAATATTATAAATTTGATATCTTCAGATATTTGGATGTTTGTTACTGAATCACGCAAAAACAGCTTAACAGATTTCGATGAAATTAAGCCCACAAATAGTTTATAACCACATCAAAAACACTAACACATTTTATCTCGGTAGTACGTTCCTGTAGAACAATTTCCGACTTCTTGGTTAGCAAAAACTTGTAATCAATAAGCTCTGGGTTACATTCAGGCGGATCCTGCGCAAAACGCAGGACGCGACTAAGCGTGTCAAGTTTAGGAAGTTATCTCCTTGTCCGTTTAAAAAAAAAGTAACTTGGAGAACAACTTACTTAACAAAGTCAGCACGAGCGAATTTCGTCCCGCACCCCGCGCGTTTCAGTGTAGCCAGAACCTTAAGTGTTTTTTTTCCTTAAAGATACCCAAACCCAACCCCACGTTATATAAGAAAGCCGTTCAAACGCCAACTTTCAATTTAAAAGACGAAATTAGCATTTCCATATAGAAGCCGGCGGAAAGCTTTACAAACTGCGCCCAGACAAATTCTATTTGAATTTTTTGTTATAAAAGAAACTTCTATGGTTTCCTTCGCAAACTTTAAAAGGCCATGTGACTCGACGTCACGTGGCATAGAAAAATCTTTGAACACTTACATAAACCTTATTTGAAAAGGCTATAGAAGAAAACTTGGCAAAATTTCCATGTAAAAATAATGATTCGTGAAAAGATGGGAAACCATACAACTTTTTACTGTTCGGTAACTTCCGATTGCCTCGGAAGGGTCTCGTGAACTGCGAAGAAAAAGTCGCAAGGTTCTGAACTAAAAGTCTGGCCTGCAAATAGATCGATACCTGCCCCTTTTCCTAAAATGCTGTAACAGGCTTTAAGGCTTCATCTGAGGCGTAATTGCGGTAATACTGTTATACAATTCTTATACCTTAAATTGGGTTTTCCCAAAAGCTTGAGGAAATTTGCCAATTAGTAAAGATGGTGGACGGCAAGCGTAGTGTAGGACGCCCTCCAGCTAGATGAACCGACGATCTCAAAAGGTGGCTGGGCTGGGAGTGGGACAGACTGCATGCGGAAGGCTGAGGGCTGAGTTGATTGAAATATGGTGGCCAGACTAATTACCTAAGATGCACTAGACATAGGCGTGTATCGTTACCATGGAATCCTGTCTATAAATTATCGCTAGAACTGATTAAAATTACACGTATATTTAATTGAAGTGTTGAACCCGTGCCTTTAGCTCGGCACAATAAATAATTTTATTTGTGTAAGTAGGTCTGTACAAGCACGTTTACATGTCAGTCATATTTTACAAACTAGATGAGGTCGCGTTTCCCAGCTGAATGCTCTGAGAAGGAAAGCCAAAACAAACTCAGAGGACACAGTCTCTTTTAAAGTCAAATATAAACTTGATCAGATCATGTAGAGCTCAAGACTCTTTTGTTTCCTGCCAGGGTCGAGAATTCGTTCGAAAGAGCTACGTTGGTCGGGCACAGGTAACTGAAGAAACACGGGTGGGTTTTAGTTAGTAAAAGTTTTAGTTAGTATATCTCGCTCCGCCCAGATCGGGAGAAGTCATTTGATGAAAAAAAATATTCTTTGTTTAAGCATTTTTTTAAAGATTTGCGCTACAATGTTATGGTCTTTAACAAGTCAGAATTGATCAAAAATATGACTAACGTGTTGTATACTCCTTTTCTTGATACTATAGTTATTCTCCATTCAATCTTCTAGCATCGTTGAATTCCTAAAACGATTTTGCGTAAGTCATTTCAATTTAAACCTTATACAACCGACATAAAAATCATATAATTCGCAACTTCTATGACGAAATTCTCAGACGCAGCCTTGAATCCAAAATGCGGTAATAGCATTTTAAAGGCTCGCCCGAATTACATGGGAATCAAACGTTGTACACGTCATCTAACTTAAAGTTAGTGCATAACATTTATGCGGTCATATTTATCCGATGTAACTTGTTGATAAGTATATATTTCCGTCCTGATTGCGCCTTTCATCTGGTGCGTATTAGGGTGGGTTTATGATCTAACTGGTTAGTCTGATTCGAGTTTGTTTTGATTTATAAAAGCGGTGGAATCTTTGTGGTTTATTGATCACTGCGTTTAGTTAGTATGTTATCTGTGAGGTCCTTGACTAATTCGTTTCTTATCATCTTATGGTAGTCCTTTCTCAACTATCTTAGCAGCATCATGTAATGATACGGGTCTTTGGGCCTCGCAAAGGACTTTCTGTTTTTATTTTTGACTGGCCTGTTAGTCTAGTAGTTAGTGACTCTGACTGCTAAGACTGAGGTCGTGGGTTCGATTCCCACCCAGGACGAATCTTTGTGTGATGAGCACGATCATTTGTCCTGTGTCTGGGTGTAATTCATCTATAATATGTATGTATTTAGAAATATATAAGTATGTTTATCAGTTGTCTGATTACCATAGTACAGGCTCTGCCTAGTTTGGGATCAGATAACGGTCTATTGGCTGTCCTAAGATATTTATTTATATCCTTTTTTTATATTTCTATGAGTGTGTTTAGTTTATAATATTCCTTTGTGAGTCCTAGTAAATACGTTTTCTTTCGTTCTTTCCATAAAACACTGACTTTACATAGCGAATCAACCGTAAATTTTCACGGCAAGAAAATTAGTACAGTCATATAACTTACCACCTTTTAAAAGTGATTTTCTCCTATAGCACTGATTGTAATTTTAAGTTATCACGAACATAGTATTTTGGCACCCACACTATTATGAAAAAGGTCTAATCTCAAAGTTGTAATAGCTATTTAATGATAAAATCGCTTTTGAATTTGACTATGTGTCTATGTGTTATTTTAATCGTTCACTCTATACTACAGAGGACCTGACACACTTGGGGAAAACCTATGACTAGAAAAGATTACTATAAAGCGACAATTCCATTCAAGAATCAACTTGTAATGTTTCCTTTTACATCTTTGATTAGGAAAATAAGTTGCGGTCAAATAAATAAAACCGGCCAAGTGCGAGTCGAACTCGCGCACCGAGGGTTCCGTACCAACCTTCAGGTATTCACGGTTTATGCATAAGGTTTATGTTTATGAAATTAAATGTTTTTTTTTTTAATTTTTATATTTGAGTTGACTGAATGAAAGGTAGATTGCGGTTTACGATTTATGACGTATTAAAAAAAAACTACTTACTACATCTCGTTCAAACCAATTTTCAGTGGAAGTTTATATGGTAACGTACATCATATATTTTTTTTAGTTTTATCATTCCCTTATTTTAGAAGTTACGGGGGGGGGGGACACACATTTTACCACTTTGGAAGTGTCTCTCGCGCAAACTGTTCAGTTTAGAAAAAAATTATATTAAAACTTCAATATCATTTTTGAAGACCTATCCATAGATACCCCACACGTATGGGTTTGATGAAAAAAATTTTTTTTTGTTTATATTATTGTTTTTTTTTCTATTTTTGTGTGAAAATCTTAATGCGGTTCACAGAATACAACTACTTACCAAGTTTCAATAGCATAGTTCTTATAGTTTCGGAAAAAAGTGGCTCTGACATACTCGGACAGACAGACAGACATGACGAATCGTTTTTTGCCATTTGGCAACGGAACCCTAAAAAGGTGTCTTAAGTAAGAATCATAGAACTGAGTTGAGGTTAGCTCTGACGTTGTTACAATGGATAAATCATTATTAATTGTTATGTTTTTCCATGATTGCTGATGTATAACTAGGTAAGTTAATTAATTTGGTCTTAATAGGGTAATGTAAAACATGACTGTCTCGTTGTTCTAGTGGTAGCAAGCGCTACTGCTGAGCTTGTGGTCCTGGGTTCGCTTCCCAGGTCGGGCAAAGTGTTATTGGGGTTTTTCCATCTGGAATTTCTCAGTAGCAGCCCGGAGTCTGGATCTGTGCCAGGTTGATGTCAGTAGGCTCGCCCCCTATTACATGGGACTTAAACATAACAGGCGAAATGTGGGTGTACTATAGGTACACCTCTGCCCACCCCTTCGGGGGAACAAGGCGTAATGTTGTGTTATGTTAATACGGTAATATGGGGAACAGAGTTCTGTAACGGTGCTTTTGATTTTTCATGCGTATCTTTGTCTATATCTATAATCATCAGCCTATAATGTTCCCACTGCTGGGATACAATCCTCCTCTCGGTGAGAGGGAGTGGGCCATAATCCACCACGCGGGCCCAGTGCGGGTTGGTAGATGTCACATGTCTTCGAATTTTTGGTTCTAAGACATGCCGGTTTCCTCACGATGTTTTCCTTCACCGTTTTGAGAGCAGTGGCGATGAAATAATTTACACAAAGTAATGCGCCTGCTTGGGTTTGAACTCACGACCTACTACTCGTAAGTCGCAGCCGTTGCCACTGGGCCACCACTGCTCTATCTATCTATATCTATATACATACATATATATATAATAAATAAATAAAATTGAAGTGTCTGTTTGTAATTTCGAATTAACAGTTTTTCACTAAATGCATATGAAAGTATATATGGTACTTACATAAAAAAATCATTGTTTTTAAATTTTGTCTGTCTGTCTATCTGTCTGTCTGTTTGTTCCGGCTAATCTCAGAAACGGCTGGACCGATTTTGACGGGACTTTCACTGGCAGATAGCTGATGTTATAAGGAATAACATAAGCTAGAATAACTTTTTGTCTGAGTAGCACGTCCCTGTGTGATAATTTCTGAACACAACGCGGGTTAAGCCGCGGGCACAGCTATATACTTAATAATATTATGCAGAGGTATATAATTTGTGAGTTTTTATGTACGTGTGGTACCGGACGTAAAGAATAGCACCATCCCATTTCTTCCCGTGGGTGTTGTAAGAGGCGACTAAGGAATTTACTAGAGAATGGGCAGCAGCGTTCTCTATGTATTTTATCACCATACTGCACCAAGCCGCCTGCAAAGCTAGTCTATAATTTATAAGTTAGAATAATTGACATCGCTGATTTTAATTGACATTTGCACGCCAGGTTATGGCAGGATATGCTGAAACAAAATGAATGTAACACCTTCTATACCATATTCTTGCAAATAAATATTTTAGATTTGATTTGATTTGATTTGATTTGAAAGCGCGGCGATTATGGCAAAACCCTTAAATTGGGGGACGCCTTTATCCAGCTGTGGACGTCTTTCGGTTGAAATGATGATGATGATGATGGTGACATTTTACTAGGACTGCCTCATTGGTCTAATGGTTGTACGCACTACTGCTAACCATCATGTCCTGGGTTCGATTCCGAGGTCGGGCAAAGTGTCATTGGAATTTCTTAGTGGCAACCCAGGTAGACCCAGGAATTTGGACGTAAAGAATAACACCACCCCATTTCTTCCTGTGGGTGTCGTAAAAGGCGACTAAGGGACTTACTAGAGAGTGGGCAGCAGCGTTCTCTATGCATTTTACCACCATACTGCGATCGCCAACCCGCCTGCCAAGCGTGGCGATTATGGCAAAGCCCCCCAAATTGGGGGAGGCCTAAGTCCAGCACTGAACGTCTTTAAATATAAATAAATATCTTAGGACAACCAACACACCGTTATCTGATCCCAAACTAGGCAGAGCCTGTACTATAGCAACCAGACAACTGATAAACATACTTAAATATATTTCTAAATATATACATTTTATAGATAAATTACACCCAGACTCAGAACAAATGATCATGCTCAAAGATTTGTCCTGGGTGGGAATCGAACCCACGACCTCAGTCTTAGCAGTCAGGGTCACTAACCACTAGACTAACAGGCCAGTCGAAAGTCTTACGGCTGAAATAATGACAATACCTCTTGATAAGACTAATTTCGTCCGGCTTCTGAATGACGACTGTGTATGTGAATTGGCAATACCTATGCTTCATTAATAATATTTTATAATAGGTCAGTTTTTGGCATCACTGTATATTGTATACGTGACAGTTATCACGGGAGACCGAAGTTAGGGACTATTTTACAAAAACAGTACAAAGTTAGTAAGTATGTAGGTAAGCAATGGACCTTATGCCTTTATGTGGGTCTAGCTAAAACGCATGAAATCAATTTCAAGATTTCATTCAAATTTTAAGAGTTTATTTCGTATCTATTAAAGATACTTGAGAGCAGTGGTATCGGCCCCGACTTACGAGTACAGATCGTGGGTTCGAACCAAAGCAGGCGCTTTACTTTGTGTAAATTATTTCATCTTCACTGCTCTCAAAATGGTGAAGGGAAACATTGTGAGGAAACCGGCATGTCTTAGAACCAAAAATTCTAAGACATGTGACATCTACCAACCCGCACTGGGCCCGCGTGGTAGATTACGGCCCACTCCCCCTCGCCGAGAGGAGGCCTGAGGCCCAGCAGTGGGAACGATATAGACTGATTATGTTAAAGATACTTACTGTGCTTGTCGCTAAAGTTATAACCAAGATGCCTTAGGATAGTTGTATGTTGTATATAGGAACAGGCGGAATGTGGGTGTTGTATTTGTGCACCTCTGTCTAGTCCTCCGGGGAATTTAGGCATGATGTTACATTGTAAAATTTAGGTGTGATAAGTATATGTTCTTCAAATCTTGTATGTAAATAAAAATCAGTACCAAAATGCTAGCACAATCTATGAACAAAACAACAATTTCCAACCCACAAAACGTGACTATACCACTCGATCCACACGACATACCTAGGCAGCTAGAACGCTAGATAATAGTCTAGTCCATAGACTTGTGTTACGTAACTCGACCTTGGCCGTTGCGTAACGGTCACGTGTCCGTTGCGTAACTGTCACGTGTCTGAGTGCACGTGGCCGGCGCACGCGACGATGTTTGTGCAGAGATTAGGATGCGGTGCGGTCATATTGAATTGTTATGGTTTTTTAGGAGTAAGAATGCAATTCCAATTGGTGTTCATAGATGTGGTCTCTCATCAGGATTCTGTCATACTTTTTTTTCTTTTCCATTTCAAATGCCGCTCTATTGAAGATTTCAAAAATTCTTACTTCCGCATGAGTTTTTTTTTTTTTTGCCAAACATCTTAAAAATAAGTTGACTTTGTTTTATTCACACCATTTAAGTTCTTTTTATCCACAATGTTTTAAATACTTCTCTTAGGTACTAAGTCTTTTTAATTTTTTTCTAACTAAGTACATATTTCTTTTACTTACCTAGTTAGCTTTGTTTTGTGTTTTCAAAGTAAATAAAGCCTATACAGAATGTCTTTAGGTCGTTAGCATGACACCAAAAGAACTAGTTTGTCAAGTATTCAGTCTCTAAAACAGCGTTTTTATATTTAAATGGCCATTTTAAACAGCACGATGTAATTTACAAAAAAAAATTATTTATTCATTGTGTCCAACTATTTTATACAAATTTTATATATGCAGTCAAGAGCATGGCAACTATTTCATCATTCCAGCTGGAAGATGCCCACTGCTGGACATAGCGCTCCCTCAATATGGGAGGGGGGGGGGGGGGATGTTGTCATAATCGCCACGCCTGGCAGGCGGGTTGGCGATCGCAGTATGGTGGTTCCTTAGTCGCCTCTTACGACTGCCATGGCAAGAAACGGGATGGTGTTATTTGTTCGTCCGAAACCACACGCAACAACACTTCAATTGTTCCAACCCACAACCTCAACAATTTCGAGTTTTTGTGACCTATGTACTCCAAATAAGGTATATTTTAACATATCAAAAACTCATACCTAAGATTTGGGTGGTTTGGAAAAAATTTCGGTGCGGAATTACTTGACAATTTAATAATTTTCTACTTACAGCTAAAAATAGAAATGAATTTCCTTTCTAGGAAAGTCGAGAAAATAGACTGTTATCATTAATTATTATTTACACTAAGTGGTTATTGAGGAAAATACTGTGATAAATACCACTGATAATAATAGTAAATACAATGACGTCACTAATATTACTAAACCGACGTTCAATCTGCGTTTTTCCCTACATCAAAATCAAAAGTCATTAAATAAATAAATATCTTAGGATAACCAACACACCGTTATCTGATCCCAAACTAGGCAGAGCCTGTACTATGGTAACCAGACAACTGATAAATATACTTATATATTTCTAAATACATACATATTATAGATAAATTACACATGGACACAGAACAAATGATTGTGCTCATCACACAACGATTACACCCAGACACAGAACAAATAGCTGAGCTCATCACACAAAGATTTGTCCTGGGTGGGAATCGAACCCACGACCTCAGTCTTTGCAGTCAGGGTCACTAACCACTAGACTAACAGGCCAGTCAAACATTATCAAAAAAAAAAATTATCTAATGACGTCTCTCGCTCTGGGTGGAGCGGGAGGACGTGTCAGACTTTTACTGTCTAAAACCCACCCGTGTTCCTTCAGTTGCCTATGTGACAGGGCCACGGTAGTTACCGTACTTTTCGAACAAATTTCGCGAACCTGGCAGGGAGTTACTAGGTACCATATGATATCACTTGGTAGTAATAAAACTAACATTGTTATCAAGAAAAGTAACAAATTAAGTAAGTTCTAGTATGTCTTTGTTATAATCTCACGTGTAACAATGCACGTGAAGGTTTTATGGGCAAAGAAATAAAGAAAAGAAAGATGTTTTGAACTCATAGTGCGACGTATGAAAAGACACAATCGACACTTCTTTGTTGGCGAAAAAAACTACGGTGTACATAACCTTCTCTTTTTTTAAGTCGATTAAAAATGTGCATGTTTGCAGTAAATCTAGGTATTGCTTTCAAAATTAAGAAATCGCACTGCTTTTCTTTTTGAAAAGCAGTTTCCAAACGGGAGTCATTGTAAAGTTACGTTTTCGGAAATCTATAACATATCTCTACATAAAATAAAGTGGCTTCTCGCGTCTGTACGCTTAAATCTTTTAAATTTCAAGTACTCCTACGTGAAAATAAATAAGTACAACAGTGTGTGAGTCCTCTCTACCCTTTTTCCTCCTACTTCTCTATGTCTAGAGCTAAATGACCAGTCCCTATCGATGGAGTCCAGCTCAACCAGCCATCTCCATCTGGGCCTGACGCAATGTCGCACGCCATTTCACCTTCATCGTCTGACATACAGCAGATATGTGCAGCTTAATTTAGAACAAGAATGAAGATTGTTAAATAGTGGCTTATGGCTAAGTGATAACAGCCGCATGCGTCTATCGATCTGGTTAAGCTACGCTTGCCGCGGTTGGTCCATGGATGGGTGACCATCTTTACATACCAAGCCCCGTCCGTGCCCTGGAAAGCACGTTAACTGTTGGACCTGGCTGTCATTAATGGATCTTTAGCAGTGGTTACGGGTCGTAAGAAGCACGAAAGTCTGACAACCAGTCTTACCAAGGGGTATGTATAACTTACACTGGAAGGCGACATCAACATAGTTTGGAAAAGGTCAGACAGATGATGATGAATAAGCTTGTTAAATAGTTAATAGGATCTGAGGGGTAATTGCGCGGGCGGTGAGCAATGGGTAGCTCGCCGCCCGGTAAGGACCAAGCTCGGGTCGACGGCGCGTAGGGTTCCACGCGCGCCTCAAAGAGATGTCAACAAAACTGAAGGGGTCTGCTAGAACCGATGCCTGCCAGGGTCGCGAGATTGTTCGAAAGAGATACCGTGACCCTGGCACATGGGCAACTGAAGGAACACGGGTGGGTTTTAGTCAGTAAAAGTCTGACATGCCCTCCCGCTCCGCCCAGAGCGGGAGAAGTCATTTGATGATTTCCCATCCAAAAAAAAAAAAAAAAAAAAGGGGTAATTGCGGAACTTTTTATCGGTAGGATTTGGTTTAATATTCATAGTTAAACAACATTCATTGCGTTATTTACGTTGCTGAGCCGACAATTTATTCGAACAAATGACGCAATGGTTTAGAAATAATCTTCAATCCCATTCAGATTCTGATAAATTGTGCGTTTCGCAATTAGGGTGCTGTGCTACCTAGAGGGTCGAGCACGGCTTCTATGCTATAAGCTTGAGTCACGCAGTTTATCACGGGTTTTAACCGACTTCAAAACAAGGAGGAGGTTATCAATTCGACTGTATTTTTTTTAATGTTCTTTACCTCACTACTTTTGACTGGATGAACCGATTTTGAAGATTCTTTTTTTTATTTCAAAGCTGGTACTTTCCGAATGGTCCCATTTTAATTTGGTTCCATTTGGACAATGGGGTCCATGTAAAAACCACATAAGTCTTAAATTTGCATTAAGTATTTGCGCGACCAATGAACGAATAATGCGATTAGATTATTGCAGGGTATCTACCATAGCTAAAAAGTTAAAAATAAAAACTTTTTACAAAAAAATAACAACCGACTTCCTTAAAAAAAAATACTATAAAGTCAAAAATAACTTTAATTTCGGAAGTTGGTAGCAAAAAAACCTTAAATACAGATCCTAAGACACTGAATTCCGAAATTAAAGTTATTTTTGACTTTGTAGTGTTTTGTTTAAGGAAGTCGGTTGTTATTTTTTTGTAAAAAGTTTTTATTGTTCCCAAACTGTGATAAAAATGTGTAACTCAAGCGTACCACAGTAGGCCAGGCTCGCCCTGATCGCTCTCATTTAAACTGAGTAGTAGAATCTTCCGTCCGTGTGGTCCCGGACGTAAAGAATAGTAGATACCATCCCTTTTCTTCCCGTGGGTATCGTAAGAGACGACTAAGGGACTTACTACAGAATGGGCAGCAGCGTTCTCTACGCATTTTACCACCTTAACCTTACTGCGATCACCAATCCGCCTGCCACGCGTGGCGATTATGGCAAACCCTCCCCCAAATTGGGGGAGGCCTATGTCCAACAGTGGACGTCTTACGACTGAAATGATGATGATGATGATATAGCCATCAATAAAGTTGGCACCAATACTGTATGAAAACTAACGGCCGTTTTCACTTACTCTAGGCGATTCCTAAATGACAGTGCATTGTTGGAATTTAGACGCTCAGTTCAGCGCCGAAGGTCGAAAATCCAAGAGCGCACAAGACATTCATTCAGGTATTGCTCAGTGTTAGTGTCACAAATATCTGGCGTTCTCTCAAATCTGATATAAGTTGACGTTTACACGGACGTAATAAAATTGCAGCGGGATTATTTCGCGCACTCGATTTTGAATGCTCGATGCATTGAGCCAATAGAGTGCAGCGCGAATAGGCCTCAGCGCGTCGAAAAAACGTAGTGTAACAAATGTGAAAATATTATTATACCAACAAATTTTATTTCATTACGAATGCTCATTATTGACACGTTAATGTCATCTTTTTTACTCAATAATTAATACATTTTCTCTTATTTTATTTTTTATCGTATTTACACCATCCTAATATGAATGCTCAATCTTGACATGTCAATTATTTCCTTTTTTTCCCTCTAACTCATAATTTATTTTTATCGTGTTTACATCTTCTTATTAAGTTATCATTTTTTTTAAATAAAAATATTTAAATATAATAAATAGTGTTCGATGTTTAATGCTTACCAGTGTGCAAAAAAATTCCGACATGATTTTATTACGTTCGTGGGATCGTAGGCTAATACTGAAACGTGGGTGACTATAATTGGCATATTATCTCATATGATTCAGGAAATGAGTTAAGTTCCTAGGAAATTTCTGATAGAATTGTCATTGGTTGTGGTTTGGTATCAAAGACATTGAACGTGGGCTTTCCCCAAAAGATTGATAGAGGAAAATTAGGTTATCTAAAATGATCTCCTGTTTGATTTCTGGGAATAACTATTTGTTTTGGCCTTGATAGATTTTTATTTGTACGTAGGTATGCAGAGGAAATTGGTCCAATATTTCCTTGAAAAACAATCTTGAGATAGTGAGAATATGCAGTTCCCTACTGGTACTTAAGAATCTATTATGTTATTGTACTGTCAGTAGGATTTTTAAAATAATACCTTTTCGTTGACCAATTAAGGTGGTTAAAATGAAATGACTTTTTTTTTTTAATCTTGCAATAAAAGACACTGTAGGTAAGTAAATTAACTTTAACTTCGGAAATCAGTGTCTTTAAGAATTTTATTTTTTTTGTCATTAACTTTAATAATGTAAAAAAATGTTTTTTTCTTGAATAGTAAAGTAAATGATATTTAAGTTATTTGGTTTTTTAAAACAAAAAAAAATATATGATAAAAATATTTTTAAAAACTAGATGAGGTCGGTGCGTTTTATCCGACAACTCTGAGAGTGAGCACCGAAACAAAGAGGTGACCGTATTAATATAATATAACATCATGTCTTGTGGGAAACACACTAAGGGTTAGGCAGAGGTGTATCTATAGTTAAATCCCATATAAAGGGGGCGAGCCTATTGCCATCGACCGGGCACAAATCCAGACAATGGGCTGTGGGCTGTAGTTTCTTCAGTCACAGCATTATCTTTCTCATATCATAAGCAAGTTATATCGTGATTTTCACATTAATTGCAGTGGTCTTAAAAACCCATGTGAAGCATAAGTAGTTTAAGGTAAGGTTGTTGTTTACTAGAGAATGGGCAGCAGCATTCTCTATGCATTTTACCACCATACTGTGATGGCGGATGGAGGCGGGTTGGCGCGCCTGCCAAGCGTGGCGATTATGGCAAAGCCCCAAATCGGGGAGGCCTATGTTCAGCAGGGGACGTCTTTTGGCTGAAATGATGATGATGATGAATGTTGTTGTACCTATCTATACTAATATTATAAAGCCGAAGAGTTTGTTTGGTTGAACGCGCTTATCTCAAGAACTGCTGGTCCGAATTGAAAAATTCTTTCTCTGTTGGATAGCTTATTTATTGAGGATGGCTATAGGTTATATAAAATCACGCTACAATCAAGAGGAGCGGAGCAGTAATGAAAAATATTACAAAAACGGGGAAAATCGCACGGCTAGACGATTTGACGCGACGGGAAGGGTCGGGGGAACAAGAAATTTAACGCGGACGAAATCGCGGGCAGAACTTAGTACTATATAATATTATAAAGCTAAAGAGTTTGTTTGTTTGTTTGGTTGAACGCGCTAATCTCAGGAAATGCTGGTCTGAATCGAAAAATTCGTTTTTTGTTGGGTAACTTATTTATTGAGGAAGGCTATAGGCTATATAACATCACGCTGCAATCAAAAGGAGCGGAGCAGCAACGAAAAATAGTCGAAAACTGGCAGGCAATTCGATGTAACGTTAAGGTCAGGGAAGCAAAAATTTGACGCGGAAGAAGTCGCGAGCAGAAGCTAGTGTCATAATATAGGTAGGTACAATCGCAAACAAAACATGTTGTTAACCTTTACTTGAACCAATTTGTCTATTAACTCTTCAAAATGACCTCACTTGCGGTTCTGCTTACCACACAAAGGCATAACGTTAATAATCTTTATGCAATACTCCCGTTCGGAGTCGCCAACATGTCCTGGCATACGGAGAAAAACGGAACTAAATGGAAACGTACTGGAATTTGTAGTTGCAAAGCAAGTGGCGCCACCGTGACCAGCCAGTTTATCCTGGTCTTCCGATGTAGTACAGTTTTCGCAGTTGGCATTGTTTCAAACTTCCCAGTTATGTATTGCTCATATATTTTCCCCGTAATTTTGTTCGTAATTATTGGGCAATATTTGGAATCAACCTTTGGAATGAGACCGTAAATGTCCACAGAACGTCCACATGTTTTTCATTGTCGGTTAGATATATGTATAATTGGCGTACCACTCCCCATTTCAAGGAATAGTCGAGAAGTTGGGTTAAAATTATCTGTCTTGTTAATATGGGTAAGGCAAATAAGGAAACTTCTAGGCCTTCTTATACAAAAACAGTTTTGTTATAAATAGCGTAAATACTTTCATATGCATTTACTAGTTTCTGCCCGCAACTTCGTCCGCGTCAAATTGTTGCTCCCCTGACCCTTCCCGTCGCATCGTCGAATTGCCTGACAGTTTTCGTCCGTTTTTCGTTGCTTCTCCGCTCCTTTTGATCGTAGCATGATGTCATATAGCCTATAGCCTTCCTCAATAAATAGGCTACTCAACACAAAAATATTTTTTCAATTCGCTCCAGTACTTTCTGAGATTACCGCGTTCAACCAAACAAAGAAACAAACAAACTCTTCAGCTTTATAATATTAGTAGGTATAGATAAAAAAAAATAGACACCTTAATCTTATTTATTTGTACGTATGAAAATATAAGTAGGTAATTCCGGCACCACATGGAACCCAGATATCAGAAAAACCGGCCAAGTGCGAGTCGGACTCGCGCACCGAGGGTTCCGTACAAACCTGTAGGTATTCACGGTTTATGCAAAAGGTTTATGTTTATGAATTAAAAAAAAAAACAAAAATATTTGAGTTGATTGAATGAAAGGTAAATTGCGGTTAACGATTTAAGACGTATTAAAAATAAAACTACTTACTAGATCTCGTTCTAACCAATTTTTGGTGGAAATTTACATGGTACCTAATGTAAATAATATTTTTTTTTAGTTTTATCAATCTCTTATTTTAGTAGTTACGGGGGGGGGGACACATTTTACCACTTTAGAAGTGTCTCTCGCGCAAACCATTCAGTTTAATAAACCTCAATATCATTTTTGAAGACCTATCCATAGATACCCCTCACGTATAGGTTTGATGAAAAAAATAATTGAGTTTCAGTTGCAAGTATGGGGAACCCCTTTTTTTTCTATTTGTGTGTGAAAATCTTAATGCGGTTCACAGAATACATCTACTTACCAAGTTTCAACAGCATAGCTCTTATAGTTTCGGAGAAAAGTGGCTGTGACATACGGTCGGACAGACAGACTTGACGAATCTATAAGGGTTCCGTTTTTTGCCATTTGGCAACGGAACCCTAAAAATGAAACAATATGCCCAACAAACGATTAAATCATAACAAAAGACTCAAAAAAAGGTGTTAAGACAGCCTCACATTTTTTTTTCTCTAAATTATTTCGCATATAATCGAACCCGGAACAACCCACTTTAATCTGGCGCCTAACTCCTAGGCAAAAAACCAGATAATATTATAATAGTCAGACAAAAAACTAGCTTACGTAGTAGTCAATGTCATGACGGTCAGTCATGACAAATGGGGCGTCATGATCAGACAAATATCCATATTGTTCTTTTTTCAAATTGTATTATCAGACGGATTTAAGTCACTTATTACGCACATACAAGTTGATAATAATCTATTAGGTATTTGCGTAGAAAAAAAAGGAGGTTCTGAATTCTGTTCGGGTACCTTAGAACTCCGTCATTTATAAACCAGATTTGAAAAATTCTACTTTTGTTAGTGTCATAATTAGTCAAGTTCTGATTTATGTTGTTTAAGAAAGCGTAATAGGACTTATTTTTTCATGTCATGTATGTTGATGATGTTATACTATTCTGTCTGTGGTATTTAGTAAGCAAGTGAAAGTAGAAAAACGTAGAAAATTTTCGTCGGTTATACAAAAACGTAGGTGAAACGTCATTTTTCTATGAAACAGCTGTTTTTTTTTTTTTTTTTTTGTAAAATTGATGAAAAATTTCTGCGCAAGGGGGTCTAGAATGATATGCTGAATGCATAGTTACAATTTACGCACTGGATAAAAAATTATCATGTATAAGGGGTGAAAAATAAAAGTTTATTAAATGAAATAATTTTAATTTCATAGTTCGAATACCCCTAAAAGATTAAATCGGTGTTTTGTTTATCCGGCTTTTTTTTCCACCGACTTCCGAAATTAACTACGGGGTGATTTTGACCTTTTTTTTTAAAATGTACTTATACATATAACTACTAATAAGAAAGAAAACCAATAATTTTGTATCAAAGAACCCAATACCATTTATTTAGAATCCAGTAAGTTAATAAAGAAATCCATATTGAGATGATAGCGCGTTCAACCAAACAAAAAAAAACAACCTATTCAGCTTTATAATATTAGTATAGATATAGATAAAGTATAAGTATAGTTTCTCGATTTCTTGAATCCCTGAAGAGACGTTGATAGAACCATAATAACCAATCTTGGCAGACAGATTTATGATCTCAGTTTGTTTTTATTTCAGTCCGGAAGATTCGGCTGCTTCCCAGGACACGCATGATATTCGTGGAAATGTGGAAAAGCCGGCTGACTTTGAAAATCTGCCTCATTGGCCTAGTGGTGGCAAACTCTACTGTTGACCATGAGTTCCTAAGTTTGATTCCCAGATCGGCCAAAGAGTTACTGGGTTTCTCATCTGGAAATTGAAGTCTGTTTTTGTGCCCGCACCGTCATTGCATAACACAGTATGTGATAGAAAATTTTATTTCTCCAAGTAGGTTAGTACAAACTCTTGTAAACGTCAATCATATTTTTAAAACTAGATGAGGTCGGGCGGCGTTTTCTAAAAATAAATAAATATCTTAGAACAACCAACACACCGTTATCTGATCCCAAACTAGGCAGAGCCTGTACTATGGTAACCAGACAACTGATAAATATACATATATATTTCTAAATACATATCTACATATTATAGATAAATTACACCCAGACACAGAACAAATAATTGAGCTCATCACACAAAGATTTGTCCTGGGTGGGAATTGAACCCACAACCTCAGTCTTAGCAGTCAGGGTCACTAACCACTAGACGATACGACGTTTTCTATCTGACTACTCTGAAAAAAAATTAAAGTTATTTTTCACTTTGTAGTGTTTTTAAGGAAGTCGGTTGTTTTTTTTTTTGTAAAAAAGTTTTATTTTAAATTTTTTAGTTGTGGTATTCACCCCGCACTAATTCCAAACAAACAATGCATATTTATGCGATAACAGAAATCGCGGTGGATTTGCTGTCATTTTTTAAAGAGTTCCGGTGTCTGTCTCCCGAACTCATCATCAGACCTGTATGAAATTTATAGGGGACCATTTCGGAATAAACCCCTTTCGAATAAAAATGAATTTTGCAAATCCGTCTATATATGACGGACTTATGGCCGAACATACATAAAAAAAAAAAAACATATAAACATCCGAATTGAGAACCTCCTCCTTTTTGAAGTCGGTTAAAAATATAATAAATGGCCAGGCCAAAATGATTAAGGCTGCTTTTTTTTTTTATTAAGCAGACAGTAGAGTGGGTAAGAGCCCACTCTAGTGTCTGCTGAGGAATCAATTCTCGATGTCAACGAGTATGTCTATCTAGGACAAGATATCTTCTAACTCCTGATCGATAAGGAGTTGTACCTTCCATCATCAGCTCAACGGAATATAAGAATACAAGTAACGGTCTAAACGTGCCTATAATATTCAAAGAATTATCCCCTAACCTTCTAACCTTTCACTGTAAGTTCCTATATGTACTGTTCACCGATGAGGAGTTCCATGCGGTATCTTCGAAGACTATAATTAGTTCACCACGGATGGATAGATAGAACCAGCAATTATTTTTGATCTTTAGTACAATATCCAAATCACATTACGTGTACTGTTTGTTTTTGAGGAGTTCCTTCGTTTATCTCCCAAAGTATACATCAAATCTTCACAAAATTAATATGGGACCACCTCAGGAGTATACCCTTACGAATAAAAAAAGAATTTTGAAAATCGGTTGACAATTGGCGGAGAAATCGGTGAACATACATAAAAAAAAAAAAAAAAATACATACAGTCGAACATATAACCTCCTCCTTTTTTTGAAGTCGGTTAAAAAGGTCGAAACAAACTCAAAGATCGCATTCTCTTTTAAAGTATAGACATAATCTTGGTAAGATCATGTGAAGACCATGTGGATTGGTGTCTGAAATGATCTTTTGAGGAAAGAACCACACAGGTTAAGTGTACCTCTAGTCAGTGCACGCATTTGACATACTGAGTGGAACCTGCCTAATTAACACTTCGGGTAAATAAGGCGTGATTTTATGTAATGTACCTTCAAAATCTGGAACATAAACTAAAAATTCTCCGTTACCATGCCAGATGCTGCCAGGGTCACGAGATTGTTCGAAAGAGACACCGTGACCCTGGCACATGGGCAACTGCAGGAACACCGGTGGGTTTTTTTAAGTCAGTAAAAGTCTGACACGCCCTCCCGCTCCGCCCAAGAGCGGGAGACGTCATTTGATATTTCCCATACAAAAAAAAACCATGTCAAGTGCAGCTGCAGGACCAGAGGTGGCTCAGTGGTATTATTAGCCCCGACTTACTAATCTAACCATTAGCTAATTAGGCATATATAACGTTACTACCGATTTCAAATACATAGCAATAATTACTCACTCAAACTGTCATACGAGCAGTTATAAATATAAATGACTTAATCAGTCATATTTATACCAAATTATACTGATCACCGAAATGGAACTGCTACGTAAGCAATGACGTCATCTTGTGAGGAATTGAGTATTTACTTCGCAATTCGAATAAATTAAAGACAGGAATAAATGTTTGTATGCGAAATACGTGCTTAACATAACAATCACGCTTAATTTCCTGAAGAGGTAGGCAGAGTTGTACCTGTAATACTCCAAAGTGGTGAGCCCATTGAGATGATCTTAATAACATAGTATAAAACAAAGTCGCTTCCCGCGTTTGTACGCTAAGATCTTATAAAGTACGCAACAGATTTTAATGCGGTATTCATCAATAGAAAGAGCGATTCATGAGAAAGTTTTATATGTATAATACTCGGGCGAAACTGCTGATAAAAGCTAGTAAATAATAAAATTAAAAAAATGCCATAAAGACAGGTTACAGAAAAATGTAAAACCCTAGCTCCAGAGCTAGGTAAAAGTGCCTGTTTTTCAGGAGTATTGAGATAGGAACCTCCAGACTTCAATCGTTTTCCTAATCTTTGTTTGAATGTAGGATCCTCGGCTGTTAGCCTTTAGAAAGAAACAAATAGTATTTATTGTGACTCATACAGGAATATCACAAACTGAACTAAACACGTGAAAACTAATCAAAACAGAAAGATATGTACAAGGCCAGAAGGCCCCTATCTCAGCATGGCGCCCCTATTTTTCTATACCACCAAGGAAATAATAGATGCTGATTCGAAACCACGACCAAAATTCGTAAGTCGGGGCCGATACCACTGTGTGGGGAATAGTAAAATAATAAATAAAAAAAAATAAAAAATCCTACTAATATTATAAACGCGAAAGTTTGTATGTATGGATGTCTGGATGTATGGATGTGTGGATGTTTGTTCCTCTTTCACGCAAAAACTCCTAAACGGATTTGGATGAAATTAGGCACACAGATAATTTATAACCTGGATTAACACATAGGGTACTTTTTATCCTGGTAGTACGTTCCCGCGGGATAATTTCTGACCTCCACGCGGGCAAAGCCGCTGGCAAAAGCTAGTATGTATATAATTATGTAATAGACGTTATATTTCCTAGAGAACCAACTAGCATTATCCGGTTTGTCATAAGAAATTAATTAACACATACACACGACACACACAATCTTGTTTTGACGTCATAATTATTAAATCAACATTCTCATATTCCGCGAAACAACAGAGGAACCTAGGCGAAACCAGGGAACCCCTTTTTTACAATTGAGTATTCTGTGACTCATAATGACAAGAAGATCTCTATGAATGGATCCTAGACATTACAATGACCTGAAGAAGGAGGAGTGGTGTAGAGCAGTGGTGGCCCAGTGGTAACGGCCGCAACTTACGAGTAGCAGGTCGTGAGTTCAAACCCAAGCAGGCGCATTACTTTGTGTAAATTATTTCATCGCCACTGCTCTCAAAACGGTGAAGAGAAACATCGTGAGGAAACCGGAACTTCTTAGAACCAAAAATTCGAAGACATGTGACATCTAGCAACCCGCACTGGGCCCGCGTGGTGGATTATGGCCCACTCCCTCTCACCGAAAGGAGGCCTGTGTCCCAGCAGTGGAAACATTATAGGCTGATGATGATGAAGAAAGATGAAGGAACATACCTGATGAACATGGCAAATATTTCATCATCACTTTTGAACTTCAAGGAGAAGGAGGCTTGTGGCTAAGTTAGAACAGGCGCACAAATAGATAGATCGATTAAGCTCCTCTTGCCAAGGTCAATCCGTCAACTGGTGACCATCTTCACATACCGAAACCTCTGCATGCCTCAGAAAGGACGTTAAACATGAATTTCTCTGCCAGGGTCGCGAGATTTGTTCGAAAGAGATACCGTGGCCCTGCCATATGAGCAACTGAAGGAACATGGGTGGGTTTTAGCCAGTAAAAGTCTGACACGCCGTTCCGCTCCGCCCAGAGTGGGAGACGTCATTTGATGATTTCACACCCACAAAAAAAAAAGCCTGGATCTTTGAGAGTCGTCACGGTTAACCAGAAGCCAGAAACTCGGACAACTAGTCTTAACATCATTTCAGGCCAAAAGACGTCTACTGCTAGACATAAGGCCCCCCCCCCCCCAATTTGGGAGGGTTTGCCTTAATCGCCACGCTTAGCAGGCGGGTTGGCAACGGCAGTATGGTTAAAGCATACAGAACGCTGCTGCTCATTCACTAGTAAGTCCCTTCTTCGCCTTCAACGACACCCACAGGAAGAAATGGAATGGTGCTGTGTTTTACGTACGTCACCACACGGAAGTTTACCAAGGAGTACATTTTCCGTGTTATTTCTGCCATCGACACACTAAGAAAAAGAATAGTAAATCCCAGATTATACTATTATACGATACTGGGCTCATCCATAAATTACGTCACACGTTAAGGGGGAGGGAGGGGGTTGGCGAAGTGTCACATTATGTGACAAGGGGGTGGGAGGGGTTCTAAACTTCGTGACGTTACATTTTAAAATCTATTATAATATACTATATATACTATAATCTAAGTGTTAAGTAAAACACGAACTAGGAACTATTAACGAAAAACTCAAAAACATTTGCAACTCTATCAGTAGAAATATAAAGTTCAAACTTGCAATGTTTGATTTGATGTTAATTTTATTAAAAAATCATTTAAATTGAAATAAAAGTAATTTCGGAACTGCTGTTTTAATTCAATAATTATTCTTAGATGTAAAATATGTAACGTCACACTAGGGAGGGGGGGTGTCATAAATGTGACCAGCTGTGACAAGGGAGGGGGTCAAAAATCATGAAATTCGTGTGACGTAATTTATGGACGGCCCCCTAGCTAGCTTATGCCAGCGGCTTCGCCCGCGTGGAGTTCGGAAATTATCCCGCGAGAACTTACTACCGGGATAAAAAAGTACCCTATGTGTTAATCTAGGTTATAAACTATATGTGTGCCAAATTTCATCCAAATCTGTTCTGTAGTTTTTGCCTGAAAGAGTAACACACATGGTACAAAACTAAAACGAACCTGTATTAAGACTATCTTACTTCCTACTTATATTATATCCTAGTAATATTATAAATGCGAAAGTTTGTAAGTATAGATGTATGGATGTTTGTTCCTCTTTCACGCAAAAACTACTGACTCGATTAAGATGAAATTTGGCCCACAGATAGTTTATAACCTGCAGTAACACATAGGGTACTTTTTATCCCGGTAGTATGTTCCCGCGGGATAATTTCCGACTTCCACGCGGGCGAAGCCGCTGGCAAATGCTAGTACTGTATAAATAATAAAAAATGCAAACATCCATACATCCATACTCACAAACTTTCGCATTTATAATATTAGTAGGATTAACAAGTTCTGAGTCACGCATACGATATCCTAATTATTTATTTATCAAATAGCTTTATCATCTTACCTGTACACTCGATGTTGATGTAAATATTATGCAATATAACGATGTGACTATGACGATACAAAATTGGTCTTTCGGTACGAAGTCCAAAGTACCATCTACATGATAAATGTTATGTTTTTATTATGAAAAACACAACATAACTACATAAACTCGCGTTTTCCGAAACCGAGCCGTTGTCATTATCATTTCAGCTGAAAGCCGTCCACTCCAGGGTCGCGAGATTGTTCGAAAGAGATACCGTGACCCTGGCACATGGGCAACTGAAGGAACGCGGGTGGGTTTTAGTCAGTAAAAGTCTGACACGCCCTCCCGCTCCGCCCAGAGCGGGAGAAGTCATTTGATGATTTCCCATCCAGAAAAAAAAAAAAAAAAAAAGCCGTCCGCTACTGGACATGGGCCTCCCCCAATTTGGGGGGCTTTGCCATAATCGCCACGCTTGGCAGGCGGGTTGGTGATAGCAGTATGGTGGTAAAATGCATAGAGAACGCTGCTACCCATTCTCTAGTAAGTCAATCCCTAAGTCGCGTCTTACGACACCCACGGTATGAAATAGGAAATTGCCCTATCACATTCCTTCCCTATTTTTCAACATTTTGGTAAAAAAAATGAGTTTGGCTCCATTAATCAGAGGGGTAATTTCAAGTTCCTTAACACAGATTTTCATAACCTAGCTAGGAGAGCAGTGCTCACCCACACGTTTGCTTTATGCAAGTATAGTACTTATTTTGTATAACTGTATTTCTAACGTGTACCATAATCCTATGTTTTGAGTAAATAAATAAATAAATAAATGAATAAATTGCGTAACTTTTTATCGGTAGAATTGGTTTCATATTGATAGTTAAACAACATTCATTGCGTTATTTACGTTGCTGAGCCGACAATTTATTCGAACAAATGACGCAATGGTTTAGAAATAATCTTCAATCCCATTCAGATTCTGATAAAGGTAAAGTACATCATATATTTTTTTGTGTATATGTAAGCTGTCACGCCCTTTATGCTAGGAGGCTTTTATTTTTGCAGCGATGTTTACATTATATATATTTTTTTGCTTATACTTGAGTATAGTTTTCATTTTATTTGTTGGTATATTGGGTTGGCTAGCTGGCATATAGCAAATTATTTAATTTAATTTGTGTCTCTTAATGTTTTACTATAGTATACCATTGTATAGAATCAAGTTCTTCTAACTGGACAGACAGCTGTGCTGCTGGGGAGTTTGTTGGCCACTTCTTCTTCCCAGCTAAAGCACTAGGAAGTGCGCGACGGGTGGGCGTTTTGGGGGGACTGTCTTTTGTAATTTTGACGTTCGAAAAGTGCTGATCCTCAGCCTAATTTGAATAAATGACTTTTGATTTTGATACATTTTTTTTAGTTTTACCATTCCCTTATTTTAGAAGTTAGGGGGGGCTACACACATTTTACCACTTTGGAAGTGTCTCTCGCGCAAACTATGCAGTTTAGAAAAAAATGATATTAGAAACCTCAATATCATTTTTGAAGACCTATCCATAGATACCCCACACGTATGGGTTCGATGAAAATTTTTTTTTGAGTTTCAGTTCTATGTATGGGGAACCCCAAATATTATTGTTTTTTTCTATTTTTGTGTGAAAATCTTAATGCGGTTCACAGAATACATCTACTTACCAAGTTTCAACAGCATAGCTCTTATAGTTTCGGAAAAAAATGGCTGTGACATACTCGGACAGACAGACAGACATGACGAATCTATAAGGGTTCCGTTTTTTGCCATTTGGCAATGGAACCCTAAAAATGAACACCGACCGCGACACAAGCGCAGTCAGTATTACGCAGCGTTTTGAAAAATTCAATCATAAAAGTCATGATGACATCAAAATTATTTAAAGTTTATGTAATTATTTAAAGTTACAGATAGCGAG
Organism: Aporophyla nigra; assembly: GCA_947507805.1. Taxonomy (NCBI): domain Eukaryota; kingdom Metazoa; phylum Arthropoda; class Insecta; order Lepidoptera; family Noctuidae; genus Aporophyla; species Aporophyla nigra. The sequence continues at coordinate 11,751,953 of OX382316.1, read as the reverse complement.
TACGTACGAATATCAATGAATTTGATTCATTCTAATGTTCAAGTGGCCTTTTTAGCGGCCGATATCTCAATATCCTTTGTCCCCATGCCTCGGAAAGCATATTAAGTCGTTGTGCTGGGCCTGAGGGGTAATTGCGGAACTTTTTATCGGTAGGAATTGGTTTAATATTCATAGTTAAACAACATTCATTGCGTTATTTACGTTGCTGAGCCGACAATTTATTCCAACAAATGACGCAATGGTTTAGAAATAATCTTCAATCCCATTCAGATTCTGATAAATTGTGCGTTTTGCAATTAGGGTGCTGATCTCTATCCGGTCGGGTCGGATTGTCGTCCCATCAGACTATGAGTGTGAGGGAAGAGAGTGCACCTGTGTCTGCGCATACACTTTATAAATTACGTATAAATGTTTATGTTTAATTTACTTTAACAATATTGAATAAAAAAGATAACGAACAAAATACTGACACTGAAATCCGGAATTTCCCAAAGAATCGTTCGATTCCCCGGAAAAACGACAAAACTGTGCCAAGAGCAAACTCGTTGAGTAATACGCGAAAAACTATTCACCTAAATATTTTCACAGTGATTCGGATTTTTAAGAGAAAACTGTTATTGCTGTTTTCTTTTTAGAATATGACTCTTAGTAATGAAACTATTCAAAACTTTCTGCAGAAAAACTGTAAGTTTTCCAAAACAGGCAGTAATGGTCTTGGGTGGAGTAAAATTACTTAACTAATTTCTTCGAAAATAAACATGGAGCGACTGCCAATCTGACCTCCACAACACACCTTGGTAAGGCTGGTTGTCAGACTTCCGGGCTTCTGACGACCCGTAACGACTGTCTAAGATCTACGAAATACAGCCGGGACCAACGGCTTAACGTGCTTTCCGAGGCACAGAAGGGTTTTGATATGTAAAGATGGTCACCCATCCACGGACCAACCGCGGCAAGCGTAGCTTAACCTGAACGACCATCTCGTGCGGTTGTTATTACTTAGCCACAAGCCCTAGGCAAACCCCCACAAATTGGAGACTATTGATTAGGGATGGTGTTTTTTTCTTTACGTCCGACACCACATGGAACTTAGAGGGATGGGAAGATAAATCTAGTAAAGTAAACTGCGCTAGCTTACTTTTTAACCGACTTCAAAAAGGAGGAGGTTATCAATTCGGATGTTTATATGTTTTTTTTTTTTTTATGTATGTTCGGCCATAACTCCGTCATATATAGACGGATTTGCAAAATTTTTTTTTTGTTCGAAAGGGGTTTATTCCGAAATGGTCCCATATAATTTTCATATAGATCTGATGATGAGTTCGGGAGACAGACACCGGAACTCTTTAAAAAATGACAGAAAATCAACCGCGATTTCTGCTATCGCATAAATATGCACCGTTTGTTTAGAATTAGTGCAGGGTGAATACCACAACTAAAAATTTAAAAATAAAAACTTTTTTGCAAAAAAAGACAACCGACTTTCTTAAAAACACTACAAAGTGAAAAATAACTTTAATTTCGGAAGTCGGTGGCAAAAAAACCATAAATACAGATCCAAGACACTGACTTCCGAAATTAAAGTTATTTTTCACTTTGTAGTGTTTTTAAGGAAGTCGGTTGTCTTTTTTTTTTGTAAAAAAGTTTTTTTACTGTACTAGCCAGACAACTACATTTCCTTATCATAAAAACTTCCGGATATAGATCGCACATACCGCTTCTTATCAATTTGATACGATTATAAATTTTATTGACATCGCATGACGCTTTACAGTATTGCACAATTATAATATTATTGTACAAGGACATGTCCTTGTTGTACTGTTGTTTTGAAACATGTCCCGACCTGTCATTGATGCGTCATCTAATGCCACGTTTACTAATGACGTATGAAGTTTCAAGACAATGCATTATTTTCGTCAGTGATTGTGCAATAGCATGAGGTCGTATATGTATGTTGTTTGATAAAAAAACATTTTACAAAAAAATAAAAACCGGCTCCCTTAAAAAAAACACTACAAAGTCAAAAATAACTTTAATTTCGGAATTCAGTGTCAACGATCTGTATTTAAGGTTTTTTGCCACCGACTTCCGAAATTAAAGTTATTTTTGACTTTGTAGTGTTTTTTTTTTAAGGAAGTCAGTTTTTATTTTTTTGTAAAAAGTTTTTATTTTTAACTTTTTAGTTATGGTAGATACCCCGCACTAATCTAATCGCGTTATTCATTCATTTGTCGCGCCAATACTTAATGCAAATATAAGACTTATATGGTTTTTACATAGATCCCACTGTCCGAATGGAACTAAATTAAAATGGAACCATTCGGAAAGCACCAGCTTTCAAATAAAGAAAAAATCATCGAAATCGGTTTACCCAGTCAAAAGTTATGAGCTAACAAACATTTTTTTTTTAAATACAGACGAATTGATAACCTCCTCCTTTTTTGAAGTCGGTTAAAAAGTAGTAGTCGCCCTGTGGGCTAAAGTCTACCCTAATTCATTTAAATTTTAAGTTTGAAGTCGGTAATGTATGATTATGTAAACATTTTTGCTTCTTGCGCTCCTTCTCCATATAAACTTTAACCGTGCCAAATGTCATATAATTTAGAATATTTAAAATATATTTTTTTGTTTTTGTTATATCAAACTAGCTTTTGCCAGCGGCTTTGCCCGCGTCTCATACACATAAACCTTCCTCTTGAATCGCTGTGTCTATTGATGAAAAACCGCATTAAAATTCGTTGCGCAGTTTAATAGATCGAAGCGAACAAACACGAAATGCGACTTTGTTTTTTACTATAAGTATTTTTGTTAAAATGGTATAAGAACGAATGCTTTCCTTATAAGCATTATCATTTGAAACGACAGTACCAGAATCTTCGAGGCCATCTAAGATGGCTTACTTTTCATATCATGTAAGTTTCGGGGCGATCCCTAGCAGGTTCAGCATACAAAATCCTTGATTTATTAATTAATTACAACCATTTAAATTTCACCAACAAGGCCATCGGTAGTTATCGTAAAGCGTTCGATAAGGTAAATTAGGTAATGCTTAATAATATTATTCAGAACACCTGAAGGTCGTAGGAACGAACTAGAGTAGATATTTTGTTATGTACTTGTGATAATTGATGATAAAAGCCAGGCCCCCAACAGGTATGCCGAGCAGGCTTACTAATCTCATATTATCAGCCAGTAAAAAAGTCCTCTGCCAAATTATATACGTTGAGCTGCCTTCCTTCATCGTGTAGCTCAACCCTATTTGGTTGAGCTACACGATGACTGATACATACAAGCCGTCTTTTGGGACAGGTCAGCTCAAGTTGCAATGGCTCTTTCTTCAAAAGGCCCTTCCAGACATGGCAATGCAGTATTAGACTCATAAAAAAATCTAATAATATAATGTTTGGACTTTTAAAGAGACAATGACGTCTGAGTTTCTTTCGGAATTTCTTCTCAGAGAACAGTCAGCGAGCAAATGTCGGCACCATCTAGTTTTTAAAATATTGACGAGTAAAAGTGTTTTATAAGAATTACTTACATAACAAAACTGTCCAAGTGCGAGTCAGACTCGCGCACCGAGGGTTCCGTACAAACCTGCAGGTCTTCAAGGTTTATGCATAAGGTTTATGTTTATGAAATTAAATGTTTTTTTTTTATATTTGTGTTGACTGAATGAAAGGTAAATTGTGGTTTACAATTTATGACGTATTAAAAAAAACTACTTACTAGATCTCGTTCAAACCAATTTTCGGTGGAAGTTTACATGGTAATGTACATCATATATTTTTTTTAGTTTTATCATTCCCTTATTTTAGAAGTTACGGGGGGGATGACACACATTTTACCACTTTGGAAGTGTCTCTCGCGCAAACCATTCAGTTTAGAAAAAAATGATATAAGAAACCTCAATATAATTTTTGAAGACCTATCCATAGATACCCCACACGTATGGGTATGATAAAAAAAAAATTGAGTTTCAGTTCTATGTACGGGGAACCCCAAATATTATTGTTTTTTTTTTCTATTTTTGTCTGAAAATCTTAATGCGGTTCACAGAACACATCTACTTACCAAGTTTCAACAGCATAGCTCTTATAGTTTCGGAAAAAAGTGGCTGTGACATACTCGGACAGACAGATAGACAGACAGACGGACAGACAGACATGATGAATCTATAAGGGTTCCGTTTTTGCCATTTGCCAACGGAACCCTAAAAACATCTCATTTCATTTCAAGAAAGTAATAAAAACCTACTTGATCATTAAGTCTGTCTATTTTCAAAACAAATATATACGTGTTCCTATTTATATCCCATGACTCTATTAATGCGCCATGTTAAAGAATCAACTGGCTTGTTTTTTTTATTAAGGCGCGGACTGACTACGATATTAAATGCTACAACTACATGCTACAGCTCCAACAAATAAGGTTGAAAATTGAATAAATATTTGGATTGACGATGTGACTAAGCTGCGAATTGGCATTTATTTTACGGTTTTATTTAGATTATTCGGACTACACACATTAAATTAAATAATTGTCTGGTTAAAGTTTTAAAGTAATGTTTATTCTATTGAACTCTTTAAAAAAAAAAATGTTGTTATCGCTGAAAATACAGAGATGTTCGACGTCAAAGTTTTTTTTGTGAAACAATTTTTATTGGGAATATCAAACAATTTTTCACTATTCTATTCGGTTAGAATTTTTCTTTAAATCCTTCTCTGTCCACTGTATTTTTTGTGTCGTATATTTTCATTGCGTTACGTCATACTCGATTGTCAAAGACACCAGTGTTTTGTGAATATTGAGGTAACACCGCGCCTTAAGTATTTAATAGTTTTTTGTTACAAATGTAAGTTTCATTGATAAGAATGATTAGTACGAGTAAATCATTTTAATTCAAACCAATAATTCCGACGTTATCATATTTCACGTCCCTTACGTGAAATATGATAACTTCGCATTGTTTGACATAGAAAAACGTGATGTCGAATTCATTTGTATGAAAAAATCAAAAAAATAATAATACTGGAATTCAGCTGCATCCGGCTACATTGGGAGCCGAGCCCAACATAGCTGGACAAGATGAGATGATGATCGCTGAGCAAATTTGGATGTCTAACTAAGCTGGACTTCCACAACTCATAACCACACGAAATACCTATAATCAATAACATAAAAAAATACGCAGTAAGAATATGAAAACACTATAATTTCCACAAACACTATACTTACACGTGTCGACATATAAACAAAGCAATCCGGTGCAGATTACAGCTTCCGGTAATCTGCTCGACTTTCGAGCCAAATGCCGGATAAATTTCATAGTTGCACGGTTAGGGGCCATCCATAAATTACGTCACACAAATTTCATGATTTTTTGACCTTCGTCCCCCGTCCCACAGCTCACAGCTGGTCACATTTGTGAAACCGCCCCCCCCCCCCCCATTACTCCATACACCTAGACATTGAATTTTTTTAAATTTTTCTTTCATAGTTCATATTTCATGTTTTAATAGTACTTTAAATATGTAAATTCAATTTTGAAATGTGACGTCACAAAATTTAGGGGCCCTCCCACCCCCTTGTCACACAATGTCACAATTCGTCGACCCCCTCCCCCCCCCCTTAACGTGTGACGTAATTGTCCGTATTTATGCAAAATGGAACCACAAGACAAATTTAGATTTTTACTTTTTTTGAAGAATAGTAATTTAAAAGTGGTCTAAATTCTTATACAAAAAAGAACCACATGATTTTTGCCTTGGAAACGAGGTATACTATTTTTTTTATAAGAATTTAGACCATTTATAAATGAGTATTCTTCAAAAAAAGTAAAATACAAAATTTGTCGTGTGTTTCCATTTTGCATAAATACGGACAATTTATGGATGGCCCTTTATCATGAGAGCAGTGGTGGCCCCGATTTACGAGGTTGGTCATGGATTCGAACCCAGGCAGGCGCTTTTCTTTGGGCAAATAACTTCATCACCACTGCTTTCAAAACGGTGAAGGTAAACGTGAGGAAACCGGCATGTCTTAGAACCAAAAATTCGAAGACATGTGACATCTACCAACCCGCACTGGGCCCGCGTGGTGGATTATGTCCCACTCCCTCTCACCGAGAGGAGACCAGACCGACCGAGAGGAGATAATCAGCCTACATTGTTCCCACTGCTGGGACATATCCCAGCAGTGGGAACAATGTAGGCTGATTATGACGGTTATCATAACCTTTTCATATACCTGAAACCTGTACTTATAAACACTAATTTTGATGACAAGAGCTGCTGAATTTAATCAGCACATCCTTCTGTGAAAACGATATTAAATATCTTCAGTTCCGTGTGGTGCAGGATGTAAAGAATCCATCCTATTTCTTCCCGTTGGTGTCGTAAAGGTGGTGTGGTGAGGTGGTAAGGCGAGGTTGGTAAGGTGGGTGGTTGTGAGGTGGTGGTGGTGCTTACTAGAGAATGGACTGCAGCGCCATGCTGCTATCGCCAACCCGCCTGCCAAGCACAATTATATTTCACTTATAATTTTCTTAGTCCGTTTTATAGAGGAATGGACTTCGACACAAAATGCCTCATTACAAACCAAAAAAATGTTAATTACACACAAGTCTTTGCCAACATAACTGTTGTTGACAAAACTCCAGATTTTTCGAGGAAACTCAACGGAAATTGATATGACTAACGCATTTCAGTTTTATGCGCGTCAAAACAAATGGGGCTTGCATGTAAACAAAATTTTTCGTAAGTACTAGTAATATCTGATAAGGTAAATAAGGCCAAAACAATGTCGCAATAGGTAAATCAATTGCGCAGTTTCTGTACCAGCCCTTATTGATAAAAGACCCTTATTTGCTGCTACTATAAAGTCGATAATCCTTTTCCTTTTGGCTTGTAAACACAGGTATTATCTGGAACTGCAAAAGCGTATGCGCCATTTTGTGGACTATTTATCTAGAATAGGACGTACTAATGTGACCTTTTCGTTTGTTTTGATTACATAATATATAATATTGTTTGAAAACAATGTAAGTGGATTGTTACGTAATGGAAATAATTGCGATATGAGGGTATTACCTAATATGTTTACCTATTAAAAGGTTATGAGTTCAAATCTTAATCCTGTGTTATATAACGCTTACACGTAAGAACAAAGGAGAACTCCTTCTGGACGAGCCGTCCAGGGAAGAATTACCAACAGTACAGTAATCTTTGTTTACATACTTTTTAACCGACGAAAAAAAACGGAGGAGGTTATCAATTCGACGCGTATACTTTTTTTTAATGTATGACCACGCATAACTTTTTACATAGTAGTCCGATTGTGATAATTCTTTTTTTAATGGAAAGGGTATACTCCGAGGGTGGTCCCTTTTAAATTTGGAAAACAAAATCGAACCCTAAGGATCGGAAAACAGGGGATGATTGATTGTTCACTCATTGATTGTAATGTATAACCACGCATAACTTTGTACAGAGTAGTCCGATTTTGATAATTCTTTTTTCATTGGATAGGGTATACCTTGCCAAGTATTACTGGTACATTAAAGCCACAAAAAATTACAAAATAAAAACTTAAAATTATGAGTCGGCGCTTTGAGTGATCTTTGTTCATTGATTTTTCAGCGCCGACTCATAATTTTAAGGTTTATTATTTTATGCTTTTCTGTTTTTTCGGCGGTTAAATTTTTTGTTAAAAAGTTTTTTACAAAACCGTAACGTAAATTCGAACGATTTTTAAATTCAATATACTCGTGACGCATATAATATTTACTCAGTTATAACACTTTATTCATTTCCAAGAGTGATACCAAACATGCTTGTCGGCTCAGCAATAATAAATGTATGCTATTGTAGAAAGGATAACATTTTCATTAGCCGTTCCCCGACGACGATGAAACTTTGATCAAAATATTACCTCATTATCAGACTTTTCCGTTCCCAAAGCCAAGACTCAGGTCTCCTCTCGGTGAGAGGAGTGTACGTGTATCCGTGTACGTATGTCTTTGAATTTTGGTTGCAGGACATGCCGGTTTGTACCGTGTCGTGCCGGACGTAAAGAATAGCACCACTCCATTTCTTTCCGTGGGTGTCGTAAGAAGCGACTATGGGACTTACTAGAGAATGGGCAGCAGCGTTCGCTATTCATTTTACCACCATACTGCGATCGCCAACCCGCCTGCCAAGCGTGGCGATTATGGTAAATCCCCCCCAAATCGGGGGAGGCTTATGCAGGGCTTTGAATAAAGTTAAAAATTTGGTATCGTTACTTTCATCGGACGAAGATAACGTTATTAGTAGAGGTCACGTTATGCTTGGTAACGATACTTGGCATACGTTCTACCGGTAACTGAGTACCGTTAAATAACGTTATTTTCTTTCATCTCTTTGTTTCGTCTACATTAATAAATAAAAAAAAAATTAAAAAAAAAAAATCTTTTTATTTCAGACACATTTGGTCCATAATGGTGTTAGTAGGCAGAAGACTTACAAACTATTTTTAAAAGTTACAAACTATTTAAAAAATTTACAAACTATTTTAATAAAGTTAAAAAATAAATAATTTAAGTAATTTAATTTAAAATTCAATTTAAAATTCAATTTAATGTAATGCAATTTAATTTTATTCAACTTAACTTTATTCAATTAAAAAAATAAATTAAAAAAATATTAGTAATTAATTTAGGTATTTGCCTCCCACTGGGGCGCCGGGCACACGCACTTGTGCTTGAACCCAGTGCCCCAGAAGGGGGCTGTCCAGCTTGTGGCTGAGCACGCTCAGGATGGTGTTGGCGCTCCCACGCGTACGGAACATTAGCGATGCGATGCGGCGCCGCAGAACAGTGTGAAAGCCGTCTGTGTGCGCGTGCGCAAACATCGCAGACGCACTACAGCAGCGTGGGAGCCCCACCAGCACCCTGAACGCGTTATTATATTGTATTCGGAGAGCGTTGATGGCCCGCTGCGTGTAGTTGACCCACAGATTGCAGGTGTAGAGAGTTTGGCAGAATGCTTTAAACAGAGTGATCTTAACCTCTAAACTACACCTCGCAAATCTGCGTGCCAACATGTTACAGCGGACCGCCATCGCTCTCCTCTCCCTTTCTATATCCCCGTCATCTTTCAAATCCTCGGTGACCACATGGCCGAGGTATTTAAATTCCCTCACTCTTCGAAGAGCGACACCGTTAAGCAACACAGGTGCCACATCCCCCAGTTTACGACCCCTGGCTTGAAAAACCACGAGCTCGCTCTTCTGTACATTGTACAGAAGACCGTGTACCGTCGCGTACTCCTCACACACGCCTATTAGCTTTCTGAGCGCAGCTATTGATGGGCTGAGCAACACCATATCGTCCGCATAACTAATACTGTTGATACAGTGACCATCGATCGAGCATCCGACACCGATATCGCTCAGCTCAACAATCAGCCCGTTCACGTACAAGTTGAAGAGTGAAGGAGATGTTAACCCCCCCTGTCTCACTCCACACTCCAACCTGTACTCATCAGACAGCTCGCCAAGCCAGTTGACCTGGTTAGTTTGATGGCCATACCAATATTTAAAAATATTAATTAATTCACCGGGCAGACCAGTATTTTCCAATTTACGCCAGAGAATATCATACCTAACCAGGTCAAATGCCCTGGAGAGGTCAAGAAAGGCTGCATACACAGGCGTGCTCCTATCTGTGTAATACCTGACAGTTTGCTTGAGAGACATTACCGCACATTCTGTCGAAAGTCCTGGTCTAAAGCCGAACTGTGCATCGTTTAAATTTAGGTGTTCTTTAAGCTGTCTCTCAAGCAGGCCATCAAGCACCTTAGATGTGGTTGTAGCTAATGATATCGGGCGGTAGTTGCACTTGTCAGAATTATCACCAGTCTTGTTTTTAATTATAGGCACCACCACCGTCTTCATCAATTCATTTGGCAGGTAGGAATGCCTAATACAGAGCGTAAATAACAGTCCCAGGAGCCTCGAGAGGTGTGGCCCTGCATGCTGAAAATGTTCATTAATGCAGTTGCATTTGCATCGTTTGATTGGCGATGTTGCCGTAGAGCGCCGCCGCCGACGCCGACGGCGCGCCGATTAGGTTGCGCGGGTTGACAACAATGCATTAAGTAACGATAAAAGTATCGATACTTGTAACGTTAATTGGTAACGATTCGATACCAAAGTATTACCCGTGTTACCGTTAAAATATTAACTTTATGAAAATAACGTTACTAAACGATACTTATAGAGAATTTGGTAACGTTAACAAGCCCTGGGCTTATGTCCGGAATTGTCGTCTTTCGGCTGAAATGATGATGATGATGACATGCCGGTTTCCTCACGATGTTTTTCTTCACCGTTTTGAGAGCAGTGGTAAAGAAATTATTTACACAAAGTAAATCGCCTGCCTGGTTTCGAAACCACGACCTACGGCCATAAGTGCTCTTAAACATTACCTACAACTTCTTATCAAACTTAAACATATTGTTTTTTTAATTTTTGGTGGCTTTTGTATGTGTCAGGAGTTTTTTCAATCTTTTTATTGGTTTGAAATAAGTAGACGAATACCTGTAATTCCTGCAGCAAAACATTAATTTCGTATTAAATGGAATATCATATAAAAACAAAATTACCTATTTGTTATATTATAATAAATGGGGGGTAAACATTTCAGATAAAATTTCACGTAATTTATGACTAATTACATGGGCAAACTAAAAAACACAGGTGGGTTTTAGTCAGTAAAAGTCTGACACGAAAAGCGATAGAAATCACTTGATAAAATCGTCCAAATTTAATTTAATTAATCCTTTTTTTGGATGGGATTGGGAAATCACAATCACACCCAAAAACAAAGGATTAATTAAATTGCGTAGGCAAAGGCAACTAACTAAAGATATCCATTCTTGGTTAGCTCTTGCGTACGTAAGAATCGATTCATCCGCAATGCTATTGTTATAGCACCATACTTACTGAAACAGGAAGTTTTAATGACGTCAAGGGTAAAAAATATTTAAAGAGTTTTTCCCACATTAGAAAAAAAAACATTGTTTGATGATACGTGCTGGCTCCCATGTATATCCGCATCATTCAGTTAGTTAACATTCGCAAATGTGATTGGGTTTACCCCAAATAATAAGTATGATAGGAGACCACGTGGTCTCCTATCATACAATGTATTTCCATATCAAAAATGTGTTTCTCAGTTAGACAGCCCCACGCTCCGTAGCGTGGGCTTGTCTAAATGAGAAATACATTTTTTATTTTTATTTTACTAACCGACTCCAAAAAAGGAGGAGGTTATCAATTCGACTGCATTTAAAAAAAAAACTTTTTTTTTTTTAATGTTTTTTTTTTTTCCTTATAACTTTTGACTGGGTGAACCGATTTAGATTTTTTCTTTTTTGAGCACCAGCTGCTTCCCGAATGGTCACATTTTAATTTGGTTCCATTCGGACAATGGGGTCCATGTGAAAACCATATAGGTAAGTCTTGAATTTGCATTAAGTATTTGCGCGAAAAATCTACCATAACTAAAAAGTTAAAAATAAAAACTTAAAAAAAAAACAACCGACTTCCTTAAAAAAAACACTATAAAGTCAAAAATAACTTTAATTTCGGAATTCGGTGTCTTAGGATCTGTATTTAACGTTTTTGCAACCGACTTCCGAAATTAAAGTTATATTTAACTTTGTAGTGTTTTTTTAAGGAAGTCGGTTGTATTTTTTTTTATGTAAAAAGTTTTTGTAGATTGTGTTACTCAGTAACTGGGTTATAGAAGTCAGATTGTCATTATCATCATTTCAACCGTAAGACGTCTATTGCTCGGCGGCGGCGACCTCTCGCGTCCGGCCCTGGTGCGAGCCATGGTACGGAGCGAGAGGGCATGGGAAGCCGTCACCTCCTTCTGCGAAGCAGTAATGCTCGCGAAGGAGGAGGCGGGGCGCGTGAGGGAGTGGCAGTCTCTGCACCCTCACGTCCCTAGCCGCCGCAGGAGGAGACGCCCCGGGCGTCGGGAGTCGATAGTGGACTCCCGGCTACCGTAGGCGCGAGCTTGCGGGTGGCGAGCAATGGGTAGCTCGCCGCCCGGTAAGGATCAGGCTCGGGTCGACGGCGCGTAGTGTTCCACGCGCGCCTCAAAGAGATGTCAGCAGCAATGTAGGGGTCTGCGAGGACCGATGCCTGCCAGGGTCACGAGATTGTTCGAAAGAGATACCGTGACTCTGGCACATGGGCAACTGAAGGAACACGGGTGGGTTTTAGTCAGTAAAAGTCTGACACGCCCTCCGAAGTGGGAGAAGTCATTTGATGATTTCCCATCCAAAAAAAAAAAAAAAAAAGACGTCTATTGCTGGACATTAGCCTCCCCCAAACGCCGCCACGTCGTCCGGTTCTGTGCTTCTCGTATCCAGCGGATTCCTGCGGCCTTCACCAGGTCATCGACCACTCCATGTAAAATACTGGTATTTAGCTGCATCCGGTTAGACTGGAAGACTACTCCAACATAGCTCAGGTGAGGAAATGTGTGTTTTTACACACTTTATATTAGCTTCACTTGTATGTTTGTTTGTAACCGACTCCTTACAGCGCGATTTTGACCCACTTTAAACGACCAGATGTCATTTAAACTCTGTAGACTTATCAAGGACCGATGACAGTACTATAATTTCATAAATTTGTGCCATTATCCATGCCAGGGTTACCAGGACTGCAAAAAAACTGTCTTCGAAAACAACGCTGACATACGTATCAAAATTCGAAACACTAAAAAATAGAAAATAAATAATAGTAAAAAAAAACTAAAAAACACATCATCATCATCATCAGCCTATAATGTTCCCACTGCTGGGACACAGGCCTCCTCTCGGTGAGAGGGAGTGGGTAATCCACCACGCTAGCCCAGTGCGGGTTGGTAGATGTCACATGTCTTCGAATTTTTGGTTCTAAGACATGCTGGTTTCCTTACGATGTTTTCCTTCACCGTTTTGAGAGCAGTGGCGATGAAATATTTTACACAAAGTAATGCGCCTGCTTGGGTTTGAACTCACGACCTACTACTTGTAAGTCACGGCCGTTACCACTGGGCCACAACTGCTCTCACTAAAAAACACGCTTCCATAAAAAAACAAACTAAAAAGTAGAAAATAATGGAAAAAAGCGTGGTGTGCCTGATACCAATAAAAAAATAGCTTAAAAACACCCTACGCTTTTTTTCCATTACTTTCTACTTTTTAGTTTGGTTTTCTATGGAAGCGTGTTTTTTAGTTTTTTTAAACTATTATTTATTTATTTTAAAAAATCTGGGATAAATGAAGTTACTATAAATTCAATATGGCGGATGGTATACCTATGTATTGACGTCATAGAAGGTTTTAATTATGTAGGTAGGCAGCTAATATCGATGAGCCTAGCACATCTCCCCAAGATATGAGTTGAATACTTCTTTTTATTTTGTTATTGCTGAATGCCTGCCTATAACACCACCCCATTTCTTCCTGTGGGTGTCGTAAAAGGCGACTAAGGAACTTACTAGAGAATGGGCAGCAGCGTTCTCTATGCATTTCATCACCATACTGCGATCGCCAACCAGCCTGCCAAGCGTGAGGATTAAGGCAAAGCCCCCCCAAATTGGGGGAGGCCTAAGTCCAGCAGTGGACGTGTTACGGCTGAAATGATGAATGCCTGCCTGGGCCTTCTTTCGACCTCGGTCATGTCTGAAGGAAACCAATGTGTGAGGTCTACTATAGAACTAGTCTGTTCTAGTTCCAGGAATTAAATGACAAAAGTTTCAGTAAGTATTAAAAAGGGTGAAAAGTCATTTCCAAAAGGCAAAAATATTTGAAGATATACCAAATACCCCCCTCCCCCTGCTTTGAGACTTCAATACGCCTATAGCAAAATCTATGACGAAGCTTGATTTGGTAAATATTTTGCTTTCACATAATCTGGACCTATTATTTATAATAAATATTGCGCACATACTTTATTATATACTGATAATAGGTAGTAGATCTATATGCCTAGTATGAAATCTGAAGTATTTTAATAAATTATCGATATAATCACATTATTGGTAGAAATACCAGCAACCTATTACTTTATCTACCTTAAAATGCTGTAAACATGATTACTTAAGTACTTATTATTTTTCAATTGGGGAAAATCCTTGTTTTCAAGATTAAAACTGGGTAAATCCGGATGTGTAGCACTTTTACAGACGATTGCTTCGGCGATAATAAACATCATCGAGTACAATCAGCAAAAGTACGAAAACATTTATCATTTCCGTTCACTGCCTTAGTGTATGTATTTTGGGCACGCCACAATTGCGGCGGTAAGTCCCCTCTTTGAGGAGTGGATAGAGAGGCGCCACGGCGTCCTCACCTTCCGCCTGACGCAGGTTCTCACCGGGCATGGGTGCTTCGGTGGGTTCCTGTTCAGGATAAAGCGGGAGGAAACGCCCGGGTGTTTCCATTGCGAGGATCGTCTGGAGGACACGGTGGAGCATACGGTGGAGGTGTGCCCTGCCTGGGCCGAGCACCACCGTGTCCTTGCGGAGGCGATCGGCGGCGGCGACCTCTCACGTCTGGCCCTGGTGCGAGCCATGGTACGGAGCGAGAGGGCATGGGAAGCCATCACCTCCTTCTGTGAAGCAGTAATGCTCGCGAAGGAGGAGGTGGGGCGCCAGAATCTACCAAGCAGTCCCAGCTACTGAATGTCACATGTCATTCGAAGTTTTGGTTCTAAGAAATGGCAGTCTCTTCACTGTTTTCAGAGCAGTGGTGTTGAAATCAAATGCACAAAGTGAAGTGCTGTGTCCTGTGTTCAAACTCAGACCTACAACACATCAGGGCCGATACAACTGGTGCTCTCTGCTGGTCATATGCCTTTTCAGTTGCACGCCATTCAGCTCGATTCTTGGCTGGCAAGAAGGTTGTAATGGACTAACCACGTGGTCCTCTTTATAGAGACAAAATGGAAAACATGCAACTATATACTACAACGAGGCAAAAGAAGTGTGTAGAGATCGTAGCAGGTGGCGTTCCGTGGTTTCTGCCTACCCCCATGGGAAAAAGGCGTGATTCTATGTATGTATGTATGTATGCAACTATATTAAAACACTGTTTTAAGAGGAATGTGTGGTCAAGTCTTTTTTTAAGTATTTGAACGAAAGAAATTAACATTGGTAGTGTAGAATCCTGTTGATTCCGTATTGAAGTTGAATAATATCACTTCACTGGCTCAAAACCTCATCAAGCGCTACCGTGCAGCCTGCTTCACCGGCTCTGTTTCCCACCATTTCTCGTGACTGACAGATGACATTAGTAACAGCAGCTGCCTCCGCTTGTGTGCATGAGACAGTGTTTAACATATCTATTAAATAGATACACATTTAATTATTTTTTTGGATGGGAAATCATCATATGACGTCTCCCGCTCTTGGGCGGAGCGGGAGGGCGTGTCAAACTTTTACTGACTAAAAGCCACCCGTGTTCCTTCAGTTGCCTATATACCAGGGCCTCAGTAACTCTTTCGAACAAATCTCACGACCCTGGCAGGGATGGGACACAGGTCTGCTCTCTTCGCCCGGACGGTAATCTACCACGCAATCTCAATACGGGTTGGTAGATGTCGCATGTCTTCAAATTTTTGGTTCTAGGACATGCCAGTTTGCCTACGATGCTTTCATTCAGCGTTTTGAGAACAGAATGAAACGATTTACAGAAATTAAAGGGCCTGCCTGTGTCCCATGGTAATTATGGCCGTCACCACGAGGCATACCAAAAAGTATGATAGCAGAAATTTGCTCTAGGAAAAGCCTTTGCATTTTCTTTACAGCCCAACTTCTCTCAACAAAGTGTTGTAACCCCACCGGATATTAATAAAGTATTTCACATCACAAGTAGCTCATGTTTATATTCAAACGGTTTTCCTCAACATCCTGTTACGAATAAGAGTATGGTACAAGGTTATTACGAAATAGTACATTACTATAGTTTTATCGCTCACAATTCGATAAAGCTTATCAGCATGTATTTGTCATTAGCTGTTGAGGTCGCCACGAGAAAAATTGTTGAAATAACTGAAATACTTTACTGATAAGTATTTTCTTGTAAAACCTACCTACCTAGTAATCTACGAATTTATCTATCAGTAGATCCGTTTGGTAGAACGCCTTCGTCAAAGGTGGTGATCATCATTTGTTCTTTTTTCTATGAGACAAGAGGGTTTTCACTCAGTCTGTTCTAGGTTCCCTGCAAAGAATAGGATACTATTAGTAATAGTTGCATCCAGCGCGTCAGGTTGTGCACCCGACCCCATCGTGCCCACCCCTTTCAACCAGCTACGTAGGTGGCTACAGGACCTCACCCACACACAAGCGGAGAGCTGGTGGTCCACGACACCAGGCTGCAAGCAATACAGGAAAACTGACCAGAACGGACAGGAATGGTCCGCGACTGGTGACAGAGACCATCACTGCCCGCTAAACAAACAATTTTACACAATAGGCATAACGGTCAGTCCCTTATGCAGGGCTTGCATGGTGGCTGTAGAAACCGTTGCGTTGTTATACGTATAAATCTTCCTCTTGAATCACTATCTATTAAAAGAAACCGCATTAAAATCCGTTGCGTAGTTTTAAAGATCTAAGCATACATAGGGACAGACGGAAGCGTAAAAAACATAATAAAATAAACAGCTAAAATTAAGCATAGATTTTCATAAGCGGCTGCGCCATAACTATTCCGGTGTCCGAGTTTCAAAGTCCTAATGCCCAAGTACCCTGTAGCTAATAACCTACCCGGAACCACACGATACTCCATATTTCTACATCATAAAAGATGACTAAAAGATCGTATCAGACCTATAACCATAAAGAAATCACGTCGACATTAAAATCATTGCTTCGTAGCAAGTCTCTTGATGACGTATAGGTTGAAAAACACAGTTGAGTCACCAATACAATGTACACCTAATCAAAAGATGTATTAAAAAGAATATATTTTCTGAATCATGATCACTTTTCCAAAGTATTTTGGCATCAGATCCAAATATGAGTAATATAAAATCGGCTCCCTATGTCAAAACCGGTTTTGCGATTGATTCTCGGAATGATAATACAATAAATTCGATTTTAATTTGGACCTGTGGATTGGAGTTTGCTTGTGACGTATCATGTTTTTTTAGACTTTGATATTTTATAAAGTTCAATATTTTTTAATGGACTGTATTATCCAGATACAGGGAAAAGTTTCCTGCTATTATATGTAGTTTCTTTTTAACTTTCAACATTTTCCGCGAGGAAATTAAAAGTGCAAATTTTGAGATAAGCTGCCAGGCAGGACTCCAATTCTTTTTAAATATGTCTTATTATATAATGTCTTACTAAACGTTTAAAATCACCAAACGTTTGGATTTACGGATGGAAAGCCCCGACTAAAGCCTATCGCAAAACGCGAACAGTACGAGAGCGAGACGACTCTAGTAGATAAATGTCCATAAAGTTTTTATAGCATTGTTCTTTTCGCGTCGCGCCTGTCTACGGAACCCGAATTTTAAGTAGTTCGGATTTTTCTTTCATATTTTTTTAAAGAAATGATTATCTTATTGATTTTTTTATTAAATACACCGATTATCTGGGATAAAGGGTGTATTTGACAATCTACTATCCATTGAAAGTCACGTCAGGAAAGCCTTAATTAAATCAAATATGGTATTAATCAGCTTATAAGCCAATCGCCTGTCTTCTTTCTGTCTTTAACGCCAATCACCTTTTAATCCAAGACCTCATTCATCTACTAATCAATGTTTATTTATGTAAACAGAAAACAAACTGTCCCCCCACTTACAAGAAAGTGGCTGACTCATCAAGATTTTCAAGTTCGTGAAAGCTCAAACTGTGACTCATGAAACAAAACGGAATTTAACTACTAGAAAAATAAATGATAACTACGAAGAAACTGTTTACACGAATAATTTTATTCTATTTGATTCATCGGAACTCTATGACTCACTTGGCGCCAAATCTGACGCACTGCCATCTTAGAATCTTTTATTTTTTTTACGAATGTCACTGACGCAGTGACGCGGTTCGTTATTCCGCCTTATGTAATACGTTTTGTTTATTATATAATCCTGACGTAATTTTAGTTCTTCATTCTACAAGATTATGGCATGATTATGTGTTTAGATAAAATTGTGGAGTCAAGTGATCTGTTTTCCTGCCAGGGTCGCGAGATTTGTTCCAAAGAGTTACCGTGGCCTTGACACAGGCAACTGAAGGAACACGAGTGGGTGTTAGTCAGTAAAAGTCTGAAATGCCCCCCCCCCCCCCCCCCGCTCTGCCCAGAGCGGGAGACGTCATTTGATGATTTCTCAGCCACAAAAAAAAGAGTGATCTGTTTTAATCATAGGTTTCTTCTAGTGATTTAATGAGGTCAAAGTATTGTAACACGCCACTTTTACAATTGATTGATTAACCTAACCTAACTAGCTGTTACCCGCGACTTCGTCCGCGTGGTATATAACAAAAAAGTTTTTCATTAGTTTTTTCTAAATAAAAGTAGCCTAAGTTACTCCTTGTCACATCAGCTCTCAGCCAGTGAAAGTCCCGTCCAAATCAGTCCAGCCATTTCAGAGATTAGCCGGCACAAACAGACAGACAGACATTTTTTTTAAAATATGTTATTTTGGTATATGTACCGTGTTTATATATCCATATACACTTAGTAAAAAGTGGTAATCTTAATATTACAAACAGACACTCCAATTTCATTTATCTGTCTAGATTACACCATGTAAGTAACACTTTAGTTTAAACGAAAAGTTATTCACAATATTTTAAGATTTATTTTAAGACATCTTGGACGTACATAAATGAAACCAGCTGAATTAAACAAGATCTGCTGGGTTGGCCATGCTTGTCGAAACACCGATGGCGCGTGGAGCAGACGAGTCCTAGAGGGTGAGTGTGGGACGTTCCCAGCTAGATGAATCGTAGCTGGGGACAGAATAGATATGGCATGGAGTGCTGTGGTGCAGCATAGAGGCTAAAGTCCAGGAGTGGACTGCGATAGGCTGAGTTTGTTGATCACTCGCTTGAACTCAAGATCTAGATTAAAAAAAAAACCTCATTTACTTAATTAAATTCTTTATCACTTTCCTTATTCAAATTACAAGAAAATGATAAAACGCAGTCGAATATTTGGCAATTAAAAGATTAATTTTATCACAATAATATTTCAAATCTTTTGTTTTCGTTTGTAATAACTTTGTTTTTCAACATAATCTTAATATATCATTATAACATGAGGTAAGAATTGTTAACGTATCTTTATTTATTGATATATTAAATTATTATTAATTATGTCATCGATATAACTATACACACCCCCTTTTATGTCGTATTTTTTTCAATATGCGAGTAGTTTTATTTTTCTTTGTTATCTAATAGTTGTGAAAAAACTTTGTTCGAAAACTTGAAATCACTAGGGACAAGTCACTTTTTCAAAAAGTACCCGTTGCAGACCATAACCTAAAATTTATTCATAGTCATAGTCATATTCATTTATTCATAAACAAGTACCTTGTATCTGAATTTACATACAAAACTAAACAATTTCAGTTCATTAGACACTAAAATGCATTTGAGTTTAATACATTTCATCACCCATTTAAAAATAATAAATTAACTGTTCTTCAATCGACATGTAAATTAGACAATATGAACAACACTTTAAAATTTAAAATAATAACAATAAATTAATTAATTAAAGACAAATTAGCATAGACTAATAAAATCAATAAAAAATAATAATATTCAAATGTATAGTCATATTAATTTATTTTATTTTTATTACACGCTTTATATTAGCTTCACTTGTATGTTTGTATATTGGTATGTTTGTATATTTGTATGTTTGTTTGTAACCGACTCCTTATAGCGCGATTTTGACCCACTTTAAACGACCAGATTTCATTCAAACTTTGCACACCTGTCAAGGACCGATGACAATGCAATAATTTCATAAATTTGTGCCATTATCCTTGCCAGGGTTACCAGGACAGCAAAAAAACTGTCAGAAACTACGCTGACATACGTCTCTAAATTCGAAATACCCTAAAAAATAGAAAATAAATAATAGTTTAAAAAAACTAAAAAACACGCTTCCATTGAAAACCAAACTAAAAAGTACAAAATAATGGAAAAAAAGCGTGGGGTGCCTGATATCATTTAAAAAATACCTTAAAAAGCACCCCACGCTTTTTTTCCATTATTTTGTACTTTTTAGTTTGGTTTTCAATGGAAGCGTGTTTTTTAGTTTTTTTAAACTATTATTTATTAAAATATTTATTTATTTGTGGCATCTCTTCCGAAGTTGACTCCAGGAGCCTCAGTAGCACATTTGGGAATTGTTGGTCGCCGATTTCAATTAAAAGTTCATCCTCAATATAACCCTCTAAGTTCAAAAATAACGTTGAATGAATTTTTCATTAAATAGTCACTTAATGGGATCATATGACCTTAGAAGGTTGTATGACGATTTTAAAGCTTATTATTCTATAAATAAGAACGTGTTATGGTCGTGAATCATATTTTGTTCAACATGCAGCCGCACATTGACCTGCAAATTGCATAAACCTAAGAAAATTTGAACGACCCTTCTTACATTTCAAGAAATCTATTGAAAGCATAACAACAGTTAGGTAGGCCGAAGCAAAGAAAACCTCCTCAGATAGAGATTCACAGATGACTCCGCCCTGGAGTGCAAATGTGGTGCTGTCCCACAAACAATGCGGCACTTAATATTTTGTCTATAGTGTTCTACTGTTTGCACGCTACTGGAGTTGATGGACGCTACTGAAAGTGCTAAGCTCGTAGCCAAATTCTAGGCTAACTGTATTTATATTGCTATCGACACGCTAAGAAGAACAGTTAGGTTAATTTAGAGCGAGGCCCCATTAGTGCGTTGCGCTGCGTTGCGTCGTCGCTGCGTCGTTTTCTTCCATATATTTTTTATGACATGCCCCATTAGACCGTTGCGACGACGCGACGCAACGCAGCGCAACGCACTAATGGGGCCTCGCCCTTAGGAACCCATGTAGAAACGCCAGCACATCAAGCGACCCGAAACTGTCAAATTTTTCCAAGTCATTTTGAACCTAATGCTTTAGCGATAAAGTTGAAAACCTATTAAAGAAATTGACAGATTGTAGTAGCTTTATCCGCTGGCGTCTGTCCCGTCAACGTAAACTGCATGCCACGATCACGCATCCCGATAACGAATCTCATACTTACTCATTCTTAAACAAAAGAGTAACTATCAGACATTACATAATATACGTCATTTCTGTTATCTCCTACTAGTTTGATAGGAGTTGTCTCTACGGCGACTGTTGGGGGCATTTGGGGTCATTGATGTTGCTAGTTGGGGGCTTGGCGACATCTGAGGCGACACGTGAATGTTGAGGCAATACAGCTGCTAGACAACACAGACTTAGTACGAAGGCTAAAAAGAAACTATACCTTTTGAGCCACCGTAGGCGCGAGCTTGCGGGTGGCGAGCAATGGGTAGCTCGCCGCCCGGTAAGGACCAGGCTCGGGTCGACGGCGCGTAGTGTTCGACGCGCGCCTCAAAGAGATGTCAGCAGCACTGAAGGGGTCTGCTAGGACCGATGCCTGTCAGGGTCGCGAGATTGTTCGAAAGAGATACCGTGAGCCTGGCACATGGGCAACTGAAGGAACACGGGTGGGTTTTAGTCAGTAAAAGTCTGGCACGCCCTCCCGCTCCGCCCAGAGCGGGAGAAGTAATTTGATGATTCCCCATCCAAAAACAATATGACGACTAATCGAGAGGTGTGGAAGAAAAAGACATGTTGTGCCGACCCCAAATAATTTGGGATAAGGGGATGACAATGATTCAACGTCCACTTAGCTGGGTCTTTTAGTATAAAAACAACGTATAATATTAACACTAAATATTTTTATTATTTGTCTTACTTGAAGACACTATGAAAATTTCAAGGGTCTACCTACTAGATTTCTAAAGATACAGCCCTCTAACAGACAGACCGACGGATAGCGCTGCCTTAGTAGTAGGGTCCCGTTGGCAACCTCTGGGTATATTTTGGCAAAAAATACGGTCTCAAGGGTTGAGAATGAATGTCGATGGCTGTATAAATAGGGGAAGACCCAAAGAAACTACAGAAGGACTGTTTGAATTATGATATACAGAAAGGGGGTGACTATCGAGATGACGACTAAAGGCTTTTTTAGACATGCGCGACGCGACTCTTGTAGACTCATTTAGATTAGAAGTGTTCATAGAAATTGTTCTACGAAAATTGCGTCGCGCTGTCCCGTTGCACCTGATTGCGGGAGCCTTAATAGAGAAATAAGACAGAAAAAGAAATGTTGCGCCGACTCCAAATAAACAGGTATAAGGATCCTAAACATATTAATAACGGTTCACCGAAAATCCTTAGTCGGAAAAAAAAGCAAATTCATCCACGTGTTATTGCTGCTGTAACAGAAAGTTCTAATACTTCTTTCATAAAGAAATTTAAATAAGCTATACGTGATTCGCCGCACGTATCAAAACAAAGGAAATGAGGTATCATTTCTTATCACTTTCGCTACAAAAAACCCAAAATCATTCCTTTAACTAAAAACCAACCAATTACGTGCAAATCGCATGAAATCAAGGAAAAATAAATTTTATTATTGTTTTAAAAACCAACGTACTTATTCCATTGATAATTTCGCGTAAACATTACATTTGGGTATGTTTTACATAATATTTTAAGATAACAAACGAGACAAAATTATCTTCTTAGTCTAGAAAATATTTTTGTTATTGTATTTCATTCCATCACAAATGATGTGGGACTAACCGAATAGGCACATGACGTAGCTTTGGAAGACCTCCCACAAGGTGAACCGATGACCTGATGAAGGCCGCAGGAATCCACTGGATGCGAAAAGCACAGAAATGGTCGAAGTGACGGTGCTTGTGGGACGCCTATGTCCAGCAGTGGACGTCTTTTGGCTAATATGATGAGTCACATGACGTCATTAGCCAACCTGACCGTGGCCATCATTATAACTTAGGTAGGATAAAAACGTTCACGATAAAACTTTGAATGACGTCAAACCATGAGTAGACATTGTAAAATAACTCTTATCTGATTGTGATAAAATTTTAAATGGAATGCTTGCCGTGAATTTGATAAAACTTTGGGCGATCATTGTAATTTATACCTTACCTTACCGAAATGAAAGATAAATTTCAATGACTTGCTACTTGTATTACGTCGATCGTGAATGATAAAACCTTACAGATTGAGCGACCCGCGCAGCGTTTAAAAAGCAGAAAAGCTTGACATACTCCTTTATTATTTGAAACCGGCATGTACTAGGACCGAAAATTCATGTGACATTACCAACCCGCACTGGGTCTGCGTTGTAGATTACAGCCAACTCTCTCTCTCTCTCTCTCTCACAGAGAGGAGGACAGTCTCCCAGCAGTAGGAAAATTATAGGCTGATATATTATTCAAAGTTGCAACTTTTCCATTGCAATAAAATTTTTCGTCTAATACGATAAGAATTAAGCATTGATAACCTTTGTTGCTTACAAAATTACCACAATTAGGACCTTTTAATCCAAGTATCCTCTCGGTCTGCCAGGGTCGCGAGATTGTTCGAAAGAGATACCGTGACCCTGGCACATGGGCAACTAAAGGAACACGGGTGGGTTTTAGTCAGTAAAAGTCTGACACGCCCTCCCGTTTCGCCCAAGAGCGGGAGAGGTCATTTGATGATTTCCAGTCCAAAAACAAAAAAGTGTCCTCTCGATCGTTTCATATAGAATGATGAGTACGCTCTAGCTAGCTCTTCCTTCTGGTCCCACTTCCACATAAAGCTGTTTGTTTGCTTTATGTATTTCTAACCACCAGACTACTTCTTTGCCAAACATATTTTTTATTGGTGTATAGTTCTGCTCTTGACCTCGATCGCGCCAGAAGCGATGGATGAGGTCTATGATGGAACGATACCCTCTTGCTTTGAAAGGAGTCGGGTTAAATGTCCACACAGACACTAGCAGAGAGTTTCACAGTTATGCTATTGCTTAGTTTACATACACAACGATCAGAATTAGCTTTCCTCATCGTTGTGCATGTAAGCGGGTTTTTTACCTTTTTTGTAGTAACATTTTAAAATGTATCGAATTTCTTCATTAGATTCACTCATCTTGACGGTACGAAAAACAAATGAAAATAACACATTTTCCTAATTTGAATTTGGAATTATGTTCTTTAAAATTTAAACTTTCAATGATACCAAAACCAGCCAGATACAAATAGTTTAGCCAAAGAGATTTTATTACAAGTTCATACATACTATAATGCGAAAAGACTTTTTCCCCAACCTAATATTTCAGCTTGAGTTTAGTTTTTAATGTTTTGTTCGTATATTGGCGTGTGCTAGCTGACATATTATGACGCATAATTTAATGTATGTTTTGTTTTGTTTTATAATATTAATTACTTACATAATACTGTATAGAATCAAGTTCTTCTAACTTAACAGACAGCTGTGCTGCTGGGGAGTTTATTCCGCCACTTCTTCTTCCCAGCTAAAGCACTAGGAAGTGTCGAAGGGTGGGCGTTTTGGGGGGACTGTCTCATGTAACTTTGACGTGCAAAAAGTGCTGACTCTCAGCCTAGTTTGAATAAATGACTTTTGATTTTGAAAGCACTAAATCGCCGCGCCAGCAGTGACTAGAGACGAAGAATAACACATCCTGCCCGAATTTGACGCAACTAAGTGCAAGGTAGCTATCACAAAACATAGTAAGAATTTTCACAAACAGTTAATTCACTGGCAGGATAGTTTTGAGAATGAATGTCGATGGCTATAAGAATAGAGGAACACCAAAAAAACGATGGATGGACTGTGTGAATGATAATAATATAGATAAAAAACCGGCCAAGTGCGAGTCGGACTCACGCACCGAGGGTTCCGTACAAACCTGTAGGTATTCACGGTTTATGTTTATGAAATTAAATGGTTTTTTTTAATTTTTATATTTGAGTTGACTGAATGAAAGGCAAATTACGGTTTACGATTTGTGACGTATTAATAAAAAACTACTTACTTGTTCAAACCAATTTTCGGTGGAAGGTTACATGGTAATGTACATCATATATTTTTTTTAGTTTTACCATTCTCTTATTTTAGAAGTTACAGGGGGGGACACACATTTTACCACTTTGGAAGTGTCTCTCGCGCAAACCATTCAGTTTAGAAAAAAATGATATAAGAAACCTCAATATCATTTTTGAAGACCTATCCATAGATATCCCACACGTATGGGTTTGATGAAAAAACATTTTTGAGTTTCAGTTCTAAGTATGGGGAACCCCAAAATTTATTGTTTTTTTTCTATATTTGTCTGAAAATCTTAATGCGGTTCACAGAATACATCTACACCAAGTTTCAACAGCATAGCTCTTATAGTTTCGGAAAAAGTGGCTGTGATGTACACGGACAGACAGACGGACAGACATGACGAATCTATAAGGGTTCCGTTTTATGCCATTTGGCAACGGAACCCTAAAAAGGGGTGACTACCGAGATGACGACTAATAGAGAAGTGTGGAAGAAAAAGATATGTTCGCCGACCCCAAAATAAATTGGGATAAGGTAGGAGAATAAATATAAATAATATAATAAATATCTTAGGAAAAACCAACACACCATTACCTATCTGATCCCAAACTAGGCAGAGCCTGTACTATGGCAACCAGACAACTGGTAAACATACTTATATATTTCTAAATACATACATATTATATATAAATTACACCCAGACACAGAACAAATGATCGTGCTCATCACACAAAGATTTGTCCTGGGTGGGAATCGAACCCACGACCTCTGTCTTAGCAGTCAGGGTCACTAACCACTAGACTAACAGGCCAGAATGATATTCACTGACACTCGGTTCCCATTTCTTCCCGTGAGTGTCGTAAGAGGCGACTAAGGGACTTACTAGAGAATGGGCAGCAGCGTTCTCCATGCATTTTACCACCATACTGCGATCGCCAACCCGCCTGCCAAGCGTGGCGATTATGGCAAAGCCCCCAAAATTGGGGGAGGCCTATGTCCAGCAGTGGACGTCTTTCGGCTGAAGTGATGATGATGTTGACACTTTTAGTTTGTATGAACAGAGACAACTGAACCGTCTCCATACTTCGGAGCTTTACATGACTACACAGTCATAAAAACCTCACAGACAATAAACGAGGAAATTATACTATCCCGTAACATAACATTACCTTTATTTCAAGTATTTTCCAAATATTATCCTTCAAACATTCCTGCTGGCCTTGTAAAATTTCTCCGAACAGTACCTACCATCCTCATTTCCTTAAACATCATAGTACTCACTACTGCGTAATATCACATGCTAACTATCACGTAAACAGACGGTATTTCCCTGTTAATATATTCGTAAATACCTATAGTATTTAGCGTGGATTTGAGTATTAATTTGCTCCACGGTGTGGTGCAAAACAATGGCCGTGTCATGATATTATGTTTTATTGTGCAATTAGTTTTATTTTTAAGAGCGGTGACGACTTACTAGTTGTACAGGTCATAGGTGCACACCCAGACACGCGCTTCACTTTGTGTAAATTGTTTCATCACCACTGCTCTCAAAACGGTGAAGGAAAACATCGTGAGGAAACCGGCATGTCTTAGAACCAAAAACTCGAAGACATATGACATCTACCAACTCGCACTTGGTCCGCGCGGTGGATTAGGAATTTAGGACCCAGTTCCTCTCACAGAGAAGGGTCCTGTGGGCTGAGTCCCGACAGTGGGAATACTATAGACTGATAATGATGACCACGAAAGATGAAAAGACCTGAAATACAACCGAAAGAGCTTCATAACCAAAGCTACTTCCCAGCAGCACGCGTAGCATGACCACCGTAGAAATAGATTATGTCTATTCTTGGTAGAATAGAGATAGAATTGTCATGCTACGCCAGCATAAAACGGTACAAATCGTTCTACAATCTTTAATTTTGTCTTTAATCTTTCTACAATCTGTAATTTTGTCTATTCTTCCGTCGACAAAACCCATTTCCACGGTGGTCATGCTACGCGTGCTGGTGTACCGGCACTAAAAATAAGAAAATAAACACACTTCACCCACCAAACAAATAGATCATACTAATATGTAACAATATACAATATTATTAAGAAGCTTCAATTTAGTTTATTTATAACCACACAATAGCCAAATGTCCGCGGTGATGTAACCTCAGAT
This sequence comes from Aporophyla nigra, assembly GCA_947507805.1. Taxonomy (NCBI): domain Eukaryota; kingdom Metazoa; phylum Arthropoda; class Insecta; order Lepidoptera; family Noctuidae; genus Aporophyla; species Aporophyla nigra. The sequence continues at coordinate 11,724,595 of OX382316.1, read as the reverse complement.
AGTTCACCGGAAATGCCGAGAGGTTTTTAAAGCAATGTCACTATACCTACAGCATAATACTGTATTATTTATGCCTACATATTTTAAGGAAAATTCTCAGAAATACTGGGTGTTCTGACCACCATATTTAGGTATCATATGAGCAGTGCTAGATTAAAACAGCGCGGCGCCTGTTGCTAACTCGACATTCAATAATATGGCAGCGGGATTTTTTCGTACCCTGGGACTTTAACGCACCGCTTAGCCCTGGCTGAAAAAGGCCGCTTTGACAATCATAATAGGATACTATAATTAACCATATTTAATCGTGAAATGGCCACAAACGAACAATTCATAATATTATTATGATCTGTGTACACAGCACGCAATTCATCTGTTTGACAGTTTCGTATGGAAATTCGTCATAATACAAATTAAGAATTGCTTTGTAGAAGTTAAGTGTCACATAGCAGAATCTTAAGGAACTTCAGGGAATTAATCGCGTTAAGAGGAATTGCTTACACGTCTACCCCAACGGTCATCGGATGACGTGTTCTTGAGTGGAGACCGCGAATCGGCAAACGTAAAGTAGGATGCTCTCAGGCTAGGTGGAGCGACGATCTTCGCAGGGTGGCTGGTAGCAGCTGGATAAGAGTTGTTGATAATCGAGCTGAATAGCGTGCAATTGAAGAGGCCTATGTCCAGCAGTGGACTGCTATAGGCTGCTGATGATGATGAGAGGAATTACTTGAAGTGGCGTTTTAAGGCCCTCTCAGAGTTGTAAATCGAGTACCGTATTTTTTCTTTGTTAATAATTTAAAAATATATGCATTATTTAGGTAGGTATATACATGAATAAACATGCAACTATTAGGTAAGAATTAAATAAAACAATGCTGCGATTTTTTTCCTGTTTGTGGTTAATTTATTATTATGGAACAATAAGACGGCTCTCTTTGTTTTACTTCATTGTAATGGCGTATTATTATACAAATACACACAATTCCATCAGCTTCCAGCATGTGGTAGGGAATACCGCACTCCTGGCATATGTAGGTACACCATAGCGTGTTAGTCAGTAGAAGATCACAGCAGCTCTTCGAGTGTTCCCACCACAAGTATCCTCCTCTTTAAGAGAAATTAGACTGTAATCACCCACCACGCGGGCCCAGTGCGTGTTGGCAGAAATCACAATATTTTTACTATATTTGATTTAACAACATTGGTCCACTGGTTAGTAAAGGCTTAAAACTAAGGGTTAGTATTTATTAATTAGAATAATACAATATAGACTATATTCATACCAACCGCACGAGCAACCTAACAAAGTGTCTCAGGTGCATCGTGTTGTTCGGCTAGGGTTTTCAGGATACTGATACTGCTAGCTCTCATTCTGCTTAATACGGATGCGGTATATTTCCTCATAATAGCATAGAAGTCGTCAGTTCGTGCTACAGCAAACATGCTAGACGCGCTGCAGAACCGGGGCAACCTCAACATCACCCTGAAACCATTGTTATATTGCACACGCAGAGCATCTAGAGCCCTCCACGTACAGTTGACCCACAAACTGCGCGTGTAGAACGCTTGACAATAAGCTTTAAACAGAGTTATGTCTTCGAATTTCTAGGACATGCCGGTTTCTTCCCGATGTTTTCCTACACTTTTTGGAGCTGTTTCACTTTTGAGAGCAGTGGTAATTAACACAAAGTAATGTGCCTGTCTGGATTCGAACCTACGTCTTACAAGACGTAAGTCGTGACCGGTACCACTGGGCCACCACTGACAACTAAAGAGCAAGATGCTAAAATGCCCAAGCTATGTATTCGGATGAGGAAGGTTAATTGAAGAGGAATATGGTCTGTAGCAACCGGCATTGGCCCCGCGTGATAGATTCAAGCCCACTCCCTCTCGTAGATAGGAGGCCTGTGTCCCAGCAGTGGGAACACTCTAGGCTGATTATTATTATTATTTATTTATTTTCTTCAACATTTCTCAGCACCCTAGGGTTCTGGAGCTTTGGAAGGCGTACGAGGAGCCGAAGCCAACTCGCAGAGGCCCCTTAGACAATTTTAAATGATAACGGGCCAACAACCGACAATTATCCCTGTATGCACTATGCAAGTGCACCTAAGAACAATCTCCGGTTGTAGCAGAACTATTTTAGAATATGGAAACAAAGCAAATTAGGCTATGGATTTGGATGGCTATAGTGGATTGGTAACCGCAACTATGGAAGAACTATGGCCCCTGCCTGATCAATGTTTTGTATACACGGATAAAATAGCAGGGAGTGACTTGCACACTCAATAATGGGCCCCCGGAAACCGTCGCTGGCACATAGTGACGTGGCGACACGGGGGCAACACTTCCTGAGGTGCTTGAGAAGTGGAGAGGTATTCCACGGCTTTCAGAACAATCCCAGAGCCCGGAAGATGGTCAAGATCCCTACGAGCACTTACTGGAATACTTCCTTTCCCCGAGCACGTTTGCTCTTGCGAATCTCCAATCAAGCCGGCCAATAAAGGCAAGAATGAGGTGGGTTATTATTATTAATCATTTATTTCAAGTTTCATAGACTCATAAATTTTACAAATAATACACACAGTCACATAACATAATCAAACATAAATACAATTAAAAATATAAAATTATTAAAACAAATAGGTACATAATTACTAAATGCAGTGTTGCCACATTAACTGCGTGCAATGTGTAGCCCACACCAGTGATTGATGTAGGCGCAATCGACCCTTTCCGCGATCGCGGCCAACATTCTATTAGAGTTTCTTAATACCTTCATAGGTAACCGTAATCAAAGGGATTTCGGATTATGGATTTCATTGGAAATATCGCGCAGCATTTCATGAAGGTAATCATATCGACGATTAAAAGAGTATAAGCGCCATTTTGGTCGAAAATTACTTATAAATTCCACCCTTCTTAAAATTTTCTGCTTTTTCGAATGCGCTTACTCCCATTGATCTACGATGTCTTTCCATTTTCACGATATGACAATAAACAAAAAAAAAATCCATTTTTCTACAATTTAAAACTGTAAACCGCTCTCCTGAACAATTTGGTTTGGTCGCTTATACCCTTTTACGTTTTAAACATCGATATGCCTTTTAGCAACTAATTTGGAGCTACCTCATTCTTTTAAAAGCAACATAGTTTTTATCTATATTAGACTTTACTCAGAATTATTTTTATGATCTACCCACATAATTTCAGGGGGAATACCTCGTTCATCCTTTAGTACGATAATTCCTGATAAGTTTGCAAAAACATGTCTGTCTGTAAATTTCTTTGTTTAGATTATCAAACGCTTCGCTGATATCCGCCTGATAATACGTTCAATGTCATAATAACCTAGAAATGAGGGTATTGCATTACGAAAACATTGGAGACTGAGAAACGGGTTAATGTTCTTGATATAATGGAGTGCCAATAACCCAAAATGGAGTTAAAGAAACGCTTGTTGCTCTATAAATGTCAGGGGTCAACATCACTTCTTGTTTTTCTAAATGGTTAGGCAGAGAAACGAATGCTCATATTAGGTACAACCAAATTTCTCCAATTATGTTTAAATCTCATGTAAAGGGATAGGACTGATGCATGCCAGGGTCGCCTTCAGTCGCCCATGTGCCAGGGTCACGGTATCTCTTTCGAACAATCTCGCGACCCCGGCAGGCATCGGTCCTAGCAGACCCCTTCAGTTCTGCTGACATCTCATGAGACGCGCGTGGAACACTACGCGCCGTCGACCCGAGCCTGGTCCATACCGGGCGGCGAGCTACCCATTACTCGCCGCCCGCAAGCTCGCGCCTACGGTGGCCAGGAGTCAGCCGTCGACTCCCGGCTCTCCTGCGGCGGCTAGGGACGTGAGTGCGCAGAGACTGCCACTCCCTCACGCGCCCCGCCTCCTCCTGCTAGCATTACTGCTTCGCAGAAGGAGGTGACGGCTTCCCATGCCCTCTCGCTCCGTACCATGGCTCGCACCAGGACTGGACGCGAGAGGTCTCCGCCACCGATCGCCTCCACAAGGACACGGTGGTGCTTCGCCCAGGCAGGGCACACCTCCACCGTATGTATGTGTGCGTTAAGGCACCCAAACGACTGTTATGCTATGGTTTGAATTTTTTTGAAAAAGGTTCCACGAAAAATTTTAATACCAGCTGATCCATTACGTGTAATTCAAGTCCATAGTAAAACACAACTAAAACTAAACTAAAATAAACCGTGGCAGCTAAGAGATGACCAGTCCCTACTGAGGGCGCCCGTTCGAACATGGTGTATTGTTCAGCACCATTCAGTTGTATAGCAATAATCATCACTTCTTCCCGTGGGTGTCGTAAAAGGCGACTAAGGGACTTACTAGAGAGTGGGCAGCAGCGTTCCCTATGCATTTTACCACCATACTGCGATCGCCAACCCGCCTGCCAAGCGAGGCGATTATGGCAAAGCCCCCCAAATTGGGGAAGGCCAAGTCCAGCAGTGGACGTCTTACGGCTGAAATGATGATGATGAATCATCACTATTTGAGCCTTTATCCAAGGAAATTCGGCGACATATAAAGCCTTTTGGCCTTCAAAGACAATACAGTACTAAATATGGCAAGACCAAAAATTGTGATCGCTTTTGAGCATTATACTGTCCTCAATGTGTTTCATAGGTTTGCGCATGATAACTGGGATATATTACTAACAATATAATTTATGGAAAATTACGTTACCTATATTTTATTTAACACTAGCTTTTGTCAGTAGCATCACCCCCGAACATTTTCCCACAGGAACGTACTACTGGGATAAAAGTATACTATGTACACAAATGATACAATTCCAGACATATAACAGTACGCGTCCACGACTTAAAATACAATATGGAAATGAGACAGTTGAAGAGGTCGATTACGCAAAATTCTTGGGTATAATTATTGACAAAAACTGTAATTGGAAATCTCATATTGACAATCTATGTAAGAAGATAGATAGATTTGTATTTGTTTTATATAGACTAACACGTGTGGCTAGTGTTAACGCGGCACTATGTGCATACCATGGCTATGTGTCATCAATTCTGCGCTATGGCATTATAATATGGGGTAATTCAGTTGAACTTACAAGAGTTTTTCGAGCTCAGAAAAAATGCGTACGCTCAATTTGTGGAGCGCACCCACTGGACAGTTGTGTTCCACTATTTAAGAAACTTAAAATACTGCCAATTCCAGCACTATACATTTTTGAAATCTGTATCTTTATACACCGAAATAGACATGAATTTGATTTGTATAATGATGTTGTATCCAGACCCAGCCGCAAAGTGCATATGCTTCATGTTCCTAGGCGTAGAATTAAATTATTTTCTAATAATGTGTACTGCATGTCCATTACTGTTTATAACAAATTACCTGATGGCTTTAAAACTCTCAGTCTCAGAACATTTAAATGTAAATTATTTAACTTTCTCTTAAGCAAATGTTATTACTCGACTGAGGATTTTATGAATGAAAAATTTACCTAAAGATTTGACATTATTCTGTAAAAATCATATTTTATCTCATTGAATTCATGCAAATTTGACATATAATTAAAATCTTTTACATAAAAAATGTTTCGTAATTTAAATAAATTCTAATGATTAATAACTAAATCTTAATGTAATGATGACCCATAATTTTAATGATTAATAACTAAATTTCAATGTAATGATTACCCATAATTCCAAAACCATATTTGTACGCCGGAAACGGCAGAATATTTGGAACGTAATAATCCACATAACAACTTTGTACAATATTCTGACAAATAAATGCTTTCTTTCTTTCTTTCTTTCTTTCTATGTGATATTCCAGTTTATTAACTATCTGTGTATCCCAATTTCTTCCAAATCTATTCAGTTGTTTTTAAGTGATTAAGTGATAAACATCCAAACATGTAAACATACGAATTTTCTCATTTTTAATATTAGACATCAATTCATTCTTATCCCAATTTATTTGGGGCCGGTGCAACATGTATTTTTCTTCCACACATCTTCATTAGTCATCCACACATTTATAATATTAGTAGCATTGAATATGTTATTATATTATTGTATATTGTAGCAGGATTATCCAATCCACAAAAAGCAAAAACTGAAAAGAATAAAAATAACCTGAATTTATTTAGCCTATCTACCATAAACTACAATAAAATATTACCTAGAAAATTAATAATAATATATTTTCCTGTTTAAATCTGTAAAACAATATTCCCTAAAACAAAAGGTAAAAGCCACACCCCCGATAAAACCACAGTCGACATTCGTCATTATTAGATGAAGTAAAAACAATAACCTGGCCACATTAGGGTAACTACTACGTCAATCATTTCAGCAGAATACCGACAGTTGTAGTGGCGGACGTGACAACTGAGGAGTAGGATGCTGGTTGCTAAAATGGCCAAGCTAGGTAGTTTTCGGATAGTATAGTCAACAGCGGACTCACAAGTATCGTAGGCGCGGGCTTGCGGACGGCGAGCAATGGGTAGCTCGCCGTCCGGTAAGCGCGTTGTATTCCACGCGCGCCTCAAAGAGATGTCAGCAATAATTAAGAGGTCCACTAGGGTCGATGCCTGCTGGGATTGCTGATTTGTTCGTAAGAGTTACCCTGGCCCTGGCATCGGCAACTGAAGGAACACGGGTGGGTTTTACTCCGTAAAAGTCCGACACGCCCTCCCGCTCCACCCAGAGCGGGAGACGTCATTAGATGATTTCCCAACCAAAAAAAAGGTAGTATTCGGATGGGGGAGATTAATTGAAGAGGGTAATGAACAGTGGTAATAACCCTTACGAGTTACTAGATCGTGGGTTCGAACCCAGGCATGCGCTTTACTTTGTGTAAACCATTTCATTACAACTGCTCTCAAAACGATGAAGGAAAACATTGTGAGGAAACCGGTAAGTCCTAGAACCAAAAATTCGAAGACATGTGACATCTACCAACCCGCACTGTGCCCGCGTGGTGGATAACGGCCTACTCCCTCTCACCGAGAGAAGGCCTATGTCCCAGCAGTTGGAATATTATATAATTATGATGAGTGTCGACTTAACTATGGTACAAAAGTGTTACGACCTACAACTCGTAAATCAGGGCTTATATCACTGGGCCACCACTGCTAACGTCGACACTAGCAGTAGTTGGTTTTTGTTGAAGAATTAAGGAGTCTGTTCCATTCTTAAAAAGAATCATACAGCCTGGAATCAACCAAAATAATAGTACTACAAGCTACTCATTTAATATAAGTAATCTGTTGGTAAGATGACATAGCAGTGACATCACCATTGCTTTATGTAGTTTTTCACCTAAATTATCGCGATGTCAATGCCCGATGCTTCCGTTGACATACGAACGTTATAAATACCTATGTTTGGGAATTGTTGCTGTGGAATTCATTTTTTTTTTTTTTATAATTCTGAGAGTATGTTTAATAAGCCATGGACAGTGGCAAATATAAGGACTCCTTTTGTTAACAATAACTGCAGATCCCATAAATCCTCTTATGAACGTTGATAGAAGTACTATTCTATATCTATACATACAAATTAATGAAATTGAAATAACTGTTTGCATCTAATGTCAAATAATAGCCGTTTTCTAAAAGGGAATATACGGTACTTGTTATAAATTTACTTTTTTTTTGTTTGTTCCAGCTAATCTACGAAACGGCTGGACTGATTTTGAAAGGACTTTCACTGGCAGATAGCTGATGTTAGAAGGAGTAACATAGGTTACTTTTGTTCCGGTAGCACGCTTTCTTTGGATAATTTCCGACATACACGTGGGCGAAGCAGCGGCTACAACTAGTTACGTATAAATCCTTCTACAAAACACCGTTATTTTGCCGACCATCTATGACAGTTCATTTTAAATGTCAACAAAATAATCTTTTTAAATTGATAAATGAGAGCATGCCCGTCTTATATACATAACATGACCATACGTCCCCTTTTAAACGGGACTCTCCATTTTTCGAATCTTAGATCCGGTGTCCCCGAAAAAAACATGGAGACGCAAAATTTTTCAGAAAGTAGGTACGAGTTAATGGCAGGGCGGATAAATGCGTGAATAAATTGTGGACGTCTGAAAAAACTCAATTACAGGTACCAGTACTTATGGCGATTTTAGTAACTAAGGTGAATAATAAAAAAACATGCTAAGAATTTGTTCATACTTGAAATCATCAAAAATTTGTTCATACTTGAAATCATCACCAGCTGTTTTAAAACTTTATTCTGCTGACAAATATATATAATAAATTATATTGATTTAAAAAAAAGTTTTTTTTTTTTTTTCATTTAGAGCCCATTCTCTGGATTAAGTTTCCTTTATGAATCAACCGTACTTACTTATTGTGATACATAAATCAAAGTCCCTTTTTGAGTCAAAAAATAAATGGTCACAACAAAATGTACAATAATACCAATACTTATGACAACAAAAAAAAAAAACTTTATGTCACATACAGTCGTAACATTCGAGATAAATATGTCTCTATCCAAAAAAAATACTATTTTTAACACAATCGGACGTTCCGATACATATTTGGGTCACGACCAATCGAGCCAATAAGCATTCGTTTATCAGAAATGTAAAACATATTTTGCATGCGCTCACGCTTATAAAAAACCGACTTTTTATCGTTACAACGCAGGAATCGTAAACATTATGTGACATAATTGTACTAAATATATATCGTAATTATTAGTGTAGATAAGATAATATAATAATAATAATATAAGTGTCGTTATGTTTTTGTCACCTTTGTACTTTGTACCTTTGTACCTGTGTTTTTGTCATTTACATAAATAAAACATTGTTTTTTAAATTTACTGTTTTCGACAATTCTCATCATCATCATCAATCAGCCGAAAGACGTCCTCCAAGTTGGAGGGGGGGGGGCTTTGTTGCTTTGTTTTTTTTTTTCAGGCGGGTTGGCGATCGCAGTATGGTGGTAAACAAAATGCATAGAGAACGCTGCTGCTGCCCATTCTCAAGTAAGTCTCTTTGTCGCCGTTTACGACAGCCACGGAAAAAATGATGCTGTTAACGTCCGTCACCACATAGCCTCGTATACTCAACGATATTTCAGGAAAATCGCAAACGCTGTTGTTCCAAAAAGGCACTTTACTTTGTGTAAATTATTTCACCAACGCAGCTCGAAGATTGGGTTGTGAAAATTCTTTTCCAGTCACTTTTTATACAAAGTTGGGCCCAAAACCCAACGTGCTAAGCCAAAAAAACCGGCCAAGTGCGAGTCGAACTCGCGCACCGAGGGTTTCGTACAAACCTGTAGGTATTCACGGTTTATGCATAAGGTTTATGTTTATGAAATTAGATGTTTTTAATTTTTATATTTGAGTTGACTGAATGAAAGGTAAATTGTGGTTTACGATTTATGACGTATTAAAAAAAAAAAACTACTTACTAGATCTCGTTCAAACCAATTTTCGGTGGAAGTTTACATGGTAACGTACATCATATATTTTTTTTAGTTTTATCATTCCCTTATTTTAGAAGTTACGGGGACACACACACACACACACATTTTACCACTTTGGAAGTGTCTCTCGCGCAAACTATTCATTTTAGAAAAAAATGATATTAGAAACCTCAATATCATTTTTGAAGACCTATCCATAGATAGAGGTTTGATGAAAGATTTTTTTTTGAGTTTCAGTTCTATTTATGGGGAACCCCAAATATTATTGTTTTTTTTTTTCTATTTTTGTGTGAAAATCGTAATGTGGTTCACAGAATACATCTACTTACCAAGTTTCAACAGCATAGCTCTTATAGTTTCGGAAAAAAGTGGCTGTGACATACTCGGACAGACAGACAGACAGACATGACGAATCTATAAGGGTTCCGTTTTTTGCCATTTGGCAACGGAACCCTAAAAATGGGTTATCCTGGTCGGGAAAGTTTCCATACCATTTTTTATTATTGGACCGAGTTTCGACGACCATTCCTTCAGCTTTTTTTATAACATAACATCACGACTTATTTCCCTGGGTTGAGCAGAGGTGTACCTATAACTGCCACATTTCGACAGTTCTATTTAACACTAGAAGTGCGGGCGGCCCAAATTTGACCCATTTCGATGTTCTTCCTGCTCTAAATAATATTTTATTATGCATATTATCGTAACTTTTTATAACTTTTCATGAAATATGATGATTTTTTTTTTTGTTTGGCCTATACTGTCCCACTGCTGGGCAAAGGACTCCCCCAATTTCTTCCAGGAACTCTTGTCCCACGCCACCTCAAACCAGTCGTCGCGGTACGTATCTAGGTCGTCTCGCCAGCGCTTTCTGGGCCGACCGCGGTGGCGACGTTCATCTTCAGGCACCCGTTGTGTGCAGACCTTAGCCCAGCGGTCATCCTGCATACGACTAATGTGACCCGCCCAATTATTATTTATACGAGACTTAAACCAAGTAATTGTAATATACATATTTTTTATCCAAATTTACCTCAGTCGGTATGTTCAGCGCTTCTAGTGTTAAGTCCCATGCCCGGTTGATGGCAAAAGAAAAATCCAGACTCCGAGCTGCTACTGTGAAATTCCTGTAATAAAACACTGCCCGACCTGCACCCTAATTGCGAAACGCACAATTTATCAGAATCTGAATGGGATTGAAGATTATTTCTAAACCATTGCGTCATTTGTTCGAATAAATTGTCGGCTCAGCAACGTAAATAACGCAATGAATGTTGTTTAACTATGAATATTAAACCAATTCCTACCGATAAAAAGTTCCGCAATTACCCCTCTGGTAAACGAATCCAGGACCTCATGCTCAACAGTAACGCTTGCTACCAGTAGACCAACGATGTAACTGAGGACTTCCCCGACCACTTCCACGACCCTGGTTTACTGTCACAGCTACACTGCATATAAAAAACTTTTTACCAAAAATTTTAACCGCCGAAAAAACTGAAAAGCAAAAAATAATAAACCTTAAAATTATGAGTCGGCGCTTTGAGTGATCGTTGTTCATTGATTTTTCAGCGCCGACTCATAATTTTAAGGTTTATTATTTTTTGCTTTTCAGTTTTTTCGGCGGTTAAATTTTTTGGTAAAAAGTTTTTTTTTGTGGCTTTAATGTACTTATAATACTTGGCAAGGTACACCCTATCCAATGAATAAGGAATTATCAAAATCGGACTACTCTGTATAAAGTTATGCGTAGTTAAACATTACAATCAGTGAGTGAACAATCAATCATCCTTAGGGTTTGATTTTGTTTTCCAAATTAATATGGAACCACCCTCGGAGTATACCCTTTCCAATAAAAAAAGAATTATCACAATCGGTTTACTATGTAAAAAGTTATGCGTGGTCATACATAAAAAAAAATTAAAAAAAAAAACAAACAAAAAAAAAATACGCGTCGAATTGATAACCTCCTCCATTTTTTTCGTCGGTTAAAAAGATAGCATATCTCGAATTGACTAGCCTGTTAGTCTAGTGGTTAGTGACCCTGACTGCTAAGACGGACGTCGTGGGTTCGATTCCTACCCTTTTTTTTTGGATGGGAAATTATCAAATGACTTCTCCCGCTCTGGGCGGAGCGGGAGGGCGTGACAAATTTTACTGACTAAAACCCACCCGTGTTCCTTCAGTTGCCCATGTGCCAGGGTCACGGTTCGATTCCTACCCTGGATAAATCTTTTTGTGATGAGCACAATTATTTGTTCTGTGTCTGGGTGTAATTTATCTATAATATCTATGTATTTATAAATATATTTATCAGTTGTCTGGTTGCCATAGTACAGACTCTGCCTAGTTTGGGATCAGATAACCGTGTGTTGGTTGTCCTAAGATAGAATAGATACTCTACAAGTAACAAGAAAAGAGCCTCTTTCCTTAGTTTCAGTAAAGTCCTTTAGCCGGAAGACTATTGACCGTAGTAACTATAGGCACATTGACCTCTGACCCCAAGTGTCAATAACCTCATGCGCCAAAAACTATTTCCTTATCTCTCTCATTTTTCACGACATTCTCATCCTAAAAAACAGTGATAATTATGACCACTTATTGCGACTTTTCCAAGGGCTAGTGGCTAAGTTACAACAGCCTCATGGGTCGATCGTTCAGATTAAGCTACGCTTGCCGCGTTTGGTCCGTGGATGGGTGACCTTTACATACCAAGAACCTTCCGTGCCTCGGAAAGCACGTTAAACCGTTGGTCCCGGCTGTCTTTACGGGTCTACGGATACGGTACTGTCTACGGGTCGTCAGAAGCCCGACAGTCTGACAACCAGTCTTACCAAGTGGTATCGAATTACCCAGTAACTGGGTGGTGGAGGTCAGATAGGCAGTCGCTCCATGTAAAATAGTGGTACTCAGCTGCATCCAGTTAGACTGGAAGCCGACCCTAACATAGTTGGGAAAAGGGTAGGCAGATGATGATATTGCGACTTTTCGACTGCCCGTGTGGTAACGGACGTAAAAAATAGCACCACCCCATTTCTTCCCGTGAGTGTCGTAAAAGGCGACTAAGGGACTTAGGTACTAGAGAATGGGCAGCAGCGTGCTCTATGCATTAATCCAGCATACTGCGATTGCCAGCCCGCCTGCCAAGCGTGGCGATTATGGCAAAGGCCCCAAGGCTTATGTCCAGCTGTGGACGTCTTACGGCTGCTGATGATGATAGCGACGTTTTAGTACACATTTCCTAAGAAAAAGCTAGAATTTTCATAAGGAAATAAACTCGTTCTTTGTTATCGGTCTTACGATTTCTTATCGGTTTCAAGGCAGAATCTTTGATTACTGGTGCCCTAGTTTCGTTTTGGCTGAGAAATAAAACGCTATTATTGCATGAAGGTTTTCTTGTTTAATGAGCGCATAAAATTTTCTATTCTAAACAATTGATCTTAGTTTTGACTCGTATCATCATCATTTCAGCCATAAGACGTCCACTGCTGGGCATAGGCCTCCACCAACTTGGCCACAATCGTCACGCTTGGCAGGCGGGTTGGCGATCGCAGTACTGTGCTAAAATGCATAGAAAACGCTGCTGCCCATTCTCTTGTAAGTCCCTTAGTTGCCTTTTACGACACCCACGGGAAGAAATGGGGTGATGCTATTTTTTACGTCCAACACCACACAAACTCGTATAGGTTCTCAACGATTTTTCATGAAAATCGCGAACCGTGTGCCATTCTCTTGTAAGTCCCTTAGTTGCCTTTTACGACACCCACGGGAAGAAATGGGGTGATGCTATTTTTTACGTCCAACACCACACAAACTCGTATAGGTACTCAACGATTTTTCATGAAAATCGCGAACCGTGTGCCATTAAAGGCACTTTATGTATTAATGTAATTTAAAAACGGTGAAGGAAAACATCGTGAGGAAAACGGCAAGTCCTAGTACTAAGAATTCGAAGACGTGGCATTCACCAAGCCACACTGGGCCCCCGTGGTGGATTATGGCCCACTCTTTCTCAGGCAGGAGGCCTGTGTCCCAGCCGTGGGAACATCATAGGTTGATTATGCTTATGCTATACACATTTAATAAAGTACTGACATTTCAGTCAATAAAATACCTCAGTACCTACTCTAGATCTTTAACTAATTAGTAAATAATATTAATTTATTAATAGACATTACATAAAATTATCTCAGTGTCACTTTATCGAAGACGTTTCAAAGTATCAAGACTGTGCTATTTATGTCGCGTCCTTCGACAAACAAGGTTAATACATTATTATGTATTATAGTACGTAAAAGTTTGTATTTCAACTTTAGATTAAGGAGAAATGTCCCATTATGTGCCTTTAATAATTACGCCAGCATATTTGTTCAGGTCGAGGGGTGTGTGGTTAAGTAATCCACTCCCTTTTCTACGGAGGTTAAGTGAATTTTACACCGTTTCTCATACCTTCAATTTACCTGGCTGGCTCAGTGCGGGTTGATAGATCATCATCATCATCATTTCAGCCGTAAGACGTCCACTGCTGGACTTAGGCCTCCCCCAATTTGGGGGGCTTTGCCATAATCGCCACGCTTGGCAGGCGGGTTGGCGATCGCAGTATGGTGGTAAAATGCATAGAGAACGCTGCTGCCCATTCTCTAGTAAGTCCCTTAGTCGCCTTTTACGACACCCACAGGAAGAAACGGTTGATAGATGTATGTCTTAAATTTTCTGTTCCTGAACCTTTCGTACTCCTCACCATGTTTTCCATCAACGTTTTAAGAGCAGTGGTGATGAAATAATTTACACAAAATAAAGCGCGTGTCAGAGTTCAAACCTACGACCTACAACTCGTACCGCGTATACTACTACTGAATACTAAAGAAGACTAGTAGTACAAATATTTTTTAAGAAGATTTTTAAAGTCTGTCACCTTTCGCAAACAAACGTTCTCATTCTCTACAATCAATACGCTAGCCCGAAGTCATAGATCGGTGAGTCAAATACTACGGCTAATTTAGTTTTGCCTAATTTATACTATGAACTCATATAATTCTTCGACGGAACTTGACTAGTTAGGTCACAACTGTTAAAATGCTTAAAAAAACCTTGCTGAATAAATTAAGTCTTCTTCTTGAATTTGAAGTCATCACAATTAATCTCTCGAAACGTTGACCGTCAGGTTAAGCAGCTGACCTCCTGCTCAGTGATCAACTTTAGCCCTGATCCAGGGCTAAGTGGATCACTGATCATTTGTTTTATCCAGCTCGTCCCGCCTTCTTCTACGGTCTCAGCCGTAACACCATCTGGATGCATCAGGGCTCCACGTAGAAGTTAAAGTGCACGTATTCCCAAATGAGCTGTGAGCCGAAATAACCACCTACTGGTTATTTCGGCTCACAGTTCATTAGGAATACGGCAAACGTGGCCAGCCGAGTCCCACTTCAACTTAGCGGCTTTTAGATCTAGGTCAGCTATCTGTGATTAGGAGCGAATATGGTCAGCCAATTTGACACCTAGAATACTGCGTTCCATCGCACGTTGGCAAATCTTGAGTTTGGTCTTGAGTTCCATTATGTCAAAATGGGAAGAATGACATTCATTTTGCAAACGCAAAAATATCAATCCGCCATCTTGAATCTAGTCTCCCAATGTCTCCACAGAACATTCTAACCACAATGACATTTCAACTAACAAAGATCTACAATAATGAAATTGACACACAAAACATTACTACTTCGGAACAACGCATTTTTCACTGTATTGTTTTATAATATCTAATGAACATTCCAATCTCCTAACATAATGATTAAAATGAAACAAAATAGACAATCGCTGTGGCATGCAAACAACATACAAACGTTTATTTAGTAAACTATTACTCTGTCTATTGTCTGTTCTGCCTGACCTGTCAGGCTGTCAATAGTGTTGTTTGTTGTTCGTTGTGTTGTGTTGACACTAGCTGCTGCCCTATTGTATAAGCCCTAGTAGGGTCTTATTCAAGTCCTGTTACATACCTTACATTGCATTACTATGTTGTAGTAACGATGACAATGTAAGGGACAATAGGAGTAAGGATACGAGATTTTCTATTGCAATAGTAAGGCGAGGTGTTGTTTTATCTAGTAGTTGAATTGCATTGCACGCTTGGTTCGGTCAGGTAAAGCCACGCTTGCCGCGGTTGGTCCGTGGATGGGTGATCATCTTTACGAATCGAAACCTCGGAAGCACGATATGCCGTTGGTCCCGGCTATTATCATCGGATCTTTGACATCCGTTACGGGTTGTCAGATGCACGAAAGTTTGACAACCAGTCTTGCTAAAGGGTATCGTGTTACGCAGGGCTGTGGAGTGACCTTTACAGCCCAGGTGCTGCGTAACACCATAAATCCTATCGATAGGCAGTCGCTCCATGTAAAATCTTGGTACTCAGCTGCATCTGGTTAGATTGGAGGTCGATAGTTGGGAAAAGGCTAGGCAGATTTTTCTTCGCAAAACGTACCTGGCGAAATGTGTGGGCTATAGGTCCACCTCTGGTTATCTCATCGGGATATACAGGTGTGAGGTTATTTCTGTACGTTGAATTAAATTAATTAATGATTTCATTTGAAACTATTTCCCTTTTCCATGAAAGCGTACCGTCATAGCGTCATACCACAACAAAAATGACTCACCAACCATAATTCAAAAAAAGAATGTCCCATAGACCAATTTCCAAGAATACCAACCTCACATTCGCGAACTAACATGTTATGACGTCACATCTCAAATACGGCGCCGAATCACCATATTACATAACGATAACAAGTCTTACATAATTATGTAACATTAATTGACGGCCATGCACGTGATTCTAATAGGTTCCACTATTTTTATAAAATTCATCACGTGTTTCTGTGAATCTTATAAATTTGTTTATCCGTGGTTTAGATGACGCCATGTTTAAAAACTAGACAGATTATATCGCGGGAATTTGATTGCTTTTGTTTTGACGTTCATACGAAGGTCGACTCTGTTTTTGGCGAAAGAGTATTATGTTTTGTTTGATGACGTCATTGGTTTCGGAGTCGAGCCCTCTACGGGCTTATGTCCTACCGTGGCAAAGAGGGCCAACACTTGGCTTCCAATGCTGTTAACTGGTCATTCTTATGTTGTAACTAGCTTTTGCCCGCGGCTTCGCCCGCGTGGATGTCGGAAATTAATGCAAGAGGACGTACTACCGCGATAAGAATGTGTTATTCCAGGTTATATAGGTAATATAGACTCTGTGTGCTATTTTCGATCCAGATCCATTCAGCCATTTTTGCGTGATTGAGAAACAAACACCCAATCATACATAGTTTCACATAAAAAAAAAGAAATACAAAAAAAAGAATAAAAAAAAAGCTTTCATCATATATATAATATTATTAGTAGTAGGATTATAACTCATATTACTTAGGATTCATAGTTTATGAGAACATCATGTGTGTTGGTGTTTTTAAAATAAAAGTAATAGTATTCAGAGTAAGAAGACTGCGACATAGGGGTTGGTTTAGTTGAATATAAGTCTTCCTGGTTTTGCTTAACGCTCCTGTTTTACCTATACACTCAATCATTTACCAGACACCGAACATAATTATAGGAATAGTACTTTTGCCAGTGGCTTGGCCCGTATAGCTGTCGGAAGATATCACCCGGGAACCTACTACCGGGATAAAGTAGGTATCCTATCTGTTACGTATCCATGATATAATATTATATCTTTGTGCCAAATTCGTTCTAAATCCGTTTGGCCGTCTTTGCATCATTGAGAAACAAACATCCAAAAATCTAAACATCTAAGCCATTTCGCGGTCTCTTACTTGGAATAATACTATTAGGTTTATTTTGAGTATAATGAACACACATGATATTCGCAATTACTATGAAGCCAAAGTAATATGAATTACAATCCTACTTATCCTGTACTATTACCCGGCCGCTGCCAACGCGCTCTGCGCCCGCTTTTTAAATCTCTAATATCTTCTAAGATATTCATTTAAATTACATGCTGGAAAGGGCCAAATTGATCTATATTAAATGCACAATGTATTTAAAGTACTTAATTGGATAAGGATTAATGCTGTATTGCTTAAAATCGCTTCGTAAATAAGCCCTTATTTCTCGTAAAAAGTAAAAGATAAAAAAATGGTTATTGTGGGTTATCCCTAAGAGATAGACATATACCATTGAGGACATTTTTGTAGGTCTTTTTAAGGTGTACAATACTGTAGTACATTATTTTGATCTATTTCGTAGGATTCAGCCAGGGTTTTTCGAATTTTGAGACGTATGTCAGCGTAGTTTTCAAAGAAAGTTATTTTTTTCTAAAATAAAAGAATCTTTCTAAAATTAAAGTAGCCTAAGTTACTCCTTGTTACACCAGCTATTCGCCAGTGAAAGTCCCGTCAAAATCGGTCCAGCCATTTCAGAGATTAGCGGGAACAAACAGACAGACAGACAGACAGACAGACAGACAAAAATTGTAAAAAATGTTGTTTTGGTATATGTATCGTGTATACATCCATATACACTTAGTAAAAAGTGGTTATCTTAATATTAAAAACAGACACTCCAATTTTATTTATTTGTATAGATAAGTAAAACCACCTTAGCTCTTTGAACTACATTCAGGACAGCTATTTTTCAGCTGAGTTTACAGAATCTTTATTTTTCTTCTTTTTTGACAAAGAATTATCAGGATTTAAAAGTAAAAAAACTATAATCGAAAGTACTATGAGATTTCATTATAATTTGATACAGGTACACAACTTTTTTCGACCTATTCTGCCTCAATAATTTCAAGGCAGTTCTTGAGTTAGAACAATTATTCAGCTTAGGTATTTAGCCTTAGCGCAGACAGATTTATTAAAGTTATGTGTGTGGCCTTTAAGACTCATTAGATTTCCAGAAATTTTAGAAAAAGAGTTCAACATTTTCCTCTTAAAAATACCAATATTTTGGGTTCGCAGTGTCATAAAAATTCCTTTATCCAATGACTAAACATACATTTATGTGAAAAAAAAAACAGTTTTCATACGTCGAACCACAAATTAGTTGGCATAAAATACTACGAAATAAAACTGTAGTACTTAATAGAATTATTAAAAAGTTGCCTGTGCAAATAAAGGAGGTAAATTATTATGTAGTACAACTTTCATTGTGGGTTTAATAGGCATATTATAAACTGACCTCATGAATGACATTCCTAATGGGCGTCATCATATTGTTCAGATCCATTGCCGAATCATACGTCACCATCATTTCCGCCGAAGGACGTCCACTGCTGGACATCGGCCTCTCCCAATTTGGGGGGTTTGCTATAGTCGCCACGCTTGGCAGGCGGGTTGGCATCGTGGTAAAATGCATAGAGAACGCTGCTGCCCATTCTCTGGTAAGTCCCTTTGTCGTCTCTTACGACTACCACGGGAAGAACTTGGATGGTGGGATTCTTTACGACCGCACCACACGGAACAATTTGCCGAATCATCATGCATCATGGACTGGTTTACACATAGAGATCGTGATGAGACATACATTTAATGGTATTTAATGTACTGGGCACGTTTCCGGATGACAGCGAAGCAGGATTGTAGTTCGACGCCAAGGAGACCAAACAGTAATTTTGTATTTATTCGAATATTTGGTTTAAAAAAAAAAGAATATCATCGACACGACAAGAAGAAGTTAGTTACTCCTTTAATTAAGTACCTAGTGTTAATAGTTAATTGCAGTATATACATATTTAGTTTATAATATTTCAAACTAGCTTCTGCCCGCGACTTCGTCCACGTCAAATTTTCGCTCCCTTTCCCGTCGCATCGAATTGCCTGCCAGTTTTCGTCCATTTTTCGTTTGCTGCTCCGCTTCTTTTGACCGTAGCGTGATGTTATATAGCGTTCCTCAATAAATGGGCTACCCAACACAAAAATAATTTTTCAATTCCGACCAGTAGTTCCGCCGATTCTTGTCATTCCCCTTTTCGTACAAACTTTCATCCCCTATTCCCTATTGTTATTTTACCCCCTTAAGGGTAAAAATTTAACAAACTTTAAATGTAATATAATTCATACATATATATATCATGTAATAAAAGCCAAATAAAAAAGTGTCATCATTCTAGCTTTAAAAATGACAAAACTTCCCTACAACCTTTCAACCCCTTAAAACCCCTTTTCCGCAATAAAAAGTAGCCTATATCCTTTCTCAGGCTCTAAACTATCTGTGTACCAAATTTCATTTAAATCGGTTCAGTAGTTTTAGCAGGAAAGCGAGACAGACAGACAGACAGAGTTACTTTTGCATTTATAATATTAGTGTGGATAAGACTTCGTAAAAAAATGACCAAAGAGGTTTGAAAGACCAGTCCAGCATAAGAAAATTCACAGTGACGGGCAGAACAAGTGACATTCGGCTTCGTAATCATGATTTCCATGCTTGGTATATTTATGGTCGTTGGCAAAGAACACTATGACTTTGATAGTTATCATATTCAGTATCATCCTTCAGTTGGAAAACGTCCTCTGCTGGACAAGCGTCGCTACATAAACCAGTAATTTGCTTCTCGCATCCAGCAGATTCCCGCGGCCTTCACCAGGACACCCGTGCACTTTTCTCTTGCACAATACAATCCAATCAGCTTGATTGAGAAAACTACATGAAAATACCTGGATACAATTTTCAGGCTGAGAATTTATAAACAATAATAAACCAATACTCTAGAAGAAAAAAAGTTAAGAATTGAGCGAAAATGCGGTAGAATTAAATTAGAACAGGTGTAAAACGTTTCTATAATTTTTCAAGATTATTGCAAGTCGCTACTATTCGAAAAAATATGAAACGCACATGGTTTTGTAGGGAAACAAGAACTTTACGCACCATCAGCGCCATCTATCGAGCGCTAACCGTAAACTTAACGCAAGTTTTCTTTTGCTTGAAAATACAAATATAAACGCGAAAATTATGAAGTTTTCATTTGTAATCAATAGTGATATTATTTTAAGTGCCATTTTAAGTGTTTTCAAGCATGTAGTATTATGATTCTATGTTAAAAATGAATGCCAAGAGATCATTGACCCCAATTATTTACCGTAGCGAAAAATGACATCAAGTTTTGACAATTTTGGTGAATGGAATATTGTAACCAAGATAATATTAAATTAGTCGTGTGTTTTGATAACTAAACAATTAAATAGTTAACAATTCTATTTACTTTTAATAATATTAAACAAACATTACTTACTATTATCGTTATCCAAATAAGTAGGTAACAATTTATTTAATTCATTGTTTCCATGCCATTTAGGAGGGAAAGATCAACATTATTAACAAATAGTTTCTTATCGTTTATAAATTAGTTTATGAACCTCTTCAAATAGGTTAGCAACCTGTGAACCTGATACTGAGGACGTTTACAACTGTTGTAGCGAGGCCTCAAAATCACCAGTTAAAAACGTATTCACCATTCCAGGTAAACAGACTGGTGATCTATACTAATAATGAGAGGTAAATTTATGATTTTCTATGTAGACAAGTACATACTCATCTACATAGAAAATCATAAATTACCTACATAGGGGAACTATTGAACTCGACGAAACGAAAATTCTTTCATTATGGAGAATCTGAAGTATTACTGAGTTAGACCCACAACCTAACTAGATATAAGCCTAAATCTAACAATCAAAGCAGGCGCGGTCCGATAGGGGGGGTTCTAGGGGTCATGACCCCCCTCCCCCCAAAGACAGTTATGCTGGCGAGACTCCGATGAACATTTGCAAAAAGATTATAACCCGGGACATCGACTACTAGACCAAAGACGATTTACCTTCCTAAAAATATTCTTCAGTACTCATGGTGACCCCCCCCCCCCCCCCAAAATGTTAGGCTGCGATCGCGCCTGAATCAAAGCCTATAATAACCTTTCACCACGTTTGATAAAAAAAAGGATTTCCCAAAATATCGAGTTCTAGAGCAGGCCCATCAAGCAATTAAAAAAAAAAAATACGAAATTGACTAATACTCTTTCACTCACAGCGTCCAGGTGACATATCTTGCCACCAGGAATCAGAAAACAGGATAATCCGATAGTAAATAGTTCAGTATAATGGTAAACGAAAAAAAAATGCAATGATTTTAAATAAAATTCTCAGAATCCGATGAATGTGTTAAGATTCAGACGCACGTGAAACATTGCAATGTCAAGGTGAAAACCTATACATTGTTGGGTATTTTGTTATTTATATAAGTTATACCTATGCAATATTTATTATAGTCGGTCATCGGCGGGACTTAGAATTATTATTTTGGGATATTTTTCAGTACCTATTTATTATTTTCGAGTAGTATTTTGCAGGAAGTTGAAGACTATTTCGCACCTTTAGAATTAAAGAGACCTAATTTGAAATTTTAAGATTTCAAGTTTGACTCTTAAAATGATAAAACACTTATGAAAACTGAGATATATTATTGTGATATAGGGCTCGGTTTTAATAAGAGTTTTATAATTTTATGAGTAAAAGTTGAAATCTTAAAATTTGAAATTAGATCTCTATAATTCTAAAGGTGCGATTTTATCTCTACTACAAGGGTATTGCAAGAGCTCAGTGGTCTAGTGATCGCAAGCGTTACTACTGAGTATGAGGTGCTGGGTTTGATTCCCATGTCCGGCAAAGCGTTATTAGGTTTTTCTATCGGGAATTTCTTAATAGCAGTCCGAAGTCTAGATTTGTGACCGGTTTGGGGACCGGAATAAAAAACTACATTCCTTCTAGTACGGTAAAGAAAAACATCTATACAAATAAATAAAATTGGAGTGTCTGTTTTTAATATTAAGATAACCACTTTTTACTAAGTGTATATGGATGTATACACGGTACATATACCAAAACAACATTTTTTACATTTTTTGTCTGTCTGTCTGTCTGTTTGTTCCGGCTAATCTCTGATATGGCTGGACCGATTTTCACTGGCAGATAGCTGATGTAGCTATTTTTATTTTAGAAAAAATAAATAATAGTTTAAAAAAACTAAAAACACGCTGAATTTTGAGACGTATGTTAGCGTAGTTTGTGACGTATGTCAGCGTAGTTTTCAAAGACAGTTTTTATGAAAAACTTTTTGTTAAATACCACGTGGATGAAGTCGCGGGTAACAGCTATTACCTATAATATAAACACAATATCTTACCGCGGTAGTACGTCCTCCTGCGTTAATTTCCGACATCCACGCGAGCGAAGCCGCCAGCAAAAGCTAGTCGTCAATATAATCAAAAGTAGGTACTTATATAAAATTACTAAGTAATTACTGACTACTTTATATCGTCAAACATACCTAGACAAAGCTATGACCCCTACATACTATAGACATAGTGAAAATCAATCAAGGTTCAGTTCATCGACCCTTATATTTCGGCTTACGTGGTGGTGACTCATCCAACTCTGAGGTATTAAAACTTCCCTCGTTCATTGCTATCAAGAACTTGTTAACTATTCCACATCCTAACTCTAAATATTCTTGGAAAAACCATAAAAAAATAGTTCCGGATATTTTTAATTTCCACATAAAAATATCATGTGTGAATCTCCAGACAAGATAACATATTCAATTAGTCATAGTGAAGAAAAACACTTGACAATGCAAAAACAACAATAACATTAGTACATAAACAATTACCACTTTATTGACCGATATTAAGTAAGTCTGTGGCGTAGACGACTCACACTTGACTGTTTCGCAACAGTTCCTTATTTGACGTAATAAATGAGTAATAATAATTGGAACAATCTCGTAAATGGTACATGACTTGTTTACACAATGGATAAAGTCCAAAGAGGTACCATCTAGATTATTTTATATTTAAACTGGCTAAAGTTTATATTTGTATTCGGTGGAAAGAATTCTAGACTTTAATTATGCTCAATAATACCGAGTACAAAAAAAAACTAATAGGTAAATCAATCTTCGTAGTCCTGCTACGATGTCGCAATTGCGTAGCGCGTAGCTCTAAAAGAACAAAACGTAGACAACTACGCAACATGATAATATCATTATCTTGTTTACGTATTCCAATAAAAATAACTCAGACAAAGGTAAAACAAAGAAAGATTAAAGATAATCGTCAAAATAGAACACATTATTGTGAAACAATAAAAACAAAAGTCATGAGTCTGATTAACAATGCTAGTTCAAAACTAAAATGACGAAAAACGATGACTGTAATCGAACCAATTTATACATTTACATTTACCCAACTACATCTTACACTAGTTCAAATTACGCCACGTAATTGCCCAAAACTAAACCTAACGCTTATCAATCGATTCAATTATTTCATGGAAAACGCAAAAACACGACAAACACATGACTCAATAGCGAATTAGCTAAAAAATCGGATACATTGACTCAATACCAGCTAAACTGATTACACGGACACAGTTACGTAAATATACCAACACTACCACGAAACGCGCACACATAAGCAAATACCCACACAGAGACGCGAATGTGTCTGTGTGCGCGCTGCAGGCTGGGAGTCGCGCGACCCCACTACAAAATTTAGTCGCACTCTGGACTGCTAACAGTACAGACCTGTCCAAAGCGAGCGGAGATACACAGCGCCATACGCAGTGGATATTTCGTCATAACAACATTGTGATAGTGACAAAAATCATTTAGGACGTGAATAGTGGGAGTGATACATTTTTTTACATTGAATATTATTGAAAACTAACTGTGAACGAGAACGTTGTGAATTACTGTTCAGTGGATTATGACATTGTACCCACAATTTGGATAATTCCGGATAAGGAGTGCAAAAACACCGCAAATATTTTTGTAAGTATCTTTATGGTTTTTTATTGCGTATTTCGACAGGATTTTTGCAAAAACTGAATGTCGGATTTACTTTTGGACTTTCCTCGAAAAAATTACAAGTCCAAGTAGAATCCAATTTTTCCATTTCCTTCTCAACTATCTTAAAAAAATACCCTCAGTTCCCAAAAATTAGTATAATCAAAACGCATTAATTAAATTTGGTGAAAAAATCACATTTCTGAAAAATTTTAAACTTTGCAAATTAATTTCGGAATCAAACAAAATAAATATGTTAATGAAAACAAACAAAATTTTCCAACACGAAAAAGAAAGTTCTTGAAAAATGCGCATTTATAGTACCTAGCTCTTTGAAAAACAAATCAATCCTTTCTTCGGGACATAGAATTTTCTTGAAAATTTTCTTTGAATTTTAAATTCAGTTGAAACATTCGCTCAGCAATTATCAGTCTTTATGAAAATGCAGACAGATGTTTCATAGATTTATTTTTCGGTTTTCCTCGTTCCAACATCCAAGTCATTGACTTCGCTTCCAAATTTGTTTACTCATCTCCTGAGAGCCGTGCCAAAACGGCTGTGTTAATCATTTTATTTGTTGAATTCTTACGTTCTTGAAGTTTCTCAATGACGGCCCCTCGGCGTTTCACCTTGTTTTCATTCTTTTGTTTGTATTTCTGCTTCCTCGGTAATTTCGTCAGTGTTTATGTACGTACACAACTCTTTTTACAATTGTTTACGTGTCCTATCCTGTGTTTCGTTTATCTAAATTGTATTACGAAAGACGGTATCTGATAAAAATTAATGTTCTTATTTTGAAATTGCTGTGTCACTGTCAGATATTTTTGGATTACTTTTTTTTTCGTTTTAACAAAATGCTCAAAGGATTTGTAAAGTACAAATTGTGGTATGTAGTGATTTTAATTGCGGGATTGCGTTGGCTGGTGTCGTAAGCTGCGCCTGGCACGGTTCTGTCGTAAGCCATTGTGAGTCGCTTACACAAGTGGTTCAAGGTTCCAATCCGGCGTGCATTCGCCCGCGGATGTACGGAAACTAGATTTTGCGTTAGTATTGCGTTTTGATATTGGTAAAGTTGTGATAGATGAAATAAAATTAAAACAGAATTTAAAATTAATCACAGGTACTCATTGAAACTAGATAAAATGCTCAAAATATGTTTTTTAATTAAATTCCGCTGAGATTGAAAACTAAAAATGTAAATCAAAGTCCCTAAAATAAAAATAATCCTAAAATCTGAATCAAATTAAATTCCCTCATCAAACTACAGAAAACTAAAAAAACCCTCTATAAAATTCAATTTTATTATTTACCACAAAAATACAAAGAGACTGACTATAAAACACCAAATAACACAGTATGTATCGGTTCGCACCCCTCCCGCCATAGTTGCCTGCCACCTGTTCCTTTACATGCAGTAGCGGAGTGCAACAATCGATCGCCCCGTAAAGGTCGCCACTAAATGACGTAACAGGGTGGGTGTTGCGCAACCAGCTGCAATACAACGTGCTGGCTCGCACGTATTAACTAAACAAAACATAAATCGAACAAGCCCACGACAAACTTCGTGAGACGTCGGAAAAATTCGCGAGTTCAACGAACTCCATGTGTCAAATATGGCGAAAACAAACGAAGGTTGTTGCGTACTTTGCTTTAAAAACATTTGAAGGTTGATGTTTGTTTTCTTAGCCGGAACCAATAGCATTTTGTACTGTTAGCTAAACTTCCGTAAACTGTAACCAAAAATGTATTTAGCTGTCTGATTGGAACCAATGAACACAAAGGCGTAGCTAACAAGTAAATAGATTTATCACGAAATGCATTATAGGTATATGTATGATGTAATACGGAACTAAGCGCAAGGTTGTACGGAAAGCAATCCTGAAGACTGTAAGGCCACGTTTATTTAATCACATATCGACATGGAACTTATCGATATCTGACCACAATTGAGTCATTCTTTAAACATGTACAATGATAGGTAAGTAGACATACGCTCTGACACCGTTTACGAAGACCGTCACCTAATTAGCCGAAAAGCTTTGTAAATATTGGCATGAGATAAAGAAACTCCAGTCAGGGTTACCAAACTTATAAATGAACGACATTGGGATGTAACCCTCGGTATATTTGCCTGGATTATGCTTTTTATACAACGTACGGGTTATGTAAGTTTTTTTTTCACGCGCAATAACAAGCGATAATTTCATCGGCGCGAGGACAAGCAAAGATAACTTGACCTATTTTTTTTATCTCGCTCACTGCGTAACTCTAACCTACTTAGTGATGCGCACGTGAATACGTACGACCAATTGCGATGAAGTGGACCATCGTGACGTGGCCATTGAGGACATACGAGCTCCCAAATATGAGTGATTGATGAGTTGAACGCTGATACAAATGTGACGCAACTGAACGACAGGAAATTGGAACGAATGCTAAAAATTCTTGCTGCATTTGTAATGATCTGCTTTTTTGCTGCTGTCAAATCGATTTGTTTTAATGGGAATCCCCTATGAGTCAGTAATGATAATAGCAGGCGATATTATGACTGCCGATAATGGCACCAAATATTATCTTGCGACAACTGACCTCACAGCATGGAACAAAACATCGCTCCTCCTACAATACTTCCGCGAACAGGGCATGTTATGTAACTCTAGCTGCTACATTCGACGAATCTAGCACAAGGAAATAGGTTAAGTGTTTCTTAATAATGTAGCAATTAGCAGGTATAGAGCAAGGCCAAACAACTAAGTCTGTCTTTGTTATAAAAACTGATTCACTCAAACACTTGTTATCGTTCTTATCTTTTATTTAAAAAGACAATTTCTACCGGAAAAGCGGAAAGGCCTTGGCACGTTTATAAATCGGAGTTACGAAATGTAACCTTGACACCAAACCATTATCGTGAGTCGACCGATAGAGGCCGCCGCACAGAAATAACACTCCCGTCTTTAATTAGGTCTTACACGCGAAAAATCGGTCAAGTATGCGTATTTTTTGTGGGAAAATTGCTCGAAACGTATCCAGAAGACGCGACCTTTAAGCTGGTAAATCAAAATAACCTATGGTTACGGCAACAGACCGCTTCTAAGACATAACATATGACTCGGCGTGTACCAAGTTTTCAAAACATTCACATCTTGGCATAATTCATAACCACAGACAATGAGCCATTGGCGCCAACGGGAACGTCATGTAAATTATGCAACAGTTTTCTATTTCTCGCTAGCTTTTCATCAGACTTCTTCCGGAAAATTATGAAGATGTTTCTCACAAATCTGACGGTTCTATTAAAATAACTGAATTAACAGGCAAACAGTCGCGACTTCTAACAGTATAAAATTGTGTTGTTAAAAATGTTTCCATCATTTTATAGTTGGCGGTAAGCGTCAAATCAAACATGGCGGCCGTCCCACTTTTCCCGCGCAATAAACGGCAAGCGCGTGGAAAGTTACCGCTGTACTACTTTCTCTACTTTTTCCAAGATGGCGCCGATTATATATTATTTAAAGTAAGGTCAAGAGCGCAGTTATTTATTTCAAAACCGTCACGAATGTTACAATTAAACTTGACTTTGCTACGATTGGTTTAAGTTATTCATATGGCTTCTTTCGCGTTTCACGGTTCATGTTAAAGTTGACCGTCATATTGACATTGACTTTCTCCGACTAAATATTTAGTTTATAAAACTACGGCATGACAGATTTTCCGCTCGCGCCAACCAACAAAAAAACGGCGTAATCAGCCCACGTATTTCATGAAAACAATAGCCCCACTGTCAAAGCCAAGGGCAACACCATTAAAGGCAATTAATAATTAAATTTCACGTTCTTCGATCACGTTGCAGTTTATATAACTATGTAGAGAGGAGCAAACGTGCTTGGGTCGGTTGGTTGTGCAACACAACGTGAGGTTCAAGAACACACGTGCTGACGGCCGCGTGACCTGGACACGCTTTGGCACGTGAGATGCAGGTAGGACAATCACGTCGCTAAGGTCAGCAGCACAGGGCTGGCTCTTACATGAACTTTGACATCGACTTCCTAACTACGGAGCTAAAAATAGGTGTTATCTGAATTCGGGGAACTGAAATATGATAAGAAAGATAAGCAGAGATATCATATGGGGACATGTGAAGTACAAATAGAGATTTATGATAGAAGATTGGTTACATTTCTATGGATTTAGAGTTTGACAGTAAAAAAATGGCTGGTCATCCATTATGGAATCCGGTTTTGGCTATTTGGGTCTTGCATCCAATAGCAAAATAAGGAAAAATAAGAGCAATATCAAATCATTTTACAGTAATTTATTCGTTTATCGCAAAAAAACGTCAGACATTTCCATTATTTGCACGAGACCAGTTTATTTCTAATTCAAATGATCGTTCTAATGACATAATCATAGACAACCTCGTGTCCCAGCACGTGTTGTCTATGACGCTAACGTAAGTGTATGCAGCCATTTACATTATTATGTAACCATTCGCGGAATATTAACAGGAACAAAACAGAATGTAATATTAAAAGTATATAGTATTGTATAATACTCTTAAATATGTTCTGTGTAAATATGCCATATCAGTGTTTGTGAAATAGGAGGACTTTGTTCTCTGACTCAGTGGCATGACACCTCGCATCATTACGAAATGCGTACTGATAAAGAAATAATAGGAATCGTTTTAGATATTTTGTTATATTATATATGTGACTCAAGAACTAAAGAATTCAAAAACAATAAATCGTGCTTTTTGTTCTTACAAATTAAAACACAGGTTTTGAGGAAAACGTGATCGAATGACTTATTGAATGACCATAACCCTCTCAACGCTGTCGTTTATGAGCCGATAACCATATGCACATGATTTTCCGTAATAGTTAAAAGTCACTGATGGAGAATCAATACAAATAAAAGATACAGTGCACACGTGACAAACATATCACGTTTAGTAAATAAAAATCCGAAGCCAGTAAAAACTATCCTATATTTAGCAAGAGATCCCCTGATCGACACACTTCGGAAGCTAGCGCGCCCTTCGGCCTACGACACGTGTCTCATAATCTTACTGCGTAAGTCCTGCTAGCTAAAATAAATGGAAACTTAAGTTCGAAGCTTCTTAAATGACAGATCAATTAATTCTTAACATTGTCCTCAATTTACATGCCGTATTAACATTCTATTTCCCGTTACGGTATCTAAAACAACAAACACATCGGTATTTCATCGCATACTTTAAACGACGCCGAAATTTTCCCATCACTCCCAATGCCAGACGAATCTGTTGGCTAACGGTTGCACAATACGTAGCTTACAACTAAAAAGCGGGTTTTGACAATCGACAGTTATCACTAATCAAGTACTTTCTCGCGCCGTGGCCCGTTACCCGAAAACTGGGACTGTACGGTACAACCGAAAACGGTTTTTATGCTCATCACTGCTGTCTAAAACTCGTAATACTGTTATGAAACAGCTATTAGTGTGACGTCATCGTTTTAGCGGTTAAATTTTATTTCGATGTGATAGTCAAGGTTGGGTTTTGTTAATGTGATGGGTCGTTTGCATTTAATTGGTTTGTCAAAAATATATTAGAAGATATAAGGTCTTGCGGACATTCTAGTCAAGTGAACTACTAAATTAAACTTTACTTAGCCATAAATAATCTCAAGAATAGCTCATAAAACCCATCAAAATAACCTCCAAAGTCATAATGCTGCACAGAGCGTGCTATAAACAAATTTCCTTATTAAAAAGTAACGACAAAAAGTTAACAATGCATATATTTTTATAACCAATGCTAAATAGTAACAGCTCGGTTTGAAACGGTGTTTAACTGTCTGTGCTCCGCCAAGCGTCAACGGAATAACGGGCGGTAACATTTTTCTGTTAATCTCTTTGCAAATGGAGCAAAAACGTCATAATTTGCTATATAAAAATGGCATTTTAAATAGCGAATCGATTGCAAATAGTTCATGTATTCGAATTTCAAGAAAACGACTTTTCAAACAAGGTCGGCCGGCCATGTTTAGGCCATAGACAAAACTAAGTTTATTTGTGTTAACGTCCAAATTATCAATAAAATACCGTAATACAGTTATGACGAAATTTTTTCCATGTGTTACGATCACGAATACTGTTTTAAATTAACACCTAATAAAGTGGGCGGGTCCAACGGGGCAACCGACAAAAAATGTTTGAATAGTTATGTGTAACTGTACAATATAGTAATATTGAAGTAACGGAACTTGATTTTATTAATACAACTGAACGTTTAACGTGATGAAAATTCATAGCAAACTTGGCCGTTGTTTTGGAATTAATTGGTCGAAGTTAAACCTAGTTTTCTACTGATCAACCTTAATCCAATTTAATTAAGAACAACAAAGATCTCACTGTCATTTTTCAATAACAATGTATACCAATTAAAGTTGGCGCAATTATTTGAACAGTTAGACGGCATAACGGGGCGCCAGCGCATCTGGGCCGACCTACTGACACCGATCTTGTCGTGTCGTAGAACGGAACGTCTCAATAACACAATCATACTCTTTAGCGGCCATGATTTATGATGAAGAGCAAAATGTCTTCTCTCAGAACTGCCAATTATAATTTTGAACATATTTTGGGAGAAGAACTGTCGCGTCACGAAAATTGCATGACAAAAGCAATGTCAAACCACCGGATGTCGGTTCGAAATTTGAATTTATTTGAAAGCAGATCAATGGTGTTTCGAAATTCAAATCAGTTGATTTGTGTATTTTATATTGAACACACGTGTTTTAGCACATTATACATACAAAGGAAAAGCTATGAAAAATATATAACATAAATTTCTTAAAAAAGAACTCTCACGTTGCCTGCATTAAAACCGCATGTTATCAAAACGTGAACGACATTTTTTTTCTGTGCGCAACCCAGTGCAACTCTCATTGTTTTAAAATCATTGAAAAAACAATCAAACTTTGTCGCCACAATAGGCACTTACAAATGATCCTTACCATTGTTAGTTTCGGATAATAAAGTTGATAACAATGTGTACTGGTACATTTTTTTACACTTCCTGTATAATTCGCACTTGATCAATTAATCGGATATTGTTAGCGATTTATGTAAATCGATTGTCCTATCGAGAATCGTAAAGGTGTTCTACATACCGTCGAGTGATGCTTTCAGCCCATCACGCGTCCACATATTTAGCTAATTTTAGCGTCTCACGTCAAAATCAACGCGTGAGTGTTGCGAAATCTTAATGTTATTGTTTGGTTAACCCCAATGAATCAAAATTATTAACTTCGTCACGTGTTAAAATCATGGTAAAGTTGTTTTGGAATTCTAGTCTTCTCTAAATTCGTCTTTCCGAAATTAGTCTATTATTCAACCTTGGTATAATTTGTCGTGTAATCAACCATCTTCGACTTTGCGAAGTATTCTGCAATCATTCTATTTTTACATTTCATCGTAACGTTGGCAAAATTTACGTTCGGCAATAGGAAGTGAGTTTTGTAACGGAAGAAATCCGGTGTAACCTTAAAATTGGATTTGTAACATTGTAACACGCTAAAATTAAGAAACACGACTTATTAATGAGTTTGGCTAACATGAAGGGAGTAAAAAGCGTTGAAATGTGGCAACATTGTTTCACAAAGGTGATCCACGTGCAACAACTTTGCAGCGGCGGGATCTTGCGACATTCAGTTTTTGCAACCGAGCGATTTTGTAACAGCGGCATTATTTAGACAACTGCAACGGTTGGCGATTTTTTTAAACTGTAACTAACCTTACCTTTCGCTTGTTTCAGAACCACAGTGATAATTCGTGCGGACCAATCGACGTCCGCCGAAACATGGTTGCCGAGTTCATCCTGAGTCAGCAGCAGCTGCTGAGTGGAGCGGGTGGCGGGGGCCTGGGGCCAGTACCGCCCCCTTCCCGCGCACCGCCGCCTAACCGCGGGCGCCAGTCCGTGTCCCCCTACCCGATGGACCACAGCCATGGCCCCATTGGTAGCCCCGGCGACCCAAATGACTACTCTCCCTTCGAATTCAACAAGCGCAAGGAGTTCTTCGGTCAGCGCAAACAGAGGGAGTTCATTCCCGACAACAAAAAAGACGATGGTTATTGGGACCGTCGCAGGAGGAACAATGAAGCCGCCAAGCGTTCCCGCGAAAAGAGGCGCTTCAATGACATGGTTCTGGAACAGCGTGTAGTTGAGCTGTCCAAGGAAAACCACGTGCTCAAAGCACAGCTTGATGCGATAAAAGAGAAATACGGAATCTGTGGGGAAACCCTCATAAGCATAGACCAGGTGCTGGCTACACTACCGACTTGTGACCAGGTCCTTTGTGTCACAAAGAGGAGTAAGCTGACAACCAACACAATGTTCCCCGCCCCGCCGCCACCACCCCCGGCACCGCCTGCATCTCCCCCGTCGCCGCCGCCTCAGCGCCAGCCGGAGCCCTACCAGGAGAGGCTACCCGCCCCTGAGGCGTACTCCGCACACTACCCGCACCCCGCACACTACGAGCCCCCCGGCTCAGTTCTCAACCTGTCCAGATCTCGCCGCGTGCCCTCGCCCTACGAGCTTTCCTCCCTGTCAGGCTCAGGAGACGAGACCGCCGAACAGTACGCGCCCGAAAACAATGGGCTGCCGCTCAAACTTCGCCATAAATCACATCTCGGTGACAAGGACGTCGCCAGCGCCCTGCTCTCCCTCCAGCACATAAAGCAGGAGCCCGGCCCCCGGTCCTCTCCCTCATGGGACGGAGAAGGCTCAAGTGATGAGCGAGACTCTGGGATCTCCATAGGAGCCGAGTTCAGGCCACAGCGGCCAGAAGACAGGCTCGCGGCCGAGGAGGAAGACGCCCACCTGAAGGCCGAGCTCGCGCGGCTCGCCACCGAGGTGGCCACCCTCAAGAACATGATGCACCAGAACAAGTCGCGCGCGCACGAGCACTGAGCTGCCGCCGCCTGCGCCTGGACCGCGCAGCCGCCCCCGCCCGCGCCCGCGCCCCGCGCCCTGCGCCCGCGCACGCGCTCTCGCGTCGAACTCGCTCGTACAAACTGTCTCCCCTCCCAGTAGATGAAGTTACCACGTTGTAAAGAGATGAATATTATATTTGTATCATATTGTGCAGCTGTAAGCGGCTAAGCCGCGACGCCTATTTGTAATCCTTCCTAGTAGTAGTATGTCGTGGTCGGTGTATAGTATGTACTCGTGTAGGGTGGGCAGAAGTAGTGGCAGGTCGTCGTAGACGCGCCTCCTGGACCCTTTCATATGAAAATGAGACTAATTATGTTCGGTTTACAGACTTTTCGAACAGATAAAACTTGTCTACTCAGTGATAGGATATAAAAATGCATTTTTAGTGATGAGCTATGTATGTATAATGTAATTAAGTTAAAGAAGTAGATCTGTTTCATCTTTTCGAAGACTCGATAGTGAAAAATCGATGGCTAAAGACTACGTTCTTATAAGTAGTAGTTTGTAAGTTTTTGATCTAAGTAAGTTTAAGTCCAACTTAGATGGTTATTTATAAAAATTAATGTATATTTCTCATTTCGGATTGCCCCGTTAAGTTTTGAACCAAAAAGATGATAGGTCCTCTGGTTAACTGATGAGAAATCGCAAATAATTTGTAAGAAATAGATTCTACATTAAATCCTATAATAACAGAATGTATTGATAAAAACAAAATAAAGAATACCAGTGCCTTTGACAATACATACCTACCTTTATAAATAGCTACCTAAAGGAATATTTTTGTACACTTATTAGAAAAAAGAAAATGGCGATTTCATCTTTCGGAAACCATGGTCGTTACTATGAGTTCGCTCGACTCGCAACAACTGATTGTTACCTTTTGAAAAGTGAATGAAAATGCTTAGCATTAGACCTAGAGCAGAGACGCGAGTTGTTGTGAGAAGCGAATTCATGGTAGACACAAGTTTAAATTTTGTAAATGTATCGAATCCTAAGAGAGCTAGTTTGCAAGTATTTCAGTTGTATTGTAAGTTTACTCCTAGTATTGCTCTAAAGAGCATGTGATAGGACTGAGAAGGAAGTATACTAAGTATTTATTTATTATTCGGACCGAGAAAGAGGATTTTACAATTTATTATCTTTGTATAAGAAACTCTATACGATATGAATAAATTGTGTACATTACAATTATCTGACGAATTTTATTTCCTTACTATCCTCACACAAAATATACACACACACCTTATACCAAGCATAATTGCTGTAATCCAGAATGAAGAGTACAAATACCGGTGAAATTGCATTGGTATCGATTCTTCTGTTCATCAACTAAACTCAAATAAGAGTAATGCTATCTCTTACTGAAAGATCGCGAATGAAAAAGACGAAGTGAAGCTTTAGAACTATCAGACTAAATGACTAAACTGTAAACATCATGACTTTAATTCGTCGAAGAAAATCTTAGTTCAACTAAAGACAGCTCTAATCTAATTCCGTCCCTTTCTTGTTTCTTTAGAAGGAAAAGATAGCAATAGCATAAATGAAGTTTACTTGGTGCACAACAGAATCATCACCATTGTCATGAGACATTTCAACTATGGCTCTAAGATTGGCAACGTATGGGTGAATACCTTAATGTTGCAGTTGTCTAAAGACTTACTGCGTGGCTGAAGGCTACCAGTGCCAGCATGCGTAGCATGACCACCGTAGAAAGGGGTTTTGTCGACGGAAGAATAGACAAAATTACAGATTGTAGAAAGATTAAAGACAGAATTAAAGATTGTAGAAAGATTTGTACCGTTTTATGCTAGCGTAGCATGACAGTTCTATCTCTATTCTATCAAGAATAGACAAAGTTCTTTCAATGGTGGTCATGCTACGCGTGCTGTTGGACTGTTTCTCTACAACGCAATCTGCACCCTAATTGCGCAATACTATCAATAACAATTTGAATAATTTTGAAGTATATTGCGTCTTCTTCTTCTTCTTTCGTGTCGATAGTACTCGTACACTTTTTACTATATCGTTTGAGCCTAGTAGGTGGCCACGTTTATTGGGTTATCAGTGGCATTTTGAGATTATCTGAGGTGCAGGTGAACGGGCACTTGGGACACTCCAGCAGGTGGGTCATGGTCTGATCAGACGTACCGCACTCGCACTGGGTGTCGGAGTATATTCCATTGCTTCATATGTTCGAAAAATTTGTCTGATCGACAACGTAAATACCGCAATGAACGTTGTATAAATGTCAAAATGAGCGTCATTCCTACTGTTAGTGGATTACGAAATTACCTCGTTGTACGCATAGTCATTGAGGATTGATATCCTCAATGACCATTCTTATGAATCTACCTGGCATGTAATATCTTCTAACATCTTAGGACAACCAACACAACGTTATCTGATCCCAAACTAGCCAGAGCCTGTAGTATGGCAACCAGACAACTGATAAACATACTTATATATTTCTAAATACATACATATTGTAGATAAATTACACCCAGACACAGAACAAATGATTGTGCTCATCACACAAAGATTTGTCCTGGTGGTAATCGAACCCACAACCTCAGCCTTAGCGGTCAGGGTCTTTTTAGGGTTCCGTTGCCAAATGCCAAAAAACGGAACCATTATAGATTCGTCATGTCTGTCTGTCTGTCTGTCTGTCCGAGTATGTCACAGCAATTTTTTTTATTCGAAACTATAAGAGCTTTGCTGTTGAAACTTGGTAAGTAGATGTATTCTGTTAACCGCATTAAGAATTTCACACAAAAATAGAAAAAAAAACAATAATATTTGGGGTTCCCCATACAACCAACTGAAACTCAAAATATTTTTTTTCATCAAACCTATTCGTGTGGGGTATTATGGATAGGTCTTCAAAAATGATATAGAGGTTTCTAATTTCATTTTTTTCTAAACTGAATAGTTTGCGCGAGAGACACTTCCAAAGTGGTAAAATGTATGTCCCCCCCGTAACTTCTAAAATAAGGGAATGATAAAACTTAAAAAAATATATGATGTACATTACCATGTAAACTTCCACCGAAAATTGGTTTGAACGAGATCTAGTAAGTAGTTTTTTTTTAATACGTCATAAATCGTAAACCACAATTTACCTTTTATTCAGTCAACTCAAATATAAAAATTAAAAAAAAAAAAAAATTTCATAAACATAAACCTTATGCATAAACCGTGAATTCCTGCAGGTTTGTACGGATCCCTCGGTGCGCGAGTCAGAAGGTTGGTAAAATATATGAATTTGTTCTCTTATTCTGCCTTTAATTTCGGCGTGCAAATATAGGCTAAACTTACACATTTCTTATTTATTTAAATTAATTATATTATCACAATCATGCTGTCATTAAGCAGATAATCCCATTAAAATTGAATTACTGAATTAAATAAATGTCAAAATAATAATAAAAGAATGATAAAAGTAATAATCATAAATGTCAATCATAATTATTTCAATAATGGGAGAGATTCGCCACCCAATAATATAACAAAAATAATTTAAAATGACCGTGCAGTTTACAAACCTTACAATTTATAACCTAAAAGCTCATGTACACTGTATTTTTATTTAAATTAATTTATTGATCCTAATCCTGCAGTCATTCAACAGATAATCCCATTAAAATTATATTATAGAACTAGCTTTTGCCCGCGGCTTTGCCCGCGTGGATGTCGGAAATTAACGCAGGAGGACGTACTACCGCGGTAAGATGTGTTAATTCAGGTTATATTATAGGTAATAGCTGTTACCCGCGACTTCGTCCGCGTGGTATTTAACAAAAAGTTTTTCATAAAAACTGTCTTTGAAAACTACGCTGACATACGTCTCAAAATTCAGCGTGTTTTAGTTTTTTTAAACTATTATTTATTTTTTCTAAAATAAAAGTAGCCTAAGTTACTCCATGTTACATCAGCTATCTGCCAGTGAAAGTTCCGTCAAAATCGGTCCAGCCATTTCAGAGATTAGCCGGAACGAACAGACAGACAGACAGACAGACAAAAATTGTAAAAAATATTGTATTGGTATTCGTACCGTGTATACATCCATATACACTTAGTAAAAAGTAGTTATTTTAAAATTAAAAACAGACACTCCAATTTTATTTATTTGTATGTATAGATTAAATAAATGACTATAATAATGAAAAAGTAATAAGCATAAATGTCAATAATAATAATGTCAATAATGGGAGAGGTTCGCCACAATAATTATTTGAAATGACCGTGCAATTAACAAAATTTACAATTTATAATCCAAAAACTCATGTACACTGTAAAAGCATTTTTCAATTAAAGACCTCGTCAAAGTAGTTTTAAATCTAGAAAATGGTAGCGTTTTTATAGAATTCGGTATTATGTTATACAGTTTTATGCACATAATATAGCTGTTGTTATCTGTAAGTGTGAGACTCGTCCTCGGTTTAAATAGCTTATTAGTATACATAGATCGTGGGGCATAGTAGTTTGTTGCTTGCTGGAAAAGTCTCTTATGTTTGAAAACAAATATACAGCATTCTAATATATAAATACATGGTAGCGTTAGTATTTTATATTTCCTAAAGAATGGACGACATGACTCTACTTGCTTCAACCCAAATATAGCTCTTAGACACTTTTTTTGCATTACGATTGCTTGATCTATGTCCACACAACGACCCCACAGGATAACACCATACCTTAGAGTGGAGGTTATATAGCCATGGAAAGCCGTTATTGCGGCATTTCTGGATACCTCGCAGCTAATACGTCTCAGGATATATAAATTTATTTATTTTAACACAGATGTCATTTATATGATTTTTCCATGAACAAAATGTATCTAAGTTGATTCCAAGAAACTTAACAGAGTCAGTTTCTGCCAGGGCGACCCCTTTATAAGATACACTGGTCATCAAAAAAATCGGCCCACCTGCAATTTTACCGCAAATCACGTTTTTTCTTTAGCGAAACAAAACAAAATCATTTAGTAATGATATGTTTAATTTAACTTGTTTATTTACACTAATTTAAACACAAAATAATCATAAAAATTTGTAATAAAAATTAAATATTGATTAAAAAATTAAAAAGAATAATTTCACACTTTTTTTGGATAAATTTTCAACACGCTCTAATTTTTGAGTCTTAAGTGTTATGAACACAATTATTGCAGTTTAATATTGCGTATTTCCCCCTCTTGCTCGAATGACGGCCTGCATTCGCCGTTTTAGTGACCTAATCAAGGTTTTGATGGTCTCTTGAGGGATTCGGTTCCATTCTTCCCTGATGGCAGTTTCCAGGTCTGCGAGGGATGTAGGGGCTGGATCCTTGGCTCTAACCTTTTGTTTAAGGGTGTCCCACATGTGCTCTATAGGGTTCAGATCGGGGCTTCTTGCTGGCCACGACATAACCCGAATGCCGACCTCGTCAAGGTAATCGGTGACAATGCGCGCCACGTGTGGCCGTGCATTATCATGCATTAATTCAAAATTTTCTCCAATATAGCCGGCATATGGCACCACATGATCTTCCAAGACCTCTGTGATGTAGCGTACGGCAGTTAAAGCACCATTTCTTATAAAAACCAGCTCCGTGCGTCCAGTTAAAGATATCCCGCCCCAAAACATTACAGAGCCTCCACCATAACTGACTGTTTCTCTTATGCAACACTGGGCATAACGTTCACCTGGCCGTCGCATGACATTACGGCGTCCATTAGAACCGTATAAAGTCATCCGACTCTCATCACTAAAAAGAACTGACTCCCATTGGCCTATAGTCCAGTTGACGTGATTCTGCGCAAATTGAAGTCTGGCTTGTCGATGAACTGTGGTCAATTGTGGCCCCGTTGCTGGCTTGTGTGGTCTTAAATTCTGCTCACGTAGTCTCCTCCTTACAGTACTGTCACTTATAGCCACACCCCGATCTTCACGTAAGCGTCGTTGGAGATCAACACCAGAAAGGTGTCGATTTCGTAAAGCTGATACCACTATGAATCGGTCATCCCTTTGAGTTGTCACCCTATGTCTCCCAGATCCAGATCTTCTTCGATACTGCCCAGTTTCCAGAAACCTTTGGTAAACTCGTCGAACTGCAGAACGGCTGAGATTTAACCTCCTGGCCACGACACGTTGACTTAAGCCTTGTTGCAGCAAAGCCACAACTTGGGCCGCCTCAGCTTCAGTAGTGTCCATTATTTTGATACAGAATTAATCAAAACTCCAGCCTCAGCAATTAAACTTAACGATATGCACATGAATTCCCTACAAATGTCTGTTTCTGACTGGAAGAACGGGTCGATTTGTTCCGATGTAAAACCGTCAAATCAGCACTCAACAGTATTTCTGTATAAAAAAATTGTTAAGTACCTTCAAGTGCAATAAGATTTATGACAAACAAGACGTCAATCATTATATCGACCCTCAAAATAAAAAACAAACATGTGAAACAGCTTATCAGTGAAACAATCGACTAATATTAAGCAAAAAACGGGTGGGTCGATTTTTTTGATGACCAGATTAACTTTTAAATTATTAGCCTCTAGCCACTCTATAGTTCTTTGAAGAACGATGTTTATCAGTAGGTCCTAGTAGCCACTAGACTAACAGGCCAGACAAATGTGCAATGTTATAGCAACAACATTGCTGCTACATTAACGCCAGGCAGATTTGGCAAGGTCTTAAGAAGATGAGAAGAACTGCTAAGCAACATTTGACAGGAGTCAGAGAATCATCATCTGCCTAGCCTTTTGCCCTTTTCCCCACTACGTTGGGGTCGGCTTCCAGTCTAACCACTGAATACCAGTATTACATGAAGCGGCTGCCTGTCATCTGACCTCCACAACCCAATAACTGAATAACACGATACCTCTTGGTAAGACTGGTAGTCAGACCTTTGGGCTTCTGACGACCCGTAACGCCTGTCCGAAGTCGATGAATCACAGCCGCGACCAACAGCTTAACGTGCTTTCCGAGGCACAGAGGGAACCTGCACCCTAATTGCGAAACGCACAATTTATCAGAATCTGAATGGGATTGAAGATTATTTCTAAACCATTGCGTCATTTGTTCGAATAAATTGTCGGCTCAGCAACGTAAATAACGCAATGAATGTTGTTTAACTATGAATATTAAACCAATTCCTACCGATAAAAAGTTCCGCAATTACCCCTCTAGTATGTAAAGATCATCAGAATCATCCACGGACCAACCACGACAAGTGTAGGTTAGCCTGCACCCTAATTGCGAAACGCACAATTTATCAGAATCTGAATTAGATTGAAGAGTATTTCTAAACCATTGCGTCATTTGTTCGAATAAATTGTCGGCTCAGCAACGTAAATAACGCAATGAATGTTGTTTAACTATGAATATTAAACCAATTCCTACCGATAAAAGTTCCGCACTTACACCTCTGGTATGTAAAGATAGGTAAAGATCATCAGAATCATCCACGGACCAACTACGATAAGTGTAGGTTAGCCTGATCTGTTCTGTGACTTAGCCGCAAGCCCCTCCAGAAGTCAGAGAATAGGGAACCTGATACAAATCAGCAATGTATCGCTATTTAAATATAATCATCAGACTATGATCTGGAACGTTACTGCTGAACATGGAAACCAACAACTGAAATAAGTTCATAAACTAAAACCTAAATATGTACCTACTGAAAAATCACGCTCTAAAAAGTATGAAACGAGAAAATATTCTCATCTAAAGCGGTGATAGTATGTCGCTCTTTTTTTGATAAATGATAAATAAATGATAATGATAAATGATTTTATTTTTGTAAGTAGGTTTGTACAAACACTTTTACACGTCAATTAAATATTTTTTAAACTAGATGAGGTCGGCGTTTCCTAACTGACTCTGAGAAGAAAGGCCGAAACAAACTCAGATGTCACAGTCTCTTCTAAAGTCCAGACATAATCTTGTTCACAACAAGTTTGTGGGATGGAAATCATCAAATGACGTCTCTCTCGAAAAAAAATTATTAAACTGTATCGTTGGTCTAGTAGTCGCAAACGCTACTGAAGAACATGAGCTCTTGGGTGGTTTTTGTGTGGTAAATCATCAAACGACGTCTCCTGCTCTGGGCGGAGCGGGAGGGCGTGTCAGACTTTTACTGACTAAAACCCTCCCGTGTTCCTTCAGTTGCCTATATGCCAGGGCCACGGTAACTCTTTTGAACAAATATCGCGACCCTAGCAAAAGTATGCCACTCTGCCCTTTTAACTATCGCTTCCTACTGTTAGAACGTATTGTTTTGTTAGGATAGGTTAGGGTATGAAAAAAAAAAGCAATTTAATGTTTCGTCACATGATAACCAGCGAACGATAAAGACGCAGATAGGCTAAAATATAAAAATGAGGGGGCGCCTCACGAATCACCCAAGCACAAATCTGGACCCCGGGCTGCTCCCCCTATCTTAAAACACGGATAAAAATAAAGTAGACTCAATAATAGGTAATACCGGAAATCAATATTACAGTTATTAACACAGCCTTGTAACGATGTATAAATAACAAAGGATCGGAGTATTCGTCATCATTATCTATGACGTCATGTTTTAATTGAATTTTCTTAGTAAAGATAAATATAACTGGAGCAACTTAATTATTATGTAGTTAGATTATATGGACTTGCATTCAAATAATTGTGACAGAGATTACATCGAGCCAAGTTTTCCCAAAAACTCTTGGTTATACAGACGCCAGCACTTAAAGCTACTACAATCTATCTTTCTTTAATAGATTTTCAACTTTATCGTCAAAGTATTAACTTCAAGATTGATTGGAAAAATTTTACAGTATCGGGTAGATTGATGTGCTGACGTCTGTACTAGTTGAGCACCCCCCAGCCCGGGAGCCCTGACCACTTGAGCAGTTGCTCAAGTAGTCAGGGCTCCCGGGCTGGGGGGCTGCTGAATTTTGATACAACGTAGATCAAACTATCAATCAACTCAGGCTTTCGGAGTCCAATGACTGAGACTGCGATAGGCTACGCCACAACACTCTGTCTTCCGCAACTGTTGCTCTCAAAACAGTGCAGGAAAACATCGTGAGGAAACCAGCAAGTCAATTAGCAGACACCTCACATTCACTAATCCGCACTGGGCTCGCGCCAACTCCCTCTCACATAGAAGGCTTGTATCCCAGCAGTGAGAACATTATAGGCTGATTATGCTGTATGTCCACTCATCTACTTAAATAACATAGAACTAAAAAGAATATTCCTAACACTGTGTCACAAACCTTCATCTACTTAGGAGTTAATTACAAACAATTAGTAGATACTTATCTATGAGAAGAACTCGGTAACCTGCTTACCCAGTTGTCGTGTAAGCAGCGCGTGAAGGTAACTGTGATACCATCTGAAATGTGGATCAAGATGGAGGAATTATTGTGTGGCAGAACTGTGACAGTTGAGATGAAACCTAAGTTATCATCTGCCAAGCGCTTTCCCAAATTTTGTTGGGGTTGACGTCCAGTTTTACCGAATGCAGCTGAGTAACAGTAAACTTTTACTTTTACTTTACTTAACAGTAGACTTTTACTGACTAAAACCCACCCGTGTTCCTTCAGTTGCCCATGTGCCAGGGTCACGGTATCTCTTTCGAACAATCTCGCGACCCTGGCAGGCATCGGTCCTAGCAGACCCCTTTAGTACTGCTGACATCTGCTGGCATCCCAGTTACTGAATAATCCGATAGTCCCTGATAAAACTGGCTGCCAGACTTTCAGGGTTTTGATGAACCGTAACGACTATCAAAGATCCCCGAATGGCAGTCGGACCCACGGATTAACGTGCTTTCCATGGCACGGACGAGTTTTGGTATGTAAATATGGTCATATACCCACGGACCAACCGCGGCAAGTATAGCTTTACCTCCTCCTTTTTAGGGTTCCGTTGCCAAATGGCAAAAAACGGAACCCTTACAGATTCGTCATGTCTGTCTGTCTGTCTGTGTGTCCGAGTATGTCACAGCCACTTTTTTCCGAAACTATAAGAGCTATGCTGTTGAAATTTGGTAAGTAGATGTATTCTGTGAACCGCATTAAGATTTTCACACAAAAATAGAAAAAAAAAACAAAAAATTTTGGGGTTCCCCATACTTAGAACTGAAACTCAAAAAATTTTTTTTTATCAAACACATACGTGTGGGGTATTTATGGATAGGTCTACGAAAATGATACGGAGGTTTCTAATATAATTTTTTTCTAAACCGAATGGTTTGCGCGAGAGACACTTCCAAAGTGGTAAAATGTTTGTCCCCCCCCCCCTGTAACTTCTAAAATAAGAGAATGATAAAACTAAAAAAATATATGATGTACATTACCATGTAAACTTCCACCGAAAATTGGTTTGAACGAGATCTAGTAAGTAGTTTTTTTTAATACGTCATAAATCGTAAACCGCAATTTACCTTTCATTCAGTCAACTCAAATATAAAAATTAAAAAAAAAACATTTAAATTCATAAACGTAAACCTTA
The DNA here is from genome assembly GCA_947507805.1 of Aporophyla nigra. NCBI lineage: Eukaryota > Metazoa > Arthropoda > Insecta > Lepidoptera > Noctuidae > Aporophyla > Aporophyla nigra. The sequence continues at coordinate 11,680,811 of OX382316.1, read as the reverse complement.
TGCATAAACCATGAATACCTACAGGTGTGTACAGAACCCAGGTGCGCGAGTCCGACTCGCACTTAGCCGGGTTTTTTAAATTGGTTTAAAGGCTCAGCGGTAGATAGAACCAAGCAGCGTACATGATGATGGTGCTTAGGATTTATGAAGTTTCAGTGTTTACGTGATCTTTAAACAAGACTTTAAACAATCTGTTTTTGCTCTTGCACTAGTCCAAATACAACCTTGAAAAACGTTGTCACGTTTGTCATTTGCCAACCAGTTTTACCAAGGTGTATGGTTTTTCCCAGTAACTGGCTTGTGGAGGTCAGATACGGAGTCGCTTCATGCAAAATACTGGCATCCATATGCAGCCTGCTAGACTGGAAGCCGACCTCAACGTAGTTGGAAAAAGGCTAGGCAGATGAGGATAAAAACCTTGACAAACGTACTATCTTTTTTTTTTGGGATGGGAAATCATCAAATGGCTTCTCCGGGAGGGCGTGTCAGACTTTTACTGACTAAAACCCACCCGTGTTCCTTCAGTTGCCCATGTGCCAGGGCCACGGTATCTCTTTCGGACAATCACGCGACCCCGGAACGCATCGGTCCTAGCAGACCCCTTCACTGTGCTGACATCTCTTTGAGGCGCGCGTACTATCTTGAAATAAGTTTTTAGTTGCCATTTAGAGTTCTATCGTACTAGGCGTAAGTGTGGTATTGGCGATGTCGCTGCATAGTAGTGTCGTAGACGCTGTATTAGACCTTCGTAGACCCTGCGTAGCGGACTCCTAGAATCCGCGTAGACCCCGGCGTAGTAGGTCGGGCGTCTCTTAGCCGCGTAGACGTCTTGTCGACGCTACGCATGCGGTTGTCGAACGCCTACGCTGCCCACGATTACAGATGGGTTGGATGTTTTTTTTTTTCAGGTACCACATGTCTACCTGTGTGACCACTTAGTTCTTCTGTATAATAGATTTTCATGCACTTTTCATCACCATTTTGAGAATTTATTGTAGCAAGTTTGTGTGCCCACGAAATTATAATTAAACAAGTTTCTGCACGCGACTTCTTTCGCGTCAAATTACTTGCTCCACCGACCCACCCCATCGCATCAAATCGCCTGCCCGTGCGAGGTCTTCTTATTTGCGCCTTTTTTATTTTTCTCGGCCTTAAAGGGTTTCAGCGTGATGTTATATAGTCTATAGCCTTCCTCGATAAATGGGCTACTCAACACTAAAATGTTTTTTAATTCGATCCAGTAGTTTCTAAGATTAGCGCGTTCAACCAAACAAACTTTTCAGTTTTTAACCGACTTCAAAAAGGAGGAGGTTCTCAATTCAGATGTTTTTTTTTTTTTTAAATGTATTTTCGGCCATAACTCCGTCATATAAAGACGGATTTGCAAAATTATTTTTTTATTCGAAAGGGGTTTATTTCGAAATGGTCCCATATAAATTTCATATAGATCTGATGATCAGTTCCGGAGACAGACATCGGAACTCTTTAAAAAATGACAGCAAATCATTCGCGATTTCGGCTATCGCATAAACATGCATTGTTTGTTTGGAATTAGTGCGGGGTGGATACCATAACTAAAAATTTAAATATAAAAAACTATTTTACAAAAACAAAAACAACCGACTTCCTTAAAAACATTTCAAAGTGAAAAATAACTTTAAGTTCGGAAGTCGGTGTCTTGGGATCTCCTAAGACACCGACTTCTTCTTGGTTTTTTAAAATTGATGAAATATAGATGATTTATCAAGACATCAAACCGTGCCATGCAGGAGCGGGTTTCTAGTAAATAATACAACTCTTACAAAAAACAGTCGTACTAAGAATTCATGTGAATCAAAGTACACAATTTTTGTGTAATTGTAACAAGTATAACATTGTTCTCATTATAATATTTACTCATCTAACGTTATGATTACGTAGCAGGCCTTGTGTTCAATCTTGAGGCAGGCAATCATGTGTGAGGAAACGTAGACAAAACAAAACATTGAAACAGTTCAATATTTATAATTACTTCTTACCTACTTCATTATTATCTAGGTAGAAGTCATCATATTAAATCTTAGCTCTCAGGAGAAAACTAAGATTACATAACATTACATCACTTGTTTACCCGAAGTACCGTGTGGTGCCGGACGTAAAGAATAGCATCACCCCATTTCTTCCCGTGGGTGTCGTAAAAGGCGACTAAGGGACTTACTAGAGAATGGGCAACAGCGTTCTCTATGCATTTTACGACCATACTGCGATCGCCAACCCACCTGCCAAGCGTGGCGATTATGGCAAAGCCCCCCAAATTGGGGGAGGCCTATGTCCAGCAGTGGTCGTCTTACGGCTGAAATGATGACATCATTTGTTTCCCCGATGGGTTCGGCAGAGGTGTACCTATAGTACACCCACATTTCACCTGTTATGTTTAAGTCCCATGTAATAGAGGGCGAGCCTATTGCCATCAACCGGGCACACATCCGGAGTCCGAGCTGCTACTGAGAAATTCCAGACAGAAAAAATCTAATAACCGTAAACATCGTAAACTCAAACATAAATACACACCAACGCACACACGCACACACAAACATAAACACACACACACACAATCCCGCAATTTACACAATTTTATTTCACACATGCACATACAATTACAACCTACATAGAGCTGATAATGATTTTTTTATTATAGACCATTGTTCCTTTTTTTTCTGTTTAAATAAGTACTTCAAGTTTATCTTCTTTTTTTTTAATTTATTTTATTGTAATTTTAATTTTGATTTTAATTTAATTATAGTTTTAATTTTGATTTTAATTTTGATTCTGATTTTGATGTTTATTTTAATTTTGTTTTTGATGTTTATTTTAATTTTGATTTTGATTTTATTTTGTTTTTTGTTTTATATAGGTAGTCTCAATTTTGTTTAGCATCCTGGGAAGGAGCGAGGCAACCCCAACACAAGTATTATTAATTACTTACGGGGGCTGTTTCATTTAAAATTTTGAAAATGTAATCGTTTGAGACCCAATAAACAATTTATTTTATTTATTTAATAACCCTTTGCCCGACCAGGGAATCGAACCCAGGATCTTATGCTCAATAGTAGCGCTTGCGTCCACCAAAGCAACGAAGAGTATAAGATTATTAATTAAACAAAAAAAAACGACCTAAGCTAATAAAAATAGATTTTATTTTGAAATACAAGTCGAATAGGTACAGTCAGCCTCGGAAAGCACATCAAGCCGTTGGTGCCTCCCAGGGTCGCGAGATTTGTTCGAAAACACAACACATGGGCAACTGAAGGAACACGGGTGGGTTTTAGTCAGTAAAAGTCTGACACCACCGCCCGCTCCGCCCAAGAGCAGGAGACGTCGTTTGATGATTTCCCATCCACAAAAAAAGCCGTTGGTACCGGTTGTCATTTAATTTAATTTCAAAAATAAAATTGAAGTGTAAAGAAAGTTTTTGTACCAACTTACTCACAGAAATATAATAATTATCATATAATAAAATTGGTATATTTGTTTTCTATGAATTAACTTAAAACAAAAACTTCCATCAGTTTCTTACTAAACTTCAATTATTTTCGACCACGGTTACTTATCTCTCTTGATGACAGTACCTTTACATTTAATTCAGGTCGTCTGCACCAACTAAAACGCATGCAGACAAAAATAAAAACGCAAAAACACATACGCAAAAAAATCTTGCGTCCTAAAAAGTTTTTATTCATTCGAATATTTTCACTTTAAATCGATTCTAAGACCTACTTATGTATGTCAAATAAACTCGATTACAGAGCTGTAGACGTAATTTAACTATTTTAAACACGAAAAGTATTTTAAAACATATCATGAAATCTATGTAGGGATCTCGGTCAAGGCAGGTGTGCTTTCTTCTGCATTATCTGATCTTCAAATGAGGGTAGACGGTATGTCATTATAGGTATTTCTTCTTTTTATTGGGTCTAGCTTTTTGGATCTGTAATTAGGATAGTCTAGGCTAGATCTGAATAAATAATTAGAGTATTTCTAATGCATAGTAGATTTTGACAGGTTAATTTTAGATTTGCGTTCTCAGACTTTACTAAGGAGAAATAGACTTTACTGGTAGGTTATAAGGTTGATTAATCTTGGATTAGGCGATCCAGGAAGCAGTTAGAAAATGTCCTAGAACCAAAGATTCAAATTGCGCCCGCGTGGTAAATTATGGATCTCCCCCTCTTACAGAGCGGAAACTGGTGTCCCTGCAGTGGCAACATTTTGGGCTGATTACGATATGTTAAACTTTTACAAAATGTTCCTATCAAAACGTCACATTATTTTAAAAGATTTTCTTTAGAAATGGAAATAATAGCCATAGTAGGTAGGTGCTTTCAACTCTCCGCAACCGCAAAACTAAAAAAACCCACAAACCTACGTTATTTGTGTTTAATTAATAATATTTTGCCCGCTTCGCTCGCTCTTGCATTCTCTTATTAAAATCAGAGTGACAGATTAGATGCATGTGTATGCTTCCTGGCCTGGAATGAATATAGCAGATAGTATTCTGACTTAGAAGGCTTTGGAGCTTCGCTGCAATTGGATTAATTTACTGGGGGCTGCAAAAAAATATGCAAATTGGGCCCCCTTTAGGACTAGTTACTCTACTGCTTACCTGTATAATTTTCAATCAGTGCTCAAATATTTAACTTTCTTTAATATTCCTTCCGAATCGTCGAATCCGACTCGGCTGGGCAGCGTTCGGGAAGCTACGCAATATCTTCTCGTCCCAAATACCGCAGTGTCTCAAGACAAAATTCTTTGACCAGTGTGTGTTGCCAGTGATGACATATGGCACTGAGACGTGGTCGCGCACAATGGGCCTCATAAGAAGGCTCAAAGTCACCCAAAGAGCAATGGAGAGGGCTATGCTTGGAGTTTCCCTACGCGATCGAATCAGAAATGAAGAGATCTATAGGAAAACCATGGTAACCGATATAGCCCGAAGAATTGCCAAACTTAAGTGGCAGTGGGCAAGGCACATTGCTCGCAGAACGGATGGCCGATGGGGTCGGAAGGTTCTGGAGTGGCGACCGCGTACTGGAAGACGGAGCGTTGGAAGGCCTCCCACAAGATGGACCAATGACCTGGTGAAGGCCGCAGGAATACGTTGGATGCGAGAAGCACAGAATCGGTCGAAGTGGCGGTGCTTGGGGGAGGCCTATGTCCAGCAGTGGACGTCTTTCGGCTGAAATGATGATGATGATGATGAATATTCCTTCCCCAATTTCGTGTTTTTATTTCAAATTTTCACCTGTTGCATTTATTTGACTCAAAGGTACCTAAATTATCTTGTCCCTTTTACCCATACTGTTACAAATGGAATCATTTTGTTCATGGGTTTCTACCCTAAACACTGTTATTTACCTTTTAATGTTAAGGTAACAAAAAGGAAATTCCGAGGGGAAAAGAGAACAGTGGGCCTAACACGAACGCACGGAGTATATAAACGTAACGGACGGTCACAAAACGTCTGGTTAGCCCGTCTTTTAAAGATGGCATAGCTTCCTTGTACTGCCTGCAACTTGGTGTCCACCAGCTCTCCACCAGTGAGTGGGTAAATTCCTGTAGCCACCTGCGAAGCTAGTCAAAGTTGATGGGCACGATAGGGTCGGGACCACAGACTGATTCGCTAGATACTCTCCTAGCCAGTTCGTCAGCTGCATCCTTACCTAGTCAGGTACCAACATTTTAGAGTAATGGGATGTGGTACACATAAACTATGAGGCGAGGTAATACAGTTTCTTAATGATAAAAGTAGTGAATATTAGATCAACAAATGTTAGCCTTGGCCTAATTAATAAACCGTCTGGGTGGTCGACGAAACGCCGGGAAAATGATAGGTAGGTAAAGTGGTAATTGTTTGAACTGGGGAAATTTTACTCTGTCATGGTTGTTTACATAGGTTACATGTGGTACCAATGTTATAAAGAGAGAGAGAGAGAGCATTTTGTGTATCGTCAGCATCATCTCAGCCGTAAGACGCCCACTGTTGGACACAGGCCTCCCCCGATTTGGAGGGTTTGCTATAATCGCCACGCTCCACGCTCGGCGGAGTTAGGCGGGTTGGCGGTCGCAGTAAAATGCATAGAGAACGCTGCTTACGCTGCTGCTCATTCTTTAGTAAGTTTCTTAGTAGAAGAAGTTTTGATGATTGAAAGAGTCGATCAGTGACAAAATCGTTGTACCTTAGTCATAGTAATAAAATCCAAAGTATTACAGTCACTCAAAGTCTCCAAAACGCTGTTGACAACTCTAATACGAATTCAAACGTGAACAAAAACAAAGGTAACGCTTAGTTAGTCGTATTTCTGTCGGTAACCCGGTCAGTGTTACGTGGCGTAGGTATGTGCAACCGGGAATGTGATGTCAACTAATATTAGATTGGTGACTAACGGACGGTTATCTTAGAGGAGGAGACGATGTGAACTAGTCTTTATCTTACGTCTTTGATGTGTTGTTAAAGACTCGTAGTAGTTAGCCGAGACTTCTATACATACATACAAATAAATAAAATTGGAATGTCTGTTTTTAATATTAAGATAACCACTTTTTACTAAGTGCATATGGATGTATACACGGTACATTTTTTACAATTTTTATCTGTTTGTCTGTCTGTTTGTTCCGGCTAATCTCTGAAATGGCTGGACCGATTTTGACGGAACTTTCACTGGCAGATAGCTGATGTAACAGGGAGTAATTTAGGCTACTGTTATTTTAGAAAAAATAAATAATAGTTTAAGAAAACTAAAAACACGCTGAATTTTGAGACGTATGTCAGCGTAGTTTGTGACGTATGTCAGCGTAGTTTTCAAAGACTTTTTATGAAAAACCTTTTGTTAAATACCACGCGGAAGAAGTCGCGGGTAACAGCTTTTACCTATAATATAACCTGAATTAACACATCTTACCGCGGTAGTACGTCCTCCTGCGTTAATTTAAGACATCCACGCGGGCGAAGCCGCGGGCAAAAGCTAGTTTTGAACATATTTGGCGTTTCAGTAACACGTAGTTTTCGCTGGACTATGTTTTCGCGGCCGACATTCGTAGATTCTTACAGTTGTTACTGGTGGTCTGAAGTTGAAAGTCTGACAAACAGTCTTACCGAGGGTTATCGTTTTACCCAGTAACTGATTATAGAGGTCAGAAAGACAGTCGCTCCATGTGAAATACTAGGTACTAGTTTTTTTTAATTCTGTTATTACGCTGAATCAATTGACCCCAATATGTTAAGGAAAATGTAGGGCAGATGATGCAAAAGTTGGATGTGTCACAGGAACCTGGAGATTGGTAGAAACGAAGTCAGGATAATAATTATGCATAATATGTCCATGTCTGGTTGGGTGCCTGTCCCCAGCGGGGTCCCCCAAGGTTCATTGCTCGGGTCATTACTTTCCATTATCTACATAAACGACATCAACACTTGCCTGATTTCTTCCAAACTCCTGTGTTTTGCTGATGATATGAAGATCTATGCCACAATATCATCACAAGTGGACGTGATTGCACTTCAGGATGATTTACGTCGTCTGGAGACTTATTGTCGCGAGAGCTTAACCCTGCCAAATGTTCGATTTTAATGTATTCTCGAAAGCGCGTTATTATACCTTCATCGTATATCTTAGGTGATCAAGTACTACCTAGAACGAATTGCATCCGAGATCTGGGGGTATATCACGACTCTAAGCTTACGTCTGAACTTCATATTGATGCCATTGTCGCTAAAGCATCTAAAGCACTAGGTTTCATAATGCGGCTGTCTAAGTGCTTCACTCAAGCCAAAACTTTAAAATTTCTTTACTGTACCTATGTCAGAAGCCACTTGGAATACGCATCTGAAATCTGGAATCCATGTTATCACAAGTACATTGATCGTATAGAATAGAGAATATCCAGAAAAGGTTTATCAAATATTTGTGTTATCATCAAAAAGTGCCCTACCGGTCTGAAGATTACCTCAACCTCTGTAAGAATTATCACATATTACCCCTAACTAATAGGTGAGCAATCTCTGACTGCATTACATTATTAAAAATTTTCAACAATTCTATTAATAACTCGGATATTCTATCCAAATTTTATTTTAAGGTTCCCAGAAAGTCAAAGCGATGGAACGCACCGTTGCGTGTCCCATTTACCTCTACAAATTACAGACAAAATTCATTTATAGTGCGTGCAAGTAACAAATTCAATAACATGTGCAAACAGCGTGATTTCGACCCTTTCGTAACAAGTGTGTCCTCGGTCAGAAAGTGCCTGAGCCTTGTGTCCTGGTTTTAATTTTGTATATAATGTGAATTTAGTTTAAGCTTGAATGTTATACTATTTTTTTCTTTCTCTTCTTTTTTGGTAACTGTGTTGTGCTGTTTATACTCTTTCTTTCTTTCCAATCTGTTCCTATAAGCGATGACTTGTAATTGGCTGTCAGTCTCACACACTATTTTTTTATTCTGTTTGTTTTAGCTGTAAGTCATCCAAACTTATTAAATAAATAAATAACTGTAATGATGGAGCAGTAATTACGACTGTAGACGAATAAAACGAAACCTGTTAGGGTTGTTTTTTCTCCATATTAATAATAATAATATCTAAAGACAACCATTACACCGTTATCTGATCCCAAACTAGGCAGAGCCTGTACTATGGTAACCAGACAACTGATAAATATACTTATATTTCTAAATACATACATATTATAGATAAATTACACCCAGACAGAACAAATAATTGTACTTATCAAACAAAGGTTTGTCCTGGGTGGGAATCAAACCCACGACCTCAGTTTTAGCAGTCAGGGTCACTAACCACTAGACTAATAGGTTAATCATATTTCTGTTTGTTACAACAGAAATGCGTATTCTTCAAAGAATTAGGCACAGGTACGCCCACTTTTCGGCTTTATTTTTAAATCCCTTCTAACAGGGGGCTAGTCTTTACAAACAGAAGACATACCGCCTGTTTCCGCGCAAACGAAGCTCAAATCTTTTTAACCGACTTCAAAAATAGGAGGAGGTTATTAATTCGTCTGTATTTTTTTTATTATTATTTTAACCGACTTCAAAAGAAGGAGGAGGTTATCAATTCGTCTGTATTTTTTTAAATGTTTGTTAGCTCATAACTTTTGACTGGGTGAACCGATTTCGATGATTTTTTTTTTATTTTATTTGAAAGCTGGTGCTTCCTGAGTGGTCCCATTTTTAATATGGTTCCATTCGGACAGTGGGATCCATGTGAAAACCATATAAGTCTTATATTTGCATTAAGTATTGGCGCGACAAATGAACGAATACCGCGATTAAATTAGTGCACCCCGCACTAATCTACCATAACTAAAAAGTTAAAAATAAAAACTTTTTACAAAAAAATAAAAACCGATTTCCTTAAAAAAAACACTACAAAGTCAAAAATAACTTTAATTTCGGAAGTCGGTGGCAAAAAACCTTAAATACAGATCCTAAGACACCGAATTCCGAAATAAAAGTTATTTTTGACTTTGTAGTGTTTTTTTTTAAGGAAGTCGGTTTTTATTTTTTTGTTGGGATACATTTTGTTACAGACGTTTGGTCTAGTGGTCGTTAGCGCTACTGCCGAACTACTGGTCTTGGAATCGATTCCCACGTGATTATTGGGTTTTTCCTTCAGGAGTTTTTCAGAAGCAGCCGGGTATCTGAAATTGTGCCTGGTTGCTGACCCCCTAGTACACAGAACTTTTCAAATAACATAGCATTATACAAATATTGATCAAACTTGCAACGTCACCATTTGTTTTGTTAATATTACAATCACTACAAGTTATTGACTTACAACTGTTATTTACAATTACGTCAACTGTAAATAAATATTATCTACATTTAGATTATGATTCTACGTACCTATATTTATTATTGCATAATGTTTTTAATTTACATGTAAATAAGTTTGATATCAGCCTGTTTTGTGCACGGGGAAATCCCTGAATCTTAATTGGTACTATTGGTAATATCTGTGTTCAGTATGGCTCCATACGTAAAGAATAGCATCACCCCATTTCTTCCCGTGGGTGTCGTAAAAGGCGACTAAGGGACTTACTAGAAAATGGGCAGCAGTTTTCTCTATGCACTTTACCACCATACTCCGATCGCCATCCAGCCTGCAAAGCGTAACAATAATGGCAAAACCCACCCTTTTGAAAATTCCCGACAGAAAAACCAAATAAAAGACCGGCCAGAGAATCAAACCCAGAACCACATGCTCAGCAGCAGCTATTGCGACTCAGTATTAATACGAATTAATATTTTGGTGGTCGTGAGTTCGAACCCAGGCAGGCGGTTTACTTTGTGTAAGAAAATTCATCACCACTGCTTTCAAAACGGTGGTGAAGAAAAACATTATAAGGAAACCAGCATGTCTAAGAGCCAAATATACAAAGACATGTGACATCTCTTCTTCTCAAGTTCTTTGAGGGATAAAATCAGAAATGAAATTATCCGGAAAAGAACTGGAGCTACCGACATAGCTCACAGAGTTAGCAAACTGAAATGGCAGTGGGCTGGTCATGTCTGTCGAAGGACCGATGGCCGATGGAGCAGAGGAGTCCTGGAGTGGAGACCGCGTATCGGCAAGCGTAGCGTGGGACGCCCCCCAGCTAGGTGGACCGACGACTTTAAGAAAGTGGCTGGGGCAAACTGGATGCGGAAGGCGGAGGACAAGTGTTGTGGCCAGCAGTGGACTGCGATAGGCTGAGTTGATTGATGTGACATCTACAAGCCCGCACTCGGCCCGCGTGGTGGATTAAAGCCCATTCCCTCTCAAAAGAGAGGAGGCCTGTGTCCCAGCACTGGGACCACTACAGGCTTTTTGTTTTTTGGATGGGAAATCATCAAATGAGTTCTCCCGCTCTGGGCGGATCGGGAGGGCGTGTCAGACTTTTACTGACTAAAACCCACCCGTGTTCCTTCGGTTACCCATGTGCCAGGGTCACGGTATCTCTTTCGAACAATCTCGCGACCCTGGCATCGGTCCTAGCAGACCCCTTCAGTGCTGCTGACATCTCTTTGAGGCGCGCGTGGAACACTACGCGCCGTTGACCCGAGCCTAGTACTTACCGGGCGGCGAGCTATCCATTGCTTGCCGCCCGCAAGCTCGCGCCTACGGTGGCCGGGAGTCCGCTATTGACTCCCGACGCCCGGGACGTCTCCTCCTGCGACGGCTAGGGACGTGAGGGCGCAGAGACTGCCACTCCCTCACGCGCCCCGCCTCCTCCTTCGCGAGAAATACTGCTTCGCAGGAGGAGGTGACGGCTTCCCATGCCCTCTCGCTCCGTACCATGGCTCGCAACAGGGCCGGACGCGAGAGGTCGCCGCCGCCGATCGCCTCCTAGAGGACACGGCGGTGCTCCGCCCAGGCAGAGCACACCTCCACCTTATGCTCCACCGTGTCCTCACCACTACAGGCTCATTATGTAAACCTACTGCTTCTGCCTGCGACTTCGTCCGCAATAAATTTCTGGCTCCTCCGACCCTCCCCGCCGCATCGAATCGCCTACCCGTGCGAGGTCTTCGCATTCATGACTTTTCTTACTGCTCGACTCGTAAAGGTCTTAGCGTGATGTTATGCAGCCCAAAGCCTTCACTACATAGTATAAAACAAAGTCGCTTCCCTCTGTCTGTCCCTATGTATGCTTAGATCTTTAAAACTACGCAACGGATTTTGATGCGGTTTGTTTTAACAGACAGACTGATCCAAGAGGAAGTTTTATACGTATAATACGCGGGCGAAGCCGCTGGCAAAAGTTAGTTCTCTATAAATGGGGTACCCAACACTAAAATTATTTTTCAATTCGAAGCAGTCGTTTCTGAGATTAGCGCGTTCAACCAAACATACAAACAAACTCTGCAGCTTTATAGTGTTAGTTTAGATTGTGGAGTAAGTAGGTAGGAACGTACTTAACCCACGGAGCAAATACAAAGCTCCGTGACTTAACCTCTCTCGGGGAATAAAAACCCTTATAACTCATTTAAACTTTATTTTACTACATAATTAGTTAATAATGACAATAAATTATATACATTTACAATAATATAAGAGATTTTCATTAGGCTTGGTATACATTAAGTCAATTTCTTTTTAATTTCTCTAACTGGTGTTAACTCGGGAGCCTTGTCACCAATAACACATGTTGAATCTTAGCTTGGGTGACAATTTCTAAGACGAATTGTAAAACTGGAAGTAAAGATTATTTATATTCATATTATTTCGGAAATTTGCAACATTCGTAAACTGTGATTCACGAGGACACGCATTATTATGAAATAGTAGGTTAACTTATAAATAGAAGAGATAGATAATCTATTTTAAGAAATACCAAGAAATAGAAATGTTAGAACATAGTGAACTGTTTGAGAAAATTTAGTTCTGGTTCAATATTTAGATAAACTTGTCATATATTTAACCTAACTTACTCGTCACTTTCCTCGACTAGCGCGAAGCAAAAAAGAGGGTTATGATTTTGACTGGTATGTATGTGGTTATGTGTGTTTGTATGGTCATCTATCCCCTCAAAATTAGACAAATGAGGTATCTTCGGAAGCGTCTGAACCGTCGTCAGCTGGTTATAGACTATGTGACGTCACAACTAATGTGGCGCCATCTAGAAGACAAAGACATGAACTAAAGGAAATAATTTTTATGATAACGTGTTTGACAATAACTCTGGAAGAAATCTAGTTCTAGATATTGAAAATTCTAGCTTGAATTGAAAGAGTGTCTTATCAAAATGTGATAAAAATAGGAAACACTGCAAGAGATTCTCAGAGTACTTTCACTCAATGTATACTAGGCCTATATAATAACATGTTAAACCTAGCTTAGCTAGAAGATCACATATTTCGACGATATTATTATATTAAATACATTTAATAAATATACTAAAATAAAGAAATACAATGTACAACTATGATAAGCATGATATTCAAAGGATTTTTTGTTCCATTACATTCAGTGTTTTGTTAATAAGAGTTATATTAGAAAATACACATGATTTACCATCAAAAACAAACACACGACTAATATACAAAAACAACATCAATCTGCAAGTGATTAAAGAATTCCAAACACTTAACAAACGTTACAAGCTTTCGTTTAAATTTTATATTATTTAAACACTTATAAATACAGATACATTTTATGTTAACACAGAAGCACCTCTGCTTATCCTCGCGGATAAAGCGTCAAACATAACGTCCTTCAATCCATTAAGGAAATTAACGCTAACAACTGAGTTATTAGCATTAAATTCATTAAACACACACGATTGTCGCGCGTGGTGACCGCGCGTCGTCTGGTAAAAATTTCACTGTCGAGCAGGCACACCCTGTTGCTGTCTCACTCGCACTTGTCGTGTGGGGAATGCTCTGCTGGACAATGAAAGGGGTAACTTCACTCAACCGATGCCGGTAGCATCTCTCCGCAGGCCAGGTTTTGGTTGGCTTCAAGTGAGGGTAGTGGGGCTGTGGGGGCCCGAAGTCGGGCCGAACTCAGCTCGTTACATTGCACCCAGAGCTCCAACTGCAATGTATAATATAAATAATCTTTTTTAATGAAAGTTTTGGGAATGTCGTTCGAACTATCGCTTTGAAGGTGTCATATTGTAGTGGTCATCAATATTGACTTACATAACTCAGTTTTGAGCAATAATATGGTAATCATTTTCCTAACTAATACTTAATACCTACTTATAACTAGTTACAACAAACTACGGTAAGTCATACTATTGCACTAACAAACTAAGTACACTCTATTTTATTTATATTACTTCTAGAAGTAACCGAGATCTTTTTTAAACGGTTGTATTTGAAATGATAAACCATCATCATACATTTCCATCATAGGACTATTGAATCTACTTACACAAAAACTTTGGAAGCTTAAGGGCCTTAGAACGTCTCCGTTACGAAAATAATTATAGAAATCCGCTAAAAAACCAGACTAGATTTTGTCACGCTTCGAGTAATTGAACATTATGAGAGGCTGTTGAATTGTAGCAATCGAAGCAAAATTTTGTCGGTTTCAACATCCATTTTACAAATAAATTAAAGTTTGCTTTCTTCTTCTTAGCGTGTCGATAGCAATCTAAATAGAGTCAGCCCAGAATTTGGCTACGAGCTTAGCACTTTCAGTAGCGTCCATCAACTCCTGTAGCGTGCAAACAACAGGACACGCTGGATAAGATATCAAATGCCGCATTGTTTGTGGAAACTATCCACCAAGTTTCGCTTTTATTAACTTGTAGACTGCCACAGATACGTGCGAAACAAACGGGCCACCACAATAAAAGAGCGAGCTGAGCGCGGAGGTGTAACCGGCACCCAAGCAGATCAGCGAAACCACGCGGGAAAGAGTAAGAATCATAATCAAATCTGTGCGTTAGAACGGGCAGTTTTGCCTCTGTTTCGCTTGTCGGGGCAAGCGATGGCGAAACTACTGCGGTTTCGCTGCTATGATTTAGCGGCGGAGATGTGATACCCGCCACACAGTTAGGTACTCACCTAAGTGTCAATCTAGAGTATTAAACACTTTTTCAGGTATCTTTCTAGTTTAGTCTTTGTTTTAAAATGCAGCAACTAATCTAGTCTATAACTCTTCAACGATATATCTAATGTCTATCTTCTACTACCTAATTCTCTATGATGCACACATGTTACTATACTTACGACCTAGTTTCAGGAAACCTCAAGAGCTGTTTCAAGAGCGTCCTCTAAAAGTAATCCTTTTATCAAGTAACTTGCCTTTTATTCCTCACATTTGCCATCAAACAAACCTATCTTTAACTCCTCAAAGACATCTTTCGGATCCAATTAGCCGACTTAAAACAACGATTGCACATCCTAAAAAAACTGTCGTTTTGTCCAAAAAACTAGAAACTTCTACACTTACTTCGGGCGGCATCTTCTCCGGTGGATGCCTGCAAGTTCCTCCACAATGCAGCTGCAGCAGCAACTCTGCTATTGCTGCAGCAGAAGTGTCGATAACGCGTTGTCGGCACACGGCGACCGCGTGGACGAACCCTCCGGGACCCACGAATTCATGCTCCATGAAGACTGTCTTGTCATCCCAGTATATTGCCTGAAAGTGGAAAGAAAGGGACAGGCAGTAAATAAAAATACACAAAGACAGTGACTTCCTTTAGTGAGCACGTAGTAGGATAATATAAAATAGGTTTCTTAAGAGTGCGTAGTCCAGGCCATGGTACGGAGCGAGAGTGCATGGAAAGCCATCACCTCATTTTGCAAAGCAAGCTCGCAAAGGATGAGGCGGTGCGCGTGAGGGAGAGGCAATCTTTGTGCCCTCACGCCCCTAGCCACCGCAGGAGATGCCCCGGGCGTCGGGAGTCCATAGCGGACTCCCAGGTAACTTGGGCGTGGGTTTGCGGACGGCGAGCAATCGGTAGTTCGCAGCGAGACACTTCATTTGATTTGTTACACAAATAAAGGGAGTGCGCAGTTTTGTCATTGTTTTTGCTAGGATTACACCAATTGGCGATGCTAGCAAGTACACAAGTAAGTACCCAAGGGACAGGTTTGCTTATATATAGAAAAAATAATAGTTTAAAAAAACTAAAAAACACGCTTCCATTGAAAACCAAACTAAAAAGTACAAAATAATGGGAAAAAGCGTGGGGTGCTTTTTAAGGTATTTTTCTATTGATATCAGGCACCCCACGCTTTTTTCCATTATTTTGTACTTTTTAGTTTGGTTTTCAATGGAAGCGTGTTTTTTAGTTTTTTAAACTATTATTTATTTTCTATTTTTTAGGGTGTTTCGAATTTTGAGACGTATGTCAGCGTAGTTTGTGACGTATGTCAGCGTAGTTTGAGACGTATGTCAGCGTAGTTTGTGACGTATGTCAGCGTAATTTGTCACGTGTGTCAGCGTAGTTTCCGAAGACAGTTTTTTTGCTGTCCTGGTAACCCTGGCAAGGATAATGGCACAAATTTATGAAATTATTGCATTGTCATCGGTCCTTTACAGGTGTGCAAAGTTTGAATGAAATCTGGTCGTTTAAAGTGGGTCAAAATCGCGCTATAAGGAGTCGGTTACAAACAAACATACAAACATACAAGTGAAGCTAATATAAAGCGTGTAAAAAGATTGAACATGAACATCCCTTTTCGTGGTCAATAGCACGCCTGCCATCAAATCACAGCAAGCACCGATTATGGAACTGTTTGCTGAACTTAGGTTTGCAGTGGTTCTCTAATTTGAAAGCGGTAATCCGGAGCCATATTTTTAGCAGTAGAAATGTACAAGCTTTTGTTCAAATACCAGCTAGATCAATCTATACTAATATTATAAAGCTGAAGAGTTTGTTTGTTTGGTTGGTTGAACGCGCTAATCTCAGGAACTACTGGTCCTAATCGAAAAATTATTTTCTGATGGGTAGACTATTTATTGAAGAAGGCTATAGGGTATATAAGATCACGCTACAATCAAAAGGAGAGGAGCAGCAACGAAAAATGCACGAAAACTGACAGGCAATTCGATGCGACGGGAAGGGTCACGGGAGCAAAAATTTGACGCGGACGAAGTCGTGGGCAGAAGCTAGAGTTATTATGAATTTACGAATCATTTAATAATCATCTGTCAATCCTTTGCCTAACTATGTTGACGCTTCCACGCTAGCGGATACGTACTTAAATGTAGGGTGACACAATGGTCTGTTCGCTGAAAAGTTTTGGATGGATAAAGGGACAGGGAGAGATAAGAGACAATACTTCAAGTAGTATGTGGGTTACCTTACTGTTACCCTTTTATGCTTAAAACGCAGAATGTCTATAATATAACGTTTATTTGTACTCAATAAAATATAGCCTAATACAGTAATATTCTTAAGAACTAGGATACAAATAATGTGGGTGAGTAAACAGCTAAAATTATATGGACTCCTGAATTCCAAACTAGGCAAAACCCTGTATCTTGAAAATCAGTGCTCATCCGTGGTAAAATATATAAAATTTGGCTAGGAGACAAATGGCATCCTGGGGACAATTCCTGACGTACACGCGGGTGGAGCCGCGGGCAGATGCTAGTATATATGTAAAACATATACTTATATAAATGTATATGTATAATCGTCAAGGTAAACATCATGAAGAAACTGGCATATCCTAGAACCAAAAACATTTAAGACATGTGATATCTACCAACCCGCACAAGGCCAGCGTCTTAGATATTGGCCCACTCGATCTCGAGGAGGTCTGTGTTTCAGCAGTGGACTGATTATAATGGATAATCGTGAAACAAAAGCAAAGGACATTAAAAGATGTTAAAAGAGAGAGTGTTTGAGGTTATAAGGTTGAACATGGTCTATCTATACGGGCAGTATCTTCCCTTAGAAACCCATAGACAGCAAAAACAACTCACCTTAGAAGTAATAGTAAACTTGGTGAAAGGCTTCAGAAACCGCCTGTATCTTATGGTAGCAGCTGCCTGCACCACTGCGCCCCCTGCTGCCTTGATGTTATTGTACAGCCCAGTTCGCTCGTAGAAGTCAGCTCGAGCGAAGTCCAGTTCCCGAAGGTAACGTGCGTTGTTCATGTGATAGAGGAGTGTGTCAATATCGTTCATGAGACACCACCCTGGAAAAAGAAAAAAAAATGGGTCTTATTACATATACAGTTAGGGTTCCATCTGCTTTGTTCAAATATCTTCATCATTTGTTTAGTCTATTCCCATGCTAAGGTTGGGTTCCAATCACAAGATATGACGCTTTAGAGTATGAGGAACTGGGTGTAAACTTCATTCATCCTCTAAGGAAATGGGGGGATCCTCAAATCAGACGGGGGTCGTGTCTGGTGGGCAGTAGCCGATGATTGATGTCGGGACCTTGATGCTAGTTGAGAGGTAAACTCTGTTTGCATCAGTGTGATGCGAAGTCCGCATTTGGTTATATAGGTGCTGCTAAACAGCTGAATAACAGATAAGATTGTAGGAGCTTTGACGACAGGTTGTCGCAATTGGGTTCTGCTACCCGAAAAATATCTACGGGTGACATCCGGGACTTCAGGAAGTCAAAATCAAAACCCATTTATTCAAACTAGGCTGAGAGTCAGCACTTTTCGAACGTCAAAGTTACATAAGACAGTCCCCCAAAACGCCCGCCCTTTACCACTTCCTAGTGCTTTAGCTGGGAAGAAGAAGTGGCGCAACAAACTGTCCAGCAGCACAGCTGTCTGTTAGTGTTGCATGATGGGGTAGTACCTATATCAGTTTAATCATACACTGATTAAACATTTTCAATCGCAGTTCACCTCTCGAAATTCCGCGAAACAATGTTTTAGTTCCTACCCCAAAACCTAAGTACTCAAAACAAAACGTTGATTAAAAGTAACCCTTACCAGCAATCTCCGTGGTATCCATAATGCAGACTTTCTTCTTAAAGTACCGTGCCTTAGCTACGGTGTACATCATCCTGGCAAAGTAAGCGACGTCTAGACTTCCGTAGAGTAGCAGGGCGCCTGCTACCACGGCCGCCGCCCATCCTGGTACGCAGACCGTCCACATCTTTGTCTGAAACAGATTTTTACCCTTCTTGTGAGAGTATAATCTCAATTCATTCGGTTAGCGACTAGTTTGGCGCTATCAGGTCCTGTAAAGTGCAGTTATGGCTCGGTCTAAATCCTTAACCTTATCCTTAAGTGGACTTCGTTTCACGAAATACCCATCCACGTAATATTGGTAGCAAGAACAGGTATCTTCACTCTACAGACAGGGCAGCCAAAATTATGACAATGAAACAAAGAAAAATATTTTTCTTTTGCGGTAAACATGACGGAAAAAAAGACGAACGCATACAAAAAAAAAAAAATTGGTGGGGGGAAAACATGCATTACATCCACGCAAACTAGCCATCACTCAGCATAATGCTATGACCCTATGCGAGACAGAGCCCCAGCACTGGTTTTCAGCGACAGCGTTTACAATAAAATAAATGCTGGCTTTGAAACTCCTTGATAGAATTAATATAACCCGAATAATGCTGAAAACCAGCATTATTCGAGGCTTCAATTAATATTTACTAAGTACACTGACATTAAAAGAAAGAAGAAGAAGAGAAGAGAAGAGATCCGTAGGAAAACCAAGGTACCCGACATAGCCCGAAGAATTGCCAAACTTAAGTGGCAGTGGGCAGGGCACATTGCTCGCAGAACAGATGGCCGATGGGGCCGGAAGGTTCTGGAGTGGCGACCGCGTACTGGAAGACGTAGCGTTGGAAGGCCTCCCACAAGATGGACCGATGACCTGGTGAAGGCCGAAGGAATACGTTGGATGCGAGAAGCACAGAACAGGTCGAAGTGGCAGTGCTTGGGGGAGGAGTCCTATGTCCAGCTGTGGACGTCTTTCGGCTGAAATGATGATGATGATGACACTGATATTAAATAAAGGAGCCAGCCAGGGCGTTAATCCGTAATTTCATATAGAAAATGAAGGAAGATCTTTTCGATTTCGCTCTGCGTGTCTGTAATTTCCGATGGGTAAATCTCAATTTCCTCTCGACGCCGTTTTCGTGCAACGTGTGTCACATAACAACGTAGTTATTTAAAGCTTAACATCATTTCAGCCATAAGACGTCCACTGCTGGACATAGGCCTCTCCCAAATTGGGGGCTTTGCCATAGTCGCTACGCTTGGCAGGCGGGTTGGCGATCGCAGTATGGTGGTAAAATGCATAGAGAACGCTGCTGCCCATTCTCTAGTAAGTCCCTTAGTCGCCTTTTATGACACCCACTGGAAGAAATGGGCTGGCGCTATTCCTTACGCCCGGCACGACACGGACAAGGCTTAAAATAGGAGACCATTTCTATCTTAATGAGTGTTCACAATGAAGATTCCTTCTTTGCCTTCTTGTCTAGGTGTCCATAGTGTTGGATTAAAAAGCAATCGGTTGTTCGTAAAAAAAACATGATCACTTTTAAATTCTAAATGGTTCTAGCAAGCCTCTACAAAAACTAGCTAACTACACCATCATCTGCCTAGCCTTTTTACCGTATTTATTGGGGTCAGCTTCCAGTCTAACCAGAGGCAGCTAAATCCCAGTATTTTATATGGAGCGACTGCCAATCTGACCTCCATAATACAGTTATACGATAGTCGTAGATAAGACTGGCTGGCAGACTTTCGGGCTTCTGACAATCCGTAACGACTATCAAAGATCTAAAAATGATAGCCGGGATCAACGGCTTATCGTGCTTTCCGCGGCATGAAGGGGTCACCCATCCACGAACCAACCGTGGCCAGCGTAGCTTAACCTAAACGATCGACCCGTGTGGCTGTTATATAACCATAAGCCCCTCTCTCATTACTAGACCAGCTACATATCGACTATTTGTACCCCTTTCCCTACAAAAGAATCCCGCTAACGCAGTCTCCAATATATTAATTGCCAATTAGGTAGTAAAAGAGCACAGAAATTGATCAGCACGCTTAGCATGACCACCGTAGAAATGGGTTTTGTCTATTCTTGGTAGAATAGAGATAGAATTGTCATGCTACGCCCGCATAAAACGGTACAAATCTTTCTACAACCTTTAATTCTGTCTTTAATCTTTCTACAATCTGTAATTTTGTCTATTCTTCCGACGACAAAACCCATTTCTACGGTGCGGATGCTACGCGTGCAGCATGGCCCATTTTGTAAAGTTACCTACCCTTTGGAAATGTATGTTTCATTTTATTACAAGCTTCGTTTATAGAAATAGGTGTTTGATGTTTTCTATAAATAACTATAACAAATATTGTCAAGGATAAAACCGATCGATACAGACCGTAAATTACTAATGAACTGTGCGCTCTCAATCTTTATACATACTTTACTATATGTATGTTTATTTATTACTTTCTTATAAACGCATTGCGTAATTGTTCCATGTATATAACGATCAATACAGTTATGTTAGATACTAGGTTTACACTCGGCTTTGTTCACGTGAAAGACTGTTTTATTACCAAAGTAGACGTATTCTATGATGTGTCCTCAAACATTATTTTCGTATTGTAAACGTAGGAATTATAATGACGCTAAATATGCTGTGTGATATTATATCGATGTTTTATGTGTGTATTTTATTAAATTTTTTCCAAATCATTTACTATTTATATAAGACGTATCTAAAACAGTTCGTAAGCATAGAAGACAGGAAGCAATGTAACATTTGGGTGATGATTTAAATATGAGTTATCGTTAACGCCTGATCGAAAAATTATAGCAAGTTGAATTTGAATAACATTTTGCAAATTTAATGCAAGTATGAAGAAAAGATAAATGCACGTTAGATGGCCATGAGTTTCTGACGAAAGATGTTTTAATTAAGTATGCCTATGATTTTTTTATATTCACGATTGAATCGTAAATGGAACACGATAGAAACTTACCTACTCCCTATTTAATTTTCATTTTTCAACGAAGCCATTGCACAATGAAAAGCTGATAAATAAGTAGTTCGATATGTAAAACCTTTATCAGTTTAAGTAGGGATTATTACAATTACAATACGAATGATATTGAAATCTGTAGCTACCGGAAAACGATAGCAGCCTTGGATAATCCTTGTAATGCATATATCGAGAAATGGATACGTAGTTTGCAAGAAATAAACGTCTGGAAGCCTAGAATAATGTATGGATGAATAGATTTCCATGTATGCATGTACCTTACGGTTGGATAAGCACTGCCTAGAAGGGATGAAGCGCTAACACTATCGATCAGCTGATATTGTGCTCTACAATGACATACCCACTATTTCCCTTGAAAACCAAGTCTTGCAGAGCCCTTTTAACTCATCCACCGGTATTATAGAGTTCATATGTTAACTACGCTAAGTAACTCAATAAATACAGAAACATACCTTTGGCCTCGGACCGGCAAAATTCACGTAAATAATTAAAACACCATATCTGTAAAAACTATTGTAAATCCATCACAAATCACTTCTTTATTATAAAAACTAAGGATTGCTTTTAGTTTAAACTACTACAATACTTAAATTATCATTGAACTTGATAAAATAACCTCAGAGGCGATGTCAGTATGAATTTTTTCACGTACAAAATGTAATGACAGTTTTCCGTGCGCGCGCAGATGGATCGATATTATGAGGAACTCTATCGCCGATTGCCGCGAATTTTTATACCAGTTTTTTTTTTATTAGCAGCTGGTTTTGGTAATAATTTTCAAACTAAACTACACTGTTTGAGAAGTTGATCGAAGATATGCGAACATCCGTGAGGTGCCGAATGTAAAGAATAGCACTACTTATCCTATTTCTGCCCATGGGTGTCGTAAAAGGCGATTAATAAAGAATGGGCAGCAGCGTTCTCAATGCATTTTGTCACCGTACTGCGATCGCCAACCCGCCCGTCAAGCGTGGCGATTATGGCAAAGGCCCCCGAATTAGGGGAGGCCTATGTCCAGCAGTGGACGTGTTACGGCTAAAATGATGATACGAGTCGAAACTAAGATCAATTGTTTAGAACAGAAAATTCTTTGCGCTCATTAAACAAGAAAACCTTCATGTAAAAAACTTTTTTACATAAAAAAAAAACAACCGACTTCCTTAAAAACACTACAAAGTGAAAAATAACTTTAATTTCGGTAGTCGGTGTCTTAGGATCTGTATTTATGGTTTTTCTGCCACCGACTTCCGAAATTAAAGTTATTTTTCACTTTGTAGTGTTTTAAGGAAGTCGGTTGTTTTTTTTTTTGTAAAAAAGTTTTTATTTTTAAAATTTTAGTTGTGGTATTCACCCTGCACTAATTCCAAACAAACAATGCATATTTATGCGATAGCAGAAGTCGCGGTTGATTTGCTGTCATTTTTCAAAGAGTTCCAGTGTCTGTCTCCCGAACTCATCATCAGATCCATATGAAAATTATATGGGACCATTTCGGAATAAACCCCTTTCGAACAAAAAAAGAATTTTGCAAATCCGTTTATATATGACGGAGTTATGGCCGAACATACATAAAAAAAATATATATATATAAACATCCGAATTGAGAACATCCTCCTTTTTGAAGTCGGTTAAAAACAGCTTTTTATTTCTCAGCCAAAACGAAACTTGGGCACCAGGGCACCAGTAGTCAAAGATTCCTTGCCTGGCAAGCGTGGCGGTTATGGCAAATGCCTCCTTGATGGAGACTTGTGTCTAGTAGTCTTTCGGATGAAATGATGACGATGACGCGAATATCAGAGTGTAGAAAGGCACTTTGGTTCTCTTCATGCAACTCCCGTTCGCCTTTTGCGACTTCTAATCGTTGTAGGCTTGTGCGCCCGAGTAAAAGAACACACACACCACACACACACACACACACACACACACCACCACACCACCACATCATCATCTGCCTTCCCAACTATGTTGGGGTCGGCTTCCAGTCTAACTGGATGCAGCTGAGTACCACTATTTTACATGGAGCGACTGCCTATCTGACCTCCACAAGCCAGTTACTGATTAATGCGATACCTCTTGCTAATTTTTCGAGGAATAGATATTTTTTACGCATTTTCACAAACCAATAATATCTGTCGTTTGGTTGCCTTAATGTCCGCACGGTCATATGTCAAGCTTATACATTTCGAGTATAATCTGACTTCGCATTGTACGAAAAGCCTATACAATGCGAGCTCAGCTAAAACTGGAAGTGTGTAGCTTGATATGTAGCCGTGTGTATATGTCGCTGTCATTTAAAGATTTGAACGAAGTGGGAATGTTGAAAATCTTTTTTTTTTAATTTAATTAGTTTTCGATATCAATACTCAAAACGTGGAAAAGTATTGCCAGCTTATTTAATTTGACCCTTTATATGTCTCGTATCGGACGTAAAGAATAGCGGATCCCATCTCGTCCCTTTGGTGTTGTAAGAGGGGACTAAGGGACTTACTAGAGCAGCAGCGTTCTCTGTGCATTTTACCAGCATACTGCGATCGCCTGCCAAGCGTGGCGATTAAGGCAAACCCCCCAAATTGGGGGAGGCTTATGTCCACCAGTGGACGTCAACCGGCAGAAATGAGGATGATAATGTCTCGTATTAATGATCTTATGGATCAGGCGCTCATTTTACTTTTTTAAAAGAAAAGCAAAACTACCTAGAACAATTTATTTTAAAACTTTTTACCAAAAAATTTAACCGCCGAAAAAACTGAAAAGCATTAAATAATAAACCTTAAGATAATGAGTCGGCGCTTTGAGTGATCTTTGTTCATTGCGCGCCGACGCGCGTAAAAAGTTTTTATTTTATAATTTTTTGTGGCTTTAATGTACTTATAATACTTGGCAAGGTATACCCTATCCAATGAATAAAGAATTATCAAAATCGGACTACCATGTAAAAAGTTATGCGTGGTCATACATAAAAAAAAAATTAAAAAAAAAATATACGCGTCGAATTGATAACCTCCTCCGTTTTTTTTCGTCGGTTAAAAATAACAGAATAGAAAATAAATCACAACAACGTGAAACCCTTAAAGCTTGAAATAATTTGAATCTACAGTTCCTATTACGTGTCCGTCGCTTCCGAGCTCTCGAGCAAGTGGCTGCAAGTGGCCGAGATGCCTGTGCGCCTGCCTCACGCTGTGTCGCCCCTTCCACTCCGGCGCATCACCATGGTCACGTGATCTTCTTTGACTATGACTATGGCTGGCTAGTCTAGTGGTTAGTGACCCTGACTGCTAAGACTGAGGTCGTGGGTTCGATTCCCACCCAGGACAAATATTTGTGTGATAAGCACGATCATTTGTTCTGTGTCTGGGTGTAATTTATATGTATTTAGAAATATATAACTATGTTTATCAGTTGTCTGGTTGCCATAGTACAGGCTCTGCCTAGTTTGGGATCAGATAACGGTGTGTTGGTTGTCCTAAGATATTTTTTTTTTTTTTAAATATTTATTTCTGTCAAACTTGACAAATCCTGTAATAATGGCGTATCTAGTAGTGGCTAACTTTGCGGATACAAATGATGAGGTCATGAGGTCTCAGGTTATAAACCCGGGTCGAGCCAAAATGTTATTGAGTTGAAAAGAAGTTCTCAGTTTGACTGTTACCTATGTAATGTTATTGCCTAAGCTATAGTTATATCCACCACCTTAATTTTCAATCCATTTCTAGATTTCTAGTCGTGGTCTGCACAGACTCTCTTACAAATAATTTGTTAAAAGCGTCAAAGCATGGACGTCAAAGATGCCCTCGGAATTAAAGATAATTAATAGTATGAATCACTGAAAACTGGACCTGGCGACATTCAACACGCGTACATTCGGGTCTGACGAGATTTATTTATTTATTTATATATGCTTTATTGTACACCAGAAATTACATTTCAACTAAAAACATTTAACAATAAAAACATACAATGGACAGCCTTATCGTTTTCTGCGATCTCTTCCAGGCAACCTTGGAATGGACAGTGATTGCGTGGACATAAAAATGGGGTTGTCACTAGTGCAAAATACAATTTACTTTAATAAATACATATAATAATCATATATATCTTATATAATAGATACTTATACATACATAAGTACTATATATATATATAAGACGATGAAAGACAAGTAAAGATAATCACAGGTACGTGAACAAGATCACAACAACAAGTAATGCTCCTTCACGAGTTTCTTAAATATGGATAAAGATTGCGCGCGTTTTATTTGAACTGGCAATGCATTCCACAAACGAGCAGCCTGAACAGAGAAGGATTTGTCAAAGAAAGTTGTAGAATGCATTGGCATTTTAAGCTTTAAGTTGTCTGATGACCTCAAGAACTTTGTATGTGAGTCACAAAGATACTGAAAACGATTCTTAAGATAGAGAGGGGTGTAAGGGGAAAAGAGCACATTATATAAAAGGGAAAGAATATGGGCATTTTGAGATCACCGAACTTGAGGAAGAATTGAGCAGGTTACGATGGGGTATAGTAGATTTATTTGAAGTCCGAAAAGAGGGGGAAGAGACCATAATCCCCAACACGACAACTTCCTCTATTTCTGGGAGTACGATCAGCAGTCCTGAGGAGTTGTCGGGTTTATGGTCCATAAGTCACTTGTGAGCAACGTGGTGAAGATCAAGAGTGAACCGTTACCAAATATTTATGGAAAATGGCGCGCTGCGTTGCGCACCCAGGTGCAAATGAATGGCACTGGCAAGCCCGTTAACCGTTTCGTCAGTACCTCTTTGCGTGAGTGAAAAAATAATAATTAGGTACACGTTGTTTGGCAATGCTGATTCTTTGGCCAAAAAATAAGCTAGCCCTCTGGTCACGTGAAGACTAGACCAACCGCTTGACAATGCAATACCATCCTTTATTTCATGCAACTAAGGCCCATAAAAACACAAAACATAAATAAGCATAAAAACAGTAACAACAACATACGATGTCTCGGAAACTACGTGTGCACTCGTACCCCATGTCCCTGGAGTTTCAAGCGCAAACGGCACGAATATATAGGTTCCAATAAGATATTAATATTTGCGGCGTTTGAGGTTTTCCGCACCTGCGGGAGCCGCCCCAATACAACCTACCGTGCTAGGAATATAGGATAGGAGATACATGTTGCATCCCACACCAAAGGTCGACCTATCTTCCAATGCATTATGGTCATTTCGTGCAGCTTGCACCCCGGCGGTGACAAGAGCACGATGGATGATGTCCTGGCTTGCCGTGCTATCCACGCCTGCGCTCCTACTGCAAGATAAGCCATGGTGTTCGAGGCAGTCGACACATTCACCGCATTGACAGTGATGCAGAGCCACACAAGGAGGGCCCAGACGTAAGCAAGTAGCGACCCGGAAGGGCGATTCACACAGCAAAGTGCCTATGTTGGGTGACTGTAGTACCAGAAGATTTTTTTGATGCAATATAATTTTTATTATTTTCTTTCATAAGTACTTATATATAATATTATATTATTTTAGGACCGTTCGTTTTTAAATTATGTAAATATCTAAGCAAATAAAGTAACAACGGACTTAGTAACATAAAACTGAAAGTTTATTTAATATTTATTTAAAACTATATTTTACAGCCTACCAACTCTACGAGGAGACAAGGCATAATGTTATATTATGTTATTTTAGATTTTACAACTTAAAAAACGCTGAAAAACGGTTCTAGAGATTTAATAAGAAGGACTTCTCCGACCCGGGTAACCCAACTTTTCGCTGGTTGGCTTTAGGTGGGGCCCACTTTATATGAAACATGTTATTGTTTTGAAGGGACTGTGGCCATAGGCGAGCCTTCAGTCGTGCACAATCACCAGGATTGGAATAAGAGAGTGGTATGGAAGGAACAGGTAGGTATTCAAGGATCTGCACTTTCGACGGCTTCTCGTGGTATCACTCTAGTCCCACACACACTTCAGTTTCAGGGACGTCCCTTTGAACACACTTATCAAAACATGACTGGTATCCTTCCTCAAACATATTTATGAAGCAACTAGCTTTTGCCCGCGGCTTCGCTCGCGTTAAATTCCCCCCCCCCCCCCCATTTTAGGGAAATGGGGAGTTAAAAAAGAGCCAAAAGTACCCTACATCACTCTCCATCCCTTCAACTATCTCCACTTACAAAATCACGTCAATACGTTGCTCGGTTTTGCCGTGAAAGACGGATAAACAGACACACACTTTCCCATTCACAATATTAGTAAGTATGGATAGATTAGCAATATCCCTCAAAATGATTCAGATTAATATTGAGAGTGTGTTACCTACGCAATTAGGATGGTACCAGTTATTAGAAACCAATGTACAAAACTGTTAGCGCCTGATGGTAGCCACGCAAAGTGTGTTGCTTAGTTAGTAATAGCTATAATATTATCTCCAGGCGTTTACATAAAACAAACATGCGTCTTCTGATGAAATCTATACTAATAATATTAAAAAGATGAAAAGTTTGTTTGTTTGGTTGGTTGAACGCAGTAATCTCAGGAACTACTGGTCCGAATTGAAAAATCTTTTTATGTTGGGTAGCCTATTTATTGAGGAAGGCTATATAACATCACGCTACGCTACGATCACAAGGAGCGGAGCAGCCTTTGCCATTGAAGTTAATGACTATGATAGTGATGCATTGGTAAATAAAACTGCTTATTGAAGTCATAGTATAGAACATTTAATTAAAAACTGATTGATTTTAGACTTTTTACAATATTAATGGATCTTCACCACTTCCTAGTGCTTTAGCTGGGAAGAAGGGATGCAACAAACTCCCTACTTTTTGTTGTTTCAATATCCCCAAACATACCTTTTGAAAGGTAAGGAAACCGTTGCTTTAGCAAACCAAAATACCTTTCCACTGTGTCCCGGGTACAGATATGGCTTCTATTATACCTCTCATCTTGTGCTGTTGTGGGATTAAGCAATGGCGTAAATAATTATGGTGCGCAAGGATATCCACCATCACTCACTAATATTCCAGAGTCCAGTGTCAAACCTCTGTTACAAAAGCTAATTTCTCGGAATATACTAGTCTCACACTGCCATAGCGTCTGCTAACAATGTCTATGATTTTCAGATCAGCATCACAAACCACCTGCAAAGTGACAACTGATTAGAATTTTGCATTCCTTGTCGTTATTGTAATATAGCATTGGTAATTAGTACTTTAAAAAATCAAATTAATTATTCTGTATGGAAAAAGGGATCAAACTAAAAAGTAACTTATCAGTTGAGTTAATCACAACATAAAATATTTGTTTAAAATTACCTGTACATTGATTGAAGAAATCCTTTTCTATTTGTATATGACTGACCCCCCATCCAAACTTACTTTCTTAATTCATAGGTATCATCATCATCATTTCAGCCGTAAGACGTCCACTGCTGGACTTAGGCCTCCCCCAATTTGGGGGGCTTTGCCATAATCGCCACGCTTGGCAGGCGGGTTGGCGATCGCAGTATGGTGGTAAAATGCATAGAGAACGCTGCTGCCCATTCTCTAGTAAGTCCTTTAGTCGCCTTTTAC
The DNA here is from genome assembly GCA_947507805.1 of Aporophyla nigra. NCBI lineage: Eukaryota > Metazoa > Arthropoda > Insecta > Lepidoptera > Noctuidae > Aporophyla > Aporophyla nigra. Next base: position 11,651,790 of record OX382316.1, on the reverse strand, counting down.
GACACCCACGGGAAGAAATGGGGTGGTGTTATTCTTTACGTCCGGCACCACACGGTTCATAGGTATATGAGTAGCGTATTGCCCCAATTACTGTACGAAAATGAGCAATATTTCAGAATTATCTAATGGTAATAATCCTGTTCATTTCGAGTTATCGGATTTTTTTCCAATCTTCAGGACATCCGTGATAAAATGTCTGCTACCTTTGCTACTTTTGCTGACAACTGGTTGAGACATACATATAAATCAGCTGTATCGTCTTGAATCTACGAATAAAACAACAGTATTAGCTATTTTATTATTAGGATTTTTCTAATGTTCTAGTCTTTGATTATATACCTGTGTGTGTGACAGGTGTATAATCAAAGGTTCTATACTCCATTTGTTTAGGTAGTTAACTAAAGGTAAACAATCTTGATATGTCTTTTTATATAAAATAAATCGTATAAAAGACCAACAAATATTATTTAAATTAAGTTACTTACCTAGCATCGGTTTAAGTAAATACCTAATTGTAAACATTTTTAGATTCAATTTTTAGACAGTTTTTTAGATAAAAGACATGTTAAGATTGTTTACATGTAGTTAACTACCTAAACAAATGGAGTATAGTAGCCTCGCCATCTAGATAATTGTTCTGTGCTCGCCATTCACAAGTAGGGTACCTACTTACTTCATGTTGAGCTCCGTAATGCGCAAACCACTTCAGGACTCAATGGGCATCCTCGAGGGTTGTGGGATAAGTCTTCACGTAAAGCATCCACTATTTTTCCACCAAAACGTTTTGTAAACATTAACTTGTATTCTAAAATCTTCGTCACCCAATTCGAAAGGATCGACGACGACGTCTGTAAGATCGCCGAGCCGTTTGCAGCATTTACAAATCCATCAAGTCAATCATACTAATGTCCATTTCTATCGATTTGTAAACAAAAGGACACAACAATAATCGACGCTAACCTCAAATTAATACTTCTGTCAGTTCTGTCTGTCAAATCCAATCCAAGCTCCAACATTCCAACCAAAGTATACATGCTCTCTCACGGTTCGAAATTTTGCGACGAACAATGAGCACGAATGGAATAACCACTCCTGTTTACCTCTAAATTACAATCATTTATACGAAAGGGAAGCTCATCTTACGTTGGCGACCGAAATGCCCGACGCTGGCAAACCCAGGCGCCACGACATGTCGGTGACCTCGGGCCGTGAGTCTTTCTCGCTCACTCTTACTAACAAAGAGAGTAACAAAACAACGCTAGTCTATCCGATCCGAGAAATGGATAACCATTGGATAACCGTGGCAGGCAACCGTAGTGACGTGTCGTGTCGACAAGGGAGTGTAAACAGCTCGCACGAAAACATTGTTTTTGCGGTTATTTAGTACAAATTCTTAAGAAATAACTTAAAAATGAAGGAGTTTAAGTACAGTGTGCTCGATTTAATAAGTTACGTGAGAGATCGACCGTGTTTGTGGGACAAAACTATCGAGAATTATAAAGATCGGATGGAACGGCGAAACGCTTGGGAGGAAATATTTATCAATCTAGAACATACGTATGAAGAAATGACGCCGGAGGAGAAGAGAATTACGGGTAATGGAAACAAACTTGATTTTCTTGTTTTCAATTTCGTATCGGCAACGACTAGTAGTTTCCCGTTTGAGATTTTATTATCCGCCGTTTCGTTTCACGATCGCCGCGGTTGCAGTGTGACGTTTCACGATGCAAAACAAAGCTTACAGTACAAAAATGCAATGCTCTTGGATCATGCTTCGATCAATCAAAACAAAAACCGTTTATTGGTCAGTGGGTCGTCTTAGGGTTATTTAAGTGCTCTAAAAGGACGTATAGTGTACTTTGGGTAAGTAGGTATTATTGTTATGATTTTTATTTTTAAATGGCATTTTAAGTCGCACGTTCGCACGGACGTATTAGCGCCGAGCATTCAAATTCCAACAATGTTTTTTCGACGCTTTGGGATGCAGTCTGTTGGAATCACAAAGCTCGATACAACACTGAGAGTTAAAAATCCAGAGTGCGATAAAATCCTGGTGCGATATTTTTACACCACGTCGACTTATGGCCTGTGCATACCACGTTTTTTAAATGCGCCGTTGACGCGCGTGTTTAGCGATACAGACGCGATGCAAACGCGCGTGTGTAGCGATACAGACGACAACAAACTGCTCTGTAGGATAAAGCGTGATGTCGACCCACGATTCTAAAACGCACATCAACGATACGTTTAAAAAACGCGGTGTGCACAGGTACTTCGTTTCATTAATTTTATGCACTTCACCTTTTCAGCTTTACTCTCACGTACTCTTTCCATTTGCACCACTTTGTACTGCTTTAGAATAAGGCCCATTTTAAAGATGGAGTCGTTATTAATTGTTTTGAATTATCATTTGATTATACCTACCTCATCATCATCATTGCCCTATCCTTATCCCAATTTATTTGGGGTTGTTGTACATGTCTTTTTCTTCCACACTTCTCTATTAGTAGTCATCTCAGTAGTTCACCTTTGTTGATTATACCTACCTGACTTCAAAAAAATATCTAATCACTAATCTTCCTTTATTTTAGTTTTCCACAAAAAAAAAAATTGAAGAGAAATATGGACCCGTATTTATAATACGAGATGCCTACAGATGAGGAATTGACAATTTTTATTTTGTGGAAAACTAAAATAAAGGAAGATTAGTAATTAGATAATTGTACTTGATGCTATCATCATTTTTGCCGTACATCAAAGACATGGATGAAACAGAAATGATCACAAATCGATCTCGATCGATCATATGGACGTATTAACTTCAATTTGGAAAATAAAAGGAAAACGAGTTCAGAACCCTGTCGCCTGTACGAGTTCACTTAAGGAGACCAGAAATTCTGCACCTGATATTAAGTATAAGCTCGACCTCCAAACCTCTTATCAAGCTCAATCTTCAGAAAAATCTCAATGTAATATTGCCAAACTTACAAAGTAAAGTGCAGAGTTAATATTAACATCTTCAGGATGCTAATGCGGCTGCCTCGCTATTGTAGTGCGTCCGGAATGTTCCGAAGCGAGAACGGACGACTTTCACGCGGTGATACGCAAGAAAGTAGCCTCCTTGTTGCAGCGCGTGCGAGGCAGTAGCAACAGTACCTATCCATATTATGTATAGGTCTTTGCTTAAAATAAAACTAGAAGATGTGTAACTTAACTAGACCACAGAACAGATAAAGAGGTTAGAAGGGCCTTGTGGGCGGGGCGCGCGCGCCGCTCATATTGTGAACCAGGGCTTGGTAACGTTACCAAATTCACACTATAAGTATCGTTAAGTAACGTTATTTTCATAAAGTTAATATTTTAACGGTAACACGGGTAACGATACTTTGGTATCGAATCAATAAAATAACGTTACCAATTAACGTTATACAAGTATCGATAATTTTATCGTTACTTAATGCGTTGTTGTCAACTCGCGCAAACTAAGAGGCGCGCCGCGGCGCGGGCGGCGGCGGTGCTCTACGGAACGGCAACATCGCCAATCAAACGATGCAAGCTAGTTGCAACTAAAATTTAAACTAAATGCGCAGTACGGTTTCACAAACGAGGCGTGCGGTAGGTAACGGATTTTAGTCTCAGTAATTTTGATTCACTGATAAAAATAAATCGAATATATTATCTTTATATGTAATTTAACAACAGTGCTTCCACAATGACTTAAATTTAGATGTGATAAAACATCCAACATATATGTATAGGTGTACTTGAATATGATGAATCGTATAAATCAGCATTGAAATTGTTTGAAATGTGACTGTAATAGAAAAAAATGTAAGCATTAAATCTGTCTATTAATCACAGACCATTTCAATAACGAATTATATATTTTAAGTTAAACGAAGACTTTTTTTTAATAAATCGTAATAGGAAGTCTCATAACTTTTCATTTTGATGCTACATTTCCTTATAATCTTCTTATAAATAATTATTCATTAAACACTTGCCCATTACAATGATTTGGTTCGTTTATTTACCTACTATATTATACATACTGTATCATTGAAAGTTTTAATCCCTTCGTCCACATGCTCTTTACATCAGCACCCTGAAGAATGTTTGCTCTTCTACTTCCTACTTAACTAACTACTATTAAATAACAATTGCTCATGTGTATTTAGCTGGGGCATCCCACACTACGCTTGCCGATACGCGGTCTCCACTCCAGCCCCCCTAGCCGAGTTACAACCGTTTCGTGTCGAATTCCGTTCTCCAATCGGTAACGCCTCGGTGTCAGCAATTGTAGAAAACGATAAGTTGGTAGCCATGTTGACGCGCCTGAGTCGTCCAATCGTTCTACAATGGTGCCGATTCCGAACCGAACCGAACTAAACTAACTAAACTATCTCTAAAATTCCTTACTTTTGGCTATGACAATTTTAACGCTATTCTGCAAGAAAAAATCTCTAAATTTAAAAATTATTTTGACACGACCAAAAACGAATTTAACAATCAACGTGGTTTTTTTTTCTTTTGGTTTAGCAACGTGGTACTTGTATGCGCTACGCAATTAATTTTTTAGAGACGAAGGCGCGCGCAATGGGGCAGCCTGGACGTGTTTTATATGGAATTTTTCACTTTTTGTTTAAAAATATAAAAAAAATATTACCCACATGTTGAGATTTATATGTTCTATGGTTAACAAAGGGGGTCGAAAATTTCATTATTTTTGCGATAGGACACGCCATTTTCGAGATATAAGCAAAAGAAAAAATAAAAAATACAGTACTGTTATTGCACGTAAAGGTGAGGCGAGGCGTTGGTTGAATTTTAGTTCATGACCACTAGTATTATTCCATACCTTTTTAATCACGATTAAAAATAGTCAAATTTAGTTAAAATAAATTATTATAGTCAAAATTTTGGGTGTAAACCGGCAAACTCAGAATAGCAAAATTTTCATTTTCACTAAACTAAGTAATAACTCAGTGCAATCTTAGTACTGTAAAACTAAAATATAGTTAAGTTGTGTCATTTTAGTCTATTTCAGAATAGGAAATCGTCATTTGACAGGAATAAACCAAATTTTTGTGATTTTTAGTTTAGAGAATTTTGTGACAACAGAATCGGCACCACTGTCACAGTACCTTTTTAATGGTAAGGACAACATTCAACACGGTTCCAAACTTGAACAATCAATAGGATATGTAGATAAGTAATATAATAAATAACAGAATTACATCGCAATATTTAAAAAACTATTTCGATTCATCAAAGAGTTACCTAAACCTAACGGATCTCTTATTTATACCTATACCTACTGAATAATGTGCACCTAAGAAGTAATTGAAATAGGTACCTACTTGCCTCTCAATCACTTCCACTTTCTTCGACAGATTCGAATAATTCCGCTTCGTCGTCACCTTCTAATATTCTTTTTAACTCCTCAGTAGTCGTCATTGTTGAAAAGTGAATATTTTATCGACAATGCGTGTACTCACGAACAACATTAATAGAAATTTTCATTCGTGTGATCCGCTTGTGACGTAAGCAGTGGTCGCATTAATACGACAGCCGCGCTAGACCAACTAGAGAAATGCGTTGCAAACATAAGCGTCTAGGGATGGGAATTAACGTCAAATGTTCTTATTTAATACAGACTTCCTGAGGAATATTTTTCTTATGAAAAACAAGGAAAAGAATTCATAACACAAGGCAATAATTATGTTAAATAAACTTTATTTCGTATGACACTGTTTATTTTATGCTGAATGAAGCATTATAACTGATTATTTAACTGTTTGTTATTTAGTTTTTCAAAAACCGCATTGCATTGTATCCCATCCCTATGGTCACATACATGCGACACGCGCGCTACACACCGAAGAAAATTTCAAGCTGCCAATTACGTATTTTTGTTTAAGCTTTTTCAAAACTTAGAGCGACGAGACATAATTTTAAGTAATTGTTTTATGTAATATCTCTATTTAGTAATGGCTTTAGTTGTACCACGCTGTTAATAGGACGAAAATTGACCGAAAAAATCATGCATGTTCTCTGTCGCAGAAATACGACACGAGCGCTAGGGGCACGGAAATATTTGTCGCATATATGTGGCACAAGCGGTTAAATGGTTAACGATTGCAGATTATCAACTTGGCTAAGGGTGCTGCCCCCTAGTCAGCGCCAGTCAATTCGACATCGTTGTAGAGAGGCCAGAACTGCCCATATTTCAATGGAGTCGAAGGCTTCCTCGTAGTCCATAAATGCCTTACACAGCGGCTGGTTGTACTCCTCGGTCTTCTGTACAATTTCCCGAATACTATGGATGTGGTCTACGATACTTTTCGAAAACCGGCTTGTTCTGGCGGCTGGAACTCGTCAAGTCTCCTGGCGAGACGGTTCATGACGACTCTCGAGAACAACTTGAACACGTGGGTCGAAGTGGGATGAGTCTGTAGTTCTTCAACAAGGTTTTGTCACCTTTTTTGAAGAACAGAACTACCGCACCTCTGCTCCACGCTTCGGGCGTTGTACTTGTACCCTCTTGGATGACGGAGTTAAAGAGACTCGCGAGCTCTCTCAAGACTGGAGCCCCAGGCGCCCAGGAGCTCTGTCGTTATTCTGTCATCCCTAAGTGCCTTGTTGTTCTTTAGCCGCCCTAATCTCGCACTGGTCGACATCCGGGATATCCTCCGTGTAGTGGCGCGTTAGTTCGGCTCGATGGTCATCCGCACTATGTTCCACTTGTTTTGCCGTCCGTGTTAAGTATAGGTGCCCGTAAAAATCCTCGACTTCCGCGAGTATCTCGGACTTCGAAGTCACGATCCTGCCATCCCCAGTTCTAAGTTTCGTCAGATAGGACCTTCTCAGTTGCTGAGCGAACACTTTCGACCCTTGGTTCTGCTCAATCACGACCTCAATATCGCGGGTGTTGGAGCAGCGAAGGTCGCGTCGCGTCAGTTTTCTGATCTTTAAGTTTAAGGCCCTCTTATCTGACGAAGACGGCTGCGTGGATGGCAACTCTCGTCTTTCCCTAATAAGTCCGAGAGTCTCCGAGGAAAGTTTGGACACCTTCATTTTCCGCTGCGACGAGAAAACTCTGCGGGAAACGTCTCGTAGTGCCTTGACCAACCCGTCGGACTTCGTCAACAGTGCCAGTCGTTTCCAGTAGGGCGAATCCATTTTGAAGTTCCAATTGGAACTTTTCGGATCCTAGAGCGGCTTGGAGCAACGTAGGTCGGAGAGTAGGCCTCATCTTGCGGATTCTCTCAGCTCGAAAATTGATATTTAGATTGCCTCGGACAAGTCTGTGATCGTTTCCGGTATTAAACCTACTGATCACGGAGACATCTCTAAATATGTGCTTCTTATCCGTCATGATGAAGTTTGTCTCGTTCCTTGTCACGTTATCGGGGCTCTGCCAGGCCCACTTCCTATGGGGTTTCTTTTCGAAGAACGAATTCATCAAATAGAGCCCCTGCAACTCTAGAAAGTGGACCAGCATTTGTCCCCTGTGAATTCTGCGCCCCACACTGAAGGGTCCGACTCACGATTCGCCACGTTCCTGTAATCCCACTTTGGCCTTGAAGTCCCCCATAACAACGTTGTAGTGGGCCTTAGTTGCACAGTGCATTGCGTTGGCAATATCCTCGTACATGACCTCGGCTGTGTCGTCAGAGCATGTTGAAGTCAGCGTATATACCTATATCACTTTCAGGTAGTACCTGTCAGTGAGTTTTAGTACAAGGTACGCTACCCGTGTCGACACACTACTGATTTCCACAACGCTGTTAGTGAGTTCCTTGTTGACCAGAAAGCCGACACCACCTTGGGAGAGCTCGCGGAAGCAGAGTAGGTGGCCTGACTCCAGAGTTATCGTATCCTCCCCCTGTCTTCGGACTTCAGATAACCCCAGAATATGCCAGTTAATGCGCCCTAACTCTACCTCTAGTTCGGCAAGGCGATGATCTAGCCTCATCGAACGTCAATTATACGTAATCAGATGTAGTCGTCGTTGGTAGCCTTTTTTTAACGTGGAGACATGCTCATGCATACTGCACTACCACGGGGAGATAGTGCAGTTATGTGGGACTACAACCCACTAAAACTCCACGGTATCCTCCTGTGCTGCTTGTAGCGGGAACACGGGCACGTAATTTTTCCGCGAACCTGCCGCGGCTGTCCGTCACCGGACCCTCCTCTGGGGGATAAGGTACCCCTAATTACGGCGCGCCAGAACACACATAGCACGCCGTGACCACCTCAAGGGCCAATAAGCACATTGCCGCCAGACGACTCCGTGTATGGCACCCTTGGTCCCCCTGCGACGAGTCCGGACTGTGGCCCTGCCGCCTACCACTTTTCGGCCGCAAAGGATAGGGAGAGTGGCCAACGCTATACCAACACTCCTCCTCCCCTGCGGCCCACCGCGTCCGCCATCGGACGGTGGCGACCCCGTTCAAGCCGTGGAAGGTAGGGAGAGTCGCGCTCCTCAATACCAACACTCCTCTTTCACCGCGGCCTCAAACCCTCAGCCGCGATGCCGCAGATACTAGTACATCACGGCCCACCTCAATTGCGATGTCGACAAACGACACCGCAACCTACGTGTTGGCCGCTACGTCGTCGGCTTTGGGAGGAAAAGCCCTGACGAGCGGCCCCTCCTCGGCTTCCTCTTAGCTTCACGGTGGGTGTCCAAACCACGGCTACTGAGCCCGCCCGCCTCGACAATGTGGGAACCCACTAGGGGGGGGGGGTCGTTGGTAGCCTGCCGTAACCCGGAGACACTTCGTACCCCCCGTCCCGCCGTTACCGTGACCGCTACCTTGACCAGGAATAGCGGGACCACCGGGTACTGGCATTTGGCAACTGACGTTATTTTGGCACTTTATCCATGGTGAGGTTTAATGTGTAGTCACCACGCTGGACATGCGAGATGGTGACCGCAGAGCCAATCCTTTCGCAGCGATGACGCTGCTGCCCGCCATCGCTCTGGAAGATTTAGGTTGGCTTGTTGGATGGTTATACCGCCATTAGCCGGTCGCCAGCGCTTCGTCTTTCAATGGCAGGGTTGTACCGCTTGCAGGTGAGGTTGACTTTTGGGGAGTCCGGTTGTTGTGTGCTCCCCTTTACACCCCAAACACACAAACGCTCGAAAAGTATTACCCTCCTTACTGCCGCCCATTAACTAGACCGCAAAGCCATAAATATTAAACATAATATGATATATGAGCAAAAAATGTATGACGTATGGCATGCAATAGAAGGTTAAAGAAAAATTTAGGTAGGTATAGGATTTATTTACATCAGGATCATGAATCAGATCACTATCACTATCATTACAATGACGGCGAAAATATTCTTCCGTGTCCGTTTCGGTTTCTGGAGCAAAATTAGGTACCCTTTTTGACATTTTAGTATAGTAAAATAATGTACGTAATTCCGAAAACGTTGCGCAGCGCAAGTGTTTTTGATTTGAATACCAACGCGATCAACCAAACCAGTACTGCATTAATGTAGACGAAAGAAAGAGATGAAAGATAATAACGTTATTTAACGGTACTTTTCGTATGTGTTGAGATAGAATCGTATGTATGTGTGAAAGAGTTAAGTAAGTACGAATGCATGTGTGCGTTGCCATAATATCAGTAAGAAACTATCGTTTAAAGTTAGTTGTAAATAAATCAGCATAAAGAAACCACGTATTTCTATTACCCAGAATTCCCACAAGCAAATTAAAACCTTAAACCTATAACATTTTGGTCCTTCGAGCCGGATATCTGTTCGACTTACGACGTTTTACTCACTGAGCGCAATGCAAAAGGAAGGATCGAGCGGCGAGCGAGGAACAGTAGAAAGAATTTATCATAAAAAAATATACGTGCAAAACAAACTCATTAGTGAATAGTGAAGGTGATCAAAATAAGTTTTTTAACTACGAAGATACAAAGAAACGTTCTGTTTTATAACGAAAAAAGGCTTATTTCAACAAATATGGCAAATACAGTGGAACAGTTGTTAAATGTGTTAGATGATACAGCTATGTTGTTAGGAAAAACCCAATCAAATCTCAAGAAATATCCGAAACAACGCTTAACAAAAGGATATATCGAAACTCGCATTAAGAACATTGAAGAATATTGGTCTACGTATAAAAATGCACATATAGAACTAGTGAAATGCCTTCCTAAAGCAAATCGACAAGACATTCCATATTTTGTTAATGAAGATTACTTTGTGCAGGAAGACTTATATACTTGTTTACTAGCCGATCTTAGTGATTTATTGAGTTCATACAACAAGTCTTCGCCGGTTCCTATGCAAGCTGACCATAACAACAGTGGTTTTATGGAAGTACAAGTCAAATTACCGAGGATTCAACTACCAACTTTCTCAGATATTTACGATGAGTGGCCTGCTTATCAAGATCTATATATATCATTAGTGCACGACAATCCAGCATTGAGTAAAGTACAAAAGTTGCATTATTTAAAAAGCAGTCTAACGGGAGAAGCCCTGTCGCTATTGAAGCACGTGCAAGTTACAGAGGTTAACTACGACGACGCGTTTAGTATGCTTAAAGCACGTTTTGGTAACAAACGCATTATTGCCAACTCCATATTGAAAAGATTGTTTACACAAAAGAAGATAACGTCACAAACTGAAAGTAACATCAAATCGATTTTGGATACGACTACTGAATGTCTGGACGCACTTACGAACCTGAAACTGTCAACCAGCTCATGGGATCCACTCACCCACTCGCTCATTGTATTCTTAGTCGTTCATAAATTGGACCCAGACACGCATCGTGAATGGGAAGAAGTTGCGTACGATGACACTGACGACCAGTTACCTAAATGGGATGCATTGAGCAAGTTCCTACAGTCGAAGTTCCGCACGCTCGAGCTTATCACGCCTTCGACTAAAGAAAAGCCTACATCCAGAGGAAAGGAATACGCTGTTCACGTGTCTACGTCAAGTACTACCTCATCAAAACCGAGATGCTGCGCTATGTGCGAAAAGGATCACACATTGTGCCATTGTGAGGAGTTCATAAAACTGAATCCAGCAGAGAGGTGTGAGTACGTAAAACAACACAAATTATGCTATTATTGTCTGGCCCCAGGACACTCCGCTTATAAATCTCGCCTGAAGATGTCCTGCCGAAAATGTCACAAACGTCATCACACGCTCACGCATCAATCCACGCCGGTGACGTCACCAAACCAACCAGACAACAAGAACCAACAAGACACAGTCAACCAAACCAATCAAGATTCTGCAAGACCAGCCGAAACCAACGTTACACTTTCATCGCATGTCGCTGCTAATTTGTCCACCGCATTGCTGGCCACAGCCCTAGTACCAGTAAAAAAACCTGAATCGGGACAAGTGACAGTGCTCCGTGCTTTGATTGACCACGGCTCCCAAGCAACGTTCATGAGCGAAAGAGCGGCCCAGATGTTACGAGTGAAGAGAACGCCTGTCAACGGCACCATCACTGGCGTCGGCTCAACCAAAACAAATGTCAAACTACTATCCAGGCACGATGCTTGTTTCAACCTCAAGGTCAAAACATATGTCTACGCGACTCACTACCAAATTACCGTCGCGAACCATCTCCACCAACACCTGGCCGCACCTGCAAGGACTCGCTCTGGCGGATCCAAGCTTCAGTAAATCAGGACGAGTAGATTTATTACTGAGTGTTGACGTATGTGCCCAAATCATGAAGGGTGAAGTTATCAAAGGTCCCCCAGGAACACCATGTGCTCAAAACACCACCCTGGGTTGGATTCTATTTGGGAACGTGGAACACAACCTACCAGAAAAGGAGATTATCGTCATGCACCTCAATCTTGATCTGAATGATATGCTGAAACGAATGTGGGACCAAGACCCATATGACCAAAGACAACCCACTGCTGAAGAACGAAGGTGCGAGGAAATCTATGAGACCACGACTACGAGAAATAAAGAGGGACGGATACAGTAACCTTACCAAAGAAAGCAAACCTGCTATTATCTAAAGAACGAAATACAAGAGCAATAGCTTTAAAGAGATTATATCAATTGGAACAAAGATTCAAAAATAACCCAAAACTCAAAAACGACTATGTTACAGTCATGAAAGAATATGAATCAAATTACATGAAAGAAGTACCAGAACAAGAAATAACAAATCCTTCTGTGTATTTACCTCATCACGCTGTGATTAAAGAAGAAAAAGAGACAAACAAATTGAGAACTGTTTTTAACGCATCTCAAAAAGGAACCAATAATGTCTCACTCAATGATGAACTGATGGTTGGACCACAGTTACAAGACGACATGAGAAGTCTGATCATGCGATGGCGGATGAAGAAAGTTTGTTTCGTAGCTGATATTCAAAAAATGTACCTGCAAATCCTTGTTAAAGAAGAAGACCGAGATCTGCAACGAATATTGTGGAGAAATGATGATCAAGCACCTGTCAAAGACTACCGTCTTACAAGAGTCACGTTCGGAACTGCTTCTGCTCCTTACTTGGCATTAAGGACTTTGCATCAAGTAGCCAAAGATGAAGGACGAAACTATCCTGAAGCTGCGGAAATAATAAGACGCGACTACTTTATGGATGACATGATGTCGGGTAAAGACAATGTAACAGACGCATTGAAGGTGACCAAGGAAATAGACGTCATACTCAAGAGAGGCGGGTTCCAATTAAAGAAGTGGTGTTCCAATGACGCTGATTTTCTTAAAGAATTCAAAGAATCCGAAAGAAGCTCTAATGTAAAGTTGAACCTAACCTTAGATGGTATAACACGAGCTTTGGGATTACAATGGAACATGGGTAATGATCTTTTTCAATACAGCCCAAACTTACCTGGTACGTCAAACCCCACTACGAAGAGAACGATTCTGGCTGAACTACAAAGATTATTTTGATCCACTAGGCTGGCTGGCTCCATCTATTTTGCCGGCAAAACTTCTGATTCAAAGATTATGGCTCCAAGGCATACCATGGGATGAAGAAGTAGAGGATACCATAGCTACAGAGTGGAATAATTTACGAGAATCATTTCATCTATACTTACCCTGTATCGAGATAGACAGATGGCTACACACTACTGAAACTAACAAGAATAACATCAGTATCCACGGCTTCTGTGATGCGTCCACGAGAGCTTACGCTAAAAGTAGCCTATCTTAGAGTACGGACATCCATGGGTACCGTAAAGACCTCAATCATCGCTGCTAAAACAAAGGTAGCACCGACTAAACCCCAATCCTTACCTCGTCTAGAACTGAGTGGAGCTGTTCTGCTTGCTGGACTCTTGAAGCAGATAAAGGAAGCTATGAATATACCAACCTGTCAGATATTCGCATGGACTGACTCTACTATTGTACTTTCCTGGCTATTCGGTGATCCTGCTAGATGGAACACGTACGTTAGAAACAGAGTAATTGAAAAACTGTACAACATCGGAAATCATAATTGGTATCATATCAAATCACCAGAAAACCCAGCTGATACTGCTTCACGTGGAACATCCTTACTAGACCTAAAAGACGACGAACTATGGTGGAGGGGCCCAGATTGGCTAAAAGAAGGAGAAATCCAATGCAGCAGACCAAACATGATGATGACAGACCTGGAAAGAAAGGAAAAAATACAAGTTAACCTAACAATTGACAATGAGAAAGGTATAACTACAAAATTTCAAGATTGTGATACATTACAAGAGCTACTTAAGGTAATTGTGTAAACTTGCTTAAAAATAGCACAGAAGAATGACTTTGAAGAAGAAATACAGCACCTGAAATCAAAATTACAAATTAAAAGAAAGTGTAAACTAAACAATTTAAAACCTTACCTTGATGATAATGGCCTCCTCAGGGTGGGCGGAAGACTGCGTCACTCTAACCTAAACGAAGATGGCAAACATCCGATTATTCTTGATCGTGACAACAATTTTACCACTCTCCTCGTCACCGATGCTCACCGTCAAACGCTGCACGGTGGAGTTCAAGTAATGCTCTGCTTTCTATGAAGGTTTGTAGCAAGACGTGGAAGATGCGCTCAGATATGGAGCGACCAAGGACGTAACTTCGTCGGTGCAAACAGACAACTGGTCGCAGATTGGACTGAAGCAAAATTACAATTCGAGGGTCCAATCGCTGAGAAGTTAGCAGTAGACGGAACAAAGTGCCATTTTATACCAGCCTATAGCCCTCACATGGGCGGACTTTGGGAAGCTGGTGTGAAAGCGATGAAACATCACCTAAAACGGATCATGACCAACCATATGACCTACGAAGAGATGAGCACGTTATTATGTCAAATTGAGGCTTTTTTAAACTCACGGCCGCTAACTATAATAGATGACACGGACAGAGACCACCTACAACCACTAACCCCTGGTCACTTCCTTATCGGTGAAACACCCATCACTGTTCCGACACCAGACCTCCGAGATGTCCCGATGAGTCATTTATCAAGATGGCAGCATCAGCAAAGGTTCTGACTGACTGGTTCGGACTGACTTCTGGCACAGATGGCAACAAGAATACCTGTCACGAATGCAACAACGTTCGAAATGGCATCACAAGGTCAAAGAGCTTGACCTAGGACACATTGTTCTAATAAAGTCAGATAATTTGCCTCCGGGTAAATGGATGATAGGACGTATTGTTGAGAAACACCCGGGTGCTGACGGTGTCACACGGGTATATTCTGTGAAAAGTGGTGATAGTGTAGTACAAAGGTCATTTAATAAGTTATGTTATTTACCAATAGACATTGAACCTTGATTTTGTATGCGACCTAATAATGTAATGTAACTGTTAAATTAACCTACCTATATTTTGTTGTACGAGTAAATTGTTATTATCTATACGAAACATTGTGAAAGGGCAAATAGACCCTTTGGTGGGCGGTATGTTGAGATAGAATCGTATGTATGTGTGAAAGAGTTAAGTAAGTACGAATGCATGTGTGCGTTGCCATAATATCAATAAGAAACTATCGTTTAAAGTTAGTCGTAAATAAATCAGCATAAAGAAACCACGTAGGTATTTCTATTACCCAGAATTCCCACAAGCAAATTTGAACCTTAAACCTATAACAGTATGCATTTGGTAACGTTATGGCGATGGTAACGTTACATTTACCGATAAAATCTTCGATAACGTTAAGTCAGTTTACCGGTAAAACATATGCCAAGTATCGTTACCAAGCATAACGTTACCTATACTAATAACGTTATCTCCGTTCGATGAAAGTAACGATACCAAATTTTTAACGTTATTCAAAGCCCTGTTGTGAACGCTCATATGTCGACCGAAATTAGCGTCACCGGCCAACAGTCGCGCTCATATTGTGACAACGTACGAAGCTCCGCGAATAAATAATAATTATGCCGTCTTGCGCTATCATAACGTATCGGAAAAGAAGCCAGATGTGTGGTGTAGCCCGAGAAGGGATTTCTTTTCACCGGTAAGTCCTAAAACCTTATAATACGAGTGTTATTTGTAATTATTACAATTGTATTATGTAGTTTGTAGACAAAACGACACAATCGAAAAAAAGATGCAAAATTATACATTGCTTGCAACGGATGGGTACCATCTTGTACTACGCGAGTGATCGCGCGATGTATTGCGATCATTGCGAGAGTCGCGTGTGCCGAGCCAATGCTTGAATTCCGCGAAATTTCTTGCGTATCGATAGTGTTGCACCAAGTTGTAAACACTGTCGATATTACAAATGTATTCAATTGATTATTATCAGTAATATTGGAATTAAAATACCTTTGTTAATTAACACCAATTATTGTTAATTGTGGTTATCAATATAGTTTCTGAGTGGGGTTTTCGTCTAAAATTTGGTTTGAGGTTAGCTGTTTATAATGAAAACATATATTTTATTATTAGGTTCCCAACAGATCCAGATATAAGGAAATTGTGGATTGAGGCAACCGGTAGAATACAATGGATACCTACTAAATGTAGCACAATTTTCAACAAATGGATTCTCTTTGATAACCGCAAGCGCTCAGCAAGTTGGTTGGATCCTGGTTCAGCACCTAAACAATGCCCTAAACGAAAACTTACCCCTAGAAAAGTGATGGTCACTGTTTGGTGGTCTAGCGCCGGTGTGATTCATCACAGCTTCTTATGAGCATTACTGCAGATGTGTACTGTGAAGAACTGAACTCAATGATGGAGAAGCTGGCACATCTCCAACCAGCATTGGTCAATCGCTCGTCTCCGCTGCTCCTGCACGACAACGCGCGACCTCATACTGCACAGCAGACGGTCTCCAAGTTGCAAGAACTGGGGTTGGAAGCTCTCCGTCATCCGCCCTACTCACCAGACTTTGCGCCTACAGACTACTACTTTTTCCAGAATTTGGATAACTTCTTGGCGGGAAAAAAATTCAATACCCGAGAGGCAGTACAAAATGCCTTTTAAGAATTTGTTGCCTCCTGTCCAGCTGATTTTTTTTAAGAAGGGCATCAATAAACTGCCACTGCGTTGGCAAAGATGCATTGATTGCATGGGTGATTATTTCGATTAATAAAAATAAAAATACATGAAAAAAAATCGTTTAATTTTTTTCATACAAAACGGCAATTTCATAGGTAAAGATCTATTATTATGTATTTAGAATGTCCACACTATTCCAACCCCGTCCCTCTCCCGATATTATAGCAAAAAATTGCAAAACTTAAATAACAAAAATTTTAAGAATTACAGTAATTTTATCGATATTGATTATCGACTTTTTGTTCACCGTAACATGTATGAGAAATAAATAGCTTTTCGTATGTGTGAGTGCACGTCAAGTACAGTGTTTGCGTTAGTGTGACAATCAATAGCAAGCTCGCGATCTAAGTGTGTGTAATTTATTAGTGTGCGTAATTCGCGTACGTTCGGGACCTTTGCTTGTAGTGGAGTTAAAGAGTGGGAGACAAGCGGCGACACGCGTTCTAATACAAATCAGGAACTATTTCCT
Source organism: Aporophyla nigra (assembly GCA_947507805.1). Classification (NCBI taxonomy): domain Eukaryota; kingdom Metazoa; phylum Arthropoda; class Insecta; order Lepidoptera; family Noctuidae; genus Aporophyla; species Aporophyla nigra. The sequence goes on along the minus strand of OX382316.1, from coordinate 11,634,785 downwards.
TTCTAACCTCTTCATCTGTTCTGTGAACTAGACGATAGCGCATGGACCGCATAAATTAGGTCCCGGGCGCCTAATTGTTCTCAGTCGCAATACGACTAGCTTTCGATTGAGACGTGCGTGCGTGTATATTCCAATACGCTAGTAACGCACTAAAAAGAAAAACAATGCCTTCGTGTGCCTTCACTGGGTGCATGAACCACTCTAAAAGAAAAAAAAAATCACTCGGCCTCACATTTCACTCATAAGTACATTTTTCTTATTATTATTTTTTAAATTTGATTAAATGGACCCGTTCGAATTTGTTCGCCATTTTGTAGAGCGGGATAGAAACATATAATGCGTTAGTGTGCGACACGTCCGGCTAGAACAGGGCGCCGCGTCGCCCGGCGTGACGTGCGTTTCTCGAAGAGCGATGATGCTCCGTCTTGGTCGCACGCCACCTTTGTGCATTATTCTGTCTCTTTCTTTGTTGGCGTGTAATAATAACGATTGTTTGTGTGAGTAAATGTGTTTGTGTACGTATAAGAGTCACTGTTTGAATACCTAACGTAAGAACGTTACATATCTATTAGTTTTATTTTAATCAAAGGTATAGGTATCTCGTGCGGATTGCTCTATCCAGAACAAAAGTGGATGCGTATTATGATGGGTCTTGACTAACATAGTGCATAAGATTTTACTAATCTATAATTGTAATAATTTTATGTGTATGAATTTTAATTTATATCTCTGTATTAATTGTATTTTTGTAATTTCTAATTTTATGGATTATTTCTAAAATAAACGTCTAATTTCCGTTTTATCTGAAATTAACTGATTAATAATTACAATCAAAAGGTGCCTCATCATTTCAGCCTAAAAACGCCCACTGCTGGACATAGGCCTCCCCCAATATGGGGGAGTTGGCCATAATCGCCAGGCTTGGCAAGCGGGTTGGCGATCGCAGTCATCATCATCATCATCATTTCAGCCGTAAGACGTCCACTGCTGGACTTAGGCCTCCCCCAATTTGGGGGGTTTTGCCATAATCGCCACGCTTGGCAGGCGGGTTGGCGATCGCAGTATGGTGGTAAATGCGTAGAGAACGCTGCTGCCCATTCGCCAGTGCGGCCCTTATTCGCCTCTTACGACACCCACGGGAAGAAATGAGGTGGTACTATTCCTTACGTCCGTCATGGAATATGATGAGGATGATGAACAGGTGCCTACTATTACCTATTCACCAGTTGAACTAAACTACAATTAATAAATTATAATCATTTTAGTCGACTATTAGGTTTAGTCCACGTAGCACGGACATAAAAAAATCGTGGGGGGATCATATCGTGTATTGGACTTTCGAGTCTCGATATTGAGCAATGGAAAAAAAATCGCCGCGGTTAAAACACGCCCGTGCGTTCCTGAGCTTAAATTGTCAAAGACTTCGTTTCTACCAGCATCTTAATTGCATAACAAACTATTAATCACTATTTGAAATATTTCGAAGTTAATTAATGTATTTCCCAATAGGTATAAGTTATTTTATTAAAATACCAATTATACTCTGTTATTTGATGAATCTCAGTACATTCAGTACACTAAGTCGTACTAAAATCACGGTCGGATTTTATTGCGTCCGTGGGAATGTAGGCTGATACTTGCACCTCTGCCTACAATGAAGAATGTTAACAAATTTTGATTATTAGCACTCCATATTCTCTGTCAAAAATAAAAAAAATACTAGTGAAAGAATTACTTCGATACGTCAATTAGTGTCCGATTTAGAAGTAAAACAAGTTTTAACCGCAAGAGGCGGGCTGCCGGTGACGGCGTGACGTCATCGCACAACACGCTCAGTCTGGCTCAGTCCGCTCGCGGTCGCGCACCCGTGCCGTCGAAATTATACATAAATACTTTTAAAAATGTCCAATCCAAATACTAGGAAATCATGTGTTGTGCCTAAATGTAAAAATACAACTACCAATTCGCCGGAAAAGTTGTTTTTTATAGTTCCAAAGGACGTTAAAATGCGAAAAAAATGGATAAAAGCTATGAAGAGGTTAGATCCATTTGGAGATAAAAGTACAGTTTATTGTTGCGAAGACCATTTTGACGTAAGTATAGTGATCATATTTTACGTAGGTACATGAGTAATAATAATTATTTTCATCTTATAATGAAACAATTTCTAACCGGATTAATTGCGTGTTTATTGATTTTACGATTTTACATTGGCAGGAAAAATGTAAAATCAATAAGTACGCGATTAATCCGGCTCAAAATAATTTCATTATAAAATACAGTGATCGTGAATACCTAAGACATTACTATTATAATCTTTTGTAGTTTACATTTATAGGTGAATGCTTCAACCAGCCCGCGAAATTCAAATTTTCACTTCAATTTTGATTTTAATTAGGCTTTTAAATGTATTGTTTCTGCATGTGTTAATTTTATTTAATATGTTATATTCAACACAATGTTAATTGTTAAAGAATAAATAAATGAATGAATGAATGGATTTGCAGGCCAGTGCTAGGTTGTATGTTGATTAAAATATTATTCGAGCTTGTAAGACATAATTTTGATGATTATAATTCTGTAACTACATACGTCTTACAGTCGCGAATAATATTTTAATCAACATAAACTTAGCACTGGCCTGAAAATTGCAAAAAACACAAGAAATTTTGAATTTCGCGGGTTGGTTTGGAGCATTCACCTTAATACCTATAAACATAAAATCTGGTCACAGGTGCAAAACCTTTGGTATCAGAACTTTCCGTTATGTTTTTACATAGTATTATATATTATAATATCTTGAGTACAATGCAGCTGTTTTGCGTTATCCTTTGTTATCTATACAAGTTTTAATCTATACTAGACTGTGCCTACTGCTCTGTTCGCGTAGGCTAGGTGTAAATAGGTAATAAGATTTTTTCTTGTTTTAGATTGAAAAAGATATGGAGAACTATACTAAATATAAGTTGGTCGGGGGAAGAATTAAACTAAAACAGGGTATAGTTCCACACAAATTCAAATGTCAACAGGAAAAGGAAGATAAACCTCAGAGATCTGCAGTGCTAAAACGTAATCGTATAGAATATTTTGAGAAACTATTAAATATAGATGAAACTTCGACGTTAGAAAAACCTGCAGAGATATTTGTTGTTAGCTGTGAAGATAAAATAGTAATAGAAGATCCATTAAGTTTTGGAAATAATGATCAGTGTTTAGAAATATCAAAAAAAAGTAAGGGAGTGCAAGTAAACCTGAAAGCTAAAGGTATCCATAAATCAACCATGACTGTTAACAAATGTTTAAAAAATAAGAGGAAAATAATATTTTCACCAGATGCAGTATCTTTTGGTAGTATGAACGACACATCTTCAAACGCCTCTTCACATGAAGTGTTTAACCTTGATCAAGAATCAAAGTACCCTAATGAAGATTCAGATTCAGAACCGGAATGCGAAACACTTTTTTTTAGAAACTATATGCAAAAGGCTGCTCTTTTATCCATATCTAGAGGACCACAACTGTTGTTAGGTTTACCTGAAGAGTGCTATTTTTGTATTAATATGTTATCTGAAACAACAAAATGTACTCCGCGAAATGTAATGATAACTTTAAAAAAAATACGCTTTTATGATAATACCTAATACTATTCTGGCCTTGGAATTTGGTTTGTTGACTAGTTCTGTTACTAAAATCATAAGGGTTACTGTTCCGGCTATAGCATCTGTACTTAAATCACTTGTATACTTTCCGCCTTCATCCGATGTCCAGATGAATCTACCTATTCCATTTAGAAAAAAATACTATCAGGTACAAAGCATTATCGACTGTTTTGAGATTCAATTTGAATGCCGTAAAGCAAGCTCTTACGTGGTCGGATTACAAAAACTGTAACACAATAAAATATTTAATATCAATAACACCCGACGGGTTAATACATTTTATTTCACCAGGGTATGGCGGCAGAGTAACAGATTCATTAATTTTTGAAGATTGTGGTATTTTGCAAACTTTACCTGAAGGATCAGCAGTATTAGCAGACAGAGGTTTTAAAAATATTGCGCATTTGCTACAACAAAATGGACATACTCTGATCAGACCTCCTAGCGTGAGCACTAAAGTAAAACCGGCCCAAAAATAAGTTTTGGAGACAAAAAAAAATTGCAGCGTTACGGATACGCCACACTATAATACGTAATAAAAGTGTTTGCCTTGGTTGGATACTTTACTTCTTTAACGCAGTCATCAGTAAGCCCGTCAGGCGAGGCACCAATCATAGGCCACTCATTCTTTAAAAAAAGACCAGATTCCACTATCTTTATATTGTGTTCCTTCGCGACTTCCTTTTCCTTCATTTCTAATATTTTTCCTCTTTTGATAACATTCGTTTCATTATCCTTTTGAACGCCAGAGCGAAAACGCATCGGCGTCCCCTCCACGCCAAGCCACAAATTCAGCGCAAATAGCTACAAAAAAAATAGGGATTCCAACAACTTATCGAGAAGTTATCGATAGCCAATTAATCATTGCTTTTCGCTTGATACTAAGCGGGCCGCGGCCCGCGCGGCGCGTTGTGACATGACGTTACAAGCGGTCACGTGACTGATAGCGGGACTCGATATTTTTCGAAACTTTGAATGCCTATAAAATCAAAACTACTATTATTTTTTTTACTACAACAAAAACTAGTGTATTTGTATACATACAGGCTTTACTGAGACAAAATTTCAAGCGATTTGGCATACCTAGTAACATTCTTCATTATATTTTTTCTTAAAAGTTGTTTGGTTAGGTAAATGATTAAATACTTAATCAAAATATTGGTGTATTTTATTATGAGGGGGAGGAGAAGAATGCCAAACAGAAACGAATCTAAGACTGAACTAAAATACTTATAACTATTCCCACCAACTACTTGAAAAGTCAAAGATCTTATTTTGAACATTATAATAGGGAACATGCAATATTTTTATTTTTGTTTTCACTTTAAAGAATTTCATGTAGAATAGACCACAAATATATTAAAAAATTAAAACATTGTAATTTATCAGAAAAAATTGGGTTTCAAATTGACAGTTTAAATTTTCCCGCGAAAACGGACCTATAGTTCCGATGACGTCATTTCTGTCTGTCACTGGCCGTATTTGTTCGTCGGCTTTCATACTTTTGCATATTTTTTGGACTTTCGAGATATATTTTGTAAAAATTTAAAATTGACTATCCATCAACATCAGGTGATCATAACAATACCACTAATAATCGAAAAAAGCCGCGTTTATTCATGTTTTGTGCCAATGAGTCCGTGACTACTTCAACAAAGTTTCCAAATAAATTGTTTTTGACTAGACGTTCTGACCCAAAATTGAGAAAAAAGTGATATCAAGCTGCAAAAAGAAATGAGAATTATTCTCCAAAGACCACTATTCAATGCTGTGAAGAACACTTTGACGTAAGTCATAAGGCGAATATACTTGTTATACGAGTATGCTTAGTTAATCTGCTTGTACGTAAAAACACGTTAGTTACCTACCTAATACTTACAAAACTTGTCTATAGTAGATTTTTAATTTTACAGTTTGAGATCGACGTCGATAATTGGTAAAAGTTTAAAATGTGTGGAGGAAACCTTTTTCTGAAAAAAGATCTGATGTCAACACTAACTCTTGGTAAATTCCTGGAGTCTGCTTTGATAATCCCAACTACCATTTTTATTTAAAAAACGCAATTAATATTCCCATAAAATAATATTCACTTTTACAACCATAACCTCAACAAGTCTTCGTATCGTAATCGGAGTGACGTCTAGACTTGTGTAAGTAATGCGAGTGTTGCATTGCACGTCATGTATCTCGACCGAGTAATGTTTCATTACACATGACTCGACTAAATCAAACATGGCACATGACACTCAAACATGACTTCATGACTTCATGACTTGCGGACCGCGGCATGGTTCGACGTTCGTAAACTACGTACTATCTCGGTAATGTTGGCTATGCGTGCAAGTGAGAAAGAGCATGCGCCGGTCGGTTTGCTGCGAAGTGAACTATTATTTAGAACCGTATTGCTCTAACTTTAAGGTATACGTTATATTGACATTGCGGACTGCTTAGGTGATGTTTTTATCATTTCGCGCACTGTATGGCAGTTATGTTTTGCAGCGCTTGCGCGATACAAAACAAAACAGTAACACGAAACAAAAACAAATCTGAATGTAGTGTTATTTTTTATGGTAGTTTGATTATTAATTCATGTGTCCGTACCGTGCGAGCGTGTATTTTCAAAAGCGGGTCTGACATTAAATGAAAGACGGATACGTCTTTAGACAAAAAAAAACTATCTCAGTTAATACCTATTTATTAGTTGTAATCAACGTATAAATCAAACAAAACAGGTATAAAAAAACATAAATCTAAAAAAAAATAAAGCATTGTACATAAAATCGATTTTTAAATACGCCAATAGTCATAGTCATGGTCAATAATCAATATTGCAATATTTGCAATCCATGTTTATTACCAGTCCTAAGCCTGGAATGCCCTTTTGATTGAAATATTCCGTAGATTGGGGGTAAAGTATGAAGGAAAATCGACTTTATGGATATGAAAACAAAAGCAAAAGTACGTTTGGACGGTACGGTATCTCATGTAATGATGTATTTCTTCTACAACGCGAGCATTTCATTACAATAGACATCGCCTATGACGCATCATTTCGTGTCATGTTTGAAGTCATGGTGTAATGAAACATTACTCGGGACGAAAAGTAATGTCATATGACATCACTTTAGAACGCACTGTTTTGCGCATGTCTAGTGACGTCACTGAACGCTGATTGGTGTTTTGAAATACGTTTCGTTTCAAGTAATTTTGAATACGTAATTATTGTTAAAAATCAACATTATGTAAAATAAAAACATTGCAGTGGCCCTTCTTTTATACTTTTTTAACATTTAAATCATAAAATTTTCATAAATATTATATTTGCATCTTCCCTATTAGTTGTAGTCTGTCTTTTAGGGTTCCGTTGCCAAATGGCAAAAAACGGAACCCTTATACTTTATAGATTCGTCATGTCTGTCCGTCTGTCCGAGTATGTCACAGCCATTTTTCGGAACACACACGGAATAAAGTTGTTTTGTGGTAGAACCCCTAGAGAGAAGTGGCGGCCCAGTTGTAACGGCCACGACTTACCTACCTAGTTGTACACGTCGTAAATTCGAATCATAACATGTGTTTCACTTTGTGTAATTTATTCCAGCACTACTATGATAATGGTGAAGGAAAACATCGTGAGGAAACCTGTGTTCTAGAGCCAAAAAATCGAAAACATTGAAATCTTCCCCTGCTGGGCTCGCGAAGTGGATTACTCCCTCTCTTAACAGTATAGGCTTATAATGCAGTACCCCACCCCTTCCCCCATTTTTTTTTACTTTTAAATTAATATGATTAACTTTTGTTTCAGGAGAACAGATCGTCACTAAGTGGACAAATACCCGGGATACATTCATGAAAAGTCTCAAAAAGAAGATGGGCAGGCCTAAAAAGCAATACCTTCTGTACAACCATTTAAAATTTCTAACTAAAATCGCACCAGAAAGTGAAAGCCATGCAGAAATAATCGAATCAGGACCTTCTTTTTTGAAGCAAGAAGAACCAGATTCCGGTTTCAGCTTAACTACTGAAACAGAACCGGAATCTTCTACAAGCTTGACTATTAGTAACGTTACAAGTTTCGGTACCAAAAAGAGCGTAACGGGAAGTGACTTCGATGATGCGAAGTCGACTGATTACGCAGGCGAAGTCAGTTACGGCCGTAAAAGTAGTCGATTAAAAAAGAAGTCGAATCGATTCCTATTTGTCGATGATACCGATTCAGTTTCTAATAGAAAGAAATCTAAAAGGAGTAGTACAACTGACGATATAGCATCAGTGACTGATAAATATAACACAGTCGATTTTGTTGAAATCGATGAAAATGACCCAAGGATCATGAATGAAGATGAGGCATTTTTCGCTTCATTATTGCCTACTGTTGTGAAGTATACTGAAGATGAAAGACTAGAGTTCAGAATCGAAGTACTTAGTGTAATGAAAAAATTAAAGGAGAAGAGAACTTGGGAAGATATATAAGAGCAAGTGTAGTGCATTTAGGATCGATTAAAGCTTACACAGACTAATATTACCATTTTTTACTGTTCTGTACTCAAAGGTTGCCAACGGAGCCCTATTACTAGGCCTTTGCTGTTCACCCGTCTGTCTGTGAGCGGGCTGTATCTCATGAACCGTAATAAATGATTTTCAGTGTGTACTTCTATTGCCGATATAACAACAAATAATAAAAATTAATGGAAGTTAAAACGGATCAGCGTACAAGAAACGTGTTTTTTTCTAATATTTTGTGTGTAATATTGTAGTGGTATGGAACCCTTTGTCTCCGACTAGCACTAAGTCACTTTTTTGACAAAGTGGGTGTTAAAAATAGATATTGAAACGTTAAATGGTTAAATTCAACTTCACTTGTATGTCATAGAATTTTGCAGTTAATATTTCACCCACTTTGACTGAAGCTAACGGGCTGAAATGAGACACACGTTTGGATTTCATAACAATACACTAGAGCTTTTTTTTATCAAAAAATATTTGTAAACCTAGGTTGATTGTATGAAAAGAAGACTGAATAAACGTGTAGAATTGTAATCATTTGTACTAGTAGGTATCAGCAGTGCCCCTCAACGTAGTCATGCCGCCAGCCCTTGGGGTTATTTCAATTTTTTATATGTACATACATAGTTATTATTTTAACGACCTCTTGTGTTAAACCGTAATAAATAAATGTCATACATTTTATCTGAATATTTCATCAACATCATTATACTGTCCTCATCCCAATTTATTTAGGGTCGGCGGAACATTTCTTTTTCTTCCACACCTCTATCAGTCGCCGTCTCAGCAGTCACCCCCCCCCCCTTTCTATCCATAACATAATTGACACAGTATTTGAATATTTCATATGATACGTAAATGGGGAAATAAATAAAATCCCCAAATGTTTAATAGATAAGTTTTAATGATCATTTTTTCTGTAGCACTTTTAAAAATAATGTTTACAGTATGTAATCACAAAAACAATCTGTTTAATTAAAAATAATGATGAAACTCCTAAACGTTAATTATTAGTTTCCCTTTACAGCTAATAAATTTAAAATTCTAAGTGAAAAATATAACAAAACGCATTTGCAATACTGTATTTTTTTCCATTCAGACAATAATATCGCAGGTACGACGCTACCTACAATATTATACGAACAATAACAACTTTCTGGAATATATAAAAAATTCGAACCGTACTTTTTTTTATAGAAATGGCAGATTTTTTTCTTCCAAAACGAAATAATACGTAGGTTTCAAAAACTCTCAGATAATAGTATAAGTTATTCGTAATATTGGATCTGTTTTATTTTAGTGTCTTTAGCGGAGGCTGACATTCGCGAGCCGACCACGCCTCGCAGCGGGCGTGCGTCGACAATATCGTTTTACTAGCCATCACACGCTAACACGACCTTACGACTAAATTAAGTTGAACTATGGGTTATACTTATAAACCACCCATCGAGTGCACATAATTACCCCCATTACAGTTTTTACTATACGACGACCTAAAACAGGTCGGAACTCACTAAATTCACTAAAATTTAAACACCCCCATCCCATTCCACTATTTACAAATTCGGAATGAATCTTGCTTCTAGACGCCCATTATGATTTTATTTTTTTTGATAATTTTTAACACTTTATTCAGTAGTTGAAAGAGACAAATGAACCATTATTATCGTCACTAACTATTATGGCTTTTATATACACAAGCTGTAGAATACTGCAAGGAAAATGAATGATTCGGCTTAAAGCCGCTCCGGTTAGTCAGCGGGCAGCCTCGGGTCTGGGCCGGGTCTGCGTAACACGTATTACGCTATATCATATCGGTAATATAGTGACTAGACGGTCCCCTAAACAAAAATGGGGATCAAAAATGTATTTACATGTTTTACACTATGGATATCAAATTCACACTAGCTTAACACATTGCTACTATTATATGTTTATATATTTATTAATTAAATACAGCGAAATTAACGCCCTTTGGAAACGTAATGTAAAGCACAGGTGAGTACAGATAACCAAGTAAACTATTGGCACCGAAGTATTTTGAAAACAATCTCAAAAATAATTCAAATCACCCGAAGTTAAAGCTCGCAACGTCTTTTATTTATTGAATAGTTCACTTTGTGCTGTGTTACATGGCAGTAACTTACAACTAAACCTATGCGCATACATTACAGTAATAAAATCAAAAATATATATTGGCTTGAACTAAAATTACAAAGCGCTAATGAAACAATTGGTTACCGGAACATCAGTCTAGCATCGTTATGAAGGGCTATGTTATAAACTAATACATCTACACCGCTAAAAGACGATTAAATTCATATTTGAGTATGGCTGTAATCACTAACGGAAACACTTACGTCTATTAGAGGTATCCTATAGAAATACAGTTTTATACAATTACATATTGTTACAAAATATTTTTATGGATAATATATTACAAGAAAAAAATAAAATAACAATACAAAAGAAATCGTCATTTAGTACAAGAAATAAAAACGAATTTGAACTTATCGGTGTCGTAACTTACAAAATAAAAACACGTACAGGAACTTACGAAGAATCAATCGATTAACTTGTAACAAAAATAAAATCGCGTATCGAAACTGCTGTGAAATTAGCTACCGGTTTTTTTTTACTTATAAAATTATATACAAAACAATTTCAACAACTTTTTTTTATATATAATACACCTAAAAAGTGAAACCTCGTCAGTAAAGAGATCGCGTTTCAGTCTGGCGCGTGGCAGACGGAGTATAGTATTCATAATGCCACAGCCTTTTAATGTAGAAATCGGGTAATCACAATGAGTCGTAGTTCAGTTAGTGGTAAAGTCCATGTTGGGTTTCCTCTGGCGAGGCTTCTTGGGGCGCGGGGGTGCGGGGTCTCCGCTGCAGCAGTGGCAGCCGCGCTTCACTACTCCTCGCCCAGACGCGCGCCGTCGGCCTTCCGCGCTGTGTTGTCTCTCGCCCGAGTGATGTCGCTCTGGCGCGTGATGTCGATCGGCCGTGTGGTAACGCTCGGCTGCGTGATGTCGCTCAGGAGCGTGATGCCGGTCGGGAGCGTGATGTCGGTCGGAGGTATGATGTCGGTCGGGCGCGTGATGTCGTAGCACGTGGTGCCGGTCGGCGAGGTGCTGCCGCTCGGCCAGACGGTGCCGTACGTCGCGCACGTCGAGACGCGTACGTGCGTGGTGCCGAGCGTTTTCGGGCGCGTGGTGCCGCACGTCGGGCGCACGCGTCTTGCCCGTGAGGCTGCGCGGCGCGTGCTGCGGGTGTGGCACGCGCTTGGCCGGGTAAGTGCGCAGCGGCGGCGCGTGGTTATCATCCGCAGACGAGCCATCCCCGCTACCCCTCCGCTCGATACCCCGCGCGTCTTTTATCACCGAATCCAGTCTCATATGAGCTCCTAATCCACTCGAATCCGTTGAATTATTCTCTTCAAAATTCGGACTCTTGCAGTATTTGTCGCTGTCGCTGCTAAAGTCTAACGGTCGTCGATTATCGCGTTCCGAAGCGGAGTTCGACTCCCAGAACAGTTCGGCGCGTTCGGTAGAGGATCCATCGTCGTCGACGTCTCCGAAGCCTCTGGAATCTTCCATCATTTTGGCGTGATGTCTCGCCATGATGTGGTCAGATTCTTCTATGAGGAACCTAGAGGCTTGTTCCCTCTTGTTACCGTAACAGACCCGTCTTATGACTTGCGTGGTGTTGTTGCCTGTGGCGTGTACGATGTGGGATGCTGTGTTAGATAGGTGCAGTTCTCTGTTGTCGTTGAGGATGCTATCGAATCTGGTGAGGCCGTCGTCTTTGGCTTGTGCCGAGGACAGGTTGATGTTGTTGTGGGTGTGGGCGTGGTGGTTGGGCAGCGAGTTGATCATGTTGTCGATGTCTGAGTACTCTCGCGCGTCGGGCGCGGCGTGCGGAGCGGCCATGAGAACGGTGCCGGGCGCGCGGTGTGCCTGGAAGATCGTCGACGTTATGTGTCGGCCCTTCACTCCGCTCAGCGTGAATGGTTGCACCTGGAAAATTCAGAATATACATGTGATTTTTAATTAAAACATGATACTATAATTTACTAAAAGACGTTTGTTTGCAACTACTTTTTGTAAAACCAACTCAGGCGTGCGTTCACCGCTGCATCGATTATTTGACACCTACAATAGGCAATTTGGCTCAACTGATAGTATATTTCTCAGTAAGGCTATATTTAAAAAGATATTGTTACTATTTTTAACCGACTTCAAAAAGGAGGAGGTTATCAATTCGGATGTTTATATGTTTTTTTTTTTTTTTTTTTTTTATGTATGTTCGGCCATAACTCCGTCATATATAGACGGATTTGCAAAATTCTTTTTTTGTTCGAAAGGGGTTTATTCCGAAATGGTCCCATATAATTTTCATATAGATCTGATGATGAGTTCGGGAGACAGACACCGGAACTCTTTAAAAAATGATAGGAAATCAACCGCGATTTCTGCTATCGCATAAATATGCATTGTTTGTTTGGAATTAGTGCAGGGTGAATACCACAACTAAAAATTTTAAAATAAAAACTTTTTTGCAAAAAAAAACAACCGACTTCCTTAAAAACACTACAAAGTGAAAAATAACTTTAATTTCGGAAGTCGGTGGCAAAAAAACCATAAATACAGATCCTAAGACACCGACTACCGAAATTAAAGTTATTTTTCACTTTGTAGTGTTTTTAAGGAAGTCGGTTGTTTTTTTTTGCAAAAAAGTTTTTTAAGTGATCAGAACCCTAATAATTAAGTAATGTTTAGTTTTATTCTGTTTTTATTTTTTATTTGTATCATTCTTTCGAACAACTAGTAGTTCTTTTTATTAATATGTGGATAACGTTGTGAGTAGTGTATTTGTTACTTCTAATATTAAGTTCTAACCTATGTCTACTTATTATTACACTGCTGTTTGTTCTCCCTAAATCTATTCTAATATTATAAAGCTGAAGAGTTTGTTTATTTGTTTGATTGAACGCGCTAATCTCAGGAACTACTGGTCCGAAATGAAAAAATATTTTTGTGTTGGGTAGCCTATTTATCGAGGAAGGCTATAGGCTATATAAAATCACGCTACAACCAAGAGGAGCGGAGCAGTAATGAAAAATGTTGCAAAAATGGGGAAAATCGCACAGGTACGCGATTCGACGCGACGGGAAGGGTCGGGGAAACAAGAAATTTATCGCGGACGAAGTCACGGGTAGAAGCTAGTAAATAAATAAAACAACAAGATTTAAAACGGTGTTTTTTTTCTGACTGCCTTTTTTCTTACCCAAGGTTATTACGCCACATATGAAGCTCTTAATGCGGTGACATTTACACTATATTAGAAGAACACACTATTTCATTGAAAGACTAGACAGTTCAAAGATGAACTTACCTCTCCCTCATCAGTAGGCTCACTGTGGAATGTAGTATTGGGATGTGCCCTCGCAAACTCCTCCTGATCCAGCGCTATAGTGGCCTGCATGCCGTCTTCACTCACGGTGACAATGCCTACGTCTTCTAGTCCTATGCCGAGGTCTGGTCGATCGTCGTGCATGTCCGAACGTGGTAGCAGGTGATCCGTGGCTATTTGATCGTCTAAATCTGGTTGGGGGATGTTGCCATTGTGGAGAAGTGGTTGGGCTGGAAGAGAATAAGTATTTGATTATTTGAAGCCTTTTATAAATTACGGTGGAGCATTGTATTATATGTATTAAGGAAAGTACTAAACAGCCTTCAAAGAGGTGTGCTTGATCATCATCATCCTTTCAGCCATAAGATGTCCACTGCTGGAAATGGGCCTCTCCCAATTTGAGGAGGCTTTGCCATAATCGCCACGCTTGGCAGGCGGGTGCCGATCGCAGTATGGTGTTAAAATGCATAGAGAACGCTGCTGCCCATTCTCTAGTAACTCCCTGAGTCGCCTCTTACGACACCCACGGGAAGAAATGGGATGGTGCTATTATTTGCGTCCGGCACCAAAACGGTAGGTGTGCTTATTTTCTCTCAAACGTAAAAAAGCTTGTTTATATAAACAACAATCAATATTATTACGCCAAATATTTCTATTTGGCGTAATAATATTGATTGTTGTTTATATAAACAAGCTTTTTTTTTAAAGAGAGTTTCTAGGGTGAAATCAACATCATCAATCGATTAAGGTCAATATTAAACAAATTTCTGTGTACAAAAATCTATACTAATATTATAAAGCTGAAGAGTTTGTTTGTTTGTATGTTTGTTTGTTTGGTTGAACGCGCTAATCTCAGGAACTACTGTTCCGAATTGAAAAAATCTTTTTGTGTTGGGTAGCCTATTTATTGAGGAAGACTATAAGCTATATAACATCACGCTACAATCAAAAGGAGCGGAGCAGTAACGAAAAATGGACGAAAATTGGCAGGCAATTCGATGCGACGGGAAGGGTCACGGGAGCAAAAATTTGTCGAGGACGAAGTCGCGGGCAGAAGCTAGTGTGTTATAAAACAACAATGCTACAAAACAAAATCCTGTGACACATCTAGCCACATCTGTAGTAAAAGACGCTAGGTGTCATATGTACGATTATGTTATTATTAAATCAAATTGTTCTTACGCGTATGTGAATGGTGACCATGTTCCTGTGTATGATCGTGCGCAGGCGACGCTGCGAACAGTAGCTCTGCTTCAGGGAACAGTTCCGACGCCGATGGAGAATCCACGCCGAGGTCCTCACATTCCTCCGACAAGGATTTCTGTGAAAGATACTCCTACTCGATACATGCGTATTATATTAATAAAACAGAAATTAAAACAGAAAAATCATAGTAAGAAAGAAAAATGAGATGAGAAATAGAATGATAGTAAGACATACGGCAATCATTTGTCAGTTACGATTATGGTAAAAAGTCAGTGTAGACATATGTAACGACATATTTGAACGTGATTTCACCCCCCCCCCCCCCTTTCAAAACTTCGGATTAATTTGAAATTTTGCACACTTATCAAGATACGATGACTTTACAATAATTTCATAAGGTGCCATTATTCTGGCCAGGATCACACGGATAGCAAAAAAAAAACTAAAATCTCGATTTTCTAACTAGCTGAACTAATAAAAAAACATTGGGAAAAAGTGCTTGATATCAATAAAAAAATACCTCAAAAAGCACCCCACGCTATCTTCCACTATTTTGTGCTTTTAAGTTTTTATTTGAATGAAAACTTTTTTTTTAAACTATAATTTATTACTAGGATGGGACAATCCTGTAATTTAAACAACGGTCTAATCCTAAACCTCCTAACCTAAGACTAATTGCAGTTGTAACCAGTTTTTGGCATTGATTGTTCCCGAGCTGAAATTGTGACTACATTTGGAACGTTTTTACTACAGGAATTGGCATTCTAATGAAATGAAACAGCATCAAGTGACGATGCGACGTCAATCCTTTTTTATCTCGTGTTTTTTATAGCGCAGTGACAGCCTTGCTTTTTTCAGTTTGTAAGTGTTTGGTAACTTGAAATGATATTATGATATATATTTTTAGTGAATTGGTTCAATAAAAACTGTTACAAGTCAAAAATAATAATGCTTTAAAACTACGAAATCGGCGTTTCTTATCCGACGCTATTTGAACACAGTATTTTTAGTTGGAGTCCTATTGGTTATTTAAAAAATAAAAGGGCACGTTACCTGTAATCGCAGCTCATGTTCCAGTATGGCATATTTATGCCTCAAGGCGGCGGCTGACACGTGGGTCAGACGATGTTGTCTGACGTGCGATCCGTCCTTCTTCTGCACAACCTATATCAGGAAAATAAGTATTAGTACTGGGTTTATGGCTGAAGAATTGTTTGGGAAAGTAACCACATAAAACTGTTAATATTATGAGGTTTTTCTTTTTGTTCATTATCCGCCTTTATATGCAGGAAGGCCCAGTCTCCTGTGATACAGTTTTTTTTACTAGTACAGGATACAGGTGATCTTTTCCACTAATGTTTAATACTATATTGTATTGCACGGTTTTTGTTTTATCAATAACTGGTGGAAAAAATAATCTGTTACACTGTTTTTGGAATAATAAAATGAACTATTTATTTATTATTTACGGGATAGTTTTTCTTGGGACTCACAATAAAATTTAGATAATGTTTTTTTTTATTATTATTTAATTTTCCAATACAGACAAAAGAATAATTTTAAGCATGAAGCTACAGTGATGGATCATTTCCAAAGCCTACATAAATGATACCTGCCCAACATAATGAATGGTTCCGATGACGGCAAGGCAAAGCTTTCCATTTTAAACACATTTTCATAAGAACAATAATATACCTTATTACTAACACATTTAGATTGAATTCCACAACAACTAATGAAGGAAACTTTTCAATTACAATGAACCGAGTGAAAGGGACATGCGTTATAATGCGGGAAAAGACTTGACAATGGATAGTATAGTTGGATAGACGTTTGTTCATCATGCAAAAATTATAAACTAGACGCTAGAAATTGTTGTTGAAATTAAGCTTGCTCCGAGGTCAGGAGTTATGATAAAATAAAAGACAAAGACTATTATGAAGAGGGGAGGCAGTAATTAATAAACACCTAATAATGTTTTGTCCGTTATCGATTAGCGGCGATGCCGAACATCTTGTAGAAGTGACATTTTCGAAAGTACATAACGTATAATTGAAAAATTGTTTTTAGGATTGCTTCTTTCGAAGTTACTATTAACAGCACTGGGAAAGCAAATATACTGCAGTGCCGCGAAATTTAGCATTTTTCTACATTTATTTATTGTTTTTAAACTGGGTTACATAACAGTGCAAAGGCGTAAGTATGACCCATCGAATTTCAGAAAGAGACTCATAGGAGACGACGCTCTACAGAACTCTTTACAATTTTCGATGCGCCATATGAACGGTCACGTACTGTTTATTGTTCACTGGTCATATCTACATGATGTATAATCAAAACGGCACACCAACGAACGAAGAACAGCTGACAAAAATAAATCGATGCGTGCATTCTACTAAAGAGGCGACTAATTCTTTAGGTTATCAGCGTCGGTTCTACGATACGGTGTACCTGATGGTAGCCCTTATCGTCGCAATCTGACGCGTCAATATCGTAGCCGCATCGCGGCGAATCGTCGTGCGAACCGACCATGTACGACCTTTTCGAATCGACGTCGAACATCTTATCAAATATCCTTTGCGCCTCCATATCGGGACTGTATCTATCTGGGATCGGGTCCTGAAGTTGCAAAATGTGCGTCATACACGATTTGGACGGTTTTTATAAAATTTGGAACTATGAACGAATATCATACATATATTAAGAGATAAATAATTCCAATGTAAATAAAGAAAGTCTACTTACAAGAACGGTGCGATCCATGTTCTCAGTTCTGACAACTTCTTCGTAGCTGTAGTCGTGCGGGTTGGCTGTTGCCGGGAGATGCCATGGCTCTCCCTCAGGACTTGACCCTCGATCCGGCTTCGACTCCTCTCGGCCTTCTGTTCTCCAAGGGGAACTGTTGGCTCTGGTCTCTATTAGCTCGGGCGGAGCGGGCGCAGTGGCCGACGAAGCCGTACTGTCTGGAGGTTGTAAGTTTGTAGCAGTCGTCAGGTTGAACGCTTGCAAGTTATGAAGCGCTGAACTAGGTAAGCGAACATGTCGCACACCTGGACGCGTCAGGACTGGCTTCATCCCAGCTGGGCCGATGAGCCGTTGTAAAAGTAAAGCGTTCGTCGTCCCACCCTCGCCACCTCCAACTGTTAATAACTTCGGACCTCTGTTCGTCACTATAGCAATCTGCTGGCCGCCTTTGATCATGGATACGGGTAGTATGTAGTTGGCAGGCATGAGAACGGCTGTGGATGGTTTGCCAGCCGTACCTCGAGCTACAGTGATCGTTTGTCCATCTGACACAATGACGTTTCGTTGTTGCGGCTGCGAACGGGGCTGAGGAGTGGGCGGGGCTGACTGTGCTGAGGTTTCGTGTTCAAACGTTAGCTTTCGAACGACTTTACGTGGACTGTCCTGCGGTGAATGACTGTCAATACAACTTTCGTTACAGTCTCCCTGCGAGGTGCCACAGCTGCTGTCTTCTGATCCCATCGTCCTGCAAGAATCGTCTGTAGGACTCAAGTCACGGTTTCGATTTCGGTTCCTCTTACGTTTAGATCCTGGATTCGGCGGGTTGGTTCTTCGGCGTGGGGCCGGTTTATCTTTGTCCGGAGAATTTTCCACTTGCTCTTTGTATTCAGCTAAGATGTAAAGAATCCGTTGTGTAGTTTGTTCATCTTCTGCTGGCTTTTGAGCGGACGGTTTTGGAGGTGTTGTGTTTAGTTTAAGTGTGTTCGGCGGATTGGACGACGCTTTCGGTCTTGATTTGGACTTCGAGCCAGATTTTGATTTAGCTGGCACGTCGGAAGATGTTGATGGTTCACTAGTGACAGTGTGAGGAATCTGTGACGATGGCGAAGGAGATGAGTCAATTATTCCCGAAGAGTCTGGAGACCGTACAAAGGTTGACGTTGTGGGTGTTGGAGTCGAAGCTGGTGCCGGTGTCGCAACTTTTTTGTTCACATAAGCCACGTTCAAAGGTTGTGTGTTACCGATAGAGTAAAGAACTTGATGTTGTTTGTGTGGCGCTGGTGTTGAGCGTGATGGCTCCGCAGACGCCGCACTAGTGGAAGGAGCGGCTGCAGAGGCTGCAGCTGCAGTAGCTGCAGCGGCCGCAGCAGCTGCTGCTGCCTTATCTTTCTTCTTTTTAGATTTTGGTTTCGGCGGCTGCACTATGCTTCTCTCCTTTACTTGCTCTAAGACCAAGTCGAATTCTCTGAGCTGTTCCAATGTTGACGAGCTCATGGACTCAGCTAAAGACCGGTCATTTGGAGCGGCCTTGACCACTGCCGGCCTGCTTGTTGTTGTTGTTTGTGATGTTTGAGCTTGCGGCACCCTTATAGTCTGTTGGCCAAGCTGCGGAGCTGCTGTGAGGACTAACTGTTGGTACACAGGCTGGTTGGTCCCAGAGATGACATTACGCTGTATTTGGAAAAACGATGGTCTCACTACTCTCCCTCCAGACACCATCTGTGGTGCTTTACTCAACATTGGCAGCTTTATTCGCATTTGCGTTAACACTGGTTGTGGTTGAGGTGTATGTGCGTTGTCATTCGCTGTCCCCATATGTGCATTATTCTCTTCTGTTCCGTCAGAGTTAGAATGAGTTTGATTTTGTGGCACAATCTTGATTATCGACGGTTCAATCTCGCTCTGTTGTTTTTGGTTAGAATCGTCGACAAGGTCTGAACTCGGCACTGTGATTAAGTTGATAGTCTGCCCGCCTGCGAGGTTCACAGGTATTTGTCGAGTATATATCACTCCACCGTGAAGATTCATTGGTGATATTGTTTGTTTTATTTGTTGGACTAAGTTCGGCTGAGCTTGTGAAGTTGCAGGTTTCCTTAATAGTAGCGGTGGACTTCCAATCTGACTTATATGCTCTAAATTCATAGCATTGTCATTAGCTTGATCGTCTGCATTGTCTTCGTCAGGTGACAGACCATTGCCATTGCTGATCTCATTCTTCTGTGCGCCATCTTGGTACACTTGTTTACCAAAGGCTTGGTTGAATTTCGGCAAGCTCGTACCTTTTTCAGAACCAGGAGTTTTGGGTGACGCGCTATGTATGAATTTTGAGTAATTGTCTTCGTATACAGAACGTGATTTTATATCTGCGTCATTATTATTAGCAGCGTTATGATTAGGACTTAGATCTTCGGAGTCTATATGTTTCGGCTGCTGTTGAAGGCTTGATGTCTCAACTGGTTGTAGTCTTAGTACCATGCTACGTTGATGTGGTCCATTCAACTGTATAGCTTTTCCATCAGCAGATTTACAGACAAACTGCACCATTTTCTGTTCATTAACTCCTTGAGCATTTGTAAGATTAGTCAGGAGATTGACTCTCTTTACAGAGACCTGTCCGGTGTTGGTATTCTTTTGATGTCCCGCGTTTACAATATGGAGCAGTTGATTGCCTTGTTGTAATCCTTGTAATCCACCATCGACTAAGGATAAACCGCTGAAAGAGTTATTCTGTTGTGTGGGCGTGCCGTTTGAGGTTGGGCCAGAAGGTACAGTCTTATTTTGCACAATATGTAACACTGGTGTAGAATTTGGTGCATTTATAACAGACTGTTGAGTATTATCAACTAATGTGATTTGTTGGTGGTTCCCTGAAGAACTTTTGCCTTGCACTATGTGCAGAACTTGAGACGTGTGCGTATTCGAAGTCTGTTGATTGTTTTCCAACGCATTTGCCTGATTCATCGGCTGTGGCAGTATTTGGGCTAAGGCTTGTTGCAAAGCCATTGCATTGATTGATGTAGTTTTTTGGAAGTTGTTTGGCGATTGGCCTGTTGTGATGCCGCCTTGCCTTAGCTTTTGGGATATCATATTTACTAGGGCTTGCGCTCTATTATTTGATACAGTTTCTGAGGACGTGGAAATTCCGGCTGCATTCATCGCGTGTGCGATTTGATCCAACTTATCATGTGGACCATTCTGCTGCTGCTGTAGCTGTTGCTGCTGCTGTAGCAGCTGTTGCTGCTCTTGTTGTTGTTGCTGTTGTTGAATCTGTTGTTTCTGCTGCAACTCTTGTTGTTGTTGGATCTGTTGTTTCTGCTGCAACTCTTGTTGTTGTTGGATCTGTTGTTTCTGCTGCAACTCTTGTTGTTGCTGCTGCATCAGTTGCTTTTGCTGTAACTCTTGCTGTTGTTGCATTTGTTGCTTCTGCTGTAACTCTTGTTGTTGTTGCATTTGTTGTTTCTGCTGTAACTCCTGTTGTTGTTGCATCTGTTGTTTCTGCTGTAACTCCTGTTGTTGTTGCATCTGTTGTTTCTGATGTAACTCCTGTTGTTGTTGCATCTGTTGTTTCTGCTGTAGCTCCTGCTGTTGTTTTAATTGTTGTTTTTGCTGCAACTCCTGCTGTTGTTTTTGCTGTAACTCCTGCTGTTGTTTTAATTGTTGTTTTTGCTGTAATTCCTGCTGTTGTTTTAATTGTTTTTGCTGTAACTGTTGTTGTTTCTGTTGCTTCAATTGCTGTTGTTTCAGCTCTTGTTGTTGTTGTTTTTGTAGTTTCAGTTGTGCTTGCTGCTGTTGCTTTAGTTCCTGTTGTTTCTGCTGCTGCAGTTTTAGCTCTTGCTGTTTCTGCTGTTTTAGTTTTTGCTCTAGTCTTTTCTGTTGTTTCAATTCTTGCTGTTGTTTTTGTTTCAACTCTCTTTGTTTTTGCTGCTGTTCTTTCAGCTCTTGTTGTTTCTTTTGTTTTAGTTCTTGCTGTAGTTGTTTCTTATGTTTTTGCTCTTGCTGTTGTTGTAGCTTCAGGTCTTGCGCCCGTTTCAACTCTAGTAAGTGCTGCTGATGTTTTTGCATTTCCTCTTGTTGCTCCTGTTGCTGTTTTAGCTCCTGTTGTTGTTTTAGTTCCTGTAGACGCAGCTGGTGTTGTTTCTGTTCCTCCTGTTGCTGCTTCAACTGCAGTTGTTGCATCTCCTGCGCCTTTTGCTGTTGTTGTTCTAGCTGCAGTTCTATTTGCCTTTGTTGGAATTCTTGTTGCTGTTGCAACTGTTGCTCTTGTTCAACCTGCTGCTGTATTAATTTTTGTTTTTGCTGATATTGCTCCTGTTGTTGTTGCTGCTGGTAATGCTCTTGTTGCTGCTGCTGCTGCTGCTGCTGCTGATGTATCTGTTGCTGCATTTGTAGATGTTCTTGCTGCTTCAGATGTGGATAAGGTTCTTGTACAGATTGCTTATCTGTATAATTATACATCATAGTTACATTAGAATTCGGCTCCAGAGGAGTTATATGAGAATAATCAACGCTGTTCAACATATTATTCTTTTCAAATAATGGTGGATACTCACTGTTTTCATAATTATCGTTTATTTCTTGTTTAATTTCAGGCGCCTCTTCCATTTCTATTTTGATTTCTGGAGCCGCAGCAACAGTATAATTACTACCCATTGAATAGTTCATGGCTTCATGTCCAGTGGGCGGCAGCGGCATTGACTGGATATGTTGCACGTATTCTTGCGCCAATGGGATACTTAAATCAGCAGTCGTGAGTTCTGTGTATTCAGTTTTTATAACAGACTGATCATCGCCGGGGCTGTTTTCAGCGGAACATTGCGACGGACTAGCATTGGACACCTGAGTGACTCGAGGATCGCATGTCACAGGATTTTGTGCGGCTGCACTGACCGGTAGTTGACCGACTTGAACAACCTGAACAATAGCTTCAAATTGAGGAGGCTGTACAAAATCAGGGTCAGTAAGGCCATATGGAAAGTCAGACGAGTCAAACAGTCCATTCGAATATGAGATTTCATCTTTTTCTTTCTGTTTTATGCAGTCGTAACTCAATTCAGCCATGGTCTTTTTGAAAAAGGATCTGACTTTATCCTTCATTTGTATGCATTTGATGTTATAATGTAACTTTTCCATTTCATGTTTGTTAGTAAAATTAATTGTTTTGTGCACACGTTTACAGTTACCATAATTTTCGGACAGTAAAAGCGGCTGAGTTTGTTTAACGTCCGACAGAGTCGCAGCCGAAAATTTTGTACCACATCCGTCCTCTAAATTTTGTATGACTCTGCCGGACCTCTCACCAAAACCCATATTGAAATTGGTTTCAATAACATCACAGGATTTATAGTTTGATTCATTGTCAATTGAATCGATTTCTTCGGCCAATGTCTGAATACTTGGATCATATATTGAATTATCTTCGTTTTCCGTATCTGTAAATAATGCCTCGTCCTTTTCAGTCTCAAATTGTTCACCGTTACAACTGCCTTTTATAGGCCATGACTGTAACATTTGTTGCACATCTATGTATTCTTTGTGGAATGGCCGCGAGTAAGAAAATTTTACGGAACTGCAATAGTCGAGCAGTTGTTTGAATTCTTTACCGTACCCTGATTCTCCTATGGCGGTTAAGTTAATATTAGGCGAGTCTATATTCTTGCCTTTTCTGTACCTCTTCTTATAAATCTTTACATCTGTCATGGCAATTTTACGCTTCCTGTTGTTTATGTCACCGAATAAGCAATTGAAAATTAAGCCGTGTGGATATTTCTTGGAGTATGTTATTCTAGGGACGTTGAGCTTAATATCAATGTCTTCTATTTGACCATCTTCACCTATTTGTTGTGTTATTAGTACATTTTCTTCAAGTGATCTATCGTCTTCGCAATCCATCAACGAACTAGAATTTTCACCACACAAGATGTTATTTTCATGTGACATATTCGTGCCTTGATTCTGAACACGTACTAATTCTCGGGATTCCGGTTGTCTCAATTCTTCGTTTGACACTTGGTTTGGAATGTGTGATACTCGGCCATATTTCAACACCTTATTCACCTGGCTTATAGCATTTGCGAAAACTACTTGAGTCATCTCATCATCAAGTAAATCATCACTACACATATCAACGACTTCTTCGACTAAATAATTGTCGTCAATATCGCTCACATAGAATCGAGGTTCATCTTTACATTCTATTAAGCCTTCTTGTTTTGAGTTATTAAGTACAATTTCGTTTTCGTTCCTCTTATCAAACTTCACATTGTCGTCAGTAGTAATTATACTGGTTTCCGCAATGGGATTCTCTTTACTTTTAGATTGTATCACTTCAGGTATATCGTCTTTGTAACCAAAAGTTTCATCGACTTCTTCGCAAATAACTGTAACTTCATAATCTGTCACTATATTATTCTCTTCCGTGCCATTTTCAATTATTGTGTTCAATTCTAAACAACTGTTATCTCTTAAGAGATCTGATTTTGCAGGATTTTGAACTATGTTTTCGACCTTATATTTACCTAGTTCATCGCATTTAATTTTTGCGTCAACTCCATTTTCACCGTCTAGACACCTATTATCTAGGACTATATCTGTGTCATCTCGCTTTGTATCGGGTTCTTTAGAAGTATTTTCAATTATCATTTCTGTGTCTTCTTGCATACTGTCTGTATCAGCAAACATACTTTCCAACGTCATTTCAATCTCCTTGAATTTCTTATCCATATCGTTACATTTATTCGTATAAACTTTTTGTGTTTTTGACTTTATTGGTTTTTCATCAGCGTGCTCAAAAATACTTTGTGCTGCCACTTCAGCCTCCGACCATTTCGTGTAAGCGTCATTGCAAATGTTTTCTATGACCTTTTCTGGCTCTTCAAGATTTTTACTATTATCTTCAGCAACTATTTCAAGTTCTTCTAGATTAGTTTCATTTTCTTTTTCTGTGGTTTTCATTATGTCAGTGTTTTCAAAATTATTTTCTATTCGCACTTCTGGTTCTTCTATTGTGTTGTTCTTGTTGCTAATGTCTCCAATGACTATTCCTGATCTCTCTATTGGGGAATGATATTCTATTTCTGACTCTACCTGTTTTGTATTAGTGTTTTCAGAAATATCATGTAAGGTCATTTCTAGCCTTTCCAAATTTTCCACGACTGATTCTGACTCTTTTACTTTCCTTTCTGCGTCTATTAATGGCAGTACAAGTTTTTCATCAGCGTATTGACAAATAACTTCCACGACTATTTCAGGCTCTTCTAAACTTGTATCCGATTCTTTTTCAGTTTCTGCTAGTTTTGCAACAGCGTCCTCACAAACATCTTTAGTTGTCATTTTAGTGTCAGCGTTGTTAAGAAAGTTTTCCATGACAGATTCAGGCTCTTCTAGTTTATTATCCGTTTGTTTTCCTATCACAGGCAGTACAAGTTCTTCATTGGCGTATTGACAAATGACTTCCATGACTATTTCCGGTTCTTCTAGACTTGTATCAGCTTCATTTACTATTTCTGTTGTTTCCATATTTGTTTCAACATCTTCACCAACCTTTTCCATAGGCATTTCTGACTCAGCCAACTTTGTTTCCTCTTCGGGCTCGCCTATTGTTGTTTTAGATCCACTTTCTGTTTCAGTGTCAAATATTATTGCATCATTGTCTTCATAAATATTTTCTGTTGCTATTTCTGGCTCTGCCATTGTCGTGTTACCGTTGTTACAACTATACTCTTCGAATATTTCTGGTTCGTCTAGTGTTGTTTCAGCTTCTTTTTCTAATGTAGTATCACTGACTTCACAAATATTTTTTGATGCCATTTCTGGCTCTGCAATTGTGTTGTCAGCGTTGTTGCAAATGTCCGTGGCAATTTTTGGCTCTTCTAGATTTGTATCAACTTCTTGTTCTATTTCTGTCGTTTCGATTTCAGTGTCAGCGTCTTCGCAGGCATTTACCTTGGTCGTTTCTGGGCCAGTCAATTTAGTGTCAGTGTTGTCACAGTTGTCTTCCGTGACTATATCTGTTTCGTCAGGTTTCGCATTGGCTTCATTTTCCAGTTCAGTATCTAGGAATACTGAATCAGCGTCTTCAAAAATATTTTCTGTCACCACTACTGGTTCTTCTAAACTTGAATCACTTTCTATTTCTGTCCTTTGAATTTCAGTGACAGCGTCTTCGCTGTAATTTTCAATAAGCATTTCTGGATTACCTAATTTTGTGTCAGCGTCGCTACAAATTCCTTCCGTTATCATTTCTGGCTGATCTAGATTTGTATCAGTTTCAATTTCTGTCGTTTTATGACCAGGCTCGGCTTCTTCGCAGACATTTTCCATAGTTATTTCTAGTTCGGCCATTCTTGTGCCATCGTCGCAACAAATGCCTTCCATGACCTTTTCTTGTTCGTTTGGTTTCGCATTCGCTTCATTTTCTAGTAATATGGCACCAGTGTGTCCACAAATCTTTTCTGCCCCTCTTTCTGACTCTGCCAATATGCCAGCGTTATTGCAAATGTCTTTGACAATTTTTGGCTTTTCTAGATTCGTATCAGCTACATCTACTATTTCTGTCAAATCAATCTTTAAGTCAGAGTCCTTACAAACATTCTCCGTAAGCATTTCTGACTCAGCAAGTTTTAAGTCAATTTCACCACAAACGCCTTCCATGGCTATTTCTTGTTCGTTTGATTTCGCATTGGCTTTATTTTTTAGTCCAGTATCGAGGAATACAGCATCAGTGTCCTCAAAAATATTTTCTGTAACCATTTCTAGTTCTTCTAAACTTAAATCGTTTTCTATTTTTTTCGTTTCAATTTCAGTGTCAGTCTCTTCCCAGACATTTTCCGTAGTAATTTCTGACTCAGCCAATTTTGTGTTAGCGTCGTCACTAACGCCTTTGATGACAAGTTCTGGCTCTTCTAGATTTGTATCCATTTCAATTTCTGTCATTTCAAATTCAGTCTCTTCCGAGACACTTTCCGCAGGCATTTCTGACCCAGCCAATTTGGGGTCCGTATCGTCACAAACGCCTTCTATGACTATTTCTGTGTCATGTGGTTTCGCATTGGCTTCATTTTCTAGCAATATGGCATCAGCGTGTTCACAAATATTTTCTGTTGCGCTTTCTGGCTCTGCCATTGTGTCAGCTTTGTTGCAGATGTCTTTGACAATTTTTGGCCCCACAAGATTTGTAGCAACTTCTACTTTTGTCCTTTCAATTTCAGTGTCAGTGTCTTCCCAGACGTTTTCCGTAGTAGTTTCTGACTCGGCCAATTTTGTGTTAGTGTCATCACTAATGCCTTTGATGACAAGTTCTGGTTCTTCTAGATTTGTATCGACTTCGATTTCTGTCTTTTCAAGTTCAGTCTCTTCCGAGACACTTTCCGTAAGCATTTCTGACTCAGCCAATTTTGGGTTCGCATCGCCACAAATGCTTTCCATGACTATTTCTGGATCGTTTAGTTTCGCATTGGCTTCATTTTCTTTCAATATGGCATTAGTGTGTTCACAAATCCTTTCTGTTGCCTTTTCTGGGTCTGCCATAGTATCAGCGTTGTTGCAAATGTCTTTGACAATTTCTGACCCTTCTAGATTTGTATCAGCTTGATTTACTGTTTCTGTCATTTCTATATTTGTGTCAGAGTCTTCACAGATATTTTCCGGAGGCATTTCTGAATGGGCTAGTTTTACTTCAGTATCGCCACAAATGCTTTCAACTATAACTTCTGGCTCTTCTAGATTACTATCATCTTCTTTTTTAGTTTCAGCCGTTTCTATTTCAATGTCAGCCTCTACGCAGATATTTTCCATAGATATTTCTGGCTCAACTAATTTTGAGTCACTGGCGCCACAAATACCTTCTATGTTTATTTCTGACTCGTCTAGTTTTAGAACGGCTTCTTTTTCTATTAGGGTATCAACTAATATTTCATCAGTGTTTTCAGAAATATTTTTTGGGGATATTTCTGGCTCAGCAATTGTCGTGTCAGCGTTGGTACAAATATATTTTATGATCATTTCTGAGTCGTCTAGTAGAAGTTCTATTCCGGTACTTAATAGCATAGCATTGGTGTCTTCACAAATATTTTCAGATGCCATTTCTGGGTCTAAAAGTTTCTGGTTAGCCTCACCACACACATCGTCTACGACTTTTTCTGGTTCTTCCAGTTTTTTATCGGATTCCATTTTAGTATTTACTTGTTTTGAACCGGAGTCTTCACAGACAATTTCTGTTTGCATTTGTAGCTCTGCCACTTTTTTATGAGCGTCCACACAAATGCCTTCCATGACGATGTTTGTCACGTCCAGTTTTGTTTCAACTTCATCACACGTATTCATTA
Source organism: Aporophyla nigra (assembly GCA_947507805.1). Lineage (NCBI taxonomy): Eukaryota > Metazoa > Arthropoda > Insecta > Lepidoptera > Noctuidae > Aporophyla > Aporophyla nigra. Next base: position 11,606,933 of record OX382316.1, on the reverse strand, counting down.
GGGTCGTTACCATTTTCTTCATTCCCGATTCGCCCCAAATGTCTTCTATAACCATTTCTGTCGCTTTCTGGCCTTGGGTAGCAGCGCCTTGGAAACTTTTTTTTAAAGGTATCACCTTGAATGTTGCTTTACCGTTGTCTACGAAATGCATCTTATCTTTTTCAGTCATACTTTCTGTATCCAGAAGAGTAACATCATGTGTCAATACGTCTTCAGTAATATTTACAATTTCCGGTGAAGTTTCACCGTTTCCATTGATATTTTCTGTTGCTTTTGTTAGTACAGGCGTGACATCAGTATTTATGGAGAAACCATTACTGCCTTCTTTGGCTATTTCTTCCATATCCATTTTACCAACTTCGGATATTAATTCAGTATCTGTTGCAACATTTATTCCACCAGCGTCTTGTAATGAATCTTCATCAACGAGTTCAGTGTCCAATTGTGTCGCTAAAGGTACACCGTCGATTTGAAATTGAAGTTTATCATTGTTAATATAAAATTCAGTCTGCATTAAATCTGCTTTGGATAATATACAAGCACTTATTTCATCCCCACTTCCGTCTAAGCAGGAAGTTCGAGAATCAACTTCAATGATGTTGTTTTCAAATGATGAGGCCTCCACTGTTTTATCATGTTCTATCTCACTTTGTTTACTGGTCTTTTCAACACGTTTAGTGGCCATTTCATTTATTCCACCAGTTTCAAGCTGAATGTTTACATCTTTACTTTGTTTCTGGCAGGAGTTATCGCAAGTTTTTGCTATTTTACTATCTGTTACAATAGTTTCATGAGACTTTCTTTTCCGGTTCGGTGTAAGACGTCTTATATTAAGTTTCGATTTCAATCTAGCACAATTTATTTGATCTAGAATGCACTGATTGCGGAAAAGCTTTAATACTAAAGCTTTGAGTGGCAACACATTATTTTGGTTTAGTATAATACTGCCACTAATACTTGCTGCGTTGTATCGTTCGATAGTTCTATGATCTTGGATCGAACTGTTCTTATGTTGCAAATGGATCATAGGCTTAGTCAAAAGCCATTCAGTCTCGCACGTCGATCTATTATAAGCCATAACTTTTTCTACAGTCACCCTACCCTTACGATTACACAATGAAGCAATAGCTTCGTATGCGTCCATTACTGGTGAATTACTTCGGTCAATTTGATCATTAGTTTGGGTGTCAAATAAGTCACAATTGTCAAGAATTGAATAAGATCCACAGCGTGATAACGGCACTATATCCATTGTGGTTTCTTCAAATATATCTTGGATATCAATTTCAATTATTTCATCAGACTGTTCAGCGTCCTGTTCATTGGTTTTCTTAGCGTAACTCCGAACAAGCTCATCACAACGATCTAATTTAATGCAGCATTTTTTAAGCAATTTTAGATTTTCATATTTCCTCACAAGCTCGTCGCACCTCGTTAGTTTTACAAGACAGTCTGGTAATGATGTAGGGATTTGCGGCGGAAAATCGTTGCTATCAAGAGATGCGTCGCTATAGGACATGAACTCGTCAGAATGTGTTGAATTTTCGGCAAAATCGGTTGGTATAGAAATACCAAGATCTTTAAACAGTAAGTGTCTGAATTCAGATATTTTTGCGTCGACTAGTCCTGGGTTATTATTTTGGGCTGGTATAAATAGTTTGGCAGGCATGTCTTCGAAGGTTCTTAGTTTGTCTACATTTATGAATGGCATCTGTCCAATAATCGTATTTTCTTCGGCGCTATTGCAAGCATCTATAACATCTGCGTCGTCGATAGATGAATCGTCGATTTCAATTATCTCTACTGGTTCTTGTTGTATAGGTTTTTCTGGCGGTGATTCACTAGTTACTTGATCTATTGCTTGAAAAATCTGTTGGGCCATGGTTACTACGACTTGTTCAATCACAGGTTTTACACCCGGTAAAATTTTAGTTTCAATATCAGACTGTATAATAGGTTCATCAGATTGCATAACAGATTGAACGTCACGTTGAACATCAGACTGAATCACAGACGTTACATCAGGCTCCATAATAGGTTGAATAACAGTCTGTGTTATAGCTTGTACATCAGGCTCCATCATAGGTTGAATATCAGGTTGATATATAAGTTGCACATCAGGCTGAAATACTGACTGTTTATCCAACTGAATTTTCATTTCATCTGGTTTATCATCAGTTGGTTGTTCCTCAAAATGATTTATAGGTTGAACATTAGTTCGAATCAAATGTCGATCCTCTGACTGAATTAGAGATTGTAATTCAGGCTGGTTCATAGGCGCAACTGCAGACTGTATTACAGGTTGTACATCAGACTGAATGACAGATTCGATAACAGGCAAATGATCAGTTAGGACCACAGGTTGTTCTGCATGCTGATTTAGCGGTTGAACATCAGTTTGAACATCCAGGTGAAGTATAGGTTGCACATCAGGTTTAGTGATAGGTTGAACATCAGACTGCTGATGATCATCAGAATGGATAACAGATTGAACGTCACGTTGAATTATATTTTGACCTTGTGACTGAACTATAGATTGTTTATCAGTCTGAATGATAGATTGAACTGTAGACTGAATCACAGACTGTACGTCAGGACGAATCATAGGTTCTTCATCAGTAAGGTTTGGTTCAATAACAGGCTCTCTTATTGCTTGAACAGAAAATTCAACTGAAGGTTCAATATTCATTATTGGTTCATCTGTCGGCAACGTTTCAACGGCAGTTTCGATTTCATCCTCATTTTCAGAGATGTGTAAATACTTTTGTAAATTTTCTCTTATTAATTTCACAACACACTGTTTATCAAATAATTTCTGATGTTTTTCCAGTAAGTTTTCCTCCATCGTTTGTACTCGATATTTTCCAAATTCAGTATTCAAAGACTGATGTTGAGTATCTTCGTCTGAGTCGCTAAGTAAATCTATGGTTTCAACGACGATACCAGGGCCAAGAGGCGCATTTGGTTTCAAACTAATTTCTTGTATACGAGACTCTAATATTTTGGTGGGTTTAAACTTCGTAGTAGTGGACATTTGTTTTATATTCAAAGTGTACCGCGTTCTTTGAGACACGTTGCTCAAGAGAACCGATTTTAGTGCTGGGTCCGAAAACAATGAATTAGTATCCATGTTCATTTGACCATGAACAGTTGCCTTGAATACTTTTCCACAAGGTAGCTGAATACGCACGCATTTCTTCATAGGATCTCCTGTATTTAAGTGCGGTAAATCTTCGATTATTATAGCATCCATGTAAGACTGTGGTATGTGATCTTTCAGTCCAATTTTGTGTTTCCTATTGATTTTACCATCTCTTATAAGTATTTTACTCGGTGGCATTATATAATGTGGTTCATCATCGTCTTCGTCAATACAGATGACTTCATCGTCAATATGTTTATTATTTTCCAGATTTTTTGATTTTTCGTTGTTTATATCAGAGTCAGTAGAATTTTGGTTCTTTGAGTTTACCGGTGCCATCAATTCGGAAGATTGCCTGTCAGGTTGAGAAGACGAACTTTCACGGACTTTTTCTGAACTGAACATTATTTCATTGCACTCTAACTCTAAGCGTTGGTTAACAGCAGTGTCCTTTATACCATCTTCTAATTTCTTTACATAACTTTCAATTTCTTTAACGATATCAGTGTTTGTCAAATTTTGTTCGGCCGTGGTATTGTTACCGGTATCTGTTATGACAGGTTCTACTACGGTTTCAGTTATTTCGGGAGTCATTTCATCCTCTTTACTAACTACGTCATTATTCTTATTTGCATTTTCTTGAGTAACAACAGTAGAATCATTAATAGGTTTGTCAATACTCTCTGTTTCTATCAGCTCGCTTAGTGCAGAATCATTTTTTAATATACTTGGACTCGGACAGTTTTCAGCAGAGTCATCCAAAGTGCGATTCTCTTCAATATCTCCTAAAATTTCTTCGACGTTAGGAATCTCTTGTAAGGGTGGTATGGGTTCGTCCGGAGACATTACTTCAAGGATTTTAGAAGTTATTATTTCATCCTCAATGTCCATCAAATCTGTCATCTCATTTGGTATAACTTCCTGAGGCTTTGACTCTGAATTTCTATTAATTGTTATTTTAGCGTTTCTTTTAGGTTGAATTTTAGTGGCTTTCTTTTTTGCCTCCACTTTCTTGATTGTTTTGTTAAGCGTCTTTTTTGTTACTGGTTTCGTGACCACTTTTAGTTTACTTAAGCTGTTTCCATCAGTACAATTTTCTAAAGCTTTTCCCCCAGATCCAGTAGGAGGAGTGCGTTTTAGCCTGACTTTTGTTTTCTTAGATATGGAGACTTTCTCAGCCACTTCTGTATCCAGTCTTAAGACTTTGTTTGAGGATCGCAGTAAAATACGACGGCAAGACGGTTTATCCTTATTTTCTTTGTAACTTTCAGTTTTGATAGTTTTGTCCGGTTTGTCTACTTCAGCGATTTCTTTTGCTTCAACTGGCTCTTCTGTAGTCTTTGCTTTGATTAATTTCACTGTTGCGCTTTGATTTTTACTGTCATTTTTAGTACCAGATGCAGACTTTACCTTCTCGTATTTTTCTTGAGCGGCTTTGGGAACTCTTATTATCATTTTTAAAGATTTAAGCGGAGCATCCGGTAGTGGTATTGCTTTTTTATCGATTCGATGGTTAATATTTCGATTTATAATAGACAAACGTTTCTTCTGAAGTCGTTCCTGATCTTTTATAACTTCATTAATCAAGTCTCGTTCATACGATTTCCTTGTTTGACTTCTAGTAATCTTAGGTTCGACTTTTTCAACCTTCTGTTTTGCCTGTACCTGAGATAGTACCTTCCTTTCACAACCGTTCTTATTAGAATTTATATCAACTTTATCCTTTTCTGATTTAGCAGTATCATCATTCGGGTTATCAACCGGATTCGTTTTGGGTTCTAATTTGGCGTCTTTAGTGTCATGGATGACCGTTTTGTTATGAACGACGTCATTTCTTATTCCTTCTTTACTCTTAGGCGTTTGAACAACAATTTCAGGCTTATTAGCAACCGTCGTTAATGGCGCAGTTATAGCTGTCGTTGTCTTAGACACAGTGATAGCATTACCTATGATCACTGGGTTCACAACAGGAGCGGCGAATTGCGTCGTCTGATAAAGCGCCATGTTTTGCTGGTTATTATAAGTCATATAAGTTTTTTGAGTAACATTGGCCGGAAGGGCCAAGGTATGAACCATGCTAGGTTGATATACAATATCTGATCCGATGAGAACTACGTTTTTTAACACAGTCTGTCTCGGTATAGTTGCCACAAATGTGTTAGTTTGATCAACTGTTCGCAATTGATCAACTGTTCGCAATTGATCATTTGTTCGCAATTGATCAACTGTTCGCAATTGATCAACTGTTCGCAATTGATCAACTGTTCGCAATTGATCAACTTTCGCGTGATGGCTTCGATTACTGCGATTTTTCATAGGTGTAATCACAGTTTGAGGCATTTGGTGAACGGCAATAGTAGGCTGAACTTTCTTTGCCTCGTCGTTTATGTTTTCAGCAGTTTTAATCATTGACTTCACATTGACATATGCTGACGGAGGCTGTTTTTGTACGGAAGTATCATAAGCAGCCTTTGAGATTTCACTTCTTCCTCTCGGCACTGTTTTTTTATGTGCTGGTGTTGTATTTACTGTTGGATTTACTGTTGGTGTTGTATTTACTGTTGGATTTACTGTTGGTGTTGTATTTACTGTTGGTGTTGTATTTACTGTTGGATTTACTGTTGGTATTGTATTTACTGTTGGATTTACTATTGGTGTTGTTTTTACTGTTGGATTTAGGCGGTTACTCTCTGGAATGATCGGTATCATAGGCTTATTTATACTGTAATGTTTACCTTTCAGGCTTTGCATTGGAGCTGTATAACTGTCTTCATCGGATGACAAATCGCGGATTTCTTGTCGCAAATCATCATCCATTAATGCCTCAAGAAGATCATAATCAGAGTTTGGTATTCCCGAGATGAATGGATCCTCTTCTTTGTAATACGGAGCAGTAAATTGTTTCTCCTGATGTTTTACTGGAAACTTTTTAGGTGCGTCCATTTGGTATTTTGTTTCGTGCGATCTTTGTCTTTTCTCAGTCTGGATTTGTCGTTTTGGTGTTTCAGGTTGCATCGGTCTAGTTACGTTTGGATAGGCTTGTAGTACAGAGGTGTTTGTTGAAGGTTTCTGAACCACCTTCGCTGGGGTTTTAGATTTTTTTGTTTTTATGACAGTCTCTGTGTTCGATCGGCTCAGTACTGGAGGGTGTGGACTCATCGTCGGGTCAGCGGATAATGCTGGTCTTGACTTACCTTTTAATGGTGCGTTTGTCAATTTTATAAGATCTCCAGTGGAATTAGCTTTAATAATCCTTTGGTTCCGCAGGCTTTTTGCTCGCGTCTTGTTATGGGCATCATTCTTCAAAGCCATATCGAGAGCTTTGGGCCCTCTGCTTGGTGTCTTGTGAGACAAAATCTCGTCCATTACCTTCTCCCAATCCGTTTCTTCCTTGGGTTCGTCTTGAGTGTTAGATTCGTATACGTCGATTTTACTTTTAATTTCAATGTTGCTTAAAATTTCAATCTTTTTAATAGGCTTTGGATCTACGGTCTTAGTACAATTAAGTTCAGTCTTGACCATATTCAAGGGTATTGTCTGTTGCATTCTTAAATCAAGAGTAACGTTTGATGGCTTTATGCTCGGACTAGGTTTCGTGACTTGTTTGATATTGGCGTTGTTATATGTAACGTTAGGGGATCCTAAAATCATATGCTTGTTGGATGACTGACTAGTGCAAGAAACGGAATAGTTTGCTGAAAGCGAGTTGCCTGTTATCGTTTGCGAGGGCTGAGTCTTCTCTTTGACATTTTCCACCTTCGGTCGAAGGTTTAGTTTGGTCTGCTGTCGCAAAAGGGCAAGTAAGTCCTGTTGATCTTTTTCTGTTAGTGATGAAAAGTTTTTAGGTGTTGTCGAGGTCTCTCTAAGTCGTTCCACTTGAACGTTTTTGTATTGATTCTCGGGTTTAACTGATTTTGCTATCTGACCAATCAGCATATTGGCAATTATAGGATTCTGTTTTACAGCATTACTTACATGTTTTGGTTTTTCAATTTTTTTCAGTACACTTTGAATGTTTTCTGGATGCTGGTATGCTGATCTGTCAGTTTTTGGTGTTTCATTTTTTATTTGAAGAGACTTTGCTGCCATTTTCTGTTCCATCAAAATTCGATTTATTTCCGCATCAGTCGGAGGATTTTGCAGCGTTTTACTCTGATATTCTATTAGTGCGTCTACAACAGGTTTCGTTCCATTAAATTTTGGGTCGACTTTATTTTTGTGTAAATAACTGAGGCGTGAAAACGTGTTCAAAAAGTCTGAAGTTTTCTTCTGTGGTTGTTTGGCACATTGTGGAGATGTGTTGGGGTCAGCCTTAATTTTGGGTACGTTAGGTTTTACAGGCGTCACCTTACTCATTGGTTTAAGTTCCTTTTTGACATTTACATTTTTACTGGAATGAGCACCCGCTCCTGCATTGATAGATTCCTGTAGCTCTTTGAGGAATATGTGGAAATTCTGTTGACTTGCTGGATCCGCAGATTTTTGTTTGATCGGTACATTAGAACGTGATGGAGTGGTCTTCAATTCGGTGCTCCCAACAGTAGTTGGTTTTTCTGACATCTGTGGCAGTTTATACACATTTTGAATCGAATTCTGAAGGCTAGGATTCGAGAACCTAGCCCCGCTGGTCTGATTATTATTTAGTAAAGAGTTATTGGTCTTAGGACAATACTGTATAACCGGCCTTGCTATTCCAAATGTTTTGGCGCCTAACAAGTTGGTAACTTCATTCTTCAGTTCAGTGAGTTGTTCCGACTGTGTTTTGTTTATGTAAACCTTCGGGTTCTCTGGTATGTTTACTTTTAACTGTGAACTGCCTTCAGTATTTACTATAGGACTAGATGCTGGTGTAATCGTGGGGGAATTTTGAGCTCCTTTATAAGAGTATGTATGAACAACATTTGGCTGTAGATTTATTCTTTGTTCATTCTCAATAGCCTTCTGTCTTCTATAGTGTAACAGTTTACTCAAGCTTTCCTTTACCTTCATATTACTCGGTGAGCCGGTCCTTAATTGTGGCGAAGTCGGTGATTTATGTTTCGAAGCGTCGTTTCGTCGCGGACTCTCGTTGTGATGCACAATGGAAGTATTAACTTTCACCGTACCGCTAGCAATATGAAGTTCACTATTTTGCGTGAGCGTTTTCTTGTCAGGAGTTTTTTCAGGTGACTTGAGCTCGTCCATAGAAAATAGGCCGTCGAATATGACATTGGTTTCATTTGAGGACCTTCGTTGGTTATCGTAATCGCTATCACTGACAGAGGGTGTATTGACTACGCCGGTAACATCTGGCGTCTTCACTGCATTCGCCACTTTCATTCCAATAAGACGTGATAAAGTACACTTTGCAGGCACCACCTTTTCTTTCTTCTTTTTCTCCCGTTTCTTTTTAGGTTCTTTCTTCTTTTCAGTGCTTTGGTCTTTGATTTCTAAAGGATCTTTGGGTTTCGCCTTTGATTTTGATTTTTTAGGCTCTTTACTTTTATCCTTGTTATTATCTTTACTTTTGTCCTTGTTATCTTTACTTTTGTCCTTGTTATCTTTACTTTTGTCCTTGTTATCTTTACTTTTGTCCTTGTTATCTTTACTTTTGTCCTTGTTATCTTTACTTCTTTCCTTGCTATGTGGTCGTTCCTTCTTTTTCTCTTCTCTTTTAGCTTCTGCAACCAGGCTGAGAGGGTCAGAATCGTCCTCGGAAGACAGGGTATTCTTTGTCTTTTTCTGTGCTTTCTTTGTTTTTACTGGGGTTTCTGATTCAATACCGCTAGAATGCGCGCTCTCTGTTCGTTCAGGGTCGTCGGCGTCTTGCCATATTTCTTCTGGCTCCTGATATTCTTCTACAAGATGCTCATAGCCTTTTGACAAAATATTATTATCAATTTTGGTTAATTTTGCTTTTTGTTGTTTAGGTTTTGTTTGATATATGACGCATTTTAAATAAGATTAGCTAAAGAACCTGTAAAATATAAAACCTACTGGAAATTTAGCAGCCTTGTGCTAAATTACTATTCATTTTATTTGTGAAAGTTTTCGTTAATTCATTTAAAATCAATTTATTAAATCGATTTAAACAGGCAAGTTTCAAAAAAGTACCGCTCTTAGGAGCATCCTACATTAAAAAAGGTTTCGTCATCTTTATTATTAGAATTTAAAATCTCTATTGAATGTCTCACTAAAGTTTTTTACTCTTGTTATACGACTCTAAGTTTGATTTGGTGTTTCTTTTCAAAATCGTCGACTACCTAACACTGAATAATAACTACAAAATATTATTATAACCAATTTACAAAATAATTATCATTTATCATGACTGAATGTATTACTTCTATGAACGCTACATGTTATCTGACCAACTTTTTATTGTCACATCATTAAAAGCAAAATAATTTATTTCAAATAGGCATACAAAAGGCACTTTTGAATATCAAAAGTTACACAATAAAATAGAACTGTGTATGGAGAAGAATGGGCAAGAAAGTCTATCGTAACTCCTTTAAAATGCTTTACAATATTTTGTATGCAATTATTATATCAATATACAATTAAATCAGCAACAAGTTTGATTTTGTCTAGACTCTAGATAGTACTATGCAGCGTATTTCCAAACATTCTTATCTAGGATATAATCCTCTAATTTGTAATATGCTTGTCTACAAGGTGTAATATTAATATGAGTTTTAAATTTCCTATCATATAGGTATAGGTAATTGGAATATATCACAAAGTATTTTGTTATAACGTAAAACATAGTACTCCATAAAATATGTACGTACTTTAATCTGAACGATGGTTGATCTATTTTTATCTTTATTCTAATAATCACTTATTCATCATTTCCACATAAATTAGTCACATGTCTTACCTTTCTCAATCCCGTAATACATGTCAGTATCATCGTCCTCTTCTTCAGGCAGGTGCTGGAACTCCCTCGGGTCTAGGTTCAGGTATTTGAGCTCCTTCGTCAACGCGCGGGTACCGAAGTTCGTACGCTCCATGTACGTGCGACAGTTTTCAAGTAGGAGCTCCCTGGAATTTAGAAATACAAGCTCAGAGAAATAATATATAAATAATAGTAAAAAAATAATTACGGAACGATATTACAAAACTGAGTACAACAAGTAAAACGATCATAGTTGCAAAAGTATAAACTAACAACGGCCTTCCTGATTCAGAATGAAATGATGTTCCATGCAAAAAATGCTTAACCCATATATGCCCAGAACTTTTTTAAGATGAATTTTAAAGATTTTTGACTATGTTGGTAATAAATTATTATAAATAAGGGCTGTAATTGTAATTTGCGGTTTTCAGTTCGGGAAGTAGGTTTTTTTTCAGTGGGCCGAAATTCCCGCTGAAAAAAACCTACTTTCCGAACTGAAAACCGCAAATTACAAGGAAAGAAAGTAGAACTCCTTCTTCTTTCTTTCCTAGTAATTTGCTGTTTTACGACCCAAAATTCCTTTATGACTCTCCAGTCATGAAGGAATTTTGGGTCGTTATCGACCCTGTGGGCATATATGGGTTAAATAAATATGTTATCTTCAAAATCTTACCAAGGGTAACATGGCACCCATTAGCTGGTTACATACGCTTTCACTCCATAAAAAATACTGGTATTGATCTGCAAACCTGTCTCAACATCATTACAGCCGTAAGACGTCCACTACTGGACATAGGCCTCCCCCAATTTGGGAGGCTTTGCCATAATCGCCACGCTTGGCAGGCAGGTTGGCGATCGCAGTATGGTAGTAAAATGCATAGAGAACGCTGCTGGCCCATTTTTTTGTAAGTTCCTTAGTCGCCTTTTACGACACCCACGGGAAGAAATAGGGCGATGCTATTCTGTACGTCCGGAACCACACGGAACAGGGGAAACCTGCCTCAACATAGGTAGGAAAAGGCTCGGCAGATGAAATAACATCACGTATTTGTACATATTGTCGAAGTTTATTAAGTCACATCACATAATTCAATAGCATAAAATAAATTTTGACAAGACAAAAAGATGTAAGTCGTTTGACGATTTATATGAATTTTAAAATCATCCTAGATTTATTAATGAATAATAGTTTTCTGGTGATCAACTGAATGAATAAGTGAGTGATGTGTGTGCAAATGAAGACGCGTTATTAATTAGCAACATACACAGAAAAAAACCAACAAATATTTTATTTTATTTGACACATATCGCGTTCTATTCCTAGGCGAGTTGAATGTCATTGGTTTTAGATCCTGTGCACTTCTAGTTTAGCTACAATTGACAAATCATTTCAAGCTCTACTACAAAATTATTATTAAGCACACGTATGTGCCAAATAATAATTTTGAACTGACCTGTTTAATAAAACCGAATAGATAGACGAAGTATCTTCAAAGTTTTTAGACAAATACACATCAGCTTATTAGCTGCTAGAGTATCATCAAACCAAACAAATATATCTATACACAAATAAATAAAATTGGAGTGTCTGTTTTTAATATTAAGATAACCACTTTTTACTAAGTGTATATGGATGTATACACGGTACATATACCAAAACAACATTTTTTACAATTTTTGTCTGTCTGTCTGTGTGTTTGTTCCGGCTAATCTCTGAACTGGCTGGCCCAATTTTGACGGAACTTTCACTGGCAGATAGCTGATGTAACAAGGAGTAACTAACTACTTTTATTTTAGAAAAAATAAATAATAGTTTAAAAAAACTAAAAACACGCTGAATTTTGAGACGTATGTCAGCGTAGTTTGTGACGTATGTCAGCGTAGTTTTCAAAGACAGTTTTTATGAAAAACTTTTTGTTAAATACCACGCGGACGAAGTCGCGGGTAACAGCTATTACCTATAATATAACCTGAATTAACACATCATACCGCGGTAGTACGTCCTCCTGCGTTAATTCCCGACATCCACGCGGGCGAAGCCGCGGGCAAAAGCTAGTCAACAATAATTTCGGACCAACCTGTCAGTATCCCAAGAAAGTGTCTTCAGTCTAGGTCCAGACAGCAGCACAGCTATATCCGTACACAACTCTGGACTGATCCCCAGGGCTTCTCCTTCACTAAATATCGCAATAGACAGCACATTGGCCTGATGCTGCGTATGTTTCAGGTTGAGAGTCTCCGAAGTCTTCACGAAGTTGGTCTGCCCGCGAGAATCGCTGGCCCAACTCCCGAATTCTTTGTTGGGTTCTTCTTTACTTTCGAGGTCATCCTGAAAAGAGGGAATGAAAATTAAATATGGTTTTCAAAAAATCAATCAAAATCAAAAGTCATTTATTCAAATTAGGCTGAGGATCAGCACTTTTCGAACGTCAAAATTACAAAAGACAGTCCCCCCAAAACGCCCACCCGTCGCGCACTTCCTAGTGCTTTAGCTGGGAAGAAGAAGTGGCCAACAAACTCCCCAGCAGCACAGCTGTCTGTCCAGTTAGAAGAACTTGATTCTATACAATGGTATATAGTAAAACATTAAGTGACACAAAGTAAATTAAATGATTTGCTATATGCCAGCTAGCCAACCCAATATACCAACAAATAAAATGAAAACTATACTCAAGCATAAGCAAAAAAAAAAATATGTATATAGAAACATGGCTGCAAAAATAAAAAACTGGCATAAAGGGCGTGACAGCTTACATATGCAATGCTGAATGTTCACATAGCTGTTACGACCTGAGTTACAACTCGAGACCACAAATGATAAACTAGGACCATCGACGTAAAATAAATTAAACAGGTAAGTAATATTAATAATAATATCAACATCAAAGTCAGCAAGACGACCAGTCACCACAAGCAGCACCCGTTCACGAGCATAACGCAAAGATCAGCCATTGCCCCCCTCGCCATATTTGAGGGAAGGGGGTAACCCGACCCCCGACGCTACCGCAAGCATTGACATCTAAGGGAGCATGACGAACTTGCTGCCGGTTGCTCAAGCAAGAATTGAATGATTGCTTGTCGAGGTCGCTAGCAAACCACATTATGCAATACTAATAAAATAAAATTGGCATAAACAGGAAAAAAATATGGAAACAATTATATTGAACCTATCACTAGGTACGCTAATACTGGAGAAAGAACATAAACATTGTCTTGAGTTAATCACAGCGACCAACTATTCTTATCATTTAAATAATCGTTGATGGAATAGTACGCCTTTTGACAAAGGTTGGATTTTACTTGAGCTTTAAACGCATTAAAAGGTAATTCTAGTAAAGAAGGTGGTAGCTTGTTGTAAAATGTTATACCAAGCCCAACAAATGAGTTATGCACCTTATGAAGCCGGTGAAAGGGAACACGTAGTTTGTCCTTACTTCTAGTGTTAACAGTGTGAATATCACTGTTTTTAGCGTATAAGTGTATATTTTGCCTAATATATAAGATGTTGGCGAAAATGAATTGTGATGACACCGTAAGAATACCAATATCTTTAAAAAAGTCCCTTAGGGAAACTCTGGCACCTAGCTCGTAAATTGCTCGAACAGCTCGTTTCTGAAGGACAAAAATATTTTGAATATCAGCTGCTGTACCCCACAGTAGAATACCGTAAGACATAACGCTGTGGAAATAACTAAAATAGACTAACCGAGCTGTATCAACGTCAGTATATTGTCTTACTTTTCTGACGGCGTAGGCAGCTGAACTGAGCCTTCCCGCTAGGCTTGAAATATGAGGGCCCCACTGAAGTTTGCCATCCACTGTTATGCCCAGAAAAACTGCCGAGTCTACAGTTTTAAGCACCTCTTTATCTAAGACGATGTTGGGACCTAGATTTCTAACATTCGGTAAGGCGAACTTTACACATTTGGTTTTCTTGGCATTGAGAACTAGGTTATTTGCCGTAAACCAATCGGTAACCATTGAGAGTGCACTGTTCACGTCGTCAAAATCTGGTCTGTTCCTGTCTACTTTAAAAATAAGAGATGTATCATCTGCAAACAGTACAACGTCACAAATACCCTTTAAAAAGAATGGTAAGTCATTGATATACACTAAAAACAAGAATGGGCCGAGTATAGAGCTTTGAGGCACACCTAACTGAACCGGTAGCCCGGCAGATTTTACACCATTAATATCTACACATTGGAACCTATTATGTAAATAAGAATTTATTACGTTTATAGCTTCGTTATGGACACCGTAATGACGTAGTTTACGCAAAAGCGTGTCATGGTGCACGCAATCAAAGGCTTTGGAGAGATCACAGAATACTCCGATAGCATTTTGCGAGTTCTCCCATGCGTTAAAAATGTGTTTCAAGAGAGCAACACCCGCATCTGTAGTTGAACGACCTTTTGTAAAGCCATATTGCTCATTATGAAGGAGGCTATTTGAATTAAAATGTCTTAGCAACTGCTTGAGGATTAACTTTTCAAATATTTTGCTAAATGCAGGTAAGATAGAAATAGGCCTAAAATTAGAAACGTCATTTTTATTACCTGATTTAAAGAATGGTATGACTTTGCTACTCTTCATGAGGTCAGGAAAAGTTCCGACATCAACACATTTATTAAAAGTAACAGCTAAATAGGGGGCGAGGATGTCTATTATATTACTTAATAGTTTGATGGAAATGCCCCAGAAATCACCAGTGTTTTTAGACTTAAGTGTGTTAAAAACATTAACTACATCACGAGGCGTTACATGTTCAAAATTGAATAGGCAACTACTTTTTGGCACACTACTTTGCAAAAGATTATCAGCTTTAGACGGGGACGAATTTAAGGAGCGAGTCGTAGTTACAGGTATGTTGGCAAAAAACTCATTAAATGCCTGTGCTACGTCAGCTGGCGTATTAACTAATTTGTTGTCGACCAAAATTTCAAGTTGTTTTTCTTGTTTAACCGATTTACCCGTCTCATTGTTAATGATTTTCCAAGTAGTTTTTATTTTATTATTTGAATTTTTTATTTGGTCGCTTAAAAATTTGGATTTAGCAAAAGCACTAATCTGTTTAAATAATTTTGAATATTTTTTTACATACTCTAGGAAAGGAGTATCAAACCTGTATTTTTTTAAACCATATAACTCGTAAAGCCTCGCTCTACTTTTGTAAATACCTGGAGTAGCCCATTGGTTAAAGCCAACGGAGGTGCCATTAATGTCAATGGTTTTGGTCTTAAAAGTAGATTTGTACTCTTTTTGCACTACATCAAAGAGGGCTTCATAAATTGCATTAGGATTATCGTGTTCTACTATAGATGGTGCAATTCTGCGAGCTATATTATTTTTAAACTTGGTGCAACGACTAGCTGTATAAGGCCTGCATTCAAGTTTACGCGCCTTTTTAAACAATGGCATAGGGAAACTGGATAGCAAACCACAGTGGTCGGACGTTAAATCAGTTAACACTAATTTATTTTTGGCATCACAATCACTAAATATATTATCAAGACAAGTTGACGAACATGCCGTGATCCTGGTTGGTTCAAAAAACAAGTTAAATAAATTAAATGACCTAAACAGATTGAGAAGTCTAATACTTAATGGAGTAACTTCTAGAATATTAATATTAAAATCTCCACATACAACTATACTTTTATTACTTGATTTTAACTTATTGAGTAAATCCTCCATGACTGATTCGAAACAAATGAAATCCCCAGAGGGGGGTCGATAAACGCAAATTATAACGTATCGCTCGAGTTCAACACAAAACAAGTCAATAGTGCGCTCAATAGAAAGATTAACTAAATCTAAACGTTGCTTACATTTCAGCTTGTTTGAAACAAGAACTAAAGAACCACCGCGGATGGCCCTTTTTCTCGCAAATGAACTTTGTACAGTAAAATTATCATCATTGATAAACACTACTTCATGTTCTTTCAACCAATGTTCAGTTAAACATAACACCTGAACATCATGATTCTCTATAAATAAGCTTAACTCTAACTCTTTGCCGGACAGACCCTGCATATTTTGATGAACAACATTCAACATATGCGGCTCATCCGTTGTCGCACCTACTAGTTTAAACTACTAGGCGTATCAATAGTAGTGTTAGTATCACTACCAACAGTAAATAAACACGACTTCGACATACTACTTATGTCTGAGTTAATATAAGTGCCAACAGTAAATAAACAAGACTTCGACATACTACTTATGTCTGAGTTAATATAAGCTAATAGCCTCGCTATTTTATGTCTAAACATAAGGGGCAGATACACTGAGTTCCTTGTTGATTTTAACTTATCAACAAAAATGTTGGTATCAAAAAATATAAGTTTATCACTGTAGTGACTGACCAAAAACAGCATATGATTATTAAGCATATGAATATATTTGTTTTTTCTACTAGATAATTTCTCAAAATATGGAAAAGCACACAAAATAATTTTGTTACAATTAATCTTTAAAATCTCAGTAACACTGTCAGTAATATCATCTTGTTTGACCTGTGAACTATTACCTACAAACACAGTTATGTTGGTATTACAATCATATTGATATCTCATAATTGATGACATTATTTCTGTAAAGGATTTCCCAGGCAAACAATTATTTTGATTAGAAATATTCAACTTGTTACTAACTAATTTTCCTAAACCTCTTCCTATACTATCTGAAAAAATAACGGACTGAAAACCAAGATGACTGCAACAAGGGGTAACACTACTAGCTACTGACTGTACCCCTTGAGATTGTTCATGCACAGTATCAGGTATATTTTGAATGGAGATACAGTGCAGACTACTCACAACTTGGGACGGGTCCACCGTTGCCTCAGGCTGGAGGGCATCAAGGTTGGTTTGAAGGGTGACCCGTTATTTCAATCGTGTATTTAGAATTTTATAGATTAAAAACTAGTGCTATACTAGGCCGTCTGGTAGATACAAAAATAAGAATAATATTCATTAAAAAACATAAAAACAAGGCTAACAAATTGGCTTAAATGTGAATTATATTCCTAAGACTTACGTGCCTGCACTACGTAATACTGTGTTTCAGCGAGATGAGGTAAAATAGTCTTACAAAATAAATAAACAAAAAGTTAACAATAGATACAATTTTGATGCAACTGACAAGGTTTACGTCTATTACAGAAAAAGTTAGGTTTAACGATGCACTAGTTATACTTTGCCTAACAATAGTTTAACGACACTAAATTTTGTACCTATAAACGATTGTATAAAGCCGACCACAAAACCAATATACATTTATTTTAAAATTCCAATTATTACATTTCTATCTCTTATTTCTCCCGTATAACCACGTAACTCAAGGGTGTCCACTTAAGGGTGTCGCACGATGATTTGTCAATGACCATAATCATTTCAGCCGCAAGACGTCCATCGCTGGATATAGGCCGCGATCGCAGTATGGTGGTAAAGTACATAGAGAATGCTGCTGCTCAATACTCAAGTCCTTTAGTCGCCTTTTACGACACCCACGGGAAGAAATGGGGTGATACTATTCTTTACGTCCGGCACCACAAGAAACAAAAACCCGGTAATATCCCTAGGAGTAGCAACATTACCAGTATAAGCGGCGGCAGCGCAGGCGCAGCCTTGATCCTTTCATACATGGTCGGTGTTGGATGCACAGAGAAGGCAGTCAGAGTGCACTCGCAGCGGATACGCTCGCTCGCCGACAGTAACGCGCCCAGCTGGGTGAACCATGAAGCTAACGTCTGTTCTGCTGAACGGGCTTCCGCTTCCTGTAAAAACATAAAATGTGTATATTATATATTTTTCCGTATAGATCATCTTGGATATCACATAACATCACGTCTTGTTTCTCAGAAGGGTTGGACAGTGGTGTACCTATAGTACCCCCACATTTCGCCTGTTATGTTTAAGTCCCATGTAATAGGGGGCGAGCCTATTTCCATCAACCGGGCACAGATCCAGACTCCGGGCTGCTACTGAGAAATTCCAGATGGAAAAACCCCAATAACACTTTGCCCGACCTAGGAATCAAATTCAGAACGTCATGCTCAATAGTAGGGCTTGCTACCACTAGACCAACGAGACAGTCTTGGATATCCTCTGTGAGAAAGCGGAGTACCTACGTGTCTATAAAGACAGTGACTAAAATGTCCATTCTTGGACATAGTCCTGCCCCAAGCCTCGCCACAGCAAATTACTCCGCATCGGTCTACCATGCTCCCAGGCTTTCCGACGCTACGCTACGTCTTCCAGTACGCAGTCTCCATTGCAGAATCTTCCGGCCGTATTGGCGACCATCTCTTCTGCGAGAATATGCCCTGCCCACTACCACTAAAGTACGGTAATTTCTATGACTATAATAGATATAGATGGTACCTTTTCAGTCTTAAGTTTAAGCCTCTCCAACTCGTTCATGCCGGCAGTGATCGCTCGCACGTACAGCTCACACACGAACGGCTTCATGTCCTCTTTACTCTGTAAACAATATTATTTATTATTACAAACTTTGGGGTTCAGAAAACATGAATGTGTATTTATATTAAATTAAATTCAAGTGTCTGTATAAAATGAAAAAAAAAAGAACAGGATTTTTATTTCTAAACTTTTACTAAATGCATATAAGTAACTAGCTTCTGCCCACGACTTCGTCCGCGTCAAATTATCGCTCCCCTTCCCGTCGCATCGAATTGCCTGCCAGTTTTCGTCCATTTTTGTTTGCTGCTCCGCTCCTTTTGACCGTAGCGTGATGTTATACAGCCTATAGCCTTCCTCAATAAATGGGCTACCCAATGGCGCGTTCAATCAAACAAACAAACTCTTCAGCTTTATAATCTATACTTTTATACTAATATTATAAAGCTGAAGAGTTTGTTTGTTTGAATGTTTGTTTGATTGAACGCGCTAATCTCAGGAACTACTGGTCCGAATTGAAGAATTGTTTTTGTTGGGTAGCCTATTTATTGAGGAAGGCTATATAACATCACGCTACAACCAAGAGGAGCGGAGCAGTAATGAAAAATGTTGCAAATACGGGAAATATCGCACGGGTAGGCAATTCGACGCGACGGGAAAGGTCGGGGGAACAAGAAATTTAACGCGGACGAAGTCGCGGGCAGAAGCTATTAGTATAGATATGTGTTGCTTATAACAAAAAAACTTTCACACTTTTTATTTTTACCATCTTTTTCACTATCATTTACATCTGTCACATTTGATGCTTGATTCATCATATTTTGGGCATTGTAAACTAACTAAGCTTATGAGGAAGAACAATGATGCCTGAATTAATGTTAATTCAGGCATCATTGTTCTTCCTCACGACCTCTTTAACTTCATCATCTCTACCCAATAATCATTGGATCTACTACAACTTTCCTCACCAGGCCACATTCATACTTTTGTGGCCACATTCATACTTTTGTGGCTACTTGCACCATGCTATTTTTCACGATATCCCACACTTATACGCCAAACATTTGTATCATCAAATATTTTAAAAGTCTTCTTCCCTCATATATTCCTCTTTTAATTTCAATTCTTGCAGTCTTTTTACTTTTATTCGTTCTAAAGCAGTCACAAGAACTCAAACTTGGTGACACCAATACCTGAACAGACCATCCACGTGGTACATAACCAGATAATGATCAGGCCCTACATAACCACTCCGATATGCTGTAGTATTTGTAACTTTACTATTTAATCTTTCATCCACAATCACAAAGTCAATCATACTTCTACTGTCATGCCTTCCCACGTATACGTATGAACCTTTCTAAGATTAAATATAGTGTTCATAGCAGACAAATTCTTCTCTACACATATATCTAGTTACACTTATTTACTTCATCATCCCTGTATGCAGCAAATCATACTCAAATAAAAATAATAAAATTTACCATTAATGCCTGGCAGTGGGAAGTCAATGCCGTCTCACCGGCAGTCGGCATAATCACATCCCACAGACAATGCGGCACTTAATATTTTGTCCAGCATGTCCTGCTGTTTGCACGCTACAGGAGTTGATGGACGCTTCTGAAAGTGCTAAGCTCGTAGCCAAATTCTGGGCTGACTATGTTTAGATTGCTATCGACACGCTAAGAAGATTCCAGGCGGGTCCCAAGTTGCGGGCGGCAGGCTCGGGCCCAGCGCGCCGCTGCACACTGTACTAGCATGTACTGACATGTACTGACCTGCGCGTCGACAGCCGCGGCCAGTGTGTGCAGATGCCTGGCGGTGGCGGCCGGCGCGGCGAGTGCGCGCGCGGCGGGCGGCAGGCGCGGGCCCAGCGCGCGTACTAACGATCGCGCGCAGCAGTACAGCGCGGTACGCGGCGCGCCGCTACACACTGGCACTACCATGCAGCGGGTTATCACCACCTGGGGTAAGGAGATACTATGTTAAATCTAAGTTGCTAGTGACTATTCCTTGAATAAAAAAGAAGAAAAGTTTAAATATGATGTTCATAACACATCATCTACCTAGCCTTTTCCCAACTATGTTGTGGTTCCTGTCTTACCGGATGCAGCTGTGTACCAGTATTTAACATGGAGCGACTGCCTATCTGACCTCCATAAACTAGTAACTGGGTAATACTATACCCCTTGGTAAGACTGGTTGTCAACTTTAGGGCTTCTGACGACCCGTAACGACTATTTAAGGTCTAAGAAAGACAGCCAGGACCAAATGCTTAACGTAATTTCCAAGGCACGGAAAGGTCTTGGTATGTAAAGATGATAACCGATGGGTTAGTGGATTCAGACGTTTAGATTGAGGAGGCACAATAGGGAACATGCAATATTTTTATTTTTGTTTTCACTTTAAAGAATTCCATGTAGAATAGACCACAAATATATTAAAAAATTAAAACAATGTAATTTGTCGGGAAAAATGCGGTTTTAAATTGACAGTTTAAATTTTCGCGCCAAAACGGGCCTATAGTTCCGATGACGTCATTCCCGTCACTGATCGTACTTGTTCGTCGCTGGCTTTCATACTTTTGCATATTTTTTCGACTTTCGAAATATTTTTTGTAAAAAATTAAAATGGACTATCCATCAACATCAGGTGACCATAACAATACCACTAATATTCCGAAAAAAGCCGTGTTGACTCATCTTTTGAGCCAATGTGTTCCTGTCTACTTCAACAAAGTTTCGAAATAAATTGTTTTTGACTAGACGTTCTGACCCAAAATTGAGAAAAAACCGGCCAAGTGCGATCGGACTCGCGCACCGAGGGTTCCGTACAAACCTGCAGGTCATCATCATCATCATTCGTCATCATCGTTTATGAAATTAAATGTTTTTTTTTAATTTTTATATTTGAGTTGACTGAATGAAAGGTAAATTGTGGTTTACGATTTATGACGTATTAAAAAAAAACTACTTACTAGATCTCGTTCAAACCAATTTTCGTTGGTAGTTTTCATGGTAATGTACATCATATATTTTTTTTAGTTTTATCATTCCCTTATTTTAGAAGTTACGGGGGGGGAGGACACACATTTTACCACTTTGGAAGTGTCTCTCGCGCAAACTATTCAGTTTAGAAAAAAATGATATTAGAAACCTCAATTTCATTTTTAAAGACCTATCCATAGAGTTTATTTTTTACCTATTCATACACGTAAGGGTTTGATTATTTTTTTTTTTTTGTGTTTCAGTTCTATGTATGGGGAACCCCAAATATTATTGTTTTAAAAAAAAATGATATTAGAAACCTCAATATCATTTTTGAAGACCTATCCATAGATACCCCACACGTATGGGTTTGATGAAAAAAAAATTTTTGAGTTTCAATTCTATGTATGCAACCCCAAATATTATTGCTTTTTTTCTATTTTTGTGTGAAAATCTTAATGCGGTTCACTGAATACATCCACTTACCAAGTTTCAATAGCACAGCTCTTATAGTTTCGGAGAAAAGTGGCTGTGACATACTCGGACAGACAGACAGACAGACAGACAGACATGGCGAATCTATAAGGGTTCCGTTTTTTGCCATTTGGCAACGGAACCCTAAAAAGTGATATCAAGCTGCAAAAAGAAATGACAATTATTCTCCAAAGACCACTATTCGATGCTGTGAAGAACACTTTGACGTAAGTCATAAGGCGAATATACTTGTTATATGTCGTGTGTGTTATACGTCATAAGGCGAATATACTTGTTATACGAGTATGCTTAGTTAATCTGCTTGTACGTAAAAACACGTTAGTTACCTACCTAATACTTACAAAACTTGTCTATAGTAGATTTTTAATTTTACAGTTTGAGATCGACGTCGATAATTGGTAAAAGTCTAAAATGTCTGGAGGAAACCTTTTTCTGAAAAAAGATCTCATGTCAACACTAACTCTTGGTAAATAAATTCCTGGAGTCTGCTTTGATAATCCCAACTATCATTTTTATTTAAAAAACGCAATTAATATTCCCATAAAATAATATTTACTTTTACAACCATAACCTCAACAAGTCGTCGTAACGGGAGTGACGTCACTAAACGCTGATTGGTGTTTTGAAATACGTTTCGTTTCAAGTAATTTTAATACGTAATTATTGTTAAAAATCAACATTATGTAAAATAAAAACATTGCAGTGGCCCTTCTTTTATACTTTTCTAACATTTAAATCATAAAATTTTCATAAATATTATATTTGCATCTTCCCTATTGCATTAAATATAACTAGTGATATATTTTGCTGCTAAATCTAGAATTCGTGCTGCAAAATCAGCTACATTTCTGCTAAATAATGGTGAGATCAGATTTTAAAAATCTGATGTGGCTCCTCAATCCTTACGGACATTCCGTGGATGCACGGACCAACCGCGGCAAGCATCTTAAATCAATATCTATCGTGATCTTCAACATGTTCGTTAGTTCATTGTTTGGGTTCCTACGGAGAGATATTAGGGGAAGGATAATGACCACTATTGCCATGCTATAAAAACTTTTTAACAAAAAATTAAACCGCCGAAAAAACTGAAAAAGCAAACAATAATAAACCTTAAAATTATGAGTCGGCGCTTTGAGTGATCTTTGTTCATTGATTTTTCAGCGCCGACTCAAAATTTTAAGGTTTATTATTGTTTGCTTTTTCAATTTTTTCGGCGGTTTAATTTTTTGTTAAAAAGTTTTTATTTTATAATTTTTTGTGGCTTTAATGTACTAATAATACCTGGCAAGGTATACCCTATCCAATTAAAAAAGAATTATCAAAATCGGACTACTCTGTATAAAGTTATGCGTGGTTATACGTTACAATCAGTGAGTGAACAATCAATTATCCCCTGTTTTCTGACCCTTAGGGTTTGATTTTGTTTTCCAAATTTATATGGGACCACCCTCGGAGTATACGCTTTCCAATAAAGAATCATCACAATCGGACAACTATGAAAAAAGTTATGCGTGGTCATTAATAAAAAAAATATACGCGTCGAATTGATAACCTCCTCCGTTTTTTTCGTCGGTTAAAAAGAACTCGGGCTTAACCATTTAATACTTAAAACCTCGAACGTTCACGAAGTCTTGTCGGTTTGGGGTACCCTTAGAAATCCACAGGGATTTTCATGAAACATGTCGTGCAATGGATACTCATGAAACCAAAACCACTTTATACCACCCACAATCTGAAGGACCGGTGGAAAGATTTAATCAGACGCTGGAAAGATATCTGGCTGAAGTACGACTGTGGCGCCGCTCTTCGTGGCTTTGTGTCTTCACAACGCCCCGCAACGGACTCGAGAAGTCAGATTTAAGCCAAGAGTATTGAGCTTGAAAATACCGAAGATAGCCGAACACCATAATTATCCACGGAAAATATTGTACCGGCTCCTACACTTAACAGCTCCAAGACCCAACTAGACAGATTAACTTTCTCCAAAGTATTCTAAACATCTGCATCAGCTAATTAGCTGCTATGTGTATTATCTTTTCCCACCTATGTTGGGGTGGGCCTCTCGTCTAACCGGATGTAGATAAATACCACAATTTTACGTGAAGCGACTGCCATTCTGACTTCCACATTCCAGTTACTGGGTACGATATACCTTGTGAAAATTAGTTAACAGATTTTCAGACTTCTGAGTACCTGTAACGACTGTCAAAGGTGAATGAAAGCCGGGACCACGGCAATTTGTAATAGATGGTCACTGGTCACCCATCCACGAATCAGCAGCAATAACTAGAGCTCCCACCTCAATTTTGCCTCTATTAGCCAGAGGGGTAATTGCGGAACTTTTTATCGGTAGGAATTGGTTTAAAATTCACAGTTAAACAACATTCAATGCGTTATTTACGTTGCTGAGCCGATAATTTATTCGAACAAATGACGCAATGGTTTAGAAATAATCTTCAATTCCATTCAGATTCTGATAAATTGTGCGTTTCGCAATTAGGGTGCAGTTTGAGTAGAGATTCGCAAGAGCAGAATGCTCGGAGGAAGTAAGATGGTGGTAGGGACTTGACCGTACTTCCGGAATTTTCCTGATAGCCGTGAAATACTTCTCCACTCCTCAAACATCTCAGGAAGTGTTTCCCCCTTATTGTTACATCACTATGTGATAGAGACAGTTTTCTTGGGCCCATTATTGGGGATGCAACTTCCCGCGCCATTTTATTCGTGTATTATATAACACTAGCTTTTTCCAGCGGCTTCGCCCGCGTATTATACTTACAAACCACGGAGCCAATACAAAGAGGAGTCGGCCTAAACAACTGTGCACTGTGATTTTCAACTAGGTCCTGACGTCATCAAGTAGGCGTGGCCTTAGTCAGTGTATTGTTGGCGTTCGTCCTGTGCACAACTAAGTAAAAGTTCAGTATATTCGCGCTAGACAAAAACAAGAATGAAGTGTTGTGTTTTATCTTGTAAAAACTACTCGGATAGACGTTCTGATGCTATGAATGGTATCACATTTCATTTGTTAGTAATTTTAAACGTAATTTATAAAAAATCTTCTAGAAAAATGTCATAACTTCGGTGTTTCCAAATATAATTCTACCCGACATTAGATGGCGACACTTTGTGATATGGGTACTAAAATTAATTAGGCACGTAGAGCTCAGTGTTAATATATTTTAATAATTATATGTACTGAAATTTATTCAATATTAATTCCCAAAAAAATCAAAATCAAAAGTCATTTATTCAAACTAGGCTGAGAGTCAGCACTTTTTGAACGTCAAAGTTACATGAGACAGTCCCCCAAAAACGCCCACCCTTCGACACTTCCTAGTGCTTTAGCTGGGAAGAAGAAGTGGCGGAACAAACTCCCAATCAAAAACCTCCCATCGTCTAAATATTATTTTTGTAGTTTTTATCGTGGTTTTTATATCATTTTGTCAACAGGCCGCCATCTATCGTCAACAATGAACAACAAACAAGATTATAAAAATAAACAGGGCCGTAATCAAATTCTAATTATAAATGGAAAGTGAAAAGTCGGGAGTCTATAGCGGACTCCCGGCCACCGTAGGCAATGGGTAGCTCGCCGCCCGGTAAGGACCAAGCTCGGGTCGACGGCGCGTAGTGTTCCACGCGCGCCTCAAAGAGATGTCAGCAGCACTGAAGGGGTCTGCCAGGACCGATGCCTGCCAGGGTCGCGAGATTGTTCGAAAGAGATACCGTGACCCTGGCACATGGGCAACTGAAGGAACACGGGTGGGTTTTAGTCAGTAAAAGTCTGACACGCCCTCAGAGCGGGAGAAGTCATTTGATAATTTCCCATCCAAAAAAAAATGATTTTTGGTTTTTATTTCATAAGAGTTTGTCATTGTGAGAAATCGACATTATGAGAAACTGACATTATGCGGATTGGACATTCTAAGAAGTTGACATTCTGAGAAGTGGACATTTTGCGTCTGGTTGAAATTTTAAGACTGGCAGTATGCGATGATATGGTCGTGTTAGGTCCAGTAGCAACATTATAACAAGCGTGTTCTCGGACAGGTGGGTCTCACCACTGCTTTGCTACTGGATATGTTTACATATTGCACTGTGAGCAGCGGACAGGGCTTCTCGGTTCTTATTATTTTAATCGCTATATTTCGTGTGTTCTTTTTGCTTTCTTTGTTTTATTGTTGATGTCAATTAGTTGAATATAAAATGTATTTCTTTTTTTATTTGTGTGTGAAATATAGATGTTTTAAAAATAAATGTTTATGTTTAATGCTTGTCATTTAAAAATAAGAGACACACTGATTAGCTTCTTTCGTCTTGCATCAAAAATATTTTTATTCTAAAATTATTGTTTTTCGTAAAAAAAAACACGTATTAAGATAAGTAAAAAACAGGGTACTCCTTGGTACGCAAATTCTGAGTACGACCCTGTTGCCTCCTGCACGTAGTGACATCTAGTATGACATAGATAAATAACTACAAAAGCAAAATTGACGGTACGAGCTCCTAGTTTTGCTATTAACCGGTAGATGGAAAATAAAGAAGTGGGCGGGATCTAACACCCCGCACCCCGCAAAATGTCACGCGTTGTTTCTTAGGAAAATCTAATTACAAAATCTCCTCTTGTATTTGCTTCGTGTTACAAACCTCCCTCTTGATTCACTCTGTCTATTCGTGAAAACCGTGTTAAATCCTTTGCGTAGTTTAAAAGATCTATAGCATGTAAAGAAATTGAAACCCAAGCCATCTATTAGGAATTCATAGAACTAACCAATGAACACATATTGTCCTATACAAAACATTTAATTTGCAAATATTGAGATCAGTAATTGAGATAAAAACTATCCTATCTTTTAAGTTCGATCAAACTGCACACGGTGTGCAAATTTTATTAAAATCGGTTAAGTAGTTTAGGAGTCCATCCCGGAGAAATAACGTGACGCGAAATTTATATATATTAAGATTGATCAGGCAGGGGAAAAAAGTCCTTCTGCAGTTGTAGGTTACCAGTCCACTATAACCACTCAAGCCCATAGCACAATTTAACCGAAGAATTTGATAAGTTATGTAACATCTAAACCTTACTAAAATGCCATGCAGGTTACCAGAAGTATCGATCACATTGACCGCGTGGCCTACCGTAGAACACACTCTGGTGAATTAATAACGAGTTCCAAGAGGTTCTTTACCTGAATAGCGCATTAGACGTCGAAGCGTCAATAGATCAATAAACTAACTTTGTACATACATACATATATAAACTCACGCCTTTGTCCCATAGGGGGTAGGCAGAAACTACGGAGCATCACCTGCTACGATCCCAACATGCTCCTTATGCCTCGTTTAGGTTCATACAATTGGTCATACACAAGCCGGTTGCGAGTACTACGCACCTAACCTTTCTGAAGAACATCACCAATAAGGTCACTATATCGACGGTCCCTACGTACCTAAAGACATGTCAAAAATGGCGTTTTTTTTTTATTGCACGATTGCGTTTAGATTTTCCATATGCACATACCTATATAATATTTTTTTTTTTTTTATATTACTTATTTAATGCCATTTACGAATCGTATATGAGAACAATAATAACATGTCTGACATGCTTTTATTTTAACATCAGCGCAGAAAGAGTCATCTATCAGATTTTTCAAGAAAATATAAAACAGAAAATGGTACCGATTCCCTTGTTCACAAACTAAACTAAATTTAAGTTCAGTGCATCTTTTTCTTTGTATTTCATTAAGAAGAGGACAAAAGAAAAATTTTAGTTTAGTCCTGTCAAATTAATCAGCGCCTGTCACTACTCTATACAAGTTTAGACGTGATTAAAAACTTGCCTACTAAAATTACGTCAATTTACGTCAAGCGCTGATTAATTTGACAGGACTAAACTAAAATTTATCTTCTGTCCTTTCCTTAATGAAATAGAAAGAAAAAGATGCACTGAACTTAAATTTAGTTTAGTTTGTGAATAAGGGAATCGGCACCAATGTGTGTTAAATACCATTATAAAGTTCCTAAAGCTAATAAAACATTATAGAAAAAAAAAAAAAATGTAGATACAATTATTTCTAGAGCGGTTTGAACATAAATAACGCTCTCCTGTAAACCTCTGTTTTTGACATATCGTTATGTACGTAGGGACCGTCGATAAGTCCTCCTAGGGCGTCCCCTCCTGGTGTCACATCTGCCTTGTAAATACCTTTTGTAAACCGTCCTTCATTCTCAACATTAATTCTTCTTCATTAACTTTGTACGTAACTAACTAAATACAGTATGTTAACTGTGCGAACCTTTGTCTACCTATCTTAATTTTAAACTGATCTTGGAGGTACCTTTTTTTTATTAAATAAAAAAATAGAGCGTTCGAGGAGATCGTACACGGGGGGGGCTGAAGAAGGTGGGCGCGGGGCAGGGGAGCGCGGGCGTGCGACGCTAGCCAATCCACGATCAGTTGTCACAAAAATCAAGACAGCACGCACGCACATGTAAGGTCCTCGATCGCAACTTTTCGAATTTATCTTTATTTTGGTTTCTTCTTTACCTCCCCTACACAATAGATGTGTTTCCAGAAATTTATAAAATGTCACATCTATTATCACGTTTTAAAAACAGTTTCTGGATTTCAATCAGTGGAAAATTCAACCAGGGGCTCATCATTTCAGCCGAAAGCCATCCGCTGCTGGCCTGGCTGCTGGCTTGCCATAATCGCCACGCTTGACAAGCAGTTTGGCGATCGCGGTGTGGTGGTAAAATGCATAGAGAACGCTGCTGCCCATTCTCTTGTAAGTTCCTTAGTCGCCTCTTACGACACGCACGAGAAGAAATGGGATAGTACTAGTCTTTACGTCCTCTATACAATAAACATGTTTTTATCACACAAAGCCTATTTTATTTTTATTAAATTAATTTCATTTTTATTATTTGTTATCATTGCGGCAATACATAGCATAACATCACGCCTGTAGGTAATAGGTAGAACGGGCTGGTGTCCGCAACTCCACGTCTGAGCGCGTATTTTGCGTACGGGTGGGAAATCGGTTATTCCATGCACCTCATCTCCTCGAGGAAGGCCAGCAACGCCTTGGTATTGCTATTTAATCACACCTGTTAATCCCAAACCGTTAGGCGGAGGTGTACGTACAACCTTTTTTTTTTCTTGTTGGGAAATCATCAAATGACTTCTCCTTTACTGACTAAAACCCACCCGTGTTCCTTCAGTTGCCCATGTGCCAGGGTCACGGTATCTCTTTCGAACAATCTCGCGACCCTGGCAGGCATCGGACCTAGCAGACCCCTTCAGTGCTGCTGACATCTCTTTGAGGCGCGCGTGGAACACTACGCGCCGTCGACCCGAGCCTGGTCCTTACCGGGCGGCGAGCTACCCATTGCTCGCCGCCCGCAAGCTCGTGCCTACGGTGGCCGGGAGTCCGCAATCGAACGTACAACCATATTTCGTTGTTTGCGTTATTCTTTTACACTACAATGGATTTTGATGCGGTTTTCTACATTAAGCAGAAAATTCATTGCGGAAGGTTTATGCGTAACACTTTAATATTTAACAGAGTTATACCACACAAATCTTGACGTTTTTACATTGTATCCGTGCCAATCAGGGACCGGGAGCTAGTAAGTACATTAATAAGTCGTTATTCTGCAAACTAAATCTTTTTTTTTTTTCGTTTCAATATACATCAATGCTGCTTATTCTGTTTGTGGCCCAGTAGGAGGCCACGTTTATTGCGGTCAGAGACGTACTTCAGATAGTCACAGGTGCGCGTAAACGGACATTTGAGTCACTAGAAGACGGGGCATAGTCTGTTCTGTAGGCTTAGCACGACCCCGTGTTGTCGACCGAAAAGTGAAAGAAGAAAAAACCGGCAAGTGCGAGTCGGACTCGCGCACCGAGGGTTCCGTACAAACCTGTAGGTATTCACGGTTTATGCATAAGGTTTATGTTTATGAAATTATAATTATATATTTTTTGAATTTTTATATTTGAGTTAATTGAATGAAAGGTAAATTGCGGTTTACGATTTATGACGTATTAAAAAAAAAACTACTTGATCTCGTTCAAATCAATTTTCAGTGGAAGTTTACATGGTAATGTACATCATATATTTTTTTTAGTTACGTTACGGGGGGGGTGCCCCCCGCACAAATTTTACCACTTTGGAAGTGTCTCTCGCGCAAACCATTCAGTTTAGAAAAAAGGGACATTAGAAACCTCAATATCATTTTTGAAGACCAATCCATAGATAGCCCACACGTATAGGTTTGATGAAAAAAAAAATTTGAGTTTCAGTTCTAAGTATGGGGAACCCCAAAATTTATTGTTCTATTTCTATTTTTGTGTGAGAATCTTAATGCGGTTCACAGAACACATCTACTTACCAAGTTTCAACAGCATAGCTCTTATAGTTTCGGAAAAAAGTGGCTGTGACATACACGGACAGACAGACAGACTGATAGACATGACGAATCTATAAGGGTTCCGTTTTTTGCCATTTGGCAACGGAACCCTAAAAATGACGTTCTGTGTAGACAGTACGACGGCAACAAAGTAGATAGAGTCAACTGCACTTTTTAGCAAATTCACACTTTTGCATAATTCAACTCGGAATACTTTGTTATTTTTTTGTTTGATTCTCAATTTTTAATTATATTAAGTCATGTATATAAAGACAACTACATTTTTTTTTTCTCGAAGTATCGAAGTACCGAATTGTAGTAAATGCCCCAACCGATGTAAAATTGAAGATAGCTTTGTTCTTCTATTAATAATCTCAGTTTTGAGTACATCGATAAAATGTTACATATTTAACGAAAACTTACCTGTGCTATAAGCGTAGCAACTTCTTTGGCGTTCTTCCACAGTTTCTTCTCTCTGGGCGAAGTTTCGAGCCGGCTCTGAAGCCTCTCCACTAGCTGGTAGCCATTGCGGAGAGGCGTTTGTTTGGCCTAGAACAAATAACGTAGTCAGTGAGCTGTTGATAAGCCAGAGGAATGAGGAAAATGTCGTGAAGCAAGTTTTAAGAATGAATACGGGTGGCTATAAGAGTAAGGGAATACCAAAGAAACGGTGGATGGACAGTGTGAAAGATAATAATGGCTAGAAAGAGGGTGACTACCGGGATGACGACTAATAGAGAAGTATGGGAGAAAAAGATGTGATGACCCCCAATAAATGGGGATAACGGCAAGAGAAGAAAATTGATGGGAAAGGCTCAGGTATATTCAGGATTTAAATGAAATTCATATAAAAATCGAAGCCCTGTTCACGGTATCGACATTAATCTACGCGGGAGGTGAAAATAAGGTTTGAAAAAGATGTGAAGCTGAGCTTTGTTGCAAATTAAACCCACAACAATGATAAATGATGATAAATGATTTTATTTCTGTAAGTAGGTTTGTACAAACACTTTTACATGTCAATGATATATTTTTTTTAAACTAGATGAGTTCGGCGTTTCCTAACTGACTACTCTGAGAAGAAAGGCCGAAACAAACTCAGAGGTCACAGTCTCTTTTAAAAGTCCAGACATAATATTGGTCACAACATGTGAAGACCATGTAGATTGGTGACTGAAATGGTCTTTTGAGGAAAGAACCACACAGATTGAGTACTCACCAGTTCGATACATCGCGATCGCTTGTCCCCTTTGTGTAACAACACGAACTCCATATCAACCAGCAACTCCCAGACGTCTATAGTGAACCCCGCCTCGGTCTTCAGGATATCTTCGAACGACGGCTTCTTGTCTGCCTTTGATTTGTCTATAAGAGGAGAATATCTTAGAGAGTGGTTTAACACGTATCTTCGCATTGAGCGTATGTTCAGCAAAGGCGGTGAGACTGTGAAGAAGATAGTAAACGCTCTACATGCGCCGTATGGTCTTTATGACTCGAGAATCCTAGGTTGGTAATATTCTGATACTACTCTCCTAGCTTTCGAGTGACATTATACCGCTTCTAGCAGAGCGTCAGATGCAGGTCACTGCTATCGAAAGAGCTGACTGGCTTTTAGTAATGTCTTACGTTAAATAACACGCACACACAGGTATGTTACATATACAAGTGTATTTCATGTGCATATTTCTTTCAAAAAATCTTTGAATTTTTAACAGTATATTATTTCAGCTCATCATTTGTTCAATAGCTCACATTAGAACTGAACAGAAATAGCTAGAAATCATGGGTGGAAATCAGGTCTTTGTCTAGCAGTGAGATGTTGCATGCTGGTAATATTAAATATAGACAAATAAATAAAATTGGAGTGTCTGTTTGTAATATTAAAATAACCGCTTTTTACTAAGTGTATATGGATGTATTCACAGTTCATATACTGACTGCTAAGACTGAGGTTGTGGGTTCGACTCCCACCCAGGACAAATGTTTGTGTGATGAGCGCAATCATTTGTTCTGTCTGGGTGTAATTTATCTATAATATGTATGTATTTAGAAATATATAATAAGTATATATTATCAGTTGTCTGGTTACCATAGTACAGGTTCTGCCTAGTTTGGGATCAGATAACAGTGTATTGGTTGTCCTAAGATATTATTATATACCAAAACAACATTTTTTACAATTTTTGTCTGTCTGTTTGTTACGGCTAATCTCTGAAATGGCTGGATCGATTTTGACGGGACGTTCACTGGCAGATAGCTGATGTAACAAGGAGTAACTTAGGCTTCTTTTATTTTAGAAAAATAAAAACAGAATCTCCCAAAAAAAAAACTTAAAAAAAAAATTTAAACTTAACTAATTATGAGTTGGCGCTTTGAGTGATCTTTGTTCATTGGTTTGTCAGCGCCGACTCAAAATTTTAAGGTTTATTGTTTTTTGCTTTTCAGTTTTTTCGGCGGCTAACCTAACCAGTAAGTCTATAGAGCCACTAACATATCAGACTTATTGGCTTTCTAGCGGCATCTACATCACCAATTTCAAACTACACATCACACTGACATCACTAATCCTGCATCGCGCAAGCAGAGTTTACCACGCAACTACTATAATACACCGTGACATTTAAGTCG
Source organism: Aporophyla nigra (assembly GCA_947507805.1). Taxonomy (NCBI): domain Eukaryota; kingdom Metazoa; phylum Arthropoda; class Insecta; order Lepidoptera; family Noctuidae; genus Aporophyla; species Aporophyla nigra. The sequence goes on along the minus strand of OX382316.1, from coordinate 11,573,954 downwards.
TCTTACAAAGCTTGTCCACTCAATGTATCCGACATAATATACCTCTAGGCGTGATTAAAATATTGTTATCATTATTTAAGATAATATGTACTAAGAAATATAATTAATTCATTATAATTATGAAACATCCTGTTAATAATGTTAACGTATCAGACGATAGAGAACATACCTACCCAGCGCACGAGTCGACTGGATCATTCCTTCTCCATTTTCCACGAGACAAAATATCAATCTCAAACGACGTCATGCGTCATCATAATGAATAATATTTTTATTTTTTAGTCATTCAAATGTTCATTTTATTTTCTTATGGATGTGTAGTAGTCATGGGATACATGAACGGGGCTGCTGTTGTAACACGATTAACACGTTGAGTGCCGAACACAGATTGATGGTTAATCCCATATGGCCACAGATTTAGAGCACATACAAAATTATTAGTAGCGATATCGCGTGATCGGCCATAATGCAGAGCCAACGAATCACGCGTTATCGCGTGATCGGCACTCAACGTGTTAAAATGTCACGGTGTATACAACGTCCCGACATCAATCGTCGGGCAGTAGCCCACCAGACACAGCACCAGTCTGGTCGGAAGATCCTCACATTACTATGGCAGATGAATAAACTTAAACACACTGTTCCACATGCCTCTATACTGGTAATCCTGCAGTAATACTAACATGACGTGGAATACTTGGAAAATCCGTTTAAGTAGTCAAAATCTTTTCAGATTAACTACGAGATGTCCTTCAAAAAAAAAAAAAGTGGAATACTTGAAACCACTTAGAAAAATGACCCAATACCTTTGACATCAGCGGTCTGTTCACCATCGGTGTCTTCGAGCGTGGCTGCGCTGGCCCGCACGCGCTCCATGACAGCAGATGATAGGGACAGCGCTAGGTCGTCGCACTTGGACGCTGTTAGCTGCCGCAGCCGCGTCACGAACATAACGCCACGCTCTTCTTTCAGCCATTCTAGTACTGCAACAATGGGTATGACATTAATTTTATACGGCTCTTCGCCCGTGTGAAATTTACAGCTCAAGTTACTCCAGAATAATGTTGCTTTCCATAGGTAAAAGATTTTTTTTATCGGTTAAGTTGTTTTGTAAAAATATCTGCATGCAGCAGCAATCACCAGACATTAGATGCGCTTGACAACAAAGACAAAAAAACCAAAAAAAAATGCCACCCACCTTCCTCATTCGTGGGCGGTTCCCCCCTAGGATCCAGGAGGACCCTGAGCACAGGATGCCCCCAGGGGTTCCCGAGTATCTTCTTGAACCACTCGCCCCGCACCACCAGCTGTGTCTCCCATGGTGGAGGGCCTGCATCCCTGCTGCTCCCCGAGCGATTCTCACACTCCTTGATGAAAGCATTGATGGCCTCCTCAAGCCTTTTGTGTTCTTCTTTACTTTTTGGTGACTGCCATTCCGTCTGTTGGAGAATTAAAAGAGTTAGGAAATTAAAAACAAAATCTTTTTAATCATATTGCTGAAGTTGATGTTTTGGAAGATTTATTTCTAATCAGCCTTCAGACTGGCTATTGGTATAATCAATAGCAACACGACGTCATATTTCGAAATTGTTTAGTGACGTTTCACTACAAGTCTTTCTATCACTGTGCAACCGAGAAAAGTCTTGATTTTTATAATTTTCAAGACTGAAGTTTACTTAAAGAAACTTTTAAAAGGGAAATTTTGGCATTGCAGATAACAATTCATAGGGTTGTGTTAACTTACAGTAATGGTTCTTTCTGACTAATTAAGATAATATCCAAAAATGGATTATTTTATAATGATCTAGAGTTAGTAAGTTTGGCAATTCTTCGAAGAATGACTTAATATGAGGGGCAGTGGGCCGGACACATTGCTTGTAGATGGCTGATGGAGCCAAAAGGCTGTGAAGTGGCAACCACGTACCAGCACCATTAACGCAAGGCCTTCCTTCGCAACGTGGACCGTTGACCTTGTGAAGGCCACAGGAATCCGCTGTATGCAAGAAGCACAGGACCGGTCGATGTGGCGATTCTTGGGGGATGCCTATGTTGTATAGCGGAAGTTTTCTAGAATGAAGATGGTACTGAATGGTAATATCTCACCTGCAGCACAATCCTCGCGGTGTGCCTCTGCAACCAGGTCAGCAGATGTGGGTGCGTCGAGGGCGCCGAGTGCTGGCAGAGACTGTGAATGCGTCGCCACGCCTCGCACAGATGTTGCGTGCGTTCGCGAAGCTCACAGTCGCTGCTCAGCCCCGCCTCGATCGACTGGAGAAGGAATGTAGAAGTTAGGATCTTTTGAAGATAGTAAACAACACAACACACATCAGTGATAAACTTTATACTTAGCAAAAACATACTACAATTCAATATTTTGAGTACAGCTGCATCCATATTACAAAATCAAGTTTACATTTTCAACAGCAATTGAATGAAATTATTACAATATTCAATGCCTATTCATGTTACATCCCCCATATTAATTAATTATTTACACTTCATTCACCAGTAGCAATAATTCATTGCTAACTGGAACTTTAATTTTAGAACTACATCAATCGATAGATAGAGATGTTTGATACAGCCTTATCAATACTATAGGTATAGAAGAATGTGACCCTTTGTTCCAAGAATGACTTGAATAAGACCATCAAATGTCGCTTGGCTATTATTAAACTTAGATAACAATGTCTTATAGTAAAGCTGTTGAAGATAACAATAATATATCAATAGGCAGGAAGTCACAAATGATAATAAAACTACAATTGGTCCACATTTATACACATCTGGTATGATAAGCAATAACTAATAAGTTTATCTTGTTCGTATTTATAAACCCGTGGTCAAGGACAACATTGTAAATCCAATGAACAAGAAAAAAAAAATACTATGATTCATTCTTAATGCTGACAAGTGCTAGTCCAATGATATCGGTCCCGAGACGAGATGTAGGTCATAAGTTTGAACCCAGGTAGGAACTTAGTGAATTCATCACTGTTCTAAAAACCGTCAAAAAAAGTAACCGGCATGAGCTATAACTAGAGATCGGATATTCAGATGCATATTCACCTAAAGTTGAAATGTTGTCTAATATGGAATGCGCGTTTTCACCGTGTTTTGTGTGTTGTTTTAACTTTTACCGTGTTTGTTCGTGTTTTGTGTTTTAACTAACACATACCACCGTACACACATATGTACATATTTGCATCTGGGGTTAAACATTAATTTTAAATAAATAAGATGATCCAAGAAACCCGGCTTTAATAAAAAATACGAAGCCGCTTCCGTGCTTTCACAGCTAAATAGTAACATTAGGTAAATATGCATCCGAATATCCGATCACTGGCTATAACCAAAAAATCCGAAGACAAGTGACATCTACCAATCCGCACTGGGTCTCCCTCACAGAGAGGAGATTGGTATCAAACCAGTGGTAACATTATAGGCTGATTATGAATTCATTGTTCTCAGAATGAGCTTACTTAAGGCATTATTATACTAAATTTAGTATTTATAATTCCTAGACGCGAGTGCTTGTCGATAAGTAACACTAAGTGCCAATTTCACTGAAGAAACTGAACATTTTCAGCACATCTAAACTATGTTCAATACATACGGATCTCTTCATATCTGATTCAATCGCGTAGAGAAACTTGTTGTTTACCAAAATCCTGAATTAGAGTTCTTAACCCTTTGTAGCGTTTAAATGAAATCACAACGAGGTTTTGTATGTATTTTACTTCACAGAAGTATAACAAGGAAATATAACATTCCACCTGTCCGACTTAGCGGCAATAAGTTTATAAAACACATGTCACGCCATTCAAAAAAGAATACATAACAAGACTATAGATATACATAGTTACAAAGAAAACTGTTCAACAGTAACTTTACTTTTCCAGCTAACTTCAACTTTTTGCATTCCTGCCTTTTTTCTTCCCTTTTTTTACAATTTATGCAAGGACTTCGAACGTTTACAACCATGTGGTCTCGAGGTAAATAAAGAAAAATGCCACATAGTTGACAGTAGGTAGCCAGGGGCTCTACGATGTCATCATCATCATCATAATTTCAGCCGAAAGACGTCCACTGCTGGACATAGGCCTCCCCCAAGCTCCGCCACTTTGACCGGTTTTGTGCTTCCCGCATCCAGCGGATTCCTGCAGCCTTCTCTACGATGTAACCATGCCAATTTCTGTTCCAGTACACATACAATGCGAGGAGACAATACTTGCTAACAATGGTAGTGGTGAACAAGTACAAATTTTATACTTTCACATAGATTTATTTATTTTTAAATCTAGATTGTGTATTGTCTTTAAGATTTGACAAACGAAAAAAACAGAAATACTAAATTTTGTGAAATAACTAAAATACTTAGAACTTAAGACCTATTAAATCTTTATGGTCTCAACTTTATGGTGAACTTTCATGAAATATTTGTGTATTAATAGTGTAGTCTCTTCTTGTGATAAGACTCAAATGGACATGGCTCACCAGCTAAGGCAGAAGTGTTTTCTCAATTGTTTTTAATATTTAGTTTAGGATTTTCGGAATTATCCTTCAACTGTCTAACTATGTCTAGATCAGAAAGATCATCTTTGGAAATTGGATTCATCAAAACATCAAGGCTATAAATTATAGGTACACTTGAATTAAGTGTCCTAAAAATGAGTAAGAGAGTAAGTTGTCCATTCAAAAGAGAAAAATCTAAAAATATTGAATCCATACCCGAAAAACAAGACTAAAAAAAAAAACAAGAACTTTGAATTATCCATTTATAGAAAACTAACAATTGAATGGCATGCAATGTCTAAAACAGTTAACACTTTCAGTGCCAAGAACCCGGATCCGGGTCCAACGGAATTACCGTTCGCATGCCCACAACTCGCATCCGAATCCTACGTATAAGTAGTTTGTACCTTGTGACCATGCCGTGCACCCGCCTACCGGGTGCAAATCACAAAAATAAGCTAGGTGTGAAGAGAGTCTACTTTTGAATAATTCTTTTTTCCTACCTGGCACTGAAAGTGTCACAAATCAAATCGTCCCTGTTATAATACTGCAACTATCTTTACAAATAACTAACCATAAGTCAAAGTTTCGATTTACAAATTCATAAAACAATGCAGCAATAAAATTAAATAACTCTTACAACTGTTACTGAGAATTTCCTAAACAAACATGGGAATGTTGGTTTGGGAAATTCTCAGTAAAAGTAAAAACCAGGGATCTACTCTCTAAAGCAGCCTTTCCCAAAGTGGGCGATAACGCCCCTTTGTGGGCGCTGCAAGACCTAAAGGTGGGTGGTAATAGACCCACAAAAAAATGGGGGCGTTGTGTAGAGTCTACACAACGCCCCCATTTTTTTCGCCCCACTTTGGGAATGGCTGCTCTAAAGGGTCCCCGAAACGATCCATTCAATTAATTTATTTCAGAGAAACCTTCAATAATGTGTACCTATACTTCTATACTTAATATTATAAAGCTGAAGGGTTTGTTTGTTTATTTGGTTGAACGCGCTATGCTAGGAACTACTGGTCCGAATTGAAAAATTATTGTTGTGTTGGGTAACCTATTTATTGAGGAAGGCTATATCGAAGGCTTAGGAACAAAAAAAAAACAGAAAAAGTAATTCCTACAGCTTTATGAACTTAGAGCGATGTATTGATGATTTTGATGATTATAATTCTGTAACTACATATGTCTTACAGGCGCGAATAATATTTTAATCAACATACAACCTAGCACTGGCCTGCAAATTGCAAAAACCTAAGAAAATTTGAATTTCGTGGGCTGGTTGAAGCATTCATTTTATTTATTTATTTATTTTATTATTTATGTACACACAGTAAAAAAACAGAGTGATAAGGCATATTAAAACAAAAATCCAAAAAAAAAAAAAATTCAAAATTCATCTTAAGTCTGTCAAGGAAAATAAGAACCCGAAAGTTATTGATCCATCAAAACACGTGACAATTTATTCGAGCGGGGTAAGCACATCACGAGTAGGCACAACTTTCAAGTCAACGTGACTTGACAGTTGTTCCTGCTCTCCGTCATTAATCTTAGTTCGGGGCTCCGAATGAATGTTATGTTCGTATACACATAATACAATAAATAAAATTGAAGTGTCTGTTTTTAATATTAAGATAACCACTTTTTACTAAGTGTATATGGATGTATACACGATACATATACCAAAACAACATTTTTTACAATTTTTGTCTGTCTGTCTGTCTGTTTGTTTGTTTGTTCCGGCTATCTCTGAAATGGCTAGACCGATTTTGACGGAACTTTCACTGGCAGATAGCTGATGTAACAAGGAGTAACTTAGGCTACTTTTATTTTAGAAAAAATAAATAATAGTTACAAAAAAACTAAAAAGCGCTGAATTTTGAAACGTATGTCAGCGTAGTTTTCAAAGACAGTTTTTATGGTTAACTTTTTGTTAAATACCACGCGGACGAAGTCGCGGGTAACAGCTATTACCTATAATATAACCTGAATTAACACATCTTACCGCGGTAGTACGTCCTCCTGCGTTAATTTCCGACATCCACACGGGCGAAGCCGCGGGCAAAAGCTAGTAGGTACGGAATAAGAAACGCTCGAAACTGCGGATTACGTGCTTCGGGAGTAGACCTCCAGACTAGTACTTTAAGGGCTATTGCAATTGCTGGGCCTTCTTGTACTTGAAACTCTTATCTGGCGAAACTTCACACCTCTGCTTACCCCATCGGGGATAACCAAATAGTCCTGCTCTTGACCTCGATCTCGCCCGATTTCGTAATTTTATACAGATAAACAAAAACTTTAGTTCACCCAAATTATATCAAAAGTTATCTAAGATAAATAATAAAGTAGTTATTGATAACTAACCAAACGAACTCATGCCCGCGACTTCGTCGCGTAAAATTCCTTTTTTTAACATGAAATATAATTCTGTGGCCTGGTGCTAAAATGGCCAAACTGCAGCCCTTTTATCATTTCTTTTTTTAACTTATCTGTATGAAAGCGCACACTACATTGGTCTTTTTTACATAGTAACTTTTGAAAGATTGTTGGTAACCTAACGACCTTATAGGACAAAAAAAAAAAAAAAAATTACATAAAATATTTAGTTTTTCAATAAACTGGCATTACAATCTCATTTCACAAAAAAAGTACTTTGGCCCTTTTAGCACCAGGCCACAGAATTATAGGTACTAAAGCATTGCACCGCCTCCCAGGATATTAATTCTCTCTGAGCGTTTTTTCCGACCTTTTTTCTTTTTACACTGCTCCTAAGGGTCGTAGTGTGACGTCAAATAGCCTATTTATATCCTTCCTCAATAATAAGGCTATGAAATTAGAACACATTTTTTTTTATCAGACTGGTTCTACCACGTATTACTCCATATATTATATAACAAACAAATAAATGTCACCACTTTCTAATATTAGTACAGACAAAGTGGTTGTATCATTTTGCTCTATTACTGTTTTGAGTACTCTCTTCAACATCATTACATTCAAGTTGTATAAGAGATTATATATTCCTTAGACTCAAACGAATCTTTTCATTTACTTGAATTTTTAATTTCAAATACTTACTTTCTTATTAGTATACTTCATTGTACATTTGAAAGTAATATTAGTTACAATATTTAGCGGAGCTCCATGTTGTTATGCACAATCCGTTACAATATTTGATTATACTATTTATAATAAATGCTTTGTTTATTATCTTATAAAAATATCTGCGAACAAAGTGAAGGTCGGACAAAAGAGGACTTGTCTAGGTAAAAACACCTTGTGTTACAGGAAGAGTGAGTGTCTTTTTCCAATGGGTAGGTTAACGATTTTATGCAATATACATCTTTTCAATTTACTTTACGCAAGACAAAAAAATTAAGATTTGATTCCTGTAATGTTCTTCTAACTTAACAGACAGTTGTGCTGCTGGACAGTTTGTTGCGCCACTTCTTCTTCCCAGCTAAAGCACTAGGAAGTGGTGAAGAGCGGGTGTTTTGGGGGACTGTCTTATGTAACTTTGACTTTCAAAAAGTGATGACTCTCGGCCTTGTTTGTAGTTTGAATAAATGACTTTTGATTTTGATTTAATGTTATTTCTTTGAGCACACTAAAAACACAGTGTAGTTTCTTGTCTATTCTTCTCAATCGGATTAGTTTTGGAATAAGCAACTGGTGATCCTACTTACATACATTCTTACCTTTATCAAATTATCAAAATAAATACCTAGTCTTGATTATTTTGTTGTTTTAATAAGTACACACAACCCATACAGTCAATCTATGTAGATAATTGTTATGAATTCACAAACATTATCTTAATCCAAATACTATTCATTTCTCACACTTTTCGTATCAATATGAAGTATGAACACCTTCACACAAGTTGAGCCAATCAACCGATAAATGAATTATGTGATTGATAGATGGTGCTCACACATTTCCAAATATTTTGAGTCCCGCGGGGGTGTGCCTCAGTTTGGCAACTGCTTTTTTTTTTTTTTTAAACATGAGTAGTCTGAAGGGTTTCCAGTAATGGTTAAGCTGAAGAGGTTAACTATACTGAAAACTGTTCTTTGTATACAGAAACAAAGCAATTTATAAATATTTAACTTAGTCTTCTCTTGAATCATCTTACACATATACTAATGGTTCAATACCAAATGCATACAACATTAGAATCACAATTTTTCCTCCTAATGCATGAATATTTATATTTATACTAGTCGCTAACCAAACTTGTAATTATAGGTATGATATGAAGATGTTAAGTCAATAGAAAAAAAACTAGATGACTTCATCTGTTGAACTATCTAGTCAAGTTTTTTTTTTACTGTGTAAATACTCAGTATGAATTTAAAGACTGTATGGTTTCCAGAGTAATAATAATTATTGTTTATTTACAATAAGTAACTTAACAATTAAAATAGAGCACAGTTATTTCCCTGAACAAGGTTGAACCTGTGCTTCAGGCTTGAAAGTGCATAAATATTTAATTAAATAAATTAATAATGAGTAAAAACTAAATTAAAATTAGGAAAATAGAATGTTAGTCCTTCTTTTTGGAGACATCAAGTAGATCTTCTGTCTGTGCTTATGAGATGGTTAGTAAATATTTAAGTATATTTTGTTTTACAGTCATTTGTATTTATTAAAGGGAATAGTTTACTTCATGACATTTATGATGAACTGTACACAGTAATCTTTAAAAACAATCACCAACAAAACAGTCTAGTATGAAATTCATAGAACAAAACATATGGAAGTACTTAGATAAGAGGACAGTGACCTTTGTACAAAAAGACTTCAAAAAAAACGTTATTGAAAATTTACCAATAACAACAAAGGTCAACAGATATTAATATTCAAAGATCAAAATCCTCTCCCATTAAATCAAAGCTCACAAAAAGCTGAAAACTAAAACATTAAGTTTTCACAATATCCAAATTGAAATCAAATTAACAGTATTATTTGTTTAACCTAGCATAATAAGTTTTAATAATAATTCAGCTCAATGTATTATATATTTAAATACCTACATGATAATTATGCAAACATTAGTAGCAATAGGTTTTTATAGAATTTTATCACTTATCAGGAGTGATTTAAGATATTCAATCATGATAATAAATTTAAAAACAAATATATGTCAAAATAGGATTGGAAACATCTCTCCCTATTGATGATATTTCAGCTGTTAAACTAACTACAATCAAGTTGTTGGATAAATAATTACAATAATGTGCTTATTTATTATCAAAGTTAACGTAAGTAGGTATAGTCTAGTCAAGGTCAAAACTATTTTAATTATGGTCCCAAAGCTTAAGTAAATTTACCTAACCTCCATCATTCCATTGTATTTATAAAGTGGTATTGTATTTGCTACTCATCGCAGATGTGAATTGGTGTGATATAAATTATGAAGACAATTCTGAACAGAATATAACATTGCTGTAATCCCCAAAGGGGCACATACCCTACTTATCGCCTGTTATGTTGAATTCTCATGTAATAGAGGTGATTGCCATCAATCAGGCACAATTCTTGATGGAAGAAGCTCAATAATACTTTGCCTGACCTAGGAATCAAACCAAGAACCACAAGCTGAGCAGTAGCAATTTTTTTTTTCTCAATTATTTAGTATTGCTTCTGTTTAACACTAGTCAAAAAATCAAAATCAAAAGTCATTTATTCAAACTAGGCTGAGAGTCAGCACTTTTTGAACGTCAAAGTCACATAAGACAGTCCCCCCAAAACGCCCGCCCTTCGACACTTCCTAGTGCTTTGGCTGGGAAGAAGAAGTGGCGGAACAAACTCCCCAGCAGCACTGCTGTCTGTTAAGTTAGAAGAACTTGATTCTATACAATATTGTATAAGTTATTAATATAATAAAACAAAACATACATTATTCGCCATATGTCAGCTAGCACACGCCATTATACCAACAAAACATTGAACACTAAACTCAAGCTGAAATGAATAATGAAACAAAATCGTAAACAGAACTTAAAACCTTACTAAAGCCTCCAGGCATAAAGGGCGAGCCCGCTTACATATACAACGATGCAAATGATACATATACACAACAAATGAAATTAAAAGAAAATAAATTAACAAAAGCAGTTAAATAAAAAATAAAATAAAAAAACAATTATATGAACTACCCATATAAACTGTCAGTGTGTGAGTTACAGTAATTACAGAATGTAAAACAGTGTCATAGAAGAAAAAATAAATATTATCTACACAATTAAGTTAGCAACTAGTTTGATAAACTCTAAGACTGTCCTATGGAGCGAGACCAGCATGTTTCCAAGCGTTCTTATCTTGGATGTAGTCCTCTAATTTGTAATAAGCTCGTTTACAAAGTGTACTTTTAATATGACTTTTAAACCTCCTTTCATTTAATTGCAATATATCAGAAGGTATTTTGTTGTAACATTTAACACAGTACCCCATAAAAGATGTATGTACTTTTGCTAATCTGAAAAATGGTTGATCTATCTTGTCTTTATTTCTAGTATTAAAATTATGTCTATCGCTTATTTTATTAAAAAGATGTAGATTTTTTCTAACATACATAATATTTTCGTAAATGAATTGGCAAGGTACCGTCATAATATTAATCCTTTTAAATAGTTCCCTGAGGGATTCGCCGCGATATAGATTATAAATGGCTCTGACAGCTCGCTTTTGCAAAATAAAAATGGATTCAATGTCAGCAGCCCTACCCCACAGTAAAATGCCATACGACATAATGCTGTGGAAGTAGCTAAAATAGACCAAACGCGCGGTTTCTACATCTGTTAACTGTCTTATCTTTCTAACAGCATAAGCGGCCGAGCTCAACCGCCCCGCAAGAGATGTTATATGAGGTCCCCATTGTAATTTCTCGTCTAGCGTGATTCCTAGGAAAACCGTTTGATCAATAAATTCCAGTTTTTCCCCATTCAACAAGATGTCACATTCGCTACCTCTGACATTAGGCAATTGAAATCTAATGCACTTGGTTTTTTTTTTATTAAGTACCAAATTATTTACCGTAAACCAGTCTTGGACCTGAAGAATGGAGTTATTGACGTCGTCAAGATTTTGAGACCGTCTGTCGATTTTAAATATCAATGATGTGTCATCTGCAAATAACACCATCTTCGGTTGGTTTGGAAGTAGATGGGGTAGATCATTAATGTATACTAAAAAAAGGAATGGACCCAATATCGAGCCTTGAGGAACGCCCATTGCCATTTCAGACCCCAATGAGTTTACGCCGTTTACTTGGACTTTGACCATTCTATCCTTCAGGTATGATCTTATTAAGTCAAGAGCTGTATTTCTAATTCCATAGTGCTCTAGTTTCAGCAAAAGTGTCTCATGGTTTACACAATCGAACGCCTTGGAAAGGTCACAAAAGATTCCAATGGCATCTTGTGCTTCTTCCCAGGCGTTAAAAATGTTCTTTATTAGGGTAACACCAGCGTCGGTGGTACAACGCCCTTTGGTGAAACCGAACTGGTGTTCATGAAAGATGGAGTTTTTATTAAAGTGACGTAACATTTGATTGAGCATTAACTTTTCAAACACCTTACTGAGAACTGGCAGAACTGACACGGGCCTATAATTGTTTGGTTCTTTACTATCACCGGATTTAAACAAAGGAACTACTTTGCTGTGTTTCATCAGATCCGGAAAGACTCCTTGGTCTACACTGGTGTTAAATATGAAAGCTAAATAGGGTGCAATGGTTTCAATAATAGAACTACAAAATTTGACAGACATTCCCCAAAGATCTTCTGTTGATTTAATTTTAAGATCTTTAAAAGCTTTTATAATAGCCTGGGGGTTAGTATGCTGAAACCTAAACTCTAAAGGGCATGCCCCTACATTCTTTTTGAGTAAGGCAGCGGAAAGCGCGGGTGACGAATTTAAAGCTTCAGTAGTTTTAACGGGAATATTAACGAAAAAATTTTGAAATTCCTGAGCTATTTCTATATCTGAGTTAATGGGCCCATGTGCAGTCTCTAAATTAAATTCAGTATTACGCTGTTTTTTCCTACCTGTTTCATCATTTATTATTTGCCAGGTAGTTTTTATTTTATCATCCGCTGATTTTATTTTATTGCTAATATAAAGCGCTTTAGCCAAGCTGCACACACTTTTAAAAATTTTAGAATATTTTGCAACATACTGATGAAAGCTTCTATTAGTCATATGTTGCTTTAGGCCATAAAGTTCAAAAAGTTTTTCTCTGCTTTTACGTATACCTGGAGTTGCCCAATCACTAAATAAGAACTTTGTGCAAATACTTTTAGTCTTTAGTGGGAAATTGTCATTAAATTGCGTGTTTAATAATGAGAAGAACTCGGCGTAGAACTCATTTGGGTCACATTCATTATTAAAACTGTGAACACATAATGTACTGGCCAAAGAATGATTAAATTTCTCTAGATTTTTACATGTCATTGGCCTAAACCTTATTTGAATTTTTTGTAGAGGTATGTACGAGCAAAATGTTACTGTTTGACCACTGTGATCAGATGGCAACTTATTTACAATTTGTTTGTGTAAGTAATCACAGTTACAAAAAATATTATCTATACAAGTGGCAGAAGAAGCTGTCACTCGGGTTGGTTCCATAAAAACATTTGACAGATTAAATGACTTAAAAAGACTTAATAATCTGAAAGTATTTGAGTTACTTTCTAATAAATTAATATTAAAATCACCACATATGACCAGTGACTTACTACTAGTACTAAGTTTCTTTAGCACCTCTTCCATTACAGAATCAAACACAGATAGATTCTGGTAACTTGGAGGTCTGTATACACATACTATAACATGCTTATCAAGCTCAACACAGGACAGCTCAACAGTGTGTTCAACAGACAGCCCAATGATGTCTTTTCGTTCTTTCGATTTAATAGAATTTTTAACTAATATTAATGATCCGCCATGTATCATGCGTTTTCGGCTGAAAAAGCTAACTACACAGTAATTTTCATAATTTATTGACTTTACTTGATGATCTTTTAACCAATGTTCAGTTAAGCAAATGACATCAAACTTGGTGTTTTCTAAAAACAATTCTATTTCAAGCAATTTGGAAGAGCAACCTTGGATATTTTGATTATACAATTTTAAAGTGTGTTGCACTCCCTAGTAAATCCTAACTACAAAGTGAACCTAAGTTACGTCAAAATAGTTCAGGAAAGGATCTGCGACCTTCCCTTTCCCTCAAGTTAGGTAAAGTTTATCTTACTAGCTCTCTGAATTTGTTTTCATTCCACAATGTGAACTTAGGTGGTAGGCTTAACAAAAACATGATTGTTGTGGATCCAGTTGGGGCGGTTACCTATAATAAGTTCGAAAAATATTTGTTCGGTTTTACAGCAATTTGTTTCTCACTAAATTTTGTATTAGAATATATTGACTTTTTATGACACTACGTATATTTTAATTTTAATTTCATATTGAAAACGCTACCAAGTAACCGGCTATATATTTGTGACCAAATAATATTCCCTAAAATGTTGTTTCATTATGTTGAAAATATGGCAAATAAATCATTTGGCAAATGAAAAATGTTCAAAAGAGGCTTTGGCCAATAGCAAAAAGTTATTTTGTAAACGGGCGAAACATAGTTCGGTAAAATAATACTTATGGTACTTCGATGATTTAAAAATATGTCAAATAATGCATATAGCAAAAACGACGTTGGTCAATAGTTTTCGGTGAAATGAAATTCGAACAAAAATAATTCGGAAAAGTAATCGGTTCCCAGTTGGGACACACCAAATCCAGTGATAATCAGTAGAATTAGTTAGTATTCTATACATATACATGTATAAACCATTTTGGACAACATCGTTTAGAAAAAGGTATTAATGATATTGACTATGTCACATGTCTTAGGAAGAACACTGCTTTTTAAGATAGTGCTTATAACAAAATACTACATTAAGCGACCACATTAACTTATATTTTCTGAGAATTATATCTATTACAACATTCAAATGTGTTTTGAACAATGTTAGTAGAGAGGTAACACAGCCATATCTGGCAAACTAAAATAGTCAATGTCTATTGATATCATAGAAGTCAAATTATTTACATGAAAATCTGCCTGTTATTTCGACTGTGTTCCAACATGTCCAGTTGTTTGAACACTACAGGAGTTGATGGTTGTTACTGGAAGTACCAAACTCGTAACCAAATTATGGGCTGATAATATTTAGACTACTAACAAAATGCTAAGAAGGTTGTTATTAAATATCTACTTCTCAATTATAAAACCTTTTTAGTCCATCCTTGGCTATGTTATTATAATAACTTAACTATGAATCATCATAGACATGTGCTTATAATAACATTAAGTAACAATAGTTCTGTTATCATATCACTCAAGTGATAAGGAATTTGGCACACAGACATCCATATTTGTTTTGGCAATGTTTTTAAAACAAACAGTTTAAACTGTATCTTGTAGACGTTATGGGTGTTTTTGCGATGACACTATGGGATTTGGAAAAATATAGGTCTGTTCTTTATTAATATTTATGATTTTTATGGTGGGATAATGATGTGGTTGTATTAACACTTTCAGTGCCCAGTTGAAAAAAGACTTATTCAAAAGTGGGCACTGAAAGTGTTAATGGGGTTTTAATCATTGTTGGAAAACAACATTTGAAATAACTCCAGATTGTTACTTTTCCGGAGACACAAAATTGAAATTTGTCCAGAAAAGTAGCAACTTGTAGTTATTCCTGTGTCTGAAGTCACAAAAATAATCGTTTTTTAATGTATAATTAGGAATACGAATTTATTTTAAGATGGCAGGAACATTATAAAATTCTTATCTGCGGACATAGCAAAATAAAAATACCCACAGTGAAATCTGAACTGACTAAGAGGTAGGTATTATACCAGAACAATGTAGTAACACCTAAACAGTTTTATTTGAGACTTATAATGCAAGTCGGGACGAAAGGCAGAACTAAACTAATGAAACAGCTGATAAGTCTTTTAAGTGATATACGTCCCACGTGCAATAGGGTCGACGCAAAAATAGAAATGTCCCAATTCTTTACAAAAATAAATATTGTGGAGCTACGTGACTCCCCGATCTCATGTTATGGCTAATGGCTGGCTGTCATCATTACCTACTGATGATTACAAAGTACATGATCATACGTCTCAATTACCACTATCTCGTCAAATAACTAAGTTATTACAACTTAGGTGTGAAAAAGGAGGTTTTACCACACAATCAAACATTAATTTCTATTATTATTGAAACACACAATTATAACTACCATGATTTTTCACTGTGCATACACTTGCAGCATCTATAGAACTTAGGCATTCCATCAACTTTTTAAGGCCCAATTATTATTTCCAACATAATGCTCTCGTAATAAATACTACAATTTGTTCAAAATAGCAAACAGATCACCGAAATATACGAAAACAAGAGTTCATAGAAGACAAATATGGCGGCCACAGAGAACTTCACCAGCACAACGGCGTCGCGATAAGTACGGTAATCTTGATGATTATAAGAATAAAACTTACCTTATAAAGTTCAATGTAATATGTTTTGCCTTTTGGGCCACTTGTTTGATTACTTTTCACGTCTTTTCCATCATTTGTAGAAGTCATTTCTTACGAAAATATCGCGGGGAGACATTTATGCGCTTGTGTTTTCGTAATTGTCCTGTCAAATCCAGTGTTACTATAGTAAAATAAATCAAGGCAAGAAATTATCTCCATGCAGCAACCCCACAGGTATTTTTGTCTGTAACACAGATTACTAAATATGTCCGTAACTAAATTTTTTCATTACGTGTGTTTAGTGAGAGTTTTAGTTTAGTTTTATAGAATAGGTATGTATTATTTTATAGTTTTTTTTTATATTATTTATGTATTGTTTTTTATGGGCCTTAGTAGCCTGAAATAAAGGATTGTATTGTATTTGTATTATATTGAATTTTCCATGCAGACCACGCACTTTCGGTTAATGAATCTGCATACTTTATAGGAATATATTCATGTTCATGCAGCTTGAAGATTGCACAAAAATAGTCATCATGCGTGTGTGGAATGAATTTCTCACAAATGTTTGAAATCAATCTATAGCGTGGCAGCCCGAGAGCGTCTTTTGTATGCCATCCGCCAGAGCGCGCTTATGTAATTGAGGTACGGCTGTGACACGTTCGAGCGGTAACGGCTCGCGCTTGAAATAAAATCTAGCTAATAAGTGAGTTTATCAAGACCGTTCTTTGGGCTAAAGCTGTTTTCCTGAACAATAAACTGTTATCGTAATAAGTGAGACTTAATTCGCTCCCCACCGACGCTATAAATCAAATATGTTTATGATCTGAGTTTTTAACCCGAATGGATATTACTATTGTAAATATTAATTGATAATACTGGCATTTACTCACTTCAAATGTCACTGCTAACCAGCGTCTAAGAATTTAACAGCTCAGCTGCAATCCGGTCGTCAAGAGATTGCATTCCTGACAACTGGTTGTCACTATCCACACATTCTTTCTTATCAACCTTATAAATGAGTAATATGTATTAAGTTAATATGACCCGTTGCACAGTTAATATGTTAAAAGACGAAAACCGAAGGAGAAAGCTCTCAGAAAAAAGAATGGGAACCTCTTATTACGTCGGAACTATGAACTTTTTAAAAATGAAGACTTTAATTGGAGAAATTCGTATACTGGTGATGCTCCCAAGAGAACCAAGTCTAATTCCAATAACTGCATTTAATTGTAGTCTGATAATGTGTGTTTTTTATTTTATTTAATAATCATATATAGTTAAGGTGTGTGTGTGTGTGTGTTTTATTATCATATAAGATCAATGCTAGAATGAACAACTCTTAAGGCCCCCTAAATACTAAGATAATAAAAGACAGTCAATTCAAATACAGGATATCAAATAAATCGTTTGATGAGCTTCATAGATAACCTAGACGTCTCGTCTGTTCGGCACAGCGCAGGCGTGGTTGTGAATCCGTTCGTGTGCGGCGGATTACCCAAAATGTATGCAAACGCTGCGTTCGGGACGACGTCATTCGGTTTTTTTCAGTTTGAATGACTGAACGCACAGCTGGTATGTACTAATGGGCTGGGAATGCGAAATAATAAAAAAATAGGAAAGTAAAATCACTTGTTCCGATCCCGAGTATATTTCAGAAAAGGTATAACACTCCGGTTACACGTTTTCTGAAATATTCGTGAAAAGTAATCATTAAATTTTTCAATTATTTTAAACTCAATAAAATTTAAGGCCGTCCGCCAGCACGGTATTGTTTTTAATATAATACATTCACTCGTAATTATTTTGTAATAGCTGATTAACGTTTAGTGTCATATCAATTTACTTGACCCTCGTTCATGATTTAAAAAACCAGCAGTGTGTGTCGGACTACCTACAATGAAGGGTTCCGTAGTTGGGATGAATTTATCTTAATAAAAAACTCAACATTGTAATTGGATTGTATTCTCTCATACATTCTCACTGCAAATGTAAGTTGTTTCTTCTTATTAACTTGTGAAGCCCACTTAGCTGTTATATAGGTGTGTATACCGTCTATGTTGCTGTGAATTTTATTCACATATCCTAAATCAACAATTTAGTTGGCAGGGGGCTAATATGTCACAAACGGATCCTTTGATCGTATTGTTTTGATTCACAATATTGTTTAAAGACCCATCTAACGATACCGCACGCTATAAGGCTGACGAGAAAAATAAACATCCTCACTATACTCGAAGAAGAGGCAGCCTAATTTTGTTATCAATATTTTATTATTCTGCTTTGTCGGCGTGACTAATTTGTACTTTGTATATCCATGTCAAATTACAGTATTCTTTTACTAAGAGTCTCTGAGCTAAGTTGCAGACTGACGGCCGGTCATGGCAAAACTATAAGGGGTAATAAACCGGCAGAGTGCTTTGGACTTGCGCACCCAGAGTTCGGTACCATGGCAGGAATATATTGTACGCCTCCCCTCGTATTGACCATATTTAAAACAGAAGGGCTGCTTGCAACATACTGCTTGAATGTGACCGAGACGACAACAATTAAAACATTGAATACATAATATTTATCGATGGAGAGGGCTTAATAAAACCATTAAACCCGTTTAAGGTCAGAGGTCACGTTTCGGCTCATTTTCCTTGCCTTTATAACGAGCTCGCATTCAGGAGGAACTTTGCTATTGCCAATGGCCTCATCTTCTGTCCATTCACACATGTCTGTAACTAAATCCAAACACGTTATGTTTACTCTTTGCGTTATGTTCTTTGGACTGATGTTTGACTAATTAGGATGGAAGTTCCGGGGTAGCCCGCTGAATCCAAAATTTCTTACGTCTTTTGTGAGGTGCAAGCTGACTGTTTGATGCTGATTCAAATGAATGACAATTTCATAAAAACTAAGTGAAGTTTGAGGGTTGTATGATAATTATCTAAAGCCAAAACATACAACCTTTTTTTTTTTTTTTTTTGGATGGGAAATCATCAAATGACTTCTCCCGCTCTGGGCAGAGCGGGAGGGCGTGTCAGACTTTTACTGACTAAAACCCACCCGTGTTCCTTCAGTTGCCCATGTGCCAGGGTCACGGTATCTCTTTCGAACAATCGCGCGACCCCGGCAGGCATCGGTCCTAGCAGACCCCTTCAAAACATACAACCTGGCACTGATCTCTAACAAAAATAATATCGCGGGCTACTCTGGAGTTTTCCCTTTTAGAAGCTATTCGCATTCTGACTAACACCGGGTTCCTTTCTAGACATTTGACAATACGCTGTAGTTTTTTTTTTTTTGTTAAAACATTCCAAATTTTATCGGGTGCAGAATAGTACCTGGGGTCCAGCCATTCTTCAAATAGAGATGTACAACATAGTGTGGGTTATCTCTTAATTTGGCACAATGTTGTCAGGAAGCGAAACCGTTAACACCGGAGTCTATTCAAAAGGATCAGAGGGGTCAATGGTATTTTTTGATCTCCTTTAAAAAATATCCACTGGATAAAATCTTGAAAAAATAACTTTTTTACAAAAAAAAAACCAACTTCCTCAAAAACACTAGAAAGTGAAAAATAACTTTAATTTCGGAAGTCGGTGTCTTATGTCAGTGTATTTGAGTTTTTTGCCACCGACTTCCGAAATTAAAGTTATTTTTCACTTTCTAGTGTTTTTGAGGAAGTCGGTTTTTTTTTGTAAAAAAGTTTTTATTGAAGTGAAAACTTCTTTAGCGGCGTTGAGCACTTTTTCTGTAATGGGTATAAAATCTTAAACTCGCGTCAGGACACGTGACCTGATCGAAAAAGCGTAGGACGGATGGTTTTAATTTGGAAAAGCGCCATCTATTAAAACGAATACGAATCACTTGGCTAGCCTTGGTTAGTATGGTTATGGAATCATAGATGACGCTAATATAAACTACTAAACATGAAGAGTTTACAGTAAAATATATGTCATTAAAAGTGTGTCTAATTCTAAAAAAATAAAATCGTAATATAGCATAAGCCATAAAATAAATATTACTTATGAATTAAATAATTGTAACAAATAACTTTTTCTAAGACAGCAACTCGATTATAGATGGCGCTCAAACTAATCATTCAATTTTTGAAGTGAAAACTTCTTTAGCGGCGTTGAGCACTTTTTCTGTAATGGGTATAAAATCTTAAACTCGCGTCAGGACACGTGACCTGATCGAAAAAGCGTAGGACGGATGGAGAGTAGACAGCTATCCCCTCTCTACGGCGCGGCGAAAATGTATGCCTGGGCCTACTGTTTCGTTTAGGCGGCGCAGGGCGCTTGCGCGAATGTTCGTCTATGTTACAGCGTGCCACGCGCATCCATGGATGGTGACAGCTGATGGCTCGACCGTCTGTGTAGTGATCACATTGTTGTGTATTCGTAAAATTCGTGAATATAAAGTGCTTAAAATATGGAAATTGAACAACAAATTATTCCCTAACCATTCCAAAATATCAAACATGCTCAACGTTAATAATCAAGTTTTCACTTCTGCCGGCACTCCCGGAGTGCAATTTTTTTTTAACTTTTTTGTTATGGTATCTACCCCGCACTAATTCCTATACCACTAATCACTAGGAGAAATTTAATACTTTACTACTGCTTTAAATCGTTGAGAAATTCCCTCGACTGTCTTTCTATGGTCTCCATCATCAGACCTGTAATGGTACTTATAAGCCTTATGGGCGCTTTCTCATCAACAGAAATGAATTAAGTCCAAACACCGGGTAATTGCTGTAAGTCGTTGAAGAGTTCCCTCGACTGTCTTTCGGCTTCATCATCAGAGCAACTTCAAACCTTCATTATATAGTAGTGCTTTAAGATAATTAATGAAAGAAATAAAAAACGCACTAGTCGCCACTACAATTTTCGAAGGTTCACTTCAACTTATCTAGGAAGCCATCATCAGATCCTAGTTTCCTTATCATGGGACCACCCTTGGGATATCTCCTTTCCAACAAAAAAAGAATCATCAAAATCGGTTCATAAACGAGGAAGTTATCGGTAAACACACATAAAAAATAAAAAATATACGGTCGAATTGAGAAACCTCCTCCTTTTTTTGAAGTCGGTTAAAAAAGAATAGGCTTTCACCACTACCCACGAATGTACGTAAATTAAGTTATACTCTATCTTCACGAATATCCGAAAATGTGCACCAAAGTGACTTTAATTTGAAATAGTCGATTGATATTTGCTTATGCTAGATACACACACAGCGACTTTAGTTGCTGTCGAAAACTCGCTAACGATTTAGAAATCTCACAGCCAAACAGATTCTGATATTGTTTGCAATAAACTCGGAGTCAAACGGTGTATGTTAGTTGACGTGAGGTTTTAAATCGTCGCTGCTGCGCAAATCAGTGGTGACTCAACCGCTGCGTATGTAACTAGCATTAGAAATATTTGTGACTGACAGTGTTGCACTCTAACAGGACGCAGAAGCTCTATGTCAAGGCTAATCTATATTCTATGGTAATTAAATAAATTTTCATGTTGGCAGGACTGTAGTACAAAGCAAAGCGAGTTGTGTCAAGAATTACTGCGTTTTTTTACGAAAAATAATCTCAAAATATAGTAGGAAAATGTAGAATTCATTGTTCATGTAATGTAAATTATATTTACAATAAATTAATTCTTTATTTGTTTAGATAACATCAATAACTCCGACGTCCTCGCTAATAAAAATTGATGTGTCAAAGTGCACGGGAATAGAAGGGACGATAAATTATCACTTTTTAAGCTTAATTAGACGGTGTATTTTATTTTATTAGGGTTATTTTGCGTTCAAAATGTATAATGAAGTGTAATTGAGGGATTTTGGAGACAAGGGTGGAACAGGGCGTGTGATCCGACTAGGCACATCTGGCGAGCCTTGGGTATCATTTCCCTTCCTTTCTCACTAATTGGCAAACTATTTACTGTTGTCCGATGTACAAAATCCACTAATAACTAATATTTTAACTCAAAAACTTATATTTCATGAGATTATCTTACATTGAACGTAAAATTTATTAGTGCTAATTCAATAATTTAGAAAAAATAATTAAATTTATAATTTCAGTGATTTTAAAACATTAGATGTACATATTAATAAGTTCAGTGTTGATAAGCGAACAGTCTGCTTAGTGTTGTGATGTGTGTATCAAGTAATTATAATAATTTAACATATTGTGGACCTATTGAGTGATAAACTAGTAAAATGGCTAAGAAATCGGATAATACCGGCGGGAAGCTGGTAACAGTTTCTGTCGTCGGTCTTTCTGGTAAGAAAAACATTATATTGGTACACTCACATATTGCCAGAGGTGTACCTGTATTACACTCACATTTGGCTACACATGTACCTATAGTACCCTCACAGTTCGCCACTGGTGTAACAATGGTACACTCATGTTTCGCCAGAGGTTTATCTATAGCACACTCACATTTCACCAGTAATGTTTAAGTTTAATAATATATTTAATATCTCTTTCATTGTCATGATTCTTTTTAAACATACATAGAGGTACTTAAAATCTACTTTTTTGGCACTCAATCAGCACTGATGTACAACACCTATACACAACACAATACATTCTATCATACACAAGCTATGTGTGAACTAAGATGATCGTGACCTTCAACTACACACATGCTATTCTAAATATGCTGTATTTAATATATCATTCATAGTCAATTGTTCCTTTTTATTAACCTGTCCTTATCTTAAATTTATTGGTTTTATTGTGCAATTGAATAGCTGTTATAAATCAGGTTTGTTGACTATATCAATGTCTTTTTTGTGGTTCAAGAGATCATATCTAGACACATACTAAGTACTGACTGATATTATTAGTTATTCAATTAAAAATCTAATTAGTTCAAAGTTAATCTAATTAGTAAAACTATATTTTTACAAAATTACAGTAATATTACATCATCATAAGTCTGTAATGTCTACTTCATTTAATAGTTTATTTAGTTTTATATATTCAGTGGTCCTAAGGAGTTAAATAGCTAAATTACAATGTGTAAAAATTTGTTGTGATGTCTCTTAAGGTGAATGCCTAGATAGCCCTCGCCATACATTTTTCAGGTGTGGAAATCTCGGTAAATAAACAGTTTCTGCAGAATAAAAGCAACTTTAATGAGACTTAATAATGTATTATGTTCGCATATGGCCCAAATTTTATAAAAAAAACAGTATTTCTAGGAGAATTAGACCGAATAAAAAACGAAAAATCTTTACATGTGTGAGTGACCTGAATCGCGCCATCTGACGGAAATTTATAGAACCACCGAGAAAGTTGGTTGCTGTTGTGTTACGAGTTTACGATTAGTAAACATTCATAATAGATGGCGCTGTTCGATATTCGAACATTTAGACAAGAATTTATCTTTTAAATTCGATAATGCGACGTTGCCATTCTAGTAGCAGCGCTCGCACCCCGCGTTGTTGCCATACCGTCAAAGCGTGATTGCTTGAGTCTTGAAAACTTGCGAATCGTTTCCAGAATATTGTGTTTCTAGCAAGTTAGCGCCGGGCGCGCGGGTTTGCCCGCGCAGTTAACATTTTTTGATTGATAAAATGTTTTTTATTATGGAATGAGAAAGAATGCTTTACATAAAGTGAAAAAAATATCTCTGCGATCTGCCCTTGGTTCACACAGATACAATACTAATGTAATTATTGTATTATCTAGTTTAAATACGTAGTAAGTAGTTACTAGTACACGACTTTCCAGATTTAAAAATCTTTTTAATGTATGTAAGTAGGTACTGATAACATTCTGATACGCTTAGGTACTAATCCATTGGTTTGGGTTGAATAAAATCAGAGAATAGAATTTGATGTATAAGTAAGTTATGACTAAATCAGGCGATCAGCGAAGCTACCTACACAATGGTGAAACGTAGGTACTACGTACATCTATTGATTGAATCATATTTCATTCATGTGAAACCAGCAAGATTAGTGAATACACAGACAAACCACTTTGATTTTTCATAATTGCTTATTTTACTAGTATTATTAGCACACACAAAATGCGTCAAGCAGGGTTGCCAACTTTATTTTTTAGAAGATCGTACCATACATTTTAAAAGATCGTACTTTGCTAAGAATTCAAAAATAAAAATAGTACGCATTGAAATTTCAATAAAATAAATGGTAAACAAATGTGGTGGGTGTTACTAAAACTTCAACGCAAAATTTAACATTTTGGTATAATATTTAAGAATCTGGACACCAATTTAGCAACTAAACTTTACGACGAGGTTTTTTTTATTAAAGAAAAGGGGCTCGGAAGAGACTTTGTCATGAAATCCACACGAAACAATAAACACCAGTATCATTAGAACTTAAAACGGGATATTTACCATGTTTATTATTACTTAAAAAAACTGTGCTACCTACTACGGAGAACCATTCAAATGAGTGCCATCCGTGAAACAGTTTTTATCAGGGCTTGTTAACGTTACCAAATTCACACTATAAGTATCGTTAAGTAACGTTATTTTCATAAAGTTAATATTTTAACGGTAAAACGGGTAACGATACTTTGGTATCGAATCTATAAAATAACGTTACCAATTAACGTTACTAGTATCGATACTTTTACATACATACATACATAGAATCACGCCTTTTTCCCATGGGGGTAGGCAGAAACCACGGAACGCCACCTGCTACGATCTCTACACACTTCTTTTGCCTCGTTTAGGTTCATAAAATTGGTCATACACACACGCCGGTTGCGAGTACTACGCACCTGACCTTTCTGAAGAACATCACCAATAAGGTCCCTATATGTCCTCCTAGGGCGTCCCCTCCCGGTGTTTCCACTCACATCTGCCTTGTAAATACCTTTTGTGAGCCGACCTTCATTCATCCTCTCAACATGACCAAACCATCTAAGCATACTTTTTTCAATTTTTGTCACTACATCTTCTTTTACACCACACCGTTCTCTTATCACATCGTTACTTAATGCGTTGTTGTCAACCTGCGCAACCTAAGCGGAACGCCATGGGCGGCGGCGCTCTACGGCAACATCGCCAATCAAACGGTGCAAATGCAACTTCAATAATGTAGACGAAAGAAAGAGATGAAAGAAAATAAATAAAAAATTAACGGTACTCAGTTACCGGTAAAACGTATGCCAAGTATCGTTACCAAGCATTACGTGACCTCTACTAATAACGTTATCTTCGTCCGATGAAAGTAACGATACCAAATTTTTAACGTTATTCAAAGCCCTGGTTTTTATTGAAAAGTGAAGTGTTTTTGTGTTTTATTGACGGTAAGTGTTATTTTTATGTGCAATGAATGATTTTCAAGGTGATATAGAGTATTATTATAATGGTACAAAAGTGTAAGATTTAGAAGATGAAATACAAAATCAAACGTTAGCAACACTCGTTGATTGTCGTCACATGACATACTACAAATTTCAAATATTCTCTCTGAAAACAACAGCTTGGTGGTGGTGTTATTTCTGTTTCTTGAAACATTTCATAAATAAGATACATTTGCTGTTGTTTGTAATTATTCTTTTTGATTACAGATTGAATTGCAACTGAACTGCCTAAGATAAACCCGACTAATAAACTTGCATAAATGTATACGACATGTGTATTCAGGACCGCGAAAATCACGGAAAAAAGTGCAAGCAGTATTCAAAAGACATCATGGAAGTTCTTTTAGTGATCTATAGTGAGTAAATTAGATTCCCATAAGATTTCGAATCAGATTTACGTGAGTGGAGGTTATTTGATACTCGTTGGTTCGTGTTGTGTCTTAACTGTGTACTTTTAACTGTACCTATTTCATTTATTTATCTTTTATTTCAGTCCACATTCAACTCAAGATCATCATCAGCTGTCCAACCATTCGACAGCTGAAGATACGCCCTAAACCTATTCGCGTGGTATACCAGAAATTCGATACGAAGCCATAGCCTGCAGCTCTAGCTTCAATACAGTTGAATCTGTTACAGAGCAAGTAGAGAC
This sequence comes from Aporophyla nigra, assembly GCA_947507805.1. Taxonomy (NCBI): domain Eukaryota; kingdom Metazoa; phylum Arthropoda; class Insecta; order Lepidoptera; family Noctuidae; genus Aporophyla; species Aporophyla nigra. The sequence goes on along the minus strand of OX382316.1, from coordinate 11,547,882 downwards.
TGTTGATTTTGATTGGCCACAACCCGATTCAGAGACTGAAGCTTATCAACTAACTGTGGAAAGAACATCAAGTGACAACTTATCAGGTTTGGTAGGGTACCGTATTGTTGACTTGAAGAAGGTCATATGGTCACAACTTTGATTCTTCATCTGGAATGGTAAGTCCCAACTTGATACCATATTTTTGTGTTCATTACATTAGTACGCTTTTGCTTGTTTGTAGTGATGAAGTTTTTGTTTGACAATACCAAAGTACAACATATTTTACACAATGTTCAGTGTAACAAATATCATTATTTCTTGGTATGTATGTATAAAAATAATGTATTTCTTGGATTGTTTCTTTTTAACAGCTATTATTATTTTGATTCTAGGTCCAGGGTCAATTGCGAATTACCAAAATGAATAAATGTTACTTCATTTGCTTGATATCTGTCACCCAACCATTGACTGTCATAAAAGTTAACCGGGATGAGGAAGTTATCAACGCTATGATGCCGAAGTTGGTAACATTTTTTAAAACATGTGTACTGCCGGAAATTATTTTGAGAAGAGTTGAGAAAAATGCTAAATGTCTAGACATCAAGGAATTAAAAGGTATAAAAATATAAGTCTTACTCATTTCCTAACTTATTCCGCAGGTCTCTGAGGTGTCGGTTCAGTAAGAATAGTCTAACAAAACTGTGTAAATTCATTTGTTGCAGCGAAAACTGCGTCTTCCAGCATTTGATTCAGATCACACGGAAATTATATAAATGGAAGTAAAAAGTGACAAGCAGAAGACTGATACGGCGCGGCGGCGGCGGCGACTGCAAAAAGTAGCGCGTAGAAAAGAAGATATTTTATTATAATATTTATAAGTATCTTTGTATGGTGGTACGAGTCGATGGTTCGAATCCAAGCCGGCACTTTGCTGAGTGTAAATTATTTCATCACCACAGTTCAGAGGAGGCCTGAGTCTCAGCAGTGGGAACATTATAGAATAATTAATAAGCTTTTTGCACGTAGCGATGTATAGTTTGTGTTATTTTGTTAGTTCATAAGATTTTTCTGTGTAGATAAGTTTCACTCATGTATTTAGGTACCAGCCTAACAATTCAATTGTAAAAGAATATTTATTGCAGTTCAAAATTGTATCATAAGTAGGTATTCTTGAAACATAAATAAATGTTATGGTTAGCTAGCAACCCCTTTGTGTTGTTGTGTAAGATACATGTGCCGTTATATATACTTACGTATGATGTTATTTATATTGTAATCTACATACATAATTCTTTCTAATACTAAATTCAAAATCATAATTGTAAATATCAAAATATTTAAAAAAGTATGTTATCTTTGTATGGTGGTATGACTCGATGGTTTGAATCCAAACGGAAACTATCTAAGTAAATGTAGTGAGAGTAAATAAAACGATTATTTTTATGAAAATATTAACCCCTTTTTACTAAATAAATATTATTAATTTATAGTAAGGTACAATAAAAAGCTTTACAATGTAATAAATAGTCTTTTATTTATTTATTTAGTACACGTCACTATTTACACTTCCATTCCTTCTTCTTCCTTACATTTCTTCCCGTGGGTGTCGTAAAAGGCGACTAAGGGATTTACTAGAGAATGGGCAGCAGCGTTCTCTATGCATTTTACCATCACACTGCGATCGCCAACCCGCTTGCCAAGCGTGGTGATTATGGCAAAGCCCCCCAAATAGGGGGAGGCCTATATCCAGCAGTGATCGTCTTGCGGCTGAGATGATGACTATTTACACATTACAATTTAGGTTCAGTCACATTACTACAACTTATAGGGACAGTGTACCTATATTAATTTCATTTTAAACTGTTTGAATAAAACGACATCTAGTGGTGTCGAAAGTTACTACTATTTACTTTGTATGTGTGTGTAAAGAGTAAAGTCAAGCGGCTAAATCTTTAGAATGTACAAATCTTTGTATGAGACCAGTTAACAAGCACAGTGACTATCTAAAAAAATCAAGTTAATGCCCTAGGTTTCGCATATAATAAAGTTATCTATTAAAGATTTCTAAGTTAGGCGTAAAAATTGAAAATGTTCCAAATTGTGGATCTAGCGCCATCTAGCGACAAAATGGCATCTGAGATAATCATCCATCCACCTTAAGGGGTTTAGACAAACTAGAGAAATTTTCTCCTCATATTTTTTTTTAAATTTTAGCATGACAACAAAGAATACTCCGTCCCTGTTAACACAAAAATAATATTGTGGCATAGGAATAGACTATGAATTTCTGCTTGTTAGGTATAAACTAGGATTGCGATCACTGCAGGTCATAAGGAGAGGCATTTGCTCAGTAGTAGCAAGATTCAGCTAACAGAAACATGTCAACGGTTAAAACGTAATAGGGTATAAGCGACAAAAACCAAATTGTTCAAGAGAGCAGTTTAAAGTTTGAAATTGTAGAAAAATGGACATAACTTTTTTGTTTATTGCATTTAGCTCCTAAGCTTAAGGTTTCTTGGATGACAAAGTTGGAATATTATCAAAATATACCCGGCTGGTTGACGGTAACACTTGGCTGATAATTAGCGTTAGAGGTACTGCAAGTTCTTGGTCTTCTGACTCGCTATTTGGTATCTTATCTTCAGAATTATTATTCCTCTCTTCATCACTATCCAAAATATTCAAGTTTAAATAGCTAAATTACAATGTGTAAAAATCTGTTGTGATGTCTCTTAAGGGGTTTAGACACAAACAAACATCAAACTAGAGAAATTTTGTCCTCATATTTTTTTTTACATTTTAGCATGAATAGACAACAAAGAATGCTCTGTCCTTGTTAACACAAAAATAATATTGTGGCATAGGAATATACTATGAATTTCTGCTTGTTAGGTATAAACTAGGATTGCGATCACTGCAGGTCATAAGGAGAGGCATTTGCTCAGTAGTAGCAAGATTCAGCTAACAGAAACATGTCAATGGTTAAAACGTAATAGGGTATAAGCGACAAAAACCAAATTGTTCAGGAGAGCGGTTTAAAGTTTGAAATTGTAGAAAAATGGACATAACATTTTCGTTTATTGTCATATCGCGAAAAAGCAGAATATTTAAAGTAGGATGGAATTCATAAGTCATTTTCGACCAAAATGGCACTTATTGCTATTACCTTTTAACCGTAGATGTGTACCTCAAAGAAAAGCAAGTGGTCTTCAAGCTACTAATGCTTACTAACTATGAAAGTGACTATAGCCTTGTGGAAGAACATATTTATCTTATCTATCTACAATTACTGAGATTAGAGAGTCCCTTAAGTGATGACTTATTGTTTAGTTTTTAATTGATATTTCACAAATGGTTTCATTAAAACCAAAACTGGAAAATTCACATAACCAACTAACTGTCTTTCTCTTACTCCATTGTTTACAATTTTATGGTTATAGTATTAAATACAGATTTAGTTAAAATTGAAAGAAAATTTAAACATGGTTTACTAAAAAAAAATATATATAACATCACACCTGCGGAGTCCGCAATTGACTCCCGACGCCCGGGGCGTCTCCTCCTGCGGCGGCTAAGGACGTGAGGGCGTAGAGACCGCCACTCCCTCACGCGCCCCGCTTTCTCCTTCACGAGTATTTTTGCTTTGCAGAAGGAGGTGACGGCTTCCCATGCCGTACGGACAGTTAGTTGCTGTTCCCCTGATTAAATGGGACCAGCAATGAGTAAATCCTTTTGAATCTTTACTTGTTGAGCAAATCCAGCTTCTGTGAAACTCATAATATAACATTACTTCTGTAATCTCCAAAGGGTTAGGTAAAGCTGTACCTTTAGTACACTCACATTCCCAAAGATGTATCCAGTACAGTCATATTTCGCCAGTTATATTAAAGTCTAAAATGGAAATCCTTTTGCCCAACACAGATCTAGACTCCGAGCTTCTGAGACTATGGAAAAGAATCAGTAACACATTACCTAGCCATTGGTCTATCAATACATCATACAACAAATCTTAGCTTCCTCTCAATAACAGACAGATAACAGGAAGTAGATCTCAACAAGGTTTTATATTAAAAACAGTTTATTTACTTTATCATGACAATAAATGTGAGATAAACTCATGTGTAGTTGTCTGATGATTATCAAATGTAAATATGACATCACCATCTGCTATTATGACATAGGTAAGAATATCTTATCTTTTGTTATGTATATTACTGTGTAAGTATTGTTTTGTCAGGTTATGCTACAGGTGCAGATGAACTTGCATACATAACATAACGCCTTTTCTCCCCAAACGGTTGGGCAGAGCTGTTTAGTACACTTACATTTGTATAATTGTCAGATTTTACTATAACACTGTCTGACATCATCTGGAGTTTCAGACAGTGTGAGTGGCGATTTGGTTGGTAGGCCTCCCACAAGATGACCTTGTGAAGGCTGCAGAAATCCGCTGGATGCGGGAAGCACAAATCTGGTTAAAGTGGCGGAGCTTGGGGGAGGCCTATGTCCAGCAGTTGACGTCTTTCTGCTGAACTGATGATGATGATGATGGCTGTATTATTTTAGTTAGACATAAACATAAAAAAGTTAATAGGAAAAAACATAAGAATTTAGCCATGTTTGTTTGTCCCTTCTAATCACACCTATATGTGCCCTAAATACTTTAAAATTTGCCACTAGAGATAAGGCATAAACATGTATCTTATCACAGTCGTTGTTGATATGAATACTAGTAGGATTTTCTTTTAATCACTGTGTTAGTGACACGCCCTTTTGTATAATATCGGCCTCTCAATGTCTGCTACAATGTCAAAGAAGGAACTCGTGATCACAGTTTTATTTTAGCATATACAGAACAAACCTGTCGCTAATTCCCTAAGCAATAGCCTAAGCGCCATTGTAGACATGATACATTTTCGGCAACACTAGATGACACTCGGAAACTTAAATAAAAGCGCGTTGTTATGCCGCGTTCACACAGCCCGTTTTACTGACCGGCCGCGCCAAGCTTCGCGCGACGCTACGCCTGTGGAGGCCTATCACGGTCCGTGCCGAGTATTCCCATGTAAACAAAGCAAAAAGTGACAGTCGCCCCCGTGCTGCATCACGCCGCACGTTTGAACTACCGGGTCTTGACGGATCGGACAGGCGGCGTAGGCCTCATCGGAAACCACGGCTCCCACGGCTGGTAGGCCTGGCCTGGCGTGGCCCGGCCTGGCAAAAATGGGCCATAAGAACGCGGCATTAGATTTTCAACGCTCAGCTCAGCACTGAAAGTTGTCACCTCGATAGTGACAAAAAACAGGCAATAGCATCAGCGATCGACAACAATTAGACCTCTGCATCGATACTGCATCGTCTTTCGACGACTCAGCATTCGGTTGCCAATCGCCGATGCTATAAAATGGTGTCTGGTGACCTATACTCAATTAAACATCCTCCCAATATCATGTCTGTGTGTCCGTGGCATCACAGCGGGCCCTATCGGAATACCAGTGCTAGGGTAGTTGTTTTTACAAATATCGCAGCATTATGCTTTTTTTATATATATATCATTATTTAGTTATTTTTAATTTTCTTCGTATTATTTGTATTTCTTGTGCGTGTCTCAAATTTTTCTTTCTTTGTTTGTTTCAATAAATCAGGCGGACAAAACGGAAAGCCCTTAAACCGCCAGGCCATTTGTGGCCTAGAAATCAATAAACACAATAAGATTGAACAAAATAAGCCCCCATTCAAAGTATTAGAGCAAGTGATTGTCACTAGTTCGTCTATTGTTGCATTGTTATCTACACAACGTCCTGTTATCATGCGTAGGTGTTAGATTGTTTGTTTTGTACGGAGAAAGTTGATAAAATTTTGTCATATGGATAATGGGTAGTTTGATTTTGTGGAAAACTTCATGACTGTGGTCTTAGGGAAAGGTCGCTTACTAAAATGCTATCAGAATACAGAAGTTGATGGACGCTACTGAAAGTGCTAAGCTTGTAGACAAACTGTATTTAGATTGCCTCGCTAAGAAGAAGAAAATGGGATCGACCTGTAGGCTGGGTCCCTTTACTGATAGCTTTATGGCATGGAGTGTAGACTCACTGGAAGCGTCTCGAGATGGCATTACTGATAAAAATCGTGATGCTGACATGAGACAGCGTTGAGCGCACAACTTCTGCCACGAAACGCCTTCAAATTAAAGTCGGCAGTGTTTATGGTTCATCATTTGTATTATTTAGTTAGTTTGTATAGAAAATAGCGTCGCCTTTACCAGCGGTGTCTCCGTGGATTTATTCCATTCTAATACCAAAAACTAATACCACTGGTATTTGTTTCAACTCATATTTTTTTTCTATTCCGAACCGATACCATTGTTTAAACTAATACCAAAACAAGTTCAAAGATATAAGGTACAGTCAGTAAAAATGCTTTGTATGTAAATATAAGACCTTTAATTGAAAAAAAAAACAGATATCTCCAAAAAAATCAAATTTTGTTAGCAAACGTCTTGTTCAATGATAAAATATCACTTAAATAATCAACTTTAATATAATTTTAGTTCCTCTCTATACCTGTATAATATTTTTTTTTGCAAAAAATTCAAACAGGAAGAATTTCACACTTGACTCTGATTGGTTGTTTCGAATTTTGGAACAATAGAGCAAACTCACCCTTTCTCGCAGGTAAAAAAAATAGCAAGATGATTCACTAAAACTACTCTTACCTATGCTAACCTTTGTAAAAATATTGGAGTGAAGTGAATTTGGAAAGTTTTAAGCATTATATTACGATTACATAAAAATATTGAAAAACAAATTTACTTTGATTAGGTTTGACTGCGCTGACTGTACCAAATTCAAGTTGTTGGTATTCGTTCGTACATTAAATTAAATTATTTAAAAAGTGGTATCCGTTCGGAATAGAAAAAAAATATGAGTTGAAATAAATACCATTGGTATTAGTTTTTGGTATTAGAATGGAATAAATCTCTCCGTGCTGTGTGCTTTATTATAACGATTGTTAGGGCTCCATACCCGAAGGGTAACCAAGGGGCCCTATAACTAAGCCTCCGTTGTCCGTCCGTCCGTCTGTCTACGAACTGTATCTCATGATCCGTAATAGGTAGACATTTGAAATTTTCATAGAATTTGTATGTCTGGTGCTGCAATAACATTTTTTTTTTAAAATAACGTTAAAATTAATGGGGTGTCCATAAAAGAAACGTGTTTTTTTCGGCGTTTTTTTACCATGTGGTACGAAACCCTTTGTGTGCAAGTCCGACTCGCAATTGACTGGTTTATATCCTAGGTGTAGTAGGGCATGGTGAACATACCGACGTAAATAAAAAATCTAGCAAATTTCAGTCATGGTTTATGAGTTTTAATCACCAATTCAGCATTCAAGCGTCAACCATGAAAAGGCTAGCCTAGTTAATGGCGAAAAAGATTTTTAAAGCCTCTTTATATTTACTCCGAAAAAACTGTTCACATGTGTCCGAAACTCCGAATCCAAGAGTGTAGTCTTTTTGTTTTCGGGGGAAACCTTCAATAGGTGCCCGGGTTTTGGCGATAAGACCGGGTTGTGTGGGATTTTTAATACACTAAAACCACCCCGATAGACCACCGGGGTTACCTGGTTACCTCTCAAAAGCCCGATCTGAAACCCCCTTTGTGCAACGGGTGTTAGGGCACATAATCTTTGGGGAACTCCTCGAAACCTAACTCTGCATGTTTGAAGAGTGTAGTCCAACTTATGTTATAAATAACAAAAGTTATGTACTACCCATCATTCTTAATCAGAAACTTCTCATAGGATTGCGCACATCTTCAAAAGATCCGGGAATCGAAAGCGCATACTGCAATTATTGTGTTCTGCGAATTGGTTAGACCTCTCTCCATTCATACAACTAAAAGATAGAAGAGCTGTTCTTCCCTTGAGTTCATTCTCAGAATCTGTATCTTAGAAGACGATAAAAAAGAAAATTGAAAATATGGAGACTAAAATTCTCCTTTCATTGAATTTTCTCTTCAATTTCGTGTCTCTGTCTTTTGTAAAGGAAAATTATGGACGTTGATGTTTTAGTAGGTTAATTGACTCACTGTAATAATTTATTAGCGTTAATATTCGCGGTAAATAAGTTAAATGTCATAGCTTACGCAAGAACTGGCATTTAATGGGGTCAATCTTAAAGTGAGTTAATAAGTTGCACTTGTTTTATCATTCAGTGTTACCATTCATTCAGGTGACATGATGTCCCCATGACTTATAATCTTTGCCTTTTCCGAGTATATTGGTATGAAGTTCTCATTCACTCAACTAGTTTACACACTTTTCTGCAAGGAGTCTACTATTGTGTGTTGATAAACACTATACAAGCTGCAAACACTTCATTATCCTGAGTACAAGAACCATTTCATACGCTTCCGTACCGAATCGACCATCAATCGATATTATCATATAAAATTTATAATTGATTGAAACCTAATTTTGTCAGTTTAAATCAAATAGACCACCGCTATGCTCCCATGCGCTATGCTGCTGCTGTTTGATGTCAGGGGTAAGGCAAATTAGGTTATCTAAATGTGTAATTTTCGATAAAATAGCTTGTCAAATGCTTGTGAATCGGTGTGCTGATCAAGGTTCGATTAAGGACTATTACAAACACAATTTTCCATTTCTTCGCGTGGGTATCGTTGAAGGTGACTAAGGGCATTACTACAGATTACAGAATGGGCAGCAGCGTTCTGTTTGCATTTTACCATCATACTGCAATCGCCAACCCGCCTGCCAAGCGTAGCGATTATGGCAAATCCCCCAAATTGGGGGAGGCTTATGTCCAACAGTGGACGTCTTCCTGCTGATGATGATGACAAACAGGATAGCACACTTAAAAACCCTATCACAAAATATGTAATTCATATCAATTTCGATCACTGATTGACCGGTAGCCGGACGTTCACCATTCGATATAATCTTTCAACACTGGTCGTTAACCTTTTAATAAACAATGGCTTCTCAATGTGTCAAGTCTCAATTATCAAGTTTGAGGCTAACTCGAGATTTCTTGAGATAATCAGTAGTGTTGATTGGCGTTTGTGTTGCAACACCTTTAGTGGCCTCCATCGACTATATACGAAGAACATCGTACGTAAAGCCACGTATGCCTTTCAGGGACAACCTTCAGTAATGAAGTACGCGACTTAGAAGAAGAAGATGGACTATATACCTACCTACATAACTGCAATCTTCACCATCCTGCCGAAGAAGGTCCACTATTTGACTGGGCATAGGCCTCCCCCAAGAATCGCCAAAACTCATACTGTATCCTCTTCTTTTCGAGTCGGTTCGACTCCAATTTTGTCCGAGAAGTGGATAACCGTCTGAATAACTCCGTCATGTTTAAATCCTGAAAAGCGTAGGTGGTTGTATATGATAGACAGGAAAGGTAATGAAGCAGGTCCATACTTTATCTTCGATTAAATTAATCCCCTGATTTTTTCTTCCCAGGTACTGAAAAGGAGAAAGGGCAGCTTGGCGTGGGCAAGTCTTGTCTGTGCAACAGATTTGTGCGTACGCATGCCGATGATTACAACGTCGATCACATCTGCGTGTTGAGTCAGGTAAATATACATTTCATCATCTGCCTAGCTTTTCCCCAACTATGCTGGGGTCGGCTTCCAGTCTAACCGGATGTAGCTGAGTACCAGTATTTTACATGGAGCGACTGCCTATCTGGCCTCCACAACCCAGTCACTGGGTAATACGACACCCCCTGGTAAGACTGGTTGTCAGACTTTCATATACCTTTCATATGAGTAAATACTTAGGACCCATGGACCTTAAACCTTGGTGTTTTAGGAATCTCTTCTCTAAGAGTGGTAAGAATATTGTTTAGTCGGCGTCAATAATATCGGGATGGACAGATTGTTCCAAATGATCTAAACAACTATGGAAATTAAATATTAATTCAATGACACAAATAATGTTTCTCTTTCTGTCATTCTGAAAATAACTTTAGCCAATGGCGATAAAGTTTAATTTTCTTAGTTGTTGAAATCATTTTGGATAGGCTGCCCGTCCTGTTTTTCCGCTGACTGTACAATCGACTGTACGCCAGTGTGTGTGTGTTTATTTCGTCACAGTAAGGGCGGTTTTTGATATTTAAGTTATAAGTGCGGTTGACCGAACTGGAGTAGCTCATGAGGCAATGATAATATAAGTCAATAGCTTCTACCCGCAACTTCGTCCGCGTCAAATTTTTGCTCCCCTGACCCTTCCTCTCGCATCGAATTGCCTGCCAGTTTTCGTCCATTTTTCGGTGCTGCTCCACTCCTTTTAATTGTAGCGTGATGTTATATAGTCTATAGCCTTCCTCAATAAATAGGCTACCCAACACAAAAATAATTTTTCAATTCGGACCAGTAGTTCCTGAGACTAGCGCGTTCAACCAAACAAACTCTTCAGATTTATAATATTAGTATAGATTAGGAAGGTTAGTAGCACAGCTTACTGCCCAGGGTGCGTATGACGTATCTTATTGCCGTATCTTATGTTGGCGATATTTTGCCTTCTACTTCACTCGTAACGCGGAGGACTCGAATTTCCATGTTTTAAAGATGTCTAAAATACACAATAATCTATTATACTAAACAAATGTACCTGTCCCCTTACAAACATGTTGCCCTTGCGTGGGGTTACCCCGACCCTACGCACTGAAACTGGACACTCCAATGCACGATGACACGAACTCAGTCAGTTGGAAAATTATAAAAAAACGGGCATTTTAAAAATAGATTTCACATAAACGTATCTACAGGTTAGCAGCGTCGCGCAATGTTATTGCTAAACTCTGTCTTTAAACACTAATTTCAACATTCCCCCAAACGCAGGTGAGCATTTCGTGATCTCTCTCCATCTGGTTCTGTTAGATGACAGTCTGGTATATTCATTAACAGTGCCTCTAACCACGGATTTGAAGGAAACAATCCAGTCAGTTCCTGGATTCCCTTTCCCTTCACAAACCCAGCAACATACTTTCGAAAAACGCAAATTTTATTTGCCTAGGGTAATTTAGGAACAATCTCATCTCTTATACTAATATTATAAGGCCGAAAAATTTGTTTGTCTGGTGGAACGCGGTAATCTCATTAACTACTGAATTGAAAAATTATGTTTGTTTTGGGTAACCTATTTCTTGAGGAAGGCTATAGGCTAAATAACATCACGCTACGATCAGAAGGAGTGGAGCAGCAACGAAAAATGGACGAAAACTGGCAGGCAATTCAATGCGATGGGAAGGATCAGGGGAGCAAAAATTTGACGCGGACAGAGTCGCGGACAGAAGCTAGTGTGGTATTATGTATACACATATCTTGAAAACTCATAAACGTTTCTCAGTATTCTCTTGGGATCTTTGAAGTGTCCTTTGTCAATTTGAAACAAAAATTAACTGACGATGCGACTGTCGTAAATTAATTCTGAAGATATACCAACGACGTAATCATCGCCACAAGAAAACATTCTGTTTGATTCGAGGGGATATAACTTTATTAAGGGAATAGGCGCCGTCTCTGTAGATCAGAGGGGTAATTGAGGAACTTTTTATCGGTAGGAATTGTTTTAATATTCATAGTTAAACAACATTCATTGCGTTATTTACGTTGCTGAGCCGACAATTTATTCGAACAAATGACGCAATGGTTCAGAAATAATCTTCAATCCCATTCAGATTCTGATAAATTGTGCGTTTCGCAATTAGGGTGCAGGATGACAGTTCAATCAAAAACTTGTTTATACCGCTTGCCTACTAGCAGTGATGCCACTCCAAACTGATAGTTCCTTCATATGAAAAAAAAAAATGGTCTACTATACGTGTTAGTTTTACTTAAAAACTATGTAAGGTATGTTAGTATCCAAACATTAAATTGAATTCACATAAAATTAATAAAAAATCTGCAACTAAAACCCACTAGAGATGAAGTCCAGTGTTTTATGTAAGGGTTGTTTAGTTTGTTCTATGTACGATCTTATGAGCTTTCGCATAGAGCTTTTTTTGTAAAAAAAGTTCTGTAGTAGTGTGGCCGACTCCAGCAAGATGCTCCAGACGTAGTCAAATATGTATTTATCTTCTTACACAAGGGTTCTTTTAATGCATTCTATCTCGACACTGGTAAATGCAGCTTTCTCTGCAATGTCAATTGCTCACATTGACTAATTCACAAATTGACGTTAAAGTGTCACTTAAAAAGCCGTTACGAAGATCTTAACATCTTCAGAGTAGGCGGAAAACGTCCAATACTGAACATATTCATCAAGCTTTAAGTAGATTAAGTTTCCATCTTCCACATGTCTCATTTGGGTACATAAATAATGGTGATAACTATCCATTTATCTGTGGTATAGCGAAAGGGTCTGGCGGCTTCACGGCTACCCGCGGTCTTCACCGCACTAAAAACATGCAATGTTTACGTAGACCTAAATAAATAAAACCTTTACACTTATAGCTACTCCGTTATTCACTACGATATTCGTTTCTCTGGCTGTGTAATGAGGTTCTCTATTTTATTATTCGCTGTTTCAAGGACGTAGCTAGATAGATAAAAATCTAGCTATCTATATCTCGTTTTGGTAGAATATCATTGGAATAAATCATGCCGGTTTCTGGAGACCTGATCATGTTTCTTATCGGTTCTAAAAATCTGCCTATTAGCATTCGCGGCAAAAGACGTGTGAAAAGTTTTGAGTATGAAATATGAAATGGTTACAGAGTGACTTCTTGTGATGATGACTGATAGAAAAGTATGGAAGAAGATAATATGTACACATTGGAATAAGGGCAAGAGAATTATGGCATTTCAGATACAGGTGGCCCGCCCTTACGTCTTCCAACGTTTTACAAAAGGTCTGCGTGTTGGAGTGCGCTAGCTATGATTCCATTCAATTTAAAAACAGATTACGTTGAATCCAGCATCCAAGAATCATTGACAAGCAGGGCTTGTAGCTGGTACCAAATGTACAGGTTCTGTACCGGTACTTAGCGGTTTTTCCCTATTATACCTGGATACCGTTTCCAGACGGGTACGGGTATTCCACCTAACAAGTACCGATACGAAATTCAGGTGTTACCCGGCACGTATCACTTTGTGCGTTAAAGTAATTTTCCTAATGCTTATTAACTATTATAATTATTTTTACTCACTATATCTGTTTTCGTACTAACTTACGGAATTATTTGTGTAGTCTAGTACAGATACTCATTAGAAATACCAACAGTACAGGTACTTACTACTTCTTGTCCCGGTATCACACCAAGGTCAATAGTACCGGTTCCCAACAGTACCATATTTCGATCCCTAGTGACAATCCCTGTAAAAATTAACCCCCCATATCTTCTTACAGTCGGACTTCAGCGGCCGCGTAGTGAACAACGACCACTTTCTCTACTGGGGCAGCGTGCAGAAAGAGAATGATGACCAGGAATACAGGTTCGAGATTGTGGAGCAGACGGAGTTTGTGGATGATGCGTGCTTCCAGCCGTTTAAAGGTTAGTCTATCTATTCTTCAAGCACAGATTTTGTACAGAGGTGGATTGATACTCGGGTTTGAGGCATTCTTAATTGCACCCGTTTTATGCACTATACCGCATCACCTTATCTCATTTTTAGGGTTCCGCATCTCAAAAGGAAAAAGCGGAACCCTTATAGGATCACTTTGTTGTCCGTCCGTCCGTCCGTCCGTCCGTCCGTCTGTCAAGACCCTTTTTCTCAGGAACGCGTGAAGTTATCAAGCTGAAATTTATATCAAATACTCAAATCTACTGTCCCTTAAAGCTGTGTAAAAATCAAACCTCTAAGCCAACGCAATCAAAAGATATAGCCGTTTATGCTGCAAACTTCCGCAAATTTTCGAAACTCGCAAGGGAATCGAAACCTAAAGGGTACTTCCAGTCGATCTAGAATTTTGAAATTTGGTACGAAGCAACGTCTTATAGCACAAATAAAGGAAAAATTGCGAAAACCGCAAATTTTTAGTTACATCATAAAACAAAAATATTTAAAAAAAAAAATCTTTATACCTACAGGTTTGTACGAGTGCATCCCATCCACCCCGGTCGTCCCGCCCCGTTAACGGGGCAGTTGGGAAAACTTGTGCCATCGACCCCGGTTGAGCCGACCCTGTCGTTTACCGGGGTGGATGGCACAGATCTAGTCGCAACTACCCCGGTGTATTTCTAACGAAGCGGACAGCACAGATTGAGTAGCATACGCGCCGCATAGTAGAAAGTACTTATGTTCCAGTATTTGTTTCTTGGTGCTTACTAGTAATGAACATGTTGGTCTCTAATTTTAGATGGTATAATCCATTATGAATAAAAAAAAAGTAATAAAAATTCAATTGACGGGCCTGTTAGTCTAGTGGTTAGTGACCCTGACTGCTAAGACTGAGGTCGTGGGTTCGATTCCCACCCAGGACAAATGTTTGTGTGATGAGCACAATCATTTGTTCTGTGTCTGGGTGTAATTTATCTATAATATGTATGTATTTAGAAATATTTAAGTATGTTTATCAGTTGTCTGGTTACCATAGTACAGGCTCTGCCTAGTTTGGGATCAGATAACGTTGTGTTGGTTGTCCTAAGATATATTATTAATTAAAAATAGTAACATAACATTTTCGAGAATATTAAATATTAATAATTATATAATTACACTTCATATTTATTTTTATACCAATAACTAGCTGACCCAGCGAACTTCGTACCGCCTCAGAATCAATTAATTGTACTTTGAAGGCATAAACCGTTTTCTAGCAGACAGTCCTTTGTTTGGTAAGCTCCTGCCAAGTTATGATAACCTAGTACTTCGAAGGCATACAGCGTTTTCTAGCTGACACTCCTATGTTTAGCAAGCTCCTACCCAGTTATGACAACCTGGTACTTCGAAGGCATAAGGCGTGTTCTAGCTGACACAACGGGTTAGGTGAGCTCCTATAGAGTTATGACCACCTGGTACTTCAAAGACATAAAGTGTTTTCTAGCAGACATACAAAATGTGTAAGAAAATTAAAAATCTCTTTAAACACTACCGGGGCGTATGCTACTCAATCTGTGCTGTCCGCTTCATTGAAAACACACCGGGGTAGATGAGACTAAATCTGTGCCATCCACCCCGTTAAACGACCGAGTCGACAAAACCGGGGTCGATGCAACAATTTTTCCCAACCACCCCGTTAACGGGACGGGACGACCGGGGTGGATGGGATACACTCGTTTGTACGGAACCCTCGGTGCGCGAGTACGACTCGCACTTGGCCGGTTTTTATTGATTGAGCCGACGAAATGGCGATACGATGCTCATAAGAGTGCGTTGCATTGGAACGCCAAATACTAAATTCACACGTGAAAACCTTATGTATAATACACACAGTATTTTTATCTCACGAAGCGACGCGAGCTTAACTTGTGGTTACCAAGCGTACAAACTTGCTGTGAGAAAAAAAATACTGTATGTATCATACATGAGGTATTCACGTGTGAATTCGGTATTTATACCAAACACACAGATTCTATTTGTTGGAAAATTAATTGGATTCGTGGGAAACTGTTACATAAAGCATTAGCATAATTATATTCAAGATCACGGAAATACATATAATATACATGAATACTTGGTTGTTTACACTACAAGTTAATAATTGAGAATAGGAAGACCAAACGTTTACATATTCTGCGGGGTAATTGCGTAACACACTAATAGTAGGAATGTCTTTCATTTTGACAGTCAACAATATTCATTGCGTTTTTTATGTTGCTGAGCAGACAAATTTTTCGAACATATGACGCAATGGCAAGTTTAAAAAGTTTAAATATTTTCATCTTTCACACAGGCCATCCATCGTTTCATTGGTCTTCCCCTACTCTTATAACCATCGACACCTACTACTCTTATAACGCAACTACTTATCGCAACTATTTTGGGGTTGGCTTCCAGTCAAACCGGATGCAGCTGTGTACCAGTATTTTATATGGAGCGACTCCCTATCTGACCTCTATCGCCCAGTTACTGTGTAATACGGTAGGACTAACCATCGACATTCATAAACTTAATATAACAAAGAATACCTTTTTCGTTACAGTAGGAAAAACCGAAGCGTACATAAAGAGATGTGTGGCCACCAAGCTTCAGTCTGCTGAGAAACTGATGTATGTGTGTAAGAACCAGCTGGGGATTGAGAAGGAGTACGATCAGAGACTGATGCCTGATGGAAAGTTGTCTGTGGATGGCTTCATGTGTGTCTATGATGTCAGTCTCGTGCCGGGACGGACTTGGGAGAAGCAGGTGAGTCTCATTATTGGTTAGATAGATAAATATGAACAGAAAAGTTGTGGAACTAGCAGGGCAAGCAAGCATATGCTTCAGTCACGCATTTTATCACGGTTTTTGTTCCCTAACTGTGATAAAAATGTGTGACTAAAGTTTATCACAGTAGGCCGAGCTCGACCTGCAGTCGTTACTTTGAAGAAATCCATTAAAATCAAATATAATTATTATGAGCTTGGTAGTTGTTTGAGTTCCTGTGATGATTAAAGAATCATGCCCACTTTCCATACATTGAATGACCTGTCACTTGATTCGTTTTACAGGTCGCGTCTACCTACAAATAGTGTTCTATAAAATCAGTTATTGTTTATAATAACACAATAAGTTATCATCTTCTCATTTAGAGGCCAGGGAAAAGTGCTATTACGTAAATAAGTTTTTGAGGTTATAACAGATTTACACCTTTCAGATCAGGTTTGACAACTGTTGTAAACTCGAAAACTAGATGATTATTAAAATGAAATTGTTTGTTAATCGCTGAGAGAGTTGCACTCACTCAGAAATAAATCCGTCTTCAATTTAAATCATCATCAAATCGGCGCGCAGTGGTAAACAGCAGTTATATTCTCGTAATAGCCCGACGATGCTGAGTTTTAAACACTTCACGTGTGATGTTAAGCCATCCTTGTTTTCTACACTACCTACAGCAAGTTAGAACAATTTAGGTATAGTTCATTGAAATATCGGTCAAAATCTGTCGTCGAAGTGGACCAGACTCCAGGAGGACGATGCTTTTAGCCATCGAACTCTTAAGAGGCTGATTCACCTTGTCTGTCCGGATAAAGTAAATAATAATACCAGCCCTTATACTGTCCCACTGCTGGGCAAAGGTCTTTTCTCATGCAGAGAAGGCACGAGCAGTAATCACCACGTTTGATCAAGATGAGGTGGCGATTTCTGACTTTCATTGATTAATTATACATGTCCAGGTATTCTCGTGATGTTTTCCTTCACTGTAGTTCCTACGAAGGTATTGAAAAAAATACATTAGCCCGGTATTGAACTCACGCCTCGTGCATGAGGTGAGGTGTTAACCTCTGGGCCATCACGACATAAATATATAACTAAGTGCTGCATGTTTTTGGAGAGGTAGGGAAAATTAAATAAAAAACTGGATTTGATTTATTATTATTTATTCAATGTCTTCTCGTACAACCATTTCATCTAAAAATGCCACAGGAGCCACAATGTTAGTTTCATGCCTAGCCCAACCTAAGTACCACACCAAAGTCAAAACATGCGCACAACAACCTACAGTGCAAGTTTTCTTTGAGAATGTGGTCACTTTGACGATTGAGCAATGATCGACGACAAATGAGGCATACTTAAGTATGACCACGGCGAGATGAACCAGCAGATGGGTCACACTCATTGTTTCTATAAATCTGAGCATTAGCAGTCTGCATGTTCACATCAAAACACTCTTTACAAATGTAATCTTCTTCCATTATCTGAATAACAAATCAATTATGAGATTTTAAAGCCTGCAATGGAAATAAGTAATAGGTAATAGGTAATAGGTAGAACGGGCTGTTGTCCGCAACTCCACGTCTGAGCGCGTATTTTGCGTACGGGTGGGAAATCGGTTATTCGATCCACCCCAGCTCCTCGAGAAAGGCCAGCAACGCCTTGATGTTGCTGACTATCTCACGTAGGGTACCTGGGTTACCGAAGTACTTGGCCCTGTATGTGGCGATCGCCGGGCAGTTTAGAAGCACGTGCGCTGCTGTCTCGTCGTCCTCAATGCAGGCCCTGCACAGCGGACTGTCTGTAACTCCTATGACAAATAGATGTTTATTAAACGACCCATGTCCAGTTATTGCTGCTGTAACCATACGCAGCTGTCGTTTGTCTAATCGGAGGACCTGTTTTGTGAGGCGGGCATCGATGGTAGGAAGTGCTTCCTTGGCCTGCCTGCACTCACTTTGGTCCACCCATAGCTTACAGTGTAGATCCCTGGTACGTTTTCTTACCAGAGAGCGTAGGAACCCAAAAGGGAGTGGCGCGATGGGTTCTGGTCCCACCGGTGTCATGCTCGACCCCCTTCTGGCAAGTTCATCGGCGGCATCGTTTCCCAGCGAACCGCTGTGTCCTTTTATCCATTGAATGGTTATATTATTGAGGCTACCCACCTGGTTGAGGCGCTGGTGGCACTCGTATATTAGCCCAGAGTCAATCGAGTGACTGTCCAGCGCTTGCAGAACAGCCATACTGTCTGAGAGTATGCGGATCGAGTGGTCCTTAACTGCCCTAGCCATGATGGCTGAAGCAGCAAGAGTGATCCCAATGCATTCAGCCTGGAACACTGTGTTGTGGACTCCCAACGGTGTGGCTATATGTATGTTGAAGTCCTGCGAGAAGACTCCAGCACCTGTGCCACTGTCTGTTTTTGATCCGTCCGTGAAGATGCGCAGCTCAGTGGGGCGCAGACCCTCACACCGGCGATCTTCGTGAAGCTGGATTCTGTATTTTTTATCAAAAATGAACTGTTTGGGTACCCGGTCATTTATAGCCTTAGTGATGGGGAACTCATTGTTGAGTTCCTTAAGCAGCGCGGTGTGTTGTGTGTCTCTCTTTCTCCAGAGGTTAGTTGCGTCCAGACGCGCCGCCGCCATCGTGGCTTCCTGCTGTATGAACAGGTGGAGCGGTGGTAGTCCCAGCATGGCGTCCATGGCTGCAGTCGGAGTAGTCCTCATGCAGCCCGTGACCGCCATGCAGGCTAGTCTTTGCATGTGTTGTAGTTTGTTGCAGGCTGTAACAAGCTTGGTGCGGGGCCACCAAACCACGGCCCCGTAGGTGATCATGGGTCGGATCACTGCGGTGTACAGCCAAAGTATGATTTTAGGGGATAGGCCCCACTTCTTACCTATCATTTTCCTACATTGCCAGAATGTGATGCAGGCCCTGTTTAGTTTGCTGTCTAAATGACTACTCCAGTTTAACTTACTGTCAAGAGTGACCCCGAGGTACTTGACTTCGTTGGCCAGCTGAAGTTCTGTATTGAACAATTTCGGTAGGCGGAAGAGGCCTAAAGCTCGTTTATGGGTGAACATGACTAGCTCAGTTTTAGTGGGGTTCACTGAGAGGTCATATTCTCTGCACCATCTCTCTACGATACGTAGTGCTTGTTGGGTGAGGTTAAAGATCGTGCTCGTCACCTTCCCTGAGACAAGGATGGCGAGGTCGTCCGCATAACCTATTGTGTAGTAGTGATTGGCATTGAGTCTGGCGATTAATTCGTTAATCACCAAATTCCATAGAAGGGGTGACAGCACCCCTCCCTGGGGGCAGCCTCTGGCAATCATGGCCAGCTGCTGCTCGTCCTCTAGGCGAACCACGCGCTTGCTCAGCATGTTTGTGATCCAGTCTATGAGTACCTGTTCAACTCCATGTCTGGAGAGGGCGCTGCTGATGCTGGAGAAGTTTGTTTTGTCGAAGGCTCCTTCGATGTCTATGAAGGTTCCCAGGCAGGTCCCTTTCTGATGAATCGCTTCCTCTATCTGGCTGACTACCAGATGAAGTGCCGATTCGGTGGACTTACCCGAGCTGTATGCGTGTTGGTTACCGTGCAACGGTAGATTTTTCAGAGCGCCGTCCCTAAGCTCCCTGTCGCACAGCCTTTCCAGGGTCTTTAGCAGGAAAGAGGTCAGGCTGATTGGTCTGTGGGATTTTGCGTTTGTGTAATCGCCCTTACCTGGTTTAGGGATGAATATTACTTTCACTTCCCTCCATCCTTTGGGAACGTATCTAAATGCTAGGCACGCTCTCATTAAAGGTACCAGTCTTGCTGTGATGAGGGTTCCACCCCACTGTAGTAGGGCGGGGAACACCCCATCCGGACCGGCGGCCTTAAACGGATGGAAGCTCCCGATGGCCCATTGGAGTTTGTCCAACGTGATCACCTTGCTAGCATAAAACCAGTCATTATCTGATGGTGTTTGAGTTGCGTCTTGCCAGTCGATTACTTGCGAGAAAATACATCCGGGGAAGTGTGTTTCGATAAGGACGCGTCTCGTTTCTTCTGGCGAGGATGTGAGTGTGTTGTCTGGTTTGCGAAGAGTAGTAGGCCCAGGTGTAGTTTGTTGTGCCAGTACTTTCCTTACCCTGTTTGCTTCCTGGCAGGACTCAATACTGCCAGTGTATTTGCGCCATCCCGAGGTGCTCCTGAACCTGATGCATCTTTTGTAGCAGGATTTGGCTGCGTAGTACTTATCCCAGTCCTCATCCGCACATGTATTCATGGCTCTATTCAAAGCTTTCCTTACCTTCCCGCGCTTTCGCTTCAGATCAGCACCCCACCAGGGTTGTTTGCCCGGTGTACTACGAGGAGTCGTCTCTGGGCAGGCAGTTTGGTAGCTGTCTATCATTGATTTAGTGAGGTATTCTACTTGTACCTCAATCTGTGTAGTGTCCGCAAATGACGTCGGGTCGCTTGATGTCGCAAGTTTGGATACTAGGCTGCGTGTATAGGTACCACGATCTGTGTTGCGCGGCTTGCGGCGTGGAGCTACTGGCGGGACAGAGGCCTGGATGTCGAAGCGGATCCATCTGTGGTCGGAGCAGGAAGCCTCCCTTGAGACCTGCCAACCAGTGGTAATTTCCGCCGCGGCCTCTGTTGCCAGAGTGAGATCTATGATTGTACGGCTTCGTCTGGTTACGAATGTCGGTTCGGAGCCAGTGTTTAGTAGGGATAGGTTAGTCGAGAATAAGTAATCAACTAACGCCTTACCCCTTTCGTTTTGCGTGTCCATACCCCACAGCTGGTGATGAGCATTGGCATCGGCACCGATGATGACCTCAAGCCCGGATCTCTCGCAATGGCTCACGAGGCGGGCCAGGTCATGCGGGGGCGGCGCCTCCGCTTCAGGCATGTAGGCCGAAGCGAAGACGATTGCCATCTCCATGGCGCCATCACGCTGTATGAGCAGCTTCACAGCAGATATATCTCTGCAACAGAATTCAGTTAGAAGCTGTGTTTTAAGGTTTCCTGTGACATAGATACACGACCTGGGTTGGTCATGATCAGTGGTGACCAGGAGCTTACCGCCAAGATTGGAGAGTCCTTGTATGCGGCCCGCTCTAATCCACGGCTCCTGGATCAGGGCGATGGCCGTGTGTTGAACCTCCAACCACTTCCGGAGCTGAGCCGTTGCGGTCTGACTGTGGTGGAGGTTTGCCTGGAGGATTTTACAGATTGACGAAGAGGACGCCATTGCTGGTCGGTTCCTCATCGTCCTCCTCCAGTTTGAGCCCGGCAAACAGGCCGCCCTCGTCGAAGCCATCCTCCTCCTGGCGCGAAGCCGGGGACAGGGTTATGTCGTCTGACTCCGCGTCCGAAGAAGGGACAGCGTCCAGGGCGGCGGCAGTTGGGGCGGCCGATTCCGCTACAGCGGGTTCGGCCACGGCTGCTTCCGGGTTGTTTGCTGGGGGGGTTGACTCCCCCGCTGGTGTCTCTGGCTGCTGCGCCAGAGTCTCTGAGATGGTGCCCGTGGCGGGGTCCCATCCCTGGGGGACATCGGTGAACCTGCCGTTCCTACCCTGGAACTGCAGGTACACCTTCCCCGCCCCCAAAGATAGACGGCGCCCCGCGCCCATCAGGGTCGGGATTTGGTCCACCGGGACACCGACCACCACGAACCATGCCGAGGCCTGTTTGTCGGCATGCAGCAGCAACCAGCGCTTTATGTCGACCCAGGGGTTCTGGTAACTGAGAGCACGACCTATATTGGTCGGCTCTCCGAGGACCCCCTGCTCGTCTGGGATCACGATTCCACATCGTGCCCGTCTTAGGATCTCCGACTGACTCTTGACTACTAACGTTAAGTTAGTAGGGAGAGTCATATTGGAGACTGTTTTCCTTAGCCAGGCTAAGGTGTGATCGTTTTCGCACCACAGTTTAAGGACACCACCGGCGAACTGCGGCTTTGCGTTGAAAGTCGGCGCCATGGTGTCCTGTTTGGGAGAGCAGGCCTCGAATAAAATCTGCTTCTGGATAGCAGCGAGCACCTGGTCCGATACGTCCTTGCTGATGACCCCGGTGCAGTCACAGGTGACCGCTACGTCGAGGGTAGCATTGGCAGCTTGGGCGTAGCTTCTTTGCGCAACCCGTTTGGATTGATCAAGACGCGGCCGCTTATGCTCTCCACGAGGTGAGATGGTCTCGTTGAGAGCTCGCTTGGCCGCGGCCTGATCCTTCCCCCCGGGTTGCTGTGTTTTACCCGGCGCACTGGATGACGGTCGGCTGGTCGCGGGACGGCTTAAGCCGGCCTCTGCCTGCGACCGTTTTCCAGCGGCGAAGGTTAGCTGGCCGCTAGTCGGTTTGACCGAGCTAGCGGCAGTAGCCTGGTTGTTTAGGGGCCCTTTACCTTGCCTCCTGCGAGCCTGACGGCGCTCCTTCCGCGTCATACGCTGTGCTATAGCAGCTGGAGCGCATGAGGGGTTTGTGCGAGGACAACGGGCTTTTTGAGTGCCTTTACCCTTGCCCCGCTTCTGTACAACCATCCAGGCGCGAGAGATCGCGTCCTCGTGGCTGTCTGCCACCGTTAGATCGGTGGCGTCCTCCTTATGGGAGAGGGCTTGAGGAGCCGCAGAGGAGGGAAGGTGTTTCCCAGTGCCAGTAATACCTGGCACCGGTGTTTGTTTGTGGTGGGTCGGACCGATAGCGATATTAGTTTTCGCCGTGGTCCTCTCCTGGGTTTTGGAAGGGCCGGTACTGGTCCCAATCAGCGCCGACACCCTTTGTTTCTTTTGGGACTTTTGTTTGGTCTTACCTGTGGCTTGCGCCACAGCCAGACCAGCGCCCGCGCTGGTACCCGCAGCGTTAGCTGCAGGGCGTCCAGGGGCAAGAGAAGTGCTGGCACCTCTCTTGGGAGCTTCATCGGCTTTCGCCTCCACTCCGGGTTGGTTGGTTTTAACTGGTATTGAGTCCATGTTAAATAGTGTGAAAGAATTCATCTCTCTGGCTCCCACCCTCCATGGAGCCCGCACCTGGGAACGTCTTGCTATGAAAAAGCTCGATCGTTAGGATTACCAGAGAGATATAGGGGCGCAAGGCTGGTTTACAGTGCGACATCGGGTGCTCGATCAGGTCAGGACCACTTCGTTATTTTGAACATTTATTAACCTCATGAACGAACAAGATTTTTCGTATTATGTGAAACGAAACGTGTGTAAAACACGTTACGTTTCAAAAAGTCTTTTGAGAATGATAAACATTTTTTAGAATTTTATTTTTTTCCTGGCTTTCTTTGAAAATTCAATTATGTAATACGAAATAAGCAAAAAATTAGCAATTTTTTAAGATATTTTACATCACTAGACGCGTTAAAAAAAATTCAGGTCAAGATTGGACATGATTCTTTATGTTAAAAGAAGATACACTGATCAACTAGATTTCTATGAGGCCACAATGATCGGAAAAGGTTCGGCTCGAAAAGAAAAACATTTTGAGGTAACCAGCGTTTTCCACAGCTAAGAAATTAAGATATGTGACATCCACCAACCCGTACTGGACCTGCGTGGTGGATCACGGCCCACACCCTCTTGCAAAAAGGAGTCCTGTGTCCCAGCAGTGGGAACATTATAGGCAGATTCTGCTTCTGCTATATATTTAACAATCAACTCCATTTCAGAACGAGGTCCTAGCCGCTATACTACAGAACATCTTAAAGCTAAAGAAACCAGTGGTCCTGGTGACTTCGAAGAACGATGAGGCTTGCGAGCAAGGAGTGAGGGAGGCAGAGAGACTTGTGCAGCGCAAGGAGTTCAAAGGCAGCATCCCCATAGTGGAGTCCTCCAGTCATGATAACGTGAATGTGGACCACGCGTTTTTCTTACTGGCGCAGATGATTGACAAGTCTAAGGCTCGGATTAAGGTGAGGGTTATGAATACCTTAGGGTTGTATTCCATTCGTCAAATATGGAGGGTGGCAAGGACATCGAAGCGAAAGCTGTTACCATGAATTTTAGTAGAGTCAGCGTCAAAAATATCGGTATGAAAAGACTGTTCAAAATGATCTCTTGTTGAGGTCATTTTCCGTGAGTAAGAAAATTAAACTTTATCTTAATTTTACGCTGTGAATTATGAGTTTATATTTATTGATTAATTAAAATAAAAAAATCATATATTAACTTAACCAAAACATACTTTATCTTAATTGGATAAAGTTCTTGTCAGCATGACAGTTGTCGTGTACTGTCTTCATTCTGAAACATTTCTTGTGTCGTTGAGTTGATATTTAATTTTCATAGTTGTTTAAATCATGTTGAACAGTCTGTTCGTTCCGCTATTATTCACGCTGACTGTACATGATTCTGCACTGAAATTTTTAGGAGGCCCTTGAAAAAAACAACTGGTTTTTTTTTTGATAACTTACGATAAATTAATCTAGGATCGTGTGCTAAATAAATGAATTCAAGATAAAAAAAATATTAACAAAAAAATTAACGTATAGCTCTCGCCAAACTAGGCCGCCCTGAAGTTGGGTTTCCGAAGCGCAAGGCACGGATCGGTGCTGTTTTTTCATTCGATTTACTACTGCGCAGCCATTGTAGCCAACTTCAGGGCGGCCAAGAAGTTTGGTAAGAACTATACTTTGACTACATTTTATGAAAAGAGTTGATGATTCATCAACATTTGCTACTATTTGCTCCGATTTTTTGGTTCAATTTTTACAGTATTTATTTTTTTCTCAGGTGGCTAACTACGCAGAGGCTTTACGAATAAGAAGAGAGACGCTGGACTTCGTCACTGAAGCGTTCACCCAGCTCATCAGGATGCATGTCCAGGATCACAAGTGAGTTTTAATGATTACGCCAAAATATCATTGCTACGGGGTGTATATAAGTAAGTTTCACACCAATTTAAATAAGCATCCTAAGAAATGATATCTCCTAATATTATTGTTCGTACTTTTATTGAATTGTAAAGCCATATTCATAACGCATTTTTTTTTCAGCCTCACTACTATCTTATATTATATTACTAGCTTTTTTTTTTTGTAGGTGGGAAATCATCAAACGACGTCTCCTGCTCTGGGCGGAGCGGCGTGTCAAACTTTTACTGACTAAAACCCACCCGTGTTCCTTCAGTTGCCTATATGCCAGGGCCACGGTGACTCTTTCGAACAGATCTCGCGACCCTGGCAGTTAAATTACTAGCTTCTTCCCGCTTCTGTCCGACTTCCTTCTCGTGAAATTTTGGTCCCTGACCCGTCGCGCCCACGCTCTTACTTCGTTATTTTCATTTTGCTCGACTCCCTAAGGATCGTAGCGTGATGTATAGCCTATAGCCTTCCTCAAGCTGGGCCATCGAAAGCAAAAATATGTTTTTAAATCCGACTGCTAGTCTCAGAGATTACTTCCTACAAACAAACTCACAAACTTAACTCTTTAAATGTAGATAATAGTTTTGTAACTATTTCTAATCATTGATGCTTTTCACAGGGAGATGTGGTCGGCAGCTAGCAAGAGATTGTGTCATTACCCGGAATGGATCAAGTTTGTGCAGCAATTTGGTATGGACGGAACACAAGTAAGTTTAATCGAATTTCTCTCCAGTATTCTATATAACATTTCAGTTGCTTGTACTGTCCAGACTAGACAGTTATCTCGGCCTAGTATTAAAAGTAACCAGCCCATATTTTATACTTATTAGCAATCAAATACTTAATGCTATATGTACCAACTAAAATCGGGACCAAACGGTTATTTGGCTGGCCTCTTAGATCACAGAGTCATCATTATGACTCAGACTATGTCAGACTGGCCTGTTAGTCTAGTGGTTAGTGACCCTGACTGCTAAGACTGAGGTCGTGGGTTCGATTCCCAACCAGGACAAATCTTTGTGTGGTGAGCACAATCATTTGTTCTGTGTCTGGGTGTAATTTATCTATAATATGTATGTATTTAGGAATATATAAGTATATTTATCAGTTGTCTGGTTACCATAGTACAGGCTCTGCCTAGTTTGGGATCAGATAACGATGTGTTGGTTGTCCTAAGATATTTATTTATTATCTCATAACTGCCTAGATTTTTCCCAACTATGTTGAAGTCGGCTTCCAGTCTAACCGGATAAGAGCTGACTACCAGTATTTTCCATGGAGCGACTGCCTATCTGACCTTCACAACCCAAGTACTGGTAATACGATACCCCTTGGTAAGGCTAGTTGTCAGAGTATAGAGCTAAATTACCATATAGTGTCAATTCTTTGGTAGGCTTTTGTTAATATCTCTTATTTCACAGGTGGTATACCGTCGTCACATCCGAAGACTGAAGGAAGAGCGAGCAGCTAAGAAGCTCCGCAAGCAGTTGGCCAAGTTGCCGCAAGTTCTGTCCAGAATGCAGTTACCCACTGAAGACTTGCAGGAGAAGTAAGTATAAAGTTCTTCTATCCATTTAGTTGTAAGATATTCTTTCTGCGCCGGCAAGAGCAGTCTTAGAAAGCGTTAGTTTGCCATGGTCCAGATCCACTTTTCAAATATAGTAATATAGAGTCAGTACTACAAAAGTAGTACACAGTGGTAACAGGCCGCGACTTACGAGTAGTAGGTCGTGAGTTCGAACCCAAGCAGGCGCATTACTTTGTGTAAATTATTTCATCACCACTGCTCTCAAAACTGTGAAGGAAAACATCGTGAGGAAACCGGCATGTCTTAGAACCAAAAATTCGAAGACATGTGACATCTACCAACTCGCACTGGGCCCGCGTGGTGGATTATGGCCCAGTCCCTCTCACCGAGAGGAGTCCTGTGTCCCAGCAGTGGGAACGTTATAGGCTGCTGATGATGACTACAAAAGTAGTACAGAGTCAAATTAAATTAGCTGACAATCGTTTATTGATGTTTTTCACGAATTTCCAATAAACCAAAACACAATAGTCGTTTCGCTGCCTTAATGTACATGTCAGGAGGCATGTCATTACATTTCGATATCGATATCTAATTACCAGTTAAGTAATTTAATGTGACTCTGTAGTTTCTGCCAGGGTCGCGAGATTGTTCAAATGAGATACCGTGACCCTGGCATATGGGTAACTGAAGGAACACGGGTGGGTTTTAGTCAGTAAAAGTACGACACGCCCTGCCGTTCTGTCCAGAGCGGGAGAAGTCATTTGATGATTTCCTATTTAAAAAAAAATACCCTGTAGTTTGCCCAACAGTGACTAATTGGTACGTTGGCATTTTTCAGATTAAAGAAAATGAAATGGTACATAGTCTGATCTCACCATTACATGCGGAAATTTTTAACGTGTCAAATTGTGTTTTGCATCAGAGGGACAGTTCTTTTTTTATTTTTAACCCCCGACGGAAAAAGAGGGGTGTTATAAGTTTGACGTGTCTGTCTGTCTGTCTGTCTGTGTGTGTGTCTGTCTGTGTGTCTGTCTGTCTGTCTGTGTGTGTGTCTGTCTGTGTGTCTGTCTGTCTGTGGCATCATAGCTCCCGAACGGATGAAGCGATTACAATTATTATTTTTTTGTATTAAAGGTGACTTATGTGCGAGTGTTCTTAGACATGTTTGATGAAAATCGGTTGAGCCGTTTAAAAGTTGTGGGGGGTGAAAGTGGGGAAGAATAACCGAATGTCTACAAATATACTCGAGTGGGGTCTCAAATGAAAGCGCACTGAAAGAGAATGATGTTCTTAACTTCGCTTGATGAGTAAATTGGTGGTGGGAAAATTGGGACATGGAAATCCGATTGTCACGTGAGAGTATCAATGACTACGTCTCAGTTTTTGCAATTCTGCTAAAGATGATTTGTCATGTGGGTTATTAAATAGTTTTGTTTGGTCGAGCTCACAAATTGCTACACCATCCAAGGAAAAGGCCAAGCCTATGTAGCCTTAAGCAGAGTAAAAATTCTCTACTTAAGGCTACATAGGCTTGGCCTTTTGCGAAAGTACTTTTACCTAAGTAAACCACAGCTTTTTCAACTGTCGTCCCTTGCAACTTATAAGTTGCGGCGATTACGGCATATATGCCGTAATCGCCCAACATAAAATGATAAGAAACATTGTTCTTTCAATATTTCCATATCCTCTAAGACCTTGAAAAGTTACATTATGTGGCCTTATCAGAATCCATCCATTCTCGTCAACACAACTCCGGCCGATAGTGGCATCATCAAATTGAATTGATATTGTTTTTGGAAGCTTCCCATCTTCCTGTTGGCCACGGCGAAGTTCTATGTATTTACAACTTAAAATCTACATTATAATAAGTATACCTATAAAAAGTATAAAATAAAAAATTAAATTAAAAATTTAAAAAACCCCCGACACAAAAACCTAAGATCCCTTTAAAAAGTAAAAAATAATAAAAAAACTCAATCTTAAAGTACCTAAGTATGTATTAATAATTTAAAAAAAAAATACGTCGCGTTGGGGGACCGCTCTGCAAGGGCAGACGTCGTTGACGATCGTATCCTAAATGCAATATTTAGAAGTAATTTTATAAAAGTTTTCTTCAGTTAGGTAATAGACTATTTGTAATTAAATTGTTAGGTTTGGAGCGGTCCCCCAACGCGACGTATTTTTTTTTTAAATTATTAATACATACTTAGGTACTTTAAGATTGAGTTTTTTTATTATTTTTTACTTTTTAAAGGGATCTTAGG
Organism: Aporophyla nigra; assembly: GCA_947507805.1. Lineage (NCBI taxonomy): Eukaryota > Metazoa > Arthropoda > Insecta > Lepidoptera > Noctuidae > Aporophyla > Aporophyla nigra. The sequence goes on along the minus strand of OX382316.1, from coordinate 11,518,913 downwards.
TTTTTGTGTCGGGGGTTTTTTAAATTTTTAATTTAATTTTTTATTTTATACTTTTTTTAAAAGGGACATTTCTCGTTATTTTAAGAACATTCACAGTCCAATTTCAGTCATAATCTGTCAAAAATAGCGCGAGTTTTCGTACATTTTTGACAAGTTTTTGACATTTGATTCCCGCCGAGATGAGACTGCGAATAGATTTTGAACATTTTTAATTATGAGAATTGGCCCTTCAGATATTATGAACCTTACTTTATACCTTATTTTAGAACAAAGAAACGATGGATGGACTGTGTGAATTATGATATGGATAGAAAAAGGCTGACTCCTGAGATGACAACTAATAGAGAACTGTGGAAGAAAAAAACAAGTTGGGCTGACCCCAAATATAATGGGATAAGGACAGGAGAATGACTGTATACCATTTTTTGTTTAGCCTATACTGTCCCACTGCTGGGCAAAGGCCTCCCCCAATTTCTTCCAGGAACTCTTGTCCCGCGCCACTGTATACCATACCTTATTTAAATTGTGCCCTTGTGTATTCTAGCGACTGGCCGGTGGTAGTCCGGCAGCTGCGAAGCCACCGCGACTTTTCGGTGTACTTCAGCGAGGCGCGCCACCACGACTCGGGCTCCGAGTCGGGCTCCGAGCTCGACAGCCCGCTCGCCATCGACACCACGCTCCGGGTCGGCGAGAGGGCCAGATATCAGGTAATTCATACATCAATTCAAACCTTCATCCCGTGGCAGAAATTACAGAACGCCAACTGCTACGTTCCTTCATCATAATTTCAGTGGAAAGACGTCCACTGCTGGACATAGGCCTCCTCCAATGCGGGGGGGGCGGGGGGGGGGGGGGCTGGGGGGCTGGGTTGCCATAATCGCCACGCTTGGCAGGCGGGTTGGCGATCGCAGTATGGTGGTAAAATGCATACAGAACGCTGCTGCCCATTCTCTAACGCTGTGATCCATACATACTCCTTTGGCTTCGTTTAACTTCATACTTTTCAAGTAAATGGTCTTGTTTCGGACTTGAAGATCTTTAATAAAAGTCTTTGCGCGAAGAACGAAGCAATTTTATTGATAAAAAAAACTGCCGATGGAATCGTAGACGCGGTGACAAGTACTCGGAAAAGAAAATTACATCCCCCTGTTATGTTTTGCTAAAATCTTTCAATAGGATAATCGTGAATACATACCAAGCAAAACACAAGATATTATCTACCTTTTTAGGGTTCCGCACCTCAAAAGGAAAAAGCGGAACCCTTATAGGATACACTTTGTTGTCCGTCCGTCCGTCCGTCCGTCTGTCTGTCAAGACCCTTTTTCTCAGGAATGCGTGGAGGTATCAAGCTGAAATTTATATCAAATACTCAGGTCTACTGTCCCTTGAAGCTGTGAAAAAATCAAACTTCTAAGCGAACGCAATCAAAAGATATAGCCGTTTATACCGCAAATTTTCACAAATTTTCGAAACTCGCAAGGGAATCAAAACCTAAAGGGTACTTCCAGTCGATCTAGAATTTTGAAATTTGGTACGAAGCAAGGTCTTATAGCACAGATGAAGGAAAAATTGCGAAAACCGTAAATTTTTAGTTTCATCATATAATAAACAGAACAAAACACAGACAGAAATAAAACCAAGCCAAGAAACAGAACAGAACTATTACTCGATTGTCGTGATGGGTGAACTTTTACTTATATACCTACAGGTTTGTACGGAACCCTCGGTGCGCGAGTCCGACTCACAGTTGGCCGGTTTTTTCGATTTAATCAAGTTGACTCCCGGCCACCGTAGGCGCGAGCTTGCGGGTGGCGAGCAATGGGTAGCTCGCCGCCCGGTAAGGACCAAGCTCGGGTCGACGGCGCGTAGTGTTCCACGCGCGTCTCAAAGAGATGTCAGCAGCACTGAAGGGGTCTGCTAGGACCGATGCCTGCCAGGGTCGCGAGATTGTTTGAAAGAGATACCGTGACCCTGGCACATGGGCAACTGAAGGAACACGGGTGGGTTTTAGTCAGTAAAAGTCTGACACGCCCTCCCGTTCCGCCCAGAGCAGGAGAAGTCATTTGATGATTTCCCATCCAAAAAAAAAAACCATTCGTTATTACTCTTCTCTTTATCTATAGCTATATATTGCCCGCGGCTTTGTCTGCAATCCAGTTTGAAAAGTAGCCTGTGTCCTTACCCAAGTCATGGTTTCTTTGTGTGCCGAATTTCATCCAAACCCGTTCAGCCGTTTTAGCCTGAAAGCGTAACACACAACAAAAGTTACTTTTGCATTTATGATATTACTATCTTTTGCCCGCGACTTCGCCCGTATAAATATCGGTTATAGCGGACGCAGACTGAGTCACGGAGTAAAAAGTAGCCTATGTCCTTTCTTGGGGTTCAAACTTACCCCATACCAAATTTGATTCATCATTTATAATATTAGTATAGTATAGATTAGTTAGAATTTTTGAACCACACGTTTTTCAAATATAATTGAAAGCTTCACGATTTGACAAATAATTTTGTTTGCAGACACTGGGACAGTCACAGAAGATTCCCTACGAAATTCTGGAGTCGAACGAGGCAGCTGGCGTCTTCAAGACGTTCTTACATGAAGCTCAGGAGGAACATAGGAACTACGAGTAAGTAATCTATTATATTCTTCTGTAAACATATTGCACATAGGGTTTTGATACCCCTCGAAATCTGAGAACCAAAACTCTGTCAATTCTCAGTAGTTAACTTTTTTATTAAATTTATTTGCGAAAATATGGCGTTGTTGTAAATGAAACATAGCCATACTTTCGACTTTGTATAACTTTATGAACGTATAGTCGCTTTAATAATTTGAATTGTCTTAAAATATTAAAATAATTTAAAAGTAGTCTTACAATATTTACTTGATTTAAACGCTAATACTTCAAGAGACTTCAATCATAGAGCATTATAAAATTCGTTTGCGTCGTTGTTAAAAGGAAAGGTGTCCAAAAAGCTGGCAGCATTGCCACGTTGTATGGCAATGCGAATTCTTAGTAATAATACTGCTTGAATATGGAATAATAGTGGTGCCAAATTCTTTGCCGGGTCCATGACGTCTCCGTCCAAGTCGCGATGTGTCAATTTATTAACGATACTGTTATTTTCTCCCCAACCCAGATGGTGCCAACAATTCAAGCGTCTCCTCGAAGAAACCGGCTACGTAACTCCTGGGAAGCAGTTGTCGGAAGTGCGAGTACTTCTGATGGGTCGCGAGTGCTACGAGGCGTTGTCTGATGAACAACAACAGCGGGTGTACGACCAACACCAGCGGCATATACAGCGACGCGCCAAGGATAACTTTCAGGTAAGAATTAGATGTTATTACGAACTTTATAGAGGCAATGTTAGCATTGGCTATAGTGTGCCCTTTTGTTGAAGTTTGCAGTTCCGACGGCGTTGGATGATTGAAATAAGTATTTCATTGATCTGGTCTGGATCTTGAAAAAATACTATGTCAACATCTGGGGCTAATTCCTTTTGGCCACCCTAAAAGAGCCACCCTAGGTTGGGATACTCGGAAACGCTTGATCATCTGGCCAAGATACCTATAAAATACACAAATTTTAGCAGTTTCTCCAAATGACTGAATACAACTCAGGGATAAAATCGGAAGAAAAATAAATATACGTATTCCGGTAATTCAGATCAGGTTCTGATTATAATTTGTATCTTTTTCTAAAATACGATGTGGTATTTTTACCATAGCCATACTTGAGAGAACCATGTCATACTATAAAATACAAATGGAAATGTGAAAAATGTGATACGTCAATGAACGAGTTTAATATGACAAAGTCCTAAGATAGGAAAATTTTGTTTGATGACTGTACTATCATGTAACTTACCTAATTTTCTATACAATCATCATCATTCTGCTGCACTTACCCCAATTTATTTGTGGTCGACGCAACATGTATTTTTCTTCCACACGTCTCTATTAGTCGTGACCTCAGTAGTCACCGCCTTTCTATCCATATCATAATTCACACAGTCTATCCATCGTTTCTTTGGTCTCCCTCTACTCTTATAGCCATCAACAATTAATTCTATAACAATATTAAAACGTTTTCATTGTGTGCAGGAACTACTACTGGAACATGCAGATCTGTTCTACCACTTCAAGAGCATATCGCCGACCGGGACGATCACTCAGGAGGACATCAAAGAGATCACTGATGTATTGCAAGATGATTTTAGGTAAGTTTTCAGTTTATTTAGAATCTATAAAATGTTTATTTTAAACAGTAGGAGGAAGTAAAGCGAAGGGCTAATGTGGGCTGTCATTTGTAACCTTTGACGTTAAACGTACTGATTTACAGCTTTGTTTAAATATGTGTGTTTTGTTACTATTTAATCTATAATTAAATAAATAATAACAAATAATATCTTAGGACAACCAACACAACGTAATCTGATCCCAAACTAGGTAGAGCCTGTACTATGGCAACCAGACAACTGATAAATATACTTATATATTTCTAAATACTTACATACATATTATAGATAAATTACACCCAGACACAGAACAAATGATGTGCTCATCACACAAACATTTTTCCTGGGTGGGAATCGAACCCACGACCTCAGTGTTAGCAGTTAGGGTCACTAACCTCTAGACTAACAGGCCAGTGGATTAAATAGTTACTAATGATTTTTCCGATTGGTGACTGTATTTGTACTGAAAAAAAAAACACCACTTTCCTGACAATCAGTCTTACCAAAGGGTATTATGCTACCCATAACTGGATTGTGAAGTTGAGATAGACAGCCACTCCATGTAAAATACTGGTATTCAGCTGCATCCAATCAGACTGGAAGCCGACCCCAACATAGTTGAAATAAGGCTAGATAAATGATGATGATCTTTATTATAAAAATGAGAAAGTAACTCTGTCTGTTACGCTTTCACGACTAAACCACTGAACTGATTTTGATGAAATTTGGTACGGGGTAAGTTTGAAACCCAAGAAAGGACAAAGGTTACTTTTCATTGCGCGAGTTCGTCTTCGTTCGCGATGACCGACATTTACGCAGACGAAGTCGCGGGCAAAAGCTAGTTTCGATATAAGTAAAACATTTAATATTTCTTCTTTCCATTCAGATACAAGATGCTGGACCGTATGGAGCAGGATAGGAAGCTGATGCTGTTCCAGCACTTAGGCTTCGTGCACTGTCCCATGCGGGAGCACTGCCCCGCCGGAGCCAACTGTCTCGACGCCACGCTGCCCGTCATACTCAACACCAGGGTCGGGTGAGTACACTGCCAAGCAGACATCACAGTTACAAGTAATGCTCACTTACAACAAATGTACCAAACCAATGTACTATTCGGATTATATTTTTCTAAGAACATACCGTGCCAGCGGCTCTGTTGGATACACGAAGAAGATATAGAATTGTTATAGAAATATACTTAATAGAATTTATTGATTTATTTAAACACATACTATACTGGGTGACTTTTTTTACCGTCTTGAAAAAAAATGGGGGTAATAGGTGAACGGAATAGAAGCTTTTGGCATAGAAATTTTTATTATTTTTATTTTTGAATAACATGTAATTAAATTGATCTAGTAATAAATACTACACATTTAAAGTAACATTTTCATACTAGAACAACAAAAAAAAAAATTTTAAAATCTATCGAAACTCAAATCATACGCACCCTACTCAATGCGCGGCATGTATCATTGATTTCGTAGCGCGGTCCTACCCTTTGAAGCTGGCCGATAGGCAGCCTCATTGATCTTTCGCAGGCGCACGAGCCGCACACGCATCCCTGTCCACCCGCGTCCAGCGCTCCTTTAGTCACCTACGATGAATCTGAAGGCCTTCATGCCTTCTATTCTAGTTACACAACACACCATATGAAGGTCGAGACGGTAAAAAATGTCATCCGGTATATAACTATCAACACAGGCTTACCTAATACAATAGTTTAGCTATAATAGCTAACAATATTCGACTTACAAGTAATTGTATTATAATGAACAACCAAGAGTAATTTTACAAAATGAGGCCTGAGTGGATTCACTCAGAGTACAATTGAAGCAGTCAATCTGTTGTAACACCATATTGAGTGTACGTAGGGAGCGCGTCAGAAGATCTATATGTGTTTAAATAACTTTTATTACGGGATTTAATGTGTCCTTGGCTCATTATTATCAGTATAACTTGCGTTGCGATACTCTATCTACGAAATTTTGACTTTACTTATGATCGATGCTGAAGTCTACTAAACATACTTATCAGAACAGCCACCATTAACATTGTATTTGTTCCTGCAGGTCACTGACATCGACAGGCGAGTCTCAGTGCCACGCGGGCCCTCCGGCCGCGCCCTGGGCCCTTACTACTGATTCCAATCAGATCAACGTCATCATATTGGGCGTAAGTACTTCAGTACAAACATCGGGTTGTTTTATTCTAAAATGATTAATGCCCGGTTTCTGAGGTACTCTTATCGGTAGTTTATCTGTTCATTAGCGCTATTGGTTCGATAACTTGACAGTTTGCGTTTCCGAACACCGCAATGTAAGATAAACTCCGTTTAAACTTAAGTTATTTTATCTGACCAATGTGTGGCGTTTATCGGTTCCATAACTTTATTTGACGTTTCATTTCAAACTATATTAACTTTTAGGTTATACTTATTTAAACATATATTTGTAATAAGTTCGTGTCCTGGGAATTAAGTTGCCAGTGAAAGTTAAATATTAATATCATTCAGATTTGGAAGTACTGGAGCTTATTTCTAATACATATATCAGTACCAAGGAACTTAAGACGTATGAGAAATCCATTCGAAATGTTATTGTATTACGGATGAAGAATTTAAATTGAGATATCGTTTTGATAAGAACACTGTACCATTCTACACCTAAGCGATATTATCAGCCCTGCTCTAGCTCCCGTTACGCATCGCAAAAGTCCATTGTCTGTTTTGATAAAAATTTTGATCGCATTACGATTTTACGCTACAGGTACATTCCAAGTATTCATTGGTTCACAAAACCACTAGAGTTCTTTATAAATTAAGCAATGAAATAGCCAAGCTGGGTACAAGTTATATAGGTATGCCAAATTTCGAAGACGTGAGAGAAGTCAAGGCACAAATTTTTAGTTTAGCTGGATTTCCAAATGTAATTGGTTGTGTAGATGGATCACACATACCAATTCAATCTCCTGGTGGTGACCGAGCAGAATTATTTAGAAATAGAAAAGGTTTCTGTTTAGATTACTAGCGCTTTTAATCAAACGCCTAATCAAGTTTGTTGAGCAATAATGCACAAATACGGCTCATTGCATAAACATTTAGTTTTTAAGAATTTATTTTCTAAGTACACGTTGTAAACTTCATGTTATTATTTTCTTCTTCATCTGGTCTTTGCACGGAATATCGAAAATTCGAGCAATCCAAAATTCGAGCCGACGAAAGCCTTTTGGGGAACTGTAGTTAGGGAGCACATAAACTCAGTTCCTTCCAGTTTGAAAGTTAGTTTATTACCACTTGATCATTAGAAGCATGTTCCGGAGTTTATCACAGCACTATTAAATAAAAGGGTCAAGCATGGAGTAAGTAGCGAGCAAGGGTATCTCTTGGTCTCGTTATTTGTCAGTTTGTCGTACCTGTGGTCTTTTATTATTGAAAAGATCTCCCTAGCTAATGTGTGGACTCAACTGACAAAAACCTGCACTGTATTCTAATCTGACAGTTCATTCTGCCTTCTTATTGGTTTCTACATCTGACAGCGCGCGAACTGTCTGTTCGGAAACGCTACACCACCCCCCTACGCAGAAGGGAAAACCATACAAAAAAAAATGTTTTTAAATATACAGAAAACACGTAGCGTTTGAAATAAAAAAAAAATAAAAAAAATATATGACAAACTCAAAGAACGGAAGTTTTAAATATATATATATTATATACATATACTTTTTTTTTCTTTTTTTTTTTTTAAGGTCAAATGGTTTCGAGAAGTGCACCTTTCGACCAGACCGTGTGGTGTACTCTGCTGGTGTATTATTCGGCATAAAAGTATTAGGCGTTACGATGGTACGTTTAGTGGGTATAAGCGGTGACAGAGGAGGAGGCGGCGAAATTACTTTCTCTGGCGTAGGTATTTCAACATGTTCAATGAACGCTGGTTTAATGCGGTCTAAGCTAACTTCCATGTTCTTACCTCTAACATTTATTGTCAGGGTTTTCTCTTTACGATTTATGATTTCGTACGGGCCAGTGTATGGAGCTTGCAACGGCTTGCGGACTGTATCGTCAAGTAAGAATACGTGCGTGGCCACCTTTAAGTCCTGGAAGACAAATGTTTTTGGTTGCGAGTGGCGCGAGGCTGTAGTTGGTCGCAATTTTGAAAATTTCTTTCGTAGTTGTACGACGAAATCCGAAATGTTTTCAAGCCGTTCAGGTGTAGGAGAGGCGATTATGAGTTCTCCCGGTAAGCGGAGGGGTTCACCGTATAATAATTCCGCTGATGAGGATTTCAAGTCTTCCTTTAGGGCCGTTCGAATACCCAGTAGAACTAGAGGGAGCGCCCTTGCCCAGGTATCGTCGTGACACATAAGGGCGGCTTTCAACTGACGGTGGAGCCTTTCCACCATACCATTGGCACACGGGTGGTAACTGGTGGTCCTAATTCTTGTTGTTGCACACTCATGCAGGAGCCTTCGAAACAGATCAGACTCGAATTGACGACCCTGATCAGTTGTAATGACGTTAGGGACGCCGAATCGAGATATCCAACCATTGGTAAAAGTTTCAGCCACTTCTTCTGCTGTTATGCCAACCATGGGCCATACCTCAGGCCACCGAGTAAACCTATCGATAGCTGTGAGGCAATACTGAAAACCTTTGCTTATTGCTAAGGGGCCAATTATGTCGATGTGCACGTGTCTTAGACGACCGGTTGGATTGCTGAAGTGCCCCAATGGGGCGTTGACGTGTCTTGTAATTTTACTGCGCTGGCAAGGTATACAAGTTTGTGCCCACGATCGGCAGTCTTTATTCATTCCAGGCCATAGAAAACGTTCAGTTATTAGTTTCAGAGTAGCTTTAACTCCAGGATGACTAAGGTTGTGAAGTTCGTTGAAGATTCGGCGGCGAAAGGGCGGTGTTATGTAAGGACGAGGTTTTCCTGTAGATGTATCACATACGAGGGCAGTGTTAGTACCAGGTATGATTACCTCTTGTAAGTTTAATGAAGTTTCCGAGGACTGGAGATACTTGCGGAGTTCATCGTCCTGTTTTTGCGACTGCGATAAAGCAGTGTAGTCAGATTCGATACTGACAGCTTCAACACGGGACATGGTATCGGCTACCACGTTGTTTTCACCCTTTATGTGTACAATATCAGTTGTATATTGTGATATAAATGACAACTGGTTGAGCTGAATAGGAGCTAGTTTTTCACGGCGTTGTTTAAAAGCGAACAGTAATGGTTTGTGGTCCGTGTACACAGTGGTTAGTTGTCCTTCCAATATGTGCCTAAAGTGTTGCACACTTTCGTAAACCCCCAACAACTCTCGATGATAGGCTGGCCATTGAATTTGTTGGGCGTTCAGTTTCTTGCTAAAAAACGCAATGGGTTGCCAGTGGCCGTTGACTTTTTGCTGCAGGCATGCACCGACGTGCGTGCTAGATGCGTCTGTGAAAAGGCCTAACGGTACGTTCAAGATGGGGTGAGCAAGTAACGTTGAGTGGACGAGACTATCCCTCAGGGCATAGAATCGTTGTTCTAGAAGTGGGGTCCACGGGACGGGTATAGCTCCTTTTCCCTTAATTGCCGTTATTGCGTCAATAAGGGGTGCTTGAAGTTCAGCAGTGTGTGGCAAGAACCGACGATAATAGTTGATCATCCCAAGGAAACGGCGAAGACCACTAACTGTTTTAGGAAGACTGTACTCCCGGAGGGCCGACACTCGTTCCGTGGGAGGCCGGGTTCCTTCCGCATTTATGCTATATCCCAAGAATGTGACTTCTTTGGAACCCAACATGCATTTAGATGGATTTAAGACAACTCCGAAGTTCTGCAGGCGCTTGAATAGTAAGCGCAAATGCTGGGCATGTTCAGTAGCATTGCGCGAATATACCAAAATGTCGTCAATATACGCAAAGCAAAAGTCGAGGCCTTGGACAACTTCGTCAATAAACCGTTGGAACGTTTGTCCTGCGTTTCTTAAACCAAACGTCATATAGGGAAACTCAAAAAGACCAAAGGGAGTAATTATTGCTGTTTTGCATACGTCATGTGCGTGAACTGGAATTTGCTGGTAAGCTTTAACTAGGTCAATGGTGCTAAAGATGGTAGACCCTGCTAGGTTGTGGGTGAAATCCCCTATGTGTCGGACTGGGTATCGGTCAGGTATGGTCCGGTCATTGAGTGCGCGATAGTCACCACATGGACGCCATGTGTTATCTCGTTTCTGGGCCAAATGTAATGGCGACGACCACGGGCTTTTTGAAGGTCTGGCTGTACCACACTTAATCATATCCTCGAACTCCTTTTTCGCAATTATGAGTTTTTCTGGACCGAGGCGGCGTGGACGGCATGATACAGGCTGACCTTGAGTTGTTTTGATATGGTGCACCGTACTATGCTTAACGACCCTAGGGAGTCCAGGTGGACGTGTAATGCTAGGGAACTCCCTGAGGACGTCGTCAAAAGGGGAGTTGTTATTAATTCCAACTGCTTTCACGCTGGCCTGGTCAATTGAGGCGATGGTTGCTTTCACAGTGACACCGGTTTTTCCATCCAGCAACCTCTGGTTACCGCAGTCCGGGAGAAGGTGGTAATGAGCTAAAAGGCTGAACCAATAATGGCAGTATCAACGTCGGCAATTATAAAACGCCAGTGAAAGTCACGGCGCAAACCTAAGTTTAGTGTCAGTGTAGTGCCACCGTAAGTTTTGATTACGCTACCGTTAGCCGCGTTAAGACTGTAATCTGCTGAACGGAGGCGAGTTTGAATGAGCCGTCGCGGGTAGCAACAAACATCAGATCCAGTGTCGATGAGGTATTTCGATTTCGAGATGTTATCTGTGATAAAAAGGCGGCGACTGGAAAATGGGCCGTCAGCTGCCGCCACTACTGACTGCCATGGTTGTTTTCCGCATTATTATCCCAGGTGCAAGGTGCAATGCATTTTTGTGCGTTGTTCTTGTAGGTTCGGTGATACCAACACATCTGAGAGCCAGCAGAGGAAGCGCGAGGGCCTCTTGATCTGGATCTCTGTCTCTTAAAATCTCTGCCCCTCTGTGATAACGCCGCAACCTGTCTACTGAGTTCGTCTATGCGGGTTGTAAGAGTTTGCATATCAGTTGGGGCAGTTGTAAGGGAGGAGGCTGCATATATAGCTGGGGTAACTGCTACTGGGGTCACCTCCAATATTTTATCTGCTAAGTCAGCAAGTTTCTCAAGTGGCAGATCCGCCTGTGCAGTTATAATAGCTTGAATGTGACTTGGAAGCCGACGTAGCCATAATTGTCTTAGAATACCCTGATCTTGCAGGATGGTACCTGCCAGGGAGCGGAGATGGCGAAGGAATTGGGATGGCTTCCTGTCACCTATCTCTTCATCAGATAGTAATTGTCGGACCCTTTGTTCTTCTGTACAGGATAATCGTCGAATAAGCTCTGATTTAACAGTTTTGTATTTTTCTGTTTTCGGGGGTAGGGTTATAATATCCTCGATCTCTGCTGCATGCTTAGTATCTAATTGTGATATAACGTAATTGTACTGTGTCGAATCTGCTGTGATACCTGCTATTTCGAATAGAGCTTCTATTTGAGCGAACCACACGGCTGGCCGGTCAGCCCAGAAGGGTGGTAATTTGACTGATACTTTGGTAACACTTTGGTTTGAGGGGGCAGTTGAATCTGAGTTTATCTTATGTAAAAATTTCCCTATTTGTTCTTGCAAAGCGCTGTTTTGCTCTTGTAGAGATATAATTTGTGCTTGGACTTCCTCCATACTTGAGTATTACTTAACAAATTAGAATGTTAAAAATATTATAATTATTTAAGAGTACATACAGAATCAAGCATATTATTAAAAAGTATAAACCTATCTAGTTTGTTTTACATGTACCAAAATAAAAAATAAAATAAAAATTGTTGAAACAACAGACTAAACTACAGACAACAGATTACATGGTATGTGCCAAGTAAACACAATTAATAAATCATAGTACCACAGGAAAAAAATAAGTGTAGTTGAAGGACTTAATTATGAGTTGTTATGATATTGAGAAACAACATGTTAAGTATGGTGGTTTAAAAATGAGTAAATCTTAAATTATATTTAAACACAACAAGATCTAAATCCTTATAAGTCTATTGGTAACTTTTTATTATTAAATAGCAATATAAGTTGTTACTCCACTAATGTATTTGGATGATGTAGATATTAAAGTTATAAGCAAATAATAGCTCACAACAAAACAAACTACAATTGCTGATAAGGTTTGGTAAGTACTTCTTTGATCCTAAAGAGTGAGAAACCCAGCTAAATTAAAATGATTTAAACTATTTTAAAACATTAATTTTAATTTTTGCAGTAATTTTATGATAAAATACGATTATCTCTCACAGTTCAGTTCAAATAGTCAACCACAACGGCTAAAGTAGAATTCAAAAGTTTCTAAATAATTAAATTAATCGTTGGAATGCACTGCTTGAATTGAGACACTTCACTGATAGGTATTTCAAAATTGTGTGTGTATAAATTGGGACGAACTGACCGTCTTTTTGTAGTACTGCGCTGAGCTTGAGGACATGGGATGCAATTCACCGGTCCTTGTAGGTAGTTTGTTGGAGTACCACGCTGATGGAGTGCTGTCGCTTGGTTGATTTGACGACACGAGATGATGCCAGGAATGTGGGTGATGTTGGAATTGATTCTTGTTCACGGTGAATCGATTAGTGGGTGATATTTGGTCCATACATTCTTGTTCGGCTTAGGCCAGCTGGGAATCGTAGATTGAGGTACTTGCGTCGCCGGTAAGCACTCCTTGTACCCTCGTACTTTCGTTTTTTTTTTTTTTTGAAGAACTTTAAACGGGTTGTGCGTGTGATGGAACTTTATTCACTTGTATGTAGGGGTCACCAATTTGGGGAACTGTAGTTAGGGAGCACATAAACTCAGTTCCTTCCAGTTTGAAAGTTAGTTTATTACCACTTGATCATTAGAAGCATGTTCCGGAGTTTATCACAGCACTATTAAATAAAAGGGTCAAGCATGGAGTAAGTAGCGAGCAAGGGTATCTCTTGGTCTCGTTATTTGTCAGTTTGTCGTACCTGTGGTCTTTTATTATTGAAAAGATCTCCCTAGCTAATGTGTGGACTCAACTGACAAAAACCTGCACTGTATTCTAATCTGACAGTTCATTCTGCCTTCTTATTGGTTTCTACATCTGAAAGCGCGCGAACTGTCTGTTCGGAAACGCTACAGCCTCTTATCAATTTCTAGACACCCGTTACTTCAAAACCCATTCCATAATATTCTTGCCAAGTTGACACAAACCTTTCTCCCATCAGGTGGAAGGTATAGCGGGTGAGTTCGGCAAGCGCCTCCTAGCGGGCTGCGACTCGGAGCGGCGCGTGAGTGTGGCGGGACACAGCTGGCGCGTCGAGCACACGCTGCGGACTGACGACTTCAGCGCAGAGACCACTTGTATAGACGACTTCGCGCCTAATGGTACGTAGGCGAGTTTCTAGTTAGCGTAGAAACCTGGTACACAGTAATGTGTCTAGGCGGGATACAATTCGAAGTGTCCAGTCAACATGTAAATCATCATCATCATTTCAGCCGAGACCTCCACTGCTGGACATAGTCCTCCCCAAATTTGAGGGGGTTCGCCATAATCGCCACGCTTGGCAAGCGGGTTGGCGATCGCAGTATGGTGGTAAGATGCATAGAGAACGCTGCTGCCCTAGTAACTCCCTTAGTCGCCCCTTACGACACCCGCGGGAAGAAATGGGATGCTCATATTCTTTACGTCCGCCACCACACGGAAGTACAGGTGTACATAGATGAACACAATAGCCGCTGTTTTTGCCCTTACACCTTCCGGATGTGTTTGCATTAGCATTTACAGACTGGCCAAACATCTAAGTACATACAACGAGTCTCAATGCGACATTCAATGAGAATCATATATACAATCACGCCTATTTCCCATGGGGGTAGGCAGAAACCACGGAACGCCACCTGCTACGATCTCTACACACTTCTTTTGCCTCGTTTAGGTTCATACAATTGGTCATACACACACGCCGGTTGCGAGTACTACGCACCTGACCTTTCTGAAGAACCGTCCTTTTGTGAGCCGTCCTTCATTCATCCTCTCAACATGACCAAACCATCTAAGCATACATTTTTCAATTTTTGTCACTACATCTTCTTTTAAACCACACCGTTCTCTTATCAATGAGAATCATCGTCAGCATATACTGTTCCCACTGCTGGGACACAGGCCTCCTCTCTGTGAGGGGGAGTGGGCCATAATCCACCATTCGGGTCCAGGTCAAGTTGGTAGATGTCACATTACCTTCACCGTTTTGAATACAGTGATGAAATACATTACACAAAGTATAGCGTTTCTCTGGGTTCGCCCAACTAACAACTCGTTAGTCAGAGCCACTACCGAAGACCTCATGTAACCGTAATCAGTTTCATTAAGTATTGTTTTTATTTCAGGATATTTCTGCGTATTCCAAGATCAAGAATCCTTCGAATATATTAGAGGATGTGCTGAAAAGACGCTTCTATCAAGCTTAGAGCAAGAAGACAAATTGCCATTTCAAGTAAGTTTAGTAATAAAGCAACTCAGCCACTCTATCCCGGTCTACGAGTTCATTAATATACAGGATCATCAACATAATCATTTTAGCTAAACGACGTCCACTGCTGTACATAGGGCTCCCCTAATTTGGGAAGGTTTGCCATGATTGCCACTCTTGGCAGGCGGGTTGGCGATCGCAGTATGGTGGTAAAATACATAGAGAATGGTACTGCCCATTCTCTAGTAATACAGCATGAAATATATAATTCAATGTGTTGTAAAGATTTAGAGCATATCGTTAAGAAAAGGGATGACCATCAAGTAAGCTATTTGGCAACATCATCGCGTTCTTTTTACACGCTTTATATTAGCTTCACTTGTATGTTTGTATATTTGTATGTTTGTATATTTTGTATGTTTGTTTGTAACCGACTCCTTATAGTGCGATTTTGACCCACTTTAAACGACCAGATTTCATTCAAACTTTGCACACCTGTCAAGGACTGATGACAATGCAATAATTTCATATATTTTTGCCATTATCCTTGCCAGGGTTACCTGGACAGCAAAAAAACTGTCACAAACTACGCTGACATACGTCTCAAAATTCGAAATACCCTAAAAAATAGAAAATAAATAATAGTTTAAAAAAACTAAAAAACACGCTTCCATGGAAAACCAAACTAAAAAGTACAAAATAATGGAAAAAAAGCGTGGGGTGCCTGATATCAATAAAAAAATACCTTAAAAGCACCCGACGCTTTTTTCCATTATTTTGTACTTTTTAGTTTGGTTTTCCATGGAAGCGTGTTTTTTAGTTTTTTTAAACTATTATTTATTTTTCCGTAGGAACGGTCAAAATTAGGTAAATGACCGGTAGCTCAACGCTTTGCCATCTTGCTTCATGTTGTGAACTGTGCGATGAATGGATTACCTATCGGGAGCACGCTGATTCATATTGATACTTTCATTTTCTTGTTTTGATAGATTCAAAACTGTTTTCTTCTGTGATTCATGTCAATTTGAAAATGACTTAGTTTGCACTATCTAAGAATTTAGATTTGGAAAATGCCAATTTATAATGATTATGTAACAGTTACTGAACCTCCTATTTTGAGTTCTAATTATATAGAAAATATGTGTGTATATTTGGTATTTATACATATAATTGGATTTTTGAGTGGTTTAATACATCAACTCAGCCTATTCTAGTTTACATACTGTTAAACATAGGTAATTCTGAAAATAACAAATTTTTTGCTAAATATTATATTGTTTTTCCAGGGTTTGCCGTTAGTAGTAATGTTTGTTCAAGACGAAGGCATGGACAAGAAGGAACTGACAAGACTGCAGGAGGAAGGCCAAAATCTTGCTGACAAGTTAGTATTTGTTTTATGAAGTTTTCTAGGAGCCTCTCATATTTATTTATTTTAATCAGAACGGCCGAAGCCAATTACACTATTTAAACATTTAATAAAACTATTTCGACATTTACAATTCATTTAGCACAGTCATGCATTCTTCTCACAAAAATTCAAACATTCTGACAGTATCATCTTCCATTCATTTGCAAACATATCAATATCTGTGTTTGAGTTCAGGACAGTGTTAGTAGCTGCTAATGTCCGAGGAATAGATGACTTGGAGTGCGCAATAGTACGGCACGTTGGAACAGCCAGCCATATGTACACTTCAAACTATACCTATATATAGGCTTTGTTAATTTATGTAAGGATCTGGGAAGGAAAAATAAAATGGTTATATTTTATTTTTCCTTCCCAGATCCTTACATAAATGTTATGCCTTGTATTATTAGCTTTTGATGGGAACTACCTACGATACAGTTGCTTTACCCATTGGCATACATTAGCTGGCGTGCATTGCATATAGGCATATAAGCAGTGCCTACCTCGGGATAAGTCTGTTGCGTTGCACTACATTTTATTGAGTGCCCCAAAATGATTAAGAAACTAACAAAATTATCATATCTAAAAGAAACCCGCGTTTGTCTGCCTAGACAAGAACAGGCGGCCTAGTGGCTACCTATACAGAAAAGCAATGCAAGCTACTGAGCTGGACTGACAGAATAACAAAATCTTGATTATTGTAAGCATTACTCTAGCTGTGAATTTTAAAGTCGTTGCATAAAGTTATGAATCCATAAAACTTATTGCAGAAATAGTTTTATGGATGAACTGATTACAGGAATATAAATAATAATATTATTTAATTAACAATAATATTATTTTATAAAATAATAATATAATGTCTGTTAGCCTAGTTAGATAAATACATATTTTACCAGCCAACAGCCCCACTCAAATGGAATCAGCTAGTAATTTGCACGCAAATATTATGTCTCTCAACTAACTCGTTCATTTCCTTCCAGTCTACATTGTTCCTACATGGAGGCTTCAGTGAACGAGCTCGGCACTGAAGCACTAACCTCAGACGCTGTGCAAGAGTTGGTGAGAGCCAACAGAGAGAAGGCGAGCTACGCGCATCTTTACAGAGATGTTATTGTGTGCTTCGATTCTGATATCAGGTGAGTTGTTAGCGAAGTAAGCAAGTACGCTCGCCCGTTTGAAAGCAGCATCGAAATGACGTTTGTAGTAATAGTTTGACATTGACAGCGCTTTTATGTCAAAACAGTAATGGCGGCCATGCACACTATGGTCGACCAGAGATACCTACCTATACAATATGGAGAGTAGAGGTAAGGAGGACGGTCTCTGTGTATGAAAAAGTGTCTGTTAAAATGTGTTATATAAGGATGGCGCTACAGTAGCGACCGGGTCATTCTGATCCAACCCGACCCTTGCTGCCCTCTACCAGCGATGCCCTAAGCCGAGGTCCGTACCCCACAAGGGGTGCCTTTAGCGAGTAGTCGCTCTAGTTTTAAGTTTTTTAAGCCCTGGCCGGGGGCCTTAATTTATTAAGGTAGCCATAAGCAAGTCAGGTTAAGCAGCCGACAACCTCATAGGATGACCTGCGAGATGTCATTCAAAAAAAGGTCGGTCGTTCGGAGGTCGTGGGTTCGATTCCCACCCAGGACAAATCTTTGTGTGATGAGCACAGTCATTTGTTCTGTGTCTGGGTGTAATTTATCTATAATATGTATGTATTTAGAAATATATAAGTATATTTATCATTGTCTGGTTGCCATAGTACAGGCTCTGCCTAGTTTGGGACCAGATAACGGTGTGTTGGTTGTCCTAAGATATTTTTTTTTTTACCGGGTGAATTTCTGTACAAAGTATAGGTTATATTTACAAAATTATTTTGGACTACTGCTTTGATAAATAGTTGAGGTGTTGGTAAACTGGACTGTCACTAACTACTCTAGTCATTAAACATTGTACATTTTCCAACTCGGCACACTTCAATCCGTCAACAATTGCTACATTCATACCATAAGTTGTGGATACGGAAGCGTCATTTTGGCGGGTTTAAGAACTGTTATTTACTGCTTATAGCTGAACATTTTCAACTTAATCCTTCAAATGAGACGGTTCTCCTTACCTCTACACTCCATACTGTACAAGTAGACCGGACTCTGAACTGTAATAGACCTTTGCAGTTTTTTGAAACTACGTCGTCGACCAGCAAAACATCGAAAATGATTCTTTTGAGAAACTTTCCGGTGTACCGGACCGTCCCATAAACGCATCACCATATGGATGAATAGCGTAGGCAAACCTATACAGGTAGACTTCTCGCGTAGCCCTGTGTATAGCTAATTAAATTCAAGTAATCTGTAATGCAATCTACAACAGACACCATTTCTGTGTAGTGTCTACTTTGACTCTGTATTGTGTTATAATGGAAATATAAAATAACTTTTTCTACTCATTAAAAATATTAAATTCACTCACTGACAAACGTTGCATAGCTTAATCCACTGGGTCTAAACGGTAAACGTTCCTAATATAACGAGAGTGCGCACTAAAGAGGCATTTTTAGGGTTCCGCACCTCAAAAGGAAAAAGCGGAACCCTTATAGTATCACTTTGTTGTCCGTCCGTCCGTCCGTCCGTCCGTCCGTATATCAAGACCCCTTTTCTCAGGAATGCGTGGAGGTATCAAGCTGAAATTTATATCAAATACTCAAATCTACTGTCCCTTGAAGCTGTAAAAAAATCAAACTTCTAAGCTAACGCAATCAAAAGATATAGCCGTTTATGCTGGAAATTTCCGCAAATTTTCGAAACTCGCCAGGGAATCAAAACCTAGAGGGTACTTCCAGTCGATCTAGAATTTTGAAATTTGGTACGAAGCAACGTCTTATAGCACAAATAAAGGAAAAATTGCGAAAACCGTAAATTTTTAGTTACATCATATAATAAAAATATTTTTTTAAATTTTAAACTTTATACCTACAGATTTGTACGGAACCCACGGTGCGCGAGTCCGACTCGCACTTGGCTGGTTTTTTTTTTAAATGCATTCTCTATAGGTCGACACGGCTATTTATCAAGCTCCACATTTCCAGTTTTAGCTGACCTCGCATTATATTGGCTTTACGTACAGTTAGAAGTCAGTTTATACTGGAAATATAGCTTGATTTGTCGCCGTGCGAAAATAGTTTTTTCCGATGGGAAATCCCATCGGGCATACGATTGTTTATTTTTATAATAAAAACCTTTGTTTCCAGAATAATGGTTTGCATGTTCTGCGACGATCCATATTCACCTGAGAGAGTGCTGAGCCCACTTCTACTGCATCGCGCGTGTTTCCTGACGGGAGACCGGTCGATAGTCATTGAGACATTCTTGGGAGACTCCAAGAGGAAAGTCGAGGTGAGTTCATTGTCATATGAAGCTTCTAGGGTCGTTTTACTACTGTCATATATTTGAATCTCCGATAATATTCAAGTTTTGAGAAATAAACTAGCGACCTGCCTGCTTCGCAAGATTTTTACGACTTACTAAACATCGAGATTTATCGTTATCGGTTATTTACCTTTTATTTATGAAAAGGGGCACATTTATAAAGTGACTTAATAATTAAAATAGAGCACAGTTGCTTATTTGCCTGAACTAGGTTGAACCTGTGCTTCAGTGGTGTCTTTATTATTACTAGTGATCCCCCATTGGTCGAAATTCGACCGTATTTAATTTGAATAGAAATACATTATTAAATGAACAAATAATATAAAAAAAAACAATATGGTTATATTCGACATTCAGTAACACTATAGACAAATAATATTAAAGACAAATATTCTCGATATCTATCTATAAAATTAATTTATTACCTATAGTTATACTTGACATTCAGTAAGACTATAGACACAAAATATTAAAGACAGATATTCTCGATTGGACCACAGATTTGGACCATAAACAAAAGAATATCTATGCATGTGTGTATTAAATACACGGCAATGAATAGTAGTGTTTGTAACGTGTTATTTATTGAAAATAATGTATTTATACGCATAATTTAAAAAAAATATTAGCATTCGTCACTTCTTCTCTGTATAAACTATAAGTGTGCGAAATTTCATACTCCTCCGTCCGCTCAATTTTCGTAAAAAGGGATCCAAAGTTTTCGCTTCACGTATTAATATACAGATTATTATCATTATCTCATGGCCTGTTAGTCTAGTGGATAGTGACCCTGACTGCTAAGACTGAGGTCGTGGGTTCGATTCCCACCCAGTATAAATTGTTGTGTGATGAGCACAATCATTTGTTCTGTGTCTGGGTGTAATTTATCTATAATATGTATGTATTTAAAATATATATAAGTACATTTATCAGTTGTCTGATTGCCATAGTACAGGCTCTGACTAGTTTGGGATCAGATAACAGTGTGTTGGTTGTCCTAAGATATATATTTTTTTTATTATTATCATCATTGTTCTACCTTTATCACAATTTATTTGCTGTTGGCGCAACATGTCTTCTTCTGCCACACTTCCCTATTAGTTTTCATCTCGGTAGTCACCAACTTTCTAACCATATCATCATTCACACAGGCCATCCATTATGCGTAAATTTAATTATCATCATCATTTCAGCCGAAAGACGTCCACTGCTGGACATAAGCCTCCCCCAATTTGGGGAGATTTGCCATAATCGCCACGCTTGGCAGGCGGGTTGGTGATCGCAGTATGGTGGTTAAATGCAAATCAAATCAAAATCAAAAGTCATTTATTCAAACTAGGCTGAGAGTCAGCACTTTTTGAACGTCAAAGTTACATGAGACAGTCCCCCCAAAACGCCCGCCCTTCGACACTTCCTAGTGCTTTCGCTGGGAAGAAGAAGTGGCGGAACAAACTCCCCAGCAGCACAGCTGTCTGTTAAGTTAGAAGAACTTGATTCTATACAGTATTGTGTAAGTTATTAATATAATAAAACAAAACATACATTATTCGCCATATGTCAGCTAGCACACGCCAATATACCAACAAAACATTGAAAACTAAACTCAAGCTGAAATAAATAATAAAACAAAATCGTAAACAGAAATTAAAACCTTAATAAAGCCTCCAGGCATAAAGGGCGTGCCCGCTTACATATACGATGCAAATGATACATATACACAATAAATGAAATGAATAGAAAATAAAAATAAACTAACAAAAGAAGTTAAAAAAAAAAAAACAATTATATGAACTACCCATATAAACCGTCAGTAGGAAGACTAATTCTGGATTGAAAGAACATAAACATTGTCTTGAGTTGATCACAGCGACCAACTATTCTTATCGTTTAAGTAGTCGTTGATAGAATAGTATGCCTTTGAACAAAGGTTGGATTTTACTTTAGCTTTAAACTCATTAAACTGCAAATCTAGCAAAGCAGAGGGAAGCTTGTTATAAAAGGTAATACCAAGACCAACAAAAGAATTATGAACCTTATGAAGCCGGTGAAAGGGAGCACGTAGTTTATCCCTACTTCTAGTATTAATATTATGAATATCACTGTTTTTAGTGTACAAGTGTATATTTTGCCTAATATATAAGATGTTGCCGAAGATGAATTGTGATGCCACCGTAAGAATACCAATATCTTTAAACAAATCTCTCAGAGAAACTCTAGCACCTAGTTGGTAAATCGCTCGAACAGCTCGTTTTTGAAGAACAAAAATATTTTGAATGTCCGCAGCTTTGCCCCACAGCAGAATGCCGTAGGACATTATACTATGAAAATAACTAAAATAGACTAATCGAGCTGTATCAACGTCCGTGTACTGTCTAACTTTCCTTACGGCGTAGGCGGCCGAACTGAGCCTTCCCGCTAGGCTTGATATATGTGATCCCCACTGAAGTTTGGCGTCTACTGTTATGCCCAGAAAAACTGTGTACAGTTTCAAGCACCTCATTATCTAAAACGACATTGGGTCCCAGATTCCTAACATTCGGTAAGGCGAACTTTATACATTTCGTTTTCTTAGCATTAAGAACTAGGTTATTTGTGGTAAACCAATCCGTAACCATTGAGAGCGCACTATTCACGTCATCAAAATCTTTTCTATTCCTGTCTACTTTAAAGATAAGTGAGGTATCATCAGCAAATAGTACAATGTCACAGATATTCTTTAAATAGAATGGTAAGTCGTTAATATACACTAAGAATAAGAATGGACCCAGTATTGAGCCTTGAGGTACACCTAACTGAACTAGTAGCCCGGAAGATTTTACACCATTGACATCTACACATTGGTGCCTATTTTGCAAATAAGAACTTATGACATTGAGAGCTTCGTTTTGAACACCGTAATGACGTAGTTTACGCAAAAGTGTGTCATGGTGAACGCAATCAAAAGCTTTGGAGAGATCACAGAAAACCCCGATAGCATTTTGCGAGTTCTCCCATGCGTTGAAAATGTGTTTCAGCAGAGCAACACCCGCATCTGTTGTCGAACGACCTTTTGTAAAGCCATATTGCTCATTATGAAGGAGGCTATTTAAATTAAAATGTCTTAGCAACTGCTTGAGTATTAATTTTTCAAATATTTTACTAAATGCAGGTAAGATAGAAATGGGCCTAAATTGCCAACGTTATTTTTATTACCTGTTTTAAATAATGGTATGACTTTACTACTCTTCATGAGGTCAGGAAAAGATCCTGAATCAACACATTTATTAAAAGTTATAGCTAGATAGGGGGCTACGATGTCTATTATATTACTTAACAGTTTAACGGAGATGCCCCAGAAATCTCCAGTGTTTTTTGACTTAAGTGTGTTAAAAATATTAACCACGTCACGAGGCGTCACATGTTCGAAACTAAATAAGCGACTACATCTGGGCACACTACTATGCAAAAGGTTTTCAGCTTTAGACGGGGACGAATTTAAGGAGCAAGTCGTAGTTATAGGTATGTTGGCAAAAAACTCATTAAATGCCTCAGCTACGTCGGCAGCCTTATTAACCAATTTGTTGTTAATTATAATCTCTAGTTGTTTTTCCTAATCGATTTACCCGTTTCATTGTTAATAACTTTCCAAGTGGTTTTTATTTTATTATTGGATTTTTTTATGGTATCGCTTAAAAATTTAGATTTAGCGAAAGCACAGATTTTTTTAAATAACTTTGAATAATTTCTGACATACTCTAGAAAAGGAGTATCAAATATATATTTTTTTAAACCATATAACTCGTATAGTCTCGCTCTACTTTTATAAATACCTGGAGTAGCCCATTGGTTGAAGCTAACAGAGGTGCTATTAATGTCAATAGTTTTGGTCTTGAAAGTAGATTGGTATTCTTTTTGTACAATATCAAAAAGGGCTCCATAGATTTCATTAGGAGTCTCGTGTTCTACTATAGATGGTGTAATCCTATGAGCAATATTATTTTTAAATTTGTTGCAACGACTAACTGTATAAGGCCTGCATTCTATTTTATGCGGCTTTTTAAGTAATGGCAAAGGGAAGCTGGCTAATAATCCACAGTGGTCAGACGTTAAGTCACTTAACACTAACTTATTAGTGGCATCACAATCACTAAATATATTATCAAGACAAGTCGAAGACGATGCTGTGATCCTAGTAGGTTCGAAAAACAAGTTTATTAAATTAAAAGACTTAAACAGATTGAGCAGTCTAATACTTAATGGAGTAACGTCTAAAATATTAATATTGAAATCTCCACATAAAATTATGCATTTATTAATTGATTTTAATTTATTGAGTGAGTCCTCCATGACTGACTCGAATCGAATAAAATCCCCAGAGGGCGGACGATAAACGCATATTATGACGTAACGCTCTAGTTCAACACAAGACAACTCAATAGTGCGCTCGATGGAAAGATTAACTAAATCTAAACGTTGTTTACATTTCAACTTGTTTGAAACAAGAACTAATGATCCACCGCGTATAGCACTTTTTCTCACAAATGCAGTTTGCACAGTAAAAAAATCATCATTCATAAACACTACTTCATGTTCTTTCAACCAGTGTTCAGTCAAACATAATACCTGAACATCATGGTTTTCGATAAATAAACTTAACTCTAGTTCTTTGCCAGACAAACAAATGCATAGAGAACGCTGCTGCCCATTCTCTAGTAAGTCCCCTAGTCGCCTCTTACGACAACCACGGGAAGAAATGGTCATGGTAAATTTAATATTCCTGTATATATCAAAACCTTCTGGAATAATTTCTTTACCCTTGGTAAAGACTGCATCAAAATCTGTTGCGTAGTTTAGAAGAACAATTTGGTCACACAGATAGATACGAAATAGTAGTTTAATGTATAATATGTATATATACAGAACATCAGACCTCATTTCCCCGAACCATTGGCCAGATGTGTACCTGTGTAAACATAACTGGTGGAAAGTGGGTACATTGCACTAGTTATATTTAAGTCCCATGTAATAAGGGGCGTGCCTTTTGCTATCAACCAGGCACAAATCCAGGCACCGGGCTGCTACTGAGAAGTTCCAGATAGAAAAAACCCTATAACACTATGACCGACCTGGGAAATGAATACAGGACCTCTTGCTCATTAGTAGCACTTGCGACCACTAGACCAACGACACTAAATTCTTAGGTGTATTCAAGTTTCGACTAGTACTGATACTGTCCTAAATATGCTGCATAATTCTCGATGACAAAACTTAATAGATATACTCTTTTGTCGGATCTTCCCAACGGCGAAATTCTAATAAATAATAAATATACAGGGTGTCCAGTAAATAGCACGACATACTGCAGGGGGTGATAGCTTGGGTCACTACTTATCAATACAACACAATATATGTTCAGCAAAATCTTACGGATTTACAGTTTTACAAAATTTTCCGAAATACCGAAAAATCTCTACCTTGAAACAGATTTTCAAGCATCTCGTAATGAAAAAATCCTTTTCTAGTACTTTTTTTACGTCAAATTATTCGTGAATAGTTACTTTACTCATTGATAAGTCTTTTTTCTATCAAAGACAAGAATGTTTTCAAGAAATACTATTTTTTGTTTAAATTTGCACAGAACTATTTTCTTATCACTTAAGTTTAACCTACAGTGGTGAAAAAAAAAAATAAGTAAGATTTTGCTGAACATATGTTGTGTTGTATTGATAGGTAGTGACCCAAGCTATCACCCCCTGCAGTATGTCGTGCTATTTACTGGACACCCTGTATATTATTCTCTATTGTTGGAGTACAATAGCCAGCAGACTGGACTGTAGATAAAATAATGAAGAGACTGCAATCACGGCTGCTGTACAGGACGTAATCAACATAATATTATTCATTCATTCGGTTTATTTATTAAATAATTGATTATACATCACATAATGCATAATAGTACAATCATTTATGAAAATTTCGTACAATGGGCACTGTTATCTGCACGGCGATCTCTTTCAATCCTTTGGATGGACTGAAAGAAAGACTGAAAAAGACGTTCCGTTGAATTTGCCTACTTCTAGGGAAATAGGTTTCATTTATATCTAATAAATAGTATTAAAAACGTATCTTTTCGTGGCTGTGTGTGTGATCTTCTAGTGCTTGTAAACTACATCATGGATTTTGATGCTATCACCGTCATTTACAGAATTTCGTCTTGAAGGTTTATGTGTAAAATACTTTAATATTTAATTTAACCCGTTTGGGACGAGAATGGCATTGTTAGTACCCGCTCTTTAGCGGCTCTTAACTAATTCTATTCGTGAGTGAAAAATTCGAGACAGACATATTTTTATAGTTCAAACGGTGCTCTTTCTGACAGTGTCCATGATTTTGAATCAGTTAAGATATTAAAATGCGAATTTTTCAAATCGAAATTTTAAAAGGTTTCTGATCTGCAAAGACCCTAGAACCCCACGAAACTGTGGAGTAAATGTTTAAACTTTAATAATATGCAGTTTTGAAATATTTTCTTCATACTACATAGAGATTTATTAAAAATGGCGCCTAAACTAATAATTTCACAAAAAGCAATTATTTGAGCCATTCTTTTTTAACCACCTAACTTTTCTAGGCATATCTATATGTTAGTAGCTTTTGCCAGCGGCTTCGCTCGCGTTAAATTCGGGGTAACACGGTTCCCCTTTCCTGATTTAGAACACAGAAGAGAACTTGGAAGAGAATTAATTAATTAATTATTAATTAATTGAATGAGAATGAAGAATGTTATTTTAATACTCCACTGTAGACGATATTATATGTCTCTCCATTTGGGGAAGAATATAAAGATTCTGGGCATTGGACACACGTGAACATGCTACATACAATTGTCCATGGGAAAAGCACGGCTTTTCCAAGTTCACCCCAGCCACCTAAAAAAGAAAAAAAAGTAGCCTATATGTCACTCTCCATCCCTTCCACTATCTCCACTTAAAAAACCAACGTCAATTCGTCGATCCGTTTTGGCGTGAAAGACGGACAAACAGACACGCACACTTTCCCATTTATAATATTAGTATGGATTCACACATGTTAATACTGAAATATGTTGCAGGTGATTATATCGAGTTTCCATGGTGCAAGTCAGTTTAGAGAAGAGCTGATCCACGGGTTTATACTCATATATTCGGCGAAGAGGAAGGCTAGCTTGGCTACCTTGAAGTAAGTTCAATTTACATATTTTTATTTTTTGTAGAAGTTCATAAAACTTGTATGCGTTTTTGATAATTGTTAATGTCGTAACAATTCTGTTTTGTCTCTGGTCACTAGGCCTATCATCACAAGCAATGTCAATATTGCTAAACTGTTAATTTTTTTATTGACTTAAATACGGGGCTTTTGGCTACGTTGCACTATATGTATCTTTTTTTAAATTTTTATTTTGTAATTATTTATTTGTATAGATGTGCGTTTTTTTTGTGCAGAATAAACAATTTTTCTTTCTTTCTTTAGATAGAAAATGATTTTGTAAGAGTGTGAATAAAAAGAGACTAGTAAATTCTTGCTTGATTGTGAGTTGTATTCTAATTGAATTCCGCTGGGACCGCTCCAAACCTAACAATTTACTTACAAATAGTCTATTACCTAACTGAAGAAAACTTTTATAAAATGACTTCTAAATATTGCATTTAGGATACGACCATCAACGACGTCTGCCCTCGCAGAGCGGACCCCCAACGCGACGTATTTTTTTTTTTTGAATTATTAATACATACTTAGGTACTTCAAGATTGAGATTTTTTATTATTTTTTACTTTTTAAAGGGATCTTAGGTTTTTGTGTCGGGGGTTTTTTAAATTTTAAATTTAATTTTTTATTTTATACGTTTAAAGGTATACTTATTATAATGTAGATTTTGTTAAGTTGTAAATACATAGAACTTCGCCGTGGCCAACAGGAAGATAAGCTTCCAAAAACAATATCAATCCAATTTGATGATGCCACTATCGGCCGGAGTTGTGTTGACGAGAATGGATGGATTCTGATAAGGCCACATAATGTAACTTTTCAAGGTCTTAGAGGATATGGAAATATTGAAAGAACAATGTTTCCTATCATTTTATGTTGGGCGATTACGGCATATAAGTTGCAAGGCACGACAGTTGAAAAAGCTGTGGTTTACTTAGGTAAAAGTACTTTTGCAAGAGGCCAAGCCTATGTGGCCTTAAGTAGAGTATTTTTACTCTGTTTCAGGCTACATAGGCTTGGCCTTTTCCTTGGATGGTGTAGCAGTTTGTGAGCTCGACCAAAGAAAACTATTTAATAACCCACATGACAAATCATCTTTAGCAGAATTGCAAAGACTGAGATGTAGTCATTGATACTCTCACGTGACAATCGGATTTCCATGTCCCAATTTTCCCACCACCAATTTTCTCATCAAGCGAAGCTTGAACATTCTCAATTAAGTCATCAATATTCTCTTTCAGTGCGCTTTCATTTGAGACCCCACTCGAGTATATTTGTAGACATTCGGTTATTCTTCCCCACTTTCACCCCCCACAACTTTTAAACGGCTCAACCGATTTTCATCAAACATGTGTAAGAACACTCGCATATAAGTCACCTTTAATACAAAAAAATAATAATTGAAATCGCTTCATCCGTTCGGGAGCTATGATGCCACAGACAGACAGACACACAGACAGACCGACACACAGACAGACCGACAGACAGACAGACACGTCAAACTTATAACACCCCTCTTTTTCCGTCGGGGGTTAAAAAAATAGTAGTTGGAAAGAAAATTTTAATTAGTCCTAATGACACAGATGCAATTTTTTTTAAATCCCACACAGAAACCACAAATATGGATAGTTCAAAAACAGATCTTGCTGTGCCCGACAGGGTCCATAATTGTGACTTAAATAATGATTTCCCTTCAAACTATGCTTTAACATTATGGTACGCAATAAAGAATTGAGAATTGAGAAAAACCTCATTTCACTGTCGGTAGAAAAGAAGAACGACCCATATATCTCTCAAAACATTTTAAAACCTCCACTAACTCTGTAAATTCGTTCCGCAGCGCCTTCTCGATGAACATCCCGAACCTGCCGATCCAGATGGTAGCGGTGACGGACGGCGGCGGCTCGGCGGCCAGTACGTTCTTCGGCACCGACCTGGGCCACGCGCTCATCACGGAGGGCAACGCCACGGCTGACCGGCTGGCTGCGCACTTCACTACCTACACCTCCAGTGCCGAGAATAAATGTCAGTACAAATCATTCTTACTTACCTATAGTCTGTTCCACAAAACCACAAGGCATCTGCCACGTCATACGGCATCGTGGAAGATCCAAGCGTAGATGGTGGGACGAACTCGACGCCTACATGAGGGAATTGCTCCTTATTGGCTCACGATAGAGTTGAGTGGAAAATGGAAAGGGAGGCCTTTGCCCTGCAGTGGGACAATACAGGCTGATTATTATTATTATTATATCTGCCTAGATTTTCCCAGCTATGTATGTTGGGGTTGGTTTCCAGTCTAACCGGATTGAGGTGAATATCAGTATTTCACTTGGAGCGGCGGCATATCTGACCGACCTCAACCCAGATACTGGGTACAAAGAAACCCCTTGGTAAGACTGATTGTCAGACTTTCGGGCTTCTGACAAACCGTATTGACTGTCAAAGATACGTACGTCACGTATGACAGCCGGGACCAACAGTTTAACCTGCTTTCCGAGGCATGAAGGGGTCTTGGTATGTAAAAATGATCGACCATCCCCAGACCAACCGCAGTAAGCGTAGTTTAACCTGACTAATCGACCCTTGCGGCTGTTATTACTAAGCCACAATTCCCTTAGTCTGTTCCACAAGTATCTAATGAGTATGTAAACAAATGCATCAGGACAGGGACATGTGGATGTCATTTTGTATTGCCACCTTTAAATAGAGTGCTTTTCTTTGTTTATTTAAAACCTAACATACTTAAATTGCAAAATTATAATTTTTAAATCACCTTAAACATGTTTTTCATTTGACGGTAAATTTTATCAATTCAGTTTTAGTGATTTTTCAATTACAATTTAATAATCCTTTTTTTCGGCGGCCGGATTTAACGCTGATGAAGTCTGAGGCAGAAGCTAGTTACAAATAAACCTACATGAACAATAAGTGCTCATGTAGTTTTAACTATAATTAGTTTCTAACGTCAGAATTTATATCTAATAAATCGGTATCTCGATCCGGTTCTAATAAATCATTTCCTATGTAAAAGAACCGGCAAGAAACTCCACGGTTACTCTTTTCATAATAAACATCCTGGTTTTTTAAATCCTTAAACTATAATTGAAACTAACTAAACACATTTCTCCCACAGCGGCATTCTACACGCCATTCTTCAAAGAGGTGTGGGAGCGTAAAGGTGAGATAGAGCGCGCCTTCCGCATGGAGCAGCCACACAACCTGCCCGACGTGGCGGCGGCCCGCCCCGCCCCGCCGCCCAGGAACCACTCCTACCATCTCAACCATATGTGAGTACTATCCTATGTCCTTACTCAGGTCATGATCTACCTGTGTGTCAAATTTCATCGAATAATGTTCCGCCCTTAAGCCTTAAAAAGGTCCCGCCAGGGTCGCGAGATTTGTTCGAAAGAGATACCGTGGCCCTGGTACATGGGCAACTGAAGGAACACGGGTGGGTTTTAGTCAGTAAAAGTCTGACACGCCCTTCCGCTCCACCCTAGAGCGGGAGACGTCATTTGATGATTTCCCACCCAAAAAAAGGCCCTGAATAGGCAACTGTTACTTAGAGTTACTTTAGCATTTTTTTTTTGTCCGTGTGGTGCCGGACGTATAGAATAACACCACCCTATTTCTTCCCGTGGGTGTCGTAAAAGGCGACTAAGGGACTTACTAGAGAATGGGCAGCAGCGTTCTCTGTGCATTTTACCACCATACTGCGATCGCCAACCCGCCTGCCAAGCGTGGCGATTATGGCAAAGCCCCCCAAATTGGGGGAGGCCTAAGTCCAACAGTGGACGTCTTACGGCTGAAATGATGATGATGAAGTATTTAGGATCTCCAACAAAAGATATACACAATACATTGACACATAAATAAAGGGCAACATCAGGTACTAAGTTAGTGTACTCCTTCGCTAATAGGAGACCACAGCATGCACAATATAGATAACAGTTAACAACTAAGCTAACAAAGATAACATTTTAATTATAGGTAATATAATCTATATATATAAAATTCAAAGTCCTGAGTGACTGACTGTCTGATATATCAACGCACAGCCTAAGCACACACACTAGAGACATGAAATTTGGAAAGTGTGTTCTTTGCGAAGATTAGGTATCCACTAAAAAGGGTTTTTTCAAATTCCACCCCTAAGAGGGTGAAAAGGGGGGTTGAATTTCCACGCGGACGAAGCCGCGGGTGGAAGCTAGTATAAAATAAATAGCATGAGTATGAGTTATAGTCATCATGCCTAGCTTATTGCCAACTATGTTGGAGCACCGGCAACCGGATGTAGCTAAATAAATACCAGCATGAAGCAACTGCCTATTTGATCATAACCCAGTTACTGGGTAATATGATATCCCTTGTTATCATTGATTTTTGCTCTTCTGATTTAAAACCAAAAATAGATGCATAATTTTTTCCATTTCCTGATTCTTTTTTCCAATTATAAGAAATCACTACGGTTAAAAAATAAAATACTTTTTGAAATATTTGTTTTGGATAACTCTTAGTTTGTAACGGCTTGCTTTCCCGAATAAAATAAAAGAATGAATAAAATCTTGCCACAGTACATTTATGGTATCATTTTGTTTCCATTAGGAGGGAGCATAAGCTGACAAACTCTCTGGACTTGCTGATCGGTCCCGACTCACGCGCAGACATCGACTCTGAGTACAGCGACACACTCAACAACTCCAAGAACAGAGGATTTCTGAAAGGTAACGTACTTGTCACCTTGTTTTTTTTTTCAGGCCCTGGAGTTTTGTATCCATCGTACAAGGGTTTTCCAGAACTTAAAACAGTCAACACTCTCCTGCTCTTATCCCATTTTATTTGGGGTCGGGGCAACATGTCTTTTTCTTCCACACTTCTTTATTAGTCGTCATTTCAGTAGTCACCCCCTTTCTATCGATATCATAATTCACACAGTCCATCCATCGTTACTTTGGTCTCTCCCTACTCTTATAGCCATCGACATTCATACTCAATATTTTCCTCACGACATTTTCCTCATTCCTCCGTATCTCGTGACCATACCGTGACAACCGATTTCCACACAAATTTTTGGTTATCGGTGTCACTTTCAGGCTTACTTATGAAATAAACTTCTTAGAACTTCCGACTTATATAGTATATTCTTGAAATTGACATAAGACCAGGGTGCTTACTCTCGAATATAATTCCAATAGATCGACATTGGAATTGTCAGTCAAACGTCAGTGATTGGCTGGACTCACTGAGTCTAGCCAATCCCTGACGTTTAACTCAACCAACTGACGTTTGACCAATGTCGATCTATTGGAATTATATTCGAGAGTAAGCACCCTGGACTGTAAGACACCAGTTTGCCTTTAGCTCCAGTACATTTTTGGGAAGAAAATTTAACTTAAGTTTAGTATTGTCCGTGATAATAGTAGACACGGAGCTCGGCTCAGTCAATTCTCAGGTTTATGCAGTAATTGTGTGTTCAGGTCTGAATATTTTTTTTTTTATTATTTAGAGTTTCTTTTTGAAGACTTCGCATATCAATAGTAAGACGAGTCGAATTTGTTGTAGGCTTTAGCGTATACCCGCCACCAAGTACTCCACCGGAACCTGCCCCTCCAGATCATAGGATGCACGCAGACTTATCTCGTAAGTCATAATACTTATAGATTATTTCCATCATGTCTATGTAGTCAATAAATAAATATTAGTGAGGCAACAGCGATGGCAAGAATACATTAAAAATTTGTACAGATTTTTAAAGAAAATTATGCGTTCGGGAATCATCGTTAATCTCCGGAAATACGAACATGTGATGTTGAGATATAATATAGAGCTGTTACAAACATTGAAGTATTTGCCTATTTTGTATTACCATGATTTCAAAATTACAGACCAACAACTCTATGCAAATTTTGAGTAACAAATGACGAACTGAAACCTGATTGGGTAAATCAATAGAAAAGAGAATTAGAGAGAATTTCATACAAACGGGCAATGACAGGTGCCCTACTACAAAGCACGGCAGCACTTAACGTAGAAGCATTGTGGTTCTTTTCTGTAAAGACCATTTCAGACAGCTATCTACATGGTCTTCACACGATGTGACCAAGATTATGTCTAGACTTTAAAAGAGACTGTGACCTCTGAGTTTGTTTCGGCCTTTCTTCTCTGAGTAGTCAGATAGAAAACGCCAACCTCATCTAGTTTAAAAAAATATGATTGACGTGTAACAGTGTTTGTACAAACGTACTTACAGAAATAAAATCATTTATCATGGTAGTCTGTGGCGCGACGTTCGTGCTTATTCGGAAAAACGACGATCACCGAAGCCCGTACTTTTCTTTGGAATGTTCTGTCTCAAAGTTCCAATAATAATAATAATGTTCTTGTCTCTCTAACAACTATAAAATATATCTTATTCTGTAGTCTTTAAGTAGAGTAACGCGTTACATTGCAATTCCGTATCTGTTGTCATCATCATCTGTTTAGCCTTTTCCCAATTATGTTGCGGTTGGCTTCCAGTATTACCGGATGTCGTTGAAACCCAGTATTTGGAGTGACTGCCTATCTGACCTCCACAACTCACTGGGTTACTCAATACTCTTCAGTAAGGCTCGTTGTCAGACTATCGGTCTTCTGATACGAAGTATACAGGATTTTTTTTTAATCAGAGCGCAAATTTTATTGGTGGTTTAGTATCAGTAATAGAACACATTTCAATTATTTTTTCAATACTTTTTTTTTTTAGTTTTATCCGACCTTAAATCGGTAAAGTGTGGACACCCTACATATTTCGTAATATGATATCGAAATAGTAATAGGTCAGTAACCACGCGACGACGTAGGTACTTCGAACTTCTTAGAATTTTGCCCGATCGAACAGCTGTTAGGTACTAGCAGCTACGCTCGGTCGTGCACCTTAGCCGCCACGCCGGCGTAGGTACTTCGAACTTCTTAGAATTTTGCCCGATCGAACAGCTGTTAGGTACTAGCAGCTACGCTCGGTCGTGCACCTTAGCCGCCACGCCGGCGTAGGTACTTCGAACTTCTTAGAATTTTGACCGATCGAACAGCTGTTAGGTACTAGTAGCTACGCTCGGTCGTTCACCTTCGCCGCCTTACCATAAAAACCAGTTTCAAAATAAACATTTTCGTTAACGAGAACTTAATTTTTTTGTACTAAGATATATCAAAATAAAAATTGCATGGTTATTATAACTCGTTAAGTTTAATTTGTTAAAATTGGCGCACTGGTTGAAAACTCATGTTGTATATGAATAAATCATTTGTAGCTGCCGTGCGAAAGATGGTAGATAGGTAAATTGTTAGTGCAATGACACATTTCGCGATAAATTGGCATACAAATACTCGTAGCAAAGCGCTCATTACAAAAAGAAAATCTCTACAAATGATTACAATTAATTAACATTTGTACATATTGTATGACAAAACGAAATTTCAAAAGCGTATACGGTGACTGCGATGCGTTGCAATGTAGCGTGTCATTGAACTAGGATACCTTCTCACATAGTGGCAGAGACATCGACGTGCGAACTCTATCTAGGCAAAGATGCAGTACATGATTCCGAAATATTTCAACGCAGGAGTTGAAATTTTTCGTCGTTTATTAAAAAAAAAGAGAATTAGCCGTTCCATATATTTTGATCGCATAGCTATGAAACAGCTGATTCCTTTTTTGATGACCACTAGGGGGGCTAGAATCATGAGCTGAATTGATGATTATAGTTTTGCATCGATGTCCCTGCTTTTCTGTATACTCTGTCCATTTTCTGATGGTCTATGTGACACATGCATCAAAGAAGTGTTTAGGGAATACCAACCAATTTTTACCTACAATAATAAAACATGAATAATATACATGATTAATGTAACTTTATCCTACATAATATAGCTGGTAAAAAGAAGTAGTAAAAGAAATGGATTGCCGAAACCCAGCTTTCAAAGATTTTTGACATGTGTCATGAACTCCATTTTATTTTGAACAGACTACTTTAGTGCTAACAAGGATGTTTTGGCAACTAAATTACCATGGTGCGGTTTTGTTAAACATTTGTGCAATGGGATTATGCATGTAATTTTCGTTTATTCTTAATCAATAAAGCACATTAATTGAACCCAAGAAAATTATTTTAAGCCAAACTTTACTACAAGTTTGTTACAATAAAAATAAATCTACCTACATAAACATTTTTCTGCTAGATTTCAAACGTCCGTTACAATCCTGGCCATATTGTGACGTCATTCTCCACGATACTCCTTTAAATTAAATAAAACATTTGTTTATTTATGGCAATTAGGCTTTATTCATGGTAGGCTTTGTTAACACCTCTGTTTTAGCCCCAAATCGTGTAAATTAAATATTTTTTTGTTCTTAATTTAAATAGAAATTGCAAGTTGTCTTTGTAAGAATTCAAATATTTACTAAGAAAATATATTTATTCACATGGCTTTTGAAGATCACTGCTGGCATTTTTGAAGATGACGCGTTTCGAAACTGCGAAAAAAAATTGCACTCCGGGAGTGCCGGCAGAAGTGAAAACTTGATTATTAACGTTGAGCATGTTTGATATTTTGGAATGGTTAGGGAATAATTTGTTGTTCAATTTCCATATTTTAAGCACTTTATATTCACGAATTTTACGAATACACAACAATGTGATCACTACACAGACGGTCGAGCCATCAGCTGTCACCATCCATGGATGCGCGTGGCACGCTGTAACATAGACGAACATTCGCGCAAGCGCCCTGCGCCGCCTAAACGAAACAGTAGGCCCAGGCATACATTTTCGCCGCGCCGTAGAGAGGGGATAGCTGTCTACTCTCCATCCGTCCTACGCTTTTTCGATCAGGTCACGTGTCCTGACGCGAGTTTAAGATTTTATACCCATTACAGAAAAAGTGCTCAACGCCGCTAAAGAAGTTTTCACTTCAAAAAAACGTAATATAAAATAATAAATTGTAAAACAGGTAATGCATTATTTAAAAGTTACAATTAGGTTCTTGATTCCTATACAATGCATATTTAAATAATGAAGGAGTTTTGAATTACATGCATATTTTGCTATTGTTTTGTGAAATGTTATGAAAAAAAACCTAGAAAAACTAGATGGCGGCTGTAGTACCGATTTTGGCACCAACAGATCCTTGTACAAGCATATAACATAACCAACATCAGAAAATACAACCTCTGAATATAAATAAACGAAACAACTGTTATAACGCAGCGGACCTCAACTGTTCGGAGGATTCCCTCAGCACCCATGAGTCAGGTGATTGCATGTCGAACGATTATCAATCTTATCACTATCATGAACCGTATCTTTTTGTGTGTAGATGTAGATAGACAGATGTTTTTTTTTTACGTATTAAGACTTTTGTTTTGGGAGTTGATTTTAATAGGATTTTCAACCTCTTTTGCAATTTCTTCATAAAATCATAGGTCACCAATAAGGACAGTAATCTAAAGAAAAAGTAGTGTTATTATATTAACCCCCCTGGTATTAAAAAAAAAATAGTTTATGATTTTACACACGCGTTTTTTGAGAATGCTTAACTAGTTTCGATCTTGAAAGGAGCTGTTATCTTTGTAGTCATGACGCGATCACAAGTAAACAAATGTCCCACAAGACATGTCGCTCTAGATGTCGTGCAACATCGGGTAATGTCGTCCAACCTTGCCCGTAGTCTGTGTTTTTTTTTGGAATTCCCAACTAGTTTCGATCTTAAAAGGAGCTGTGATCTTTGTAGTCATGACACAATCACTAGTGGACAAACGTAACGCAACACGTGTTGCTCGAGATGTTGTGCAACGTCGGGCAAAGTCGTGCAACCTCGCAGGTAGTCTGTATTTAAGGTTGCTTTCGGCATTCGGCTCTGGATTTCACAAAGCCCGGTTAAATAGTTACGAACTTTTAGGTCAACTATGAGATGAGAAAAAATAAAAAACTGGATTTCATAAAACCGTAAATTGTGAACATGAAGTGTCTCTTAATGCTTTATTGATAGAAAATTAAACTATTAAAATCAACTGCTTTTAGTACCTTATGTTTCTAGTATAAGTCCCAAGTTTTTTTTGCATGAAAATAGTATCAGAAATGTGTAATAGTTTTAAAAGGTAGAAGATTTTTTATACAATTTATTTTACTTAACATTCACACTTTTTTAATTTATATAGTGTTAAATCGTTGACGTTTTTTTTTTGTTTGTAAATAGAATATGACCGAATGACTGTTGTGTAAGCATGGTTTCCATGGCAACAAAACTAGTACTATGTACGCACATGTGAATGGTATTTGGATATCAATTAGTTTCCAAAGCGCGCATCGCATATTTTTTAGTGTTGTCATGGCAACTGGCCCTTGAACTGATACAACATTTAATTATGTGTCTTTTATGTAAATACGCCAGCACATCAAGCTACCCGAAACTGTCAAATTTTCCCAATCAATCTTAAACCTTTATGGATAAAGTTGAAAACCTATTGAAGAAATTTGACAGATTGTAGTAGCTTTGTGTACTGGCGTCTGTACAATAATTTTAGATATGCATGGTTTTTATATTACACTTTAATAATATTGGGAGATATTTTAATTGCTTGAAATATTTTATGAAATCGACGATTATGGTTGCTGTTATTACCTGTCTTTATTATAATATGATCAAATTAAATTAGTTAGCGAAATTCTGCAGACGTGATGGGTATCTCGTCTAACTACTCTGCCGGTGGTAGTTGACCCCATAAAATATCTTTTTTTTGTATTTAAATATCAATACTGGGAATAGGCCGAATATTCGTTTTGTATTCGGCCGATTCATAATGTATTTAACAAGTTTGTAAGCATATATGGAGGAACACTATTATAAGTGGCTCCTCTTAACTTAACCAAAAATGATTTTTTGCTAACATAAGGGCAAGATACATCATGCGTAAGGAACGTGGGCTTCTACGTGCTTGATAAGAACAGACTTGATTTTGTGAGATGCACTATAAGACGCATCAAATCCTGCTGAATATTCGCTTCGGCAAACTTTTAACCGAATATTCGTCCGATTATTCGTCTTTGCTACCGTATTCGGCCCATCACTAATCGATACCCACCACATCTGCGGAGGTTCGCCATCTAAGTTAATTTGACCTTGTAATGCAATATAACAATATGAACTCCATTTCTGTATAGACGGCGGAGGTCTATGGCAACCAGCTAGCTACGGTCACCGGGCCTTCACAACGGGCCGCACCAGGCCGCACCAACCACCGCAACGGGTCCGGCACTCGCAGACACTAAAGGTAACTCTCTACTTCTTGCTATAATTTTAATTAAAAGCAGCATACGAGTTGTAGATATAAATTTATAAGTTTTATGTAGGGTGCCATAATGGGCGGTCTTAAAAAAGCGCGGCAATGGCCGTCCCAAAGAATAACTCATCTCATATGGGATTACACACATGTTCGGGCCAGCACATTCGATACGTAACAACAAATACGATCTGAAGTAATTACTAGACATATTCGGCTGTCATTCGGCTTGTGCTGATTGGCAACTCTGTTCTATTTACTCGTTGTAGATCTTCCCAAAATGCAGACAATTTGTTATGTTACGTGTCATGTAACTTTGAACTGAGTTTAAGTTAACTTTAACTGAAGTAATGATTACGTGGCGAGACTTTTTTGCGCACTGTGATTTTTGAGTCGCGCTTGGATCCACTCTGCTAGATTCTCAACGCTCGGTTCAACACTGAGAGTTGAAAATCTAGGGCGCCATAAAGTTTTGCCACGATATTTTTACGTCCGTGCGAAGGTGGTCTTATATGTAAAAAGGTCATATTTGAAACTGAAGACCACCTGTGCGCAGTGCATGTATGGTTGCCAGGTGTCTCCAGAAGATGCCATGATAGATATGGTGGTGGATAAATTTATAATACATAAGATATCTCTTGATTTTGTAATTATTGTTCCTTATTTGTTTATGTTGTGACTTCATTAATTATACTAACATAATACTAATAACATTACGGGCATTGTGCCTGAATCAAAGATAAATAACGCTTTTTCTGCGTAAGATTCCTACTAGTCAACCTCTACTACAAGCCGTATTAAGGAACTTAGTTCCAAAAACAATATGGCGGCGGCGTCAGTCCCAATTATGACTACGCGCCAAAAGAATCTTGTAGCGCTTTATTCAAACTCAAAATTCAAAGCATTTATTTCAAATAAATAAACTAATTGACTTTTGAATTGTCAATTAGCGGTGAGTCAGAAAAATGAAGCTAGTTGCCAATTCAAATAGTCAATCTATGTTCTTCCTAACCAATTTCCTTTACTAATACCGACCTTACTAATGAGTGATAGATGTCCGTTTTCGCGCAGCAACCGGGCAAATTGGACATGAACAACTATACGATGGTCAGCGACGCGCTGCAGCACATCACAATTGGACCGCCTGCGCATTCTAGATCTGATAGAAAGGTAAGCAAGAATACGATTAAAAATCCAATATAAAACAATTTAAACTGAATTCTTAGGTGATTAGAAAACCAAAATTGCGTGTGTCAGGTCCAATGCACGACTGAAGTTTACTCTTTACGAACGATTATAAAATATATTTATAGATTAGTAAACATAACATAACGGATAACGTAACGCATAACGTAACGCATAACGTAACGTAACGGAGAAAGGTTTTGTCCCCATAAATTTTCATACCCGGCGCTTATATATGAAAATCAATTCTTAAGGAATAAACTCCAAAAACATGTATACACATTTTGGTTTCATAGGTCATTCCTTTCATGTTGAGCTTTTAAGTACTTATTCTAAATGAGAAAATGAGAGCAGTGGTGGCCCATTGGTAACGGCCGCGACTTACGAGTAGTAGGTCGTAAGTTCGAACCCAAGTAGGCGCTATACTTTGTGTAAATTATTTCATCACGACTACTCTCATAACGGTGAAGGAAAACATCGTGAGGCTTGGGCACCTCTTAGAACAAAAAATTCGAAGACATGTGACATCTACCAACCCGCACTGAGCCCGCGTGGTGGATTATGGCCCACCCCCTCTCACCGAGAGGAGGCCTGTGTCCCAGCAGTGGGAACATTTGTAGGCTGCTGATGATGATGATGATGATTCTAAATGGACCCTGATGAATTAAAGATTTATCCTAACAACCTTGCTTGTTTTCCCATTGAGATATAAAATGCAATAATTTACCGAAGTGTTGGTTATCAACATCGAAATGTAATGATATTAAAAAAATACGTTATTCTATTTACAATCAATCATTCGATGGTAGAAGTTTAATGCTCTTAATCGATCTATGGTGTAATTTTTTGTGAAAGAGATGTTTTTTACGAATTTCCAAAAATAAAAACATAACAGTTATTTGGTTGCCTTAATGTACATGTCAGTGTCATTTAAAATTGTGAAGAAAGTTGTAATGATGAAAAAAAAAAAATATTATACCAATATTTTTCGCTATGGAGGCCCAAGACATGGGTAAAGTATTGCCTTCCAATATAATTTGAAACTATATATGTAATACACTTTATTGTATGTACACCAAAATAACGGATAAATTACTTAACCAGCCAAAATTGAATTTGTTGTTTCTCTCTGTAGACTCAACGCACAAACTGGACGCACTCGAGTGGTCAGCAAGGTGGGCACCACCACCATCCGTCAGGAGTTAGCTCGGAGACTGAACTGGACGCGCAGTATGCACAGGTAAGTCATCTGAGTCTTTGATTTAAAAAAAAAAAATCATTCATTCTCTGATTCTCTGACAAACACCGCAAATAATAAATCGCTGGGTTTACAAGCATGAAATTGTGTTCACAAACTTTCATCATCCCTAAAGGATGAACATTCGTCATCCCTAAAGGGGTTAAAATGGGGGATTAAAGTTTGTCATTTTTGCGATACCATGGGGCACACTGGTTATAAAATACTAGCTTTTACCAGCGACTTCGCCTACGTGAAGATCGGAAATTATCCCACGGGAACGTACTAAGGGAATAAAAAATACCCTTTATGTTAATCCAGGTTATAAGCTATCTGGGTGCCAAATTTTACCTAAATCCGTTCAATAGTTTGCGTGAACGGGTAACAAACATCCATACTCATTTATAATATTTGTAGGATAATACAATCGATTACAGCAGACTATCACCTACAAATTTCACATTTCGGCGACCTCCTCCGATTTATGCATGGCCTCTTTTTAGCTGTAATCCTTGCAAGTATTACGTTCATGTTTCATTTTCCATTATTTTTTTGTACCAGATCAAAGAAACCAATGAATACATGGAGGCTCCATCTATGATGCGATTAAGAAGACATCGGAGACACGAGAAGACGCCGTTACATCAGCCATGTGAGTATCTAATTTATAAATGACTGTTATTTGTTAATATACTTGTGCTATAAGATTTATAGGTAGTTTCCGATAATATTTTGTTCC
The DNA here is from genome assembly GCA_947507805.1 of Aporophyla nigra. NCBI lineage: Eukaryota > Metazoa > Arthropoda > Insecta > Lepidoptera > Noctuidae > Aporophyla > Aporophyla nigra. The sequence continues at coordinate 11,477,558 of OX382316.1, read as the reverse complement.
AAAACTCACTCTTTTTATCCTTATTGTGATAAGTAAATCATAATAGGGATAATGCATGTTTTTTTTCCTTAATCCCTCGAACAGAGAAAACTATTAAAAAGTCTTACACACCTAATGAATGATGTTAAAAAAAATTGTTTCAACCATATTTCTTTTATAACTGAGGCCATGAGAGCCAGAGTGGTCTATGTAAAAATAATAATAATGGCGCTTAGGGTGAACATGATTCTAAAAGATAAAGAATATAACATACTAGCTTTTGCCAGCGGCTTCGCCCGCACATGTATTACGTATAAACCTTCCCCTTGAATCACTCTATCTAGTAAAAAAAAACCGCATCAAAATCCGTTGCGGAGTTTTAACGATCTAAGCATATATAGGAACACAGAGGGAAGTGACTTTGTTTTATACAATGAAGTGATTAAGAGATTTGGGCACCAAAGAATAATAAAATATATTTATTTTCTATAGTTACAATATTTGAAATCAGAGCTTCTGTTTTTTCCACTTAATCAATAGTTTTAGTAGTTAGGCCATTCTGGCTCTCATGGTCTCAATTCAAACATCAGTTACTATCGCGGCCATGATGTCACGTCATTAGAGCAAAAGATACTGCTTTTTACTATCTCTATTTTAGCTTCAATTTATAAAAATTATATCAGTTTTTGTGCTTTTTAAGCTGAAATTTGACTTCTAAAGCCCACTTGCACGTTCGTGAGTTATCCTAAATAACTCGGAGTTAACATCAAAATTCAGGGTTAACATTTTAAACAAATAACCCACCATGTTAAGTCGAAAAACAAACGGTTTTAGTGTTATGTCAAAATAACCGACTACGAGGTCTGGTATTACGTACCCTGAGCAACTTTACGTAGGTTAATCTCCCGCTTTTTGGGGATTTGCATAACAATACAACATTAAATTTAAAAATATCTCGTGTATGATATACTCTATCTCACTCACGCCAGGTTAAATAAAGAAAACATTTAAATTACTTGCGTATTTCGTATTATTATTTTTCAGCCCGTTTTGATCAATTGCGTTATCCCGATTGAGCTGAAATGTTTCTTATTTTATGTTCGCCGCGTTATATTTGATCTCACTTCTTGAATAGTAGACAAGTGATAATAAATGTAGACCTCCCCCTAGCGTTCTCGGAGACGGATAGCTCGGGCTCCAGCTCGGGCTCGGGCGGCGGAAGCGCTGGAGCGGCGCGCGCGCACTCGCGGCGCAGGCACAACGCGCATCACGCGCCGCGCCACTACAAGAAGCGGTAATGTATACTTGCCGCTAGCGTTACTTTACGTTACGTTACGAACACACACAGCTCGGGCTCGAGTGGTGGCACCTGCCAGGCTGGGCTTCCATTCTATTCAGATACGGCCGAATACCATTATATTATAAGGAGCGCCTGACTATCTGGTCTGGTTTAATATAAATGAGTTTCTGCGGTAAATTGAGTTAATGCATCAATGTAAATCATCCTTTATAAGAACATTTCTTTAATCGATGTTATAATCTCAACAGATCGCTTGGCAACTTGGTAGCCGTCCAAAGTCCTCGGGTGCCAAAACTAGGCATGTTCGTGGGACCGCCCGAATTGCCCACCGGATACAGAGCGAGAACGCAGGAGGATAAAGGTAATTCTGTAGTAAACAATTTATTAAGAACTAGCTTTTGCTCGCGACTTCGTCCGCATAAATGTTGCTTATCGCAGAATTCGCAGACGGCGACCAAGTCGCGGAATAAAAATAGGCCTATGTCCTTTCTTGAATTAGTATTTGTCTAATGTGTTCCATATTTTTGAACACTTAGAATGCTTGGATACCATCGGCGGAATGACTGTAACAATATTTATGGCGGTTAAAATAAACCTATCTTTATGACATTTTAAATGTATCGACCTTTTGAGCGATTACATTGTTGACAACAATAAGGAAACTTGGTTATTATTGATTTTTTGGTTGCGTCTATTTATTTGAATACCCTGAGTGTCACTATTTGATGCTGACTGTACAAAGGCGAGTTCCAGTCAGAAGAATCTCTAAAAGCAAACCTCAGTGCGAAGACATTTATAATTGAGGAAAACAAGTGCACATCTAAATTAAAAACATTGAATTTACCTGCGTAATTGTAAAGTGTTCTCCGTAACTGTACATTATTTTTTGTAGCTGCGAGTGAGTCGAGTGAAGGCAGTTCCGATGGTGAGTCGAGGAGGCCCAGGCCTCTGCCCCCACCACCTCATCATGAACCACCGCATAAGGTAAATAAACTGACTTTTCTAAATATTTGGACCCTTCTTCTGCGCTTTATCGACTTTGTAAATGGAACAGAAGTATTTAGCCAAATCAGAGGAAATTCATCTACGGGGTAAATATGACCCTATAGTCATTTCCAAAAGTTTGTGATGATAATGTTAATAAATGGATAAGAAAACGTACCTGTGGATGCTAATTTGTAGTACCACTTACAAACTGGCTGCAGTGATTTGGTTATTCTAATACTTACGAACTTACTCATACTCACCCGGATTCCTAATTATAAATCACCTTAAAATGTTTTTACACGCTTTATATTAGCTTCACTTGTATGTTTGTATATTTGTATGTTTGTATATTTGTATGTTTGTTTGTAACCGACTCCTTATAGTGCGATTTTGACCCACTTTAAACGACCAGATTTCATTCAAACTTTGCACACCTGTCAAGGACTGATGACAATGCAATAATTTCATAAATTTGTGCCATTATCCTTGCCAGGGTTACCAGGACAGCAAAAAAACTGTCACAAACTACGCTGACATACGTCTCAAAATTCAAAATACCCTAAAAAATAGAAAATAAATAATAGTTTAAAAAAACTAAAAAACACGCTTCCATGGAAAACCAAACTAAAAAGTACAAAATAATGGAAAAAAAGCGTGGGGTGCCTGATATCAATAAAAAAATACCTTAAAAGCACCCCACGCTTTTTTTCCATTATTTTGTACTTTTTAGTTTGGTTTTCCATGGAAGCGTGTTTTTTAGTTTTTTTAAACTATTATTTATTTTCTTTATTTGATAGTTGCGGTTAATTTTATAACCTCAATTTTTCGACGATGATTTTTCATAATGTTATTCAAACGATAAAATGTTGGAAAAAGTCGTGAGATATGAAGTTGAATAACCCATTCTAAATACAGATGAATATGGGCAACTGAAGGAAAACGGCCGGGTTTTAGTCAGTAAAAGTCTGACACGCGCTTCCGCTCCACCCTAGAGCGGGAGACGTCATTTGATGACTTCCCAACCAAAAAAAAAGGGTGTTATTAATTTTTCCTTTAGTGAGTTATTTCTTAATAATTTCACTAGAACAAGGGTTTGTTTACATTTCCATCTGATATTTTTTTAAACAGCCCATAAATATTGATGAAAATCGAGGCTTTAACGAAAATCTCTTGTCCTATAGATGCTATCGGGAGAATATCCCTCATCAGCTCAGGACAACTCATCGTCGAGCGCGGCAGACACGAGGCGACGACATCATCCGTTCAGCAAGCACGATCGTAGGCATAAGGTATCATACTTCTTTACTAAATTGAATAGAGTATGCTTAGATAGTATGGTCATATTGAGAGGATGAATGAAAGGCGACTAACTAAAGGCAAGGCAGATGTGAGTGGAAACGCCAGAAGGGCGCCTAAGAGGTTCACAAATACATCTACAAAATTTAAAGTAATACTTAAGTACATATAATATTAACAAAAAGGCGTTTTATTGCAATTTTTTAATCATAATATTTATTGAGGTAGTAAAGTGCACTATCAGGTCTATGACCTACTAGCCGCCACTGATTTTTATAACTATACAGCTATATTTGTCATGATTGCGAATCATATTTTAATAAACATACATACTGACCTGCAAATGCAAAAACGTAAGTAAATTTGAATTTTGTGGGCTACCTAATTGCAGCCCCCTCAAATAGGCAATACATTTTCGGATGGAAATTTGCCATTTTTATCGAAGGAAATGTCACGGGCCATGGCTTGTAAAATAATTACTATAAATTGTTAAATATGTATAATTATTTTGTTCTAGGAATTCTCAAAGAGCAAAGATTCAAAGAAGAATGCGACTCAAGTAAACAATACGCAGTCGGCACAAAACTGGGGTCCACAGGTAACAAATCGTTTATCATTCTCCTTTCTACAATAACCACGGCAAGAAAACGGAAACCATTCTATCAAAACCAAAAATATTTTATTTCATATAAACCCATGGCAAGTGCCCAACCAGGCCTCCGTCACTCCATGTACTTGCGCGCTATAATACCTACCGCCCGGCCGAGCGATCTCGGGCCGTTTGCGGACCATTTTCAATGCGGTTTTCGCAAGCGAAGCGCACGCCCGTTATTCAATTTTAATCGTTCCATCCGTTTGTACGCTTGAGCATTTAGGCACAATTTAGCATGCAGCGGTTGCTGACGCGACGGAGTAGGCCATTATAGCAGTAGGTATTGGAAATTTTCTACTGAGTGAAGTATCTGTTACGTAGTAACTATTTAGTAATCTGTGGCCCAACTTTATGTGAAATAAAATATTTACCCTGTTAGTGGCCTACAACATTCTCACATTCACAAAAATAATATAAAATAATCTTAAATATAAAAGAGCATTATGTAAGTGTAAAAGAAAAATATAAATATGTAAAAGTAATATAAAATAGTCATAAAATATAAAAAAAACCAAATGACACGTTTGCCACTACAACCGCGAATGTACAAATAAAATTGAATATGTCTAAGAAGTATGTAAACAACTAAATATCGTAAATAGGGAGCAGAGTTATGCTGTAAATGGAATGGGTACCAGGAGAGTTACAAGTACAAACTATGTACTGCAGCAACCGGACGCAAATAAAGTACATAGAGTTTTATCAAATGACTGAGACGATGCTCTACAAAGCGGATTTTTAAAGCTTGTGTGACCGTTTACCGCTTCCATAGGTTTCTTCATTCCTATGGAAGCGGTAAACGGTCACACAATAAAGGCTGAAAAAAAATACTAGAGAAAATGATAGAATTTAATTCGTAAGCATAATCAGCCAATGTACCCTCTGCTGGGACACAGGCACAGGGTTTTTTTTTTCTGGATGGGAAATCCCACCCGTGTTCCTTCAGTTGCCCATAAGCCAGGGTCACGGTATCTCTTTCGAACAATCTCGCGACCCTGGCAGATAGGCACAGGGTTTGGTTGATTTATGACGATCTAGGTAATTAAAGTTTAAAACTAAGTGACGGTTGAATACTGTACCTTCGTTTGTTTATATCTTGATAAGAGAGAAATTGGCGTCGTCGCTATTTACCTTTCGTTGACACACTACTCTTGGGCGAAATGTGAATAGGACCATTTTTAACCGACTTCAAAAAGGAGGAGGTTCTCAATTCGGATGTTTATATGTTTTTTTATGTATGTTCGGCCATAACTCCGTCATATATAAACGGATTTGCAAAATTCTTTTTTTGTTCGAATGGGGTTTATTCCGAAATGGTCCCATATAATTTTCATATAGATCTGATGATGAGTTCGGGAGACAGACACCGGAACTCTTTAAAAAATGACAGCAAAGCAACCGCGATTTCTGCTATCGCATAAATATGCATTGTTTGTTTGGAATTAGTGCAGGGTGAATACCACAACTAAAAATTAAAAAATTAAAACTTTTTTACAAAGAAGTCGGTTAAAAAAAACAAACGACTTCCTTAAAAACACTACAAAGTGAAAAATAACTTTAATTTCGGAAGTCGGTGGCAAAAAAACCATAAATACAGATCCTAAGACACCGACTTCCGAAATTAAAGTTATTTTTCACTTTGTTGTGTTTTTAAGGAAGTCGGTTGTTTTTTTTTGTAAAAAAGTTGGCAATACTATTCTTCATGCACGGAAATTGAACGAAAGTTATTAATTGCTAAAACTATATTTTTTTTTGTCTTCATTCCAGGGCAACCACGGTATACCTCTCTTCGTAGAGAAATGTGTCGAGTTTATAGAGCGAGAGGGACTAGCGTCGGAGGGACTATACAGGGTGCCCGGCAACAGAGCGCACGTTGACATGCTGTTCACCAAGTTTTATGAAGGTCAGTACTTCTATTCGTTGATAAATGTGTCGAGATCATAGAGCGAGAGGGATTAGCGTCGGAGGGACTATACAGGGTGTCGGTTACGAAAATTACGCGAACTGACGATTGAGGCCAATTGTAACGAAGATAGTTGTATTGATAATTTTAAATTAATTTTAACTGTGCAACTTGTTCAGCCGAAGCGTCGAACAAAATAAGTAATTCCCTTTCAATCACTTTATCTATTTCAGATCCTAAAGTGGACCTAGATTCGCTAGACATCCCAGTGAACGCGGTGGCGACTGCGCTCAAAGACTTCTTTTCCAAAAGATTGCCGCCGCTACTTGATGAAGCCAGCATGGCCCAGCTTGAAGATATTGCCAGTAAGTATGCTATTTTGTACTGTAAATGCTTGTGTGTTAGATTCATTTTAGATTGGTGAAATGATTGTTTCGAATGAGTCGATTTATAAAAACTTCATCATAAGGTTTATTTTTAATTGATAAACAATAAAATTATAACCGTTCATATTACTTGTTCCGTGCTAGCTGACGCATGACACTTCATATTTCCAATTTTATTTCCCTGATGGCTAAGTTACATCTCAGTGATTCGAATAGACATCTTTAACTATAATCTTGTGCAATGTGATCCTAGTGATGTATGTCTTGGTTAACACATACAAGTAACAAGTGAATAAGGCCTTAACAAACTGCAACCGAAGAAACAAAAACAAGCTGATTACACCGACACCAAAATTAAAAATAAAGAAAAATAGCCCCAACTATAGAATCGCAACAATTTATAACAAACTACAAAATTACGTAAAAAAGACGAGAATACAAATTCATTCTATAGCAAACTAAAATTACTTTTAATAGGAAAATGTTATAACACATTAGATGAATTCATGACGGATAAGACTTTATAGATATTGGTACGTAATTACTAACTTCTTCTTTTGTCACAAATGTTCTTTAGATATGTTATTGACACTAAATTTTTTGTACTGTAGACATACCATAGCTCAATTTAATAATTAACTTGACATGACATGATTTTAATTAATTTCCTTATTTTATCCTAAATTTATTTCACTTTTATAATAATTTAAATACCTAGATTTTTTATTTTTATAGTTTTGTTGTGCCCTTACAGGGTCCATATTTTTTACTTAGCTTTAAGCCTTTTTGTAACATCTATTCACAATATGGAATGCAATAAATAAATAAAACTGTCGTGCATCCTATATGCGTAACATACCATCAATTAGATTAAGGATATTGCTATTCCATTGCTACATAATGTTCGAGAAATGTGTCTGATCGTAACGTTAATAACACAATGAATGTTATTGAACTGTCAAATAGAACACCATTTCTGCTACCTATTAATGTGTTTCGCAATTACCCCTCTGATGTTGCATAGACCCATAAGTTGTCATTTCAAAATATTAAATCAAAATGAGATGAGTTTTCTGACAGGTGAATCCAGTCTTTACCTCCACCATTTAGGCGCAAAAAAAACCTAAAATTCATCTCTGCGCCAACCTAAAATTTACTGCGCAAATATAAAATTCTTCCCGATGTAAAACAAAATACAAAAAATAAAAATATATAACAAAAAACCTAAAATTCACCTTTCGCAAACTTTAAATTCACCACTGCGCAAACATGAAATTCACTACGCAAATCTGAAATTCTCCCTTTCGTAAATGCTTAATTCACCACTGCGCCAACCTTAAATTCCCCATTGCGTAAACCTTAAATTCGCCCTTTCGCAAACGTTAAAGTCTCCCTTTCGCAAACCTGAAATTCACCACTGCGCAAACCTTATATTCTCCCATGTGCAAACCTAAAATGCACATAATTATGTGAAGAAATATCATCATCATCTCAGCCCGGAATTACCTACTGCTGGGTATAGGCCACCCCCTTTTTCCGCCATATTTCTCGGTTCCGTGCGTCGCTCATCCAGGCGTTTGTAGCGACCCTGACGATTTCGTCAACCCAACGCACTTTTGGACGCATTGAAGAAATGTAATCAAGCTTAAAAACAGTCCCGCGCAGAACGCGGGGCGTCGTATCCCCATTCATGCGTATTCTGACCGTTCGGGCATTGACGTTGGAGTGTGGGACCCACTGTCATAGAAAATGATTATCGTCACGCAAGTACGCGATCGTCGTGTTTATTTGTTCGGCGAACCCGAACGCGCCTTCAGTCGAGATTCGTTTGGGATCTCCGATTATATTAGGGCAGCGCCTGGGTGTTGCGTTGGTAAGACTATAAGTTGGTGTGGGGTAGTGACCCCAAAATCGAAGAGGAAAATGTACGAGACTTGTTTCTTTACATATTATTATATATTCAGTTTTTATATTTTAAGCTTCTTGTTTTGTAATTTTGTGTACATGTTTGTGGTAGAAGTATTAACGAATAAATGAAGGGTGTATTCCAGCGATGCGCGGCTGCATAGCGGGCGGCGTGGAGCTGAAGGACCGCAGCTGGCGCCTGCTGGCGCTGCGCTCGCTGCTCAACACGGCGCTCACGCCGCTCGCCAGGGCCACGCTCGACTATCTGCTGGACCACTTCGCTAGGTAACTCCACATACAGCCATGCGCGGCTGCATAGCGGGCGGCGTGGAGCTGAAGGACCGCAGCTGGCGCCAAGGAGCTATCCAGCTGACAGCTATCATAAACTACAGTGGCTTGTCTAAATATATTCGGTGAAACTTCACAGCTTTGTTTGGTATTGAAATTTCAGCAGTCTCAGCCAAGACCAGCCTGGGGTAAATGGATATATATATTTGTATTATCTTTAAGAGACATGCAGTTCAGCCCATAGATTTCTGATGTACTAAACGAAGTAGTGTACAAATTGATTTGTAACATAATGCAATAATTATTTGGAACCCAAGTCACTTGAAAGTTTATTCATACTCATCTATTGACCGTCAAGTGTATTCAGTCCGAGAATTTACCAGGCTTTCAACAACAATTTTTTTGCAAGATGTGTCTAAAACTATCTCATTCTCCTATCTAGGGTGGCAGACAACTCCAAGTTAAACTCGATGGACAGCAAGAACCTCGCCATATGCTGGTGGCCTACACTTCTACCAGTCCAGTTCTCAGACATGGGCCGGTTCGAGATGACCCGGCCTTACCTTGAGGACATCGTGCAGACCATGATCGATCAGCACCCCTTTCTGTTCCGGGGGCAAGAGGCTTTTGTCATGGTGTGAGAACAGTGTGTAAGTATCTTTTATGTTTTTAATCTTCCTCTTAGCGTGTCGAAACATTGTCAAGCGTTAGTCCAGGGATGTGTGACCGGCTTCGGGTTTCATCTCCATGGGTCTCTTGGACGCAAAGAATGTCATAGTGAATTTTGCAGTAGAAATCGGAAAGAATTTTTGCTTTATCTTGTGAGAACCCTTCGATGTTGATCGAGATTACGCAAAAAGCCGGGTTTATAGGTGAACTTTGGATTGCTATCCTGGTGAAAGGATTAGCCAATGAGCGTGGCAGCTCGTTGACTGCCCAGTGTGCGCCCGACGTATACTGGAGCAGTTGATACGTCACTCGGGGAGACTCCTCATGTTTTTAATTAGTAATATTGTTTCGTAACATGTGGATAGATGAAGGAGAGAAGGTTAAAGAACAGATGGATGGTATGTCTGAGAAATGACATGAAATATAACCCGCGGAACAACATGATTCTTCCAACGATAGCTCGTTTTTCAAAATACTTCAGGTAGTTTGGGACTTATGGGGGCATATACAGGATCAGTTTTTATCCAGTGCGCAAATTGTAACCATGAATTCAGCATATCATTCAAGACCCCCCAGCGTAGAAAATTTTCGTCGGTTATACAAAAAAAAAAAAACAGCTTTTAGAAAATGCCTATGGCATTAAGTCCGCCTCTGTACATTTATGTGCTTAAAGTGTTAAATAAAGAAATACATTTTGACCCCGTATGTATTGCATTTTTCTATGAAATAGCTGATTTTTTTTTTGTAAAACTGACGAAAAATTTCTGCGCAAGGGGGTCTAGAATGATATGCTGAATTTATGGTTACAATTTACGCACTGGATAAAAACTAATCCTGTATAAAAATAAATACAAACATACATAACCTGTTAAAATCGCGACCCTCCCATTCTTTGTGATTTTGTCGGGTAAAAGCGAGACGGTTGACAGGGGAGGAAGATGATGATGATTGTCCCGTGACATTTATCCAAGAATAGGCAAAAAAACTTGTCCAATGGTCAAAGCATAAATTTTCCTAGTTGCAGTTTTATTATTAATAACATCATAGCCTCAATAAATGAATAAAATTTCTCGAGGTTATACCAAATATGAAAGCATACTGAACGTGAAAATTGACACAATTGTAACATTGTAGAAATCGTCACGTAACGGAAATGCGTTATGTAACGGAAAAAGGTTATGCCCACTCCATGCGAGTTTTTATTATGGAAAATAGAAAGAGCCAGAGAGACATGATAGTTTTCATGATTTTCGGGGATGCTTTAACAAAATTTGGTCAAAACGAAAATCCGAGACGGAGGCATTGAAAATATTTAATGTTTTCATCATGGTTATCGTTTTCGTGATTTTTAAGGGTCTTGAAGCTATTTCTTATATAAATATTCACTTATATAAAGAATATCAGACGCATGACTAAAAACAAAATGAGGCTTTAAAGTAGGCTTGGGATGATATGAAAAGATAATATCGATATATTAGTATACACGGCTTACATATCAAGCTATACATTTCCAGTTTTCGCTGACCTCCCATAGGCTTTTTGTACAATGAAAAGTCAGCTTATACTAGAAATTCACAGCTTGATTTGTCGCCGATGTTTTTAAATCACTGTTTTCTACTATTGGAAACCCTTTGGCAAAGTATGTTGAAACTTATAGTCTGATATTAATCATGTATTAAAATTAATATTTACAGGAACCCACAATGCATGTTGCATTCGTGATGGACGACGTTTGACGTCGCCGCGCGCGGTCACAACCGACGCTAGCGGCACAATGCGGACTCCGCTTACCATACGATAGTTAGCGCGTAAGTTTGGCTACTATGTGTACTGTGCGACGTGACGTGACGTGACGTCATCTGCCGTCACAGGCGAGGCACGTGACAGTCCGTCTTACTGACAAATGACGTCACTATACACGGCATCTTAAAGGCGATATTGCGATTATATAAAAGTGACATATACTTATATGTAGTCGCAATAACGTCTACGTTTATTGGCAAGCTATTGTTGTTCTAAAGTAGGTTTTTACTATATAAAAAAAAATGTCTGTCGGTATCCAGTAAATTAAGTACGATAACCTTATTTTTTCATGCGGTTTTTCATATCAATAACGCTTAGTGATCGCGTCGAGTCGTTGCTTGCATTTTTTCAACATTATATTTTTTATTCGAGTTTTAATTTTTGATACGATGGACTAGTGAATCAGTATTTTAAATAGATGTTATTCAAAATTGTAACGCATTTGTAATAGATGTAAGTGGAAATGCACAAAAAGTATTTAAACGAAAGTGTTTTCTAAACTTAAGTAATACTGGTATGATATTTAAACGTTTATATTTGTAATCAATTAATGGCAACACCATGTAATGAGCACATTCCGTTCAGAAATATTAAGTGTTAATAATTATTGGATATTAATGATTATTATTAATAATAGTGATTACTTACTTAACCATGGGTTTAATCGATCGTGTAAGAATTGGTATAAAGAAATGCTTGCGGGCGCTTGTTTTTTAAATAATTTTTATATGGCAACGGTTTTTGGTGACGTCATGTGTCTCTTGGTGTATTTTGGCTAATTCGAGCCAGGTTTAAAATAGTGATTGTTGTATTAAATTAAAAAAAAACCCATCCCAGTGTTAGTAGCCGAACGATTTTTTTTCAAAAGCAAAAATGATGATACGTAAAAAAATATATATTAACAATCCAAGAGACGGATTTTGGTTTTATTCATTCTAACCAAATTCATTTCATATTGTTAAATTAAAGAACGCTTAATAATTTGTTTTCCAGACAATTAATTACAAAATAATCTTGCCATAGTCATAAAACGTATTAATCATTATAGAAAACCCATTTTCGGAAAGCGGTATTAATCACAAAATAAATTATAGTTGATACATTTGACGGAGACGCATTATAACTCTTATCACAAATGAAATAAGGTTCGGAATTCAAATTACAATTTTCGAAACCTAACTTACTTGTTGCCAAATCTGCTGTTCGCAGTCTAATCGGTTGTCAACCAATCACAACCACAATAAGCTAGCGTGGTGTATGATGGCTCACTCCTTATCTCGGAGAAAGAAGCCCGAACCCCGTCAGTAGGAACAGCCTTGACTGGTTATTGATTATCTTGTTATGGAATAATCAAAACAGATAGCATTATAAAGTTGCTCACCCTGTGTCCTAACCGAAAACGAATGTCGCGCGATTACGCGATTACGCAATCATTTACATGGGTTATGATGTACGAACGGCCACAAATCAAGCTATAAATTTCCAATATAAGCTGACATCTCAGTGTACGAAAAGCCTTTACAATGCAAGGTCAGCTAAAACTGGAAATGTATAGCTTGACCAGTGGTGGGTCTGTGGTAACGGCCGCGATTTACGAATTGCCGATTTTAGATTCGAACCCATACATTGTGCGCATACACACACATTTTTTTTTTTTGTTTTCCTCCACTGTCCGACTCCTGGGCAAAGGCCTCCCTCTGCGCTTTAATTTGTTTAAATAATTTCATCACCACTACCCTCAAAATGGTGAAATAAAACATCGTGAGAAAAACCTGTCTTAGAACCTAAAATTCGAAGACATGTGACGTCTACAATCCGCACAGGGCCCGTGTGGTAAATGACGTCCCACTCTCTCTCAACGAGAGAAGCCCTGTGTCCCAGCAGTGGGAACATAATGGGCTGATTATGATGATGACTTACAAACGACACTGGATTGATCGATCAAGTATGTCATATTCTATAAAATCGAGCGCAAGAATCGCGTACTCGCGTGATATTAGCATTCAATTAGGACACGGCTTAATCGTCTTAGTCAAATGCAATCAACTATAAAAAAATCAATTTAAAAGGCAGCTTTTTTTTTCTTAATTTTCGAGACTGATACCAGCTAGTTCCTTTGACAATGAATCCAAAATGCGCACTTAATTTAAAAAAAAAAAATACTTAAAATTATACTTGATTAGCAGTTGGTATGATATTTGTTTTAAACACCAATGTCTTTATATCTTTTGTAGCTGTACAGTTTAAATTCTAAGTATTTACATCCAGGGATCAGTAAAAATATTTGAATGTCTTTGCCTATTGTTTTTCTACCCTCATTTCGAAATGAGAAGATCTCTATTCGTATTGAAAATATAAGCCAATCAGTAAGGTTGATTTTTCAATGTACACTCAACCGCAGATCACTAGTAACAATTTTATATTGACAGCGCATTATGTTGTGGTAGTAAGGGCGGTTTTCCTACTGCAATGGTTACCACTGATGTGACTGGATAACGGCATTGGGCAAACGGTCAAGTTAATAATACTTTCATTGACCATGACCACATTGAGGACTAAAGAGTGTATGATGACGAGCTCCTCATTCTAAAGGTCGCTAACACCACTATTGCGCATGACTACCTGGGTTCTTCGATCCAAAGGCCGGGCAAAGTGTAATTGAAGTTTTCTATCTATAAATGGCATCTATTTTCAGTTGTAGCCTGTATACTGTATTTTAGCCTCGATTAATAGTAATAAGGGCTATTACACTTTAGAATTGTGAATGGATTCGGTCAGTCTAAAAGAAGTTAGTTGCCACTTCCAAAGCATAGTAGGTTCCCTTTGGAGAAGAACGGGGCAGAAATATGAGGTTTAGACGTAACTGGTGAAATGTAGATGGACGTGAGGATGTGAGGTATACCTCTGGCTACCTTTTCAGGGATTGTAGGCGAGAAATATATTAAAAGCATTGGTGTTTAAACAAAATATTATGTACCACAATGTATAGCGGATGGCCTATTTTGTATATTAAGTGTTAGATAGACTGACGTAGCTATATGTGTATCTCATTTATTGTTTAACACTTTTAAAATCTATGTACACTTTCTTTATATCTTCTATATTTCCATACTAATCTTATGAAAGTCTTTTAAATACTTTTTTATTTATATGTAGTGGTGACTGATGACGAATGATGATATCGTGATAAATTCACACTTTTTGGGGTTCCGTATCGAAAAAGTGAGTAGACAATTGGAAGGTCGTTTTTAGAATTTGTTTATATAAAGTTCCTATAAAGGCTATGCAAACGAGCTTCACAAACAAGCAAAAAACGCGCGTTATACGAAACAGAAAAACGATAAATTCAAAAATTTTATAATCCGCTTTTTCCTCCTTAATTAAAAATGTTGTGAGCATAGAGTTCTGTTTTCCTAAGAAACTAGTGACGCTATTTAAAGATAGCCGTGTATACTTTGACACCGCAATGTCAAAACACGTAAGAAAGATTTATTTTCATGACAGCTGTCATTTTGTGCTGTGATAGTGTAAGTCTTTATGGTTTACTAACCCATAAAGAGTTACACTATCGTCAACGGTATCAATCGATAAATGATTTCTTATGTTGGTTGAATGAGTGCAACGTGCATATTGATGCACGTTTGCTATCCCAATTCATTTAAGAAATTGGCAGAATTGTGAACATCGGCAAAAAAATGGAATCCGTGGCTTAAAAATTTAGGCATTTTGCAACTAAATTAAACTCGAGCAAATATGTAACTTTATAAATGATACGGAACCTTACGAGTATAACTCGTCCTTTCGAATGTAAATTAAACTTATTTTTGATCATAATCTATTGTGAAGAGTATTAGTGGTTGCAATGTTCTTATGCCATTAGACATTAAGAAGAATGTGCACTTTACATTTTTTGATTTCAAAAATATATTTCTCTATGCTATTTAAAAAAACTTAATTTAAAAAAATGTATTTGCTATTGTAACGTGGATCGCTTAAATATTTTTTCAGTGTTTAAAGTACATTGTTGTATTCGTAATGTATTTTTTAATTAATAGGGTGAATGTAATAGTTGTCGTCCGAGTGCAGTTTATTGGCATTTGAAGTTGGAACTAAAAGAAATTAAGTGTCTATCCATTTTAACTGTCATATTTATTTTTGTGATATCAATATCACGAATTGAAATTACGTAAAGGTATATTTCTGTAAAATTCAAATGCCAATCAATTGTACAGTTTCCTACCTTATTTTATGTCTAAATAAAATGTTTGGTAAAACTATACGTCTTGAACTATTATGAACTCTGTTACGTACGTTGTAAGGTAGATTTTACTCAATTCCATTACGTTGATTTGCAAAAGCAATTTCGGATTTGTATTAAGCATCGCGAGTAAAGTATATGTAACTATTTAATAAGTATATTTAATATATTAGGTGTCTTCATTAAGCATAGTTAAGAGTGTACGTAAGTTTTTAACGATATAATGTCATTATATCACTGTCTCACTCGCACACTAGCGATGTTCGTCCGGATGCCAGTGTGCGAGAGAGACAGCAATCATGTCCATTAGGGGAATGATGTGAGGGAATTTTTTATATTTTACTATGAATCGAAAAAGACATAGAGCCTACCTGTGTTTAAATATTATTTTTCTAG
Source organism: Aporophyla nigra (assembly GCA_947507805.1). Classification (NCBI taxonomy): domain Eukaryota; kingdom Metazoa; phylum Arthropoda; class Insecta; order Lepidoptera; family Noctuidae; genus Aporophyla; species Aporophyla nigra. The sequence continues at coordinate 11,461,736 of OX382316.1, read as the reverse complement.
AATTTTTCGCTTTTCTTGTAGATCTCACTGGCGGTGTTACACCCTATATTTTAAAAATGTTATTTTTTTAACGTGAAATTTCCCCTAATGTTTTTTCGAAAATGCAATTTCTATATAAATATTCGATGTAAATATTGTACATTCATTCATTTTTATTATTTTTTGCTTAATTTATTTATTGAGATATTTTTTATCAAAGAGTTTTAAAGCCATATATTTGTTACTCCATGCAATATTATGAGTGTTTTTTTTTAAGTTGTAACATTGAATTTGTATTTTATTTTGGAGCACATGTTTTCCTAACAGATTACAAGGACGTGCCATTTATTTTAAAAGTTTTGGAGATACCTAAAGATGTTTGTAATTTAATTTTTGTCAGTTAACGCTTTTACGTTCGAAATTCTTTCCTGTAGGTTCTTGAATGTTCAACAGTAGAAATCAATGTACGCTTAGCCCTGTGGCCCGTCGTCGCCTGCGTATTTAGTCTTTATGGCTAGATATTGAGTGTTGTGGGAGATTGCTTGAGTAGGATAATGATCGGAGAAGATTGTGGCGAGAAAAGTTTTGATAGTTTTGCTCTTGCCATCCTAGGATTAGAGCGAGGATCGTTATTGAACGTAAGGTGCGGTCAGAAGCGAGGGATTAAAAATAAAATTCCGTTATTCCTTTCAACGTCGGAACTTTAAAAACAGTATTATAAAGCATTTTAAACAGTATTTAATTTTGTATTTGTGTTTCGAAATAAACGAAAACAGCATTAATAAAACTCAAGACTGGTTTGAGATTATTGCATTTCTAATCTCGAAGATTTTTATTGTTTTAAATATTGATACACTTAGTGCATTTAGAGTTTCTGTTTCAGACACAAAATCCAAATCAAAATATTTTGTCTCACATAAACTTGTGAACTTATAAAACGTCAGAAGCTAGGTGCACGGTTCCAACTGGTCATTTCCTATGGAGAAGAGCCCGCAAGAAATTCCACAGTATTTTTTTTTTAATAATTGGTTTGTACAATGTTTTCAAATAACAGAGTTAATAGGTATTGGAGGATTCTATTACCAAACTTGTTGATTGTTTAATATGAAAACATCAAACTATATATTTACTGTTTTTTTTTGTAAAACGCCATAAAATGGAAATAGGTAGTTTTTAGATACATATGCCTATCATCATCAACTTATTCTGCTTTCAAAATTTAATTTTTAATCACTGTATTTGAAAAATTACTTTAAAACCTACAATATAAGGTTAACTATAACTTTTATGATTTTTTCAATAGTTACTAGTCATTCTAAAATCAATTTAAATTGTAGTGGTATTAGGTTGATATTCGTTTAAGTGGAAATAAAATCAATTGGAAAAAACAAAGACTTGGATAGACTCAGGTCTCTCTTAGACATACATAACAGTATTTCACAGTACATAACCGTTTTACAACCGTTCCCCGCTTCAGAGGCTCACCTTACAAATATTATAAGATAGTAGTGTGATCAATGTTGTGATATTATCAGTCGTGTGTGCGGGCGACTGCGGGCCGCACGGCGCATCCATTTTGCTATGCGTTTCAATTACTGTACAACATGACTCAAAAGGAATGTGTCATATTTTATAATAAATAATCATCTATGTAATGAATTTTGTGTTTCATTTTCTCAGTTACCTGTTCCTTGTGACGCCTTATGTACGTACAAAGGAAACACTTGCGTTGTTTTAGCAACATGTTCATTTGTTACGGGACATAATATGATGCTAGTTAGGAAAATATAATATGTTGTAATATTTTCGTCATTTTGCAATAGCATTTATTTGAGCACAATTATTTGTTCTGTGTCTGGGTGTAATTTATCTATAATATGTATGTATTTAGAAATATATAAGTATATTTATCAGTTGTCTGGTTGCCATAGTACAGGCTCTGCCTAGTTTGGGATCAGATAACGGTGTGTTGGTTGTCCTAGGATATTATATTAGATATTATTATATTTATTTAAACTTCTCGCACACAGAAAGATACAAAGGCGGATTTAATGCTTTAGGAATTCTCTGCCAGTCAAACAAGGGTGGTGAAGAGATTAGACGGCAGGTGCTTTGGTTGAGAGGAACAATGACTGAAATACTATTAAAAATATATTCCATATTGAATTATTAGCATCTTGCAACATATAAAAATGTGGGTAATTGTTACGCGATTGTTTTTCAACATCTTTCAAGAATGCAAACATGATTTTCTGGTGTGACTGACACTGATATAGCCACCATTAGGGATTTAAATTTTGATAACATAAAAAAATTGTCGCCAATTATAATCAAGAATTAGTCGGTCAGTGGTACAAAAGTTATATGGGTTTATAGGTGGCCGACCTGGAGAGAGCCTACCCCAGCTTATTCTATTAGAATCTCAAAGCTAGGGCACCTAGCGAAGATCTGTTGCATATCAAATTTAGTCGCTAATTAGTCGGAATCAGTCGCCAAATATCAGAATCTGTCAGTCACTGGTTTAAAAGTTATTAGCGTTTCTAGGTGGCCGACCTGGAGAGAATCGCCCCAGCTTGGCTAATTTCGACAAATTAGCCACTGTTTTTCATCATCATCAGCCTATAATGTTCCCACTGCTGGGACACAGGCCTCCTCTCGGTGAGAGGGAGTGGGCCATAATCCACCACGCGGGCCCAGTGCGGGTTGGTAACCACTGTTTTTATGTTATTGAAATTTAAAGTCCTGACGGGGCCCCTGCCAGTGTCAATCACACGATTTTCTGGCTGGAGTAAAGCACACAAATTACCCAAAATAATATGTGTGGTTTTAATAATCGTCCCGTCATCGGCCTAAGACCAAAAAAAAAAAACAGGAAAAGCCTACAGCTTTATGAACTTAGAGCGTTGTATTGATGATTTTGATGATTATAATTCTGTAACTACATATGTCTTACAGGCGCGAATAATATTTTAATAAACATACAACCTAGCACTGGCCTGCAAATTGCAAAAAACGTAAGAAAATTTGAATTTCGCGGGCTGGTTGGAGCATTCACCGTTAGGCTTTATTCATACTATCTACAATTTCTTCGAAATCGTATCAGTGGTTGGCAAAAAGAATGGGACCTTTACTAAGCTCCGTTTAAAACAAAAATTTGTTTACAGACAAACATCGCGACAGGTGAAACTAAAATAAAAGCTTGTACGAAAAGCTTGCTTCTATACCGTAATTTGGTCCTACTTTGCTCCTCTACGGGTAATAATGCTCCTGCACCCTAATTGCGAAACGCACAATTTATCAGTATCTGAATGGGATTGAAGATTATTTTTAAACCATTGCGTCATTTGTTCCAATAAATTGTCGGCTCAGCAACGTAAATAACGCAATGAATGTTGTTTAACAATGAATATTAAACCATCCTACCGATAAAAAGTTCCGCAATTACCCCTCTCTGTTCTGTAAAATGGTTTCGCCTATTCAATGTTGAAAATTTTGCAAGAATTCATTGTGATATTATAAATTGTGAATACATATCTCATATCATATCCATATATCTCATCAATGTATATCATCCATAATAGCAGAACATATTATAACTGGAGCAGTTTGAATTAGGAAAGCATTCATTTGCCCCAACTGCTTTAACAATGGAGATTACATAGAAACTATTTCTGGGAGCAAAGATACTCAACAACATGGGTAATTTTGCTCATTATTATCTGTCAAAAATAAATTATAACTAATAAGTTTTATTTCTTTATAATAATACATACATCAAGTAAATTTAATAGTTGATTGTTTTAAAAATATTCATAATTTTCAACATTTGGAGCAAATATTGAAGCAAAGTAGGACCAAATTACGGTATTTCTTAAAAGTGGATCCTTTTTTTATTGTTTTAACTTTCGTTTTTACATTCATACATACATACAATCACGCGTTTTTCCCATGGGGTAGGCAGAAACCACGGAACGCCACCTGCTACGATCTCTACACACTCCTTTTTAGGTTCATACAATTGGTCATACACACACGCCGGTTGCGAGTACTACGCACCTGACCTTTCTGAAGAACATCACCAATAAGGTCACTATATGTCCTTATGGGGAGTCCACTCCCAGCGTTTCCACTCACATCTGTCTTGTAAATACCCATTGTAAATCGCCGCTCTCAACATGACCAAACCATCTAAGCATACTTTTTTCAATTTTGTTTTTATTATTGTTAATTATAGCAGCAACTCGGAAAATGTTGCCTCTCTACATACTGCGGTTCATGAGATACAGCTCGCTGTCAGACAGACAGACTAGACGGGCAGCAGAGGCTTAGTGTTGGGGTTCTGTTAGGTACGGAAAACTAAAAACGTCTTATAATACTTGAATTTGTTGAAGGCAAAGATATAGGTTACACACATGAAATTACAACATCTCCTGAAACATCTTAACTAGTTAAATCCGGAGAAATTCCTGATATAAGTTCTCAATAAACTTATAATTTAAACGGGTAGGTTTTTATTTCAATTATCTATATTTTTCGTTTTAAATTCAGACAGTGCTTTGCCGAAAATCTCGGGCACATATGGGCAAGGTAACATAAAAATTTTACCCTCCACTTGAAAGATGGCGTTACGGCCAAATTAAAAGTCCCTATGGTTTCGTTACCGAACCTGGTAAAAGACAGGCAGCGTGCCCGATTTCAGGCACATTGGCATCGACGGCAATTAGTGGTTTTCGAGGAAGGAATTTTTGATGAGTCAAACCTTATAGTTTGACTTGATTTACTAAAGAAAGCTATAATTGTCACGGATTGCTTTTATGATTGATGGGGAGATAGCGAGTTTGTGAGAATTTTTGACAACTCAATCTGACTTTATTATTCTTCACTTTATCGGTGTACTTTATCGTTTCTTACCTCTAAGAAACCATAAAATAATCTATACACTGCATGTTAAATATTACATAGATATAACCATACATTCGTGTAGATTACGAAGCAACATAATATACGATTACAAATTTCGTAAAAAAAAAAACCTTCAAAAGCTAGGGTCGCTTTAATGGAATTGTGCTGGACACATCCCCTCCATTCCACCTACCACTCCTTTAAAAAAGATTGGGCCTTGGCAACTCTGGACCGAGAGAGGCGCAAAGAGAATAGGGAGTCTTTTGCCCAGCTGTGGGACATTAAGGTGGAAGATCCAGGGTAGCCAGCAATACTCATTGAATTTTTACGTTTTTGCAATTTGTAGGTGAGGACCGGGTTGTTGGTATGTTGATTAAATAAAATAGGACTGTTGGCAACAATCATATTTTATTTATTTATTTAATAACTTTAGATGACTTACAGCTAAAACAAACAGAGTAAAAAATTGTGTGTTAGACTGACAGCCAATTACAAGTCATCACTTATAGGAACAGCACGCGTAGCATGACCACCGTAGAAATGGGTTTTGTAGTCGGAAGAATAGACAAAATTACAGATTTTAAGATTGTAGAAAGATTTGTACCGTTTTATGCGGGCGTAGCCTGACAATTCTATCTCTATTCTACCAAGAATAGACAAAACCCATTTCTACGGTGGCCATGCTATGCGTGCAGATAAGAAAAGAAAAACACCGGCCAAGTGCGAGTCGGACTCGCGCACCGAGGGTTCCGTACAAACCTGCAGGTATTCACGGTTTATGCATAAGGTTTATGTTTATGAAATTAAATGTTTTTTCTTTAATTTTTATTTTTGAGTTGACTGAATGAAAGGTAATAATAATATATATCTTATCTTAGGACAACCAACACACTGTTATCTGATCCCAAACTAGGCAGAGCCTGTACTATGGTAACCAGGCAACTGATAAATATACTTATATATTTCTAAATACATACATATTATAGATAAGTTTCTACGAACCATGCATTACAGGTGTCACAGGATTTACCTGCCTTACTCCGAATTATTAAGTAAATATAAGCTTGTTACCCTAGAATCTAGACGTAGGTTCTTGGAGGCATCTGTTTTGCATGGTATTGTTCATAGTCATTTTGATTCAATTGACCTTACGAGCAGGTTATGTTATGCAGTCCCTCGCACCATTAACAAACGGAGTGTCCGTGCTGGTACCCTTTTTGCTCTAAATAGCTGTCGAACCAACTCTGGTTTGCGCTGCCCTATTCGCCGAATGGTAGACTCATACAATAATTTTTTTATCGATATTGACATTTTTTTATGCTCAAAATCAAAATTTAAATCGAATGTTATGAAACTTTTATCCAATAATAATGCAATGAAATGAATGTATAATAATTAATAATAGATCTAATCCTATTTTGTATAATTTTAATTTTGTCTTGTCATTAATTTATTTGTTGTGAATGATGTAATAATTTTAATTTGCACTATATGTTTAATAATGTCTTTTGGTGGCTCTCATTACCTATATTTTGTTTTTAATATGTGGATAATGCAGTGGGCTGCAATATTGTTATATGTACCAAATTTTTTGTTATGTTAAAATTATATATTGCAGCTGTTTATTGTCCCTTAATAAATAAAATAAAATAAAATAAATTACACCCAGACAAAGAACAAATGATTGAGCTCATCACACAAACATTTGTCCTGGGTGGGAATCGAACCCACGACCTCAGAATTAGCAGTCAGGGTCACTAACCACTAGACTAACAGGCCAGTCAAAATGTAAATTGTGGTTTACGATTTATGACGTACCTATTAAAAGAAAGCTACTTACTAGATCTCGTTCAAACCAATTTACGGTGGAAGTTTACATGGTAATGTACATCATAATAGGTTGGGGAAAAAGTTTCTTCGCATTTTTTAAGAAAATTCAAAACATTTAAAAAAAAAGTTTATTTACATTTAACTAAAGTATGTAGGTACCATTTTGTTCGATAACTTTTTGCCATCTTGTAGGTAGGGACATGATCCCATTGCTATAGAAATTTTGGGACTTCTGGTCAAAATACCGCGACAAGTGGTTTTGGCAGTCCTCTCGTGATGTTAACCTGACACTGCCTAAAGAATTCTGAAGAGACCGAAACAGGTGGAAATCTGAAGGTGCAAGGTTAGGACTATACGGCGGATGCATTAACACCTCCCAGCCAAACTCTCTTAATTTTTGTTGGGTGGCTAAAGATGTGTGAGGTCTAGCGTTATCATGATGAAAAACCACACCCCTTCTGTTGATTAATTCCGGCCGCTTTCTCTCCACTTCTTGCTTTAATCTCATCAGTTGTTCGCAGTAGAGATCAGAATCGATGGTCCTGCCTGGTGGTAACAGCTCATAATGAATAATGCCCTTCCAATCCCACCACACACACAGTATCACCTTGTTGCGATTTAACCCGGGTTTCGCCACAGTCTGTGAAGCCTGACCGGCCTTTGACCACGACCTTTTTCGCACGTTCTTGTCATACGTGATCCACTTTTCATCACCAGTTATCAGCTTCTTCAAAAATGGTTCGGTTTCATTACGTCGTAATAAAGAATCACAAATGAGTACACGGTTCATTAGGTTTCTTTCAGTGAGCTCGTGAGGTACCCAAATGTCGAGCTTTTTTGTGTACCCAGTTTTTTTCAAATGCGCCAAAACTGTTTTGTGGTCAATTTCCAGTTCTTCAGCTCCGTCGTAACTACTGGTATATCTTGCTCCACTTTTTCAAAAATGGCATCCATTTTATCCGTAATAGGGCGACCAGAGCGACAAGCATCTTTGACATCAAAATTTCCGGATTGAAAACGCTTAAACCAAATTTGTGCTACTCTCACAGACACTACACTAGGTCCATAAACATCGCAAATTTTTTTCGCGGCCTGCATTGCATTTTTACCTTTTTTGTAGTAAAATTTTAAAATGTACCGAATTTCATCATTAGATTCACTCATCTTGACGGTACGAAAAACAAATGAAAATCACACATTTTCCTAATTTGAATTTGGAATTATGTTCTTTAAAATTTAAACTTTCAATGATACCAAAACCAGCCAGATACAAATAGTATAGCCAAAGAGATTTTATTACAAGTTCATACATACTATAATGCGAAAAGACTTTTTCCCCAACCTAATATATATTTTTTAGTTTTATCATTCCCTTATTTTAGAAGTTACGGGGGGGGGGGGCACATTTTACCACTTTGGAAGTGTCTCTCGCGCAAACTATTCAGTTTAGAAAAAAAAAAAATATTAGAAACCTCAATATCATTTTTGAAGAACTATCCATAGATAGTATGGGATTGATGACACACACGTATGGGATTGATGAATTTTTTTTTTTTGAGTTTCAGTTCTATGTATGGGGAACCCCAAATATTATTGTTTTTTTTTTTCTATTTTTGTGTGAAAATCTTAATGCGGTTCACAGAATACATCTACTCACCAAGTTTCAACAGCATAGCTCTTATAGTTTCGGAAAAAAGTGGCTGTGACATACACGGACAGACAGACAGTCAGACAGACAGACGTGACGAATCTGTAAGGGTTCCGTTTTGTGCCATTTGGCAACGGATCTCTAAAAAAAGGGTTTGAACATCACAACACAGTTACCAATTAAAGAATAGAAAGAAAGAAAAAAAAACAGTGTAGCATTAATGCTTAAACTAATTTCACATTTTTATATTCAAAGCAAGAATCAAAACCAGGATATACAACATTTTTATTAAAAAAAAAAACAAGGCTTGACAGGCACTTTCTGGCCGAGGACACACTTTTTATGAAAGGATCGAAATCATGCTGTTTTCTTATAATCAACATACAACTTGATGTTCCCTAATAACAGTGTCGGTTATACATTTTTACCAATATTCACTTTTTTACATAAATAGAATCATAATAAAAAGATCTAAGTATCGTAAGTATTTTTTTTTTAAATCATGATATTTAGGCAGTTTTAAAGATAATATTGTCGGTTGTCCGCGCAACAGTGTTAGTAGTACAACAAACTTTGAACTGCTCTACTGCGTCTTTTTGCAGAACCGACATTGTCAATAGGGACGTCAATACATCCCTCCAAGTTCATTTCATTATATCGAATTAATATTTCATGAGGGGCTCGTGGCTAAGTAATAACAGCTGCACAGGTCGATATATCAGGTTAAGCTACGCTTGCCGCGGTTGGTCCGTGGATGGGTGACTATCTTTACATACTAAGACCCTTCTGTGCCTCGGAAAGCACGTAGGACCCGGCTGTTTTTCGTAGATCTTAGGCAATTGTTATGGATTTTTTGGGTCGGGGCTCGCGTCATGGCCGTGTCCACCCTCGACACGGTAGTTGTTAACTGTACGAACCTTTGTCTACCTATTTCTTAATTTTTTAAATTAAATTAAATTTTAAGCTGATTTTGTAGGTACCTTTTTATTTATTAAAAAAAAATGGAACGTTCGAGGAGATCGTTCGAGTGCGGGGGGCTGAAGAAGGTAGGCGCGTGGCAGAGGAGAGCGGGCGCGCGACGCTAGCCAATCCACGAGCAGTTGTCACAAAAATCAAGACAGCACACACATGTACAACCTCCTCGATCGCGATATTTCGAATTTATCTTTATTTTGGTTTCTTCTTTACCTCCCCTACAGTAGTAGTGTTGCAAAGGACTCGAGTCGTCGAGTCGTAATTTTAAAGACTCGACTTAATTATGCAAGACGCAGTGTGCTCAAAAGGCTCGAAGTCTAGACTCAAGCACCCGAGTCTTAAAAAGTACTCGAGTCTTAAAAAGGACTCGAGTCTTAAAAGGACTCGAGTCTTAAAATGAACTTGAGTCTTAAAGAAAAACTCGAAAAGACTTGAATGGAAGGTGATAAGTTTAAATTAGTGGTTATGATACAAAAAAAATTTGACGTTATTCGTTTTTTTTCGAATGATGAGCAACAAATCTCATCTTCATGCTCCGAGTTTTTCTTTAAGACTCGAGTTCAATTTTAAGACTCGAGCCTTTTTTAAGAATGACTCGGGCTCGGCTTGACTCTAGACTCCGACCCTTTTGAGAATACTGTGGCTATTTATCTAAGTAATTAAGACTCGAAGACTCGAGTCCTTTGCAAATTTGCAACACTACATGGTAGCCCTCGTTCACTTGCCACAGGAGTCGGTCGAAGCTCCTGCGAGCCGTTTTGCGGCGGCGCCCGAAAAAAAGTCTTGACAAAACAAATATGTAATTCCGAGTCCAATTATGTATAAGAGATTAAGAGTGAATTTTGCTAAAAAGTGCAGTTGACTCATTCTACTTTGCTGCTGTCGTACTATCTACAAGGAACGTGTTTTTGTCCACTCTTCCGTCGACAACACGGTACTCGCAGTTACACCCAAAACTTTATTGCTTGTGGGAGTTTCTGCGAGTAGTCGTGCAACCAGTCATGGTAATGGCGAAGGATTTTGCGCGAAAATTGCTGACCTTTTTTTTTTGGGTGGGAAATCGTCAGAAGACATCCCGCTCCGCCCAGGAGCGGGAGAGCGTGTCAGACTTTTACTGACTAAAACCCACCCGTGTTCCTTCAGTTGCCTATATGCCAGAGCCACGGTATCTCTTTCGAACAAATCTCGCGACCCTGGCAGAATTGCTAAGACCTCCAACCGACTTTGATAGATTGGACTTATTAGACCACCCACGAAACTATTGTCCATTCCAGTTTCCATTTATGGAGTTAGACATCGGATGTAACGTCCATTTCCGTGCGGATCAATAAAACAATACAAGAATATTTTGTGTAAAAGTTTATTATTCATTCAACAGGCATGCTCTGACGTCATACAATACTTATGTGAATCACAGTTTACTTTACATTATGTACATACACGTGCGAATTGACGTCATCGAAGGACATCTTAATTTATTTTTCTAATTTATTGTTTTATAGATAATTTTAGGGAGAACATAGTTTCTTTTTTAATTAAACATCAAACAAGCCATTATATGAAATAGTACATTATGATACTTGTGACATTTTTAACACGTTAACTGCCATGGGTAAAATCAGAAAAAGTCAAAAAATGTACTTAGTGTTATTTCACTTTAAACAGCCATAAATACATTATTTATTCCAAAAACATGGCCGCCAGGCAGCAACGTCATGTTCAGATTTTGTATGTGTTGTCGGTCATATAGTCCGACAAGGCCTGAATGGAACAAAACGTGTCGGACACCTAGTCCGACATGGCAGTTAACGTGTTAAGTAATCGTATGCGAGAAATTAGCGCCCGAGAGTAGTGAGGGTGTTAAATGCCGCAATAATGGACTACCGAAGTCACACGTACCGTATACTGTGTAATCTGCACGTGTGACCTAAACCAACACTTAAGTCACAGTTTTCTGTGTAAAAATGGACTAATTAAGTCACAGAAAAGTGTGACTTAAGTAGGTACAGGTTAAGATCATACTGCTATATTAAAGGTATATTTGTATATCCGATTTCTAAAAAGCTGACCAATGCAAAAAAAAAATAGTAACTGCCAAAACTCATGTTTGCTGTGAGTAGTTCACATAAGATTTTAGGCAACAGATACATTTCTTCAGCTTTTCAGAAATCGAAAACAGAATCGAATTTCAACTTTAAACTATTTTATAAAAAAAATATTCCAACATCCCTTGATAAAATAGATTCTATGCTTAACCTCCGTACATTAATAATTCCGAAGCTATAAAGTCCATTTACGAAAACAGAACCTTAAAGTCTCATAGTTCTATGATCCCCCATTACTCCCCCAAAGTCTTCGTTTACACGCACCCAGCCCCCCAACACCCACACCAAGGTATAGAGCCGTCATTGACAGGGACCGACAGTTTCCTCCCAGACTTGTGAGTGCAGGCGGAAGCCAAGGAGTTGACGGAGGAACACACGCTGTTCGTCCTCTCGTGTTCGGAGTGGGATGTCATCTCCTGGAGACAAAAATGGTGTTAGTAGACAGAGTATGAGGACTTGGGAATGTTTTGGAGCTTGCTGATAAGTTCTGGACTATTCTAAGAAATTACTGTTGGACGCTGATATTTCCTTTTGACATATATAAATTAAGGTCTGTTCTACTTTTTTTCGTGTCGACTAAAAAAAAATAGTTTGAACCAAATAGGCACGTTGATTACGGCATCAGTGGCATTCTTTAGGTTATCCGAGGTCCAGGTGAACGGGCTCTTAGCACACTATATGGTTTATAATAGAATGAAAGTTAAAGAATGTATTCCTGTTAAATGTACAGAATGTATTACGCCCACAAAGAACCGTCAGTGGTGTCCTTTTATTCAATTGAAGCTACGTATTACGCTAGTTCAAAGTGTTACCACCGCGACATGCGGCAGACTGTCTAGGCAGCTAAACAAGATTCTAGAATTGAAAGTTGTTTGAAAACGGTAATGTGATAAAGAGGAATTATGCTTTATCAAATTGAAATCTGAATTTCTTCAGCAAGCAACAAAAAGTCCCAAAACCATTGATATCGATAGAAGAACAGACAAGATAGAATATTTATTTCAAGAATTTATTGATTCAGTAACCCAGAATGTAAAAGAGAGCATGACTTTTCTTTATCAATAACTTGAGTGTCATCTTCATTAAGCCCACCAGGTTTGTCTAAAAGATGCAGTAATTCATTTAAAACTAGGTCACAAGACAAAAACCTCGTATTGAAAATTTTCTTATTTAGTACTCGTTCTAAAACTACATTTTACCTGATAACTATCCCGCTTGTAACGCGGGCCTGAACTTGACGACGACAAGGTATTCCTCGGCCTGTGCCTCGTACAATGTTTGTGCTTCGCTATATCTGGCACTTCTCCTTCGATCAGCCTCTCATTGTCACTCTCCACAGTTCCTCCGTTCTTTGTAGCTCCGTTCTTCATATCTTTTTTCTTGTCTCTTCTTTTTCTTTCCCTCTTTTTGAAGGTCAAAGAGAACCTTTTCCGCTTTTTCATCTTCGGTGAATCCGGTCTTTGAGGAGCTGTCGACTTTTCTCTGTCAGATCGACTCGTGTCGTCGTCGGGTGGCGGCACTTGAGATTCTGAGTCGGTTTTCAGCGTTAACTCGGTTCGTGTAGAAGAATCAGGCTCGCCAGATTTGTATTCAACTTCTTTTTCTAGGTTAGCGAGCTCTATTCTACGTAATCTCTTTGGTAGTTTGTTCACTGTCGCGTATATCGGTTCTTCGTTTTCTCCGACGGGTGCTGATCGTGATCGGGAGAAGAAGTCGAATTTCTTTGGCTTAACTGGTATTCTTCTTTCAACGAAGACTACCGTACTAGCGACCTCTGTCGTCGTAGTTTGTACATCGTCCCCAGACTTCGGACTGGGGCTGCTCGGAATGGGGGTTGCTCTTGGATAGTCATACGTTAGTTCGATATTTTTCTCAGTGACATACTTCTTTGGAGGTTCCTGTTCCTCAACAATTGCCATCCCTGAGATCTGTAAATTTGTAATCGGTATCCCTGACACGGGTTCCTTTTTCTGACAGCAGCATTTCTGTGTGATCCGTCTTGTATTACACATAAACACTGAGTTCTGTTGTATGTACGTGGTCTGAATGGTCGGCGAGGCCTGTACTTCTCCGAGGAGGTCTTCTACGTTCCCTCCGGTATGGAAGCGGGGAGGTTGGTAGGGGGCGATGACGAAACCTGGTGGCGGGGGGGCTGTGACGTGGTAGGGGGGAGAGGTAACGGATTGGAAGAACCTGGGTACCTCGGGCGGCGCGTCATGCACCAGGACGTCGACAACTCGCTCGTGCCCATTGTCCGCTATATTTGGCTGCGTTTTGTTCGTGCTTTGCGTCATTTGTGCCGGTCTCAGAATGTTTGGCATCTTCCGCGGAGCCTCCTGTTGGCATTCATCGCATGTGCATGGTGACTCAGCGCCGCTCTGGAAATCAAAACAAAAAATTATTAGAATTTGCACTTGACTGGATAAATCGTATGAAATGTCGTAATTTCGGATGAAAACTTTTAATTAAAAGTAAAGTTAAGAAAATCATGTGGCGGACTATCGCCAAAATAAACAATGAGTGCGGCGAGATTGGTCAGACGAAAGACCTCGAAAACACTCTGAGCAACGCACATTTCTTTTATAGTTTTATTACCATCAAATGGGATATACATATATAATACAGATAGTGGTACGAAAATACTAAAATGTATTTCTCTATAATTTCTGAACACTGACCTGACCCCACGAAGTAGGTAGGCACCTAGTAGAATAAAAACTTTTTACCAAAAACTTTAACCGCCGAAAAAACTGAAAAGCAAAAAATAATAAACCGTAAAATTATGAGTCGGCGCTTTGAGTGATCTTTGTTCATTGATTTTTCAGCGCCGACTCATAATTTTACGGTTTATTATTTTTTGCTTTTCAGTTTTTTCGGCGGTTAAAGTTTTTGGTAAAAAGTTTTTATTTTATACTTTTTTGTGGCTTTAATGTACTTATAATACTTGGCAAGGTATACCCTATCCAATAAATAAAGAATTATCAAAATCGGACTACTCTGTATAAAGTTATGCATGGTTAAACATTACAATCAGTGAGTGAACAATCAATCATCCCCTGTTTTCCGACCCTTAGGGTTCGATTTTGTTTTCCAAATTTATATGGGACCACTCTCGGAGTATACCCTTTCCAATAAAAAAAGAATTATCAAAATCGGACTACTCTGTATAAAGTTATGCGTGGTTAAACATTACAATCAGTGAGTGAACAATCAATCATCCCCTGTTTTCCGACCCTTAGGGTTCGATTTTGTTTTCCAAATTTATATGGGACCACTCTCGGAGTATACCCTTTCCAATAAAAAAAGAATTATCACAATCGGACTACTATGTAAAAAGTTATGCGTGGTCATACATAAAAAAAAAACAAACAAAAAAAAATATATATACGCGTCGAATTGATAACCTCCTCCGTTTTTTTTCGTCGGTTAAAAAATGGTCACATTCTTGATAATTTAGGCCTCAGTCGACTAGTGTATTAAGTCCCAGGTTTTGGATTTGTTCTGCAAGACGGCTAGCAAAAGACAAATAGGTACCTACGTGTTAAAACCCCAGTTACTTTCCACCACGCCCACCAAAGAGGAAGCAATAACGATTCTCAACCACGTAAACATATTAGAGTCAAAAGTTACAATAATACAGATATATTTATATACCACAGCCCTGAGACTAGTCATCTAGGTTTCTGGTCGACCCATCTGTCGGTCAGAAATATTCGGTCATGACCCGATTCACGTCATATACCAATCCGATCTGTCGCATGCTCGTTAAATGTTTGACTTTATGTCTATTCTAAATTAACGTTTCCAATTATAAATTGTATTAATTTGCTATAGGTTGGTACCTAATATTAAGAGTTTATGAATCATGTAGAAGATAATCTACTACATATATAGTAACATACTTTCGGCAAACTTATGCCATTACTTGTAGGTAATGGACGAAGACCCAAAAGCATCAAACAGCATCATAAAAGGCTCTTACTAAGACCATCATAATGACAAAATAAAAATGCTTTCTTTGTCATTATTGTGGTGTTAGTGATGTATTTTATACTTTTTATTTTGGTTTGTCTGTTGCGGAAAAGAAACAGCAAAAATAGCCAATAAAATCCGGAAGAAACTTCCAGGATTTGGTAAAAATAATAGGCAAAGTACAATTTAATTAAAAAATCCAAAGCTTAGCTTACGGGAAGTAAAAGTGAAAATCTTATAAATATAAGCCATTCGTAGAACTACATGTATTGTATTGTTTATCATAACTCTCGTTTCAGTGCGTATCTTGCGTACCAAAATAAGAACAATAACAACAGCGAGACAATATAATCGTACTAATTTTGTAAACTAGCTTCTCGACTTCGTCCACGGGAAATTTCTGGTTGCGTTGCCTGTCCGCTCTATTAGTTTACATATATACACACGGACATAATAAAATTTCTGTGGCTATTTATGCATTTAATATTGATCGTATTGCTTTAAAATAATATTTAATTTTATTTGGCTCTATCGGCGGCGGCCTTTACGGCAAAATACATATTTTTGAAAAAAATATCCGAATTGAAAAACAGTCACAGTCCAAAAGTTACTGAAATCGATTCTGTACACAATAAGGACCGAAATCCTTTCAGGACTTTATTTTATTCTGTTACACCTTGAATATGTATATTTATGGTGGAATTATAAGAAGTACATTACAATGTAGGTATACCATAACGTTCATCATATATGCAAATCGTTCTTCATATAAGACTATCAATATTTAGTACGGCTCGTGAATAAATAATTTAATATTGTTTCGAGCGTTATTTGAATGATATGGATCTATAAATGTGATTGTCTGGAGTCTGGGCGAGCAGACATTACTCTGTTCAAGGAGGCTATTCTGGTTGCAGTGGCAGTAAATATTGATGAGGAAGTATTGAACTAACTGTCTCTTATAATGGAAAAGCTATGTACAATGAGATAGTAGACAATCCTACTTATATTAGAAGTGTGAAAGTTTATATGACTGGATGTTGTTGTTACTCAATCACACGCAAAAATGGCTGAAAAGTTTTGGGTGAAATTTGGCACACAGATAGTTTATAACCTGGATTAAGACATAAGATACTGTTTATCCCGCTAGTATGTTTCGTGGGATAATTTTCGAGTTCCATGCAGGCGAAGCGGCTGGCAAAAGCTGGTACACGGATACATGAAGTTATTTAAAAACAAATAGGCAGATGTTTCATAAATTTTGACCGCGTACAGCAGATAATTATTATATTTTAACCGATTTAAGATTCCTACACCAGAGGTTCTAGAATCACGTAATGCATTCATGGTTACAGTTTGCCCGTTGATACGCATCGAGGAAAATAGACATTTTGATTTTATGTTATAATGATTAGGCACGAAACTATATAAAGGATAGCTTACAGACTGCATATATTGACGAAGATAAACGTTAAAGCCAGTCTGTATAAGATATTGATAAACAGTCGCATCTGTTGCATAGAAGTTCTAGGAACGCGTTAAAAGCTAGTCTGCAGTTCTCATACAACTGAAGTAGCTAACAGTATAACCTATTTTTTGTTAAGAATAGAAGACTAAGGCGTGAATTGTGTGAGGTAATTAGCTAGAGAGAGGATTTACGATGAGATGACGGCACATAGAGATGTATAGAGAAAAATATATGATGTATCGACCACAAGTAAATTTAGATAGGAATCAAGTGGGTAATCTGACATATCCGTGATATCCGGATATACAATACTAACTATATCCGATAGAGTTGAGAATGGTCTTAAGCCTAATGATAACAACGCTAAATGAAACCCAAAAGCCGAAACTGAAGTTGATTCAAGAGTTGCATAAACCAACGTAGTAATCTTACCATAAGTATCTACTCTACGAATTTGAGTTGGATATTGGAAACAATTCAATTCATGAAAACGAGAGTACCTAATGATTCATCACTCTATAAACAAGAATTCAATCAAAGTAGGTACCTAGATCATAATCTATCAATGAACGTAGAAATGATCCAACATCCCTTTTCTTGTGTAATAAAGAAGTTACTGAAGTAGAATTAAATAAGGGAATGGTATCACAAAAGGATAGCTGAGAATTTGTTAAAAATAAGTTAATTATAAAAGTTTTTAAACATGCAGGAATAACATCTATATCCTCAATATCTTTATTGTTTTACCATAATATGTATTTAGGTGGTAACTATATAATTTAGATCATTATGGACCCTGTAGAACATAGCGAAAGGGTAAGACATATATGAGAGTAGATAAGAAAGAGACAATAACGGGGCAACAAAAATACATTCAAAAGACTCGAAAACAAGAGGACAGTTGAATGAACAGGTATTAAAAATAAACACAACAGTACTGACCAAAGTTCAACCTAACAAAAATACAAAAGTTCTAAAGATGACGCACTAATTTCCACAAAAATACCTTTTATAAATGAACCTAAGTTTATAAAAAGACGTAAATAGTAAAGGTGTACCTGCATCACAAACTGTCACTCGAAAAATCACGGAACGCCATGCGGCGCACGCGCCGGTCCAAACGCTACTGCGTTTATTTATAAAACAACATTACGTTTGTACAATATTTTCTTACACATGAATTTCTTGCCCGACCTTGACTCATTTCCTATCTATAAAGCAAAAATATTTTTTTAGGAACTGCGGTCTGTCTTTTAGATGAAAGTAACATTTGGGTGGCGGAGTTCTTTTTGTAGTTTTTATAGACATTTACGTTGACTGAGTGCACTTAGCAATAAAGCGGTTAACAAGGAAAGTGGTTACGTCATATAATTACAGGCGACTTGAAAAATCTGTCATTTTCAGCGAAAAAGAAGTTGTGTTTAGACAGATACTGCGTAACCGTACCGTTTTCCGGTTTCTTAGGAAATTAAAGCTTAAGCTGTGTAACGTCCTCTTTTTATTGATACTACTATTACAGTTTAAGTGTTTGTTTGTCTGTTTGAACGCGCTAATTTCTGGAACGACCAGTCATCTTCGGCAAGTTCTTTTTGCATTTGATAGCTCGATTCTTGAGAAAGGTTCTAAGCTATTTAACACTACGCTAGGACCTATACAAACCCAGCAAATATAAAAAGCCAGAGAGAATGCTTCGCGATAACGGATTAGCGCGAAAGGCGATGCGATGCGGTAAAAATAGCTGACCGAGTAGACCATTTGGTCATAAAAAAATCTGCACCATGCAAATGATTATATAGATTACAAATAAAAAACATCTGACTGACTGATAAGAAGCAACTTGAGGATCACGTAAACCATACTTTAGTTGGAACGAAATCTGGTCCATTTGCATTCTTAATAATGAATCTATCTATACAGCCATATGCGAACATACACTGAAATCACGCAAAATCCTGCAATCGCGCAAGCAGACTTTGCAAGCAACTATATAGGTAGTATTGAATATACAGTGTCCCGACATCCATAGTCAGACAGTAGCCCACCAGACACGACACCCGGTGGTCGAAGAATCCTCCCTTTTCTATGGAGGATGAGTAAACTTCACACCCTGATGTAGATCTGTGACTAACACAAAACCAAGTATACAAATTTTCTCCAAACTCCTATAAGGAAATCCGTGATCACCGTAATATTTCCCTCATAGCTCAAATATCCGAACCATGACTAATTAGTCCCGTAAGTGTCGAGCATACTTCCAGGCGGCTTGCTCCGTTTGTCAGCCGGCTATTCGCGTCATGTCGGCTATTCTCGTCAAACAGTTATGGCTCGCAGAAACTGATTAATACGTTAAACATTTTGATGTCTTTCGTGAGCTTTTGACGTAGGTATGTTAATTATAAGTTATTTTGTGGTGCTCCGATTCTAGCAGGAAGAATTTGTTTACAAATAGCGGCTACTTATTTTGGGACCCATAAATTTATCTAAGAAGTTGGTTATTTCGGGAAAAGAATGAGGATTGAAATAAACTGAGTCTTCAGGCGCACTGACGGATGCTATGGAGTGATAATCTAGGTGGACGAGAGATTTTTAATTATAGTGGGCAACATTAGTGTTGGCAAGTCACACTAATGTTGCCCACGAAATGGTGGTATGACCGGGCAGTAGGTACATTGATGACGTATTAAGAATGAAATTAAAGGATGACGGTGAGGAAGACAAGGCCGGTTTCAAGTTCTCTGAAATACACTATTTAGCAAATAATCCATAATATAAATTCGAAAGTAACTGTGTCTCTCTCTTATATTATAAATTACCTTTTCACGCCTAAACCACTGAAAGGATTTTGATAAAGGGTTTAAGATGCCATCTATTCCCTTGCCTTAATTTTGCAATTATGTCCTTACATAGGTTACTTTTTGTTCCGGTAGCACCCTGGGATAATTTCCGACATCCAAAGTGGGTAGTTTTAAATAAATGTGGATATTTCATGATGTTCATCGGGATTTATCAAAATTTGGTGAAATAGAAGATTAAACCAATAATAGTATAAAATTAATTATAGAACGAATGGCGATCACGAACAAATCCACATAATGTAGTTATTGCCTTCCAAGTTTCACACTAAAAGATCCAATCTCCGAGATAATGGATGCAATGATAAACTTTAATGCATATAGGATATCAGCAGTGTAAGTAGACTGTCAAGTAAAAGTATTTTTATACGTTCACCAGATTGATAACGAACCCACTTTGCAACATGAGTTCAATCAGACTTGCAGAGACTAAAACCTGGTGACCTGATGACTGGTGTATTACACATCGAAATGAAGGACGTGAAAAAACGGAAACCATTACCTGCCAGATGTATTAGGTACTGTGGTGTAGAATAATAACGATGATTATAAGAGCAGTTTTCAATTATAGCTAGTCACATATAAAGCTGATAGTGGGGGCAAATACAATAAAAAAATAAATAAATAAATATCTTAGGACAACCATCACACCGCTATCTGATCCCAAACTAGGCAGAGCCTGTACTATGGCAACTAGAGAAGTGATAAACATACTTATATATTTCTAAATACATACATATTATAGATAAATTACACCCAGACACAGAACAAATGATCGTGCTCATCACACAAAGATTTGTCCTGGGTGGGAATCGAACCCACGACCTCAGTCTTAGCAGTCAGGGTCACTAACCACTAGACTAACAGGCCAGTCAAACAATAAAGGGCATACATTCCGATTAATGATAGATCCTATCAAACGTTGTGGCATTTTATCATCATCACCATCATTTGAGCTGAATGTCGTCCACTGCTGGACATAGACCTACTTCAAGCTCGGCTACATTGACCAGTTTTGTGCTTTCTACATCCAGCGGATTCCTGCGACCTTCACAAGGTCAGCGGTCCCCCTTGTGGGAGGCCGTCCAACTCTACATCTTCCAGTACGCGATCGCCACTCCAGAATCTTTCGGCCCCATCGACCTTCTGTTCTTTGAGTAATGTGCCCTGCACACTGCCACTTAAGGTTGGCATTTTTATTTTGGTAACACAATGATTAGACGCTATTTTATCTACTCCTTTTGCTGTCACTATATAAAATGCCGCTACGTGGTAGAAATTATCATCAACCGGAATTTATGCTTTGTTGTAACCGTTTCGATATAGAATATTATACGTTTATTTAACCGGGGTCGCGAGATCGTTCGAAAGAGATACCGTGACCCTGGCACATGGGCAACTGAAGGAACGCGGGTGGGTTTTAGTCAGTAAATCTGACACGCTTTCCCGCTCCGCCCAGAGCGGGAGATGTCATCTGATGATTTTCCATCCAAAAAAAAAGGAATACGTTGGATGCGAGAAGCACAGAACAGGTCGAAGTGGCGGTGCTTGGGGGAGGCCTATGTCCAGCAGTGGACGTCTTTCGGCTGAAATGATGATGATGATTTAACTGCTAGCTAAAAAAATACTAACAAATGAAAATATTTATAGTCACGAGGAAATGGATTATATGACCAATATAACAAGGATTATTTGCGCTTACTTTGTTTCCAGCATGTAAATTGTCTTTAAAAGAAGGCTTTGTTTCAAGCAGAATTGAGCTCATTGAAAACAAAGCTGGTAATACAATAAACGTGTAAATAATTTCACTGGTTCGTGCTAGTTTTAGAATACAATAGATGGAAGTAGGTCAATGATACTATAAAAGAAACGTTTTCGACATTTTCAATGTGACATCGTTGTCTTTAAAAATATATCTGCTTGAATTGATCGATACTTCAAGCGTTTTGTGTTTTTTTTTCAAGTAATCTTTCTCTTTTAGCCTTTTTACCGTGGATTAGCTGAAAAGACAACCTAATTAAAAACTTAGTCGGCTTTTGAGTGCGGTAGCTGAGTATACCCCACATTCGTAACTCATGGTAGTAGGATGAACCGTGGGTCAGTAGGAATCTACCATAATTCATTTTTCTCCCCGGCCGACTCCCTCCTAGAGTATGGATCAGAAAAAAAAAAAAAAAGCTTCAACTTTCTGGCTAATTGATAGTCGCCAATTCTTTGGGTTGTCAAGGAGTTTCTTGTCAATTTCAAAATAAGCCTGTTAATCAATCAATGAGTTCAGTTTATCGCAGTCCACCGCTGGATAAAGGTCTCTCCCAGGCTGCGGCACAAAATGAAAATGTCTGTTTGCAATGTCAAAATAATAGTTTTTCACTGAATAAATGCATGAGAAAGCATGAACGGAATTTGCAACCAAAATTTTTATTTTATTTTTTTCAGTATTTCTGTTTGTTTCGGCTACTCTGCCAAACGGCTAGACCGATTTTGATGGAACTATCACTATCAGATAGCTGATGTTATAAGAAGTAAAAAAGGCTTTATGTCCTTGTAGCACGTTCCCGTAGGATATTTTCCGACATCCATGTGAGCTAGCCCGCGGGCACAGCTAGTAGTTACTATAAGTCAGAAATCGCCAACCGGCCTTGAGCAAGCGCAGTGATCAATGCTCTTGTCCTCTTTGTGTGAAGCCTCTTGCCTTTGCCCAGAAGTGGGATAATAATAAGCTGTTATTATTATTATTACTATGCTACATACCTTATCTTGCTCCCCCTCTTCAGGCACGACGCTCAGGTCGTGGAAGGCGACTGCTCGAACTGACTCGTCCACGCTGGCACAGTCCGGGCACGCACTGCATACAGACACGCTGTCCTGCCAAGCGATAATGTGCTTTATTTACTCCACATTTAACGATCATTGAAACATCAGATTTTGTTGGAGCAAAAAATGCGTTGTTCAACCGTCATGGTTCCATAGCGGTTGAACAGCGCATCTTTTTAAGTCTCTATGCAAAAGAGGCCAAATAACAGTCACATAAATTCGCCTATATTAAAAAAAGTTATTACGTCAGTGTCAAAAATCATTTTTCGGTAAAGCATTTTTTTTTTGGACAAATTTTTTGAAAGTAATCTTAAAAACTAAAATAAAACATACAAGAATGAATTTTTTAGATCTTCCTGTTGAAGTAGGTGTGATAATATTTAATTATTTAGATACTAAGACAAAAATCAATGTCTACAACAGCTCTGAACAAATCAGGGAGTATTTCGCATCAGGATGGTGCCACTTAAATAGTGTTGTTCTCTCAAGAAGCACCATAGCAACTGTAAAGACTTTAGATGAAAAGTTATTTGTGAACCTCGGAGAACATATCCGAGTCCTAAACCTGAGTGGAGTACAAGATCTGAGCGTACAGAACCTAAAACCTCACATGGATAGATTCGTCAACTTAAAATCTTTAGACATAACATTCACCAACATCTACCTACCAGATATAGGACAAGTGTGCCCACAAACGGTTAAAAATATCGCCATAAACTTTTTCAAATGCCCCAACAGTTATAAAAATGAAAGCACACACATAAAATGTAGAGAAATATTTAAAGAGAGGCAGTTTGAAGTTATACATTTCGTGATCTTTGAATTTGTTGTGTCAGCGTCTCCACTGAAGTTCCTCAAGGGCGTGCCTCATATAAAAGATTTGAAATTAACTATATCTGATAATTACAAAGATTTCTTCGATTTAAGCCACCCTGAAACTAGTCATATTAAGCCGTACGAAATAGAAACCAATTTTAACAAGTTAACTTACATATTTAGGGACTGTGCTGTGACCCACAAGCTGTCTACACAATTGGATGGAGTTTCCAAGTTAGATTTCAATCAACTAGAGTACATGTTCATTATGTATTTAGAGAAAATTTCAATTTACGTGTCACCAATTTTTGCAAATTTGTTTACAACATGCTGTAATGATTTAAAAGTGGAAGTTAGCACTTGTTTACCACTAAACTTTATGCTTGATGGCAATATTATTTTCAAAGCTTGGAATAAAGCTACAACAAAGTTTGATGATGCATTTTTCTGTAAATTACATTTGGAGTTAAAAGACTACTTCCCTACTTATGTCTGCATGCACAACCAGAGAAAGATGCAGATTATTAAGGCTCCAAGCAGTTGGTACTGTATCGATTGCTGTGAGAACTTTGAGAAAAAGTTAAACGATTTACCAGACAAGGTAACTTTAACAGATTTCTGTCGACATGACGGCATTGTGAGGAGGTGTCGACGGCCAATTAGCTTATCAAAGGAATGTAAAACTACACGGCACTTAACGTTTTTGAGGATTAATAACGTACCGCTCAGGAAAGACTTCTTCACTAATTTGTTTACCGCTTGTCCCAAATTGGTCACTTTAGATATTTACATGGAAAAGAATGGCATGATCCGTGGCTTTACAGAATCTTTGTCAAAAGCGATACATATAGCGAAGTTGAAGAATTTCATGTTAACTTCGGAAGATGTCGAATATGAGATTATTTTTGAGATTTTGAGCCACTGCGTCAGTTTAGAGAACGTTCACATTTGCGAGTATGAGAGAGCGGTGAACGATGATCGAGTAAATACAGACAATATTGTCCTGTTTATAGAGAAGTGTGTCAATTTGTATAGTTTGTTTATAGAAGCCGACATGGCAGGGGAGGGCCTGACAATGCTCATGGCTCCTCTCAGAATAGCAGCGCAGACTTTAGAGAGGGATCATCTTTGTGTCGAAGTGTGTGAATCTTATTGTGGTTGGAATCCATTTGTAGATGTGTTTAATCCGAGTCCTTTACATATTCTTAATTGATATTTTGATTGCTATAATTTTGTTGACGTAAAATTAATATACAAATATCATGTTAAATCGTCTTTTCTTACAAATTGTTTACTTATATTTTACCGATAGAGATCGGCACCACGAGTGTCGTGGTATCGCCTCGTCGGGGATGCGCTTTACCCTTGCGACGCCTAATGGAAAAACCATATTGTAAATAAAGCCAAGAATTACACAATTTTAGGTGCTCACGATGAGATTCACTCTTTTAACTCCTTCAGTCACGCTTTTATATTAAGAATATTTTTAAACTAAAACTTTCATAAATTCAATAAACCACCAATCGGTCTCTTCTTGTTAAGTATGATCCAAGCCTTTATGATGATTCAAGTTTTTATGGTGATTCAACCGATTGTGGCTACACGGCACAGATTTTATTTAAAAAATCGGAAGGAGGTGGTTAGTGTCACTAACCACCGCTTTCCGATTTTTTTCAAGACCGAAAGAGTTAACAGAATTACCAGATACAGTTCTCGCAAAACAAAGCAATCTCTTCTTATCAATTAAGTCCGCCTTTATATCTTTGTACTTATTTGTGTGCGAAGTTTAAATGAATTTGTAAGATTAGCTTTATTTCCTCTTATTAGTAAGAAAAAAAGAAAGAGTTAGATGTGAAAGAAGTAAGCTTAGATACCTCTTTCATTACAGTCTCTCGCAGATGTAAAACCTTTATTTCTTTTATATCCTTCTTCCTTCTTAATTTTGGGCCATAATATTACTAATTAAATAAAAATGCAACGTACGTCCGAGTGTTCCGGCGAAGACCGTCGGTCTCGCAGCATGCTGTCCAGCCGATCATACTCGTACCGTAGAGCTGATATCTCGCGCTTGAGCTGGTCGTTCTCTCGCTTCAGCTTCTTTATATCCGATTGACCTGGGGATCGTTAGTTTACTAATGAAACGTTTGTTTGCTATAGCTCTACCATAACACACCGTAATGCCAGAAGAATCAATAACCGACCATAAACTTCTACGCTAGGGTATGACGTGATTCTAAAATCATGTGCTGAATTCATATTTACAGTATTAGCGTCAATATTCCTGCCACCCTGAATAAGAGGAACTATTTTATTTATTTGGCTTACCAACAATTGAATACACTGATACAATGATATGAAATACATTCAGTAAAGTTATGGTCTAGTGTACCAATTTCTTACAGGTAAGCACAACATGGATAAACTAAAAACAGGATTATAATAATTAATCCTTGCCATAAAAAGGATGGTCGTAGAATATATGCTACAGTCGGTTCTTTGATTCCTGAATACGACGACGATATAACGATTATATAATTGTTTGTTCCGTGTATTGCTGGACGTAAAGAGTAGCACCATCCTATTTCTTCCCGTGGGTGTTGTAAAAGGCGATTAAGCGACTTATTAAAGAAGACTTTAGACGCAGCAGCGTTCTCTTTGCATTTTACCATACCGTGATCGCCAACCCGCTAATCGTCAATCGCCAATCGTCAAGCTCGCTACGCTTTGCCGATCTTTGGGCAAACCCCTCCAAATTGGGGAGACCTATGCCCAGCAGTGGACGTCTTGCGATTGAAATAATGATGATAATATAATTGCTTACCTCTTTCAACTTCGGCATTAATATTGATAGTGCGCAGTCGTAGCTCTTCGTTCTCGTATAGCATGCCCCGGGAGGATTTCCGGTCCAATCTGCGGGCAAATTATGATTATATTCTCTGAAATTGTTTCTACATATAACAACCATGGTCGTAGCTTGGGCTGCCCTTCTTCAGGTTTTTTACCAAGTTTTTCTACAAAAGATTCTACAGAGACATTGTGAATGATCCATGAATTAGTGTTTTCTGTGTCTCCCTACTTCCAACCTAGTTTAAAAGCTTCGGACTTCGGCAAACACATGAGTTCGTCATTTAACCTTTTTTGTGTAGTAAATAGACTTTGGTGAAGATGTGTGGTCATGTCTGATATGTTTGTATGGTAAATGACCATAGAAATGACAAATATGAAATGGCTGCATGATATGTATGCCCAAAATTCAGGTGTATTAGGTATATCTAAGATGTCCATGCTTGCAAATGCGACAATCTTAACAGTAGAAGACATTTTGTGCATGTTAAAATTGATGCAGTTAATTGATTAAGGGATGGTCATTAACCACCTCAAATCACATACAAATGTAAGTAAATAATGAAAGCATATGATGCGACGAAAATGCAAAAGCGAAATAGAAAAGAAGTGGTGTTGTACAAAATGATGATTTATAAAATTATAACTTTGGATCCGTTATACTACTAAAATCCGCTGCTGAACATGATCCTTTAGTATTCAAACATGGATTTAAATATTTTATAGCACTGGGTGACCTAAACCCGCACTTAAGTCACAGTTTTCAGTGACTTAAGGGGTGAAAAAATGAACTCCTTGGCTACAAGAGCTATAAAATAGTATACGAGAGATGTGACTTAACTAAGTCTATTAATGCACGGAATTCACCACCCTCCCTGTGCAATAATGGACTACTTAAGTCACATATGTCGTAACAGACTATTGTAAGATGTGTTTTTAGTAAGGATTTTCTTTAAAGTGGATTTCATCCATTTCTCATTTGAGAAACCTTCGTCTATTTCAATAGAACTAACTCAGATTTTATGCACAATATCGATCTTGAGAGTATTTTTCGCCTTACGACCAGTTTTTAGGATTAAAAGTTGTTGTTGTTTTTTAGTCAAAAGACAATTTTGTGAGGACCATATCACCAAAAATTCCCAGGGTAGGTGACATATTGGGCAGGCTAGCGGGGTTAATTTCTGGACAAACCATGTCCAGCAGTGGACTACAAAAAACTTAGAAAAGAATACACAAAACGGAGTGCGCTCCAGCCTCAAGAGTGCTAACAGAGACATTCCTCTCATACGCCATTTACAGTGCACATAAAAGGGACACCATTTTACCCGTCTTCCTCTTCCTGTATCTCTTTGGCCCTTGCCATGGATTTCTTGAGCCTCCACAAGACGCGCTCTTCTGCCAACTGAAGCCAGAAAGTACCACCGAACCTCCGGACGCCCATCCCTGGATACGCCCCATACACCTTTTGTCTGTCTTAAGTTCATGAGCGTTAGGCACTGGAATATATCCTAGGTCTCTTCCAGATGTGCACTATAAACGGGTGACGTCACGATTCAAGATGGTGGAAAGTTAAAAAGCTACTAACTACTATGGAATCATGCGTGGATTGTCAATGATGATGATAATGTGCTTTTGTATTTTGTAATGAGAAAGTCTTTGGCTGTGACTTGTATAAAAATCTACATAAAATAAAAATATGTGTTATATTCCACGCTCTAAATAAGGCGAGAGCTACTGGGATCTTTTGGCGCCTTTATGACATTTACAAAAGGAGGTGGTTGGTTGGTAAATTATTGTAAAATGATTACAGAAATCGTATTGAAAAAAACCAGATTGTTCCAATTCTAGCCACGCGCCAAAAATCCTCGTTGTGTTGTAGCCATATCCTGACTTCCCCTAATGTTGGTCTGTTATCGGATATGTGTCACTGGCACTCACTTCCGGTTGGGTTTGACGTTGACATCTTTTCTGCGTGTGCGCAGCATGCTCGCTCCCGTCATGCCCGACATCTTGCCGCTTGTCAGCCATGCGACGATTAACACCTGGAACAATTCAAATATTTCTTTAGAAAAGTGGTAGTTTTAAGGAGAAACGATACGGGCTATTTTGTCGTATAATTATTTTAATTTGTGGAAGTTTGTAAATGACAATTTTAAGCACTAATTGTAGTACATTATTTACCTAGATTTTAGACTGTAAGCTTTCTGAAGAATAACAAATAGAGCTAAGATAAATATGAAATGCATTAATTTTATTACTCAAGCGATAAATTTCCTGTCTCTTGAGTCATCAAGTCGTTTGAAAATAATACACAACACACAAATTAAAGGTATTTTCGAATCAGTTCTATACATGTCATTTTTTTTATCCTTTTTCATCACACCTCACGGCACGTTTCCGATACGACACGTGACGACGTAACGTGTGGTCGTATTAGTTGCATAAGAGTGGGCAACTTATCACGGCACAAGGTCGGTACTAGGTACTAAACGGCTTCATATAACGCAACGTTGGGCTTCCTTCAATGTAAACAGAAATCCCTTGCGTGTTGATTGCAATTGTTGCGTAATTTAGTCAAATGTAATAATACTATACTCCATTTCTTTAGGTAGTTAACTAAATGTAAACAATCTTAACATGTCTTTTATCTAAAAAACTGTCTAAAAATTGAATCTAAAAATGTTTACAATTAGGTATTTACTTAAACCGATGTTAGGTAAGTAACTTAATTTAAATAATATTTGTTGGTCTTTTATACGATTTATTTTATATAAAAAGACATATCAAGATTGTTTACCTTTAGTTAACTACCTAAACAAATGGAGTATACGTACAGATAAGAACATAATTAATCAAAAGGGATGAAACTAAGTTCCCCAAGTGACTCATAAAATCATAGAGAACGGTCTAAACATCAATGAAATAAGTTACATAGAGTAGATAAGGATCACGTTCACACGAACGTAAAAATTTCGCTGCGAGATTTTATCGCGCGATTTTGAACTCTCGACGATGAACCGATCGTTGAGAATTCAATAGATTGCATCCCAGCGCGGCGAAATGTCTACTAGAACGTGAACCCTCCCGAAAATCCCGGAAAAGTCATTACCTACGTTTTCTTCGTTTACGTTTTTGGATACGAATAGTGATGATTGAGACATTACTCTCATGAGTACGTGAAAGCTGTAGGTAATGATTTGGAAGATTTTTGCTGCATAAATGGTGTAGAGCTGTTGAAATTATTATTGGAATTGCCATCACTATAGTTGACCTTGTTTGAACCCCCAAGCGGGTGAACTGAAAACGGATTGCGAAATATGTCGCAGAATCTAGTTGAGAGAATAATAAAATCTGCATGTGCTGCATTTTTACATTATTTTTATTAAATTTTTATGTTAATTTCATGGAGACCATTCTCCACCCAATTCCTCTATTTATATGTAATATATTGCTACTAAAGAACTTTAAGGGTAGTACTGGATATCTTTGACATACCTAGTAGGAATTTGCTTCGTACGTTTTCCAAGCGTACTGCTAGATATTGCAAAAAAATTTGCAAACATTCTACATAATTATCTAACTTCGTTCTTGCAACTGTTTGCTATTAGTACTTGGACAGGCGCGTTAAATATAAAAAACGTATCGTAGTACACCAGTGATTTTGCTGCTTGCTCTTATCGCCAGACACTAAATCGTAAGTTATACCCTACAACTACAACTTAGGTACTTAGTTACTCACACATTATTAGTAGGGGTAGGTAGAAACTACAGAACGCCACGCCACGTGCTTCGATAATAATTGTCTAGGGTAGGTATTTCCAACTATATCTATTTGAGTCAACTTCATTAGTTAATGGTAGTAGATTCTTTCCCGAACTAGCTTATCTACTACAACTAATTATCTATTTACTGCAAAATAAAAAGCACTTACATTTGAAAACAGACACAGACACTTGTTCAACTTAATAATTTTGTAACTACAGCCCAACAGCGCTGTACAGCGCTCTATGGCGCCCTAAAGGCTAATCCAACATACATTGTATACTTGTAATAAGCTACTAAATCGCCTTACCTTATTCCTTAATAAGATTACTGCACGCTGACTTGTTCGAGATGGAGAGTGTACTGAACCCGGCTCGTAAAAGAACCACTCAACTTGGATCATGCGCAGTAAAAAATGCTGACGGCGATCGTAAAGGTAGGTACCGTCTACCTCACATCCATGGAAGTTTGATAGCGCCCTTATTGCGTAGTGGTAAGGCTGGTATTCGCAGTTCAAGTGTTTACGACATCTGACTTGTGGTTGACCCTTGGTTTGAAAAATTTGTGTCATTTCAAAGATTATGAGTTGGTGGTAAGATTGATAGATAAACTGTCTGTAATCAGATAATCATAAAGTCAATACGCCTATATTTCCCGATGAGGTAAGCAGAGGTGTCCGTATAGTTTGGGTGAACAAAACACCTCATGCTGCTAAGCATGGGGTTCTGGATTCGATGCTCGTCTCAGGCAGTTTTATAAGATTTAAGCTTTTGGGAAATTAACTATATTAATGATAAATGATAAAATATACATTCCTTTACTGTCCAAGCCGCTCGGTTGTGGAATGCATTGCCTGTTGAAATTAAACGCGCGCAGACGTTAATACATGTTTTTAAAAGACTCGTAAAGGAACACTACTTGTCGTTGTGATCTTGTTCTCCTAATCTAACTGTAATTTTCTATGTACTGTCTTCATTTATTTTTGTGCCTTATATATTTAGTATGTATGTATTTATGTATCTATGTATCTATTATTTAGAATATAAATATCTGTGTAGCAATTTTAGTACATTGTATGTTTACACCATTGACATACCCATTTTATGTCCAGACTTATTACTGTCCATTCCATGGTTGCCTGGAAGAGATCGCTTAAAGCGATAAGGCCGCCCATTGTATATTTTGTAGTCTTTGTAATGTTTTTTTGTTTTGTATTTTAATGGTGTACAATAAAGTATATATAAATAAATAAATAAATATAAATGACTTTAATTTTGCAAGTAGGTTTGTACAAACACTTTTACACGTCAATCATATTTTTTTGAACTAGATGAGGTCGGCGTTTCCTATCTGACTACTCTGAGAAGAAAGGCCGAAACAAACTCAGAGGTCACAGTCTCTTTTAAAGTCCAGACATAATCTTGGTCAGATCATATGGATTGGTGTCTGAAGTGGTCTTTTAAGGAAAGAACCACACCGATTGAGGGACCTGTCCAATCAGTGCACGCATTTGTCAGTAATGATGCAGCTCAACACAGAACTTAAGGAGGTCCATGATTCGACGAACAATACCAAAGAAGACATTTGTGTAGGCAGGCGCGGTCACAGCCTAACATTAAGGGGGGGGGGGGGTCACCATGAGTACTGAAGAATATTTTTAGGAAGGTACATCCACTTTGGTCTAGTAGTCGCAAGCGCTACTGATCAGCATGATGTCCCGGGTTATAATCTTTTTGCAAATGTCCATTGGAGTCTCAGTGGCTCAAGTGACAACAATTTTAAGATAGTAAGACAGGCAAATCGTTCAGGGTTTCGACAGCATGACTGTCTTTGGGGGGGGAGGGACCCTCGGACCGCGCCTGTGTGTAGGTCGCATAAATTACTCAAACTGCCAAACCATGATAAAAATTAAATGAGAAGAAAAGGAAACCAGAACACACCCACTTAGTCTTCACATTTACAACAACTAAAACAATATAATACTTTAAAAGTAAATATTCATGTCATTGTATAAGTAAAATTCATCGATGTCAATATGTATATAAAATCAATCAATCATTAGTTCGGGGTTTAGATCGGTGCCCAAATAGCGTTCAACTTGACTTCAGTATTATCGGACTCGTCACACAACTGGTGAAATCGACGTGTATACGTGTGTACCTACTGTATCACTGAATGATGTAATTTTTACCCCTCCTCTCCGGAGGAGGAGGATACAGGTGTGATATTGTTCGTGTGTTTGGTCACGTTTACCTTTTGGTTGATATAAATGAAAAGCGTCGCAAAAAGCTACCTATATATGTATATTTTAACTTTGAATGCCTCCTTGGTCTAGCACTCTAGCGGTTACAAGTGCTATTAATGAGCATGAGATTCGATGCGATTCTCAGGTCGGGCTAACTATTATTGGGATTTTCTATCTGGAATTTCTAAGTACGAGTCAGCCAGTAAATTCGTTCTACCGTGTAGAATTAATAGGAGGCCACATTATACTAAAATAACGGCCACATTTCTCGCTCGCTTTATAACTTCTTCTTCTATGTTCTTCATGCTTCTTCAAGATTTAAGCTATCAAAAGCAAACATTTATTTCCCAAATCCGACTGGAAATTCCAAGAAGAGATTAGCGCGTTCAAGCAAAAATCAAAGTCATTCACTTAATTATATACTACTTACTTAATTACTATTTATTTAA
The DNA here is from genome assembly GCA_947507805.1 of Aporophyla nigra. NCBI lineage: Eukaryota > Metazoa > Arthropoda > Insecta > Lepidoptera > Noctuidae > Aporophyla > Aporophyla nigra. The sequence continues at coordinate 11,429,075 of OX382316.1, read as the reverse complement.
AACATACAGATTTCTTTAGAAATAGGGTAACCTGGTCTATGAGTACGCAGCCGATAAGAGTACGCAACACAAGAAGCCGAGAAGTTGTTTACGATACGCGGCTAACTTCAGTTGTATTTTGATCTCGACGACGATAAGAAGTGCCGGGCGAAAAAAAAATCAAATCCAGCGGGAAACACAGAAATTACGTAAGTCTGAAGATTTTTACTCAAAACCTTAATTATTTTTCTCATTTTGCAAGTATTATTGTGACAAAAAAGCAATTATTTAGTAAAAGCGAGGTAAATAGTGAAGTATTCAAAGACGTTACCTAAAGCATGCAGCGAACCTAATTCCGGTCAACGCCAAAAGATGGCAGTAAACTCCGCTCAAATAAGATTAAGCTAGAATGTGTATGAGTACGCACTTGTGCATCTTCTAAGAGTACGCGCGTACTCTTACACGCAATTTTTTTGATGTTCATTTTGTTATCATATTATTAATTTGTTAATTTTATTCACAGGATGTCTAGACGTCAGAGAAAAAGTACAAGAAGTTTTTGTACTCCGGAACAGTGGCTGGATGCTAAGAAATGCGTCGAGGCAGGCGAATCAAATAGGGCAATTGCTAAATCATTAGGAATGTATGAAGCCACTTTGCGGAAGAGACTGAAGAGTTCATCTCCAGCTTTAAGCTTGGGCAGGTACTCTAAAACCTTTTCCAGTGAAATGGAAAGAGAGCTGTGCAATTATATTTAAAAAGTAGATAATATGTAACTGTTGAATGTGAAAATTGTGTGACAGGAAATTCTCCGCAGCCTTCGTGCTCAAAACTTGATACACCTATTCAGCCATTACTTGAGACAGATAGAGCCCGTACACCACTTGCCTGTCTTCAAATTCCAAACGTCAAATCGCCTCTTGTCACACTTGAAGATGTAGCCCCACTACCACGAGCTAAATTTTTGTCAAATCATAAAATGACTTCTCCCGCTCTGGGCGGATGCCCATGTGCCAGGGTCACGGTATCTCTTTCGAACAATCTCGCGACCCTGGCAGTCCGCAAAAGAGCTAAGTCGGATATTTTGAGTGGGTCTCCATATAAAGTGGCTCTCGAGGATTCTTTGGCTTCAAAGAAAGTACCAAAACCGAGTTCAAAGACTCTGCCTAAAAAATCCAAAAAACCATTTAAAGTGCCAAAGACAACGCCCAAAAAAGGTTTGGAGATGCCCAGCTTATACTGAAATGAACGTTGACCCCCCCGCAGAAGACTGGATAGGATGCTCAAAATGCTCCGAATGGTGGCACGAAGCTTGCACAACATATGAAGGCCGTGGACATTTTATTTGCAACCTCTGCAAATGATAAAAAAATAAGTACTACCTGCGTACTCTTATCGACATAGATGCGTACTCTTACACAATAGTCCATGTAAGAGTACGCAATTCCCACTTCTGATTATTTTTCTAATAGAAAGAGTTAAAACGTAATTTTGTTATTTTTTCTGTTTTTTTATGATAGATGATTAAATTGTAGACGCAATAAATGGCTTGTTGATTTTCTTTATTTCATTTTGTTTTTTTTAGAAGACTTCAAACCTTAAGTGCGTACTCCTAGACCAGGTTACCCTAAGCATCACCTTTGTACAAATTTTTCTGTTCTTTTCTTCTTGTCTGTTTATATATGTGTGTACATAAATGGTTAAATAAATAAATAAACAAATACATACATATTTTTACAAACGGACTGCGTTAGCAGTAAGGTCGAAATTCGTAGTTTCGACCGAGGTTATGGGTGATTTTTACTCCGTGTCAGATACTAACATTAAATTAGTTCGAGGTCCGAACTATAAATGAATAACATCACGATTTGACAGTTGTTGTTGCTTCCGATGTATCTTTGCCAATCCGGAAAAGTGAATTAACCGGTATAGGGTTCGCTTCAAAGTATCGAACTACTTTCGTTTTCAGAAAGGTTAGATTTAAGCACCAAATAGGCTAAAATCTCTACACTTACTATGTTTATGCCTTTTATAATAGTTTTAGGGAGTCCCGATAGTAGTTATCATTTATGTATGTCACCAGAAATTTCGGTTTTAACAACACCAACGTTGATAAAAGCAGGATAAAGACCTACAGTATTGTATAAAATGATGCAATACAAAGAAAATAATGTAGCGCTATGTTACTCAATATTTTGTTCACAAATAAAGGATTTGATTGTATTTGGTTGATCGTTGGTCTAATGGTCGTAAGCGCTACAGCTGAGCATCAGGTCTTTTTTTTTTTTTTTTGGATGGGAAATCATCAAATGACTTCTCCCGCTCTGGGCGGAGCGGGAGGGCGTGTCAGACTTTTACTGACTAAAACCCACCCGTGTTCCTTCAGTTGCCCATGTGCCAGGGTCACGGTATCTCTTTCGAACAATCTCGCGACCCCGGCAGGCATCGGTCCTAGCAGACCCCTTCAGTGTTGCTGACATCTCTTCATCAGGTCATCAGGTTCATCAGGTCTTGGGTTCGATTTTCTAGGTCGGGCGAAGTTCATTGGGTTTTTTCAACTGGAATTGGTTAGTAGCAGCCCGGAGTCCGGATTTGTGGCCGGTAGATGGCAATAGGCTCGCCCCGTATTACATGAGACTATATAAACACAGCTGGTGTGTGTAGGTAATTGTAAATATTTTAGCCTATTTGGTGCTTTTATGCAACCTTTATGAATACATTTAAATATTACGAGAACCAATAAATTACAAAACAAACATTAATTTAGAAATTAATAGCAGAGAAACGGTAGTCAGATTACCTGTCAATGATAAGTAGCTGACAAGCAAGGATGAAAAAAAAAAGAAAAAATACATAGAATGTTTTCAGGGAATATTGATTATGGTAATTCGATAAACTGTTATTTTATAAAGTCAAAGCATTATTTCAAATAGCCATGTGTGTATAGTAATAAATGATTCCTCGCGGTATGTAGGTACGGAGAGCTTGCAAGAGCTCTCACAAGTCCACCATTATGTGAACGGCAGTACCGGCATGATTCAGTTACAACAAGCAACAGGTTTGTCAAGTGAGTTCAAAAATTATTCCTAGAAAACGTTTCACGTGTTATAATTTTTATCTTTTTGCATCTTCACTTCTCAGCTGATGAGCTCTCTCATCATTAACACCTCTATTTGATGTTCTTGCATGCTATCTTCTTGACACATCAATGGCCTTTGATAAGAGAAAAAAATAGGCGTATTGATATAAACACGAACGTGAATGTTTGGAATAAACGTATTCATTTGAAAGTTTATTGATTCCACAACCCCCGTGATGGAGAAGGTACGCCAGCACATAAAGCTACTACAATCAGTCAAAATTTAATAGGTTTCCAACTTTATCTCTAAAGCATTAGTTTCAAGATTGATTGGAAAATTTGACAGTTTCGGTTAGCTTGATATGCTGGCGCGGGCGCCTGTACTTAACTTATAAGTAATCTTTGCCAACACCGTCGAGGTATACAAGTGTCATTTTGTGCATATTGTGACGTGCCAATTTTATATTCATGGAACTAGTTTATTAGGGACATTTTGATAAGCGTTCAGTTAGTCATTACACTCGAGGCCGAATGGAGCTTAGGAAAGTGAAATGACAAATCGCACCCCTACATCTAAAGGGAACTAACTCAAAACCTGATTCAAAACTATTTCCAATATTCGACTCCAAATATTGGAAATATTTTTGAATCTTGTTTATTGGTCGATAGGTATTGAAATGACAGACTCGAAGGTGTGCATAACTCAAAAATTAAGAATTTTGAGTTAGTTCCCTTTAGATCTAGGGGTGCGAAATGTTCACGCGTAACAAACGATTTTCAACACACTAGCAAAGGAAAGTTATCGTGAATGTTTACTTTCGTGCATGACTCAAAGTCCCCAAGCAACCTAAAATAATTACAAAAGCTTATTTTTCTTTGCGGACGTTGATCTCGGTTGTCATTGATTGATAGTCGTTAACGCGTTAACTAAAATCACGTTGGCTAAAATCAGAAAAAATCAAAAAAATGTACTTAGTGTTATTTCACTTTAAATTGATTATTTATTTCATAAAAACATTATTTATTCCAAAAACATGACCGCCAGGCAGCAACGACATGTTCAGATTTTGTATGTGTTGTCGGTCATATAGTCCGACAATGCCTGAATGGAACAAAAAGTGTCGGACATATATTCTGACATGGCAGTTAACGTGTTAAGACTCTTAACACGTTAACCCTGGAGTAGTCGCGTGGACTACATAATGTAGCCCACTCATACAAAGAGTTTTTATTTTTGTTGATTTTTTGGAACACAGAGATTGTGATTAGTTTATGTTGATCATATTTAGTTAAGAAAACTGTACTGATAATATTTTCATATATTTATTAAAATGTTAAATATTACTTATAAGTTTATTTATTTTAATTTGAAATTGGACACTCCCGTTACTTTTAGGTGCGCGACTACTGTAGGGTTAACTGCCATGTCAGAATATACGTCCGACACTTTTTTAAGAGTCATCAGAAGCCTGAAAGTCTAACAACCAGTCTTGCTAAGGGGTATCGTATTAACTAGTTCCTAACTGGGTTGTGGAGGTCAGATAGGCGTTCTCTTTGAAACATTTAGCTGCCTCCCGTTAGACTGGAACCAACATAGTTTGGAAAACGCTAGGCAGATGATGATGATGATATTTCTGTTGAGTTTCTTAGAAATTACTTACTAGCAAAAATTAATTTGTTTATATTTCTGAGAGACAAAGAGCCTATTCATGCGTACGCGCCTGCCCTCTGTTGAGTTTCTTAGAAATTACTTACTAGCAAAAATTAATTTGTTTATATTTCTGAGAGACAAAGAGCCTATTCATGCGTACGCGCCTGCCCTCCGTTCAATTATTCATTCGTCCCGTTCGTGTGATAGGAACTAGTCACATTACTTCTAAATAACATAAAGGTTAAAATAAAAGTTCATATTGAAAGTTAACCTAAAAAGTGAAGTTTGATTATTCCCATCACCTAATAAATTAATAGGTTATGGGCCCAGGTGTGCGCGAGTGAAATATTCACTGTATTGGACAATAGTTTTGAAAATCTGCCGTTGAACAAAAAACAAAAATGGACTATTCTAAGGTTAAAAGAAATATCAAGCCATTCGACGGTGAGAAGTACAGTGTATGGAAGTTTCGTATTCGTGCGTTGCTAAGTGAAATAGATGTGATAAAAATTATCGACGAAGACCCATTACCTGGCAACGAAACTTGGGAGAAAAACAATAAAATTGCTAAAAGTGTGATCATAGAATATCTTTCCGATTCTTATATTGGTTTCGCTAAGGAAGATGTTTCGGCAAAAGATATTTTGAAAAAATTTAGATACGTTGTACGAACGTAAGAGCATCGCGACGCAGTTGGCAATAAGAAAAAAGTTGTTGTCGTTGAAATTAAAAAGTGAAGTGTCGCTCATACAACATTTTACAACGTTCAATGATCTCATCACTGAACTACTTGCTGCTGGTGCGAACTTAGAAGAAACCGATAAAGTTGCTCATTTACTCCTAAGTTTACCCTCAACTTATGACGGAGTCATTACAGCGATCGAGACATTATCAGAAGATAACATAACGTTAGCTTTCGTTAAAACACGGCTATTAGACCATGAAGTGAAGTTGAAAAATGAGTCAGGCGATATGAGCGAAAAAGTGTTGCAAATAGAAATGCAAAACAATGACAAGTCGAAGAAAAGAAAATTTGATAACAAGCAATCAAATAATTATATAAAACGCAGAAAAGAGAACGCTAAGTTCATAAAATGTCATCACTGTGGGCGTAAAGGGCATAAACGGAATGATTGTTACCTTTTAAAACAAAGGAATCAGCGAAGGGCCAATAATATAAACAATGACCGACCACGAACAGTACAGTCAGTCAAGATAAGCCAAAATAAACAATCAGCATCGAATGAGTTCTCAGGGTTTGCCTTCATGGCCGGCGAACATGAAACTCAAGACGATAATAACAAAGTCACCTTTATTCTGGATTCCGGCGCCTCGAATCACATCATCAATAGAGAAGATTTGTTTACCAACTTTGTTGTTTTAGATACACCACTAAAATTGTCCGTTGCTAAAAATGGTGAATTTATTTCAGCTACGAAAAGAGGTACACTGCAGGTTACTAGCAACATGGGTGTCCAGGGATGTTTGGATGGTGTTCTGTACTGCCCTGAGGTACCGTACAATTTGCTGTCCGTATCCAAAATGCAGCGAGCTGGCTACACTGTTATATTCAGCACTGACGGTGCAAGAATATGCAAAAATGGTAAAACAGTAATGAAAGGTATGTCTTTTAACAATCTAATTGCTGTAGTTTTTGTAGTGTCTGTAAACGTGAGTCGTCTTGTTTCCCAGGCATGCATTAGTGACAAAAATAATTATAAATTATGGCATCAGCGCCTCGGTCACTTGAGTAAAAACAAATTTATAGAAATAAAACGACATGAGTTGTTTAAAGACGTAAGTGAATTAAGTACTGTAGTGCCGGATGACGAATTATGTGAAGCTTGCATTCATGGAAAGCAGAGCCGACTTCCGTTTAATCACACCAAGGACAAAAGTCACATAAATAGACCTCTATTTGCTGTCAGTTCTGATGTCTGTGGTCCAATCACTCCAACGACAGTTGATAATAAAAACTATTTTGTAATGTTTGTTGACCAGTATACTCATTATTGCGTTACGTATCTGATAACTTACAAATCAGACGTATATGCAGCATTCAAAGACTTTGTTGCAAAAAGTGAAGCTAAATTTAATTTAAAAGTAGCTAACTTGTTTTGCGATAACGGTGGCGAGTATTTATCCACCGAAATGAAGAACTACTGTGCTGAAAAGGGTATTTCATACCATTTAACAGTTCCTAGAACTCCACAGCAAAATGGTGTTTCTGAAAGGATGGTGAGAACCATTACTGAGAAAGCTCGTTCAATCTTAAGTGGTGCACGATTAGATAAAGTTTTTTGGGGTCAAGCAGTTTTGACTGCTGTTTACTTAATAAATTTAACACCGACTAAAGCTCTCAAACTTTTAAAAACACCATATGAGATGTGGCATAATAAGAAACCTGAAGTAAAATATTTAAAGGTTTTTGGATCAACTGTTTATGTGCATAACAAAACGACCAAAGCTAAATTTGATGATAAATCATGGAAAGGTATTATGATGGGTTATGAACCAAACGGTTATAAAGTTTGGAACCCAGATTGCGAAAAGTTTGTAGTGGTCAGAGATGTTATCGTGGACGAAACTACCTTTGTGAGGTCCAGGCCTTCTTGGAAGCCTGAAGAGAATATGAGAAATTCTCATGACAAAACTGATAATGACATTGTGTCTTCTAAATCAGTGTCGAGTAAGTCCCGAGACCATGTTGTAAAGAAACTAGATAGTTTAAAATCTAGTGGGTCAGACCATGTTGTAAAGAATCTAGATAGTGTAAAATCTAGTGGGTCAGACCATGTTGTAAAGAATCTAGATAGTGTAAAATCTAGTGGGTCAGACCATGTTGTAAAGAATCTAGATAGTGTAAAATCTAGTGGGTCAGACCATGTTGTAAAGAATCTAGATAGTGTAAAATCTAGTGGGTCAGACCATGTTGTAAAGAATCTAGATAGTTTAAAATCTAGTGGGTCAGACCATGTTGTAAAGAAACTAGATAGTGTGAAATCTAGTGGGTCAGACCATGTTGAAAAGAAACTAGATAGTTTGAAATCTAGTGGGCAAGATGAAAATCCTGCTAAAATTCGCAAATCAAACCATAATACGCTAAGCGAGGTACGTTTTGATAATTCAATGAGTAGTTCTATTGAAAGTACATACAGAAATACTGGATTAAGGAGGAGTGACAGGATTAAAGACAAAACCCCATTGTCTTATAGTGAAATTGATTACAAAGACTATTTGATGTGCGCTCAGTCTGTTTTATACAGTTTACCAAAGTCATTTGCAGAGATTAAATATAGAGATGATAGATGTAAATGGGAAAGCGCAATTAGGGAGGAAATTAATTCATTAAATAAAAATGAAACGTGGACTTTAGTACCACGACCGCCAAACAAAAACATCGTAGATTGTAAATGGATTTTCACTGTCAAAAATGATGAATTTGGATATCCTCAACGATATAAGGCCCGTTTAGTTGCGCGAGGTTTTAGTCAAGAGTATCTGACAGACTACAACGAAACATTTGCACCTGTTGCCAGAATAGCCAGTTTTAGATTCATTATTAGCTTTGCAAATCAGTTTAATTTATTAGTTCATCATTTGGACGTTAAAACTGCCTTCCTTAATGGCAAATTAAAAGAGGAGATCTATTTAAGGGTTCCTGAAGGTATAGCATGTAAAGAAGGCTATGTTTGTAAATTAAAAAAGGCGTTATATGGGCTTAAACAAGCGGCTAGATGTTGGTTCGAAGTATTCGAACACGCTTTAAAAGAAAAAGGATTTCAGAATTCATCAGTTGACAGATGTATATACATACTAGATAGAAAAGATATACGTAAAAATATATACGTAGTGCTTTACGTTGATGATTTAGTAGTAGTATGCGATGACCTAAATACGATGACTGATTTCAAAAGGTATTTAATGAGCAAATTCGAAATGACGGATTTAAATGAAATAAAACTGTTTCTAGGCATAAAAATCACTAGAGAAAGTGATCAAATGCTGTTGGACCAAAGTGCATACATCAAAACAGTCTTAACTAAGTTTAATATGCATGAGTGTAAACCTGTGTCGACCCCCTTAGAAAATAAGTTAAATTATGACGCATTGAACTCTGAGGAGAAATATGACGCACCTTGTCGAAACGTCATAGGATGCCTTATGTATATTATGCTATGTACTAGGCCCGATTTAAGCGTCAGTGTAAACATACTGAGTAGGTACACACACAAAAATAATAAAGAGTTATGGCAATGTCTTAAACGGGTACTGAGGTACTTAAAAGGCACAACTAATCTAAAATTGTGTTACAAGAGGTGTAAATACAATGATATTTTGTGTGGGTACGTAGACTCAGATTGGGGTGGCAATGATACACATGATAGAAAGAGTACAACTGGATACTTGTTTAAACTTTTTGATCAGTGCACAATTTCCTGGAATACACGAAAACAATCGTCAGTCGCGGCTTCTTCAACTGAAGCTGAGTATATGGCATTGTTTGAGGCAGTTAGAGAAGCATTGTGGCTTAAGTCTCTAGCGGCCAGTATAAATATACTAATCACTGTACCAATTGTCATTTATGAAGACAATAATGGCTGTATAAGTATAGCCAATAACCCGACATGTCATAAACGGTCAAAACATATTGACATAAAATATCACTTTTCTCGGGAACAAGTTGAGAAAAGTGATATTTTATGTCAATATGTTTTGACCGTTTATGACATGTCGGGTTATTGGCTATACTTATACAGCCATTATTGTCTTCATAAATGACAATTGGTACAGTGATTAGTATATTTATACTGGCCGCTAGAGACTTAAGCCACAATGCTTCTCTAACTGCCTCAAACAATGAAAACATATTGACATAAAATATCACTTTTCTCGGGAACAAGTTGAGAAAAATGTAATAACATTAAATTACATTCCCACAGGTGAACAGTTGGCCGATGCATTGACAAAAGCTCTACCTGCAATCACTTTCCAAAAGCTGAGATGTCAAATGGGTGTACAGTGATAATGTAAATAATTGTATAGTGTACATAAGTTATATATATTATATAATATAGTGTGTACATAACTTAATGAGTACAACTGAACTAAATATTATGTTGACTCTTAAGTATTCATTTTGATTTGAATTGGTCTGGTTAAGGTTTTACTGGGTTTTCCTCAACCCTCGAACGAATGTTGGACCAAATTGTAATTCCCCAGCAAATATTTGGAAGTTAATGTGATTTAGTTAGGTATTCAATTTATATCGATTTTTGTTTGTATAATTACTACCGATTAATTTTTGAGGGGGCGTGTTGAGTTTCTTAGAAATTACTTACTAGCAAAAATTAATTTGTTTATATTTCTGAGAGACAAAGAGCCTATTCATGCGTACGCGCCTGCCCTCCGTTCAATTATTCATTCGTCCCGTTCGTGTGATAGGAACTAGTCACATTACTTCTAAATAACATAAAGGTTAAAATAAAAGTTCATATTGAAAGTTAACCTAAAAAGTGAAGTTTGATTATTCCCATCACCTAATAAATTAATAATTTCCATTTGTCAACAGTATACGTCTACGTCAATACTAATAGATTTTTATAATCGTCTCATAAGTATCGAGGAATAGTTAAAAAATTACCCATATTCGAGTGTAAAAACGCCCATTGCCGGACGTAGGCCTCCCCCAATTTGGGGGGTTGACCATAATCGCCACGCATAGCAGGCGGAATGTGCGATCCCAGTATGGTGGTAGGTATAATGCATAGAAAACGCTGCTGCGCATTCTCTAGTAAGTCCCATAGTGGTGACTCTTACGATACCCAGTAATTCGGCATTACAGTAAAGATTGGAAATGCAGTATTTTTGTATACGTTATTTTTATGCAAAAGTAAAAAGTATTTTTATTGAATATAAAGTAGAATATGTTATTATAAATTATGGTTGGACAACTTGGACAATCTAAGTACACCCCAAATAAAAATGGCATTCAATTGTATTTTTGTTTTGTAACAAGAAGTAGGTAGGTACCTGATCCCAATACAGGTAAATCCAAGCACAATTTCGTGTTTATGAGCAATGCTGATACCCAGAATAAGTTTAGTACCTAGTACACTTAGATGATTCTGGAATTCTACTACGTGATTAATATAACAGTTACAATGTTGCGTCAGAATCGCGCAACACTTTTTATTGGTGACGCAATAGATACTTAACTAAACAGTCCGTCTGTCATTCTACGGCAAAACACCTATAATTGTAAACTTAAAATAACAAAATCCCCTCAGTCACCTTTCTTTTCATCCGTAAAAATATTACGCAATAACAAATAAAGTTAACGCAATATTTAGCTGCATTACACACAACGGAACAGATTTCATCGAACTACTGCTGCGAGTGTGTGCGTCAGAATACTCGCCTCTCATTGGTCGAGCCGCCATAATGAAAACCAACAACGCAATATTTCCGCCATGTTAAGTTTCGAGCCAATATTGCTTCGCAGTTGCGCACTACGCTCCGAGACGTACGGATGTCGAAGTTAAAAATCAAAGAATATATTAATTGTGCAATTATGGAAGGGAAACACGATTGGTTTCCGAAAAGTGAAAGTAGGCGGGACATAGTGGAGTTTGTGAAGGAAGTGGAGAAGTATCCGTGTTTGTACGATAAGAATTTGCCGGAATATGCGAATAAGATGCATAATAGAAGAGCCTGGTCAACAATTGCTAAAAGGGCTAACACATCAGGTATGTTTATGTTTGTTTTTATTGTTACCAAGAGTTTCGTATCGATCTTGTATTCTTGCAGTGCCTATTACAGAAACTAGGTCAACAGTTAATGCTGTGTATTCAATGTTTTTGGCGCGCTTTTTTTAACGATTTAAGTAGAGCATTTATTTAAGTAATAAGATCTATTCGATGTTGGTGTTTTTGCTATTACCTTTTATAGTATTGAAGTGCATATTTGACAAAATATTTATAAAAAATATTATGTACGTATTGGTGTCAACCTGCTTTGGCAAGAACAGCCTTTTTAAGTTAAGTTGCATAAGCGAATACGTTTCAGTTAAATATAAACTCACAATTTTGCGTTTATGTAGTTGATTCAAATCTGAATTTATTGTGGTTAGAAGTTTCATAGATACAATACATGCTGTCCACTTCTATCAAATATTCTAGTAGTTTTCAGTTTGTTTATTCAATCAATCAATCAACTCAGCCTATCGCGTCCACTGCTGGACATAGGCCTCTCCCATGATGCGCCACAACAACTTGTCTTCCGCCTTTATCCTTTGGAGTGGAGACCGCGTATTGGCAAGCGTAGTGTGGGACGCCCCACAGATAAATGGACCGACGACCTCAAAAAGGTGGCTGGAACAGACTGGATGCGGAAGGCGGAAGACAGGGTGTTGTTTATACAGCAGATACTTATTTTTTTATAGAAGCCTGGCCCCATTATTTGTATAGAAGTAGATGGAGATGAGCTCCCAGTTCCTTTCCAAACAGTCCCAGGATATGGTTACTCCTTCTCCGGATCTTATGGCATTGTTGGAGTCGGTCTGAGAAACATAGCTACGATATGCTGCCGTTATTCCAGTTACTGATAATTGGAGACTTTTGTGCATTTTTTGAGGACTACTAAGCTATTGTCACTAGCTGGTCAGTGTGGCCAAGAAATTCAAAAGATGCTTGAAAAGTTAAACTAAAATATTCGAGTAAGCATTGCTTCCAGGCCTGTATAAAAAAATGAACTTCTTTCGTGTTAGGATCATTTCATTCAACTGCTCTTATCCCAATTTATTTGGGGTGGGTGCAACATGTATTTTTCTTCCACACTTCTCTACTAGTCGTCATCTCAGTAGTCACCCCTTTCTATCCATATCATAATTCACACAGTCCATCCATTGTTTCTTTGATCTCCCTCTACTCTTATTGCCATCGACATTTATACTCAAGACTTTCCTCAAGATATTTTCCTTATTCCTCCGTATCACGTGACCATACCATGACAACCGATTTTCATACAACTTTTAAGTTATCGATGCCACTTTCAGACTTCCTCTTATTTATTAAACTTCTTATACATTAATGTTAAACCACCAAGCATTTATTTTTCTTTAACAAAACAAAATGCCACTTGGTAGTCGTTACTACCACTGCTAAATATGACAGGTCAGGTGATAAAGTAGAGATAGCTAGTTATATAACAGCCATGTGGGATCTCCCAAAAACTTTCTCGTTTAAGCCAAAGAGTCAGATAAAATCCAAACCAAATTTTTATTTTTTTAATTTTCTTCCAACACTTTAAATACAAGTTAAACAAGTATTTGCTTGTTTAAAAAAGTGTTGCAATAGATGACATCAGCGTTATTTGTTAATATTCCAAAATTTTATCTTAGATTATTTTACGTCAAAATTATGTGAAATATTATGAAATAATGTTCGGTTTTTAAAATGTCACCTAACGTTAACACGACGCAGGTTATCAATGCCAAAATTACCACCATTTCGACGTCACAAGGCAGTGACGTCGACGCCTGACGTCATTGTGTGTGCTTAATTATCATGCGTTTTTTTAACTGCTGTTAAAAAACGCTCTCACTGCCTTTTATAAATCCATTAGGTTCCAGTTTAAAAAAGTTTCTGATGGATGAGGTTTTCTATAGACAAAAATAGAGATCAAGACAGGTTATTGTGGTGATCTTTGGAAGAAGCCTCCTTATGTCTTGCAGGGGAGATTTTTGCTTAAAATGGTGATTATAAAATGGTTTATCATAATCTGAATCATTTTAAAGAATCTAAGCCAATGTTTCATTTGTTGAAAAATTTGTCTGCTTAACAATGTAAATAACGCAATAAATGTTGATGAATTGTCAAAATAAAACCTACATATTCCTACTGTTAGTGTCACGCCATTACCCCGAAGGACTAATGCCATATCTGTAAATATAATTTAACGTATTATTTTTCTTTGTTACAGTACCAGAATGTCGAGATAGATGGAGAAAAATAAGGATTTCCTTCATGAGATCTCTCAAACAACAAGCCAGCAGCAAGCCTCCAATGAGACCTTACTACTTGACTGAAGAACTACGCTTCTTGCATCCCTTCCTCAGCATACGGCCCAAAGAGTATAAAGCAAAACAACACAACGATAAGGAAATGGAAGTTGAAATAACCCCAGTAGAAAGTCACGATATATCTGATGACAGTGCAAGCGTAGCTAGCTTTGAACCCGAACATGTTGAAAACGTCACAGAAGTTAACAGAGTCACAGAAACCCCGATAAGTCGAAATACATACAATGACAATACGATACCAAATATTATGAATGGAAGACACAATAGTATAGAAAATGGACACGGAAGATTAAATACTAGAAATAGTTACTCTGATGATATTGAATGTTACCCAAGAAAGATGTTCCTTTTATCAATGTTACCTGATATAGAAGCACTGACAGAGACAGAAATGAGGAAATTCCGAAGAGAAGTGATATCAACGATAGACAAAATAATAGGTGACCGCAGTATAGGTACAAGAATGAAAGACAGTATACTGGGAAATTAAATCAGATGAGTGTGTGTATGTTTGTTAATTTTTGTTTGACGTAAAATGTCACAGTTAACACGTTAACTGCCATGGTTAAAATCGGAAAAAGTCAAAAAATGTGCTTAGTGTTATTTCACTATAAATAGATTATTTATTCCATAAACACATTATTTATTCGGAAAACATGGCCGCCAGGCAACATATTCAGATTTGGTATGTGTTGTCGATCATAATACTCCGACAAATGGAACAAAAAGTGTCGGACACATAGTCGCCCATAGCAGTTAACGTATTAAAAAAGTTTTGCCAGTACATTTCTGATCTGTTTGGCTATGAGATCGTTGTTTCGTCTCTGTGCGCATTGTTATTATGTTTTGTCCAAATACAATCTGAAGTCAGCGGGGTAGTTGCGTAACACACTATCAGTGGGGTTTTCATTTTGACAGTTCAACAACATTCATTACGTTGTTTACGTTGGTGAAGAGAAAAATATTTGGAACTTATGAAGTAATGGATATTAATATTCCTCATAATTAATAGTGTGTTACGCAATTAGCGTGCGGGTCTGCACATATCCTAATTCACCTCTAATTCTACTTAGGCTATTAGCCGTAGATTTAAATAATAAATCAGTATTTTTTATTCAATATTCAAGCATGTAAATACGGTAGCTATTTAAAACAAAAGTAAACTATTGTATGGTTTTACCCGACTACGGTAAAGAATGTATTGTGAATTTCACAGACTGTGTGTATGGTAGTTTCGTAAATATAAAAATTGAAGAAACGATTAGAAAATATGGTTATTTTAGAATGTATGTATTTATTAACTTTAATGTGCTTGTCATTTTTCATTCAGGTTTTGCGTAGTCGGATTTTGTTTATCTCTTCATATCTAAAATATCTATGTCCGAAGATTAAAATAAAAATACTGTAACTGAAGATGAAATGTGTTTTATTTTTCCTTGTTTACAGAAAACTGTTAGGTCAGGAAAATTTATTGTTAGGCGTACGATATAGGCATATTGTAAAACTGAATCAAGAGTCCTGAAGAATAAAAAAACTGTTTATTTGTACATAAGTCATACGTCATATCAAGCCAAGCTATAGATACTTTGCTAGTTTAATCCCCCCCCCCGCAAATTGGGGGAGGCCTATGTACAGCAGTGGACGTCTTTCGGCTGAAATGATGATGATGATAGAGAACAGCAGTTTCTTTTTTTTTCAGGGCCGTGCGGTCGGGTTAATTCGTTCATAATTACATAAGCGTTGCAGTATTTTTTTAAATTATTACGTCAAATAATGTAAGGTTGATAAGTAAAGTAATTTGCAAGTTCATGATCAGTTGTTTCATTCTTAAAATACCAAGTCATTCGAACCAAGAACTACTTTCTAAAGATTACTATGAAACTGTGATATCAGTGTTTATTTAGTGAAATGTTAACACGTAAGGAAAAGACCATGACTTGCAATTAGATAGATATCGTGCGATTTGGTATCTACAATTTGTGTCTATACTATCTATACTAATATACTAATCTATACTAATATTATAAAGTAGAAGAGTTGTTAGTTTGGTTGAACGCGCTAATATCTTTTCAATTGCACCTACCACTGTATGTATCTGCATCACCCAAAGGTTGACTGGTAGAAAACACCTATGGCATTAAGTCCGCCTCTGTACATTTGTGTGATTAAAGTATTAAATAAAATAAATCTCGGGAACTACTGATTCGAAGCGATTTTTTTTTTCAAGTGTTGTATAGCCCATTTATCGAGGAAGGCTATATGTACATATAACATCACGCTACGCCAATAGGTGCGGAGCATCAATGAAAAATGTTGCAAAAACGGGGAAATTTATTTCTTTTGAGAGCTTCCGTTGTGAATTAAATAGATAGTTATTTTTTATTGCTGTTTTGGCCTGCTCTTCACCTTGATCTCGCGCAATGGAAGAGTTGGAGCTGGAAGATGAAACGAGCGGAAGTGGCGCATGTGCCGAGGATCTATCACTGAGACTAGCTTAGACCAGGGAAGCACCTGCCAGGGTCGCGAGATTTGTTCGAAAGAGTCACCGTGGCCCTGGCATATAGGCAACTGAAGGAACACGGGTAGGTTTTAGTCATTAAAAGTCTAGATGTCATTAGATGACTTCCCACCCACAAAAAAAAAGACCAGGGAAGCAAGGCACAAAAGGGAGACAGCCTGCACTCAGTAGTGGGCAATCATCATCAGCATAATTGATACAAGGCTGTCAATGATAATGATGATATCCAATCATATGATAAGGACAATCAGTATTGTGCAATATTTTATTACAGTACCAACGTACTGTTGGCAGGTCTTGCTCACACGAAAACATTGAAGCTTATCGGCCGTCCATGTTCTTGCGTGAAAATAATGAATAGCTTCGGTCGTGCTGATTCTATCTTATTCTGCGATACAGATATTGCGCAAACTTATTGTAGGTATACCTAGGGCCTCTTAAAATTGCGCAACTATTGGCAATTTAGCAAACTATTGTAGTTAACTACGACGTGTCGACGACCGGTATAACTGTGTTGATCATAATCTTTCTTTGGCAAAGAGAATCAACTAACAGAGACACGAAGAAGGTTTCCGTTATAGGAAAGCGTATCATGGAACTCAAATAGAGCTGGGCAGAACACCTGGCAAGGCGTAGTGATGACAGGTGGAGTTAGTCTGCGGCAGAACGGCGTCCAAATACTGATAGAAGAGATGTCGGTCGTCCGGCGGTGAAATGGGTGAACGACATTTTTGCTAACGCGCGCAAAACCTGGATGAGGCTGGCACAGGAGCGTGGAGATTGAAACATTAAAAGAGAGACCCATATCCAGCAGTAGGTGAATATGGACTGAAGTTGATGATGATGATGATGATGATGTGCCTTTAGCATCAAGCAATTAACTGCAAAGCCTAGATTGTGGCAGATGACGAGAATTTTTCAATTTAAGATTGCAGTGTAAGCGCAACTGTAATTACATTATTTGTTATGCTCGTAAGACCGAGGAAGACAAAGTAGTCCTATAATGTAATAAAGGGTGGATAGTGTGACGATGCTGTATATTGTATTCAGGACATTTTTAATCTTAAATAGTTTTCTCATCATCATACCGTTTACCGAGTCGTAACGGAAACTTCGATGTGGGAAAAGGTAAACACCTAGAGCTACACATGAATTTCATTTCAAGGTGGGAGAGCCAGTGATATTTTTTTGCAGGGTGAGACAAGCCCAGACTCTTATCACTGACATCGGCGAAAGAAATTATCGCGACCCGTAAGTACCGAGCTACATAAGTATCGTTGGATAGACTTAGGGTGACAGTGCCAGGGCAAGCTGGATTTTTTTTTGCATTTCACCAGATCACTGTCGGGTTGTATGTTAAACAAAATACGCTTTGCGACCGTATAACGTTATAATGTATTAACATGATTTGTCAGGCTACCGTAGTGCATCCACCATAAATCAAAATGACACGGACCTAATAAAATCGTAGCAGATGTTTTTTTGGGCACTGGATCTTAAACGCACTGCCTATTATCGAGTGTTGAAAATAGATCAGTATGTTTTTTCAGTGCACTGTGGATGTATTTTGTTGGATTCTCAATGCAAGAGTAGGAAATCCAGTCCGGAATTAAATCCTGCTACGATATTTTACGTCCGGACGAACGCTTAGTAACGAACAGCATTTAATTTTTATTTATACTTTATCATCATCATCAAACACGTCCACTGCTGGGCATAAGCCTTCCCTCAAAAGGGGGGTTTGCTATAATCACCACGCTTGGTAGCCTGATTGACTATTAGAGTACGGTGGTGAGGTGCATAGAGAACGCTGCTGCCCGTTCTATAGTAAGTCCCTTAGTCGCTTTTTATGACACCCACGGGAAGAAATGGGATGGTGCTATTATTTACGTCCGTCAATACCCGGAACATTACATGTATACACATTTATACTTATACTTAAATAAATCAATTTTACCTTTTATTTATAAATCGCATAAGTACCGACTTTATGGTTACCCTACAGCTTGATTTATATTCCAACATCCAAGGTGTCAGTAACGAATGAGTTCCACTGTATCACTGTCGGTCACTAACTAGTGTTATCTTAGTGCTATGACACTATTGTGGTACTAAAAATGCTAGAGACTGTAAAGTTAAAAGCGGTATTGTTTGTGTGTGTGTGTTGTGTGTGCGAATTAATTGGAAACAGTTAGTTAGGGTCCTATTATGTGTTTTTGTTTTAAATCATACGCAGTCAGCCTTGAGGGGTAATGAAGTAACCCAGAAACAGTAAGAATGGTATTCGTTTTGACAACATTCATTGCGTGATTTACGTTGTTGAGCAGACAATTTTTTCGAACATATGCAGCAATGGATTAAGCAATATCCTTCAAAATCATTCAGATTTTGATTAATAGTGTGTTACGCAATTAGAGTGCTAGTTAAGTTATGCTGAGGTAATAGGAGACTGGTTTTTCAAGTAATGGTAGCGTACAATTTTTATCCTGGCTTGACAAATGCAAAACTTAGGATATTTCTGTATACACGGGACAAGACTGACTAGCTTACTTGAACAATTTAGTACCAGTGAACAAGTCACTCTTGCCCCGATACGGCCATAGATAATGATAAGATGGTAAAATTACTATCCTTGCTGGAAAAACTAGCGTTGTTTGTTCCGGCCACTATGTATACATAAAAAGCATGGAGGATTATTCAAGACTTACACTGACACAGTTACACAGATTAAACACCCCGTAATCATCATCATCATTTCAGCCGAAAAACGTCCACTGCTGGACATACGCCTCCCCCAAACTCCGCCACTTCCATCGGTTTTATGCTTCCCGCATCCAGCGGATTCCTGCGGCCTTCACAAGGTCATCGGTCCACCTTGTTGGAGGCCTTCCAACTCTACGTCTTCCGGTACGCGGTCGCCACTCCAGAACCTTTCGGCCCCATCGGCCATCTGTTCTGCGAGCAATGTGCCCTGCCCACTGCCACTTCAGTTTAGCAATTCTACGGGCTATGTCGGTTACCTTGGTTCTCCTACGGATCTCTTCATTTCTGATTCGATCGCGTAGGGAAACTTCAAGCATACCCCTCTTCATCGCCCTTTGGGTGACTTTCAGCCTTCTAATAAGGCCCATTGTGAGCGACCACGTTTCGGTTCCATATGTCATCACTGGCAACACACACTGTTCAAAGACTTTCGTCTTGAGACACTGCGGTATGTGGGACGAGAAGATATTGCATAGCTTCCCAAACGCTGCCCAGCGAGTCGGATTCGACGATTGACCTCTTTCTCGAAGTTGGACCTACCTAACTGGACAGTCTGTCCTAGGTACACATATTCGTCCACAACTTCGAGTGTAGCGCCTCCGATCTTCACTGGAGTGGGTATCACACGAGCATTGGACATGACCTTTGTCTTGTCCATGTTCATCCTGAGACCCACTCTTTCGGAAGCTCTACTGAGGGCATCACCCCCTGTAAATAAATAAATAAGCAAGCGACTTTTGCTAAAAATAAAGAAATCGATGCACTGATCTAATTCGTTAAAAAAACATTATCATTGAAAGCTATTTAGATCAAATGATTATGGCTTACATGCAAATAAACAGGCTGTAATACTGAAATAAGAGGCTCGTAAAATATAGTGGCCAGTAGGTTTACGAGAGCCATGATAGACTGAGTGGATAGCCTATAAAATAGCCATTGGTCTTCTGAAGATTTCTATTTTATTTTATTAGATTACAAGCCGTGTACCCCGATGAGATTTCCATCGGCAAAAATGACGAACCATAAAAACTTCCATTCGTATAAATATACTTAGTACCTATTCCTTATTTCTAGACTCATGAATAACAAGAACGAAAACTGAACCGTTAAAAAAATACCCCACTACCAACCAATATCTCACTTACCTATGTTTTCGTAGAAAATTTGCTTATTTTGCTGAATTAAAAAATTACAAAAAACTGCTTACCTACGTGATACCTACTTATGCTAAAAACTCTCCTTTCTGTCAGTAAGCGAGAATTTCACTTTTAAGGTCATATACATTAATTTGATATTATACCAGAAAAATACACAAAGTGAAAATTAACAGTGGTGTTTTTCAGTTTGCAACTCTCGTTTTGGCGACGTTAGGCGGCCCTTACACATAAAAAAATTGCGCAAACTTATTGTACCGTGTTGGTTCAGCTCATGGTTGTCTCTCCAACGTATTCATTGGAAAACAATGTTTCAGCAACATTTTTTTGTTTGGAGGGAGCCGTATTCACAGGAAAACAAAAGCCGAGTAACATTGTTTCCCAAACATTAATTAGAAGTTGCGAGCAACAATGTTGCGCCTTTATTTCTCTTTATTTTGTTTCCAAAATACAAAACGATACAGGTAAGATGTCAACAGTCTAATGGAACCAAAAACGAAATCCATAAGGACACTTTTTGAGTGTTAACTTCAGTGATAAGCTAACTATGAGTGAAACTATGGTGCTAGATTTTAATGTCGTTGGTGCTTCTGCGCTCATCACTCGATATAACAGCTTGAAAAGAAGGGTGAGTTTTCAACATATTGTATGATAATTTATTTTTGATTTTCTTTGACATATCTCGGGACCCTGAGATCCACCTTTGGAGATGTACGAGGGGTCGAAGCCAACTGGCAGAGGCCCCTTAGACGTTTATAATAAAAATGAGGTACCAACCGTCAATTATCCTTATTCAAGTGCACCCAAGGACAATGTAATCCACGGTTGGTGCAGGACTATTGCAGGATATGGAACAAAAATATTGGAATATGTTTTTGGATAGTTCGTTACCTAGAACTATGGAAGGACATATATACATATAATACATAGGGGGAAAAAACTACTGGCGTAAAAAGTCTTTTAAAACAAAGACGAGCGTCATTTATTATGTGAGAATATAATAAATTACGTTTGTCTTTGGTTTGAAAGTCTTTTTACGCCAGTTTTTTTAAATTATAGTAGTAAACATATAGCAGTAATTAAAACCCCCGTCATTGTGATATATATATTTTTTTAATTGGAAAAATATTTCCATATGGACCTGAGAATCTTCTGGTTACGGAGATATTAAAGGTCAACAAGGAAAACAAGTTTTAAGAGCTATAAACTTAATTTTAAATACCTTCTCAACTCCTGTAGGTACCGTTGCATGCACCTACTAACAAATGTGTTTTTTTTTTTTACCAAAAATATAAGTTTTTCGCCAGCAATAATTTTTGCTCCATGTTTGTTACTTAGCTTGATGTACAGCAGATTGCATAGATTAGGACTATCTGTGTTAAGTAGGATATCATTGAATAGGTATTTGAACGTCATGCCTAGGTTTCCCTAATCATTATTCATTATGAAGGATCATTTAAGATCTACAACGATTTAAAGTTGGTTAGCAACCATTCTAACTTAAATTTTCAAAACTTATAATAACTAACTCTATGTATTCTCTGTTTCGAAATAAAAATCAATGTTTTTATAAAGCGTTGACAAAGTTTTTATACTCAATCGTATTTTTCTTGTATATTGATGTGAAAAATAAATATTTTTTGTCGAAAAGCGCAAATAAAAAACTAAATTTAAAAGTAAAAACTGCGTAGGTACTTAAACTTTGAAAAAGATGGTAAATAGTGAATTTTATCTTAAGAGGTGATCTAATCTTAATATCTACTATAAACAATCATTATAAGCATGAGATTGTTTGTAAATAGGTACGTGAAGCAAAAAATACGAAAATTATTCCGACGGAGAAATATGAATTTTGGCGCACTTAAAGTTTATAGGTATGGAGAAGGAGTGAAGAAAGATAATATTTTATAAGTTCGAATCACATATATATACAAAAGTATTTATAGCCCTCACCTTTAGAAATACAACTTTGCTGTGGCACAAATATACGTGGTTCACTGCACTAGAGGTTTCTATACGAGTACAAAAAGCATAGTTTTTAGACCGCAGTCGTTAGTTATCCGCAGTAAATTCCGACATTGGCCGTCGTGTTTCATGAGGTTTTATTCTTCTTCAAAGAATCCTTTCTTTGTTGCGTCATTGTCTGGGTAAAAGGGAGCTCGGCGACACAGGTACTTGATTTAAGATACCATCTGTTGATGCATCTCTGTTTTTATTTGGAGTTGTGAAGAATGAACGCAGATATATACAACGTGTTCCTATTGATACCCAATAACTAATACATATGGAATATGACTAAAAAATAAGTAACAGATTTTTCTCATGAATACGGGAGTAAGTTTCATTGATAAATATGAATAAATCTTTTCATTCAAACCAATAATTCAAATTTTAAGTTAAGAAAATGCGATGTTATAATATTTCACGTAAGGGTGTTTTACATCAATAATCGTGACGTCAAATTATTTTATATGCAAACTAGCTTCTGCCCACGAAGTCGAAGTCGAAGTCGTCCGCGTCAAATTTTTGCTCCCCTGACCCTTCCCGTCGCATCGAATTGCCTGCCAGTTTTCAAACATAATTCACTGCTGCTCCGCTCTTTTTTATTGTAGCGTGATGTTATATACACACACACACACACATTTTTATTTCAATTCGGACTTTTCCTGAGATTAGTGCGTTCAACCAAACAAACTCTTCACCTTTATAATATTAAGTGTAGATTAAACCGAAAAACGAAAATTCATATTCCAGTGGATTATTTGACATGATCTCATATTCTACACTTTTATATTTATCGACACTATGCCGTGACAACTGAACGCAAGAATGCCTAGTACACACTGCTACAGGTCAAGCTAATAAATTTCCAGTTTTAGCTGACCTCGCATTGTATAGGCTTTTCGTAAAATGAGATGTCAGCTTTTACTGGAAATGTACAGCTTGATTTGTGTCTGTGCGTACTGCCTTTGTAACATTATTTCGTCGCTTATCTTACTAACTGAAGGAACTAACTTTGAGGTGATTTTTCAGGACAAGCTTTTTGCGGTTTCGCACTATGTTTGTTGAATTGTAACTCTGATAATAAGCGACTGATCAAAATAAAACGGTAACGCTTGAAGATACAGATAAGTTTATTAGACCGATCGTTTCGTCTTCTAAATTGTTTTAACTAGTATGAATAACTAATTTTTGACGAAAATACAGATACGTCTGTTAGAAAGATAAGCGACGATTTGATTTGTTGCTCGGCTCGGCCTCAATCTAGACAACGTAGGGAAAACTGTTGTTCTTGTTTTACCCCCTAGAGGCGCATGCGCGACCGTAATGTCGTTAACACGCCGTCTAGGTCTAGGCGTATTCACGTGTCTGCTTGCTACATAATTAACAGTAAAGACAATTTCAGTTGTATTTTTCAAAGTCAGTCCAACTGGCCTGTTAGTCTAGTGGTTAGTGACCCTGACTGCAAAGACTGAGGTCGTGGGTTCGATTCCCACCCAGGACAAATCTTTGTGTGATGAGCACAATCATTTGTTCTGTGTCTGGGTGTAATTTATCTATCATCATCATCATCATTTCAGCCGGAAGACGTCCACTGCTGGACTTAGGCCTCCCCCATATTGGGGGGCTTTGCCATAATCGCCACGCTTGGCAGGCGGCTTGGCGATCGCAGTATGATGGTAAAATGCATAGAGAACGCTGCTGCCCATTCTCTAGTAAGTCCCTTAGTCGCCTTTTACGACACCCACGGGAAGAAAAGGGGTGGTGTTATTCTTTACGTCCGGCACCACACGGTACATTTTTATTTTATTTTTTTCATTTATCTATAATATGTATGTATTTAGAAATATATAAGTATGTTTATCAGTTGTCTGGTTACCATAGTACAGGCTTTGCCTAGTTTGGGATCAGATAACGATGTGTTGGTTGTCCAAAGATATTTATTATTATTTATTATTACTAAAAAACCAAGTCAGTACCTACTTCCCTACCATAGACTGAAATAAAGTCATCATCATCATGACATGTCTAGCCTTTTCCTATGTTTTTTTTTTGTATGGGAAATCGTCAAATGACTTCTCCCGCTCTGGCCGGAGCGGGAGGGCGCGACTTTTACTGACTAAAACCCACCCGTGTTCCTTCAGTTGCCCATGTGCCAGGGTCATGGTATCTCTTTCGAGCAATCTCGCGACCCTGCCAGGCATCAGTCCTAACAGATCCCTTCAGTGCTGCTGACATCTCTTTGAGGCATATTGGGGTCAGCTTCCAATATAACTGGATGCAGCTGAATACCAGTATTTTACATGGAGCGACTGCCTTTCTGACCTCCAAAACCCAGTTATTGGGTTATTATGCAATAACTTGGAAAAGTCGTCATCTTCATCATTTCAGCCGAAAGACGTCCACTGCTAGACAAAGGCCTCCTCTAATTTGTCGGGTTTGCCATAATCGCCACGCTTGGCAGGCGGGATGGCGATCGCAGTATGGTGGTAAAATGCATAGAGATCGCTGCTGCCCCTTCTCTAGTAGGTCCCTTACGATACTCACGGGAAGAAATGGGATGGTGCTATTCTTTACATGCAGCACCATACGGAAAAGAAACTTGGAAAAGTATAAGTAGGTCTGCATGGTCTAACTTGTTGTCAGACTTTTTTGTATATATTCTTATTTACAAAAAAAAAAGTCTGACAACAAGTCATACCAAAGTTTTAATGACCCGAAACGGTATAGAATAAAGAACATTATCATCAGCCTATAATGTTCCCACTGCTGGGACACAGGCCTCCTCTCGGTGAGAGGGAGTGGGCCATAATCCAACACGCGGGCCCAGTGCGGGTTGGTAGTTGTCACATGTCTTCGAATTTATGGTTCTAAGACATGCCGGTTTCCTCACGATGTTTCCCTTCACCGTTTTGAGAGCAGTGGTGATGAAATAATTTACACGAAGTAAAGCGCCTGCGCGGGTTCGAACTCACTCGTAAATCGTGGCCGTTACTACTGGGCCACCTGCTCTTATAATGTACCTACATAATGTGAATAAAGTACATAAATCACTTGTTCACTTGGTACTGACCTACCCTAGTAAAGACTTATGAGGGAAAAAGAAACGATATTGTTTATACATATAGTGCCAAACCCGTTTTACGAAATGATTTCTTAAACATACTTAAGTATACAAATATATAAACTACGTATACCGACTTAACTTACATACAGTTTGTGGTAGTAAAGTACACTCGGAATGTTCATGGCATAAGTTAAGTAGGTCTACATTGTATAACTCTTAATTAGTAACAGTGTGTCTTCATATTGCTAACTGAGTCAACAATGTGGGATCTACCACACATAACGAGCATAAAGTTCTAAGTAAATCTTCTATCTTCATTATTTCCTTAAGCTTTGAAATATGCATCAGTTCAAAACAAAAATCATTACGAATGTATCAACAAAATCCAAGATGTAAAATTCAAGCGATATCTCTATCGAAAATCGCCAAAAATATCGCAGCTCGGTTCGATAATGAGCGATTTGTACCGTTGTACGCTTTTAGCTCTACAACATGTTACTTTATCGAGCGAAAACCACGCCGACGGCTCACGATGCACGCCAACGCGCTGAATCGCTTCTACTGCGACCATTGTTAGCAACCGGTAACGACCACGATATCTCCATGCCCTTACAATACTTGAAATCGCCGCATAAAACAACATACATTACTGGTAAACAGCCTGAGTGGAGTGTGTAAGTGAGATCTCGGCGCGCAATGGTTAGTAAAGAATCGGTAGCCATGGAAATGTGGTAGATGAAATAGCGGATTAAAACCGGCGAGGCGTGTCGCATTGAGAGGGGAGCAAGGCGTCGAGCGAAGAGGACAGCGATACATCGGAGCGGGCGACGGAGCGAAGCGGACACAACCGACGGGCGCACGGGAAGGGCGCGGGCGGCCGGCGTCAGTTCCGCGCCGCGTCTCGCTCGCGTTGCCTGTCCTCGCTGCCGCTCCCGCCTGCGCGCCCGCTCTACAATGAAGTCGAAAGTCAAAGGTGCAAGAACCAAGAACATGGACAAGTTAATAGCAGCTGTCCAGGCACGCGAATGTTTATGGGACAAGAGTTATAGAGGACATCGGAATCGTTTTAAGTTGGAACGGTATTGGAACGAGGTGGCGGCCGAAGTCGGAACGACCAGTGAGTATTGAGTAGCGTTTTGCGTTTCACTCGCTGAAGGTTAATGGCCGGCTGAGCGGGCTAGTCGGCGCACTGTTCGTTTGTTTTGGTTTTGCGTCACACTGCGCATTTTGCAGATGGCCGCGATGATGGTAGGGCGGGAATACATTTTGATGCGATGACGGCCATTAATCTTGTTGTAATTAGAAGTTGGTCTGCTATTGCTATTAAGTAAGTTTGATGGATACTTGAGTTTAAATATGTAGTAATAGTAGAGCGATTTTGTAAGCACTGTAGTAACTTTTATTATTAAACATTACACTTCTGAGACAGTCGGGTAAAAAGTAATAAGCGTATAAGTAGGGGCGACCTTGGCCTAGAAGGAAAATGCTTTCAAGTCCAAAACCAATGAGATATGAGCTTTATATCAGTCACTTTGTTGATATCATTTATTGGTAGTGGTCTACTAATTTATCTGTTTCCAAAATTGTATGAAACTGAAAAGATCTACTGGATTTTAAATCCTATGTTGAAATAAAAAATTATAATATGAAATCTATAAATAGCTGCATAAATGAAATCAAGATTAGAGATGAGATACACTAGGGAATAATCAACAATCTCTTGCCCTTATAGGTACCAATTTATGTTAGGTCAGCGCTACAAGTATCATATTTTTCATCCATACTTCTCTATTAGTCGTCAACTCGGTTGTTATCCATTTTTTAACCATATCATCATTCACTCAGTCTATCCATCGTTTCTCCCCCTACTCATAAAGCCATCGAAATTCAAACTCATAACTTTTTACATTACATTTTTGTCATTCCTCCGTATCGCAAGCCCATACTATGAAAGATTTTCACTCAACATTACGGAACAATATGGGACACTAAAGTAATGCTATAGCCTACGTTTCCATAGAAAAATGTTAACATTAACTAGAATTAGCTGCATAAAACAACAGAAAACCACTTGTTGCGAAACATTGATCATCTATTTCAAAATTCCAGGTATGAACTGCCGTAAGAAATGGAAGAATCTCAAAGACCAATGCCGGAAGGAAATGAAGAAGAACCCAACAGAATCTGAATGGCCACACTTTCAAAAGCTTAAGTTCATCCATCATCAGTTCATGGCAGAAGAAGAAGAAGGGGATGAAGACACTACAGATGAGGTCTTCAATTCCTTGGATGATTCCATCAAACGGCCGAAGTTAGGATACACGATGAGGAAGAAGCTTCTAATGAATAAAAGGCGAACTATTGACGTGGACATGAGCAAACTGATAGATCTTGTTCGAGTACGGGAGATTATTTGGAACAGATCCTTGAAGGGACACCACAATTGGTACAAACTTGATGAGAGCTGGAAGGAAATTGCTCAGGAGTTGGATTGTACACGTAAGTTTAAGCTTTTTAAGACGTAGAACTTGGAATTCAGAACTAGTTGTATTTAGCCAGAGAATTTAAAGCTGAAGCTGAGATGAAGATTTATGAATTTTCTACATATCCCTTTTAAAAATCCCTTTGAAAAATTACGTATTCATCCACAAAAGTCTTATTGTCTCAATTATTTCAACAAACAAAATTGTTTGGACTAAACGGATAAATCAATGTGTATAGTTAACTACAAAAGCCAATGAGGTTCACTGTTAGCCGTGTAACAATGAGGTGTTGGGAATATAGCCTGAAATTGTACATACAAGAGTAGATTTAAGATAAAGACAACTCGGTTCAAATAGAAGCGTACTGAACTAAAACTTGTTTAATATTGATTGCGTAACATTGCCTAAGAACCCATTGAATACCGGGGTTCAAAATGGAAGCTCACTAAAAGTCATAATAATAATTTCGACATTACCGTCTAGTTCGACTATTAAAACATTGTTAATGGGTCGATATAATTTGCGATACAATTCCTTTGGAAAGTGTATTGATTTTCTCTTCTCCACATGAAATAGTTAGATGTGAGTTTCTAGCTCAAAAAGTATATTGTTCGAACGAATAGTCATCTATTCAGTGTTCCAATATCTAAAAGTCATTTTTTGTATTGTTATGAGTTTCACTAAACGTCTCATTATAAAATTGTAATATTGACTGTAACCTACTGCTATTATTTTTAGGTGATGAAGCCAGACTTAAATGGAAGTATCTGCGAGACCAGGCCAGGAAGGAAGTAAGAAAGCCGATGGGATCCGACTGGGAATATCTCCCTAAACTACAGTTCCTCACCAACCAGTTCAATGATTACGAAGGTAATGAAATACCAGACGATCAGTACACTCAAGATCCAGACTATGATGCTGATCAGGGCAGCAGCAGCTTCTACAATATAGAGCCAACAAATGAAGTCAATGTCAAAGAGGATGACTTCGACGAATTTGATACAAAGCCAATCATAATGGAGACTGATTTCTACGACGATGATGATGATGCCCCGAAGAGTACCACTGCTGAATCCAGTCAGCCAGCAAAGGATGAAGATATAGGCTTCTTCAATAGCTTAATTCCTCACGTGAAGAAGTTAGGACCAGCTAAGAAGCTGATGTTGAGAATGAAAATCCAGGAAATGGTGTATAACACAGTCTATAACGAAACTTAGTTTTAGATATAGATGCTTATTCAGAAAAATGGAGATTTAAAGATATCTATCCTATCACAGAGGATGGTAATGGAGTTATTTTTTTTTTAACTATGAAGAAGTACAACGATATTGTTACCAAAGCTTAAAAGCAATAGAGTTGTCTTTGATAGCAGACACAGAATTAGTTTTCACTATATAATTTTGTGCAATTGTATCAACAATTTTCGTTTTCGAGTACAAATTGTATAGTGCCTGCTTTTTATGTACTGGGGCCTGTCTCCATAGTGTATTGAAGTTTTTAGTGTCCCTAATGCGGATCTAGAGATTGGAATATAAATATAAATGATTATTTAAAAATATCATCGTTAGAAATATTCAAAATTGATTTTTATTTTTCTGAGTAAGTAATGTTATTCTTATTAGAGGAATACCAAGTGGTATTTCAGTTCATGGTTTTGTCGTATTATTATAGTATTTAATATTATGATTAGTCTTAAAATATATGTGAAGACGAATAATTATTGATTCGGCAGATGCTGGTAGGTATTGGTTAATTAGAAGTTAGTATATTTTGTTAGTTATAGTTATCCTAATATTGGGTTATCGAAAAGTCCTTCTATTGGTTATTAAGTTGGATTGAAAGTTGATCTCTACTTATTTGGGAAAGGGGTACGAACCGATGTGATTAAAGAAAAAGGGAGAACTAAATAATATACAGAGAGTTTTTGAAACGGATTTGCAGGCCATAACCGAAAATATGTGAAATAGAGAAAATAGATCTGATACTGCAATGCCATTACAAAAACTTAACTTATAAAAATTGGATATATATTCCAATGACAACTGCCGTGAGACTTGGTTTTCAATGACTTTAGAATATAATGCGTTGTTTGTATTTGTACTCAAAGCGTTATAGACGAACTTAAATTAGCTATTGTAATCATTGCTTAACATATCACACTTCTTATTAAATATATAAGAAGTTAATAAACACTATAACACGTAGTATCTCTATCACACGATGTAACACCAAAGTGATACAAAACTCACTTAGGAAGTCCTTTGATATAATCAGAAGTAAATTCGAATATAATGTTTTTATATTTTATTTCCATATCATGTTCAATCTCCAGTTACTTGGAATTACTTTATATTTATTTAGTTTCTGAAATATACCCCTTATACATTTGCACCCAGCCTTCTGCTTTGAGTTTGTGGTCGTATTTTGGTTTGGTTAGATCAGATTCGGCACATTCATTGTGTGAAATAGTATAAATTAATCACAATCTGAAGGAGCTTCAAGAGCTAATTTTTTCGAACATATAAAGCAATAGGGTACTTTCGTTAGTGAAAAATAAATTATGAAATTTTTTTAAAATTAAAATTTATGTAGAAGTACATTTAAATATTCTGATTTTGAGTCATAAAAGCACATTATTGTTTTATTATAATAAAATTAAAAGTCGTAATTTTTAATCTGTATATCACGTGACCTTAAACACGAGCCGCCATGTTGTGACGTCATATAGGCAATAACTCAGTTCAGTGTGCGGGCTAGGTACATATCTATCAACTTCAACTTCAAAAAATAATAATTGTGTTCTTTTGTGAGTACATTTTATTTGTACCTATTTATTTATTAAAATGCAAACCGGTTTTGTAAAAGCAGATAGTACGAATCTGCCAAAAATTGATTCAATGATGGTTGCAAAGTTCTTTGCATGTAACCCAGACTTCTGTTCTGCCGAATTCCGGAATGTTAAAACATCTTTGTAAGTATTACTTGTTATATTATACTGTTTTCTATGTAAATGTCAGATATGTAATTAGTAAAAAAATATTGGAAAATGTTAGGTTATGTTTTATTCCCTATGTTACTGCCAAATTAAGATTTCATTGGTTTTATTCACAGATCTACAAGAGAATCGTACGGTGATGATGCTATTGGGTACGTGCAGCTACAAAGGACCCAAAATACATGTACTATAAAATGTACAATATGTCCAGAACATAAAGTGCACTCCAAGCCATATTCTGTCACACTTATTGTAGATGAGCAAGAAGATGATGTGTTACAAGTGACATGTCATGATTGCCCTGCATCGACTGGTGGTTGTAAACATGCTGCCGCATTTTTAATGTGGTGTCATCGTCGTAGCGAAGAGCCCTCATGCACTTCAATACAATGCTATTGGAAAAAATCTACTCTAGCAAAAGTTGGATCTTCAATTCAAATACTAACTACTAAGGACATGATAAAAAAGAAGGTAAAAATTGATGAAGGCAAACGTATTGATACAGTGACAAGTGTAGTGGAAGATTTTTTGACAGAATCGAAAAAAAGAAAAATTACTACATGTCAATACTTAAAACATGTAAATGATTTTGTTTGCAAAAAAACTAATATGCTCTCATTACATTACCTACTGTGTAGTAAAAAAAGTAATGATTGTGATGAATTTTTGAAACAAATAGCACATTTTTTTAATGATATAAATATTAGAAACGCAGAACAAGAGACCAGGAATCAACATAGAAGTGGATTATGGTACGAGTTACGCTATGGAAGAATTACTGCTTCAAAATGTTTTGAAGTAAGCAGATGCAAAACCACTGATGGTATTCTGATTGCAAGTATTCTTGGAGCAAGAACCGTAGAAACAACTGCAATAAAGCGAGGTAAAAATTTGGAAGATGTTGTAAGAAAAACTGTGGAGAAAAAATTGGGCAAAAAAATAGGAAAATGTGGATTGTTTATATCTAAACAGAATCCTATGATTGCTGGCTCACCAGATGGTATTAGTGAAAAAAATTATACAATAGAAATTAAGTGCCCAAGTAGCAAGAAAACTGAAAAAAATTATATTAAAAATGGTGCTATCACTAAACAATGTTATGCACAAGTGCAAATACAAATGTATTGTGCAAATTTGAATAAAAGCTACTTTTGTGTTGCAAGCAGTGATTTTGAAAATGACGATAAAGTTGATATTATAGAGATTGACTATGACCAAAACTATGTGTCGGAACTGCTCCACAGCGTTATCGCTTTTTGGAAACAAAATATTTTCCCAATTTTATATAAAACTGTAGAAATATAATAGAAGAAGTAGTTCAAATATGTAAATTTTTTATTTTACTCTTTTTAAGTGAAGTAATTCAAAATTACAATTAGCACTCATTAATTCATAAATATTACAACTACACTTATGAGCAAAAATATGGAATCATCTACGTATCTTCGTCTTAGCGCATTCATTAGTCTTCAAAATTATTTAGATTTCAGTAATCACCTCAATTGAGTCTATACTGGAAATACGTTGAAAGAAGCTCGAGTGATTCCATATTTTTGCTCGTAAGTATATTTTATACTGCAGAAATATAAGGCATTAAGAAGTACCAATAACATTATTGCTTATTTATATAAAAATCCTATGTATACCTCTATTATAAATGACATTAATATCTTTAAAGAATCCAGAAATGTTGAATCCTATTAATTATATAATTAAATAAAAATTATGTTTTTCATAATTAAATCAATATTGCATTTTACATTTGTATTAAAAAATAATTATTTGATTAGGGAATCTTGCAGATTTATAAGCGCACAAGCCGTTACAATACACTCATCAAGAACTGGAATTAAATTAGAATTGACAACTGAATGAGGTTTTAGTATACTAAACTCACGAATTCTACGTATTACTCTCTCTACGTGAATTCTAAGGCTTGCTATTTGTTTGGTTAGCTTGACTTCCGATTTCGTAAGTTTGGAGCCACTACTAACACTTGGAGGCCTCATCAAAGTAAAATTTTTTTGTTTTAAATAAAGTTCAATATGTTTGAACCCTCTGTCTGCTAAAATACAAGTTTTAGGTTCTAATCTATCCAAAAATTTACAATGTTCAATTAAATTTACATCACTAATTCTACCCCCGTATCCAGCAGACACAAAACTAATCAGTCCATCAGGTGTACAAGCAACTAAATATTTAATTGTATTTGCTTTCTTATATTCAGACCAGGTCATTGCTTGATTTACAGCTATTGTTGGCTTCTGAATTTCAATTTCCAAGCAATCTATGATGCAAGTAACTTTGTGAAATTGATGTCGGAAAGCAATAGGTAAGTTTCGTTTTATTGTTTCAGGGCGAAAAGGTTTTACAAGAGGAGACAGTGCCTTGCTTATCAGCGGTAACTTAGTTAGAAATATTTTACTAGTTTGTGGAAGTGATAACCCAAAATCATCAGCCAATTGTGAAAACGTTCTGTTAAGTCTTATTTTTGTCAAACACAATAAGATTTGTTGTTCTGTTGTATGAGTATGCTTCCTTATAATATCTACCAAAAAATAAAGTTCCTTAGGAATTCCCAGATACAGTCTGCTATTTTTCTTAATTTTAGATAAAGTGTTTTGATAATTTAACTTTTGTTCTTCTAGTTTAAATTCCTCAGGTAAACTACTGTCAGAAGTAGTCTTGGACTTAGATAGTGAAGGGCATTCACTTGACATGGATGGTGTAAGTGACACTTCACTATCAGATTTTTCTTCAAATATAACTGATAATTTTCGTTTAGCAGACCTTGTGACTCCAGATGTACTTGTTTTATCTATTTGGCTTCCTTTCATATGAGGGGATGTTGCAATAGACACACTAGATTTTATCGGGGAAAGAGATTGGTCTTTTTTTTTTAATTTGACCTGGGCAGATTTACTTCTGTAATGAGCTGATATATTTGCTTGCACTAATTTGCTTTCCTGTGACAGTACTTGCACCTGGATTGACTTGTCAGTGGTCAGTGTTTGCACTTGGGTTGCCTTATCCGCTCTATTTTTCTCAGATTCAAGTACTGGTACATCTGGAAACAATCAATGCTCATAAGTAATGAGTATTAACTTTAATTTAACATAAATTTTTGATTGAAAATAGTAATGCTCTAAATATGTTAGTGTATTCAATAGCACTACGCTAAGGATACAGTAACCATGGGTGCCCTCTTCAGTACACTTGGATCGTAAACCTGATTTAGATGATGTTGTTGTTGGTTCAATGTAGTCTTCAGATAGCTTGCTGTTTTCAGTCCCTTGAACAAAATTCAGCCTTTGTGTGTTTGTAAGAATTGACTGGCTATTACTTGGTGACAACCTGCATTTTTTCTCAGTATGAAAACAAAATCTGGATGGGGTGGTGTTTACTTTCATTTTAACATGTTTTACAAATCCCATTATTTTATATTCCATATAATTCTCCATATCTTGTTCCAACTGAAATAATATGCATTAATTACTAATTTGTTGATGGCTTTCGTAGTAATTGCAGGTTATCTTACCATAAACTTTATTTATAAATATACAGGAAAAAACGCAAAGTATTATTAGATTTTAATTAGGGGGTTTTACTTACATTGAAATGATCCTCACATAAATACAATCGACTTTTAGTTGATAATGAATTAGGATCTCGTTTTGCGAGTTCCAACCAAACATTCCTCATTTCAATATCATCTGGCACTTTGATAAACAACTTTTCTGGAGTTTTAAGGCTAGTATTTGTACAACTAGACGCTACACACCAACGATAGCGATTGTAATTCATTATTTGCCCAAAAAATACCAAATATTTATAGCTGTGAACGTTCAATGAGTGCCGATCGTACATACACGACTGTTGTTTTTACCAATATGACGTCACCAAAATGGCTGACAACATTTTCGCGGGAATAAAAAAGGTTTAAAATTTAATTTAATTTTATGGCAAGAAAGCGTGTTTATTTTACTGAAATATATTTTTTTGTGGCTTTTTCTAAGAAAATCAACATTTTGAAGAAGTTTTTCCAACATAGTAGAATACCCTATTCTAAGCTCCCTAGCTCCTAAGCTACTAATAGCTTAGGAGCTAGGGAGCTTAGATGCTGCTTTATATGTTCGAAAAAAATATCTGTTGAAGTGTCAAAAATGGAAGTCATTCCTAGTGCTGGTGTTTATCTTAATGATTAGGTATGAGGTGTAGACTTCTTCAGAATCTAAGGTGTTATCCACAGGAGCGCTTTGAGAGAGTTACAAATTGGAACCATTGCAGTATTAGGATGTATTGTGTATTTTTTGTTCATTACCGTTCATTTACGTCTTAAAACAAACAATTCATTTTCTATGTTAATGATAGGTCGTAATATATTGTTATCTCATTAGTAAACTTTAAAAGCGCTTATGTGTAAGACTTACTAAAATTATTTAAAATGTCCCATACTTTTGACTGTTAATCATTCCAAAATGTTTGAAAGTTGCGTAGCTTTAATAGTGCTAAAGAATATTTATGTGCATAATAAATACTTTGAGTTCTATGATGTTGTAATTTTATTTCATAGCCCTATGAGAAAACTATTAAGTGCAGAAATGGCGCTAGACTAGGCGCAGATAGTGTATACATCTATACTGATGGAACAATATTGAACTTACTAACAAAATATTTTGACTGACTATATAACATTGGAGCTCATAATTTTGGCTCCAATCCATTCCAGATCAACCTCTAAAGATGAATATTAGGAAATATGGTTTTGCTTAAGCTTTACTTATTGAACTGAAGACCACCCAACATTCCCTGCGTTTAAATCCTATAAGTGACCTATACGGCCGGTTTTACGTCCCAGGCATACTAGTATGCCCTAATTTCGTTCCACACCCGATATTATGCACATCCGTTGGAAACGTAAACACAATTAAAACCTTATTCTCCGTACCAAGAATTGATTCCATTTGCATTGTTATGGATTCCATGACAAAATATCCGGTAAATAATTTCGTAATGACCTAAATTCAGATGTTTTTAGCTCATTACATCATTAGTCTTTGTTTTGACGTTCCTTTTGTTATTGTTTATGGATTACGCTCAATTTAAAATGGTGGGTAAATGTTTACGTTGCGCCTAAACTCACTTTTAGTCCGTCGATAGGTATGATTCAGATTTTTAAGAAAGACATCATGTCTGTCTCCATCGAAATTGTACGCATAGGTATGTATGTTACACTCCCATTTCACAAGTTATAATTTTTAAGGCGTTGTGGGCGTTGTGGCAGACCCCGTAGAAACTGGCAGGACGAGCTGGAGAAAACACACGACAAATGGTCCACTTTAGCCTTGGATCGAAAGAGCTGGAAGCCACCGGGAGAAGCACTTTGCCCAGCAGTCGGATGATGCGGGATCACAGTAACAGTAATTTTTAAGTCCCACGGCATTCCGCTCCTGGCTACTGCCGGTTACGGCCAGGCACATATCCGGGGTATTATTTAGACTGGAAAGTCTAAGTAGTATCTCGGATATGTTCCCAGCGTTTCGTATCGGAAGATACGAAAGAGCCAATGAGATGTCTGTCGGCTGAAATGATGATCTAAGTTCACAGTATTTCAACATTTGATTCCTTTTAATAGTTTTTGATTGTCTGGTCTGTGATCTGCACTCGTTGTAATAGCCTGTTGGTGAAAGTTTATAAAATAAACTATACGGAGTGTTTATTTTCCAACGATTGATTGTATATGTAAAAGTGCATCCGTCTGTTTGCAAACACGCGAAATCTTTGAAGAACTAATCTGTTTTAATTAAGAGCTAGAGCAATTGGATTCTGCGTCATGGTTGATTGAACTAGTTGGAAAGCTAATCCGTCTTATTACTGAGTTCTAACTCTGATACGCACAAGCTTAAATCTTTCAGCTAGTGTTTGTAGTATGATCTTTATTTCAACGGCAGTAAAGTTTTGATTAAATATTTGAGAAATTAGACGCGGGTTTTATATCAGGTATTTAAAACTTTAATAATAATGTCGTGGAATAAAGTTAAGTAAAGGGCTTGCGGCTAAGTAATAACAGCCGCACGGGTTTATCGTTCAGGTTAAGCTACGCTTGCCGCGGTTGGTCCGTGGATTGGTGACCATCTTTACATACCAAGATCCCTCCGTGACTCGGAAAGCACGTTAAGCCGTTGGTCCCGGCTGTCTTTCGTAGATGTTAGACAGTCGTTACGGGTCGTTAGAAGCCCGAAAGTCTGACAACCAGTCTTATCAAGGTATCGTATTACCTAGTAAATGGGTTGTGGAGGTCAGCTATGCAGTTACTGCATGTAAAATACTGTATAGCTCTCGCCAAACTTCTAGGCCGCCCTGAAGTTGGGTTTCCGAAGCGCAAGGCACGGATCGGTGCTGTTTTTTCATTCGATTTACTACTGCGCAGACATTGTAGCCAACTTCAGGGCGGCCAAGAAGTTTGGTAAGAACTATACTACGGTTATACTGGCAGCCATCCCCAACATAGTTGGAAAAGGCTAGGAAGATGATGATATATAGTCCCCCAGACAATATTTCGGCCATGGTGGCCAATCTCAATCGAGGCTAGCCCTTTCCGCGGGAGATTTTATAGGGCTAAAGTTTTAACCTGGGTACTGAAATGTAGTCTTTTTTTAAAGCCGACAACAGATTGTTAAATTGTATACAGTAGAACCCTTTGTTAGATAAGTTACATCATAATAAGCCTATTTTATTCCCACTGCTGGGCCACTGGCCTCCTCTCGGTGAGAGGGCCGTAAGCTACCACGCGGACCCAGTGCGGTTGGTAGATATCACATGTCTTCGATTTTTTGGTTCTAGGACATGCCGGTTTCCTCACGATGTTTTCCTTCACCGTTTTGAGAGCAGTGGTGATGTTATTATTATACACAAAGTTAAGCGCCTGGGTGACTACTGCTCTTAGATAAGTTACATGTAACATGTTTGCCTTTTGTAAGTTTTTGCACGTTGTCAGTCATTTCGCAACAGTTAATGGAATCGTTTTTATCATTCACGATCCGTGGGAAAACATGCGTAGGCGGCGATGTCCGTCCGGGAAACGATACTATGCATGCAGAATAGTTAAACAAACCACCTGTGATACAACGAGGCATCAGGAGCTTTAGTTTAATTTCTTCTAATGAAATAAACCGCAAAACGAGTTTGGAATTATTAACGTTAAACAATAATTTGAATGATTAATTTCAATTTCTAATCCTCACTACGCTTTCACGGTAAAACGGTCGAACGGATTTGGATGAAATTTAGCATATTGGTAGACTATGACCTGGAAAGAGCCATAGGCTTCGTCCTCGATCGTAGACGAAGTCGTGAGTAACAGCTAGTAGTTTTAGAAGACCACAGATCACTTAATACATTTATCATTTAAGCACCGTCCAATCAATCTTTTTTAGCTTACCGATACAAAATGATGTTTAAAATATACCTAACATAATATCATCAGCTCACTCCTTCACACCAAGAGGAGGCTTGTACGACCTGGCCTGAGGAGCAGTAGGGCTGGGCTTGGAAACATTGGCTTATTTTGCTGGTAGACCATGACTTGGGTTAGAATTTAAGATTTTATTATATCCCGCTAGTACGGGGGTAATTTTCGACCTACAGGCGGGCAAAGCTGTGTGCGAAATCTATGTTACATAAACGCATACGAGCCAATTTTCAGTCTGAATCAAGGAATTCTCTACAAATCCGCAACGTGCATTAGCAATTTGTAAACGATGACTGGATTTATCCGGATCGGGTTCGATTCAATACCCAATCAATCTAGGTAGAGATCGGAAGCAAAATTGGGTCGGTAACTGTGAAGCTCGTTCTTTGATATAGCGTGGTCGCCACGGTGGTCGCTGAATAGTTGATATTCTGTAGATATAATTGCTTTATTTATTCCTTAGACTTTACGTTTCTGTATGTTATTGGTTGTGTTAGTAAATTATACAATCTTGTATGTTCCTCATCATTATCTCAGCCGCAAGACGTCCACTGCTAGACATAGGCTTCCCCCTATTTGGGGGCTTTGCCATAATTGCCACGTTTGGTAAGCGGGTTGGCGATCGCAGGATGGTGGTAAAATGCATAGAGAACGCTGCTGCTCATTCTCTAGTAAATACCAGTGTTGCCTTTAACGACACCCACCGGAAGAAATGGGGTCATTCTATTCTGTATGTCCGGCACCGCACGTGAACTTATTCGTATGTATGTTTTGTTGTAAGAACCGCTCTGGCATTGAAAGCCTCCTCCATTTTCGTCCATTTTGCTCTATATATTCTGTGGTATGGTTCACAACAAATATGGGGTCTTGCTGTAAATTATGTCACACGAATTTACTGTTGTTTTTTAATCTCCCCCCGTCCTTGTCATAAGTGGTCATATTTATGTGACCCCTCCAGCTAGGCGTGCACGACTTACTGTGATAGATTTGAGTCACACATTTTTATCACAGTTTGGGAACAAATACCGTGATAAAATGCGTGACTCAAGCTCATCATAGGTGCCGCTGGTGTGACGCCAGATATTTTGAAAATTACAATAAAACCGTATAAACAACATAACTTACTTGCTAAGTCTTTTGCCTTGTTTGTTAACACAATTCTGTTTGCAGTAAAAATAGGTATGTGCAGGTTTAGGAATTTGTCTATAGGGCTGTGTCGCCTGAAAATAAATGGATTTATTTATTTAAAAACTAGCTTCTGCCCGCGACTTCGTCCGCGTTAAATTTCTTGTTCCCCCGACCCTTCCCGTCGCGTCGAATCGCCTACCCGTACGATTTTCCCCGTTTTTGCAACATTTTTCATTACTGCTCCGCTCCTGTTAGTTGTAGCGTAATTTTATATAGCCTATAACCTTCCTCGATAAATAAGCTACCCAACACAAAAATAATATTCCAATTTGGACTAGTAGGTCCTGAGACTAGCGCGTTCAATCAAACAAACAAACAAACTCTTCAGCTTTATAATATTAGTATAAATAATATTGATAGGTAATATAGTGTTTCGTTAAAATTGCATTTAGAGTTTTGATATACTTAATATTGGTATCCCTTGTCACATAATGTCACATTTTGTTGAGTCCCTCCCTCCCTTTAAGATGTGACGTCATTCATGGAGCCCCCATACGTGTGGTAAAACTTTAAAAACACACTGAAAAAGTTTTTGTTTGTATGGGCACAGGTATCGGGCTTGTAGATTTTTATCAATCAATCTAGCCTATTCCTATTTTGGGGTCGGCTTCCAGTTAAACGAGATGTAGCCGAATACCAATATATTATACAGACCGACTGCCTATATTTGACCTCGATAAACCAGTGACTAAGTAACACAGTACGGTGGCAAATGATTAAATTTCATGTTTTGTGTCTCGTTATGATAATTGCTTTGTCTACCTACTATTGTATAGAATCAAGTTTATTTAACTAATCTGACAGCTGTGCTCTGGACAGTATGTTGCGCCACTTCTTCTTTCCAACTAAAGCAAATGAAGGGCGGGTGTTTTAGGGGACTGCCTTATGTAATTTTGACGTTCGAAAAATGCTGATTTGCAGCCTATTTGAATAAATGACTTTTGATTTGATTGATTTAACCCTTGACTACAGATCTTACGTGTAGGCAGACTTTTGAGCTTAAAAAAAAAAAAAATTCATAAACATAAACCTTATGCATAAACCGTGAATACCTGCAGGTTTGTACGGAACCCTCGGTGCGCGAGTCCGACTCGCACTTGGCCGGTTTTTTTATCACCCATTGAAAAAACACTAATAAAGGAACAAGTCTTATTTAAGAACCTATTGATTTTAGCCCCATATTAGTTTCGAATGGGTTACAAAACCAACTTATTATATCTTTATCTTTTCTCATTCATCATCATCCTTTCAGCCAGGGTTTGCTATAATAGCCTTGCTAGGCACGCGGGATGGTGATCGCAGTATGGTGGTAAAATGCATAGAGAACGCTGCTGCCCATTCTCTAGTCCCTTAGTCACCTCTTACGACACTCACGGGAAGAAATGGGCTGGTGCGATTCTTTATGTCTCGTACCACACGGATCACCGTTTTCCGCATTACACAGCAGAAAAAAAATCACAGTTCGTTTCAGAAATATTCAAAAGAATTTTAAAATAAAAGGCAATAATTTTGTAAATTTATTTCACACCTACTCGCAAATAACGTTGTGGAAAGTTTGCTGAAACTTACTAACGAAATAATTTGTTGTTAGTTTACATGCATCTATCATATGGAGTATTAGTAAGTTAATTGTGTGTAAACACGGGTAAACACTGACCGACAAGTTGGTTGAACTGTTTATTTTTTGACGTTGTTTGACGTCTATTTTAAATCGACTGAAAAAGTTTTCCTGTTTCCTCGATATTTCATTACTTTTCTTTTTGTAGGTGGGAAATTATCAAATGACGCCTTGGGCGGAGCGGGTATCAGACTTTTACTGATTAAAACCAACCCGTGTTCCTTCAGTACCCCATGTGCCAGGGTCACGGTATCTCTTTCGAACAGATCTCACGACACTGGCAGGCATCGGTCCTAGCACACTCCTTCAGTACTATATTTCACTATTGATTCCGATTTTGTTTTCTTTGTGTTACGCTATACAGTCAGAGGGGAGGGACTCAGAGG
Source organism: Aporophyla nigra (assembly GCA_947507805.1). Taxonomy (NCBI): domain Eukaryota; kingdom Metazoa; phylum Arthropoda; class Insecta; order Lepidoptera; family Noctuidae; genus Aporophyla; species Aporophyla nigra. The sequence continues at coordinate 11,387,640 of OX382316.1, read as the reverse complement.
GCTAATTGCGTAACAAAAGGAATGGCTTTCATTTTGATGGGTCAACAAAATTCAATGCGTTATTTAAGTAGTGACAGATTCTGTAGTTTTTTTTTTTCAAACATATGTAGCAATATCCTTCAAAATTATTCAGATTGTGTGTTACGCAATTAGGGTGCTGGTTAAGGCTGAGGAGATCCTTAGCCTTAATCAGCACCCTACATTCATCATCATTATTCATGAATAATAATTACACACCTAAAAATGACTGTATTTTGAACACCTTCTATGTAGGTCGACTGTGAAATATTAAATTATTTTACAGGAGAGCCGATAAACGATTTCTGATTTCGTTAGATCGGTTCGGTCGGGTCGGTTTCCGACTTTGTATAACTTCGTATTTGACTAATTTCTGGGAGTTTTTGCTAGCCTAGCATGTGAAGGGTGGTCTATAAGGTCGAAAATGCAAAAACACCGTTTAAAAAAATCTTATAGGTACTAGGTTTGAAATTGAACAGCCGAGGTGTAACTAAGTTGTTTTGTTATTTCGTTTATATTAAAGGAAGGTCCTTTAATACGAATGAAACAAAAAACAACATAAACCTTACTGAAATGTCAAACATTTACAAAGGAACATAAATAATTGAATTGAAAAGCTTCCTATTATATTGGCAGCAGTTAATTGAATTGGAAGGACGCGATAAAACCCTCCACGCTTCGCTTCGAGAGAACAATATTAACAGACTGGTAGTAGGTCGGGTAAGCTATGTTTGATTAAACTATATTTCTGGATTGATTGGAAAATGGAACGCTAGATTTTCAAAACTGTGGTAGTAAAAAATATAAAACGGCTAGTTGGTTTTGTGGTTGCAAGCGTCGCTGCTTTTTTATGGGTGCGAAATCATCAAATGACTTCTCCCATCGTGGGCTGAGCGGGAGGGCATGTCAGACTTTTACTGACTAAAACCCACCCGTGTTCTTTGAGTTGCCTATATGCCAGGACCGCGGTAACTCTTTCGAACAAATCTCGCGACCATGGGAGAGAGTGCATCTCTGCGCGTTGAAGAAACACACACAATTCTCAGTGCTAAGCAGTGCATTGAAGATTGAGTGCGAGAAAACATACTGCCGCGATTTTGTTCAAAAGACTAGTGCAGCAAGTGATGAATGCATTTACATTGGCCACAGCATCTATAAAACTGCATGCCCTCACAAATACTTTGACAACATGAAACTCACAGTAAATGCATTAGACTGTCAATAATTAAACATTAGGCAACGAGCAAAACTAAATAAACAGCAGATTTCATCCACATTCAATTATCTGGATATCTACTGTACCAAATATACCTTTCAGTATGTATGTCATGATCATATTCTGCCGTCTTTTCCCAACGATTTGTATATTTTTACACAAATATAAACAACCCTTTATACTCAAATATAAACAGACAAACTTCTTGTCTGTTTATATTTGAGTATAAAGGGTTGTTATGCTTATTTCTTCAGAAACCTCTCCCGAAAGGAGATTAGATAAAAAGAGATACAGACAACGTGCGGTACGTGCTATGTTCCTATCTGACCTATGTTCCTATCGACTGCCTATCTGACCTTCACAACCCCGTTAGGGACCATCCATAAATTACGTCACACAAATTTGATTATTTTTGACCCCCCCCCCCCGTCCTTGTCACAGCTGGTCATATTTGTGAGACCCCCCCTCTGTAGTGTGACGTCACATATTTTGCAATTTTACATCAAGACATTGATTTTTTTTTTAAATTTCTTTCATAGTTCATATTTCGTGTTTTAATAGTACTTTAAATATGTATATTCAATTTTGAAATGTGACGTCACAAAATTTAGGGGCCCTCCCACCCCCTTGTCACACAATGTCACACTTCGTCGACCCCCTCCCCCCCCCTTTAACGTGTGACGTAATTTATGGATGGCCCCTTAATGGACAATACCCTTTAATAAGACTGGTTATTAGACTTTCAGGTTTCTACCCACCCGTACCTAACGGCCCAAAATAAATAAATCCCAGCACAAACATGCTTTCTGAGGCACGGAGAGTCCTTAAGGACGCTATAACATTTTTGAATCGCTCAAGTTTAGGTATCTGAGTCGCCACACAACAACATTACGCGCACGCACACATTGAAACCATTGTCTGCTCGATTTTAAACATTAGTTAACTAATCTTGATACTCGAAGGTATTATTTATTTTATTTTACTAGCACTGTTGAGTAAAATTTGTAGTAAAGTAACTTTACTATCTGAATTTAGAGACAGTAAATAACTTTTACTACCATGATCATCAATATTTTTGGGGTAACGTATAATTTGACAATTTAAAAAAAACGAGGTGTAACAATAAAAAACTTTTACAATATTTTTGGGTAATAAACAAATATAACTGATGGTGATCGTAGAATATCGTTGTAATCGTTGAAAATATACAGGATATTCCTTAAAGAAAACTAAGCCAAAATTGTGTGACGCGCGACCCTCACCTTTGAGATTGCAGCGCGTATTCAGAATTTTTTATTTATGTAAATAATTAAAGTTACGTTAAATATTGTGACTACATACTAGCAAAACCTCCAAAATTGATACCCATGTCGACATTTCATCATAACAGTACATCCGCCATTTTAAATTAAAAATCGAAGATTTTATAATCCCTACCCCCAATATGGATAAAGATCTTTTTATAAAAAAACAATACCCTCCGTATTTGGATCAAATTTGGATGAATCATTCGTAATAACTATCCTAAAATTATCCAAATTTGATAGCTATGGCCACTTTTTATTTAAAAAATTAAAATATTCGTCGTTTTGAATGAAAAACTTGTGGGGTGGCCTTTTTTTGGCTCCAAATGTAATTTGTATGGAGTTTTCGGCTTCAGCACCTTCGAAAATCTTGAAAACGACACCCATGATGAAAATTTTGAAAATTTTCGTAACCACCATTTTTGATTTTGAATCAGATTCAGCACCCTTGTTTACCCCTACCGCAAGCTACATTAAAGAATTTCGTTCCAAAAATGGACGACACTTGCATAATTTAATTACCACGTTGAAAATATAACTTTTTATTGAATAATTATCCGCCATTTTGAATTCTTGAAAATGAATACATAGTCATAATTACCCGACCTCAATAATCCCAATAGAATTTTAGTTATTTATTTCTAAATCAAGTTCTGATAATAAGTTTGGTACTCATAGTTTTGGTCCGAAAAGTATCATCATTTTTCAACCACAGTATACAGCACGGCACTCACTTTATTATTATTTTGATCGTATTTATTTTGTACAAAAAAGCGATACGCCTGTGCGTCCTAGGGCGCGTCTGAGCGCGGAATGAGAAGCCGCGAGTTTAAAATGTATGAAGAAAGTTGAGAACGTTCTTTATTTTTCTCATGAATAAAAAAGTTATGTATTTAATTACAAAATATTTAGGCAAAACGTAGAAGATTATACTAGCCACAATTTGTTGTCATTTTGAAGTTAAAATATGCAGTTGATCTCACTATACAGGTACCTTTCTAGACCCCATTATTTTTCATTTTCTTCGATTATTGCGGTGGGGAAAACGTATTTTTGTGAAAATATTGTATGGGACTATATAATTTTTATGGTACCATAATGGAGATGAATAAATTATCTATAATTAAAGACCATAATTGACTTCGCAGTTGTGATTCCTCTTGATGTAATTGGTACTGGAAAACCACCGATATTTGTAGAAAAATGTTATAGCGTCCTTAAGGGACTCGCCCACAAATACAATATACTGTGAAAAGTGGGAAGAGAGGCCTTTGCCCCGAAGAGGGACGACACAGGCTTATAAAAAAAATGCATGGTCACACATACATGGACCGACCTCGGCAGGCTTAGCTTAAGCTTAAATTGAGCCGTGCGGCTGTTATTTAGCACATACTCTTGAGTATGTGCACTCCTGTGCAGTATATTTGTCATCCTCTAAATAAAACGTAGGTGTCGATAAATCGCGATCCGAGTTCGCGAGCAATCAGATCCATCATTCGATCATTGCACTGCATAAACTGCATTATCCTGCACTCAGGTCGTTCAACTGGGTTATGGATATTTCTGGGTTCAATATTTGAGGGTTTTAGTTGATGTGTTGATGGAAATGTTTGTAAAAGGATGGGTACGTATTGAAAAGGTGATGTGTTCAATAATTTTAGGTCGGCACTCAGCACTTAGTGGTATTGCACAATCATTATTATAATGATTGCACCTCTTTATAAAAGCCTTAAATAATTTCTATTTTGGTTTTCGAAAAATACTAAATGGTCAAGTAACTGCGACGAACCTGGAAGTTGCGACCAACGTGGAAGTAGCTATCACTCGTGGGCCGCTATCGGAGCACTGCTCGCTTCGCTCGCTCGGCTAGCGCGCATAATAATTACAGCCGAAAGACGTCCACAGCTAGACATAGGCATCCCCCAAGCTCCGCCACTTCAATCAGTTCTGTGCTTCCCACATTCAGTGGAAGCTTTCACAAGGTCACCGGTCCATCTTGTGAAGCTTTGGAAGAAGAACCTTCTTGGCAAGCCTTCCAACTCTACGTATTAGGGTACGCGGTCACCACTTCAGAGCCTTTCACCCATATCGACCTACTGTTCTGCGAGCAATGTGCCCTGCCCACTGCAACTTAAGTGCCAAACTTAAGTATTCTTCGGGCTATGTCTGTTACCTTGGTTCTCCTTTGGATCCTTCATTCCTGACTCGATCACGTAGAGAACCACCAACCACAGCCCTCTCTATTGTTCTTTGGGTGACTTTTAGTCTTCTAATAAGGCCCATTGCGAGCGACACCGTTTCCGTGCCATCGGTCATCGCTGGCAACACGCACTGGTCAAAGACATTCGTCTTGAGACACTGCGATGCTTTAGGATCTGCAAATATTTTATTCCACGCAGGAATCAAATCAGCGACAAGTACCTAGTGAAGAATTCAATAGCTCATTCATAGCGCCATCAAATGTATTATTCGAACATTTCCTCGCTCTGCGAAGAATTTCATATTCTGGTGAAATTGCAATAAGCTGCACTTTCAATGCAATATGTAGATCATTTGAGCTCGCATAGAGTACAGTCAGCAAAGAAGTTTGATATAATGTACGCTAACAATAAAGTGTGGGTTTTTGTTCTCGTTGATAATCGCACACCGATGCAGCAATGTGGTTACCGTAATTAGTCCGAAAAAGGTTTTAATAAAAGTAGAGAGGATGCCCCAAAAAGATATTTTAAGAAAAATCGAAAGTGCTTTTGTCTTTGGGATTTTTGTATGAACTCGTGACATCAGGATGCGGTTTTCGACAGAAAAGCGATATTAAAGGTTTGGCTTCTCAGGTCATAGACCGCTAATAGTAAGGTCACGTGTACTTATTCAACGTGGCAATATTGCCTTTTGGAAATTTGCCTTATTGACAGCAATGCGGACGAATTTTTTACACTCAATGAATTCATTGCGCTTTTTTATTTAGGTACTTGTACTTAATATTTTTTTAGTTATATGAAAAATTACGTTGAAAATTACGAAAATTTTAGCTGAAAGACGTCCACTGCTGAACATATACACTCCCTCAAAAAGGGGGATTTGCTGTAATCGCCACGCTTGGCAGGCAGCTCGGCGATCGCAGTATGGTGGTAAAATGCTTAGAGAATGCTGCTGCCTATTTTCTAGTAAGTCGTTTGGTCGCTTTTTACGATACGCACGGGAAGAAATCGGGATGGTGGTATTCTTTACGTTCAGCACTAACGGACCTAGTAGTTAAAATAATTTGATTCAATCCTAGCCTGCATACTTTCCACTTTTGTTGACTGTACATTCAAGAATATTAAAGACCAGCTTATTAAAATTGTATCTTTTGAATAAAGCTGCTTAAAGAAGCTTGTTAAGTGCATCCCTTGGGGACAAGTACTAAATAATATCGTAGTATGGAAATTTTAACAAGAAAATATATCTCTGACCTTTTTTAAACATCGTAAACTTAAGATGATTGCAAGTAGTGCTTTAAATTGCTTTCCTTTTGACATAAAATGGCCAGTACTTTACTAGCAGACTTAGTAATAGTACGTATTTACAAACGGGACATATTTAACTTACCCTCTAAAAACTTATTAATCAGCATAAAAACAAATTGACCATTAGAATAGAATTGAATAATATTTATTTGCTAAAAAACATGGTATGAAAGATGGTAAAAAAATTAATAAAAAGAGCATACATGTTTTTGCTTAACAGTTATAAGCGTACAAATTTTCACAAGCATATTTAACATTTATAATCTAAAAAATCTTTAAAAAAAACTATGACTATGACTACACAACCATTCCTGCAGTTTAGTTTTGAATAATCTCATGTTTAAAATCTTGAGATTACTTGGTATCTTATTATATACACATAGATATTCAACTTTTATTATATTAAGCTAGTCTCGGAAGGAGATCCAGTACGAGGATCGAGGATCGAGGATTGTCGGTTACGAGAATATAAGACATCTGCATTACAAAATAATTCCTTATGTTTCCTCACAAACATACATGTTTCATATAAGTACAGAGACGGTAGCGGCAACAAGCCAAGCTTTTTAAATATTGGCCTACAGGATTCGTCAGGTCGAAGCCCGTTTATAGCTATAGTGCATTTTTTTTTGTGCAATAAATGCTCTATTTTGGTCTGTGCTATTATTTGGAAATACTGGCCAATTTTGTAAACTAATAATGAGGCCTCCTTTTTACACGCTTTATATTAGTTTCACTTGTATGTTTGTATGTATGTTTGTTTGTAACCGACTCCTTATAGCGCGATTTTGACCCACTTTAAACGACCAGGATTTCATTCAAACTTTGCACACCTGTCAAGGACCGATAACAATGCAATAATTTCCTAAATTTGTGCCATTATCCTTGCCAGGGTTACCAGGACAGCAAAAAAACTGTCTTCGAAAACTACGCTGACATACGTCACAAACTACGCTGACATACGACACAAACTACGCTGGCATACGTCACAAATTACACTGACATACGTCACAAACTACGCTGACATACGTCATAAACTACGCTGACATACGTCTCAAAATTCGAAACACCCTAAAAATAGAAAATAAATAATAGTTTAAAAAACTAAAAAACACGCTCCCATTGAAAACCAAACTAAAAAGTACAAAATAATGGAAAAAAATCGTGGGGTGCCTGATATCAATAAAAAAATGCCTTAAAAAGTACCCCACGCTTTTTTTCCATTATTTTGTACTTTTTAGTTTGGTTTTCAATGGAAGCGTGTTTTCTAGTTTTTTAAATTATTATTTTATTTTCTGACCTTTCTCAGTGTTGGTCGCAGTAACTTAGTAAGGATACCTCGACGATAGACCCGAATACAATTTTTTTTAAAAATAACAATCACGCCTTGTTTCCCCGAAGGCAGAATGTGGGTGTGCTATAGGTACACCTCTGCCGAACGCAGAGGTGTACCTATAGTACCCCCACATTTCGCCTGTTATGTTTAAGTCCCATGTAATAGGGGGCGAGCCTATTGTCATCAACCGGGCACAAATCCCTACTGAGAAATTCCAGATGGAAAAACCCAATAACACTTTGCCCGACCTGGGAATCGACCCCAGGACCACATGCTCAACAGTAGCGTTTGCTACCACTAGACCAACGAGACAGAATACAAAAAATCATCATCATCATTTCAGCCGTAAGACGTCCACTGCTGGACTTAGGCCTCCCCCAATTTGGAGGGCTTTGCCATAATCGCCACGCTTGGCAGGCGGGTTGGCGATCGCAGTATGGTGGTAAAATGCATAGAGAACGCTGCTGCCCATTCTCTAGTAAGTCCGTTAGTCGCCTTTTACGACACCCACGGGAAGAAATGGGGTGGTGTTATTTTTTACGTCCGGCACCACACGGTACAAAAAATATGGTGCTTTATTTAAAAAAAAATGTTGTTTATGTTGAAACTAGTGTGTTTTTTAATGTTTTGAGTTAAATATTGTACGGTGCTACGGAACCCTTTGTGTTCCGTATTTTTTTTTAGCATCTGATTTACGTCTTCAGTACCTAGCCTTTTCCTGTTAATTAAATTGTTTTACTAACAAAAATCTTAAAAGTTTATTTAATTTACTTTTGTTCTTTTGTCCTAACCCTGGCTAAAACAATGGGTATTGAAAGGTTACTAAAAGTTTTATCTTTACAGAAAGGATAAAGTCACGGAGTACAACAGATAAAGTCAGTCCAGGAAGTCAGTTTAAGTTAGGAATTAGTAGAGCTACGAGAAATTTATACGTTTTGCAAGTCATTACAAACGGAATTAAATCTTTTTCTGAAATTTAGGTTCTGAATTGGATTTTCATTTTCTTGGAAAACACTTTTTAGGAACCACGAAAAGAGAATTAGAGTAGGGTCTATTAAGTTTAAAAAATCAACATTATCACCATCATTTCATCCGAAAGACGTCTTCGGCCGGACATATGCCTTCTCCAAGCACCGCCACTTCAACAGGTTCTGTGCTTCTCGCATCCAGCGGAATCCTGCGGCCTTCACCAGGTCAGCGGTCCATCTTGTGGGAGGCCTTCCAACGCTACGTCTTCCAGTACGCGGTCGCCACTCCAGAACCGTACGGCCCTATCGGACATCTGTTTTGCGAGCAATATGTGTTGCCCACTGCCACTTAAGGTTAAACATACCCCGTGTATACACGGCTACATATCAAGCCTTACATTTCCAGTTTAACAGACCTCACATTGTATAGGATTTCCATACAATGAGAATTCAGCTTATACTGGAAATGTTTAGCTTGATTTGTCATCGGGCGTAAATTCCCTAAATCACCGTATTACTAAACGCTAAAAAAATACAACCATTAGGAATATTCTTCAGTTTAAACATCTCATCGAGGATTAGAGGTTGGCATGAATAAACCCCGCGTTATTAAGAGGTAAAATACTCAAATTAATATTCAATTTGTTTATTCACAAATTATTAGAACCAAAGATTCAAAGACAATTGACATCCGCCAACCCGCACCCTGGTGCGGGTTGGCGGATGTCAATTGCGGGCCCTGGCCCGCGTGGTGGTTTATGGCCCACTCGTTCCCACAGAGAAGGCTTGTGGGCTAAGTCCCAACAGCAGCAGAACATTATAGACTAGTTATGCTATACATAGCTCTGAGTAGTTAGTAATCGTTAGTATACATCATCATCATCATCATTTCAGCCATAAGACGTCCACTGCTGGACTTAGGCCTCCCCCAATTTGGGGGGTTTTGCCATAATCGCCACGCTTGGCAGGCGGGTTGGCGATCGCAGTATGTTGGTAAAATGCATAGAGAACGCTGCTGCCCATTCTCTAGTAAGTCCCTTAGTCGCCTTTACGACACCCACGGGAAGCAATGGGGTGGTGTTATTCATTACGTCCAGCACCACACGGTACTCTGGCACCACACGGTAGGTACACATACGGTTAGGATACATACTAACGTAGTTTACTTTCCAAAACCAACATAAACCAGTCAGGTATACGTTACATTAAAGTCTCAGAGCAATTAGTCACATTTACGATCAATTCCGAATCGTTTACCAAGTTATGACGTACGACAGCTCATTGTTATTGGAGATATTATTACGATTTACGTACGGAACCCGCTTGGCAGTCTCCCAATACGTGGCTGCCACATCAAACATTTACAATGGTCTCTTTGTGCTAGATCAAGTTTCTAAATGGCGATAATTGTTTATGAATATGTTCAAGGGAGTGTCTGCTTTCATTGCATTATTTATAATGGTGTATCCGAATCATTAGGGCCCGTACTATCTATATATATAAAAATGAATCCCTATTTCCCTTGGTCACGCCATCACGCGTGAATGGCTAGACCGATTTCACTTTTTTTTTTTGTTGTGTTTGTAATTGTCAGGAGAAGGTTCTTATAAAAGAAAAAAAATTAAAAATTGCGCGGAAAATTAGAAAATTTAAGAACATTTATTTAAGAATACTTAACAACCATATAATAGGACAATGTTAACTTTTTTTTAATAACAGTACAACGTCTGTCGGGTCAGCTAGTATTTAATAGTTTGCAATGCATTTTTAACGCAGTATTAGCATTAACCATCATCATCTGCCTAGCCTTTTTCTCAACTATGTTGGGGTCGGCTTCCAGTCTAACCGGATGCAGTTGAGTACCAGTATTTTACATGGAGCGACAGTCTATCTGACCTGAATGACCCGCACCTGATCCGATAGTCGTTGTGTTGAAACGTTAACAGCTGGCTCAAGCACCTGAAACAGAGAGAGCATCCGAACACGGTACGCGGTCAAACCCCCCTCTGTAGCCCCATAGTATGAGCGCGAGACCGACTCGCACTTGGTCGGTTTTTCTTCTTTTATAGTTGGTTGGCACTGTTTCATTTCATATAAGGATCATTTCACTGTATCAGAATACTATAAATCTCTCTTACTAAAAGCTACGGAACGCTATAACATGCGTGTGCGCATATTTTGCGACGCCACACACAGGCATCACTACTCATTGAGCTGGATCGTTAAATTTTGGCTTCGGTTCAACTGACCAATGACTTATCGCGATCGGTTTCAACGAACTACGGTTTTTGGAGATAACGTGAAGAGTGGGTTTTTTTAGAGGTGCAAATGTACAGACGCCAGCACATCAAGCTACCCGAAACTGTCAAATTTTACCAATCAGTCTTGAACCTAATACTTTAGGAATAAAGTTGAAAATCTATTAAAGAAATTTGACAGATTGTAGTAGCTCTATGTGCTGGCTTCTGTATTTTCGTGATTATTTGTCATCGATTTCTTGGGACAAATTAGTTTTTTGTTCTTGTCTATGTGCCAACGCTTATTTGGAAATCATTGTTGACATGTATAAGTAATTAGAGACATAGTATTTGTCATTATAGGTAAATTAAATATTAGAAAGTCAGCTATCCCCTTTTTTTCGGAAATATACAAACTAATTAGTATCGGGTTCACGAGTCACCATTCACATATTACATATGTGAACGGTGACTCACGCCTTCTTCCCATGGGGGTAGGCAGAGTCACCAAATGCAACGATCCTTACAAACTCCTTTTACCTCGTTTACATAGTTTACATACATCTTGTCACACACACACACTCGTTACGATTACCTACTATTTGCACCCAACCTGTCTGAAGAACATCACCAATAAAGTACATTTATATGTCCTCCTAGGGTGTCCCCACGCACATCAACCTTGGAAATAATGTTACCTTTTTCAGTCGCCTTTCATTCATCCTTTCAACGTGAATAAACCATCTAAACATACTACCTACTTTTCAATTTTTGCCACTAGATCTTCTTTTAAACTGCGAATTATCACATCGTTACTAAGCCTATCTTTCATAGTCACACCGGTAAGTACTAACCAGACATACAGCCAAATTCTACTGACATTCAGATCCATTCATTTGACCCCACTTAAAAAAGAATGCCAAGAACAATAATTTTTTGGTCCCAAATGGGTCAAAGTCCATGAAAAACCCTATTGCCCTTTGCCTTGACCCAAATCTACGAGCATACGCGTTCAACTGCCCAAATCTTCAGTTTTGCAGATTAACACATAGACAACGTTACTCATATTCTTAACTGTGTTTACTAAACGTTTAGTCTTGGAAAGTTATGGCGAGTTTTAATGGGATCTGAGAGATACTAGTTCCAATTAAATAAGAAAATTATTGCTTAAACTAACATTACTCTGTGCGATCGCTTGCATACAAAATTGAACCGTACTGGGTTCAGAATAAGGTTCGTTTTCGAACTTTATTCGAACATCTAAGTGCATTTTACTCATAGAATCATAATTCTCCAGATTTGATGTTTCTGTATTCAGTAGTTTGGCTTCGTGTTCTTTGTCTATCACGGATCCTCATTATAACAGATATACTGCAGAATAGATCCGGAATATCAGTCACTAGCACTATTACTTCATTTTCGCTTAGCGTTCTTTCTTATTTTTTCTCTTTACGCTCTGCCTCTAAGCGTACTAATGTAATATCAAATAACGTATACCCTTCTTCAAGAATTAGGCAATCAAATGCAATAAGATTTTCAAATCTGACCGTTATGTAGATTACCGCGTCCAGACGAACAAACAAATTCCTTAGCTTTACTAAATTAGATAGATTTTTTATTTTCAAGTCAGTTATCATCCGATGCGGATGAAAATGTGTAATTTATAGGTAGGTAGACTAAGACTGCTATCTCATGCATCTATATGAAGTGTAAAATCTACATGATGTGTGTTGTACATAAAATAACAGTTAAAATTGACTTCCAACTTAAATTGTCCGTGGATTTATCCAATCATAGAGATCTGTCATGCATTGCTAGTCATACGAAATTGCTAAGTATAAGATGCTAAGTATAAGACGAAGTGTGTTAATTTGATTAAACAAATTTTTTCTTATTTTAATCAGGTTAAGGCTGTCACTCACAGATCTTGGACAGTCGTTACTAGTCGTCGGAAGCCCGAAACTCTGACAACCAGTCTTACATGGGGTATCGTATTACTCAGAGATTATATGCTGTGTATATGAGCACAAACTAGATTGTGGAGGTCAGACAGACAGTCGCTTCAATTAAACTACTAGTATTCACCTGCAGTCGGCTGGGTAGGCTTCCAGCCTAACCGGTAAACTGGAAGCCGACCCCAATATAGTTGAGAAAAGACTAGGCAGATGTATCTACAGGTAAGGTGCAGTAAGTTTTCGAGGTTTCCGGGGCTCAGATTTGCAGTTTCTTAAAAGAATAAATACGAATGAGTCTCCTTTGAATATAAATGTACTTACTTACAGTAAGCAACTTTTATAATAAGTCGACCCAAGAAGAAATAATGAAGATGAATGAAGCTATTATAGTAGTAATTCATCAGGTTTTCAAGAAAGCACTGAAGTTGAATAATAAAGCTACTGAAAAGATTAAATAGGTAGGTATGATTTAAATAGGTTATACGTTTATATTTGAATATGTTCAATTTAATTGCACCTACCACTGTTTGTCTCTGCATCGCCCAAAGGTTGACTGGTAGAAAATGCCTATGGCATTAAGTCCGCCTCTGTACATTTATGTGCTTAAAGTGTTAAATAAATAAATACGAAGAAATTTTAAGTCTATCTTATATCTTTGTGCATATTATCTACTACCTTCTGCCCGGGACTTCGTTCGCGTGAAATTTTGGACCATAAACCGTCGCGTCGTATGGCATCGCCCACCCGTACTATTACTTCGTAGCATTATTTACTTTTCATTTTGCTCGACCCCTAAGGGTTGTTGCGTCATAGCGTGATATTAAATAGTCTATAACCTTCCTCAAGAATTGGGCTACCAAATATAAAAATAATTTTCCAAATCCGACTTGTAGGTAGTTCCAGAGATTACTTCGTACAAACTAACAAACTTTATTACCTCTTTATATTTTGTGTAGATAGAGTCACTTTTCGTGTTTGTTTAATATGACTGCATTGCTACGGATTTTGATGTGATTCTACCATCATTTTAAAATAAAATTTATCCTGTGTGGTGTAAAAAAAACTTAAATTTACTAAAGAAATTTTAATGTTTTGTCTAGTCGATAAAACCGCGGCCAACCGTTACTACTTACTTAAATTAGGTATAAACGGCATTAAGATTGTTTGTTTGTTACTTCTTGACTAGTAAATCGAGGGCTTGACGAATCCAGAAGTAAAAGCGGGAAACAAAATTTCGAGGGTAGTGGACGAAATACCCTTGAAATTTTGTATAGAGCTCATATTGTATTCAACACCTGACACAGAATAACATGGAAACATTTTTTCACCGGGCACCTAAAGAAGCTTCCCAGAATACGAGGAGAACCGCGGTAAATAGCTGATCAGCTTCTTGATTTCGTAAGTGGCGTCCAACGAAAAACAGAAACATCTTCCGGATTTTTATATTTAACCCATAAAATTCCAATAGTTTCTTTATGTGACCTTTAAGAAATAGGTACTTACTTATCTTGTTTATGGTTAGGAAAATGTTTACGAACGCTTTTAGTTTGTTTGTTTTCCTGCCTAATCTCGAAAACGGTTACGGGTAACTACATCGAGATTCCTTCTAATATTTACGACAATAATAACGTTTTATAAAACCAATTTTATATCATCGCACAATTTCAAAGGGCCACGAAAAACCTCGTGAAAAATTTATGAGGTCAAAGTCACTACATTTTCCGTGTTAAAAAAAAAATATGGCGGTCGTAAAGTGACTAGCAGAAAAAAAATGTTTATTCATGTCTCGCCTCGCCGTGTCCGAAATAAAATAACCACACAAACAAATAATAAAAAGTAACATTTTAACGTACGTTGTCAACGAGATTTAAAATTAAAAGCGGGAGCTATTTTTGTAAAAAAAGATTAGTCACACACTCATAAAGAAAACGGGCGTATTCTGGATTCACGGCGGAATATCTCATCGTCATCTCACTCGGTGCATTTTCAAATGAGATGACAGATATAAGAAATATGTACGTGTAAGTGAGCAGTGAATTATTAGATAAACAACGGTAGAATAATTTAAAACCTTCTACAAAATGATTATTGTTACGCGTGTAATTCAGTTTTGAAAACTATGTGTTAAAATTGTTTATTTAAAATGAGTGAACACCTACGTAATGTTTATTTTGAGGTTATGTAAACTAGCAATAGGGATTGTGTAAGCCGTGTATTGTTTTAGCATGTAATTTTGTTATACAACATTGATTGGTATACAGGTAACTCCATAATAATAACCATGAAACGTTATATGGGTTCTGTACGGGTCTTATCTGTGTAGCAACGGTTATTTACTCAAATAACCTAGGTGTATATTATTATTATGATAACGGAATTAAGGTAAAAGCTTTTCTCTAGAAGTCAGAGAATCTGGCCAAGTTGATTGTCATTGATAACAATTAATTTTATATCTTACGTCACACGACATTTAAGAAAGAATTCACGAGATTTGTATCCTTTATTTCTAAGACGGTTGATTTTATGAATATTGTTTTCAAGGAAATTGTGTGATAGAGAAATGTGCCAATTAGCCCGCCTATTATGCACTGTCAAAGAATGATTCTTTTAAAAAAGAATCCAACGGTAAAATTTGCTAAAAAAATTCAAGACATTCATAATTGCGAAGTTTACTGATAAATCACTTTAGAATAACCTTCGCTTCTATTATGCTGTGAGGCGTAAGAAGGGCCGAAGCTAACGCACTGAGGCCCGTTAGATGTTTTAAATGAAATGAGGTACCAATGGACGATTATCCCTGTATGCATTATGCAAGTGCACCGAGGAATAACCCTGGTGGTTGGTGTAGAACAATTTTTGTAACAATATCTTGATATCAAAGTGTGTCCGTGGAGTTTCTTGCCCAGTTTTTAGGGCTCCGTTGCCAAATGGCAAAAAACGGAACCCTTATAGATTCCTCATGTCTGTCTGTCTGTCTGTCTGTCCGAGTATGTCACAGCCACTTTTTTTCCGAAACTATAAGAGCTATGCTGTTGAAACTTGGTAAGTAGATGTACTCTGTGATCCGCATTAAGATTTTCACACAAAAACAAAAATAGAAAAACAAACAATAATATTTGGGGTTCCCCATACATAGAACTGAAATTCAAAAAAAAAATTTCATCAAACCCATACATGTGGGGTATCTATGGATAGGTCTTCAAAAATGACATTGAGGTTTCTAATATCATTTTTTTCTAAACCGAATAGTTTGCGCGAGAGACACTTCCAAAGTGGTAAAATGTGTGTCCCCCCTCCCGTAACTTCTAAAATAAGGGAATGATAAAACTAAAAAAAATATATGATGTACATTACCATGTAAACTTCCACCGAAAATTAGTTTGAACGAGATCTAGTAAGTAGTTTTTTTTTAATACGTCATAAACCGTAAACCACAATTTACCTTTCATTCGATCAAGTCAGATATAAAAATTAAAAAAAAAACATTTAATTTCATAAACATAAACCTTATGGATAATCCGTGAATACCTGCAGGTTTGTACGGAACCCTCGGTGCGCGAGTTCGACTCGCACTTGGCCGGTTTTTTTTCTCCATAAGTACCTACTACGCTTTGGAATAGACAACTAACTTCAACTTTCTGACTGAGCTACCCTTTGACAATTCAAAGGGATTTGGTTTATTTGAAAATCAATGTTTTGTGTTCAAACAAATATTAAAAATCAATTATACTCTTTATTAATTTCCCTCTTTTACAGAATCAGGCGCCACTATTTTTACTCGTAACGATAAAAGTGACAAACGCCAAGGAAATCACATCAAAACACACTTAGGTGTATTTATGTAATAATCTATAAAATAATTGACGAAGACATTAAAGTGTTACATAAAGATGCCATTAGGCTTTTATATTTACTTGTGATAGTACCTTTTAGTCCAGTGTCTACTGAAAATTAATATTTGAAGATATTTCTAACATAGGTACTGTATACGTTTATTTATGGGACGGTCACCAATCTATTTTTTGGGCGACGCGACGAAGTCCACGTAAACACGGACGAAATAATATCGCGGTAAGGTGTTATTGCTCACTGGATCTTCAACGTATGGTTAGCGCCGAAAGTTGAAAATCGAACAGTTTTTGTTTTCGTCACGCCTGGGGAGCATAGAGTGCATAACTGCATACTTTATTAGATTAAAGATCGGTTTAAAACCGAGATTTGATAATCCTGTGCTTGATCCCGACGCATTTTTTTACCTCCGTGTGAATATGATCTAATAGAACTTCATGAAAATTGTTGTAAGAACCAGACTTGCACCGTCTCGTCGCGCTTGTCTGTGGGAGCCTGCATGGCGTTCAGGATTATTTAGTTACATCATTATGTTATATCGAGTCAATGGCAACCACGTTAGCGAACTGCCAAGAAGTTATGTTTAATAATAAGATATAACATCTAAGCTGTGTTTTAAAAACGTCATCTATGCCCAAACATATTCATTCCGAAACGGCGTAAACAAATAAACATACTTATTTGATTTGGTTTCTATAAAATGGATAAATTATTAGTAGAGTTAATTTCTTATGGGAAGTCGTTAGTGAATGCCATCTTATAGGTGGTTTGTCGAGTAACGTTGTCCGGAATCACAATATAATCAAAACTATCAGAACCATCAATAAAAAGTAAGGTCAAAAACTAAAACCCGACTACTGAAAAATCTGCACGCTCTGGAAAGTATGAAGACAAGAAAATATTCTCATCTGAAAGCCTTGGTCTTTCATTTAATGATACGTCACATCCAATCCATCAACGATACCTCATTTGTCAAATTATGTTAAGTAGTTTAGATGTTATGAGGAAACAGATCAAAATTCATAGATGCATAGCACATACATTGAAATTGAAAAAACTGAAATTGAGTACATTTATTTCAGACTATGATCACTGTGAAAGATACAAGATGATAAATTTGATTATTCATCTTCTGTGATTGATACATTTATACTGGTCAAAATCATATCCTCTTTTTGCTTCACTATAGTCGGATAAACGCAGAGTTTTATTTCGTTGTAACTACAAAAGAAAAGAAGTATTTCTATACTTAGAGGAACCACATGGCAAGAAATGTGTACTTTAGATAATTGAATTCCCGTGTGGGAGATAAGTACGGCTTTGTTGTGTGCGTTCCTCTCAAGCATATTGTGAAATGTATGCAAAGTGAGGCTAAAATGTAGGGCACATGGATTATAACGATAAGAATGGTGTAACTGATATTCGAGTTGTAAGTTTAAAAACGGTTAAATATAGGTGGAAAAAAAAATAATAATAATAAAATGTGTTTATTTGGAACAAGTTTGAGGACACAAATTTACAAATAGAAACGAAGATAGCTACAAAAGTTAAAAACTGTAGCGCAGCTATCAACGCCCACGTCAAAAACATGGTGCAATTGCTCCAGAAAAATAATTAAAAGAAAGAAAAGAAAATATTTAAGGTAACTGTAAATTACATAACACGGAAAGAGGTCAATACAATGAGCAGTGGCGTCTTCTTAGTTATGTTAGAAGCTTTGGTTTCCGCACTAAGTTCTTCGGGTGAACCATTGTGCCACGGTTTGTCCAGTAACGGGGTTGAGGGGGTAAGATAGGCAGTCGCTCCTTGTAAAATACTGATATTCAGCGGCATCCGATAAGACTGGAAGCAGACCCCAATATACTTGGGAAAAGGCTGGGCAGATGATGATTGTGCGGGGGCCATGGCGTCCATCTATGGTTATTCCAAATATCGCCAAAGTTAATCAACTTCCGGTCTATTAAGGACATCTCTGAAAGATCTAATTGTACCGCGGGTTTAAATCCTAATTTGGATGACGTCTGTGCATTCAAACAGCAAATGCTCAGCGGTGTCCTAAGACACTATGCAAGCCTGTTTAGGGGACTGTCCGTTAAGCCTATTGTATGGAAGTGTTTATTCAGCGAGTGGTGTCCCGTGATGATCCTAGTCAACAGGCGCAGGCTGTTTCTCTCCAGGCATAGTAAAGTGCAGGTATAGCTTCCCTGAACTGCCTGTCGCCTCGTAGCAAGGTCCACCAGCTCTCCACTTGCGTGTGGATTAACTCCTGTAGCCACCTGCATAGCTATGCTTCAACCGCTGGTTGTATTATCATCTTGTCTGCCAAGTAAATCACGTAAAGAGTGATCGGTACGTCATCATGACGTGTCATGTGTCCTCTAGGTACTCTTTTTTTCTGAGTTATTCAGCACGCGGTGATCTTGCGGTACCTAAACATACCGTTTTCCAAAAGAATCAGAGGCACTTTTCCATGGCAACACACCGTGATACAAATGGGTAACTAAAACTATGTCATTACTATTTAATGCATATTGTCGCTGATGCTTTTTGCAGGCATAACGAGTATTTAATTGATTCCAATGATTGCATACTGGTGAGGCCCATACATTTTTAATTGCCAGGTGAACTTTATGCGGCTAATATCGATCGTTTGCCTGAATTTACAGGCCTATGTATAGTAATTACGTTAGTAGAACAACTATATCATCATGTGCCCAGCCTTTTTCTAACTATATTGAGTCGGTTTTGTGTCTAACTGGATGCAAATGAATACCAGTATTTTATAAGCAGACACTGTCTATCAGAACTCCACAGTCCAATAACTGGGTTACATAACTCGATAAGCCTTGATAACTTTGCTTGTTAGACAATTAGACTTCTGGCTATCCGTAACGTAATTGATTTAAATGAAGCTTAATCCCAAAGATTTCTGTGAAAATTTCATGGAAATTGATCTGCTAGCTAGAGCCATGTCGAGCCATCACGTCGCGCCGGTCTGCAGAAGCCATCAAGGACGCGTTCCGTATGCAAAATACATGATATATAGGTACGAGTGCTATGTAGGCACGCGGGCTGTGCCCCACCCCTCCCCGTGCCGGTGGTAACTTCTAATGATTAAAGTTTTGTGCGAGACTTTTGAGAATGGTGGTGGCCCAATTGTAACTGCCACGACTCGGTCGTAGGGCAGGCCCTTTACTATGCGTAAATTATTTCATCACCATTGCTCTCACAGCGGTGAAGAACCGACATGTCCTAAAACCAAAAAATCGAAGATATGTGACATTTACCAACTCGTACGGGGCCCGTGTGGTGGTTTATGGCTGCTCCCTTTCACTGCGAGGAGGCCTATGTCATAGCAATAGGAATATTATTGGCTCATAAAGCTTATATGCAATGCAACAGACTACTTTGTGAGCTTGATTGACAAGCGTCACCGTCGTTCCGCATAAATACTTCCCTACTTAATTAGTCAAGGAATTGCGGATAGTCACCCGTTATGCCATAGCATATAGGGCGCATTAGCAATGAAATAACAGTGATTTCGACATCTATATCAATGTCACTATCACTGTCAAAGGATGTACTTTTCTGACCATGGATCATCTCATTTCTCAAATAGGACAGGTATGGGGACCAAAACTGTGAAGCAAAACATCAAGAGGAATATTCTCGAACCAAAATTTTTAGGCATGTAACATCTATCAACCCGCACTGGGTCTTTTCGTGCCCACAGCCACTCACAGAGAGGCCTGTGTTCCAGTGGAAAAATTTATCGGATGATTATGCTATGGGGCACAACGATTGGTTAATGACATAACCTTAATTCTGCATGTCAGTAATGACTGATCATATCACGATTTTATTAACTTTGGTCATCATTAACACCATCCTTAGGTAATATAAGTTTACCGCTACATGTCTTCCACTCCACACCATACATCCAATTTTTCTTTGGTTTCAAACCCTCATTTCCCGTCATTGTATCACTTATTTTTGCTATCAGTTCCGTTGTGTATCTGAAATGATATACTTTTTTCTTGTGGGTGAAGGAAATCATCAAATGACTTCTCCCGCACTGAGTGGAGCGGGAGGGCGTGTCAGACTTTTACTGACTAAACCGTGAAACCCGTGTTCCTTCAGTTGCCTATGCCAGGGTCACGGTAACTCTTTCGAACAAATCTCGCGACCCTGACAGAAAAAAAAATTAACCGTGCCTTTGGATTCAAGGATTTGTGTTTCGCTAATGCAAAGGGTTTTCATTCTTTCTTTGACAAAAATAAATAGTTCTGACCTAAGCGATACTCTTTCGGTGTATTTGGGTTTTCGTCAATATCCTTGATGGTGAAGGTTTTCATCATTCATCATTTCAGCCGTAAGACGTCCACTGCTGGACTTAGGCCTCCCCCAATTTGGGGGGGTTTGCCATAATCGCTACGCTTGGCAAGCGGGTTGGCGATCGCAGTATGGCGGTAAATGCATAGAGAACGCTGCTGCCCATTCTCTAGTAAGTCCCTTAGTCGCCTTTTACGACACCCACGGGAAGAAATGGGGTGGTGTTATTCTTTACGTCCGGCACCACACGGTGAAGGTTTTAAAGCCTCATATTTTTGCTGTCTGGAGCTTCTGTTTGATATTCCGTTACATGACTGTTCAGTGTTTTTAGGGCACGTTAAAGAACTTCAAGGCGTGAAACGAGACAGATGGTGACGTAGCTATGGAGAACAGTGGACTAGTTGTAAATATAGCGGGTGCTGCGCCTGCGCGGGGTCACTGGCGTGCATCTATTCTAGGGCAGTAACAAATAGCTGGACTAGTCCAGAGTATTTGGATTCTTAGGCCTGTATTAATATACTACACTTAAGAGTGAGGGTCCTCCCAGGTGTAAAATTTAATAATTTATACAAATATCCCTTAATCAGTCGATATTTGTACTATAATGATCAGGAAATCCGAGCTTGTTGAATTCCGTTGGACTAAATGAACATCCAAACCGGTCGAAGTGGCGGAGTTTGGGGGAGGCCTATGTCCAGCAGTGGACGTCTTTCGGCTGAAATGATGATGATGATGATGAAATGTCCATCAAGGGATAATCTTAAATGAAAAATAATCACGACCGTACAGTGTTGAAATTAAAGTATGCACAGTCTTGAATTCGATAAAAAAATATACGACATTTTTACTTATTTATTTTTTGTATGCATATGATAAATTGAGCATTATTCTACAACCAGAAAACATTAGAGGTGTCAAGGGACACCCGGATGGAACGAAGTTCCTTTCCAGGATTCATAATAGTTATAATTTTTTAATTATTTATTATGTACAAAAAACCTGTATACACTCAACAAAAATATTCTCTCTCTCTCCCTATCTTCTTCTCTCTCTCTCTCTCTCCCTCTCCCCCTCTCCCACTCTCTCCCCCTCTCCCCCTCTCTCCCTCTCTCTCTCTCCCTCTCTCCCTCTCTCCCTATCCCCCTCTCCCGCTCTCCCCCTCTCCCCCTGTCTCCCTCTCTCCCTCTCTACTCACAACAAAAAAAACAACAACATACAAAATATATACGGTCGAATTGAGAAACCTCGTCTTTTTTTTGAAGTCGGTTAAAGCATGTCGTGACAACTTTTCGTAAGATTTTTTTCCGTCTAGCCATAATTTCCATCACAACGCGCGATAAGGAACTTCGTTCCAATAGTAAAAAGTATGAATGAAAACGCATGTCTTCTATATCAAGTGGTAAAGCAAGAGATAGATAGATGGATTGTGTAAAACAAGGCTAAGAAGGATGTTAATTATAATTAAAGAGAACGGAGTATACATGGAAGAATTGTAGTGATTCTAAATAGAAGGAAGGTGCAGAGCGTCATGATCAACATTGAACATTTAGGAACCACTGCTCTCAAAAGTGGCGAACGAAAACATCTTGAGGAAACCAACATGTCCTAGGACCAAAAATTCGACAAATGTGACCGTGGTGGATTACGACCCGCTCCTTCTCACCGAGAGGAGACCAGTGTCCCAGCAATGGGAACCTTAAAGGCTGATTATGATGACGAGGATATTATGCAGTATAGAATACTATGAGACATTAAAATGTTAAAATTTCTCATAATAATTATTGACTGGCCTGTTAGTCTAGTGGTAAGTGACCCTGACTGCTAAGACTGAGGTCGTGGTTTCGATTCCCATCCAGGACAAATCTTTGTGTGATGAGCACAGTCATTTGTTCTGTGTCTGGGTGTAATTTATCTATAATATGTATGTATTTAGAAATATATAAGTATATTTACCAGTTGTCTGGTTACCATAGTACAGGCTCTGCCTAGTTTGGGATCAGATAACGGTATGTTGGTTGTCCCAAGATATTATTATTATTAATATTAGGTCATCGACGTATGAAAATGGGTTACTCTAGCTATAAACGTCAACGCAACAGCTACTCTTATCGTGCAGATGCTAACACGTGCCAACAAGTAAAGATTAGTTGCAATGATCCCGATTATTATCATAATATTTAGTTTATCAGCGGTCATTATCTTAAAAGCATTGATGCTGTGCTGACTTCTGAATGACTTTGAATGCCTCATGCATAGGATCTGCTAGTGTCTAAAATGTTCGTTCACGTGCATCCTTCATCCATGCAGCCATCTACTGGGTCCAAACAATATACAACAGAACAGTCTAAACGAAAAGAAGAACAAGTCTGCTCGTTTTAAATAATTACTGATTAAAGTATTAGTTAAAGTACTCGAAAACTCAATTTGAAAAACCATATATGGAGAAAGCAGCACCTGCTCCTTCGCCTGGACAAAGCGGCCTTCTATGAGCGACAATAATTGGAAACGATTGTATTCGATTAGCATCAGCTACCGTTTCGTGTGACACCGGACGTAAAGATTTGCACCATCCGATTTTTTTCCCGTGGGTGTCGTAAAAGGTGACTATGGGACCTACTGGAGAATGGGCAACAGCGTTCTCTATGCACTTTTTTTTTTTTTTTGGATGGGAAATCATCAAATGACTTCTCCCGCTCTGGGCGGAGTGGGAGGGCGTGTCAGACTTTTACTGACTAAAACCCACCCGTGTTCCTTCAGTTGCCCATGTGCCAGGGTCACGGTATCTCTTTCGACCAATCTCGCGACACTGGCAGGCGTCGGTCCTGGCAGACCCCTTCATTGCTGCTGACATCTCTTTGAGGCGCGCGTGGAACACTACGCGCCGTCGACCCGAGCCTAGTCCTTACCGGGCGGCGAGCTACCCATTGCTCGCCGCCCGCAAGCTCGCGCCTACGGTGGCCGGGAGTCCGCTATAGACTCCCGACGCCCGGGGCGTCTCCTCCTGCGGCGGCTAGGGACGTGAGGGCGCAGAGACTGCCACTCCCTCACACGCCCCGCCTCCTCCTTCGCGAGCATTACTGCTTCGCAGAAGGAGGTGACGGCTTCCCATGCCCTCTCGCTCCGTACCATGGCTCGCACCAGGGTCGGACGCGAGAGGTCGCCGCCGCCGATCGCCTCCACGAGGACACGGCGGTGCTCCGCCCAGGCAGGGCACACCTCCACCGTATGCTCTACCGTGTCCTCCAGATTCTCTATGCACTTTACCCCATACTGCGATCGCCAACTGGCAGCGTGGCGATTATGGCAAACCCCCCCCCCCCCACCACCAAAATGGGCGAAGCCTATGTCCAGCAGTTGACGTTTTATGGCTGAAATTATGAAGCTACTGAAAACCTTATTTAATGTAATGATGCTGAAAGTCATTGAAGATAAGCGATTGCTATTTCTCTAGCTAGGCCCTCATATACATGAAAAGATATCATTCGTTTAAACAATTCAGGGAGATATCGATCAGGCTTGCAAATAGATCTTGAGGCTGTACAACACACGGTACGAATTTTGATGAGTTCAGACTGGTCTCAATACAGACTTTAGCTTAGTATAGAGAGAGACATTACTCAGGATGATAAATATACAAGCTAAATATACTATTATGACTTAAACATAGAAAGAAATAAAAATAACAGTAAAAAAGCTCTTTACGAGGTCAAAAATATTGTTTAAGAAGAATGGAAGAAGATCTCTTTAACTTCTTTAGGGACTGCTGTACAGAGAGAATCGACAGGAAACTACATTCTTATTGTAATGTATTCATTTACCAACAAAACAACCACAAAAAAATACTCAATAAAATCGCCATTTTAACCTGAATTCGTACCAAAAGTGTTTCCAACATCAAAAACATACTGAACGCTGGATGTACACAGGTAACCTTTAGAAACGCTCGTAAAAGTCGTGTAAAGTAATTATCTTCAAAGATTTATGAGCACTGAAATGATTCTGATGCACGGAAAAACTGAACATGGAATATTAACTCGGAACAGAAGGAAATTGTTTCTGAAATGTACGTTATTTTGGAGTGACGATTCCCCGAACCGTTAATGGAGAATTGAGTTACTGTATGTCGTAATTTGTAGTTTGCATTATGTTAATTTGTCAATGTGGAACTAGGGCGCAAACTTTGGCCACTAATGGACAAACGGTGAGAAAAAAAAATAAGTGGATTGAAGGTTTACATAATAGCGGTAGGTAATTTAAAAAAAAAAGTTAAAAAAAAAACTTTAACAGCTTTTTATACTCACTTTTCTATTGGTTTATAGTTTTTATTGCTTTCATTACATACTGAGCGGTCAATACATGATTCCAGACCTCCTTTTTTTGTGGGTGGGAAATCATCAGATGACGTCTCCCGCTCTGGGTGAAGCGGAAGAGCGTGTCAGACTTTTACTGACTAAAACCCACCCGTGTTCCTTCAGTTGCCAGGGCCAGTTACTCTTTCGAACAATACCGCAATCCTGGCAGATTTTAGACTCCCTAGCGTAGAAATCTTTCGGCGGTTTAAAAACTATTGGTCGCCCAGTGGTCGAATTTCGACCATAATGAAGTCACGGACAGAAGCTAGTTTGCAATAAAGATGGCCCTAAGAACAGACTACAATATCAGTATGACTTATCCTCATAACTCAACTTGCTGTAAATACCAATATGTTTGCCAAATGTGGACTTTTATGGCCATATTTAATACATTGTAGTTCGATCACTGCCGAGAATGATGCTCACTGTAGTGTACGGGGAAAGCCCATGTGCTCAAGTAGTTTATAGATTTCAAATAGGTACATTAGAAGACCATAACATAAATTATAGGATAAATGGGTTTCATTTGAACTGAGTAATATTATCTATGTTTGAGACTGACGGACAATTCACCGTAGTCACAGGGGATGCCTTTAGTTAAACTAGAGCGAGTACACACTCGCTCTAGTTTTAAGTTTTTAAGCCTTGGCTTTATTAAGGTAACCACAGGCAAGTCCAGTTAAGCAGTCAACGACCTCATAGGATGTGACCTGCGCGACGTTATACCCAAAATAAAGGCGAACAGTTTGTAAGTTCGGACCCTTCTTGATGCACTATCTGTACTGACATTAAACTACATAAAAGGGATCTAGGAATACTATGGTAACTTGAGCAGAATCTATAACGTTTCTAGGGTCATTTAGGATGTGCAAAGGCCTGTACCCTAATAAATGAACACACTATCAATCAAAATATGAGTCACTTTGAAAGATATTGCTAATTCAATGCTTCGTATGTTCAAAAAATAAACTGCTCAACAACATAAATAATGCAATCAATGTTGTTACACCTTACGCCCCTGTGACGGTAGCCAAACGACTAAGCCACATATTTTGACTTAGGTATAGAGTTTGTGAAGATGGGTTTGTAGAGTTAGAAGCTTGGCTCTACATGATATCTGATACCTTTTTGACAGTGCGAGCCATATGGTTTCGTCTTGGCAACATTTGACATGCATTTTTTTTTGGTTGAGTTCCTTTTATTAAAAAAAAAAAACTCAAAAATTCTTTTGGGGAAACAAGTGAATCTATAAAATTATGTAGGTACTTAGTCCATGAATTTTAATGGTAATACAGCAAGTAATTTTGTGTTAAAATCTACAAAGTCATTAGTTCCGGTTGTCAGAATCTCTTTGTGTTTCGACGCTAAAGATAATGTGCGTAGATCTTTCCTAAGTATACACGTATATTGTTTTCGGTTTTAGTTTCGGCCTGGAACAGAGCCCTTTTTCAGTCGACGGATCACATAATCTTGCTGGAGATGACATTAAGGAATCTTTGAATACCTTCCTTTTTTAAACTATTCGGTAAGTATATGTAGTGTAGTAGAGCATGAAAATGTTTCAGAAAGGGGTGGTCACATTCGGGTCGACGGCGCGTAGTGTTCCACGCGCGCCTCAAAGAGATGTCAGCAGCAATGTAGGGGTCTGCTAGGACCGATGCCTGCCAGGGTCGCGAGATTGTTCGAAAGAGATACCGTGACTCTGGCACATGGGCAACTGAAGGAACACGGGTGGGTTTTAGTCAGTAAAAGTCTGACACGCCCTCCTGCTCCGCCCAGAGCGGGAGAAGTCATTTGATGATTTCCCATCCAAAAAAAAAAGGGGTGGTCACATTGAAGGCTGCAGACCATCAAATTGAGCAATTTTCTTCATGAGACAAACATCGTAGGTTAAATTAAAATATCTGGTTATACTTTACCCATGAGTTAGTTATCGATATTGAAAACTAAAGGAACAAAAGAAATCATTTTTCTTTTCCTTGATGGGGGAAGGTGCCAGTAAACAATCAGCTGTTTTTGTAGTTTTGTATTGAACATAAATATTTTTTACGAATTTCAAAAACCAAAATATAACAGTCGTTGCACATGCAAGTGCCATTTAAAATTTTGAACAAAGTGGGAATGAAGAAAAAAAAATTCAATTTTCACTACGAGTGGAAAGTGCCGAATGAAACACGAAAACGAGGCGTCTGACATCTGCTTTATGATGTTCTACATCCGTCTCGATTTATAGAAGACCAAAAGTTGTTTACATTTCTGCACCGCCATTTACTCGCCTAAAAGCATCATTTATTTACGTTTTAAATATTTATATGCTTTTAATTACTTTTAGTAATTGATGCAAATAAATTCAGTTTGTTTATCTTGTGGACTTATCCAGATATTCAGGTCGATGCGTAAACTGACATGATTTTGATCGGTACCTAATGTTATTTTAAAGAATTCCTTTGCAATGAAGCACCGTTTTATTGGGTGTATTTTATTTCTTTATTTGTAATAAATGTGTTGAAAAGTGGACCACATAAATCTTTGGTGTGGATGGCAAGATCATCTATACTAATATTATAAAGCTGAAGAGTTTATTCGTCTGTTTGGTTGAACGCGCTAATCTCAGGAACTACTGGTCCGAATTGAAAATATATTTTGTGTTGGGTAGCCTATTTATTGAGGAATGCTATAGGTTATATAACATCACGCTACAATCAAAAGAAGCGGAGCAGCAACGAAAAATGGACGAAAACTGGACGGCAATTCGATGCGATGGGAAGGGTCACGGGATCAAAAATTTGACGCGGACGAAGTCGCGGCCAGAAGCTAGTTATAAATATTATAGTTGTAGGTTTATAGTTTTACATAGGTCAGGCGTCAATTTAATCCCATTTCATGTAGATACTTGTACTTACGAGTATGTGGTATTAAGATATCAACATTAACAACTACTTATTTTGTATGTTTTTCTTAATCTCAGCTTTTGTCAGAGTCCATATAGAACTGCGTACTTTTATAAATCATCTAAATATTTAGATACGGATCGATCAAGAAAAGCTACGCTTGTCTCGGTTGATCCGTGGATGGGTGGCTTATCTTTAGATACCAAGACCTTGCCGTACCCTGGAGAGCACGTTTGTCATACCTGGATTGTCAGAAGTCGACAGTCGTTACGGGTTGTCAGAAGCCCGAAAGTCTGACAACCAGTCTTACCAAGGGGTATCGTATTACCCAGTGACTGGGTTGTGGAGGTCAGATAGGCAGTCACTCCATGTAAAATACTAGTATTGAGCTGCATCTGGTTAGACTGGAAGCCGACCCCAATATAATTGGTTACCCAACTATATTGGAGTCAGTTTCCAGGCTAGGTTGATGACTTTGTATATTATCTAGTTTTTAGTACATCTGTATACCTTTGGACTGTGTTGTACTGAAATCTGGGTTAACAAAAGTCAGGAATTAGGTAACATTTTCGAGGACGCCGATTAGATCTTACCCTGAAATCTCACCCGACCAGTATCATCAGTCAGCAAGCATGAATACAGCTTTAAAAATAATTGTGATTACACACAAAAATACAGAAACCATTTGGTGCGAAAAAAAACTAAAATTAATAGGTATTTTCCGTTCAGATAAATGATAGAATTTACGTTCCGATGATAAATATTCTAAATCCGCTCCAATCTGGCACAAAATCAAGGAAAATTCTAATAGTTCTATTGGGCATATTAAAAAAAAAATACTGGCACACGTAATATTTGTTTCATCAACATTGAAATGTTACGTCGTAAATATGAAGCAAATAAAGTTGTTATTGATATTATTTATCTGTGGAAGTTTTTTCATTAGAGTTTAATAGTTGATCGGGCTTACTACGTTTATTTCTCTGCCAGCGTTTGTATTCTCTTCCATATTTAACCCGTTCGCCTTCAAATAAAGAGTGAACTGACATCTTCTGGGTACACTCGTTCCATCGTAGACCTTATCCACCGCTTTTCGTGAGGTCAAGAGCAGGCCCATTCAGAGAAAACAAAATAAGTAATTTACGTATTCCGTCGCTCAAATTATAGGCTGTTTATAGGTATAGGTATTTTTATAAGCGTCGTGATTATAATCAATCATAGACTACAGTATCCTGCAAAAAAAGCAAAATTTTTAACTGCATAAATATTTTATTTATATTTTTTTAGGGTTCCGTTAGTATGAAAACGTAGGCAACGTTGTCCGTCTGTCTCTCAAATGTTACACTGCGGGGCCAGCATGGCCTCTGTGAAGATTTGAATCACACATTTTTATCACAATTTTGTGATAAAATGCGTGAGTCTGTCAGTCCCGCTGGTCTCTATCGCGGTAAATAACAACAACAATGATGGTTTTGGTGGCACGAAATCCGTTTTAATCTTAGTTTTTATTTAATTTTTTTCTTGTATTTAAATACACACGCAAAAAAAAAACAAGTTAAAATCCTTACTAAGTCTGTCTTTTGGATGTTAAAACTTAATCATTATTATTAGTCACGGAAGTGTTGACGTACAGAAAATCAACAGCCTAAACCATTTTGCATATTATCCAGACAGCAGTACACATGTGCATATTATTCGCTAACAATGTTGCGCTGAAAGCATTATGATTGTTTTATTGAACAGTAAAGTTGGAGAAAAGCGGCGGTTGCGCTTGCGATTTTTATTAGCCATAAATTTTACGAGCACTGTAAAGCATGTGCTTAAACGTCATTAATATATTTTTATACTGATCTGGTGGAAAATTATTTAGGACATTGGACGATGACTGTACGTAAAGAACATCACGGACGTAAAGAATAGCATTCCCATTTCTTCCTGTAGGTGTCGTAAAAGGCGACTACGGGCCTTACTACTGAATGGGCAGCAGCGCCAACCAGCCTGCCAAACGTTGTGATTAGCTCAAGCCTTTGAGCGAGGGCGATGTCCAGCAGTGGACGTCTTTCGGCTGAATTAATGATGATGAAAGATATATAAGTGGCTCGTGGTTAGATAATAACAGTACCTACACTCAGTTTTCTGTCAATAACAAGCAAAATTTAGATGCAAGGTAAAATAAAGAAGTTGCTCTGTGATACCATAATAGTGTTGGTGGTACGGAACTCCTGGTGTGTAATTCCCACTCGCATTTGGCCGGCCTTTTGTCTATAAACTTACATATTTAAATTTCTCTTCGCCATTCTTCTAAAAACAAAACCTATTCAAGCATTGATCAATAAAGAAAATATTTTAAGTCAAACAGATTTGACCAATAGCTCCCGTTAAGTAACGTTACGTACATTCGAACAAATTCAATTTAAAATAAATAATAGTTTAAAAAAACTAAAAAACACGCTTCCATGGAAAACCAAACTAAAAAGTACAAAATAATGGAAAAAAAGCGTGGGGTACCCGATATCAATAAAAAAATACCTTTAAAGCACCCCACGCTTTTTTTTCCATTATTTTGTACTTTTTAGTTTGGTTTTCCATGGAAGCGTGTTTTTTAGTTTTTTTAAACTATTATTTATTTTCTATTTTTTAGGGTATTTCGAATTTTGAGACGTATGTCAGCGTAGTTTGTGGCAGTTTTTTTGCTGTCCTGGTAACCCTGGCAAGGATAATGGCACAAATTTATGAAATTATTGCATTGTCATCAGTCCTTGACAGGTGTGAAAAGTTTGAATGAAATCTGGTCGTTTAAAGTGGGTCAAAATCGCACTATAAGGAGTCGGTTACAAACAAACATACAAACATACAAATATACAAACATACAAACATACAAGTGAAGCTAATATAAAGCGTGTAAAAATCGGATTCTAAAAACAACAATCGAAAAGCATGTTGTTTAAAAAAATGCAATTAGGTACCTACCCATAAATTTGAATAAAGTTTTAAAATAAGAACCTAAATACAAATTAAACGAAAAGACTGTTCCAATTTTAAAATCGTCCGAATTCGCGAACATTGACACCAGCGTGTTCGAACATACAGACCTCTTTTGTTTCACAACTAAAACCTTCCCTACTATTTTCTCCAGTCTCATTATTTTATAATCCTACATTATTACAAAGGGGACGCATCCAAGGCTGAGTGGCGTCTGTGTCGTCACTTGAAATGCTAGCCCCGTAATGGGAAATTCCGTAGCGTGCATACCCATATCTATACTAGTACTAGAACTTACTTCATAGTGACAGGGCGTTGACCTTTCGCCTGAAAACAATGCAGGCTATTTAATTCAGTACCCTTTTACCCTTAACACGGTAGAGCCTAGTCTTTTTGTTTAGGTTTACATCATAAAATGTTTTTGCTACCAATTGCTATGATACGTTTAGTGGGTTTTAGTTTATGGAAGTAGTTTTCTAAGTGTTTATTCTCAGATGGCGTTGTTCCTTTTTTCCACGTATTCTTGTTATTCTTCTTTTCGTACTGAATTTGTACAAAAGCCGTAACGCAAAAAACATACTTAACTCAAACTAATATTTTTAATTGCGAAATTAAGTTAGTTTGTTTGGATAGTTTTCACGCTAAAACGGCTGAACGTATTTGAGTGAAATTTGGCATGCAGATAGACCTTGACCTAAGTAAGGACATAGGCTACTTTTTATCGTAGATTGCAAATGAAATCACGGTCAACAGATAGTTTCAAATGAACCACTTACAGGCAGTTTTGACATATCAAGAAGTCAGTTTTTGTCAGTCAGAAAAATTGAGCCAGTTGCCCATAACAAAGCGTAATAGCTTCCTATGGAGAAAGACGGTCAAGAAACCACGGATAATATTTTTTTCTAACAAACTTTGATTTTGACTAAGTAAATGTATTTAGCCACATTGACTGAGAACACAGCTGAGTAGTAACAAAGGGTCGATACATTATGAATAAGTTAGTCAAATTCGGTAAACGCAAGAGCAAATTTTAATAAATACTCCTTATTCTAATATTCTCTACTTGTAGACGAAAGTATTCCATTATATTAATCACATTCCCATTTCTACCCGTGGCTGTCGTAAGAGGCGACTAAAGGGCTTACAAGAGAATAGGCAGCAGCGTTCTCAATACATTTTACCACTATACTGCGATCGCAAACCCGCCTGCCAAGCGTGGCGATTATAGCAAACCTCCAAATTGGAAGACGCATATGTCCAGCAGTGGACTTCTTTCAGCTGAAATTATGATGATGATGATGAGACGAAAATAACAGTGGATTGCGAAAGGTCGAGTTAATAACAGAATATATATTATCAGTTAAGACATATGGGAAGCTGCTGCCTCACCTGGTAAAATCTCTCAACACTTTCAACAAGATAAAGTGGCCAATCCACCAGTAGTAACAGAAGTTCTATTTATACCAGCAATACCAACATACCTTCAAGAAGCTATAAATAAATAGTTTATTTGATATCGAACTATTTACGCAACGAATTTTTTTGTGTTCCCATTCAACACAAGGTTGAAGATCCCATGGAACTGCTAACTAGAACTTGACCTGGTTGTAATTGGATGGCTTTATGTATGAATGTTCTATGAAAATTTTAGTAAATAAAATTCCTATATTTTTTGGTTGCATTAGTAGCTACAATTCAATTACGTATAGATAGAAACTTGTTGCGCCGACTCCAAGAAACATGGGACATGGGACAAAAATATGAAGAAGATGATGGTAAATATAGTCTAGCATCTATAGATAGACCTGGTACTGTTTTAACCCGAAAACATTCGTGGTTCTTGTGGGATAGACCACAGGAGCGAAGCCTTGGTCAAAATGTAGTCAGGTATAATATTTTATATAAGAGTCACAATGAACTTGATCAAGGTCATGAATGCTGAAAGAGCTCAGAAAGCCTAATAAACCAGGAGAGGAGAAGAAAGCCGAAAAATAACGTCTGGTAAGAAGTACTGCGTGAAGTTAAGGAGGGTCGAAGACAATCGTTGATTAATGTAGATGATATTTATTTGTCATAGATACAACTCCATAACGAAAATCTAGTCAAACTAAAGCTTACAAAAAGCACAAGAATTATAAATATAAAACCTATGAGCGGAATAACGTAGCTTTAACTTTTACACGAAGAAATGTTAGAACTAGATACATGTTCAATTGCATCATCTATGCCTAGACCACCCACTAAATCTTCTCTGAAAGAAGCAAATGATAGAAAAGTATTTGGACAGCAGTGCCAAAACAAAAAAAAACTTCATTCAGCGCATGCATAATTGTATCCAATACTAACATAAACACTGACGAGTAATTTATTAGTACATAAAGCTGTGATGAAACTACCCAAGGTGCCAGAGTTGCTATCCAGATATTTATATTATAAATGTTTATTTGATTTTTCATATATTTCCTGTTTTACACTGAACTACGCTGGGTTAGCGTGTTCTTTATAACCCAGATGATGTTCTGAGAGCAAAACTGTATTGATTTGTGAAAATTATAGTAAAGGTGTCTGCTCATTGATTTGTTTACGATCGATGGGAGCTAAGAGATTGAAAAGCGAAATTATGTGTGTTTATACGATTTGCTGATATACTGATGAAGATTTTTCAATTCTTTGGCAACAGGGGCTAAAGTCTAATGCCCATGTTACACCCACTCTCATGAAGATCGGAAACTCTACACTCGAATTAGTGGACGATTATGTTTACCTAAGACAAACTGTCCAGTTAGGTAGGTCCAACTTTGAGAAAGAGGTCAATCGCCAGTGATGACCTATGTCACTGAGACATGGTCGCTCACAATGGGCCTCATAAGGCCGGAACTCACTCAAAGGGCAATGCTTGGAGTTTCCCTACGCGATCGAATCATAAAAGAAGAGATCCGTAGGAAAACAGGGAACTGACATAGCCCAAATAATTGCCAATTTTAAGTAGCAGTGGGCAGGGCACATTGCTCGCAGAACAGATGGCCGGTGGGGTCGGAAGGTTTTGGAATGGCGACCACGTACTGGATCATGTAGTGATGGAAGACCTCCCACAAGATGGACCGATGACCTGGTGAAGGCCGCGGGAAACCGTTTGATGCGAGAAGCATAGAACCGGTCAAAGTGGCGGTGCTTTGGGCAGCCCTATGTCCAGCTGTGGACGTCTTTCGGCTAAAATGATGATAATGATGATGAAGGGCTACAAATTAGTCGACCAAGGATCTTTGCAAGGTGGATGTAAATTCATGAATTGCATGAGGTTTAATTAAATAATAAATAAATAATAATAATACATTCTTTATTGGCATAAAAAATGTGTAAAAAGTGAAGCCCTGACTCCTGCGCTAGGTAAAAACACCTGTGTTACAGGAGCCAGTGTCTTCTCCCAATCAGTAGGTTCGGGATTTTATGCAATATACATTGTTTATATTTAGTTTAAGATAAACAAAAAATATCTTTAAAATAGCAAAATAATAGTTAGGTACATTCATTATTAAAATAAGTTAAAATTATGATTAAATAGATATTAAATACATGACAAAAAAGCGAAGGAAAAATTATGATACCAGTTGATTGATTATATTGTCAACATACATGTGTGTGTGAGTGGCGAGTGTAAAGAGTGTGTGTT
Source organism: Aporophyla nigra (assembly GCA_947507805.1). Lineage (NCBI taxonomy): Eukaryota > Metazoa > Arthropoda > Insecta > Lepidoptera > Noctuidae > Aporophyla > Aporophyla nigra. The sequence continues at coordinate 11,353,024 of OX382316.1, read as the reverse complement.
TTATGTGTTGGTGCGTGTAGTGTGGTGGTGTGTGAATGGAGGTTAATGAGAGGTTTTGTGCGTGGGTAATGTCTGAACTTTTTTGAACTTAAATATACCTTATATTAAAATTGATTCCGTTTGACTGTATGCTTGTGTCAGTAGCCACGACTTAGTTTTAGATTTAGCTTCTCTTATTGTAAGTGGATTAATATTAAGAACATTACTACTTGTAAGGATAGATCTTTGTTTAGGAGTACACTTCGATGGGGCACTGATGAATGACAAAAAAAAAGATAAACCTGAAAAAGCAGACCGAAATATTCCATACATACATTAACTCACGCCTTTTTCCCAGTGGCAGAAAGTACGGAAAGCCACCACGAACGCTACGATCCTTACTCAACTCTACTAACCATACTCCTTTTGCCTCGTTTAGGTTTATATATCTGGTCATATACGCACGCCGGTTGCGAGTACTACGCGCCTGACCTTTCTGAAGAAAATCACCAACAGTTACTATATGTCCTAGGAAGTCCCCGAAATATGATGTCAAAAAATACCAATCCACTTTATAACAAAACAGCAGACTTCTAAAAGACAACCTTGATATTTAAGACACGGGTCGTTCACCTCCGGGGCACTACAACTTCCCGAGCCCCTAAAGTAATTCTATTGTTGGTATTAATGTCGGAAACATGGCTCGTGGTTACCGTTATATACTTGACAAAGGTTCGTTTAGTTTAGTTTAACTGTTACTGGTTAAGTTCAGTTTATTATGGAATTGAGAGCTTTTGTTGTCAAGCATTTGTTTATTGTGAGGTTCTTCTTTTTTGGTTTGATAGAAGCGGGCATTTCCTTTTTAGGGTTCCGTTGCCAAATGGCTAAAAACGAAACCCTTATAGATTCGTCATGTCTGTCTGTCCGAGTATGTCACAGCCACTTTTTTCCGAAACTATGAGAGCTATGCTGTTGAAACTTGGTAAGTAGATGCATTCTGTGAACCGCATTACGATTTTTACACAAAAATAGAAAAAAAAAACAATAAATTTTGGGGTTCCCCATACATAGAACTGAAACTCAAAAAAAATTTTTTCATCAAACCCATACGTGTGGGGTATTTATGGATAGGTCTTCGAAAATGATATTGAGGTTTCTAATATCATTTTTTTCTAAACTGAATGGTTTGCGCAAGAGACACTTCCAAAGTGGTAAAATGTGTGTCCCCCCCCGTAACTTCTAAAATAAGAGAATGATAAAACTAAAAAAAAAATATGATGTGCATTACCATGTAAACTTTCACCGAAAATTGGTTTGAACGAGATCTAGTAAGTAGTTTTTTTTTAATACGTCATAAATCGTAAACCACAATTGACCTTTCATTCAGTCAACTCAAATATAAAAATTAAAAACAACCATTTAATTTCATAAACATAAACCTTATGCATTAACCGTGAATACCTGAAGGTTTGTACGGAACTCTCAGTGCGCGAGTCCGACTCGCACTTGGCCGGTTTTTTAATATTAATACGTTATATATATTTGTTTCTGTTGCTCAAGAGATGTTCGATTAATTCGAATAAAAGTAGATAATGTGAAAAAACAATTCAGCACAAGATATTCTCTACAACATGATTTATTAATAGACCCCGATACCAAAGGGACTTCTGCGGTCTTACAGTACTTAGAAAAATATATATTTTCATCCTAAGACAACCTAGATCCATCAGTTTTATACACACGTAAAATCACGCATGTATTTCAACTTTTAAGGGTAGGGCAGAGCTGTATCTTAAGTACACCCACATTTCGCAAGTTTCTGTTAGTTGGGTTAGTCAAAACAGTTTTTTTGCCATAAACCGAATACTTGGATTGCAGGTTCCTTCAGTACTTTCTAGGGAAATAATTTGTCTAAAAATAGGTTTATGATAACTGATTTTATATCTGCAAGCAGGTTTTTACAAACACTTTTACACGTCCATCATATTTATTAAACTCAATGAGGTCGCCATTCTGACTACTCTGAGCAGAAAGGCAGAAGCAAACTCAGAGTTTACAGTCTCTTTTAAAGTCCAGACATAATCTTTGTCACATCATGTGAAGACTATGTAGATAGGTGTCTGAAATGGTCTTTTGAGGAAAACACCGCACAGATTGAGTGGACTTGTCCAGTCAGTGCACGCAATTTCGCTTTTAAAATTCATGCCGAACACGCATACATACAAACTTCGCTAGTTAAATAAAAGCTTGTTATCATCATTATGTCATAGACTGATTTTAGTCTTAATTTTGTTTTTTGTTTTGTTTTTTAATATGTTTCTTTTGTACTTTAATTTCATAGCATAGTGCAAATTTGTATCATAGTTCTTACTTTTATGGGGCATGCGGTGCTAACCTATAATAAACTGTAATACTAACCTTAGTTAATAGAAAAACATTTTCATATTGTATGAGTATATACAGTTGTTGGTTGGCCAAAATAAATAAATAAAATAAAAATAAAATCATTTCAACCGTAAGACGTCCACTGCTGGACATAGGCCTCCCCCATTGCATGCTGGTGCCCATTATCTAGTACGTCCTTTAGTCGCCTTTTACGATACCTACGGCAACAAATGAGATGGTGCTTTACGTCCGACACCACACGGAGCAAAAAGGAGAATAAAAGCTTGTTATAAAATAAAACAATAGAGATAATTGAATTTGACCCTGCATTCTATCTTTTGTAGTTGCTGGTAACATATTATTATCTACAACCAATCTCTCACGAGAGTAAAGCCAAACGTAGTATGACTAACATAAAACGTATGTGCAATGAAAAGACTATAAAAACCGCGTTACTATGATGTTTAGACGTTTGTTATTGAAGCTGATTACACAGAATTTACATTCAATGATTAGATCTGACGTCATTGAATTATATTGTTTTTGGACTTGAAAACTTTACGATCGGGATGTTAGGAAAAATATGATTATATTTTTCGTAGTAAGACTGGATTGTTTTTACGGAGTTCTACGTCAGTTTAATCTTATGAACGAACCTTATCGTTAAATATAAAACAGTCGGTGGACACCGAATTCCGAAATTAAAGTTATTTTTGAGTTTGTAGTGTTTTTTTTAAAGAAGTCGGTTGTTTTTTATTTGTAAAAAGTTTTTATTTTTAACTTTTTAGTTATGGTAGATACCCCGCACTAATCTAATCGCGTTATTCGTTCATTTGTCGCGCAAATACTTAATGCAAATTTAAGACTTATATGGTTCTCGCATGGACCCCATTGTCCGAATGGAACCAAATTAAAATGGGACCAATCGGGAAGCACCAGCTTTCAAATTAAAAAAAAATCATCGAATTCGGTTCACCCAGTCAAAAGTTATGAGCTAACAAACATAAAAAAAATACGGATGAATTTATAACCTCCTCCTTTTTTTGAAGTCGGTTAAAAACATGCTAGATTATGGAGAGTGGTCGAGGTTTTACATTAGGTCGATTTTCGCCGAGCTGGTTGCTTACCAAATTGCCTTACAAGCCGAATCACCACCCCATCTACACAGGTTAACAATCGCAGGTGACAAGTTCATTTTGCATCAAAATGTGGACCGTCATATGACGGGTGATCAGCTGCGACTGATCATTTTCATGGTCGAGTTTAGTCACCCACCGCATGAGAAATTGTGACTTGCCTACTGTACTTTGGATTGCGATTTTATTCACTTGTGGTCTAGCCATTTAGACAATAGATTTTCGTTTGACTATAATTACCTGTGTAGAGCCCGCATTAAACTCAGCGGTGGGGAAATAGCGGCAGCTTATATAGCTGTAAACTGTTATGTGATAAGAGCACCAGCTTACGTACACTATGTGACACACTATATGTCATTGCTCTGCTGTAGTGGAAGATTATGTTTTTAATATATTCCTCTAAAGTCTCGCTGTTATCCGTTTCCAGTTTTTGCACTTGTACAGTCACTAAATTGAAATTATAAGGAAATTCGACATGAAACAGCGATAAAGTATAATAACTCTGTAGTACTCATACTTTATAGTACAAGTTTAGTACCGGAAGAACCACGTTTAGTCGTTACAGGAGCATTACGTTCAAAGATTTGGATTCTGCACAACATTAACAGGATGTTTGCCTTTTAGTTACGAGTTTAATAGTAATCCATCGGATTTGGTGAACTGAAATAACTTTGTGTTTAATTACAAAATAGGCGTCTTGGTGGTCAAGCGTATATCGTGGAAACTATGGCACCCACACAAATTTAAATTTAGGACCTCGGGCAACAATGATAGCAGGACACTTGCGCGAATAACATTTTTGCAAATGAACTTTGCGCGAATGGACAATTACGCAAAAGACACTTGCGCGAAAACGTTATGAAAGAGAATTTGCAAATTTTGCACCTTCGTTTATTTTGATTTTAACCCCTTTGTTGTAAAGGATACCTATCGCTAAAAGCCATTAGCGGAAATGTGTCAGATTTGGCAATAAACGTGTTAATACCTACTCGTAAGCTACTACAATTTTTGCCAAGGTATCGACGCAGTGGGTCCGTGTGGTGGATCAATTCCTTCTCACGGAGAGGAGGCCGAGTAGATATAAACAGTGAGAGCTTTATCGGATGCATATTAACTAATCCTACCCCATTTTTTTTGTGCGATTGATACCTTACATCTCATGGGGCGCAGGCAGCCGTCATGTAGCAAGTATCTATCTACACGTCATAACCTTTAACTTCAGTTTAAATTTTTCATGAAATTGAGGAAATCCATTACAAAAAAATGTGAATTTTAAAATATATTTTTTATACATTGTAACTCTATGAAAACGACGAATACAAACGTGAAAATCTTTGTATGCAGTTGATCCTTGTTGCGCAAATAATTTATTTTTTACAAATTCATACTTGTTTAGCACTAAAAATTGTTCCTAATCATATAATTGATTTCAACCACTGAAAAATTGTCAGTGAATTCAATGTCACTTTGCATTTTATAACTATGATCTTCACCGTTTGAGGTCGCGCGCGCGCTTGCTCGCAGTAAGACGTGTTTAGTATCGCTGCGTAAAACAAATAAAAATATAAGCTTTTCTTAGTGTTTTTAACCAGTAAACCAATAAATAATATTACTAGGTGCAAACGGAAACGACATTGAATACACCGACCAGTAAATATTAACATATTATAGAACAAAAATATAAAGAAGAAACGTATAGTGTAACGTAAACAGCGAGTCACCGAGTGAGTCACATCATAAGCTTCGCTACGATTGGTGGTGAGTCCGAAACGCAAGCGTCGGCGATATCACCTTATATGGCCATGAACTAGCCGCATCAACGCTAAAAACCAACCAGCGCCTGCAAAAGATACCTTTAATTCACCACAGTATCACTAAGCAATATAGCCGAGAGTGCGAACATAGTGACTTACGTGACGTAGACCGCAAGTTCAAATCTTGAGCGCAGTAAATCTTTTTGCGTTTTTGTACTTTTTCATTTTTATTTTCTGTTAATTATTTATATTTATTTTTTATTGTTTTGTTGTTAATATATACATACAATCAATAAACAAATTAATTGCACGATGGAGAACGATCATTCTGAGAATGTCACGTATAGAAGACCACAGCGTTCAAGCTCGCTTTGTGATATAGCTGGTATAGAACAGTCACTCTTCGATGCTACTATGCTAAGCTTACCAAATTCTTCAATTGCTGAATCTCAGGAGAACAAGGAACTACTGGAAAAAAAATTTCTTTTAGAAAATCAATTGTTGAGTGCGAATAGCGAAATAGAAAACTTACATCTTGAAAATACTTCCTTACGACAGGAATTGCATAAATTCAAACAAGTTATTGAAATTTATAAAAAAGTTGGAACTGCTGACAATACTATTCGTACACCAAAATCACAAAAAAAGAAGTGTTCTAACAAGTTGTCAAACATCGACAAAAGTCCTGAAGTATTACTTCAAAAACAACAAAGTCAATCTAACGAAAATCAGACCAACACAAATCAGCAAGTACCACACATCCAGAATAACCTGAACTCTGAAGGAGGCTGTAGCAATTCTAAAAAAATAACTCATAGCAATGTTACCAAACATAAAATGTGCATTCTAAGCAGCAATACCAAGAACAATGTATTGTCCATAGCTGAGAAAACCTTTGATAACAGCTTTAACCTGTGCAATTATTTGACACCGTACGGATGCACAAAACAGCTGCTTAAGGGTCTTGATACAAAATTACTACAGTTCACTTTAGATGATTTTTGTATATTATTCCTTGGTGAAGAAGATTTTAAGTCGACCAACAACTACTACGACATTATTTTTCATATAAGAGATGTATTGCAAGCCATGCAGCATACTAACATAATAATCTGTTTGCCTACATTTAAGTGTCCTTTTGATACAAGTCTTTTTAACTGCCGAGTAGAGACTTTTAATAACCTACTGTATCTGGATATTTTGACGCATGGTCACGCCTTCCTCTTAGACAGCAATCTTAATCTCGAGTTTAACTACAGCATGTTTAATAAGTACACAGGATCCTTAAATAATCGTGGCCTATCGAGAATTTTCAAGGACTTATTAGATTTAATTGCCAGTATAATGGAACAATCTGACAGATCACAAATTAATGTAAATGAGTCGAGGAAATCGGCCAAACCAAAGGATATTTTTTTTCTCGACTAAGCATCTCCACATATTACACCAAAATATTGCTGGGTTATTAGGAAAATCAGACAATCTTACAATTTGCCTACATGAACTACTTGATAAGAATATATGTGTCGATATTTTATGCATTACTGAGCATTTTATGATGGAGGGCTATGAAAAACATCTCAACATAAAGGATTATTGTCTGGCGGCCTGTTTCAGTCGCGAGGCGAGCAAACGAGGTGGAACGTGTATATTAGTTAGAAAAGGACATCAATGGAGGGAACTAGTAAAAATAGCAAAATTATCTTCAAATGGTGTCTTTGAATGTTGCGCCGTCGAATTGACGACGTATAAGACTGTTATTGTTTGTGTATACAGGGTACCCAATGCAAGCAACTTCAATGAGTGTATTGAAAAATTAGACATAATGTTACGTATGCTTGTAAATAAGTCTTACAAAAATATTGTATTGGCAGGTGATTTTAACATAGACATATTGAAACGAAGTAGGCAATCAATTGAATTTGAGACATTGTTAATTAATTATAACTTAAATCTTGCTCTATATGAACCAACTCGTCTTGGGAGTAAGTCATGCATTGACAACTTTGCGCATAATTTTAGCAAGTCGTTTAAAGCTTCTGTATTAGAATTAGCTCTATCTGACCATACGGCCCAACTCCTCAAGTGTCCTATTAAAACTATCTGTTCTATACAGCAATGGCGTATACTGAGGCGTGATTATAATAATGACAACGTCAACAAATTTAAATCATATTTGAGTAGTTTGTCATTTTCAGATGTATATGAATCTAATAATCCTAATGTAGCTTACAATGCATTCATAGAACTTTTTTTGTTTCTATATAATCAATGCTTTCCTAAAATACCTATAACTATGAAAGTTAACATCAAGCAAAAGTGGGTATCGCGCGGTATTAAAAAATGTAGTGCAAAAAAACGTCATTTATTATGGCAGTATCGATTGAAACCCACGCAACGAAACAAAACTCTGTTTAAGAATTATTGTGAAACGTTTAATAAGGTTATATATTTAACGAAAAAAGCACAAAATTCTTATAAAATACAAACATCTAGCAACAAATCTAAAACGACATGGCAAATTATTAATGAAAATAAACTATATACTCCTAATAATAATATTAATAAAATTCGTATCAATAATTCAATTATTTCAGACCCTAAACAAATTACGAACCTATTCAACGATTTTTTTATCGACAAAATAAAACCAATTTCCGCAGGGGTAAATGTCACTAACCATATCCTACCCACAAAGAATTCGATGTTTATGGCTCCTAGCACGCCTACAGACATATTTAATATTATTTTAGCACTCAAAAACACAAAAAGTGTAGGTTATGATGGTGTTAGTACAAACATTGTAAAAACTGTTGCTGACATTGTATGTGGCCCACTGTGTCATGTAATAAACTTATGTATTTGTGAGGGAATATTTCCTAGTGCTTTGAAAAAGTCTATAGTAAAGCCATTACATAAGAAGCAAGAGAAAGACCTGATGCAAAACTACAGACCAATATCATTAATATCCATTTTCTCTAAAATATTTGAAAAATATATTTCTCGCGAATTAAGCGCATATATAAATAAACATAATATACTTTGTAATGAGCAAAACGGGTTTAGAAAAAATAAAACAATCAATATGGCGGTTTACGACTTTCTTCATAAAATAATGATAAATATGGATAAAAATACACCTATCTGTGCAATTTACTGCGACATGACGCAGGCTTTTGATTATGTTCAGCATAATATTCTATTGAAAAAGCTCGAAGCGTATGGTATAAGAGGAAATGTTCAAAAGCTCTTACAATCATATTTACAAGGAAGGAAACAAACAACAGAAATATCAACGATTAATGCGAACACTAAACGTGAAGTAATTTTTACATCTGGAGAGCGTAACGTCAACTATGGCGTACCACAAGGAAGCGTATTAGGACCACCGCTATTTACCCTTTACATAAACGATTTTCCTAAATGTATAGAACACAGTATGACACTTTTTGCAGATGACAGCACGATAACCATTCCTTGTAATAATAAGCATATGTATGAAATTGATATATATAATACATTAAACAAAGCGATTCTATGGTTAGAAAACAATAACCTCAATATCAACTTAAATAAAACAGTAATAATGCATTTTAGCCAAAGACAGTTAAAATTTCCAATTTTTACAATTAAACATAATAATAATATAATCGACGCAGTAAATTCCACTAAGTTTTTAGGATTAACCATAGATCGTAATTTAAATTGGAAGGCTCACATAGAGGTTCTTAGTAAAAAACTAAGTAACAGTGCATTTGCATTATATAAATTATCGCGAATACTAAAGCCTGATGCCCTATTAACCGCCTATTATGGCATAGCTGATACCAGTATCAGATACGGCATTATTTTTTGGGGAGTCTCTACGGATAGAGATATCGCATTTAAAGCCCAAAAAAAGTGCCTTAGATCCATATTTAAATTAAAAACGACTGATAGCTGTAAGCCATTTTTCATAAGCCATAGCATCTTGACATTACCATCAATTTATATTTTGGAAATCGCCATATTTGTTAAAACGAATCCTAAGTTATTTCCCCGCATGGCAGACCGGTTTCCTAGAAATAGGCGGGATAACAGTCAACTATGCCAACATTGGTCCCGAACTGCACTTATGCGCAAGAGTGTTTTTTGTATGGCCCCCATTATTTATAATAAGCTTCCCAATACCTGGAAAGAGCTAAGCATAGTGCCATTTAAAAGAAAATTAAAATCTTTTTTAGCTAGTAAAGCATATTATGATGTTAAAGAATTTTTAAATGAATAATGTTTATACTGACATGACCTTTTTTTTTAAATTAATTTATTGTTAAATATATCTATTGTAATAATGTTTTTGATAATGATTTTTCTATTGAATATTTTGGACCTACGTTGACATAATTATGTTTTATTTTTGAATTGGAATATTGAAAAATTTGTATTTAACTCCATACTATTCTAATTAATTATGTAATCAATCAGTTTAATTTATTTACTTATGTCGGTATTGTCCTTTTTCATTAAAGTTGCTATTATTTTTTAATTTGTAATAATTTAATTTGTTTAATTAATATTTGCACACCATGACAATATGGTAAACATGTTGCACAACTATATGTACGTTTAACACCATGCATGCATTTTATTTAAGTAATTGTATGTAAACACGTGTTTGAGCAAATAAAGTTATCTGAATCTGAATATCTGAATCTGAAAAACCGTCATTAGTCGCAGTCATTAAAATGGTAAATTAGCAATTCGTTGTAACAAATATCTAAACGATACTGCAATAAATATCAAAGCGATTACAATCACAACTGTAGTTCCTACAGATATACTCGTACATTCCATTGCTGCGGCCGAGTGCCAGATTATTGTGTCATCCAAATAATAAATATAGGCTGTATTGGAATCTAGAACAATACATAATGGCTTCTTATTCATATTTTATTTGATGGTTATGTGTCTCAATGTATTGGGGACCTCACCGTAATTCTTAATTTTAAAGAAGCTAATTATTTATTTCTTTAATCATTTATGCACCTATATATTAACAGACAAGAAGAGGCACAGGGAAAGACAAAAGAGCCTATTTCTAAAGATTGAGAATCACCCTTTTGTGGGTGCGATATCATCAAATGACGTCTCCCGCTCTGGGCGGAACGGAAGGGCGTGGCAGACTTCTACTGACTAAAACCCACCCGTGTTCCTTCAGTTGCCTTTGCCAGGGCCACGGTAACTCTTTCGGACTAATCTCGCGACCCTGGCAGGCTGAGACACCCTGAATCTCCCCCTGCGTACCTGCGATAGGAAATTAAATAAAAGACATGTAGACAACGTGTAAGAGAAGAAAATAATTAATTCATTAATAAAATATAAGAATACAATATGAGAATATAGTCCTCAAGACCGTATTTCGGCGGCCGGACACTAGCCTACGGCGCGGGAGATATTATAGTGCGCAGATGCACTCTCTCTTCCCTCACTCTTATAGTCCGGTGGGACGGCAATCTCACGGCTGGACAGAGATATGGCGCACGACCAAGTGCTTAACGTGCTTTCCAAGACACGGGGGTATCACACCGCCAACTTCCTAACTTCTGTCTGTTACTATGAAAGTTCTAATGGAAATACCTAAACCCACTTTGCCGACCTGATAATAGAATCCAGGACCTCACACTCAGCAGTCGCGCTCGCAACCCCGATACCAACGGGCAGTAATAAACCAACTTATCTACAGCAGGAGCGATATTTTTACTTACATGCATACTACTCAAATAAATATCATTACAATAAACTGAACGAAAACTAGCTTTTGCCCGCAGCTTCGTCCGCGTGGAGGTCGAAAAAATACCCATGGAAACGAGAAAGGGTGAAAAATTTGAAGAAAAGTGTATGAAATACTGAGGAGAACGGAATACGTTGGCTTTCTAGACTCGTCAAAATGATTTTCCTAAGCCGAAGTTTTTACGTCGAGTCTTCAAAGTTCCAAGGTCTAACCTAAAATATTTAACTGGCTTACATAAGCAGATCAATACAGTCAGACAGCAACACATATATATCGATGTAACAGGTGCGAAAGTATGTCAAAAGAATTGTCCAGAATGTTTACTCCATAGAATTTCATACAGTTTTCTCCCAAATTTTTCATCCATTGTCGCCGAATATTGTTATGTTCGTCAAATCTAATTGTTTATTAATTAGTAAAATGATGACGACCAAGCTTTATTTTTTTTGTTTTAAATTTGTTTGTAATAGTTTGAACAAGGTAAGAACCTTGTTCAAACTATTACAAACAAATTTAAAACGTTGCCTGGAAAATCAAACATTTCAGTAAAACTAAAAGTGCTTCTTGCTATGGAATTTTTGTATGAATAATTGAAATTTTCACAGGACGTCTATCGGGTCGGCTAGTAAGTGAAAGTCAAGTGCCTACAAACTACAAACTACTAAAATAGTAACAGAATATACACATAATAGCGATAAAGGGAATGCTTTGTTTTTAATATTTGAGGTTTTGAATGGAATATCTCTTTACAATGTATATGAATTACAGATATATGTAGAATTTTTACTCTAGGTGAATAGGCGCTCTTATCGCTAAAAGCAATATTTAAAGACAACCCTTATAACTTACCTCTGAACCTTATTGCTGACTTTTAGGAGTACGTAGGTACTACTTTTCAAGTGAGGCTGAATATTAAAGTAAGTTGGCCTAAGGGAGTTAGAAAATTATTATTTACATCGGAATAACTGAAAAGGAACTAAGTAGCAACTGGAAAACTGGAAATGTCAATAGACTAGACCGGCCATTTTGTACTTCGAAGTAAGGACTAATCAATTATGTAGGAATGGAACCACAAATGGAAAACAGTATGTAAGTTCTGAACTGCCCCATTAGATGGGTAAAATGAAAGATTTTTCAAGGTCATTGAGTATTTGGAGGTATGAGGAACAGGGTGTAAGTAAAGTTAACTCAACCTCCGTAGAAAAGGGAGCATCCTCCGACTAGACGAGTGTCGTGTCTGGTGGACCCGACTATTGATTTCGGGACATTGTAAATAACCTAGTTGCGCGGTAAACTCTGCATGCGCGATGCAGGATTTTGCGTGACGTCAGTGTGACGCGTAGTTCGCAGGTGGCGGTGTAGATGCCGCTACAGGTGCATGCGATCCAGATCGAGTCTTGTACCTAAAAATCTAGGGATACACTTTTTGCCTTCTACACCTACACTACACCAAATATTTAATTGATCTTGAAATTATTCCCATTTCATAAGCCCCACTGCAAACACCACCACCACCATTGCTGTATTACTGCCTCGTTGTTCTAGTGGTAGCAAGCGCTACTATTGAGCTTGAGGTCCTGGGTTCGATTCCCAGGTCGGGCAAATTGTTATTGGGTTTTTCCATCTGGAATTTCTCAGTAGCAGCCCGGAGTCTGGATTTGTGCCCGGTTGATGGCAATAGGCTCGCCCCCTATTACATGGAACTTAAACATAACAGGCGAAATGTGGCTGTACTACTATAGGTATACCTTTGCCCAACCCTTCGGGGAAACAAGGCGTGATGTTATGTGTGTGGTTTCATAAGCCCTAACCTAACAACAGCGACCACCTTGTACACGACAGTAATCTATTATTGATTTTGGCCCTTCTGTCCTTTCTTCTTTAATGTGCCCGTTGTCTAGGGCTGACACTAGGGCTATTTGTAGCCACAACCTTGACACGCGCTTGCGACACGAAACGAAACGCAACGCGTTACGTTTTTATTAGGGCATCCATATCGAGACGTTACTTTCGGCGTATGGGCTTGGCTATGAATATTAAATAGAGCAGTTCTATTCTTTGAGAAATTACTATAGATCTTACTTCTGTTGATGAAGTCTTACCTACTTCTACATTCTACACTCAGATAAATTAACAATTAAACGAATTGACGGCTTATGTCAATTTGCCGTGTTATTGCCATTTCATACAAATGTCAAAGAATGAATTTGAATAAACGAAGAAACTTAAATCGGTAATCAATTTGCTAAACATATGAGACGTTTTCATAAATGAAGAGTAATCATTGATAAAAGACAATGACATGATACATAATCATCATCATAATCAATGTTCCCATTGCTTTGACAAAAGCCTCCTCTCGGTGAAAAGGAATGATCCGTAATCTATAACTCTGGTCCTGTGCGGGTTGGCAGATGTCACATGTCTTCTAATTTTTGGTTCTAGGATATGCCGGTTTCTTCACGATGTTTTACTTCACAGGTTTGAAAGCAGTGGTGATGAAATAATTTAGCGCCTGTCTAGGTCCCCGTCCCGCCCCGTTTAGCGTCTGTCTGTTTAGGACCTGCGACATTATACATTATACTGATATGAAGAATTGATGCCCTGTAAAAATAAGTAAAACTGTTTGTTAAAAACATTATGACCTGTTTTTTATCTTGTTATGTGTATTTAAAACTACATCTAATAGTATAAGCTGATCGATATCAACGAAAAAGAAAAAAAAAAATGGCTAATCCCACCCGTCATTCTTTCCGTGAGTGTCGTAAAAGGCGACTAAGGGACTTACTAGAGCATGGGCAGCACCGATCTCTATGAATTTTATCACCATACTGCGATCACCAACATACCTGCCATGCATATTGGGGGAGGCCTATGTCTAGCAGTGGACGTCTTTCATTTAAAATGATGATGAAAAATGAAATGATGTCTTATCCACACACAATAACACTACCCACAACATTGATGTGAAAACAAACAGAACTTGTCTACTGACACATTCCCCTAATTTTAAATGTACACAAACAGAACAAGATTGTATTGTCTAACCACTGTTCGCTTAGACAGCTGAAATATTTCAAACATAAAAAAATACATTGTAGAATAAAACTGCCGAACATCGAGAATAATGAAAAATTATTTAGTAGGTAGGCAGATTTAGTCTCATGGCTAAGTAACAACAGCCTCATGGGTTGATCGGTGAGGTTAAGCTACGCTTGCTGCGAACGGTCCCTGGATGACCATCTTTAAGCCATTGGTCCCCGTTGTCATTCTTAAATTTTTGACACTCGTTACGAGTAGTTAGAAGCCCGGAATTCTGATCACCAGTCTTGCCAAGGTTATTGTGTTAATCAGTAACTAGGTTGTGGAGGACAGATAGACAGTCACTCCATGTAAAAAATTGGTTTTCAGTCGTATCCGGATACACTGGAAGCCGACCCAAATAAAGTTGGGAAAAGGTTACACACATGATGGTAGGTTGGTTTAAAGTCTCTTTCACATGTGCCTTTTACCAACCTTCAAGTGTTTTGTATTTAGGATGATTCACACATGTTTGCAACTATCTTAGAACCAAGAGTTCGAACACACGTGATATCCATCAATGTACACTAGACCCGCGTGATGGATTTTAGCCCACTGCATCTCACAGCAGTGGGAACGTTATTGGCTTATTATGGAGTCCGTATCTACACAGTAAGACAGTGGTCAGGGTCAGGGCTGTTCTATACCGCCCCTACATGAATGTGTATTAAACCCTAATGTGTGTACTAGGTGTTATTAGAACTAAAATTATTAGAAGCAAAAGACTCAACGGGGATATTAATAACAAATAATATCTTAGGACAACCAACACAACGTTATCTGATCCCAAACTAGGCAGAGCCTGTACTATGGCAACCAGACAACTGATAAACATACTTATATATTTCTAAATACATACATATTATAGATAAATTACATCCAGACACAGAACAAATGATTGTGCTCATCACGCAAATATTTTTCTTGGGTAGGAATCGAACCCACGACCTCAGTCTTAGCAGCCAGAGTCGCTAAGCACTAGACTAACAGGCCAGTCAAATATTTATCGTGGTATTCAAGCCATTATATTGTTGTGTATTTGATGAGGTCCTATTGACCGATATAAACGTATACTATTTACCTATGTAAGCATTGGAATCACCTCTGATCTGTATAAGCCTATGTTTAAAGAAGGTTTAAGGCTTCTTCAGACTGACGCGACGCGACATCTGTAAAACAATTTCCATAAAATTTTCACAGATATTGTTCTACGGGACTCTCGTCGGGCCTGTTTGTGGGATCCTTTATGGGCTAATTCATGTCAGTGAAACACATGACTTCTTAACCTATTTTTAGCCAGTTATTTTAGAGTTACATCATATACATTCAGAGCGGCCAAAAGCGTCTTTAATTGCAATTAGCTTCTTAAAAGATGATCAGGAGTTCAGAGACCCTTGTCCTATCTGTAACGCAAGGTTTATTCACCTGAGTGACCTATAAAACATATTTGTTTACGTTATTAGTCGGTTTTTATCTACTTTGGTTTCTGAGTAAACCATAGTTGTATCTGTTTTTCATCCTGACTAAGGTAAAAAACTTTTTGATAGACTGATGATTATTATGACGTGTACATCGAAGTAAAGAGTAGGTCATCCTCTTTAAGAGGTGACTGATGAACGAAGTCTCAAAGGAGATTCAATTCAAGCACCTATTAAGGATCATGCTGTCACTTTTACTTTAAGGTAAATTTGTAGCGACAGCAAGACTTTTAGAAACGTCTTAAAGTTAAATTTCGTTTATGAATGTTTAGAAAGTTTAACACCCAATTTCTGAATAGATAATTTGAAGTTGAGAAACTGTCAGTCTCTACAGAATGAAGTCCCTGAAAATCAAAATTTCTTACGTCAGTTCAATATTTGGAATTGCGTGGGCCTTTATCAGAAACCAGAGAGGCTATTTTCGTAATTATAAGAAAGTTTACAGTGTGATTTCAGTCGTAATCAGTCGCGACAATTACCAAATATTTTTTCCATTTTTGGCATTGATTGTAGTGTGCCATTGTTGAGATGAGACTAGATTTTGAACCTTTTTAATAAGACGAATTGGGTTTCTGGTGTGAAGGATGAGATCATAGCTATAGTCATCATCATCACCAGCATTTCAGCCTAAAGATGTACACCACTGGACAGAAATCTCCCCTAAGCATCGCTTCTTCGACTGTTTCTGTCACAGGAATCGGCTGAAGCATTAAATTTTAGCTATACTCTAATATTTTTTAGTCCTCAATCTTCTAAGCATGGTGGATGATAAGATTTTCTATGTACTCGTACCTAAGCATTGGCCTTATTCAGTTATAGGTGTGATCGGTTTCGGGTTGGCAACATGGCCCTCTATGCGTTAAGAATGATTCTGTTATTTTTAACTCTTCGTAACAGTTTTTAATTAGTCGTTGGCAGTCTGTTAAACTCATTAAAGATTACGTGTATGATTTTACACGTATGTTGTTCGTTTTTTTTAGCATTAATTATAGAATTCTTATATCATAAAGCCCCAGTTCCGTTAAACAGTAGTGTTCAGGCATATTTCTTCTAATTCTGTTTTCAGTTCCATTAATGCAGTCAATAATCTAGTGTAATTCCAATCTAGAGACTACTGAGAATTTCTTACTTAGATACCTATAATAGGCAATTAGGTATGTACTTAATCATCTATATATATAAAATTCAAAGTCCTGAGTGACTGACTGACTGACTGACTGACTGACTGACTGATATATCAACGCACAGCCTAAACCGCTAGTCCTAGAGACATGAAATTTGGAGGGTGTATTCTTTGTGAAGAGTAGGTATCCACTAAGAAAGGGTTTTTTGAAATTCCATCCCTAAGAGGGTGAATTGGGGGGGTGAATTTTCACGCGTGCGAAGCCGCTGGCGGAAGCTAGTGAAATATATTTTATTAAGAGTTTGAAGGCCTTCAACAAGCAGAAATCCGCTGGATACATGAGGCACAAAACTGGTCGAAGTGGCGGAGTTTAGGGGAGGCATATGTCCAGCAGGCCAGCCACAAGATGGACCGATGACCTGGTGAAGGCCGCAGGAATACTTTGGATGCGAGAAGCACAGAACAGGTCGAAGTGGCGGTGCTTGGGGGAGGCCTATGTCCAGCAGTGGACATCTTTCGGCTGAAGTGATGATAATGATGATGACTTGCTTGCTTATCCATCCTTCAACTCGGTTTTAGCAGAAATATAAAGGATTTTAAGAATGATTTTACGACCATTCCCATGTTTTACGGCTAGTTCTGTAAATGGCCCGAAAACTTTACCATTAAACTTGAACTGAATTACAGGAGTCGTTTCACAATGTATGATCTATATTATAATGTACAGGTAGGAAGGTACTAAGTTTATGATTCAGAATGTTTAAATCTATAAAATTACAGGAAATCACCGGTTTTCTTGGTGATAAGCGCAAAACTGGACTGTATTATGTAATTTTCACATTTGAAAAGTGAATAATTTAAATAATTAACATTTGCTTTGTTTTCAAGTTGTAATCGTTCTTATGTACATGGTTAGTGTATGCTACCTGCATGTTCGTGAATTTAGATACATATTTATCTAATACTAGCTGACCCGACAGACGTTGTCCTGTCTCTTTGATGATTTTGGGCACGTATTCTGTCACTTCTATGTCAAATGTCATAATGTTACATTATAAAAGTTTACATTGTCCTATTATATGGTTGTTAAGTATTCTTAAATAAGTGTTCTTAATTTTTCTGATTTTCCACGCAATTTTTTAATTTTTTTTCTTACATAAGAACCTTCTCCTGACAATTACAAACACAACAACAACAAAAAAAGTGAAATCGGTCCAGCCGTTCACGCGTGATGCCGTGACCAAGGGAAATAGGGATTCATTTTTATATATATAGACTAGCTTCCGCCAGCGGCTTCGCCCGCGTGAAAATTCAACCCCCCAATTCACCCTCTTAGGGATGGAATTTCAAAAAACCCTTTCTTAGTGGATACCTACTCTTCACAAAGAATACACCCTCCAAATTTCATGTCTCTGGGACCAGCGGTTTAGGCTATGCGTTGATATATCAGTCAGTCATTCAGTCAGTCAGTCAGTCAGTCACTCAGGACTTTGAATTTTATATGTATAGATTAATGACATAGTTTGTATGTTTATTACTCAATCACGCAAAAAAGGCCAAACGGATTTAGATGGCCACATTGATATCTATAATCAGGATACATTGAATACTTTTTATTCCGCTAATATGTTCCTGTGGAATAATTTCCGAAGTCCACGCAGGCGATGCCGTTGGCAAAAGGTAGTAACATATAGAAATATACGAACGAAACTCATTACAATTCTAGCCGTGTCAGACCAATTAACACAGTTCATATAACTGAAGAATATGAAAGTGGAGCAGAGGGCTACCATGACTTTCCTAATTAGGACTTATGTTATGCAAAGAACTGATACTGCAATTTCGGCAGACGGTTGATGTTGATTTTAGAAATTACGTAAAACCTCGACGGTTTAAGTTCAAAAGCTTTGGAGGCCTAATTTTATTAGTGGTGGGGTTCTATTTGCTTGACAGGCGAAAGGGTGCTGTAAATTTAATTTAAAAGATGGCGTTGCTCCTTGTAGACTATTATGACAAAAATATAATGGGATCGATTGTCATTTGATGAGAGCTAAAAAATATCATTAGCAGTTAGTACAAAATGTCCGTGGCACACATCTTCTTTATACATAATAAAAGAATAGTTTAAAAAAAAAGCGTGAGGTGCGTTTTAAGGTATTTTTTATTCATATCAGGCACCCCACGCTTTTTTTTCTTTATTTTCTACTTTTTAGTTTGGTTTTCTATGGAAGCGTATTTTTTAGTTTTTTTAAACTATTATTTATTTTCTAATTTTTAGGGTGTTTCGAATTTTGAGACGTATGTCAACGTAGTTTGTGACGTATGTCAGCGTAGTTTTCGAAGACAGTTTTTTGCTGTCCTGGTAATCCTGGCAAGGATAATGGCACAAATTTATGAAATTATAGTATTGTCATCGGTCTTTGACAGGTGTGCAAAGTTTGAATGAAATCTGGTCGTTTAAAGTGGGTCAAAATCGCGCTATAAGGAGTCAGTTACAAACAAACATACAAACATACAAGTGAAGCTAATATAAAGCGTGTCAAGTCACAGAGGGGTAATTGTGTAACTTGCTATCAGTAGGAATTGGTTTCATATTAATAGTTAAACAACATTCATTGCGTTATTTACGTTTCTGAGCCGACAATTTATTCGAACAAATGACGCAATGGGTTAGAAATTATCTTCAATCCGATTCAGATTCTGATGGATAGTGTGTTTCGCAATTAGGGTCCAGGACTCACATACAAACAGATACATAAAAGGGTACAGACAAGATAACAAGCACAGCCAAAAACAAACACTCACAAGGTAACAATATGTCTGCTGCAGAATTGCCGGATATACGAGCAATCCAGTCTGTTGGCGATCATAAATAAACCCGAAATTCTGTTCGTTGTTAAGCGTCACTTGAGAATTGCTGGGCTGATTTGGCAATTATTTTTTTGTTTTGAATTGTTAGTACATATACCCCCAAAGTAGGTTTAAACGAAAAGAAAAGTTTAAGTCACCCGGAAAATGAGATTTGGGAAAAACTGAAGTGAAAAGAAAGGGTTTTTGTCTATTGGATTTTTGCATGAGTTGCAGACCATATTGAAATTTTGTCAGCACTACGTCTATTGGATCCGCGTATCACCGGACAAAAAGATGGACTAATCAGTAACCACATAAACCAGTACTAGTATTCCACCATTTATCGTTCTTTGGCCATGTTATAAAAGTTCCGTTCGAGGCTATGAAACCATTTCATTAGGTTAGCAACCCCATTGCGGGGTTTATGACTGAAAATGTAGGTTTTTGGTATGTTTTTATGTCTAGATGCCGCGAACCTAGTTCAGAACATAATATTACGCCTGTAGTTATTCCCCGATGGGGTGGGTTGGGATGTGTGTCCACCCAAATTTATTATAAGTTCCATTTAATGACTCGTGTCTATTGCTATAAAACGGGCACAAATCTTTCAACTGCGGGCTGAAACTGAACAATTCTCTACTGGTATTAGGGGTACGAAGCCTAATAATAAACCATCAAATCCAGGAGTAAAAGCAATGGGGGCAAAGTGGTATCGGGCCCTTTCAGGCGCTTTCCTTTGTATAAACAATTTCATCACCATTGCTTTCAAAACGGTGAAGGAAAATATCGTGATTTGTCATAATCGCCACGCTTGGCAGGCAGTTTGGCGATCACAATATGGTGGTAAAATTCATAGATAACGTTGTTGCCCATTCTTTAGTCCCTTAGTATTCCTTAGCCATCTTTTACGATACCCACGGCTCGAAATCGGATAGTGCTATTATTTACGTCAGTTTTTTTGAGTTAGATGGTTTAATTAGGTAGGTACGTAACACTATCGTAGGTGGCAACCAATTAACTACGCGCTTAGGAGCGAGTATTAAGACTACGTATAAATGACTTCCGTAATTATATCCATTTAGAGTTAGGACAATAGAACTGATTGAGCTTAGAAGGTCAATCGGAGGAGTATAGACGAGGTAACTGTTAGTTAGCTCATCTAACTGATAAGCTTTATTTTCTGTGCTAAGGTAGCCCACAAAATTACAATACTATGGTCGTTTTGCGTTGTTATGACGCATATTGTCCACTACTGTATTGTTTTTTGGTGTTTGTGTTCTTTTTGCGTCATTTTTATCGCAGATAAACGTATTTTCTTTTTAAATTCATTACGTTTTTTGCAATTTGCAAGTCAGTGTCAAGTTGTATGTTGATTGAAATATGATTCACGACCGTAACAATAACAATATTGCATTACAGAATTAAAATCATCAATACAACCCTCTAAGTTCATTTAATTCCATTGAATAACTTTTCATGAAATAGTCAGACACTCACCTGCAAATTGCGAAGCACGTAGGAAAATTTGGATTTCATGGGCTACCCTGGCGCTTCTCTCTCAATTCAGAATGTTAAATGCACGTAAAAGTCTTTGAGAAAGCGAATGGAACTCTTTACCGAAGGATTCTTCACGGTGTTTGTTTTTCGATAGTTATACGAGTATCTTGGGAGTCTTCAAGTTTCGAATGAATTAGGAACCCTAGTAATGCCAAGTGTTTTCCCGCTCTTTCTTTTCCTGGTCTACTGCCATCGTGAGACCATCCTAGAACGAGTTCAGCTCATCTCACCATATCTCTCTGGGCCTGCCACGTGCCATTATTGTCGTTTTTCCGGCATATAATAAAAATCAAAATAGGGGACATCTTCGCTATTGTCTGTTGTCCAGCAAAGAACCAATAAAATTATTAATAATGTATCTTTATTGGCTCAACTATAATAACGACGCTCATGAAATCTTGACTGGATTCTATTATCGTTACTGATTTTATATCAAATAATGCAATTTGACAGACAACATAAGCTCAATGATAAGATCTTGTAGGTTGTATACAAAACCTTCAAAACCAGCTACTTCTGACTCTAAAAAAGTAAATTAAACAGGAAGATAGTAATGATATAGATCTGAGTGACGCACGCGCACAAACATTCGAGCCGACACGTTTCTCTACTGTTTACAAATGTAATTCAAACACCGCAAACTATTCAGTTTCGTACACTTTTAACATACACACACTAACACATGGAAAAGAAACGTTTTGCGGAGAATCAGTTAACTGTCTAAGAATAAATAAAATGAAGTAGCTTTGGAAGATACTTCTGGTTCTTTCATGTCTGTACGAGTAAGGCATCAGAATAGATAAGTATCGAGGGTCGTCTGAGTTTAAGTTTAATAAGAAACCTATGGATGTCTTGGAATAAAATTTAATTTGATAATGGTACGGTTTGTTTTCTATTAATTAAATTAAATTTTATTCGAAAACATCCTTTGCGTTCTTACTAAACTTCTACTATATCTGACGTACCTGCACGCGTAGCATGACCACCAAAGAAAGAACTTTGTCTATTCTTAGTAGAATAGAGATAGAACTGTCATGCTACGCCAACATAAAACGTTACAAATCTTTCTACAATCTTTAATTCTGTCTTTAATCTTTCTACAATCTGTAATTTTGTTTATTCTTCCGTCGACAAAACCCCTTTCTACGGTGGTCATGCTACGCATGCTAGTTACTATTATCTATTTTGGGATAAACCGATGGGTGTTTTAGAATGATATTTCATTTGATAAATTAACGGTTTTTTTAAAATCTATTTATCCATCCATCCTACGCTGGTCCTTTCGTGACAGAACATGAGAATAGCATATGATGCGGTGAAGATTGTGGAAACTGAGCAAGGTAGTAGCCAAAGGCATCAACATTAAAAATATCAGCCTTTAGAAGTCAGTCTGCATCCACCATCACATCTAAGAGCAATGAGGCCAACAACGACAATCATGTTTCTGCACTGCATGTTGAAGATTTCATTTTTTGAAACTCCTGTTGATTTCTTCTTTTCCTAAAAGACTTATTAACTAGAATTGATGACCCGACTTCTCACTACGTTTTTATATTTCTTCACAATCTTTATCATTAGTTTGTTTTCTCGTCTATTCTTACACATGCTGTCTACATCTCATTTTATCTAATTTCCTACCGCAGCTATCTAAGAGATTTCTGAGAAATGAAAATCACCTTTATAGGTATTTTGTGTTCTTTTCTTCTTGTTTGTTTATATGGGTGTTCCCAGATGGTTAAATAACTCGGCATAAGTTAGTGTAGTCAAAAAATACACATAAGAAACTCACTATGGACCTGCTTTAAATGTCAGGTTTTAACCTGCAAACTAGACCTTACTACATCGTTAGAAGAAAATCAATAAATGGAAGTAGGAATCGTTTCTCCTCTTTATGGTGTACCTAAAGTCCTAAGTGCTAGTAAGATTGAGTTTAATTACTGGTCTCGTTACGCAGTAATATTATGGGAAAGCAATGATATTGATACTTTGAAGAGCCATCAACTGGGACATTAAAAAGCTGGTAGATAATTTTATGTTTTGGACGTTAGGGAAGAATATGCCTTGGTAATTAAGAAATTATGTTTCAGTGTTGAATTATTGTTAATTTTACCGTTTAATTGAAGTGGTTTTTAAAGGACTTTTCTTGCAGCATTTATACTTACAAATTATGAGTAAAAAAATATTTTAAATGTTTATAATAACGCTGCTTTTAAATTCACTCAGAACCTTTTTGTGCGTGGAAATATTATTTTGAAAATCGAACTTACATTTAACGAAATTAAAAAACAAAAATAATTTTTAACTATCGAAAGACTCATTTTTGTAAAGAATGAAGTTTTTACATAACGCATAATTCAACGTTCAGTTTATAATATCGTATTCGCAGCGTTCGCGTTAACACATAAAAAATGTAAACAAACGTATAAGTTTGACTGAAAATCTTTAGAACAAACAAAATACAATACATACCTGAATCTTAAAAAACTCAGCGAAGAACAGCCGGAGGAAATCCAAGGAAACAAAAAAAAAGAACACTTTTAAAAACAACAATAAAATCCACCACATATACCACTAAACAGACGACGATATAAAACGTCGAATGGATCTCGGAGACATCGTTTTAAAGACCAAATGGAAACCGATAGGAATAAACTTTCGAAACCGCGACCGCAGCGTTACTGAACCAGCTCGCAACGTGTACAGCAGAATACGTCGGATTTTCACTCATAAAAATAACTCAGAGTACCTAAACGTTGATGAAAAACAACGCTTTTCCGTGTAAAGCTTATCAACGTGTGTTCAAAATTATCACTCAACACTTTCCGTTCATTCCTAATTTACGCGCCATTTTTTTTCGTGTGTTTTTAATTTAATTATAGCTATTTTTTAACGTTAATTAAGAGCAATATTTATCACTGAGCACATATTAATTTACAAGTTTTATTTAGCTACGTATTTTCACGCGCGCCCATTTTCTTTTAAATCTGTCATCGGTTCATGACAAATGCGCGCGCAAATCACTGTCACTTTTTTTTTTCAAGGTTTCTTTATTCATTCAGCCTAGTTCAGATTTTTGTACGCGTTTATCGTACGGTATCTTTGACATCGCGTGTACGACTGGCTAAAATTAACGCGTGGTGGTGCATCGCGTTCGGCCAATGCCGGCGTCGGTCGGCGATGCGCCGGCGATCGATCGATGGCTCGATAGATCGATATTGTGCAGATGTTGTCTTAGGGTTCCGTATCCAATAAGTTTTGGTGACGTTAATTATGTTTAGCATAATTTTGTTTAGGAGGAATTTAGGTTGTAAGCTGTCGATCAGTGTAAATCTTAATTGAAGGAGATAAATGGGAATATAATATTGTGAAGTATTCTTCTACAGCTATTTAGTGTATTAATATTCTTTTTCCGATACTGTGATTTTCTTGTGAGTTAAAGTAGTAACTTAGCTGGTGTTATAATACACATAAAGACAAATTACAGCTTCGAGAGCTGTCATTGTTATTGATGGCCCTAGTGATCATAGACTATGACAAACGTTTCTGGCAAATGGTCGGGCAATTTTGACATAACATTGACAGATTGCTATTTTTTGACGTTTTGTTTACAAAATAGGAAATATGACAGGATGGGCAATTTGTTATGTAGTTTTGCTTTCAGCTGTTCACATTAATGCTGCCATTATTTCCCATCAGAAACACTCAAAAAATATTTACATAAAAACAATGTACGGACTCCTTTCTGCAGACAACGCTAAGGGTTTTTAATTATAACCCAGGAATGCGGATCTCCATTCATTCAACGAACGAATGCGAGCATGCGTTGCACCATTTCGTTATGTGAATGACGAATTAAGCATAATGAATTATGAATGATAAACATAATCGTCTAGTACGGCATTTTAATGGGTGATTGTATCTACGTAAATAGTATTGGGTCAGGTTTGATTATAGTTGAGGATGAATCACTGTTTATCTAGCGTGTTTTGTATCGAAAAACAATTGACTGCCGAGATTAGAGTAACAGGAATTCATTTCAGATGTAGCATCCTCTCTCTCTCTCTCTCTCTCTCTCTCTAAGAGCAGTTGTGGCCCGGTGGTATTGGCTTCAACTTACGAGTAGTAGGTCGTGAGTTCAAACCCAAGCAGGCGCATTACTTTGTGTAAATTATTTCATCACCACTGCTCTCAAAACGGTGAAAGAAAACATCGTGAGGAAACCGGCATGTCTTAGAACCAAAAATTCAAAGACATGTGACATCTACCAACCCGTACTGGGCCCGCGTGGTAGATTGTGGCCTGCTCCTACTCGTAGAGAGGATGCCTGTGTCCCAGCAGTGGGATCATCAAAAGCTGATTATGTAGCATCCTCTCTGTATGCTTACAAAGTTACTTGAAGATCGCAAAATTCAAATTTTCTTAAGTATTTTTGAAATTTGGAGGTCATTTTCAGGTTGTGTGTTGATAAAAATATGATTCCCGACCGTAAAGGCTCACGCAGACTTGCGCGACGCGACATCGCGCGCGATTTATATCCGTAGAACAATTTCTATGACCGTGTCGCGCGCGTTTTCATTGAAATTGTTCTACGGATATTAGTCACCGATTCACGCACGACCGTCGTGTCGCGCTAGTCTGAACGAAACTCATCAATACAACCCTCTAAGTTCATTTAATCCAATTGAATGACTATTTCATGAAATAGTCGTTCAATGGGTTTTTATCTAAAACCAAATATAATTCGCGTTATAATTTCGCGCTCTACCTGAACGATTATGCTAAGCATAATAATCTGCCTAGCCTTTTCCCAGCCATGTTGGGGGTCAGCTTCCAGTTTAACTGGCTGCAGCTGAATCCCAGTATTTTACATGAACCAACTCCCTGTCTGACCTCCAAAAATTTACTGGGTAACAATTCAACAATACCCCTTTTTTTTTTTTTTGGATTTGAATCATCAAATGACATCTCCCGCTCTAGGGCGGAACGGGAGGGCGTGTCAGACTTCTACTTACTAAAACCCACCCGTGTTTCTTCAGTTGCCCATGTGCGAGGGTCACAGTATCTCTTTCGGACAATCTCGCGACCCTGGCAGGAGGACAAACGGCTTAGGGTGCTTTTCGAAGCACGAAAGGGTCTCCATCCACCGATCAGTTGCGTCAAGTATAGCTTAATCTGAGCGATCGATCCGTGCGGCTGTTATTATTTTGCTGAGAGTGCCTGGTTTCATGTGTTTTATAGATACCGATATAAACTTGACTATCGAGTGTTGAATAATGGGAATTAATTTGAAATGTATCTATCTATATGTAAGCTTATCAAGTTAAATTACATCAATGAGAGAAACGTTTCTTTTTTCTGCCGTATTGGCCTGCCCTTGACTTCAGTCTACGCCTGATAGAAAGCGATGGATGAGGTCTACGCTAGAACGAGCGTGCCCAGATGATGCTTGCTCATTTCACACTTGCTTTGAAGGCAGAAATTGCTTTGAAGGCAGGGTTAAATGTGGAAGGGAACCCAGACCCTGGCTGAGAGTTAGACGTAGCAAGCTCGATGAACTATAGTAAATAAATATCTTAGGACAACCAACACAACGTTATCTGATCCTAAACTATGCAGAGCCTGTACTATGGCAACCAGAAAACTGATAAATATACATATATATTTCTAAATACATACATATTATAAATAAATTACACTCAGACAGAACAAATAATTGAGCTCATGACACAAAGATTTGTCCTGGGTGGTAATCGAACCCACGACACGTTTTTTTGCCACCGACTTTGTAAAAAGTTTTATTTACTTAAATAACTTTTTAGTTATGGTTGATACCCTGCACTAATCTAATCGCGTTATTCGTTCATTTGTCGCGCAAATACTTAATGCAAATTTAAGACTAATATGGTTTTCACATGGATCCCATTGTTCAAATGGAACCAAATTAAAATGGGACCATTCGGGAAGCAACAGCTTTTAAATAAAAACGAATTGATCATCAAAATCGGTTCACCCAGTCAAAAGTTATGAGGTAACAAAAAAAAATACAGTTGAATTGATCACCTCCTCCTTTTCTGAAGTCGGTTAAAAATAATACTTCATTTTTAACTTGGCTGCCATTTTGAGATATTTTTTAAAACCTTTTTTTGTAACTGGGTTGTGTATGTTCAATAGGCAATCGCTCCATGTAAAATAGTGGTCCTCAGTACATCCGGTTAGACTGGAAACCGACTCCAACAACAACGTATGTGTTGGGAAAAGGCGGGTCAGATGATGAAACAGTTACCATGCTGGCCTAACTCTATTTATCGCGTTTTAGCATAGCCATAGCGGTCATTGCCCTGTGCCTAATATCGCTCCGTAGGAACCTGTTGAAGATCGCGATAGATATTGATTCAGGACGTTAAAGGATATCAAATCTTTGATAAAGTCCTTTGATGGGATGAATGAAAGGAAATAGCTGCGATGGGAATGCTAAGAGACATGTGTGGTGTAACACGAATGGATAGAATAGGAAATCAGTACATAAGAGGAAGTCTGCCGGCACCGGTAACTGAAAACTTATATGGAAATCGATTGTCATTGAAAATGTCGTGTGGAAAGTCGGAATCAGTAGTTAAATATACCTATACTACATTTTTTCGAACCTGAAAATTTGTGTGGATATCGTTTGTCATGGTAAGAGCATGTGATACGGAGGAATGAGGAAAATGTCGTGAGGAAAGTTTTTATTATGATTGTCGATAGCTTTAAGAGTAGAGGAAGACCAAATAAATGATTAATCAAATCAAAATTAAATCAAAAGTCATTTATTCAAATTAGGCTGAGGATCAGCACTTTTTGAACGTCAAAATTACATAAGAGAGGCCCCCAAAACGCCTGCTCTTCACCACTTCCTAGTGCTTTAGCTGGGAAGAAGAAGTGGCGCAACAAATAATAATGGACTGTTTGAATGATGATTTGGTTAGAAAAGAATGAATAACAAGACAGCGACTAATATAAGTATAGAAAAAAGTGAAGATTATGTCTGGACTGTAAAAGTGACCTCTGAGTTTGTTTCAACCTTTCTTCTCAGAGTAGTCATAGGAAACGCCGGCCTCATCGAGTTTATATAATATGATTGACGTGTAAAAGTGTTTGTAAAAATCTACTTACAGAAATAAAATCATTTATCAGTAAATTAATTTCTAGATTCAACAGCGACAACGCCTGAATATAAACTGAATTTGTGCTCAAATCACAATTATGAAAGTTCGCGCGACGCCACCGGACGCCATGACAGATTGTCATTTGTCTACCGAAGTTCATACAATTTCATTATGACGTATTTGTCAGACAATATTGCGGTCGTTGATCTCAGGAATACCTCGGATTTAGTGTGTCTACGTAGGTAGGGAAAATGTAGTCGTAGGTTTGATGAAATTAAGTTGAGGTTTCGAATCTAAATGTATGCAAATCAATATTGTGTTGACTATTCACGGATAAATAATAATAATCATTTATACAGTAGGTTTGTTGTTGTCGT
Source organism: Aporophyla nigra (assembly GCA_947507805.1). Lineage (NCBI taxonomy): Eukaryota > Metazoa > Arthropoda > Insecta > Lepidoptera > Noctuidae > Aporophyla > Aporophyla nigra. The sequence goes on along the minus strand of OX382316.1, from coordinate 11,324,389 downwards.
CAGGTTACGGGTAGTTAGAAGCTCGAAAATCTGACAACCATTCTTACCAATTGCATTACCCAGTAACTGGGTTGTGAAGGTCAGATAGGCAGTCGCTCCATGTAAAATATGGTATTCAGCGGCAACCGGTTAGACTGGAAACCGACCTCAACATAGTTGGGAAAAGGCTAGGCAGATGATGACTGTAGGTTTGTTAGTGTTTTAGTATGGAATAAATATGGAAAAGAATGGGGAACAATTCGGTTATTTACATTTACTGGCCCGTAACTATCTATCCGCCAACCTGCACCGGACCACGTGGTGGAGTATGGCCTACTCGGTTCCCAGTAGTGGGTAGTGTAGAGATATGATATCTATTGAGATTAGTTTTCTTTTAACATCATGGTTTCATGATGTTTTTTTTAAGAAGTATTAAATATTAGCTTTTGCTAGTTTCTTTGTCCGTGAATACCTATATAAACCTTCCTCTTGAATGACTCTCTCTATTGATGAAAACCGCATTATAATCCGGTGCGTAGTTTAGAACATCTAAACGTACGAATACGGGAAGTGACTTCGTTATATATTAGTAGATATATGTAAAGATAGAAAAGAAGATGTTGTCAAACTGATGAAAAACTCATCAGTTTGACCATTGCTCTAGTGGCTCTACGACTATTTTCAATCTTTATTGTTCCAACTTTGACCTTTATGTTCATTAATTTATATTAACAGAGATCTGTTAGTAATCAGAAATTGTTAACTCGTTTAAAGGTCCTACCGTCTACAGCTAATTACAATTTGTCCCTCCAAAAGCAAATAATTATCGTATCGCTTTCCACAAAATATCGTATTTCTATCCGCTACCGATACCCTTCTGAGCGATCCCTTACAAAATACCATAGACTAACCCTAAATTGACATTTATTTGCGCGGGAAAACTTTCAGCTGTTACGTTATGTTATTCTTATTTCAAAGAATACGAACTATAAATACTGGTTGTATGGAATTTTCCGAGTATTAGAATAAAATCCTCGGTATAATAATAATCTGTGCCTATAAGTACCATTAACATTACGTTCTATTTTTGCTTCATTCATGAAAATAAGTAAGCCCAGTGATTATGGAGTATTGCCAGAATACATAAATATAATTTCTTTTTACGGATCCCAACGTTTTTCCGGATAACGGCCAGGGTTTGTTTTGCTATTCGTTTTCAAAACAAGAGCAAAACAATTTTGTTTCTTGATATTTTGTTAGGTTTTGGTTTATACAGAGTGGTCGGCCAAATTTTGTTCCGTTTTTGTTGCGAACAGTTTCTTTTATAAATAAAAAATATGAGTTATTTCATAGTGCAAGTAAACTTAATCTTAGATACTAGTATTCTACGTACCATTTAATTACCAACGTCTTTTTATCGAAGTAAGTATTGATAGATTTTAGCACTAAACCATTTTGACACTTGAACAACATTAATTGCGTTATTTACGTGATAGAGCTGTCAATTTTTTTTTACGAAATTTGGGGGACTATATTTGTCACACACTATGAACTATATGTTTCAATCATTATCATCATCATTTCAGCTAAAAGAAGTCTTCTGGTGGACATAGGCTTTCCCCGATTTTGGGGGGATTGCCATAATCGCCAAGCTTGACAGGCGGGTTGGCGAACGCAGTAGGATGGTAAAATTCATAAAGAACGCTGCTGCCCATTCTCTACCTAAAATCGCCTCTTACGACACCCACGGGAAGAAATGAGATGGTGCTATTCTTTACGTCCTGCACCACACGGAATATATTTCAATATATTATCTTATACCTTTAACGAGCAATTCTTGTATATATATAATCTGATTCTCGGAAACGGCTCCAACGATTTTCTTGAAATTTAGTATACAGGGGGTTTCGGGGGCGATAAATCGATCTAACTAGGATTCATTTTTAGTAAATGTCTTTTTACCAAAAAAAAAAACCGAGCAGAGCTCGGGCATCCAGTACGCTAAATAATATAAGTAGTCAACTAGTCGATAATAAATTCACAAGGGTGCTTATAACCGTAACAATAGCTGTTTACAGTCCATGGATATCTTCAATCTTTATAGAAGGGCTTTAAGTACCCAATTCAACCCTTTCGCATCAAGTAGTAGAGTCTTTAGTATAGCTCGATATTTATTTGAAGTGCCTCTTCATAATAAACTAGCTATTACCCGTGACTTCGTCTGCAATCCAGGATAGAAATAAGCCTATGTCGTTACCCAGGTTATGGTCTATCTGTGTGCCAAAATTCATTCATATCCGTTCAGCCGTTTTAGCGTGATTTTAGTTAGAATTAGGATTGTAAAGTTGTAGTGTAGAGCAGTGGTGAAATCATGGTTTCCGGTTGTGTGTCAATGTCCTTAGCCTGTATACAATAATTAACAAATCTTATTTGAACTATTAATTTTAGGTAATATTTATAAACCAGTTGTGTAATTTTGAAATTGATGAAAGAAAACTCATCATCATCATCATTTCAGCCCAAAGACGTCCACTGTTGGACATAGGCCTTCCCCAGAAACCGTCACTTTGACCGGTTCATTTTCTGGGGAGAGGGGGGGGGGGGGGCTGGTTGCCATAATCGCCACGCTTGACAGGCGGGTTGGCGATCGCAGTGTAGTGGTAAAATGCATAGAGAAAGCTGCTGCCCATTCTCTAGTAAGTCCCTTAGTCGCCTTTTACGACACCCTCGGGATGAAATTGGAAGGTGCTATTCGTGAAAAGAAAACTGCCTATTTCAAAATGTAGCAATATAGAGAAGAATAGGCAAGCAATTCCATCCATACTTGCTTACTTAAATACTTGTAGTCGACAATACCTACTACATTCTTGCTAGGGTACACTACTTACGTATGTCCGGTGCAGACACCGAACCTTTGAATATTCAGTGAGGAAGAAGTGAGGACAGTCATAACTTCTACTACTCGCACCAGTTACTGTCATGTTTCACTTCATACGCGCTGTTGTTTTCCGCTGTGAACTATTATATCTACCTTTTTATATTACTGAAAAAATAGAAGTTAGATAGTCATTCTATACAAGTCAGTCAATACTCAATTGCCTAAAAATCCCGAGGAGCAAAAAAAAATCGTTTCGTGTGATTTGGGCAAGGCCAATCCGGCTCGAAGGACCGCAGCAATCATGTATGATAAAATACTTGTTGTTTTAAGCAGTTAACTGTATTTGCAAAATATTTAAGTTAATTTAAACCAAGAATAAAAGAACATGGCACAGTGAAAAATTTACTAGACCGCATTTGAGAAACTTTATAAAGCTAGTGTTAAAAATATAAATGCTGTCAATGCAAATGATTTTGTTATTCTTAAACAGATAAGACTCCAATTCCAATAACCTAAAATAAGACGGGCAATATTAAATTTTAGTGTACCATTTGGCGATAGAGTTCTGTACAGTTTTAACAAAGTGAAAGTTACATTCCTATCCTATCATAGGAAGTACTATAGACTTGACGATTAGGCAATACCATCCTCCTGGGTCATACCATAACCTTTTTAGGGGCAGGACGTTATAGTACTAGTTGTTCCTCATACGGTAAAAAATTGCTTACCTTCACCTGGTGACCGACTTTTTTGTTTTTTTTTTTTAAATTTATTGCTTGGTTTGCAATGAGAGCCTCCCTGTAAGTTTATAAAAAACAAATTGCGATGATCACTCTGTTTGTCAAACTATCAGTATTTTAATTTACCTTTCGACCTTTCATTTCAATTTATGCTCATGTTTAGGTTAAGGTTTACAGACCATGACGATTGTACTAGTGTTTCTATTTGGGCTTGGCCATGAAGTCCTAGAACCAAAGATTCGAAGACATCCATCAAGCCTCACTGGGCCCACGTGGTGAATTATGGCCTATCCCTTCTAGTAGAGAAAAGGCGAATGTCCTAACAGTGGAAACATTACTGGCTGATTATCCGTGGCATCAACAGCAGGATAAAGTTTAGGAGTGAAGACTTTGATAATTCAAGAATCCATTTTCAAACAAAAAAAATAAAAAGGGTTTTATAACCAGTGGACAGTTATGGAAAAGAAAAAACTTCGTCGAAAGCGATATAGAGAGAAGACAACAAATACTGTCTCCATCATAATTTGAGGACAAAGGAATTAAAATTGTTCTAGAAAAAGATGGTTGCCATGTTGCCTGATATCAGAAGCGTCTCATAATATGTCGATGCAGACAGTGTCAATAAATCGCAGACGCGACGGCGCGACATGTATGGAACAATAGTTTTAATGCAAATCGTTCTTCAAAACGTGGTTATATAGGATAAGCACAATCTTAGTTAACTAAGTCCGAAGTCTGGATTATTTTGCACCTTTTTTTAGCATAGCGTTATTGCTTATAAACGGCATTGTCTGCTGTGCGATTTTGTAGCAAACTTTGTAGGCCCCTCTCTGTCTGATATTTCCTACCATCTGAGTTTACATTATCGATTGTATTAATACATACAAAGAACCATGTTATGTAGACCCCCGGTACTGAGAATCGATACCCCTAATAACACCCTTTTGCTCCACAACTGAGGGGGAGGCAAGGGTCAAGTTAACCCGGTAATGATACACGCAAATCACGCACACATAGACACTCCCCCGCGCAGTCGCAGTAGCGTTGTACCACCCCACCCAACTCACTTGCCAGAACCGGCAAAATTCTTCTACACCCCCGTGGTGAACAACCAAACGCAACAACTTGTACGAAAAACAATTATTTAACCGTTTAAAACGTTTCTATTTATATCTATAAAGCAGTGTATAATTTCAGCTTTAATTGTCGCTTAGTGTTTCGTAGTATTAGCGCCTATTATCCAAAAAAAAAAACTACAGTGAAACGTCCAATCACGGAATTCGAATACGGAAGGAAAATGGCGGAGCGCGAGCCGCGCATTTCATTTCGAATATAGAACTCAATCGATTTAAATATTCTAATAAGTAAAATTCCTTTTTCGAATCTTTTTTTGGAGCGAGAATGTTAGTGAGAACTTTGAATTGACTATTTTCTACGCGAGTGGTGGGACGCTAAAAATCGATATTCGGTGATGTCGGTTTGATTCAAGGGTAGTTTTACGCTGTCCTCGTTCGTAGACTGTTGTACATGTCACAAAAGAAAGAAGAGGAGTAGATTGGCGACGGTGGAAGTCGACATGACGACGGAAACTGCTACGCCGAACCAGGTGAGTTGTCTTTATATGATTTTGCCGCAATGTCGCGTCAGGCGCTGGCTTCACCGGCTCGTGTCAAGGACATTGGCCTCCAGAATTTAGCCACCTGGGGGTTATGTAATAGTTCACTATTTCAAATTTTCTGTATAGTTTTCTGTGTGTGTTTTAAAGATATTTCAATAATAAGAGAATATTTGCAGCTGTTTTCTAAATTCGCTAATATAGTATCGTGCGACGTAAAAATTAACAACGTGACGTTACAATATTAATTATTTAAAACAGCAAAGTTAATAAATATTGCATTTTAATTTGAATTTTAAACGTAATCTGGCATCCAGTTATCTTATGCATCTGTTAATATTCAAATATTTAATGTACGACTAAATATTATTACAAAATATTAATACAACATATTTTAAGTTTTCGTCTTACTTAGCTCTAGGTTTTAGAATTACCTATGAAGAGTGTATTGTCTCACGAAAATACAAAGAACTCTAAATCGGTGGAAATAGGCACTTACATACAGCTTTCATGCATTCTCGAAATCAAATCTTGACTTCTTGGAATTATAGCTAACTAAACTTTAAAATCGCTATTATTATTATACGAGATAATAACAAGAGGAGCTTGTAGTTAAGTAATAACAGCCGCACGGGTCAATCGAAGGTTAAGCTATGCTTGCCGCAGTCGGTTCGTGGATTGGTGACCATCAATAACACTTTAAGACTCCTCCATGCCTCGGAAAGTACGTTCAGCCGTTGGTCCCGGCTGTCTTTTGTACATCTTTGACAGTCGTCACGGGAAGTCAGAAACCAGAAGGTCTAAGGATCAATCTCACCAAGAGGTATTACCTAGTACCTGGGTTGTGGAGATCAGAGGGGTAATTACGGAACTTTTTATCGGTAGGAATTCATTGCGTTATTTACGTTGCTGAGGCGACAATTTATTCGAACAAATGACGCAATGGTTTAGAAATAATCTTCAATCCCATTCAGATTCTGATAAATTGTGCGTTTCGCAATTAGCAGTCGCTCCATGTAAAGTACTGGTATAAAGCTGCATTTGGCTTCTAGTCTTATAAATATTTAGCTTTATATTGCGACCTCTGAGTTAATAATAATATCTTAGGACAACCAACGTTACAGCAACGTTATCTGATCCCAAATTTGGCAGAGCCTGTACTATAGCAACCAGACAACTGATAAACATACTTATATATTTCTAAATACATACATATTATAGATAAATTACACCCAGACATAGAACAAATGATTGTGCTCATCACACAAAGATTTGTGCTGGGTGGGAATCGAACCCACGACTTCAGTCTTAGCAGTCAGGGTCAAGTTTGATTCGGCCTTTCTTCACAGATTGGCCATTAGGAAACGCCGACCTCATCGTTTTGAGAGCAGTGGTGATGAAATTATTTAGACAGAGTAAATTGCTTGCCTGGGTTCGAACCCACGACCCAGAACTCGTAAGTTGAGGCCGATACCACTAGGCCACCACTGCTCTCATCATTCATCTCAACATCTGCCTAGCCTTTTTTCAATTATGTTAGGGCCGGCTTCCAGTCTAACCAGATGCAGCTGAGTACCAGTATTTTACATGGAGCGACTGCCTATCTGACCTCCACAATCCAGTTACTGGGTAATACGATACCCCTTGGTAAGACTGGTTGGTAGACTTTCGAGCTTCTGACGACCCGTAACGACCGTCTAAGATCTAAGAAAGACAGCCGGGACCAACGGCTTAATGTGCTTTCCGAGGCACGGTAGGGTCTTGGTTTATAAAGATGGTCACCCATCCACGGACCGACAGCGGCAAGCATAGCTTAACCTGAACGATCGACTCGTGCGGCTGTTATTTTAATATTCAATTTTCTTCAACTTTCTACGAAAGGCATAAGTTTGACATGATGTCATTAGAGACCTTAAGTGGCAATGGCATACTGCCATCTCATATGCATAATGTCACCTTAGAACTGGCAAGTTGGCAACTAAGAGGCATTTGGCAATTCATTCAGCCACTTTCCTACCCTAGGGGTTTGTGGCTAAGCAATAACAGCTGCACGGGTCGATCGATCAGGTTAAGCTACACTTGCCGAGGTTGTTATGAGAATGGGGAAAGCATGGTAATTAGTTGGTCTCGGTTGTCCTTCGTGGATCTTTCATAGTAGTTACGGGTCATCAGAAGTCTGCAAACCACTCTTACCAAGGGGTATCGTATTACCCAGTTACTGGATTGTGGAGGACAGATAGGCAGACAAAAATTGTTATTCAGCTGCATCCGGTTAGACTGCAAGCTGGCCCCAACATATTTGGGAAAAAAATAGGCAAATGATGACGTGAATCTTCTATCTAACCCTTACCTTATTGCGTACTATCTACTGCTTGATATCTAGGTAAAGTAAATCAGTAATTTAATTTTATTTACTTACTGGTTTCGTCGTCGAGATTACTTAATCAAAACCAGGATCTGAAGAACAAAACATGTAGGGATTTGATACAATACTTATTATTTTCTATAACATAACTTATCATTGAAAAGAGAATGCTTAGATAGTTTGGTCGTGTTGACAGTATAAATGAAAGACGGCTAACAAAAGGTTACAAGGCAGATGTGACTGGACATACCCTAGGAGAATATATTGGTGATGTTCTTTAGAAAGGTCAGTTGCGTAGTACTAGTAAGCAGCGGGCGTGTATGACCAGATGTATAAACATAAACTAAACAAAAAGCGTATGTAAGGATCGTCGCAGGTGGCGTTCTGTAGTTTCTAACTACCCCCATGAGAAAAAGGTGTGAGTTTATGTATGTTGTTGTTTCCACGAAGGGTTGGGCAGAAGTGTACCTATACGACACCTACACACATCAAAAAAAGTTTGCAATCACTTTGAAAAATCTAAATCTTTTTTGTTACGGCAGATTATGTTATGATTTCTTCTTCTTTTTAGATTCTTTATTTAAAAATATAGATTTAGAATATAAAACAATACAACAGTTCAATTGTTTTTCTATATAAAAAGGCTTTCAGTCCTAGCTTACGCTCGTTCAGAAATCTGATTTATTCAATTTTTACGGATTTAAAATACTTTTTCGCGGAAAGTTGTGATTGAAAAAATGCCAAGAGGATTATCAGAAGTTTTACGAGCAAAAATAGTAACTTTGAGGGAAGAAGGATACACCACGAGAGAAATAGCACGCAGAGTTGCTATATCCCAATCCACCACGTCTTGATAAAGTTCAATTAAAAAAAATGATATCAGCTTAGGCTAGTGATCACAAAATTTTATTGATGTGTGTACATTTCACCAGTTATGTAATAGGACGAGCCCATTGTTGCTATTAACCGGGCATAAATCCAGAGTCCCGGCTGCTATTGCAAAATTCTAGATAACACCAGTAACACTTTGTCCAACTTGAAAATAGAACCCTCGACCCATCGATCCTCATGTTTAGCGACCACTGCAAGAAAAAAAACTAAGTCTAATACCTTAGCTTATTAAGTAAATAAATGAAGAAATTATAATGGTCCGAGAAAAATGTTCTAACATTAAAGGTAATTGTTCTGCTAATCAGCTTTTCATTTTAAAAGGCTTACACTGTTTAAAGCAGGCTCAGAATGAAATTACTTTGAAGGTTAATATTAATAAGACTTCTTTATCTTTTGAGAATATTATTTCTACACTTTAAGGCTCCACAGCAGCATGTCGACTATTGTGGATAAATCCATGAAGGGTTCAAAGAAATTCTTTGACTAGAGTGGAGGGCCATTAAAATTTACCTTAGTACTAACCCTTACTGTGTTAGTATTCTTCGTCATTTCATGCTTCGCCGCAGTACAAACCTCAAAGGTAGGTAATTTGTAGAGAGTTCAGCTCGTGCTTATAAAAGTTCAACCTTTCAACTATTGTTAGAATCTACACTATATATGTATAATATTATAAAGAGGAAACATTCGTATTTTCGTTTGTTTGTTTGTAATGGATAAACTCAAAAACTACAGAACCGATTTTAAAAATTCTTTCACCATTAGAAAGCTACATTATCTGCAAGTAACATAAGCTATATAATATTACGCTACAACCAAGAAAAGCGGAGCAGTAATGAAAAATGTTGCAAAAACGAGGAAAATCGCACGGGTAGGTGATTCGACGCGACGGGAAGGGTCGGAGGAACACGAAATTTAACGCGGACGAAGTCGCGGGCAGAAGCTAGTTCTTAATAAAAATACATATTTACATACATAATTAGCCTATGATATTCCCACTGCTGGGACATAGGCTTCTTCTCGGTGAGAGGGAGTGGACCGTTATCAGGGTATCTTCGATATTTTGGTTCTAGGACTTGCCGTTTTCCTTCACCGTTTTGAGAGCAGTGTCCTGTAATGTTCCCACTGTTGGGAAACAGGCCCCCTCTCGATGAGAGGTATTACGCCGTAATCTGGCAAGCGGGCCCAGTGCGGGTTAGTAGATGTCACATATGTCTTGGAATTATACGTGTTAGAAAATGCCGCTTTGAGTGATCTTTTCAGTTTTTTCGGTGGTTTAATTTTTTGTTAAAAAGTTTTTATTTTATAATTTTTGTGGCTTTAATGTACTAATAATACGTGGCAAGGTATACCCTATCCAATGAAAAAAGAATTATCAAAATCGGACTACTCTGTATAAAGTTATGCGTGGTTATACATTACAATCAGTGAGTGAACAATCAATCAAGTTTGATTTTGTTTTTCAAATTTATATGGGACCACCCTCGGAATATAACCTTTCCAATAAAAAGAATTATCACAATCGGACAACTATATAAAAAGTTATGCGTGGTCATAAATAAAAAAATAAACAAAAAAATATATATATGCGCGTCGAATTGATAACCTCCTCCGTTTTTTTTCGTCCGTTAAAAATACGTTTATTCGACCGCCCATCTCACTGCCGGAACACCGACATCTCGTCTTTTAGCCCAACTCCATTTTAGTTCCAAAATACTTTTTCGGATTTAGAAGACCTTCGTATCTCGACTTTTGGAGCGCAGTCAATTCGCTTGATGCCAAGCATAGAATACCCCATTGCTCTCTGTGTTACTCTCAGCCTGGACATGGACACAGACACCTGTCTTCGTGAGCGTCTACGCGTCAGCACCGTACATCATTTACCGCAGCATTCTCCAACATAAAGCGACACTTTACGTAATTTCGTTTCCACCAAAAAATCATTACAATGTTTCGATAAAATAATAAAAGCCCTTTATAAATCCGGCTCTAAAGGTACTGTTACCTGATCAGGGGTGTGTCGTGTGCGCTGAAACAATTTGACGAGCCATTAAGTACGGCCTTGACTCCGGTAGCCTTACGTAGGTACGTATGGCTTCGTTGCTTTGTTAAAGTACTTATATACTTTACAGCTCGACGGGATTTGATTGGATATAAAAGTGCACGGGTTTGTTGTTTGCATGAGGAGAGGCTGACAGTTGTATGGTTTATAGCTCAGATTGTTTTCAACCTGTGTGTTTTGTTTCCGTTATCCGGGAAGACAGGGTGGCAAGAACATCGCAACAGCCTGTCACCATAAATTCAGTACCACATGATTCTGAAAATAAGTAGTAATAATTGTCCAGTGGTCAAAATTCGACCAAAATTTATTTAAATAGTAACAAAATATTACACAGTAAAGATATTAACTTTCTGGACTCCTTTTCCATATAAACTTTAATTGTGCCAATGTTTTTTACTCCTCCATCCGTGTAAGTTTCGAAAAAATGGGTACAAAGTTTTTTGCTTCACGTATTATAGTATAGTGTACCGTGTGGTGACGGACGTAAAGAATAACACCTCCCCATTTCTTCCCGTGGGTGTCGTAAAAGGCGACTAAGGGACTTATTTGAGAATGGGCAGCTGCGTTCTCTATGCATTTTACCACCATATTGCGATCGCCAACCCGCCTGCCAAGCGTGGCGATTATGGCCAAGCCCCCCAAATTGGGGGAGGTCTAAGTCCAGCAGTGGACGTCTTACAGCTGAAATGATGATGATGATGATTATAGTATAGATAAGCTACTCCATGCATTTTCATCTTCACGACTGTCAAAATTCCACAAAAGACAGCCGGGCCCAACTGCATAAAGGTCTTTCCGAGGAGAGGAGCCTTGGTATTTAATGATGTCTACCCACTACGGACCAACCACAGAAAGCGTAGTTCGACTTGATCGACTCGTGCGGTTGTTATAACATCCACAAGTTTCTAGACATTCTAGAACATAAACCGAAAAAACTCCGCAACTCACTCCAACCTTGACAAAAAAAAACCGGTCAAACAGAAAATTGACCCTTTAACCAATCCTTTATTAAACGACCGTCATACGTAAAGTAGGCTGCTAAATATGGCCGCTAACGGGCGTTTTAATTCAATTAATGTTAAATATGAACTCATAACCAGGCGTCATCGGGGTGTTGTCAAGGTTCTGCGGGTTAACGGTCGGTGGGCATGACACTAATCAGTAATTAGGTTGTTTTGACTGAACACACGATCGATTAAGGGTTTTTTAGGGTTACATAATAATTATATAATCAGCCTTTAATGGCCCCACTGCTGGGACACAAGCCCACCATGTGGGCCCAGTGATGCTGGTAGATGTCACATGTTTTCGAATTTGTGGTTCTACGACGTTTTGAGGTTCGAGATGATAAAATGTGTTGAGAAGTATGGTCCTAAGGTTCCATGATCCTGTTGTTATTAAGTTTCTATTATTTTATGAATATTATTGCACTAGCATCTACTCAAAACTTTGATCGCGTCGAAGTCGTAAGATATATAATATTATAATACTAAAATAAAAGTCACATTTTATAAAAACGCATTTAGCCTCCGGCCTATCTCGTCACATCGCTTAGCATTATATCAGATTTTTATTATTTTTGCTTGGCTCCTAAGGATCGTAGCGTAATCTATACATACAAATAAATAAAATTGGAGTGTCTGTTTTTAATATTAAGATAACCACTTTTTACTAAGTGTATATGGATGTATACACGGTGCATATACCAAAACAACATTTTTTTACAATTTGTGTCTGTTCGTTTGTTCCGGCTAATCTCTGAAATGGCTGGACCGATTTTGACGGAACTTTCACTGGCAGATAGCTGATGTAACAAGGAGTAACTTAGGCTTACTTTTAATTTAGAAAAAATAAATAATAATTAAAAAAAACTAAAAACACGCTGAAGTTTGTGACGTGTGTCAGCGTAGTTTTCAAAGACAGTCTTTATGAAAAACTTTTAGTTAAATACCACGCGGACGAAGTCGCGGGTAACAGCTATTACTATAATATAACCTGAATTAACACATCTTACCGCGGTAGTACGTCCTCCTGCGTTAATTTCCGACATCCACGCGGGCGAAGCCGCGGGCAAAAGCTAGTATTAATTAAAACTGGGCTTCTTCAAGAATTGAGCTTTCAAACACTAAAATATTTCTTTAATTCGTTCTAAAAGTTCCAGCTATCAGCGTTCAAACAAAAAACGAACCATATCTGTGTATGTGTGTGTATTAGTATAGTATATGTAGGTAATACTGGCCCCTCATTGTCCCAGAGGACAAGTCTCATTACGAACCCTAGATAAGAGAATAAGGACAAAGTTAGGACCAAGGTTGCTTATAAAATAGATCTTATTATAATGATTACTAGCTGTGCATGGCCCTCGGTGGTACTTGGAAATTATAACACAGGAAAGTTTTACGTCCGGGACAAAAAGTAGCCTTTGTCCTTATAACATTAGCTCGGATGGACATTTTTTTTAAAGAACTTATTGAAAGCATGTTCAGTACTTTAAAAAAAAAACCGGTCAAGTGCGAGTCGGACTCGCGCACCTACGGTTCCGTACAAACCTGCAGGTATTCACGGTTTATGCATAAGGTTTATGTTTAAGAAATTAAATGGTTTTTTTTTTAATTTTTATATTTGAGTTGACTGAATGAAAGGTAAATTGTGGTTTACGATTTATGACGTATTAAAAAAAACTACTTACTAGATCTCGTTCAAACCAATTTTCGGTGGAAGTTTACATGGTAATGTACATCATATTTTTTTTTAGTTTTATCATTCCCTTATTTTAGAAGTTACACACATTTTACCACTTTGGAAGTGTCTCTCGCGCAAACTGTTTAGTTTAGAAAAAAATAATATTAGAAACCTCAATATCATTTTTGAAGACCTATCCATAGATACTCGACACGTATGGGTTTGATGAAAATTTTTTTTTTTGTGTTTCAGTTCTATGTATGGGGAACCCCAAATACTATTGTTTTTTTTTATATTTTTGTGTGAAAATCTTAATGCGGTTCACAGAATACATCTACTTACCAAGTTTCAACAGCATAGCTCTTATAGTTTCGGAAAAAAGTGGCTGTGACATACACGGACAAACAGACAGACAGACATGACGAATCTATAAGGGTTCCGTTTTTAGCCATTTGGCAACGGAACCCTAAAAATGTGTATTTAGTTGAAAGATGTTATTTTGAAATTACAAACACACACACATAACATCACGCCCTTTTTCCTCGAAGAGTTGGGCAGAGGTGTACCTATAGTGCAACCACATTTCGTCAGTTAAATTTAAATTCCATGTAATAGAGGGCTAACCTTATACCATCGAACGGGCACAAAAGCAGACTCCAGGGTGCTACTAACAGACGTTTCAATTTTATTCATTTGTGTAGTCAATTAATTACCTGAGGGGTAATTGCGGAACTTTATATCGGTAGGAATTGGTTTAATATTCATAGTTAAACAACATTCATTGCGATATTTACGTTGCTGAGCCACAATTTATTCGAACAAATGACGCAATGGTTTAGAAATAATCTTCAATCCCATTCAGATTCTGATAAATTGTGCGTTTCGCAATTAGGGTGCAGATCGTAAGAGTTTATCACAAAGAACCCATTATTACCTCAAAGAAAAATTACGCACTGGTGAGCTTCATCGAGTTTTCGAGGCTGATTACATTAAGTAAAGATAAAAAACCTGCTAATTCGTTCTCCTGAATTGTCTCTAAGGAGCCAGGAGAAGACAGGTTTCCAAACGAAAGTTCTTTTAACAGAATTAAACAACGTATAGTTTGGACAATAATTAATCACTTTGTGCTTGCTACGGCCCGTGATTTTCCCAAAGGAAAACTTTCTCTACGATCGCTAGATAGAAAAATGATAATATTATTATGACCGAGGTTACTTACTTAAAAAGAGCAATATGTTATTTTAATGATTACAAATGAAACAGTCGAAAGTTTCTGGAGTGACGACCGCGTACTGAAAGATGTATAGTTAGAAAGCCTCCCATACGGTAGACCTTGCGAAGGCCGCAGGAATCCCCTGGATGCGGGAAGCACAAAACCGGTCGAATTGCCGATGCTTGAGGCAAGCATGTGTCCAGCAGTGCGTCCGTCTTTCGGTGGAAATGATGATGTAGAATGATAGTTTAATTATAAGGAACCATTTAATACTTCAAAAGAAAATTACGCATTATAAGTTTAATGGAGTTGGCGGGCCAAGATTACATTTCGAAATAGAAAATCTGCCAATTAGTTCTCGTAACTTTTCTCTCAGGAGCCAGAAAATGATAGATTTCTCAACTAATGACATAACAGAGTTAAACGAAGGTTAGATTGCACAGTAATTAGTTTACTTTGTGCCTGCTAATTATAGGGTAAATTTCCCTTGAGTAAAAAATAGAACTAGGCAATTAACCAGGCTACTATAAGGAACGATCTAGGCATTTAGGGAGGTAAATGTTTGACTAAGCCATTTTTCTATTTATTTGCAAGAATTTCTCTATCTACCCTTGTATCTAATGGTATTTACATAGAAAACATTCAAGGAACATCTTAGAACAAACAAATGGCTCGAGTTGGCAATACCATTCAAGTTCCATCATTTTTGTGTGATGAGCACGATCATTTGTTCTGTGTCTGGGTGTAATTTATCTATAATATGTATGTATTTAGTATATATAAGTATATTTATCAGTTGTCTGGTTGCCATAGTACAGGCTCTACCTAGTTTGGGATCAGATAACGATGTGTTGGTTGTCCTAAGATATTTATTTATTATTTTACTATCACCATCTTATAGCAGTCCACAGCTAGATATAGGCATTTTCTACTGCACCATTCCACTCGATTTTCTACAATCCCTCTACTACCATCTTACGTTTGCCGATTCGCAGTTTTCTTGTCAAGAACATGTCTATTTCAACGGCCATCGGTTATACGGCTAATATGGTAAGCCCTTTGCCACTTGGGTTTGTTTGTTTTGCATTTTTGCATTCACCTACATTTAGTCAGTCTACAAAAAATACTTACTCTTTGAATTCAGGCCTTCTCTGAGGAAAAGAGTGGACCAAATACCCCGCGGATCCAGTCCTAAAACCTGCCGGTTTCCTAAACTATTTTAAGAGCTAGAGGGCCAAACCACATGCACACGACACGACATCGCAACGTGACACGACGTCGCCAAGTGCCGCGATGTGACATCGTATCGTGTGCATATGCATGTTTCGGCCCTTAGTTGAGCTTCTGTGAAAAGATTAGCCAGTTTAAGGCATGCACACATTTTATATAAACTCCTTTTTTCAAATGGGAACGCAGACGCGTAAGCAGAAATGATAGAACACCACCTTACATACTCATTTGCTTCGTTTACGTTCATTCATTGGGTCATACGCACGCCGGTGGCGAGTACTATACACATGACTTTTCTGAAGAACGTCACCAACAAAAATTTAAGAGTATGGTTAGATGGTTTGGTCATGTTGAGAGTATGAATGAAAGGCGAGTAACAAATGAATTTTATGAGGCAGATGTGAATGTACCGTGTGGTGCCGGACGTAAAGAATAACACCACCCCATTTCTTCCCGTGGGTGTCGTAAAAGGCGACAAAGGGACTTACTAGAGAATGGGCAGCAGCGTTCTCTATGCATTTTACCACCATACTGTGATCGCCAACCCGCCTGCCAAGCGTGGCGATTATGGCAAAGCCCCCCAAATTGGGGGAGGCCTTAGTCCAGCAGTGGACGTCTTACGGCTGAAATGATGATGATGAGATGTGAATGAAAATGCTAGGAGAGAAACGCCTGAGTTTAGCACGACATAATTTTTTTCTCATTGGTTTTCTCTTTTAGTGCCCCCCTAACCCGAAACTTACAAGCAATAACAATAAAAGTCAATTTAAAAATAAACTTTCTCAAAAAACCGCATTGCTCATGCATAAACCATAGAGTTTTCCCTTTAACTAGAGGTTGGCTGCACTGTTATTTAGAAACGCAATCTTGGTAATAACTGAGGGGGAATGATATCGGTTTTACCATCGTGCGCGAGCCAATGTACTCGGGATATTTTTACACATCTTTTACATATAAGTAAGTTAGATACCTTCTTATTAATAATGTATGTCAATGCGATTTACTAAATTTTCTGTTGTAAATATTTATTTTTCTTTTTCTCATTGTAATCTTATTGAAAATTATTTTTTTAACTTTTAGTTCGGCTATCTACAAATCTATCTGCTTTTTAGTTTTATTAAACTATTTTATTTTTTTTCACCCGAGTTCGCAAAGACAAAATAAAGGTTTATATAACTGACATGCATGTTTGTTACCCCGAACAAAACTACCCAAATTTCTCATTAAAAGCAATGTGATTGGATTAATCTTGATCCAGGCTTTGTTACAGACTCGATGACGTCATAGGAAATTCAATATGGCGGACGAGTTACGCCATATTTTTAGATTTTTATACTACGCAGTTCTTTTTGTTTTTCTTCTGTATTTGGATATTAGATAGAACGTTTTTCATGTATATTTGGTCTGATAACCAAGCCAAATATACATGGAAAACGTCATTCGCCGCTCCTTATCAGAATTTATTTGGGGTCGGCGAAATAAATGTTGTCGTCTTCCATACTGATCAATTAGTCGCCATCTCGGTAGGCACCCTCTTTCTCGCCATGTCTAAAAGTATATTTCTACCTATATATATTTTGCTTCACTCTATCAACCAAATCTATCACAGTCACTGCTGGACATAGACTCTTCGGATCTGCGCCATAACACCCCTCGTTAAAAGATCGTCGGTCCATATAGCTGGGAGACGTCCCAAACTACGTTTGTCACCACTTGTTTGTCTCCACTCTTGGACTCGTCTGCTCCACTGATACTTTACTTATTATATCAGTATACCCGACAAGACTGTATCCCCCTTAGGGTATTGTTCAGCTATCGCGGAATGATGGCCCTAGTGAGAGGGCGTGATTTTTTTTTAAATGCGATATCGGTCTTTGGCTAGAAATAATGATTTCGTGATATTATTTTACACGTTCTAAATCAACTGTCTCGAAAGTCTGCCTCTTTTGTCTAGTGGTTGTAATACTGAGTATGAGGTCGAAATTTGAGAGGTTTTGGAGGTTGAAATTTCTCAGTAGTAGCCCAGAAACTGAATTTGTGCCCGGTTGACGGCAATAGGCTCGCTCCCTATTGCACAGGGACTCAGATGAGTTCGTTCGCCGTTGCTGCGGGCTGGGCAGTGAAGTAAAAGTAGAGCACACGGCATATTGACACTTATTATAATTGAAATAGAAACGGGGATTATTGATGAGTTGATTTATTTGAGAGCGATTTAGATCTCTCATCAGAAATCTAAATCGCTGACGATGTGTGTGTGTGTAGGACGCTGATGTCATCTGACATATCTGGTAAAAAGTGAGTGAACGGCGTGATCTTATGTTAGCTTTCTAAATGAATTGCCAAAACCTTTGCCAAAAATTATTATGATTGGCCGTTTAGGCCAATTATAATCATTTTTATTTCAATTATCACATGACGAACTTATTGGTAATATCTTTTAGAAAGATCAGGTGCGTAGTGCTTGCAACCGGTGTCCGTGTATGACCACATATAAACATAAACGAAGCAAAGGTATGTTAGGATCATAGCAATTCATCATAAAGTAGAAATTTATTAAAAATGCATTAATTTATTAATGTTTGTAAAGATAATATATTTATTTTATTATTATTATTCGTTATACTTCGTTTCTGGGTGAGGAACGAGGTTACTTTTAATACTATTGTTTACGTTGCTTCTTTTTGTGTATGTACTGTGCAAATATTTCAACACAAATGTTTTTTGTTTATGAAATAAATAACTTGAACTTGAATTGGCGTATAGATTATATATATATTTATAGTTATAGTTAATATATAGTTTTATATAAGTAGCTATAGCTATAGTTTTATGTAAGTAGATACGAGTATGTCTAATTAAATATTACGATATCGCCAACTCTCTCATCAGAGGTCTAAATCGCTCTCAAATAAATCAACATAGCAATAATCCCCGTTTCTATTTCAAGTATAATAACTTAATAAGTGTTAATATGCCGTGTGCTCTACTTTTACTTCACTGCCCAGCCCGTGACGTCATCAAGGGATGATATACGTCGCATTGTCCCCGGTCGTAACACAATAGAGAGAGTTTCCTTTGTAATCTGTCCGATGTTATATTGTTATTTTTGGTTATAAGGGTAGAGTGGTGAGTTGGATTTATTAGTAATGTTTTCTTTGTTAAAAATGAAATCATTGTTGAAAATGTTACTCAGTTTCGTATTTTAGTCTTCTTTCTCTATGTTGTTATTTATTTATGTTGGGGTTGGCTTTAGGTCTAACTAGATGCAGCTATGTAATTATATTTAAATATAATTAGCTGCATTTTAATTAATACGTGAAGCAAAAACTTCGTACCCTTTTACCGAAAATTCGCGGAGGGGTATGAATTTTGACACGGTTATAATTTATATGGTGCAGAAAGCTAATATTTTTAATACAATAATGTACTTTAATTTAAATGAACTATGGTCGAATTTTGACTACTAGGCGACCACTAGTTTTAAAAGTAGTGACTTTTTTTATAAAACTGTTATTTGGTAACACGATACCCCTTGGTCAGCTCGTTATCAGACTTTCAGGCTTCTGACGACCCGTAACGACTGTCTAAGATCTACGAATGACATCCAAGACCCCTTAATTTATTACTTTAATTGCTGTTGTAAAAATTTTAGAACTTTTTTTTATTAAGGTTTTAAGTTAAAATAAACTAATAATCTTCAAAATTTATAATAATTATTCTTTAAGCCTTAATAGAAAATGCTCTCACTGCCTCAGAATGCACGTTAAGCCGCACTCATGGATATGTCCTGGCCAGCTATACGCACTCATGTCCTGGCCGACTACACTTGTCAGATGAGATGATGGCCACAAGAAGAAAACTAATATTTGGAAAAATGTTTGGAAAAGGAAGACGATTTTGATATAAAAACGGGCCCTTGCTTAACGTGCATTCTGAGGCAGTGAGAGTTCTCGCTATGTACCTAATGGATGAAGACCCACCCAAGAACTGTCCGCGGCAAGCGTGTGGCTGTACTATAGGTACAACTATGCCTAAACTTTCGGGAAACACAGGGGTTGAATATAAAGACATTTCCAATCAAAACAATAGAAACGTTTAATTTAATTGCAAACAAGTGCGTTTGATTAGTGACAAAGCCACAAAGCGCTATTTGTGGTTTTGTCACGAATGTGTCAGTTAGACCGCAATGGATGTGGTCTGATTGTAGGAATATTCTAACTACGCAGTAAATGAATAATTGTGGTAAAGGTTATTTTGACATTAGGTCTGTTTGACTTCGTGTAAATACCACCAAATTGAAGGAAGTTGATTTCATTGAAGCTTTTGAAGAAAGACTGCATCGCCTAATTGTGAGACATGAAATAAAATTGAAGATGTGTCACATTTCCTGCCACGGTCGCGAGATCTGTTCGAAAAAGTTACCGTGGCCCTGGCATATGGGCAACTGAAGGAACACGGGTTTTAGTCAGTAAAAGTCTGACACGCCCTCCCGCTCCGCCCAGAGCGGGAGACGTCATTCGATGATTTCTCACTCACAAAAGAAAAAGATGTGCAACATTTGCTGATGGAATGTGCGAAGAACAAAGATGAATGGGCATCTTTGGCTAGAGAGTTTAAACTAAATATGTGGGATGTTAAAAGAGCAATGGAGAGGGCTATGCTTGGAGTTTCCCTACGCGATCGAATCAGAAATGAAGAGATCCGTAGGAAAACCAAGGTAACCGATATAGCCCGAAGAATTGCCAAACTTAAGTGGCAGTGGGCAGGGCACATTGCTCGCAGAACGAATGGCCGATGGGGTCGGAAGGTTCTGGAGTGGCGACCGCGTACTGGAAGACGGAGCGTTGGAAGGCCTCCCACAAGATGGACCGATGACCTGGTGAAGGCCGCAGGAATACGTTGGATGCGAGAAGCACAGAATAGGTCGAAGTGGCGGTGCTTGGGGGAGGCCTATGTCCAGCAGTGGACGTCTTTCGGCTGAAGTGATGATGTGGGATGTTGGACTTATCCAAAATATATTGGTATACTCTAAATCAGTTTGGACTAAACGCATAATCTGTGGTTTAATTCAGAAGTCTAGGCAGTGATTCTCTTTTCTATTTTCATAGTTTATATAAATAATAACAAAATACTATGGCAACCAGACAAGTAAGAGGAGGAGAGGAGGATAAGTATAGTGAGCCTATATTGTTTCCACTGCTGGGACACAGGCGTCCTCTCCGTGAGAGGGCCGTAATCTACCACGCGGGCCCAGTGTGGGTTGGTAGATGTCACATATCTTCGCATTTTTGATTCTAGGACATGCCGGTTTCCTCACGATGTTTTCCTTCACCGTGTTAGGAGCAGTGGTGATGAAATTATTTACACAAAGTAAAGCGCTTGCCTGGGTTCGAACTCACGACCTACTACTCGTAAGTCGGGGCCGATACCACTGGGCCACCACTGCTCTCATGTAGCCTTATTAATAAAGAATTAAAATAGAAAAAAAAAGCTTTCGAGCATAAGACAGTAGAGCGATTTCAAAGACTTGGACTAAATATTACAAAAGTGGTTAAAAATCCCTGCTTATAAAATCAGAACATTTTACTAACCAAATTTTAATCAAAACTACCCTCTAATAAAATTCGGTGACATCCCAGTCTTATGGGGTGCATAACAAATAAGTCATGACATAACCGATGCATTTAAATGTCAAATTACAACTTTTTGACGTGTACATATTAGAAATAAATTATCCTGCCAGGGTCGCGAGATTTGTTTGAAAGAGTTACTGTGGCCCTGGCATATAGGCAACTGAAGAAACACGGGTGGGTTTTAGTCAGTAAAAGTCTGACACGTCCTTCTGTAATTTCCCGTCCGTAATTTGACGATGCCCCACAAAAAATGAAAAAGAGGTAAATCATGATTGAGTGATTGATTTTTAACACGCTTTTTTACCTTGGTATGTCTGTATGTATGTATTTATGTAACGGAATCTTTGAGCTTGATTTTTACCCCCTCTAGTACGTCGGGTAATTTGTAACTTTGCACATTATCGAAGACCGAAGACAATACAATACTTTCAATAAATTTGTTCCATTATCCTGGCAATTATCACCGGTATGGAAAAAAAAAACAGAAATACCCGCTTTTGTAGTTAACCAAACAAAAAAAAGGGTTTTGACAGACAGACAGACGGAAGGACGACAAAGTGAAGTCCTATAAGGGTTCCGTTTTTCCTTTTGAGGCACGGAACCCTAAAAAATAAATAATACGTTAAAAACACGTTTTCACTTTTTGAGGTTTACGTTTTACTTTTTACGTGGATATCAACTTTATCGAGCACCCCACGCTTTTTTTCATTTTGTTTTAGAACTAAATATCAGAATTAATTTATCCTGTTAGCCAAATCATATCTAAAACCAAACCCCAAACTACCTCCAATCCAATACCACCCACATCCAATTGTTTCTATGAAAGTTTTTTTTTCGCATTCATGATCTTTGATCAACTGGTCACAATTTTGACTATTTTTAAAATAACATAATAGTAAACCTCACTATAAAAAAAAATCAGTATTAAAAGAAACGAGATCAGTATTAAAAGACGAGACTAAGATACACCTCCAATTACCGCAAACATGGCATCTTTTACAAAACCTATTTACTCTTAGAGTCTCGATAAAGGATGCCCGGAGGCTGTGAGCTCAAAATCAATATTCTAAGAGCGTCCGGTGAGCGACGTCACTACATCATGTGACCTAGTTAGTCCTAACTTTGTTCTGTGGGATGTTAGGAAATAATTGTGTGGCTTAGAGCTATGTTAGGGTTTTGTCTGTTTACACTGAAACTTGGCGACTCGTAAAGAATTACTATAAATATATAAGTAATAGGAATATTTTTTTTATCATTGCTTTTTTAATTTTTTTGCCGGTTTATTTTTTATTCGTCTAAAGTAGTATGCGCGCCACGGAAAAAAAATTAACTGTCAGGGAACTCATCTTATGGCGAAAAGACTATAGTATATATATATTTATGTAACTAGTGAATACGAGTAGTCGTTTTTGGTTTAAAGGTTTCTAGAAGGTTGGTTATCATTTTTTTTTTACCTTTCTGAATCAGTGGTGGCCTAGTGGTAACGGTCATGACTTACCGAGTTGTAGATCGGAGGGCCGAGCCTGTATGGGCGCTATACTTTGTGTAAATTATTTCATCACCACTGCTCGCAAAACGGTGATGAAAAACATCGTGAGGAAACCAGCATGTTTTAGAAAAATTCGAAAACATGTGACATTTACGAACTCGCACTGGGTCCGCATGGTGAATTACGGCCCATTCCTTCTTACTGCGAGGGGCCCTGTGTACCAGCAGTGGAAACACTATAGGCAAATATTTATGATGGTATGAGTAACCTTTATCTTATTTAAACAATCATTGATTCTATAAACTTAAAGAATAAAATTAATGAAATATCATGGAAAACTGATTGGTTGTTGTTGTTGTTTTGTATTGCCAAATAAAACAGCTAACTTGAGAGTTATCGGTAGAGTTTAATCATCAGATAAAATATGATTGACTTTCGGAAAATTAGGGTGGACATGTTGATTTGACTTTTGCTGAGTAAAATGTCCTTGAACAACCAAGCGGTCAAAGCGGCATTAAAAGACAGACCGAACTAATAAAAAAGGCTTTTTCAACAAAATTAATACCTTAATTAAAAAGGAAGCGTTCCGAAACATTTCACAAAGAACCCTTCACAACAATTCCAAAAAAATAACCCAAGACCACACAATACTTTCGCTGTTTAAAAAAAAAAACATTTAAAAAAGGAATCCCTTACAAAACCGCGCCGGCCGCCATTGCTGTACCATAGACAAGTGCGCTATTTGTCAACCGTCAACTGTTTGTAAAGTCAGTGGCTCGTGGAACAGGGAGTTTTGTTTGTACAACCACTCATTTGTCTTGCTGTCTGTAGCTATGTACTTTGTTTTTCTAGTGTCTGGTTATACATATTTATGATGGTTTTAATGGGATTTTCTTGGTTGGTTTATGATCAACCTATTTCTATGCGCTTGGTGTTTCATGAATGTGAGGCTCCACTTCGTCTTTGCTTGAAGTTACATTTTCTTATACATTAATCATTTGATAGCAATTAGGTACTACCATGAAAGATTTGTTTCCAAAAGGAAGGTCGTTGACTGTATTCATTCATTTTTAAAACCGTAATGTAGCTATGTTATTAAAATTGGTTCGTTGATATTAATTTTTGAGAAGTCTGGGCTGGATTTTTGATGAGCCTCTTTTTTAAGTTTACAGTTGAGAATTTAAAAGTTTTGGATGTTTTCGAGTTTCCGTTTGAAAACTGTTTCTTTTGACGTTCTAACTTTCTCTTGCATATTGTGAGTGCTTCCTTTGTTAGTTCTACGTATAGAAAGGAGTTATTCTTTTATATATGTGTGTACAATAATGGTCAAATAAAAAAAAGTGGTTTGGGTAAGGAAGATTTCTCGCCATTTTACCTTTATTGATGTTAGTTGGAAAAAAAAACAGGTACCTATCTTCATCCGGTTGGACTGGAAGCTGACGCCATCATAGTTGGGAAAAGTTTTGCAGATTGCTTGACTATCATGACTCTTATTCATTGTCTATCATGAGAGACTTCTTGCCAATTCTTCGGCAAGAAAGACTGTAGGCTCTACCGTCCTGAAGAATGATGACAGCATGACAAGGCATGATGGCTCATGTCGTGGTAATGCATTAACATTTTGAAGGTATGAGAAACAGGGTGAAAAGTTCACTCAATCCTCCTTTTGGTGGGCAACTGCTCCTATGATTGATGTCGGGACGTTGTATTTGTGCTAACTGCGCGGTAAACTCTGCTTGTGCGATGCAGGATTTGCATGACGTCAGTGTGATGCGTAAGTATCGGTGTAGATGCCGCTACAAAAAATCAAGCCGCACTTTGCGTAGATGAAATTTTTTAGTAGATGGTGTCTGTTGATTCAATTGGTTAACTCGAAGAGAGACTTATGAATATCTTAATGATTCCTATAATAAAAGTCCCATCGTCAGCTCGGCACGCACTCTGCATAAGCTATAGTGGTTTTTTTTTTCGGATGGGAGTTCATCAAATGACTTCTCCCGCTCTGGGCGGAGCGGGAGGGCGATTCAGACTTTTACTGACTAAAACCCACCCGTGTTCTTTCAGGGTCACGGTATCTCTTTCGAACAATCATGTGACCCCGGCAGGCATCGGTCCTAGCAGACCCCTTCAGTGCTGCTGACATCTCTTTGAGGCGCGCGTGGAACACTACGCGCCGTCGACTCGAGCTTGGTCCTTACCGGGCGGTGAGCTACCCATTGCTCGCCACCCGCAAGCTCGCACCTACGGTGGCCAGGAGTCCGCCCGGGGCGTCTCCTCCTGCGGCGGCTAGGGACGTGAGGGCGCAGAGACTGTCACTCCCTCACGCGCCCCGCCTCCACCTTCGGTGAGGTTACGGCTTCCCATGCCCTCTCGCTCCGTACCATGGCTCGCACCAGGGCCGGACGCGAGAGGTCCCGCCGCCGAAAGCTATAGGGTTCAAAGTACAATCTTCATGTTTCTTAAAGAAACCCAATCCCTTGCTCATCGTACAAAACAAAGATGAGATATCAAAGAGCATCCGTCAACATTACAAACCGACGGATATAAAAGGGATGTCTTATTGATTGATAGATATCTGTAGTCCCTTTCTGTTTGTCTTTAACTTTGACGGATTGACATTATTATGCAAAGGTTTTTGCTTGCCATCCTAAGTAAACTGTGACGATGACTTTTAATCTACAGTATTACTGGAAATTTCCCCATTTCTTCCCGTGAGTGTCGTTAGAGGCGATTACGGGACTTGCTAGAGAATGGGCAGCAGCGTTCTCTATGAATTTTACCACCATACTGCGATCGCCAATCCGCCTGCCAAGCTTGGCGATTATGGCAAAGCCCTGCAAATTGGGGGAGGCCTATGTCCAGCAGTGGACGTATTACGGCTGAAATGATGATGATGAGAAAAGAAATTAGTATCTTTCTCTTCTCTTTCTCCAACAATATGTAGCTCACTACGTTGTTCTACTAAAATAACACTGGTCAACAAAATTTTGTAACAAGAAAGTTGTTTACTAATTTTGAATAACCTACCTTCCCTCATTCACCTTCATCTGCCTAGCCTTTTACCAACTATGTTGGGGTCGGCTTCCAGTCTAACCAGATGCAGCTAAGTACCAGTATTTTACATGGAGCGACTGCCTATCTGACCTCCACAACTAAATTAGTGGGTAAAACGATACCCCTTGGTAAGACCTTCCCTCATTCTAACACCATATGTAATTTGATTGGACCGGTCTGGTTTTTGTGTTACAACTACTATACAAAAATTAAAGATTAATCGTTTTTAAGTTTAGTTTTCACATTCAAAGTATTTATTACTAAGAAATCATCAAATTTTTGCTCCCCTAACCCTTCCCGTCGCATCGAATTGCCTGCCGGTTTTCGTCAATTTTTCCTAGCTGCTCTGCTCCTTTTAACCGTAGTGTGATGTTATATAGCCTATAGCCTTCCTGAATAAATAGGCTACGCAAAAGATTTTTTCAATTCGGACCAGTAGTTCCTGAGATTACCACGTTCAACCAAACAAATAAACAAATTCTTCAGCTTTATAATATTAGTATAGATTTGAAGAGCGTAATTGTGATTTCTGTTTTTCAAGTTAAATGATTCTTAAATAAAGTCATGAAAGTGTAAAAATGATCCTGACGAATTTTGTTACATTTGTGTCCACGATCGCTGGGCACCTATATCTTATCGAATATACTAACTTTATATAAATTTTCCCAAAATACTTTTTCAGACACACGTTCAGTAAAACTTTCACCATTCAACAGGAGTATTGACAACAAACACAAACAAACAAAAAAGCACACTCGACAAAACTTTTTTAATCACGATTTCCTTCCTTACTCGCTCACCATAAAATAATCAATTTTATTAATCTAATCTAAGTTCTGTGTATCTCATATAATTTTATTACTTTCACCCCGGAACAGTGTGGCCGTAGGAGGTGATAAAACCCAGGGACATTTTGTTCCATTGATAGGAAATTGAACCCCCGAACCCTTGACGAAACACAGACTGTACTTCCATTTTGTTAGAATAGTTCGCCCCTAGTTTTGGGGTAGTTATCGAAAGGGATAGTTTGGTTTTATATCTTTACATATAATATAACTTCAAATAGTAACGAAGAATTATTGTCTGTTTGTCTGAATGTACGTTCTCAGTGATATGGATGAAATTTGGCACACAGATAGTTTATAACTTGAGTCAATATGAGTTGATTTAGGGTATTTTTAATCCCGTGAGATAGTTTCCGCCACACATGGAGATAAATTCGCAGTTTTTTCTAGAGGATCTAGGACGCATGAAAATGAAAAACTTTTACTATAGAAGATATTTCAGCGTAGGTGAAATTATGTCTTTTAGCTCCCATATTGCGTACAATACTTTTTATTGAAACCAACAGCTTTTTAGACCTCCGAAAATAAGAAAAAAGACAAACGATATACCTATATGGATTGTGAAACAGAAAATTGCAAATCTTCTCTGTTATTTGTAACTATTGTTTATCTGATATTCTGTCGAATCTTACTCCACAAATCCCGCAATAATTGGGTTTTATAGGTCAAATGCCGGTTTCACGATGCAAAATCTATCCGCTTTGCTGTCACTGGAATCTGACATCGACGATATTGAGGAAAATACCTTGATACCAAAGATAATCTGTATATGCCTCTTCTATTTCTTGTTGCCTGTCGAACTATTGATTATTCTTGAGGCATACGGCTCATTGCTTGTCACGTATCGACATCATCCTCATCATCATCATTTCAGCCGAAAGACGTCCACTGCTAGACATGAGCCTCCTCCAATTGGGGGGTTTTGCCAAAATCGCCTCGCTAAACAGGCGAGTTGGCAATCGCAGTATGGTAGTAAATTGCATAGAGAACGCTGTTGCCCATTCTCTAGTAAGTCCCTTGGTCGCCTTTAACGAGAAATGAGATGGTGCTATTCTTTACGCTCGGCACCATATGGACAGCAACACATCCTCATAATCAGTTCAGAAACTGGAAACCGTTTACTGCTGGACACATGCCTTCCATAAGCGTTACCGGTAGATGTCTACCAGGCCTGCCTCGTATTCAGCTGATGTTTTGTCGCCTTTTAGGATCTGTCTAGCCTTTTCCCAACTATGTTGGCGTCGGTTCCCAATCCAACCGGATGCAGCTGAATACCAATATTTTATATGAAGCAACTGCTTATCTGACCTCCACAACTCAGTCACTGGGTAATACGAAAACTCTAGGTAAGAATCGCTGTCAGAATTTCAGGCTTCTGACGAATCATAACGACAAAATGTTGGTAAAATGCATAGACAACGCTGCTGCCCATTCTCTAGTAAGTCCCTTACGACAACCACGGGAAGAAATGGGGTGGTGCTATTCTTTACATGCGGCACCACACGGATCACCTTTATCTATATCAAATTCTAACCCTCCCATAACGTATATTACACGTGACTTTTAATAAGTTACAACTACCCTACACACACTTAAACCGTACTCCACAACTATCAACACAAAAAAAAGGGCTGAGAAACTTTGACCATCGATCGTTCGATGACATCGCTACTAACTTTAAATAAAACGTCCCTTCAGTCCATTTCCCATCAATCACTAGCCACCCCTTATCGTGACGTCACACGATATGACGTAGGCGATATCGTCTAGGAGGCACTTACAGTGACATTTACGACCCCTAGTGCCGATATCGATTGCTCATGGAGAGCTCTTGTGGGTTTGTTTAGGTAATAGACGCTTGGGGTGGTCATGTATGGAATTATTCAAAAAATAGACGTGTTGACGAGGCTTTTTTTTTTAACGGTCTTCAAAAACCGGCCAAGTGCGAGTCGGACTCGCGCACCGAGGGTTCCGTACAAACCTGCAGGTCATCATCATCATCATTCGTCATCATCGTTTATGAAATGAAATGTTTTTTTTTTTAATTTTTATATTTGTGTTGACTGAATGAAAGGTAAATTGTGGTTTACGATTTATGACGTATTAAAAAAAAACTACTAACTAGATCTCGTTCAAACCAATTTTCGTTGGTAGTTTTCATGGTAATGTACATCATATATTTTTTTTAGTTTTATCATTCCCTTATTTTAGAAGTTACGGGGGGGGGGGGGGGACACACATTTTACCACTTTGGAAGTGTCTCTCGCGCAAACTATTCAGTTTAGAAAAAAATGATATTAGAAACCTCAATTTCATTTTTGAAGACCTATCCATAGATACCCCACACGTAAGGGTTTGATGAATTTTTTTTTTTGTGTTTCAGTTCTATGTATGGGGAACCCCAAATATTATTGTTTAAAAAAAAAATGATATTAGAAACCTCAATATCATTTTTGAAGACCTATCCATAGATACCCCACACGTAAGGGTTTGATGAAACCAAAAATTTTGAGTTTCAGTTCTATGTATGGGGAACCCCAAATATTATTGTTTTTTTTCTATTTTTGTGTGAAAATCTTAATGCGGTTCACTGAATACATCTACTTACCAAGTTTCAATAGCACAGCTCTTATAGTTTCGGAGAAAAGTGGCTGCGACATACTCGGACAGACAGACAGACAGACAGACAGACAGACAGACAGACAGACAGACAGACAGACAGACAGACATGGCGAATCTATAAGGGTTCCGTTTTTTGCCATTTGGCAACGGAACCCTAAAAAGGAGGTTCTCGATTCGATTCTATTTTATTTTGTGTTTGTTGCCTCTGAACTCAGTCTTTAAAAAGTGATTTTAAAAGTTCTACTTTTGTTCGCAAGGGAGAGATATAGACAAAGATATATAGGGATATAGAGTGGTACCATATAAATTTGGTCAAGTTTTGATTAGCGGTGGTGGTGGTTAGTTTAAATGATAGGATATTTTTTTTGGAAATCGTTTTTTATTGAAATATACTTTTATTTCCAGCCATTTTCTTAGATGCCTTGAAAGTAGTATTCGGGTAGATATAGAATCACGATCTTTTATAGAAAATTTCACTTGAAAACCTCTATTTCAACTCCTTTTTTAATATCTTTCATTCAACATTCGCGCTGTTCTAACTGTTATTTAAGAGCACTAGAATTGGTGTTATTATTTTCACCTATTAAGGAAACATTATATAATCTTCCTGAACATATTTCAGCTATGGCGGCCAATCTCAGCAGAGACTAGCCATCGGCGCGGGAGATATTATAGTGCACAAGTGTTTGCGCACACACAAGAGCACTCATTCTTGGCGGTGTGATACCCCCGTGCCTCGGAAAGCACGGAAACATTATAGTCAGCTACTGGGTAACTCGATACCCTTACAATTGTCAAAGATTTACCAATGTCAGCCGGAACCAACGGCTGAACGTGCTTTCTAGTCTTTCGTGTCTCGGAAAATACGTTAACCCTTTTGACCTTTTATAACATATCCAGACGGTTCACTCCCATCCCCTAACCGACCTTAGCAAACGTAGACTAACTCGATAGACATGTGTAGCTGTTATTATTTAGCCACGAGCCCCTCTGGGAGAAGAAGTGACACATTCCTAAATAAAACATTCAGTCCCCAAGAGCACTTACATTGACATTTATGATCCCCGCTGGCATTATCGATTCCTGTTTGTCGTGTAATGGAGGTCGGTCTGTTTATACAGCTCGCGTGTTTGGGCTATTCGTTTGGCATGAAGCCCACGTATAAAATAGTCTTCTTGCTGATTATGTCCCATTAAGATCATAAATATTCCTTTTATGTTCTTCAGTTCTTTATAGGCAACTAGATTTTATGCATCAGGTCAAACAAAAATGCATTACCGGGATGAAGTATCTTGTGCGTTGATGCAGGTTATAAACAATATTTGTGCCAAATTTTATCCAAATCCATTCGGCTGTTTTGCGTGATTGAGTAACAAAGATACAAGCTTTCGCATTTATAATATTAATAGGATACTTATGTATATTATTATATGAGTTGGTATAGTAGGTCTATAGAAAAAGAGATTCTTCGTTAGCAAAAATAGTAGTGTACAACCCTTATTCATGTTTTTTTTTTATGTTCATCATCATTTCAGCCGTAGGACGTCCACTGCTGGACTTAGGCCTCCCCCAATTTGGGGGGCTTTGCCATAATCGCCACGCTTGGCAGGCGGGTTGGCGATCGCAGTATGGTGATAAAATGCATAGAGAATGCTGCTGCCCATTCTCTAGTAAGTCCCTTAGTCGCCTTTTACGACACCCACGGGAAGAAATGGGGTGGTGTTATTCTTTACGTCCGGCACCACACGGTATGTTACTCCACGGGATTGATGTATTGACAAAAATTACGAAATACATGCAAACTTTCATCCCCTATGTAACCCTTTTTGGGATTTGAATTTTCAAAAATCCTTTCTTAGTACTGGGCTAAGTTACAACAGCTGCACGTGTAGATTGTTCAGGTTAAACTACGCTTACCGCGGTTGGTCCGTGGATGGGCGACCATCTTTACGTATCAAGACTCTTCCGTGCCTCGGAAAGCACGTTAAGCCGTTGGTCCCGGCTGTCTTTCATAGATCTTAGACAGACGTTACGGGTCGTCAGTAGCCCGAAAGTCTGACAACCAGTCTTACCAAGGGGTATCGTATTACCCAGTAACTGGGTTGTGGAGGTCAGATAGGCCGTCGCTCCATGTAAAATACTGGTATTCAGCTGCATCCATAACATAGTTGGGAAAAGACGAGGCAGATGATGAGTACTGACTGGTCTGTTAGTAAAAGAATTTAACATTTTATTACACAAAATACATCTCCAAATATTCTAGAGAAAATATTAAACTCACCCAATTCCAAAAATATATCGACATAACCCATAACGGTCTATAAGCTAAGCAAACACGGCTATTGATTCACAAATCACTAAGGGGACCCTCTTGCATACAGAGGTTCTGAGGGTGGCACCCCTAACGAGGGGTGTGTTATAATTGCTCGCGTGCATTCTGTGCTCTGCAGACAAACAGGGTTACTGACTTTTTGTTCTTTGAATTAATTAGAGATTTTTTTTGTCTGGTTCTTTTTTTATTTTTTTTTGTATGCAGTTGATGCACGTGACTTTGTAAAAGTAGACGGTTAAATGGGTAGTACTCGTTTTCTACTTGATTTTACGTAGGCGTAGTGAATAGCTGTTACCTTCTTGTAGGCTTGTAAACAGCCGCACGGTGCGACAACAGGTTAAGCTACCCTTACCGCGGTTGGTCCGTGGATGGGTGACCATCTTAACATACCAAGACCTAACTAACCTCCGTGCCTCGGAAAGTAAGTTAGGTCGTTGGTGTTTTTATCATTTGTTTATCTTTGACAGTCGTCCGACAACCGCTCTTACCAAAGAGGTATCGTAATACTACCCACATATTAACTAATTCAATAACTGAAGAAAGTAGACCCTCTGCCTCGGTGACTCTTTTCTATTAGTTTATGTATTTTATATTTATTTGCGTCTTTTTTGTCCAGACAAAACTATTATCTTTCTGTCATGTCTCTTCATCACATCATTTCTTCTATGTCATCTTCAAAAGATTGTCCGATACAGAATGTCGTTGTAAATACGTTCAGCGGTAAATGTATTTGCTATTTCTGGTAGCAAGTGGGCCTAAACGAAAAAAAAGTCAAAGTCAAATAATTTATTTCAAATATTAAGGCACTTTTGAACGTCAAAATTTGCAAGAACATAGGATTTATTCTAGTTGCCTCTTTCGAAAGGTAGTTTCGTGTGGAGAAGAATGGGCGTTACTCTTTTCTTTAGATGTTTCACAATATTTTGTCATACATTAATCATTCTCAACATGAAGTGAAGACATTCTAGGTGCATCCACCTATAATAAAATTACTATATATACCTCACTAGCAGAAGCTATTAATTATTTGATAGATGGTGCTCACATATTTACTTGAATTCTACTCAGTTAAAAAATAATTGCTTTAGAAATTAATATCTGAACTCTTTACAATACAAATAGAAGTCATAGTAGGAACATTTTTAAAGAACCACAAAACATTAAGAAGTCTATGAATTTTTGAATGTACAAAACTAATAAGTTTGGACAGGTATACTTTAATAATTATTCATAATGTTTATTCATAGAATTTTCCACAAGCCTGATCAAAGTAATATTGAAGTCTGTAATGCAAATTGCTTCTCGTCTAAAACTTCATTACTAACGTATATATTATGTATACGTATCTCTAAAAGTAAACCCAAAACCTATTCAAAAGTTTAAAAGCAAAGTTTTCAATATTTCACTGAGATCTTCTATTTTTATTTCTTTTCCTTTCTTCTACTTTTTATAATTTCCTTTCTTCTTATCTCTATAAACGTTTAAGTACATAATTGTGAAATAAATTAATAGTGAAGCTTTTACATTGAACTTGGTTTGAAATTACAATAAATGTTTATTCATTGCGTCCGTGTTCACTTCCACAATTAACCCATCTACTTTTCCATCAGGCGTGACCGTCAACAGCCATCCCATTCAGCAATAAAAAAAATAAAAAAAATGTTGTAATGAAGTACCAAGCGAGGCACGTCATTGAAATACAATGTGCATTGAAATAAGATCACAAGAACTCATTTAAAACATATTCTCTGTTTCCAAAATATTAGTACCTACCTATGTTCAGTTGTAAAATTTTTTTAATTGCATGCAGCTTTCGGGGAAAGCGGGCGTGATATTATTTAATTTTTTTCTCAGTTATAATTGCATTTCATGTGAACGGTCGAGCGATAATTGACACATGTTATTCGGTTAAAATAATAAATTGTGTATTTTGTATATTTTGAAAACAGATACATATTCTAAGTTTTACGCCCTGTCCCCAGGGGGGTAGGCAGAATCTACAGAACGCCACCTGCTACGATCCTTACGCACTCTTTTTGTCCTGTTTAATTTCATACATCTGGTCATACACGCACGCCGCCGCCGGTTACCGGTACTACGCACCTGACCTCTTTGAAGAACATCACCAATAAGGTCACTATATGTTCTTCTGGAGCGTCCCCTTCCGGAGTATCCTGTCACATATACATTAAATACCTTTATTCGTCCTCTCAACATATCAACCTCTTTCAAGCCGTACCGTTGTCTTATCACATCATTTATTTGTTTTGGAAACAATTTATTCCGGTTCTCATGGGATGATTTACGACATCCGCGCGGTCGAAGCTGTCGGCATAAGCATGTAAATAATTAAAATGAAATAAGGCTAAATATTAAAAAGGTCACAAGAAACGAAAATATATTCAAGCAGTGTTACATATTGTACTGTGTTAAGGAACTCTTCATGTACGAAAGCGCGTTGCTTGGCAATTTTGATATTTTTATATGACCCTAACTACACGCGAAGTAAGACCTTTAAATCCCATTATAGCTATACAATAGATATTAATATGAATGAAAATAAAAGTTTTCTTTGTCCACAGCTCACCCCTCTAAATAGGGGTGAACTTGTGTCAGTAGAAAGTCGATGACAAATTCTTGATGATTTATGTTTTAGAAATGTTATAAAAAGAAATTATTTTTAACTTGGGCATTCGCTATTGCGGTATGCTGATAAATTTGAGAATTTTCTTTAGATCTTTTTATCACTGACGCTCAAAAAACTCGTGGACAAAAATGTAATTAACTGCCCATCAGTGGAACACTACCACTAGGAAAATCACCTTTAATGGTACGGCATAAAGGCACTGTCAATGTCAAATTGCTTGCCACGAATGTACCCGTTAACTGTACAGTCATAATTTTCTGCTACAATATATTAGTGGTCAATGCATCCTGTCTTTTTGATACATCGGTAGCGACATCTACATCGCCCATGCGAACTCCGCATCACACTGACGTGATGCGAAATCCTGCATCGCGCAAACAGAATTTACCGCGCATATATAACATATATTTACAACGTTCCGACAGAAATTGTCGCGTAGTAGCCCACCCGTCTGGTCGGAGGATCCTCCCTCTTCTACGGAGGTTAAGAACTTTACACCCTTTTCCTCATACCTCCATACCCCCCCTTTCTAACACTCCACGCCCTTATCATCTTTCACACAGCCCATCCATCTTTCTTATAGAGTGATAATATTTATCAAGGAAAGGAACAACAATCAATCAATCAAATTCGCCTATCGTAGTCCACTGCTGGATATAAGCTTGTTTCAAATTACGCTACAACAACCGGTTTTCCACTTTCAGGGTGAATTTCAACTATACGAATCTTAACGTGCTGTGAGTGTCATAATTGGTGAGAAATATTGACACTGACAGCTATTGACGCAGTTTAGGTGTGCTGTTCGCGTTCTTTTTGACTTTTTTCTTTTCTTCTTGGGTCCTAATGAACCTGGTCCTGGTCCTGTAAACACGATTTGTCAAAGTGGGGAATTATAGACTCATCCGACACCCAGTGCGAGTGCGGTACGTCTGATCAGACCATGACCCACCTGCTGGAGTGTCCCAAGTGCCCGTTCACCTGCACCTCACATGATCTCAAAAATGCCACTGATGTCGCAATAAACGTGGCCACCTACTGGGCTCAAACGATATAAAGTGTACGAGTACCATCGACACAAAAGAAGAAGAAGATGAACCTAGCATGGTGATAAATAGCTCATAGCCTTTCTCGGGAATTGGGTTATCAAATGCAAAATATTCTTTCCAACTGATATTCCAACTTCATCTTTATTATATTATACTAGCTTTTACTAGCGCCTCCGCGTATTATGCATATAAACCTTCCTCTTCAATCACTCTGTGTATTGATGACCGCATGCTGCGAAATTTAAAAGATCTAAGCGTACAGACGCGGTAAGCGACTTTGTTTTATACTATGTAATAAAGATAAAGAAGATGAAGTATAGATTCGCCCGTAGTCTGTGGATGGTGTCTAACAAAAATGTATTGGCATTTTTTTTTTTTGGAGTTTTAGATCCGGATGTTTTCCTTTTTTGGATTGTTGTATCGACTATCCGACTCTGGGGCATGATAGGGAACCCAAGTAGTGTCCATTGTTAAACTCAAAAAAGTCATGAATTTTGCCCGCTTTGATCTACTTGAAGCATTTTAGATACTCATCGCGGTGACATTTCATAGAAAATAAAGAAGTTTATTCAATACTGAAAATAGAAAAGAAAAAGAAAGAAAGGGAAGAAAATAGAAAGAAGGGGAGAAAGACTAAAAAGGGTAAATGTTCCGGTTCCTTACTTTTAGATTTCTAAATTGTAACCCTATCTGTGGCACGGTAAAACTGTTATCAACAAGCTTTTTCTAACACTCATATAAAATTCAAGTTTTAATGGCTGTTTGTCATGCAAAGAACTGAATAGGTAACAACATCATGGTGACAACATCATGATTATGTCATGGGTATGTCCAAGTTATAAAATTCAATACATTTTCTGTTTTATTTAAAAAAGTAGGATATGTTGATAAACTTTTTTTACCTTGTACTGTGTTGTGCCGGACGTAAAGAATAGCACTACCCCATTTCTTCCTGTGGGTGTCGTAAGAGGCGACTAAGGGACTTGGCAGACTAGAGATTGGGCAGCAGTGTTTTCTATGCATTTTACCACCATACTGCGATCAAGCGAACCAATCAACCCGCCTGCCAAGCGTAGTGATTATGGCAACACCCCTTCAAATTGGGGGATGCCTATATCCAGCAGTGGCCGTCTTTCGGCTAAAATGATGATGATGAACCTGTTTTTATTAATAGATTCATTTAAAAACCCAAAGCTTTGACCACCCCTCTATAAGCCTCGATGCAAAAAAGGGACCCTTTTCTGTAACGCGTAAAACGTTGGTCAAAACTTTGGGTATGTAAAATTAAATATCGGTGTGTGAATAAAGACAAAAGCATTAAAACTAATAAAAAGTAAGTACGGTCTATAACTAGTTTAAATGCTTTTATATTCATTAAAGTTATAATTTATAAATACAGAAATCAATAGTACTCCATACAAATTTCATAACTATTTTATCGACTTAAAAAATGTCTGACCCCCTCAATTATGTTTTACATAGTAATTAAAACTTCACGCTATGCATTTTGGTAGTAAAAATAATTGGTAGTGGTCTTAGTCCCTTTTCACAGCTCGTTGTGATTGGTATGAGAAACCACTCGCCTGTTAATTCCGTGGGGTAGGCAGTATTTGAAGTCGAAATACTTGGAATATTGAGTGTCATGCAGTGGCTTGAAGACTGATTGAAGTGAGGAGTAATTACTGCGGTAAAGATTTTAGGGGAAGGGATTTTAATGTTTGTTAATTCGTGTGGAAAGAAGGCAGTGGAGAGGGGTACAAGATTTTTAATTTTGGTGAAGGAAATAAAAAAATCATTTTATGTATGAAGGTTAACTTAAGGGTAGCCAGGGTAGCCCGTGAAATTATATATAATAAAAAAATGTTCTTACGTTTTTTAAAAAATTTCAAATCGATTTCATGTTGCATGTTGATAAAATATGATTCGCGACTCTATAAAATATGGCTTAACAGAATTCTAATCATTCGTATTAGTAATACAATCCTCCATTTTTTTAAAGCCCTATTAAGCTACTCTGGCGCTACCCACTTAAAGATCCGTAGGCTCATGTCAGGCGCATGACTAAGACAGCGCGTAAGGCCTCGTGAGACCCTGATTTCTCCTTCGTAGCGCAGCGTTCTCGAGCGCTCTAATGTTCGAGAGTATGTCTCATACAATCAATATTCACCCTTTATACATGTCGCACCGCACAGTCAACACTCACTACACCAAGATTCAGCCACGTGTCGCAAACAGTAGTAATGTACAATTATTGGTGAAAGCAAGATGATAATCTTGCTCTATTTCCAAAGAGAACATTCAGACGTTAAACATTTTTATCAATTTTTTTTAAAGTATGTGACGCCAGAAAATAAAAATACTGTTTTCTTACGGAAAATAACATTTTGCAACTATTTTACTTCTAAAATTAAAGTTTACGATCAACCCCCAGGTAGCTACTTGTAAATATAATGGCTCCAAAAATTATAGACAAAAGTTAGATTTTTGGTATTTTTTAAACCCACATGGAAAATGCGTTTTTAGCCGAACGAAGCCAGTAATTCTCATATTAAGCTAGAGTTAAATTTTTTGTGTTAAATTATAAATGTCCTTCACTGCACATAACCCACGTTCATACTTCTGCTCAGCATTGTAGCTGGCTAACAAGCGAAATCAGACAAAGCAGCACGGCAGCCTTATACGGCCGTCGTAGTACGACAATTGACGCCCTAGGACAGCTGCAGCTGCCGTGTGATGCCCTCGTCTGGCTTCTGCCGGAGAGCACGGAATGCTTCCGCTACCTAAATTCACTGCCACAATCGAGACCTTGCCAAGTAGGTACCTACTTTTGGGGGATGGAGCAAAACTGCTCATTCTCCTTTGTAATTAGATCCATCTGGAGATGTCGCATACTAGATTGACCGTTACTTCCAAATTGGTTTCTGGATCAATGTTCCATCAGATATTGGCTTTCGCGAAGATTGAGATCGTTGACCTTTGGGTGTTGAATATTGCGACTAAGTAATTCTGTTTTGAAGGTAGGCAGCAGCATTCTTCTATGCCCCAATAAACAATATATTGTTATATTAAAATTGAATTTATCTTAAGTAATGCATAAGTTCTCTATCTTTACCTTTCTTTGCTTTTTCCTTTTGTTGGTCCATGACCCTACTTTATTTTTTTCTTTTCTTGTTTATTTAGAATAGGCATTGGAAAAAAAAGGGTGCACTATTTTTTTCGGATGGTTGAAGGAAAGAACGTGTTCCGATCCCACTTTCATTTTAATATATAAGTAGCAGTATATAAGTTGACGAAATCTTTCTTCGTATTTTCCCCGTGCCACCCAATTCTGTGGCAATAAATATAATAAGGAACCATTACAAGGAGCGATAATCATAATAAAACAGTTTCTAGGCGTTTATGAAGTCACCGCGCAGAGGGGATGAATGTTATTTGCGCAGCTTTCTTTGTTATTCGCCGATTTATAAATAGTACCAAAGAGGATGAGTTTAGGTAATAAGTTTTATATTTATACCAATCCAAGTACTAATATTAGGATTATTTCTAGTCCCACGTTGGGCGCCAAAGTTCAGTTCTGCAAGTTAAAAAACATTAAAGATACTACAAGATTATTCATTTACTGAACTATTAATATTTTATATAAGGGTTTTGCAAGGGTTTGTGGCTAGGTTACAACA
Organism: Aporophyla nigra; assembly: GCA_947507805.1. Classification (NCBI taxonomy): domain Eukaryota; kingdom Metazoa; phylum Arthropoda; class Insecta; order Lepidoptera; family Noctuidae; genus Aporophyla; species Aporophyla nigra. The sequence goes on along the minus strand of OX382316.1, from coordinate 11,285,392 downwards.
GCCGCACGAGTCGATCGTTCAGGTTAAGCTACGCTTGCCGCGGTTGGTCCGTGGATGGGTGACCATCTTTACATACCAATACCCCTCCGTGCCTCTAAAAGCACATTAAGCCGTTGGTCCCGCCTGTCCGAAAGCCTGACAACCAGTTTTACCAAGGGGTATCGTATTACCCAGTAACTGGGTTGTGGAGTTCAGATAAGCAGTCGCTCCATGTAAAATACTGGTACTCAGCTGCATCCAGTTAGACTGGAAGCCGACCCTAACATAGTTGGGAGAAGGCTAGGCAGATGATGATAAGTTTCTTTACATAAGGTTTAATTTGTGGGCTCGGTTTATGGTCCCACGCTGGGCGCCAAAACTAGGGACTATAAAAATTTTCAGGGATTAACCAGACTGAAACTTATTATAAATAAAGTCATAAATATTTACTTGTAAGACGAGAATAGGGACGGCCATTATAAATATTTTGCTCTAATCGTTAATGTGTTAAATATCTTAGATTAAAAAATACAACCGACTTCCTTAAAAACACTACAAAGTGAAAAATAACTTTAATTGCGGAAGTCGGTGTCTTAGGATCTGTATTTATGGTTTTTTTTTGCCACCGACTTCCGAAATTAAAGTTATTTTTCACTTTGTAGTGTTTTTAAGGAAGTCGGTTGTATTTTTTTGTAAAAAAGTTTTTATTTTTAAATTTTTAGTTGTGGTATTTACCGCGCACTAATTCCAAACAAACAATGCATATTTCCCCATTTCTTCCCCTGGGTGTCGTAAAAGGCGACTAAGGGACTTACTAGAGAATGGGCAGCAGCGTTCTCTATGCATTTTACCACCAAACTGCGATCGCCAACCCGCCTGCCAAGCGTGACGATTATGGCAAAGCCTCCCAAATTGGGGGAGGCCTAAGTCCAGCAGTGGACGTCTTACGGCTGCAATGATGATGATGAATGCATATTTATGCGATAGCAGAAATCGCGGTTGATTTGCTGTCATTTTTTAAAGAGTTCCGGTGTCTGTCTCCCGAACTCATCATCAGATCTATATGAAATTTACATGGGACCATTTCGGAATAAACCCCTTTCGAACAAAAAAAGAATTTTGCAAATCCGTCTATATATGACGGAGTTATGGCCGAACATACATAAAAAAAAAAAAAAAAAAACATATAAACATCCGAATTGAGAACCTCCTCCTTTTTGAAGTCGGTTAAAAAGCAAAAATCATTTTCAACTCAAGAGTTGCTCGTAGCTACTCAAATATTACAAAGTAGGCTACGCAATGCTACTGCAACCCCTAACCCATTGATTTCTCAGAAAGGTTAAACGATTTATAATGTCATTCGCTTCGGGGAATAGCTTTGAATAGCTTTTAGCGTTAACTAAATTTGATTTCTGGTATAGAACTGTACTGTGAAAACTTGGATTTCCACAAATAGGCTTATTGAATGTTTTAATGCATTTTATTTGTAAAAAGTTGGATTTAAGCGCAACTTATGTAAAATAAATGAGCGCTCTGTTAAGGGGGCTACTTTCCTGCCGGGGTCGCGTGATTGTTCGAAAGAGATACCGTGGCCCCGGCACGTGGGAAACTGAAGGAACACGGGTAGGTTTTAGTCAGTAAAGTCTGACAAGCCCTCCCACTTCGCCCAGAGCGTGAGAAGTCATTTGATGATTTCCCATCCAAAAAAAAGGGGGCTACTTTATATTACATATGTTAAAATATATTTAGAAGTTAAAGCAGATAAGGATAAGATATATGTATAATATAGAAGTTATATGAGATACTAAGTCAACTGCAATAAATAACAAATCTATTCGACAAAAATAAAGCCTATAAAGGAGGCTTTATAACAATTCAAATCCTTCTGCTTCACGTCTGAACACAGATCAATACAAGTCTAGATTTATCCCAGACGAATTTAGACACAGGCGCCGCCGTTCAAATGAATCCTGTCGAATTTCCTTCCGTAGCATTTCTGACGTTATTTACTTATTTATAAAACGAGGATTTCATTCGGCTTGTCAATTTGGTTCTATTTGGAAATAACTCCTTTTATTTTATCTTGTTTAAAGCAGATTATTATTTTCATTGGCTTTAATTTTATTAGATAAGTCTTATTATTAGATTTATCACAAGAAACAGAATAGAAAATTATCTTAATAATAGTTAATCAAACCTAGCTTATGGTAATACAAAGCTTTTAGATGAAAACGATCATAGTGCTGGATTGAAAGCTAAAAATCACCAGCTTTTGCAGTTGAGAGAAAAAAATTAGGAAGCAAGTAAAAAACTCATTCAACTCATTTCGTAAATAGAGTAACCGTGTGGTGCCGGACGTAAAAAATAACACCACCCCATTTCTTCCTGTGGGTGTCGTAAAAGGCGACTAAGGGACTTACTAGAGAATGGGCAGCAGCGTTCTCTATGCATTATACCACCATACTGCGATCGCCAACCTGCCTGCCAAGCGTGGCGATTATGGCAAAGCCCCCAAATTGGGGGAGGCCTAAGTCCAGCAGTGGACGTCTTACGGCTGAAATGACGATGATGATGAAATAGAGCAAGTAGCCACTGTTAGTAAGTTAAACGAATTTAGAGGTTATAAAAGGTTGTCCTAAAATGTATCTGACTATGACAAGATAGTTGTAGTAGGTAATTAGAAAGCAACGATCAATTATATAACCTTCAGAACATCAGAACGAGTTTTAAAAATTATCTGCGTAGGTAGTTTCACATTTTCTTACCTACACTTTGAGTTAGTACTTCTGACCTCCAGCCCCGGATCGATCCAGGCTATATCAGACGCTTTTAGACAAGGCTGACGTTATACAGGCAGACCTCGCCGTAGTTTATAACTGCAGTTAAAATCTTGTATACCTTTTTCAGGTTATGTTAGGTAAGTTTACTCGTTGCTTGCTGGCAGTAAAACAGCTAATAAATTCGTCTTCATTACTTTATCAGTAACTAAAATTCTGGCAATGCAAGCTTGTAAGTTTTTTATACCCAGACTCATGACAATTTTCGTTTTTTCTTCTCTTTCCTCTGTAACCTCTTCAGAGTCTCTTTTGTTCAGTTTCCCCAAAGTATATTTGATTTTGTACCCATATGTTCCAAATAAGCGGACGAACGGCACTTTCAAAATATTAATTTAGTTTATTTCCATTACCGTTTTCATCTAAATCGTATGAACACAATTGCATATGATGATATATTTTCTATACGTCATAATGCGGTTCCAGAAAAAGTATAGTTGGATAGAATTTTTCCTGGCCTCCGCAATAGGTATGCTGCGGTCTTAAAGATAAATCAATACAACTTCAAGACGATAATTTGAGACGACCTTCTTTTGTTACGTCCGTAGTCCCAAGACGTTGCTTGTTACGAAATTGTCCAGATAACAGGGGAAGAAAGAAACCTTGAGATGGCCAAATATTAAGCTAAATGTATTCAGAAAAATATGACTTTATTTCTATTGGAGAATGAAATCTAACATTGTTTTTTTTTTTCACTATGTTCCTTTTTAGTAATTATTAGTTTTTTGTGCTAAGTGGGACGATTTTATTTTATTTTAGGTACCAGTAATCAATTTGTTATTGCTTTTATCATCAAGTTTAGCAACGGAGATAACAGTTTGTTATATGATCTATTCTGCTGCTATAATATCTTTGTATTTATCTTACTCCTTCAAACAAAGGGCGGTATTTCTGCATTAACAGTCAGACAAAGCTTATTTCACTTAAGTATATTGTATTTTACAAGACAAGCAACAGTGTAACTTATTTCTTTCTATAGCTATCATTATATTAGTTTTCTTTTACTTTTACGTGTGTGTCATCATAAATTTCAGTTTCTTTTATTAGTAAATATTCATATTTGTCTTTATCTTTAGCATCAATAAAGGCAATAAGATTTCCTTATGCTCTACTTTTTTTTGTGGGTGGGAAATCATCATAATATGAAGTCTCCCGCTCTGGGTGGAGCGAAAGGGCGTGTCAGACTTTTACTGACTAAAACCCACCCGTGTTCTTTAAGGTGCCCATATGCCAGGGCCACGGTATCTCTTTCAAACAAATCTCGCGACCCTGGCAGTTTCTGCTCTGCTTCATTATTAGTTTCACTTTCATTAAGCAACTTATCTTGATATTCAACTCTATCCTCTTCATCACTAAAAGCATTTCTACCTTCAAATCCTTTACTCGCAATCGATACGGTCTCTCATATACCAGAAGGTTCCAAAAGCCGTGAACATAAAACACTAGTCCCAAGAGGATTCTTTTTTGTGCCTTCGATGGCTCTAACTTCATGGCCGTGCCTTTTCACTTTTTATATATTCTACTCAAAGTAAATTGGATTGGGAATATCGAAGTTAGAATTTAGACTTGTTGTTTAGGTATTTCAAGTATATTGAGTTTTGAATTTAGTTTTATCTGTATTGGCTAAGGAAATGTATACGTTTGAACTACTTTAACAAGCAACTTCAAATAATGGTATGGTGGTGGTGTTTGTAATGCACGAAGTTTTTAACATATGTGTAAAGTTTAGGTAACTTTGAAGCCATAAGAACTTCAAAATTTCCATTAAATAGCAACTGGTGAGGGGTAATCATTGTGGGTATTCACTTTAGTCGAAATTGAACCCTACCATCGCACTATTACAGTTTTTTTTTTGCCATTATATCAACCTGAAGAACTTTTTCCATCTTACTTGTACTTTAGCTTTCTATTCCTCTGTATGTTTATTTGCCAGCTTTGTATTTATTTTGCTCCTTCAAAAATAGGGCTGTTATTTCTGCATTAACAATCAGACAAAAAAAAATATCTTAGTATGTTACAAGACAAGAAACAGTGTAATTGATCTCTTTCTCGTTTCGTTTTATACGTGCCCATGTAGGTTTATGTGGAATAATATATTATTGTTATTATATCATAAGGGTAGCCACTTGATTTCCTTTTTTTTGCATTTTACTGGTCAGTGCCAAGCTGTATTTTGAACAAAATATGATTCGCGAATAACACATTATTTAATTTACCTTAGCGCATCTTCTTTAAGGCCGTTTTTTCCTTCTCAACCTTCAGACACTAATTCCAAGCATTTTGTAAGCTAAATGAAACCTTTATTTTTGTGTTTAATGTTGTAATTTCTTTGTCACTAGGCGGACGCAAGCACCGCATTTCTGCGGGCTGCGCGCGCCGGTCAGATTGAGAAGATCATAAGCCTCCTGGAGCAGGGCGTGGACATTAACGTCAGCAATGCTGTAAGTATATTGCTAAAAATAACTTTTGGTGCTGTTGGTTAACATTCATACAATCGTTTGTGAAAAGTATTAAGGAACAAGATGGTGGCCTTCGTTTCGAATTTAACCACGCGCCGATAGATCATTGACCAGCTATACCATGTGATGATGTCAAAAGACGTCATGTGTTATGTAAGTAACGCTTTAGACGAAGGTATGAGCTGCAGGAAAGCTTAGAAGAATTGAATTATAGTATAGGTCCTGGTTGCTTTAGAACCGAATTGCTCTGAGATTTTCTTTGACATTCATATATCAGAACTGTTGCTAAAATAAACAGTGCTTTAACAATGAAGCTTCACAACGCATCACTGTTGAACTCGATGTCGATATTGTCGTGAATTAACTACGTGGAAGGATTTACAACGCTACATGCAAAGAACGTATCAGAGTGATATCACCCAAAATCCTGCATTGCGCAAGCAGAGTGTACCGCGCAACTAGCATATACATATACAACAGTTGCAGTTGCCGATCAGACAACGCACTCATCTGGTCGGAGGACCTTTGTTTTTCTATGGAGGATGAGTGAACCTTATTGTTTTTCGTACCTCTATAGAGCAACTCTTTTTTCTACATTTACAATCTATACTAAAATTATAAAGCTGAAGAGTTTGTTTGTTTGTTTGGTTGAACGCGGTAATCTCAGGAACTACTAGTCCGAATTGAAAAAATATTTTTGTGTTGGGTAGCCTATTTATTAAGAAAGGTTATAGATTATATAACATTAAGCCACAATTAAAGGGAGCGGAGCAGCAACGAAAAATGGACGAAAACTGGCAGGCAATTCGATGCAACAGGAAGGGTCAGGGTATCAAAAATTTGACGCGGACGTAATCGCGGGCAGAAGCTAGTATGCAGTAATTTTTTTAACTATGCTCTGCATCTTTACTTTCTATATGCCTTTTCAACTCAGGTTTATTTACGAGAACGTTTCACACTGAACAATATTAATATCTTGGGACTACCAACAACGTTATCCGATCCCAAACTAGGCAGAAACTTTACCATGGCAACCAGACAACTGATAAACATACTTATATATTTCTATATACATACACAATATATATAAATTACACCCAGACACAGAACAAATGATTTTGCTCATCACAAAAAGATTTGTCCTGGGTGGGAATCGAACCCACGACCTCAGTCTTAGCAGTCAGGGTCACTAGCCACTAGACTAACAGGCCAGTCAATATCTTTTTACGTTGAACATATTTCTCACCAACACTAAAGAAGCACTAAAGAGATCATGAACCCGGTTATGTCTACGCATAATGCCTGAGCAACCACAGTGGCGTAGCATCTCCATCTGCGTTAGCAACCTAGCGTGACGTCATTTGACATAAGCAGCACTCGAGACGTGGGCGGTGGCGTCATTCCTTGCCTCGGCGTATTTATATTTATCTTACGTCGTGTAAAGAAAGATATATAGACGTTATATATACAGTCTAAGTTATATAAACCGAAGAGGTCACGAAGGTGATTCTCAACAAAGAGAATATTGGTTTTTGTCAATAAGTAGGCAGGTATTTTTGGAAGGCTTTCCAAAATACGCCTAAAACAGAATCATTTTAGTATCCAAAATTCGTGCCCGATTTTCAGTCCCCTTTTATTAGATAAAGGGAGTGTGGCTAAGACAGATCGCCCAGTTTTAAAATAATAATTAATAATAGTTATTATGGACCATTAACTTGCCAAAATCACTTAAGGTGAATAGAAAAGGCTTAAGAACAAAAAAAACAGAAAAAGTTATTCCTACAGCTTTATGAACTTAGAGCGTTGTATTGATGATTTTGATGATTATAATTTTGGAACTACATATGTCTTACAGGCGCGAATAATATTTTAATCAACATACAACCTAGCACTGGCCTGCAAATTGCAAAAAACGTAAGAAAATTTGAATTTCGCGGGCTGGTTGAAGCATTCATCTTAAGTACTCAATAAAAAATTTAATCTTAAAACAACGACCCGACGTTTTAACGGAGTTTGTTACTGTATGAAATAACTTTTCATTTATAAAGCAAAAAAGAGGCAGGTTGTTGAATTTTCAATGCTCGGTTTAACACTGAAAGTTGAAAATCCAGTGCGCGATTATTCCCGCCGCGATATTTTTACGTCAATAACGATAACGTGATCCTACCGCCTAGTATAGATTGGTATTAGCAATATTGAGAGTTTTTTGACGTGACAAGACATAAACGATATAATATTTAGAAAGCGCAAAGAGCTGGTATCATTTAAAGGGATCTTGTTGCCTTGATACTTGAGGAAAAATGAAAATATAAGAAAGTTTAGGTAAAAAAATCTTGTTTCTCACCGAAGTAAATTTTCCTCCTTCATATCTTATCATGATCAAAAGTATCTACTTTTCACACAGTTTCAGGAAAATACTGACAAAAATATTTGACCCTTTGTTCCTGATTGGGTACATCAATGTCCAGTAAGTTAATGTATTTTGTGATAGTGTCCTTTTTATATTGCGCTCGTATTCTCCCGGTATTTTTTTGCCCTCTGGCTTTTGAACAAATTGGCCTGGAACGAACTGCAAAAATCGGGAACTTGTCAAATTGGTAGTTTTGGGGGATGGATGCTCCACCCCGTTATAAATAATTAGATCCATCGGGAGATGTCGTAAAGTAGATTAATCGTTACTTTGCTTATATATATCTACATTTTTTTTATAATAGAGGTCTATCGAAGCTAGAAAAAGAAGTCAAAATAAACTATATCAAAAACATGAAATCCACAGATGATGACCTGCAGTGATGTCGCCCTAGTACCAATTGGTATTAATAAAAAAAAAACACTTTTTTTTATTGACATCGGTTTAGTAGTTAAAACTACACGAGAATTCAAAATAAATTTTAAAAATCTACTTAGGACTTGGTTACTTTACATATATAAATAAAACTTTTTAACAAAAAATTAAACCGCCGAAAAAACTAAAAACCAAAAAATGATAAACCTTAAAATTATGAGTCAGCGCTTTGAGTGATCTTTGTTCATTGATTTTTCAGCGCCGACTCAAAATTTTAAGGTTTATTATTTTTTGCTTTTCAGTTTTTTCGGCGGTTTAATTTTTTGTTAAAACGTTTTTATTTTATAATTTTTTGTGGCTTTAGTGTACTAATAATACTTGGCAAGGTATACCCTACCCAATGATAAAATAATTATCAAAATTGGACTACTCTGTGTAAAGTTATGCGTGGTTATACGTTACAATCAGTGAGTGAACAGTCAATCATCCCCTGTTTTCCGACCTTTAGGGTTCGATTTTGTTTTTATCCAAATTTATATGAGACCACTTTCGAAGTATGCCCTTTCCAATAAAAAAAGAATTATTACAATCGGACTACTATGTAAAAAGTTATGCGTGGTCATACATAAAAAAAAACAAAACAAAAAAAATATACGCGTCGAATTGATAACCTCCTTTTTTTCGTCGGTTAAAAATAAAGCAAAACGAATAATACTGTAAGTAAACGATACGTAGACGAATCAAAAATATTAAAAGAGAAAACCCATTTTTCGTTTTGATATGACTGCCTATAAAGACATAACTAAAAATCGTATATTAATTTGCGAAAAAAAATCTGCCTAGTCAACGCTCCTCCATCCAATAGAAAAACAACTCTACACTGTTACAAATAAAGTTTATTTTCAATCAACGTGGTAGTCTGTCTAACTTATGGTCTTTTCCGTACGTTTGAACATGGCACGCGATTCGGTCACGAATACAGATATCGCACTGTTTTCAGGAATGAAATGTACTGAATAAATGTGAGCGAAATTGTGTCAGTTAGGCGTATTCTGTTATAACAACTTCGTTGTTTGACTGAACTAATTTTACCAGCGTTTATCTCTCTATCCACACTATCTACACTAATATTATAAATGCAAAAGTAACTCTGTCTGTCGGTCTGTCTGTCTGTCTGTCTCGCTTTCCTGCCAAAACTACTGAACCGATTTAAATGAAATTTGGTACACAGATAGTTTAGAGCCTGAGAAAGGACATAGGCTACTTTTTATCCCGGTAGTACGTTCCCGCGGGATTATTTCCGACCTCCACGCGGGCGAAGCCGCTGGCAAAAGCTAGTCTTCTATACGGGAAGAGTTTTTCTCACTTTCAAATGCTCCACAGGATGTTCCATCATTGAAAAATTAGCTATTTCACATCAAAGTAGTCCTCGACTTCAGATTTGTACCCATAGAGAAAGTTTTCATATAGTGGAAAGTGATTAATAAGTCTTCCCGTGTAGTAAACATGAAAATGTTGTTAAGCGTCTCACTTGACAATGACTGGACCTAACATTCATACTTTGGCTTTGATTTCGCTTTAACATATTCATAATAGTCCGAATCAGCTTAATAAAATAATAATAACGAAAGAAAAATTTGAAGAGTTCCCCGTAATATCATCAAATTCGAGAAAAAGTGAAGGTCCTTTTTGTATGAATTATTGAAATTTGGACAGGACAGCTGCCGCTTCAGCTAGTTTTGTAATAAATAATGTTTATGCCTGTCTATAAGTGCAAAAACAGTGCCTATTCTCGCATGAAATATTCTAATCCTCAACTTTTTGTAGTCATTACGTATTGAACTTTTAGTAAGATTTCTTTTCAAATGCGAAACTATCGAGAAAATCTCAAAAAAAGTGAGTGCAACTTACGAAGAATAATATCCTTAACTTTACTCTTTGAGCATTCACTGAACGAAGTTATGTTTGCCTAGGAGCTATTATTATATTTCGTTGATTATAACCTAAAATATCATTATAAAAAGAGTTTCATTATTGCCTTTAGGACTAGCGTGCCAAACCCGAGGTAGCGTGCCAACACAGCTGTGATTGCGTGACATTTTGTATGCGACAGACCAACTAGGCATTTTTTATTATATAAGTGTGATTAGGCAATGCTGTTTATTAATTAAACACTATGGGGACTATGTAATTTTCAAGCTAAGCCAGGCCGTTTGACGCCTAAGTTATTGACAACTCTGCTTTTTCAACCGAAATACCCTTAAAACATTTTTAGGTACTTTTATTTGCTATACTGTTGTATATATTTGCTATATTGTTGTATAATGTTATAAGGGCAAGAGGACTATGACTTTGAGTTGGTTTATGTTTCGATATCAAAAGATATTTTTGATATAAAAATATCGCTGTTACAATTTTGAGAGGACTCGTAATAAAGAAACGCAACTTCTATTTTTTAATCAAGATAACGAACAAATAAAGCATACTATAGGAGATTTAATACAGCATCATCTCCTGCCCGTATCTCAATTTAGTTGGGGTCGGTGCAACATATATTTCGCTTCCACACTTCTCTATTCGTCGTCATCTCAATAGTCACCCCTTTTCTATTCATACCATCATTCGCACAGTCCATCTATCGTTTCTTTGGTCTCCCCTTACTCTCATAGCCGTCGACATACGGTATCACGTGCCCATACCACGACAGCTGATTTCAACACAACTTTTTAGTTTCATTTCAGACTTCCTCTTGTGTACTTATTTCTTATTCTATCCATTCATGTAACACCAGACAATAGTCATCCCTCTTAACATTCTCATCTCAGCTGTATGCAATTGCCTTTCATACATCCCTTTTGTGACCCAACATTCTGATCCATACAAGACAGCAGGTTTTACCATTTAATACAGTATAACTAAAGAAAAGTCTTCAAGCCCTTGTCTAAAAGTCAGTCAACCCACGGCTAAAGGATTAAACTTCCCTCCGAATTTCAAACGTCCCTTTAAGATGTTCTTAAAATTCTTTGTGTCGCCAGAATAAACCTCTTGAAATCCACTTCTACCACATTAAACAAGAGTACTCTGGCTTAAGCTTCTGGCAAGTCTGCTGACTCACCGGCGACGATTAGCGAAAAGCGAGTGAGCCAGTAACTATAAACGAGTTAGCAACGAGCAGCAAGCATATAGTTCGGATATTTTTATCCCTTTGCTATTTCATTCTTTGCGTGGTCAAAGCAATCTAAATGATCTCAGCCCAGAGTTCAGCTACATGTTTTGCACCATCTTAGTGACGTTCACCAGTTCCAGTATACAGCTGACTCGACACACAGGATATACTACTAAGTGTCCCATCTTTTGTGGAACAGCACCATATTTATACTCCCAAGACGGAGTCGTCTATGAATCTTCACCTGAACATGAGTTACGAGCGACTTCATTAGAGTGACCCCTCAGTCACTTGCTGGTATACATATGTACCAACCGACAGTTTGTCAATGAGTGTCCTTCGCTCCGGCAAGTATGTGTCGCAGTGTGAACAGTCAGCAATCAACTATTAATCCCTATATATATTTCTAAGTGTCTTGAGCGAGAAAATATTCAAGTAGCTTATAACTTTCTCGACGGTGGGACCGGTGCTCTATGAATCTTTAATTTTATTCTTAAGCCTCTTTCACTAAAAAGAATCCTTCTACTTTTACCCTTACAAGGACCTCTAAAGATATCTCGGATAAGGATCTTGACCCAATTTGTATGTATCCTTGACCTTATATTCTCTGAAATATACGGAGTACTCCGGTGACCTATTTTCATGTGTGTTTTAGTAGGCTTCAAGACTCTTAATATTGGCTTTGGATCGAATTTACAGTTTGATATTCATATGTAGTTTGATATTGAGCCCCGAATATGGGCCGGGCATAGGCTGAAATTATTTTTCTGGAGTAATTTCAAAGGATAATTTCAGGTGAAAAAGTAAAAAGGATTAGTATATAGGTTTAAAAGATATTCACGAAAACTTAATTCTGAGGACAATAGTATCTTACAACGGAATTTCCTGCGCTCGTTCGCTAATACAAGTTGGGTCATCCATAATCACAAATGACTTTTAAATAAAAATAAAATGAAATCTAACTTAAATCAAAGCGAACTTCTAAAGAAAGGTTAACTGGTCTACGTGGCTACACTCCAACACAAAGAAAACGATTCAATATCAAATTCTTTTGTGGTTTCTTAAAATGTATTAAATTCAGCCTTTTTTATATTTCCATGGCAGCACGTATTTAGTTTCAGCTGAAGTAGACCCTTTCAGTTTAGGTGATTTTTTTAAATTAAAAAATCTATCTTTTTCTCATCTTTTTAGCATTGGAATACATCTCCGGTTTTTAAATATTCATACAACTTTTGCTATAAATGAATATCTTGGTCGGAGTCTGAATTATATCTAAAAAAAAATGCCAATGCGCGCCTTTGAAGAAAATTTCGCCATTTTTACATAATAATTAAAATTTGCATAATCAGATTAGGTCCGTACGCGGCTCGAATGATAAACAGGTACATTACCATGTTGTTAATAATATTTTACAAGGAAACAGTAGCTTGGAAAGCATTTGGTACATACAAATTACGTACCTATACCTACCATAGCAACAATCTATAATATTTCGCTGTGACTTGGGTCTCTGTAATATACTGGTATTTAATTGTATATCTGTAGTCCTACACTGTTGAAAAAAAGGTTGGCAGATGAAGATAAGCCCTATTTACATCAGTTTGTCAGTACTGGCGGGCCTCATAATAACAGGGATTATAACCATGCTAAGAACAAAAATATAAAACGTATAAACCAATTTTCGTGATGCAGCTAAAAACTCAATTCAAGTTCTTCATTCAGATGACGGCCATCTATGTTCTATGTTATGGGGGTTTGGTTTCCGCACTTAGTCCTTTGAGTGGGCCATTGTGCGTGGGCCATGGCGGCCGTCGGTATTTACTCCAACCAGCCCACCTCCCTCCAGAAGTTGATTGTGTCTCCTGGCCTGCTAAGAACGTCCGTGTATGATTTAGGTGTCCCGAGGGTATCTGTCCTAATCTGGGTGACGCCTGTACATTCGAAGAGCACATGCGCAACGGTTGACGGCCATTATCTACTAAACAATAACTGCAAATTAATCAGGAACTAGCTTTTGTCCGTGACTTCGTCCGCGTAAATGTCGGTTATAGCGGACGCAGACGAACCCAAGGAATAAAAAGTAGCCACTGTAAGTTGTTGAGGTTCAGACTTACCCGTACCAAATCTCATCAAAATCGGTTCAGTGGTTTAGTCGTGAAAGCGTAACAGATTGACAGAGTTACTTTTGCATTTATAATAATAGCACAAGTATAGAGATATATTCTATACTTGTGTTTGTATATATTACTCTGCAAAGCCACACATGACTTTAGTAACCTGTAACACTTTGTCCCCAGAACGGTCTAAACGCCATCCACCTAGCCTCCAAGGATGGCCATGTGGAGGTCGTCCGGGAGTTGCTGGAACGAGGTGCTGCTATTGATGCAGCCACCAAGAAAGGCAACACTGCACTGCACATCGCATCTCTAGCGGGGCAGGAGGCAGTTGTCAAATTGCTTGTGCAATCTGCGGCACAGGTAAGATCAACATAATGAGATTTTTTTCAGGCATTCTATATAATAGTTTTTTAATTTTTTATTGTTGATTGAGCCTGCTTCAGCTTCCATCTTCATCACGCCTGATGGAAAGCGATTAAGAAGTCTATGATGGAACGTGCAATCTGCAATGAACTAATGTGGCGACTAGTCAAAACATTGAAAATTTTGAGTGTGGTTGTGCAAGAATAAAATTCTCTAAATGGTAGTAACAATCACGTAAAATTATATGGTGTAGTTTAAACGATGTAAGCGGTAACACAGACAGATATGAAAAGTGATTGTGAAGATTTTAACATAGGAATTTATCTATGTAAGCGCAGTACCATTAAGGAACTGACTGCTACAGAACAGGAGTTCTAGATATTCATAGAAATACGTTCTTTTATTCAGATATGCGTACAAATAAACTCACCAGGTGTTGATTAGGTAGGTAAACATAATATCACATATATATGCGTAGTTAGGTAGCTACTTTTATAATTTCCCAAGAGTAACAGTTTCTAGCAGATTCCATTTGTAATTTCTAGACAAAGGTTAGTCCCGAAGGTTATTTGTCAGCAGTCGTATTTGATTTCAGAAAATGAAACAACACCGAATGTAAATATGTTTGTGTTATACAGTTAATTTAGTACATAATATGATTCCTCAAGGAATGCAATAACTTAAAACGAGGACTCCGTAAACCATGTAACTCAAACCCATAAAAGAGCCAGTGCAAGAGAAACGAAAGATGAAATACATTTTATTACGTCAAAACGACCTAACATTAATAAAGACAAACAACATCAAGAACATTGCCAAAACAAAGAAAAACGAAGCAAAAGTTCAAGGGTAAGCACACAAAGCAAAGATAAACAAACATATCATTAAAGAAACTGGAACGAATGGAACATTACTAAAAGAAATATATCAAACGAAAGAGAAAAGTAATATTGGTCGTCAGAAACATCTGGTCGACCCAAACAAACTTTGGAAAAGGATATGATGAATCTCGTGAATATAGGAACTAATGACATATCATTTACAGATGAGTAAATTGCTTTTGGAAGTAAAAGAAGGAGTAGTATTTTATACTATGGATAGTTAGATACTTAGGTAATGACTCAACTTGTCTAGACGAAAACATGGGGGAATATATAGTATATTTCCCCAAGCTTTCCTGTACTTGGAGAAACCACATGAGTCATTTCTTCTTTTTTAGCAACGCTCTTGGCAGGCGGGTTGGCGATCGCATTATGGTGGTTAAATGCATAGAGATCGCTTCTGCCCATTATCTTGTAAGTCCCGTAGTCGCCTCTTACGACACCCACTGGAAGAAACGGGATGGTGCTATTTTTTACGTCACCACACTGAATTTATACAAATACTAGGATCTTATCTTGCAAGAAAGATATTGTTCTATCATAGATGATTTCTGGTTTCGGTAGATTCGAAGGGTAAAAAATTATGAGCAAGGGAAATGGGAGCGCAACAGTCTTTTGTTTATTTATATATGTTGTTTTACAGTTTTGTTTAGTATAATTTAGCCATCCTTGAATGTAAACCTTCCCTTGTTTTCATTTCTCTGCTTCATCGATCGTATTAACTAACACCCATGGACTCAAAACGTAAGTATATTCGTTCAGGAGGAATGAGTAACGCATTGGCAATGAATTATCTACGACAGGGGTGATGAGTTACTTTGTCTGGAACAAAGGGCAAGTGGACACCCCCTTGTATATTTATTGCTGAAGCTAATGTGTGCAATCAATAACTATCTACATTAATGGTCCTATTGATTAACTTTTCTATGTCATTGATAAATGCCATTAGGTTAATTCAATAGATCTAGAATCTTGGTTCTTGCAATGATTATAAGGATCGCTTCAATAAAAGATTCGACGTCACCACCCTGTATCTATGATGCAGAGGAGAACTGAGATAGTGTGTTTTTTTTTAATGTACATCTCATCATCCACCTAGCTTTTATTAGCCCATATTGGGGTCGGCTTTCAGTCAAATTGGATGCCGCAGAAAGCAGTATTTTCCTTGTTTGACCTCCACAACCCAGCTACCGGGTACTACGATACCCCTTGGTAGTGTTGGTTGTCAGACTTTCGGGCCTCTGATGACCTACGACTAACGACCGACCAACCAACGGATCCAACGGATTAACGTGTTTTTCTCTCACAAAAATGCTGAAGAACTATGTAATCTAAATATTGATGTAGGTTCATGAACATTATAGCATTATAGCAGGTTAGGTAGAATTGACTAGAGTACACCCACGTTTCGTGTAACAAAGGGGAGCCTATTGCCACACGGTGTACAAATTCAGACTCTGGGCTGTTAGGTACTGAGATTTATAACTGTAAAAATTGATTCCAGTTAATTCCAGTTCATTGATATTGTTTCCCAAAATAACAGATCCATTGCAGAAATGTGCTTTATCTGTCTGTATGAAGTCTTAAAAGGAATGACTGACAGGCAGAATAACATATCCTGCTAAAGCACTTTACATATCGACATGTTTCAAAATATTTTGAACGAAGTGTTGCACAAACATTAGTGAATACTTGAATGTATCCATCTGTTTGGCTTAAGTGCAACGTTTTCACTTTACTCATAATTCTCTCATTCTAATTTTGTATTTTGAATTTATGTTCATCTGCACTTCAGCCGTCTTTGTCGATGGCCAGCTGTAGAGTTGATACAGATTGTTTTTTTTTTTTGTTGTTGTGTATCGAATTTTTCGACTTTATTGAACGAAAATAACGTTGATCTTGGGTTCATATCCATAATTTTATTTAACAGCTCGAGATAAGGATCGACTTCACCAAATACAGTACTAGTTAAGATGGATATTTATGTCGAACTAAGTAGGTAGATAGTCGGACCGGACTTACTAGAGTATGGGCAGCAACTTTCTCTATGCATACTACCACCACACTACTATCGCCAACGCGCTTGCCAAATTGGGAGAGAGCTATGACCAGGCCATGTCCAACAGTGGACGTCTTTCGGCTGAATGATGATAATGATGACACAACTCTTAACTATCTCCTGTCATCTATCTTCCATCCATTAGAAGCGACATCACATGCAGAGTTAAAAGCAGCCCTTCGAAAGTTCAAAAATCAGAAAGCACCTGGCCCTGACGGAATAAGAGCCGACGTTCTTAAATTGGGCGGCGACACGATGATTGCCATATTCAAGCGAATTATGGATTATATTATTAACACGGGATACTTCCCTAAGAGATGGAAAGAAAGTACCTGCATTTTCTTGCACAAATCAGGAAAAGACTACACACTACCCAAGTCATACAGATCCATAAGCCTCCTTAATATCATGGGCAAATGGGCCGAACGCATTATTCTTTCGAGAATAAACACGGAAATCAACGAACTGATTCCCGAACACCAACACGGATTCGTTCGTCAAAGAGGCACAGGAACACAAATATTGAGGACTGGCAAATACATCACCGACGCCTTGGAAAAAGGACACAGTGTGGCCATGATATCAACTGACCTCAGCAAGGCATTTGACTCAATTAATCATAAAGACCTTATAAAGAAAATGTACGAAGCAGGAGCACGTAACAACATTATAAAAATAATAGAAAATTATCTATCGAAAAGGACCACCAAAGGCAGATTTAGAACAACAACAGGAACAGAAAAAAACGTTCCACACGGCGTTCCACAAGGCTCAATTCTAGGACCCGTCCTTTTTAATTTGTATGTTGCCGACATTCCAAAATCACGAATTGCTGGTCAGATGCTATCTCAATATGCAGATGACCTATGTATTCTCAATGCAGCGGAGAAGCCAGATCATGCCACAAGGCGCGCAGAATGGGCTGCGGATCCGGTGATCGATTACTACAAGAGATGGGGCCTCCAATGTAACGTGGATAAAACGGAGTGTATCATGTTTTCTCACAAAAAACCCAGGCGAAGGAACATTAACAGTGGATACAGAAATTACATCCAATTAAAAAATGAAAGGATCGAATATAAGAACCAAGTAAAATATCTCGGTGTCGTATTTGACAAAAGACTATCAATGAATGAACACACAAAAGAAAGAGTAGAAAAGTTAAAACGAGTAAAAGGCGCCTTAAACTCCATTATAGGGTACCGATCTAATGTGAATATATACACGAAACTACTCATCATACAAACATGCCTCTTGCCAGTACTCGATTACGGAGTCATTCAACTTCTACCGAGATACAGCAAGAGCAATCTGACAAAACTGGAACGACAATACAGAATGGCATTGAAAGCTGCAGGTGACTTCCCACGTCGCACTGAAACTAAAACCCTCTGGGAAATGCTTGGACAAGACCCGCGGCATCTCAGAGCACACGACCTCCATCGCGATATGATTGAAAAACTAACCTCACTTACAATCAGCGGCCTAGAAGATCCCGGTCCCGCGTACACGAAATATGGACAATTCAACCCGTTCCTTTTCTCAAATAGAATAGGCGACATAGAGTACATAAACAAATTCGAGAGAGGCACACCGCTCCACAAAAGAACGGCCCTCCCCCGTCAGCATAGGCTTTGACTCGCAGAGTCACTCCTAGTTTATAAGTTACTCCAGGTCTAGGACCTGATGGGATCTTAAATCCAAAACTTCTCACACTTGTTTTATATAATTCAATCGTGTGTGAAAAGAATTACACAATAGGTTGCAAAAGATCCCCACCCGGACATACTGCGCCAAATAAAATGCAAAGGAAAACACTTGTAAAATTATAATTTGTAAGTGATATGTAATCCTATTATTATTTTTTTTACTAACTAATGAAATAAAAAGTATTCTATTCTATCTCCTGTCATTGCTACAGTATTTTCATTTGTTTCATCAATTTATTTTCTTTCTCAGGTCAACATCCAGTCCCAAAATGGCTTCACACCATTATACATGGCTGCGCAGGAGAACCACGATGGCGTCGTGAAGTTCTTACTGGCCAATGGAGCCAATCAGAGCCTTGCTACTGAGGTAACGTGTCATTGGTTGAACTTTCAATTCCTTATTCAAATCATTGGTAGTATAAACGCAACTATTTCTTATAAACCCTCGTTTGATTACTATCTCACCTGATTGTAAAGGATGATGACGAGGTCGACGATTATGCATGCTTGCTTTATTAACCCGTTATCTAGAATTGACACAATTATTTGAAATTTAAATGGAAAATTATTTTCCTGATTTCAACCAACTGCAAACATAAACTTGACAAAAATAAAATATTTCTATCAGATTTTTTTAAATTAAGTTATTGCTATAAGTAATAAATTCCATAAAAGTTTCTCCATCAAACGATTTCTTGATGATCACAACCAACGCAATGTAGGTGTATGATAATAACCGTTTTAGCAAAGGTTTTTAACAAACTTTAAATAAATCAGTAAAATAAAACAAAATCCGCCACGTCGTTTTGAAAATACCTCGAAGGTGCAGATTTTTTATCACCAATTTCATTCAGCAACTCAAAACTTTTTCATTATCTCTTCATCTTCCAGGATGGCTTCACGCCCCTTGCCGTGGCCATGCAGCAAGGCCATGAGAAGGTGGTAGCAGTTCTGCTAGAAGCTGATACACGCGGCAGGGTGCGCCTGCCAGCACTGCACATCGCTGCTAAAAAGGATGATGTCAAGGCTGCTAATTTATTGCTTGAGGTTTGTAGAACATTCTAGATGGAGTTTGATAACTATACTGTTGGTAAAATAACATCAGACCTCTTGTTAAGTCTCGAGGTACAATTTATTTGAACTTCACAAATGATTTTTGCACGTGTAAAGCAAGATTACTTCAATTTATGGTATTTAACTATAGTAAAAATTCAAAACGAAGAGAGTAAAAATTTAAAAACAGAATTTCTCTTGCCGTCTTGAAATGCTTTAGTCCTGCCTAAATTATTGTACATACTCTCTCTGTTGCAAATCAATCTCTTAACAGCTAACGTTATTGGATTCAGTGCCTCATCTTTTTATGCCAACTGTGCATTATATTCTTTCGATTCAATACGTGGCTCGGTATCATTATTATTACACATTCCATGATCATTTTCACAAACTTCTTTCACATCTCTAAGTTATTCTAAAGTTATTCTCTCTTTAACCAGAATGAACATAACCCCGACGTGACTTCGAAGTCGGGCTTCACACCGCTGCACATCGCTGCACACTACGGCAACGAAGCAGTTGCCAGGCTACTGCTGGCTAAAGGAGCCGATGTCAATTGTGCTGCTAAACACAATATATGTCCATTGCATGTCGCTGCTAAGTGGGGTAAGATATTTAATACTGAATTTAGATTATTTATTCCAAATTAAGTTAGAAGAGTAGAGCTTACTGAGGCCAAAGTTAAAATTTAAAAAAAAAAGATTGGTTTCTTAAAAGGTGTAAAACATCTCCAATTTTATAAATATGGATTATAATATTGGTGTCTGAAGCAATTAGAGCCACATCCTAGTACAGTTACTCTGTCTATAGGAGGCTCTTATCACATTCGGCCTTCACATAGTTGCTTTGATTAAAGTCCTGCTGAATCTTTTGTCTAAAAAAAATAACCGTATAAATGCTTTAGCTAATATACTTTATTTATACAATACCAATCAGAGATATATTATTTTCTTCTATTGATGATTTATTACTTCCGGCATCTTGAGTAATTTATGTGGCCTAACCAAATTTCCCATTTTTAGTATTGTTCATCGAATCGTTGAGCTTCTTAATTTCTGAGTTGAGCTGAACGATTAGTGACAAATGCGTGCATTGCCTGGACAGTTTCAGTTAATCTGTGTGGTTCTACCTCTATTGACCATTTCGGTCACCAATCTACATGATCTTCACATGATGTGACCAAGATTAAAAGAGACGGTGACCTCTGAGTTTTTTGCGGCCTGTCTTCTCAGATTAGTCAGGAAACGCCAAACTCATCAAATTTTAAGAAATAGTTTTGATGTGTAAAAGTGTTTGTGCTAACCTACTTACAGAAACAAAATCATTTATAATTCCTCCAGGCAAAGATAACATGGTGTCCCTGTTATGCGACAATGGGGCCAATGTCGAGGCCCGCACACGAGATGGACTGACGCCGCTGCACTGCGCGGCGCGCTCGGGACACGAGAGGGTCGTGGAGGCCTTGCTGGATAGGGGCGCGCCTATCACTAGCAAGAGCAAGGTAAGGAGCTTGCTATTGAAAATTGAGAAGGGCTAATGGGAAGAACTGGTTTAGTCACATTCATAAAAGTCAGTACTGACATATAAAGTTTTGATATAATTTTATAGCTAACTTAAAAATAATTCTCATACATAAATAATTGATTTTAAAAGGAAATATGGTATATTTTATAAGTGAGTCATCGAGTTCTAGCCTTGTTTTAGATACGCGTATGGAAAAATGTGGATTATTGTGACCATAGACAGTACAAAATCAATTTAAAAAAATCTTAGCCGATTCTTCCACTTAGCTCTTCTTACGAATACAAGATACAAGTTTTCTAAAAAGGACTGTATAAAAAAGAATATCTGTTGCAATATTTTTCTACCAGCATCTACGTAGTCCCATTTCGGCGTCATATGTAGAAAACTAGAGGAGCTTGGGGCTAAGTAATAACAGCCGCACGCATACATCGATCGATCATCGATTAAGCAACGTTTGCCGCGGTTGGTTTGTGGATGGGTGACCATCTTTACATACTGAGACTCCTCCGTGCTTTGGAAAGCACGTTAAGCTGATCCCGGCTGTCTTTCGTAGATCTTAGACAATCGTTACGGGTCGTCAGAAGCCCGAAAGTCTTGACAGCCAGTCTTACCAAGGGGTAAAACAGTAACTGGGTTATGGAGATCAGATATACAGTCGGTCCATATAAAATACAGGCACTCAGCTGCGTTCGGTTAGACTGAAAGCTGACCTTAACATAGTTGAGAAAAGGATAGGCAGATGATGATGTAGAAAACTAACACAATGGTCTCAATAGGAACACATGAGACTCCCAAGTTTAATACAGTAATAACATCATAATAAATTGACATCGGCCAATAGAAGAAATAAGGAAGAAAAAGACATTTTGCCCCGACAAAAAAATAATTGGGATAAGGACAGGAGCAGCGATCGCTATACCAACATTTCACCACCATTACATACTGCGATCGCCAACCAGTCTGCAAAGCGTGGCAAATATCGCTATCTTCTGAGATACAGGCCTCGCCTAGTTCAGAAGATAGAGTATATTTATCAAACCTCTTCTTACCACCACAAATGCTGCTGGATTATTGTTGTTTATTGTATACGAGATTAGTATGAAGTTCGTTTAATATGTAATCGTGGTTGCTATGATGGTGAGAAATAAACTCTTTTTACACGCTTTATATTAGCTTCACTTGTATGTTTGTATATTTGTATGTTTGTTTGTAACCGACTCCTTATAGTGCGATTTTGACCCACTTTAAACGACCAGAT
This sequence comes from Aporophyla nigra, assembly GCA_947507805.1. Taxonomy (NCBI): domain Eukaryota; kingdom Metazoa; phylum Arthropoda; class Insecta; order Lepidoptera; family Noctuidae; genus Aporophyla; species Aporophyla nigra. The sequence goes on along the minus strand of OX382316.1, from coordinate 11,263,205 downwards.
TTCATTCAAACTTTGCACACCTGTCAAGGACTGATGACAATGCAATAATTTCATAAATTTGTGCCATTATCCTTGCCAGGGTTACCAGGACAGCAAAAAAACTGTCACAAACTACGCTGACATACGTCTCAAAATTCGAAATACCCTAAAAAACAGAAAATAAATAATAGTTTAAAAAAACTAAAAAACACGCTTCCATGGAAAACCAAACTAAAAAGTACAAAATAATGGAAAAATAATAGTTTAAAAAAACTAAAAAACACGCTTCCATTGAAAACCAAACTAAAAAGTACAAAATAATGGAAAAAAAGCGTGGGGTGCTTGTTAAGGTATTTTTTTATTGATATCAGGCACCCCACGCTTTTTTTCCATTATTTTGTACTTTTTAGTTTGGTTTTCAATGGAAGCGTGTTTTTTAGTTTTTTTAAACTATTATTTTTCCATTATTATTTTTTTATTTATTCTTTATAATTACGGTAAACCACCCAAATCGGGGGAGGCATATGTCTAGCAGTGGACGTCTTTTGGCTGAAATCATGATGAATGATGATTAAAGAATAGCAACATCCCATTTCTTACCGTGGGTGTCGTAAAAGGCGACTATGGGACTTACTAGAGAGTGGCCGCAGCGTTTTCTATACATCTGCGATCATTCTCATACTGCGATCGACAACCCGCCTGCCAAGCGTGGCGATTATGGCAACACCTTATGAAAACGGACAGAACCGGTCGAAATGACGGTGCTTGGGGGAGGCCTATGTCTAGCTGTCAAGTGGACGTCTTTCGGCTGAAATGATGATGATGTAGGACTTTTGGCTAAGCTATATCAGCCGCACGGGTCGATCGTTCGGGTTAAGCTACGCTTACCGCGGTTGGTCCATGGATGGGTGACCACCTTAACATACCAAGACCCTTCCGTGCCTCGGAAAGCACGTTAAGCTGATCCCTGCTGTCTTTCGTAGATCTTAGACAGTTGATACGGGTCGCTAGAAGCCCGAAATTCTGACAACTAGTCTTAGCAAGAGGTATCGCATTACCCAGTAACTGGGTTGTAGAGGTCAGATAGGCAGTCGCTCCATGTAAAATACTGGTACTCAGCTGCATCTGGTTAGACTGGAAGCCGATCCCAACATAGTTGGGAAAAGGCTCGGCAGCTGATGAGTAAAAAACTAACACACTGATGTAAATAGGAACACATGTGAATTCAATGTTTCTAACGCTAATAATTAATCACCATATTGATATTCGTGGACTGTGGGAAAGATGATATAGCTGGCAGGAGGATGACATTCCGCTCTCTCCTAACCTTTTGCTGTGTCCTACAAGGTCCATAATGATTTAAATTATATAGTTACCACCTTAGTACACATTATGGCGTGATTGTATGTATGTATGTAAGAAACACTAGATGGGTAGACAGCCGACCCCAAATTCATTCGGATAAAAGCAGGATTCCCCTGATGAGGCTATGTTCGGTCGTGTCCAGAACGGTCTGGCGCCGCTGCACATGGCGGCGCAGGGCGACCACGCGGAGGCGGCGCGCGTGCTGCTGGCGCGGCGCGCGCCCGTGGATGACGTCACGGTGGACTACCTCACCGCGCTGCACGTCGCCGCGCACTGCGGACACGCCAAGGTCGCCAAGCTCTTGTTGGACAGGTCAGTTCCACATCTGAATTATAGGTTATCAAGTTCTCCTCTCTAATTTCTAGTTACTGCTACTTCTGTAAGCCAGAATGTACTGTGGTCAACAACTGTAGGAATGATTTAACTGCTTTAGAGCCCTTTTTTCTGGGTGGGAAATCATCAAACGACTTCTCCCGCTCTGGAAGGAGTGGAAAGGACTAAAACCCACCGATGTTCCTTCAGTTACCTGTGCCAACTCTTTCGAACAACGACCATGTCAGGAACTGTTTTAGAGGCTACAGCCAATTTTGTTGGAAAAACAGATTATGCAATACATTTCAGTTTTAATTTAATTTTTAGTTTAAGTACCTAACACAAGTATTAGTTACTTGACATCACGCCCAATGTTTCAGGCATTTTTTATTTAGTGGTGGAGTGTCCAGATACCTACAAAATATAGATCTAGGTACTTATGTATATTTTATTGGTATCATCGCCAAGTTTCAGTCATGTTTCTCTAAATGACTGTTTATAGCCGAAGGAGAAAAACCGGAAGAAAAATAATATACGAATTGCGATTTTCCTCCCCGTCTGGATTGTATATAAATCAATTTGTTGTTCCGAGCTTCCACCCTGAGTTGGTTTTTATAGTGCAGCCCATCGGAAACAGCCTAAAATTCTACTAACTAAGAGGAATGGTGTCCTTTAAAATGATACCACAACAGCTCATGAATTTCATTCTTTGTTGCAGGAACGCGGACGCAAACGCTCGCGCCCTCAACGGATTTACACCCTTGCATATCGCATGCAAGAAGAATAGGATCAAGGTGGTGGAGCTGCTCCTGAAGTATGGTGCAAGTAAGTTATATTGAATACGTCCTTATTAACTTCAAAGGCAAGTCAACAAGTCATGTTGAAACTTGTACGATAGCATGGGTAGTGGTCCATGTAAAATGATCTTCATAAAGTCAAGGTTTTTCGTAAGAAGTTTTATACCAAAAGCCGTGGAGATTTAGGAATTTCAGAAGTTTCCGTTCTAGATCATCAGCGTACAGTCATTTTTAATCTCTTCAAATGAGGTACGCAATAGTTTCTATTGGGTACCTCATTTTCATAACATTACATTTGACATCTAGAAGAAAGTCAGCACCGCGCATGATTGCTCATCATCAGAGTATAGCTGTCCACTGCTGGACATGGATCTCTCCAATAGGGAAGATGCAAATATAATATTTATGAAAATTTTATGATTTAAATGTTAAAAAAACCGGCCAAGTGCGAGTCGGACTCGCGCACCGAGGGTTCTGTACAAACCTGCAGGTCATCATCATCATCATTCGTCATCATCGTTTATGAAATTAAATGTTTTTTTTTTAATTTTTATATTTGAGTTGACTGAATGGAAGGTAAATTGTGGTTTACGATTTATGACGTATTAAAAAAAAACCACTTACTAGATCTCGTTCAAACCAATTTTCGTTGGTAGTTTTCATGGTAATGTACATCATATATTTTTTTTAGTTTTATCATTCCCTTATTTTAGAAGTTACGGGGGGGGGGGACACACATTTTACCACTTTGGAAGTGTCTCTCGCGCAAACTATTCAGTTTAGAAAAAAATGATATTAGAAACCTCAATTTCATTTTTAAAGACCTATCCATAGATACCCCACACGTAAGGGTTTGATTAAATTTTTTTTTGTGTTTCAGTTCTATGTATGGGGAACCCCAAATATTATTGTTTTAAAAAAAAATGATATTAGAAACCTCAATATCATTTTTGAAGACCTATCCATAGATACCCCATACGTATGGGTTTGATGAAAAAAAAATTTTTGAGTTTCAATTCTATATATGGGGAACCCCAAATATTATTGCTTTTTTTCTATTTTTGTGTGAAAATCTTAATGCGGTTCACTGAATACATCCACTTACCAAGTTTCAATAGCACAGCTCTTATAGTTTCGGAGAAAAGTGGCTGTGACATACTCGGACAGACAGACAGACAGACAGACAGACAGACAGACATGGCGAATCTATAAGGGTTCCGTTTTTTGCCATTTGGCAACGGAACCCTAAAAAGTATAAAAGAAGGGCCACTGCAATGTTTTTATTGAACATAATGTTGATTTTTAACAATAATTACGTATTAAAATTACTTGAAACGAAACGTATTTCAAAACACCAATCAGCGTTTAGTGACATCACTCCCGTTACGACGACTTGTTGAGGTTATGGTTGTAAAAGTGAATATTATTTTATGGGAATATTAATTGCGTTTTTTAAATAAAAATGATAGTTGGGATTATCAAAGCAGATTCCAGGAATTTATTTACCAAGAGTTAGTGTTGACATGAGATCTTTTTTCAGAAAAAGGTTTCCTCCAGACTTTTTAAACTTTTACCAATTATCGACGTCGATCTCAAACTGTAAAATTAAAAATCTACTATAGACAAGTTTTGTAAGTATTAGGTAGGTAACTAACGTGTTTTTACGTACCTACAAGCAGATTAACTAAGCATACTCGTATAACAAGTATATTCGCCTTATGACGTATAACACACACGACATAATAACAAGTATATTCGCCTTATGACTTACGTCAAAGTGTTCTTCACAGCATCGAATAGTGGTCTTTGGAGAATAATTGTCATTTCTTTTTGCAGCTTGATATCACTTTTTTCTCAATTTTGGGTCAGAACGTCTAGTCAAAAACAATTTATTTGGAAACTTTGTTGAAGTATACACGGACTCACTGGCTGGATTATTAGTGGTATTGTTATGATCACCTGATGTTGACGGATAGTCCATTTTAAATTTTACCAAAAAAATATCTCAAAAGTCGAAAAAATATGCAAAAGTATGAAAGCCGACGAACAAATACAATCAGTGACAGACAAGAATGACGTCATCGGAACTATAGGTCCGTTTTCGCGGGAAAATTTAAACTGTCAATTTAAAACCGCATTTTTTCCGATAAATTACAATGTTTTAATTTTTTAATATATTTGTGGTCTATTCTACATGGAATTCTTTAAAGTGAAAACAAAAATAAAAATTATTGCATGTTCCCTATTGTACGCTATTTGGCTTATTACTCATTTCTATCAATCACCAGCCAGTCTATTCACGCTTCAGTCTGTTATCATTTACTGTGCCTGGTATGCAACATAGTCCTAGTATTTTACCACTAAGTATGTTGGAACCGGATTCCAGTGTAACGTTATGACAGCTGATTATCAATATTTTACATGATAAATCTTCCTATCTAACCTTCAAAACACAGTCGCTGGGTAACATAATACCCCTTGGCATACCCTCCCGGTTATTCATCATCACCACCATTTTTTTTTTTGGATGGCAAATCATCAAATGACTTCTCCCGCTCTGGGCGGAGCGGGAGGGCGTGTCAGACTTTTACTGAATAAAACCCACCCGTGTACCTTCAGTTGCCCATGTGCCAGGGTCACGGTATCTCTTTCGAACAATCTCGCGACCCTGGCAGGTTCATCACCACCATCAGCCTACAGCAGTCCACTGCTAGATATAAGTCTTTCTAATGGCACGCCATTCAGCTATCGGCAACTCTCATCCAGCTGCTACAAGCCACCCTGCAAAGATTTTTCCACCTAGCCTGAGAGCGTCCTACCATACGTTTGGTGATTCGCGGTCTTCACTCAAGAACACATCCACCCCAACGGTCATCGGTTCTACAGCTAATATAATAATATCTTAGGACAACCAACACAACGTTATCTGATCCCAAACTAGGCAAAGCCTGTACTATGGCAACCAGAAAATTGATAAACATACTTTATATTTCTAAATACATACATATTATAGATAAATTACACCCAGACACAGAACAAATGATTGTGCTCATCACACAAAGAATTGTCATGGGTAGGAATCGAACTCACAACCTCAGTCTTAGCAGTCAGGGTCACTAACCACTAGACTAACAGGCCAGTCAGACCATCCATTGTCCAGTATGACCAGCCCATTGCCACATCAGCTTGACAGCCGGTTATTATAAAGTTTATACTATTTTCTTCCATCAACCAGGTATACAAGCCACTACAGAGTCGGGTCTGACTCCACTCCACGTGGCAGCCTTTATGGGCTGCATGAACATCGTCATCTACCTGCTGCAGCATGAGGCCAACCCTGACGTGCCCACTGTCCGCGGGGAGACGCCTCTGCATCTAGCGGCCAGGGCCAACCAGGTAATTTTCTTTATAACACTCCTGAAATGTTAAAAGTTTTTTTTGTCAGATAATTTGAACACTCTTGTATTTTTTACTCCATTTGGAGTTTAGTTGAGTCTTAAGCCTACTAGTTTCGAAGTCAGCTTACAGTACATAATTTTCTTCATAAAATGTCATGCTTTGTTGCTAAAATGGCTCCTATTGTTGGGCTTACAAGCCCAGAGTTATCATAACATTATTTATATAAGATAACTTTTGATTCCGCCAAGATAACTCAATATTTATTCATGATTAACAGTATGACTTGCCAAAATATAATCAGCTTCATCAGTGGTGACCTAGTCGTGGGTTGAAACCCTGACCGGCGCTTTACTGTGCGTAAAATATTTCATCACCAATCCTCTTAAAACGGTGATAGAAAACATCGTGAGGAAACCGGCAAGTCAAAAATTTGAAGACATGTGCCATCTACCAACCCGCACTGGACCCGAGTGGTAGATTACAACCCACCACATCTTATGGAGAGGAGGCCTGTGTCCCAGCAGTGGGACTGATTATGGAATCATCAACTGATAACATCATCTAAAATCAAAAGTAGTACTAGGCTGAGAGTCAGCACTTTTTGAACGTCAAAGTTACATAAGACAGTCCCCCATAGCGCTCTTCAGCACTTCCTAGTGCTTTCGCTGGGAAGAAGAAGTGGCGCAACAAACTCCCCAGCAGAAACAAGAAAGAGATCCATTTCTCACATCAACTAATACAACTTCTGTTCCAGACGGACATAATCCGCATCTTACTCCGCAACGGCGCGGCGGTGGAGGCGAAGGCACGCGAGCGACAGACGCCGCTGCACATCGCGGCGCGCCTCGGGAACGTCGACATCGCCGTCCTGTTGCTGCAGCACGGCGCTGACGTCAGAGCCATGACCGCCGACCACTACAACCCGCTGCATATCGCTGCCAAACAGCATAATCATGATGTAAGGAACACTTTTGCTTTTGCTTTTTTTTTTGTTTTGCGTGGATGTGACGCATGTTTTCTTACACCTTATTTTTTATTTCTGTATATATCTGCTCTTTTTGTGCGTCATTTTTGCCGCAGATTAACATATTTTCTTTCCTTTTTTTTCTTTTTTATTTTTCTTAACGTGTCGATAGCAATCTAAATGAATTTAGCCGATTTTTTTTTTGTGGATGGGAAATCATCAAATGACGTCTCCCGCTCTGGGTGGAGCGGAAGGGCCTGTCAGACTTTTACTGACTAAAACCCACCCGTATTTCTTCAAATGCCTATATGGCTACGGTAACTCTTTCGAACTAATTGCGCGACCCTGGCAGGAAATGGAGTTAGCCAATTTGGCTACGAGCTTAACACTTTCAGTAGCGCCCCTCAACTCCTGTAGCATGCAAACAACAGGACACGCTGGACAAGATACCAAGTGCCGCATTGTTTGTGGATGCTCCAGGGCGGAGTCATCTGTGAATCTCCACCTGAGCAGGTTTTCTTTACGCGCTTGGCGCTTATGTTGCTTGTCTACCAAACCCATTCGTTCCACCTGCACAAAATCTCGCACCTGGACACGAGTTGCCTTGGCTTTCCTGGAAGTCTTTAAATAGACTCCGGACTCGGGCCGAAGTAAAGAAAACACTTTTATTATTAAAGTTTTTTAAAGGGTTTTTCATGAACCAAATATGAGAATCTTCTGCTACTCTAATAACTATTAACACTGAAACAGGCATTCATTATTTTTAAAAGACTAACTGTGGAGTTTCAATTGAAAATCAATAATCGATCAATTGGAACCGTGCACATAGCTTCTGACGTTTCATAAGTACCTATGTGTGAAATAAAATATTTTGATTTTGAATAGAACCAGCTCATGTATCGACTACTCTTTGTCAGTAATGAAATTAAATGTTTTCCAACAAATGTCAAAGAATATATATTAAAATCTTTGGAAGAAGCAAAATTCAAAAGTGGATAACCGATCAAGATATTTTTTTATTAAACTTACGTGTTATATTTGAAGTTTTATATTTTAATAGACCTAAACTGAAATTAATTCTTAAACAGGTTGCGGCAGCACTGATTGAACACAATGCTCCACTAACTGCAACTACCAAGAAAGGATTCACAGCTCTGCACCTCGCTGCCAAATATGGCAACTTGAAGGTAAGACAATTTGATACTCCTGAGTAAAAAGAAATAATACAGCACGAGCAGCGTCAAATTCATCAAAGAAAATTATTTGTAGGGACTTTTTGCAGTCAATCAGAATATTCTCGTGAATATTTAGAAATAATATGGTGACACTAAAATACGCTTTTATACATAACAGAAACCCGAAACACAGGTTTGAATAAACCTAGATCGGGGGGTTCTACCTAACATTGTAATTCCAAAACATCATTACTTGCACGAGTAATTTTTTTGAAACTGTTTATTTTTATGCACTATAGTTGTATGGGAAATTTACTGCTGTTGACTAAATGTACATTATTTTATTATATATCGTCTAAAGACAACATTCTTATTTTCAATTTCCACGGGTGACATTTTTTAACGTCTTGAAAAAAAAATGGGTGTAATAAGTGAACGGAGTAGACATAGAAATGCCTTTGGCATAGAAATTTTTAGTATTTTTATTTTTGAATAACATCTAATGAAATTGATCTAGCAATAAATACTACACATTTAAAGTAACATTTTCATACTAGAACAACAAAAACAGAAATTTGGAAAAAAAAACTTAAAAAAAAAACAATTAAAATCTATTGAAACTCAAATCATACGCACCCTAGTCAATGTGCGGCATGTATCAATGATTTCGTACCGCGGTCCTACCCTTTGAAGCCGGCCGATAGGCGGCCTCATTGATCTTTCGCAGGCGCACGAGCCGCACACGCATCCCCGTCCGCCCGCGTCCCGCGCTCCTTTGGTCACCTGCGATGAATCTGAAGGCCTTCTTGCCTTCTATTCTAGTTACACAACACACCATATGAAGGTCGAGATGGTAAAAATGTCATCAGGTATTTTAATAAACCATTTCTCTCTAGGTGGCGAATCTCTTACTTGCCCACGGAGCATCTCCAGACCAGGCCGGCAAGAACGGCATGACGCCCCTGCATATCGCTGCGCAGTATGATCAGCAGGCAGTTGCTACCACTCTGTTGGAGAAAGGAGCTGATGCTAAGGTTAGTTTAAATTCAAACTCACCGATACCATCACATTGACCTTTTGAAAGCCGCAATTTCCGCCAATGGTTTATTGCGCGAACGGACTTTTGGGCGAAGGGAGACTTGCGAGAATAGATATTTCCGCGAAAGGACATTTGCGCAAAAGACACTTCTGCGAACGACACTTGCGCGAAGTAATATTTAAGTTACAAACAGGCTGGAAATAAATAGTCCATTTAGACGTAACAAGTGATCGTTGTAGTTATTTATTAGCATCTTTTTTATGAATTTACTTTCTTATACACATAAGTAACGTACACACGAAAATATTTCACCATGGTTGTTCCTTTTATAGTTTTCGAGGCTGCTACAGCCGATGATGAGATTAGAATAAAACTCCAAGATGGTAGCTACGAAAATATTTGAATTCTCCATCATCAGTATTGCTTTCATTGTTATCGAGCGTGCTACAGTCAAAACAGGTCAAAATGAAAATCAAAGAGATTCACGAAAATGTCTTTTCGCTCATGTGTCTTTCACGCAAGTATCCTGCTACCCGGCAAGCGTAGCTTAACCAGATTGATCGACCCGTGCGGCATTATTTAGTCACAAGCCTTTGTCATTGGTCTTATGTAAAGGTCCCTTCCTTAGAGTTTCTTGCCCCTTTGTGTCCTTAGAGATCTACGTTTTGGAATAGACAGTTTCAACTTTCTGACTAATTGATCGACTTTTTGACAATACAAAAGTGCAAATGTACTGTGTGCTGTAAATGGTTCAATTGAAATTAATGTTTTGAGTTTTCTGAATTTGAGTTTGCCGGCTAACAGAGATGCGACAAAAGCTGCCCCAACCACACGTTAATTGAGACAAGTGTTCGAGGATGAGGGTGCGTTCAGAATGTTGGTTACAAAATTATGATGTTCTTGTCACTCTAACGATTTTTTTCAAATTACAGGCTGTAGCCAAGAACGGGCACACTCCTCTCCACATAGCGGCTCGTAAGAACCAGATGGAGACGGCGGCGACTCTGCTGGAGTACGGAGCTCTCACCAACGCGGAGTCCAAGGCCGGCTTTACGCCCCTGCATCTTGCAGCTCAGCAGGTAAGATCACATTGTAGGAAGATTTTTATAGCGCCATGTCAAAATTATAGATAATGTTACGAGCTGGGGTTCAGGATAAATTAATTAAATTACACCAACGTTACCGAAACACAACAAACTGTTTTATTAAATAAACACAAATATCGCAATAATTAAAATGTTAAACAGAATCACACACTTGTTTCGCTTGTACTGTATCGCTTGATTCGTATTCGATCGCTTCGGAAATCGAACTGCTCGTCAGCCCGACAATCCGCTATTTATATCCCGAGCAGAACATTCGCGAACATTCAACACTTTTACACAATTCACAAATAGCGTAGAAACTTCCAGTTCTTACGAGAACCAACTGTTTAATGTTTAATCCCGCTATTCGACAACAGATGGCGTTAGCGTGTCGTTTCTAGTAGTTTCGAACACTGCCCCATCCTTATATGGAATTAGCGTGACGTTTCTAGACTATTCGATCTACGTAACGCTGTCTCTTTCTGAGATGGAGATAGCGCGATGTTTCTAGACTATACGATCTACGTAATAATAATATATCACGATGGATAGGAAAAGAGGTAGAAATGGTGATGGTACTCATACAGGTTTTAGGTCAACCGTCATTCGCAAGGTTAAACAAAACATGTAAATTATATATAGCATTAAATAATAAATGAAAATAAAATAATAAAGAACAAATATAATGATGAGATAATAATAATTATAATGTATATTATTATTTTTATATCAAAATCAAAATCAAAATCAAAAGTCATTTATTCAAACTAGGCTGAGAGTCAGCACTTTTTGAACGTCAAAGTTACATGAGACAGTCCCCCCAAAACGCCCGCCCTTCGACACTTCCTAGTGCTTTAGCTGGGAAGAAGAAGTGGCGGAACAAACTCCCCAGCAGCACAGCTGTCTGTTAAGTTAGAAGACCTTGATTCTATACAGTATTGTGTAAGTTATTAATATTATAAAACAAAACATATATTATTCGCCATATGTCAGCTAGCACACGCCAATATACCAACAAAACATTGAAAACTAAACTCAAGCTGAAATAAATAATAAAACAAAATCGAAAACAGAACTTAAAACCTTAATAAAGCCTCCAGGCATAAAGGGCGTGCCCGCTTACATATACGATGCAAATGATACATATACACAATAAATGAAATGAAAAGAAAATAAAAATAAACTAACAAAAGCAGTTAAATAAAAAAAAATAAAAAATAAAACAGTTATATGAACTACCCATATAAACTTTCAGTAGGAAGACTAATTCTGGATTGAAAGAACATAAACATTGTCTTGAGTTGATCACAGCGACCAACTATTCTTATCGTTTAAGTAGTCGTTGATAGAATAGTATGCCTTTGAACAAAGGTTGGATTTTACTTTAGCTTTAAACTCATTAAACTGCAAATCTAGCAAAGTAGAGGGAAGCTTGTTATAAAAGGTAATACCAAGACCAACAAAAGAATTATGAACCTTATGAAGCCGGTGAAAGGGAGCACGTAGTTTATCCCTACTTCTAGTATTAATATTATGAATATCACTGTTTTTAGTGTACAGGTGTATATTTTGCCTAATATATAAGATGTTGGCGAAGATGAATTGTGATGCCACCGTAAGAATACCAATATCTTTAAAGAAATCTCTCAGAGAAACTCTCGCACCTAGTTGGTAAATCGCTCGAACAGCTCGTTTTTGAAGAACAAAAATATTTTGAATGTCCGCGGCTTTGCCCCACAGCAGAATGCCGTAGGACATTATGCTATGAAAATAACTAAAATAGACTAATCGAGCTGTATCAACGTCCGTGTACTGTCTAACTTTCTTTACGGCGTAGGCGGCCGAACTGAGCCTTCCCGCTAGGCTTGATATATGTGATCCCCACTGAAGTTTGGCGTCTACTGTTATACCGAGAAAAACTGCCGAGTGTACAGTTTCAAGCACCTCATTATCTAAAACGACATTGGGTCCCAGATTCCTAACATTCGGTAAGGCGAACTTTATACATTTCGTTTTCTTAGCATTAAGAACTAGGTTATTTGTGGTAAACCAATCCGTAACCATTGAGAGCGCACTACTCACGTCATCAAAATCTTTTCTATTCCTGTCTACTTTAAAGATAAGTGAGGTATCATCAGCAAATAGTACAATGTCACAGACATTCTTTAAATAGAATGGTAAGTCGTTAATATACACTAAGAATAAGAATGGACCCAGTATTGAGCCTTGAGGTACACCTAACTGAACTAGTAGCCCGGAAGATTTTACACCATTGACATCTACACATTGGTGCCTATTTTGCAAATAAGAACTTATGACATTGAGAGCTTCGTTTTGAACACCGTAATGACGTAGTTTACGCAAAAGTGTGTCATGGTGAACGCAATCAAAAGCTTTGGAGAGATCACAGAAAACCCCTATAGCATTTTGCGAGTTCTCCCATGCGTTGAAAATGTGTTTCAGCAGAGCAACACCCGCATCTGTTGTCGAACGACCTTTTGTAAAGCCATATTGCTCATTATGAAGGAGGCTATTTAAATTAAAATGTCTTAGCAACTGCTTGAGTATTAATTTTTCAAATATTTTACTAAATGCAGGTAAGATAGAAATGGGCCTAAAATTGCCAACGTTATTTTTATTACCTGTTTTAAATAATGGTATGACTTTACTACTCTTCATGAGGTCAGGAAAAGATCCTGAATCAACACATTTATTAAAAGTTATAGCTAGATAGGGGGCTACGATGTCTATTATAATATAATATGTTCTTGGTTATGTTAAAATTTTATATTTGCAACTGTTTACTGTCCCTAAATAAACTACATACAAAACAACAGCCATTTTACAATGAAAATGTGTTTTTCCCAGGGTCACACCGAAATGTGCTCATTACTCCTGGAACACGAAGCCGCAGTGGATCAGCAGTCCAAGAACGGCTTAGGTGCTTTACACTTGGCAGCTCAAGAAGACAGGGTGCCTGTCGCTCAACTACTCGTCAAGAATGGGGCAGAGGTAATAATATCATCATTCTCTTGACCTTATCCCAATTTATTTGGGGTCCATGCGACATGTCTTTTACTTCCTCACTTCTCTATTGTTGGTTATCTCAGTAGTCACCCCCTTTCTATCCATATCATAATTTCTACAGTCTATCCAACATTTCTTTGGTCTCCCTCTACTCTTATAGCCATCGACATTCATACTCAATACTTTCCTCATGATATTTTCCTCATTCCTCCGTATCACGTGACCATACCATGACATCCGATTCCCACACAACTTTACAGTTATCTGTTTCACTTTCAGACTTCCTCTTGTGTACTCATTTCTTATTCTATCCAATCGTGTAACACCACATATCCCTCTTAACATACTCATATCAACTGCATGCAACTGCCTTTCATTCATCTCTTTTGTGGCCTAACATTCTGGCCCATACAAGACAGCAGGTCCGACCATGTTTTTATATATCTTCCCCTTAAGTTTAGGGGAGTTTAAATTTAAGCAGAGGTAATAATATATTTATCTAAATAGCCAGTAATGTCCCAGTGCTGGGCAATTTCATTTCCCTTTTCCACGCACGTCTTTCTACTGCCATTGTGGCCAGTTCATTCCTCCATCTTCTTGATTTCCCGCTATGTCCTCTAGCATAATAATCAATTTATCATATTTTACCAGACTTCCAAGGGGAGAATTTACTTTGAAACATATTAGCTATATGAATATGCAGTGTTTTTTTTTTTTTACTTTGAAGTGTAAGGTCTTATTCAGCATTAATGGTTTGTTTCTCCAAAGGGTAGGACAGAAATGTACAGACGCCAGCACATCAAGCTACTACAATCTGTCAAATGTCTTTAATAGATTTTCAACTTTATAGCTAAAGCATTAGGTTCAAAGTTGTTTGGCAGAATTTGTCAGTTTCTGGTAGCTTGATGTGCTGGCGGCTGTACCTACTTATAGTACACCTCCAATTCGTACTCCAATAGGTTATGGAGATAATATTGCAATGTTTCTAATACTTGCTAAGTTAAGGCATGTAATTATTCCTGTATCAAAGCAATAAACATAAAACAAAATTTAATATGGAATGTATTTTTAATAGTAATTCAATCATTGTTCCTCTCAACCAAAGCATCTGCACCACCCTTGGTTGACTGGTAGCGAATGCCTAAGGCATTAAGTCCGCCTTTGTGCCTTTTTGTGTGCGAGAAGTTTAAATAAATAAATAAAAACAAAAATAAAATCGGTGTCGACCCCCTTGCCATCAACGGGGTACAAATTAACATTCTGGCCTGCTACTGAGAAATTCCAGATAGAAAATCCCAATATCACCTTCAAACCCAAGAGTTTATGCTCAGAAGTAGCGCTAGCGACCACTAGACCAATCAAGCAGACTTTTTTTTCACGCTACAACCAGGCGCGGTCCGAGGGGGGGGGGGGGGTCCTAGGGGTCATGACCCCCCCCCCCCAAAGACAGTCATGCTGTCGAAACCCTGAACGATTTGCCTGTTTTACTATCTTAAAATTAATTGTTCTCACTTGAGCCACGGTGACTCCGATAGACATTGGCAAAAAGATTATAACCCGGGACATCATGCTGATCAGTAGCGCTTGCGACTTCTAGACCAAAGAGGATGTACCTTCCTAAAAATATTCTTCAGTACTCATGGTGACCCCCCCCCCCCCCCCCCAAATGTTAGGCTGCGACCGCGCCTGGCTACAACTGCACTTGACTAACAGAACTTTCCAGTGTACCTTGTCACTCACTACGAGTAATATTCAAATAAAAGGGAGACTTCCATTTAATATTTATTGTGACCTCGGCTTTGCACGACTGACTGACTTCAGCTTTTGCTTGTATTCATTGCAATAAAAACGTGGTTTAAATTTTTTATTGAAATAAAAACTTACTTTTGATTTTTTATTGAAATAAAAACGGGTTTTTATTTTTTATTGAAAAAAAAACTTGCTTTTTATTTTTTATTGAAATAAAAACTTGCTTTTTACGTCAATTAATAAATAAAGTGGAGAAGGATTTTCGGTACTCAGTATTTTGTTTCCCCAGGTGGACATCTGCACGAAAGGCGGCTACACCCCGCTGCACATCGCGAGTCACTACGGACAAGCCAACATGGTGCGCTTCCTGCTGGAGAGTGGCGCTTCTGTTAAAGCGCAGACTGCACATGGGTAAGAGACATACCAATATCTAAAGACCAATTCTCGTAACTAAAAACGTTCAAAATCTAGTCGTTGTCTCATCTCGGCGACAATCTAATGTCAAAAATTAATGAAAACTCAGGGTATTTTTGACAGGTTGAGACTGAGAACAGTCTGTAAAGGTACTTAAAATAAAAATAGGCTGACAAAATTGGGCCTGTACCAGCGGTGTAAACACGGCCTACAGTATATGCTTGAGTCACATACTTTTATCACAGTTTGGGAGTAAAAACCGTGATAAAATGTGTGACTCAATTCTATCACAGAGGCCGTACTCGCCCCGCCGCGCGCCGGCGCCGCCGTGCCGGGCGTGATAAAATCCTGCCGCGTTATTTTTACATCCGTGTTTCGTCGGCTTACAAAGTAAAGTTCCTTCTGCTATCTATAGATATTGTTTCCAACCTTACTTAAAATATAATAAATTTGTAGTGTGCTTTCAATATGAACGGCACCTATACCGGTTTTTTTTTTGGGTGGGAAATCATCAAATGACTTCTCCCGCTCTTGGGCGGAGCGGGAGGGCGTGTCAGACTTTTACTGACTAAAATCCACCCGTATTCCTTCAGTTGCCCATGTGCCAGGGCCACGGTATCTCTTTCGATCAAATCTCGGTACTCTAGCACCTATACGCTTGAACTAGCAATGCTGTTTGGGTAGGAAATAAATCTATGGTACTCAATTAGGTTCAGATTTTTCCGTGTGACCGTAAAAAATAGCACCATCCCATTTCTTCCCGTGGGTGTCGTAAGAGGCGACTAAGGGACTTACTAGAGAATGGGTAGCAGCGTTCTCTATGCATTTTACCACCATACTGCGATCGCCAACCCGCCTGCCAAGCGAGGCGTCATGATGACGAGTGATGAGCAGTGATCGGATATTCGGATGCATATTTACCTAATGTTACTATTTATAAATAAATAATAAAATACGTATAAAAATTGGTTATTTGCTTTACAGGTTTTGGTAGTAACAATATGTGATTGAAGCCTCCTTTTAGGCAAGATATGGCCTGTGTTAGGTTAGTTAGTTAATAATTCTGTAGGGTAAATAATTATAACTTAATCTAGGACATGCAATATAATATTAAAATAATGTGAAATTTTGCTGTGAAAGCAAGGAAGCGGCTTCGTATTTTTTTTATTAAAGCCGGGTTTCTTGGATCATATTTATTTAAAATTAATGTTTAACCCCAGATGCAAATACATTTATGTGTGTAGGGTGGTATGTGTTAGTTAAAACAACACACAAAACACGGTAACAACACGTATTCCATATTAGCCAACATTCCAACTTTAGGTGAATATGCATCTGAATATTCGATCTCTAATGATGAGACTGGTTCTGTACCCGATTACGTTGTTTTTTAAATCTTTCTTTCTCTATTTTCAAATAAAATAAGATCAATAACAGTTTTATTTAACGAATACTTGATGTAATCTCACAGGTATACCGCACTACACCACGCTGCTCAGCAAGGCCACATCAATATCGTGAACATCCTACTGGAACACAAGTCGGACGCCAACGCCACTACCACGGTAAGAACAAAATGTTACAGATCTCCTAGAACAGCATGCATTTCGGAATTCATTATCTATCTTCGGAAAAATTAACGCGCGTTGATAATATAGATATAGAGGGTCAAATTAAATAAGCTGCAATTCTTTACCCAGGTGTATCGATATCGAAAACTAATAGAACAAAAAAATACGACTAAATTTCGTAATCGATCAGCTGAGTTTGTCACTTTTAATTGAATATAGATATTTTTTTACAAATTTCCTAAGACCAAAACTACAGTCGTTTCGTTGCTCTAATGCACATCTCAATGTCATTAAAAAAAAAACATGTGTTCAATTCACACGTAGTAAAAGTGAAACCTTCAAAAATTTTGGCTTCAAGATAACGAGACGAATGTAAAATTTCGGCAACAGTGGCCTTACCATAAGAATGTTTGCTTTATTGAACTGAAAATCATTTGAAACGTCTTCCCAACAGAACGGCCAAACCCCACTGGACATTGCTTCTAAGCTGGGCTACGTCACCGTGATGGAGACTCTCAAGGAAGTGTCGGAGCCATCCATCGCGCCAGTCTCACAGGAGAAGTACAAGGTGGTGGCTCCGGAGACCATGCTGGAAACCTTCATGTCTGACTCTGAGGAAGAAGGAGGTGGGTAGATGTAGAGGATGCTGAAATTCTCGAAGATATTTATATTTCAGGTGCTGACGGCATTTATTACAAATCAAAACCAAAGATAATTTATTCAAATTACGCTGAGGGTTTCTGAATGTTTGGTCCTAATTGTACTATCAGATCCAATGCTACCTAATATTCTTGGGGGATTATAGCTAACCCACTTACAATGGCAATGTCTTTCGTTTTGACAGACAACAACATTCAATGCGTTATCAGCGATGTTGTGCAAACGATTTTTTTCAATCATATGAAGTAATGTATTTGCAACATTCTTCAATTCCTTTTGGAGTGTGATTAAACAGTACCGACTGAATAAAATGATAACATCTAATCGAATTACTTTATAACAAAATTAGTATTATAGTAGTAGTATTAGTTATTAGTATTTATTCATTATTTTTAATACGTTTTTAAAACCCGTGTGTGACCACTGCATCATTTTATTGGCAGTCAATTAACTTTAAAAGTATATGTAAATATATCGACAGTTAGGTATTTTGAGAAGTTTGGTTTGATAATCTGATTTAGTGTCTTGCTCAGTTTTACTAAGAATTTGAAAAACTACTGCAAAACTCATTTTCTGTTCTACTCTAGGTGAAGACACAATCCTGAATGACCAGCCATACCGCTATTTGACGGCAGATGACATGAAGTCCTTGGGAGATGACTCTCTGCCTATTGACGTCACCAAGGATGAGAGGACCGAGTCTGCTATGAGCCATAAGAATATTATGGAGATGTCACAAGGTAAAGCATTTGATCTACTAGGTAAAGTGTAACATGTAACATCAAACCTTGTTTTCCCAAAAGGTTGGGCACAAGTGAATCTATAGTACAACCCACATACTACCACACTCTACCAAGTATTAAGACAAAAATGTTTTTTGCCGTACCAACCAACTCCAACTCCAATTTCACCAAGAACTGTCCCGAAAAGTACATATTATTTGTATTGCTTTTGAAAGCTGAGGATCCGTAAAAGTTCTTAAAACGACTTTCGGGTCATTTAATCTTTTTTGTCGTTTTCTCTTCTTTTTTTTGTATCTTTTTATGAACTGAAAATCTAAAACAAATCTAGTTGAAACAGAATTTTCCTTTGAGCTAAGTTTTGTTCACTGGTTGATGTTTACACAAACAGTATTTTCCATTGATCGTAGACTGTTAAAGATTTATAATAAAAATAAACATTTTCTTAAAAAGCGGCATAGAAAGTGAATAATAAAAAAGCCTAAATTCAAGTGAGAATTCCCCAAAATCATATTAACACCATCTAGCTTATAAACTATACTATAAACACTGAACATATATGCGGTCATTCGGGAAGTCCTTGGAGAGAGGTTTAATTTTTTTTCTTCCTAGCTATTTCCACGGGCCAGCCTATACATTGTACGATAGTGGTAATAAAACTAGCATAAACTAGTCTCCTTTTTTACATTGAAACACCATTAAAACTGCTACACCAGGCCAGATCATGGTCAAAGTGTTAACACTGACGTGGTCCCTAAAGCAAATCTTACAAATCACGGTTGGCAGAAACTAGTACCAAAAATTCTCGACCAAAACTGAAACCAAAATATTTCTAACCAGAAAATAAACACGACTATTTATCATATCTCCGTCTTCTTTCTCTAGGCTCAGTAAACGGTATGCCGTATCAGCCTCAGCAGGAAGTGCTGGTGAAGAGTATCAGTCGCTACAGCACTGCGCAGGCACCGGAAGGATACTGTTACAATGTGGATCCAACGCAACCCAAGTCAGTATTATCTTCCATAAACATTGTAATTGTGGTCCAAGTAAGTTGCCTTGTGGTGCCGGAAGTAAAGAATAGCACCATCCCATTTCTTCTTGTGGGTGCCGTAAGAGGCGATTGAGGGACTTACTAAAGAATGGGCAGCAGCGTTCTCTATGCATTTTACCACCATACTGTGATCGCCAACCCGCCTGCCAAGCGTGGCGATTAGGACAAACCCCGTCAAATTGGGAGAGGTTATGTCCAGCAGTGGACGTCTTACGGCTGAAATGGTGAAGCTACCTTGGGGAAGCCGAATTAGCTCTAGTAGATTTTATAATACCCCAATTATCCTATGTAGTTTATATCATATAAAGCACCATTTCAAATTATTTTAGGTCTAAACATTGTACCTTGTGGAACCCCTATACTTTTTAAAGTTAAAGTCAAGATCATTTCATTCTATGAGTAGTTTGAGTTTGATTTGTGAATCTTACTCAAAATTCGACTTTGATGTTAAGCACGGCAGTTAATAAGGGTCATTTTTGTATACAAATTTCATTCCCAGATTGCCGTATTAAATTCAGAGCCCTAACCAAATTTGAGAATTGACGTAAAATGTAAACGATGGCAATAACAGTATCAAGATACAATGATTCATAAATACATAACACGGAAACGTTTGCGTAAACAGAATTATGTAAACAACTCCAAAATAACAAACGAAATGTAATGATGCTTTATAAAAGTTATTATCGTTTGCAATGAAACAGTTTATGATTGTAACGTCTATTTCAGAATGTAAACATTTATTACAAAATTGTTCCGCATGCTTACTGGGATCTGCAGGAAAAAACTACAATGGAAGAAGTAAGTGCTTTTTATTGTGTTTTTTAATATTTCTGTTATTTTTCGTGTGTTGTACTGTTTGATTTGAATTTTGTTTTTGTGTTATTGAAAATAAATGTGCTATGAGCCGTTTTGTATTTGTTTCAGTTTGTTTTCTTTTATCCTTTTTATGATATTCGTCAAGAATGAGAAGTACTTATTTTGTTACTTTGGTTATCCATATGCAATTCAATTATATATCATGCTTCTTTAGATTTCCCTTGTCTCACGATCTCTAAAAGCCACCTTTGGATAAGTAGCTTTTAATTGTAAACTATTTTCACATAGATGAATAATGTTGAAACTATCCAATAAAACTATCTGCCTTTATAATTTCCTTACCTTGTATTTTGTGGTCACTAAAGCTACAATATTGTCTTCATCATTTGGACTGTATTGCTGTGCCTCTTTGCTCAATATTATATAGCCTGCACTTACTATGTCTATCCACATTAACACCGCACTTACGCATCATTTTAATTTACCTGTCGTATATTCCAGTTTCCTGGTATCATTTTTGGTGGACGCTCGTGGAGGAGCGATGCGTGGTTGTCGCGGTGGTGGCGTGCGGGTCATTATACCTCCGCTGTCTGCCCAGCAACCTACCAGAATTACTTGCAGGTGAGTTGAAACAGAATGCAAAGAGTTTTTGAAAAGACAAAATAAATGTTAGTAGGTAATGGAGACGCCAAGAATCGTTATAGACTAGAGTATGAAAACATGGTAATGACGTGCTTCCTATTATTCAATTTAAGTAATCAACCTTGCATTCAATTGACATCAAATAATTTTTATATTTCAGAAATTAGATTAAAACATGTAATGACATTACTGAACAGATGAAAACTGACAGTGTTTTATTTAGACATGTCTTCTATTTTAAGTCTTTGAAACTCTCTGAAACGGGTAATCAATATTATTATGACTATTTTACAGGTATCTGAAGCCTTCCCGCATCAATCACATGCCACCCCTGATGGAGGGTGAGGCCCTTGCAGCCAGGGTGCTTGAGATGGGACCAGTGTCCGCCAAGTTCTTAGGGTAAGTACTTACTCCAACAGCCAGATAGCTCTCTGTAAATATCTATGAGGCGACAACAACCTGTCCTCCAATTATATAGTTCTTTCCTAAAGTGAAACTGGGTTGCTTGGATATCATTATACACCGTGACATTTTAGACAGGCTTTCTTACATAGGCTGTCCACTCAATGTATCCGACATAATATACCTCTAGGCGTTAAAAATTGTTGCCATTAATTAAGATAATAGGTACTAAGAAAAATAAGTAATGCATAAGAATTATGAAACATCCTTTTAATAATGTTTACGTGTCATACGGTAGAGAATATACCTACCCAGTGCACGAGTCGGCCAGATCATTTATTTCCATTTTCCATGAGACAAAATACCAAATTTCAAACTACGTCATCATAATGAGTGAATGAGAAGTGAGGTCGGTGATAAATAGTATGAGTAGGGGCAAATCCCCAGGGCATGACGGGCTTAGCGTAGAACATTTAAAACATGCAGGCGTGCATTTGCCGAGGGTCCTGTCCTTGTTCTACACGATGTGTCTCAGCCATTCGTATTTACCGGCAGACTTAATCAAGACCTTTGTTGTACCCATCGTGAAGAACAGGACAGGAGACATCTCGGACATAGGCAACTATCGCCCGATCTCTCTTGCAACTGTTGCAGCCAAGGTGTTGGACAGTATGCTTGACTCACATTTGGAAAAATATGTTCATCTTAACGACGCACGGTTTGGGTTTTGTCCTGGACTATCAACCGAAAGTGCTATCCTTAGTGTCAAGCATACTGTAAAATACTACACTGACCGTAGGACGCCGGTCTACGCCTGCTTTCTTGATCTCTCCAAGGCCTTCGATCTCGTTTCTTACGATGTGCTTTGGAGTAAATTGAGGAGCAGGGGTATACCGGCGGAACTCCTCGGTATATTGCAGTTCTGGTATCGGAGTCAGACTAACCATGTTAAATGGTCAAATGCGCTTTCGGAATCATATGGTTTGGAGTGCGGGGTGAGACAGGGTGGTTTGTCGTCTCCCCGGCTCTTCAATCTATATGTCAACGACCTCATTGCCGAGCTCAGCAGCATGCGTGTCGGATGCAGGATAAATGGCGTTAGTTGCAACAACATCAGCTATGCCGATGACATGGTGCTGCTGGGCCCGTCGCCTGGGGCGATCCTGGAGTTGCTTCATGTTTGTGACACCTACGCTGCTTCACATGGACTTATCTATAATGCCAAAAAATGTGAGTATATGGTCTTTGGGGTTGCTGGTAAGTGCCGAGATAGTTCAGTAGAACTAGTCATTAGCGGTACGCCTGTACGTAGAGTCAGGAAATTTAAATATCTTGGGCATTTTCTTACCGACGACCTCAGTGACCATATGGACATTGAGAGGGAGCGTAGGGCTCTGGCGGTCAGGGGTAATATGTTGGCACGAAGATTTGCTCGGTGTAATAACCAAGTAAAGATTACGCTTTTTAAAGCTTACTGTCAGAGTTTTTACACCAGTAATCTTTGGGTCAACTGTTCGAAAAGGTCGCTGGACGTCCTACGCGTCCAATATAATAATGTTTTTAGGATGCTGTTACGACTGCCTCGTTTTTGCAGTGCCTCAGAAATGTTTGCGGTGAACCATACTGATGGATTTCATGCCATCATTCGAAAAAAAACGGCCTCACTACTGAGCAGAATAAGAGGCAGTCATAATAGCATCCTGAAGGCTGTGGTGGCAGACACTTCCTCTGCCATAATAAGGCAATTTGTCAGAAGACTTATACCCTAGTGGCCATTTGCAATGTCCAGTTGCTGGGTGATCTTCTCATTATTATGTCTGTAGAATAAGTTACTAACAATAGTGGTTTAAGGAAAACTGTTACTAACAATTTATGGATCTTAGTTGTCCGAATTAAAATGATTTTATTTTATTTATAATGAATAATATTTTTATTTTTTATAATTCAAATATTCATTTTTACACGCTTTTTTTCTTATGGATGTGTAGTAGTCATTGGATATATGAAGTGGGGTGCCGTTGTAAGACGAATTAAATGTCACGGTGTATAGTCTCATTTTTATTTCGTAATCAATCAACTTAATCTTGTCTTAGAAAAAGACTATAAGTGTTTAACTATCCCAATCCCATTCTGTATTTGAGCTTTAATCCTCATTTCACACTTCACTGTCTAAACCTTTGGTAATGCTCATTTATACACAAACGCAAACATACACGCCTCATCAAATGTTTAATATAATCCAAAATAAATAACTAACTATACAAATTAATACAAAAACAAAGGACATTTAGGCGTCGAAGTACTCGTCCGCATCACTGTCATCTGGAAACGTGCCCAGAAGACTGGCAGCATTACCACGTTGGATGGCAATGCTAATTCTTTGGCCAAAGAATGACCCAGCCCTCTGGAGTTTTAGAAAAACATTTTTATAGGTACTACCATAATTTGACATTGTGACTTGGATAAGCGAAGGCACTAGTCTCTATAATATAGTTAATACTAGTTTAGGGATCAGGGGATTCACATTTGGGTTTACATTCATGTCAATAAAAATTATTACTCACATACTTATACCAATCTCCACAATACAGACCGGTGATACTCGAGGTACCCCATTACGCCTCACTTCGAGGTAAGGAGCGTGAGATAGTGATCCTCCGCTCAGACAACGGGACCAGCTGGAGGGAACACAATGCTGACGCCACGGATGACGTTGTGCAGGACATTCTGCATGAAACTCTTGAGATTGAAGGTGCGTTAAGACCGAATATTATTGAATTAAGTAAAACTTTAGTCGCAGAAAAGAGATCGATACTGAGACTTTGGATGATTTAAAAAGATGGATAACACTTCTTTCCTGTCTTCTTTCTTTCTATGTTAAATATACTGTAGCCTTCCTCAATAAATAGGCTACAGAACACAAAGAGATTTTTTTAAATTCGGACCAATACTTCCTGAGATTACCACGTTCAACCAAATAAACAGCTTTATAATATTAGTATAGATAATCATCTCATCATTTATCTTATAACTTTTAACTTGTCATCATCTGTCTAGCCTTTTCCCAACTATCTTGGGGTCGGCTTCCAGTCTAACCGGGTGCAACTGCGTACCAGCATTGTACATGGAGCGACTGCCTATCTGACCTCCACAACCCAGGTACTGGGTAATACGATACTCCTTGGTAAGACTGGTTGTCACACTTTCGGGCTTCTGACGACCCGTAACGACAGTCTAAGATCTACGAAAGAGAGCCCGGACCAACGGCTTAGCGTGATTTTCGAGGCACGGACGGGTCTTGGTATGTAAAGATGGTCACCCATCCACGGACCAACCGCGGCAAGCGTAGCTTAACCTAAACGATCAACCTGTTCGGCTATTATTATTTGCCAAAAGCCCTTTAACATGTATATTTTATAAAATCTTCAAATATATTTCGTCAACAGAGACAAGTGAAACAGACGAGAAAGGCTGGGATGCTCCTCGCGTCACCAGGATCCTGACGCACGACTTCCCGCAGTACTTCGCTGTTATATCACGCATAAGACAGGAAGTCCACGCTATTGGACCTGAAGGTCAGTATTATGAAATCTCCACCACTATGAAATAGATGAAGATCAGTTCTGTAATAACACTACTAAAACGTCTTGTCAAAATATTCTGCTGTTATAAAGGAAGTTATTACGAATATTTTATCTTACAATTAAAATCAAGGAATAAAAGTAATGTTATTGGTTTGTAGCCAGAATATAAAAGTATTTCTGGGAATGGAATTGATAAACGTCAGCATGACAATGTTGATATATTTAATCATCAGAAGTAAGAAGTAAATCAATAGTGATATAAATCTATAATTACGTTTTATCTCCAGGTGGCATGGTATCCAGCTCCGTCGTCCCACAAGTGCAGGCCGTCTTCCCACAAGGCGCTCTCACCAAGAAAATCAAAGTCGGCCTCCAGGTAAACCTATTCAAACCAAGAAAAGGTGTTAAGGACAAAAACCTGAAAAAGATCACCGTTAATAACGTGTCCAAGAAAAAACGTTTCTCTCTAATTTGGTAGTATACCCTTAAAATGTACTCGAATGAATTTAATCTTATAAGCTGACATAGTCAGAGAAGCTTATGAAATATAACGAATATTTTCGATAAGAATTCTTTTTCATTTTCTTCACTGTTAGATTTATGTGCTGTGTTCATTAATTTATTATTGTTTAGATTAATTATGTTCTCATTGTAAGGTTAGTCATTAGTAAGAGGTTCGGCAAAATATTTTCAGAGAGATTAGAATTTACTTAAAAAATCTAGTCTTTGAGTGTTAGTCAGTCAAATGCTTTAGACAGATTATGTAGTATTTGATGCATGAGCAGAATAAGAATACAAAAGAAATAGTAGTACTGGCAATAGCTCAAGCCTTTGTGAAAACTAAACGTTGTGATTTGACTATAATTGATAAGAAATAAATAGGGATTCAGTTGCTAAAATAGCATTTGTAACAGATAACTGGAAGAATTAAAGAAACAGATTATATTTTGCCAAACACTGTCTAGTCATTTGCCATATTAAAACAAAAGTACAAATGTGAATGCCAAATTTTTTTTACAATAGTTATTTTGTATCTGTTTATTGGTGAAATATTTTTGTTTAGCGTTTTACATTTTGATGTATCATCACATATCTTAGATATACAGTTCTTTAATTTTTTAATAACAATGTACGTGATTATTAACAATAAGTTGCCATGACTTGTTTCATCAAATTCTGAGTGACGAAAATGTTGAAAGATTTTAGTGTCTTTTTAGAATGGGGAAGGCAAAATAGCGCTGTGGTATTATATTTGGTGGTGTACAAACACTTTGACAAGTCAATCATGTTTCAAAAACTGGATGAGGTCAACGTTTTCTATCTGACTACTCTGCAAAAAATAGGCCAGTAAAAACTAAGAGTTCACAGTCTTTTATAGTCCAGACATAATTTTGGTCAAATCATGAGAAGACTATGTAAATTGGTGTCTGAGATGGTCTTTTGAGGAAAGACCCACATAGATTCAGTGGACCTTTCCAGTCAGCATACGCGTTTTTCAGTAATCTTACAGCTCAGCTCAGCTCGAATTAGTTTTCATTTATTTTTGCGAAAATGACTCGTTATTGTGTCATTTTTTTGTGAAGATTGTTGCTCAAAACAATTAGTAGAAAAATATGTTACGCAAACAGAAGTCGTTATGTCTTTTTTTTATTACGAGAAAGTAAGCAATATTTAAAGATTTTAAATCTCACTCTTTTCATGTTGAATACATATTGATTTACAATATTGAAATTAACGAAAATAATGAAATAGAAGACTAAAACCAAACTCATGGTTGAATACGAAATGGAATGATTACACGAAATGTTATGTTTATTGATACACCGTAGGGAGGACCTTGTTATAGTCACGCCATCTACAAGTGGCTTTGGCCAACCTTCCCCATTAAAATATATAAGGCTTCAAGATATGAAAGATGTTGTGAAAATTTCGAGTATTTTAATAGACTTGATGAGACACGTATTTTGCCATTAGAATAAGTTTCTACGTTACTCCTTTAGGGATTATGTCATACCCAATAAATTTAGAAATTCACTTAACTATTTATTGTAGAAGGGAGTTTCAATAAACCATTGACAACAAAATTTGTTTTCAATTTAAGCAAAAAATTGAATTCTATGAAATCACAAAAGAGTCCAAAATCGTAGATTTTTCTCACACTGCGGTATTTCATACTGGTTGGGTTTTCTCTAGTTGGTCTTTAGGCGACATTATAGCATGATTGAAATTTTAACTACAGAAAATAATATGAATGATTTATGTGACCTTGTAATTATTTAGTAAAACATTTGTGTGTGTTATATACGATATTAATATGTATTTAAATAAAATTGGAGTGACGTATGTAATTTAATTAGTTAAGTAGTAATTTAAGGATTGCTAAATTTATTGGGTAATGTCTTTCTATGCTTTTAAGTTGAATTGTTACTTGGACTGTTGTGCGATTTTGTACTTTATTTCCTAAAGACCAAACGTGAGACTTGCATGATGTACATATATTTTGTTTTGCTGTATTATTTTGAGCTTTATGACTATCGAGTGTGTTGCATCTTGTTTTTAATGCGCATGTGTGAGAAATAGATGAAAGTCTGAGTTGACATTGTAATAAATGTATATAATTTCATTTTATATGCTTTTCCTGTGATTTCATAATGTTCATATTTGCTTAATTTTGCACCGACCGCTCTTCACCACCTTCCTATCATTTCGTTTGTAAGATTATAGCTGGTTATATAACAGATTGTAGAAAATTATATCTACATCACATAAGTAAACAAATAATAATAATTTCGTTTAATGAAAAAAAAAATCTTCTGCTTTAATTTTCCCGTGAAGGGGTAAGTACTGAATTTAATCTATTATTTCCACACACTGCCTTTTAATTTTTAACCAACACCAGCATGAAGCTTTGGCGACGATTACGTTTGGTCTTTAGAATGTAAATATTATTTCAGGATTTTAAAAAAATACTAAGGAAACATGTCATTGTACTAATAAACCATAAAATTTTAAAATAAAAGTGTTACTGCAGAAATCAAAAAGAAATCATTATACCTTTATTTAAAATACATGTCATACTAAAAAATATCAAACTTTAATCTTTTCAGGCCCAAATTATTGATTCAGAGCTTACTGCTAAGCTACTTGGTCGTGGAGTAGCCGTATCGCCAGTAGTTACTGTAGAACCAAGAAGAAGGAAATTCCACAAAGCTATAACCCTGAGTATGCCAGCTCCGCGACCTCACACCCAGGGTATGACGAACCAGTACAGCACATCGTCAGCTCCAACATTGAGGCTACTCTGTTCCATATCAGGTACAATTAAAATAGTTCGCTTGTATTTGGAAAAGCAAATCTGATTTGTAACTGAAATACTGCTTGGATTTAGATCACGGATATCATCAGATATCGTAAAAACTGAAATCATATCAGTTAAAGAAAAAAATATAAAAATTTGCTGTATGTGTCTAGACAATACATATTTGGTTAATAATATCCTTAAACAGTGTTTCAGTAACAAATAGATTGACGCCATGTGTTGCAATGGAGTATGGCTTATGTTTGCTATCTCGGCGAAATGCTTTGCCTTGGAAAGGTAAGTGTGCCTACAGTTAGGTATTCAGCTTACAAACAATACCCTAACATGGGCTGGAATTTGTGTTTGGATATTTATTGCATTTTGTAGCATTTTCTGTTCGAATAAAAATTAAGGAAGAAAGTCTCAATATAATACAAGAGATGGAAAAAAAATTGGAGATATTTTGGTGTTGAAAGTCTTAACGTAAATTGCAGTAAGTACCAGATACAGATAACGATCTATTTGCGGGTATTGTGTGATTTGCTTTTAAGTTCGCTTAACAAATAAACTAAAAGGAAATACAATTCTATTACCAATATTCCATTACAACACATTGGTAACGTAGGATTACAAACAGAAATCATTACGAATCGATTTGTAGGTAACGAATATAGTTCTACATGAGATCGGTAGACTATAGATTTAAATATTTTCAACTTTTTAAATAGAGTATTGATAGTTAATCGGAATTTTATAGTCTTTTATCCTAAATCATATTGGTTAGCGTAGAACAGAGAATTACGGACCTCCATTTCATAGACAGCAGGATGAGCATGTTAATGAGAAATAGCGTAGTTTGAGATCATTTCATTCGAAACAAAACATATATGATAGTGGAAGGGAAAATAAAGTATTGGAGACAGTGCAAACAAGCAAACCGCTTATGGCAAATACACAAGCAGCTGAGGGACTATGTCCCTGTGTGTCCGTTATGTGCGTGTCTACATTGTCTTTGTTCTCGTGTGTTTGTGTGTGTTGCACGCTCACCGTGTGTGGCGCTAAATAATGTGCTGCCATCTATCGGCGCGCTCCAACAGGGGTATATCGCAAAAGATCTCTCGAAGGTAAAAACATTAGAAATATTTTACAAAAATAAAATCAAAATGTCGGTTTAAGTTTCGTTTGTTTTATTTAAACGTTAATTTGTCTGAAACTCTTGAACTTATCGTGTTTTTATTTCTCATTATTCATTGTTTTTACGATACTTGTACTCATCAGCATCGTGGCTGTTTGAGTATGAATATCAGATACATTGTTTTTTCCCTCTATCACTTTTTGGATGCTTTTCCATATCTTGCTTCTCATATACATTCTTCCTTTATGCACGGGCTGAATTTTTTACGCTTTGTTAAGACACATCCACTCTGTATCATAACCATTCAATAATGAATCTTGGGACATCAAGAGTTTGCACAGCGAAACGTTCACAGAAACATGTCGGTTTAGAACAAAATGTACAAACATAACTAGAACTAAAGGAACTGCAACTGTATTGGCACATTTTATATGACTGAGACACGTTAAATACCTGTTTTTGTTTAGTATAAGTGTAAAGTTAAAACTTTCGATTCGGTGCCATCTTCATCCTCATGATCATTCGACGTCAATGTTCCCTTTTTGTTACTTTGCTTGTAAGAATCAGAGATTTATTTCCAAAACGGCCTATCAGTTCTGTTCACATCATCTTCTCTTATTTTGTCTCGTTCCTTTCTCTTGTCATTGTTTCACTGGACACGTTTTTATTTCCATGTTTTGGTTTAGTTCCGTTGGATTTTTGGATTTTATTTCAGTGAATGTCCTTCGAGAGATCTGTTTTCCGAAAACTTGAACAGCAATTTTGATGATTCGTTTTTGATAAAGTAGAGTTCATTTTCATTTTGAGAGACAACAGCACTACTTGTAAGAAACAGGTGACAGTTCACAGTGTGCCACATTATAGTCACTTTTTTATTTTAAAAAGTATTAAAATGGTACGTTATTTTATTATTTATTTGTGTGATGTGTTGTCTTTGCTTGTTGTGTGTTTGCTATAGGCCGTTTTGGAAACATTTTATGTTTAGTTTTTTTTTTATTTGTTATTGACCTGTCTTTCTTATTTCTAATCTTTCTTCTACATCGGTTACTTACATTACTTATAAAACTTCTGTTTTTTGTGTTTAGGTTAATATAACAAAATTATCTTAACTTGAGCTCTCTGAAATCTGTATTTATAACTACACATATATCTTTTAATAAATTAAAATTAGTCAATTAAGTAGAAAAATAATAGATTATGATGAAAACAATACATGTACTGTGTAGATAAATATTTGGAAGCCTGCTTTGGCATGCATAATAGGGTAGACCCATCATCATGGCAGTTGGAAAATAGCGTTTTAGCCGCAAAATACTGCCTCATAGCTTTCATTTGAACAGACAAAACAAAAGAGCATTTTAAAAGTAGCAGTATAAAGTATATAATTGCAGAGCATGTATTTAGTTGATATTAATCTTATAGAGTGTAAAATGAAGTATTTATGGTGGCAGGTGGAACGAATCGAGCTCACTGGGAAGATGTTACTCAAAATACTCCTCTTACGTTTGTGAACGATTGTGTTTCGTTCACAACAACCGTATCGGCTAGATATTGGCTGATTGACTGTCGACACGTAGAGGATGCTACCAAAATGGCGACAGAATTATACAGGTATGGTAGTTATAATTAAATTTATGAAGTAGTATTTGACATTAGTTTCAAATCTTGACAACTACACAAAATCACGAGCATTCTTGTAGAAAGATCTTTCTAGCTATTGAATAACGTAGTGCTTTTATTTGATGAAGCAGATATTTTTAATGAACGCCAGTAACGGACAAGTTTTAACAGAAATGATGATGATGATACTAATGGGGCAATATTATGATAATTTGTATTAAAAAGATCATCACATTCTAAGCTGAGTGAGTGATTTACTCAGTGCACAGCAGACTACTGTTAGACATAGGCTTTTCACAAGTTGCCACACAAAACGCAGTTCACTGCCTTCCGTATCTAGCCTGTAAGTGTGTGAGTCTATAGTTGTAATATCCATAAATTAATTTTCAGGGAAGCCATTCACGTACCTTTCATGGCTCGCTTCGTGGTGTATGCCAAGCGTACTGATGAGTGCCAGGCGCAACTGCGAATGTTCTGCGTCACTGATGATAAGGAAGATAAGACTCTGGAGCGCATTGAGAGGTTCATACAAGTGGCTAAGAGCAGAGATGTTGAGGTATGAAAATATTCCTAAAGAGAAGGTGGATTTTTTGATTATGTGCTCAGTACATTTTTTTGAAAGTCAGAGTAACTTAAGGGATGCTTGGAGGGTCGCGCACTGGACAACTCACCACCGCGACCATGGTTACAGCGTTTTGCATTGTAATAAAAGTTTGGTTGACGCAATCGTGGTAGCAGTCACCAGGTTTTCTAACTTTTTATAATCTTAGTTTATGTTGCTGCTCGTAAAAGACCCATTTTTATATTAGACTAAGTTGTATTCAGTTCAGTCAGACATAAATGAATCTTTAACATGATTTAGGGATTTTCCTTAAAGTTTGTCAGATAACCCACTAGTGCTTTTAATGGTAAAAATCACAAATATGGATTGAGAAATAGTTTTGAAAGATACTGATCTTAAATTTAATCCTATTATACTAAAGTGTCACTTATTAACTGTTTAGTTCAAGCTAAATTTAACACTGACGAAATTCATCAGGTTCACGAAGGCAAGCCAGTATACCTAGAATTCGGAGGCAACTTAGTGCCTGTCGCGAAGTCCGGAGAACAGCTGTCGATACCTTTCCGTGCCTTCCGCGAGAATCGAGTGGCATTCCCTGTTATGATCAAAACGCAGGACCTGGAGCCGATCTGCAGATGCCAGTTCATGAGGGATCCGAAGGTGCCTAAGGGAGAACCTTCACCGACGCCTGTAAGTGGTTGAACATCTTTGTTTTAATCAAAAATATTGTATTATTTGGTAGCACAATGCTATACAATTGTTTTAACCCTGCTTAAAACAAAATAATTGTACTTGTTTTGCCATTTTAGATTCTCTTAGCTCCACTTTTAGTACAAAGTTGTAATAGTAAAAAAAAAAACTGGGCTGTTTGATAAAGTAAAACAAGGACTTTGAGGCAAAAAGACAAAAGCTGCCAAAATGAAAGAGATCTAACAATGTCATACTGAAGGTTAAAATAATGTTTACTTATCCAGATCGCTGTCCTTAATATCATGGTGCCAGATGAAGAGAGGACGTCTCCCATCCCAACAGAAACAGTGCCGATGCGTACTGAGGAACAGGAACTGATATGGCGACAGAGGCTCAGTGACCCAAGGTAAAACAACAACTACGGTACCTTTTAACATAGCTTGCTAGAAACTGACATTCGTTAATGGATCTCAACTAATTCTGACTAAGACTCATCTGAAGTCGAATAAATTAGTATTATGACTAAAATACAAACATCGTTTATAAACAACTACGTAATAACAAAAAAACTGATGACACGAAAAACACATTGAAGAAAAAAAAACAGATTTTGTTGTGAATGCAAAAAATGCTTTGTTGAAAAAAAAAACAGGAATTCATTCGATTCGCAATTTTTCACACATACCCTTCAATTTTTAAACAGGTTGGAAGACATCTGTAATCTTCTCGGCAAAGACTGGGTGGCGTTGGCGTACGAACTTGGCGTGAGCGTGGCCACAGTCAACCAGATACAGGCGAAGAGAATCACTGCGGCTGAACAAGCGCAGCTCATGCTGAAGCTATGGAAGACGCAGTCAGGAACTAAAGCATTAGGTAGGAATTTTGAAGTATTTAGTAAGATAATCCATAAGGATCTCGATAAAATAAAGTATTTCAACTAGGACATTAGTAAACCAACTGGGGTGACTCTAAAAGACAGGCTTGCGTAAGCCACTCTTTCTAAAATAAAATTGGTCTCTCCTCTGATGGACAGGACACTTAGATTATACTCACTCTTCCTTACTTTGTTGGCTATATAGTCTAGTATTAAATATTTACCTATTAAAATCTAATCGGTAAAATAGTATTTATGCTTAAAGATGTTATTTTATGCAGACAATTCTCTGGAGTTAGCGTTATGTCGAATTGGAAGAGATGACATTATCGCACCGCAGTCAGAGTTGACCAATGAAAGACGAATCCAGAGGAACATCTACCAGGAGAGACAGGCTTCTGAAGAAATTGAAGCCTACAAAGGTCTGATACCTTAGTAATTAAGCTAATTAATAATGCAAATGTATTTTGTTCCTTTCCGTTTTATTAGCTATGTTTATATCGAGGAAGATTGTTTTTGAAATTTTACATATTGTTTTATGTTTTTTTACAGCAGAAGAAGATAATAAACTCAAGGACAGAATATACGATGAAGACCAAATTCCTGAACATAGAGAATCGGAACACGATCAAGATGAAGCTAAATATTCGCCTGAAGAAAAGTCTATAGTTGAAAAGAGTGAAATAGAGAGAACTCCTTCTCCTAGCTCTCATGAAGAAAGCGAGGAAGATGAAGGTATGACATGTTTAAAAGCAAATAATATAATCCTTTGAACTAAGTTTGAACAGATTCTAAAAGAATTTCTTTCCAGATGTGAAACGCAGTGTAGCAGAACGAAAAGAACAAATAACGAGAAAGTTAAGTTCGAGCAAGGTTCCGGCGTCAAAACAAAAGAAAGAAATAAGAGAAGAAATCATTGAAATTAGAACTCAAATAAAACCTGATATTAAGAAATTCCAGGATATTGAGCAACAAGTAACCAATTTTGCTTTTGAAACAATATTGACCGAATATTCAATTGATTATTGAAGACTAACATATTAACGTTTCATTACATGTTTTATAGGTACTGGAAAAAGATCCAAAATTAGAAAGAACGCGATCAAAAACTTCTCCCGACACAGTTGAAGAAGAGAAGGAAACTGAAGTTCAAGAAGTGGTCGAGCCAAAGAAAGAGGAGCCCAAAGCAGTGGAACGACCAGTCGAACAGTTTAGAAAGTTCGACCCTTCGTCACCAGCTAAGCCAACCCCCAAGCATTTACAAAGACATATGAGGAATGAGTCAATGCGATTCCCATCAGGTGACTTTTCCAATGTCACGATCACTCCAAGAAAATCAGTGACAGCTGAAACTGGTGAAGTTAAAGTAACTGAAACTAAAGATACTTTTACCAGAGAAGCCATTTCCCAAAAGGAAATAGTCACGTCAAAAGTAGAAGAGAAACTCGAGGACGGTGATAAATCACCTGATTTAGTAGTAGAAGAAGAAAAAGATATTGCCGAAGCTCCGTTAAGAGCTAAGATTAGCTCATTTGAATCCAAAATGTCAAAGGAATCTTCTATTGAGTTGCCTAAGACTACCGTCAAATTAACGAAAGAAGCTTTGAAAAAACATACGCTTGAACAAGAGCAAGGCATTGAGTATACACAAGAGTTTGTAAGAGAACAATCTAAACAAATAACAAGTATGGAAACTCATGTCACCCATAAAGTATCTGTAGAAACGGAGAAACATGTTGAGACAGTGAAATCTGTTAAAGAAACGATACAACACTTTGACTCCAAAATTAAACTAGACGAAAAATCTAAACCATATCATAAAACAATGAGAACTGATTCTACTTTAGTACAAGTATCTTCAGAGGAAGATAGCGAGTTTTTGAAAAAATCTACTGATTCGGAGACGGAGACTGAATCTCAAACAACCGTGAAAGTAGACAAACTAGAACAAAAAAGTAAATTTAAAATGGATAGAGACGTATTCGAAAAGAAGCCTGATGGCAAGGCTTTACCTAAAGATGATAAAGACAAAAAACCAGGTGATGATGAGAAGAAAGATGATCAACCTACAATCATAAAAGAAAATAAATTAGAGAAACAATTGACTGAAGAATTGCGAGCAAAAGTTAGTGAAGAAGAATTAACAGAAACTTTCGAAGAAAAAGACGTTTCTATAACTGATAAGTTAACTAAAGAGAAGGTAAATTGTCTTTTGTTTGTATTTATTTGTTTGTTTGCCTTAATCAACTGAATACTTACTTGATATTTCTTTAAATTTCAGATGGAAGCACAAATGTCAGTAACAAGTATAAGATCAGACCTCAGCAGACATACCAAGACGGATTCCATGTGTTCTGAAGCTACTGAAATGCTAAGTAAAATGACCTCTCAGGAGTCCCCAATACAATCCGCTATCGACAAAGCCGATTCCTTAGCTGATATACAGCAGAGCACAGAAAAAGACTTTAGTTTTGTATCCCAAACCGAATCGAAGGTAAGATATCATTCGCATTTTTAAAGAACACATTTTTTTGACACATGACACTAAATTGGGTTTGGTGCAGACTGGTATTACTTATATTGTAAATACTTACTGTGCCTTTTCATAGATAAACGTTTTACAAACCTATAAATAGTTGTAGTCTTTTACAGAATTGTAGAATTCGTTGTAACTTCATATGTATTTTTCCAAGACTACTACATGTTCTTTATAAATTCATATTTGTCATTACCAGGTGTACTCAAAGGATTCAAAACACCGCAGTGACTCATTAGACGAGGCTTCACAGTTCTCAGA
This sequence comes from Aporophyla nigra, assembly GCA_947507805.1. NCBI lineage: Eukaryota > Metazoa > Arthropoda > Insecta > Lepidoptera > Noctuidae > Aporophyla > Aporophyla nigra. The sequence continues at coordinate 11,227,455 of OX382316.1, read as the reverse complement.
CTTGGATGACCAAATTGGCACAAGTCCAGCACATAAGCCTCATATTGACAAAGATTTAGAACAAACTGTTACTAAAACTGAAATTAAGACTGTAACCACCACTGTCTCAGATAGAAAAGAAACTAGAGATCAAACTTTAGAATTCCTGAAGTATGAAAGTGAACACAGTTCACAAGTACTTGAATCTGCTTTGGGAACAAAAGAGGCAGAAAAGGTAATTTGAGCTTTCTAGACGCTAGAGATTACTTGCTAAACAATTACTTAGAAGTACTTATAGCTTGTCCAGTATTTTACTAACTTATAATAACCTATTTATATTGGTTATATTTTTTAGGTATCGCCAAAAGAATCACCCGTCATAAGCGCAAAAGCACGCCAATTTATTGAGACTGTACCAGAGGATGATTCTGTACAAGAATGCTTCTTCTCCAAACGGATCTACTCTGACTCCTTAGAAGACTCAGAACATACAGACTCGCGGCGACATTCAGAAGCCGAATCATTGAAATCAGATCAATCTGATGTTAAGGCCAAAATATCATCGTCTGATTTCGATGAACGAGCAGAATACGAAGAAACTATTGACTCGGGAAGCGGATTTGGTGATGAGAAATTCGAAGAAAGCGTCGGTTTTACATCAATGAGAATTGATCCGAAATCTGTAGAACTTGAGAAACAAGACTCTGGCTCTGACAAAGAAGCAGAACCTGTCTTCAAAAAAATGACTCCAAAACGATCTCATTCAAGATCTGAATCGATTTCAATAACTAAGCTAAGTGATCTACAACTAGACTTAGATCTCCCTAAAACTAAACCTGTTACGGAATTCCAAATTATTGTTACGGAAGCTGAAGAAGTCGACCGGTCTGATAAAGATGAACTTTCAGACAAAATATCTTCTGAAAGTAGTAGGGAAATCGAAATGTCTGACCGAAAATCTTCTGAAGGTATCTCAGACAGGATTAGCTCTGAAGACGCAGTGACAGAGAAAAAGACTTCTTCCGAAGAAGATGCAACTAGAGAACGTGAACCGGTGTTGGAACATGGAAAGAAAATAGTGACTGCTATCATTGAGACTGTTAGAGAAACCGAGCCAGTTGAAATGAGGACTCAGGTTGTGAAAGATGATGTCGCAGATAAAGGTACGTTCGCAAATTTGTCATAGTCTCTCTAAATAAGTTTTAATGCTATAAATTATAATACACAGATTTTTTTTTTCTCATTATAACATATTATTTTTCGGTAAAAAAATTAAATTCAGAATGTAAGGGAATATTGGAACTAAAAGAATATTTGTTTTCAGTTGATGCAGTGAAACGTCAATCAGTAACGTCAGCTGGCTCTGGATCAATCAGCGAGCTACGTTTAGAAGAAAAACGTTTATCAGATGCTCACAGCCTGACTGAGTCCAGGGACTATACGTTTGAGGAGTCTGAAGATGATATTGCAACACAAGGTACTCATGTCGATATGTCCAAGGAAAAAATTGTTGAAATTAAACCCGAAAGCGATTCTAAGACTAAAACTGTGTCAGGTTAGTGTAATAAACATTAAAGGTCATATTTCGAACATGGTCTGCAATCACAGTAAAATTTATTTGACTTTTACAGGTAAAACTGATATCTCGAAACTTGCCAAATTGAGAGAGAGTCATGGAGACTCATTAGATGACGTTGAAGGTTTCCCAGAAGATCACGTCACTGATTATGTTCACAGGTTACCACATATTGCCGAAATGGGGTAAGATACTTTCATCGCTAATATCGCTTCAGTCTAATATTCTCTTTATATTAAAAGAAGAAAATAATCATTTTCTTTATTACAGCACTATGGCAGAGAAAGATTTAACGCACGATTTCTTAAGAAGAGAAAGAGAGGCACAATTAAAACGAGAAACTGTGACAGTTGTCACAAAGACTAAAACTGAAACCACACAACCAGAAAAGGTCACTAGAGTTGTTACTGAAACTGTTCAACCAGTAAAAGAGGTATCTAGTGTTATTAGTGGCATTGTTCAACCCATAAGAGGGATCACTAAAGCTGTAATCGAATCTATGGAGCCGAAAGTAACCACTAGAGTTAAATCTGGATCTACGCAACCAGAAAACGTGGTTACATCAGTTTTCACTGAAACTATGCAACCAGTAAAGGAGGTCACTAGCTTTGTTACTACGACACAAGAAAAGGTGGTCACCAGTGTTGTGACTGAATCCCCACAACCAGATAAAGTGATCACAAGTACTGTAACTAAAACAGTGCAACCAGAAAAAGTAATTACTAGTGTTATAACTGAATCTGAGCAACCAGAAACAATTATTACCCGTGTGACCTCTGAGCCTGGGCAACCAAAACGGGTTGTAACAACTATTGTGACTGAAACTGTGCAACCAGTAAAAGAAGTAAGAATTGTTGAAACAGTTCAGTCAGATCGTGATTATCAACCTAGAGAAATCGTGTTTACAACGAGACAGACCGAGACATCATATACTACCTCAACTTCATCTTTTAAAGATGAACCAGTAATCATATCAGAAGTAACTACTGTTATTAAAGATGGCACATCCTCAACCGTTGAAGAAATTATTGAGACGAAAAAACAAGTAACTGTTAGCTCAGGGAGCAAATTCGATGTTTCTAAAATAAGAACAGACACACTAGGACACTTTGATGTTGGAGACATCGATGAAATCAAAAAGTTTGTACCCAAAGACTTAGATCTCAGAAAAACTACGGAAATCACAAAAGAACAAGTGAAACCACTAATTGATGACATATTACATAAAGGCACTATTGCGGCGGCCGCCAGAAGCCCAATATTAGATAAGGATATCAAGACCATAACAAAAGAGATCGTAGAAACCGAAAAGAGATCATACGATGCAAAAGTTCCGCACAAAGAAGAAAGGAGACACTCCTGTATTAGTCCAGCTATCTCCCTCGAAAGAATTGCTGAATCTGAAGTGGAAACTGAGGAAGAACCACCAAAGAAAATCACTAGTTTAACTACTGAGACACACAAAATAACAGAAATGACGACTGAAATGAAGAAATCAGACTCTGCTATGAAACAAATGGCTGATAATATTGAGATAATCATCAAACAGGCATCTGAAGAGATAGATGTTTCTTCAGAAGAGCATCCAGTTGAAGATGAAACACAAGACATTGCAAGCCGAGTGTCTGTAGATTCAATCATTGAGGAAGCAGTCACTGCTGTTGAAGGATATCTAGATGAAAAAGATGCAAAAGACGCAAAAGAACAGGAAATTGAAGCCAAAAAGGAAATTATATTTGAAGAAACGAAAAAGTTCGTTAAGGACAGACCAGGACTGATCAAATCATTATCAAGAGATAGCGGAGAAATTGTTATTATGCCTAAGAAGAAACACCCGAGAACGTTCTCCGTTCAAAGTTCTCCTGAAGAAGTTGAAGAACATATTTACACTGACTCTGAATCTGGTGAGTTGAGTTAACTAACTAAAGTTAATAAATGATATGCAGTTATTTTGATGAACGGCTTTTATTATTTGTTATTTACAATACTTACAGATATGGATAAAGCAAAAGTTCTAGAAATTATAGAACCCAGTTCAGATTTAGACGGAAAAACTCCAGCGTCTAGTTTCGATGCGAGAAAAATTCGCACCGACTCGCTTGATGATGCTGATGATTTCCCAGAAAAAGAGGTAATTTATTAAATAAATTCTGATTACTAATTTCCCAAATAATGATTAATAATCGTTATTATATTGTACAACTTATTTTAGGTAAGGAAGCGGCAGGAGATAGATTAGTATGAATAATCATCACATTAAGTTTTAATTTATACTTAATTTCAAATCTAATCATATTAATCCAAATGTAGAAGTCATTTTAAACTTTAACCCAATCTGTACATATTTTAGTTTAATTATGCATACAGACATGTGTACGTGAACATGTTTAAGCTGTGGTTACATTTAGTAGAATGTGCATTACAGGATAATGTACACTGTACAAGTTTTGATACTGATAATTTTAACGTTCTCGTTTGTAATACATACTTTAAAATATTTTTTTATTAATAACACGATCTCAATAGTATGTTTTTTGGTTGCAGGCTGAATTCTTCGGTGATGATGAAAAGTATATGGAAGATGCTCCTGAATCATTCCAAGTAGTCAAATTTGTTGACGCAGCACATGGTGACATTGCTGGTCCCAGCACAAGTGCCCACCACGTTGGAGAAGATGATGACAAGTTCAGTGAGAAGTTTGTAAAGAAAACTCACTTTGTGGATAGTTTAATGCGCTCAGATTTAGTCTCAAAGTCTACCACTGAGTCTTCTGTTACCACAGTTATTTCAACTTTAACAAAATCCTCGGATGAAGATCAAAAGTCAGTACTTGAAGATGGAACATCTGCTGACTTCTCGAAAATCAGCGGAGCAGACTTAGTAAAAGACCCTTCTAAAACTTCAATGGAAGCAAAAGAAGATTCTAGAATGGAGGAGCAAATGGAAGACCGTGGTACGCCTGACTTGTCTAAAAAGTCTATAGACCTAACAAAGGATTACTCAAAATCATCAATCGATAGTAAAGATACTTCTAGAGATTTTGCGACAAACGAGTTGTCTAAAGATTCAACAGTTGACTTAACGAAAGACTTTTCAAAAGCTTCCGTAGAAAGTGTTAAGGAAACATCAAGATCCATTGATGAAAAGACTTTCTCAGAAGATCATTCTTCATTAGACGTGTCAAAGACATTAGCATCAGATGCTTCTGAAGGAATTACAGTAAGCAAGGAATTTATTGAAGAAGAACGATCTGTATCAAGAGTTGTGAGAGTATCAACTAGCTCTTCTCAGGAGACATCTATGTTAACGGAAAGCAAATTATTCAGCGAGCAAGATGATAAATCCTATGAAAAGACAAAACCCTCAGAAAAAACCGAACAAGATTTTATTGGTGAAATGGAAGAGAAGATTGCGCAACTGCAGTCAGAATTCAGAAAGGAAGAAGAAAGTAGTAAAGATATGGCTGAAAAAGAGCCTGAAGTTAAGGTTGAAAAACATGTTATAACTAAAGAAATAATTGGTGAAGATGGCTCAAAACAGATAATTGAAGAAACGCACGTGACAACTGAAACAATACATCACATAGTTAGAGATGTAAAAGACATTGTGGACGGTGAAAAAGTAGTCACTATCGAGGAATTAAAAGACAAAGTCAAGAAAGATGTCAAGAAAGAAGTCACAGATGATGACTCCGAAGATGCAGAAATGCTGAAGGAAGCGGATGATGAAGTGCCCGATATGAAAGAGTTAAACAGAAGGTGTTCAAATCTTTTAGAAGATATTTCACAGGGAGCTCTTATTAGAATTGACTCAACTCATGTCACACATGGTAAGTTCCACTGCTATGCGAAGAATTATTTAGCGTATGTTAATAAATGTATCCTTAATTGTCAACCACATACTGACCACCACGTGTTCCTGATTCACGAATTTAATATGATTATAATTGTCCCTTTTAAACACATTTGTGTGCGGAACAATGAATAATCCCAACTTTCATTGGTTTTATAGATCTTGTGTCGAAATTCTCCAAAACTCCACCACCATCCCCAGTTGATTTAACACAAAAAGAGAAATCCAAAACGGAGGATGGTACTGGCGAAAAGTCTGCCGGGCTACAACCCAAAGGTAATGTTTAGTTAACACGATAACAGAGCAGAAGAATACAATCAAAGTAAAACAGCAAAGGTTGTCAAAGATCACGCTACAGAATTTAACTTGACAGAATCATGTCTTGATGATTTCTACATACTCTAGTTTATAAATTGTGCATTCGTATTTGTAATAAGTTCTGACTGGCACTACCGAAATGCTCTTCCTATTTATGACATTATTTGTCATGATGATGATCTTTGATAACTTAACCCTTACAGTGACGTCCTAGAGAGAATCAGCTATATTCAGTTCATTAGTGACCGCAGCAATCACTATAAACAATAGAACTAACACCAAAAACACTTCATGACATACCATAAACACTGAAGTATTATTTATCCTGGAATAGTCAAACGCAGCTTAACTTTCCTTAAAGTGGCAGAGATACCACTAAGCTTATCTTGACGACTTAAAGTTAATTTGCACTTGAGTATTCTGCCGCTACACTATCAAAATGCAAAGACTTTGTCACTTCTATTGAAAAAACGTAAGTGAACATTTAGTAGCTAGTAATTGTGCTAGAAGTAGGAGCTAACTCCACTCTTCAATTTAGGCTCCGATTCGTCGTTCCTGGACGCTAGCCGTCAGTCACCACGAGCTTCTTCAGCCGGAGATAGTGTCATCAGCGAGACAGAAGCTCACCAGAGTGGTCAGTAACTTGTACTTGAAACATCAGGTCTATTTACTAAATTTATACTCTAACTATATCTAAAAATGCTCTAATGACTTTGACATTTTGAGATTTTTTTTGTGATCTAAGTTATAATATTGTGTGCCCCTTAAAAATGGATTGTGACAAAATTATTGCAAGCTTATTGCAGTAATGTAGTGGCAAAGTAGAGTCACAGCGAAACTTTACTCTTAATTTTGTAGTAAACAACCATTATAGTCAGCCTTATTTGCCACACTGTTTATTTGTACGCCAATTATCGCATGTGTCGTGGTTAATTTTTACACTAAGGACTTGACTTTGTTTCTAAAGACTTGGGAACGAAGCCAGTAAACGGACAGCACTAAAGTAATAGAACGCACTGAGACTGCGCAAGAGAAAATAGATTTTAAAGCGACCCCATCGTAAATAAAAGATACTTAGTTCAGTTGCAGCAGTCACATAATTTATGCAAATATTCGTCAGCACAGTAAATTTTACTTTCTTTCTTGCGGAGCCCTTACGTTGCTATAGGTAAGTGGACCCACGAGCAACCGAAACATCACTTTATTTTATTATCGCTTCTTCTAACGGACAACTTGATTTCTCGTGTTTAATTCGCAAATTATTCATCTACTATCATTCACATTTGGGTAACGTTTCGCTTTGATTCTAAATCTTTATTTATTTTTACCATTTTACTATCATGAGCTTCCATCGCTAGTTTCTAAATCTTCATCACATTGACATTAATTTTGTAACATAAACACGCTTATGTGCTTCAAGTGCATACAAATAACTTGTCAATGTTTTCCAAATTTTGAGCGATATGCACAATGACTTCATAATTTAACCGAATGAACAATTGGATCAAATTATTATTACCACGTCTCAAATGTCAAGCACAGCCAACACACAGAATAATGATAAAGTAAAAACGTAGCTTTTTAATTCAAGTCGTAATTTTTCTTTACAGAAGTACTGATGGAAGCGTCTAAGGCACTTACTGAAGCCGCCAGGCCCAAATCTCCAACTAAACATGTAGCGGATAACATGACATTTGTCAATGTCGACCAGCCGACCATTACCAGCGGTGCTATAGAACTTGTTGATCGAACAATAGAGAAAAGCATTGACGTTATCGATCAAATTAAAAAAGAACAACTTGCTGTTCAATTAGAAGACGTGCAAAAATCAACATCAACAGACACGTTCTACAGTGAGTCAAGAGTTGAAACTTCATCTTCATCAGTCCACAAAACATTTGAAGGTGGCGAATTGAAGTTCCAATCCATTGACCCTGAAGCTGTTATGTCTGATATGGTAGCTAAGTTCGGCACTAAAGATGACTTCAGCACAATATTAACACACAAAGAAACTGAAACAAGAAAGATTTCCGGCCAGGAATTCTTTTATGAAACCAAACAAGTGTCATCTTCCGATGACGATTCGTTGGTTATTAAAACTGAAACAAAGCATGAACTACGTGGACAAGAACATGAAATGAAAGAAAAGACTGTGGTTCGAAAAGATGGTGATCAAACTGAAACATCACAAAAGAAATTGGAAAAAGCTCATGAAGCTACAGCAAAAAGATCTGACACAGAAACTAAGACTGTACGAAGCACGGATGATAATGACATAGTAAAGGTAGAACGGGAGTTCTCTGAACAAGGACTTTACACTGGCCGACAGACTAAGTCTGAAGAAAAGATGACTGCCATAAAAGATGAAACCATTAAGAAAAAACATGAAGTTAAAATATCTGAACGTGACTTGTATCATGAACAGTGGGGTAAAGAATATTTCACCGACCCTAGTGAGTTAGAAAATATCGTTGAAGATGATGATAGTAAGGCTAGAGTGGCATTTGTGGATTCCACGCTAAAGATAGTAGAAAAGGATGAAGTTGTATCCAGTGTAGAACTTTCTGAAAAAGGTAAAGTGGTAAGTTCAACAATAGAACATCACAAAGAAGAGTCAGTCATAGAAAGTAAGGAGCATGATGATCTTAGCTCTGATGCTTCTCATGCACCAAGCTTCAAGAGTGAACCAACAGAGAAACGGGATTCTTCAGAAGCAAGTCCCAAGAGCAAATCAAAGTCTTTCAAAAAAGACGATGAAACCTACGAAGTAAACTTCATAAAGGAAATCAAAGTAACCACTTCCCCAGTTAAAAGTACATTTAGTCGAACAGGAAGTCAAGACACACAATCTGAGTCGGAAGCTGCACCAGAATTACCTCATGATGATAAAACTGGAGACACGCCTAAAAAGGAAAAACCTACCAAATCACCCATAAAATTACCACTGCAACAAATTCAAGATCAAGTTTGGGAGGTTTCTTTACAAAAAGCTGATTCATTTGAAGTAGCTGATGAGATACCAAAACCTAAAATAACAACGAGTATGGAGACCTCAAGTACAACTACGAAGAGTTCAGAAAGTGACACTATTTTAGAGATAAGAACTGTCGTAGAATCAAGGACTGAAGCAACTAAAACATCCAAAACTGACATGTCCCCGATAACATTCGAACTGTCGGATGAGACAAGTACGACATCCAAAGATATTATGATAAAGTCCGGTGAAAGTCTTGATACAGAATGTATGATTAAGTCTTTGGAGTCACATGAGGGAGAAGTGTTACAGAAATCCATGGATTCTACTGTAAGTGCCGAAACTCTTCATGCCTCAGAATTTTCCACAGAAGCTGACTCAGCTTATCTAACAGGAACTGATCACAGAAGAGAGGAAATGAAACTAATAAAAGAAAAAAGCCTAGAAGACATTTGCAGTAGTGGATATGACACTGATCTCTCCTCTGCCGAGTTTCATGGGACGAAACTCGAGTCTGAAAGGGTGGATTTCGATTCACTAATGTCTGCTCCACCACTCACCGACTTGTCAGTTTTGGAAAAAACTATAGATGAAGTCAAGCAGTCTCTTGAAGCAGCACAAGGTGAAATTATAAGTGAAAAAAGTGATGGGAGCAGCAAATACAAACAGTCTCCGTCAGAATTTCAGTTCAAACTGTTAATAAGTCCTGAAAGGCCTGAAGTTATTACTGAAGAACAACATGATGACCATGATAAGACAATTGTATCTACTGACAAAGAAGAAAAAATACTGGAAAGTCAAAAGCTTGACAGCTCCAGCTCACCAAAAATAAGTTCACACGATGATACCACGACATCTGATGAAGAAAAAGACACTGTACATGTTAAGGAATCTAGTCCACCCTTAGACAGTGGTGACATTTCAATAAGGTCAGACAGTGGACCACACTCTATTATTGAAACTGATAGCGAAATTATATTATACGACAGAGATAAGTCCATAAGTAGTCTTGAAGTAAAACTTAGGGAGCAGAAACATATGAAATCAAAGCTGGGCGTTGGAGACAGACGATCAGCATCCGAAGTCGAAGGTTGGTCTAGTTCAGGAGAAAGTCACTACCATAGCTTTGAACATTCAGAGAGTAGACCGCTATCTTCAGATGTTGAAGTAATGATGACCGCCCAAAGTGGTACTGAATTTGAAACTGCATTAACAAGTCATGACGTTTCGTCACAATCGATGAGAACATCCAAGGATTATTTCACAGCTGGTAGCTCACTTGCTTCCAGAGACAGTATGAAGAGCTTAGATTCGGATGGATCTAGCCACGTAGCCAGCATTGACATTTCTGATGCTTCAGAAACTCTTGTACCTTCTGCTAATGAGTTGAAAGAAGAACTGATGGAAAGTAGCACTTACGTTGAACAATTTCTTCATGAAACAGAAAAAGATCAACCGAAAGTGAAAGATGTAAGTGACGAAGAAATATCTGCTGATGAAGACGAGGGTAAAGTTGGTGATATCGAGCCTGTAGGTAAGATGAAGAGATCACATGAAATGAGATTCCAACCTAAAGATTTGATACCAGAACACTTCCCAATTGAAAGTGTTTCAGAAAGTGCAGACGTTGATGAAGATTCAACTAAAGAAAAAGATGGTTCTGATACTACAATATCAAGTCAATTGAAGACGGATGAGATATTGTCTTCATCAATTTCAAAATTGGACATGCCATCATCGCAATCAGACCTAGATCTAATAGAAATCAAAGAAGTAGTAACAAAGGCAACAACTCACTCTCAAGAAGCAATACCATTCTCCATAACAAAAATAGATAAACCACAAAGAGAATTCGTTGATGTTGAAAGCGAAATTATCCCGGTTGGGTCTTCAGAATACGAAGATATAGTAACACATGGAAGTATTACTCCTGAACCGAAAAAACCTAAAGAAGATATTATTATAACAAAGAAAACTATTCATGATGCTGAAAGTACACCAAGTGGACTAAGTGGACCAAGTGAAATAACTGAGGAAGTATGTGAAGTTGTTGAGGAATGTTACAAAAAAATCGTGAAAGAAATTAGCGTTATTCCTTTCACAATGACAGAAGTACCACCCAGTCAAAGAGAATTTGTTGATATAGAAGCTGATATAATACCAGTTGGTTCAAAGCAATACGAAGAAATTCTTAAATCAAAAAGTGACTCATCCGTTCCTAAAACTAAAGTTGAGAAGTCTGTTGTTAAAACACCTGATTCTCAATTGGACAGTAAACCAACTTCAACATCTAGTCTACAGACACATGATCATCAGTCTACACCTCAGACACCGTTGTCAGCCCCCAGTCAAAGTTCGCTTTCTACTGAAAATGGTAGAGAATACGTCCTAGACGACATGTATGACATATCAGAAACCCCTGAGCTAAAGTCGGATCTTGCTGAAACCAGCAAGTCTGAACTTATGATAACAACTGAAGAAAAAACGTTGCACACGTATGAAAAAGAACAAGAGTCACCTACTAGTGACGAATTTGAAATGGTTGATAAACCAAGTGAGATGGATGACTTTGTAGTCATAGAAGAAGTCGCTAAAGAAGCTCAGGAAACCGACACTGAAGGCAAAAGTGTGCAAATAAAAACTCAAAAGATTGAAAAGCGCCATGACACTGAGATTGAGGAATATTTATCTAAAACATCCAAGAAACAAGACAGTACTAGCAGTGCATCAGGTTCTTTATCTGATGAAGAGCTAATGGCTTATGAATTAGAACAAAAGAAACTACAAGCTCAAGAATTGGCTGAAATAGAGGCTGGAAAGCGCTGGATTCAAATGCAATTTGAAGGAGATCCACGATATGACTATGAAAGAGTACCATTGGAAGACATCAAGGAAGAGGAGATGACAGACTTTGATGCTAGCAGAATCGGAAGTTTGACATCACAAAAAGAGTCAATAGGAAGTTACGGTAGTTTTAGGAATTCTTATGGAAGCCTTTCTGAATCTGAAATGGCCTCACGAATAAGGTTTAGGGTCCGAGGTGACAATGATGATATTTCTATTAGTTCATTGCAAGAGTTTGAAAATCTAGAAAGGGCGTTAATGGAGCAGTACCAGCAGCACTCTTCATCTTCTGCGGAATCTCTGAATGGTTCTCTGCCACGACGATACATTCTTAGCAGGAGTCAAGGCGATGACATTTCTATATCAAGCTTGAAAGAATTTGAAGGTCTTGAATCTGCTTGTTTAGAAGCATTGAAAGCAGAAATACTTGCAAAACAAAAAGAAGCACTTCTTATGGCGGATCCTAAAGAAGTAAGTGGTAGTTTCTTGGAACGGGAAAAACGATCGTACAGTGGTAGTTCAGAGAGCAGTCCTCCCCTAAAAGGGGGCAGTCCCGGCCAAAAAAGTGGTAGTCCGTCTCAAAAGAGTGGAAGTCCGTCACAAAAAGTGGGCAGTTATGGCAGCCCTACGCAAAAGGTTCTCACAGAATCCGCTAGTATAAGAAAGCTAATTGACCAACAAATGGCGATAGAACAAAAACTGCAACAGCAACCGGTGATGCCAAAAGTGATCACAGTGAAGAAATTTGATGATAGAGGGGCATTCTTTGTGCCAGAATCTGAACCTGGCCCATCTGAAAAAGAAGGTGAAACATCTGGAGAAGTAACTGAAGATTGCAAGAAATCATCATCTTTTGTTTGCGCAGCAGCTCCCAGTGATGGCTCTGCTGAATCAATACCAGGAGATTGCGAAGAAATGATGAAGTTATTAGATCAAGAGGAGAAAACGAAGGAAAACCAAACAGTAACTAGGACATTCACTGATGGTGGTATAATAGAAGTTGTTAGAACAACAACAGTCATACAACAGCGATTTGTTGATGGAAAGAAAGTTTCTGAAACTATGACGAGTACTGACGGCGAAGGGGCAGTTGATATTCCGGCTAGACCGAGACAGCTTGAAGAAAGTGCTATGTCCTATGGCTCAGAAATGTCTTCATCTATAACATCCCAGCCTTCAGAGCTGGATAGTCTAATGACTGTGCTAGAGAGGCATACAGATGGAGAAGTAGTGACTGTTACACGACAAACAATAACCATGACTGATAAGCCTGAGGACCTAGAGTTCTCGAGGGAGGGGAGTCTAGTCCGTGAGCTGTCGCCCTCTTCTGGGAGGTCGGTGGCTCACAGTGTAATCTCGTTCTCCGGTAAACATTTTACAGATCCTGCTAGTGGTTCATGGAGCGGCCAGGACGAGGAGTTGAGCTCGTCTGGGAGTTTTAGTAGGTTGGTATAATTTCATATTCAATTAACAAAAACACTGACATACAGTAAGAAATAAGTAACCAGGGATTTAGATGAAGCTTAGAAAGAAAATGGATGTTTTCTAATGAAATTTAGTTTACTAAATTTAATTTTATTCGAAAACGTCCATCGGTTTCTAACTAAACTTCAACTATATCTGACGACTCTGGTTGCTTATATCTTTTGGTGATCGTACATGAACTGGGATAGGCTGTCAGTCTAACCAGATGTGGCTGAGTATCAATATTTAACAAGGGGATGTTCACGTGTTGAAAAACCTAACCAAAGCAATACATTCGTTCCCTATTTATACATAAGACTTATAAAAACAATGGTGAAATGTTGGTGCACCTACGTATTTCACTCGTTCAGAGAATAAAAGGCATGATGATATACCTATTTTTATCCAGTATTTCATAAATCCGCATTATGAGGGGATATGCTATACTAGTCCGCAAAATTCATATATTTTATTTATATTTACTATTTCATGAAACAGTCCTTCAATAAGAATATATGAACTCATAGGTATGATGTTATAGATCTTGTATTAATAATTTCAATTATTATAATGCTGTTCAGCCATATTTATTACGGTCGCGAATCCTATTTTAATCAAGATATAACCATGAGTGGTAAATTGCAAAAAAACGTAAGGAAAATTTGAATTTCGATTTTCGTTACAAAAACAAAAGAATAGCCGTTAAAACACACTTGACATTCTCTAGGGGCGCACGCGCAGACCTGATGCTGGGAAGCACAGATAGTCTGGAAGCAACCAGCTCCAACGCGACTCGTGCTACTTACAACTATGAAGTAGACACTCCTATGACAGGCAGTCTGACATCTGGAGGTGAGTGTGATATGGTTATTTTTTTAAAGATTTTTGGTACTAGTCCGGGATTTGAAAATTTCAATCAGGTTTTCTATCTGTTCTGAAAGTTCTTGAAACACTAGATGGGCAGAGGTCCTTGCTTGATTGCACGAGATCAGTGTACGTCGCAAAGTCGAACGATTTATAAATAGAAAATACAACTATCCTATAGCATTTTCGTCTACTTTTTGCACCGTCAGTATCATCCATAGATAAGAATAAAGTCCTAAAACTAAGAGTGCCAAAAGAGTATTTTCAATTTTAATAAAATCCGTTTGAGTTTGCATTATTTAGTTGAAATAATGCAAACTCAAACGGATTTTGTTTTTGGTGAAAATACTCTTTTAGCACTCTTAGTTGTTCGTACCAAGCCCACAAAAGAATTGAGGGTCAGTCAGGCTTTTCGAGTTACAGTAATCATAATATTTCAACTTGAGTGTGATCAGTTGAAAGCTTTTGAGTGAGCGTTACCTACTTAACAACTGCAAATCAAAATCACATTGACATGCCTACTGATTTGAAAAGGAAAACGAAGATTAAATTCTTAAATTTGAGACAAACTTGTCGTGATAACCGAGACTAGCCTAGATAAAAAAAACCTCCTAAAATATTTCATTAGCTTTAATGATTGTCAAATCCAAGACTACCTACCTTACTTTATTCGACCTTATTACTATTTTATCAATACTTATGTAACCTACTGCAAAGCTTCTTCATTGCCTTGCCAACTTATTCCTTATTAATAAATGCCAAATATTTATTAACCCTGAGAATGCAATCCAATACAATCCAATTTTCATCTAAAGCTTACGTTTCACTTTATATGTATGTTATATTTTTGTACAGACTATATTAAGCATATAAAAAATTTAATTAAAAGCATGAGCTATCATATAATCATCTCTTTGTATTTTACAGAAAAGCTTTGCCCTCATCCCCGCTTTAAACATGAATGATTTAATTAATTTATTTAGAACGTTTAATATTTACATTAATTTTCTCAAAAATGCTTTTACATAATGTAAAATTGAAAATTGAATGTTGAACTTTTCTGTTTTTCAAAAATGCCCAAAAGCATAATAGAAAATTTTGCGTTCTATTTTCAATCCAAAACAGATACTTGAAAAACATTTCTGAAATAATTAAGATATTTTGCATTATTTTTATTTATTCCTACATATTGCTACCCCGCCGAGCTTGATACTAATCAGAAAGATAACAGCGGTGCCCCCTCCAGGATCAAATACCATGGTATCTTCTCTGGACACCCTGGATCCCATCACTGCTGTCCAGATGGAGAGCCTAGAACACCAGTCTACTAGTGAACAACATACACATGATTTTGAAGTACATGAACCGGATTCAGACACTGAGAGATTGGTAAGTCTAAACAAATATAATAATGATACACGAGGCCAGAGAGAAGAAGAATTGGCAGATTTGGTTTTAATGTTACTTCTTTCATTTCTGCAGTCCTACAAGAAGGACGATCGAAGAATTGTAAGATTTTAATTTTAAAGCATGAAATTTTGGAGTCATCACCTATGCATACGAATGCATATTCGTATCATCCTACCCATAAAGACCTTCTAAAATCATTCAATCAGTCTGACCATCGTTCACACGAGCGCACGTATCGCTAGATGATACACGGCATACCGAGCCATAACGCACGTCAATGTTTGCGGTACAAGATCCAAGCTATACTGAATAGTCACAGAATAAACTAAACTGTGAATAGAGTTCTACTTAACAGATGGATGGGTGACCGCACTACAGTACACAGCATAATCTTGAACATTTTCTAACTTATTCGTGTTGTATAATACCATTTTCTCCTCCACAACCTTAGGTCCTAGACAAAGTGAAATTATACCAAACATTTAAAAAAAATTACATGAAAAAGCGTTTATTCGTGTTGACCTCAATTTTACAAAACTTATTTACCTCTGCCAAACTGCAAAGCAGTTTTTTGGCAGATGTTGCTCCCTTTTACAATTTTAAATTTTATCTTATAAGTACTGCTGCTGCTGTGCTGTGCTGTTCTTATAAAGAAAATGTTTATTAAAATTTATTTATTATTAAATATTTACGAACTTATAGTACTTTTTTACATAGTGACATCACTAAGTACAAAGATAAAGATGATGCAAACATCAAAAATGTATAAGACTGACATAAGCTACCTGAAACCTATTGAAATTCTTTGATGAAATACGAAACGCTTTGAAAGAAATTGCCACTTGTCTAGGCCCTCGTGTCACCTTTTCTTATCAATTTTAAAATGATTTTGTTTCCTAAACTTACCATACCTCCACGTTTATTTCCAGGAACTCGACAGCCGCACACCTCGAGCCAAGGAGCGCACCATCATGTTTGATAGCACTGACACACTCAGCGCTGTCAGTGGCGACGGATCCGTCAAGGAAGCCGCTGTGGAAACAGCAGCACCAACCTTCTATATTGGGGACACTCCTATTACAAGAGGTATAGAATTCCAACTTGTTTGTCCATGACGGTATTTACCCATGCACCTTGTCATAGCAAATAAAATAAGCTAAATGGAGAATTAGAGAAATGTCAGATGACAAATGCGCTAATAGAACCACCATTTGGGTCCCACCAAACGCACGACGATACGATTTGCTTAGAAATGGAGAATGTACAGACGCCAGCATATAAAGCTACTACAATCTGTCAAATTTCTTTAATAGGTTTCAACTTTATCGCTAAAGCATTAGGTTCAAAATTGATTGGGAAAATTTGACAGTTTCGGGTAGCTTGATGTGCTGGCGTCTGTACATATGTTTATTTTATATCATTCACATTGACTTCAAACACAGCGGCGGAAAAATAGTAAGGATGTTTTACTTGTTATATGATCCATTTTTCTTCTTCATGTCGCTGGCATGACAGTTATTCTGGTGGGTTACTTTGGCTACATGTTTTAGAGCACAGAGGGTCGGATAGGAGTTGGAGCATATTTTGTGATACATCTCCAAATTCACAGCCTGCTGCCGTTCCGTCGGGGTAACCTCATACACTTTCAGTGCCAGGTCGAAAAAAGAATTATTCAAAAGTAGACTCTATTCACACCTAGCTTATTTTTGTGATTTGCACCCGGTAGGCGGGTGCACGGCATGGTCGCAAGGTACAAACTACTTATACGTAGGATTCCGATGCGAGTTGTGGGCATGCGAACGGTAATTCCGTTGGACCCGGATCCGGGTTCTTGGCACTAAAAGTGTTAACAGCTCTGACTTGTACCTTTCCACTTGGGTTTGGAGACAGTTCCGGGAAGACCAAGCGGTAAAACCCTGTAATAAAATACTCATCGTGCGCCGGCTAGGTTACCCGGTAGAGACACTGTCGATTTTCAGAAACTCTGCCCGCTTTTTAGACAATCCGTTAATTTACTAAAACACGAAAACGAAACCTAGTAATCCCAAAAGTCAAGCAGAGACTTCAATAAACAAAGCAATTAAAGTACAGTCAAAGCATGACGATTCGTCCCTAACCACACACTATAAACCGTTTATTTGGTCCAATTCTAAATTATCCATTTTCAGGAGACCGACGAGAAGATGACGATAGTCAACCAACGCTCTCTGGAAGCGCCCCAGCATCACTGCCACCTCCCACTCAACCGTCACCACCTGTACCTGCTCAAAGAAGGTAATACACTAAGGTTTATGAGTGTGTAAGTCACCTTATATATCGAATAGAAAATATTTAATTTTGTAAATAGAAAAGTCTCTAATAATTGCCTCTGCAATATAATTTAAACTCTATTTATCTTCATCTATTTTATTTTGCAAGCATTTGATTTCGTCGTACATGCTATTAATTTCAAAGCATTCCTCTTCTTTTTATCATGATTTATGACTTTATCAGCTTTTTCATTTATTTTGTAAATTTGTACTTCACTGTTTATGATAACATTGTTATTAAGGATTAAAGTTTTCAAAATTGTACCTACTAAATATAAAAATATTATCATTGCAGCTGCTATTGTTTAAGTCACTCTCAAGATAATCTCGACAAATAGGTACACTCCTTTATCCTTTATTATTGTATTGCTTCTTATTTTTATTTGCTTTATCACCGCTTTTCACCTTTACAACCATAGCAACATGGTTTATTTTGCTTTATTCTGTAATTCATTTAATATTATTTCTTAAGTGTGTCATTGCTGTATTATTAGGTATATGGCATGTAGTGAAGGGTGTATTTTTATATGAAATGTTGAAGATTTTAGTATTAAACACTGTATATTAAATTATTAACACATGTAACTAGATGATTGATCACTCTTGGAATGACGTCGAAATGTATCGAAGCTCGTCGTTTGATTTATCATTGGACAAAGCCTCTTAATTAATTTTAACTTAGAAACAAATCACATGGACACAAATTAGGAGTAGACTGATCAATATATTACAAGAAGTAGTATTGTTGTAGATAAACTCAATGTCTACTAGCATCTTCTTCATTTCATGATTAAAAACCATATATTTTGCCATAAATAATTTATTTAAATTTATTCTTTTCAGATCATTATCAATGCTCGCAAAATCTCCTCCATCCAGTCTTGAAGATCCGAAGAAGTAAATGTAATCACGATTAGGCTGACACATATCTGTGTCGAAATTGTCACGCATTATACTCACATTTTCTTTAAAGTTCCTAGCATTTCGTAAGCTCTTATTCCTAATTCTGGCTTAGGCAATGATGCACTGATCGCTCATGATTTAACAGAATTTAGACTCCATTTATTAGTTTTTCTAATTGCAGTTTCTTTTGAGACTTTGCTGATTTAAATCAAGTTATCTTTAGATAACAATAATACTGACCCAACCTGATAGACTTTTACTCTTACCCTAAATATGACAAAACACTGACTGAGACTAGAAAAACTTATGGGGACAATATAATGATCAATCATTAATAAAACCTTTTAAGAGCTAAAAGCTCAAATGACCCCTATAAATGACAAAAAATATAGGAAAAGAATAATGTCAAAACAAGAATTGACAAAATATTCTAGTGATAGTATACTCGGAATGAACTAAACAGCTTGATGTAGGTATTTTAATCAAAAATTTAATAATACTCATTCTTCTCTAAAAGTAAACAAATCTATGACTCTGCGTCAAGCGTCAAATGTGATATATCCTACTAAACTGACTCTTGCAGCACTCGCAATTAAGTCCAATCTTAATAGTCGACTCTCGAAATGAAAGAACATTGGTATATAAGGCAAAAGTTAGGCCAAACATTGGCCATATATACCGACCAATTTTGGATAATATTTTGGTACTCAACTTTTGTACTAAACCGTCGGTAACGACGCGGTCCATCTTACTTGACCTGTAACCCATAGCTTAGCTTTAGACATCCATATGCTTACTCATGGTGTTAAAGTGTAGAACTATTAACTATTTTATAAGTAAATTAAGTAGGTATCTGAAATGGATTTTGATATCGCATTGGTAACATTGGAAATTCCATTCACGTGGAAATAGGCAAACTAATAGGATCTCCATATTCGATTCTTGCACAATTTCTTACGTAAATAGATAGATAGAGATACAATGTAGGATAAGTATGCTATATCTGCGGCCAACTTTATTTTTTCAGCTTGAACGGCTGAAATGCGATGGAATAGAATCGGAATGACATTAAGAAGGTTTTGTCCTTTTTGTATTTTCATATTTACCTTGTAGTACTTATACTACAATGCGTTAATTATTTTAACTCTCTATTAATCTTATGTAGTGGTATTGATTTCTTCTGCTTTCGTTTAATAATTTATGAATTCATCAGTCTAGTCATCAGTTTCTTTACTTTTATTCTAGTCACACGATTACATTGTTTTAATCTTTATTTATTTGTAAGTATTATTTTAGGAATCTCTTTTATGTAAGTATAGTGTTGTTATTTTCATATTATTTACTAGATTAAGATTTATATTGTACGTAGTTAAGATTTATATATCGATTAATATGAAAACATATTGCTAATCAAATGTAGTATAGAGTCATAATCGACTGTCGTAAATGTATAAAGACCGTCATAATTTTAAATGTGTTTTCATATTAAGAATGTCTGTATATTTCTGTTGGTCGTGGAGGATATTACTTCAAAGTTAGAGAAATTTAACGGGGCTTGCTCACTTCCAAAAATTTATTATTATCGACTACGTAAGAATTATGATTTATTAATGTGATGGTAATGTTAGGTTTTGGACCTAAAGTAACATGTTTTGTATGAAGTTTAGCGACAGACTAGCGTATTTCAACGACGATACGACACTGTATTATTAAATACTACATTATAAATACTGTGTCGTATAACTCTAAATCAATTGTCGTTAATTTAACCAATTGTCGTGTGAATGAAAAGTAAGAAGGAGTCCTAATTGATAGAATAATTAATCTAGCTCTATCGTCGAAAGACATGTTATGGGATGAGACTGAGAAGAAAAAATGTGTTAGAAACGACATGCTTAGCTACATACACCGCGAGGCTGATCCGAAGCAATTGTTTTTCATATCAGCTCTGGAAGTCCCCTTTATGATTAGTCGTAAGGGTTCGCTTAGTGGAACTATTTATAAATAATAGTTAATTTTTTTAAAGTCTGTGTGCTTAAGATGTCGATGTTAAGGATTTTATGCTAGTGTCTCAACAGTTGCTATGCTATAATATTAAGTTTCAAAAAAAAGAAATTAAGTTGCAATGTTCAATTGTTTCACGTTGTATTTGTAATATTGCTGAATATTCTATCGATTAAATAATTATTGAATATTAAATAAAAACGCTATGTCTCATATTTATATTTCGTGTTTTATTTATATGAATCCATACATAAACTCACACCTTTTTTCCATCGGGTTAGGCAGAAACTACGGAACGCCACCTGCTACGATCCTTATATACTCCTTTGGCCTCGTTTAGGTTCATACATCTGATCATACACACACGCAGGTGGCAAATACTACGCACCTGACCTTTCTGAAGAACATCTCCAATAGGGTCATTATTTGTCCTCCGAAGGTGTCACCTCCCGATGTTTCCACTCACATCTGCCTTGTAAATACCTTTTGTAAGCCGTCTTTCATTCATCCTCTCAACATGACCAAACCATCTAATCATACTGTTTTTAATTTTTATCACTACACCTTCTTTTATACCGCACTGTTATCTTATCACATCATTCCACATTTTTTATACTATATGAATCTAACCAATTAAATTTATGAAAATAAAACAAACACATTTTCAAATAACTACAGTTTATTAACAAAAAATATAAAAACCTTATCGAAAAGATACAAAACATTAACTATAGTGTGTTATGAGTATCCACATGATATAATAACAATACTCCATTCTGAATTATCACCATGCCTTTTTTGTAGTACACAAAAAATAATATTCCTAGATAATTAATTTGTTTCTAGATATGTAAACTCCGACATATCTGTAAACGCAATTTAAAACATGCATGCATTTAGTATGTATTTGGATTTTTGTATTAATAAAAATGTATGTACTTGTTTTTAGAAATTAACATATAATTAAATAAATACATTTAAAACATATAAACGGTTTCCTATTATTAAATATAATGTTTCAGGAAACTTGTATCTGAATATTTTAAATATACTACACAAACTTCACCGAAAAAGCATGGCGTATTTTTCTATAGAGAAATATAATTTCAAATTGGCACTATCTGTTGCACAATTTTTTGTAAGTGAAAATTCTTCAAATAAGAAATCGTTCTTTTTAATTAAAAAAAATACCCTAACTACAAATATTCCATGATTTCTCATTCAAATTATTTTCACTTTTCTCGTTTTCTTAAAATCTAAAAATGCTTACATTTACTATGGCATTTTAAAAAATAATTTTATTTTTAATCATTACGTTGGATACAGATGAAATATAACAAATCTAGAAATTGAAACATAACCATTCAACATTTAAATAGAATAAATAAGTTAAATAAATTAGATTAAGTCTTTACTTTGGTGGTAAAAATAAACGCCTCATGGAAATAACCTTTTTCTCAAAAAATTAAATGACCTTATGTGTTTTCACCGAAGAAAATTGCTCAATTAACTTTTGCTTCAAACAAAAGCGCTATTTTTCGCAATTTCAGTCTTTTCAACGTTCAACTAATGTTGTTTTTAGTCAATTTACGATGAGTAAAAACGGTTAAATAAAAAAAGGTAGACTAATTAATGTGATTAGCTAAATTAATACTCGTTTAAAATAATATGACTGAGTCTTGATGTTCACAGGGAGTCGAATTCTGACACGTCACTTGTCTGAAAAAAATGAAAAAATTTTGATTGCACACTTCATAATAAATTAACAGGAATGTATTGAAAACCTATGATTGAAACGAAAGCTGTTTTGAATAAAAACAATATGAAGAAAACACTGAGATTGTACAATTTTCCTAATGGATAAAGATCTCTATTAAATACTTCTTTGATTTCTTTAACCATCTCTCTCTTTTTAAATTACAAAACTTATCCGGAAAATTTATGGATATTTTTTTTTATATTTTTAAATCTGATTAATAGTTACAATTCGATAACCAGAGTACTAAACTAACAAAACGAAAAGCTTTATCATTCAACAAAATATTTAAATACTACGAGTAAGTGCAAGGATACTAAAACTACCAAGCAGAAGAAAGAAGAACATCAAGATCTTCTTGAGGAAGATCAAGAAGATAGTGCTGGATACCCACTAGGTCTGGTTTGTAGAGGTGCACGTGCGGCAGGAGGAAGGTGGAGCCCAGGTCACGTTCAGCCATCGTATGCTCCTGAGGAGTTCGTGCATATGTTATACAGTGCTATGGAGGAAGTTGGTGGAATTCTACGTGGACGCATATAACTATTGAGCTTTTCTTGAGAATCCTTTCTATTGTGTACAGGACTAGCGATCCGCCCTTGCTTCGGATAGGTGCAAGCTATTGATGTCGTGACATAGGAAACGATCGATATTTCTGCTATATTACAGATAAATATTAATCTATTTTACACATTAAATTACAGGGAAAAAACTGGTCACTCAAACACCCGAAAGGTCAGTTTTTAAAGTATTTGTAAATGAACAAAAGAGCGTGAATTAAGAGATCAGTCAGGGCGATGGATACATTCAAAAAGTTAAATAATTTCATATCAATAGGCTGTGCATATTTCGTGTTTTCTGTATACTGACAGGAACAATAATAAAGAGCAACTTTATTATTGTTCCTGTCAGTATAAAGCATCGGAACAAAATCCTCAAAAAAAAAATCAAATGAATTCTACTTGCAAGGTAATATGTCACAAATCTACACGTTACTGTTGATAAAATCAACGTAAGTGAAAAAGCGATAATACATAATCTATCTATAGTTACTGAAAAAGGTGAAATAGATGATTTATGTATATTCCAAGAGGAAGCTGTAATGAAAGTAGTTTATGTACCTGATGTGTGAGACGTGTTGATGAGGCCGCTCTTCCAGTGCTGGCTGGTAAAGTTCCACCTACTGATCTAGCCTCTGATAAGGTCCTGAAACAAAATAATTTGCTCACAAAGAATGCCAAAGGAATGAATATAGATACAGCTGTTCAACATGTTGTAAAGATGGCGAAACATTGCGATTTGATTCTTTTGGCAGGGTTATTTCCAGATGGCTTTTGGCTGGTTTATGATGTTGGTGATGAAACTCGAACTTGCTATGAATGTATAAGATACTTAGAACAGAACAGTCAGAGAATAAACTTAAGTAGTTCTAGAACCCATGTCATGTTTGTAAGACAAAGTTAGGTGAATAGTTGTAGAATGAGAGATACTTACAATTCTCCAAGTCTTCTTTCAGCGTCTGTCCATTCCGATAAATCTTCTTGACTGCAAAGTTTAAATAGCATTTATTGCAAAAAAGTTCAAACTAAAAGAATATTGCAGACAGTGTGCCAATAAAAGTGACAATGCTTCAAGGCTTGGTTTTGCCTGTTACCTGTAAGACTTTCTTAGCGTATCAAATCGTGCCAGCTCAGCCTCCAAGTCTCCTTTGGTGACAGAAGACATGTCGTCTCGGTCGTCTTTCATAGCAGACTCGTCAGGTCTGATTGTGGTTGATACCTTAAATCCTGCTGATACTAAGGCTCCTAGAATTTGAAATATAATAATTAAAATTTGCGTAAAATTAGTTGCATTATATTTATTTTACCTTATGCTAGTACTCGTAAGCAAATTTAACTTGAAAAGGACACAATTTACAGGCATGTGTTTAGAAAATTCATCTAAAATCTATTTTTCTGATATATATGTATATCTGCACGCGTAGCAAGACCACCATAGAAAGAACTTTGTCTATTCTTAGTAGAATAGAGATAGAACTGTCATGCTACGCCAGCATAAAACGGTACAATTTTTTCTACAATCTAATCTTTCTACAATCTGAAATTTTCTCTATTCTTCCGTCGACAAAACCCCTTTCTATAGTGGTCATGCTACGCATGCTGGGGACCGATAGTTGTTTAAATAAATACCTTGTTTATTATATCTGTCCTTATTGGCACTGTATGAAGATTCCAAGCTGTGCTTTCGCCTCATCTGAAACATAACGTATTATCACGCTTTGTTTCTCTCCGAAGAGCTGGGTAGTGTACCTATAGTTTGTTTAAGGTGAATGCTCCAACCAGCCCGCGAAATTCAAATTTTCTTACGTTTTTTCCAATTTGCAGGCCAGTGCTAGGTTGTATGTTGATTAAAATATTATTCGCGACTGTAAGACGAATGTAGTTACAGAATTATA
Source organism: Aporophyla nigra (assembly GCA_947507805.1). Taxonomy (NCBI): domain Eukaryota; kingdom Metazoa; phylum Arthropoda; class Insecta; order Lepidoptera; family Noctuidae; genus Aporophyla; species Aporophyla nigra. The sequence goes on along the minus strand of OX382316.1, from coordinate 11,202,750 downwards.
ATCATCAAAATCACCAATACAACCCTCCAAGTTCATAAAGGGCTAAGAACAACAAAAAAAAGAGAAAAAGTCATTCCTACAGCTTTATGAACTTAGAGCGTTGTATTGATGATTTTGATGATTATAATTCTGTAACTACATATGTCTTACAGGCGGGAATAATATTTTAATCAACATACAACCTAGCACTGGCCTGCAAATTGCAAAAAACGTATGAATTTGAATTTCGCGGGCTGGTTGAAGCATTCACCTTAAGTCTCATGTAATAGAAGGCGAGCCTATTGCTATCAACCGGGCACAAATCCAAGTTCCAGGCAGCTACTGAGAAACCAGATAGAAAATCCCAATAATACTCTGCCCGACCTAGGAATTGAACCCAGGACTTCATATTCAGCAGTAGCACTTGCAACCAGTGGTGGCCCAGTGGTAACGGCCGCGACTTACAAGTAGTGGGTCGTGAGTTCAAACCCAAGCAGGCGCATTACTTTGTGTAAATTATTTCATCACCACTGCTCTCAAAACGGTGAAGGAAAACATCGTGAGGAAACCGGCATGTCTTAGAACCAAAAGTTCGAAGACATGTGACATCTACCAACCCGCACTGGGCCCGCGTGGTGGATTACGGCCCACTCCCTCTCACCGAGAGGAGGCCTGTGTCCCAGCAGTGGGAACATTATAGGCTGCTGATGACTTGCAACCAGACCAATGAGACATTTGGTCATCTGAAACATGTTTTATTCCTTTTGATTTATATAGCACAGTCGGCCTTCTTTACATGGCAAGTTAAACAAATGCTTTGGAAGTGAAAACTTCTTTAGCACCGTTGTGATTTGAAAGTCTATGAAACGAAAGTAAAAAGAGACAGACACATAACAACGTCATTATGTTTTTTGTCTCGCTCTAACACTTTGGGGTAGTGGAAATCCTTAAGTAAGGGTGCTCCTTGAGAAAGTTTACTTTTCTGTTTGACGTTTTTCGAACAGGCTTTTTGGACAAATAGAAATTTGACTTTTTTACGTTAGTCTCATTATCTTGAAGCCAACATTTTTTAAGGTTTCACTTCTACCACGTGTAAATTGCACACAAGTTTTTTTTTTTTTTTATCCGCATCACATTAAGTACTTGCCTCATCATTGGTACTTGTTGCTCCTGATTCCAAGTAACTGATCAGTTTAGCTTCACTGCTTAGCTCCAAACTCCTCTTCCTGGCGATATTTTCACGACTGGAAATGAAATATTTAGTTTTGTAAGTAGATCTTGAAAACACTTTTACAATATTTTGTTAGGCAGTATTTTAAAACTATATGTCGTCGGCATTTTCTAGCTAACTGGTCACTGAGAAGAAACCACAAGATCGAGCTCAGAGGTTATGATCTCTTTTAATATCCGAATTGTCCAAAAATTTACTTTAGGATTTTATGTGTCTCTAACAATGCAAGTTCATGTTTGGAAGAGTCTTTTGAAAGCCATTGCAGCTTTGAGCCTGCCCAGCAGACGGCATGCATGACAGATGAGTAAATCTAATTATAGTCTTACAATATTTTCTAAGATTTCTAACTAGAAATTACTTTTGTTTATTACAGGGAATAAAAAAGCATGATTCCCTCGAAGGAGTGGAATATTGACAAAGAGAAAGGCAAAACAAATTCGAAGCAGCGGAACAAAAACAGCTTAAAAGAATCGAAGTTGAAATAATTTATTTTCAGAGAGACCAATGATTGAAAATATTATGCACGTCTTAGATTACACCCAAATTCAGCATCAAATCAAATGAAATCAAAATATTTTTATTTCACATAAATCAACATGGGCACTTGTGAAACGTCAGAAGCTAGGAGCACGGTTCCAAATAGTTGATTCCTATAGAGAAGAGCCGGCAAGAAACTCCACGGTTACTCTTTTAAAAATAATTGGCTTTTACAATGGTTTTTAATTACAGTATTAATAGGTATGGGAGAACAGTGTAGGACTGTCAAAGTACTCAATAAAATGCAAAATTGCCTACAGTCTACAAGGCCTGCAACGTTCTCACCTTCACAAAGTATAAAATAATCTACATTAAGACAATACACTATTTAAACGAAATCTCACTATTCCATGAAAACCAATATTAAAAAGTACAAATTAGAATTGTAGGTATATAATGTCAAAAATGAGTAGATGTCAAAGAAGATTGTAAAAAACAAAAATAAAAAACTTAAATACAAGGTGTACATCGTCATTTGGGAGCAGTTAATAGACACTGGTCATCCTGTAATGAGCTACCAGGGAAGCCACATGTGCAGAAGGAATTATTGCCAAACTTCCTTGTCTTCAACGTAGTCTTTTATCTTATAATATGCTTTTTTAATAAGGACACGTTTCATGTGTGATTTGAACTTTCCATAGCCAAGTTCAGTAACCGACTTTGGCAACTTGTTATAGAAGCAGATACTGTTTATAATCTAAATTTTGATATCACAATTTCATTTTTACTACGTGTATTTATGTTATGGAAATCGCTTCTTATTTTGAAAAGGCTTAAGTTTTTGCGAACATACAAAATACATTCAAATATTATAAAGAGACGGAAGAGTCAGTATATTAATTTCTGTAAATTTGTTTCTAAGAGACTCGCGAGGCCCAATTTTATAGATTGCGCGGATTGCCCTCGTTTATAAAATGAAAACTGAATCTAAATCATCAGAACTATAAAACCTTTAGATATACCTATCTCCATGATGAGGATGCAGCCTCGCTCTGGGTATCATGACGGCGGGCGCGGGGGGCGGGGGAGGGTCGTGTGCTGGTGGCTCCGACATCACGCACTTCTTGCCGCCGGATGAGACTCTCTGGAAGATAGAATAAAATTGTTAAGACGATGTTGATTAGGGAAAGTGTGCCTTCAGTTTTGGATATAAGGCCTGATGATTTCCCACCCAGAAAAAGAAGGCTATGGATGATGATGATGCTGGAGTAAGTAAATGCTTACTTTAGCTGGTATGTAAGGCAGCGACGCGTTTTGTATGCTTGAGTTGTCTCCAGATTCACCTCTTTCGCTGATCAGTGCTCTTCGGTCTTGTCTCTGCTTTGGCATTGCACCCTGAAAGCAATACTTTTAGGTTAGTCAAATTTATTAAAAATACATTACTAGCTTTTACTCGTGGCCTCGCCCGCGTGGATGTCGGAAATTTGATTTCGTTAGTTTTCAACCGTACCCCTTAATAATAAATTTAATGATGTTTACATTATAAATTAAGGACCTTCCACGGAACCAGAATTTGCATCCCCTTTTTCAGCTCTTCAGGAGTAGATTATCAAAAACGCTGACATACATATAAATATTTTTAATAGTCAGCCTAGATTCAAAATTTGAAAAACCTAGCTTCAAAACTGACGGACTTTCATACAAACTTCCACCCCCTAAATAACCCCTTTACGGAGGGAGCTTATTAAAAGCTTTGTTAGTTGACGTCTCCTACTCACAATATACCTTTGGGTCAAATTTCATATTCGTAGGTCCAGTAGTTTTTGAGATATCGTGATTAATCAGTGAGTATTGAGTGCGTGTGCGTGCGTGTGTATGAATGTGTGATCTTACGCTTTTATAAATATTTCTTTCAGGAGGGTGCGCTAAGGTAGCCCTTGAAATTCAAGGGTTTGCAGGTCAGTGTCAGGTTATATTATGATTGAAATATGATTCGCTATTGTAAAAAATATGGCTTTACAGAATTATAATCATGTAAATTATCAATACCACCTTCTAAGTTCATAATATCCAAAGTGGCGCTTCTCCTTTTTAGGGTTCCGTTGCCAAATGGCAAAAAACGGAACCCTTATAGATTCGTCATGTCTGTGTATGTCACAGCCATTTTTTTCCGAAACCATAAGAGCTATGCTGTTGAAACTTGGTAAGTAGATGTATTCTGTGAACCACATTTAGATTTTCACACAAAAATATAAAAAAAAATGGACGTCTTTCGGCTGAAATGATGATGATGATGATACATAGAACTGAAACTCAAAAAAATTTTTTTCATCAAACCCATATGTGTGGTTGTTATGGATAGGTCTTCAAAAATAATATTGAGGTTTCTAATATAATTTTTTTCTAAAATGAATAGTTTGCGCGAGAGATACTTCCAAAGTGGTAAAATGTGTCCCCCCCCCCCCCCCGTAACTTCTAAAATAAGGGAATGATAAAACTAAAAAAAATATATGATGCACATTACCATGTAAACTTCCATCGAAAATTGGTTTGAACGAGATCTAGTAAGTAGTTTTTTTTTTAATACGTCATAAATCGTAAACCACAATTTACCTTTCATTCATCAACTCAAATATAAAAATTAAAAAAAAAACATTTAATTTCATAAACATTAACCTTATGCATAAACCGTGAATACTTGCAGGTTTGTACGGAACCCTCGGTGCGCGAGTCCGACTCGCACTTGGCCAGTTTTTTTACTCTTAGATTTTAATCGTTTTCCTTTCCAATGATAACTGTCAAATTATTTGAGTTACCACATCAGCTATTATGAGTATCCAAAAAGTGCTGGGGTACGGTGACTTGTTACAATCCAACAATTGGATCATAGTCAGGTCAGAAGCACCGCCCGCAAAAATAACTAGTTAACAGAACTTGACCAAATGGAGGATTATATTGGGTATAATCCTCCATTTGGTCAAGTTCTGTTAACTAGTTATTTTTAACTTTTATTATCTAATTAGGATTTCACTTACCGAAGACAAGCCTTATTTCAATTAATTAATTAATAGATTATAAACATACCTGATGTAAACTAGGCATGCTCTGTATGCACGCGACAATAGACCGCTGTGGGCGTGGCTCCCTGCGCGCGCGCCTCGAACACGCCAGGACTGCACACACCGCTAGCACCACTGTGAGCAGGGCACCGCATACCACCAGGGAGATGAGGACCACTGCGAATATAAAGATAAAGATTAATGTAAGCTTACATCATCCCACAGCTGGGCAAAGCCCTCTCCCCATGACTTCCAGCTCTTTTGATCCATGCTAAAGTGAACCACTCTGATCGTGTGTTTTCTCCAGCTCGTCCCGCTATTTCTACGGGGTCTGCCGCAACGCATTCGCGCTGTGTCAGGGCTTCGTGTAATGGTTATTTTGGCTCCCAGGTCATTAGGCATACGACATACGTGGACATCCCTATTCCGCTTCAGGTTAGCGGCTTTTTGAGCAACATCTGTGTTTTGAAACACAGTGTGGTGTACCGAATATGGTCGATCAATTAGACGCCTAGAATACTGCACTCCATTGTAAATTGGCAAACATTGAATTTGAACTTTTCGAGTGTTTGTCAAAGAACAAGTCTGGGATCCATAGGTCAAAATGGGAAGAATGTTTTTTTTTTTTTCTTCTGTTGAAGACAAAGGCAGAAGTAGAAGATAGACTTTAGTAAAACAATATAAAAATGTATGCACGCAACACTGGTTTTCTTGCGCTGACTGAATCTAAAGGTAAAACCAGAAACAAATGAATGTTTAAAAGCGAATGAAAAAAAAACTATACTGGGTGTAAGGGACAGCCCTCCACAAACTGATGGGGTGGATTCAGTATATCATACTAAGATGACCAGTACAAGAAATTATTTCAGGACCGTTATGGGAATCCAATAAACCTGATTTGTTTTATTTTCTCACACGCAATGTATCTCGAATCAATTCGGAAAGCCGCCTTTGTGCAATCGCCGACGAGGAGTTCGATGAACTCTGTAGTTAGACGGGAAGTGACTAGCTCATTTTACGCGTCGTTCGTTAGATTATTTCAACATCCATTGCTGCTTTTTGATTTTAGCCGTATTGTTTACATAAATGGAGTGCTGTTTTCAGAGAATGTAATTTTACATTGAAATAAAACTGAAAAAGCTGAAAAAAGTTTTTTAAAAAAATATCCGGAGAAAAATTCCGGTGGAATATGATTCAAAATAAGGAGCTGAATGCACTCTGTCAGTTTGTGCTGTCCCTTACACCCGGTATTACCCTAATAAAGGTTAGAGTCTGGTTTATAAATTATTTGTGGATACTGATATCTAATTTCCCGTTTTACTATTTCACCATTTGCACTCTGCAGGGTAACGGGGCAATGAATTAGCAAGATCCTTAGAAATAATTCAAAACCTAATTGATCAGGATTTTGGAAGAAAGTTGGGATGACAGGACCAAGTAGGCGGTGCATAAGCTTACTTAAGAATCATTCAAAACACATGGAGACTATTTGAAAACAACTGTAGAGAAAATAAGACACATTATAAACTCACCCTTCAGATTAATCTGGCAGGAGCTGCCAGCGTACCACTGGAAGCACTCGCACAGCACTCTGCGATCATCCCTCGAGTAGCACGCGCCGTGGTAGTTGCACCTCTCACACCCAACCGGCTCAGCTGAAAGGTTATTATACAAATATATGTCAGATTTCATCACATACGTTTTACATTTCGTAGATCCAGCCCGTCCCTTACTACCCTCTACCAGCAATGCTCTTAGCTGAGGCCGTAGTCCCTTAGCGGGTAGTCGCTCTAGTTTTTAGTTTTGAAGCCGTGGCTGGAGGCCTTAATTTATATACAGGCAAGTCCCGTGACACACAATGAAACTATAATTTGAGAAACATAATAAGCTATTTAACAGCTAAGACCCTAAAGAGCTAAGTAAAAATAAAAAAAAAGAAGGCTAAATGAAAATCAAGCACTGGCGGGCGATGCGTAGCGACGCACTGGGTCGGTTGCTGAAATTTCACACAGACGAAGTCATGTACAAAAGCTTGTGCTGTATAAAATAGCAACAATGTTTACCAGAGCATATCCTGCCAGGGTAGAGCGCATTGACGCTAAGGTCTGCGAAACCTTCGAGACAGCTGCAAGTGTAGGTCCCACGCAGGTTGAAACATTGGGCGTGTTCGGAACAATCGTGGAACGAACCGCTTACGCACTCGTCGAAATCTGAAAACATTGTAAAAACGTCATGAAATTAATTAAATATTTTTAACCGACTTCAAAAAGGAGGAGGTTCTCAATTAAGATGTTTATATGTTTTTTTTTTTTTATTTATGTTCGGCCATAACTCCGTCATATATAGACGGATTTGCAAAATTCTTTTTTTGTTCGAAAGGGGTTTATTTCGAAATGGTCCCATGTAAATTTCATATAGATCTGATGATGAGTTCGGGAGACAGAAACCGGAACTCTTTAAAAAATGACAGCAAATCAACCGCGACTTCTGCTGTCGCATAAATATGCATTGTTTGTTTGGAATTAGTGCAGGGTGAATACCACAACTAAAAATTTAAATATAAAAACTTTTTTACCAAAAAAAACAACCGACTTCCTTAAAAACACTACAAAGTGAAAAATAACTTTAATTTCGGAAGTCTGTGGCAAAATAACCATAAATACAGATTCTAAGACACCGACTTCCGAAATTAAAGTTATTTTTCACTTTGTAGTGTTTTTAAGGAAGTCGGTTGTTTTTATTTGTAAAAAAGTTTTTTTTTTTATTTCTCTGTCTCTTTCTACATATAAGTGTGTACGTGCGTGTGAGTATCGCGTAAGTCGACTTTTCTTGTCGATGACGTGAAAATATCGCTGCGGAATTTTATCGTGCACTGCATTTTCAAGTCTCGGTGTAGATCCGAGAATTGAGAATCATACAGAGTACATCTCAGCGCATCGAATCCAACATAGAAAAAGAAGGATCTTCCAACCACTCGGGTGTTGTGTATGGTAGGCTACTACCCGATGTCGGGGCGTAGTATATATGCTAGTTGGCGCGGCAAACTATGCTTGCGCGATGCAGGATAGTGCGTGAAGTCAGAAGACGAAGAAGATACCGCTACAAGACCTTACGTAAGATGCTCATAATTATTGAATAGCACTTACCGCTAACGTCGAGTTTCTCCATTAGTTCACTAGCGGCATGCACTTCAGTTCCTCCCAGACTATAGTTGTTATTCCTCAGGTATTTCTCAATCACTTCCTTGAGTCGACTCTCATGAGCATTGTCTGAGAGCTGAAATGTTCGGAGAAGGTTTTGAGAGCAGTGATGTTTTTGTCATTATATACTTTTAACTTCATTGCTAAGCATTTATTTAAAAACAAAAACCCTAGAAATTCAGTTTCTTCAAATTCAAGCATTGTATTTTTAAGTCTAGAACACAAATTCAGGGAAATAAATTGTTGAATGAATACCAACACAAATTCAAATACAACTTCATTCTTTCTTCATTCTCTGTATAAAAGAGCTATGGCGCGGAAAAATAACGTGAAACATCGTTAAACTGGACAATTTATTTCCCTGACTGTATATCTGGGGTTTTTTATCAGTGTTTCTCAGCCAAAGTCAAATTTTGACTTTCAGTCACCAGAGCCAGAGCTTGAGAGAGGCCTATGTCTAGCAATATATTGCGATAGACTGAGTTAAGTGAAGCCTACATCTATTATTTTCTAAAAGCTGTTCAATAGCTTAACATATTCACGATCAGCCGAAAGCGAGCTATCTATGAAATCACCATAAAACAAACAAAATGTTACTTTACCCCATATTTTTCCGAAGGTTTTCATACATGACATTTATTTGTAAATACAAACATTTAAATAATAGCATAAGACAAATTCTAGCCTCATCTTTTGATACCGTTACCTGCACATAGAAGTCATTCATGACACCCTGATACAAGTCTCCTCCTGGACTCTTCAGCTCAACAGGGTGGAAACCAGTGATGTGCACTCCATGGTACACATCCCTCAGGTCTGACTGCATGATCATCCTGTTGATACCTTCGTGGGTAGCTACTGCTAAAGCATGGTACTCCTTGCTTGAATTGTCTGATAGATGCTCTTGGAATTCAAGCCGTTCATTTCCTTGGGAGCCAAGGGCTAATTTAACTGAGTAAGTATAGGTAGCTGGAAAAATTGTTAATATATTTTAATTATTTGTATGCCTTATCTGGAATGGTATCTATATATCGTATACAAAATTATAGAAAAGACTGACTATGTTGATCCTTTTTCTAAAATTGAGTAACGAAAGAGTAAATAGAAACGAAAAATGCAATACGTTCAATGGTTGATATTCTATTTCTGTGCGAGTACCCAATAAATATTTTTTCTTTCTTTCTTTCTATTCTTTTGATAATTCAGTCAACCGTTACATTAATACTATAACCTGTACCTACAATAAATTATTCTACCCTAACAATTTAATCTTAATTAATCCTTCATATCTTTTCCCAATAACTTACGTTTACAAGGTCTATCAGGGAACATTCGGGCGAAGCCAGGTCTGCAAATACATTTCATGAGTCCATCTATTCTCTGACAGCGCTCATTTCTGGAGGCTTTACAGTCTGGTTGGCATTCCTTACCGTATGCTACACCTGCAAGATTAAAAAGAAAAATATGAAATACAATAATAGCTTAAGAATTTGGAATATTTATTATTTTTTTGAACTTACCATTAGGATTAACATTCGTAGTCTCCAAATATGGTGTTCCAGCGAGTAGTATTTCTCCAAACAGAACCTGGGATACTCCATTATTATTCACTTGTTCGTTTCTCGTAACATCATAATCGTCTGTGTCTACATCATTGTTCAAAGGCGGAACTGGTCCACCGTTTTGAGACTTATTCATCACAACAAAGAACGTATCGTTATCAGCATCAGGTTCGTTTTCACTCTCAATCTTCTGAATGATATTGTCTGTGGTCTCTGAGTTTCTTATGATAAGATTGTCATTCTCTTCAGATGACATAGTTATATCATCAAGAGACACTTTAGTTTTTGGTACAATTTCTTGAACTGGTGTAGGCTGAACTTGAGGTATAGGTATATGTTTCGTCACAGTCTCTATTATCGTAGTCGGCTGTACTTGCGTGTATACTTCCGTAACAACATCTACTATTGTAGATGTTTGTGTGTTCGTTAATACCAGAGTCTGTGTAACAGCTCCTTCTGATTGACTGAGTAGGCTTGTCTTAGTATGTGTGACTGTTAATGTGTGTGTAATGTTGACAAATCCGATACTCGATACTGTTTTTGGTGGCTCAGATAACGTCTTTGTTAGCGTAACCACAGTAGTTCTAAACTCAGTCTTAGTTGGAACAACTTCATCTGATATTTTAACTTCATTGCCAGCGTGGTGAACAGACTGTATTACTGGTACCTCTTCGATGCTAGGAGTTGGCATACTAGGAGGTATTATTACCGGAACACTAGATGTTTCCTGTTCTACCGGTCTAGTGATCTCTAATTCAGATACTGTCGGAACAATATTTTCTTTCAGAACTTCTGTTGGTCTAATAAAATCTTCGTCGACCGATGATTCAGAGCTTTCGATGATACTCGATGGTATTATAGGAGGAACTCTAGTAATTGGTCGAATTATCTTCCTAATTGAGGTCTGTCGAGTAGGATATAATATTTCGGGACGAGATAATGTCCTCGTTGGTTTTATGATAGATGTTGGTTTAGGGGGCAACTTGTATTTGCTAGTAGTAGTCTTCTTGTCGTCAATTCGTACTGGATAAGGTTTCCGAGTTCTGTTCTTGTTGCCTAGCGGAATGACCTTCATCTTATCTGTCGTTGTATCTTCTTGACTTGATTCAGGTTCAGAATCATTGGTTTCGGTAATAGTTGTTATTTTAGTTGTTGAAGTCGATTCTGTGCTCGATTCTTTAGAAGTAACTTCTTTATCTTCTGTAACTGGTTTCTCGTTACTAACTTCATCAACACGTTCAGACGATGACTCAGCCTCATACGAATAGGAATTTTCAGAAGAAGATACTTCTACGTAATCAGGTATCCTGGACGGTTCTGGTGTTTCAGGGAATTGTATGGATGTTGGATTGAAACTAAAGCTTGATGAGAAATCTATGCCAGATGATGTCAACCAGCCTGAAGATATCGGAGTTGGGAAGACCACGTTAGGTACTTCCGGTACACTGACGGTAGGGGCAGGCAATTCAATAGGCTTGACGACCCTTGATGGGATATCTCTCGGAGGAGGCAGCAGCTGTGATGAGGGTTGATCACGGTTATACGTTGGTCTTCTCATATTATTCAAGATATCGAAAGCAGGTCTATAAGTAGATACCTCATCTCTGTTGGTTGGTTTTCTGACAGGTCTCTGAGTAGTCACTCTCGGCGGCCTCGTTCTGTATGGTGGTGGAGTTCTAATTGGGAGAACTGGACGAGGAGTCAAAGGTACTCTTGTTGGTAGCCTGATACCTGATGGGGTCCTTGGCGGTGGAGGACTCATTCCCATAATCATCTCATCATTCGTTGAAGGCTTGAAATTATAGTCCATTGTTGGCGGTGGGGGTGAAAGATCAATGATCTCACTTGAAGAACGATTTATTTCCAAGTTAGATAAAGTGAATGTTGGTAGAGTCGATTTTTCCGTGGCCTTTTCAACAATCAATGGTTTTTTGTCTTGAATATGAACTGTTGATGTTATAATTGATTCGTTATGCACATGCGTGTTATTGAATCGGTTAGCAAATACTGGTCTGCTTGGCGGCCTTTTATATCTTACATCTGATTCCGCCACATACACAGGCCTTGAAGAAGAACTGGGTCTGTAAGTTGATGGTTTGTCCATTTCTTCTCCAATATTCAAATCTATATTATCTTCGTATGATAAGTTGGTAGTGTTCTCCATCATGTGGTTGATTTGCCAGTGAGGTTGTTGCAATTGATGATCCAGTACCACGGCAGTGTTGATGGTAAACGGCCTAGGTTTATTGTATGGATTGTTTTCGTATATTGGTTTAATAGTATTAGACTGGAAGGTTGTTTTATTATAAGAACTAAATGGCTTCTCCGTTTGTGTTCCAGGATTAAAGTTAACTAAAACTTTATTGATATTTTCATCTTTCTGAGCATTGTTTGGAGGAGTTAACACCTCATCTTGTAATAAAGTTAATTCAGTTGATGTTTTGGAATGATTGTCAACTTCACTCGAAGAGCTGACTACAGGAATTTTCATGGATTCCGAGCTGACTTCTCCATCCATTTCACCATGATTTTCTGGTTCCTCTTCTCCATCGTATATCTCTTCAGAATTTTCATACACTGGTTTAATTTTCTCTGTTGTTTGTTTCGATTTAGTTGTGGTTGTTTCATCACTATTATCTCTAATTGGAATATCGTAGGCAGGTTGTCCCATGCCACCAAAATTGGAAGGAATATAATTAATATTAAAAGGCTTAGTTGTAAACGGTGGGTTAGTAGAAAATGGCTGTTCTGTAGACTGAGGTTTCGTAAAAGGTTTTCCAATATTGAATCCAGATGGCGGTGCATTCTGCGTCCAAAACTCGTTGGGAGGTTTACCAGCGCCAGTTATTTTTTGTCCAAACTGAGGAGAATTATTTTGCTCATTATAATCATGTATTAAGGGAATGATCTTACGCGTTGTAGCCTCTACCTTAATATTATTGATACTGCTTTCTTTTAGTACACTCGAATACCATCCATGGGAGTTTGTAGGAATATTCGGTATTAATTTTGCGGGTCTTTTCACATCTGCGGATTTGATGTTATCAGGATATTCTGTGACTGGTTTCACGTTTTCAGAATCAGTTGAAGATGTTGAATAGTCGTTCATCATGGGGAAATTGGCGTGACTATTAAGAGAAGGTGGTATTGACGGACTTATAGGGTTCCGCACGTTTTTGTCGCCGTAGTTCTGATATCTATTATCATAGCTCTGTTGTTTGTTATCATAGATCGGTTGTTTGTTTTCGTAATTCGGATTTATATTTCCTTGGTTCTGATTCTTGTTGGAGAAGTTCTGAGTTGTGTGGCCTTGGTTCTGATTCTTATTTATATTGGCATGATTTTGTTGTAAGTTTTCAATGTTCTTATTGTTATTTGCGTAATTTTGATTTACGTTACCTTGGTTTTGTTTTTTGTTTTCATAGTTCTGATTTATGATACCTTGATTTTGATTTAGGATTCCTTGATTTTGATTAAGGATCCCTTGATTTTGATTAAGGATTCCTTGGTTTTGATTCAACATTCCCTGATTTTTCTTATTTTGGTTTGCGTAATTTTGGTTGATGTTGCCTTGATTTTGTTTATTGTTTGCGAAATGCTGATTTATATTTTCTTGGTTCTGATTTTTGTTCTGATTTAAAATGCCTTGGTTCTGATTTTTATTTGCGTAGTCTTGATTTAATATGCCTTGGTTCTGATTGTTCTTTTGATTTAATATACCTTGGTTCTGATTGTTGTTCTGATTTAATATGCCTTGGTTCTGATTTTTATTTGTGTAGTCTTGATGTAGTATGCCTTGATTCCAATTTTTGTTTGCATAGTTCAGATTTAATATACCTTGGTTTTGATTTTGGTTTGCATAGTGTTGATTTATAGTTCCATGGTTCTGCTTCTGACTATTATTGGCATAGTTTTGATATTGACTGCCGTGGCTTTGCTGTTTATTCTCGTAGTTTTGATTATTTCCATAATTTTGATTTTTGTTTCCTTGGTTCTGATTCTGGCTGCCATATTTTTGATTTGTGTCTTCGTAGTCTGGTTTTCTATCACCATAGTTACTATTTTGATTATAATATTTATTACCAATTATTGTGGATTCAGCTATATCCGTCGAACTCTTATTCCATCTGTTGTCTCCGACAGAAACTTGTGTTACTGGGCCATTTTCATTAAAAACAATTGGAGGATTTCTAGTGCCTTGTAAATTATATGTTTCCAAAGGCGTAGTATTATCTTCAACTCTGATAGCGAAATTTGTTCCGATGGGTATATCGGCGTTGAGCTGACTTACATGTGTTGACGTGCCAACTGGAACAGCAACGCTAGATCCAACAACTTGCCCAGCTTCGTTGTTACTAGCAACATTAGTGGCTGTATTTAAAGTCACTGTATAAGTGTTATCCTTGTTTCCATTTACTTGTGGTACAAAAGATTTGTTAGCCATATTCGGAGAAGATATAACAGAGAAGGAATTATGAGTAGGACCCACGTTATTTCCTTTAGGAGGCTGCAAATTATTCTGATGCTGATTGAAGTCATTATAATTAGGCGATGCCGGTGGAATGCGAATAGTATATGTAGGAGTTGGCTTGCTGTTAGGCATTTGAGCTGCAAAATAGATTTCAGAAGTCACTTTAGGCGGTAACTGTTCAGGTACAGGATGCTGAACATTCAAAAATACTTTCATGTCTTGTACTGGTTTAGTATGAACAATAGGGCGTGAACTATACGGCTTACTTTTGTCATAAATACCATCCTGATTGAAAGTTTGTTTTTGGCCTGTTTGCGGTGGTGGAGGCACAGCTAAGTAATTTTCATACTCTTTATCAATAGCATCTTTTCCATCTTTCTGTTTATCTTTGTTTCTAATTTGGTTGTATTTATTAAAGTCACCATTAGCTCCAGTCGGATTGTATACCTCTGGATCATACACTGTTATTTGTGGACCGACCTGGACGTGAGTTTCTTGGTTGCTGGTAGGAGGAGGTAACTTGTTGTAGTCGGTAGGACGCTTGTTATCCTTCCATTTAATTTTTAGGTCGTTTCTATGTGATTGGTCCTTATAAGGTGGCAGATTGGGTTTATAATTGTCTAAAGGAGGAGGAACATTCGGTTTACCAGCATACTGTTTGTTGCTATTAGGTGCTACATTGTGTACGTTAGTCATCTGAGGCGCATCTATGCTAAAGCTACCGAAGTAACCTGGTTCAGGGTATGGAAGTGGATCATCAATATAGTCTCCAGTTTTATGAGGTTCCGAGGATCCAGCAAACACTAACGCTGTTGAGCTGCCGTGAGGAATCAATACATTCGCGACCCTTGAAGGCTGAATGTCAACTAAGAAAGGTTTATTTGATTCAGTGTTGCCTGCGACTGTATATCCATGTTCAGTTCTTATTTGCGTATTTACTACTTCAGAAGAACTTGGACTATTGTCAGGAATGGTGTCTACGATAGCCTCATTGACAGGTTTATACTCAATATGTTGCTGCGTGGGAGCACTAGTAGGTTTAGCTAACGACGGAATGTAGTCTAAAAATGCTGGTCGGCCATGGTTGCCCAATACAGGTCCAGTGTGTTTAATTTGCTCAGTTTTCATTAATTGATCATGAATGCTTCCTGGCATGCGATAGGGATACTTGTCGTTAGGCGCTGAATTTTGAAGATTAAATGACTGCATTGGTCTCGGCATGGGCCTGTTTGGTTTCGATTTTTGTTGAGGTGGTTCAGGTGGCCTCAAATCATAAGAATCATCGCTGTGAGGCTGATTACTTAGAGGTTTCTCGTTTACGAAATATTGTTCATTCGCTGCTATGAAACTGTCAATAGGCGGCGGATTGACCGAGTTTTGTAATTTGATTCCACTTGCGGCCAAGGTTAAAGGTCCACCCACGGCAGGTTTGCCAACAATGACATCGGAGTTGGCTGTAATTATTTCACCAGGACTAATGGGTATACCGCCATTGACAAGTGGACTTTCGTGTACCATTTTAGGCGGAACAATGTGGGCTTTAGGCTGCTTATGTTCCGCTGCCCACGCCAAATTCTGATGCAATGTAGCATTAGTGAAAACGAGTTGAGATTCAGATGTCTCTAGTTCATCTACAGGAATGTAAATCGGAAAATTACTTTGTTTTGCGTCTAGATCATTGTCTACTCTTTTATTTGCAGTGTAAGCTGTTAGTTTAACTGCAGGCTTAATTGTTGTACTAGTGGTTTTGTTGACAGTATCTTGTCTTTTTATAAAACCACCTGTCATTTTCTCAATGACGGGCGCTAATTGGGTCAGTCCTTTTATTCCAAGAGTTCCTAATTTCAAAAGATCGGCCACAACAAACTTGTTTTTATTCGGTTTCTGTGGTTTTTCTGGTTTCGTTTTTTCGGGAACTTTCGTGCTTACTTTATTAGTTTTTGGCGGCGCAGGGGCTTGCTCATTAGTTAACAATTCGCTTTCTTCAACTGAGTTTGAATCCTTTTCATCCGAATAATCATTAATAACTTCAGTATACTTTTCAACGACTTTATCGGTGGGAGCTAATTGAGAGTTACTTTCATATTCGTAAGGTCCGTACTGCGTTTTCTTATCCATAGATTCTTTGTTCGTTGGTCTCAATTCTAATTTCGTGGCGCCGTAAGTGGTTTTTATCCCATATTTAGTAGAAGATCCGGAGTAATCTATGTTACTGTATTTTGTCTGCAAACCTTCAGTTTTTGTGTTACTGCATGAGCAGGAGCTTGTGCATGGAGGATTACTGACTTCCGATGGCTGGATAATATCAAAGATGTTACTTTCGTCTTCTTCACTATCAATTCGTTTGTCAATCTTTGGGTAACTGCTCATAAACATGTTGGTGGCGGCAGATGGTTGAATTGTTTTGACTTCCATGTATTTGGTCTGAAATATGTTAAAATATTTATTAGTACTATTCAATTTGAAAATTCACAAGAATAGGTTAAAATGAGGAACATATTTAATTGGGCCCATAGGTTTACTGTCAGTATTGATGTGTGAATAGCGTGTGTTAAATAGTATAGAAAACAAACTACGGTACTAACTACTAAAGTTACGATTTACTACAGATATTAAGAAGAAGATAAGTTAGGTCAAACGAATGAATACTGAATAGGTTTAAGGAAATCAATTAATGTAAAGGCTTCCATAGTTGGATTTGATGGATTGTTCAGGAATTGACCAACCAGGGTCCCAAATCTTACTTTTGTCGGCTTTAAGTCTGGCAAAACATCAGTATCATAAAGATTGGTTAAAGATTCAGTTGTGACAACAGACACTATAGTCTCAAACGTTGAAATGGCACTTCTTTTGTTTTGAACCACGGTTGTTAAATACGTGTAGGTGGTCATACATGTCTTGATGATATAGTTATGTTGCATGAGCTGATGTAAGGGGAAGAGTGCGCTAATTTGCTGGCGACTGACGACAGTGGCGACTGCTGATGATAGCAATTGTTTTGATGCTGAAGAGGAGCTGATGTGCGGTTGTAACGTGGTTGCGTGAATGAGCTTAAGTTTGCGCTGAGAAAAAAGCGTAGATGAAAATGAAATGAATGATGTTACAAGTACTTAATACAACTAAAATGAAAGTGAATTATCTACTTTCGAAATAAATGAGTTCTACAAGATGATCTACACGTAAGTACATAATGATTAGGATATAAAAAAACTGTTTGTTTTACTAAATTTTAAACTTAGCATTCATTTGTAAGATTTTTATAAGAAATACTGAGCAAAATTCGACGATAAATCAATCAAAATGAAATGCATACCTGTTCTTGCTTTCCATCAGGATTTTTATCCTTCACCAAGACTTCCACACCATTTGACATGATCCTTGTAGCTAGATTTTTAAGCCTTCTTTCATCTTCTTCAGATTCTTTTTCGACTAAATCCATATCTCTTCCTGGCCGCCATGGCGTGTTATCATATACTATACCATTTGTATTGAATGCTGTAATGTTAAAAATAAAAGTAAATTTTTGTACTTCTAAACAAAAGTTGATAGATATGTATTTGGAAATTACAATGAACCTTTTATTGTATCTTTAAAAATACACAAAATATATATGTATATAGTAGCCAAATATATTCAAAAGTGAAATTTACGGTAAGATTATAACATACATATGTAATTTAAACAAACAAATAAATAAAAATACCAATATTGTGCATTCATATGATACACAAAAAGCCTTTTCTACAGCAATAACAAATCTGAAAAACAAACAACATATGTGCAAAGCGGTTAGTACTAATTTATTTATCTTCTAACTAATTCTACTATTCGGCCAAGAAAGAAATTACATAATGGTCTTTCGTTCATAAAATACATCGATTTTTTTATATATACTCTGTTGCTTGCTTGAAAACTATAATATGAACGTCACTCATTCATAATGACCTAAAATGAATAATTAAAAATAAAATGTACTAGAACTAATAAAAGAAGATTATGATCGTAATTATCGTAATAATAATATGTTTTACCAACCCATGTGGCAAACTGATACACAAATCGATTTGTGTACAGTGCTATCTCTGTCATTTGTACCTCTATGACTCTTTCTAAGACACGACGTGCCATACTTACGGCCACGTACTGTACTACATTTCTTAGCATGATACTATTGCAATTATGCGGAATCGCGTGATGGCTGCGCGTGAGCCGGTGTCGTTCCAAACATATGCAGCAATGTTTATACTTTTTACTGTAATACCTTATGTAATTTCTATCATGGATCAATTTTATTAGTCTATATGTCTATCTACAGTTATTATTCTATCGTGTTTTAAACTTACTTCTATTACTGTGTGTGCTGTTTTAGTATTCATAACTGTTATGTTAATTTTAATTTTATATACATCTAAATTGTTAGTTTTAATATTAGATGCTCTTGTATCTTTTTCATACACTCTGGCTTTGAATTTTTCTCGTTTATGAAAGTACGTTATTTTAAGGATCGTTGCGTCTTTTACAATGATTCAAGAACATCTAAAGAATTATTTAATAATCATTAATTAAACACTAATTACACTCACCTCCAACTTGGAAGTCGCAGGATGTGGGTATGGACTCATCCGTCAGTGGGGAACCTTCGAGATCTTCGAGTTTCTGGTGGTCCAGTCATCATCACGTCTTTTGTCAAGTTCTAAGTCAGGTTGTGGCAGAATCTCGTCTAGATAGGTCTTGCGAAGGTGTAAAGGTAGGATAGAAGTGTGGTGAAAATATCTATGTGTTGAATGTTAGTTTGTTGTAAGTATGATCAATGATGTCTGTTGATATAGTGTTTTGGTACGTTACGGTTCTGAGAATGAACGTTTCACCTTTTTGCTATCAAGGATCTTATAGGACAAATAAATATAAAACCATTATCATTTTCGAAATATTTATTGTTTTAATTTCTAAGTCGTATTTGCAATGTACAGTCGTAAGCGAAGGAAGAACGAGTATTAAAAGATAATTATGATAATCATAATCTAGGCTTATATTCTTAGGCAGTGAGTAATAGTTACCCAACAATTTTACCCCAACACATCGATTATGGTAACATAGGAAATAACATTTTTGGTGAACTTAGAATAACATGTTAATATCTAGTCAAGTACAAAAGAGTATTTCGTCCTTAAAACTAAACTAAATCTATAAGGCACTATTCCATAGTTAACTTACTATGATACATCGAAATAAATAACTAAACCATTACTATACACCTAACCGTTTGTATCTTTCACGAGACGTCGTCAATTGAACTTTGCCTTAGGTCCCTAGTTGCTGATGGGCTCGCTGCCCTCACGACGAAAGTTGGTGATGCGTCATACCTAATATGCTTGCTTACTTCTCCTACTATACTCTCCAGACTTTGCGTTTCTCCTTGATTATCGTCGTCGACATTGTAAAAGTACCTATCACTATCTGAAACTGTGCCACTATCTGAATAAGATCCGGTTAGTTCGCTAACTGATGGTAGTAAGGATGGCAGTACTTGGACGGTATCGTAATATATGGCTTCACGTTTTCTTACTGTCTGTGTGTCATCTGACACTACAGTTGACAGCACTGTGCTGAATTCACCGGGATGTCTACCTGACACGTATAGAGTGACTACGCTGGTCTGTTTTGGAGGACCAACGGGGAGAGCTGCGGGGGCTGGCCTTGGACGAGTTTTCCTACGGGATGGAGTAGCTGGCGGTGGTGGGGGTGGAAGGTCTTCTTCATCATCCTGGGCATCTTCAGAAAAGTCCTCGTTGCTATTCAAGTCGGAAAGAATATTAGGTTTGGGACTGTGACTGTAGATATCATTATTATTAAGATTATTTTGTTGGTTTTGATTTGGTGACAGAAGACCGCTGAAAGCAGAAAGATCTGCTTGACTTAGACCTAGCAGGGGATTTGCGGTTTGCTGGTTAAGGGATTGCTGCTGTTGCTGTTGTTGCTGAAGAAGAAGAGGAAGCAGCAGGGAGTTCAATTGTTGAGGGGCTTGACCTAATGCGGTCGGAGTAGTGACCACTGTATCCGTGACATATTCAGTAGCCGTGATGACATTAGTGGTAGGATCAACAATGGTTGTCAAAATAGCCTGCCCTTTGAATGTAATAGGTAAAACCGTTTCTCTAGCGTCAGTAACTGTTGTCACATAGGTAGTTGTTCGAGTTTTGAATTCAGTAACTGGAGTTTGTACTATTTGCTGCTGAGGAAGGCCTGGGAAGCCCTGTCCTTGTAAAGCAAGGAACGGATTAATCGCAGGCTGCTGGTTGCCCAATAAAAGTTGTGATAGTAACAGATTAGCGAGAGGAACATTTGAGTTTATTTCTGGTGCAATAGTCTGTGTGACAGGCTCTACGCTGTAAACTGTGCTAGGAAGGACGTGGGAGAATGAAGTCTTACGACCCCGTATAGTGGTAGGTGTAAAGATGACAGTAGTGGTAGGAGTTTCGTGTAGGATAAATCGGATGATTTTGGTGGCTCCATTCTCAGCCAGTTCGGTAGACTCTGAAGCAAGAACAAGTTGTTGATTGCCTAAAGGTCCAAAGGTTGTTGATACCTGGTTTAGTGGTAATGTTTCTAGACTAGGTGTTGCTGATAGCAAATTTTTGTACTCAGTAATTTTTCCGTTCACAATTGGCACTGTTACTTCAGTAGGTATTTGATGTGTGATGGTAATCTTTCCATCGTTCAAAATATTTTTAGCGTTGAAACGTTCACCGCTATGGCTTTCGAAAGAACTCCTTTGCCTGCTTGTGGCTTTGCTGGTGGTGGTGCGTGGTCGTGACCTTCCTCCACCTGAACTTCGAGAGGTACTTGATCTAGACCCTGACGAGTTCTTATTTAGTCTAGGAGCCTTTGGAATTTTAGGTGCTTTTGGCCTTGATGCAGAAGTGGTGGTCCTTGATGATGGTCGCGATGACTTTCCTCTCCTGTACGCTGGAGTGGATGCAGTTGTCGTAGTTCTAGTTTCTCCACGAACAATAAAAGGTTGCCTTCCATTTGATTTAGGAGCAGCAACTGTAGTCGTCCTGGCGACGTTAGAATTGCGTCCATTGTAACGATTACCGGGCCTCACTTTTTGGGTGGTCGGTGGGTCTGTTTGCTCTGGTTCAGGGCGCCTAGTAGTTGAAGTTTTAATGCCTGGTCTTCGAAAGTTTGTATATTTTCTGTTACCGAAATCAACTTGACGTTTTGTACGCCTTTTAAAAGCAAATGGCCTTATTTGTACTATGTTTCTTTTAGGTTTCACAGTGGAAGGAGGCGAAGCAACTTGACGTTCTTTTCTGTCAGATGAATCGTAATCATTGTCTTCCTCAAATTCTTCTTCTTCTAAGATTTCGTCACTGTCTTCTACCTTTTGTTCATCTTCTTTGATTTCTTCTTCAGGTTCCGGTTCGGGTTGCCTGAACAGGTTTCGCCTTGGGAACAGTGCATTATTTGGTCTCTGTCTACGTAATGATAAAAGTGGACTTGAAGTAGCCCTGGTTGTAGATCTCTTAGTGGTAGTTGTAAGTCTACCACGTGGGGTTACAGCTCGTCTTGCTGAAGCTGTTGTCGATCTCGGAGTAATAGCAGTACCGGGCTGCCTGGGTACAGGTGGTCTTCTGAACCTGAGCAGAGGATTGTTTGTAGTTCTGGCTGGAGCCTCAGTAATCTCATCTAAGGCTTCAGTTGCGTTTTCGTCTAGTTGAGTTGCGAATGTTTCATCGTTTTGATCAGGTGGGAATGTTATTGAAGCAGTTGGTTTAATATTCCTACCTGGTGGAAGCCTAGACGAAGTTGGTCTTATTCTTGGAGCCGAAGCCGATCTGCTAATATAATCTAAGCTGGCAGGCCTGGCAGCACTTCCAGATCTAAAACCAGTTCTTCTAGAAGTAGGTTGTATGCTTCCACGTACCGCGAAACCTCCAGGTCTTGATGCTGATGGCACATTACCAGATGGATTATTTGGACTATTATTACCACGTCCAGGGAATCTCTTGCCGCTGGTATTTGCTCCTCCAGGATAAGTAGTCTGTTTTCTGCCTCCATTATATCCTCCTGATGGTTTCACAGACTTCAAGCTTGGAGTAGCAGTTATAACTTGTGGCGTAAAGTCGGCACGGGTGATCGTTGTTGCTCCACTAGATAATGGCACACGTTTCGGAATAAATGTAGGTCGGTTACGAGAAGCAAATGGTATGATTACAGGCGTTGTGGATGGTTTTTTGGGAGTAAATGTAAGACGAGATTTCTTTCTAGTGTTGGAACTATCGTCGTCTTCCTCTTCTGATTCATTTGCAACTTCTGTCGTAGGGTCAGGTTCGGAGCTCTCAATTACATCGGGGGTAGGACTAATGATGTTACTTTCAGTGGTTGTGGTAGGTGACCTACTGTTATTCGATTTAGTATCAATGTTTAATGATTTGTTATCACTTGTTACAATAGTAGAATCTCCGGATATGACAGCCACCTGAGAAAACAGTATCTTTTTCTCTACTTCTGGAGCTGGTGTGGATGGTTTGTCTTCGGGTTTGACTTCAGCGAATAAATTATCAATGTACGTGCCTAAAAGAACTGTTGATGGAATTGAAGAAGAATCAGGTAGCTTCGTAGGGACAATTTCTTGTTTCACCACAGTTGGAGTTATGTGTGGCTTCTCACCATTATCTTGAATCAAGTTCTGGTCAGCAGCACCCACTGGTACTTTCCTCCCAACCTGATTATCTTCAACAAGTTTAGTATTATCAATAATATTAGTAACAGTCTCTAAACTACTCCTGATTTGAGAAGTGTTGCCTGCGTAGAAAGTAGTGAAATATGTGTATGTTGTATAGAAAGTAGCTTTTCCATCGTCTGGTTCAAGATTATCTGAGACTAAAGATGGTTTCAATTCTACTTCTAGATCTTTAGGCGGCAATGGAGTATCGACATCAATGGGTGTTGTATCAATAGGACTGATAGTTGCAACAGATTGAGCGACAGGTGTAATCACATTTGAAACAATTTCTTCGCGACTTGTGATGGTTGTAGACTTGTCTTTGTAAAGAGTAGTCCAATACGTAAATGTTGTGTAGTAGGTAATTGGTAGATTACTCTCTTCTTCAGGTTCTTTGTTAGGCATAATTGTTTCTGTGACAACATTTGTTATAGTTTCCAAGCGACTTTTAACATTGCTTGAATCCTTTCCAATATACATTGTTGTGAAATATGTGAATGTAGTGTAACTTGTTTGTAATAATAGAGTGGGTGATGGTAAGATCTCTTCAATATTACTTTCTGAGCTAATTTGGTCGTCTAATATAATGTTGTTACTGTCAAGGAACTTTCTTTCTCCCTTAGAAGATGATGACTTTACATCAGTAACGAAAGAACTTTCAGATTCTAGAGGATTTGATTCTACACTAAACAACATATCTACTTCAATTGGGGTCGGATCTGGCGTAGTGCCAGGTTTGGTTTCTCCATAGGATTGCTCCTTATCCTCTTCCATACTAACACTGGTTTCCATTGAAGAACTTTCATCTTGATTAGCAGGTTGTGCCATTTTCACTTGCTTACAGTTTCTAAAGTCAAATTGAGCTCTAGTATTCTCCACTGCTAGCGGGTTAGCCTTTGTGGGAATTAGTTCATCAGGTCCGACGTAATTTGTATACACTTCATTTCTACTGCATACATTAGCATCAGTACCAACGTAGATTGTCGTAAAGAATGTATACGTTGTGTAATAGGTCTTTACTGCATCAGGCTTGATACTTGCGACAATATCGTCGCCTAATGACGGAGTGGGTGTCTGAGAGCTATAAATATCATCTACCTCAACTGACTCAATGACATCTTTATTCTTAACAAGATCGATGATGCTGTTAATCGCGAATGTTTCCGTTGGTCGGCCGATACCCACACTAGTTGGTGCAATTTCATCTTCATTGAATGCTCCTAATAGTGACGGATCTAATTTAGAAAGATCAATGGTTGATGTAATGGTGTTGGTTACAACAGATTTGTGGCTAGCGACACTTGAGGTTTGATCACCGAAAAATGTTGTAAAGTAAGTGTATGTCGTGTATAGTGTTTTGTAAATGACATCAATTTCGTTTTCTTGATCTTCTTCTTCTGGCTGTGGGGTAGTTGCCTTTTCTGTTGTCGTAGTCGTTTGTTCGGTACTCACTGATATTTCTACATGACTCAGGGTTGTCGTCGTTTTTTCAGTAGTAGTCGTTGTAGTTGTGGTAGTTGTAGGTTCTTTCTCTTCAACAGTTTCCGCAACTTCTTCTTGATTATTATGTTCTGGTTCAGTATATTGTTCTTCTTGAACCGTGGTTTGTACCTGCTCTTGTTGAAGTGTTGTTTTTGGAGCTTCAGTAATAACTTCTGGTTCTGTAGGTGGTCTGTAAGGTTCTTCTGTAACAGGCTCTGGAGCCTTTAATCTTGTCTCAACGGAATAGTTGACATCAACATTTACAACGGCAGTAGGCTCAATGTTTAGGTTTGTCCTACATACAACATTTGTTAAGAAACCAATATTACTTTCAACTACAACGTCAGATTTAATGGAAGTAGTGGTTTCTGTACTCTCAAGAGGGATGAAATATGTTGTCAGATATGTCAAAGTTTTGTAAGCAGTGGTCATTGTTGACTGTGTTTCTAGACCTTCAGTGCAGACTACCTCTTGCGTGTCTTCGTCAGTATCCTCATGTGTATCCTCGTGTGTATCTTCAAGTGTATCGGGAACTGTGAATTTAGATTCTGTGGTTGTTTCTAATTCCTCAGAAGACTCTTCACTATGCCCACTTTCTGTGGTTGCCATAAATTCTTCAGGAATTTCTGTGGTTACTTCATCTTCTTCTTCTTCCTCCTCCTCTTCTTCTTCTGGCTTTTCTGTTACTTCCGCAGCTGTATTTTCAGACTCTTCCTCTGAATTTGTAAACACGTCAGTTATACCACTTTCGGTAACAGCTGATTCCATAGGTGCTTCAAGGATTGTCGACGATGGTGATAAAGTTACCAGTGGTTCAGTGGCTTGTGAATTAAAATCATTAATGGGTATAACTCCCAAATCGTCCGTGATACGAGTACTTTCTGTAGTCGTCACAGGAGATTCTGAGGGTTGAATAACATCCACATTTAAATCAAACCCATTATTGTACTGAACACTAATAGAGTCTGGTAGCTTATCATCAACTTCATACAAAACCTTTTTTAGACTTTCTTCATCATTGAAAAGTGCTTTCTCGGACCTGTTCTCGTCAATAACAGCAGGTCCAGTAAGTCTAGTAGGTGCTGGAGCTTCATGAGCCTTGAACGTCGATGAGGCAACGGGGATATCAGCAGCAAGGAAAGTGATTTTAGTGGAAAGTTTGTCAATGCGACTGGCGGATGGGAAAACATTAACCTCATCAGGATTTTGAGGTCGACTAGTTTCTGTATTAGGGCTAAATATAATGACTGTATCACCAACAACGGTCGTGAAGTCAGCAAAGCCACCGTACGTGAATGTTTTCTTTGGTCTGGGTTCGCTTTTTTGCCCAAACAACTTCTTAGGTGATTTCGTTTGCTGCGCCGCCTGCTGTTGAGGACGACGAGACTCAACGTTATCAATATAATAAAATATCGGAGAGAATTCGTTCTTAATAGTGAACGTCGGTAAATCGTAATTAGGCTTAACCTTAACTACATTTGCTTCGTCTAAAACGTCCGGTTTTGGACGTGGTTCTTCTATCATTGGTTCAGTGACCGGTTCGTATGCCTTACTTTGTCTATGGTACGTATTTACATTGTCAACAACGGGTGGATCTACAACAAAATCGAACTTTTTATCATTCTCGATAGTTGGACCGTCAAGGTAATTTAAAGCTTCATTTTGAACGTAACGCGGGATTTCTTTAAAAGGCTGTACTCTACGACCAACAGGCTCCTCATAGATTTGATTATTAGCCTGACTGTCAGGAGCAGAAGGACTCCAGAATCTAAAACTTTCTTGAACAGGCTTGCTAGCATAAACTATTTCCATTTTACTGCTAGGTGCCAGATAATCGGTATTTTTAAGAACAAACTTTTCAGGGTCAATGAAGCCTAAATCTTGCTTGACGTTCCATTCACCATCGAAAGCGGAATGAGCACGAGTTGGTTTAACAATAACAGGGTCTTCTACATTTGACGGCTTATTGTAAAGTACGAGTGAAGACTTCGTTAGGAGTTGTGCGTATATGCGGCCGTTATCTAAGGTGGTGCCCAAGATCTGGGTGGCGTATTCCGTGGTGACACCATCTTGGATGAACGTCCTCGCTGTCGATGTCAGTAGGCCGATGAGTGGTTTGACACTGTGGTACCTCCCGATCTTCGTGTTATAGTCATTCCTCTTCTGGTTAACGAGGAGGACAGTCAAGTCTGCGGTCAAAAGTCAGGGTCAGCGTCATATGGGTAGGAGGTCGATGGAGGTGCGTTATATTTTACAAAGTCCATTTGAGTTGTTCCACGACCCACAGGATTAGATTTGAAAGAGAAAGAAAAACATACAATTAATAATGCAATATAAATAGAATAGGATAAAGATGCTAATAGAGACAATTTGCATACAGTTAGCACTAATATTGTACAGCTTTTTGGAATTTCGGATTGAGGTTTATGATGTTTTAATGTTTAATAACGCGTTGATAGAAATAATTTCAACGATTTAGTGGTTTGTTTGTATATTTAAACGGTTTTTAATATTAATTAAACACATAGTGCCGTTTACTATTAAATAAGAATCTTCTCATACTATTAATACAAAGTCTTTGTCGAAAACATAAGAAACCTCTTCAAAATGTACATCAACATATTGTTTAAGGTTAACAAAAGAATTTGAAAAATGTTAAAAGTAGAAAAGATAAAATATAGAATAGAATTGCAAAATTAAAGTTGTCGTTTAAATACTGATTAAAAGAAGATTTATTTACTTAGCATTCAAAGAGATCATTCAAGCATAGGGTATTTTTACAAAAGTAGTTTAATATATTTAACGGACGAAAGCTCACCCCTGTTTTCGGGAACTCCTTCCCTTTTTATTCTTGAGGATTCTATTTGTTCATCGTTGTTTATTTCTGTAACAAAAATAACATCATTGTTAAAAAAATGTTGCTATATTTAACAACATAGACATATTTGTAAATGGTGATATAATGGCTCTTAATACTATAAACTAAATTAAACCTGAGAACAATGGTAATTCAATATAACACTTTGAAATGGATTACAATGAATCAGCACTTGGATTAAATTTAAGCATTGGTAAAAATTTCGCAAAAGTACATAAGAGTTCGATGTGCGAAACTGAACATTTATGGAGCAATATAATACATGAAAGCATGTCTGTTAAATAAGTTTTATATTTTCTTTAGATTCTTCTATATTTTGTGAATGTGTGAACCTTTTAGGCCTTGTGGACTATACATTTGTCGGCCATTTTCTACTTTATTAAGTACCTAGTGCATGTTGACAGACCTACACTGTCCTCCCATACGTATTAAAACAGTAATTTGAGAACATAGTAAAACCCAATTGTATTCAAAAGATTAATCGTGAAGTTCCTTGCCGACTCTTTTCTAAAGCAAACGACTAATTCGAATCGTGCCTACCTAACTTCTTACGTTTCATAAGTGCGCATGTGAAAAAAATATATTTTGATTCTGTAATTTTTTTTTTTTTTTTTTTTAATCTTAGGAAACTGTACAACCTTCATCAATACTATGGTCACTATAACATAACAATATATATTAAGTATCTTGGTCCAAACCAATCAAAACAACATCCTCTTTAGCACACTTGTCTACATTAAGTTGCTCTATTTTACCATTTGCAACTTTAACCTCTTCTAAAGCCAATATATTATTACCACTCATACAAATAACAGTCTCCTAAACCAAAATATTGGAACCACTTAACGCGTGCTTAAGCAACTGCAGATAATAAGCACTAAATGCACTAGTTCCATAATCCGACTTGGCTCGGTTTCATAACAATTCGTTACGATAACCTAGATGCATTGTAGAAAGTAACTTAGTGTAGCAAGGTCGATTGGAGCGAACTCGTAAATTATTTGTTCATAAAAAGTGTGTGTTGTAAATTAAATATATTACGGTTTATATAATGTTCCCACTGAGTGGACACCTCCTCTCTTCGAGAGAGACTGAGCTGTTATCTCCCACGCGGGCCCAATTTCGGTCTCATTGTTCCGTGTGGTGCTGAACGTAAAGAATTGCACTTTCCTATTTCTTCCCGTGGGTGTCGTTAATAGCGACTAAGAAACTAAGTCGGAACTGTTACCACAGGGCTACCACTAGGCTCCCACTTGTGATATTGTTTTAATTATAGCTCTTCTTACCTTCCTCCCTACCTCCTTCTTACGTGCCTTCTTCGTTTAAAGTATAATTCCAGAAAGTTCGACATTTCTTCGCTACAGCGCGTCAGAAAAGACAGGGTTATGTTTTGTAAGGTCACAATAAAACTAGCTGTCAATGATCAAGCTTTAAATGAGCTTTCAACTGGTCTCATGATTCATGAATTTTCTGGGTATTATAAAATCATTTAGTAACGGTGCGAGCGTATGCTCAAATATGCTGCCTCTTTCCTTATTATTTTCCAGAGTTTCTCTAACTAATAATATATTATAGTATGTATATAGTAGCAATGTTTATTATAAAATAATATGGCTATATTTCAATAATAAAGTGTTGTTATAGAAAGAAAGCCCAAAATTATTATAAACAGTGGTTTAGCTATTAAATAGTCACAACATCAAATCCGACAGTCGATAATTGTACCGCAAATGTATATTTTTCCATTTTTATCGGCTCTATGTACCGTGACAAAACGTCAATACTAACTTTACAACGCAAAATTGAATTAGTACAATCGTGTTAATCAACATAGTAATAACAAAGTAGTTTATTCATACTATGCTTGGCTTGTTGCCGCTACCGTCTCTGTACTTATATGAAACATGTATGTTTGTGAGGAAACATAAGGAATTATTTTGTAATGCAGATGTCTTATATCCTCGTAACCGTCGAGACCCCCACAGGCTCGTTCTGGATCTCCTTCCGAGACTAGCTAAATATAATAAAAGTTGTATATCTATGTGTGTACGTATATATAATAAGATACCAAGTAATCTTAAGATCTTAAATGTGAGATTATTCAAAAATAAACTGCACGAATGGCTGTGTAGTCATAGTTTTTATAGTGTAAAAGAATTTTTAGATTATAAATGTTAAATATGCTTGTGAAAATTTGTACGCTTATAACTGTTAAGCAAAACATGTATGCTCTTTTTATTTATTTTTTACCATCTTTTATACCATGTTTTTAAGCAAATAAATATTATTCTATTCTATTCTATTCTAATTGAGTACTCAATCGATTTCAGTAACTTTTAATACGTATGTTGCTATATCGGAAATTCAACCTTAAGCCGAGGCGATAACACTCAATTTCAAATGCACAAAGTAATGGTAGGGTCAACACGATATTTTTAATAATAACAGTTAGCTTTAAAAATATTGTTATGGTAATTGTATATTGCTTTTAACTCGATATTCTAATTAGGGTGTAAGAGATCTTGCGTTAATTATTTATAAAGTTTTATATTCCTCAAACCCACAGTTTTGAAGCACACACATTTAAAAAGGACAATACAGGCTTTAAATATATTACAAAAAACACTGACAAAATAAAAATGGGTTAAAAAGTTCTCAGTTGAAGACCAACACACCACACTAACCCATTTTCTTCAATAGACTCTCACACGCATTGAGAAAATTATAGGCCTCATAAATAAAGATAGTGTTAGATTAACACCGAGACAATAGAATGGTAATAAATGACTTTATTAACATAGTGATGAGTATGATAAAGTTGATAATGAAAAGACAACATGAGATGATAGTGT
Organism: Aporophyla nigra; assembly: GCA_947507805.1. Classification (NCBI taxonomy): domain Eukaryota; kingdom Metazoa; phylum Arthropoda; class Insecta; order Lepidoptera; family Noctuidae; genus Aporophyla; species Aporophyla nigra. Next base: position 11,172,831 of record OX382316.1, on the reverse strand, counting down.
GGAAGAAGAAGACATGTTGAGCCGGCACCGAATGAATTGGGATAAGGGAAAGGAATGAAGAATAGTGCGATAAGGCTGATTTTTGAACAACAACATCGGTAATGTTTGAATCAAAGGTAGATAGAAAGAACGAAAGTCTTTAAAAATACCATGTTAATGAACGATGAGCTAAATTATACAGGGAGGCATTGACATCGAAGCGTAACCATAAATTCTTTAAATGATCCTGATCAGCGTTGCATTTTTATTTATTTATTTTTTGCTATAAAAAATGATGAATCAGCAGATTTTTTTTATGACCTAAGAAAAATTATACGATAGAGAGTCTACTTATTCATGACCACCCTGTATAAACGTTAATGGCTGAAGAGAGAGCAGAAACCAAAATTAGGAAGATGATTGTATGAGGAACGATTTGAAGAAAAGGAGTAACATAGAGAGAATAACAGAGAGATCGGAAGAAAGATCATGATGCGCCTACTCCGAATAACATGGAGCAAATAAGTATGTAATGACAGTACGTGGCTTTGAGTAACACTCCCATGGGAAAAAACATTAATTTATGTATGTATGTTATGAGGTTTATTATAGCTTTAATTAAATTATCTAACAACAACAGTTGGCTTAAGAATTTCACTTGCGAAAGTGCACATCGCAACTACCGCCCTTTGGGAAAAAATTAAAGTTGCGCAAAACCACAGACAATGGTTGCGGGCAACCAACGATTCACCATTACGGAAAAAAACGGTTACAAATGGTTTTTTCACACAATTACTGTACGTTTAGACGTTTATGTTATCCCTGGTATGTCTTGTAGATTGGACATGGATAGTTTTATCAAATTCTTTAGAAATAAGATTTTCTTAGGTGATTTCGAAATGAATGAAATTTCTTTTAGTGCTTCTGATAGTGATTGCTTGGCACATACTGTTAGCTTTGCAGATTAAAAATGTAAAAGTAGATCTCTATTAGCTAATCAGTTAACAGTAACTGTTTAAACAGTAACAAGATAGAACATTTTTGACCTATACATAAAACTATATAAGCAGTCGCTCCATGTAAATTATAAATTACTATATCTCCAATACTTATTAGTTGACAGAATAAGAACACCAATATAATCATCTTTAAGATAAATTTTAGTTTTTTTAACTAGGTATCTAAAACAATAATATTACATTTCATTACTGGACATAGGCCTCCCCCCGGACAACTTCCGTACGTTTCTAAGTAATCAAATCCGTCTTCATCATCACTAATGACAACCACATTAACCAAACCATTAAACTCCTTACCAACCAAATCTATGTCACGATCACACCTGCTCACATCGACCTGACATTACCACGACTACCCACATTCCTATCAGTCACGCGTCAGTTTTCACTGGCACACTCTATCAGGACACAGTATAAATAGTCACAGAGTGACAGCTCTGCACAACAAGCGAAAACTCACGCACACATTGACACGCTTTACGTACGGCGCTTGCGACCGGCATTTGTTTATGATCACCGCACGTATGTGTATGTGTGCGTACGCAAGTATGGAGTCGACCTTCTGTACTGAATTATTTTATACTGCATACTCTATCAGGATGTCAACACGGAAGCACGGCTCGCGCATAACGATCGAACTGACGTCTCTGGGTCACTGGTTTGATGACCTAGTACGTGGTGCATTGTATTAGTGAATGAGGTCTTAGGATTTCGGTCATATGGGTCGGAGTGAGTAAATATTGTCACGTTTTTTTGTCCTTGAATGAGGACGTAGTGTTATAACGGGTTGGAATTAATTTGTACTTTACAGTTACCTTCATTAACAAATGTGTAGGAAACCTTTGTTTCTTATTGTTGTTTTTTGATTATGTAGGTATGATTAATTAACAATACGATGTGGCAAATAGGACTAATATTGCGAAAACAGGACTTACGCTTTCCGTGAAAAAGTTTCAATTTAATACTCGGTCTGAGTATTAAGTTTATGTTTATTCGATTTTTCAGTATCAGTGACAATATAAGAAGTAGCGATGTGATGGATATCCATATCCTTATCCGCGGATATTGGCAAGAAATATCCGTATTCGTATCCGTATCCGCAGATATACATTTTTAAGGATTCGACACATCACTAATAAGAAGCACTAGGCAGTGAGTTATTTAAAAGAATAAAACATTTTCATTCCTTACAAAATAATAATAATAATATGTTAGGACAACCAACACACCGTTATCTGATCCCAAACTAGGCAGAGCCTGTACTATGGCAACCAGACAACTGATAAACATACTTATATATTTCTAAATACATACATATTATAGATAAATTACACCCAGACACAGAACAAATGATTGTGCTCATCACACAACATTTTTCCTGGGTGGGAATCGAACCCACGACCTCAGTCTTAGCAGTCAGGGCCACTCAACCCCCCCCCCCCCTCAATCCCCTTCAACTGCCAAGTTGATGAAATAACATATTTCATCTGCGGTATACTGCTGTCACTAGAAGACTTAATTGGGTCAGGGAAACCGTAAGATGACAAAATAAAGAGCGTCAACTGTTATACTATCTACATAATCACCTTTGTTTCTTTACCATGATTATATTGATTGTGTATTGGTTACCACGCTGATCAAGTTATTTAAGAAAAACGATGTATTGGAAGCTTATCTCTTGCATTGTTTTTGAGGAAAATAGGCCACTTTAAGTAAGTGTTGAAGTCTCCATATTAATGTAAATTAGTATTCCAGAAACTTGGCTACGGGCTGCGAAAACAAAAGCCCGTGTGTACCTTACGAGAGTCAGTTTTTTTTTTAGTGGAAATCATCGAATGACTTCTCCTCTCTGGGCGGAGTGGGAGGACGTGTCAGACTTTTACTGAGAATAAAAACCCACCTGTGTTCCTTCAGTTGCCCATATGCCAGGGCCACGGTATCTTTTTGGAACAATTCTCGCGATACTGGCGGTGAGGTGATTAGTTAATTTATAAAAACATAATAAATAAAAACATAAAAAAGTAAAGAATGATAAAAAAGAGCATTACCTTTCCTCATAATTGTGTGTATTTATGTATATATTTACGTTTATTTTTATATTTTAGCTTTATGTACTTATTTAAGTATATGTTAATTTCTTGCATTTTATATGTATAAGTATATTTTAGTTTAAGACTTCACATATTCATATCTCTCTTCTTGTTTTCACACACTATTGTCTACATTTCTTTTTCATTTCTCCTTTCGCAGGTCTGCTGGAAGAAATTTCTTAAGAAATAAGCAGTATCTTTGTACTCAATTGTTTTAATATGCCTTATCACTCTGTTTTTTTACTGTGTGTACATAAATAATAAAATAAATAAAAATTGAGTACAATTAGTAAACAACCACACAGCATCCTGTATAATGTCATTATGACAGTGACACCACGTCATTTAGAAGAGAACTGACCTACTGAAGAACATATTACTCATCAGAATGTCCTAAAAATCTAAACAATTTTACATAACAAGTTAATACGCTAAAACTTTATTTGTCACTTGCATAACGTCACCATGAAAATAAGAACGTCTAAAAATTCTTCTACAAATAAAAATGGCGTTTCCCATTTCAAAATGACTTCCGGACAACATCAATTCGTACGGCAATCATTTCTTACAATACACCAATTACGCTACACCGAAAATTGTGACAAGCTAATTTGATATTTATAAACAATGAAACAGAGACTAAAATTGTCTGACGAAAATCTCATAGTACTATAAACTTGTGTGAACAGGTGTACACTACAAAAGAACTAATTACGCATAGAACTGTCAAAACATTAATTATTTCGCACGCTCTCCTTTCTAAAAAGTTTATTTCTTCGTGCCTGATTGACGTCTACAGACTTAAATTTCAAGGTGCCAAAGTTCATAGTTGAATGGCAAACGGCAAATCAGTGGTTCTAAATTCAAAATCGGAGTAGTGATGTGAATGTTGTAAACTTGGGAATGTTATAGTTCACTCATTCATTGACGATTGGTGTATTCATATTATCCCGCGAAATTATAACCAAATTGTTTTAATTGTCTTACCTTGGCCGCTTAAACCGTAAACACGTCAATTAAAATCAGTGAAAGTACTTAAATCCATGACGATTATAATCCAAGAAATTATGACATAAAACAAGCACATAAACAATAAAAAATCTTGATATTACAGGTGTTATAAAGAAAACAGTTCGTCTGTCTATTTCATTCGTCTTCTATTTTTACGCTTTTATGAAATTTCACTTTTTCTCGTTCTAAAGAAAGTACGCTATTTCTTATTTTTATCAGCTTTCGAAATCGACAGTTGATCCTATCTTTTAATGTAAATGAATATAAGAAAAGACTTAATTTTCAACATAAAATGCATCTCGTTAATACATAAAAACCTATGACAAGACAAACTTATTCACGTTTATTGTACTTACGTTATTATTTAGTACTAGTTCTGTCACATTTATCAAAAATGACAACTTTTTAATATTCTGAATATTATAGTTTTTTTACACAAGGTACACCTTTACAACATCATCTCTCATCTACCTGTCTCATCCTACCTGTAAAAAACTTTTTAGAGCCCCTAGCTACAGGTGCAATTTACAGCCAGATGTATGTGTCAAATTGTCAACAATAGAATGAACAGTTAACGAAATCCAAACACAGTTTTTACATAACATGGGCTACCGATAAAGTACAACACAATTTTTTTTTTCTCAAAGTCTCTTAAAATGAACGAATGAAAAAATGTCATCTAAATCTTGACATCTTAAACACTAAAACAAAACAGGTTTCAAAGAAAATCCGCCATTTTGTAGTGCACTACCGCTTCCTAAGTGGCTTAGCGTTTCGAAATGAGTCCTCAACTTTTATGGCTAATGGCGGGAAAAGTGTCGTGTAAAAACTTGCATGAGAGAGCGAGATGAGAATAGTAATCTGTGTGAATGTGAGAGAGAAGGAATGTGTGTCAGTGGGTGAGCAAGCCCTGAGTCAATGCACCTCACTTGTGGTGCTGTGGTGCAAAAACCACTTGTGGGATATGAGTTCTTAATTTGTTGTACTGACTTTCTGATAGATTAACATATAAATTTTGTAATAAATACTCTTAATATGACATAAGTCACTCAATATTGACGGTTGGTTCACTTTGATGAATTGGCGTAAAAATTAAGGGCACAACCAACTTGGATTTTTTCACTTTCAAGTTTACACTCATTCATTTCTTGTTTCATCCAAATTGAATGGCAAAAGTGGATCGCGTAATGCCAGGATAAGTTTTCTGTTATTAATTAATCAGAACTATCAAGTTTTATACGGAAATAGGTACATAAAAAAACAGTGACAGACATAAAATTACGGCTTGTCTCATTCTCTCTATAGTACACCCACATTTCGCCTGTTATGTTTAAGTCCCATGTAATAGAGGACGAGCCTATTTCCATCAATCGAGTACTAATCCAGAAATTGCAAATAAAAAACCTTAAAACACTTTGTTCGACCTGGAATCCAACCCAGGACTCTATGCTCCCTGCCATGGTCGAGGATTTTCTGGAAAAAGTTACCGTGGCCCTGGCACAAACAACTAAAAGAACACGGGTTGTCTGAAAAGTCTGACACGCCCTCTCGCTCCATCCAGAGCGGGAGAAGTCAATTGATGATATCCCACCCAGAAAAAAAAAGAATATTCTCAGCAGTAACGCTTGTGACCACTAGACCAACGTGGCAGTCAGAACAATTAAGTTATTAACAGACAACTCATCAAGGCCGTGCCAACCCGCACGGGGCCCGCGTGGTGGATTATGGCCCACACCCTCTCACCGAGAGGAGGCCGGTGTCCCAGCAGTGGGAACATTATAGGCTGCTGATGAACTCATTAAGGCAGCTGTCATTAAATATTTCTTTTTAAAAACGACTCGCTGAGATTTTGTTTCCAAGTATTTTAATGATGAGTCTCCTTCAATTGACCTGAATACCTCAACCTAGCAAACAGATGACTTTAGATCAGTAATTACCGTTCCAAACAAAGTCCTTCAAAGTCATTAAATGGATGAGCATGGAAGGAAGTTAAAATCACGATTTTACAATTGGTATCCTATCATCTTTTACCTTGAACAATGAGAGATCAAATATTTCTGTAAATCTTCATCTGCCTAGCCTTTTTGCAAGTATGTTAGGATTGATTTTCAGTCTAACCGGATTTACATGGAGCGTTTGCCTATCTGACCTCCACAACCAAGTTACTGGATACACTGGTAACACTGGTTGTCAGACTTTCGGGCTTCTGACGACCCGTAACAACTGCCAATGATCTACGAATTATAGCGGCAATTCATCATCAGCCTATAATGTTCCCACTGCTGGGACACAGCCCTCCTCTCAGTGAGAGGGAGTGGGCCATAATCCACCACGCGGGTCCAGTGCGGGTTGGTAGATGTCACATGTCTTAGAATTTTTGGTTCTAAGACATGCCGATTTACTGCCGGGGTCGCGTGATTGTTCGAAAGAGATACCGTGACCCTGGCACATGGGCAACTGAAGGAACACGGGTGGGTTTTAGTCAGTAAAAGTCTGACACGCCCTCCCGCTCCGCCCAGAGCGGGAGAAGTCATTTGATGATTTCCCATCCAAAAAAAGAAAAAGACATGCCGATTTCCTCACGATGTTTTCCTTCACCGTTTTTGAGAGCAGTGGCGATGAAATAATTTACACAAAGCAATGCGCCTGCTTGGGTTTGAACTCACGACCTTACTACTCGTATTTCGCGTTACAACTGGGCCACCACTGCTAGCCGGCACTTAGCTAGCTTAAATGAGGGGCAAGCCCTTCATTTAAGATTAAATATTTTTGTTATTGTCTTCGATATCGGAAAGCGTATTAATAAACTCAAATGGAGTTAAGCAATACACCTGGCAAGGCGCAATGATGAGGAATGGAGCGTAGTGTGATGGGCGGACGACATTGTTGCCTTCGCGTCCAAAACCTGAACAAAACTGGCACGGGAGGTCAGATAATGAAGACTCATTCCTTCTCTTTTTATGAGAAGAAGGCTTTGCCCTGCTAGCGTCATAGCGGATGAAATGCGTACCAACAGACTCACCATAAAGGATGCAGAAGACCGTCCGAAGTGGAGGGTTAAGATTAGAAAAGCAGACCCTGGGCTTCCAAAGAATGCAACCGGGATATCGCAGAGATGATAATGATAATAGGGGCTTCGTCCTCCTTAAAGACAATTACCCGTAAGCTGATTTATCTAACGGATCTGTTATATAATAAGTATCTATAGACAAGAAATTATAGCTTATCGCCTTACAAGTAATTACTCTTAACCAGTGCGAGATAACTAGAGATTAGTTCATAGCTAAAGGCAATAAATAACTCGTTTAGTCATAGTTGACTTAAGAAATAGACTACATATATTTTGTATGGGATATTGAACCAAAATGCTAGCGGTCAATAGCCTGCAGATATGAATAACTATCATAAATTTTAATCACATATGATCATGACATTAATTGTAGGTATTATTAAAACTATTAAGGCAGTTTATTTTGGATTTATTTCGCAAAGAAAGATTTAAGCAGCTGCTTTAAATGTCAACATGATGATATATAACAACCTTGGCTTTTAAAATTTCTTCCTTAGGAACTAATTGCTTTAATCGTACTTATTCAAAATATCCAATCGAGCCAAAATAAGGATAGAGTGATTAATAAATGTAATCATTCTAATTTTAAAAAGTGTAGGCGGTTGATGTCAATTAATGTGAATATTTTATAAAAAGATACTGATAAAAGTATCGAGTAATTATAAAATACCTCAGAAAGCACTCCATACTACTCGCTGTGTAAACGACAATGATTGGAAAAATAAGAACATTATCAAGATTCACAAAGTGGATTTAATACGTATTATCGAAGGTAACGCAAAACTACCGAAAAATGTAAATGGGACCACCCCAGCCGGCGTAGCATGACCAATTCTATATCTATTCTACCAAGAACAAAAAAAGTTCCTTATGTATTTTAATTCTGTAAAAATGTTTCTATCTCATCAATAGTATAGAGAGAATAGTCATGATACTTGACATCGTACTCTTGTCGACTGAAGAATAGAAATATCTATTTTCTTCAGTTTTACACAATTTTTCTACGATACAATCTATCTTTTTATCTTCTCTTCCGTCGACAAATTCCGTTTCTATGGCGGTCATGCTACGCGTGCTGAAGAATTCTCTGTCTATTAAGAACATTCGCAAACGATCCACAATTGTCGGAGATATCGCTTGACGAATTGAGAACCTGCTCTTGTTTGAAGTCGGTTACAAAGCAAACATAGAGGCACCAAATATTGTTTTTTGTGGGTGGAAAATCATCAAATGACGTCTCCCGTTCTGGGTGGAGCGGAAGGGCGTGTCAGACTTTTACTGACTAAAACATACCAGTGTTCCTTCAGTTGCCCACATGCCAGGGCCATGGTATCTCTTTCGAAGAAATCTCGCAACCCTGGCAGACTTTCATAATCTTATTCTAAATTCATCATCATTCAAGACTACATACAGCTTCTTAAACCATCATTATCATCATCATTCTGTATCGTAGTCACCCTATATCGTTTCGCAAAGCATATTCTCACGTTTACCCATATTATAATGGCCTGTCTACAATATTATTTATTTACACAACAGACCTCTCTCGGCTGATGACACGGTTTGCGACACTCTGCCCCATTCACATGTTTTTAACGAAAATTTTGATTGTTTTAGGAGACTTGTTCTTATTTGATGTTCTTCAGAAGCTGGGGCAATTTTAATTGGTGAGGTTTCGTACGAGTTGGAACTTACAAATACTTGACTGGCCTGTTAGTCTAGTGGTTAGTAACCCTGACTGCTAAGACTGAGGTTGTGGGTTCGATTCCCACCCAGGACAAATGTTTGTGTGATGAACACAATCATTTGTTCTGTGTCTGGGTGTAATTTATCTATAATATGTATGTATTTAGAAATATCGTCACCCTCCGCGCTAACTGTCTTATCTAGCAATTCGTAATTTTTCAGGGCAACAGTTTTTCGGTCGGACGCTACAATCATGTTACTGTAGTTACGTTGGCTGTGGCTTTATTTATGAATTAATTCCTTTTTTTTATTGCTCTTGGCTTACTCTTTAAGTTAGTAGTAGCCCTAAAGCCCTAAGGTATCTATTTATTTATTTATATTCATTTGAAGCAGATACGTCACTCTGTGAGAACTTTGTTTTTCAACTTGTGTCTGTTACGACGTGACTGATTGGTATATAAAAATATAAATAAAACTCTATTAATCCACACTAATCTTTATAAATGCAAAAGTAACTCTGTCTGTCTGTGTCGCTTTCCTGCTAAAACTACTGAACCGATTTAAATGAAATTTGGTACATAGTTTAGAGCCTGAGAAAGGACATAGGCTACTTTTTATTGCGGAAAAGGGAGGGTAAAAGGTTGTAGGGAAGTATTGTCGTTTTTAAAGCTAGAATGATGAAACTTTTTTATTTGGCTTTTATTACATAATATATATTTATGAATTATATTTAAAGTTTGTTAAATTTTTACCCTTAAGCGGGTAAAATAACAATAGGTAATAGGGGATGAAAGTTTGTACGAAAAGGGGAATGACAAGAATCAGCGGAACTACTGGTCGGAATTGAAAAATTATTTTGTGTAGCCCATTTATTGAGGAACGCTATATAATATCACGCTACGGTCAAAAGGAGCGGAGCAGCAAACGAAAAATGGACGAAAACTGGCAGGCAATTCGATGCGACGGGAAAGGGAGCGAAAATTTGACGCGGACGAAGTCGCGGGCAGAAGCTAGTATCATATATTATATTGTGAAATTGTACGCCGAAAGACGACGTTTATTAAAAACAGCATTTTCATTGCTAGAAGGCAAGCTTATGGCTTGTTGGAGGTCAAATGTAGTAATTGTATTGGGGTTGGGTTTTGCTGTGATGCTAGTTTACATTTATTTCTTTCTGATCTAAACAAAGTCTTCTCCTGTTGGTGCTTCCTATACTTTTCGCAAATCTTTAATTTCTCTTCTTCAGAACCTTTTAAATACGTCTTGCACAAACTACACTGATCTTTTTTCGGGCGATGGAAAGACAATTTCTTGGATTTAAAAACCCTTAAAGATTGTTCCGTGAAGCCCAGCTTTTCTTCATACAGAAATGAAGATAAGCTGGGCTTCACGGAACAATTTTTAATCTTTTCTTCAAACATGTGGTACATCTTGGGTAGCGTCAGTTCACGATGTAAGTATTCTCTAGAAGAATGGTCCCTGCAGTAATGAGATTCAACCTTCGGGAATCTCTCAATGTGCTGTTCGATCATTATTGCGAGCGACCTGTCACTCTACGAAGAATTGGTCGACTAAACAGATTTGATTCCCTGCTCATTCAGTGTCCAACCGCCCGCACCCCACCCCCGTGCATACCGCAGTGTGACTTAATGATATGGCAATAAGCTTCTTATTCGTAAAAAAGCTTTGATCTCTAAACGACGTAAATGCAAAAAAAAAATAGTAAACATTATTGAAAAAAAATCTGCATCGGGACGAAAAAAATAAAATCTTACTAACTGTAGTATACGACAGATAGTGAGAATATTTTTTCCCTCCTTTTGCACATACGCTAAAAAAAAGCTTGATTATCTTCTAAACGGTAAACAATAGAGATACGAGGACTAGAGACACCTTTTCGAAACAAAGTTATGAACACGTAGGTAATGTCCGTGTAGATACGTCAGTTTGTGAGATACGACAGTTAGCCGGGAGGGTGACGATATATAAGTATATTTATCAGTTATCTGGTTACCATAGTACAGGCTCTGCCTAGTTTGGGATCAGATAACAGTGTGTTGGTTGTCCTAAGATATTATTATTATTATTACTTAAATATATTTAGTACAATTTGTTGCCATATACGGCCTAAGTAAACCGTTAGTACAATTTGTTGCTGTATACTGCCTTAGTAAACCGGAATATACGACTACGTATTCGAGGTCCGGTTTGATTCCCGGGTCTGGTAAAGCGTTAAAGTTGAGTACCATGCCGGCTAGATTGAATACAACAAACAACATGACGGTCTGGAGGTTTTGAGTATTATTTATATGGCCTACGCAAATGTCCTGCAGATCTGGTAGCGTCTTGTGACGGGACACTGAGCCCCCTAAAATAGGGTTAAGCTATTTTCCAATGTCGTCTGTTGGGACAGGTCAGCTCAAAGCTGCAATGGCTCTTTTTTCAAAAGGCTCCTCCAGACATTGCCCTGCATTGTTAGACTCACATACAATTCTAATAATATAATGTTTGGAATTTAAAAGAGACCATCACCTCTGAGTTTGTTTCGGAATTTCTTTTCAGGGAACAGTCAGCTAGGAAGTTCCTTCACTTCGTCGTGTCCAGGAATTATCAAGAAATTAATTTACTTTTGGAAATGAAAGAAAAATAGTAAAGATTATACATAAAAACATAATTTGTAAGAGAAAAATTTGTCATATATTACAAATACTATTTGTTTTCCTTTTTCTTAGTGCTCAGTAGTTAAAACACGAACTAGTCTAGAAATATTGTAATACCCATTTCGAAATTAATCTCGAAATTTTTCGATAAAAAATTTCAACACAACAGCGCCAACTTTTATTTGCACGAACAGCCTTTCAAAATCAATTAAAACACAATATCAAACAATATTCTTATCTCTAAAACAAATATAATAACTAAATAATATTCTGACCTAATTTTACACTAGTGTTGCTAAATCGGTACCAGATTGTTGAAATAACCGGTATCGGTACCGGTTTCAGATAGATAGGCTTTCATTTCACGTCACTAGTGCTGTAATGTATCACTCTGTATTGAGAAATGACCTTGTTTGTGTATTAGTGTTGTCAAAAGATAATAATCTTGTCTAAAATTTGATGAAGTGTATATTGCATTAGTTCGTTGCATTGCATTGCATCTTAACCTTGTAACCACAATCCTATATAAAAAATTACCCAAAATCTTTCTGTAATATTCACAGCTATCTTCACATCCATCGTTAAAATGGAAAACTCTAACAATTCGAAATTATAACTGTAAAGTCAATCAAAACATATCATTTGGACAATTGACACCAAAAAAAGATAAATTGTGACAGCCGAATCCGATCATTATATTTGCTGTGATATCGTTAAAGTTTGAATCGTAGGAGCTCGGCTACGCTTCTGTTAACCTCTTGAAAGGCAGAAAGCGTAAAACTATAATCACCAATTTATTACTATAATAATAAAAAGATATATCGAAACAGAATAGGAGTTTAGAATTGATAAAAAAGACGTCTAGCTACAATACATTCAACAAAAAAAAGAGTTTATCAAACTAGTTGCTAACTTAATTGTGTAGATAATATTTATTTTTTCTTCTATGATACTGTTTTACATTGTGTAATTACTGTAACTCACACACTGACAGTTTATATGGGTAGTTCATATAATTGATTTTTTATTTTTTTATTTAACTGCTTTTGTTAATTTATTTTTATTTTCTTTTAACTTCATTTATTGTGTATATGTATCATTTGCATCGTTGTATATGTAAGCGGGCACGCCCTTTATGCCTGGAGGCTTTAGTCAGGTTTTAAGTTCTGTTTACGATTTTGTTTCATTATTCATTTCAGCTTGAGTTTAGTTTTCAATGTTTTGTTGGTATAATGGCGTGTGCTAGCTGACATATGGCGAATAATGTATGTTTTGTTTTATTATATTAATAACTTATACAATATTGTATAGAATCAAGTTCTTCTAACTTAACAGACAGCAGTGCTGCTGGGGAGTTTGTTCCGCCACTTCTTCTTCCCAGCTAAAGCACTAGGAAGTGTCGAAGGGCGGGCGTTTTGGGGGGACTGTCTTATGTAACTTTGACGTTCAAAAAGTGCTGACTCTCAGCCTAGTTTGAATAAATGACTTTTGGTTTGATTTGATTTGAAATGAAAGTAAAGATATAAGTATAATCAAGAAAAATAAGGAGAGCAATACCAGTGGAGGCCTAGTGGTAGGTCATAGGTCCGAACCCAGACAGGCTCTTTCATCATTTCACCCGTAAGAGGTGCTTGCCATAGGCCTCCCCCTAAGGGAGATTTTAGCCATAATCGCATGGCAGACGGGTTGACGACCGCACTATGGTAGTAAAATGCAAAAAGAACGCTGCTACCCATTCTCTTTAATTTGTGTAATTGTGTATATTATTCGATCTGCTTTCAAAATGGTAAGGTAAAACATCGTGAAGAAACCGGCATGTCAGCAAAAAAACCGGCCAAGTGCGAGTCGGACTCGCGCAGCGAGGGTTCCGTAAAAAAATATTTTTATTATATGATGTCATGAAAAATTTACGGTTTTCGTAATTTTTCCTTTATCTGTGCTATAAGACGTTGCTTCATACAAAATTTCAAAATTCTAGATCGACTGGAAGTACCCTTTAGGTTTTGATTCTCTTGCGAGTTTCGAAAATTTGCGGAAATTTGCGGCATAAACGGCTATATCTTTTGATTGCGTAAGCTTAGAAGTTTGATTTTTTCACAGCTCCAAGGAACAGTAGATTTGAGTATTTGGTATAAATTTCAGCTTGATACCTCCACGCGTTCCTGAGAAAAAGGGTCTTGACAGACGGACGGACGGACAACAAAGTGATCCTATAAGGGTTCCGCTTTTTCCTTTTGAGGTGCGGAACCCTAAAAATCGAAGAGATGTGACATCTACCAATCCGCACTGAGCCCGCATGGTTATTTACGGCCCAGTCTATTTCAGTTTGTCTAGCCTAAAGTTCTGAGCCAGTTTTTGCATATACAATTTTATTTCGATTTACGCAAAGTTCTTTATACCATACAAAAATGATAACTTGGCACTAGGGCATGCAAACCGGATACCCGGATAACCGAAAAAACCGGATAACCGACTGATTTGAAACCCGGTTTTTTTAAGATAACAAAACCGGAGTTTTCGGTTTTTTCGGTTAACATTATAAGTAAGCATTTTTCGACTACTAAACTGACGGCAACTACAACTCAGGAAAACTTAGACTATACAGTACCTAGTAAATGTTTCATGGAACATCAAGGACCAACTCCGACAAGAAATAAAGAAGGCTCTCAAACAACATACCTCTGGTGCAAGCCTATTTACAGAACTTGATTTAGAAACTAAAATCAGGGTGGAAATGGCACTTTACGACGGTGGAGGAAAAATGGGAGAGCACTTAATAAAAGTATAAAAAGCTTTGGAATCTATACCTCCAACAAGTGTGGAATCCGAGAGAGCCTTTTTATCAGCAGGTCTCATCTATACTAATATTATAAAGCTGAAGAGTTTGTTTGTTTGGTTGAACGCGGTAATCTCAGGAACTACTAGTCCGAATTGAAAAAATATTTTTGTGTTGAGTAGCCCATTTATTGAGAAAGGTTATAGGTTATATAACATCACGCTACGATTAAAAGGAGCGGAGCAGTAACGAAAAATGAACGAAAACTAGCAGGCAATTCGATGCGACGGGAAAGGTCAGGGTAGAAAAAATTGACGCGGACGAAGTCGCGGGCAGAAGCTAGTCTGTTTTATCTACAACAATGACAGATTTATTTTGTTTTGGTTTATTATGGAATAAGACTTCCATTTTATGCGATATTTCAATAATTATTTTGATTTCATTTTACGTACTGTTGATTTTGCCTGTTTGTATTTTATGACAGTTCAATTGTTATTTAATATTCTGTCATTTTAAGCCTTTGTCTACCTACCAAATTTTCCAAATTGTGTTTGTTAGGTTTTAAAGAATATGTTATTTTCCTAAATAATAAGCTTTATGATTATTATTCTATGTTTTGTATAAATTAAAGAAAATCAAAATCAAAAGTCATTTATTCAAATTAGGCTGAGGATCAGCACTTTTCGAACGTCAAAATTACAAAAGACAGTCCCCCCAAAACGCCCACCCGTCGCGCACTTCCTAGTGCTTTAGCTGGGAAGAAGAAGTGGCCAACAAACTCCCCAGCAGCACAGCTGTCTGTCCAGTTAGAAGAACTTGATTCTATACAATGGTATATAGTAAAACATTAAGAGACACAAATTAAATTAAATGATTTGCTATATGCCAGCTAGCCAACCCAATACCAACAAATAAAATGAAAACTATACTCAAGCATAAGCAAAAAAAAATATGTATATAGAAACATGGCTGCAAAAATAAAAAACTGGCATAAAGGGCGTGACAGCTTACATATGCAATGCTGAATGTTCACATAGCTGTTACGACCTGAGTTACAACTCGAGGTCACAAATGATAAACTAGGACCATCGACGTAAAATAAATTAAACAGGTAAGTAATAATAATATCAACATCAAAGTCAGCAAGACGACCAGTCACCACAAGCAGCACCCGTTCACGAGCATAACGCAAAGATCAGCCATTGCCCCCCTCGCCATATTTGAGGGAAGGAGGCAACCCGACCCCCGACGCTACCGCAAGCATTGACATCTAAGGGAGCATGACGAACTTGCTGCCGGTTGCTCAAGCAAGAATTGAATGATTACTTGTCGAGGTCGCTAGCTAACCACATTATGCAATACTAGTAAAATAAAATTGGCATAAACAGGAAAAAAATATGGAAACAATTATATTGAACTTTTATGAAAAACTTATATGAAACTTTTTGTATAGCTTGTTAGTACTTGTGCCTTATTTCAGTCCGTAAAAAAATCATATTTTGATTAGACTTCAGCATTTTCATTTCTGTACAGACATATTTCTCATTTATTAAAAATCAAATAAAAAAACCCGAAAAAACCGATTTAACCGGTTTCACCGGTTTTGTAAACATAAACCCCGAAAAAATTTACGGTTTTTATAAACAGCCCGGTTTTTGCATGCCCTACTTGGCACTGGACTAAGTTGTTAGTTTTGCAAAAAGTTCAAAAGTTCATATTGAGTGCTTATTTCTAAAACTGGCGTTGTGGTTTAAATCTGATCTGAATAAAAACCATGTTTCGTAACATGGAGCTTAAATCGTTTCTTAAATCTAATTTAAAACGAATTAGGAATTTCGTTCAACTTAAATATAATTGGTAACGGAAGATTAAGCAAACTGCAAATAATCGTGACTGCTCTTTGAACTTGATAAAAAACTTGTTTTTTAAGTAACTTTGATGTAATTTATGTTTATATAAAGCTATTAGGGTCCTCTGTCAAGGACGCTTATATTGTTACTATGATAAAACGAGTTAGACACAGATTTAATTGCTACTAAGTTTTCTGGTCATGAGCTAAACGAAGACATCTTGAATGATTGCTTACTTTAGCGATCTTTATCTTTAGTATTTTGGTTTTTGCCCCTACTGCGGGCGATCAATGTCATAGTCATTTGTTTTTTTACAAAATGTCCTAATTTTTGGACCCACATCTAAAATTAAAACTGCACTTAGTTGTCACGTGTAAAGAAATTCACATCATTCACAGTCACACCACACATGTTTCGTAAGGAACGAATTTCCACAGCATTTATTCTACTTTCATGCTTCTTTTACCACACCCAACATTCACTTCCATACATAAGCGTAGGTACCAGCACACCATTGTGAACAGCCAGTCGAGCCTTATCGGACATCAACTGGTTGGTCACAATCGCATGTAGAACACCATTTATTTCCCGCATTTACTCTCCTTTCCACATCTTTATCAATCTTTCCATCCCTTGTAAACAGACTCCCAAATTAAACGAACTCATGAACTTGCTACACGCTCTTATCATTTATCTTCGCATGGCTCATTGATACTATTCTCTTCTTTTTCAAACAGCTTGACCTTCGTCTTATTCACATTTATATTCACCCCCTTCATCATATATACTCCATCCATTATTAAAATGCTACAATTAATTCAGCGGAAATCAGTAATTTCTTTTTTGACTGGCCTGTTAGTCTAGTGGTTAGTGACCCTGACTGTTAAGACTGAGGTCGTGGGTTCGATTCCAACCTGGACAAATCTTTGTGTGATGAGCACAATTATTTGTTCTGTGTCTGGGTGTAATTTATCCATAATATCTATTTATTTAGACATTTGTAAGTATATTTATCAGTTGTCTGGTTGCCATATTACAGGCTCTGCCTAGTTTGGGATCAGATAACGGTGTGTTGGTTGTCCTAAGATATTATTATTATAATTCTTGTTTCCAACTTGACTTCGCTTAATGAAACTTAGGTTTTTGTACTTCCTAAACAAAAGGCTCGTGACTACATAATAACAGCTGCAAAGGTCAATCAAAGGTCAGGCAACGATTATCGCGGTGATTCTGTGGATGGGTAACCATCCATTACATAAGGAGACTTTTCCAGCTGTCATACAATTGCGGCTCAAGTTCTACGATCTTTGAGGCGTTATGGACTGTTAGACGCCCAAAAGTATGACAACCAAGGGGTATCGTGTTACCCAGTGTTTTGTGGATGTTAGATAGGCAGTCGCTTTATGTAAAATACTGGTATTTATCTACATCCGCTTAGGCTGGAAGCCGACCCCACTATATTTGGGAAAAGGCTAAAAAGTGGGGCGCGCTATGGCGCGGGTTTCATTCGGAGTTTCTTCAAAGGTTAAATGTTAAAATCAGAAATTTAATTATCCGAAAAAGAACCAGAGTTACCGACATAGCTCGCAGAATAAGCAAGCTGAAGTGGCAGTGGGTTGGCCATGTCTGTCGAAGGACCGATAGTCGATGAAGCAGATGAGTCCTGCGGAAGAGACCACGTTTCGGCAAGCGTAGCGTTTAACACCCCAGCTAGATAATAATATAATAATAATAAAATGTTTATCACAAGAAACATATATAAGTACACAATGATTAAAGGAATATTACACCATTAAGTCACATTAAAGGGCAAACTGATGCCTCCTAAACTTGCCTGTGCTTTAGGAGACAAAGTTCCTCCACGTATAATGACATACAATTTATATTGTCGTGCAAGTACTCATAGATATCAGAAATATAAAAAAATAAACAAACAGCGCCATAATTTAAATACAGTAATTAGTTTTAGAGACAATTAAGAGACAACTGTAATAAGATTCTCGCTTTCGTCATATGTTAAGTTCTACAACCAATCTGTAAGTTTGATTTTTACATCATATTTAGTCAGGGGGTATATGGGTATAAGTTTGTTAATTTTATTGTAAAGTCTAGAGCTAGTTGCCGCATATTGTCGGCTGGTAAACTTTGAACGGCATTGGACCATATCGCACACAGATGGATCGACGACCTACAAAAAGTGACTGGGGTAGAATGGATGCGGAAGCCGGAGGACAGTGTGTTGTGACGTAACATGGGAGAGGTGTATATCCAGCAGTTGACTACAATCGGCTGATTTGATTGGTTGATGATTGATAGGCAAATTGATTCTCCTTCCTAAAAATTGACACAGTGGAACACTTTTTTGAGCCATCAAGTTTACCGCACCTTTATAGCGGATGACTAATTTTATGACTTGACTGACCAGGAAGTGTCGACTTGTTTAACTTTTTACAATAGTTGTTTTTTTTTTCGTTTAGTTGCCTCTTCAGTTCATTGCAAAAACAGGGGGATTTAAAACTGGTTATACATAGTCAGTCAATAAAAAGATAAAATATATAAATTCCATGAACGGTACTCATTAAGTATTGTTTGCTTGACTATCAGCGAAAGGTTGCCTGTGTTCATGTACGAGTGTGTTGAAGATGTATGTGTGTTGTGGGAACATTATAGGTATATTCCCACTGCTGGAACACGGGCAACCGCACGGTGAGAGGGAGTGGGCTGTAGTCCACCACGCGGTCCCAGTGCGGGTTGGTTCAAATCACATGTATTCGAATTTTTGGTACTCATGCCGGCTTCCTCACGATGTTTTCCTTCACCGTTTTGAGAACATCGTTTTTGGAATAGTGCCTGACTGTACAACGCAATCACTATTTACTGTTCAATACTATAAACTTAATAGAAAACTAAAAGGCACGCAAAAGACAATGGAGAGGGCAGCTTGGAGTTCCCAACTCGAAAGTATCAGAAATGAAGAGATCCGCAGGAGAACCAGGGTAACCGACATAGCCCGAAGACTTGCCAAACTAGAGTGACAGTGGGCAGGGCACATTGCTGGCAGAACAGACAGCCGATGGGGCCGAAAGGTTCTGTAGTGACAACGGCGTACAAGAAGACGCAGAGTTAGAAGGTGGACCGATAACTTTGCAAAGGGTGCAGGAATCTGCTGGATGCGAGAAACGCAGAACCGCTCGAAGTGGCGGAGTTTGGGCATGGCTATGTTCAGCAGTGAATGTCTGTCGGCTTAAATAATGATGATTACTGTGCAATAGCATCTCCAACCGTGAGAAAAACCAAGGTATGACCGCATAAAAACAACACGGAACTACAATAAACTTTTCGGCATATTTCACATAAGATAAACAGCAATCCGTTCCGTCCTTGACTGAATTTGGTTACGATGACTAATTGTGAGGTCATCAGAGTCTGCCGACATCAGAATATCACGCAGCTGAGTATTAAGTGAGTCCAGTGTGATTTGGCCCTTTAAAATGGCTGCTTGCACACGTGTTCTTCCCGTGGGTGTCGTAAAAGGCTACTAAGGGATTTTTAAGGAAATAGGCAGCAGTGTCCTCTATGCATATTACTACCATACTGCAATCACCAACCCGCCTGGCAAGCGTGACGAATAAGGCAACCCCCCCCCCCCTTAGGGGAGGCCCATGTCCAATAGTGGACGTCTTTCGGCTGAAATAATGATGAGGCAGTGTTCTATAAAGTGATATTTAAGTCCCATGTAATAGGGGGCGAGCCTCTTGTCATTCTTCAGCTCTTAACTATTACCGAGACATTGCAAACTACACTAATTGTAATGCTGTGTCTACGCATCGAGCATTGATTCTTAAAGGGCCGTGCTTAGGTAGAGCATTGAACAGCTTGTATGCTAGCACGGAATTTCTTTTGTCGAGACATGTTTAAAAGCACCAGTGCCTTGAATATCTAAGATTCGTGGGACTGGTATTTTCACTCAGAATTTTCAATACCACGTGAACGTTACGAATGCTCGCCAACGGCTGTTCGTGGTTGAACGTACAAACGCCAGCACATCGAGCTACTACAATCTGTCAAATTTCTTTAATAGATTATCAGCTTTATCTCTATAGCATTAGGTTCAAGGTTCATTGGGAGAATTTGACAGTTTCGGGTACCTTGATGTGCTGGCGTCTGAACATTTCGGAAGCTCGCTTCGTTATGAACGTGGGATTAAGGTATATGCGCGACGGTAACCCGTATATTTTGCTTCCATCTTTTTCAATTTGCTGGTAAGTGTCTTAGTGTTAGGAAACTATTTCTAAGGGATTAAATGAACTTTAACGGTTAAATTGATGATTTTAACGATTATATTATCACTCTGTAAATACATACGTGTTACGGTAGTGAATTACATTTTGTCTGACTTGCAATTTCGCGGGCCCTTAAGTTAAAAGGTCAAACTATACAGTTTGAAGGTAAAAGGTTACATTAGATATATGGGCTAGGTACAATTTGTCGCGGCTCAAGATAAACTGGATGCTGTCACACGCACAAGAGTCGTTATGCGTTTAGTAATGTTAATCAGTGTTCTGCAATCGGCTGAATTTAAATAGCTTAGGACATAAAGAGATGAATACGTGACCTGATTAGTTTTTGGGATGGTTTACAACAGTAGGTGAGGTATTTGTGGAGTGCCAGACAAAATATTTTGAGAGAAACTAAACGAAAAGCTTTTTTTTAAACAACCGACTTTCCGAATTTCGGAGGGTGTCAATTTGTTTCGGGTTTTGTATATTTTTGGTTTTTCCTAGCTACTTACGAAATTAAAGTTATTTTTCACTTTGTAGCCTTTATTTTGGGGGTCTGTTTTTTTTTAAACTTTTTATCTTCCACTTCTTAGTTGTCGTACCTCGCCCACACAAATTCGTTTACTTTCATCTGCTAAGTAAATAACAGGATGAAATTATAACATTATCAAATTACCTAAAATAAACCTACGTATTATTGACGCTAACGCAAAAATCACTAATCTGAACTTGGTCATACAACCGATTTGAGTACCTACTCTTCCTTTCTTTGAAGTCGGTTGAATCAAACAAATACTGCAGCAAAAGTGCCGTGGCAATTAAAACGATAATAAACTTTTTTACGAGTAGCTCTCACTTGCGATAGCTCCGCCCTAGCTTTCGCTAAATGTACAGAGTATGAAGTGCGATAAAAAATTTCGTTCAATAAATAAAATAGCTAATTGTAAAAGTCAAAGCATTTATTTCAAACAGTCAAATAAAAGGCACTATTGAACATCAACATTTGCATGAAAATAGAATTGATTCTAGTCATCCCTTCCAAAAGGTAGATTCGTATGGAGAAGAATGGGCAGGAACTGCACATTTACTCTTTTAAAATGTTTTCAATATATCATTAAGTATGAAGACGATGCACCTAGAGCAAAATTTCCATACCACAACAGATAAAAGAAAAGAAAATGAAGCAATGAGAGATAAATTATTTATATGATAGATACATTTCGTGTTATACAATAACGCGCTGTATCTAATTTATTCTAATTATTTATCACAATCTATGGGATGTATGAGTAACTCAAACAAAGAATAAAAGAATGACGTCACTCACACCGCAGCAACTGGTCCATTCATCATCATTCTCCTGTCTTTATCCCTATTTATCGGTCGGCGCAACATCTCTTTTTCATCCACACTTCTCTATTAGTCTTCACCTTAGTAGTCACCCCCTTTCTATCCATATCATAATTCACACAGTCCATCCATCGTTTCTTTGGCCTCCCTCTACTCTTATAGCCACCGACTGGTCCATTCAGGCGTACTATTACAAAATTATGACCAACACCGACAAGCTCCATTGAATGCTCGGAAGTAAATGTTTCCTACACTCACGAATCTCTTGGAAAATGTTACAAGTTACGCAACGGTGTGATATAAGGTCTTACGCTGGTTTGCCATGAGAGATGTTACCATTGTTTGGGCGTTTCAAAATAGTTATTAAGATGATGGAAGACAGATATATGTATGGTTCAATGGCTCAATGTGATGGCTTGGGTATGATGTTGCAAGATTTGTAATTAAGATGGCGGGTTCTCGATATAAAAAAATCTTATTATTTCTCCGATTTATTTTATATTATTATTTCGCCTGTTTTCCTCAAGAGATTAGACAGAAGGGTACATAGTGTGTATAGTCATAAATGGGATGCATAGCATTGTCAGTAAGTTAGTCTATATTTTTTTCACCGGTGGGCGGGTGGCCAATGCGGGTTTATTAAATGTCACAAGTCTGAAATTTTGGTTCTAAGAGATGTCGGTTTCGTCACAATGATTTTCTTCACTGTTTGAGGGAAGAAATTTTTCTTAGCTTAAGTAGAAAATGCCAATATAAACAGATGGAGAGGTTTTCCTTTTTCCGTCAAAAATCTGAATTAGGTAGTTTTGCCTACATTCATTGTTGTCTGGGCAATCAACCCGCTAATGACCTTTTTGATTGACTATTCTTTAACCACGGTATGAAGGTTTCTTCAGATAGACGCGACGAGACAGCGCGACGCAAATCTTGTAGAACAATTTGCATGAAGTTTTTAAAGGAATTATTCTACGAGAGTCACGTCGCGCTTGTTTGCGGAAGCCTTAACACTGCTATTTTTGTATAGTTTGTCAATACAAGAAGAAATGAATGCTATCACAAATCCACAGCACAGTGTTGTGAGTTTGTAAAATTATTTCGTTGCGAGTTCGTCCATTTTCAGACTGTTTATGAACACACGTATTATAAAAGTATTTTGCTATTCCAAAAATGTGCAACCGCCATGATTTAGTTCTTTTTCAAAACAAATGGGTTTATCTGCGGTCACTTCTGATGAACTTTAACGAAATGGCATTACAGAAGTAGCATTTAGACAGCCTATAATGATTCCACTGCTGAGACACAGGCCGCTACTTTGTTCATTTGAATTATTACTCAAGCTCTTTAACCTTTGTCCCCTACCTGGTCATTGCAGCAATCGAAATTATCAAGTTACCTGCATGCTTTAATACCTTATGAAAGATATCAAATATCACATGTGTAGTTGCTATTTACAACACATATTCTATGATCATAAGATATTATGACAAATAATTTGTAGGTATATAATTAGGTGTAAACGCTATTTCTGTTGTGGGTTCGATTCGATCCCAAGCAGGTGCTTTACTATGTGTAATTTATCTCATTACCGCTGCACTCAAAACTCTGAAGAAAAACATCGTGAGGAAACCGGCATGACAAAAAAAAAACCGAAAATACAAGAACATCCCAAGAAAAAAAATCGGTTAAAGGAACAACCGAAAATCTAAAGACATGTGACATCGCTCCCTCCCCGAAAAAACCGAAAAAATAAACCATCACAAAAGACATCCACTAACTCGCACGGGTCTCCCGTGGATGATTCTAGCACACTACCTCACACAGAGGAGGCCTGCACCCTAATTGCGAAACGCACAATTTATCAGAATCTGAATGGGATTGAAGATTATTTCTAAACCATTGCGACATTTGTTCGAATAAATTGTCGGCTCAGCAACGTAAATAACGCAATGAATGTTGTTTAACTATGAATATTAAACCAATTCCTACCGATAAAAAGTTCCGCAATTACCCCTCTGTACGCCAACAGTGGAAACATTATAGAGTAAATACCATCTTAAAGAAACGAAAAACGTACCTCATAACTGCATCTTCATTCATCAAAGAACCCTAACCTCACACTTATCGCTCTGGGGGATAAAATAATGATCCCTATTAAATAATCAATAGCATTATATGCAAATGGTACAGAGCGCTTCCCATGGTGTACCATTGTTCGCCATCTTGTTCAGGGGAACAGTGACCCAGAAACAATTGTTGGTGTCTGACCTTGTCTGAGACAGTGTGGTATTCAAGGGGAAAATATAATTCGAACGTAAAACATGATAGGGTTAAAGAGGAACAGCATCCTAATAGCGTAACACAGTCTCAATGACAATCCGAAAGTTTTGTAGCATGTTTCTAATACATTTCTTCGTAGGATTACTAAATTCGTCTCCTCAACAACGTAAATAACGCAATGAACGTGACTGATCTGTCAAAGTGTGAATAGTCAGTGTATGTATGTTACGTGATTCCTTCGCAGGATGTATAGTTCACTCATTTTCCATAGAGAAGGGAGGATCTTCCGACTGATTTTCCAACGGATGGGTGTTTTGTCCGGGAGCAACTGCCTGATCAATTTTAGAAATGATCGGGACGTTAGATAAACGCTAGTCTAGTACTAGGATAGGATTTTTTTTAACGATATTTCCGAGCTGATATTTTCTACTCCTATTGGGCACACGTAATCAGTATTATTTCTTAAATATTTTTTAAGCTAGTATTTTTAGTAGTAGTATTTTTCATCGTTTATTTGCTCACAGAATTTTGTATGGTTCATTAGGGAATAACATTACAAGTAAAATCTACGCTGATGAAACGGCTGATCAAAGCCTGATGTATAATATCCTTAATGTTATCCAATTTGTCAGTTAAATATGCATCGATAAATATTGAAGTATTCTCCGTTTAAAAGTGATTCATTGCTATGAGAAGTCATTAAACTTTTACCAAACTATAGACGAGACTAATAAGCACCTAAAACCACTTCATTCTAATGACTGTATAGATATTAAATCGAAAGTGCTCATTTTCGTAATTGGCCACTTTAAAATTATCTTTACAGCATTCTAAAATAAGGTAAACTAGTTAATTAATAAGAGAAATAACGATTAAATAGATTTAGGACTATGCTAAAAACTATGTCAAGATATCAAGTTGCAACATTAAAAAAATATGTATATGTGTATAGTCTGTGTAGGTATTGCCAACTTCAAAAAGCGATTACCCCAAATTCAATAAAAGGAAATCATTGGCATTCCAAATTCAAATCCACATTTTATTCTATTCGCACCGCAGACCACAGTGGTCAGAAAGCGACATCCAAGTGAAAGTAGATAAAAGAAATATTTTATTTTAAAATTTCACATTCCTAAAAATTTCGTTCACACGCCTAATGTTATAATCTTGTGTTCATGGTCTAACAACCGAGAAATTTTGTTACTAAACATGTTGTCATAGTAAATTGAAATATACAGCACCACTTTAGCGCACTTAGATGCCGCCATTTTGGACTTTAGCGCAAAGAAACACCGGTGTTGCTATAACATAAAAATCATTTTATTGCACATGTTTGCTTGCACAATTACAATGATTTCTATTGTTGGTTTATCTGCAAACAAATTGTTGATGGTATGCAATGAAGTTTTATTGTGTAACTAAGGTTTGGCGGATAGAGGTCGTTTACCTTTACGTATGAATCCAAGTCATAACTGATTTTATAACCATCGTTTACTGTTATGAGAATGGTTACTCGTTACGCTAGTCTTAGTTTTACGATTTAAAAGATGAATTAGGTCATCTTTTAAGCAAAGAATAAATCAAACATACCATTTAAATAATGATTTATTCCTTATATAGAAAGTCAATCGGAGAAAGAAGAAAGTTCGTTAAATTTTATAAATCGAATCACATTCCTTCCACGCCGTCGAAATTCAAAATGAGGTAAAACAGATCGAACTTAACCCATGCGCCTGCTATTGGTGTCGCATAGCAAATTATGAACACTTTATTTTTATATTGTCATTTTGAACTATATTTGTATATGAATAAAGGATAGTTTTGCTTGTTTTTCCTACTACTTACCGAAGGCGACGTGAATGTCAAGTACAAGAAATCGATTATAGTGGTTCGCTAATTTTCGGTCACTTTCAAGTCGCGGCCAGTGGCATCGGTGAAAGACTATTTGAATTTATTAACGAGTCTACTGTCAGTGTCACACATCCTATCATATTTCTACCTATTTTAAAAAGTATGACCATATTCATTCAAAAATAATGGGTGATACGTTTTTTTTAAAAGTAATCATTCAATGTATTCGGGTCATAGAGCCGAGTTGAGAGTGAAACCGCATTTTTTTGTGTACATTCACGGATGCCGGGCGTCTTTCGCACAGTGCTTCAAACTTGGCACTTGGACAAAATATTTACTATGCTTTTGTTTACTTAACATACTTTTTTTTAATTCTCGGGTTATTGCGAATTTTCGTACTTACATGGTTTTTTTAAGCAAAGCTTCATTTTTTAATGTTTTATGTGAGTTAAACTTAACCTTGGATCTGTTTAACTGTGAAATCGTGTCAATATTGTCAAGTTAACTTTGGTACTTGTCGTTTTTATTTTTAACCGACTTCAAAAAACGGAGGAGGTTCTCAATTCAACTGATTTTTTTAAATGTTGGTTACCTCAGAACTTTCGACTAGGTGAACTGATTTTGTGTTTTTTGATTTTTTTTTATTTGAAAGCTGGTGCTTCCCTTGTGGTCATATTTCAATTTGGTCAAGTTCTGATGATGGGATCCATGAGAAAACTATATAAGTTCATAAATTTCACATGGCCAGTATTGGTATAGGAATTAGTGTGGAGCAGATACCATAACCAAAAAGTTAAAAATAAATACTTTGTTACAAAAAAAAAAACGACTTCCTTAAAAACACTTACATATCTTTAAGTGAAACATATCTTTAATTTCGGAAGTCGGTGGCAAAAAAACCTAAATACAGATTCTAAGACATTTTGTTTGTTTTTAAGGAAGTCGGTTTTTTTTTTTGTAAATAAGTTATTGTCAATTTCAATTCAAAAGTTAAAAGATTTGTTAAGCTTTATTAACAAAGTCCAAACGTGATATTATTATGCTTATTTAATCATAATCTATAACAGCATAATCACTAATCACCTTGTCAGCCAATTTCCATTAATAACTGAAAAAAATGAACCATAAATTAAACAATAACTTTGTCCACAAACAAACAACACCTAGCGCACAGTGCGTTACTAGTTACGTAGTCGACTTAATTACAGAGTACTAACCATAAAATTATAGGCGAAGCCAGCATTCTGGGTCAATGTGGCTGATCAGATGTCGATGCCCGAACGTGATCATTTTGAGCTTGTAGATAGTTAGTTGGTAATCGAGTCTGATTACAGGCTAACTTGGTACTTGGTAAGCCTTGATCTTGATTGAAAATGGTGGTGGTAAGTAGTGATTGAATTGAGGTAGAAAAAGTGGTGTTTTCTAGCATTTTTGACTGGTTATTGGGTAGTAACAAATAAGTGGTGATCATATTATTGAGCTTCTCAGAATGCTAATGCTCGCCATTTCGGTATTCTCTATCTTAAAAATACTTTTCCTGAAAAGTAAAAAGTGTAACCTGGTACTCAATAAGTGGCTTCTTATGACTACGGGAGTCCAATGCAGGTAACTGCGAGCATGATTGTAATAAAACTTTTTCTGCTTAACCTTTTCCTAAGTTCATGTAGTATAGACATCTGGTATGCTGTTAAAAAAAAGAAAGCCTCATTCACGTCGTAATTCGTTAACTGTATAATCAGCACTGAAAAAACCAGTTAGTAAAACTTGAATGAAATGACGATGTGGTGCCAACATATTTACTTTCGACAAAATCTTTCGTACAATCTTTTACTCAACTTACTATGCAATGTAGTAATACTAACGGTTAACTATAGAAAACCTCTAAATAGTGACGTCTTTCACGATCTATTATACCTTTTATTTGTTAATAAAAAAATACTACAACAAACATTCTTTCACAACTCAACAAAATCGAAAGTGTTTGAAAAGTGTGAATTGGGAAAAAAGTTTGCGCCTGCGCTGGCAATTGTCGACCTACGAATAGGGTTGCCAGAACTTTAGGTGTCATTTTTCCCAGAAAATTGGGTATTATACATTTAATGACTATTTAAAATGGTGACTCACTTGTTTTTTTTTTGGGATTTTTTGTATTGAATAGGGTTTTGCAAGACACTATAACAAGGGACTTAAGAGTTAAGGTACTTGCAGTCGATGGTCACCAACATAGTAATTACAAGTGCTTTTTTAATTTTTGTGTGGTTCCTAAAATTATTTCTTAATTATTCTCCATGCAGGTCAGTCTCTAATAATTATTGATCTAACAACTCGGTCTACTTTTTGTCTTATAACGCGCTTCCATTATCAATAACCTTCACAATAACAGCGCCATATTTAGCATAATAGGTATAATAATTACACAAATGATCGGCCCACACGACCATTATCCATTTTAAATTGCTTAACGTTGATCTAACGGCCCGACTGATGCAACAATACCAAATTATAAAGATCAATATTGATGTTTGTTTTATCTCTGATCAGTCCATTAGTTAAAAGAAAGCCGAATAATATGACTAACTTTATGACTAGGAGATAAAAGTTTTTCCTCTGTGCAATTAACTTTATGAGGCGTTTATGGTGAAAAGATATGGGAATAAACTTATTAATTTAGAGCCATAATGTCCATGACTCCGAGTTATTAAAAAAATAATGACCTTTCATGTTACGTGTAGTATAACAAAAACAGCCTATAACGCTCCCACTGCTGGGATGCGGGCCAAAAGCAAGTTGGCAGATGTCACGTATCTTCGACTTTTTGGTGCTAGGACCTGCCTTTTTCTACAACATATTTTCCTTCACTGTTTTGATAGTAGTGGTGATGAAATAATTTACACAAAGTAAAGTGCCTATACGGGTTCGAACCGACGACCCAAAACTCGTAATTTGCGTTTATTAACCACCAAAACCCCACTGAAATAAAGTTCCTTCAGACAAAAACTTTTCCCCACAATAAAGGGAAACAAAAATTCATCATATGGCAACCCTGAACAATCGAGGTCATAGTAAAAGCGAAAAGCGCGAAACAGGGTTCGTGACAGGTTGTTTTCTCTTGCCCTGAGGTGGCGCAGGCGCAGCTGGGTGATTGAGATGCCAGGCACGAGTTTGGCAAAGAGTGGAGAGTTTATTTATTTCATTGTTTTCACTGGGTGACAGTAATTTAAACAGCTGGATTGGAATTGTTTGCAGGAATTCGTTTTGGTACATTTGTTTGCTTGTTGAAGGCAGTGACTTGACATGTCTGTATAACATATGAATTTGGGACCGGTTAGGGTCAATCCCGTTAGATGGGGCTAAAACAAAACGTGGCGAAAAGTGGTTGTTCCCTAGGTATACCACCGCCTTACTCATCTGGGATTGCAGGCGTAATGTTATGTGTCTGTGAATTCAGGATTGAATTAGGTATCAAACTATTGATGTAGGTACAAGCAAAATAAAACTTCGCCAAAAGCGTAAACTATGAAAAATCAGTACGCACTTGCTTTCCCGTAAGTTACCGCAAGGAACCCTAAAAATCTTAAAAGTCAAGGTACATCATACTCGCAATTTTTAAACCTCGCAATTATACGTACGTATTTATTTTTATTGCAACACAGATTTAAAATAATTTTGCAAGTATTCATAGTAACTTTTTCCTCAACTTGCATTCTTCATCTTGGGTAAATATTGCTAACAGAAGCTTTTAGTTTCGATTTCAACTTTTACGTCAATTCAAAATCAATACGAAAACTAGAATTTATAACATAAAAACAGCCCATTATTGTCCCACAGCAAGGCAAAGGCCTCTTCTTACACAAAGAAGGCACGATAATTGATGACCGCGCTTGCGCTAGACGGGTTGACGACTTCAGACTTTTAACTGAACCTTAACCCATGTGCTAACACTTCTTACTACTAACAATCGATTAAGAAAAATACAGCAATACCACTAAGCTCTTTTTCGGACACCACTTTAAATAAAATTAAATAAATTAATAATTCCACTTTGAATGAAATTATCAAACACGTTACCTACTTTTTAACAGGTTTTATTTTAATTGCAACATTCATTATAATCTAGTGGCATTTTTCAAAATTACTTCCAAATTCGAACGACGTGAATCCGCCATGATTTTAATTTGAAAACAGATGAATTCGATTTTCGAATTGTGTACGGTTACTCGATTGATTGAAAATCGAACTTACGAAGTGAAAAGTTAAAATGGCCTAATTCCTATACCAAAAAGTTTGTAAATATTAAGTATTCTTCAATAATTTAAACAGTAACACTTTACTGGCACATTTTACAAGCTTTACGGACAGCTTTACAATGTGGTTCTAACGAGTACTAGTAGGTAAGCAGTACAGGAAACCCAGTTATACGCAGATGAAAGTAAGGCCGCGACGAGGTCAGTCGACTGATCTGATCTTATTTGTGTTATTTGTAGTGTAAAGGGACTTTTATGTTGTCCCTTTTACGTGCTAACATCTTTATTAATATTATGTTTCCAACATTCTTTTTGTTGGGAGACGCAGAAGATGCCTTATGTCTGATGACTGTCTTAATATTTTATAGGGTATGGCCGGGAAATAAGAGATCTATAAACGAGTTTTACCTGATCTTCTCTTAATAAATTCACATTTGGTTAAGGGAAGGCTGGATTCAGCACACGATTATAGAACCCTTACCGTAGACAATTTTCATCGATTATAATCAACAACAAAAAAAACTGCTGTTTCATAGAAAAGTACGATACATATGCGGTCAAACTGAATGGAACAGCAAATTTTTTTTTAAACCGACGAAAACTTTCTTCGCAACTAGTAACCATGGATTTAGTAAATACATGATTCTTCATGTACGTACTGAATCCATGGTTACAGGTAGCGCGCGAAATTCCAAGCGACCCTATAACAAAAAACCATAGCCAACAATAAATTGACATTGATTCCATTCGATATCCAACCACTAGATTCCACATACCACACCATATTACTCTCTCTACAACCATTAAAAGCCCATTAGGAGGTTTTCTAAAACAATCTGTTCCATCGCGGATGAATGCTAGAAGAAATTGTGACATTCTTTGTATAATATAGGTAATAATATGGGTTGGATTTCACGCAGAAATTCCTAGGTTGACTATGTATAGGTAGCGTGGGGAAATGTGATGAGGTAAGATGAGTGATAGTTTTGTGAGCTGTTGTGGTGTCTATATAACTTGAAAAGAGATGACCATGTTGATATAGTGTGACGAATTTTGATGATGAGATGGGCATAAATAATATAGTTTATATACATTCCAAATAGAAAGATAATCATAGTTTTTTTGTAAAAAATGCAAACTAACGAAATCATTGTCAACTAATAATTTGTATATTTGCATTGCATCACTTTTGTTGATCGGCTTATTAGTCAATTCGCACGAAGTTATTCGCCCAAATTGGGCTAATCGCTACGTTGAATAATATAAAATTATCTTCTATATATGGGCGACTTCATCGGCAGCCTATAGCGTTCCCACTGCTGGGACACAGGCCTCCTCTCGGTGAGAGGGAACGGGCCATAATTCACCACGCGGGCCCGGTGCGGGTTGGTATATGCAACTTGCACTGAGCTAATTTATTTATGGGTGAATCGACAATTCCAATATTCCAGTATTAGGCAATTGGCACATTTTGTATTTACCTAGTGTAATTAAGTGTACATTTTCCTTAACATTTCGTTGTTTCCTTAAAGTTTAATTCAAAACGTGCCAGTAGTAATCATTAATAAATATTTCTGGAATTGTCGATGTGTCCACAAATAAATTAAATTCGTGCCAATGCATACTACGATTCGGGCAAATAAATTCGTGCGAATTTAATAACAAGCCACCATATTCCTTTCGATCGACACACTTTACGGAGAAGAATGATATGTAGTTCATTAAACCAACTGATGTTATAGATACTATTACATACCTACTCTTAACATTATTGCTCCAACATTTCTGATTAGTTTCTAGAAAAGCTGAAATTGTTTTCATTAAACAACCTTACATTGTATCTCAATAAATCTAAACTTATACAACCTTGCATCCCCGTTCATTCATGATTTTTCTGAACAACAAGTTCCTACCAAAAATTTTCCTGAGCTTTTCCTCGCTCATTTTCTATTTCTCGCTTAACTTTCCACATAGCTTCACCAATATATATTTATCTATAAAGAAGTAATGATGATCGCCATTTGTCCCGTTGATCGGCGCGTGCGCAGCTGCCTAACGTGGACATTAGTGGCCGCATGTCACACCGCACCGTATCGAAAGCGTTCAGAATTGATTCAGCGAACAATACGCTTGATTTAAAAGTATGGACTGTGATATGGAATGATGCGGTCAATCTGTTTTTATTGTATTTTTTATTCTCTGTATGTGTGTTTCTAAAGTTTAGCTGATAATTGTTTTACTTTCACTAATGAGCTTCGACTAAGACAAAATTGTAATGACTTGCTTGAAAAATAAATTGATGTGAAAGAGAAGTCAGGCATAGCTCATTTGCCTGCCAGGGTCGCGAGATTCCCCGTTCTGCCCAATAGCGGGAGACGTCATTGATGATTTCCCAACCAAAAAAAAGGCATAGCTAATTTATCTACTGACTCTGTTTCTTTATTCTTCCCTATATCATACACATACATTAACTTAGGCCTCCTTATCATGGGGGTAGGCAGAAACTACAGAACGCTACCAGCTACAAACCTTACAGACTTCTTTAGCCTCGTTTCGGTTCATACATCTGGTCATACATATACGCCACCCCCGTTGCAAGTACTACGCATTTAGTTTTGCTGAAGAACATCACGGATAAGGTCCTCCCGGCGTTTCCAATCACATTTGCCTTTTTTAATACCTTTCGTTAGTCACCTTATATTCATCCCCCAACATTGTTTATTCAAAAACCACAATGTATGAATTAGCACACTCATCAAATTTAAAATAACAACCATCTTTGGATCCACTGCAATAAATATTGATTTGTTATTACAAGAATCATTCATTGTCTGTCATCTGGCATATTTATAAGTATCCGTCAAAACTACTAGTAATATAATGGAGCGAAACCATTTGCTACATAACGGTGTCATAGCAGGAAATACAAGAGTAATGTAACCGATACCACAAGTATGTGGAACATTTTGTATTTAAGCGTTTCCTTTAGCCGGCAAGAATATCGGTATGTGGAGCTATGTGGTTCGCTATCTTAATGACAGCAATTGCAATGGACTTTCTGGACTTTGCCAGTTGAATAAGATATCGTCTGTGGTGAAAAATTTATTTTTATTGATTTATTCAAATCTCCCTTACAACTATCATTACCTACAGCAGGCGTAGCATGACCACCGTAGAAATGGGTTTTGTCTATTCTTGGTAGAATAGAGATAGAATTGTCATGCTACGCCCGCATAAAACGGTACGAATCTTTCTACAATCTTTAATTATGTCTTTAATCTTTCTATAATCTGTAATTTTGCCTATTCTTCCGTCGACAAAACCCATTTCTACGGTGGAACCGCCATAGAAACGGAATTTGTCGACGGAAGAGACGACAAAATGATAGATTGTATCGTAGAAAAATTGTGTAAAACTGAAGAAAAGAGATGTTTCTATTCTTCAGTCGACAAGAGTACGATGTCAAGTATGATGACTATTTCTCTTTACTATTGATGAGATAGAAACATTTTTACAGAATTAAAATACATAAGGAACTTTTTTTGTTCTTGGTAGAATAGATATAGAATTGGTCATGCTACGCCGGCAGATTAGAATTAGCAATCAAGGGATTTTATCCCATCTTTGTTTGAGTATGTCGGAAGAGGAGATTAAGGGATATATATACGTGCTATGCGGTTTACCACCATACTGCTATCGTCAACCCAGGCCAAGCGTGGCAATTACGGCAAACACCCCCAAATTGGGTGAGGCCTATGTCGAGCAGTGTCTAAAATGATGATGATGAGGCAGTGGTCTATAGAGTGTTTCTCCACTTTAAAACAAGTAGGTTTCCAGTTCTTAAAGGGGTCTTCCTAGGACCGATGCCTGCCAGGATCGTGGATTCATTCGAGAGAGTTACCGTGGCCCTAGCACAGGCAACTGAAGGAACACGGGTGGTATTTAGTCGGTAAAAGTCTGACACGCTGTCCCACTCTGCGAGAAGTCATTTGATGATTTCACACCAAAAAAAAAAAGGTTTCCAGTTCTACACACACCCTTTAGGAATAGCTGTCGTGAACATACCAGCTCTTCAACACACAACAATACTCCTTTCCCTTTGGATCCCTCCCTCACGCGCCGAACATTCTCGAAGCGTCAAATAGCAAGGCCGGGTGACCTCAGTTCGCTTACAAGGCTATAATGCAGATTATTTTGCACAATGCACTTGTATTTAAGATATATTATGTTGAGTATTGATATAAGGTTGATTAAGTTTTTGCGGACAAAAAGTAATTATTTTTGTCCAAAAATAGTTTATTAAAAAAAAACTAGACTCCTAAAAAACACTACAAAGTGATTTTCATCTCTCGGTATTGGGTGGAGCTTTATAAATCCTAAAAAGTAATTATTATTTTCTAAAATTTATTAAAAAAAGAAACGACTAAAAAACACTACTGAGTAAAAAATTACTTTTAATTTCGGAAGTCGATGGCAAGAAATCAAAAATACAAAACTAAAGATACCGACTTCCGAATTTAAAAGTTATTTTTCCCTTTGTGGTTTTTTTTGAGTCGATTTTTTTTTTTTTTTTTGGTAAACAATTATAATTTTTAAAGCTTCACCTTTTTTTTTCGTGGGTGGGAAATCATGACGTCTTCCGCTCTGTGTGGAACGGAAGGCCGTGTGAGACTTTTACAGGCTAAAATCCACCCGTGTTCCTGTAGTTGCCTGTGCCAGAGCCACGGTAACTTTTACGAATAATTCCGCAACCCTGGCAGTTCAAAGCCTCACCCAACACCGCCAATTGAAAATCTAGTTAGCGGTAATATCCCGTCGCGATTTTTTTACACACATGTGTACGTCGACTCATGATATCATAATATCTATTGAATGTAAAAGTTTATGCTTGACTATTAGACTGGTGTAATAATAATGTGTTTCCAGCATACTTCCTTGTAAATATGTAACTTTTTGTGAAGATCAAGATGCAATCCGCAAACTTCATGCATTCGTAATCTGAATGTAGAAAAGCTCGTTTTTATTACCTGAAACAAAGAAGAAATGTTTTCATTAATTAATTATACTTATGAATTCGTTTATATATTATGTGTGTATATTTAAATACATCTGCTGCTTTAACTACTGCTGCTTCAAAATGACGGCGTTGTAGTATATATCAAGGACACCTTAAAAGCCAGTGTCACAGAATTAAGCATAAGCCATGCATCATGCCTTCAATTAAATATATTGAATAATATCATTTTAGGTATTTATCGTTCACCATCAAACACTAACGCGGAACCTTTTATAGACTCTTTGGCACTCCATTTAGATACTCTAAATTCACAAAAACGTAATATTATAGTTGCTGGTGACATCAATATCAACATAAGGCCTAAACACACTGAACAAACATATGAATTCAAAAATAGAACATCATACCTGGATATGTTATCTGGTCATGGTATTCTTTCTGGCCACACCTTAATTACAAGGGAAACTAATTGTCTTGATCACTTTATGTTAAAAATAAATAGGAAACGGCATTCTGCTTTTATTGCCATTCTACGCACGACTGTTACAGACCACCGTACAACCTTTTTGTCGTTATCTAAAACAAAATATTACCAAACTACACCAACAATTATTACCAAAATTGATTTTGAAAGTGCCTTACAATACTTAAAAGAAAAAAATCTATCTACATTACTTTTTTCTGAAAACCCTAATTACATAGCCGAATGTTTAACAGAAGGTCTTATTGAGTCACTAAAAACAAATACTATCATTCACAAGATCCCTAAAAGTAAACGAACAATTAAGCCTTGGATCACCGAAGGCATACTAAGATGTATCAAAAATCGTAATAAGCTCCAAAAACATACTCGAGACGATCCCTGCGACGAAATAAAAAAAATTACATATGCCCGTTACAGAAATCATTGCAACAACCTCATAAAAAAACTAAAAAGAAAATATGAAAGAAACCTTATTAAGAATTCGTTAAACAACAACAAACTTCTCTGGAAAAACCTGAAAACTATCACATATACAAATAAATCTACTAGAACTAATTCTGAATTAACTAATCTAAAAGCATCACCTACGGAATCAGCAAATTTCATTAATAAATATTTCGCAAATATTGGAAACCAACTGGCAAATGACATCCAACAAACCGTAACCCAGAATGACCTAAATCGATACCTCAGTTCCTTACCTAGTCTCTCTAAATCTTTTGTTCTGCTGGATACAGATATCAATGAAGTAAATAGTATAATAAACTCTCTAAAATCAAACAGTGCTCCAGGATGGGACAATATCTCCACTAGGTACCTTAAACATGTAAAACATGAAATAATTCCAATTATAACGCATTTAACTAATCTTTGTTTTAAACAAGGCATCTTCCCTAACTCTTTAAAAAAATCAATAATAACCCCCATATACAAGGGTGGACAGGAGGGCGATGTTAATAACTATAGACCAATTTCTGTTATTCCTGTAATAGCAAAAATATTAGAAAAACTTTTAAATTCCAGATTAATAAACTATCTCCAAACCAACAAAATTTTATCTCCATCTCAATTTGGCTTTAGACGTGGTACTTCTACGGAAGACGCCATCACGTCTTTAACTACAGTACTAACAAAAGAACTCGATAAAGGAACAAGGTGTTTATCGGTTTTTATAGACCTAAAAAAAGCATTCGACACGGTGTCTATCCCCATTCTTATTAAAAAATTAGAAAAAATTGGTATTAGAGATACACAACTATCTATATTTGCCGATTACTTGACAAAGAGAAAGCAAAAGGTTAAACTAGGTAACTTTGTCAGCGAGGACGTTGATGTAACATGCGGCGTACCTCAAGGAAGCGTTCTGGGTCCTACACTCTTCTTAATATATTTAAATGACTTATGTAATATGACAATCAATGAAGCAAAAATATTTTCGTATGCCGACGACACCGCAATCGTCTTCACTGGCTCAACCTGGGCTGAAACCAAAACTAACACAGAAAAAGGTATGTTACAAGTGGCTTCATGGCTAAAAACAAATCTCCTTACATTAAACACAGGCAAAACTAATTATATCTGCTTCTCAATATATAAAAATGTCCAACCAGAACCTAACTTCAACATTAAAATACATGAGTGTAAGAGGACAGTTGATGTCGACTGCAGTTGTCCAATCATCAGTAAAGTTAATCAGGTCAAGTACTTAGGTATAATGTTGGACCAAAGTTTGTCCTGGTACCCCCAAATTGAACAAATTACTGCGAGAATACGAAAATTTATTTGGATTTTTAAAACATTACGACACATAGTTCCAATAAGTGACTCAGCAAAAAATCTTCTAAATGAAGTTTATATCGCGCTAGTACAATCTGTAATAATATATTGTATCTCCATTTGGGGGGGCGCGCGTAAAACACGTTTCCTCAATGTTGAAAGAGCGCAGCGGACATTAATAAAAGTAATGTACTTCAAAAAAAGGACCTTTGCCACCAATGAGCTATACCAAATAAGTAATTTATTATCGGTCCGAAAATTATATATTATACATATAATATTAAAAAAATATAAAACCCTACCCTTAGATCATAATATATTAACTAGAAGAAGGAAACACAATATTGCTTCATCTACTTTTGTAAAAACAGAATTTGCTAATATTCAGTACGAAAAACGCTCGTCTTTCCTATATAATAAAATAAATAAACAAATATATATACATACTAAACCGTTTAAGGAATGCAAATCGATGCTGGTCAACTGGATAAACAATTTATGCTACGATGACGTAGAGAATCTTCTATTAAATATAAAGTAAAATCGCTTACGAATAAAACAATCACACACACATACACACACACACACCCACGTACACATATACACACACATACTCACCCACCAACAGACTAATGACTATAAATAAAAATTTACTATTTTGTTTAGTTACATGTTACACTAATTGAAGGATAAAAAAGACCGGCGCCTCCTGGCACAGGCATCTATATGCTTAAAAGGAGACGCCACCAACTGTCTACGTGTAATAATTTAATGAAATAAAACATTTTTTTTTTTTTTTTTTTAACTACAAACATTTTAAGCATAATTTGATATACAATGTCATTATTCGAGATGACATCATGGCGCAGTAGGAACTGAGAGTATGAATCGTTACCGGAATTAATTAAGAAGACCTGCTGACAATGTCGAAAATACAAATGCAGATTAATATACATACATAACTATATTCATAATAAAAGCTATCAAGAAACAAAATTTTCAAAAAATTAATGTTTTAGGGATCAATTAATAATTTTATATTATTTTTATTCAGTAAAGTAAAACGACTCTTAAATTTAACAAATATTTTTTTACTGGCAGTCATAATAAGATTGCAACGAACTTTCTTTCGATATCAGAAAATATCACAAAATTGTTACAATGTCACCAAAATGTCACAATCACCCCAAAATATCACAATGTCCCCAAAACTCCTCAATAGTGACACAGTGTTTTC
This sequence comes from Aporophyla nigra, assembly GCA_947507805.1. NCBI lineage: Eukaryota > Metazoa > Arthropoda > Insecta > Lepidoptera > Noctuidae > Aporophyla > Aporophyla nigra. The sequence goes on along the minus strand of OX382316.1, from coordinate 11,134,174 downwards.
TTTTCCAGCGATAGTAAAAGTACATAAATATTCAGCGAATGTGGCCAAAAGGCAATAACCCCAATGTCTATACAACATACGTTTTTAGAATGCCTAATAAAGATGAAATGAATCCTCAAGTTGACATAGATAGAAAGTTTGTTGAACGAAGGAATGTGAAGGATTTTGACCTGTGAGTCAGTAAAGGATGTACCTATGTAACACAAGATACATTCATAAGGCTTTGTGCTTGTATTCTGTGTCTTGAAGAAAGTAATTTAGTCCCATAAAGATCATTTTTAGGGTTCCGTTGCCAAATGGCAAAAAAAGGAACCCTTATAGATTCGTCATGTCTGTCTGTCTGTCTGTCCGAGTAAGTCACAGCCACTTTTTTCCGAAACTGTAAGAGCTATGCTATTGAAACTTGGTAAGTAGATGTATTCTGTGAACCGCATTAAGATTTTCACACGAAAATAGAAAAAAAAAACAATAATATTTAATATACATAGAACTGAAACTCAAAAAAATTTGTTCATCAAACCCATACGTACGGTATCTATGGATAGGTCTTCAAAAATGATATTGAGGTTTCTAATAACATTTTTTTTCTAAACTGAATAGTTTGCGCGAGAGACACATCCAAAGTGGTAAAATGTGTCCCCGTACCCCCCCCCCCCCCCCGTATCTTCTAAAATAAGGGGATGATAAAACTAAAAAAAATATATGTAAACTTCCACCGAAAATTGGTTTGAACGAGATCTAGTAAGTATTTTTTTTTTGCTTTCATTCAGTCAACTCAAATAAAAAATAATTCATAAACATACCATTCATAACAACCGTGAATACCTGAAAGTTTGTACGGAACCCTCGGTGCGCGAGTCCGACTCGCACTTGGCCGGTTTTTGTGCTTTATTATGGTCGCCGTAACGTCTCTTTTCTCTCATACTTCTCTATTAGTCATCATCTTGGTAGTCACCCCCTACCTAGTTGTATCATCTTTCACAATCCATACATCGTTTATAATAGTCATCATCAGCAGCCTAATATTCCCACTGCTGGGACACAGGCCTCTCAGGGAGTAATGTACCATAATCCTAGATTGATAGATTTATTTACCCAAAACTAAGGATTATGGTACACGTTAGAAATACAGTTATACAAAATAAGTACTATTTATAGAAACGTGTGGGCGAGCTCTGCTCTCCTAGCTAGGTAATGAAAACCTGTGTTAAAGAGAAGCAGTCCGGTCCCCTAAGGTACAATGTCGTAAAGTTATATAGTGCTTTTGATGTTACTGTTACAATTTCGGAGAATTGAGTAAAGTTTAAAGTTTAAGCTTTAGAAACGATGATGGCCAACTTTGCTGTCCCGAATAGCACAATGATAGTTTATTATATACAAATTATATTTATTTTCCTAAAAATGGCATCAGAAAAGTCTATATCTATAAAATGGGTTTTTGTAAACTTTTAAAATGTTGATGAACTTATTTAAAAACTAGCTTCTGCCCGCGGCTCGCCCGCGTTAAATTTCTTGTTCCCTCGACCCTTCCCGTCGCGTCGAATCGCCTACCCGTGCGATTTTCCCCGTTTTTGCAAAAAATTTCATTGCTGCTCCGCTCCTCTTAGTTGTAGCGTGATGTTATATATCCTATAGCCTACCTCGGTAAATAGGCTACCAAACACAAAAAGAATTTTTCAATTCGGACCAGTAGTTCCTGAGATTAGCGCGTTCAATCAAACAAACTCTTCAGCTTTATAATATTAGTATAGATAAATTAAACTACCTCACAATCAAAGCAGAATCTCAAGCAATTAAAGCAAAGACGAACACAGTAATTAAAATCATATCAATTTGTAATAATAACAACCAATTTAAAATCATTTATCAAACACTTTTGCGAATATTTACATAATAATAAAAAAATATGAACGCTTAGTTAATCGCTTGTTTCCGTAAACAGTTTGTAAATATTTGTTTCGCTACAAATTATACAGATTTACATAACAATAAAGGCAGTTTCACACTTAATTCAACTGCAGTAAGGTATGTAATAAAATAACCACAGCTCGGTTCATATATCTAAACAAGCAAGCAAGCCATACTAGTACACTAATTTCCTTACTTCTTTGAATCTAGTTAGAAAGAAAAATATAAAAAAAAAAACATTCTCAACCATATTGCATAAAATTCAAAATATGCAAAATGCGTAATAAATATTTCTGGAGTTGTTAATTCGCCCACAAATAATCTAACTTCGAGCGAATCACAGAAAGAAAATAACTAAGTAGTTGACGGACTTTCGAGCTTCTGACGACCCGTAACAACGGTCAAAGGTCGACGAATTTCAGCGGGGACCAACGGCTTAACGTGCTTTCCGAGGCACGGTCCCGAGGCTTGGTATGTAAAAATGGTCACCACGGATCAACCGCGTTAGGCTGTTGATCATTAGCTACTTTCATCGTCATAATCTCCCTAGTCACGTCTTATTTACTGTACCTGCAATATATATGCAAATAAATTTTTACTTTACTTTAGCCTTTTCCGCACTATGTTGGGGTCAGCTTCCAGTCTAACCGAATACAAGTATTTTACATGGAGGACTGCCTATCTGACCTCTACAACTCAGTTTCTGGGTAATACGATACTCCTTGGTAAGACTTGTTATCAGACTTCCGTGGTTCTGACGACCCGTAACGGCTGTCAAAGATTCATAAATGACATCCGAGACCAACAGCTTAGCGTGCTTTTCAAGGCACGGAGGGGTCTTTGTATGTAATAAAAACTTTTTAAAAACCATAACTAAAAATTAAAAAAAAAAAACTTTTTTACAAAAAAAGGTTTTTATTTTTAAATTTTTAGTTATGGTATCCCCGCACTAATTCCAAACAAACAATGCATATTTATGCGGTAGCAGAAATCGCGGTTGATTTGCTGTAATTTTTTAACGAGTTCCGGTGTCTGTCTCCCGAACTCATCATCAGATCTATATGAAAATATGGGACCATTTCGGAATAAACCCCTTTCGAACAAAAATATATAATAATTTTGCAAATCTATCTATATATGACGGAGTTATGGCCGAATATACATTAAAAAAAAATATATATAAACATCCAAATTCAGAACCTCCTCCTTTTTGAAGTCGGTTAAAAATGGTCTCAACACTATTTGAATTAATCTCAGGACCTCCTTCATAAGAAACACCTACCCATATATTAATTAATTATGAATCTGTTTCATCACTAACCACTCAATAACTCACTCAACAGTCTTTAGTGATTTCAAGCGTGAACGAACACTTTTATTATACAAACTAGCTGTGCCTGCGGCTTCGCCCGCGCCGTGTTCGGAAATTATAACATCTTTACGTGCTACTCAGACAAGAAAGTAGCCTATGTTACTCCTTATAACATCAGCTATCTAGCCTGTAAAAAACAGTCCAGCCGTTTCGTAGATTTGCCGGAACAAACAGACAGAAAGACAAAAATTTTAATAATAGATTTTTGATGTAAGTACCGTATATACGTATACAGGGTTATTTGTAAAACACCGGCAACCTCTCAGGTCTATGTTACTAACATCATAATCAACAACTTTTGTTCTATGACTTTTAAAAATTCATCAAATTTTAGTGCATCAGATTTTCATACAAAAATCGGCTGCCTGTAAATAGGTCAAGTTCAAGCGCCCCCGCCGCCCTAACCCCGCTCCCCTTGCTAATATACTATCGCTTTCTTTTGCTTCGCATAGACTCCGTAACATTTAGAGCGTTCAATTTAAATATTTTTATTTTTGTTTGAAAATCTGATGAACTAAAATATGATGAATTTTTAAAAGTCACAGAACAAAAGTTGTTGATTATGATGTTAGTAACATAGACCTGAGAGGTTGCCGGTGTTTTACAAATAACCCTGTATACCTACTTTAATATGCATTTAGTGAAAACCTGTTAATTGAAATTACAAACAGACACTTAAATTTGATTTATGTATCTATAGATGTTTTATCGGTACCGTGTGGTGCCGCACGTAAAGAATAACACCACCCCATTTCTTCCCGTGGGTGTCATAAAACGCGACTAAGGGACTTACCAGAGAATGGACAGCAGCGTTCTTTATGCATTTTACCACCATACTGCGATCGCCAACCTGCCTGCCAAGCGTGGCGATTATGGCAAAGCCCCCCAAATTTGGGTAGGCCTAAGTCCAGCAGTGGACGTCTTACGGCTGAAATGATAATGATGACGAGATGTTTTATAGATGTGTGAGCACTATGTTCCTACTATAAAGCTACCATTTACTGGGTACGTCTTTCATTGACTTGAATGTATCCTCGCAGCTAAGATTTTGTCATGCTCACTCAAATATCTCGCTGGAGGTGGCCTGTGTTGGATCACTGAGTTCCCTTCACAATGGTTGAGCTGAATGGTGCTGATCCGTACGTCATGTTCGTGAACAGGCGCCCTCAGTAGGGACTGGTCATCTCCTAGGTGCCACGGTGTATTTTAATGTCTAAATTGTTTTTTCCCAATTTTTTTTTATGGACGCTTTTAATTGACATCTCTTTTTACGTCATTCTCACATGTATAATTTGAATATGAATGATGCAACCAATTTTTTGTAACAATACTTTAATTTAAAAAAGTGTCCGTAGAGTTGTTTTATACGATCTCATCCATAGGTACCCTGCTTCGCTTTCGAATGGACAACTGGCTTCATTTTTCTGCCTGACTGACCTATTGACAATTCAGAAGTGTCTGTATATTTTTTATTTTTTTATTAGTTGTTTATGTCCCACTGCTGGGCGAAGAGAGACGGGGAACGAGCGTAGGCAGTCCTCCCTACTCTCGTTCCCCGTCTCTCTATCCAGAACTGCCATGGACCAATCTTTATTAAAAGAGTCCAGCTTTTTTTTTTGTGTGTGTTGGAAGTCATCAAATGACGTCTGCCGCTCTTGGGTGGAGCGGAAGGGCGTGTCAGAAAAGAGTCCAGCTCATCCCGCCATCTCCGTCTGGGCCTGCCGCGACGTCTTTGTCTTGTAATCGGTTTGATTTAAATACATGCATTGGGTTTTTTGAATAAGGCTCTAAGAATGAGTTCATGTGTGATGCTGCAATTCTCATAGTATTTTATTCGCTCAGTATTGCATATAATCGCGTGCGCATTGATCTATGTAGAAGTGTGTGGCCTAAGTGATGAGATGTTGCGAAGTTATTTGTGGGTAAAGATTTGTATATATTTGAGTTAATTTAACAACAGATCCGTTTTTGTGTTTTACCATATTATTTTTTTATTTATTGGCCTTCTTTGTCCCACTGCTGAGCAAAGGCCTCTCCCAAATCCCTCCAGGCATCCTTTTCCAGGGCCTGTTCAATCCAACCTTTGAAATACGCGTCTTAATATGATTTATATTGCGAGTGAAATATGGTCGCTCTTAGTTAGTACTCATCATCATCTGCTTTTCCCAACTATATAGGAGTCAGCTTCCAGCATAACCGGATGTAGCTGAATACCAGGGTTTTACACGGAGACTTCCCATCTGAACTCTACAGCACAATTACTGGGGAACACGATACCGCTTTGTAAGACTGTCAAACTTTCGCGCTTCTGGCGGCCCATCATCATCATCATCATTTCAGCCGTAAGACGTCCACTGCTGGACTTTAGCCTCCCCCAATTTGGGGGGCTTTGCCATAATCGCCACGCTTGGCAGGCGGGTTGTCGATCGCAGTATGGTGGTAAAATGCATAAAGAACGCTGCTGCCCATTCTCTAGTAAATCCTTTAGTCGCCTTTTACGACACCCACGGGAAGAAATGTGGTGGTGTTATGCTTTACGTCCGGCACCACACGGTACAACCCTAACCACTAACTAACTAACTAACCCTAACAACTAACCCACTGACGACCCATAACAACTGTCAAAGAATGACAGCGAAGTTCAACGAAACTTACTTTCCGAGGCAAGGAGAGTTCTCAGAAAGTATGTAAAGATGCAATGGTCATCCCATCGTTCACTTGATCGATCAGCCCGTGTGGCTGTTATTAAAGATAAATAATATAGACTCTGCGAGATCCTTGTTCAGTTACGGAAGTCATATGGTATTCGCCCTACATAATAACAAGAACTTGTTTGTAATAGATAAGAAACTAGTGCAAACTGCATGCCAGTTTACGGACTAGTAAATTCCTAGTTTGTAAGCGGACCTTATTCGTGTGATTCAATAGGGGAAAACCCTAATCTATATATAATAAAATTCAAAGTCCTGAGTGACTGACTGACTGACTGACTGACTGACTGATATATCAACGCACAGCCTAAACCGCTGGTCCTAGAGACATGAAATTTGGAGGGTGTATTCTTTGTGAAGAGTAGGTATTGCAGCGTAAATCCGCTGCGGACGAAACTTTTTGGTTTCTAAATCAACCTTTTTTTGAAACACTGGCCTTTATATTTTTTGTTCTACCTCAAATTTCGAACCTGTAAAAATTGAAGGCGAAAATTTTCTCTTGTCAACGGGCAGACTGCAGATTGAATCCGAACGAATCAGATGAATTTTTTATTTTCGGAACCTCCAGGCCTAAATTTCTATTATTGAGCCCTATATTTTAAATAAGTCTACGTTGTATTAAGTGCTATCCGCTCAAAGTGAAAAGTTCTGTGTGCAACTCATCCGTTTAGCTGGTACGTATTACTTCAGTTCTTCTCCTTTTATTATTCTAATCTGTTCTACCGGCGATTCTCGCTAGCTATATCGAAAATTCTGCTTGTAACCTTGGTCTGATCGTTCTGTTTATTTGTCTTTAGACGACGACCATACAAGCCGAATTTCGGTTTTTCCCGACGGGCTTCTGGGAACCGGCTCATTGTGAGGTCTACGACGTGTCCAGTCGACGTCGTCGTAACATAGTTGCGGACATTCGACTCCCGTCGCAGAGTTTTGGTGACCTCGCTGACACCGATCCATTGGCGTCGCTAGACATCGGCACCAACGGCAACCTTCCAGAGCGTCACATCCAGCTAGTTTAAGGGACCTCTTTACATTACCTATTTTCTCATTTTACTGTAGTAGATTATCTAATAATTATTTTCTACTCTGTTATCTAACTTCGCATACTAATAATTATAACGTGTATTTTACGGTTTAACTTAGTGTACGTTACAAAAAGGATCATATTGATCTACGTGCATAGGCCTATATTTTGAATCGATTGCAATCGTTTTAGGGATAGGTCGTGCGCGAAGATAATTTCCGTTATATCTGTTTAACCACTAAGTTTGACTCGTCCCTCTTTTTTAAAATCCATTTTTTTCTCAATCTACAGTCTAACATATACCTTTTTATATACTATTGTTTTTCTTATTTTTCAAAATTATACAGTAATTTTTAAAAGTGGTGAATTGGTGTTTTTTTTCTCAACCGTCTCGCTACAAAATGGCGCCCGAACTAAAGGTAAGTTCATTACTAATAATTTAATTTTTTTGTTACCTTGTGTGTGGTTGCTCCATATGAGCAAATTTTAATTTTATTGTGAGTTTCAGATTTTACAATCGGCAGAAACCGGTGTGGAACTAGAAAGGATTTTTGTCTCGGATGCTTCGTTGAATATACCTCATACGCGTGTGGACTACGGAACTGCTTACTGAAGTTTATTTTCCTTGTTTTAATGTGATGTTTGTGCATTATTATTTCAAAGAATAATTTTGTAACCATACCCAATATCTCTCTTTTATTTCTCCCCCAAAGAAATACATATTTAACCCGTGTTTTATTCCATTCCTATAGGTAGCTGTAGTTAGTTTCCCGTAGTGTGTGTTTGATGTGTGGATGTTTAGGCGTCGCGATAATAAGGTAAGTTTTTTGAATGTTGGTTTGCTAGTGTCTATTTTCCTTTTTTTTAGATTCTGAGCCCAGCTGTTACCTTTGTCGTTTATTTGTCGTCCTATTTCCCTATTGATCTTACTACTTGGTATCTAACGCGTTCCAGCTAGTTTCAGCAGACTTGACATTTATTCCTGATTTTTCCTTTGCGTTATAAACATGGCAGAAGAAGCTTCTATTAGTGAGACACCCCTTCGCCAAAGCCCGATTATTTCTAGACCACCACCGATCCCACCTAGGGCAACTCCAGGTTCTAGTCTTCCATCTCCTATGAAATCTGAAGATTGTCCGCCTTACCCCCAAAAAAGATTCTCACCTATGAAATGGCACGTTGGTTTCTCTGGCGATAGGTCTGTATGGATTCATTTCGCGCTAGTAGCCAGACTCTAAGCACTAATTTAGCTGAAAGTCGGGAACAACACGCGAAGAATCTGACTTCTCTGGCTGAGATTTATGCGAAAGTGGCAGACAATCTCTCTTCTGCTTTTCTACGAAATTCTCGAACTTATAATACAAACCGGACAGCAATTACACTTAACACTGGTGACATTGTATGGAGGCGTAATTTTTCAAGTCTTCAGCTAGTGAATATTTTTCTGGAAAGCTTGCTCCTCGTTTTATTAAATGCCGAGTGATCAGGGTCGTCTCTAGGACTTACATATGTCCTACAAGACTGTGATTCCTCTCATACCGGCAAATATAAAAGATATTCTTAAATGATTAATTACATTTATTTAACCTTCTTAATATCCATTTTTTGTCTGACAGAAGTCATTTTTTTTTTCTGACTGATGTCGTTTTGTCTGACTGCATGTCGTTTTGTCTGACTGCATGTCGTTTTGTCTGACTGCATGTCGTTTTGTCTGACTGCATGTCATTTTGTCTGACTGCATGTCGTTTTGTCTTACTGCATGTCGTTTTGTCTGACTGCAGGTCGTTTTGTCTGACTGCATGTCGTTTTATCTGACTGCATGTTGTTTTGTCTGACTGCATGTCGTTTTGTCTGACTGCATGTCGTTTTGTCTGACTGCATGTCGTTTTGTCTGACTGCATGTCGTTTTGTCTGGCTGCATGTCATTTTGTCTGACTGCATGTCGTTTTCTCTGACTGCATGTTGTTTTCTCTGACTACATGTCGTTTTGTCTGACTGCATGTCGTTTTGTCTGACTGCATGTCGTTTTGTCTGACTGCATGTCGTTTTGTCTGACTGCATGTCGTTTTGTCTGACTGCATGTCGTTTTGTCTGACTGCATGTCGTTATGTCTTACTGCAAGTCGTTATGTCTGACTGCAAGTCGTTTATTTTCATTAATTAATTCCTAGATTTTATGTCTTTCGTTATTGTTAGGTTTAGTGGACACATCTGGAGCTCGCACTGATAACGTTTAAGTGAAGGTCGACTTTCAATTTTATTCTGTATCAGCTGCACTGCGATGTTGTTAGTTTTTAATACCTTTGCTGAGTCATATTATTTATAGGTTTATTAAGTTAGGTTATTTAGGTTAGTTTATTTCAGTCCTCCCCTGTAGGGTTGTCTCCTGCTTATACATTTGAGTGTTATTGGTTTGGCACTCTTATATGGTGTCACTCACTTAGGGTTGTCACTTCCTTTAAGGGTTGCCACACACCTTTTTTTTTGCTGGAAAAGGGGTACTGCAGCGTAAATCCGCTGCGGACGAAACTTTTTGGTTTCTAAATCAACCTTTTTTTGAAACACTGGCCTTTATATTTTTTGTTCTACCTCAAATTTCGAACCTGTAAAAATTGAAGGCGAAAATTTTCTCTTGTCAACGGGCAGACTGCAGATTGAATCCGAACGAATCAGATGAATTTTTTATTTTCGGAACCTCCAGGCCTAAATTTCTATTATTGAGCCCTATATTTTAAATAAGTCTACGTTGTATTAAGTGCTATCCGCTCAAAGTGAAAAGTTCTGTGTGCAACTCATCCGTTTAGCTGGTACGTATTACTTCAGTTCTTCTCCTTTTATTATTCTAATCTGTTCTACCGGCGATTCTCGCTAGCTATATCGAAAATTCTGCTTGTAACCTTGGTCTGATCGTTCTGTTTATTTGTCTTTAGACGACGACCATACAAGCCGAATTTCGGTTTTTCCCGACGGGCTTCTGGGAACCGGCTCATTGTGAGGTCTACGACGTGTCCAGTCGACGTCGTCGTAACATAGTTGCGGACATTCGACTCCCGTCGCAGAGTTTTGGTGACCTCGCTGACACCGATCCATTGGCGTCGCTAGACATCGGCACCAACGGCAACCTTCCAGAGCGTCACATCCAGCTAGTTTAAGGGACCTCTTTACATTACCTATTTTCTCATTTTACTGTAGTAGATTATCTAATAATTATTTTCTACTCTGTTATCTAACTTCGCATACTAATAATTATAACGTGTATTTTACGGTTTAACTTAGTGTACGTTACAAAAAGGATCATATTGATCTACGTGCATAGGCCTATATTTTGAATCGATTGCAATCGTTTTAGGGATAGGTCGTGCGCGAAGATAATTTCCGTTATATCTGTTTAACCACTAAGTTTGACTCGTCCCTCTTTTTTAAAATCCATTTTTTTCTCAATCTACAGTCTAACATATACCTTTTTATATACTATTGTTTTTCTTATTTTTCAAAATTATACAGTAATTTTTAAAAGTGGTGAATTGGTGTTTTTTTTCTCAACCGTCTCGCTACAGTATCCACTAAGAAAGGGTTTTTTGAAATTCCATCCCTAAGAGGGTGAATTGGGGGGTTGAAATTTCACGCGGGCGAAGCCGCTGGCGGAAGCTAGTACTGTATATATTTCGACAGCCCACAATGGCCACAACGATATACACTTTTTTAAAATCCAACCAGAAAATGTCACAATTTAAGGCCTTATGTATGTCTATAAATTGAGGCATCATTGACTAAAATACGTATTATTTAATTAAGTGAATTGTTTTTGATTACATGTATCTTTTTATCTTGTCTCCTATCGCAAGACAGCTGGAAGAGATTTATTTAGAAATAAACATCACCTCTTTACCAATTTTCCTGTTTTTTCTTCTGGACTGTTTAATATGTGTAGGTACATAAATAGTTAAATAAATAAATTATGAAAATAAAAAACATAATTTATTCAAAACAGTTCTTTTCGCAATTGATGCATCTCAAAATCATTAATTCATTCATTTTGCTAGAACTTCTCTTCTAACTTAAACCATAAACAACGCTAATCATAGAGTTGTATCAGCGACGCATGCGCGAGATAGTCCATTGGCATCACTCTCGCGCATCGCCAACCGTGAAAATGACGTTATCACCTTTTTACAGACGCAGTCGGTTAAGGAGTTATATACATACAGAAGAATTGTAGAAATCTTTAAATCTAAATGCGGTTTTGTGTTTATTTTTAACTTACATAGTTACTTTATGATACTCATAAAATGTACAAATCACTCATGATTTTAGCCAAAAAAAACACAAATGTTCCCATTTTAATCGTATTACCTGCCAACTTATTGAAAATTATTGCATTGCTTACGCAGGGCAAGCAATGTAATATATTAAATGAAAGTAGTAACCATCACCACCCCCATTTCTGCCTATGGGTTCGTAAAAGGTGACTAAGGGAAGAGAATGTGCAGCAGCGTTCTCTATGCATTTTACCACCATACTGCGATCGCCAACCCGCCTATCAAGCATGGCGATTTTGGCAAACTACCCCAAATTGGCGGAGGCATATATCCAGCGGTGGAAGTCTTTCAGCTGAATGATAATGATGAAGATGAAGGTGAAACCAAACTCTAAAGTTCAAAAAGCGGATCTTTAATAAAAAAAAAACGTTATAAAGTAGCGAATACACACTCTAATCAAACCTCTATTCACACCGAAATCTCTAACTGTTGAGTTACCAAACAAAGGTTTTCAAACACCTACACAATATCTTCATCTCCAAACAGGCTTGAACAACAATGATTCACTACACACTTTCTTCACAACCTGTAGGGCAATCTGTTTGTTTGTACTTTCACTTAGCTGTATCAATAACATCATCTTCCTAGCCTTTTTCCAACTATGTTTGATCAGCTTCCAGTCCAACGGAATGCAGCTGAATACCAGAATTTTTAACTGACTTCAGAAAAAGGAGGAAGTTATCAATTCGACTGTATTTTTTTAAAATCTTTGTTACCTCATAACTTTTGACTGGGTGAATTGATTTTGATGATTCTTTTTTTATTTGAAAGCTGGTGCTTCCCGAATGGTTCCATTTTAATTAAGTTCCATTCGTACAATGGAATCCATGTGAAAATCATATAAGTCTTAAATTTGCATTAAGTATTTGCGCGCCAAATGAACGAATAACGTGATTAGATTAGTGCGGGGTATCTACCATAACTAAAAAGCTAAAAATAAAAACATTTACAAAAAAATAACAACCGACTTCCTAAAAAAAAACACTACAAAGTGAAAAATAACTTTAATTTCGGAAGTCGGTGGCAAAAAAACCTTAAATACAGATCCTAAGACACCGACTTCCGAAATTAAAGTTATTTTCACTTCGTAAGGTTTTTTTTTAGAAAGTCGGTTGTTATTTTTTTGTAAAAAGTTTTTACATAGAGTTGGTAACATGATACCTCTTGGAAAGACTGGTTATCAGACTTTCGGGTTTCTGACTACCCGTGATGACTGAAATATCTACGAAAGACAACCGGGACCGACAGCTTTACGTGCTTTCCGAGGCACGAAAAGTTCTCGGTAAGAAAATGGAATGAAGATCCATCCACGGACAGCATTTTTTTTTGTTCCGTGGTCGAACATCGTCATAGATGTCCCTCGCCCTGGGGCTGACAAAGAGGTATGTCAGACTCTTACTAACTATTACCTGCCTAGCCTTTTTCCAACTATGTTGAGGTCGGCTTCCAGTTTAACCCAACGCTGCTGAATTTTATATAAAACGACTGCCTGTCTGCCCTCCACAACCCAGTTACTGGGTAATACAAAATCCTTTTTCTTTTTTTTATGGATGGGATATCATCAAATGACGTTGCCCGCTCTGGGTGGAGCAGGAGGGGCGTGCTGGACTTTTACTGACGAAAGCCCACCCGTTTTCTGTTGCCCATATGCCAGGGCCACGGTATCTCTTTCGAACAAATCTCGCGACCGTGGCAGATACGATACCCCTTGATAAGACGGGTAGTCTGTCTCTGACTGACTAACCAACCCAGTATTCCCTTCGCAAACTTGGACCGAAGATCATGAGAACTTAGCTTAACCTTCAAATATCGAAACACAATATCTTCTTCAAGAAACAGGCTTGGTCAACAATGATTCACTCGTACTTTCTTCTCAACCTAGAGGGCAAACTGTTAGTACTTTCACCTGGCCTTACATCTCTATATACATATGTATTATGTAAAGTGACTTTATGTATACGTAGAGTATTTCTTTTGGCTAGGTTTGCTTGCGCAGTTAGTACAACTTTTACATCGTTTGGATGAGAGTGGTAAACTATGTTAGGTAATATTTACATAGTTACTTCCACTACCACGGCTTTTAAATACAATTTAATTGCATTATCATTTCGATTAGAGGCAATACAGTGATAGCTCAGCCCAGCTTTATTTTGTGTAAATTATGTCATCACCACTGCTCTCAAAACGGTGAAGGAAAATATCGAGAAGAAATCAGTATGTGTTACAATAAAAAATTCGCAGACTTATGACATCTACCAACGCGCACCACTATGTGATGATTTTCACCCCACTCCCTTGCACCGAGAGGAGGGCTGTGTCTCAGCAGTGGGAAATAAAAAAATATAAATTACTAGAATTTCCCAGCAGCTTCGATGGCATGGATTTTGGAAATTAGACTGCAGGAACATACTACCCGGATAAAAAGTACCCTATGTGTTAATCCAGGCTATAAACTATCTGTGAGTCAAATGTCATCGAAATCCGTTCAATGGTTTTTCACGTAAAAGTGTAACAAACAGCCATACATCATCATAAACTTTCATATTTATTACGTATATTAATAGGATAGTTTCACCATATTATCAGCCATTAAACGTGATCTATTAGATGACTCCTCAAAAGTTACCACATTGATTCTAAAAGAATCAAAACAATCCAACCAAGTTAAAGACAGATATTGTCGCAACAAACCAACAAAAGACCGGAAGATTTTGAAACTGCAAGTAAAAAGATAAAATTATTTGATACACAAACGAGTTGCTCAATGGATGGTAACAAAAACTTCTATTAGGAACGATCACGAACGAAGATTTACGTAAAAACTGACGGTTGGTTTGAGAAACTTTGTTAATGCATCTAACACTTCTACTGTAGTTAAACTAGGAAGGCAATTCTCGCTCATCTCGCATACGTGAATGGCGTTCGATTCGTACGTTTGCCTCGTAAAAATCACGATGAGCTATTCTCGGCATGTCTATTCGAGCATTTCTCGCAAAAATGCCACGCGAGATGCCGTAGTGAACATGCGACATGCAGAGAGTGTTCGGGTTCATAGTGTGTTGCTGGCAACCTACATGGTTGGTACCTTGGAGTTTCTTGCCGGCTCTTCTCCATAGGAATAAAAAAATTGGAACCGTGCAGGTAGCTTCTGACGTTTCATAAGTGCCCATGTAGGTTTATGTGAAATAAAAATATCTTGATTTCTTGTAGGACCAATCCACATGTACAGGCACCAGCACATCAAGCTACCCAAAACTGTAAAATTTTCCCAATCTATTTTGAACCTTATACTTTAGCGATAAAGCTAAAAACCTATTAAGGAATTTTGACAGAGTGTAGTAGTTTTATGTATTGGGGTCTGTACTCGACGTCATGGCGACCGTCGGACCAAAGTGAATTACATAAATGAATAAATGAAAATACAAATTAATAATAAGAAAAAAAAGAATAAGCGTTAAACATAATATACAAAGATAATAAAATATTACTACTGCGTTACTTTTATGTATTTTGAGTTGTTAAAAAAAAGATTGACAGCAAAAAATGATTAAGGTCTACAATGAAACCACAAAATATTATGAGTTATGACATCGTGCTTCGTTACGCCTGTTTTAATTATCAGGATCCAAAAACGTGACCAAAAAAGACCAGTTTTATGGTTCTAAGAATCAATAGGAATTAGGTGTAACAAGAAAAAATCGTTTGACTTTGATCGTGGGTACCTCTATTAATATTTTTTTATGGTTCTATCATACTTTTTGCTATGGAAGATTTTAATTTGATTATTTTCCTCTTAGCAGTTCTGTGTGAAGCAGTGGCGTGTGGTTATTTATGACTTTATTGGTAAACTAGCTTCAGCCTGCGACTTCGTTCATGTGAGATTTCTTGCTCTCCCGACTCACCCCGTCGCATCGCATCGCCTATCCGCGATGTTACTTTGTTTTCACTTACTGATCATTCTGACTTTTTTTTTTTTCTTTTTGCTCAGCTAAAGTAAGAACCCTTGCGTAACATTAAATAGCCCTCTTCAAGAATTATAAATATAGATGGTTAATTTTATTTTAATGGCTTGTCTGGAAACTAATGGTACCTACTGCTGTAATCGATATAGGAATAATGTTGTAGAGGACCCCTTTATTGAACGAAGGACCAACTATTAAGCAGTACTTCTACCGTCATCAGCAGAGTTAATTATAAAACACATAATACCGTAGGTAATTATTTAATAATCAACAATCAATTTAAAACGGTCAATCTGATACCATCTAGAGGACAAACCACGGCTCTAAACAACATATTTTTTTGTCCCAAATACCAGACGAAACCGCGTCAAAAAACTAGCGTAAACACACAAAGAATCAACAAGTGGCATCATTCTCTAAAATACGTTTTTAAGGTTGGGTCTTCTTCACGTTTATTTTTTTAAACAAGTCACGTCGTCAAATAAATGCTAAAGTCTAACTCCAGTGTGTTTTGTTTGACTAAAATAATATTGTTTTTAACAGTCTTTGTTTTTAAGAACAAGAACATTCGTTTCTTCATCAAAATTTCAGCTGAAAGACGTCCACTCCTGAACATAGGCTCTCTCAATTTGGGGTGCTTTGCCATAATCGCCACGCTTGGCAGGCGGGTTGACGATCGTGGTACCGAGGTAAAATGCATAGAGAACGCTGCTGCCCATTCTCTAGTAAGTCCTTTAGTCGCCTCTAAAGACACCCACGGAAAAAAATAGGATGGTGCTATTCTTTACGTCAAATGTAATTATCCGGAAAAGAACTGGAGTTACCGACATAGCTCGCAGAGTAAGCAAACTGAAGTGGCAGTGGGCTGGCCATGTCTGTCGAAGGACCGATGGCCGATGGAGCAGACGAGTCCTGGAGTGGAGACCGCGTATCGGCAAGCGTAGCGTGGGACGCCCTCCAGCTAGGTGGACCGACGACTTAAAGAAAGTGGCTGGGGCAAACTGGATGCGGAAGGCGGAGGACAGGTGTTGTGGCGCAATATGTATATATATATAAAGCGCAATATACCGGATGACATTTTTTACCGTCTCGACCTTCATATGGTGTGTTGTGTAACTAGAATAAAAGGCAGGAAGGCCTTCAGATTCATCGTAGGTGACTAAAGGAGCGCGGGACGCGGGTGGACAGGGGTGCGTGTGCGGCTCGTGCGCCTATGAAAGATCAATGAGGCCGCCTATCGGCCGGCTTCAAAGGGTAGGACCGCGCTCCGAAATCAATGATACATGCCGCGCATTGAGTAGGGTGCGTATGATTTGAGTTTCGATAGATTTTTATTATTATTTTTTGTTTTTTTTTTTCCAAATTCCTGTTTTTATTGTTCTAGTATGAAAATGTTACTTTAAATGTGTAGTATTTATTACTAGATCAATTTAATTACATATAATTCAAAAATAAAAATAATAAAAATTTCTATGCCAAAAGCTTCTATTCCGTTCACCTATTACCCCCATTTTTTTTCAAGACGCTAAAAAAAGTCACCCAGTATATATATATAAAAAATCCAAGCGTACAGACACAGGCAGTGACATTGTTTTATACTATGTAAAGATAAACACAGCCATGTAGGTATATGTGTTTTTTTTTTAATTTGTGTTGGGCTCTGGGTTGTGGAGGTCAGATAGGCAGTCGTTCCATGTAAAATACTGGTATTTCAGCTGCTGGTATTAATTTGACTGGAAACCCCAACATAGTTGAGAAAAGGCTAAGCAGATGATTCTTATGTCGAAAGAGAGAAAGTCCTTTATATCCTGGCAACAAAAAACCAAACTAAAACCACAATATCCTGCCGAGTCGCGAGATTTGTACAAAAGAGTTACCGTGGCTCTAAAATAGGCAAATGAAGGAACACGGGTGGGTTTTAGTCAGTAAAACTCTGACATGTCCTTCCGCTCCACCCAGAGAAGGAGACGTCATTCGAGGATTTCCCAACCACAAGAAAAAGAATAAAGGTGATTGCTATGTGTCGAGAGACAGAGTCTTTTATTTCCTGGCAACAAAAACCCAACAGTAGAAACCAAACTAAAACCGCAATATAAACAATAATCAACCAACTGAAGTAACAACGAAAACGGTACATAATTTACATAAGAATTAACAATCATAATAACATAGACTTACGGTCTAACTACCCGTGACAATAAGAACGAGCTAAATGCTCTTACTGCATTCGTTTTGTGACCATTTCCAAGGTCAATACGGCTTGTTACATGCGCGTGAGCATCGTTCGTGCGAGCGTGGATGTGCTTGCATGCGTGTTCTTGCGTCTTTTTGATGTTACACGGAAGTGTTTGTGGAGAGAACGATTTTGTTTTGGTTGATTGAAGATGTCTTTTAGGTAATGAAGTCTAGAAATAAAAATAACTTCAAGATCAACGATCGAATTTTTTGATCCATCATAAATCTAAAATAATAGATCTACGATTTAAAATATTCTTTATTCGCAAAATATTCTAGGAGGCGTAAGTCTTAACTATTCCTATATAATACGACTCCTCAGCTATCCTACTGACTATGTCCTACCAGCAGATGGGAGGATTACCAAAAACGATCCGTAACCGTAAACTATCAAAATTATAGTCCGTGGTGTTCCTATACGCTTCTGTCATTTTCATAAATAAACAAAAATTTCAAACGTCTGTCAAACTGTCAAATTTACTGTTCTAAAATAAAAACAATAATAATAAATACCGAAAACCCAGTACAACAGACATTTTATATTTCAGTATGCGCAAGAGTCCGTCAAAAGAGGTCAAAAACCTTTAAAATATCTGACAACTCGATAGCCTTACTTTTACTGAGTTTTACCCAACTAAAGTGTCGTTTTTGTCACCAACATTACCACTTGTTACCATATTTAGAGTTATTGTAAAACTACATGAAGTCAATAACCTCAAAATTAAATGTAGCAGTTTACAAAATTAACAGAATTATTCAATGATTACAATCTTGAATTTCACTTTTCTAAGTAAAGGAGTAGGTAGCTGTTTTGTAGCTAGAAGAAGGTAGTATTTTTATAAATTACGGTATACCTTAAAACGTTAGGTAGGTCTCTTCAGTTGCGAAAACTCAGGTTTTTAGGGAAAATATTATGAGTAGACAACAGTAAACAATTCAAGTTACGGTTAAAGGCTCCCGCAAACTAGCGCGTTGCGACCCTGTTGTAGATAAATTTCATGAAGGTTTCATAGAAATTGTTCCATGAGAGACTCGTCGCGTTCATCGCGCTTGTCTGCGGGAGCCTAAAATCATGGTATTATTTTATTTGAGTTATTTAGACATTGAAAAGGCGGCTGGGATACTGGGGGACTGAATGGAAGGCGACAGACCATAGGGGTAATTGCGGAACTTTTTATCGGTAGGAATTGGTTTAACATTCATACTAAACAACATTCATTGCGTTAGTTACGTTGCTGAGCCGACAATTTATTCGAACATATGACGCAATGGCTTAGAAATAATCTTCAATCCCATTCAGAGTCTGATAAATTGTGCGTTTCGCAATTAGGGTGCGGGTGTTGTAGCGCAGCCCGAAATAGGCCAAGCCAGCAGTGTACTGCTCTAGGCTGAGTTGATTGCTTCAGATCACAAATAAATCAATCCTTTTAGTTTTATAATAAAATCATATTTTGGAATAAAACATTAGAAACACCAAAATAACTCCAAAAATATCGCAATATGTATGATATATAAAAACAACTAGAGTACATAACGCGTACAGTGACCTATTAACCCACACTTTTGCGACACACCTTACATTTACACTTATTATACAATTCACAGATGAAGAATTTTTGTTTTATAAGCGGTGGTCCTACTGTAAGCGGAGCGATTTTTAGCCTGTCAAAGTGACATGATCAACATTATATCAGCCAAAAGACGTTCACTGTTAGAAGGGACGCCTCTATCGATGAGTCGCCAAATCTACTGGATCTGTGCTTCTCGCCTGATATTTACATAAATATAATTAATGCTGCATTAGTGCTGGCCCAGTGGTAACGGCAGAAACTTATGAGTCATAGGTCTCTAATGACAGGCACACTACTTTGTGTAAATAATTTCATCGTCACCGCTCTCCAAACGTCGATGGAAAAGATCGTGAGGGAACCGTGTCCTTGAACCAAAAATTCGAAGACTGTGGTTGTGACCATCTTCCAACCGAAACTGAGCCCGCGTGCTGGATTAGGTCCACTCCCTCTCACCAAGAAATAGCCTGTGTCGCAGCATCAGCAGTGGGATGGTATGGGCTAATTATTATTATGCTACGTAAGTATTACTTTGTATAACACTAAAGTGCCAGTTTAGGTATGTCCAAATAGGTGTTATTTTATCAGAAAAACAAAACATATTTTTTTATATAAAATATAATCGCCCGGTTGCGCATTTCTTTTGTATTTGCATAAGGTTATGAAACTACATGATGAATTTTGATGCGGTTTTCGCCATCACTCAGAGTGTTTGTTTATTGTTACTTTGTTTTTTACACCAATGCGATGGAGCGTCGGGTCATTTATTTGTAATCAATAAGTAATTAATAATAATGCAAGAGGTGTAAGAACTGCAGAAGTCAAAGAGTCAAGTGAGGTCATTCTGGTCCCCCGTTTCTATTCTTATCATAGAAATCTTCTACAAATGGCTATTATATCGTTTAAGTAATGTAAAGTTTATTCAATACCTTTTAAGTTTACATGAAGCAATAATTTAGGTTAAAGATCAATGCGTACAAGTTAGTACTTATCTTTTGTGAGTGTTCTTACGAAATGTGTTCAGTATCTTTGGATATTTTTTAAGTACTGAAAAGGTGATATTTCAAAAAAGTAATATGTGACAATTGAATTCAATTAGCAAAAAAATTGGCAGCATTTTTCACCTGTAGGTATGCTAGTAACACGTATAACTGTGATTGCAAATGTATATTTCTAAGAAGATTTGTGATTCTTTCTCCTGTAACTATTGTATATCGTATGTGAGAATCCCATAACCGCTAGTGTTGAAATTATTTACACTATGCTATCTGCCTAGGTACTCACTACCTACAACTCGTTAGTTTGGGCTGTCATCACCGGGCCATCACTGCTCTAACATTTATAAACTGCCTTTCAATCACTATTGCAAGGTTCACTGACCTTTCTACACAATCTTAAAGTGCCACTTTCAAAGATCAAACAAAGATACTACATGATAAACTGCAGAAACGCTCTAACTATTGCAGAATTTTGATTTTAAATACAAGTAAAAGTGTAAATGTCACATATTACAATATCTAATACTGTTGCATATTTTCAAAAGACGTTGGAAACATCTTTCATTTTTACATAAGTATTGCAGAAGTTAATGTAACCTTTAGTGTTCTGTAATATGGAATTGTGTTATGAAAGGATATTGTCTTTGAATAACTTAGATGTCAGTTATTTCGTAAATCTATAGTGACTTTCACTATACACAGTGTAGTTGTAGGTGTAGGTGCATTGACCTGTGTCTTAAAATAATCAGTGATGACAACAATTTTATAATCAATTTGTTAATGTTAAGATCTTCGGCCCAAGCTCTATCTCGTAATAGATATTAAAAAAAATAAAAATCATGATAAGAAATCCCGTATTTGAACCTCACTGAATGATTTTTTCATGAAATAGTAATTTAATTAGATACAATGAACTTAGAGGGTTGTATTGATAATTTGAAGTACTAAAAGCCATATTTGTTAGGGTCGCGAAAAAATCTTTGAACTACATACAACCTGACATTGCAAAAGCGGAAGAGAATTCGAGTTTCGGGTCTACCTTGGTGCATCCAAATTAATTACAGTTCCGAACTTCAAAAAAAGAAACGGTACTATTATAGGATCACTTTGTTTTTACATAAACTTCGGTTTGTTAAGTCAATAACAATCCTTTAGTAAAGGGTCACTTTTAAATGCGAGTTTCTTACTTAAAGTGTCTCAACAGTGAACAAACTAAAGTTGATTCGACCAAAGAAAGTAGTTAGTTCATACAATACAAAACAAATCAGCTACCCGCTCGCAGTGGGACCAATACCTTACGTTAAACTTGCAGACTCACCCGTTAATGGTTACACGGATAATTTAATTACTAGAACGGTTTGTTATTATTTAATTGTTTCAAATATTTGTTCACTATTACACTATTAATTTTTGTGGTAACATTAGAGAGCAGTGGACGCGTCAAAATTACTTTAATTCGGAAAAAGAACTCATAATTTGTTTTGTCTGTGGTTAGAGGTTACATATTCATTTAAATAAGTATATAGGGAATATGTAAAGATCGTAGCGGGTGGGAAAAAGCTGCAAGTTTATGTATGTGTGTGTACATAATTAAGTTTACAGTATGTACACGTATATAAAAAAACTGGCCAAGTGCGAGTCGGACTCGCGCACCGAGGGTTCCGTACAAACCTGCAGGAACTCACGGTTTATGCATAAGGTTTATGGTTATGAAATTAAATGTTTTTTTTTGAAATTTTTATATTTGAGTTGACTGAATGAAAGGTAAATTGTGGTTTACGATTTATGACGTATTAAAAAAAAACTACTTACTAGATCTCGTCCAAACCAATTTTCGGTGGAAGTTTACATAGTAATGTACATCATATATTTTTTTTAGTTTTATCATACCCTTATTTTAGAAGTTACGGGGACACACATTTTACCACTTTGGAAGTGTCTCCCGCGCAAACTATTCAGTTTAGAAAAAAATGATATTAGAAACCTCTATATCATTTTTGAAGACCTATCCATAGATATCCCACACGTATGGGTTTGATGAAAAAAAATTTTTGAGTTTCAGTTCTATGTATGGGGAACCCCAAATATTATTGTTTAAAAAAAAATGATATTAGAAACCTCAATATCATTTTTGAAGGCCTATCCATAGATACCCCACACGTATGGGTTTGATGAAAAAAAAAATTTTGAGTTTCAGTTCTATGTATGGGGAACCCCAAATATTATTGTTTTTTTTCTATTTTTGTGTGAAAATCTTAATGCGGTTTACAGAATACATCTACTTACCAAGTTTCAACAGCATAGCTCTTATAGTTTCGGAAAAAAATGGCTGTGACATACTCGGACAGACAGACAGACAGACAGACAGACAGACAGACAGACAGACATGACGAATCTATAAGGGTTCCGTTTTTTGCCATTTGGCAACGGAACTCTAAAAAAAGAGAAAAAATAATAACGCAACACCAAAAAACTCGTCCACATCCCTGTCAATAGAAAAAGTGCCCAATAGGTTGGCAACATTGCCACGTTGTATGGCAATGCTGATTCCTTAGCTACTAATTCATACTTGAGTGAGGTTTGAAGGCAACATTTTAGCAGTAACATTTTGTTTATAAATGATCAGAATGCATCGAATTTTCAAAACTACGAGTGATATTAACTGTTATAGTGGTAGTAAACACTTGACCCAAACGCAAGTCGTGAGAATGAATAAATTGCTGTTGTGTATGTTTCAATTAATTATAAATCAAACAAACATTAATTATTTTAATTTGATCTCAACTTTAACACTCACACTATTTATACATGAATATTATTCGACTGGCATGTTAGTCTAGTGGTTAGTGACCCTGACTGCTAAGACTGAGGTCCTGGTTTCGATTCCCACCCAGGACAAATCTTTGTGTGATGAGCACGATAATTTTTTCTGTGTCTGGGTGTAATTTATCTATAATATGTATGTATTTAGAAGTATATAAGTATGTTTATCAGTTGTCTGGTTACCATAGCACAGGCACTGCCTAGTTTGGGATCAGATAACATTGTGTTGGTTGTCCTAAGATATTTATTTATTTATTATTGAGCTGTGATGGTAACGGCTGCGACTTACAGGTTTTATTTCGAACCCAGGCAGGCGCTTTAATTTATTTATTTATTTAAACTTCTCGCACACAATAAGGTACAAAGGCAGACTTAGGCAATCCCTGCCTTTTTGGGGCTGGCCTATGTCCAGCAGTAGACGTCTTTCGGTTGAAATTATGATGATAATGAGATTTACCAATACCCAAAGGATGTCACTGGTGCCGCAATTTTTTTTTTTTTTTTAGATGGGAAATCATCAAGTGACTTCTCCCGCTCTGGGCGGAGCGGGAAGGCGTGTCAGACTTTTACTGACTAAAACCCACCCGTGTTTCTTCAGTTGCCCATGTGCCAGGGTCACGGTATCTCTTTCGAACAATCACGCGACCCCTGCAGGCATCGGTCCTAGCAGACCCCTTCATTACTGTGTAAAGTGACATTGAATAATTATTTTAGTGTGAAACTGAATTAATTATAACAAACTTATATTGCTGCAATAAAGCTTATTATATCATTTAAAAAAAAAAATTCCATTATCATTCCCCCTAAGGGACTTACTGGAGAATGGGCAGCGAGTTCTCTATGTATTTTACCACCATACTGCGATCGCCAACCCGTCGCCACGCGTGGCGTATATGGTAAACCCCCTCAAATTGGGGGAGAAATCCAGACTCCGGGTTGCTACTGAGACATTTCAAATTTCAATAACACTTTGCCCGACCTGGAAATCACACCCATGACCTCGTTTTCAGCAGTAGCGCTTGCAGCTATTGGACCAGCGAAGCGAAAATTGATGATTAAGTTTTCCATTATTTGTTTATTTTTATTTATATTTATGAGGCCATATGTTTCGATCAAAATTTTCAAAATCAAGGTAAATTTTAATGTCTATTTATTTATTTATTTGGAAACTCAACAGTTTATTAATAAATTACATGCGTTATGATGAATGTTCACCTCACTATCAATGAACAGCCCAATGCAATTGCGTCAAAGTTACTAGCATGCACTGCACATTGATAGTAGTTTCACGGCATTGATAAGGCTATGTTAAGTAGAAAGTGGCAAATAAAGAGAAGAAAAAAAGAAAGAAAGTTCTACAAGTACATCAATACAGCAATTATATGCGACTGTGGACAAATATAAAATCAAAGTTAAAGTTAAAAATTTGTACTTAAATACTACGGGAATATTAATTAAAAACGAACAAAATAAAACAAAACATTAAAATAAAACAAAAAATTACATTGTGAATATATGTCAAAATACTTTTAAAGCAGTTTTATAAAATGCAGATAAAATTTTATATGCATTTTGACCTCCGCACAATGTAACTGTATGCAGAATGCAAATCTATTCATTTTATATCAGAGTGAAATTAATAATGTATTATTATAATGGCTACCACTATTTTAAAACAGGTTCAAGGTACAGTAATAGTTGATTGGGCTGGTTGCATAAATTTATTATTTATTATTATTAATATATCTGCCTACCCACTGTTAATCTATCACTACTTTGTTAGTGGACAAGATATTAGCGCTTGGTTTAATTTTATAACGCTCATTTATTTTTGTAATTTATAATACTTCGCGATCAAAAGGATTGACGTTTACACGGACGTATTATTACGTGAGTGTGTTTCTTCGACGTGCTGAGATGCACTCTGTTTGTTGGATTATATATGTTCGGTTCAACACCGAGAGTTAAAAATGCAGTGTGCGATAAAATCCCGCCGTGATATCGCTTGAACGTCGATTTTTCTTGTTTCTCGACAGACCTTCGCTATACTGCCTGTTTTCACTTACACTCCTCGCTCTAATGTAGGCATTTTTATAGATGTCGCCTAAAGGTAAAGAATACGAAGCGTACATGTCAAATACATCGTGTTACAATTCCCATACATTTGTCAAATTGACTTAACCTTGCTCTCATTGACTTATTAATTTTCTAAAACCTACTGTAATATTATCTTAACATGACTCTGTTACAATTTCTGTACAAAATCCGAAGTCTAGAGGAGAACTGTGAGGTTGAATAAAACAGTAACAGTAAGAATGGCTTTCATTTTGACAGTTTGAACATGGCGCGTGATTCCGCTGTCGGCCAAACATAAAACAAACCTACCTACAAAGACTAGCAACAATTCTGTGAAGTGTTAAGTGTCATCAGGGACGTCCCGGAACTGTGTAGTGGTACCACCCAAAAGCCGTCTATTGTGAAGACCCCGTGAGTACCTCTCCTATTCACTTGTCCACGTGTTAGTGCAGAGTAAAGGCTCGCCTATGGCCACAGTCCCCTCGAAGGCTTAACACAGTTCAACAACATCCATTACGTTATTTTCATTGTTGAACAGACAAATTTTTCGAACATATGAAGCAATGGGTTAGCAATTACTAGTAATGCCACTTTACGGGTTCTTTGTGTTGCCGGACGTAAAGGACCATATCTATTTCTATTTCTTCCCGTCGTTGTCGTAGAAGGCGACTAAAAGACTGCCTAGATAAGGGGGCGTCCATTAATTACGTGAGGTGTTCTAGAGGGGGAGGGGATCAAGCTAAATCTTTCCAAATCTCACTTAGGGGGGAGGGGGGGTCTTGGCAAATATCACGTAATTATTTTTCTTGCAGAAAACGGTGCAAAAATTCGTGAAAAATTATTTCTACAATAAAATATGGCCAAATCTGAGACTGGTACACTGATAAAAAAAATTACTTGACTCAAAAGCCAAAATCTTGAACCAATAATAGCATTTTGAAGAAAATGATTTTCTTGAGTCAAGAGAATAAATTCTTGAGTTAAGAAATTATTCTTAGTCTAAGAAAATTTTCTTGTTTTTTTTTTTTCAATAATCCAACACGTTTACAGCCCAAATAGAAGTTTTGAAGAATCTCGCGTAAGATTAGGGGAGAGGGGAGGAAGTTAAGGTAAACCTTAAGATATCTTGACTGGCCTGTTAGTCTAGTGGTTAGTGACCCTGACTGCTAAGACTGAGGTCGTGGGTTCGATTCCCACCCAAGACAAATCTTTGTGTGATGAGCACAATCATTTATTCTGTGTCTGGGTGTAATTTATCTATAATATGTAGGTATTTAGAAATATATAAGTATGTTTATCTGTTGTCTGGTTACCATAGTACAGGCCCTGCCTAGTTTGGGATCAGATAACGTTGTGTTGGTTGTCCCAAGATATTATTATTATTATTATCTCAACAAGGGGGGAGGGAGGGTCGAAAAATTGTCAAAAACGCCTCACGTAATTAGTGGACGCCCCCTAATGGGTAGCAGCATTCTCTATGCATCTTACCACCATACTGCGATGGCCAACCCGTATGGCAAGCGTGACTATTATAGCAATAAACCCTTGGAGGCCTATGTCCAGCAGTGGACATCTTTCGGCTGAAATGATGAAGATGTTGATGACAGCCATTTTAAATTCTGTGCTCAATAAAGCCGTTTAAATCTATCAAAATTGATGTTTATTTATTCAAACCTAGACGTTGATAATTATGCAACTTAATGAACTTTGAAATGTCAAATGACATGGTCAAAGTTTAGCTACTTGCCGGTTTAAAATATATATAAATAACTTGTGGTTTTATATAATGACATTTGTACGTACATGTCCTAAATGTCAAGATCTGTACTGCAGAATGAATGAATACAGAAGGTGGGCTCCATACAAATACTTTATAAACCATTTTCTATGTTATAAAGTATCTGGTGCTTGTCCGGTTGTCAAGCCTACCCTGTCTTCCTATACCTATTAACACTGTAATTTGATAACATTGTACAAGCAATATTGTTAAAAGAGTAACCGTGGAGTTTCTTCCCGGATCTTCTCCATAGGAATCAACAATTTGGAACCGTGCACCTAGCATCTGACGTTTCATAAGTGTCCTTGTACATTTATGATGAATAAAATATTTTGATTATTATTTTGTACGAAAGAAAACACACACACACACGCACACACACACACACAACACACACACACACACAACACACAAACACACACACACACACGCGCGCTTCACGAGCAGTGCAAGTGCACTCGCCACAGGATTTTGTGTTTAAGGGATCTATTCTCTCTCTTCTCTTATTCTTCCTCCCATGAATAACACTAATCGGGAGTAGGGACGATTGCTAAATCTATACATATTATAAAACAAAGTCGCCTCCTTCTGTCTGTCCCGATTTATGCTACGCAACGGATTTTGATGCGGTTTTTTTTTTTAATAGATAGAGTGATTCAAGTGAAAGGTTTATACGTATAATACGCGGGCAAAGCCGCTGGCAAAAGCTAGTGATGTATAATTGTCAAGTGTTGAAAACTGTACTTTGATTAAATAATAAAAAGATAAATCATATAAACTTAACAGTCCATACTGAAATCAGCATATCACTTGTCTTGTTCTTGTCTAATGACGAGTCCAGTAAAGATACCAATCTATGTAAGTCATCAAATGATGAAGTATCTCTCATGTAGGCACAGATTGTGCTGTTTGCGTTATCAGAGGCCCTTTCTAATTCCTTTGCCCATAAATGGCACATACCTTGTGAACTACGCATTACATTGACGTCGCGCAAACCCTGCATCGCTCAAGCAGAGTTTACCGCGCAACTAGCATATTATATACAACGTCCCGACATCAATCGTCAGGGTGTTGCCCACCACACACAATCCCCGTCTGTTTGTAGGATACTCCATTTTCTACAAGGGTTAAGTGAACCTTAAACCCTGCTCCTCATACCTCCCAACCTTGAAACAGAGTACCAATGATATCACAATATCCTTTTTTTTTGTGGGTGGGAAATCATCAAATGACGTCTCCCGCTTTGGGCAGTTCGGACGGGCGTGTGATACTTTTACTGACTAAAACCCAGCCTGTGCCAGGGCCACAGTAAATGTCACAATACCCTGAAAAAGGTAACAATTGAGTGATATTAACAGTAGTAAGTTAAAAACTTTGGTTATTGTACGACGTTATGTTGGTTTCACAATCTTCGAGAAAAATTTTCAAGGCTCGTGTTCGAGATTTCTCGAAATTTTCGAGTGATTTTTAGGTAGATACATGACATCACGCCTTGTTTCTCGGAAGGGCTGGGCAGAGGTGTCTATAGTACACCCACATTTCGCCTGTTATGTTTAAGTCCCATGTAATAGGGGGCGAGCCTATTGCCATCAACCAGGAACAAATTCTGACTCCGGGCTGCTACTGAGAAATTCCAGATAAAAAAATCCAATAACACTTTTCCCGACCTGGGAATCGGATTAAGACCTCATGGTCAGTAGTTATGCTTACGGGATTTAGACTAACAGGACATTCCAAATAGCAGGCTGTGTAAATTGTTAAGTAATCATTTCGAAAATTTGCTAGAGCTTTAAATGGAATATGTATTTTTGATAATGTTTCATAAATATATTAACATACGCTTAATTTCCAAATAAAACTTGGTATTGCTTTATAAGCTATGCATGTTGAAATCTATCATTTAGACTTAGGACCAGCAGATGATCTAAATTGGCTGATATGATGACATCAATCAAATCAGCTTATCGCAGTCCACTGCTGAACATAAGCCTCTCCCACGCTGCGCCACAACAACCTATCCTCCGCCTTCCGCCTCCAGTCTGTCCCAGCCACCTTTTTGAGGTCGTCGGTCCATCTAGCTGGGAGGCGTCCCACACTACGCTTGCCGATACGCGGTCTCCACTCCAGGACTCGTCTGCTCCATCGACCATCGGTCCTTCGACAAACATGGCCAGCCCACTGCCACTTCAGCCTGCTTACTCTGCAAGCTAAGTCCAACTCCAGTTCTTATCCGGATAACTTCGTTTCTGATCTTATCCATCAAAGAAACTCCGAGCATATATGATGACATGGTAAACCTGATTAAATAGTTCTACATGACATTCTCCAGTCTATATTACTTGACAACCTATTTAGGTACGATCTTAAATACAAGTTCTGAACCTAACCTGTTTCCGTGGTCGACTTTTACTTTTAACGCAATAAATAATAAGATTTTTCGTCAAGTTTTTATTTTATTATTTAATCAGCACCAATGAGGATAACATGAGAATTATTTTGGCTGAAATACCATAAAAGCACGTTAAGCCAACCCCGGCCCCTGCCAGGGTCGCGAGATTGTTCGAAAGAGATACCGTGACCCTGGCGCATGGGCAACTGAAGGAACACGGGTGGGTTTTAGTCAGTAAAAGTCTGACACGCCCTCCCGCTCCGCCCAGAGCGGGAGAAGTTATTTGATGATTTCCCATCCAAAAAAAAAAAAAAGCCAACCCCGGCTGTTATTTGTGAATCTTAGACAGTTATTACGGGTCGTCCAAACCCCGAAAGTCCGACAACCAGTCTTACCAAGGGGTATCGTATTACCCAGTAGGGTTGTGGAGGTCAGATAAGCAGTTGCTCCATGTAAAATACTGGTATTCAGCTGCATCTAGACAGACTGGAAGTCGACACTATCATTATTGGAAAAAGGCTATGCAGATGATGATGAATCACTTGTCTATATGAAAAAAAAATAGTTTAAAAAAAACTAAAAAGCATGCTTTCATAGAAAACCAAACTAAAATGTAGAAAATAATGGAAAAACGATTATTTATTTTCCATTTTTAGGGAGTTTCGAATTTTGTGACGTATGTCAGCGTAGTTTTCAAAGACAGTTTTTTTGCTACCCTGGTAACCCTGGCAAGGATAATGGCACAAATTTATGAAATTATTGTATTGTCACCGGTCTTTGATTTGTATGTATTTCGAGTTAATTCGACGTTTTTAAGGGGTCCAAATTATGTTCAAAGTTTCCGTTACATAGGCACATACTAACATATGTATAAAGCTAATAAAAACGTGTTAATTTATCAGTAATAGTTATTCGCAATAAAGGTTGCCACAAGAATAAAGCAGTCTTTAGTGTGTTAGTCATAGGATTAACACAAATATGTCGAAACAAGTTTCCGTGATAAAATCCATAAATACAATATAATATCGGTATGTAGAGCGACTAACAGTTTGTCGTGGGTTTGACCGTCCTTGCTGCGCCTACGCAGCTCCAAAGACGTTTGAAATATAACTGTAGTTTTGTTGCTGTGTCTGGTCCTTTTTTGGAACCGAAGTACTCCAAAAAGGTGTAAAGGCTTTTGGCGATGTAAATCTGGCATAGCCATGTAAAAGAATTGATAGAGATATCTTTCGCTGCAAACGGAAAAACTTGTGTTACTAGATCAATTACTATTTAGCATTGCAGGTAAATCTCCGTCCACATAATTGTGTATGTATTTATTATTTTTATTTAATGATATTAATTTTAGATATTCTGTATGTGTGTATGTATGTTTGTCTGTATGTATGTAAGTATATTCTTATATTATTTGTTTAATTTTATTAAGCGAATGGTTTTTGATTATATGTATTTTATTTTCTCTTTTATTCTTACGCACGCTATCTACATCTCTTTATCTTGTCTCCTATCGTGGGTATGCTGGAAGAGATTTCTATACAAATAAGCATCACCTCTGTACCAATTTTTCTGTTATATTCTTCTTGTCTGTTTATATATGTGTGTACATAAATGGTTCAATTAACTAATTAAAAACAATAAGTTACTAGTTTTGTATAGGTACCGTATTTCCTAACATATAGTATGTCGCACTTTATAATCAAACAAGTGTAATACCAACGAAAATATTTTAGATAATCAGTCTATTATGTTCCTACTGCTAGGACACAGGAGGGGCGGGTGGGTAGATGTCACATGTCTTTGAATTTTTGGTCTAGAACATGCCGGCTTCCTCATGATGTTTTCCTTCACCGTTTTGAGAGCAGTGGTGAAATTATAAATTACACAAAGAAAAGCGCTTTACTTGGGTTTGAACCGCTGTACTGTTCTACAATAGTTTGATACGATTTCAATTATAATACAAACTTCTTTATCCCTAATTACCTACGTTATGCTCGCATCGTTTCAAACGATTCAGAGCCTTATTTTATCATACAAATGAGGTTAAAGTTCGCTGGTACGCGGCGAACCAAATGTGGTATCTCAGGGACTTAGAGGTAATGTTTAAAACAACGTGTTTTAAAGTTTTCTTACAACCATAAATATTTAGATTAATCAATCGCCCAACCAATGAATTAACAAACCCTACAATTTGAATAATAAGTACATACAATTAAAGTTTAAATAACAGGTAACAGTATACAGAATCGGTCCGGTCGTCTGTCACCCGGTTATGTAAGACACCCGCTTGCAACTTGCAAATTATGTTATGCAACCAATTGCAATACTTTGCAGTTTGCACCTTCTGTGAGCTTCGAGAAACTATCTATATATCTATATATATATATAACTATATATATATATAAACTATAGTTATGAATTTATGATACAAGATTTCAGAGTAAACTTAATCATTTACGTCGTAATGAATATGCTTATAAAGGTACATTATACACTTTAACTGTTGAAAGAAAAAGTATTTATTGTCAGTCGCACAGGAAATCACATATTAAACTAAACACATACACACAATCATAAAAAATTAGAACAACAACATTTCTAGAAAGTCATAAAACGTCTCAAATTCTGGGGTGCCTCAAGGCATAGACCTCGTAAACAATTTGCATTATCATCTGTCGAAAGGTACCCTCCTCCATTTTAGACCGTATATCAGCTTTATTTCCTCCCCCCATTTAGTATGTTGTCTTGCGCGATTTTTTTGCAATCCCTTTAATACCATTCTGTCACTACCTTATTCCACCTCAATTTTTATTGGCAATTCTTGTTTGATCTGAGTTTTTATTCTCTCCTATATATTATAGTTTATTATTATTTTTATTATATCCTATATATTTTAACACGCTTTTCTTCGCTTCACCAGTATGTTTGTATATAACTATGTTTGTGACCGACTCCTTTAGACTTGATTTGACCCACTTCAAAGGGTCGGATTTTATTTAAACTTTTTAGGCTTATCGAGGACCGATGACAATACAATAATTTCATAAATTTGTGCCATTATCCTTGCCTTGCATACCAGCACCCTAATTGCGAAACGCACAATTTATCAGAATCTGAATGGGATTGAAGATGATTTCTAAACCATTGCGTCATATGTTCGAATAAATTGTCGGCTCACCAACGTAAATAACGCAATGAATGTTGTTTAACTATGAATATTAAACCAATTCCTACCGATAAAAAGTTCCGCAATTACCCCTCTGGACAGCAAAAAAAAACGAATAAAAACTCTTTTGTAGCTACCCGAACTAAAACAAAAGAAAATAAATAATAGTTTAAAAAACTAAACTATTATTTTTTTATCTGTGAAATCTGTCTTCCACAACATGTTCTTTCTATTAAGAATATTTCTACTACGACTAACCGTATCTCTTCATACAGGTAGAAGATCAATGCAAATGGTGGTAACACTCTTTTTGTGGGCACCGCATTGGGTCATGAGAACGACCGCGTGACACAAACTGAGAGTAGGGTGACGTCGTGGCTGGTGAATGTGGGATAGTGTTGAATGGAAATCTTCTTTACATAGTATAAAACGATGTCGCATTTCGTGTTAGTACGCTTAGACCTTACTACGCAACGGATTTTAATGCGGTCAATAGACAGAGTGATTTAAGAGGAAGGTTTATATAAATATTAAGTCGGTGCCAAAAACTAGTTACTAATTTAATAAAGCTGAAGAGTTTGTTTCTTTGAATGTAGCGCGTTCTTAGTAACAAACTATTGTAGAACTACATTTTGTATTTGAAAATATGTTTTTGCATTTGACAGCCCAATTAGTTTTTGCCAGATGTTCTGAAAGAGAACGATAACCTGACAGGTCACAGTGGAGACTCGAACAACGAAGCATGTTGTGCTGACACCAAGTAACAGGAACAAGGGCAGGAGATGAAGGAACAAGGGCAGGAGATGATGATGGTAGCCTAATTTTTGAGGAAGGTTGTAGGCGTATCTAACATATCGTTACGACCCTTTGACGATGAGCAAAAAGCCAAAACGACTGGACGATGTGATGCGACGCGGCGGGTTGGCGGTGAGAGTTTTATGAAAATAAAGCCTCCATTTTAATATATTGTGTATGTTACGACTTCGACGCAAATTAAGTAGCGGGCAGAAGGTAGTGTGTTTACATTTGTAAGAAATAATGATTTATCGTGACTTACTGACCTCGACCCGTGGATGATACTATTCATTACCAAGAACCCTCCGCGTCTTGCGGAGCAGGTTTAGTAATGACATTCATAAATCTTTGAAAGTCATTAAAGGTAGTTAAGACGCCCAAAAGTCTGATAATATAATCAGTCTTACCTAAAGATATCGTGTTTCCTAGTAACTGGGTTAAGAAAATTCTGATATTCAGCTGCATCTGGAAGCCGACCCAACACAATTGGAAAAAGGCTGATGGTTGATGATTATGAATGATCTATGAAAGTTGATGGTTTTACATAAGTGTTCATTTTATCATTTATCAAATTATTTCCAAACAGGCTAACTCAAATAAAGTTGTTAGTCGTAAACTGTTAACGTCACAAGGTTGAAAGTTGACTAAGACAATCTAAGCTATAATAAGATTGACAATAGATTCAACGATAAATACCGAATTAAATGCTTACAATAGTAAAATACATATAAAATGAATTGTTTCACGGTCTTAAAATGCTATTGAAATGTATCTCAGCTAAATGCCATTTAAAACGCTAAAACACTTGCATAATGTCACATCTTCTTTTTTTCTTTTTAGGATGGCTTTGCTTAGAAATGACAAGATTTTCGCACATTGCATATTTTATCAACATGCATATTCGCATACAAAGCAATAGTTGATGCAATAATGCATTTATTAAAAATTGTTAAATATCAAGGCTTTTATATTTGTCAAGAATTATCTTAAAATAAACTTAATCATGGTCGTTAACAAGTGTCAAGTTTGGATGCACAGGCGCACGTTACGGCGCCTACGATCATCTATTGTTCTAAGAGCTAGTGATGTGCGTTAACTTTCATTCTGTTGTCGATAAAATGTTATTTTATTAAGTATTAAAATGAAAAAAGGGAGGCAAGATGTGCATATACCTACGTCATATTAGTATCTGTTTTAATAGTGAATTTGCATCCAGAAATACAAAGTGAATAAAATATTAAATTTTTGCAAAGTATTCACAAAACTGCTGCAGTTGTAAATTTATTTTAATTACTTTTGAATTTATTAGAATTACATTTTAGAGATTAAAAACTAAGGAAATAACGAATACTATTTTTTTTTTAAATCTACATACTTATAATTGACACTAGGTGACTGTACCATTTCATAACTTTCAAAGACAACAAAATATGCATACAATAATATATTATTAAATCTATGAACACAATAATAAATACATTTGTGATACTAAAATTATATTTATTATTCTCTAAGTGATATCTCGTATTGTTAGAGTTGGGACAAAAAAAAATATTATCGAAAGTATGTATTGTTAAGAAATGTTACAAGGACCTATAATGTGGCATTGATCCTACGTCTGTGTCATTGTTACGTTAGAAAATAGATTCGCGAAAAAAATATAAAACGTAATCTGATAAGGTGAACAATGCTTAGTTTTTTTACTTGGTTAACTTCGTGTTTAACGTGGTTTATATAACACTAACTTTTGCAAGCGACTTCGCCCGCGTGTTATACATATATCTAAATCTTCCTCTTGAATCACTCTGTCTATTGAACAAAACCGAATTAAAATCCGTTGCGTAGTTACAAGATCTAAGCATACAGACACGAGAAGCGACTTTGTTTTATACTATGTTAAGATATCATGGCTCACATTATTGTAGGGACCAAAATATATTTGAAACCCAAGCGAATATAAAGCTTCACATGTCCTGATAGCATTCATAAACATAAATATAACATCATGCCTTCCTTTCCCGTAAGTATAGGCAGAGGTGTTCCTTTCGCCAGTTCAGTTTTATGACCCAAGTAATAGGGGTGAGCCTATAGCCATTAATCGGGAAGAAATTCCAGTCTTGACAGCATCGCCCAAAATCTCATTTTTTTTAAACAAAATTCCGATTTTTCGATAGCCTCTCGATACCTTAGTCCCCTCCTTATTCGATAGTCGCAAAGAACCATAAGATGCTCAAAAGTGTTCCACCGTTACATTTGTTTGTACACCACACCGCGCAAGTTAATGGTTTATGTAAATTAAACGCGAAATAATTGCTGTACTTACCTTTTGTCGCGAGTGTACATCAGCTGAAGAAGGAGACGTTTTAAAAATAATGGTGATAAATGAATTGTTGATATTTACCTGTAACAAAAAATAATTGTTTCGTTAATACGGTGTAGGACATGATTATACTGTTAAAACATTTAACACCTACAGTATCGTCATCATTGCTTCAGCTGAAAGAGGTCCACTGCTGGACGTGGGAAGTGGTAGTCAATTGCAACTGTTGCAACTTACCGGTTATAGGTCTTTACTTTGAGTGAATGATATGTGATTATTGTAAGAAATATTGTATATGTCCAGGATCCAAAAATTCAAAGATACATCCACACTGGGACCGCGTGGTTGAT
Organism: Aporophyla nigra; assembly: GCA_947507805.1. NCBI lineage: Eukaryota > Metazoa > Arthropoda > Insecta > Lepidoptera > Noctuidae > Aporophyla > Aporophyla nigra. Next base: position 11,098,385 of record OX382316.1, on the reverse strand, counting down.
TATAGCCCACTTCTTCTCATAGAGGCTTGTGTCCCAGCTGTGGGAACATTGGATACTACTTTGTTGCCTGAATTAAATGATTTATTATTATTATTATATTTATTTTGTGAAAAATTTCTCGCTAGGATCACGTACTGGGTCACTATTTGTGCGTCGGTGCTCCGCCTGTATGCCAAGGGCAAGAAACGCAGCTTGTATGTATGTGTGCTTTATAGTCAAGGGAAGCACCAAGTAGGTACCTTAATTCTGAAGATATACAGGGTCTTTGGCAGACGTTGAACATACGAAAATTGTGGATAGGTGGGGTCATCTGCTACTTAATTAGCCCTAATTTATTTGGCCCTGGCCCCCTGGATATTTAAAAAATTGTTTCGTTGCTTTCTTCTAGTTTCACCACTTTCTTAACTTTGAAATGAAATTTTTATTAAAAATGGGTAAAATAGGCAATATTTTTGTATTTTTTTTGTAATCTTTAATATTAGCAGATTCTTATAATTCTTAGAAGTTTGAGGACTCATAACTTTTTTTCTAGCTAACATCTGAATAAAGCAATAATTTTATAAGAATCTGCCAACATTAAAGATATAAAAAAATAAAAAATTGCCTGTTTTACCCATTTTTAATAAAGATTACACTTTAAAGCAAAATAATTTTTTTTTAAATGTCCAGGGCGCCAGGGCTAAATAAATTAGGGCTGAGTAAGTAGCAGATGACCTCACCTATCCACCATTTTCATATGTTCAACGTTCTGCCAAACACCCTGTATATGGAGAGGCTAGACAAGCCTACTATGGATTTCATCGAGCTTTTGATAAATCAAATAAAAATATTTTATTTCACAAAACCTACATGAGCACTTATGAAACGTCAGAAGCTAGGTGCACGGTTCCAATTTATTGATTCCTATGTAGAAGAGCCGGCAAGAAACTCCACGGTTACTCTTTTAAAAATAGCTTTTACAATGTTGTTATTTCAAATTACAGTGTTAATAGGTATGAGAGGACAGTGTAGGCCTGTCAACAAGTACCAGGTACTTATTAAAATAGAAAATTTTCTGCAATCTACAGAGATATAAAGATTTATCATATTTTTTTTTTCTTACTTTATCAACAGAATTAACATTAGAGAACAAATTACGAAATATTTTCGAACACAACGAAATCTGATATTTATCACATCAATTTGCACACGACATTAAAATACATATGTAATCTTCAACCATTATGAAACAATAAAATTCGGTGAAGAAAGATATACACACAAAGCTATTAATTTCCAGTATAAGTTGACATCTCATTGTACGAAAAGCCTATAAATGGAAATGTATGGCTTGTCCTGCAGCCATGTGTACACACAGACGCAAAAATACCGAGGTAGGATTAGATCGTGCACGGGATTATCAACTCTCGGTGTTGCACCGAGCTTTGAGAATCCGATAGAGTGCACCTCAGCAAGTCGACAAAACACATTGTTCGATTTTTCGACTTTCGGAGCTAGATTTCCCATCCAGAAAAAAAAAAAGCATTGCGCTGAAGTACCGTGTCCGTTAAAATCACGCTACGATATTATTACGTCGTTCGAAAGAGATACCGTGGCCCTGGCATATGGGCAACTAAGGAACACGGGTGGGTTTTAGTCAGTAAAAGTCTGACACGCCCTCCCGCTTCGCCCAGAGCAGGAGAAGTCATTAGATGATTTCCCATCCCAAAAAAAAACGTCCGTATGTATATCATTATCTGACCATCTTCTCTAAAAGGTTAACTTTCAAATAGTTCAGTTTCAAATGACTTGACTTTAACGTTACAAATAAATGACAGTCATTGTAGTATTTTTGACATTTGACCTAAATCTCTACAGTATTGTCTATAGTGCTTGTTCCAATAGTATGGCCAATATTGGCGGTACATATTCAGTTCACATTTTTTATGTACAGACGCCAGCACACCAAGCCATTATTATACATTTTGTCAAATTTCTTTAATAGATTTTCAACTTTATTGCGTAAGTTTTAGGTTCAAGATTAGTTGGGAAAATTTGACAGTTTCGGGTAGCTTGGTGTGTTGGCATCTGTCCAGTGAATATAGTCTTGAAGGTTGGTGATTTGTGACGAATATTGGTCGAGCTCTCTGTAATTTTGTAACATATTATGTCGATTTTACGTCTCATTGTAGGAGCAGGAAATTTGTGGTTTAGCATTAAGATAAACCAATGACTGTGTGATGTAATTTTACTCATACGACCTTTGTGAATTGACATAATAAGATTATTATCGTGGACCATATTGAAATATTTGCTAAATGCGTCATTTTTAGGGTTCCGCACCTCAAAAGGAAAAAGCGGAACCCTTACAGGATCACTTTGTTGTCCGTCCGTCCGTCCGTCCGTCCGTCCGTCTGTCAAGACCCTTTTCCTCAAGAACGCGTGGAGGTATCAAGCTGAAATTGATACCAAATACTCAAATCTACTGTCCCTTGTAGCTGTGAAAAAATCAAATTTCTAAGCTAACGCAATCAAAAGATATAGCCGTTTATGCTGCAAATTTCCGCAAATTTTCGAAACTCGCAAGGGAATCAAAACCTAAAGGGTACTTCCAGTGGATCTAGAATGTTGAAATTTCGTACGAAGCAACGTCTTATAGCACAGATAAGGGAAAAATTGCGAAAACAGTAAATTTTTAGTTACATCATTTAATAAAAATATTTAAACAAAATTTAAACTTTATACCTACAGGTTTGTACGGAACCCTCGGTGCGCGAGTCCGACTCGCACTTAGCCGGTTTTTATTTCCAACACCGATATTGTCGAAATTTTAGACAATTTCTGTGTTATGTGTGCTTTTAGACTCTAAAAGCCTTGTAGACAATAAATAGATTTATAGACCATTTTCTGTTTTAATAAGTACCTGGTACTTGTTGACAGGCCTACACTGTCCTCCCATACGTATTATCACTGTAATTTTAAAACATTGTTAAAGTAATTTGTTTTTAAAAGAATAACCATGGAGTTTCTTGCCGGTTCTTCTCCATAGGAAACAAGAATTTGGAACCGTGCACCTAGCTTCTGACGTTTCATAAGTGCCCATGTTAGTTATGTGAAATCAAATAGGTATTTTGGTTATGAAAGCAACTAAAGTTTTTGTCACGAGATAGAAGCAGTTTTTTTTTTAAACAGCTATATTTGTTTGTCGGCCGAGTCTGTCCATTCGTCTATCAAGTATGTAGATTGGGGTAAGTTCTTCAAAAAACGATCATTGTTTCATCTATCTTTAACACTGGAAGTTTATATCGCTGATATTTTTTATTAAAATCAACATGCTTGGCCTTTGCCAAGTCACAGAAAACATAATCAGCATATACAGGGGCACAGACCTCCTCTCGGTGAGAGGGAGTGGGCCGTAATCTACTACGCGGGCACATTGCCTGCACTGGCCTGTTAGTCTAGTGTTTAGTGACTCTTACTGCTAAGACTGAGGTCGTGGGTTCGATTCCCACCCAGGACAAATCTTTGTGTGATGAGCACAATCATTTGTTCTGTGTCTGGGTGTAATTTATCTATGATATGTATGTATTTAGAAATATATAAGTATATTTATCAGTTGTCTGGTTACCATAGTACAGGCTCTGCCTAGTTTGGGATCAGATAACAGTGTGTTAGTTGTCCTAAGATATTTATTACGGGTTGGTAGATGTCACATGTTTTCGCAATTTGGATTCTAAGACATGCTGATAACCGCATGATGTTTACCATCACCGTTTGGAGATCAGTGGTGATGAAATTATTTACACAACGTAAAGCGCCTGCCTGGATTGGAACCCACGACCTACAACTCGTAAGATGGACCCGATACCACTGGGCCACCACTGCTGTCTTGAACAAGATAGTAACTTATCATATACTAGCTTGACTACATTAGCTTGATAACGTGGGCAACGTTAAGTTTCTTGTTCCCCTGACCCTTCCCGTCGCGTCGAATCGCCTACCCGTCCGATTTTCCCCGTTTTTGCAACATTTTTCATTACTGCTCCGCTCCTCTTGGTTGTAGCGTGATGTTATATAGTCTATAGCCTTTCTCGATAAATAGGCTCATCATCATTTCAGCCGTAAGACGTCCACTGCTGGACTTAGGCCTCCCCCAATTTGGGGGGCTTTGCCATAATTGCCACGCTTGGCAGGCGGGTTGGCGATCGCAGTATAGTGGTAAAATGCATAGAGAACGCTGCTGCCCATTCTGTAGTACGTCCCTTAGTCGCCTTTTACGACACCCACGGGAAGAAACGGGGTGGTGTTATTCTTAACGTCCGGCTACCCAACACAAAATAAATTTTTCAATTCAGACCATTCCTGAGATTAGTGCGTTCAATCAAACAAACTCTTCAGCTTTATAATATTAGTATGTACTTTAATATTACCTGTTAAAGATACTTTATTAAAAAGAAAAACTCATCTAGTCTACAAACCTAGATATTCGGCACGGCCTAGGAATCGTAATTAGCGGACCGTCCAGTTCCCAGTAGAGGTCTCGAGCTGGCCTTATAGAGAGCTGGAAGGACCTAGAATACCTAGATGTAGGATACTGTTGTGTCCGGTTACTTGTTGTGTAAAGTATATCAAAAGTAAACAGAGTGGTCGGGACACCGATGCGTAAACTGTAACCAAGAATTCAGATCAAGCGTAGAAAGTTTTAGTCAGACAGGTAAAAATCTGCTGTTCCATACAATAGTGCAATTAGTATTCTAAGGAACAGAAGAATTTTGATTTGATAACCAACGCAAAAATTCGGTCTAGAACCATGTGGTGAATTCATGGTAAAAACCAGATACCAGATAAATCGAGATATTTCCCCTTATATCTAGATTAGAATGAATTAAGTAAATAAAATGCTATAAAAGTTGTTCTTAATCAAACTGAAAATCCTGTAATTTAAGGACTCCGAACCTAAACACCACCATACTTATTTTTTCTACATTTCGTTAATAAGTAACTTCAGGAAGACCACGTTTGTGACATCACCATTGTAGGTACAGAAATCAATACAGATTCTATTATACAGCGTATTTCAAATCTAACCTTGACCCTCAAAAATACCATTAGAAATCATAACACCGTTTTTGACACACAAAACTGACACGAATTTTATCATTTTCTAATCAAAACCACATCTTTTACTATCGATTAAAATAAAAAACGGCAAAAGTATTTAAAAAATTCAATAGAAAATCATAGGAAACGGATGTAAACTGATGGCACTTTCTAAATCCTTTTTAGTGAGTTGCAAAACTAGTTTCTGAGACGGCGAGGCGAAGACGGACGCACATTACTAATGTTAATAGTAGATACGAACTTTCTATTGTTTATTAAGTCCGACTTATGGTCGTAAATGGTCGCGGACGCCATTCTTGCAGCCATTTTTGATGGGTTACCGTTTCGCGTCATTAGTATTCGGAGGACGAAGGTCGTAAAAATGGATATGGGTCGTATATAGGTGGTGATGTTTGAGGAGGAATGTGGCTGGCTATAAGAGTAGGGGAGGACCAAAGAAATTATGGACGGACTGTGTGAATGATGATTTAGCTAGAAAAGCGGTGACTCCTCCCTCCTCGTCCTTTTTTTTTAAGTCGGTTAACGACTGATGCTTAGAAATCAAAATCAAAAGTAATTTATTCAAATTAGGCTGAGAATCAGCAATTTTCGAACGTCAAAATTACAATAGACAGTCCTCCAAAAACGCCCACCCTTCACCACTTCCTAGTGCTTTAGCTGGGAAGAAGAAGTGGCGCAACAAACTCCCCATTATCTTGTATTGACTACGACTATAGACAGTCCCCAAAAAACGCCTGCCTTTCACCACTTCCTAGTGCTTTAGCTGGGAAGAAGAAGTGGCGCAACAAACTCCCCATTATCTTGTATTGACTACGACAATAGACAGTCCCCAAAAAACGCCCGCCTTTCACCACTTCCTAGTGCTTTAGCTGGGAAGAAGAAGTGGCGCAACAAACTCCCCATTATCTTGTATTGACTACGACAATAGAAAGTCCCCAAAAAACGCCCGCCTTTCACCACTTCCTAGTGCTTTAGCTGGGAAGAAGAAGTGGCGCAACAAACTCCCCATTATCTTGTATTGACTACGGACTAGTTGAAAAACAGTGTAATAATTTAGCAATTTCATTAATAGCACAACATCACGCATTTTTACCCCGCAGTGGTGGGCAGAAGTGTACCAATAGTACACCAACAGGGTCGCCGGTTATGTTTAAGTCCCATGTAATAGGGGCGAGCCTATTGCCATCAACCGGGCACAGATCAAACTCCGGGCTGGTACTGAAAAAGTCCAAGGAGAAAAACCCAATAATACTTTGCCTGACCTGGGAATCGAAACCGGGACCCCAAACTCAGCCTTGTTGCTTGCGACCACTAGACCCACTAGGCAGTCGGTTTCCTAATTTTATTTTAAATGATCTTTTTTTTTCTATTTGACCTTCACAGAATCTTGTTTAAATTCGTTGGAAAAATAGTAAAATTATTCGAAAAAAGCCTGTTTAACTACGCCTTATCTAAATGACCTTCTTTTTAGACGATCAAAAAATACCTAAACATTATTTTTTTTATTTTCTCACCCATTGAGAAAATCATTATAATTAATCAACACTTATAAATATCTTTGAGAGGAAATTCCGGTTTAACCAACATAAAATGTCATGTGTCAGAGGCCAGGTATATTTGCTTAACAAATTAAGAAGAAATCTTCAAGGTCAACGGTGAAATTTTTGACCTTCATTATCTTAAATGTTCGTGAATAATCTTGATATCATTTAAGTATGGAATTGAGAACATTTTTTTTACAAAATATTTTTTCTGTACGGGAATTTTTCCTGCACCTACCGCAAATGACACAAATCTCACTTTTAATATCATTGGAGAGAGCTTTTTTGTGTTATATGTAAGTAAAACTTTGATGTAGGTATTAAAAGCACGAACCTGCCGGAAACAATACTCTAAAAAATGGTGAAAACCACAACAAATTCCAGTGTGAAGTTAAGAAGATTTATGCGGACATACAGGCAGACATAAAATGCGACTAAAGGTTTTTTAATACCTACATCAAACTATAATTCGTAGCTCGAAGAATTAGCTGACTCCTTAAAACAAGTAAATATCCCTTAATCAGAATCCCCAGACATGTTCAATCCTTACCTTACCATATTCATTTTAAAATGCATCTTCGCTTTTTAACATATTCGTTAAGACAACTCCCCTGACATTTCGAAAGGTCATCAACTCTCAGAGGTCAATGTGTGTCCTTTTAAGGCGACCTGACCTGGCATTTCTTTTTTTATTCTTTTATGATGTAACTGGCTGACAGTACACCTGGTATAAAACAGTCATCTCTGCAGGTTACATACTTGTGGAGTACATCATAGGTCATACGTACATACATTATTTGTTTCAATCAATACATAAACATCGTTATATTTATTTTCACGTTATCATTGACGAAGTGGTTTTTTTTTACTAAGTTCATTTTTTTAACCGATTTAATAAAAGGAGGAGGTTGTATGTTCGTCGGTATGTATATATTTTATAAATTTCTACAGTAATGTAATAAAGAGGAAAGATTTGATAGTTTAGACAATTTTTTGTTTTATGTTAACCGATTTAAAAAATTCTTTTTTTATTCTTTTATGATGTAACTGGCTGACAGTCCACCTGGTTTAAAACAGTCATCTCTGCAGGTTACATACTTGTGGAGTACCTCATAGGTCATACGTACATACATTACTTATTTGTTTCAATCAATACATAAACATCGTTATATTTATTTTCGCGATATCATTGACGAAGTGGTTTTTTTTTACTAAGTTCATTTTTTTAACCGATTTAATAAAAGGAGGACGTTGTATGTTCGTCTGTATGTATATTTTTTTTTAATTTCTACAGTAATGTAATAAAGAGGAAAGATTTGATAGTTTAGACAATTTTTTGTTTTATGTTAACCGATTTAAAAAATTCTTTCACCTATGTAGGATATAATGAATAACTACTTTATTCCGGAGTAACAAACTACATTTCACGTGGATGAAGTCGCGGGTGAAGTACTAGTTCATCGATATTTTAGTCAATAGTGGGCCGATTTTGAAAATTCTTTTTTCTCTTGATAGTGAAAGCTTGCGCGGTGGCCTCTTAAAAATTGAATTTACTTTGTTTGGGTCGTTTCTGAGTTGGCTTCGATCATACGTGTGAATGTATTTAATCCTTTTTGTGTATTTTGATGATGGTATAAAACTACCTGTCATCGTTGTTTACATAGCAAAGAGTGGTGTAAGAATTGAATTGCCATACGTACTTAAATGTGAAAAATAAAAAATAATTATTACAATAAAACAACCGATTTCCAAAAAAATGTAAAATAACTTTTATTTCAAAAGTCGGTGTCTTTGGATCTTTATAATAGTTATTTTGCCACCACATTCCGAAATTATATACATTTTTCAATTTTAAAGTCAGTTGTATTTTTTTGTTTTTTCACTTGATTATCGGTTTCTATGGGGAAGAACCACCATAGTTGCTACTTTTAAATCATTCTACCTCAAAACTTTTTAACTACTTCTCAACCAAAATACCCAAACACACAAACACAAAAGTCAGCATTGTCTTCTTCCAATTAGGGTACCTTTTACAATTGACAGCATCACAGCGGTGAAATCAGACACCTGAATGGGTTCCGCATACGATCATTGGCCCGCGGCCTGAGAAAGCGATAGTTCGTAAAAAAGCGGTCAAGTACGAGTCGGCCGTTAAGGGAACTACATTTCTCTTGATTTATATTGTCAGGTGGTATATCTTCCTGCCAGGGTAGCGAGATTTATTTAAAGAGTTACCGTAGCCTTGGCATATGGGCAACTGAAGGAACACTGTTGGATTTTAGTCAGTAAAAGTCTGACATGCTCTGGCGCTCCACCCAGAGCGGGAGACGTCATTTGATGATTTCCCACCCACAAAAAAGAAAAGGTGGTCGGTATACCTTTTTGTAAGGCATTCTTAAAGGTTGATATATTACAAAGCGATATTTGTGGTGTCAACGGAAAACGGCTATGAAGGACGGCAAAAAAATATTATAAGTAGTATTCGGATTCAAACTATATACAGGATAAGTTATTATCCAGTGCGCAAACTGTAACCATGAATTCAGCATATCATTCTAGACGCCCCAGCGTAGAAATTTTTCGTCGGCTTTACAAAAAAAATCTGCTGTTTCATAGAAAAATGTAATACCTACGGGGTCAAAATGTATGGAACAGCAGATTTTTTTTTTGTACGGTACCATTAATACAATGAAAACTATATTCAAGCAAAAAAAAATGTTAACAAAGCTTAATACCAAAAAAAAGCATCCAGATCCTGCACAAACCTCTCTATATAATCTACGTAGGATTAAGATATTGGCGACTAAACATTTACTACGCTCTGTATCACATCTAAAATGTAAGCACCCATTACAAATGAATCTAGGCCGCTAAATCTAAATATCAATTGAATTGAAAACCAATTATTTATACAACAAACTGCGTTGTTAAAGTAATCAATTCTTCAAACAATTTGATAATAAATAAACACCATTCTTGAACGGAACTGAATTGGATTAATTGAATGCAAAATAAAGCAACCCATTGCCAAAATGTTCATTTAAATTCAATAACATTAAAATGTTTAATTACGTGTATATTTGTCGTAATTACCGTGATTAAATGAACTTGATGCGAAACTAATTAATTGGTTGAAGTGTTCTAAAAATTAGATTTGCTAGTTATTTGGGAGAATGTAATTAAATCTGGTACGCTAGTTAATGTTATTGACTAACTGAGTAATTTAATAGTGTCTTTTTTTTTTTGTAGGACATCTCGTAATTAATCTGAAAAGATTCTGACTACTTAAACGGATTTTCGCCCGGCGATTTCTAAAAAGTTAAACTTTTTAGACCTCCAGCCGGGCCATAGTAAAAAATTAAAACTAAAGCGAAAGTCCTAAGGGTAACCCCGAGGGGGGTTCGCACCTCGGCTTAGGCGATCACTGGGGGAGGGCAGCAAGGGACATGCTGGATCTGGGTTATTTAATAGTGTCTGTTTAAATTGTTTGTTTCAAAATTAATACGCAGAGGATACATTTTTGACTAAAATCAGATTTCCCAAGGCGTGTATGTGATGTGTACTAATTTTAAAAACACACACTTTAATACATAATAGTGAATAATATTAGGAATGCCGGGAGGGGACGCCCTAGGAGGACATAAAGTGACCTTATTGGTGATATTCTTCAAAAAGATCAGTTACGTAGTACTTGCAACCGGCGTGGCGTGAATGACCAGATGTTTTGACGTAAAAGAGGCAAAAAGAGTTTTAAGGATCGTTGCAGATGGTATTCTTTAGTTTCTGCCTCCCCCATGGGAAGAAAGCGTAAGTTTATGTATAATATCACTCTTTGACCAATTTTGACTTTTCCAGGGATCTGGGTATTTCGGTTTTGTTTAAGAAGAAAGAAAGAAATCCCTATTTCCCTTGGTCACGCCATCACGCGTGAACAGCTGGACCGATTTCACGTTTTTTCTTTTGTTGTGTTTGTAATTGTCAGGAGAAGGTTCTTATGAAAGAAAAAAAAAATTGCGTGGAAAATTAGAAAATTTAAGAACTCTTATTTAAGAATACTTAACAACCATATAATAGGACAATGTAAACTTTTTAATGTAACACTATGACATTTGACATAGAATTGACAGAATGCGTGCTCAAATATCATCAAAGAGACAGGACAACGTCTGTCGGGTCAGCTAGTATATATATATAAAAATGAATCCCTATTTCCCTTGGTCACGCCATCACGCGTGAACAGCCGGACCGATTTCACTCTTTTTTCTTTTGTTGTGTTTGTAATTGTCAGGAGAAGGGTCTTATAAAGAAAAAAAAAATTGCGCGGAAAATTAGAAAATTTAAGAACTCTTATTTAAGAATACTTAACAACCATATAATAGGACAATGTAAACTTTTTTAATGTAACACTATGACATTTGACATAGAATTGGCAGAATGCGTGTTCAAATATCATCAAAGAGACAGGACAACGTCTGTCGGGTCAGCTAGTCAGTTATACTTTTATTTATGTATACTGGTAGTTTTTATTTTCGTGTAGATACCCCCAGATTAGCTGCCCTTAGAAAGTCGCTCTTCCTGAAATTAACTCAACATAACTTCACACCTTATTTCCAAGAAGTATTGGTCAGAAGTTACCTTTAGTATACCTAAATACGTGAAATTAACTTTTTACACGCTTTATATTAGCTTCACTTGTTGTATGTTTGTTTGTAACCGACTCCTTATAGCGCGATTTTGACCCACTTTAAACGACCAGATTTCATTTACTCTGTAAACTTATCGAGGACCGATGACAATACTATAATTTCATAAATTTGTGCCATTATCCTTGCCAGGGTTACTAGGACAGCAAAACTGTTCGAAAACTACGCTGACACGTATGTCAGCGTAGTTTTCGAAAAAATAATAGTTTAATTTGTGAATTTTCGTCTCAAAATTCAAAACACCCTGAAAACTGCCACACTTTTTTTCCATTATTTTCTACTTTTAAGTTTGGTTTTCTATGGAAGCATGTTTTTTAGTTTTTTTAAACTATTATTTTTTAACACGAAAAAATACTCCGACAAATATCGCCATTCGAATCACGCACCATCACAAATGACATAAAAAAATAATTCAGCTGTTTTTGACCCATTGACGCTACTCATGAACCATGGGGCAAAGCGCAGTGTCACTCTGTTTCCTAGCCAGAGAAAATTAAACCTTAATTACAAGCTACATGGTATAATGTAGCTTGTGATATTATGTCACTTGTCCGGCTTCATAGTCACGAGAAATTGCACCTTATTTTGATGTGACATGGTTTATAATAGCTTAGTTGTTACGGCACGTGGACGATGTCCGGTTCTGACTACTTTCGATTCGTGAATCAAGGCCGCAGGGTAGAAATTAACATTATGTTGTGTGGACAAGTAAGTTTTATATTCTGAAACAGGAAAATGTTCTAGAAGTTTTAATTCTATTATGTATTAATTTAGCCGTATTTAAAGCCTAGTCGTAAAAAAACCGTACAAGGCCAAGATGGGCCGTTGCTTTAAAAAAACAAATTTCTGCTACAAACAAAAGCTCATGCCTATAATGTTCCCACTGCTGGGACACAGGCCTCCTCTCAGTGAGAGGGAGTAGGTCGTAATTGACCACCAGGCCCAATGCCGGTTGGTAGATGTAACATGTCTTCGAATTTTTGTTTCTAAGACATCCGTATATAGTTTCCTCACAATGTTTTCCTTCACCGTTTTGAGAACGGTGGTGACGAAATAATTTACACAAAGTAAAACTTCTGTTCTGGTTCGAACCTCGAACAACTCATAAGTGCGGCCGCTACCACTAGGCCGGAAGGGTATGGGTACTATGGCCCTAGCCCTGGCATATGGGTAACTGAAGGAACACGGGTGGGTTTTAGTCAGTAAAAGTCTGACACGCCCTCCCGTTCCGCCCAAAGCGGGAGACGTATTTGATGATTTCCCATCTAAAAAAAGAAGTGGGGTAGGGTTCCGTATCAACGATGAAAACAGATTTGGTTTTATATTAGGCTTCTACGTTACTGATAAGAAGAACAAAAATCGTATACGAAGAATGGATTAGACCTAGTTATTCAGGGTCGTAATGACGGATCCAGTTGGTTAAAGGCCCACACAGACAAGCGGGACGATTTCTATGAAATCTTCATAGAAATTCTTCTACACATCACCTCTCTCAGGCGTATGTCGCCTGTCTGCGGGAGCCTGAATATAAAATTTTCGCCAAAAAATTATTAAATTATTTGCTGTGCCTCGGAAAGCACGTTAACCTGTTGGCCCTGCCTGTAATTCGTAACCTTATGACAGTTTTTAGGAGTCGTCTGAAGCCCGAAAGTCTGACAAACCAGTCTCACCAAATGGTATCGTATAACGCAACAACTGGGTTGTGGAAGTCAGAGAGATAAATTTGATCTCCACAACCCGGTTAGACATATCCGGTTAGCCTGGAAGCGGACCCAACATATATAGTAGAAGTATGTATGTTTGCATGTATGTATATTTTTATTTTGTATGTTTATATTTAAATTATAGTATTATTTTTCTTCTACTATTATATTACACACGTTGTCTACATCTCTTTGTATATTCTCTCCTATTGCAGGTATGCTGGAAGAGATTTCTATAGAAATAAGCATTACCTTTGTACACATTTTTCTGTTCCTTTCTTCTTGTCTATTTTTATGTGTGCATAAATGGTTAAATAAATAAATATAGTTGGGAAAACGCTGAGCAGAGAGACTGTGGTAAAAAACAAAGGAATATGCATGCAATAGTCTTTATGCAAGTGGTTTTAAAGGTCAAAAGAACTAATTAGGTCACTATGTCTACCGTAAACTACTTAACGATGCACAGTCGTGATGTTTACCTACTCATTGACACTATTGTAACCTTTGCGTATCTACCTACATACTTGCATAAATGCAAGTTTGTATGACACGGCCAATGCTAGAGAAATACTTGTAGGTACTTAACCTAAACTGGATATTTTTCTAAAGTTCTACTATTACTACATATTTTTCTAGAGAAATGTCTAATTGGATCGTTACTGGGCAAAATTCACTGTCTATAAATAGTTTACAAGCTTTTATTTACTTACCTACTTGTGTGTCCTGGAATTTTGCAATCAATATTTCACCCTCTTCAACTGAAACTATCGGGCTGTAATTTAATACACACGTTTGGTTCTCGTGACAATGCACGATAAAAGCTTTTTATATTTAAACATTTTAAACTTATTATGTAAAGGAAAATCGCTTTTCGTGTCGCCTTCACCAGGTTATCGGTCCACCTTGCAAGAAGCCTTACAACTCTATGTAAAGCTACTCCAGAACCTATAACCCCATCCGCCATCTGCCACTGCCACTTAAGTTTTCCAATTCTTCGGGTTATGTAAGTTACCTATTCATTCCTGATTCGATGACTTAGGGAAATTCCAAGCATAGACCCTCTCCATCGCCCTTTGGGTGACTTTGAGCCTAAGCCTATTGTGAGCGACCACGTTGCTTAGCAAAGTAGCTTAACTTCGCCAAACTATAAATAAATTGGGATTCTAGTTTTACCAGAGGCAGCTGTATGTCAACAACTGTTGGTAGGCAACAGTTCTACCTTCGAGTAGCGGTCGTATCAATCAGTGAAGAGACGTTTGGCGACAAGCTACCATCCACCGATCGGATAGCGGCAACTTACTAACGGGCCAACTAACGGACGCCGTCAATGTATACATTTATGCTTATTCATGTAGCTTTGTAATCACTTCTAATGGTATTTACTGTATTTTATCATAAAACTTATACTTTTACTTTGTTGTCTAGAAAGAAAGAAAGAAAAATAGTTTATTCTGCACAAACAAAACGCACAACATGAAATAAAAAATTGTTACAAAAAAAGAAAAATGCACGCGTACAAGGTGGCCAAAAGCCACGTATTCAAGATAAAAAACGTTGTAGAATGTTACCTATGGCTCATTGATGTCACGGCTACGGACCAAAGACAATACAAATCATATATCTGCGTTATGACACTGACAGTAATTATATAATAAAAAACAAAATTGCCGGATGCAGAGTGCATTTCTAGCTAGTTTTGTGACAAAAATACCACACAAACAAGAACACTTGATCTGTGCGTCGTATCTGTGCAAGAACAGGTCGTTGCTCAGCAAAATGCTGCGACGTCAGACGAATCTATCGTCAGCAGCGCTGATTTTCAGCAACTACCTTTGTGTCTCTATATAACACAAATGTTTCCATATTTAAACGTCTTTTATTCATTCGCGATCCTTCAAAAATCAAAATCAAAAGTCATTTATTCTTTGGCTGAGGATCAGCACTTTTCGAACGTCAAAATTACAAAAGACAGTCCCCAAAAACACCCTCCCTTCATCCTATCTCAAAAGCAAGTCTTCCCTTCTCTCTGACAACTCAAAAGTTCCTGTAAATGGTTAAATTGCAATAAATGCTTTAAGTATAGGCCTATTTAATAAAAACCGTGCTATTGTCACTCTGCCAGGTGTTTGGTTACAATGCGACAATTTAAAAGTCTTAACAAAGCTTTAAGTTTTACTTTTTTTTTTTGACAAATATATCGCATTGACATAGGATTCAGTTGAGTCACAGAATCATTTTAAGTCAAAAACTAATCGATAAACCTCATAACACGCACGTCGGTAACCCAAAACAATGATCAACGAAAGTTCTATAACAAAAATGTTTCGTAACAATTTGAAATTCAACTCCAAACGAATTTTGCTGAAGAAAAAAATAGACAGAAACGTTGTATTAACACATCATTACAGACTACATAACATTATTTCCTCCATTAAAAACTACATTACAAAACCTTACTTGTACGCTTCACGTCATTATTTCATGAAATCATTATTCTGGTGAAGAGTTTACTTTCATTTTCAGATTCAATTGCATTTATTGGCTAGATTACATCTTGGGACTAAGAGCCGAGACGTTGCATGTTCCAGGGTGCGTTAAAACTTTCTTCTTCACACAGTTCAGGTGTGAATAAAACGTAATCTTAATTGACATACCGTGTCTGTGTTGAACAGAGACTTGTGGCTGTCGATCGATCAGAGGGTTAATTGCGGAACTTTTTATCGGTAGGAATTCGTTTAATATTCATAGTTAAACAACATTCATTGCGTTATTTACGTTGCTGAGCCGACAAATTTTCGAACAAATGACGCAATGGTTTAGAAATAATCTTCAATCCCATTCAGATTCTGATAAATTGTGCGTTTCGCAATTAGGGTGCAGGTTGACCCTTGCCGCGGTTGACCCGTGATTGGATGACCATGTTTATTTACATCCTAAAATCATTCTATGAGGAAAGCTCTTTAAGCCGTAGGTCCTAGCTGTCTTTCGTAGACCTTTGACAGTCGTTATGGATCGTCAAAAGCCCGAAAGTCTGACAACCAGTCTTACCAAGGGATATCATATTACCCAGTAACTGGGTTGTGGAGGTCAGATAAGCAGACGCTCCATATAAATTACTGGTACTCAGTCGCATCCGGTTAGACTGGAAGACGACCTTTTTTTTGGATGGGAAATCATCAAATGACGTCTCCCGCTCTGGGCGGAGCGGGAGGGCGTCTCAGAATTTAACTGACTAAAACCCACCCGTGTTCCTTCAGTTACCCATATGCCAGGGCCACGGTATCTCGTTTGAACAATCTCGCGAACCTGGCAAGCATCGGGCCTAGCAGACCCCTTCAGTACTGACATCTCTCTGAGGCGGCTTCCAATAGGGTACGATTGGAAGCCAACCTCAACATAGGAGACAAAGGCTTTTGTATTGCCAGTTTCCTTATATCCAAACTGTTGGTAACTTAAGCTGTGTTTCTGCACAGATTTAACACTTCATGATGAAAATAAGATACTTTACGTGAAAGTCTTGGCTTTCATGGAAGTCTTTAAATAGACTCCGGACTCAGGTAGACCGTAGTAAAGAAAACCTGTACAGGTGGAGATTCATAGAAGACTCAGCCCTGGAGTGTAAATGTGGTGCTGTCCCACAAACGATGAGGCACTTGATATCTTGTTCAGCATGTCCTGTTGTTTGCACGCCACAGGAGTTGATGGACGCTACTGAAAATGCTAAGCTCGTAGCCAATTTCTGGGCTAACCCTATTTAGATTCCAATTCCGACACGCTAAGAAGAAGAAGCAGACAAGATACTTTAAAAAACTATGCAAATTATAATGCAACAGACACCTTATTGCAATAACGAAAAGAATTTATATGCGCGCATGCGTCATCTTTAGCATTTTCTTAAATGTGTTGAGGTCGTCTGTGCATGCAACAATATATTAGTGGGTAGATATCAAAATTTGCCAACCCATCATCATTATTATTTCAGACGCAGAACATCCACTGCTGCATATAGGCGTCCCCCAAGCACCGCTACTTCGACCAGTTCTGTTCTTCTCGAATCCAGAGAAAATGCAGATTAATGAGAATTACCAAATAATAAATATCTTCTTTTGTCTTCGTCTTTTTGGGGAGTTTGTTGCGCCACTTCTTCTTCTTAGCTAAAGCACTAGAAAGTGGTACAGGGCGGGCATTTTTTGGGACTGTCTACTGTAATTTTGACGTTCGAAAAGTGCTGACCCTCAGCCTAATTTGAATAAATGACTTTTGATTTAGATTTTTTTGTTCCTCTATTTAAAAATAATCGCAATCAATTTCTTCTTTACGCGCTGTCCTACGGTTCAGTAATTAACAGTACTTAATGAAGTTAGTCCAATGAGGTCAGTGAGCTGCTTTCTACCAAGTGGTGCGTGTTCAGTTCCGTTTGGCAACCGATCATGATGCTTCAATGATTCTGTCACATGCTGAATGATTTTCACGTGGTATTTTATAATTTTAGTACCCGCCACAGTTCTGTGTGGTGCCGGCCGTAAAGAATAGTACCACCCCATTTCTTCACGTGGGTGTCGTAGGAGGCGACTAATGGACTTACTAGAGAATGGGCAGCAGCGTCCTCTATGCATTTTACCATCATACTGCGATCACCAAACCACCTGCCAAGCGTGGTGATTAACCCCCCAAATTGGTGAAGGCCTATGTCCAACAGTGGACGTCTTTTGGCTGAAATGATGACTACCCGCCCCTGCTTCGGATGTTACCTATAATATGAGTCGACAATATTGTTTGTAAAAATATTAATCTACAGGGTAAAATTTCTAAGTTTATTTGTGGATGTTATCTCTGAAATGACCAGTCGGATTTTATAAAATATTTTTGCATTTAATAGCCCAATTCTTGAGTAAGGTTATAGGCTATTTAATATCACGCTACGACCATAAGGAGCCGAGCAAAATGAAAAAAAAAGTCGGACAGAACGTTATATAAGTGGGAACGGCGCGGTCGGGCGATAGGATACGACGCGACGGTTTGGAGGCCAAAATTTCACGCGAACGATATCACGGGTAGAAATTAGTAATCTGTATAGAAAAAGTTAGTAGAAGACCAACATTTGTTGCAACCTATAGAGAACTAAAGGTATAATAGGATAGTAAGGAATGGTGGAATAGAACAGTGGTGGCCCACTGGTATCGGAATTAAGCAAGCGCTATAATTTGTGTAAAATAATTTCAATACCACTGCTGTCAAAATAGTGAAGGAATTCATCGTGAGGAAACCGGCATGTCTTAGAACCAAAAAGTCGAAGAAATGTGACATCTACCAACTGGGCCCTCGTGGTAGATTACGGCCTAGTGCCTCTAACCGAGAGGAGACCTGTGTCCCAGCTGTGGGAACAATATACGCTGATTATGAAGGAATGATGTGATTATACCATTTGACCGATCACAATTTGACAGCCAGCTTTTAAAATAAAACATTTCTTGTCTTCGATACTGTTTAAATATTGAGATAGATAAAGTTAACAAAACAACAACTACAGGATCTAAAATGCTGCTCCCATTTAACAACCGCACCAATCAAATCAAATTAATGCAACCTGAATCTTGTTTAACACAATCAATTGGTTTTGTACGCAATAATAATACAAGTTATAATCCACCTGTCCAATTGGGTCGCCTTGAAAGTCTATTGAGGCCTAATATCGGCCTTCATTTAGGTGTAAGTGATTTGTACCTAGTTACTTTAGAGCCTTTTATTGGTCAATTAGAGTAAATTGCTTTATAAGGAACTAAAGGCAACTAAGTATTCGTGTTAGGTGCTGACTGTACTATCCCCATTTCTTCACGTGGGTGTCGTAGGAGGCGACTAAGGGACTTACTAGAGAATGGGCGGCAGCGTTCCCAATACATTTTACCTCCATACTGCGATCGCCAACCCGCCTGCCAAGCGTGGCGATTATGGCAAAGCCCCCCAAATTGGGGGAGGCCTAAGTCCAGCAGTGGTCGTCTTACGGCCCAAATGATGATGGTGATCTCATAATGGTAATTACTCTGTCTACCTACTATTGTAAAGAATCAAGTTTATCTAACTTAACAGACAGCTGTGCTGTTGGTGAGTTTGTTGTGTCACTTCTTCCCAGCTAAAGCACTAGTAAGTGGTGATGGGCGGGCGTTTAGAGGTGACTGTCTTTTGTATTTTGACGTTCGAAAAGTGTTGAGCCTCAGCTTTATTTGAATGAATGACTTTGATTAATGAATCCTTTATTCCACTATACAAACTTATAAATTATATTTTTAAATATTAGAATTACATAAATTATAAAAAACATTTAAAAATATAAAAAAACAGTAGCCCATCGGTATCGGGGACAGGGTTCAAGCTTCCGGCGGTTAGGGCTCCAGAGAGAGGAACCTCCTGACAATGCGAGCCGTGTCCAGAAGTACCGCTTTCTGAATCAGTAATCCTATTATTTACTTGAAAAATTTAGCTACTAAGAGAGTTCATAAAGACGTATAAATTTTTAACATTACAACCATAGCCAAAAAGCGATTATCTAACAAAAAAAATGTAAACAAGTAAACAAAACAAGGTCATAACACAGATAACATAAATCGCAGTCAAATTCGCAGCAAAAACTGGGTTAAAATAACAGTAACTACAGGTAGTTACCGATCTTAACTACTACATTAAGTTGCCATTAACTTGGGTTCATGCGATTTCACTGTAAGGCTGTTTACACACGATTAGATTGCCGCACCGAGTAACGAACAGTTTTGTAATATGTAATACTATATTTTATCCTTTATAGACGAACGTGTGTCATCCGTGTGGTACCGGAGTTAAAGAATACCACCACCCTATTTCATCCCGTTGGTATCGTAAACGGCGACTAAGGGACTTACTAGAGAATGGGCAGCAGCGTTCTCTATACATTTTAGCTGCTTACTGCGATCGCCAACCCGCCTGCCAACCGGACGATTATGGGAAATCGTTTGTTTTGGGGAGACCTATGTCGAGCAGTGAACGTCTTTCGATTGTAATGGTGATGAGACTAACGATACAATGAGAGGCCCATTTTATTGTATAAAACCGTCAGGTGACAGATGTCATTTTCAGACATTTTCTGTGCTATTAAACATTTGTTACAGTTTTGTATATCTTTGACAAATGTCTTATTTTCAGATATACTAAATGTAACATACTTAGGTTTCAAAACAAATAGGTAGGTACTTATAACAGCTTTCGAACACAAACACTACTGGTCATAGTCCTCCCCTATATGGGGGTGTTTGCCTTAACGCCGCGAGAGGCAGGCGTGTTGGCGATCGCTGTATAGTGGTAAAATGCATAGTGAACGCTGCTACCCATCCTCTAGTAAGTCCCTTAGTCGCCATCTACGACACGCACGGGAAGAAATGAGATGGTGCTATTATTTCCGTCTCGTTCTCGGACAACTTACATTCACAGTAGATAAATACGCGCGAAGCTGAAAAGCCTGACCGTGTGAAGAGAGCCTTATGGAGTGTATCTCGTAATGCAGGAAGATAACCAGTGGTTCAGGAAGGCTAAACTAGTATTGGAAAGAAAACTCTTTACATAAATATTCTTCCGGTCAAGTGAGAGGGAACTTACCGGAATCTTTAGTACTTGTGCCTTTTACGAAAGTGTTTATAATATCCGTTTTGTCGAGTTTATATGTAAGAATTTTAACTGTCATAATCTGCATAGCCTTTTCCCAACTATGATTGGGTCGGCTTCCAGTCTTACCGGATGCAGCTAAATACTACTATTTCATATAGAACTTACTTATCTGATCTCCACAACCCAGTAAATGGGCAACACGATATTCTTTGGTAAAACTGATTGTCTGATTGACGACCCGTAATGACTGTCTGTGAGTAACGGTGGAGTTTCTTGCCCATTCTTCTCCATACGAATCTACTTTTTGGAAGAGGCAACTAGTATCAATTCTATTTTCATGTAACAGTTGACGTTCAAAGTACCTTTTTTGGGCCTAATTGAAATAAATGCTTTGACTTTGACTTTGTCTATGATCCACGAATCAAAATCAAAAGTCATTTATTCAAACTAGGCTGAGAGTCAGCACTGTTTGAACGTCAAAGTTACATAAGACAGTCCCCCTAAAACACCCGCCCTTCGACACTTCCTAGTGCTTTAGCTGGGAAGAAGAAGTGGCGGAACAAACTCTGCAGCAGCACTGCTGTCTGTTAAGTTAGAAGAACTTGATTCTATACAATATTGTATAAGTTATTAATATAATAAAACAAAACATACATTATTCGCCACATGTCAGCTAGCACACGCCAATATACCAACAAAACATTGAATGACAGGACACTTGGCTTGATAAATAGAAATAGAAGAGGTGACCCATCCATGGGCCTTCCGAAGCAGGAGCAGCTTAACCTGAGGGGTAATTGAGGAGCTTTTTATCGGTAGGAATTGGTTTAAAATTCATAGCTAAACAACATTCATTGCGTTATTTACGTTGCTGAGCCGACAATTTGTTCGAACAAATGACGCATTGGTTTAAAAATAATCTTCAATCCCATTCAGATTCTGATAAATTGTGTGTTTCGCAATTAGGGTGCTGATCGATCGGCGTGCAGCTATCACTTGGCCACAAGCCCTTATTAATAAGAATGTTATTCTATCTAACTAAAGAATCGCCATTATTACGTGTCTAGTAATCTATTTACATCATTTTGATCTAAAAGGAATCAAGGTTAGATTTGAATAAAAGATCTGGAAACTGCACTATTTTCTTCAGGGCTCTACAAGTTAATAATAAAATGCAAAGATCGGTCATTATTGCCATATGTTCTTCCTAATGGATGCTGATTAAAAGGTTCTAATAAGGATACATTACATTATTCGCACTTTAGTTCAATTAATTAAATATCTTTTTAGTATAGCACATTTACAAGACAATGTATTGTGCTTCCCTGAAGTAGTAGAGGAAACTTGTACCTAGAGAACATCCACATTTCACCAGAAATGTTTCAATCCCAATAACCTAATACTGGGTAAGTCTATTGCCATCATTATCAGTTCAGAAGAAAAACGTCCACTGAAGGACATATGCCTCTATAAATTTGGAGGGACTTGCCATAATCGCCACGCTTGGCAGGCGGGTTGGCGATCGCAGTATGGTGGTAAAATGCACAGAGAACGCTTCTACCCATTCTCTAGTAAGTCCTTATTCACCTCGTACTACATCCAAGGGAAGAATCTACCCGCGATGGTTTGTGTGGTACGATTTATTGTAACATCCATGAAAATTGTAATTCATTGAATAATAAAAAAAAGAAAAAAAAATGGGATCGTGCTCTTTTTTACATCCGGCTGTATGAAATCCATACACTTCTGTCCAACCCAAGAAACAAAACGTAATTACACGCTTTATATTAGCTTCACTTGTATGTTTGTATGTGTGTTTGTAACCGACTCCTTATAGCGCAATTTTGACCCACTTTAAACGACCAGATTTCATTCAAACTTTGCACACCTGTCAAGGACCGATGACAATGCAATAATTTCATAAATTTGTGCCATTATCCTTGCCAGGGTTACCAGGACAGCACAAAAACTGTCTTCGAAAACTAGACATACGTCACAAACTACGCTGACATATGACACAAACTACGCTGACATACGTCACAAACTACGCTGACATACGTCACAAACTACGCTGACATACGTCACAAACTACGCTGACATACGTCTCAAAATTCTAAACACCCTAAAAAATAGAAAATAAATAATAGTTTAAAAAAAAAAAACAAATAACATGCATCCATTGAAAACCAAACTAAAAAGTACAAAATAATGGAAAAAAGCGTGGGGTCCTTTTTAAGGTATTTTTTTATTGATGTCAGGCACCCCACGCTTTTTTCCATTTTTTTTTTTGACGCTGCTCAATTCAATAGTTAAAAGAAAGATGTCTCGAAAAGTACCTCCCTGCCTACCTCCAGAAAGAAACTACCCACAATATTATGAACATCAACATTACATACACTGCATAGCGCATACATAATTATGCACTTACATTAAACACCCTATATGGTGCGCGGGCGCAGGCATGAAGCACCTACCATCACCGGCTGCGATTTCTACCTATTTCCTGTCCCTCTCTCTCATACCGGTTACATATAGGTAATATTGTACATAGCTGGCAAATACATAATAGTTTCTACTCTCCCTTTAGCAAATAGATATCTAGAGAAACAAATAACCTAAAAAGTGTCTGTACGCACGGCGACAAATTAAGTTATAAATTTCCAGTGTAAGTTGACTTCTCATTGTACGAAAATCTCATACAATGCGAGGTCAGCTAAAACCGGAAATGTATAGCTTGATATGTAGCCGTGTGAAATGCGGCTAGAGGTACAGACAGCACACATAAACAGTCTATAATGTTCCCACTGCTGGGACACAGCCCTTCTCTCTGTAAGAGGAAGTGGGCTGGAGGATTCGATCCCGGGATCCCGGTCATATTTGAATCCCGAAATTTTCGGGATCCAATTTCCTTAATCCCGGGATTTTCGGGATTAACACATTTTTAAATAAGTCAATAAAAATGTGCGTGAAACGAAACGCTAAAAAAGATGAAGATGTTTCGTCAGTGTAAAGTATTATTTTGTTTAAACTCCTTTTTGAAAATTCTAAACTTAAATATTCTGTCCTCACAAAACTAAAAGATAAATTTAAAAAATATTTTGATTTGTTTTACTGTCTTTTTGTTACCATTTTCTATGACGTATACAATCCCGGGACTATCCCGGGATCCCGAGATTAACTTTAGATAATCCCGAAATCCCGGGATTACAAAATCGACCGGGATCGAATCCTCTAGCTGTAATCCACCACGCGGAACCAGTGGGGGTTGGTAGATGTCACATGTCTTCGAATTTTTGGTTCTAGGATATGCCGGTTTCCTCACGAAATTTTCGTTCACCGTTTTGAGAGCAATGGTGATGAAATTTAATACGCAAGTAAAACTCCTGCCTGGGTTGGAACTCAAGACCTGTGTCTTGTAAGCCGTCGTCGTTAGCACTGCCCCTCCAATTATTGAAACAGGTCGAAATTAATTAGGTTAGGTTGACATTGAATATATCGTCTTATCGGTAAAGCCTGTCCTTTTTAGGGCGTTTAATCCTAAATATAATTTCTAACCGTACAATTTTTATTTTGATTTAGGGCTGCATAGAAATAATAAGTTCTTACCGGCTTAGATGGTTGGTGAATATGGATCTATAAAAGCTCCCAAGTTACTATAAGCTAAGAAGTTTGGTCACATTAAAATGAAAGTTATCTGTAATAACTTTTCTCATTCCAAAGGAACAGTCATCTATAAAATACCGGCACTATCTTGTTTTGAAATAGTAACCAATAAATTGGCATGTAAGTGTCCTAGGAGATCTTAGTCCTACTTACAGAAATAAACATTATATTTCATTTTCAACAAGCAGAGTTTAACTTCATTAAAAAGTATCAAGTTTAATCAACTTCGCTATAACACACTTTAATAAAATTTAAATCAATGCTGATATCTTCACATTAAGACCAGATTATGACGATATAAGGTACCACTTTACCTTATAGAGAGCCAATCTAAGTATTACTTAGAGGAAAATCGGCTTCATAGAAAGGGTTTGAAGACTAGCGAACAGCGAAAAGCGGCCCTATTCGGTCGTTGAATCATAGCAAAAGCTTGGAATATTAGATTATAGGCATGTTGTTTTATGTTACAGAGCAGTCAGAACAGAGACAAAGAAAAGAAAGAAAGAAAATTTGGTTATTCTGCACAAATAAAAGGCACATTATAAAATAGTCAACGTCTGCCGAGTCGTTTCTTAACTAGGTTCGGGATCGGCTTACAGTTTAACCGGATGGCGCTGAATTCTCGTAATCAGCATCATCATTTCAAAGAAGTTCACTAGTGACCATAGGCTCCTTCAATTTGGGGGGCTTTGCTATAATTGCCACGCTTAGAGGCGGGGTGGCGATCGCAGTATGGGGGTAAAATGTAAATGGTAACTGAACTGTTTGTGTTCTTTATGAGAATAAATTCTTTAAACAGAAATTCATAGAGCGCGCTGCTGCTCATTCTCTACCAAGTAGTATTAGTGTGTACTCGTACATTTATTGTATGAATAAAGGTTTGGTTTTGGTTCTCTGGGTTTAAGGTTTCAAAATCAAAAGTCATTTATTCAAACTAGGCTGAGAGTCAGCACTTTTTGAACGTCAAAGTTACATGAGACAGTCCCCCCAAAACGCTCGCCCTTCGACACTTCCTAGTGCTTTAGCTGGGAAGAAGAAGTGGCGGAACAAACTCCCCAGCAGCACAGCTGTCTGTTAAGTTAGAAGAACTTGATTCTATACAGTATTGTGTATAGAATCAAGTTCTTCTAACTTAACAGACACGTTTGGTCTGCTGGAAGAAATTTCTTAAGAAATAAGCAGTACCTTTGTACTCAATTGTTTTAATATGCCTTATCACTCTGTTTTCTTACTGTGTGTACATAAATAATAAAATAAATAAATAAATGATAAGAACAAAGAGTGATATCAAAAGGTTTATATAGTTCTACAATATTGTCTATTACTTGATGTTCATGACAGTAAACTTAAAACATTTCACTTGCTAAGTTTAAGTCTGTTTAAGTTCCATGTACACCATTCACTGAGCTCAAACCAAGACACATAATTAATTCTTGCCTTGCGTGTAGAATGACTTATTGAAAAGACGAGTATAAAATAATTCCGCTTCACTTATTGTTTAATCAAATATAATTAAAGTAACATAATTCATTTTTAATTGAATAATCTTGATGCATATGAAATATTTCCGTTACTGTCTTACTAGACCATTGACCACTGTTTGGGATCGGTACAATCTGATTTCTTTGTCCATTTTCCCTTATCAACCGTCGCTATTTCACTTTTTTGACTTCGTCCGCGGCAAATTTCTTGCACCCCCGTAACACCCCGAATCGTCTCAGACGACTTGTATTTGTGACTTTTTTTTCTTTATGACTGGGTCCTAAGGGTCGTAGCGTCCGCAGAAGGAGACGTCCCGGGCGTCGGGAGTCGATAGCGGGCTCCCGGCCACCGTAGGCGCGAGCTTGCGGGTGGCGAGCAATGGGTAGCTCGCCGCCCGGTAAGGACCAGGCTCGGGTCGACGGCGCGTAGTGTTCTACGCGCGCCTCAAAGAGATGTCAGCAGCACTGAAGGGGTCTGCTAGGACCGATGCCTGTCAGGGTCGCGAGATTGTTCGAAAGAGATACCGTGACCCTGACACATGGGCAACTAAGCAACATTGAAAGATTTTTTCAATTTGAACCAGTAGTTCTTGAGATTAACGCGTTCAACCAAACAAACTCTTCAGCTTCATAATATTTTTATTTATTTATGTGATCTTATAAAAGCCATATAATAATAAGGTCATAATAATCGGAAAAGTAAGTAAGCAGGTTGAAGTAAAAGCGGTAAATCGATTTAGAATCGAGTCATCAAAGTGGAGTGAGAAATGACGATTAGATAGAAACTAATCGATTTAGTATAGATTTGTTTTATGGGCTTGATCTATGTTTGTTTTGTGGATAATAAAGATTATTATTATCTACAGTTATTCCATTATTTTCTTTTTATTGTTTTATTGTATTCTGGGCCAAAGATAATCTTTTCTAATGGAACTGTTGATACACTTTAGCACTTGGCATATTATGATTTTGTCAAAGCACAAGTTTATAAGAAAATGTAGTGACAAAAATTTAAAAGAGTATACTTGGATGATTTGGTCATGTTGAGAGGGCCGAATTACAATGGGTATTTACAAGGCAGATGTGAGTGGAAACGCTGCGAGTGACCTTATTGGTGATGTTCTTCTGAAAGGTCAGGTGCATAGTACTCGCAACTGGCGTGTGTGTATGTAATCTGTATACAAGTCTTCAGGTGCCGATATCATCTAATAATTTGGCTTTATTTTCTTTGTGGGTGGGAAATCATCGAATGACGTCTCCTGCTCTGGACGGAGCGGGAGGCGTGTCAGACTTTTACTGACTAAAACACACCCATGTTCCTTCAGTTGCCCATATGCCAGGACCACGGTATCTCTTTGGAACAAATCTCGCGACCCTGTTTGTGTGTGCTGCAGTTTACAGCACTGTTGTGCTGCGCAAGTCTCATTCGTCTCGTAAATGACTTCATTGTATACAAAAACAAAAGAATTGTTATCGACTTCCGGTCCGACATAAACCAGCTAGACTTTGTATATTAATAATCATTCTTTGAATCAATGTTTTAGTATTTTAAAAGGTAATTGCTATAAAATTGTTTAGCCAAATGTTTGATTTATTCTTGGTGATTTAAAATAATCAGAATTGTTGAATATTCAATATGGCGCCTTCAGTTTGTCAAGTTTGTCAGCTTCCGGCGCGGCAAGTGTTAAGTTTAAATTAATGGTTGCTTAAGATGATTGATTTATATACTTTATTTCATTTATTTATTCGTTAATAATTGTTATTTGAATTTACTCGTTATAGTAAGTAATGTAATCTAAATATGAAGTTATTAGCTAAACCTATAAATGCAGGTGTGTTAGGCAGTTCGAATCAGTTGTTTTGTAACCGTCACCAAGTGAAAAAGTTGTAAGTGGAAACTCTGTCCGATTTTAAAATAATAAACCAATTATAGTGCAAGTCCATCGTTTGTTGTGACCATCCTGACTACCACCGTTTTACAGTCAGAAGTGGGATTATGTCAGGCCCATATATTGATGGTATTGGCGCCAAGAAGAGAAAACATTATCAAACATCGTCGTCGGAAAATGACGAAATCACAGATTTTTTTTCTTCCGATCAAGAGGAGACCGATAGAAGATGTCGTCGACGTAAAAGGCACCGCGTTACCCAAACTGATGCTGAAGTTATTCCAAAGTTCCAGCCGGATGAAAAATCAAGTAACGTCAAAGGGTGGTTGCACAAGATTGACCAATTTGGCGATGTATATGGTTGGGACAACAAGGATCGGCAGTTCATCATGCAAATTCGTCTTCGTGGATCCGCACGTGATTGGTATGACGACTTAGAAAATTATAATCTCACTTGGGAGGAATGGAAAGATGCATTAGAGACCGCTTTTCCACGTTCTACCGATTATGTTGAACTATTAGAGACTATGCTCGCTCGAAAAAAAACTGACTCTGAAACTATGACCAAATATTTTCACGACAAAGCGTCCCTACTCAAGAAATGCAATATTATCGGTGAATCTGCAATTTCATGCATTATCAAAGGTTTACCAGTGGAAATAAGAGCCAACGCTAAAGCCTATCAATGCGAAACCCCAACGCAGCTGTACTATGGATATTTATCATCCCTTGAAAACTACAAGCAAGTGGAAGCTAGTAACTCCAAGCGGCCGACTTCAACATGGAAGAGAGGGAGCAATATTGCTCCAAATTCTAAAGAAACCGAATTGCTGCCGAAGAAATGCTACGCCTGCAGAAGACAAGGGCACGAGGCAAAGGACTGCAGGATTCCACGCTGCGAGGTGTGTCATCGTCCGGGCCACACTGCCGCCAGCTGCTGGTTTGCAGCCAGCTCTTCACAACAACAGCCACAAAAGGTTAGTAACGTTATGTTTACAACCTACAATATTTTCATAGACTTGTACAAGAAGGCAGTGGTAATTAATGGACATAATCTAATTGCATATATCGATACGGGCAGTAAGTTAAATATTCTCACGATGTCACAAGCCAATAGTTTAAAGTTAAAAATCATGCCTTCTGTAATTACAATGAAAGGTTTTGGTGGTGCATACTCAAATTCTTTGGGAACATCTCATGTTGATGTTAAAATAGATAACATCATTTTAAGTGGTTTTGTTGAACTAACTAGTAATGATTTAGCTGATATAGACTTAATAATTGGCCAATCAATGATAAATCAGAAAAACATATGCTTAGTTACTTCAGAGAACTTTGTTAAGTTTGTGTGTAATTTTGATTTAAATAATGAACTACGTCATATGCAACTGTATGAAACAGATTTCATTTCAAAATTCCCTGTCTATTTGAAACATCATAGTGTAATACCACAACGAAGTTCCGGTTTTGTACAAGTTTATGTAGATGTTAATACCAGCAATACTTTTCTTTTGCGTTCTGTTTATTTTGAGCTAGGAAGTATGTCTTATGTCATTATAGGAGGACTTATAAGGTCGAGGGATTGTTTTTTAAAAGTAGTCAACATCGGGGATGATATTATAGAGTGGCAACCAAATAGACTCATAGCGCGCGCGGAAATAGTTTGTGATATAAATAATAATACGTATACGAATATAATGACAATTGATCAATCTACTAACAGAGAGTTACAGTTATCTGATTTAGATGTAGGCGATTTAGAACCCAATGATAGCAATCGATTGCTACAACTATTAAATAAATTCAGACACGTGTTTGCGGAAAATACCAAAGATTTAGGATGTACCGATGTGCTGGAAATGCATATCCAGACAACAACCGAGCAACCTGTTTACTGCAAACCTTATCGACTTTCTTATAAGGAAAATGAGATCGTTAACGAAAAAGTTCAGGATCTTATTGATGCTGGTGTTGTAAGGGAATCTATGTCTGACTATGCAAGTCCAGTAGTCCTTGTAAAGAAAAAAGGCGGTGATTATAGATTATGCATCGATTACAGAGCGCTCAACGCACGTACTATCAAAGACCGTTATCCGTTGCCTCATATAGATGACCAGGTAACTCGTTTATCTGGAAAATCGTTATTCACTACTTTAGACCTTGCACAAGGCTACTATCAAGTTAGAATAGCTGAAGACTCCGTTCACAAAACCGCGTTTGTGACACCTTCAGGGCAATACGAGTTTTTGAAAATGCCATTTGGTCTAGCCAATGCGCCGGCGGTGTTCTCACGTCTCATCAAAGTAGTCTTGGGTAGGCTGGGCAATGACGTAGCTTCATATTTAGATGACGTAATGCTTCCGACACTCTCGGTTGATGACGGACTCAGATTATTGGGCGATGTCCTGCAATTTTTGTCAGAAGCCAATTTAAAACTAAATTTAAGTAAATGTTCATTTTTGAAGAAAAGCGTAAATTATTTGGGACATGAGATTACCGCAGGTACAATACAACCGGGACAAGCTAAAATTCGCTGCGTAGCTGAATACAAAAAACCCCGTAATGTGCACGAAATCCGACAATTTATTGGTTTGACATCGTATTTTAGGAAATTTATTCGCGGATTTGCAGAAATAGCTAGACCCCTCACACAGTTAACAAAAAAGGATGTAGAATGGACTTGGGGTTCCACCCAAGAAACTGCCTTTCAGACTCTAAAAGAACGACTCATCGAAAGACCGGTTTTAGGCATTTACGACAGAAATGCACGTACTGAGCTCCATACCGACGCCAGTAAGTTAGGACTAGGCGGTATACTCTTGCAATACCAAACTGATGGTGTCCTGAAACCGATTGCGTATTTTAGTAGGGTCACAAGTAAAGAAGAACAATTTTATCATAGCTATGAGCTGGAGACATTAGCAGTTGTAGAATCTCTCAAACGATTTCGAATTTATCTCGTAGGTATTCCTGTCACTGTAGTTACAGACTGTGCCGCGTTGCGAACTACCTTAGTTAAAAAAGATCTGATTCCACGCATAGCCCGCTGGTGGCTTTCAATCCAAGACTACGATCTGCAAATCGAGTATCGATCTGGTGATCGTATGAGACACGTAGATGCTTTGAGTAGGAATCCAGTACAAAGTCCTGTTTTATTAATTGAGGATTCCGACTGGCTAGTAACGTTACAGTTGCAGGATGAAAACATTCAGTTGATTCTGACCCAGTTGCGTAATGGCACAAACAATAATGATATAACTAGTAATTACGTAATAAAAGACGACCTTCTCTATAGACAAACAATCAACGGACATCGTTTTGTTATACCTAAATTAGCAAAATGGGGCTTACTACAAAAATTCCATGATCAAATAGGACATGTTGGTTTTGATAAGTGTGAAAAGACCATTAAAGCACAATTTTGGTTTGAGGGCATGACTAGGTTTATTCGTAAATATATCAAATCATGTCTTCGATGTGCTTACGGAAAAGGGGATCACGGTAAATTGCAAGGAGAGCTACACCCAATTCAAAAGGCGGCTGTTCCCATGCACACACTACATGTCGATCATTTAGGTCCGTTCGTCAAGACTCGTAAAGGAAACTCTTATGTACTCGTTATTATAGACTCGTTTACCAAATTTTTATTTTCAAAACCTTGTAAAAGCTGTAGTTCCATTGAAACCATAAAGCATTTAAAAGATATTATTTCTCAGTTTGGAAACCCTAGCAGGATCGTTACGGATAGGGGAAAAGCATTTACAAGTAGGTATTTTAAAGAATTTGCTGAAGAAATGCAATTCAAACATGTCTTAAACGCTATTGCAAGCCCTAGATCTAATGGCCAAGTAGAACGTGTAAATCGAACTTTAATTAACGGTTTAAACACCATGTCTGACAGCGAGTGCACCTGGGATGATCACTTAAGTGATATAGTTTGGGGCATAAATAATACTCCTCATGCGACAACCGGTTTTCCCCCCTTTAAGCTATTGTTCGGTCATTCCAATTCACGGTTACCGGCTTATCCGAACGGGGAACCTAACGATTTTGAAGGTCAAGCACAAGCTCTTGAGGAAAGACGAGGTACGGCTAAATTGCGTATTGACAAAAATATGAGCCTCATGAAGAATAGATTCGACAGATCTCATAAGCAATGCGTTAAGTACTCAGTAGGGCAATTAGTGTTATGGAAAGGAGGAATTACTAGGGAAAGTGCGAACGTAACCAGGAAACTTAACGGTTTGTACACAGGCCCCTATAAAATATGCAAAGCTGATCACTCTTTAGATCGTTACACAATAAGTAGTATAAAGGGTATGAAAGGATATAGAAAATTTACAGCAGTTGTACGTGGTGAAGTCCTCCGACCTTATAAATCGTCTATATCTGATGAAAGTAGTGGTAGTGACCATGAAGTCGATAGGGATGATCTGATAGACTTGTTAGAAAGCTAATTAAAGTTTAACTATTATGTGTTTATATTTGCATTGTACTAATAATACACGTAGGTTAATAAATTAGTAGAATCATTAGTTTAATACAGATTAAGCACTAAACTATAAGCAAAATAAAACTCTTGTTTAAATTTGATTTACGGATTTATTTATTACAAACGTATGTTGTACTCTCCCATAAATTACAGCTGCATAAAAGCTTATCATAATTAAAGCTGTGTGAGTAATTAAAGCTGTGTGAGTAATTAAAGCTGTGTGAATAATTAAAGCTGTGTGAATAATTAAAGCTGTGTGAATAATTAAAGCTGTGTGAATAATTAAAGCTGTGTGTATAATTAAAGCTGTGTGAATAATTAAAGCTATGTGAGTAATTAATGCTGTGTGAGGGAAGGCGGAAGTGGCGGTGCTTGGGGGAGGCCTATGTCCAGCAGTGGACGTCTTTCGGCTGAAATGATGATGATGATGAGGGAAGAGTACCTTATTAAAGCTGTGTGACATAGGAGTTGTTAGAGCTGTCTTAGTTGTGAGTTATTATTATAGCTGTGTGAGATATAACTTAATTACAAATACAAACTGAGCGACATGAAATAAGCTATGTGAAATCTTATGAACAAAACAAAAAAAAAAAAAAAGTTTCGTGATATATGTATGAACTGCAATTACTGCACCTTTACATCTGTTAATTAGAAGAATAAATATACTGCGCATACTATTTACTATTTCAGACGCCGAATACCAGCGACAGACCAGGAGCAATTGGTAATGCTGATCGCCGTGGGACACGTCAAACGCAGGATGGCCGAGTGTTATCGACTTCCGGTCCGACATAAACCAGCTAGACTTTGTATATTAATAATCATTCTTTGAATCAATGTTTTAGTATTTTAAAAGGTAATTGCTATAAAATTGTTTAGCCAAATGTTTGATTTATTCTTGGTGATTTAAAATAATCAGAATTGTTGAATATTCAATATGGCGCCTTCAGTTTGTCAAGTTTGTCAGCTTCCGGCGCGGCAAGTGTTAAGTTTAAATTAATGGTTGCTTAAGATGATTGATTTATATACTTTATTTCATTTATTTATTCGTTAATAATTGTTATTTGAATTTACTCGTTATAGTAAGTAATGTAATCTAAATATGAAGTTATTAGCTAAACCTATAAATGCAGGTGTGTTAGGCAGTTCGAATCAGTTGTTTTGTAACCGTCACCAAGTGAAAAAGTTGTAAGTGGAAACTCTGTCCGATTTTAAAATAATAAACCAATTATAGTGCAAGTCCATCGTTTGTTGTGACCATCCTGACTACCACCGTTTTACAGAATACTACAAATTATGATGAGTATTGTCCAGTATGAGAATCTTTTCACACATTTTAAGATCGTACACTTTTTCCAAAAAGGCAAGATTTTTGTACATTAATTTTTAATTAGAGATTGTTGTAAACAAAAAGAAACATTGTTTTTGTTCCCATCTTTTTTTAACAATTCTGCTTTCGCCATTTAATGGTAGGTTTTTTTATTGCACCATGAATTTGCCATGGTCTTGATCTCCCATGGTGTTGTAAAAGAAATTGCCTCAAATTTTCTTTTCCCGTTGAATAAAAGAAAACGATCTCTGACACAACTTTTAAAGTTGAAATGAAACTTGATATAAAACTATTTTTATACGACATTCATCATCATCATTTCAGCCATAAGACGTCCACTGCTGGACTTAGGCCTCCCCCAATTTGGGGGGCTTTGCCATAATCGCCACGCTTGGCAGGCGGGTTGGCGATCGCAGTATGGTGGTAAAATGCATAGAGAACGCTGCTGCCCATTCTCTAGTAAGTCCCTTAGTCGCCTTTTACGACACCCACGGGAAGAAATGGGGTGGTGTTATTCTTTACGACATTACCTATGAAATATATATAGTCATTCAGTACTGTTCCATCAATTTTTTTTTTCTAGATTTAATCAACATCTAAAAGAGATTTATTGTGAAGCTTCTTAAGTTCTGAGTTGAACTGCACGATTAGTAACAAATGCGTGTGACTGGACAGGTCCACTCAATCTGTGTGGTTCTTTCCTCTAAAGACCATTTCAGACAGCTATCTACATGGTCTTCACATGATGTGACCAAGATTATGTCTGGACTTCAAAAGAGACTGTGACCTCTGAGTTTCTTTCGGCCTTTCTTCTCAGAGTAGTCAGATAGGAAACACCGACCTCATCTAGTTAAAAAAATATAATTGATATGCTAAAGTGTTTGTATAAACCTACTTACAGAAATCAATTCATTTAATAAAGATATTATTTAAAAAAATCATTTAATTTTAATGATAACCCATTATTTGAAACCCTAATAGATACATAAACTCTCTTCTCAGAAAACGCAACTTTTCTGATAACTTCATAAATTCTTATAAAAACCGAATTCCACCAAATCATCCACATTCCTTCACACCATAAGGTACCATTAAAAACATAGCCAGTCACACGCAACGAGACCAAAACATACCTAAATAAAAAACACCACAGATAAAACATAATAAAAGAAGCCGATTTACTTTCTCTATGGACTAGAGAAAGTACCATTTCGTCACTATGGCAGATCGAGCGTCACCTGTCAATTATTATTAAAGGTTGTTGCACTTGTTTTAAGGCATTGTGTGATGATAATGTTGAATAATGTTATGTGTCATGTGTTTATAGAGATGTAATGCATTTGACGATAGGATTATGAGGAACGGGGTGTAAATTTCACTCAAGCTTCGTTGAAAAGGGAGCATTTTCCGACCTTTTTTAGTTTTTTTTTTGGGACATCTCACAAGTCAACCTATGAGCTTGTCGGCTGCTTAACTGGACTTGCCTGTGGCTACCTTAATAAAAAATAAAAAAACATAAAGTCACTACTCGTTAAGGGCACCCTGGATCGGAATTATTATTATTTAGGAACAGATTTAAGGCTGAAGCAAAGATTGATGTTGGATGTTGCGCCGTAAACTCCACTTGCGCGTTGCAGGATTTTGCGTCACTGTCGCACAACTGTCGGGAATAGGTTCGAGTTAAACCACATACTTAATAACGTTTATAGATCTCAGCCTCAGACCACAAGTTCTGTTAAACTAAAGTTCGATTGACGGAAATAAACTAATAGATCCTAAATGACAAACTTACTCACTTTCACTATTGCTAAACCTGAAATTACTTAACTCAGGTATTACTTATCGTGATTCTAGTATATAAAGGTGAATTAAGTCACGGGTTGTCTGCCTAAATAGTTTACGTAATGATCTGATCGCTACGTTCCGTGTGATGCCCGACGTAAAGAAGAACACCATCCTTTTTCTTCCCGTGGGTGTCGTAAGAGGCGACTAAGTGACTTACTAGAGAATGGGCAGCAGCGTTCTCTATGCATTTTACCAACATACTGCGATCGCCAACCCGCCTGCCAAGCGTGGCGATTATGGCAAAGCCCCCCAATTTGGGAGAGGCCTATGTCCAGCAGTGGACGTCTTTCAGCTGAACTGATGAAGCTCAGCTATCGGGCTTACGACTATCAATCTTTAAAATAATCGTTTAAACGTTAAACACTGGTATTTAAATCAAATATCCAAGTGCTTTGCATGTAAATAGAATCCATTAAACCACAGCTTAATTAAACAATCTTTAACCTAGAAATTTTAGACAAAAACATAGATTTTAGTCAAAAAACCCGTTGACAGGCAAGCTCGGATAACGACTATGCTAATAAATTCTAGCATAATTCCAGCTACGTTTGCAAGTCTGACATTTTATTAACCTAGATTCTTTGGAATCCTTTCGGTAGGTAAATGATTATATTCAGATTTATTGAAATTATCATTCGGCTTATGTTTAGCAAAGATTAGAAATCATAAAGACTTGAAATTCTAGTAAGTGTGAAATATGAGTTGTAGAATTTAATTGAGAAGTGGTGGCCCAAATGGCCGCGACTTACGAATTGTCAGTCATGGGATCAAACTCAAGCAGGAACTTTACTTTGTGAAAATTATTTCATCACCACTGCTCTCAAAACGGTGAAGGAAAACATCGTGAGGGAACCGGCATGTCTTAGAACCAAAAATTTGAAGTCATGTGACATCTTGTAACCCGCACTGGCGCCGCACCCGCGTGCTAGATTACGGCCCACTCTCCCTCACCGAGAGGAGGCCTGTGTCCCAGCAGTGGGAACATTATAAACTGCTGATGATATTTTTAATTAATATAGCTAGCTACCTACCCTACTGTACAATGCTGAAACACTTCTCCGACATTCGCTTCTCCGATGACCGGTTCGCCGAAAGAACGATTCACTTTTCAGTGTTTCGCCGATTAGAACCTTTTCACATTTTACATACTTGTGCTGTCTTCCTATTTAGTGCGTTTTATAGTTTAAAATACTAAGCCGATTTTCTTTCGATGCTGCTGGAAAAATACCTTTTTTTTCGTGGGTGGGAAATCATCAAATGAGGTCTCCCGCTCTGGGCGGAGCGGTAGGCTTTTACTGACTAAAACCCACCCATGTTCCTTCAGTTGCCTATATGCCAGGGCCACGGTAACTCTTTCGACCAAATCTCGCGACTTTGGTAGACTGGAAAAATACCTGTGTTCCGAATAATATCTATCAAACCTAGGTAGCCAATTTCATTTCTAAAAATTTTAACAATATTTTTACTAGCGAATCTACGGACATCCCTACTCTATATATTGCATTGATTTCAGCTATTTTTAGCGAACGACCTTAAAATCCACAGAAGCAAATAATTTACAAGTTTTACGCAAATCCTAGAAATGTAGGTGTGAACTAATTAGTATTAAACAAATCATTGTACTGGCACATTCGGGTGATGTACTAATCACTTAATAACCTTTCACTGTAGCTGCGCCTGCGCAACGTATTGCTACACTTCATATTTAATTACTGTAATATGGCGCACGAAAGATTTGGTGCATGAGTGCATGTTTGGTTTAAGTAATTGTGTAAGTACTTTCAGAGTTCAGGGTCGCCAGTTCAATCCTGTGTCGGAACGTAATAGCTTTCGTTTTAGTTTTATTTCGATTGAAAAAATGCCTTAATAATATACAGAGGGGTAATTGCGGAACTTTTTATCGGTAGGAATTGGTTTAATATTCGTAGTTAAACAACATTCATTGCGTTATTTACGTTGCTTAGCCACAATTTATTCGAACAAATGACGCAATGGTTTAGAAATAATCTTCAATCCCATTCAGATTCTGATAAATTGTGCGTTTCGCAATTAGGGTGCAGGTTTATACTCTCTTTAATAATTTTAAGTTCCTCATAAAATTCGGTTTCGAAATTTTGATAAATAAAACTGTGTGACAAAAGATAAGAAACTATGTTGATATACTAACAGTAATACGAAACGCTTTTAAGAAATGTAAATGAATAAGCGTCGAATATATAAACTCCAACTTTTTAAAGTGGGCTATATACCTAAATAAAAAGCTAAAATCCTACTAATATTATAAACGCGAAAGTTTGTATGTATGGATGTATAGATGTATGGATGTATGGATGTTTGTTCCTCTTTCACGCAAAAAATACTGAACGGATTTGGATGAAATTTACAATACAGATAGTTTATAACCTGGATTAACACATAGAATACTTTTTATCCCGGTAGTACGTTCCCGCGGGATAATTTCGACCTCGACGCGGGCGAAGCCGCTGGCAAAAGCTAGTAACAAATATACATATCGCTGCCCTAGTTCAACAGTAAGATATCTTTAAAAAAAAACAAAATTGAGTTAAGTTTTGTTTCATGTGAAAAATTTGCTCTTCTGTCCGGTTCAAAAATCGGATATATGTAAAACGCAACCAAATTGCCTAAATTTCAATGTGTCACTGAAACATTTAAGCATATTTTTACCGACCAGTTCAAGATTCTGACATCTTAAGATATTTATAAAGTCAGGAAGATTTCCGTAACACATTAAACTAAGCTATAGTTCAAAAAAATCAACCACATTTCAATTAACAACGAGTGAATTAATGACACTAAAATCATAAAAGTATGAATAACTCAAAACATACTTTGTTCAACATATCTTACTGTTGAACTAGGGCAGCGATATGTAGTCTAGAATTTATTATAAATCCTATCCATTGCTAAATACGAAACAGGATGTGGAAAAAACCGCATAATTTCTACATTCTCACAAAATATGTTTTCGCCACAAAAGGAAGGCTTGAAACAAAGATTACATACATAAAAACACACATTAATAAGTTGATACAACCCGCTGAATCCAATTCTCAAGGTCCATTGCGCGATGACAACGGATGAGTCGCGGTATCTTAGGAAAGAACGCAGCTATGCAATCGCGACACGAAATTTACGTCGTTACTGTAAATTGTTTTTAGATACCTGGTTTTTGGAGATGCGTGTGCTTACCTGGAAAAAGAAAAATTGATTTGTTAATATTTAAATAAATATAAAACTTGGGGGAATGTTGGGACATCATTATCAGCCTTTAATGTTCCCACAGCTGGGACACAGGCCTTCTCTCTGTGAGACGGAATGGGCCGAAATCCACGCGGGCCCAGAGCGTGCTGGTAGATCTTGGCATATATGTAAATCGAATTATAAGAATCTTTACAAATGACAATAGTCTTTTAGGAGGGCATGAATAATAGCCGGGGCGCTAAACCATTGCTTTAGCGTGCTTTCCAAGGTATGAAGGTCTTGGTATGTAAGGATGGTCACCCATCCACGGACCAACCGCTGCAAGCGTAGCATAACTTGATCAATAGACCCGTGCGACTGTTGATTACTTAGCCACAAGTTCCTTTAATATTATATAAATACTTAGATTTGGCCCGCAGCTTCACTCGCGTTAAAAATAACAATAAACTTTTTTTTTTTCATAAAATGTATCCTATGTTACTTCTAATACCTCGAAAAATATGTATACAAAGTTTCATGATGATCGGTTAAGTAGTTTTCGCGTGAAAGCGCAACACACAAACTTACATTCACATTTATAATATTAGTATGATAACTTAGAAAACCATGAACATTAACACTTGAACTCTCTACATGAACTCTGCACTATGTTAATATTGCAGTTACAATAAAGAAATATCACAGTAATACCATTAAACATAGTACCGTGACTAACTCAAATATAAGCCTAAATAAAAATGCATATAAAACTAATAACTCATGCATAAACTCGACTGACATACAAAATTCCCCTCTATCACAGTTACAACCAAGAACTTGCGGGACACCTCTAGTTAAACCATAAACATAGTTGTTTAAGTATTAAACATAAAAGTTTATGGTGCTTTACAGTTTCTTCATAGTTTCACCATTACTGACAAATATTTGTTGCATATTCGCTTCCTAACTAAGTAACTTAGTCTAGGAACTGTATTAGCAATATTTACTTGACTTAAATTACTTTGATGTAGCGGTAGATAGTTTAAAAAAGTTTATTTTTTATACTTGAAAAAAATATATACTCTTCCCTTTTTTTGTGGGTAGGAAATCATCAAATTACGTCTCCCACTTTGGGTGGAGTGGAAGGGCGTGTAAGAATTTGACGGACTAAACCCCACCCGTGTTCGTTCAGTTGCCTATGCCAGGGCCACTGTAACTGTTTCGATCAATTCCGCGACCCTGGCTAATTACTCTTCCCTGGGGTCATCTTTCCAATAGGCTCTGAGACTTTTGGTCTTAACGACCAGATATTCCGGAGCCCTATCAAAATGACTGAAGACAGAAATAAGTAGTGTGGTTTTAGTTGAAAAGATCGATGTAAGACAAGCCTCAAATCTCGCAAAAATCAAAGCTAACTCAACTAATTTAGTCTCAACTGAAACAATACTTGATAACGAAATAAGAGAGTTGAAGTATAGGTCAGCAGAGTTGCTAATATTTTGTAGCTATATTCTAATATTTTCTCAAAGCCTCTTACAAGAAATTAAGCAACATTCCATCATTCAAATCAAATATTTGTAAATTCACTAGCCATTACCTACCCACATTGTCTAAACACATAATATAATTTAAACACAGTACCTACACACACGTACACAAACCATTAACTTACACACGATGTACAAACCGACAGACTTTCACTCATTACGAGTTATGAATTAATATCTATATTACGTAATCATAATTGCATATCCATGGATGATTTGGTAATGAATCATCTTTTTCTACTTCATTTAACTTGAGGTATAGTTTGAAAGTGCATCGTGACCTTTAGGCGGTACACCCACTGAAGATGCGTCGCGCCGCAGTGCGCGGAGCGACGTATAACGCACGGGGCGCCTTCCCGCGCATTTCCGCGTCGGCAGTGTGTTGTGCTAGGCGTGATTTCTATATAAATATCTTCTATGTAAAAATCTGCCATCCCGCGCTACGCGACGGGGCGCGGTGCAGTGGGTGGAGCGCCTTAAGATCGCATGAGCGAACTATTTCGCGATCAACTGTCAAATTGATAATTAAAAAGGATATATTTTGACTTTTCGATTTTTGATGTACGCAGGACAGATGAAGTCCACAGAAATCCGCTGAATACAGTGCAAATGCAAGCGAACGTCTTTTGGTCGAAATGATTATGGTGACATTTAGACTATAGCTTCAAAATCAAAGCATTTATTTCAATCAAACCATTTACTAAGACAATTTTATCAATGAGTTGGTCAGTTAGACAGAAAATTGAATAGAATAGAATAGAATAGAACTGAATATTATTTTATTTGCTCAGAATGTAGGTATTTGCAATAAGGTGACTATATAATAATAATAATAATAATAATAATATCTTAGGACAACCAACACAACGTTATCTGATCCCAAACTAGGCAGAGCCTGTACTATGGTAACCAGACAACTGATAAACATACTTATATATTTTTAAATACATACATATTATAGATAAATTACACCCAGACATAGAACAAATGATTGTGCTCATCACACAAAGATTTGTCCTGGGTGGGAATCGAACCCACGACCTCAGTCTTAGCAGTCAGGGTCACTAACCACTAGACTAACAGGCCAGTTGATTTAAGGAATCCTTGTACATTCTACCACTTTGGCATGCAAATATTGATGCAGTTCAAACATCAAAGTAAGTGTCAAACATTGATATATTTACAAGTTAGTATATTTCTGCATATGGAGCATACCCATAAAACCACAGATAAGAATGTACCTAATACTGATTTTAATGCAAAAATCAGTCAAGCGGTAAAAGTTAAGTATCGTGTAATAAAAGATAAAATAATAATAAAAAATCTAAACTAAGGTTTAATAGAGTATAAAAATTTAAAGTAAGACTAACACTAGAATCCGAACAATAGTTACAATTAACAAATGTGTGCGAATTAAGAGCCGTAGTAGAGCGGCAATAATAAACACAACAAAAATGATTTTGCACATAACGGTTTATATTGGTTTATTTTTTGCATACACTGATAGTTATTATCATCATGTGTCAAGCAAAAGAGGACTTTACGGCATAGCTAGAAACGAAAGGATACAACTTATTTGGCAAAAATTTAAGACGTCAATTACATTTTGAAAACAACATGAAAGCGTCATTCAGGAAAATGATGTTGGATTTATAAAAGAAAAGAACAGAATTATTTGGACAATAAATCTCTAAAAAACAATTAAGTAGAAGGACAACAACATTAATGACAACGCTGAAAAGAATGATACTAACTACAAAAATAAAATAAAACAAGTAGTAATTTGGACAATAGTAATAATTCACTAAAAACATAAGAATCTAATAAATATAGCGGCTCAATTATAAGTTACCGTAGAAGACATTCGCGTATAGCGGTTTCACCAGTCAAATGGAATTCACTTACGAAAGAAGACTTAATTACTGATATTTGCAAATACTTCTGATGCTAATTATGTATATTTAGAAAACAAAGTCATATGCATCGTTCATAAGAATGCTGTTGAATAAATAAAATAAAATAATAAAAGTACTTTAGACAATAAGCTACCAAGAGTAAGGTAACTATAGAAAGAAATAGACAACGACTTTAATGACAACGCTGAACTGAGCGACATTAAGTAAAAAAATAAAATAACGCTAGAAAGTAGTAATTTAGACAGTGACAATAATCCACTAAAAACAAGAAAAACAAATTAAAATAGCGGTATCACAACAACTAACGAAAGCGAACAACAATTATCACTAGTATAAGTTACTGTAGAAGATATTCGCGTAGGGCCGTTTCACCAGTCAAGTGAAGTGGAATTCACTTTCACTGGCGCTCCCAATACTTAGTTCCTTATTCACGCATATCTCGGTAGATTTTAATGTTGACGATTATGGTTATCTGTGTATTGATTTATGGATACGACGAATTCGATTTAAACTTAACTAGCTTTTCAATCAACTTCTACTAGTAAATTCTCAGATGTTGAGACTATAATTATGAGGGCTTCTATTTCATGTCACTCAAAACCTCTTGAGTAAGATGACTTATCTATAATATGTATGTATTTAGAAATATATAAGTATGTTTATCAGTTGTCTGGTTGCCATAGTACAGGCTCTGCCTAGTTTGGGATCAGATGACGGTGTGTTGGTTGTCCTAAGATATTTATTTATTTATAAGATTTAAGAAATTTAGAATTTGTCGTTTTCCAAAAATTGTCTCTCGATAACTTTCCCAGCAATCACTTGAGCATAACCTAGAGGAGCTTCGTTATTCCAGGTTCAGAAACATAATACGTACTATTGTTTCATCATCATCATCATTTTAACCGAAAGATGTCCACTGCTGGACATATGCCTCCCTCCCCAATCTCCACCACTTCCACCACTTCTTACTTTTGTTTGAAAAATATTAATTCCGTCAATCCAAATTGAATTTAACAAGTGAATGGAACAAAAGATTAAAGTTAAACTCGGCTGACCTAAACCAAATACAACAATTGAGCAATTCCGGTGCTGAGTCACGCTCGCTCAAGCAGCATGCCCTGACTTCAATGGATTCACGTGCACTCTCTATTCAATTAATAAGAAAAATCAGGACTTTTTACTATCCTATTTGATTGTCCCTGTTCTGTGATGGGTGATGACAGGGACAGACTGTATGCGGAGGTCGGAGAAACAGGTTCTGTGACAAAACTTCGTAAAAGCATAGGCTTTACGAAGACATAGGACATAGGTCCAGCAGTAGAATGTAATAAGCTGAGGTGATTGATTGATTGACTGTGCCGTGGTCACAAAATTATACATGATATGTAAAACTATTGTCTGCTTTGCGGACAGTGAAAGTATTGAAGTAGACAATGATGACCAAGTACAATTGCAGAGTTCCCACGAAAAGAATGTTTCACCTGCTGACTCGGCCACTGCTGGCCCGCCTGTTTCTGATAGGACTTAATGAAAGTTACAAGCAAGGACATAATCTTCTCAGTGGGTCAATGGCAAAAATAACCCGATAAACATATATAGATTTTAATTTCTTCGGCCCAATATTCAGCAATGCGAATACCGTTCGCTGACGCAGTCATTAGGTCTTCACATTAGGACATGCGGTGAAAGATGGGAGGTGATCCATTATCTGTGGAGAGACGCCGCATACACACCGGAGGTCTGACCGTCCCTAAATTCCACTTGTGGAGGTTGTCTTTGTAGCGACCGACAAATCATATAAAGACAAAATGCTATGATGACCAAAGAAGAAGGATAAAAATGCTAATAATGGAGAAGTCTAGATTAAAATTGAAGATACTATTAAATAATTTGAGGTACATGATATAAATAAAACTGTCGCAACAGTCAAACAAGAAACGACATGATATGTAATTAAATATCATCTTGCAAAATGGCATACCGTTCACTTAGTTGAGCGCAGCCGCGCGTGTAGACTAGTCTATGCCGTGGGAATCGAACCAGAGACCGTAGCGACCAATGACATGCAACGACACGATTTGAACTGAGAGACAAATTATTATTAGATTTTAATGATTTATTTTGATAATTTGATGGCTCATTGCTAGAGGTTTTATTTGGTTATTGCTCGGTGGGCTATAATCCATTTTGTTAGGTTATTAAATGTCGGTTGATTTGATGTGATTTAGTTTGAAAAGGGAAAGGCTCACGAGTTTACATTTTTGATGTTATACAATGCAATACTTTAAGATTTTAATCCCTTACTGTTGGTAGGACACTTTGACTATATGGTCTTAATAACTTCGTGTTTACGTCTCTTGTTAGACACATATAAAATCTTATCTACAAAACTGTGTACTAGTACTTTTACTTGAAACGACAAAAGACCAATATATGACAAATCAATTCTAATCTCATAAACTTATCTAATACACTTCTCATCTCTTTTAAAAATATGATTGACGTGTAAAAGTGTTTGTAGAAACCTACATGTAAAAATAAAATCTTATATCTTCATCACCAAAAAATTAATCCGTCCTGTT
This sequence comes from Aporophyla nigra, assembly GCA_947507805.1. NCBI lineage: Eukaryota > Metazoa > Arthropoda > Insecta > Lepidoptera > Noctuidae > Aporophyla > Aporophyla nigra. The sequence goes on along the minus strand of OX382316.1, from coordinate 11,053,760 downwards.
CATGAATTTCCAAAAACTCTACGCATTTCACACAAATTAACTTCAACTAAACCATTACAAACAGACCAAGTAATAAATAATAAAGCAATTATGCGTTGAGTTACAGTTAAGCCAGTAAATTGGCAAGTTAATTATATAGTAGTAGAAGAAAAAAATGGTTAAATGACAGCAAGGTCGGCTTTAATCCGTAAACCACTTGATAATGCTGTAACTGTGATATATTTAGGGATTCGAAGTAATGATGATAGACATTTTGAGGCAGACAGTAATAACGTGTAAAGGAAAGAAAGAGGGCGATTGGATAACTATTGAAATGACGGCTGATAGAAAAGTACAGAAGAAGACGATATAACAACAACACAATATATACAAATATACAAACACCTCGTACTAACTCTTTGATGAACACAAACGTGGTGTTATATGTGTTATACGTGTGTATCTGTTAAGACGTCAATTTTTGTGATGATTTCAGGAAAACGAATGAGAACAATAGTTCGAATAACTCCACCCTGACCCTTCTGCCAGGATCGCGAGATTGTTCGAAAGAGATACCGTGACCCTGGCACATGGGCAACTGAAGGAACACGAGTGGGTTTTACTCAGTAAAAGTCTGACACGCCCTCCCGCTCCGCCCAGAGCGGGAGAAGTCATTTGATGATTTCCCATCCAAAAAAAAAAACCCTGACCCTTTCTCGAACCAGCCCGCGCCGCTGAGCTTCAATTTCCTTCCTAAATTGCTGCCCTCTCCCAGCGACGCCCTAAGCCGAGGTCTATACCTCACAGAAGGTACCTTTAGCGTGCAGTCGCTCCTGTTAGAGGCCTTAATTTATTGAACCACCCAGAGGCAAGCTCGGTTAAGCAGCCAACAATATCGACGACCTGCAAGATGCAATTATAATAAAATATACATATGTTCTAATGATAATATATTATGTGTAATTGATGAAATGCTGACACAGCTCAGGATAAAAAAGAACAAGAATAGATCACCATTAGCTTTGCCATAGCTAAAGAACGAAATATCATAGATGATAGACCAAGATAATCTAAAGTTTTAAAAAAAGCTTAGAGTTATAGATAAACAGGAAAAAGTAACAAAAATTTCTCTGATGGAATTAATGATAGAGTAATGAAAGATTGAATTGTAAAAGAAAAAGTAAAGACACCAGAGAAAAGGTTTGACCACGAACAATGGCGTGTAGACTACGGAACCTTAAACAACTAAGTTGTAACTTAACCGGTAATAAGCTTATGTATGTATGTCAACAGCCAAACGACATAATGACTAGTTACACTGCAATTATAATTGAAAACTAAAATAATCGCGAGCAAGGTCGAAGCCGATATAATTGACGTAACTTTGATAAATAAAACTATGTTAGGATTGATTGCTGAAGGTTTTTGTGTGTTAAGAGGAATAATTATGCAGTTGACAATATATTGACTAACGAACGAAATATTATCAAATGAGATACATCACAAAAAGTCACTGTGTTAAAGTATTCTTATTTTAATAATAACAGTGTACTGGGTAGGGATGAAGCTAACGTCGCGCGTCGTCAGAAAAGTTTTAATGTGGATGGGTATACCAGTAGAGTAAGACAAAACAAACGATGGATGGACTGTGTGAATGATGATTTGGCTAAAAAAGGGGTGATTAGCAAGTTGACAACTAACAGAGAAGAATGGACGAAATAGGCATGTTTTTATTTAGGAATAACATGTTACAGGTCAACGTAGGAGGTTATCGGCTGCTTAATTGGACTTTCTTGTGGCTTCATGAATTAAAGCCTCCAACCAGGGCTTAAAAATTAAGCGACTACTCACTAAGAGCACTACCTGTGGGGTACGGAACTCGGCTTAGGACGTCGCTGTAAGAGTGCACCAAAGGACGAGCTGGACTGGAATAAGGAAAAGACATGTTGTGACGACCCCAAATATATTGGAATAAGGGCAATAGATATTGAGGGTGAACAACAAAACTTTTGTTACACCTTAGAATGTTATGAATTCTACAGAATGCGTGGCAGATGCAACGGAATTCTAAAGACTATCGCAGATAGGATCTCTTCCCCGCTATGGAGATCCCTTATTAAGCGGGTAATTTGAATATTTATTTATTTTGATTTTTCCCTTTTTGTTTATTTTCATATTTTAAATCGAATTGATCATCTGAAATAAATGGAATTTAATTTAATTTTAATTAATGGATCTTATGGATTATAAATTTTGAATTTAATTTGTGTGTTGTATATATTGATATTTTTATTTTTTGTATTAATTTATATGTGACTTTTGCATTTATAATTTGATTATTTTCATGTTTTTGTCAAATATGGGTTATGTTACCTGAAATAAACGAATTTTAATTTAATTTATGGAAAATATAGATGTTTTTATCTTGCACAAAAATAACAACATAATTAAACATTTCACACGCAATTTTAACAACACTTTTTACAAACATTAAACATGTACTTTTCAAAAAGGTAAAAGTAACTTGAAACAATTAAATTTTATTATAGTACGTTTTGAATAAACATAATGTCAGTTAGGTAACTATAAGAACTTGTTAGTCACGCTTTTTCTCTCTATTTATAATAATCATTTCTCAAAGGATGGCAAACGTAATATATAATTGCGTCTTTGAGATTTATGAGACACTTGGTTCACCTTTTCAATTATTTTAGGTTTTACTAACAAGAAGAGCTGTTAAACTTAAATCCATATTTTTTTAGATTCTTAGGTTTTTATATTACCTTGTGGTGCTCATGTGTACCATTTCTTGCAATTATTAATATTTCAATCATTTGAAAGAAAGAAGAGAATAAAATTCTGTTTCGGAGAAATTAGATCACCATCTTGAATACTAGGGAAGGCCCTTTCGATATTATTTAAAAAAATACAAAAAATTATTAAAATAAAATTATAAAACGTTAACGAAAAAACTTCAAAAGAGCTTTGTTTTATTGATTTTAAAAACATATTTACTTACTGAAGATCTACCCTTGAAAATACAAACTTAATTACATTACGAAATCGAAAGTATGGGCGGGTTTTTGATAATTTATGCGTGATTTTTTGCTCGAATCGCGAAAATATTTCCTAGTACTCGATTCAAGGCTAATCGATTTACAAGGAAACGAATATTTATTTATTTAAACCTACTTTCTATATAAATATGGTAAACATGTCTCTGCGTCACGAACCCAAAACTCAGTTGAGAAAAACAGTGGCAAACAAGGTGATAAAATTAAGAACATTTATATGCTAGTTAAGTTTGATGGATGAAATATTTAAAAGATGATATTACTAGAAAGGGAGTGATTGCCAAGATGACGACTAATCTATACTAATATTATAAAGCTGAAGAGTTTGTTTGTTTGAACGCGGAAATCTCAGGAACTACCAGTCCGAATTGAAAAAAATTTTTTGTTGGGTAGCCTATTTATTGAGGAAGGCTATAGGCTAAATAACATCACGCTAAAACCAATAGGAGCGGAGCAGTAATGAAAAATGTTGCAAAAAAGGGGAAAATCGCACGGGTAGGCGATTCGACGCGACGGGAAGGGTCGGGGGAACAAGAAATTTAATGCGGACAAAGTCGCGGGCAGAAGCTAGTATAATGATAAAACTCTTATTTAAACAGAGCCCTAATATGATATACTCAAAATCAAAATTCATTTATTCAAACTAGGCTAAGAGTCAGCACTTTTTGAACGTTAAAGTTACATAAGTAAGTTCAACCTGATGAGTCTTGCAAACCGTTTTTTAAAAAGCTGGGTTTATTACCACTTCCCTCACTTTACATTTATGAAATCTGTAAATATGTGTACAGTAATAAGGGGTTGTTCAAAAAAGCATATGAAGTAATCACTCGACCAACAAGGGATCCACACAGACTTGTTTTAAAGGATAATCCTAAATCAGCCAAGTATGCTAAAAGCTGCCTTGTAATGTGTGTACGTATATATAATAAAATACCAAACGAACTAAAATTATTAACAAACACAAACTCATTTAAACACCAATTATATAAATGGCTGAATGGACACAATTTTTATGATATTAAGGATTTTTTTAACTTCAAAATATAAATATGTTGTACATGTATTAATAAAAATGTAAATAACTATTATTGTATTAGGTAATCTGCGACATTGTTTAATTCATATCTAAATTGTGAATGTGTAATTATTTTGCATGCAATTAATACAATTTTTGTATCGCTAAACATGTGGACATTATATAAAAACCAAACTGTAACAACTTTATACCATGTTTAAAGCAAATAAAGACTTATCTTATCTTATCTTGTCTAAGATAGTCCCCCCAAAACGCCCGCCTTTCACTACTCCTCCTCCTCCTCCTTCCTCTGTTTTAATGATAGTCGACGAAGATGGCGAAATGACCTTGCAAGGATCCTTGAATGATTTATGATCATCATTTTATGACCAAGTCAAAGTAGAAATCATAAAATTTCTAACTATAGGTCTGTATAATTCTAAATGCGCGATTTGGAAGAGCTTTTTAAGAACTGTTTTTTTGAAAAAACTAGAATTAATTGATGAAGACACTAGAAGAAAACCAATTCTGTGCCCAAAGGAGTAGAAATTTATTTTTTAGTAATAAAGTCAAACAAACGATTAACTTACAACGTTTTTGGTAACTTAAAAACAACTTAAAACTAAGTGCCACATGTTATTACAGCATTAGCCCCAATTAATTTTCTAACATTCTCAAACAACCAATTTGACAAACCTTGTCCAGCCAATTATAATAATCGAATTAAAATAACTGAACCATAAACGCATTCCGTGACTACAAAATAACTTCCTATATAAGCAATTGAACTATAATATATCAACCTTCAAGTGACCTCCACGAATGAAATTGTACACATCAATTAAAAATTCGTTCAGTCAAATTGAGTTTTTTTAAGGAATGCACTTCCTGACCTCCTTGAGAAAATGTCTCACCAAAAAAAAGACAAATATACTTTGACACTTTGGGGTGGCGCTACTAGCTTAGGGAAACGTCAAACAAATGTCAAATGCAGTACATTTTTAAATTTAGTTCCTCATTTCGCCGTCGACTGAGATATTTCGGCTAGTTATATTTTTAAGGTGAAGTAAAAAATTCACACGTACGAAGGGGATTTGACTATCTTTTTTTGTATTTGTGACCTTCGTAATTAAAACTGATTGCATTTGATTGGATAAATGATTGGCCTGGGAAAAAATCTAGATTTTGTTGTGTCAGACATGCATGTTGTAATTAAACCTGTCTAATGGATATCCTTTTTTAGTTTTATTTCACGTTAGTATTAAATATTAAGTGCTATTTTGTCTATACCTACATAAATACATAAACATTACAAATAATAAAATTGGAATGTCTGTTTGTCATGTCAAAATAATAGCTTTTTACTGAATGCTTAAAAAACTTTTTTTTACTTTTGTCTTTTTTTTCAGTCCTATCTCCGAAACGGCTGGAACAATTTTGACTGGACTTTCATTGGCAGATAGCTGGTGCTAAAAAGAGTAACAAAGGTTTTTTATTTGATAGGACTTCTCGTTCGCGAGTGATAATTTCTGACATCCACGCAGACGAACCCGCGGGCTGCTAATAGTTTTCTATATTCCTTTATACAAAATGGTTCAAGCGTATTTAAGGCATTTACCTAACCTAAGCTATAATTACTCCTTAGAGAGGTAACTGAGAAATAATTACGGGTTAGATAAATTCCTTAGTAGAAAGCTTTCTCTGTACGTAAATTCTAACTATACTTACATAATCACAAATCACAACACATCTACTGTATATTTTAGTCTTATTTTATTGTTTTTATGATTAATTAACTAAATCTAAATTATTAAGCATTATTTTGCATGGAACATCATTCCATTCTGTATCTGAATAAGGGCGTTGTTAGCTGCGGTATAGTTTATACTTTTGCAGCTATTCATCGTTTTACTTGTCAAACTTGTACCGTAATAAAGTTTTTATACTTTATAATTCTTTAGTTAATTCTTAAACCTACAGTAGATAAAAGCAATAAAGTTGTATTATTTTGAAAAAGAACTCATTGTGTGTGCATTATTATTAACATAATCAGCCTATAATGTTCCTCCTTCTGGGGTAGAGGCTTCCTCTCGATTTGAGGGAGTGGGCCGTAATCCGCCACGCGGGCCCAGCTCGGTTGGTAGATTTAATATGTCTTCAAATTTTTGGTTATAGAACATGCCGGTTTCCTCACGATGTTTTTTCTCGCCGTTTTGAAAGCAGCGGTGAGGAAACAATTAACACAAAGTATAGCACCTGCCTGAGTTTGAATCTACGACCATAAGGTCGTTACTGCTGGATTGCCACTGCTTCCCCTATTATTAACGATTACGTTTATTACTCATATTTCGCGCTTACGCGATAATATTCGAACTCAAACAGAGCTCTTACGTGAGCCCGAAACTACTCGGAAAAACTCAAAAAATTAACCTAAAAGTATCAAGATCTCTCCCAAAACTATACGTTTTAAAAACCACTTACTTACAACTCCTTCATTTATAATTTACGTTTGTACAACAAACAAGATGGCCGCGTCTTAGCAGACGCAAGCGCAAGTGACACTAATTCGCTTACAAAAGCTCCGTCACCCCACATTTATTTGACAATCACATTGTCAACTGTAATGTAATGTAGCACCTTACGATTTTGCCGACTGTACTATTGTGACATCACAGATAATTTATTAGATTATGTATTATGTACCTACATTGTGTGTTATATCATATTGTTAGTATGTTTGGGATAATTTTGAAAAAGAGAGAACTAAATTATATCGCATGGTTTGTAAAATTACTAGAATTATGTAGCTGTGTTCTTGTGTGTGCACCGTCATGGTATTTTCTTACTAATAATATTTGTATTAGAGGAACTTACGAGTTCTTTATTAAGGCTCCCGCAGACAGCGCAACATGACTTTACTGAAAACTGCAATGAAATTGATCTACTTGAGTGTCATCATGCTGTCGCATCGCATCGCGTCGGTCTACGAGAGTCTTTACGATAAGTTTTTGATTCAACAGATTTTGTTACAAAAAAAAATGTTTTGAGCGTTTAATATTGACAATAAATAAACATGAATATAGCTTATCAAGAAATAAAAGGAAGAATAAAATAAATATGGAAGAATCCATTTCAAATGCACAGAAACAGACCTTGGTACGTAAAACTGATAACCCATCTATGAAACGAGCGCAGCAAGCGTAGCTTAACCAAGCTACAAGCCCATAAAGTATCCCTTTTTGAATCACTAAGCATTTTCCCATAAGATACCACAGACAATATCACAGATAATTCCTACCAACAACAGATATACTTTTATAGTGCAATATACTATACATTTTCTCACATCATTCGTTTCTCACTGGTCTAACTAAAGAACAAATACTATTCACTTTCACTTCAGCACAGACCGACCAATCACAGCCGGCTTTAATTGACACCCTTTAGAAGAGATTTGAGATAAACGTGGTTGTGAAATTAACACGTAAGTACTTAGAGTAGTAATAGAATTTTTTGCAGCAGATAAGCTTTTTGATGAAGAGTTAACCGGAGGGATGATGGCGTAGTAATTGCTTTCTTTATTTATTAAACTGTGGACACTCACGGTACGGCTGGTGCATAAATTCAAAGTCGCTCTGCGAGCTATGGAACGAGCTATGCTTGGAGAATTAGCAAGCTGAAGTGGCAATGGGCCGGCCACATTAGCCGTAGAACCGATGACAGTTGGGAAAGACGAGTTCTTGAGTAGAGACTGCGAATCGGCAAACGTAAGGTAGGACGCCCTCAGACTAAGTGGAGCGACGATCTTTGCAGGGTGGCTGGTAGCAGCTGGATGAGAGTTGCCGAGAATTGAGCAGAATAGTGTGCAATTGGAGAGGCCTATGTCCGGCAGTGGATTGCTAAAGGCTGATGATGATTTATTTAACCATTTATGCACAGACATAAACAGGCAAGAACTAAGGAACAGAAAAATACGTACAAAGGTAATGCTTATTTCTACAGAAATCTCTTCCAGCATAGCTGCGTTTGGAGAGAAGATAAAAAGAGATGTAGACAACGTGTGTAGATAACAAAGAGTACAGTTCTTTTTGACAGTTCAACCACAAAAATCATTTATTCAAATTATTCAGAGAATCAGCACAATTCGAAAATCAAAATCATGTAAGACAGTCGCCCAAAAACACCCGCCCTTCACAACTCCCCAGCAGCACAGCTGTCTGTTTAGTTAGATAAACTTGATTCTATATAATAGTAGGTAAGTAAATTAATTAACATTATGAAAATTGAAATCAAGAGCTGTGTGGTCGATGAGATAAAGCTAAACTGATCGGGATTTTTTCATAGATAACATTATCCCTTTAATACTCCCGCACTTCGTCAGTTATGTTTAAGACCCATGTAAAAAAAACCGGCCAAGTGCGAGTCGGACTCGCGCACCGAGGGTTCCGTACAAACCTTTAGTGTTTAATACCTCTACGCGTTCATGAGGAAAGGGATAGTAAGTTTAAAATTATTAAAAATATTTTTATTATATGATATAACTAAAAATTTACGGTTTTCGCAATTTTTCCTTTATCTGTGCTATAAGACGTTGCTTCGTACCAAATTTCACAATTCTAGATCGACTGGAAGTACCCTTTAGGTTTTGATTCCCTTGCGAGTTTCGAAAATTTGCGGAAATTTGCGGCATAAACGGCTATATCTTTTGACTGCGTTAGCTTAGAAGGCTGATTTTTTCACAGCTCCAAGGGACAGTAGACTTAAGTATTTAATAGAAATTTCAGCATGATACCTCCACGCGTTCTTGAGAAAAAGGGTCTTGACAGACGGACGGACGGACGGACGGACGGACAACAAAGTGATCCTATAAGGGTTCCGCTTTTTCCTTTTGAGGTACGGAACCCTAAAAAGGCGAGCATATAGCTATCAACTGAGCACAAATCAAACTCCGGGCAGCTACTGACAAATTCGATACACATACCCACTTAAAATTAAAATACAGACTAAAAACATCTAACAAATAACTTAGATTTGGCACAGAAATATCTAAATATCAGCCTCCATTTCAACCAGACGCAGCTAATCATCAATAGGCAAGTAATTACGAATCAATTCTCAGAATATCCGAAGATAATTAACTCATAGTCATTACAATTGGTGAAGAAAGTTTTAAAGCAAACAGTGAACACCATTGAGGTCAACCACACAAGGCAGATGAAGTCATACTGAACGTATTTGCTGACTTTAGAGAGAGATAACAGTACTTGATAGTCGTACAAACATTACATCCTTGTCTATATTGAATATTTCGGAAGGAAGTATTTAGAGAGCCTCTTTTAACATAATATGGCGTGCAAAAGTGTAGAGTTATGCTCAGCAGTGGGATGCTGAAACTAAATATGATAATGATGACGGTAGAGAAGCTCATTTTAGTAAAAATTGCGAAATAAGAAAAGTGACTCTAAGACTATATATAAATTCAAATTGAGAAGTTAATTCAAGATCACTAAGGCAAAATTCTAAAGACTTTCACTTAAGTCAAGTAAGGATACTCAAACAAGTTAATTGACAAATATTTGTACTAACGACTAGACATTCCTAAGACTCCTTTCTATGAGAAACACAAATAAAATATCGTTTGAGAATCGTCTCCTACGCACTTGCGAAGATATCAGTACACTTGTCAAAGCAAAACACAGGTGTGTCAAGAAATATTCAAATAAGACGCCTAAACATGACCGAAAAATTAGAAAGTCGATAACATTGGTTTATTAGCTGCGCGTACGCATCTAAGCACACATGGAGAAACACACACACAGACAAACGCTTGACCTTTCATTGGAGATTGTGAAAGCACAATCTTTGCTTAGAGTTGGGAGTCTGTCTGTATCTGGTATTAAATAACTTTAATTGTAATGTTAGGTCTTTTTCCTTATAGTAGAATGTTATACAATCTTCATCTCGATTTGGTTTCAAGATTATGAAGATAAATATGATAGTCTACTATCAGTCTAAACATCTTCAGTAATGGGTGCCAGTATTCATATTCATTTATTTATTGTATGTCACAGGTGAAAATACAGTTCTTATTATTAGCATGATAGTATTACTGAAACACACCCATGGGGTATACAATATTTGTCTGTTAGTCAAAGTTATTGGCTATGTTAAAAATAATTAATAATAATACAGATACTCTCTTAATTGTTGCTGGTTGCAACCTTATTTTACATTCGTTATTATGTTTAACATGACAGTTTTTAGTTGACCTAATCTTATATAGAGATAATTATTACGGTCATGCAATTTACATTAAATAAGTCAGTCAAAACATAATATACGTATTAGCCTATAATGTTCCCACTGCTGGGAACCAGGCCTCATCCCGATGAGTGAGCCGTCAATCACCACGCGGGACCAGTTCGTCTTGCTAGATGTCAGATCTTCGATTTTTTTGGTTCTAAGATATGCTGGTTTCCTCACGTTGTTTTACTTTCACCGTTTTTTAGAACAGTGATGATGAAAGAGTTGATACAGAGTAAAACGCCCGTCAGGGATGAAACCTACGACCTACTGGTAAGACGCAGCAAGTACCACTGAGCCACCACAGCTCTCGCTGTTGTTTAAACATGATGCAAATCTATCAATCTTTAATTACATGAGTTTGTACTTTTTAGGGAACAGAGTTGGAACTACCCTTTTTTTTTGCGGAAATTCATCAAATTACATCTCATTATGCTAACATTCACTGTATTACAGAAGACTGTGTTCTTAGAAATATGACACTGAATTTATTTCCCATCATACTATTGTATTTTTACAAAGCGATAACTAACTGACCTACGCAATCTAATAAATAGTATGCATTGTCACGAACTGTAGAAGAATAACATCACATGCGCACGAGTCATTTCATTTTTACGTCTATTACTAGCAAATTCCGAAATACAGTTAGTTGTTCTAGGGGTCTAAGATGTGCCGCGTCGTGTCCTCGTCTGTAGGCAGTGACCTATCGCTGCCGGCCGTGGTCGAGTCCATGGTTGGCAGCGAGGAGTTTTGGGACGCGGTGGTATCCTTCTGCGAATCAGTCATGTCGCAGAAGGAGGCTGCGGAAAGGGAGCGGGAGATATCTTCCGCTCACCCAGCCCGCAGCAGGCGCACCGGGCGTCGGCGGAGGGCGGACAACGCCCTCTTCCAGCCCCCCTAAATGGGTCCAGAGGCGACGGATCTGGGGAAATCCGTCGCCCCCTATTGCTACGGACCCGAGATGGTGGCGCGTAGTGTTCCACGCGCGCCTCTCTGTAATGTATGGGGGGGAGTTTAACACCTCACTCCCCCCCAACGTGAGGAGACCCGCAAAGGCGGGCCGGCACCAGTCGGGGATCGCGGAAGACATATTGGTTCCCGTGGTCCCCGACGTAGGTGTGGGACGGAACACCGGGGTGGTTTTAGTCAGTAAGAGTCTGACAGACCCCTCCGCCCACCCCAGGGCGGAGGACATCCATGAGGATTTCCACCTCATGATAAAAAAAAAGGGGTCTAAGATGTGTAAGGCCGTGATGGCCCAGTGGTTAAGGCGCCTCTCATGCTCAAGGTTGTAATTTTGAAACCGGATAAGTAACAAGAGAAGAACACACGGCTACATATCAAGTTACGTGTACGCTCTAGGGTGGAGCGGAAGGGCGTGTCAGACTTTTACTGACTAAAACCCACCCATGTTCCTTCAGTTGCCCATATGCCAGGGCCACGGTAACTCTTTCGAACGAATCTCGCGACCCTGGCAGGTATCGACACCATGTCGTGACAACTGAACGCAAGAATGCCTAGTACACACGGCTACAGGTCAAACTATAAATTTCCAGTTTTAGCTGACCTCGCATTGTACAGGCTTTTCGTACAGTGAGATGTCAGCTTATACTGGAAATGTATAGCTTGATTTGTTGCCATGCATACCAATGTGACTTTATCAATTCATATGTACTTCATTCGGTCATCTTAGGCATAATTGACTTGGGTAGAAGACAAACAACGTGAGCAAACCAAGAGTTACAATTAAATATAAGTCAGAAATCAACCATTTGGACTGAGCAAACGTGGTGATCAAAGCCTCCTAACATGATGCGACTCTACAGAACAATTTCCATGAAAATTTCCTGAAAATTGATGCTCTACAGTCGCGTCGCACTGTTGCGTCACCCTGTCGTGTCGCGCCGGTTTTTTTTTGGATGGGAAATCATCAAATGACTTCTCCCACTCTGGGCGGAGCGGGAGGGCGTGTCAGACTTTTACTGACTAAAACCCAACCATGTTCCTTCAGTTGCCCATGTGCCAGGGTCACGGTATCTCTTTCGAACAATCTCGCGACCCCGGCAGGCGCCGCACCGGTATTAGGAATCTTAATGCTCATATCTTCTGAGTATGAAAAGAAGCCCCTTGCCCTTTTACTATTCTTTGAGAGATGGTTTCATATCTTAAGTTACCTAGATAGACAGTTCATTTTACTTTGAGTAAATTATTTTATCAGTGCTGAAAATATTGTGAGGAAACCGGCATGTCCAAGAACAATTCAAAGACATGCGACATCTACCAACCCGCACAGGGCCCGCGTGTTGTATTACAGCCCACTTCCTCTCACATTGACGAGGCCTGTATCCCAGCTGTGAGAACATTATTGTCTTATCATGTGGCTTTTTCATATCTGATGGGTCATCTTCGCCGTATTTACCAAACTGTTACGTTAATGAAAGAACAATCAACCATCTTAGATTAAGACAGTGGAACTTTCAACCTACCTAATACATGACCTCTTACGACACAAAGATTTGCCTATTGTTACCAAGCAAGGAAGTAAAGAAGTTGCGTGTATCTACAATAATTGCAACAATCAGCGCAGGTCCAATTAAATATTTACGAAGTGGGTTACAAACGGTTTTTGTGTTTAGGGCCGGAAAGCTTTGGAGCTGGATTAAAACTTGTGCGAATGCATGTAAATGTTTCGTTTAATCATCATCATCATTTCAGCCAAAAGACGTCCACTGCTGGACATAGGCCTCCCCCAATTTGGGGGGCTTTGCCATAATCGCCACACTTGGCAGGCGGGTTGGCGTTCGCAGTATGGTGGTAGAATGTATAGAGAACGCTGCTGCCCATTCTCTTACGATACCCACGGGAAGAAATGTGATAGTGCTGTGCTGCAAGTCCAGCACCAAACGGAATTTGTATTAAATATTTCGTACTTATTAAATAAAAACATTTTATTCACACTCTTTTTCATGAGTGTTGGATGATTTTATAAATGAAAGTGGACATGGATGTCGTGCTCTAAGTCCTATTTATATGTAACTGACATTAAAAACTGACAAGACTGACTCATTTTCACGACAAGTCTTGTTGTAGCAGAAACGTATAAAATCTTTGAAGTTAGCTTACGTAGCTGTTGCCTGTCAATTTAATTATAGGTATAGGCCCCTAGTTGTGACGGTTCCATAAATGTTTGCAATTCCAACTGTTTCCCGGACTTCTGAAAAATGATTTAGTGTCGGTCAATAAGTACTTATTTATCAGAAAACCGACGAATTCTCATGACACGGATCTTATATAAATAAACACACAGATCAGGAACACCTTCAGAATTGTAGACCATCCAAATATTTGCTCTATAAGTATATTTTGGAGCTACGAATGAGAAAAGATTATCATTATTCATAACTCCACAGTTATTTACATGAATTTACTGTTTGAATAAACAGAACTAGCGCACCTACCTTTGAGAAGTAAAAAGAGATTATAAAACCAAATTTAGTGGTCGCAAGAGCTATTGCCAAGCACATTATCTTGTACTAGCTTTTGCCAGCGGCTTCGCCCGCGTGGAGGTCGGAAAATATCCCGCGGGAACGTACTACCGGGATAAAAAGTACCCTATGTCCTTTCTTGGGCTCTAAACTATCTGTGTACCAAATTTCATTTAAATCGGTTCAGTAGTTTTAGCAGGAAAGCGAGACAGACAGACAGACAGATAGACAGAGTTACTTTTGCATTTATAATATTAGTGTGGAAGTGTGGATGTGGATTTCTATGCCTAAACATGAGGTTCTGGATTCGATTCTCAAGTCGGACAAAGTGTCATTGGAGTTTCACCAGGAATTCCTCAGTAGCAGCCCTCAATCTGGATATATATCTGGATTATGCAGGCTGGCAGGGACATCGATGGATTTACACCATGGATTCAGTACGTGATACTGAACCCCCTTTTTTGTGGGTGGGAAATCATCAAATGACGACGCCCGCTCTGGGTGGAGCGGAAGGGCGTGTCGGACTTTTACTGACTAAAACCCACCAGTTGCTTGTGCCAGGGCCACGGTATTCTGAACACCCTGCGTTGATATATTTCGTTTTTTTTTAAATTTGCCTGTTACATACATTTTGACTATGGATAGGATACGGGCATGATGTTGTTATAATAAGTCGTAATTAATTACAATTTAAAGCTTAAAAACATATAAAGCGTATCCATTGGCATAAAATATCATACAAGGTTTCAAACAAGATGATAAGGTTAAAGAGCATGCGTCTTGACACATCGTTGGCGCATCCATTTTATTTATAACTGAGTCCTTGGACCGCTTTGGATATAATGCCATGTGTGACGAACCCGATGTGCTAGGACCTTTACGATTGTGTAGGCAATTTATGAACAGCTTTTAAATATATTTGGACATTAACATCAAATGGTACAGTGGCTATTTCTCATGAGCCTACCTTGAGTACTAATTTGGTATATAAGCTACAAGTGACTGAATATCAACGTTGTTCTCAATTCAAATAATATATTCATGTTGTATGTTTTTAAAAAACTGGCCAAGTAGGAGTTGGAGCCGCACACGAAGACTTCCGCGCCGCTGTACATTATTCAGTTTTTTTTTTTTAATTCATTAATTTTTGTTATAACAGCGGCTATAGAAATACACACTTAGTGTAAATTTCCACTGTCTGTCTGCTACTGTTCATGAGATAAAGCCCGCAAACAGACAGATTAAGATTCCGTTGTCATCCTAAAAATATGCTTGTGTCTGATTTTTGCTTACACAAATTCTTAAAAAACTTTAATAGATGGAATCATACTGAGCCAACAGATTTGGCAGAAAACCACTAATTATATACATATATATAACAAGGTCATTTGATATCCGCCATGACAACCTTATCACATCAACAAAAGACCCACACAAACTGGGCCCTGTCAATCTAATATTGAAGGCCCAATTCCTGTCAATGAATTAAATTTATTTCCGCTTCCGGTAAACTCTATAAGTGACCTTTAATATGCTATTTTTCAAACACGATAGTTCCACAGAAGAAATTGGTTCATACATACATATATAAATTCACGCCTTCTTCCCATGGGGGAAGGCAGAAACTACAGAACGCCACCTGTTACGATCATAACATACTCATTTTGCCTCGGTTACATTCATACATCTGGTCATACACACACGCCGGTTGCGAGTACTACGCACCTGAGCTTTCTGAAGAACATCACCAATAAGGTATACGTTCTCCTTTCCGTTCACAGACTATTTATTATATTTTATTATTACTGTTAATATTACCTCAATCATGATTGGATCATAAATATCTGATCATACAGATTCACCTATATTAATTACTAACCGTAGAGTTGTAAAAGCTAGTCATTAGTTATACTGCTTAATTGAACGAGTAAAACGAAATGAAAGCTTACAAAGTTGTAAACGTAATAAAATGATCTCCATAATATTATCGAGATATTTGAAAGGAAAAGTCAATCTATACTAATATACTAATCTATCCTTAATATACCGTACCGTGTGGTGCCGGACGTAAAGAATATCATCACCCCATTTCTTCCCGTGGGTGTCGTAAAAGGCGACTAAGGGACTTACTAGAGAATGGGCAGCAGCGTTCTCTATGCATTTTACCACCATACTGCGATCGCCAACCCGCCTGCCAAGCGTGGCGATTATGGCAAAGCCCCTCAAATTGGGGGAGGCCTAAGTCCAGCAGTGGACGTCTTACGGCTGAAATGATGATGATGATACTTAATATTATAAAGCTGAAGAGTTTGTTTGTTTGATTGAACGCGCTAAAATTCTTTTTGTTTTGAGTAGCCTATTTATCGAGAAAGGCTATAGGTTATATAAAATTACGCTACAATTAAGAGGAGTGGAGCAGTAATGATAAATGTTGCAAAAACGGGGAAAATCGCAAGGGTAGGCGATTCCACGCGACGACGGGAAGAGTCGGGGCAGCAAGAAATTTAACGCGGATGAAGTCGTGGGGAATGATCTCCTAACTTTAGCTCCATCAGCGAATAAATTCCCACTGCTGGGACAGACCTCTTCTATGTGTGAATGAGTGGACCGTAATCCACCGCGCGGGCTCAGTGCGAGTTGGTGGGATGTCACATTCCTTAAAAAGTTTGGTTATAGAACATGATGTAGAATAGAGATATAAAATTTGGACTCTTTAATATTGGTTGTCATGGCAATAGTGACATTTGGTTTAAATAGTGTATTGTCTTATTTATGAAATACTATTCTTTATGTAGATTATTTTATACTTCGTGAATGTGAGAACGTTGCAGGCCTTGTAGACTATAGACAATTTTCCATTTTATTAAGTACTTGGTACTTGTTGACAGTCCTACACTCTTCTCCCATACCTATTAATACTGTAATTTAAAACCATTGTAAAAGCCAATTATTTTTAAAAGAGTAACCGTGTAGTTTCTTGCCAGCTCTTCGCCATAGGAATCAACAATTTGGAACCGTGCACCTAACATCTGACGTTTCATAAGTGCCCATGTTGGTTTATGTGAAATAAAAGTATTTTTATTGATTGATTGATGTTTTCCTTCACCGTTAAATTTTTCGGATTGGTAGATGTCATATGTCTTCGAATTTTATACTAGGATTTTCCTCATCCCATCTCAGCATTCCTTCAATTTCTAGCCATACCATCTCAAACAAAATCCGATTATCATTTTTTTGGTCTTCCCCTACTCTACATAGACCATCTTCATCTATTATATACAGTCTACGCTCACAATCAATTAAGTCTTTGCAAGTTTCTATCGGACCATTCTATTTTCTATTCAATTTCACCATGAAAGTTCTATGTTGTATGGTACTGGATTTGAACCGGCGACCTTTTGAACGTTCACGCTACTCAAATGGTAGTTACGCTACTGCTATTCCAATTTATTTTAATACTAATGGCGTGCCATTACATTATCTATGTGAAAACCTGGTTTATATTTTCAATAGGTTAAATTAGGTTTTATGTCGAAATCATTTTCATCCAATTCCTGACTTCATCCAAAAATGGACTCTTTTTGTTAATTAAAACTATTTATTTAACAATAATTAGGAAGATTGTAAACTGCTTTCAATGTATTTGTTATTTAAACTACTGGTCTGACATGAAATTACCTTGAAAACATATAAAATATATCTAGCCTAAAATTATATAAATACCTAGATAACTTAAAACCTAACAGTTTTAAAACAATAAGGTGTACAGGTGTATAAGGAGAGATGTATCAAAAATTAGTGCTCAAAAAGCTGTCAACATTGCCACTCTGTATGACAATGCTGATTTTACGTCCAAAAAATAAGCTGGCCTCTGATCACATGAGGAACAGATCTATAGACTAATTAGGTCACTGAATTATTAAAATCAAAGATAAAATATCTGCAAAATAGACGAATAAATGGTAACATACAAAAGTATATTAAACATGCAAATGGTAAAAACTTTCATCTTCATAATATTAGCACAGATACTATTTTCTATAATCTCAATACATACGTAATTTTAACTTTCTTCAACAAACCAAAACAATACTTATTGAAACACAAAATAATAAGGAAGTGAAATAAAATAATAATTTCGGTTATTAAACCGCAAAATACAATTCTTTTTGCACTCAAAATACCGAAAGTGAGTGGAGTTTTGTAATTCGAGAATCGATAAGGTTCGTCTAATTGTATTACGTATTCCGGAAACAAATTAAGTACAATCTTGATACTTCGGGTGTGAGCAGATATATAATAAGAGATAATTGTTTGGAACCACATTCGGTTACCCGCACTGGGCACGTGTGGTGGATTATGGCCCACTCCCTCTCACGGAGAGGAGGGCTGTGTCCCAGCAGTGGGAACATTATATGATGATGATGGTGACATTCGGTTACATAGATCGAAATGGATTCAGCACACATTCATCCATTTTTTGTAGGATTTTACCAACAGTGGCTGGTAAGAAATTTCATAAAGTCCATAGATCTAGGATTCTATGTCAGTCATTTCAAATACTTAATATCCTGTAGTTAGAAAAATTATCAAACAAGTATCCCATCATCATAAAAACCATGACCACAACATCAGATCAAAACGACCCTATATCCTCTATAACCATTTTAGAGAAATCAAGGGCTCGAAACGAGTTCGATAAAAAAACTCTCACATACAACAACATGTCCATTTATCGATATATCGACATCCGTGCATCACTACGGCTCGCCCAGTCCGATGACCTAGTGAGGGACAGGTTTCGATAGCTCGCAAGGTGGGGCAACTGTGTGAGCGAAAAAGAAATTATTGCTAAACTGATTTACGATATGCAGTTGCGAATTTGAGAATTATGTTAATTTTTCGATTTTATTATGACTAGGTAGACTGATTTTTTTATTTCATTTCTTTAAATAACATTCTAAATAATCTAAAATTGTTTTATCATTTTCAGATCTGAGCAGATTAAAAGACAGTAGGTACCATATTTATCATCTTCAAAAACTAGACCCCATTGATATACTATTATGATCCTAAATTGTAGATCAATAGTCCTGCCTGAGAATTTGTGGACAGTATGAATAGTATTGCATATTCAACCTATAATTTTGCCACTGCTGGGACACAGGCCTCCTTTTGGTGATAAGGAGTGAGCTGTAGTCCACCACGCGGTCCCAGTGCAGATTGATACATGTCACATGTCATCGAATTTATGGTTCTAGGACATGTTGGTTTCCTCACGATGTTTTTCTTCACCGTTTTGAGACAGTGGTGATGTTATAATATACAGAAGGTAAAGCACCTGTCTGGATTCAGACCTGTGACCTGCAACTCATAAGTACGCGGTGGTTTCTACAGGGCCACCGGTGCTGGCAGCAATAGTATTATACTTATCCAATCTTATTGAAAAGTAATGGCAGAATGCTAATTTGGACTTCGATAACAGGATATGACAGCGTCCTTTTGTCTGTGTTCATTAAACCCTTTGTAACGTTCTAAGAAAGCAATACACGTTGCTTCATAATTAAAAGTCGAATTCATCTCTAATCGATCAATCCCCGCCGTCACTGAAGCCTCACATAACGCATCAAATATCTAAGCCGATGTTCCACATTTTAACTTATCGCCTTGCGGTCATAAAACGGAGATATCTACTACATCTACACTAGCTTAAGGCTGTGTACAAACCTGAGGCAAATCATTCACTGATTCCGTATTGAGAAAACAAACGTTTCAGTAGATTTTAGCACCTCACAGACTACCACACAATTTCGAGAAACTCTATAAAGATTGGCCATCCTGACGAGATCCCAAGTGGCTTATATAGAAAGCATACAATCGATTCCTTACCCAAGTAGGCCACTACAAACAGATCTTAGCAAAATGTGGGATTATAAATTCATCCGATGATAACGGACGCTACTAAAATTCCCAAGCTAACAGCCAAATGTTGGGCTAACTGTATGTGCTAACAACACGCTTAGAAAAATAATAGTTTAAAAAAACTAAAAAACACGTTTCCATGGAAAACCAAACTAAAAAGTACAAAATAATGGAAAAAAGCGTGGGATGCTTTTAAGGTGTTTTTTTATTGATATCAGGCACGCCATGCTTTTTTCCATTATTTTGTACTTTTTAGTTTGGTTTTCCATGGAAGCGTGTTTTTTAGTTTTTTTAAACTATTATTTATTTTCTATTTTTTAGGGTATTTCGAATTTTGAGACGTATGTCAGCGTAGTTTGTGACAGTTTTTTTGCTGTCCTGGTAACCTTGGCAAGGATAATGGCACAAATTTATGAAATTATTGCATTGTCATCAGTCCTTGACAGGTGTGCAAAGTTTGAATGAAATCTGGTCGTTTAAAGTGGGTCAAAATCACACTATAAGGAGTCGGTTACAAACAAATATACAAACATACAAGTGAAGCTAATATAAAGCGTGTAAAAAGTAAAATCCGTCCGAAACCTAATGTAACTGCTGTGCCCTTGACGAGACTACGACCTGCTAGAATGTCCATACATCATCATCATCATCATTTCAGCCGACAGACGTCCAATACGGGACATTGGCCCCTTCAATTTGAGGGGGTTTGCCATAATCGCCACCCTTGGCAGGCGGGTTGGCGACACAGTATGGTGGTAAAATGCATAGAGAACGCTGCTGCCCATTCTCTAGCACTCCTGATAAAACATCACGAGTATGTTTGCCATCATTCATACAGCAAGAGCACAAAATATTAGCAAAAGTCTGTCAAAAGACAAGCCTATCGTTATCACCCAGTTACTGGGTTGTAGAGGTCAGATAGGCAGTCACTCCATGTAAAATATTGGTATCCAGCTGCATCCGATAAGACTGAAAGCCGACCCCTACATAGTTGAAAAAACTGGCCAAGTGCGAGTCGGACTCGCGCACCGAGGGTTCCGTACAAACCTACAGGTATTCACGGTTTATGCATAAGGTTTATGTTTATGAAATTAAATGTTTTTTTTTAAATTTGTATGTTTGAGTTGACTGAATGAAAGGTAAATTGTGGTTTACGATTTATGACGTGTTAAAAAAAAACTACTCACTAGATTTCGTTCAAACCAATTTTCGGTGGAAGTTTACATGGTAATGTACATCATATATTTTTTTTAGTTTTATCGTTCCCTTATTTTAGAAGTTACGGGGGGGGACACACATTTTACCACTTTGGAAGTGTCTCTCGCGCAAACTGTTCAGTTTAGAAAAAAATGATATTAGAAACCTCAATATCATTTATGAAGACCTATCCATAGATACCCTACACGTATGGGTTTCACGAAAAAAAATTTTTTGAGTTTCAGTTCTATGTATATTAAATATTATTGTTTTTTTTCTATTTTTGTGTAAAAATCTTAATGCGGTTCACAAAATACATCTACTTACCAAGTTTCAACATCATAGCTCTTATAGTTACTGCAAAAAGTGGCTGTGACATACTCGGACAGACAGACAGACAGACAGACCGACAGACAGACAGACATGACGAATCTATAAGGGTTCCGTTTTTTGCCATTTGGCAACGGAACCCTAAAAATGCTAGACAGACTCTTAATTTTTTTTGAGCCTATAGATAATTTTGTCTAAGGTCTATGCACAGCCTAAATACCAAAGAGGAGTGCCAAATTACCATCAGATTTTGGTTGCAGCAAAAACTTGATTATATTATGAACCTTTAGCATTTAAAGGAATTTAGTAAAACGGTGTTTAAGTATTTGCAATGATGAAACCAAGGGACGGGTGTTTGTGGTCAGTTGTGTATGTTGTGACATACTAAGTGCTTATTGCTAACAATTATTAATTTTAGTATTAAATGGCAATGAAAATTTTTCTGGAGAGGCTTGTGGCTAAGACACAACAGTTGCACGGGTCGATGAATCAGGCAGATGGATGAGTTTCCATATTTACATACCAAGGCTCCTCCATGCCTCGGAATTCACGTTAAGCCGTTGAAGCCCAAAAAGTCTGACAACCAGTCTTACCAAGGGACGATATTCCAGTAATTGGGTTGTGGAGGCAGTGGACTTTGCAAAGTTTTTATCATACCAAGGGGTATCGTATTACCCAGTAACTGGGTTGTGGAGGCAGTGGACGTCATTCAGCTTGATGAACATGCAGCAGAATATCACTTTTGGAATCATACAAAGTCAATTATTCAAAGTCTAAAACTATTACAGCCAAAATCTAGCTCAAGGTAATTTCACCTACAATATTCATATTACTGTCATATCACATTTATCTACATATTTGACGGCTAACCAGCGGAAATAGATATATACCTACGTAGGTTTGGGTTATTTTCTATAATTGGTTTTCGTGTCTTTTCTTATATTTCCGTGTTAAACCACGAAATATGCACGAGAACACGCACGAATGTCGATTTCCGGTGATTATTTTAGTTTTGAGGGACAGTTGCAGCGGTCGATTAGCGTCCAGTTCGTAAATGCATAAAGATATAATTGTTTTTCTTGTCAACAAGTTTAAGAGATTATGAATAGTCATCCAGTTTTTAAGTCTATCCCGACCCTTGCTAGAGCCAGCCCGCTGTAGCTTTAAATTTTTATTAATAATCTATCCGATCTAGTCCGTCCCTTACTGCCCTCTACCAGCGATGCCCTAAGCCGAGGTCCGTATCCCACAGGGGGTGCACTTAGCCAGTAATCGGTCTAATTTTGTTTTTAGTCATGGGTGCTTACTCTCGAATATAATTCCAATAGATCGACATTGGTATTGTCAGTCAAACGTCAGTGATTGGCTGGACTCACTGAGTCTAGCCAATCCCTGACGTTTAACTCAACCAACTGACGTTTGAACAATGTCGATCTATTGGAATTATATTCGAGAGTAAGCACCCTGGTTGGAGGACTTAATTTATTCAGGTAGCCACAGGTAAATCCGGTTAAGCAGCCGACAACCTCCCTCATAGGTTGAACTGCGAGATGTGAATCCAAAAAAAAAATTCTATCTATTAGTCATTGGAATATTAAGTACAAATCGAAAATACATGAAATTTAACTGTAAGTTCGTGTTGGTTATCGAGTTTTTTTTTAATAATATAATATTTAAAATAAAATTCAAATTGAAGATTTGAACAATTCCCACTCTTACTAAATGCAGTTTTAATTTTAATCAATAACAAACTGAAAATATTCATGAATAGATTGACACATTAAAACCAACTTCATTGAAATTGGAGAGGCAAATCATTTCACTTCTAATATTGCTCTGCGAATTCTCAGCCGATTATAAATGACCTTTAAAAGACCCCATTGACTTTCAGCAAACAATTTGATATTTCCGTTACCTACTTATGTACTTACTTTTACATAATATATGTACACTTATACCGAAATACACTAATACAGTGATAAAAAGTAACTTCTGACGTAACAAATAATTTCACTTCTTAAAATATTTTCGTCGTGACCAAGGAACACGATTATTCTGCCTATTGTGTTACAACAAATATTCACGATTGATTTGTCTGTCAATCAATTAGAAATAAAGATTAACTTAACTCTTACTTAACACTTGGTATGTGGTAATGGCGATTTTTAAGTAGTGAAGTGGCGGTTGTAAGCGTGGTCGTCATGTGTCAAAGTAAAGAGTAACTTAGCTGAACAGGGCATGTTGCTCGCAGAACAGATGGCCAATGGGGCTGAAGGGTTTTGGAGTGGCGAACTGGAATATATAGAGTGGGAAGGTCACCCACAAGATGGACCGATTAATTTGTGAAGGCTGTAAGAATTCGCTGGATTTGGGAAACACAGAACCAATTGAAGTAGCGGTGCTTGGGAAGACTTATTTCAACAATGCACATCTTTCGACTGAGTTGATGGTCATGCAAAAGAACCATCATTGGAACAGGCGAAATGAGAGTGTAAATTACAGGTCTGCAATCAATCTCTAATATAAAATATGACACTTACAACTTTAACAGCTATATATTAAAAGAAATTATTATCTATCGTAATTAGGCTATACTCCCAAATATTAATGATAAATAATTGGACGTGACCGTAAAGTATTATAATTATTGCTATTGATCATAAAGTGGCACATTTTTAATGGTTCGCTCCGAACATATTGTAAGAATAGAAATGTTCCGTTACCAGAAATATTGATATCTTTTGTTAAGAAAGATAAAAGCAAAAGATTGACGTGTACAACGTCAGTGGGAGAAATGAAGAAAAAGTTTTTGTTTTTCTTAAAGTACGGTATGATTCCACATAGTACATGTACATATTTAAGTTTTTCTTTGTTGTTAGCCACAACATAAGCGCTCAAAGGTGTTACTTTTTTTTTTGTTACAGGCATATTTTTTTAGTTTGAAATTTATTCAAACGATAAAATCAGAAATGAAATTATTCACTAAAGAACCGGAGTTACCGACATAGTTTCCAGAGTAAGCAAACTGTTTCTAGAAGGACCGATGGCTGGTGTAGCAGACGAGACCTGTAATGTAGACCATCGGCAAGAGAACCGTGGGACTCCCCCCAGCTAGATGGATCTACGACCTTAAAAAGGTGGCTGGGTGATTGTATGTGGAAGGAGGAGGTCAGGGTGTTGTGGCGCAGCTTGGGAGAGGCCATGTTCAGTTGTAGACTGCGATAGGCTGCAAATTCTCTGCAGAAAGTAAACCTATTTGAGACACCAAATCTGTATCGCTGTAAAATTTTAGGCACAAGAGGTTTTAACTTTATATCTGGACGAAGCAATGCAATGCAGATCACATATTAGTTCCACATAATATTAATAAACGAGGTTTGTTACATTTTCCTACAATAAATCTTCTTTTAAAATTTAAAAATAAACAGAACGACTCATGCAGTAATAGAAAGATTAACCAATCGGCAAATATCGTAGGTCTCACACTCATTAATACTTCAAAACAAGTTTCTTAATTACTTGTAGAAAGTCTTTTCAATCATTACAATCTATACCTCGTAATGAAAATGATCGGTGATCATTAAAATGTAACTTAACACCAACCACCAAGTAACAGTCGAGAGGAGAGGATCCAAAAACCGTTTTCACGACCTTGAAAATCCGAATGTGACATCTACCAACCCGCACTGGGCTTGCGTGGTGGATTACGGCCCACTCGCTCTTAAACCGAGGAGTGCTGTGACCCAGCAGTGGGAACATTATAGGCTGACTATATCTATACTATATAATATTATAAAACTGAAGAGTTTGTTTGTTTGTTTGGTTGAACGCGGTAATCTCAGGAACTACTGGTCCGAATTGAAGAAATCTTTTTGAGTTGGGTAGACTATTTATCGAGGAAGACTATAAGTTATATTACATCACGTTATGATTAAACGGAGTGGAGCAGCAAAGAAAAATGGACGAAAACTAGCAGACAACTTTTTTGACTGACCTGTTAGTCTAGTGGT
Organism: Aporophyla nigra; assembly: GCA_947507805.1. NCBI lineage: Eukaryota > Metazoa > Arthropoda > Insecta > Lepidoptera > Noctuidae > Aporophyla > Aporophyla nigra. Next base: position 11,028,442 of record OX382316.1, on the reverse strand, counting down.
TAGTGACCCTGACTGCTAAGACTGAGGTCGTGGGTTCGATTCCCACCCAGGACAAATGTTGTGTGATGAGCACAATCATTTGTTCTGTGTCTGGGTGTAATTTATCTATAATATGTATGTATTTAGAAATATATAAGTATATTTATCAGTTGTCTGGTTACCATAGTACAGGCTCTGCCTAGTTTGGGATCAGATAACGGTGTGTTGGTTGTCCTAACATATATTTATTTATTAACTCGATGCGACGGGAAGGGTCAGAGGAGCAAAAATTTGACGCGGACGAAGTCACAGGCAGAAGCTAGAATTACATACAACCTAGTCATTGCAGCCGTGTGTGACACTCAGTGGTAACTACTTATACTTAAAACTATTAATTTCTATTTTAACTACGGCTAACAAGTTTCTACATAGACACGTAGTTAGCCCTATGACCACTTCAGTTTGACCTCAATTAACCTTTACTTAGATTAACAGCTGATTTGACCTTTGCAGTTATGTTGTAAGTTTCTCTTAAGTAACTTGCGTTAATGGCAATAGACATCGGGGCAGGCCCAGACGGAGATGGCGGGATGAGCTGGGCTCTATTTAACCCCCGACGGAAAAAGAGGGGTGTTATAAGTTTGACGTGTCTGTCTGTCCGTGTGTGTGTCTGTCTGTGTGTCTGTCTGTCTGTGGCATCATAGCTCCCGAACGGATGAAGCGATTTCAATTATTATTATTTTGTATTAAAGGTGACTTATGTGCGAGTGTTCTTAGACATGTTTGATGAAAATCGGTTGAGCCGTTTAAAAGTTGTGGGGGGTGAAAGTGGGGAATAATAACCGAATGTCTACAAATATACTCGAGTGGGGTCTCAAATGAAAGCGCACTGAAAGAGAATGATGTTCTTAGCTTCGCTTGATGAGTAAATTGGTGGTGGGAAAATTGGGACATGGAAATCCGATTGTCACGTGAGAGTATCAGTGACTACATCTCAGTCTTTGCAATTCTGCTAAAGATGATTTGTCATGTGGGTTATTAAATAGTTTTGTTTGGTCGAGCTCACAAATTGCTACACCATCCAAGGAAAAGGCCAAGCCTATGTAGCCTTAAGCAGAGTAAAAATACTCTACTTAAGGCTACATAGGCTTGGCCTTTTGCGAAAGTACTTTTACCTAAGTAAACCACAGCTTTTTCAACTGTCGTCCCTTGCAACTTATAAGTTGCGGCGCTTACGGCATATATGCCGTAATCGCCCAACATAAAATGATAAGAAACATTGTTCTTTCAATATTTCCATATCCTCTAAGACCTTGAAAAGTTACATTATGTGGCCTTATCAGAATCCATCCATTCTCGTCAACACAACTCCGGCCGATAGTGGCATCATCAAATTGAATTGATATTGTTTTTGGAAGCTTCCCATCTTCCTGTTGGCCACGGCGAAGTTCTATGTATTTACAACTTAACAAAATCAACATTATAATAAGTATACCTATAAAAAGTATAAAATAAAAAATTAAATTTAAAATTTAAAAAACCCCCGACACAAAAACCTAAGATCCCTTTAAAAAGTAAAAAATAATAAAAAAACTCAATCTTAAAGTACCTAAGTATGTATTAATAATTTTAAAAAAAATACGTCGCGTTGGGGGACCGCTCTGCGAGGGCAGACGTCGTTGACGATCGTATCCTAATTGCAGTATTTAGAAGTAATTTTATAAAAGTTTTCTTCAGTTAGGTAATAGACTATTTGTAATTAAATTGTTAGGTTTGGAGCGGTCCCCCAACGCGACGTATTTTTTTTTTTTAATTATTAATACATACTTAGGTACTTTAAGATTGAGTTTTTTTATTATTTTTTACTTTTTAAAGGGATCTTAGGTTTTTGTGTCGGGGGTTTTTAAAATTTTAATAAAGACTGGTCCTTGGCAGCTCTGGACAGAAAGACGTGGAAAGAGGGTAGAGAGGCCTTCGCCCAGCAGTGGGACAGCAACGGCTAATAATAAATAACTTTCATTGATTAAGCTTGAAGTTGATTGAAAGTTGTATCAATTTGAGCCTGAATATTGTCTTCTTCTTTTCTTATGAAAAGTGTATTTTGTTATACTGAATTGAACTTTGGAAGTATGAGGTACAGGGTTTAACCCTTATTTTGAATTTGTCCGGTAGTATAGACAAGTACTTTTGATAAATCTGTTGCTGTACGAGAGTCTCACATGTCACAGAAACCCAATTTTTATCATAAATTTGTAAAATTAGCGTTTTAAGAACTCCGTCGAAATAAGGGTTAAATTTCACTCAACCTCCATAGAAAACGAAGGATCCTCCTACCAGAGGGGTGTCGTGACTGATGGGAAACTGCTCGACGATTGATGTTGGGTCGTTGTATATATTCTAGTTGCGCGGTAAACTCTGCTTGCGCGATGTAGGATTTGCGTGACGTCATTGTGATGCTTAGTTCGCATGAGGCAGTATAGATGTCGCTACAGAACTAACAATGAAATATCCTACCTTTTACTTATATAAAGGTATTGGGAAGAGACATTGGTACAATATAGCGAAATTAGCACAAACCATGGACATTGGTACTAAGTGTACCAAACATTGCTCGCAGAACAGACGGCCAATGGGGCCGAAAGGTTCTGGAGTGGCGACCGCGTACTGGAAGACAGAGCGTGGGAAAGCCTCCCACAAGATGGACCGATGACCTGGTGAAGGCCGCAGGAATACGTTGGATGCGAGACGCACAGAACAGGTCAAAGTGGCGGTGCTTGGGGGAGGCCTATGTCCAGCAGTGGACGTCTTTCGGCTAAAATGATGATGATGATGATGATACCAAACATTGCTTCGAACCAAATATTAAACCGTTGCTTTTGTTTACCGTAATTTCATATTCTATGTTTAAGTATAGTTTAAGTAAGGTCGAAAGAGACTGGATCCTGCGACACAGGGCATCCTAGTGCGGGATCCAGTGTCACACCTCAATATTGCAAACTTTTTATGAATCAATAAACTAAACTAAAAATAAGGAACATTGCTAGTGACGTAAACAGCAGAATGTATAAGAAAGCAGAAGATAATGAAATTCAATTTAACCATAGTTAAATGTTAAGGGAATATCAGATTTTGGCACAAGAAAATAACAGAAAGGAGGTTTTAACGATCTACTATTTCACCAAAACCTATCACGTCAATAATGATTTTCAAAATAAGAATAAAAAAATCAGTAATGTTCCATGTGGTTTTAACACATTTAAATGTCAAAAATTCAAGTTTAGAACGTGTTTTGACATCTTATCTACGTAAAACTAATGCATATTTATATGCTAAAAGCTAAAAATAAAAGTAAAATAAAAGTTGTTTGGTGTGCCAGTTTCAAGAATCGTTAAACTTGTAAAAATGGTCACTTCTTTGAACAGATGAATATACATAATCAAATATAACTGTACGGCTTTTAATATTTGGTTTACTTTGGTCTGTTCTAGCGAAATTAAGTAGGATTTGACTCTACTTATCGATAATTTAATATTTTAACCTTTATTTTAACCTAAACATGCTCACGACGTTTCAAAATAGTTGAATTGATTCAAAAACTTCAGCAGAAAACGGGACAAGAAAAAATTTTGCTTGCGATTTTTCTGTCATAAAATCAATATTGGGTAGCTTACCAAAAACACCATGATCAATAGGGACAGAATTTGAGCAAATACGATGATTTTATATTCAATTTAGACATCGTCATCACCACAGATAGCTCTGTAAATTCTTGAACTTGAAATTCAACTTTTATACAAAAATAAGACGTAAATTCTACATTACATATATTTAAAAAAAAAATGATATTAGTATATTTTGTATGTATAAATATGTACACACAAATATATCAATGTCAAGGAAACTCATAACATATAAAGAAACAATACCATTGTTATTAATTTCTTTTTCAAGTAATAATCGTTATTATTATATTTTATAATCATAATTATTATAACTATCAACAGTTGTTATTATGTGAAAAATATTTCAACGGTCAGGCGATACAGCCATTTTATTTTGACTTTGATCTTGAGAATAACTGTTTTTTTTTTTATTTCCTTGTACTTTTTAAAATGATTAGAGTATCGAAGGATAAGCTAAAGTTTATCGATTATTGACTATTTATTAATTTTGTCCAAACAGTGGAAGACAAAGTGTCGGTCATCGAGATAGACGGACGAAATGGTTATCATTGCGAGTAAAACCTGTATGATGTTGGCATAGGAGCGTGGCACAAGAAAGAGAGCCTTATGTTCAGCAGATGATAAAGTCGGGCTATGGATGATGGATGATGATAGATTTCGACTAGCCTGTTAGTCTAGTGGTTAGTGACCCTGACTGCTAAGACGGAGGTCGTGGGTTCGATTCCCACCGAGGACAAATCTTTGTGTGATGAGCTTAATTATTTGTTCTGTGTCTGCGTGTAATTTATCCATAATATGTATGTATTTAGAAATATATAAGTATATTTATCAGTTATCTGGTTGCCATAGTACAGGCTCTGCCTGGTTTGGGATCAGGTAACGGTGTTGGTTGTCCTAAGATATTTATTTATTTATTATTTTTCTCTCTCTCTCTCTCTATACAAAACAATGGAACAAAATTCACCACAGTTGCTCACTAAATTCTAACCATTCCACAACCAAGTCTTGAATTCTCACAAATATGTCTACAACTTTCAAATGTTAGAAGTAGTTACTCAACTGTTAAGTTATAAAAATGGCGTTCATAGTCCCCTATGACATTTAGGTGCCTGACCATTCACCCGCGGAGTTATGCAAGTGGTTAGTTACCACATTGACATATTGTATATGTGTTATGTATCTGTAGCTACAGCTATTTACATGAAGTTTTTATTTCTTAGTGATGTACTTTACAGTCTCTACGGTTTTTGCTGTAACATTTATAAAATATCGGCAGTAAATTAATATGTTGCAGGCGGCTTTGCCCACCTGCAAGTGAAATTATTCCCACGGCAATGTACTACCGGGATAAAATGTATACTAAATCCTAAACCAGGTCATGGATTACCCGGGCAAGCAGCAGAAGGCCCGGGTCTACGGCGCGATGTCTTCCACGCGCGCCTTTTAAGGATGTCAGCAGTAAATGAAGGGGCCTGCTAGGGCCGATGACTGCTAGGATCCCGGATGTGTTCGATAGAGTTACCGTGGCCCTGGCACAGGCAACTGAAGGAACACGGGTGGGTTTTAGTCAGAAAAAGTCTGACCCGCTGCGCCCGGAGCGGGAAAAGTCATTTAATGATTTCTTACCCGAAAACAAAGAGGATTAAACTTGTCCTTAGTATTAATCCCGGTATTAGTGTACCTTTATGCCAAATTCCATTGACATCCATTTAGCTATCAAAGTGTGAATTGATAAAAGGCTGCCAGAGTTAATTCATAATAAGTACAGTACAGATCCATCCATCCAGGATTTGTAGCTATATATTTGAAAGTATACTAGTTATTTAGATTGCCCTCTGTACGCTATTAGCTATAAACATTTATAATGTCAGCAGTACAATAATAGATTGTTTCGTATATAAGTTTCCACAGGCTTTTCAAACTAGTTATTAGTGAATAGGTAATTGTTTTCTGATTAGAACGTATTTCGGAAACTTTATGATCTTATTATCGAATAGCAGTACACGTTGGAAAAAACATATTAAAAAATCTATGAGGAAAAATTATCTTGAAAAACAGTTAAATAAAAAATTACAGTTTTAAAAAAACTTCTTAATTCAGCGATCAAATCGAATGGGACGTGTTAGATCTAAAGATCACTAAAAATGACTATTTTCTAACCTTTTGCCTAGATAGCCCACGGGGGGTAATAGATGACTGACTGAAATATAATCTAGAAACTAGACCGTAAGATTGAAAAACGACCACAAATATCGGTGTCTTTTCAAATTCATGACGATAAAAATAGTATGAAATATTTTATCACCGATATTTATATCCTTATGAAAAAGAAAAGGGTACGTATTTGAATATCGAAGATTAAAATACCTACTGTTAAAATATCGATGTTCATAACATCGAAAATGGAAAAATCGAACGACCATAAAACCGAAAATTAAAATAACGAAAGTTTATAGTATCGAATGGTTAAATATCCTACGTCCAATATATCTAAAATCTAAATATCTACAAAAGTTACATCGAAAGATCCAAATATCGAAATACAGATTATCGAATGTCCTAAATATCGAAGTACAAACTATCGAACGTCCTAAATATCGATGGGTACATAGAACATCGAAAATGAATATACCTACGTGTAAAAATGGGTTAATTTTCAACATTTAATACATTCATTAATTCACCCTAAAAATACGTACCTACAAGTTAAAATATCGAAAAAAATTTGATGTAAGTAGTATGAGTGGAAAAAGGTTGCTTCTGCAACGTCTCCGGCGCTACGGGAAGTGCAACCCCTTCGCCCTTGCGTAACAAAGAATAGGCACCCATGTTCACCTCCGCAGCTTCGGCTTGCTGGTCGCCTCCGGCGACCAGCCTCAGCCGCTACGGCTCCCACGGGTGCCTATACTTTGTTACAGCGGGCGGGGGTTGTCCTCCCTTCGCGCCTCCGGATTTTTATATACACTCTAGGGGTAACAGCCAAAAGACTACGTAAATTCGGGGTGCCCCAATTCGGTTTTGGAACAATTTTGACCTATTTTATCCATGAAAATCAGTGTCTAGTGTACAAGCATAGGTCAATCGTGAAGGTATTATTTAGGTCTTTAAATTAAAATATTTTCTTGAAAGTCAATATGTTGTGCTACTAAAGTTAGTGACAGAAACATATCGCTGCAAAACCGACTCCACGTAGTCTTGTCTGCCCTACCCCTAGAGTGTAATTTAGAATCGCGTAGGCGCGGAGGGGCGAGGCAGCCCGCGAGCTGAGGAGCAGGTGGTTTTAACACCCGCCGCCGCAGCTGAGGTTGGCCGGCGAAGCCGGCCAACAAGCCGAAGCTGCGGTGGTGAGCGTTTAGACCATCTGCGACGTTAAGCTCGCGTGGGACTGCCGGAGCCCTGCAGCGCCGGAGCCGTGACAGAAACCATGCTTGCTTGCATGTTGCATGATTGCTGCATGCTGCATTTCACATCTACCTACATTTATGAATACACTCATACTGCCTATATAATTTTTTTTCGGTATTTCAACTAGTAGGTATTTTTAACGTAGATATTATGAATTTAGATGTATGAAATGTTGATATTTTGAACTTAGGCATAATGTCATTCGATATTTTGAATCATTCGAAATTTTAATCACTCGGCATTTCAATCTTCGACGTTTTAAGCTTAGGTATAACAATTTTCGACATTTTGATATAATCGATATTTAAATTTTCGATGTTTTGAACATTGGTATTTTAAGCGTAGGTATTTTAATCTTCGATATTCAAATACGTACCCAAAGAAAATCTGTTACAGACTGACATAATATTCCTTCTGAGGTCGGAACCCTATTAAAATACATGTGGCTCTAGGTCTGCTACAGTCTTAACAGATTTACGATTTTTTTCTTAGGCTTCATCAGCAGCCTATAATGTTCCCACTGCTGGGACACAGGCCTTCTCTCGGTGAGAGGGAGTGGGCCGTAATCCACCACGCGGGCCCAGTGCGGGTTGGTAGATGTCACATGTCTTCGAATTTTTGGTTCTAAGACATGCCGGTTTCCTCACGATGTTTTCCTTCACCGTTTTGAGAGCAGTGGTGATGAAATAATTTACACAAAGTAATGCGCCTGTTTGGGTTTGAACTCACGACATACTACTCCGTAAGTTGCGGCCGTTACCACTGGGCCACCATTGCTCTCATGCACTCACTGCTTCATAGGTGTAAACTTATTATATTAAAAAAGAAACAGAAATAAATAAAATATGTTTATTGCGATAAACATGCAAAGAAAGACCAAAATACACAAAAAAAAGTATTCCAACTAAGTTAACGATAGTAATTCTATTTTCAAATTTAAATTAACGTTAGACTCTTTTCCGTTGCCATTCAAAGTTACCGAATTGTCGTCTTGTCTATTGTCATAACCATAGATTATCGAGCATTCAGCCTAAGAAAATCCCAGGAATAATAATAATATCTTAGGACAACCAACACAACGTTATCTGATCCCAAACTAGGCAGAGCCTGTACTATGGTAACCAGACAACTGATAAACACACTTATGTACTTCTAAATACATACATATTATAGATAAATTACACCCAGACACAGAACAAATGATTGTGCTCATCACACAAAGATTTGTCCTGGATGGGAATCGAACCCACGACCTCAGTCTTAGCAGTCAGGGTCACTAACCACTAGACTAACAAGCCAGTCAGGAATGTATCAAGCAAGAATTTAACATTCAATAATACTCAGCCACCTGCTTATTACATCATTTAAATACCTTTAGTAAGTATTTGTGAATTATATAATAACGCGACAATTATTAAAAAGTAATAATAATTAGAGGCTCGTAATGATACAAGTGTCAGTTCCGGTATTTTGGTCACTTTTAGCGATGGTACTTTAAGTTTATACTTAAAAGTTAAAGTGATTGTGTAAGTAAAGATAAATTATGCAATTTACGTACTTAGATAATAATAATTGAATAGTATTTTCGTATATAAAAGAGCTGAAATGACGATATTTTTTTATAGAAGACCGACTTTTTCATGATCTTCTCTGAAACTCTCACTTTTAGAAAAACTGTGAGTGTTAACAATAATACCCTTTAAAAGACATACAGAATTTAATTATGCTATTCAGAAAGAAGTTTTCCTTCAGAGAGCGCTTAAATGCCAGCCACAAATGCAAGACAAGCTCACAGGGGAGCTAAAATATAACACACTGCGATTTCGATTAAGGTTTCATTGTAAACGAGGTTATTTATAAATTTAAACGATTTATTAATTCCTTTGAAACCTACACTAAGTGTTTTCAATAAACGGACAATAATTTAAAGTAGAATAGATTAGTTATCTATTCTGTAATCAAAATGCAGCCTGATATTCAATTTAATGCAGATTTCTTCATTTATATCTATTTTGTCATTCATTCTCTCATTAGTCTAGATTTTGCTACTTTACTAATAATTTAATATAAACAGTTTGCGAAATAATTACACATACATACTCCTTTTGCAGAATAATTATAAATTGTCATGTTTTTAGTACCTCGAACTATGTGGGATGTGGAAACTTCACTCGATGTATTTTCTTGTGGAAAATATTATTTTACAACACCTCACCTGTATACATGCTTTTTATGCAAATAAACATTTCCTGTTCTATTCTAACTCACAAACTTTTTACAGAAGACACACATTACTACGTAAGCATTCTTTTTCTTAACGTGTCGATAGCAATCAAAATAGAGTTAGCCCAGAATTTGGCTACGAACTTAGTATTTTCAGTAACGTCCATCAACTCCTGTGGCGTGCAAACAGTAGGACATGCTGGACAAGATATCAAGGGCCTCATCGTTTGTGGGACGGCACCACATTTACACTCCAAAGTCCACAGACGCATTTAATTAAATATATTTTAAATCACCTTTCACCAAAAGTTGCAAATTATATTCACTATCACAACTTTACCTAAAACCTTGGCATTATTAAGGCTACATTACCAAACTTATCCGTAATTCTTATGTAAGTTAACGTTAGTTAATAACTTAATTCAAACTTAACGTACTTATATGAATCTTTTGGGCAATCGTCGTGACATGGTTTCTTTAGGCCGTTATGTGTATTGGATTAACATAATTTTGATGTACGGTAAGTAAATTGTGGTCATATTATTGCTAGTCATGTCAGTCTTACCAAGCGGTATCGTGTTATCCAGTAACGGGGTTGTGGAGGTCAGATAGGCAGTCGCTCCATTTAAAATACTGGTATTCACCTGCATCCGGTAAGACTGGAAGCTGACCCCAAAATAGTTGGGAAAAGGCTAGAAAGTTGATGATTATTGCTAGTCATATTGGCTATATTTACATACATAAAAACCTGGGTCTTCATATCTTTTTCTTAGAACAAAACTACTATACTCCATTTGTTTAGGTAGTTAACTAAAGGTAAACAATCTTGATATGTCTTTTTATATAAAATAAATCGTATAAAAGACCAACAAATATTATTTAAATTAAGTTACTTACCTAACATCGGTTTAAGTAAATACCTAATTGTAAACATTTTTAGATTCAATTTTTAGACAGTTTTTTAGATAAAAGACATGTTAAGATTGTTTACATTTAGTTAACTACCTAAACAAATGGAGTATAACTAACTACACGAGAATGTTTCATGGTACGGTTAAAAGTATTATGCCATTCAGCAGGGTCTGCTAACTGTAGAGTATGTCAGTCTTCTTTTGAAGTAAGTCCACCCAAGGATGCTATAGTAATGCAACCTCCCTTATATCTTAATACTTGAAAATATGGATGTAATCGCAAAGGAATTTCTGTAGTCTCATAAAGCCTTGTTGCAAGACGGCAGTATATATAATACCCTTATTTATATTCCATAAAGTCGAATAATTTAACAGCCTTTAAAATAATTATTCGTCAGAAAAGTTGTGATACAACTTTTCCGCCCAATAATCTTGACATTCACGGACTTGGCTCGATATAATTATATACAATAGGTAACCATATTGGCCTTTATTCAATAGAGCTTAAAATGAATATGATACCAGTTCTAGAACAGAACAAAAAAGCGGAAATATGAGCTGAAGTGCATAAAAAGTTCACTTTTAATATTTGCGAGCGCGTTGATGTCTTTTATACTAAAGCTTATAAATACTAACTTTTCATACATTATTGTAGTCAGTAGGTAACTAAAATTGAACTGCGAATGTTTAAATTAACTTTCCACTATATTTTTAATATCTTTCTAAGAAATTTTAATGATTTCAATTTCGTTTCTGCCGCAAAAAAAGTGACCGAATTTTAAGAACGTATACTACGATTTTTTCTAATAACAATTCAATTATAAAGTACACTCTCTAAACTATTGTTAGAATTTACGCAACAACGAATTAAGTGGAGTATAACCTGTTTAACAAAAACCACACGAAATCGTGATCGAGTCGCACTTTGACATTATGAACTTAAAAAAAAAACTCACCTTGACATGATACTAGAGTCGAGCTTAACAATAACGCGACGAGCAAGACAAAACTCCTGAAAGGCATCCTGTTGCAGTTTCCTTCACAATTCAACCTGGGCTGCAGCATTTTCACAGCACTATAAATTCATCGAAAAAAAAAAATTTTTTTGTTCAAAAATTTTCACTTCACTATTTTATTTTTTCGTCACTTGTTTTTCGTAATCAGAGCGCCATGGTATGCGCGGGCGCGGTACCGTTGTGATGTGAAAGTGTGGAGTTGTCGGGTCGTCCGTGAGGGGGCGCTGTCGGCGCTAGACTGACGGGGCTGCGCGCACGCACCGCTACCGACGGTTTCTTCTCTGTTAACTTCTTGCCTCGATCGGTGCGGGGATCGGCAACCTTTTTTGTTCGGACCCTTTTCCATTAATTTTAACGTAGTCTATTATATTTTCTAGCAAAGCTCTTTAAATTGAAATCAAAAACCAACTAACCGATTAGAAGAAATGACAGTCAACTATCTTTTGACAAGGGAATGGGCAACAGCGTTCTCTTCGCATTTGGCCACCATAATGCGATCGCCAACCTGCCTGCCAAGCGTGGCGATTATGGCAAAGCCCCCCAAATTGGGGGAGCCTAAGTCCAGCAGTGGACGTCTTTTAGCTGAAATGATGATCTTTTGACAGTGGCTTCGCCCGCGTATTATTAATATACCTTCTTCTTGAATAACTCTGCCTATTGATAAAAATCGGAATTAAAATACATTACGTAGTGTAAAAGATCTAAGCATAGAGATGCGGGAAGCGACTTTGTTTTATACTATGTAAAGATTAACCTACTTACCTTACCGACAAAATGTCATTAAAATATATCGACTTATGTACATTAACCTCTTTTTTTCTTTTTCCAGATCGCAAATTGGATCTACAACGAAAATAGTTTTTTTATGGAAATGAAATGCCGAACTTCGAAAGCGATCGTCAAGATTCATCATCAGAGCATAAACCTCATCACTGTTACGCCATTATTCCGAACACTGGCTATTCTTACGATCCAGCTTATTAGTATCATCGACCCACCTTGCGGTCGCAAAATAGCAAGCAACCCACACTCCTGAACCCGTGTAAACCCAACTCTTAGCCTCCATTGCATCAGGGATCTACTTTACATGCCGTCCCTATATTTAGCCAAGATTCTTGCCGTTTGAAGAATTAACCCTAGATTACTAAACTATCGTAAAATTTACGACGGCAAAATCATGATTCCTGGAAAAAACAAAGTTCGCGTCGTTCCCGCGTCCCGTTTAAACTGTGTATAGCAAAAAAATAATTAAATTATTTTCATTATTATGTGATCTCTTAAACCCAAAGCATAAGTAATTGTAATTTCTAAAATAATTAAAATTTATAATTCGTAGATTTATTGTTTTATTTTCCTGTCGTATTTTTTACGAATGTTTAGTAATAATGTCACTTGTAGGATAGTTTAGTAATCTAGGGTTAAAAGGAATATAATGATGATAAACTGAGCCACCAACTCACCTTTTTTCCACATTCATAGTACATTGACTTGCCTCGCTCCAGTAGAACCGATAACATTATGAAGGCCGCAGGAAGCCGCTGGATGCGAGAAGCACAAAACCGGTCGAAGTGTAGGTGTTTGGGGGAGGCCTATGTCCAGCAGTGGACATCTGTCCGCTGGCATGATGACATATCATATTGATTTTCCTATTGTCCCTATTCGAATTTATTACGTGCCGACGCAACACATATTTTTCTGGCCTCAGTTAGGTTTATTTTTGTTTTTATTTTCATACATCCCTATTAACCGTCATCTTTGATTTGAATTCCTTTCCAACCATGTCATCACTCACACAATTTCAAGTTGTACTCATAGGTAAATTTCTTAATTACTTATTCAATACCAAATCTCCTAAAAAAAATACTCAATATTATATACAAAATGTTGATAACCGCTGGGGCCGAACCCACTTCACTTTCAAACTCGGTCGTGCCTCGCGGACGTGGCGCGTATCACCCAAATGGACACAGTACGAGCTTTCCGCACCACAGGTTCCGGGTTCGACTCCCTATTGGTCACTTGTGAACGCCCGTGACTCCTTGCTGTAAGAGTGAAAGATTTATGTGGTAAGCGAGTTCGTCGTAGTCAAACGTTGGATGATTGGTTGACAACGGGAATAATAAATAGTAACAGCCAAAGGCTTAATTTCCTAGGCAGACAAGGGTAGGGCTTTCAGGCTGCAGTTCTGGATACGGCCAGCATGATAGGAGGTTCCTCTCTCTGGAGCCCTGACCGTCGGTAACTTGGATCCTGTTCGCGATACCGGGAGGCTACTATTTTTTACATTTTTAAATGTATTTCTACTTTTACATTCTAATACGTAAACATATACCTACATAGATAATTTATTGAAATAAAGAGGGATAATATTACCAGCCAATTCTTGTCCCACAGCTGGGCGAAGGTCTCTTCTCATACACAGAAGACGCAATCATTGATCATCACGCTTGCTCCAGACGTTGGCAATTTCAGAAGCATTTTAACTATAAGTCCTGGTTTCCTCGCGATGGTATTCCTTCACCGATTTCAGTAATAAACACAGCCTAAGACTTAACACGTACTTATTTAAATGCCTGAAAACCCAAATAGTAACAGTGCGAGTGTACCGTGTGGTGCCGGACGTAAAGAATAACACCACCGCATTTATTCCCGTGGGTGTCGTAAAAGGCGACGAAGGGACTTACTAGAGAATGGGCAGCAGCATTCTCTATGCATTTTACCACCATACTGCGATCGCCAACCCGCCTGCCAAGCGTGGCGATTTTGGCAAAGCCCCCCAAATTGGGGGAGGCCTAAGTCCAGCAGTGGACGTCTTACGGCTGAAATGATGATGATTATGATGATGATGAACAGTGCGAGCCTTCCGTACGACGAGTTTTGGGTTTGACTCCCTACTGGTCTCTTGTGAACGCCCGTGGCTTTTGTTGTCAAAGACTAAATCATCTGTCTAGCCTTTTCTCAACTATGTTGGGGTCAGCTTCCAGTCTAACTGGATGCAGCTGAGTACCAGTATTTTACATGGAGCGACTGCCTATCTGACCTCCACAACCCAGTTCCTGGGTAATACGATACCTCTTGGTAATACTGTTGTGAAAGATTTAAGTGATATTAGTTTCTGGTAAGCAAGTCTTCTACGGTTTATTCTTAGATGGATTACCAAAAAATAAAAAGGAAATCTATTGAAGACCTATGCCCAGAAATGGAACCGTGGAGAACTTTTGGCTGTATTATCCGTACAGAAGACCTTATTTCAGAATTCATGTAGGCACTATTAATCATTATTTATTCTACAAACACGAATAAATAAACACATGCAACATAAAATGAATATACCATACACTACATGCACTCCCACAAAACACCCTCTCCCCTCTCATACACCACACCACACCACACCACACTCCATCCCAATTCTCATCCCATCCCCCACACACATACTCACACATACATATAGCAAATCAGGTCATTATGGGTTTATTGTTAGAATCACACTCTTAAATAAAGGTTTATTTTGTATACGTAGTAACTAGTAGAACACTGACTCCTAGGTCACAGGGTTTCCCTAGTTTAGGAGGCAGGGTTTTACACTATTTGTGCAGCCTTTTCCCAAAAACCAATTTAACTACCTATGTGAATTGTTATTGTTATTGTATACAAAGGTTTTTTGTGTCAATAAACTTATTTTATTTTTATTTTTTTATTTATTATGGAGCAAATTCACCATGGTGTGGGATTCATACCTGACGCCTTCCATCACGGTCATGCAGAGAATCATAAGCTTTCCTTCCTATTTGATGGATTTACCCTAAGTTCTAATCTAGGATCGCTCTATCAACTCAATTTTTAACGATTAACAACTGGAATTCCAGGCTCGTATAAATCTTTCTGATTTTTACACGCTTTATATTAGCTTCACTTGTATGTTTGTATGCATGTTTGTTTGTAACCGACTCCTTATAGCGCGATTTTGACCCACTTTAAACGACCAGATTTCATTCAAACTTTGCACACCTGTCAAGGACCGATGACAATGCAATAATTTCATAAATTTGTGCAAAAAAACTGTCTTCGAAAACTACGCTGACATACGTCACAAACTACGCTGACATACGTCTCAAAATTCGAAACACCCTAAAAAATTGAAAATAAATAATAGTTTAAAAAAACTAAAAAACACGCTTCCATGGAAAACCAAACTAAAAAGTAGAAAATAATGGAAAAAAGCGTGGGGTGGGTGATATCAATAAAAAAATACCTTAAAAAGCACCCCACACTTTTTTTCCATTATTTTCTACTTTTTAGCGTGTTTTTTAGTTTTTTTTAAACTATTATTTTCTTAACTATAGGTACACTATAGACTTACAGTACTTATTCAAATCCATTCCATATGATGCGGGACGTTAAGAATAGCACCATCCCATTTCTTCCCGTGGGTGTCGTAAAAGGCGACTAAGGGACTTACTAGAGAATGGGTAGCAGCGTTCTCTATGCATTTTACCACCATACTGCGATCGCTAACCCGCCTAAGCGTGGCGATTATGGCATACCCTCTTATTGGGCGAGGCCTATATCCAGCATGGCCGTCTTCCAGCTGAAATGATGATGATGATGATGATTTATCCAAACAGGAATTTCTCAGAGCCGGAGTCTAAATTCATGTTCGGCTGATGGCAAATGGTTCCACTGACGAACCCAACGGGTAAAGGCTCGTGCAGACTAGTGCGACGCGACAGTCGCGCGCGATTCGGCGATTTATATCCCTAGAACAATTTCTATGAAAAAGTGCGTGTCACTTTAGATAGGGGCAACCTGTCGCGCCGCGACATGGTCATAGAAATTTTTCTACAGATATAAATCGCCGAATCACGCGCGACCGGCGCGTCGCTAGTCTGCACGAGCCTTAAAGGCTGGTAAATTGCAGTACGACGCGATTCACGGTGCGCTATGGCGAGGCGCCTGTCTGGGGGAGTTTGAATACAAACGCGATGTTCTGTTATGTATCCCATACGATACGCGATTTTGGTAACTATCTTGCCTCTTACATTATAATCGCCATGCGGATGCTGAAAACATAAACCAGTCCAAAGAAGTTAACCTAGACTTAAAAATAAATAAAAAGAGATAAAGTAAACGAACTTTACAAGGCGCTTGATTGAGCGTACGATGTAGTATACTTACTGTATCCGGATGTAGTTATTCTATAATACTTCAAATTTTAAGTAAAATAATGGTGATGGTTCTTTTGTGCACCAACTAAACTTAATTTAGGCTATTGTTATCTTTTTCCTTCTAATGAAAAAAGAACGAGACGGAAACTGGGAATTTGGAGCTGTCAAATTTAGATGAACTAAGATTTTGTTCGACACAGCCGTCATCATCATCTGCCTCATTTCTCAACAAGGTTGTGGTCGGCAACCAGTCTCCTCGAATGCAGCTAAATACTAGTGTTTTAAATGAAGCAACTGGCTATCTGATCTCTACAACCCAGTAACTGTGTAATACAGAAATACAAAAATGTTTATTTCAATAACTTAAAAATACGTTTACAAAAGGTCTCTAGGGAATTTCCATTTAAGTAAGAATAATACTTGTGTTTGGAAGTTCCGCTCTTCCACTAGTTACAACTTACAGTATAAGCTATTGAATAGACATTCCCTTTTACAGATTAGAAAAATAAAATAAAGTGATATAAATGAAAAATAAAAAGAAAACCAAAACAAAGTAATCAGTAATTATAATTATAGACGCGCTATCGTGTAAACTGTACATGAGTGCGTGCGCACGTGTGCGCGTGTGTGTTTGTGTATGTGTGTAGGGTATGTGTGCGCGTGTGTGTGTGTGTGTATGTGTTCTTAATGATAGTATCTTTACAAAGTAATACAGGCTGGCTGAGACTGGCTGTCAGACTTTCAGGGTTCTTACGACCCGTAAAGACTACCAAACATTTACGAATGAAAGCCCAGACCAACGGCTTAACGCTTATAGTTCAGGGTGGAGCTGCATCCACCTCCGTAGCATCGGGAAATCCCATCGATCTGCGAATACACTGTGAATACTGTTAGTCAATCACAATCAAAAGTCATTTATTTAAATTAGGCTGAGGAGCAGCACTTTTCGGACGTCAAAATTATATAAGATAGTCCCCCAAAACGCCCACCCTTCACCACTTCCTAGTGCTTAAAGTGGGAAGAAGAAGTGGCGCAAACCCCAGCAGCACAGCTGTGTTTAGTTCGATAAACTTGATTCTATACAATAGTAGGTAGGCAAAGTAATAACAATTACGAGACACAGAATATTAAATTAAATTGTTTGCCATATGTCAGCTAGCCATGCCAATATACCAGCAAATAAAATGAAAACTATGATATATAATAGAAATGTAAACATAGCATAATACCAAAATAAAAGCCTCCATATGCCACGCTGAATTATGTTAACATAGGTGTTACTACCCGAGTTACGACTCAAGGCCACAAATGCCGGCCACCAGAACCATCGATGTAAAATAAATAAACAGGCAGGTAAATATTAATAATAATATCAACATCATGATCAGCAAGATGACTAGTCACCACAAGCAGTACCCGTTCACCAGCGTAACACAAAGGAAACAACCCTAATAATAGTGACAAAACTATCAATATTTTTACCTAGGGCCACGGCAGCCCCAGCAGTACTCTCAACTGCAGTCAGATATTGAACGCGTTATCGCTATGTGTCTCTATGTATAATAGAGACGAAGCGTTAAAAAAGCCGAACTTTTTCTAAAAAATATGCTTTTTTAACAGCCAAATACTGTAATTACTTAATAGTCTAAAAGTTGCCAGCAAAACACTGCAAATAACTCTGCACAACCACCATAGACACGGGTTTTGTCGACGGAATAATAGACAAAATAGCTTATTGTAGAAAGATTTCTACCGTCATAAGCATGGCGATGTTAAAACTGAAAAGAAGATGATCCACGATGTCAAACATGACGATCAAAGAGCAATTCTCATAATTTCAAGAACGTTCACAGTCTGATCTTATTCTCAATCTGTCAAAAATACCGCGAGCTTCCATACTTTTTTGACAAGTGTTTGACATTTGATTGTCGCCGAGATGAGACCGCGACTAGATTTTGAACGATTTTAATTACGAGAATTGGCCTTCTGATCTCGAAAAGCATCTATAAAAATGTTTTTTTGTGGTTACAGACGATTAGTCAAAAGTTTGTAAAGGTTTATGTGTGGTTATATAATAATTCTATACTATTTTCGGTTATTAATATGGACGGTACATTGCAGTATGTAAATTCATTGCGACCCAGCCCGTCCCCTGCTGTCCTCTACCAGCGATGCCCTAAGTCGAGGTCCGAACCCCACAGGAGGTGCCTTTAGCGAGAAGTCACTCTAATTTTAAATTTTTAAGCCCTACCTGGAGGCCTTATTTGAATAAGGTACCGAAGTCTGTGAGAACTGAGGGACCACAATTTTAAGACTGTGTTTTTCACTTGTTTACACATTCCCAGATTCGTTCTACAGTTTATTGTTTCAATAAATAAATAATAAATAACTCTTTTATCTACTACTAAATCTTAAGATTTTAACATCATCATCATCATTTCAGCCGTACGATGTCCACTGCTGGACTTAGGCCTCCCCCAATTTGGGGGGCTTTGCCATAATCGCCACGCTTGGCAGGCGGGTTGGCGATCGCAGTATGGTGGTAAAATGCATAGAAAACGCTGCTGCCCATTCTCTAGTAAGTCCCTTAGTCGCCATTTACGACACCCACGGGAAGAAATGGGGTGGTGTTATTCTTTACGTCCGGCACCACACGGTACTTTTAACATGCACAAGAATTATTAAATAATATTATTATAGCCTTTTCAACCACTAAAAATTTTAGGAACAATCTCTTTAAAAAATACTGAACTTAATGGTTAAGGCACTGCCCCTCATAAATCCAACCTGTATACATCATCAGGTTGGTAGTATCCTGATACCTATGCTCTAATGTTATCTGTTTTCCGTCCGGCTGCAAAGTTCCGGGTTCAGTTCCTGTACCGTACTAAATGAAGTCGCTACGCATGCGCCGTTAAGTGACCGGGAAATGTCAATAAGATTGATAACCAACCAAGCTGAAAAAAGATTTCTAGAATATAATTAACCTACCTATAGTGTTTCTGGTTTGATCTTAAGATGTAGAACATAAAGAAAATTAGGTTTATTTGTAAAGTAACTTACCATAACGTAACATCACACCCGTAATTCAGAAGGGTGCCTATAGTACATCCACATTATATCAGTTTTGTTTAAGTCCCATGTAGGGGACAAGTTAACTCGAATCTATACTAATATTATAAAGCTGAAGAGTTTGTTTGTTTGTTTGATTGAACGCGCTAATCTCAGGAACTCCTGGTCCAAATTAATAATAATAATAATATTCCACAACTATCACACAACGCCATCCAGTCCCAAGCTAAGCAGAGCTTGTGTTATGGGTACTAGACAACTGATAAACATACTTATATATTTCTAAATACATACATATTATAGATAAATTACACCCGGACACAGAACAAATGATCGTGCTCATCACACAAACATTTGTCCTGGGTGGGAATCGAACCCACGACCTCCGGCATAGCAGTCAGGGTCACTAACC
Source organism: Aporophyla nigra (assembly GCA_947507805.1). Lineage (NCBI taxonomy): Eukaryota > Metazoa > Arthropoda > Insecta > Lepidoptera > Noctuidae > Aporophyla > Aporophyla nigra. The sequence goes on along the minus strand of OX382316.1, from coordinate 11,008,573 downwards.
ACTAGACCAACAGGCCTGTCAAATTGATAAATTCTTTTTGTGTTGGGTAGCCTATTTATTGAGAAAGGCTATAGGCTACAATTATAACATCACGCTACAACAAAGAGGAGCGGAGCAGTAATGAAAAATGTTGTAAAAACGGGGAAAATCGCATGGGTAGGCGATTCGACGCGACGACGGGAAGGGTCGGGGGAACAAGAAAATTAACGCGGACGAAGTTGCGGGCAGAAGCTAGTAAAATATAAAACAGATAATACAGTCACGAGGGCTTGTCTAAATAATAAATAAAGTTTAAAAAAACTAAAAAACACGCTTCCATGGAAAACCAAACTAAAAAGTACAAGATAATGGAAAAAAAGCGTGGGGTGCTTTTAAGGTATTTTTTTATTGATATAAGGCACCCCACGCTTTTTTTCCATTATCTTGTACTTTTTAGTTTGGTTTTCCATGGAAGCGTGTTTTTTAGTTTTTTTAAACTATTTATTTATTTTCTATTTTTTAGGGTATATCGAATTTTGAGACGTATGTCAGCGTAGTTTGTGACAGTTTTTTTGCTGTCCTGGTAACCCTGGCAAGGATAATGGCACAAATTTATGAAATTATTGCATTGTCATCAGTCCTTAACAGGTCTGCAAAGTTTGAATGAAATCTGGTCGTTTAAAGTGGGTCAAAATCGCACTATAAGGAGTCGATTACAAACAAACATACAAATATACAAACATACAAACATACAAGTGAAGCTAATATAAAGCGTGTAAAAACAGCCGCACAAGTCGATCGATCAGATTCGTTATGCTTGCCGCGGTAGGTCTGTGGATGGGTGATCTTTACATACCAAGACCCTCTCTGTGCCTCGGAAAGCACTTTAAGCCGTTGGTCCCGGCTGTCATTCGTTGATCTTCGGAAGTCGTTACGGATCATCAGAAACACGAAAAACCAATCTTATAAAGGGTTACCGTATTACCCAGTATCTGGGTTGAGGGGATCAGATAAGCAGTCGCTCCATGTAAGATACTGGTACACAGCTGCATCTGGTTAGACTGGAAGTCGACCCCAACAAGTAAGCAAAAGGCTCGGCAGCTGAAGATCTAGTCACGAGCACCAGTAGTTCCTGAGATTACCGCGTTGAACCAAACAGACAAACTCTTAGAAAGAAAGAAAAATGTGTTTATTGGCATTATATCATTAACATAAAACTTAAAACTATAAAAAAAGCAGAAAACGGAACAATGATAATAATGCCAAAAGGGCCTCAGCTCAGCATAATGTCAGATGACAACACAAGGTGTGCCACCTGACGCTGATTTTCAGCTGCAACCCACGAGTACCATACGCAAGAGTAATAAGTACATAGAGTGTGTCCATAATAATAAATGAAGAAAGTCAAAAATCAAATAAGTTGTTGTGGTGTACATGTGTGTGAAAAATGTCAAATTAAATCTGATTGAAATTAAAATTTAAACAGAAATAAAATAAAAATAAAATAGATAATATAAAATAAATTGTTTCAAATGGCAGATATGTCAGCTTGAACATTCTCAAAGTCTTTTTGATGATTTAGTAAAAATTCTTTTAATTTTAATTTGAAAGTCGAGCAACTTTTACTAAACTTTATAGGGATATTGTTCCAGCATTTAGTAGCTGCATAGCGAAAACTGCCTCTAAAAGCCGCAGACTTGTGCTGAGGAATGGAAAGCTGTTGAGAGCATTTTCTTCCTTCTCCAATTCTGTGTCTTCTTGTCCACGATAGTCTGTCATACAAGTAAGAAGGGGAGTGAGACTTAATAACACCAAAAAGAAGGCTCACTAAGTGGAGTTTACGCTAGCGAGTTTCTTCAGATTTATAATATTAGTATAGATTAGAACCAATAGGCATTCGTTTTCATCACATTAGGTACGTGAAAAAAAATATTCCAGTGTAACTAAAACAGGGCATAACAAAATACTCTCTACATAATAATCAAAATAAACGTACGGCTCTATGACTGAGAATATAGTACACCAAGATATGTATATTAGCTCTAATATTTGCGTAATCTAAGTACCGAAGTCATGATATTATCGTCACGAAACGCTTTGGTCTAGTTTGAATGAGCACACTCGCGCATCTTTGAAAGCTCACAGATCACCTTTCTTAAAATTCTTATCAACCGCGCCATCTATGATATTTTAAACGCAACATTGTAAAACTGATTCATGACAAAATTTTATTAATGTAGTATAGATGGCGCTTTGTCATATTCCCAAATTAATAGTACTATACTTTTGATACTAGATGGCGCGATAGACCCCTCAATTACGGTAAAGCGACACCTAACAACGATGTTTTCAAACTGTCAATGGAAGTATAGATAGCGTTGTTATGAAGATTTAAAACTTTGCGACATGATAACAGATGGCGCTGTCAGTCGTTTGATCGGGAAAGTTCAGTGAAGTTGATAAAATAACAAAAAGTAAAGTTAATCTTCAAGACTATTTTTTAACCTTTTTTATTCAATGATGTGGTTTCTTGTCACCAAATAAGCGTGGCGTCAATCCTCGATGCATGAAATCTGATCAGTCATGGCAAATTGCTTCGAACTCGTTCAAATCTTGAATACCAATCACGATAATCGGTTGAAATTATTGAGCTGCTGCAGTCGATTGCGTTCACACGGTGTTCAACTAACAACGTTCTTTGATGCTCTGAAAAAGTTTATGAAAAACATAAGCATTATTGAATATCTAATTCAATAATGCGAGTGATTTTCATAAACTTTACGGTAAGTTTGCCTTTTTGAAAGATGTTAATATGACTGGAAATGGGGTGACTAGATACTGAGATGACGACTACTTATAGTATACTATACTCCATTTGTTTAGGTAGTTAACTAAATGTAAACAATCTTAACATGTCTTTTATCTAAAAAACTGTCTAAAAATTGAATCTAAAAATGTTTACAATTAGGTATTTACTTAAACCGATGTTAGGTAAGTAACTTAATTTAAATAATATTTGTTGGTCTTTTATACGATTTATTTTATATAAAAAGACATATCAAGATTGTTTACCTTTAGTTAACTACCTAAACAAATGGAGTATAGAGACGAATGGAAGAAAAAGACATGTCATGTTGCGCCAATCCCAAATAAATTGAAATAACGACAAGAGAATAGTACTTATTTCGAGAATTTATAAGCACCTGTCTATATTGTCTACACTACCCACAGGTTCGTGATTAAGTATGTATTTTTGGGAGTAGTCTACCTCAACCCTTTTTTTATTATTTATACTACCCACAAAGTGAAATGAACTAAATACTATCATTATTAATGAATATTAAACTACCCTTTTAACCTCAAAAGTACCGGGTGACATTTTTGTATCTGTAATTCAATTTAACCAAATAACTATCAAACGTAGCCGATTGCAAATAATTTATGATCCATCCATCATTCTTTTCACACAGCACGCGCGATTTAACTAATCAAAAAAACAAAATAAGACACAACTGGCCATCTATAAGCCATAAAACGAAGAAATTCACGTGCGGCATTGAATAATTCCCATTTTAAATAAAGAATGATGGGCCCAAGACTGGTTTCGCGTGGCGAGCAATTATTCAGTCAAAATTTACTCATTGATCGGTGGGACGGGACGGTGGCAGAACGGTTGCGTGTCTTTGCCTCACGAGAATATCTTACCATAAATATGGAGGCTGACGATTTCGCGCGAATCGAGAGCGTTGAGAGTTATGGAGCTGTTAAAGACGTTATTTTTTTAAGAATACTAATTAAATTCGCATGTTTATTTTAAATTAAATGTGTCTGTCAGTCTCATAGTTAATTTAAACGATTGGACAATTATATGTAATACATATGCGTTGTCGTAAAATAAACACCTGTGTGTGATGTCTAAGTATTTGTAAAATGGTTGACTTGATAATAATGCAGTTTGCGTTGTAACAGGGTTGTCAGCGATAACTAAAACATTTTCACTTAGGCAACTTTATTACTTCTGCTGGGGGCAAAGTGGTAAAGGCAGCTGTTGCATTCCGCTTATTTTTAAGACATCATAATCGTGCAAAAAGGCATTTATGATTAAAAGTAGCCAGATAAGTCATTTGACTGATTCTTTACGTTACTTGCGCCAACTACGCCACCACAGTCCACATGCAAGTACCAAAATTCTTAAGAATTCATTTTCTTTGATTCCCAAATTGAACCCCGACTGTTCGTTCGATATTCAAATCCGGAAAGAGGTCCTGTATTCGCTGCATCTCCATATAAGCGACCTTACGTTACTCAGTATTCAGTATAGTGTATAATGTAGTCAGGAATTCATCTAGGCACTTTGGGCATAAACTTCACACGCGGGTATTTCAGGGACCTTCTCTGAACTTTCGCGTTTATAATATTAGTAGGACTAGCTTTTGCCAGCGGCTTCGCCCGCGTCGAGGTCGGAATTGTCCCGCGGGAACGTTCTACCGGGATAAAAAGTACCCAAAAAAAAAGTATGTGTTATTCCAGGTTATAAACTATCTGTGTGCCAAATTTCATCTAAATCGGGTCAGTCGTTTTTGCGTGAAAGAGGAACAAACATCCACACATCCATACATCCATGCATACAAACTTTCGCGTTTATAATATTAAGTAAGATTTATGTGCGAGCTTTAAAACACAATCAATCTGCCCAACTATGTTGTGGTCCGCTTCCAGTCTAACCGGATGCAGCTGAATACCTGTATTTTACATGGAGCAGCTGCTTATCTGACACCCACAACACAGTTTCTGGGTACACCATACCCTTTTGTAAAAAACACAACACTAACAATGTGCCTGACATTTGCCCTGTTGGGGTCGAGTTTCAGTTCAGAACCGGATGTAGCTTTACTTTACATGAAGCAAAGGCTTCTATTTGACCTCCACAACCCGGTTACTGAGTACTTTCACGATACTCTTATGTAAGACTGGTTGTCAGACTTTTGGGCTTCCACTACCCGTAACCAGGGTCAAGCAGCTGGAGCCAAAAGTTTAATGTATTTTCCAAGGCACGGAGGGGTCTGATATCTAATTAATGGTCACCCATCCACGAACCGACCGAACCAAGTGCAGCTTGAAGCCCGTTATAATGAAACTTGTAAATTCTTTCTCATTATTTCGAATGGCGCTATGAACACTGAGATAACGTAATCAGATTTAGACGCAGCATATTACAAGCGTGTGAAGTTGGTAGTTCCGCTCCTAACTTCATGTCAAATTAACGCAAGTTACCGCCATAATCTATGCATACGATCGTCAACAAATTCTTCAGTAACAGTTAACACTATTGTTACTATTTATAATAACGAGATGTCACGTGGTCTGCGACTTGCGACTGAACCACAGAGGACGGAATCACGGACGTCTAGAGACGGTAGTACTCATAAAATTTGTGGCGCCAAACGGACGGTCACGGTCGCCATTTTCAAAGCTGTCAATTTCATGCGTCACCTAAGTCATAGTGCGAGTCAACAGTGACACGGTGGGTTTGTATGGAAAGTGTTGCCAATGCTGCGCAGCGTTGCCAGCCCTCCTGTTTTAGTATTAGAACTGCTTTTTCAATGGCATCCCTGTTTTCTGTGTGTCACTATTTCTACTGTTTTTTATCGGTACTACATGAGACTTAAACGTAATTGGCGAAATGTGGTACTGTGCTAAAGGTACCAACTCTAGTACCTCTGGGCTCTGCCCAACCCTTCGAGGACCTCGGGGAAAATTCGGGGGTGTAATGTTATGTTGTGTTCCACTGTTTACAAAATGTTTGTTTCTTGCTTTAGCCTTTCCGTGTGTGTCCAAGCTCTGTCTCTGTCTAGTAATTCTGGTATTCAAGACAAGAGTTATAAAAAGTAAATGGAAGCTTTGTATTTTCGGATTTACATTTTTTACAGTAGGATTTACTGTTCTGTAACTACTATTTACCGTTTTATTGATGGTTGATTTGATGTTTTTTAATTTGTTAGCGCTGGCAACACTGATGCCGCGTCTAGCACTGGCCGCTCGCGCTCTGTGGACAGATCATAATCGACGGTAATGCGACCCGCACCGCCGCCGCCGACGACGTTCTAATGAAATCATTGTCGAGTTTCGCCCGAAGGCTTTCTGCACGCTTAGCGACTAAGCGACTTGTCGTATCGGTTTTATTTCAAAGATCTTTGTGAATGAAGACGGTTTTTACAAGCTTTCATTCAGCTTGCGATGTTTGTATGTGTGTTCAGCACGAATCTTTGAAGCTAAATCAGAACCACTTCCCGATGTCCAATTGGGCTCAAATTTAGTGTACATATGTATCTTCGGGGACAATACAATAATATGGTACTATGGAGTTGTTCTGATAATGGAACTGGAAGACGGACGAAGGAACTTTTTAACTAAACAAGATAAACCCATGTAGTTTGGGCTCATTTGTTTTGTTTTGGTGCGTTTAAATAAAAATGTATATATCTATAAAATTAAAAAGCTTGTTTAAAAATATATTTTTTTACAATTCATTTTTTTCAAGTATGAGTATAAGCTGCTCGGTTTGTTTTTATAGTTCCGGTACGGTGATCCCATGACTATAATTCTTTCCCCGATGTAAAGATACACTGTTGCCGAGTGTAACACATTTTCAGTGAAAGAAAGAAATTTCATGCAGACGAAGTCGTGGCCAGAAACTTGTTTCAAGTTTTGTAAACAGCAAAACAACGGCCAAATAAATAACTCGACGAAGACAACGCTAAATAATTGCAAAAATTAATCTTGGCTAAATAATAACAGTCGCAGAGGTCCCTGCGGTCGGTTCGTAGATGGGTGACCGTCCATTACAAATCGTGGCCACTCCGTCCCTCGGAAAGCACCCTGGCCACAAAAACCCGGCAGTCATTCGTAGATCTTCGACAGTCGTTACTGGTAGTCAGAAGCCTAGGAATCTTGCAACCTGTCTTACCGAGGCATATCGTATTACCCAGTAACTGGATTATGGAGTTCGGAAAGGCAGACACTCTTTGTAAAATACTGGTAGTCAGCTGCATCCGGTAAGACCGGAAGCCGATCCAAGCATAGTTGGGAAACGGCCGGGCAGATTAATTTTGCGTGCAAAATTTTCGTTAGTCATAAAATGACAACACAAAAAATAATGTGTAACGTTTGTAGTTAATTAGTATCCTAAGCTATCTATTGATTGAAATCTTTTTTATAGACTTGTTTGACAAGTACATATTTGATGTAACTTAATATTACTTAACAGTTTTTGCTACCATATTTGTCCATGACATTGAATAAAAATGAAATGTCTAAAAATAGTAGCAAACTTCTTTCGTCGACAGGATATTAGTTACATAATGGATGATCTAGAGTTGTTCAGGATCTACAATTCTTCATCCATCGTCCTTTTTAATGAGGCATGTCAATCTGTTCACCTTTTTTGTCTAGGTAATTTTTTTGCATTAAGAAATATCGTTTTACCTAGCTGATTCGATCTGAAGAATTTTGGATGGATAACTTGGTGATCCCGTAAAACTATAGCTGATTCTGAAATTCTTAACATTAGAACACAGAAAGCATATTTTTAAAGAAACAACAGCTACGCTTCTTGTTAGCAGACAACGTAAAAAATATTTTAAAAAGAAGCGTGTGCGACTTAGAAAGGTCTACCGTCTAACGCCCACCCATTTTTTAAGGATCCCCAGATGGGGCTCTACACTCTAACCCCCAGGAGAAACTTACTTCTTGTGAATTGGAACTTCATGGAAATTGTTCTACCGGAGTCACGTCACGCCTACTGCTGATCCAACTCCACGTCATTGCGCGTAATTTTCGTACGAGTAGGAAAATCGATCAATCGATCCACCTCAGCTCCTCAAGGAAGGCCAGCATCGCCTTGGTGTTACTGACAATCTCACGGACGGAGTACCATACCTAATGCCCCAAACGAATGCAAGATTTTGTCTCTCTGTCTCCCTGTTTGCAGCAAGCCTTAAAGGGACCTATTGTGACACCTACGTGTTTGGGTTGAAAATTATGACGTTTGACATTACCAGCAGATTCGATTTATAGCCTGCCTGGTCCCCATTTAATGCGTGTCTTTGAGTATATACTCCTAAGTGACGATTCCTGTTATTAGATGACCACTCTTTCTTTTCTGGGATCTTAATAAAAGGCCACTGAATTTATTAACTTACTAGCGAATGGGCAGCAGTGTTTTCGATACATTTTACCACCGTACTGCGATCGCCAACCGTATCGATCCACCATTCGGCGAATCCCCGCAAATTGGGGGAGGCCTATGTCCACACCGGAGATCTTACGATTGAAATGATGATGATGTAGTTCTTAGTGGTGGGTCCAACTCAGGCGGGCGCTTTATTTTGTGAAAATAATTTTATCACCACTGCTCTCAAAACGGTGAAGGAAAACATCGTGAGGAAACCGGCATGTCCAAGAACCAGCAATTCGAAACATGTGCCGGCTGTCGCTGAAAACTAGCGCTGGTCTCGCATAGGGTCGCAGCATTATGCTGAGCGAAGGCCGTTTTACATGGGTGTGACGCATGTTTTCCCCAGATTTTTCTTTTTTTGTTAGTGTTTCTTTGAGTCATGTTTATCGCAAATAAATGTATTTTTTTTTAGGGTTCCGTTGCCAAATGGCAAAAAACGGAACCCTTATATAATAGATTCGTCATGTCTGTCTGTCTGTCTGTCTGTCCGAGTATGTCACAGTCATTTTTTTCCGAAACCATAAGAGCTATGCTGTTGAAACTTGGTAAGTAGATATATTCTGTGAACCGCTTTAAGATTTTTACATAAAAATAGAAAAAAAAACAATAATTTTTGGGGTTCCCCATACATAGAACGGAAACTCAATTTTTTTTTTCATCAAACCCATACGTGTGGGGTACCTATCTATGGATAGGTCTTCAAAAATGATAATGAGGTTTCTAATATCATTTTTTTCTAAACTGAACAGTTTGCGCGAGAGACACTTCCAAAGTGGTAAAATGTGTCCCCCCCCCCCCCGTAACTTCTAAAATAAGGGAATGATAAAACTAAAAAAAATATATGATGTACATTACCATGTAAACTTCCACCGAAAATTGGTTTGAACGAGATCTAGTAAGTAGTTTTTTTTAATACGTCACAAATCGTAAACCGCAATTTACCTTTCATTCAATCAACTCAAATATAAAAAAAAAAACATTTAATTTCATAAACATAAACCTTATGCATAATCCGTGAATACCTGCAGGTTTGTACGGAACCCTCGGTGCGCGAGTCCGTCTCGCACTTGGCCAGTTTTTGTTATTGTATGTGACAACTAATAACCCGCACTAGGCCTGCGTGGAGGAGGCCCACTCCTCCTCGAAGAGAGAAGGCCCGTGTCCCAGCAGTGGGAACATTAAAGGCTGATTACGAATTTATTAAGAGGATTAGCAATTCAACTGCAGTTCTATTATCATCACAACAAACATTTCTGCCACGAACCAGCATCATCTACGTGTATCAGATTGAAGGATGCCATCGTATTCTATGCAGTCAGGGAAATTAACAGACTGCTTCTTAAGTTGACACACTAAGTCAGTTTACCAAGTTATAGCCATTTTATAAAAATACTATTATAATATCTGCTCGCACTACTTCTGCGTGAAATTTCCTGTTCCTCCGACACCCCATGTCACATCGTATCTACTCATTTCGGCTTTCGTGACTTTTCGTTCCGTGTGGACGTAAAGAATAACACCACCCCATTTCTTTCCGTGGGTGTCGTAAGAGGCGACTAAGGGACTTACTAGAGAGTGTGCAGCAGCGTTCTCTATGCATTTTACCACCATACTGCGATCGCCAACCCGCTCGCCAAGCGTGGCGATTATGGCAAACCCCCTGAAATCAGTGGAGGCCTATGCCCAGCAGTGGACGTCTTTCGGCTGAAATGATGTTGATAATGACTTTCGAAATTACCTATAGTCTAACAGGCTTGCTCAAGAACTTGGCTATCAAATGCAAACAGAATTTTACAAATCCACAAATCCAGTAGGTAGTACAAGAGATTAGCGCGTTTCAACAAACCAACAAACAAACTTTACAGTTTTAATAAAAGTCTAAGTCAGTAGATGTTGGCAGTCAATTTGCTAAACAGCAAATTTCTCAAACTTTACCTGTATTATGAGACGTTAGGTCTATTGTCCGAATTGATGAGCTGGTTATATCATTAGACTTATAGGTACCTAATTAACTATACGTAATTAGTGTAACAGCCGCATCCATCCGCGACTGCTGGGTGTATTGTTTGATAAGGTTCGATTCCCTGGTCAAACAATCGGTGCGGTTTTATTTGAAATTCCCTGGCTTTTGTACTGGTATGATAATTGACGGCAAAAATCATTATCCCATTATTAAGATTGCTGTTTATTTTACCCAATAAAAAAATTGGTAATTAAATAGGTATGGTTATTAAATAAATAACCTTATTGGTGATGTTCTTCAGAAGGGTCAGGTGCGTAGTACTGCATCCTAATTGCGAAACGCACTATTTATCAGAATCTGAATGGGATTGAAGATTATTTCTAAACCATTGCGTCATTTGTTCGAATAAATTGTAAGCTCAGCAACGTAAATAACGCAATGAATGTTGTTTAACTATCAATATGAAACCAATTCCTACTAATAGCAAGTTACGTAATTACCCCTCTGGTAACTGGCTTGCATGTATGACTAATGAGGCAAAACAAGTATGTAAGGATCGTAAAATGTGTCGTTCTGTAGGTTCTGCCTACTCTAATGGGAAAAAATATACATGATGTAAGTGTAAAATCAAATATGCAAAAAATTTTAGGTATACTTACTAACAGTTTAAATGTTGTTTACTCTTATTTCTCTTTTTTTGTTTTTAAGGCACGGCAGACAGGGCACGCCACAATTGCGGCGGTAAGTCCCCTCTTTGAGGAGTGGATAGAGAGGCGCCACGGCGTCCTCACCTTCCGCCTGACACAGGTTCTCACCGGGCATGGGTGCTTCGGTGGGTTCCTGTTCAGGATAAAGCGGGAGGAAACGCCCGGGTGTTTCCATTGTGAGGATCGTCTAGAGGACACGGTGGAGCATACGGTGGAAGTGTGCCCTGCCTGGGCGGAGCACCGCCGTGTCCTCGTGGAGGCGATCGGCGGCGGCGACCTCTCGCGTCCGGCCCTGGTGCGAGCCATGGTACGGAGCGAGAGGGCATGGGAAGCCGTCACCTCCTTCTGCGAAGCAGTAATGCTCGCGAAGGAGGAGGCGGGGCGCGTGAGGGAGTGGCAGTCTCTGCGCCCTCACGTCCCTAGCCGCCGCAGGAGGAGACGCCCCGGGCGCCGGGAGTCGATTGCGGACTCCCGGCCACCGTAGGCGCGAGCTTGCGGGTGGCGAGCAATGGGTAGCTCGCCGCCCGGTAAGGACCAAGCTCGGGTCGACGGCGCGTAGTGTTCCACGCGCGCCTCAAAGAGATGTCAGCAGTACTGAAGGGGTCTGCTAGGACCGATGCCTGCCGGGGTCACGTGATTGTTCTAAAGAGATACCGTGACCCTGGCACATGGGCAACTGAAGGAACACGGGTGGGTTTTAGTCAGTAAAAGTCTGACACGCCCTCCCGCTCCGCCCAGAGCGGGAGAAGTCATTTGATGATTTCCCATCCAAAAAAAAAAAAAAAAAAGGCACGGCAGACAGGCGTGAAAGCGGCTAGTGATATCTACAAAAAACCAGAAACTGATAGCAGCGAGAACTCAGAAGACGACCAAGAAAACAACAACACGGAACATAGCGAAGCCTTGACATAGAAAAGAGCCGAGCAAACGGTTAACCCCACCAAAAGATGCATCGGTGAAGCTCGACCTTTTTTTTTTTTTTTTTTATCGTGGAGAAATGCTCATGCATACTGCGCTACTAAGGGGAAATAGCGCAGTTATGTGGGACTCCAACCCACTAAAACTCCACGGTGTCCTCCTACACCGCTTATGGCGGGAACACGGGAACGAAAAAACTCTTCCGCGAACCCGCCGCGGCTGTCCGTCGCCGGACCCACCTCTGAGGGATACCCCCATTCACGGCGCGCATGAACACATAACACGCCGTGACCACCCCGGGGACCAATTAGCATATAGGCGCCAGACGACCCCTTGAATGACACCCTTGGTCCCCCTGCGACGGGTCAGGACTATGGCCCCGCCGCCTACCAGTTTTCGGCCGCAGGGGATAGGGAGAGTGGCCAACGTTATACCAACACTCCTCCTTTCCTGCGGCCCCACCGCGTTCGCCATCGGACGGTGGCGACCCCGTTCAGGCCGCGGTAGGTAGGGAGAGCGGCGCACCTCAATACCGGCACTCCTCTCCCACCGCGGCCTCCAACCCTCGCGATGTCGCCAAACGACACCGCGTTGGCCGCTACGTCGTCGTCTTTGAGCGGAAAAGCCCTGACGAGCGGCCCCTCCTCGGGTTCCTCTTAGCTTCACCGTGGGGTTCCAAACCACGGCTACTGAGCCCCCCCGCCTCGTCAATGCGGGAACCCACTGGGGGGGGTGAAGCTCGACCTGGATCAACATGCCGGCGACGACGTGAAAAGATGCCCTCCTATAGACAAATATCACCCTTCTCTCCACTAGTCCAATGCTTACTTAAGGCTGCATAGTCGGTAGGCTCGTAATCCTTTCCTATCCTAAGGGCACGTCTTCCCTACCATTACAGCGCCCCCCGGTCTACTTCTTGATATGAAATGGCCTAAGTAGTACCATGAATCATGAGGCTTCAAAGGCTAGTGCAAATCTTGGGGTTCATTTGATTAATCGAGTCTGGTCAAACCACGCTGGGATCGGTGCAATTCATTTCATTTCAATTCATTAAGGCACGGCAGACAGGCGCGACGTGACGGAGCGACACGACTCTATTAGAACAACTTCTATGAAAACTTTGTTGAAATTGTTCTTCCGAAGTCGGGTCGCGCCGTGCGTCGCATCGGCAACTTTATTTCTGCCGAAAAACAACGTTATTTGGTTCCAAACAGGAACCAAATAACGTGGGTGAGAGATTGCTCAAAACAAAGCAATCTCTCTCTGGAATGGAACCACGACACTGCACGACACTGAACGACCTGCAATCCATGGGGCGCAACTGCAATTCCTATCGTAATTTTATTAAAAATACACCATAGAATAGCACCAGTGACTGAGCGACTTACTAGAGAATGGGCAGCAGCGTTCTCTATGCCTTTTACCACCATACTGCGATCCCCAACCCGGCTGCCAAGCGTGGCGATACTGGGGGGGAGGCCTGTGTCCAGCAGTGGACGTCTTACGGCTGAAATGATGATGGTGATGATATTTTATTTATTTATTTTCCTTTGCAAATCTTTAAGCTACCTATGCAAACTTTATTCTCCGAGTGCGCCGGCGGGTATCGAACCCGCCACCATAATAGAGCGTCACTAATTGCTTTCACACTCCGGCCCTGTGGGTACCGACTACTACAGCAAGCTACTTATTTTTATCTAGACCAAAGTAGAAACCATTCTTGTTACTTGAAGTTAATTAATATTACCTAGACGGAAAAATTTTGCAGCGGTATTTAACCGCGCACTGGATTTTCAACCTTCGGTGTTAGACGGAGCATTGAGAATCCGATAGACTGCATCTCAGCACGTGGAAAAAATGCACTGTTTGATTGTCAATTCTCGGCGCCAAGTAAAGGCTCCCACAAACTCGTAGACTGTCGTAGTACAATTCCTATACAGGATAATTTTTTATCCAGTGCGCAAACTGTAACCATAAATTCAGCATATCATTCTAGGCCCCCAGCATAGAAAATTTTCGTCGGATATACAAAAAAAATCTGCTGTTTCATAGAAAGATGCAATACCTCCCGTAGGTATTGCATTTTTCTATGAAACAGCAGATTTTTTTTTTTTGTATATCTGACGAAAATTTTGATAAAAACTTATCCTGTATAATAAACTTCATGGAAATTGTTCTACAAGAGTCGCGTCGCGCCTGTTTGTAGGTGCCCTTACTTGGCGCCGAGAGTCTGAAGAGCCTTATTGCGTTAAAGATCCAGTGCCAAAAAATCGCGCCGCGATTTTAAGGTGCCTTCACACAGCGAGCGCGACGCGGCGGGACCGGGCGGCGACGCGACGCTGAGTAGTTGTAATGTACTAGATAGTATGGACGACTTCACACAGAGCGCTCGGCGCGACGCGCCACGCCGCCGCCGCGCCGAGTCGGAATACAACTCAGAGGCCGGCGTGCCGCGAGCGGGGCGCGAGCGCAGCGTCGGCAGGACGGCGATAAATTGCAGAAGTATCACAAGTTTTAAATTGATTGACTGCGTCTTACATTTAATAACAGTTTTGTATGTTAGTTGATACGAGTAATGGATAGTGAATGAAAGTGAGCGATCGCCGACATTAGCTGTGATTGACTAAAACATTTTCATTACGAGTACAGTTTCAAACAACTAGCGCACGTGCATCAATTGAATTTGAACTTTATGCCAATGTGATCAGAGTCACACGACGCAAGCTTGTTTATTACAATGACTGTATCCTTTATTTAGTAAGTAAACTCAATTAATTTAAAGTGAATAATTTGATACATTTAATCTAAGAAACCCGTTAAATCTTATTGCAAAAGGCAAAAAAAATTAAACAGTTCGGTTTAAAGCATAGGACCAACTTCCTAACAATTGAAATGATTTGGTTTTCTGTTTTGTAACTTTTTGATCATTCACATGACAAGACAGCGCGGCGCCGCACAGTGGGTTGCAAATCGCGAGATAAGAAAGGTAATTCATAATTACCATGTGATTTCAATTTAGTGAAACGAACTTTTGTGATTTTTTAGACTGTCTTGGCTTATAGTATAAAAAATATTGTGAACTTGACTAAGCATACTCATATTTAAAGCATTTAACCATAAAATTAATCATCAACATACATATTTTTTTTTTTAATTTTGAGGATTTTTAAAAACCACAAATGGTGGCGCAATATGAAGTATGTAAAAAAATTAAAAATAAATGGTACTATCTGCGTTTAAGGATATAATGGCGAACCTTATAATTCCAGAGATAGAATAATTTTTCATGTCAGCACCGTACAATTTTTTTGTTTAAAAAATTAGAACTCCTTCATTTTTACACGCAATTACCCCATACGAAATTTTATAGAATAGTAATGATCAGCAGAATCCATTTCTAGCCAAAAAAAGGTCCTTTCAAAATTCGAGTCTCTATGTCTATGAAAGGCGATATGCAGCCCACCGTGCGTCGGCGCCGCCCGCCAGCGCGGCGCCGCCGGCACGGCGGTGCTTTTGTCGGCTCCACGTGCAGGCGGTATCTTTGATATTGTGTTAGTCCTAGGCATTTAACACTTTAGTTTAAAATTGTGTCTTGTTGTTATTATTACGTTTTTAGTGTTTTTTTTAATTGATTTTGTTGTGATTAACAATGCCTGAATACGTGTACAGTGCTCGTGAAAACGGTAACATGTTGATGTGTTTAGAAGCCCGTGGCAAAGCTATTCCTTTTGCTTTGTGGATTTACCGAGACAGATTTTCAAACCTCCGGCATCCTTCTGAATCTCGCATGAAAGGCATGGAGTACAGTTTGACAAATTAAGCCAAACCTCATAAGATCGCAAAAGATTTAGAAAGGTACGTGAAATGCCTGTCAATTTCAATGTTTAACGGCTACTAATACGATTAAAATTCATAATTTTGTAAAGCGCTTGAGGCTAAGTTACAACAGCCGCACGGGTCGATGATATGCTGACCTGTGATATTTGTTAGATACTTCATTAAAAAATTAGAGCAAGAGCGTTTCCACGTCTGAATCGCTCAACATTTTTTCAATGAATGAATCGCGGCGCGGCGCCGCATAGTGGATCGTCCCCATACAAGAGGTCGGACATAGAATCAAAAAATGAAAAAGTATCTAATTAAAAAAAAAAAAAAACAAAATATACAGTTGCATTTCTCTATTAAAGTACAACAAAAATTGTTCTACGCTTTTTTTATTTGACCAGAACTTTAGGCGCTATTCGATGAAAACTTTTATTTTTGTATGGAAACGAACACAAAAATGTATGTATCTCATGATTCCCTCTTTGTTCGACTTGTGGATTTCACTACTGTTATTTACCCATTTTATGCCACATTTTCTTCAAGGACACATGGTGCCCCTAGAGTGCCCCTACCGAGATATTTTGCCTATAGTAACTATCTTTGTATGTGTATTACTGATGGAATGGAGGTACATTAAGTATACTTATTACTGAGAATTAGTCATCACTAAGTAGTTCCTTAAATAACAGGTGCGTTTTTGAGGACTTTAATGAGTTATGAACGCTTTTGTTGCAACATAACAAAAGCGTTAAGGCGAGGTTGCAGTACTTTTTAACTTTTTTAAACCTCTGTAAATCTAGCAAAATGGATAGTTTCCGTAAAAAAAAAATATTTAGGAAAATTGAACATACTGTTAAGCGCTGTGTGAAGATAGAAACGTGAATTAAAACATTTGGCTCGATAAAAAATAATCATAAAGATGACACTAAATCGCCGTTTAATACGTGTACCTTGAAGAGATTCCATCATTAAACCATGTAAAACTTATACCAAAAGATAGGTTTTATTGTTTTTTAGGGCATGGTGAGAAAATATTTTATAATTTCCTTATCATTTTATCTCCACGAAACAATTATACACAAAATCTAGCAGCTCAAGCGCTCGCAACGACCGGCCAGTGTTCGCCGAAACGTTTTCAACTACAAGAGGACCTTAATGAGTCATTAAGTAACGACTACCAGTACTTGCTTAATCTAATGAGTTATTGTAATTACTATGTTCACAGCCCTTAAGCTCTGCAATGTGATTGGCTCATGTCATAATTAGCTTATCAAATTCATTGCTAGTTATAGTTATTTTAGTGTGTTTTGCACATGTGTGTTGTTCTTTAATAGAGGAATGCAACTGTATATTTTGTTTTTTTTTTTAATTAAATAATTTTTCAATTTTTGATTCTATGTCCGACCTCTTGTATGGGGACGATCCACTGTGCGCCGGCGGGACGGGACGTGATCGCGCCCGCAGTGTGAAGGCTCCCGCCGCGCCGGCGTCGCGCCGGCGCCCCGCCACGTCGCGTCACGTCACGCCCCGCTCGCTGTCTGAAGACACCTTTATTACATAATACTGATAAAAATATAACTAAGTTTTTTCTTTTTTTAGGGTTCCATAAATCCGTACCTTAAAATTAATAAACGGAACCTTTAGAATAGGATCATTTCGTTGTCCATCTGTCCGCCTGTCTGTCTGTCACCAACCTTTTTCTCAGGAACGCGTCCAGGCATCAAGTTGAAATTAATATCAAACGTTACATTGGGTTACAGTTAGGGTTGCCACCCGTACTTTATAATAAAGTATTGTATGTTATTTCACATAATTGTACTTTATACTTTATGAGAACAATAAAGTATACGAAAATACTTTATTTCGCAAGAGGGTTTTGCAGAACTATCAACTGCACAGAAATGACAGCAAGTATTTAATAAGAGTGATTAGATTTTTTAAATTTGTTTATAAGTAGTAATTTCATTTGCATTGTCTATTCCCGCCATGACAGCATTCACAGAAAAAGGTTTTTCTGTGATGAATAAATAGCAAATGGCGAGACGTAAGAAACAAAACGTCTCAGAAATGGATAAAAATTAATTACTTATTTACTTTAATTTAAATATAGACTGTAAAGATGCTGTGCAATTGTTTAGTAGAGATACTAATTTGAAACAAAAATGCAAAAAGCAATAAAAAAAATATTTTTAAATATAATAAAGAAAAATAAATTGTACTTTATTTTTAGACTATATACTTTTTTTTCTTACCTATGATAACCCATATACTTTAATTGCAAGAAAAAAAAGGTGGCAACCCTAGTTACAGTCCTTTCTTCTGCTTCCACATTGACTTACACGATAAAAACATGTCTGTTTATGCAATATATTTTAATATTCGTAAATAAAGCAAAACCTGTTAGGTACTTCCCGTTGAATTATCGTCACGAAATATGGCAAAACGCTAGGTAAAACCCAGGTAACCACAAATAAAGGAAAAAAATCCAAAAATCGGTAATTTGTAGTTTTATCACAAACTATGACGTCGCCCGCGACTTCGTCCGCTTGAAATTACCCCGGATTAATGTAGCCTTCCATAGTAGAAAGCAGTGGTGACCCAATAGTATTGGCCTCGAATTACAAGTTGTAGGTCGTTGGTTCGAACACAGAACAAAGAATACGGTTCGAACCCAGGCAGGCGCTTTACCATCTATCTATACTTAATATTATAAAGCTGAAGAGTTTGTTTGTTTATTTGATTGAACGCGCTAATCTCAGGAACTACTGGTCCGAATTGAAAAATTCTTTTTGTGTTGGGTAGCATATTTATCGAGGAAGGCTATAGGCTATATAACATCACGCTACAACCAAGAGGAGCGGAGCAGTAATGAAAAATGTTGCAAAAACGGGGAAAATTACACGGGTAGGCGATTCGACGCGACGGGAAGGGTCAGAGACCAAGAAATTTAACGCGAACGAAGTCGCGGGCAAAAGCTAGTGTGTAAATAATATCATCACTACTGCTCACATAACGTGAAGGAAAACTTAGTCAGAAAACTGGTAAGTAGGTATGTCCTAAAAATTCGAAGACATGTGACATCTCAAAAATCAAAATCAATAGTCATTTATTCAAATTAGGCTGAGGATCAGCACTTTTCGAACGTCAAAATAACAAAAGACAGTCCCCCAAAACGCCCACCCGTCGCGCACTTCCTAGTGCTTTAGCTGGGAAGAAGAAGTGGCCTATCAACCCACACTGGGCTCGCGTGGTATTTACAATTGCGGCCCCCTCTCACCGACAAGAGGCCTGTGTCTTAGCAGTGGTATGACAGGAGACAGATTTTCCAAAATCGATTAAATCTGTTAATCGGAGAATTTTGAGTTTATCCATTACACATTATTATCAAATCTTTTCTCTCATACATACACAGACATAGGCCATAGGCCTCCCCCAATTTGGAGGGCTTTGCCATAATCGCCACGCTTGGCAGGCGGATTGGCGATCGCAGTATGGTGGTAAAATGCATAGAGAACGCTGCTGCCCATTCTCTAGTAAGTCCCGTAGTCGCCTCTTACGACACCCACGGGAAGAAATGGGGTGATGCTATTCTTTACGCCCGGCACCACACGGTACCGTCCGGCACCACACGGTTTCTCTTTATAATATTCTTACATTATTTCTTATATGATAGGTAGGGTACAAAAGAAAATTGTTTTGGGTTTACAAACTTTTATTCACAGTTGGAGATTTGACCGTGACCTAGTGTCCAACTACAAAGTTTTGTTAAGGCAAATTCATCCCTCGGAACACTTCATCGTGCGTGCGTGGTTCGACTTGATCGTAACCGTTTTTAGAAACCGCCATTACAAATCCAACATAAAGGCTCCCGCAGACCAGCGCCACGCGTCTCTGTCTTCAACTATAGCATTAATTTCTATGAAGTCTTCAGCAGTCAATAGCATCGTTGCACTGTCACGTGTCGCCTGTCTTCGAGAGCCTTAATGTTGAGCTCTGCCAATGTCTGATTGTTGTCACTTATGTGCGGTTGACTGTACCCACATCACCCACCAACTACTGAAAGCGCTTATTATTGAGACTTAATTAGTCTACATAATTAATTAATTACTAATGAGAGCATCCATCCGTAACAGCTCCATGCCACGATGCGACGTAAAGTTTGTTCGACAAGGTTCAATTCCCTGGTCAAGCAAAATCGAGAATTGGGGATTCCATGATAGAAAACTGGCTTCTGCCAGTATTTTTGCCCGCGTGGAGGTCGAAAATTATTCTAAGGGAAATTACTACCGGGATAAAAAGTACCCTGTGTTAATCCAGGTTATAAACTATCTGTGTGCAATTTCATCCGAATCCGTTCTGCCGTTTTGGCGTGATTGAACAACATCTTACCATACAAACTTTCATATATTAAATACTAGCTTCTGCCCCCGGCTTCACCCACGTGGATGTCGAAAATTATCACAAGGGAGCGTGCTACTGGTAGTACTACAAAAGGTAGCCTATCTCCTTTTCCCTTTCCTTTTCTTTATCCCTTTCCCAAGGTCTTGTTTATCCTGTATCAAAGCTCATCAAAATTGGTTCAGTGGTTGAGGCATGAAAGCGTAACAGACAGACAGAGTTACTTTCTCATTTATAATATTGGTGGGTATTGGTGGGGATTGGTGGGGGATTAGTACGATTCCCTGCTATTTGAACTATCATCGTAATAGCGACCGAATTCCTTATTGAGCAGGTATTGAACACTTTTCACAGGCGCCATTTGTTTTGTTACTTACCTACTAACTCTCTAACCTTATACTAACCTACACCGTTTTTTGTTTAATTTTTTTTTTTAAATAGAGCCGTAGCAAAGAAAACTTGCGTAGGTGAAGGTAATCACAGGTGACTCCGCCCTGGAGTGTAATGAGCGCGCTTGTATTGTGCCTACTCTCAAGGCTCGGAACCGGTTTGAAAAATACCGGTTAACACCGGTTTATTTCGGTTTTCCTCCGAACTTTTCTTAAGAACCGGAACCGTTTTAGAACTTTATTTTAATCCAAATTAACCGGTTTATTCGACGAACGGCATGTTGATAAACGCTTTGCAACTTGTATGAATGCCGCGCATAGCGGCGCGGTATGAAGACGTACTAGTTACGATATTTCTTTTCATTCGATTCTTGACTTCGTAGGTAGACGTCTGCTGCGCAGTGGGATTTAATCACCAGTTTATATTATTTGTCTATTATTTGTGTTTAAAATGGGTAGAAAGCGGACGAATTAATAAAACTTCAAAGTGTCTAATAGAAAACTGTGAACAAGTTTTACGGGTAACTGAACAATTGATTCAATCAATCAATCAACTCAGCCTATCGCAGTCCACTGCTGGACATAGGCCTCTCCCATGCTGTGCCACAACATCCTGTCCTCCGCCTTCCGCATCCAGTCTGTCCCAGCCACCTTTTTGAGGTCGTCGGTCCATCTAGCTGGGGGGCGTCCCACACTACGTTTGCCGATACACGGTCTCCACTCCAGGACGCGTCTGCTCCATCGGCCATCGGTCCTTCGACAGACATGGCCAGCCCACTGCCACTTCAGACTGCTTACTCTGCAAGCTATGTCGGTCACTCCAGTTCTTTTCCGGATAACTTCATTCCTGATTTTATCCTTCAAAGAAACTCCGAGCATAGCCCGCTCCATAGCCCGCTGAGCGACCTTAAATTTGTGGACTAGCTGAACTGTCAGTGTCCACGTTTCGGCACCGTATGTCATAACGGGCAGGACGCACTGGTTGAAAAGCTTGGTCTTCAAACATTGCGGTATCCACGACGAGAAGACTTGACAAAGTTTTACAAACGCTGCCCAACCCAACCGGATCCTCCTGTTGGCTTCTTTCTCGAAGGTGTGTCTACCAAGCTGGATGACTTGCCCTAGGTAGACATACTCCTTCACAACGTCGAGAACCGACCCTTCGATGCGAATTGGACTCGGCAAGACATGCGCATTGTACATGACTTTGGTCTTGTCCAAGTTCATGCCGAGGCCTACCCGCCGAGAGACTCCATTTAGGCTATGCAGCATCTGGTCTAACTGTCCCAGTGTCTCTGCCATTATGACGATGTCGTCGGCAAAACGAAGGTGTGAGATGTACTCGCCGTTTACGTTGATCCCCTGTCCAGTCCAGTCTAGCGTCTTAAATACGTCCTCCAGCGCGTTGCTGAACAGTTTCGGGGATATCACATCCCCCTGTTTCACCCCTCTGAGCAGTTTGATTGGGCTGGTTGTTGTATCCTGGATCTGGACAGTCATCGTTGCAGCGTCATACAAACACTTCATCACCTCGATGTATTGCCGTCAATTCGACATCGTTGCAAAGAGGCCAGAACTGCCCAAATTTCAAAGGCTTTCTCGTAGTCCACAAATGCCATACACAGCGGCTTGTACTCTTCGGTCTTCTGTACAATTTGCCGAACAGTATGGAAGTGGTCTACGGTGCTGAAGCCTTTTCGAAAACTGGCTTGTTCTTGTGGCTGGAACTCGTCAAGTCTCCTGGCGAGACGGTTCGCGACGACCCTCGAAAACAGCTTGTATACGTGGCTCAAGAATGAGATGGGTCTATAATTCTTCAGCAAGGTTTTGACCTCTGCTCCACGCTTCAGGAGTTGTACCCTGTAGGATGACGGAGGTGAAGAGACTCGCGAGCTCTCTTATGACTGGAGCCTCGCCCGCTTTAAGGAGCTCTGTCGTTATTCCGTCATCACCTGGTGCCTTATTGTTCTTAAGCTACTCGAGAGCCGCCCTAATCTCGCACTGGTCGACATCCGGGATGTCTTCCGTGTAGTGGCGCGTTAGTTCGGCTCGATGGTCATCTTCGCTATATCCCGTTGGTTTCAGCGTCCGCGTTGAGTACAGATGCCCGTAAAAGTTTTCAAGTTCCTCGAGTATCTCGGACTTCGAAGTCACGATTTTGCCATCCGCCGTTCTTAGTTTCGTCAGATGAGACCTCCCTAATAGCCGAGCGAACACTTTCGATCCTCGGTTCTGCTCAATCGCAACCTTGATGTCACGAGTGTTGGAGCACTGAAGGTCACGTCGTGTCAGCTTTCTAATTTTTAGGTTTAAGGTCCTCTTATCTGACGAAGACGGCTGCGTGGATGGCAACTCTCGTCATTCCTTCATAAGTCCGAGAGTTTCCGAGGAAAGTTTCGACACCTTACTTTTTCGCTGCGACGGGAAAAGTTTGCGGGATACTTCGCATAACGCTTTGACCACCTCATCGGCTTTCTCGTCGACAGTGCCGGTGATTTCCAGCAGAGCGAATCGATTTTGAAGTTCCAGGAACTTTTCGGATCCCAAAGCAGCTTGGAGCTGCATAGGTCGGAGGGTAGGCCTCATCATGCGGATTCTCTCAGCACGAAAATTTATATTTAGAGTGCCTCGTACATGTCTGTGATTGCTTCCGGTATTAAACCTGCTGATCACGGAGACATCTCTAAATATTAGGTTGGGGAAAAAGTCTTTTCGCATTATAGTATGTATGAACTTGTAATAAAATCTCTTTGGCTATACTATTTGTATCTGGCTGGTTTTGGTATCATTGAAAGTTTAAATTTTAAAGAACATAATTCCAAATTCAAATTAGGAAAATGTGTGATTTTCATTTGTTTTTCGTACCGTCAAGATGAGTGAATCTAATGAAGAAATTCGATACATTTTAAAATTTTACTACAAAAAAGGTAAAAATGCAACGAAAGCCGCGAAAAAAATTTGCGATGTTTATGGACCTAGTGTAGTGTCTGTGAGAGTAGCACAAATTTGGTTTAAGCGTTTTCAATCCGGAAATTTTGATGTCAAAGATGCACGTCGCTCTGGTCGCCTTATTACGGATAAAATGGATGCCATTTTTGAAAAAGTGGAGCAAGATAGGCATACCAGTAGTTACGATGTAGCTGAAGAACTGGAAATTGACCACAAAACAGTTTTGGCGCATTTGAAAAAAACTGGGTACACAAAAAAGCTCGACATTTGGGTACCTCACGAGCTCACTGAAAGAAACCTAATGAACCGTGTACTCATTTGTGATTCTTTATTACGACGTAATGAAACCGAACCATTTTTGAAGAAGCTGATAACTGGTGATGAAAAGTGGATCACGTGGTCAAGTGGATCGTGGTCAAAGGCCGGTCAGGCTTCACAGACTGTGGCGAAACCCGGGTTAACTCGCAACAAGGTGATGCTGTGTGTGTGGTAGGATTGGAAGGGCATTATTCATTATGAGCTGTTACCACCAGGTAGGACCATCGGTTCTGAACTCTACTGCGAACAACTGATGAGATTAAAGCAAGAAGTTGAGAGAAAGCGGCCGGAATTAATCAACAGAAGGGGTGTGGTTTTTCATCATGATAACGCTAGACCTCACACATCTTTAGCCACCCAACAACAATTAAAAGAGTGTGGCTGGGAGGTGTTAATGCATCCGCCGTATAGTCCTGACCTTGCACCTTCAGATTTCCACCTGTTTCGGTCTCTTCAGAATTCTTTAGGCAGTGTCAGGTTAACATCACGAGAGGACTGCCAAAACCACTTGTCGCGGTATTTTGACCAGAAGTCCCAAAATTTCTATAGCAATGGGATCATGTCCCTACCTACAAGATGGCAAAAAGTTATCGAACAAAATGGTACCTACATACTTTAGTTAAATGTAAATAAACTTTACTAAAAAATGTTTTGAATTTTCTTAAAAAATGCGAAGAAAGTTTTTCCCCAACCTATTATATGCTTTTTATCCGTCATGATGAAGTCTATCTCGTTCGTCGTCACGTTATCAGGGCTCTGCGAGGTCTACTTCCTCTGGGGTTACTTTTCAAAGAACGAGTTCATCATGAAAAGCCCCTCCGACTCTAGGAAGTTGACCAGCATTTGCCCCCTGTGATTCCTGCGCCCCAAGCCGAATGGTCCGACTTTCTATTCGCCGCGTTCTTGTACTCCCACCTTGGCATTGAAGTCCCCCATAACAACGTTGTAGTGGGCCTTTGTTGTACTGTGTATTGCCTTGGCAATATCTTCGTACATGGCCTCGGCTGTCTCGTCAGAGTATGTCGAGGTCGGCGCATATACCTGTATCACTTTCAGATAGTACCTGTCAGTGAGTTTCAGTACAAGGTACGCTACCCGTGTCGACACATAACTGATTTCTACAACGCTGCTAGTGAGTTCCTTGTTGACCAGAAAGCCGACACCGCCTTGGGAGAGCTGATCACCTTCGCGGAAGTAGAATAGGTGGCCTGACTCCAAGGTTATCGTATCCTCCCCCTGTCTTCGGATTTCCGATAACCCCAGTATATGCCAGTTAATGCGACCTAACTCTACCTCAAGTTAGGCAAGGTGATGGTCCAGCCTCATCGAACGTCCATTGTACGTAGCCAGATGTGGTAACCTGCCGTAACCCGGGGATTCTTTGCACCCCCGTCCCGCCGTTACCGTGACCGCTACCTTGACCAGGAATAGCGGGACCACCGGGAACTGGGGGCCATTGTTTTGGCACTTTAATCATGTGGAGGTTTAATGCCCGTAGTCACCACGCTGGGCAAGCGGGTTGGTGACCGCAGAGCCATTCCTTTCGCAGCGATGACGCTGCTGCCCGTCATCGCTCTGGAGAATTTAGGTTGGCTTGTTGGATGGTTATACCGCCATCAATCGGTCGCCAGCGCCTCGTCTGTGAGTGGCAGGGTGTACCGCGTGCAGGTGATGGACATTTGGGGAGTCCGGTTGTTATGTGCTCTCCCTTACACCCCAAAAAAAACACCATAATCAAAATGACGAAAAACGTACCTAAAATAGAACAAGACACACCATACAGTGGATTGATTATAAATTTAAATATTTTATTTTTAAAGTCTACAGATATTTTTAAACCTACCTTAATATGCCCCTTTGTATACCTAACTTTACTTATCACCATATTCAAAAGACCTTGTTAAAGTAGACACTACGCGGAGTTGTCACTAAGCGAATTTACCATTTTCAGAAGTTGACGTTATGAGATGTTGACGTTATGAGAAGTTGACGTTATGAGAAGTTGACGATATGAGAAGTTGACGTTATGAGAAGTTGACGTTATGAGAAGTTGACGTTATGCGAATTTGTCATTGTGAGAATTCCACATTTTGAGAAATTGGCATTATGCGAATTTGACACTCTAAGAAGTTGACATTCTGAGAAGTGGACATTTTGCGTCTGGTTGTCATTCTAAGAGTTTAACATTATGAGATGATACGGATTGTTACAATGACATAAACGTCCGACCCGAAACAAAAAATTCTTATTACTGAATAAAAACTGAACAGCGCGTGGCGTTTCTTTATAGTGCGTCCGTGTTAACCGGTTTTTATTGCTCTAAACCGTTTAATCCGAAAAAACCTTTATATAAAACTCTTCCAAATATCGGTTTAAAAAAACCGGTTTATGCGAACGAAACCAAAAGTAAAAGGTTTTGCGTCAAGTACATAATAACGGTTTGAAAATTTAACCGGTATCCGAGCCTTGCCTACTCTGGCCTACACGCTACAGGAATTGATGGACGCTACAGACTGAAGATGGCAAACTCGTGGTCAAATTCTGGACCCCAAATAATGGAAATAGTTTTGAATTTGGTTTATTGGTCGATAGGTATTGAAATGACAGACTCGAAGGTGGGCATGACTCAAAAATTAAGAATTTTGAGTTGGTTCCCTTTAGATCTAGGGGTGCGATATAGACTGCCACCGACACGTTAAGATGATAAAATAGCTAGGTACCCCCTTTAATTATTATATTGGCTACTAAGAAAACATAAAAACAATCCACTTAATCACTATAAATAAATAAGAAATCATCATCATCATCATTTCAGCCGTTAGACGTACACTGCTGGACTTAGGCCTCCCCCAATCTGGGGGGCTTTGCCATAATCGCCACGCTTGGCAGGCGGGTTGGCGATCGCAGTATGGTGGTAAAATGCATAGAGAACGCTGCTACCCATTCTGTAGTAAGTCTCTTAGTCGCCTTTTACGACACCCACGGGAAGAAATGGGGTGGTGTTATTCTTTCCGTCCGGCACGCCAAATAAGAAAAATAAGAAATATAAACTGCATTTTTGACTACACGGTCCAACATAAACGGTGCCTTTCGCACTACTGAAGACTGTGTAAAGAATAAAGTTCACACTTCCAAAAGTATCCGAAAATAAAATACCTACCGGCCCAATCACCATCCTCCTACCTACACCATACGAAAGGATAATGTAGGTATCGAAAACAGTAGGCATCAACCGGCCCACGCATACCGATATACCTACACAAACATACCTACTACAAGTACTACTTTGCAACACATACAAAATCATGAAACTAAAACGCGCTAAAACTAAACTCACGCCATTCATAGTAACCATTCACAACGCGGAGCCCGCCAAAACTATCAGTGTTGCCAAAATAACAAGCCGAATCACACAAAACAAACTATCAACATTAGCGATCATTATAATTTTATTTAGCCTCTGGCGAAACTGAGGCCTAAGGATTCGAGATGAGAAAAAAATGAACCCCTTCCGCAAAGAATTTAGGAGTGCCCGCGACCGGGACCGAATACGACTTGCTCGTTATAAATTTTGTGTAAGATAACAATGCGTACGTGTGGGTGTGTGGTACAGTCGCTGACGAGTATAGTTACGGCACGCAATAACGCTAACAAGCGTGCGAGTGAGAAGCAGACATTGTTGTATAGCGACGTCTTGCTCCTCCCGCCGGCAACATGGCGCGCTGACTCGGGCGCAGGCTCGAATCGTATCGCCTGCCCACTCAAGGTTCGCTGACTGCCGTTCTTTTGTTTTTAATGTTGCCATGTGGGAATTTCTCCCCAGACTCGTGTAGTTTTGTAATTATAATTTTTTAAGAAAATTGTCTGCGTTCGAGTTGTGATTGTTTGTTTTTATCTGTTTTATTATAAAGTGTTTAAATAGTACAGTTAAATGTTTTCTTGAGCAGGCAGTCCTATAATATTTTAATGTTTCTTCTCCTAACTATGCGAATCATGTACTACGAATTAAATTACGGATAGCTAATTATGTAGATTTTAATACACATTTCAAGAACGCGAAATTATAAACCCATTAAGTATCTTGTTCTAATGTGTTATAAAATGTTTATTTATGTGCTGTTGTCACGGGTAAAACTAAAACTTTCCTCAAATTCATGGACTTTTGAACAATTGATGAATGCTTACTTTTAGTAAGCTAATTTCAAATGGTCAAACTTCAGAAATACCTAACTTTTTATTTTTATTTTCATTTTAATGGAATAAGATTAATTAAAACAAACTTGGTGTTTCTAGATCTCAATAACGAAGACACCATTTATTTCTCTAATTTATTATGAAATCAAAAAGTTATCCCCGTTAAATAAAAATGTGTGGAGAGTGTTGTAAGTATTTCGGGAACCCTGGACCGCAGACGAAAACAGCGTCAAGCCGAGGACCTGCTCAAACCGAACGTCTGCATACCGATCGTTGGTTTTTTATAAGCGCGCGTCGGTGCACGCCTTTGCCCACTGTGTGAGTGGGAGTGCGCCAGTGTGCGTGGCAGCTCGTTCTCGCGCGCGCCGCGCTCCATTGTTGTGTGCAGTATACTCGCGAGTCTCCGCCGGCCGCGGACCGTATCACGCGCTCGCCGACAACTACTAAAACTGCCGGCGATAAACAAAATAATGACCAGTGTACCACATTACGTGCATCGCGAGTGCAACAAGCGACAACAGTGTGTGATAACAAGTATGTAACGTGCGTGTTGTGTCAATCGGTGTGCGTTTTTCAACGTGTTTTGGAGTTTGAAGGCGCGTGGACAGCGCAATGCACGTTGTGTTTAGGTATGTGCCGACCGATTAATTATGGCCCATCAGTGAGGGGTCGCTGGCCTGCAATTTCGCCACTGAGATCGTTTAGTGTATTTTTATAATCGGTGACAGATTTCGCGACGGTACGGTGCGGCCACGGCGGGTGGCTGGTCGTGCTATTTACACGTCTCTGTTTTCGTTTACATATACAGAACTGGCTGGCGTCAACGTTTTCTAGTCACATCCGTCGTTTCTTGTGGTGTTTTATGTGCATTTGGCGCCGTCGGTGTGTTATCAGTTGTCGGGAAGTGTGTCGAGTAATTTATAACGTAATTAATACGTTATCGGTGACGGTGAACCGATGTAGCCGCGTGAAATGTGAACTTTGCATCCATTTGTGACCGTTCTGAACTGGACACATGCCATGCTGCTCACACGCTTTTCAAAACTCGCGTTTGACGGTCGTAAACGTTACTTATTGCATCGCACCAGCCATTGGTTGAGCATGCAAATGCCTGTGTCATAAAAAAAGCAATAAAAACAGTTGATAAAGTACGATGCCCATCTAATCACCTCCAGTTGTTAGAGATAAAATGTTACATAAATAAACTTGAAATTCACTGGTTTTATGCTGAATAGAAGTTAAATTCACCTTTATTTACACATAACTAGAATAAACAATAGTTTATTTTCTTCTAGAATCCAAATATTTTGAAGCTCGTGAGTTTCTAACAATTAAAATAGTCATCAAGAGGGGCATTACGGTAAAGGTACCAACCTAATAAATTTAAACTTTTTAGTTATTAGGGTAAAAACAGTAATCGTCAACCGAATCTTTATAATACTATCTTCATTGAAATGCTCACTAAATTTTACAGTCGAGAAAAACAATTATAGTTATTTTAAATAACACAATCACTGCTAATCTGTTGACCTCAACTGGTACCTATTCCATTCATCGTTGGTATCGGAAATTAATTAAGCAATTTTTAAGGATAGATAGGATAAGTTTTGTCTTTAATCGATGTCATTAAACAAGAAACATTTGAGTTGAGTGAATAGGTGCTAAAAAGTCTTACCAATTTAATGTTATTACAAAAAGAAGCTACTACGCGACAAGTTAGTGAATGCTTGTTATCTCCAGTACATTTCATCCTTTTGTAAATGGCATGATATACCTACCTACCTACTATAAACTTGCTTCTACAGAAACTATTAATTAACTTTATGTCCGGCGGAATTATTGAAATGTTCATTGCAGTACTAAAATGACAACTCATGAGGAACAAAGTTGATAATTGTAATGCCATTTATTTTTTATGATCAGCGGGACCCCAATAAATAACAAAATAGCCCTACAAATGTGCGCAAACGCACCTGCTTAATGAAAAAGTTGGGATGTCCTTAATAAAAATATAGTTTATTGTAAAGAAATTATACACATTACAACGTCATTAAAGTTTTCAAATTAAGGCTTAATGGACTTAACTCTGTAGAGTCTGTAGATGGCCCATTGGTCATGCTGTACTACCACACAAATGCCTAACCCGAGAAAAGTTTAACAAATATTTTAAAAACGTCACTATCCTTGGAACAAAATAGTTAATCAATCCTAAACAGGTTTTTGAGGGCCCAAAAATATTTAACACAAAATCCTTGTCTCATTCAGACGAAATCTTTGGTACTCCAACCATTTCTCAGCGCGCTGACCGCGCGTTGCGAACAAAAAAGAATATTATTTATAACCCCTTTATTCTTTTTAAAGAAAAAATATATTTCAATATTTTTTCCTCTTTTATGGCGCGCAGTTAAACGCGACAACTCTGGGTTACGAGCGGCCAGTTCGAAAACCGAATTTTGTTACTTTTTTAAGTTTTAAAAGCTTTTTTATGCATTTTCATCGTTGCTGTCAGAAAATATTTCCAATACAAGAACAAAATGCAAACCTGTGATGACACTTGATAAGTTTATTATTAAGAATATTACTTTATCATTAATATCATTATTCAGTATAGTAAAATTTAAGCAGACTGTCGCGTCGGTGTTCTTAAAGTTCTGCGCGGGAAAGAGATCTAAGCACTTATTCTCAGAAGCGAACAATCGTCTTATTTTGGTCGTTATCTCAAATGAATTATTCATATAATCGCATTTCCTACGCTCGACGAGTATTATTGGATCTAATTATTTTTATTTGTTATACTATAGAATGTCCATTTTGTCGCTATAAAATCTTTGATTTAGTAGTTAATAGTTTATTTAACGACTAATAAATAATCACATTGGTTATACATATAAATAGTAATTAATGATAGCATCGCGTATTGAAGCATTCAATTATTTTAACATACTTAATCTTGTTAATATGAAAAAAATGTTAGTTCTAATATTAATAGTGTTAGATTTTTTAAATCAGATTTCTTAATCTGGTTTGTATGTACGACTAACATCTCGGATTTTCCTCAATGGAATAAAAAATTACTTTATTTTTATAACAAAAGCCAGTCGCATTTACAGAGACAGCTATTAAACGCGTGCGGCTTGCTATGAGAACCTGCGCGAGAGTTGAGAATGTTAATGCGCTCGTGTTGTTCGTTGGGCACACGCGGAATACTGAATGCGTTTACAAATATACTGTGCAACTAATATAACCCACCATAAAATAAAATTTTCAATGATGTTTGAAGCAATTCTAATAATCATAACCGAAACGTATCCACAGTAGGTAGTAGTAGTTCGACAAGTTATGATCTAAAATTAATCTTCGTAACAGGTAAAGGGCAATTGAAGGATTATTGGTACACTAAGAAAAAAAAAAGAAAAGAAAAAGTTTACATAAGATATTCCATGTAATACCGTTAAAGCATACTTAATTCTTCGCCAATCCTATTTGTAGAATTTTGAAGCCTAATAATTTAAGTCTTCGTTATGTCAAAGCTTGGTAAAGCTCAAGATCCATTTATTTTTCAGTCGCTTTCGCTAACACAATGCGACACTGCAGTGAAAGAAAACTTGTCTTGCAAAATAATATAATTTATAATGTTGTCAAATAATTACTGTATTTCCACTTCTGAAATCCACTTAATCAATAATTTTATAAGTATTATATATGTATAATACTTATAAAATTATTGATTAAAAATAATATACATAGAAATAAATGAATTCTTTATTATTCACGATAAAAATGGCATAATTTTCTTAACCTTATGATCAACAACATGATTTTTCACCCTACAAAAAAACTTCAACGGCCCAATTGTACCAACCACACGAACTTAGTACCTACAAAACGTTTACGACCTATAAGCGCGGGTCTTTACATTTACATTCTTCGGAATTCAAATCGTTGCGTTCGGATAGTTTGTCATTGGAATTCAAATTGATTTCGATCTGTCATCGAGTGAGATTTCATGGTAGGCTGTTAATCTCAGTTTATGATTACCATACGGACCACGTATTCGTTCTTTGACACTTTGCCCGTAGGTTAGGCCATGTAATGCCTGTCTAAGTATATACGTAGTGGAATTCTAGACTGATCGTAGCCTATATGCATAGTGAAAATTCATTTGCATGTATGGCAGGATATTTTAAAATTGATTCGACTTTCTAGCCGAACTACAGTAAAAGTAGCAAATCACAGGATGGATCGTAAAGATAGCTTGTTTTATAATAATTCCTTCTTAAATAACTGTAATTAAGGAAGAAGAAGGCAATAAAAATAAAGCATACGTGTGATATCAACCGTGAAGATATAAATTTTGTCTCCCGACGCCAGTAATGAGCATTTCCTAGAACGGACAGATTCTACGATACTTCCAAAAAAAGCGCGGCAAAAAACTGAAAACAAATGCATTTTGAAAAAGACGGTTAGTTCTTATTCCAAGGTATCAAAGTTCAACATACTTTAAAATTTTGTTTGGAGTCTAATTAAATAAAGTTGTGATGGCCGGGGATGGATGAAAGTCCGCGCCAATTTTTTTCGGCAATGACAGATCTGTAGACTTTTCTGTTTTCTGTTACAAATTTTAATTTTATTAACATATGCCTTTAATCATCAAATAAAGTACTAAAAACTTGATTTTGATCAAATATTATCTAAAGACTTAGGTATTAAGTGTGAGATCCGTTATAAAGTCTGGAATTATATTTTTAATCCGTTGGTAATCTGAAATGGTTTTTTTTTGTAATCTTTTTATTGAGAAGGTACTTTACATGTAAATTGTATCAAGTGAGGACAACAATGTTGATTATCCAACTTGATAATAATAGGTGTTGAAGAAAAAAATGTTTATGTACCTATATGCCACGGGTTTATGCAAAAAAATGTCGAAGAAACTGGTTTACAAACGAACGGCGAATACAATTATGAACATAGGGTGAATATTTATTTAACAATCCTTATTACAATATCATTATTATAAATTATTCGTAATTTATATCCGAATCGCAATGCAGTCTTTATGAGTGCATAGAAAAAAAAAAGTCAAGAATACCAAAAAAGGTATGGCATTAGTAAGTACTAATAAGAACGGTTTTTAATTCAGGAACCGGACATATACATATGTAATTAAATCAACTTTTAGAAACCTTTGACAGCCAGTCAATTGTAGCCGGTCTTCCAGTTAAAACAAACAAGACGCCATACGGTTAACTACAAGTTTTCCACTTTTTATGCCAAGAAGTACAGTGCCAGATGGAAGCTGTAATTTGAATGAAGGCGACATTGCGCTTTGAAAACACAAAAGCTGGAAGATAATTTAAAAAATATTCATGTTATAAGCGGATTCTGGATAAGTAAGAAAGTATTATGAAAAATTTAAATTTTGAAATGCGCAGAAATCTGCAGGATGTGAGAAACACAGACCCGGTCGAAGTGGCGATTTTTCCAGGCCCATCTGTGTACGTTTTCCACCTGAAATAATGATGATGGTGATGTCTTGATTGTTGCAATCATCTCAATTTTCTAGTTTTGAAAGAATAGTAATAAACGGATGTGCCTAGGTGCGACTGACATTTTAGAACTGTTCCTAGTTTTTTTTACGAGGAGAAATACTATAATAGTCCTGTGCTAGGTGATTAACCTGTGTTACAAGAGCCAGAGCTCTCTCCTGAGAGGAACACTATTGAAAACCTTATGCAATAATAAAAGACAAAAAATACTAAATATACCTACAACTAAAAGTTTGTGTACGGAACTCTAAAAATAAGTAACTTTTCAGGCGGAACATGTTTTTACAACGGTAACTTACGACGCATTGTCAAAAATCCTACAAGGTGCAATCGGACTAGCACCTAGAAATTATGTCATTTCTAATACATATGAGAGTCCCCCAAAACGCCTGCCCTTCTCAACTTCTTAGTGCTTTAGCTGAGAAGAAGAAATGGCGCGAATTCTGTCAAAATCAAAAGTCATTTATTAAAACTAGGCTGAGTCAGCACTTTTTGAACGTCAAAGTTACAATAAGACAGTCCCCCCAAAACGCCCGCCCTTCGACACTTCCTAGTGCTTTAGCTGGGAAGAAGAAGTGGCGCAACAAACTCCCCAGCAGCACAGCTGTCTGTTAAGTTAGAAGAACTTGATTCTATACAGTATTATGTAAGTATTGATAAACATACATCAAATTATGCGTCATATGTCATTTAATTTGTATGAGTTGCGTAAAAATAAAGAGGTTTGTGGCTATAACAGCCACACAGTTTGATCGATGAGGATAAGCTACGGTTGCCGCAGTTGTTCCGCGGGTGGGTTATCTTTGCATACCAAAACCCCTCCGTGCCTCGGAAGCCGTTGTTCCCGCCTCTGATTCATCCTGGATCTTTGACAGTCATTACGACTTATGGGTCATCAGTATCCCGAAAGCCTGACAACCAGTTTTACCAAGGGATATCGTATTACCTAGTAACAACATAGGCTCCATTTAAAATACTGGTATTCAGACTGGAAGTCAACCCCAAGTCCTCAAAGTTTTTGGGAAAAGGCTAGGCTGATGATGATAATGTGTTCGAAGATTTTATTTTTTGAGTCTTTGTAAAGCCTATAAATCTAGTATGCTAATATAAAAAGCTTTTCTGTCATCGCTTACATTCGGCTGAAATCGGACCTCTCTCTCTCTCACACATTTTTTGCCGTCAATTACACGTGTTCATTATAAATACCTACCACTTTCAATGTCAACACACTGAATTAATTTTGTAGTTCTACGAGTGTTTGTCTCTTTCTTTCTCATACAGGATGCATAAGATACAGATAGTAACCTATTGTAGGTATTTTAGTCTTTATTCCTAAAGTGGTCTAGAAAATAAGAATGGCGGGGATCTAACTTACCTATGAAAAATAAGTTTTCTTTTTCTGGTATACAATAAAGTATAAGAAAATAAGAATCTAACTGACCTATGAAAAATAAGTTTTCTTTTTCTGGTATAAAGTATAAGAAAATCAGAATCTAACTTACCTATGAAAAATAAGTTTTCTTTTTCTGGTATACAATAAAGTACTTATAATATAGTTTAATAAACAAATAAAAGGACTTTATTGGTTTAAATAGTATGTAATATGTGTATTACGATGGCAGTTCAAACGCTGATTCTTGAACGGATGCATGGAGGTTTAAATCCGGCCGCATGATATTTTTCATTTGAATTCAAACTTAGAATGCGCATGGAATGTTTAAAATAGAAGTTGATTTTTTATTGCATGACGTATTCATTTTTAAACGACTTAGCCAAACCGGAATGCTGAGAGAAAAAAGCTAGGCTGATAAAACGACCAGTCATGTTTATTTAGTTAAAACATTAGCTACAGCTATTTAATCCATAAAATTAATAATCTCACAACACAAACCACACGCCAACTTTTTTAACTTTTCAACAAGTATTGGCAAAGTTTTGTGCTGCCAAAGAAAAAAGTTCCTTTTGACTTACCAATTACTTAGGCGCAGTCAACCCTCTGAATTCCGACGCATTATATTCTCGTATAAGTACAATAATAATCGTTTTTTCCCAACAAGCTCACGCACATCTCCTTTAAAACCGGTTCTGTAACCAACAGAGCTACCAAATAAAATTGAACCTTAATTTCGAATGTAAAGGACCATTTTCCAAAACCCTTCTCTCAAAACTTATCTTCCGAAAAATACTGTTTGGACTGTATGTCCATTGACTTTTTTCGGGTTATTTTGAGTTATCTTTTACGGTATTAATGTATCTGTCAAAATGCAAGGAGCGTACCGTTTTAGATAAGGCCGTATCAAAATGTGTAATTACACGTAATTATAGCGGTAAGCGGCGCCTGGTGAGAAATAAAATACGGATTATCTTTGCCTTTTAAGTTTTTAGTATAAAACGGACACAGTTTAATCAGCATTTTAACAGGAAATCGCTAAGCGTTAGAAAATTACTTTAAATAATCCTTTCAGCCGTACGTCATTCAGATAAAAAATACCTAGCTCCATAATCATTTTATACATACTCCACACAACAATTCACCAGCTAAATTATTTAATTACAAAACGATTCATCAAAACAAAAAGGAGATCATGAGCGTGGCCTCAGGCGAAATTCTGTTTAGCGTTTTTACGACGGCCAATTTTAAGAGTCGTGTTCTTTGGACCGAAAAGGGTATAATAAAAGTGTTTTACATTCGGTCGGGTTACTCCTGGGTGTCTGCGAGGGTCCAGGCCTGAAGAGCACGGTAATTGGCTCCGGCTACTGGGTTTAATAGGCCGCTAACAAATGTGGTGTGAATTGGCGGGCAAGGCGAATTCTGGACGGATTTCGGATTTGTTATTAGACTTTTTTAATGAAATTATTAGAGCTGTAGTGGCCCACTAGTTTACGTCCTGCCTTACGAGTTGTTTGAACCCAGGCAGGCAAACTTTCTGTAATTTCTTTCATCATCACTGCTCTCAAATCGGTGAAGGAAAACATTCGCAGGAAACCGGCATGTCCTAGAACCACAATTTCGATGTCATCTACCAACCCGCACTGGGCCTGCGTAGTCAATAACAGCCTGCTCCCTCTCACAGCGAGGAGGCCGTCTCAGCAGTGGGATCATTATAGGGGATTATGAATGAAATTATTAATATGGTGGGAAATAAAGAAGAATAAACCGAAAACTGGTTAGTTTTTCTTGCAAAAGAAAAAAAATAAAAAGTCAACCGTCCAATGCGATGCAATTATTACAAGTTCTTGCTCGAAAATTGGTCCACACGACCGTCATTAAATGTTGCAACGTATAAAATGATCATTCCACTTACATTTATGTAGTGAGGGCACTAAAGAGTCCGAACAAGGCTTCATTCAAGGCAAGTCCTACCTGCCTATGACTTAACGGACCACAAGGACGAAACAAAAAAAGTGAAAATGGCACCCATTGTTTCTTGGGACACCATTAAATTTTATGTGTTATTATTTATTACCCTTTGTTCTAATGTTTGGTTTTTGTTTATAGAAAAAAATTTTTTGACTATGAATTAGTTTTAAAATAAACTGTCGTTTACCATTTCAATCTTAGTATCCTGCCTTCTATTTATCAATGTGAAAGTTTGTAAGTTTAGATGTTTGTTACTCAATCTTGCAAAAACGGATTGAAATTTAATCAATATGAAATTTGGCACACATAGTAGTTTACAACATTCACGCGAGCGAAGTCGCGGGCTCATACTTTTTTAGATAGAGCAGGGTTTAAAACTATTTTTATCATGAAATACGTTTACCAAAGATATTTTTTTGCTAAAACTGATGTTATTTTATTCCCTGTTACAATATTCATAGTATTCATGCTAGGCAATTTGAAACTGATGGTTTCAAATTATTTGGAACAGCTTTTTTACGTAATTTACTGAGTAATAACAAAAATCCATGAGTTCGGATCCAGACAGGCGCTATACTTTTTGTTAAATTATTTCATCACCACTGCTCTCAAGACGGTGAAAGAAAAACGGCATGTCCTAGAATCAAAAATTCGAAGAGATGTGACATCTACCAACCCGCACTGGGCCCGCATGGTGGATTATATCCAAATCTCTCTTACCGAGAGGAGTCCTGTGTCCCAGCAGTGGGAACATTATAGGCTGATTATGCTAAACAAAAGTATTATTTTTCGAAGAAACTATTATAAATATATTTCTGTGAGACTATCACATTATTGCTATTTCGAAATTCTAATTTTGCACATTAGTTTAATTAACGATCTAAATCAATCATTAATGGCTTTCATTAATTTATTACCAAGTGATACGACTGTTATTAGTCGACCTAATTACGGTTTTATTAATAACAATAATCCTGGTATTAATTTCCAAACGTAAAAATGCAAAACATGTAAATAAAATATATTTTTACTAAAATAATAATGGTCGCGGCGTTTAAAGGGTTATTTTAAGTACATTTAGTGTCGTTATTTATATTATTTTATAACTTTAGCTGTAAAAATCGCAATAAATTAAGTGTGTATTTAATAAAATAATATTAGTACCTAAGTATTTAATTCTAGATTATTAACTTTTAAAACAAAAAATTAACTTTCCTTATGCCTTTATTTTACCTACTTAAACATAGTACAAAAAAAGTTGGCAATTATTAAAAAAA
Source organism: Aporophyla nigra (assembly GCA_947507805.1). Taxonomy (NCBI): domain Eukaryota; kingdom Metazoa; phylum Arthropoda; class Insecta; order Lepidoptera; family Noctuidae; genus Aporophyla; species Aporophyla nigra. The sequence goes on along the minus strand of OX382316.1, from coordinate 10,970,513 downwards.
AATCTTCCAAAGCATTTTTCAAAGAATTTTGTCAACTATAGTCATACCGAAACCCGTTTGATTAAACAGAAACACAATAATGTAAAGGTTCCATTAGTGCCGTTCGGCTACGGAACCCTAATAAAATATGTCAGTAGGCAAAAGTTCGATCGCTCGGACAGTAGGACCACCAATGGTCAAAGGCGGTGCCAACGACTAGGTTAACGCGTAGTGGGCGGTAGCAATAGTGTAGGTATTTGTTGGAAAACTATAGGTATAACTTACGGTAGGTGCGAATGGAACTATGGAATTACTTATGGATTTTCCGGGTTAGTAATCGTATTTTTTAACCGACTTCAAAAAGGAGGAGGTTCTCAATTCGGATGTTAATTTTTTTTTAAATGTATTTTCGGCCATAACTCCGTCATATAACAGATGGATTTGCAAAATTCTTTTTTTGTTCGAAACGGGTTTATTTCGAAATGGTCCCATATAAATTTTATATAGATCTGATGATGAGTTCCGGAGACAGACACCGGAACTCTTTAAAAAATGACAGCAAATGAATCCCGATTTCTGCTATCGCATAAATATGCATTGTTTGTTTGGAATTAGTGCGGGGATACCATAACTAAAAATTTAAAAATAAAAACATTTTTACAAAAAAAAAAAAACAACCGACTTCCTTAAAAACACTACAAAGTGAAAAATAACTTTAATTTCGGAAGTCGGTGGCAAAAAGACACCGACTTCCGAAATTAAAGTTATTTTTCACTTTGTAGTGTTTTTAAGGAAGTCGGTTGTTTTTTTTTTTTTTTGTAAAAAAGTTTTTTTCATTTATTACTAGCTTCTGCCTGCGAATTCGTCGTAAGAAACCACTTCTTTCTCACTCACTTTCGGGTGAAATGATGATGATAATGATTGATTAATCTAATTAAAATGTTATGTAAGAAGATATGATAGTAAAATGGCTAGATTTCCCCTTGGATATTTCTTTTTTACGAATTTACTTATTCAGCCTTTGCTTTGAAAATATTTACCTACTTAAAATCATAGCATTTTTTTATCAGAATTTGAATTATCTACGGCCAACAAATAAAGGCAACGTAACACAACCTCGTTATTTTTAATAACCCAATTATTAGATTACAAGAAAAATTTGTTCTCAACGCAACATTTGAACTAACACAGTTTCTCATACCAGTAAATCATTAAAGGCAGAAAAATGGAAGGTGTGTGCCGTGCCGTGACGACCATAACGCGTATGCCTAATTAAATAATCGCTATTGTGAGCCTACACTTAGGTATGTAAATAAAAATGTGCGACCGGTTCGACTTCGCACTATGGAATTATTTAATCCTAGCTTTTGCCAGCAGCTTCGCCCGCCTGGAGGTCGGAAATTATTCTGCGGGAATGAACTACCGGGATAAAAATTACCCTATGCGTTAATCTAGGTTATAAACTATCTGTGTGCCAAATTTTATCTAAATCCGATCAGTCGTTTTTGCGTGAAAGAGGAACAAACATCCAAACATCCATACATACAAACTTTCGCGTTTATAATATTAGTAGGATTACATTCTTCGCAATTTGCAGGTCATTTTCGGGTTGTATATTGAGCAAAATATGATTTGCGACAGAAACAAGTATGTATTTACAAAATAAAATCATCAATACAACCCCCTAAGTTCACATAACTCCATTAAATGACTATATCATGAAATATTACACACAACCTGCAAATTGCAAAAAAGTTAAGTAGGAAATATGAAAGTTTTAATTACCTATAGTAAAGGAATAGCAGTAGTCAAAATCAAAAGTCATTTATTCAAATTAGGCTGAGGATCAGCACTTTTCGAACGTTAAAATTCAAATAGAAGAAGAGACACAACAAACTCCCATGCAGCACAGCTGTCAGTCCAGTAGTGTAGCCACTGCAGAAATTAACAGCATTTAATTTCGAATTGTGTTGCTACTTGTAAATAAGTTTTTACTATCGTAGCCGTCACACACCGTGATTAGTTCGGGTTACCTTACTAATAACTTGTGTAGATTTTTACGACCACCCGTATATCAAATATCACTTTTTATTGCGCACTGACAGAATCAAAGATAACATTTCCTGTAGTTTTAATGATTTTATTTAATAAAAAGTTCAAAGAAATTATTTCTGTTCCCACCGCGTCTTTATTATCTTATGTAATAAGTGCGTTAGTAGTCTGAACATGGATGTCCATCGCATGGAAAATTCTCCTAGTGTCCAGCGATGATTCTTCAAGTCAGCCATCCATTCCCTGCCCACTATTTTTTAATAATCGTTTGTACGTGACCCGACGTAGTAACTTGACACTGCCACATGCTACCGTATTCATATGAAATTAGGGCTGCATACGACCATTTAAAAGTGACATCTGCCACCGAACGCACCCGTAAAGAATGGGGGTCAAACCAAAATGGCGTCCCGTCAGAGACAAGGAGCAAAGAATGTGACGAATTTGTAACGCGATACTAAACGCATGCCAGTGACAATGCGTTCTTAAAAAAAAAACACATGTTCCTCGGTCCGCGGGTTTTTTTAAATATGGAGTTTTGATTAGCATAAGATGTTATCTTGATAATTTATTTTTGTTTAACGAATTACGGATTAAAGTAGTCAGATTTTAACTAAAATAAATTATAAATAATGTAATAAAGCTGTAACATTCGAATTTACATACCGTTTTATTTAAAAATATTAAAAGTTACGTTTATTTTATGCAATCTTTCATTGTGTAGGCGTTCACAGCTTCTATTGAAAAATACGGTCATCTGCATAAAATAGTCCCCGACTAATTGAATGTATGAAAGACATATGAATGCGATTAGTCGTACAATTACTCAACAAATCGCAAGATGGCATCTGCGGGACGTTACGTCTCCCGGACTCATTAATTTGTTGTCTGACGTAGTAGTGACAAACACACTAATAATAAACCTGCATGTTTTCTTAGTATTAGTAATACTTTGCAGACGGATATTTGTGATATTTTTAAGCTAATATTAGACTACACTTAAAAACAGACTTCAAATTATGACGAATTCCAAAAGATATCTTTTAAAACTAAACTGCTTTTTTATCCTATCAAAGATGAACAAATAATTAGTTCACCTGAGTTAGAAGGTTCAAAAAAGGTTAGAAAATAGTATTAAAAGATTATTGTGACTTTTTTTTTCTGTTTTCGATTTTGTTTTATTATTTATTTCAGCTTGAGTTTAGTTTTCAATGTTTTGTTGGTATATTGGCGTGTGCTAGCTGACATATGGCGAATAATATATGTTTTGTTTTATAATATTAATAACTTACACAATACTGTATAGAATCAAGTTCTTCTAACTTAACAGACAGCTGTGCTGCTGGGGAGTTTGTTCCGCCACTTCTTCTTCCCAGCTAAAGCACTAGGAAGTGTCGAAGGGCGGGCGTTTTGGGGGGACTGTCTCATGTAACTTTGACGTTCAAAAAGTGCTGACTCTCAGCCTAGTTTGAATAAATGACTTTTGATTTTGATTTTATTTAGATAATCATATCAAAAGGAACTATTTCCTTTAAATTTTGGTTCCTTCACCTCTCTCGCAGCTAGATTCATAAAAATCAATTTTAATTCTTCTAAACATTTAAGTATCAAAACCTCACGCGGACGTAATAAAATCGCAGCGGGATTTATTCACGCACTGGACTTTGAACTCTCTGTGTTGAGCATTCAATTGAGAATACAACACAGTGCATCTCAGCGCGTCAAAAATCGAACATTATGTTCTGCTGTTCGATTTTTAACTCTCGGCACTAAGCATTGCGTTGAAAATACAGTGCGTGAAAAAATCCCGCCGCCATTTTATTACGTTCGAGCGTACGCAGGGCGACAAATCAAGCTATACATTTCCAGTATAAACTGATCTCACATTGTATGGGATTTCCGTATATTGAGAGGTCAGTTTAAACTGGAAATGCATAGCCAACACAACTTTTCAACACTCCGGTACCTCGAAAGTAATCACAATAATTTCAAAAGAAATATTCATAAACACATCTCAGTTTCAATGCTCGAACACATTGTTAGTATGCGTTGCAATATTTGCATATTAACTACTTTGAAACACGTCTTTTACTTATGCAGTGGGAGAGCATAGAGTAGATAGCCAACAGAGACCGCGTATCGCGTGTATGTCACACGCGATACGCGGTCTCTGTTGGCTGCTGCTAGCATGCTAGCTTTGCACACACTTAATATCGTTGTCACCAATCATCACAATCAAACGGAGCTGACATTGGTCATTGATTGGGTTCTTTCTAACGTCATTTAAATTAAGGTGAGGACTGCCAGTGAAAACTGCTCTCTGATAGCCGACAGTGACCGTTATTACTTCCATGAGTAAGAAATTTGACTGATCTGTTAGTTTGAAAAACTAACACGTAAGTAGGCGAAAGCTCCCTGATATAATTTAGTGGTCAAACGTTTTACCAATTGTAATAAATAAAAAAAATAAAAAAACTGTAGTTAGTGGTATTGAAAGTCTATAGTAGCAAATGGACGGACACCTGAATCGAACCGCCCGCGTCCTACATCTCTTGTCAGGTCTTTATGACGACGGATTGTGATGCTTGTCACCATATCAGAAGTGACGATCACGACCACTTTTTCAAGAGTGTGACGACGAAGAAGAAGAGGTCTTTAAAATTTTAGATGTTTGTGAATTCAAACAATGATGTAACCGAAGTGATGAGAAGTATGCTGGCTTCAGACCTGTATTTTTCTTTTTAGACCTTTGTAATAATTATGCACGGTGGTTCAATTTCAAAGTACGGACAGCTGTATATGTCACTCAACACAATGTGTATGAAGTAAGGTCTCTGTACGATATTTACTCCTGCGGTAAAAGTTTTCATGCAGTACTTAAAACAGCGTAAGCTAAGCGGATATTAAAAAGTTGTGAGGTACGGTAGTTTTAAATTCTCCGATCCTGTAAGATAAGCTTTTATTGGTTGATGAACCGTTTGGCATGATCATATTTGTTATCTGTATCTGGTATCTGATGCTTTTAACACACTTCATACTTTTATGTGTGGAATACACATTGTAATTATTGTCGTTATACAAAGCTGATAGGTTCTTTTGAGTTAGACTATGTACCCACGAACGTAAGAAAATCGCGGCAGGTTTGTTTCACGCACTGAATCTTCATTTCTCTTTCTTACTATGGGTGTCATAAGAGGCGACTAAGGGACTTACTAGAGAATGGGAAGCAGCATTCTCTTTGCATTTTACCACCATACTGCGATCGTCAACCCGCCTGCCAAGCGTGGCGATAATGGCAAAGCCCCCAAATTGGGGGAGAGCAATGTCCAGCAGTGGACGTTCTTTGGTTGAAATGATGATGATGACGACTGGATCTACAACGCATTGCTTAGCACCGAAAATTGAAAATCGAACAGCGAAACACACTGTCCGCTGTTCGATTTTCTCAAATCCTGCCGCGATTTCTGATGTCTGTGTTACGTCGACTTAGATAAGCACACGCATGAAGTGGGTCATATTTCTGAATTAGTTGATAAAAAGTGATCATCATGATTCACCTGCCCTTATGCCAATTTACTTGAGGTCAGCGCAACAATTTTTTTTCCTACCATATTTCTTTATTAGTCGTCATCTCGGTAGTCACCCCTTTTCAAGCCTTATCATCATTCACACAGCATCGTTTAAATGGTCTTTCCCTACTCTTATAGCCATCGACATTCATACTTATAAGTATAACGTTCCTCACCAAATTTTCCTCATTCCTCTGCATCACATATCCATACTTTGACAACCGAATTCATACAACTTAGAAAAAAACTAGCTAGGTACTTTGAACGATGCGCTAAGGTGACTTTTTCAATAATAGTAATTTAATGGGATTTCATAGACTTAGAGGATTGTATTGATGATTATAATACTGTAAATACACACGTATTATGAACGCGAATCATAACTGGAAGAAAAATAAATTAATTACGCTGACTACCGTGGCGGTTGCCCCCTTAACTACTTTTTTAAAGTGATATTATCTAAAATATTTAATAATTAAACTTTTATGACGTATGCTTATGTACATAATAATAATACATACGTTGTTATAAAACCACCCAATTGTAACCGAACCAGTTTTCTTTGATGTTTTTAAATTGTAGGATTTTTATGAGCATATTATTATTTCATATTCTAAAACGTCATTTTAAATGATAAACATTTTTTAAGAAGTTTTTATTAAAGTTAATTACTTGCCTCATTATTTTACCATTTACCGCTGTTTACACGTTGGAACTGTTATTGGGTTTTTCCATCTAGAATTTCTCAGTAGCCAGCCCGGAATCAGGATTTAGACCCGATTGATGGCAATAGTTCCGTGTGATGTCGGACGTAAAGAATAGCAGCATCCCAATTCTTCCTAAACCCTTACTCTTAAGAGGCGGCTAAGGGACTTAGTGGAGAATGTGCAGCAGCGTTCTCTATGCATTTTACCACCATACTGCGATCGCCAACCCGCCTGCCAAGCGTGGCGATTATGGCAAACCCTTCCAAATTGGGGGAGGCCTATGTCCGGCAGTAGGATCGATCGCCCCCTTTTGGGGGTCGATGTATTAAACATAACTGGCGAAATGTGTGTAGGTTAGCTACACCTCTGCCAGACTCTTAAGGGATTTCAGGCCTCTTGTTAATTTATTTTTACACGTCTGCCTTGCAATTAGATGTCATTTAAATATTATTCTGACCAAAGTTACATACAAAACCGATGTCAATAAAAAAAAGAACAGAAAATAATAATAAAAACACTTAGTTTTACATGCTTTAAAAAAATACTAACTGAAAACTCAGCTGCACCTTGACATTATGATGGTTTCACATCCCGAAATCGTATTCCCTCTCTATCCACATCATCGTTCACACAGTCCAGCCTTTGTCGTTCTGTTTAGATCATTCTTTCAATGATGTATAGTATTTTTACACGCTTTATATTAGCTTCACTTGTATGTTTGTTTGTAACCGACTCCTTATAGCGCGATTTTAACCCACTTTAATCTACCAGATTTCATTCAAACTTTGCACACCTGTCAAGGACCGATGACAATGCAATAATTTCATGAATTTGTGCCATTATCCTTGCCAGGGTTACCAGGACAGCAAAAAAACTGTCTTCGAAAACTACGCTGACATACGTCACAAACTAATTTGTGCCATTATCCTTGCCAGGGTTACCAGGACAGCAAAAAAAACTGTCTTCGAAAAATACGCTGACGTACGTCACAAACTTCGCTGACATACGTCTCAAAATTCGAAACACCCTAAAAAATAGAAAATAAATAATAGTTTAATAAAACTATAAAACACGCTTCCATTGAAAACCAAACTAAAAAGTACAAAATAATGGAAAAAAAGCGTGAGGTGCCTGATATCAAAAAAAAAAAAAAAACCTTAAAAAGCACCCCACGCTTTTTTTCCATTATTTTGTACTTTTTAGTTTGGTTTTCAATGGAAGCGTGTTTTTTAGTTTTTTTAAACTTTATTTTATATTAGAAGCTAGCTACTAGCTACTGAATCAAAGACCAAACTAGCATACAGAAGCGACTTCAATAAAACAAAACAGAAAAAAAAATAAAAACACTTAGTTTGACATGCTTTAAAAAAATACTACTTAACAGAAAATCCAGCCGCACCTCGACAGTAAGATGGTTTCACATCGCGAAATCGTAAAATGGCCGTAAAACGATACCTAAACAGGATCCCATTACAAAAACCGATGTGGCCATTCTCGGTTTAACTGTCACCGTCAGTTTACAACTCAAGTTATATCCTATTTACTGACAGACTTTTGTTGAAATTACATTTGTAACGTGCTTTATGACCACGCGATTTATATATTTTCTAACTAGCTTTTTTCCACGGTTTCGACCGAGTGGATGTCGGAAAATGTCCCACGAGATCCCACTATCGAGATATCATCATCACCGGACGCAGCTGAAACCAGTATTTTAAAGGAATGCCTGCCTATCTCACCTCCTCAACCCAGTTACTGGGTAATACGATACCCTTTCGTAAGACTGGTTTTCAGGCTTCTGACGACGCGTAACGATTGTCAAAGATCCAAAAATGACAGTTGGGACCAACTACCCACTGTCGAGATAAAAATATCCTATGTCCTGGAGTTACCAACATAGTTTGCAGAGTAAGCAAGCTGAAGCGACAGTGGGCTGGCCATGATTGTCGAAGGACCGATGGTCGCTGGAGCAAACGATTCCTGGAGTGGATTTTTCGGTGTATCGGCTAGCATACTGTGGGACCCCCCTTAGCTAGGTAAACCGACGACCTTATGTAGGTGGCTGGGACAGACTGGATGCGGAAGGCGAAAGATAGACCTATGTCCAACAGTGGACTGCAATAGGGTGAATTGATTGTTTGATGTCCTAATCATGGTCTACCAATCTTTCATCCAAAGCAGTGGACTAATTGGGTAAACACTTACATTATGAATGGTTTTAACACGTTAACTGCCATGGCTAAAATCAGAAAAAGTCAAAAAATGTACTTAGTGTTATTGCACTTTAAATCGATTATTTATTCAATAAATACATTATTTATTCCAAAAACATGACCGCCAGGCAGCAGCGACATGTTCAGATTTTGTATGTGTTGTCGGTCATATTGTCCGACAAGGCCTGAATGGAACAAAAAGTGTCGGACACATAGTCCGCAATGGCATTTAACGTCTTAATTTTGATAGTTCAAAAACATTCAGTGGTTTTTGCTTGAAAGCGTAACAAACTTACTTACGTATTTATAATATTAGTGAAGATTCCGCATTGCTGTTAATTCTGTTTTAGGTCTTAAAATTGGATAGGTTTTATGTTTTCAGGGAAAGTGTTTAGAAAAGGTTTTATTTGAGTTCGTGCTAATGTGTGTTTTAGGAACTAAGCAATTAAAATACTGAGATGTTTAGAAACATCTCGGTATTTTAATATTTTTATAATTAAGTATAATATTTTCGGTATTTTTTATTTTTTTTAACTAGAACTAGTTTCTACCTAGTATTTTGAGATCTCAGCTCTAATTACGCGCTGGCCAGACGGAACGCTTGACTAAGTAAATAACAATATTGAATCGAATAACGCGTGGTTTTAAAGCGCAAATTCTACTACTACCTACGCGTGGCCGGCGCTGAAAGAAAATTTGAAACAAAAAGAACAATACTGGACAGAAATAAAAACTTTTTGAATTCAGAACATTGCACATCTGTTTGATTCTATGACGTCATCCACCAACTTTTGTAAATGGAAGCCTTAACAATTTCTTCGCTGTAAGCAAAAATGAATTTGCATGGCACAAGAAAGTATTAAATATTTCCTTACACACGCACAGTACAGTCACCATTGTTGTACGAGGCTACGCACACACATATAAGATTGTCAACAATCAGAACACATCTACATAAGCCATAATGTTTGCATTGTGTACCGCCGCACTAATGAATGCGAGTCCGATGTCGATTATCGTAGCGAGCGATATCGACCCGAGAATCGATTAGAATCGCTACGGAATATATGAATTTTTCATAAAGTGTCGAGTAATTGGTTAAAAGTAAAACATGTTTGTGTTATGTATTAGGTACGGTAGATTGATTGGCTAGCAAAAAAGGTTTTATTTTACATGCTGGTGAACAGTTCTTCGGTTGAATAAACCAATAAGACAAAATTTACTTAAAAATTAAAGGCACTTAACAACAAGCCCTAACCAGCGAGCTAACTGCGTAAGATACTGACAGGAATGGCTTTCATTTTGATAGTTCAACAACATTCATTGCGTAATTTACGATTTTGAGTAGACAAATTTTAGAACTTAAGAAGCAATGGATACCCTTCAGAATGTTTCAGATAATAATGGTGCAGGAAGTGTAGTCAATGTCAGACTCAAAAACTAACAAGTGATAAGTTGAAAAAGTGTGACTTTTTAAGGCTATTTGAACATAGTTGTCTTACAGGGAGGTAAAGCATGGACTTCTACTTGGTTTAGAAATAGTGAACTCATATAAATCTTCTTGATGTGGAGCTGCCTTTTCTGAGAAACATGTTTAAATAATAAAGCCACAGCTTAGTATTTTGCTGTCAGTCTATCAAGTTTTTTTGCCCACTGTCACGGTCAAGACAGAATGCCTTGTTATCTTAGTCACCGTTTTGTTTGTCTATGACCCGGCATACTTTTTTTCTTGACTAACGAACTGAGAGAATGCCTTACTCATAGAAAGAAACTTTTATATTTTGATAATAGTTGACACAATAAAGTAAACGCACAAAATTAAGATAAATAAATAAAAAATAAATGCTTTAAGCAAACAATATTATAAATTGATAAAAAAAAGTCTCAACAAACGATACATTGATTATGATTACTCCTCAGCGAATTAACATTTTCTTTCAAGAAATAATTTCTAAAAACACTTCTTCGTGATTAAATTAATCATCTTTCATCAGATAAGCAAAGAGCTGTTTTGTGCACACTTTGATAATTCTATGAATTTGAACTTTATACCCTTAAGATAAGGATGTTAATTTGGGACTATTTGTTTTATTCTACGCTCGGCAGTGATGAAGTAAATTGAATAATGACGAAACGACTAGAAAAACTAGTCTTTACGTGTGTAAACATAATTCGTTTAGTACTCGTTTAAGAATATACTGCAAAAAATAAAGATTCAAGTCTTAAAAGTGAACCTCTATTACGCCGCTTTATGAGTTGAGAAGTGTCAACTAAGTCCCTTTCTGTGCTATCAATTTTTTTTTTATATAACTTTTTTATATCATTGTTTTGTTAGTCTGTAAGCCTTCTTTAAAATAAAATAAATAAATATATCAGTAAGTAACTTAGTATAAAATATGACATGGAAATGCCAATACTAGTCGCAAGATACAATAAAACTTTTCTTTTCGTTTTAGTAAACTTTTGGTTCTCTATCGAGATCCACAGCTGGACATCGGCCTCTCCCAGGTTACGGCTCAACACTCTGTCCTCCGCCTTCCGTTTCCAGTCTGTCCCAGCCACCTTCTTAAGTTCGCCTGTCCATCTAGCTGGGGCGTCCCACACTATGCGGTCTCTACTCCAGAACTCGTGTGTTCCACCGGGCCTTCCTAGCCGGTCTTTAGACAGACATGGCCAGCCCATTGCCACTTCAGTGAGCGTACTCTGCATGCTATTTCAGTATCTCCAGATTATTTCATAAACCAAGAAAGGAAGTTTTGTAAACTATCAATAATTTTAAAGTTGAAAAACGCGTCACATCTGTTATTTCGTTGAGTCTCACTACGAGGAAAATATCAAAGTTTATAATACTTATATAGTTTCAACAATAACAAAAACATTACTAAAGAGAACGAAATTATGAATAATAATGACAAAGTATTAAAAACACAAATACGTTAGTTTATTTACTTATCAGAGCACTAATTAATTAATCGGGTTGCCAAGAGACAAAGATAACTTATCATAATTAGCGTTAAAAAACATTTAAACGTCTCAAAATGTCTTTGAAGCTGTTCCAAAGATAAAAATTGTCTAAAAATATTTTTGACATCTCGACCTTAACCATTTAAAATGTAGTACAATTAATATTTTCAGATAATATATTGCAGATTTTAAAATGTTATCTGCGTAGCATTTTCCCAAGTATGATTGCGTTGGCTTCCAGTCTAACCGGATGCAGCTAAATAAATACCAGTATTTTAGAAGGAGCAACTATCTATCTGATCTCCACAACCCAGTTACTGGGTAATACAATACCCCTTTGTAAGACTGGTTGTCGGATTTTCGGACTTCGGATATAACGACTGTCCTTTGACAGACATTCCCGAATGAAAGCCGGGACCAACAGCGTGTAATGAATGTGTCGCCCACCCATCTACAAACTGACCTCGGCAAGAGTTGCCTAACCTTGAAGGTAGACCCGTGCGGCTGATATAACTGGACCAAGAACCCGTTTGCTTGTAAAATATAGTAGCATTTAAATTTCACGATAAAATACAGTGAATTTGAATTGAATTGAATGGAATGATAAGTAGTGTTTGCGTATGATCTAGACTCCTGAGATGTTCTGAATAGATTTGAGTAAACTTTCTAGCTCACCAGAAAAGCCTACTAAACGTATGACAGAAATCAGAATTTCAAGGGAATCCGCAAGCAAAAAATCTGTCATTGATATTTTTAAACCGCTATACATCTTAGTCACACGGAGATAGCTCATACTTTACCGGCTATTTTTATCTTCCACTCCTCATGTGTGGCTAATTGTGGAATATAAATGATACAGTTCATTAATATGTTTAGAATAAACCACACACATCTGGGCCTAAGATAGAGATTCGACTTTTCATAATCCTCCAGATATTTTCCTTTAATTCTAGAGAAACTAGAAGAGGGGCAATTCTCATATCTTTAAGAACATTTTCATTCTAATTGGGGTCCCAATTTATAGTATGTATAGTCTGTAGTTTTAAGGAACGAGAGGAGGGGCAATTCCCATATTTTTAAGAACGTTTTCATTCTAATTGGAGTCTATAGTAGTAGTAGGAATAATAAAGCTGAAGGGTTTGAGCGGAACTATCTAATCTTTGGAACTAGAAATCGGATTTGATGATTCTTTTTGCATTTAATAGCCCAGTTCTCGAGAAAGAATATCGGCTACTTAATATACAACTACTAACACGCGAAGACCTTTAGGAGCCGACCAAAAAAAGCTTGCTTAGCGAAAACGAAGTAATAACGTGGGCAGGCGATGCGATGAAAAGGGGTGGAGCCGGGGAACAAAAAAAAATCCCGCGGTTGAAATTGCGGGCAGAAGCTAGTCTGCCAATAAAAACCCAACTTTTCCACATTTTTGACAAGTATTTGACATTGGTTGCCGCGGAGACGAAATTGTGACTAGACTTCGATGGTTCTTAATTACGGGATCTGAAGGTTCAGATCACTTATGGTACCACCTGAATGTAGTCTTTCACCTGTACTCACCTGGGTTTATACTTTTAAAGTCAAGTATTACAATGTTTCATTCAGTAAATGCTATGGTTTCCTATCTTTGACGGTATGCCAAGCCTTGTACTAAAGTAACTCAGTATTTCGATTTTCGAGTTCTAAATTTAAAAAAATATAGAAATATCATGATAACATGAAATCTGCCATTATCTGTGCGAATGTCATGTGGAGCGATAAAAAAAATGGGTTCAGGTACTTACTGATAAAATATAAATAAACAATACGATATTTTTGAAATAATATTGTACTGATGCAATATAAAAATACTACAGTGATCTCAATAATATTTATTAATAATATAATGTATTATATTTTATTCTGATATTACCATCCCATTTCTTCCCGTGGGTGTCGTAAGAGGCGACTAAGGGACTTACAAGAGAATTGGCGGGAGCGTTCCTTGGTTCTATTTGCATTTTACCACAATACTGCGATAGTCAACCCGCCTGCCAAGCGTAGCGATAATGACAAACACCCCCCCTTTGAGGGAGGCCTATGTCCAGCAGTGGACGTCTTACGGCTAAAATGATGATATTGATGTATTTATTATGATATACAATTTTTAGAATATATTGCTGTTCGTATATCGTCTACGATATATTATATCTGACACAAACAGGACAAAATAGCATAAATAAGTTTACAATGTAATTAAATTAGATTAGCAAACAGATATGCCGTGACCTTCGGGTCAACAAACTGTTCAATACTGGAATCTTATTTAACGTTATTCTCGTGTAAAATTAAACTTCTTTTTAATGAATCTAATTTAACTAATTTCATTAAGTTCTGTCTTTAATTTCGTGGAAATCAGATGTCGGGACGGGAACGACCATTTTCCGGGAAATCGGATGTCATTTATCAGAACACGACCAATCTCGACTACATGTTCGGAAAATGTTCGAAATTCAAAACCAAAAAATTCAAAAAACGAAACTTCTATTATAGTCCGCTCCAATTTCTTTTACATAATCATAAACAAATATGTACTTATTAGCTGTCATCGTATTCTTGCGTGTCATATTATACATATTCTTTCTATTTGGTTTGTAACCCTATCCGTATATTGTCATGCATAGCTCAGCCGAGGCGTGTCCGCCGCCATTATTCATAACGCTTCACACCTTACATACCTGACAAATGCGACCGCATAGGAACGCATGCGCATTGTCATTACTGCATCCTGGTATGAAAGATTTTGATTAAAACTTCGCGTTTTTTTTTTTGCTAAATTACATTTAGTACTTAAGTATTTCATAGAATAAACGTAAGGGGAGGTCGATCTTTGAACTTTCTTCAACATAATTAAGGCAAACGATTTGATGACCCTAGGATAATTTAGGTATCACCTCCTGGGCAATATAAAACTTGAAAATTCTGTATTATGGGTAGTGGGTCTAGTTTAATGCTGTTGCAGACAAGTGCGACGCACCTCTGGTGGAACGATTTCATGAAAACTTCGCAGAAATTGTTCTACCGAAGGCGCGTCGCGCCTGTTTGCAGGAGAATTTACTAATACTGAGATGACCTACATATTAATTAAATGTCTAATCAGAAATTCAAATGACTAAGCATAACCTACAAAATACGATTATCATTTCCATGAAATTGAGTTGAGACCAAGCAGAAACAACAATGGGTTCTTACTATAAACTTACTACCCTACAATAATGTTGATTTACTACTGTGAATAATTCAGTTTAAACATAACCTAACATTACGCCTTGTTCACCCGAAAGAGTTAGGCAGAGGTGTTCTACAACACGTACATTTCGCCAGCTATGTTTAAGTCTCATGTACTAGGGGGCGAGCATATTGCCATCACCCATCACTAATTCGAACTCTGGGCTAGTACTGAGAAATTCCAGATAGAAAAAACTTTAGAGGTGTCAAGGGACACCCGGATGGAACGAAGTTCCTATCCAGGATTCATAATAGTTACAATTTTTTAATCATTTATTATGTACAAAAACCCTGTATACACTCAACAAAAATATTCTCTCTCTCCCTCTCTCTCCCTCTCTCTCTAACTCGCTCTCTCTCTCCCTCTCCTCTCCCCCTCTCTCCCTACCCCCTCTCCCCCTCTCCCCCTATCCCCCTCTCCCCCTCTCTCCCTCTCTACTCACAACAAAAAAAAACAACAACATACAAAATATATACGGTGGGTTTGAGAAACCTCGTCCTTTTTTTGAAGTCGGTTAAAGCATGTCGTGACAACTTTTCGTAAGAATTTTTTCCGTCTAGCCCCCTTTCACAACGCGCGATAAGGAACTTCGCTCCAAAAATCCAGTAACACTTTATCAAACCCAGGACCTTATGCTCAACAGTAGCGCTTGCCACCGCTAGACCAATCAACTCAGCCTATCGCAGTCCACTGCTGGACATAGGCCTCTCCCATGCCACAACACCCTGTCCTCCGCCTTCCGCATCCAGTCTGTCCCAGCCACCTTTTTGAGGTCGTCAGTCCATCTTGCTGGGGGGCGTCTCACACTACGCTTGCCGATACGCGGTCTCCACTCCAGCATGCGTAGCATGACCACCGTAGAAAGGGGTTTTGTCGACGGAAGAATACACAAAATTACAGATTGTAGAAAGATTAAAGACAAAGTTAAAGATTGTAGAAAGATTTGTACCGTTTTATGCTGACGTAGCATGACTGTTCTATCTCTATTCTATTAAGAACAGACAAAGTTCTTTCTATGGTGGTCATGCTACGCGTGTTAGGCCACTAGGTCTCCACTAGATCAACGAGAAGTTTAATTAATAAACCTCTGATTAATACATTGTAATTTGTAGGGGTCATTAAGGGCCGTCCAATAAATTGGCGCGGCTTAACCTCACATTATCAGTGGTTCTGCGGCCATTAAAGCTACAAGTACCGTTTTTTGCTGAATGCTGGTCTCTTTATATACCTCTACAAGTTTTCACTGAAACTATTTAGTCATGATTAGTTGGTCCTCCATTCTGATAATTCTCCTGTCCTAATCAATGGAGGGTTATATTATGCTAAAATTAGATTCGATTATCAAATGCCTAAAATTGCTTTTCTTAATTAATCTTGCAGTAATTAAGTTAACGGTTTGCAAGTTTCAAACTCTGTAATTTAGTAAATGTTCTTCCAATACAATAGAGGTAAAAAAAAAATATGTCATTCTCTTATCGTCTGTTAAAAATAGATTTTTTGTTAGACATTTCACATTTATTTATTAAAATGTCACATACACATCTTTGCAATTTGTGGAAGAGAAATCTTTAACTATATATTTTTTTATAAACAAATAGGACGTGATTTGAATATAAAATAAAACAATTGCTATTATCGGCTAATAAGTTCGGTTCTCCCTCACTCCTATAGCCCCTTTGAACTATACACGATAAAGCTCGATACACGCTCACCCTGTCACACGTCACCAAAACCGTCAATAGCAAAATATGGCTGTATACACAATAGCACCTTTGCCTAACCGGTCAGGAACGACAAGAGTGACGGACAGGTCAATTTCACCATATCAACCCCTTAAACGTGGAACATGGCGATATATTACGACAATCATTATTCTCCTTTATTTATTTAATATTAAAAGCACTCAAATATATATACAGAGTCGGACTTAATGCCATATGTGGGCATTTTATACTAGTCAACCTTCTGGTGATGCAGAGACAAGCAGTAGTAGTTAGTATAAATATAAAAGGGTTATATTTTGACTGGCCTGTTAGTCTAGTGGTTAGTGACCCTGACTGCAAAGACTGAGGTCGTGGGTTCGATTCCCACCCAGGACAAATCTTTGTGTGATGAGCACAATCATTTGTTCTGTGTCTGGGTGTAATTTATCTAAAATACGTATGTATTTAGAAATATATAAGTATATTTATCAGTTGTCTGGTTACCATAGTACAGGCTCTGCCTAGTTTGGGATCAGATAACAATGTGTTGGTTGTCCTAAGATATTGTTACGTAGATCGTAAGTGGTTGTTGCAGTTTAAGAATCCAGAAGGACAAGTGGCGAGATGGATTGAATTGCTACAAGAGTATGACTTCGCAATTGAACATCGTAGTGGGAAGTCTCACGGTAACGCGGACGCTTTATCAAGAAGACCTTGTCCTGAAGACTGCAAGCATTGTGTCAGGCAAGAAGCTAAGGAAACAGTACCTGTCAGGATGCTAAGAACGGACCTTAGTGACGAATGGAAGGAAACCCTACAGCATGCTCAGCAAAGTGACACAGATATCAGGCCAATTTTCGAGTGGATTAAAGCTAATGCTCCCAAACCGAAATGGTGTGATGTTGCAGCGATGAGTACCACCACAAAAAGTTATTGGGCACAGTGGGAGAGCTTGGTGATCCAAGATGGTGTCTTGTGCCGAAAATGGGAAAATGCTCGAGGGAATAGCTGTCACTTGCAAATGGTAGTCCCAAAAACGAAGGTACCAGAAGTTCTACAGCTCTACCACAATGGTTCTTCAGGAGGTCATATGGGAGTAAGAAGGACTCTGTTAAAGATCCGAGAAAGATTTTACTGGATCCATTGTCGAGAGGATGTGGAAGACTGGTGTCGCAGATGTACCAGTTGTGCAGCGGTAAAAGGACCACACACACGCAGCAGGGGTGCATTGAAAGTGTACAACGTAGGAGCCCCCTGGGAACGAATAGCATTAGATGTCGCTGGGCCATTTCCCGAAAGTGAAAGTGGAAATAAATATTTCATGGTTGTCATGGATTACTTCACCAAGTGGCCGGAAGTCTTTGCCATCCCTAATCAAGAAGCTTCAACAGTCGCTGATAAATTAGTCCACGAAGTCTTCTGTCGGTTTGGGGTACCCTTGGAAATCCACAGCGATCAAGGAAGGAATTTCGAGTCTCAAGTGTTTCAGGAAACATGTCGGGTTATGGGTACTCACAAAACCAGAACCACTTCATACCACCCACAATCTGACGGAATGGTGGAGAGATTTAATCAGACGTTGGAAAGATATCTGGCAAAAGTTGTAGCAAGCAGACAAAAGGATTGGGACAAGCACATACAACCGTTTCTTCTGTCATACCGTAGTGCAGTTCACGAGAGTACAACTGTGACACCAGCCTTCGCGAACTTTGGAAGGGAGTTAAGGTTACCAGCTGATCTAATAACCGGCATTCCGCCTGATTCACCACGCAGTATAACAGATTATGCAAATGATCTGCGCAACAAGATGAATGACGTATATGAGCATGTCAGAGAATCAGGCCAGCAGATGTCCGAGAGAATGAAAACTCGTTATGATCGAAAGATGAACAATACTGGCTTCGACGAAGGTTCGCTAGTGTGGTTGCATAACCCTGTGCGCAGCAAAGGGAAGTCCCCTAAACTACAGGCAAAATGGGACGGGCCGTACCGGATTGTGACCAAGATCAATGACGTCACTTACCGAATACAAAAGGGTTTGCGAACTGCGCCTAAAATTGTTCATGTAGATCGATTGGCACGATATTACGGGAATAATGATGCTCGGGACGAGCATGTCTAAGGAGGGGGCAGTGTTACGTAGATCGTAAAGTCTAGAAACATCGTGCTAACTCCATCTCAGAAAGGGACAACATTACGTAGATCGAAAAGTCTAGAAACGTCACGCTAATTCCATCTAAGGATGGGGCAGTGTTGAAACTTCTAGATACGACACGCTAACGCCATCTGTTATCAAGTAGCAAGTACTACGAACAATTGTACGTAGACGCCACCGCCATCTATTGTTGAGTAGCGGGATTAAACAGTAAATAGATGTCTGTGGAAGGTTCTCGAAGTTTCGAATCTACTTGTAAACTGTGGAAAAGTGTTGAATGTTCGCGAATGTTCTGCTCGGGATATAAATAGCGGATTGTCGGCCCGATGGGCAGTTCGATTTCGGAAGCGAGCGAATACGAATCAAGCGATACAGTACAAGCGAAACAAGTGACTCTGTTTGACTATTGCGATATTGTGATTGTTTAATTAAACTGTGGTGTGTTTCGATAATTTTGGCTTAAATTAATTTATCCCGAACCCCAGCTCGTAACATTTGGAAGTCTTCATGGAAGGTGCACCATCAGGGAAAGTGTACTGCTTGAAGAAGATTGTTCTTTCTCCCCGATCGGAAACAATAGTTCCAGTTAGGCTCCCACATAATTCCGGGCAGAAGAACCGATGTATTCTCATTGAAGGATTGGATGAAAACTTTCCATGGAAAATTGCGCGGACCTTGGTAAAGGCAATTGACGTTGCAGCCGTACGCATACTGAACCCAAGTGAAAAGGAGCAAGTAATCAAGAAGGGTGCGTTGATGGGTTCCTGTGGGGAAGTAGCTTGGATGCGTGAATGCCAATATCAGCCTTCTCAAAATAACACCCAATCTGCAAGATTTAACGTGTTAAATCTTTTGGAAGACTGTCGTAAAGATTTATCGGAAGAAGAAAGAGAGAAGGCTAGGAAGATGCTACTTCAGTATGCAGACATATTCTCCAGAAATGATGCTGACATAGGGAAGACTGGATTAGTTCAACACAGAATTAATACCGGAAATGAGTTGCCAATACGACAGCGACCCAGAAGACTACCAGTGGCAAGAGAAAAGGAGGTAGATACCATGATTAAAGGGATGGTAAAGGATGGAGTTATAGAGCCTTCGTCTAGTCCTTGGTGTTCTCCTGTGGTCCTGGTGAAAAAGAAAGATGGCAGCATGCGGTTTTGTGTAGACTATCGTCGATTGAATGACGTTACTAAGAAAGATAGCTATCCACTGCCCCGGATCGACGACACACTGGACACGCTGGCAGGAATGAAGTGGTTTACCACGTTAGACCTAAAAAGTGGCTACTGGCAAGTGGAAATAGACCCTAAAGACAAGGAGAAAACCGCATTTTCTACGGGAAAGGGATTATGGCAGTTTAACGTCATGCCATTCGGATTGTGCAATGCTCCTGCAACATTTGAAAGGCTAATGGAGCTAGTTCTCACGGGACTAATTGGAGATGCCTGCCTTGTCTATTTAGATGACATCATCATCGTGGGCCGCACATTCGAAGACCATCTTCAGAATTTGGAACGTGTTCTATCAAAAATCCGAGGAGCCAATCTCAAGCTAAGTCCAAAGAAGTGCTCATTCTTCAGACAGCAAGTAAGCTTTTTGGGGCACGTGGTTTCGAAGGAAGGAGTCCAAACAGACCCTGAGAAAATCGTCGCCGTTAAGGAATGGCCAGTCCCGAAAGACAAGACGCAGGTCAAGGCATTTTTGGGTTTGTGCTCGTACTATCGACGGTTTGTCAAGAATTTTGCTGACATTGCCAAACCTCTTCACAAGCTTACTGAGGAGAAGAGACCGTTCTGTTGGGATGAGAATTGTGACATAGCATTCCGAGATTTAAAGGAACGTTTGTGCAATACCCCAATTTTGGGCTACCCTGACACAGAAAATAAATTTATAGTTGACACGGACGCAAGTAATACTGGAATTGGCGGTGTGTTATCTCAACGGAAAGGAGATTATGAAGTTGTGATAGCTTACTTCAGCAAATCTTTATCAAAGCCAGAAAGAAATTATTGTGTCACGAGACGTGAACTTCTTGCCGTAGTAAAGACATTGCAGCATTTCAGCAAATACTTGCTTGGACGTAAATTCCACCTGCGAACTGATCATGCTGCATTAAAGTGGTTGTTGCAGTTTAAGAATCCAGAAGGACAAGTGGCGAGATGGATTGAACTGCTACAAGAGTATGACTTCGCAATTGAACATCGTAGTGGGAAGTCTCACGGTAACGCGGACGCTTTATCAAGAAGACCTTGTCCTGAAGACTGCAAGCATTGTGTCAGGCAAGAAGCTAAGGAAACAGTACCTGTCAGGATGCTAAGAACGGACCTTAGTGACGAATGGAAGGAAACCCTACAGCATGCTCAGCAAAGTGACACAGATATCAGGCCAATTTTCGAGTGGATTAAAGCTAATGCTCCCAAACCGAAATGGTGTGATGTTGCAGCGATGAGTACCACCACAAAAAGTTATTGGGCACAGTGGGAGAGCTTGGTGATCCAAGATGGTGTCTTGTGCCGAAAATGGGAAAATGCTCGAGGGAATAGCTGTCACTTGCAAATGGTAGTCCCAAAAACGAAGGTACCAGAAGTTCTACAGCTCTACCACAATGGTTCTTCAGGAGGTCATATGGGAGTAAGAAGGACTCTGTTAAAGATCCGAGAAAGATTTTACTGGATCCATTGTCGAGAGGATGTGGAAGACTGGTGTCGCAGATGTACCAGTTGTGCAGCGGTAAAAGGACCACACACACGCAGCAGGGGTGCATTGAAAGTGTACAACGTAGGAGCCCCCTGGGAACGAATAGCATTAGATGTCGCTGGGCCATTTCCCGAAAGTGAAAGTGGAAATAAATATTTCATGGTTGTCATGGATTACTTCACCAAGTGGCCGGAAGTCTTCGCCATCCCTAATCAAGAAGCTTCAACAGTCGCTGATAAATTAGTCCACGAAGTCTTCTGTCGGTTTGGGGTACCCTTGGAAATCCACAGCGATCAAGGAAGGAATTTCGAGTCTCAAGTGTTTCAGGAAACATGTCGGGTTATGGGTACTCACAAAACCAGAACCACTTCATACCACCCACAATCTGACGGAATGGTGGAGAGATTTAATCAGACGTTGGAAAGATATCTGGCAAAAGTTGTAGCAAGCAGACAAAAGGATTGGGACAAGCACATACAACCGTTTCTTCTGTCATACCGAAGTGCAGTTCACGAGAGTACAACTGTGACGCCAGCCTTCGCGAACTTTGGAAGGGAGTTAAGGTTACCAGCTGATCTAATAACCGGCATTCCGCCTGATTCACCACGCAGTATAACAGATTATGCAAATGATCTGCGCAACAAGATGAATGACGTATATGAGCATGTCAGAGAATCAGGCCAGCAGATGTCCGAGAGAATGAAAACTCGTTATGATCGAAAGATGAACAATACTGGCTTCGACGAAGGTTCGCTAGTGTGGTTGCATAACCCTGTGCGCAGGAAAGGGAAGTCCCCTAAACTACAGGCAAAATGGGACGGGCCGTACCGGATTGTGACCAAGATCAATGACGTCACTTACCGAATACAAAAGGGTTTGCGAACTGCGCCTAAAATTGTTCATGTAGATCGATTGGCACGATATTACGGGAATAATGATGCTCGGGACGAGCATGTCTAAGGAGGGGGCAGTGTTACGTAGATCGTAAAGTCTAGAAACATCGTGCTAACTCCATCTCAGAAAGGGACAACATTACGTAGATCGAAAAGTCTAGAAACGTCACGCTAATTCCATCTAAGGATGGGGCAGTGTTGAAACTTCTAGATACGACACGCTAACGCCATCTGTTATCAAGTAGCAAGTACTACGAACAATTGTACGTAGACGCCACCGCCATCTATTGTTGAGTAGCGGGATTAAACAGTAAATAGATGTCTGTGGAAGGTTCTCGAAGTTTCGAATCTACTTGTAAACTGTGGAAAAGTGTTGAATGTTCGCGAATGTTCTGCTCGGGATATAAATAGCGGATTGTCGGCCCGATGGGCAGTTCGATTTCGGAAGCGAGCGAATACGAATCAAGCGATACATTACAAGCGAAACAAGTGACTCTGTTTGACTATTGCGATATTGTGATTGTTTAATTAAACTGTGGTGTGTTTCGATAGTTTTGGCTTAAATTAATTTATCCCGAAACCCAGCTCGTAACAATATTTATTTATATACCTATGCGCACTATGTTTTCTTCTTCGGGGCGTCATCTCCGTATTCAGCCTTGCCGCCATTTCATTTTTCGCAACATCCTTCTTTTTCACGTCCAAATTCCTGAAGTTCTTGTTTCATATGCACACTAAAAAATACTGCCATCATTACTAATTTTCACATCGACTAACAGAGGCACGGCGGTTATTTTATGTATATTTAAATAGATATTTATAAATTCCTAGTACTTGTTAGGGTGATTTATATTGTAATCACGAACGTGATCGACGGATCGCACCTGATAATATCACGTAGGTACTTCCGAGGTCACCTGTAGTGTATATTATGTATTTAATAGACCTAATAATACTATAATGTTTCATATCTACAGATATAATTCTGATATTAAAGGGATTTATAATCAAATCTTGTCTTCTAATCGTCGTGTCGTCTTTAAATTAAGTCTGGTGAAAACAAATTTTTATGACTCTTTTATAGGTCTTATTGTTGTTTGGACTTATCGAGAACTTGTCAAAATGTCTAGAATATGGTCTTCTACCAGAATTTAAATGATTTTACCTTTGCAAACTTCGTAATGAAAGCAAAGACTTCAATAAAACCATGTACCTACTGTAACTTATTTCATGCGTATTAGTCCCCCTGAAGGGACCAGAGACAATCGTTCAGAAACCGTTGTGTAGTTCTTCAACGGGATTGACTTCTACTTTGCGGTAGCTTATGTCAGTCTGTACGTTTTTGGCTTTTTTCGTAATTTACAACGCTGATAGAATGTCATTTGGTCTAGGGCCTATGGTTTGTTCTTGGAAATACATTAAATTATTCCGAGGCACAACCTCACTTGGTTAGCTCCATAATTTTCGAAGAAAATGCCAAGTCTCAGCAAAATTATGTTAAGTTACTTACTGCTGTCATTATCACACCCTTAGGCTGCACTTCAACATGCTAAAATATATATATATAAAACAATATATTTACGTGAATTGTTCCTTACTCAATATTTCCCGAGAGTTTTCTTAGCGTCACTTGGCTCAAAGCCAGGAGAGCCTGTTGACGACCATTTGACAAGGAGCTTGACCCAAAAGATGTGTCACACCGCGATACAGCCGCCATACTTGCCAACCTATTGCTCATTCTGCCAACAGCAATATCAACCTTAACTAGACACAAATAAGAAACGACAGACCGCAATATAGGTGGTGGGTTTCCAGCTAGATCTACTCCTAATTAGTAGCTTACTGTTTCTAAATTGTATGCCACCGTAATTCAACCTAGACCTTCATTATGAACCCAAGAGCACGCACAAGCTATTAAAATGTCACTAATGATGTCTTTTCTTCTTTTCAGATGCAATCCAACACAAAATATAACGGAACACCTCAACCTTAGGCATTTTAAGTTTAACCTGACAAAAAGTTATCTGTGATCTCATTTTAGTTTAGTAAAAAAAAAAACAATCGCCTAAGTTAGTTACGTTCTAAGTGCAGCAAAAAAAAAAGAACAATAAACTAAACAAACAAATGTCAAGATCCGGCGCGAAGGACCGTGAAGTTTGAATTTGGAAACAGACAAAATGGCGGTTCAGTGAGTGGTCATGGATGACAGATAGTGGATAGGTTGTGGTGTTAGAGGATGGGATAATGGAAGTTGGGGCGTTGGGTTCGTGAAGATGCCGCATGCTCATTCGAGTTCGGCGGCGAGCTCGGGCGGCGACGACCTGGGCTCCACTGATGAGGTCAAGGTCTTCAAAGACGAGGGCGACGGAGAAGACGAAAAGCGGAGCTCGGAGAATTTACTCGAGGAGAAGTCCAGTCTAATCGATTGGACTGAAAGTGAGGTGAGTGCGAAAGAAGTTTATTCCATCATGCTTTTATTCGGCCTTTACTCCTAATTAATTGGTTCCGAATTCAAATTGGTGTGTGATTCTAATTTTGATATAGAAGAGACTGAATAAACGTTGATTTGAATTTGGAACCAAAAACGATTCTCTCTTTGAATTTGGATTCGTAACAGATTTGATTGGACGATCACGTCATAAGCCCGATAGTTGGGTAACACGCGGTAGACACGTAATTCGGTCCTAGCACTTCATTATAGATGCACACGAGGCATTTATTCGACGATATCGTCATTGTAACCGTCATACCGTAGTACAATTACAAGGATTGTATTACAATGTTAATCGACACTTGTGCTGGTTTTGCTTTATTTTCATAAAAGGACATTTTGTTTAGGCACCAATTAGTATCAAAATGGAACTAACAAAATTTTCCCGGCTGATTAACATTTTAGTGATAAATTCTTTTCCTCATCAGCTTTTAACTATCCTCTTTCGCGTGTTTCCTACTGATAATTTGGGCTACTGATTGAGCAGGCCGGAGTTTATGTAATTGTTTTTGGTTTGATCCAGTCATTTTGTCTAGATTTTCAAAGAAAACTTTTCAATCACAAACAGTGTTTTGGCTGTGCATCTCTGCTTAACATAATCATGATCAGCCTAAAATGTTTCCACTGCTGAGAGTCAGCCTCGGCCTCCTCTATTTGAGAGTCTTCGAGAGGGAGTGCGCTGTAATTTACCACGCGGACCCAGTGCACGAATCTGGTTACCCCAATTTAATAAGCACCGAGACGACAATATCTAAATATTGATTCTTCCATATCTTCTTACGTGACAAAAAAAACCGGTTTACGATATTACGTCAGCTCATACCAAGAATTTGGTAATGTAATCAAATCTTATTCGTATTCCTTCACATAAAGATAATGATCAAGATAAGCTTATTGTGACACTATTTACTTCGGTCTATTTATCTTTTTTTTAATATTGTGTGTAGTTCCGTGTCTGACTGACAAGGCACAACCTTCTTCTTCATTGAATTTGTTGGCCCAAAACCTCGCCACTTCCATGGCATTATCAGTGACAGCATGGAAGTCTCTATGGTTGTATTTTTTGGGGCACACAGGGTAGGATAAGAGTTGGGACATCGTTTTCCTATCAGTTCCAAATTTACACCCTGCTGCCTGCAGCTATATTATATACGTTCCTTACTCCATGCACCCTTCGCCATATTGTTTTAAAATATTTATCAAAGCCGAGTGAGACACCTGTATTAGCACACACACTTGTGCACTACAATAACTCCTGCATAGATGACTACTTACACATTGGCCGAAATTCGGACTGGAAGACGATTATAATATATTTACCAAAAAATTAAGAAATAAAAATAATTTGATCATCATTCATATCTTTACGTTTCATCATTCTGCATCGCTTTAGCCCAAAGTCACTTTCTCTTGGATATAGACATCCTGTCTGTCTCTAGTACCATTCCCCAGGATTCTTGGCCACCATTTGAACCTATCTTTACTCCTTTGGCTATCTCCACGTGCACCCAGCCCCACTCCATTGAGGACTTTCGCCTGTCCTCAATGGGATTCCAACGACGACGAAAATCGATGTGACGAACTCGCTCTAGAAGATTTAGAGCACCTAAAGAAAGATATATACATATATCTCTGAAATATCATCTCAAATAAGAGTTTATATGATTGGGAAGTGGCGGGAAACAGCTAGCAATTTCTCCTTATATAATTGATCACTCCAGCATGTAATTAAGTCTAGTCCCGTATCATTAAGCTTAGTTAACTACGTTATACGCACTATTCCAACTAACTCCATATCTGTATCTACTTCAAATGGAAACTCATTTAGATTTTATGTTGGTACAAGTTTATGTAGCCCATTACCTTTATTCTTTACTACAACAATATTCTCAACTAATTTTGAATTAAAATATGCGAAACACAACTCCTATTCAAAACTTTATTCGTGTATCATGGCATATATTTGTTTAAAGGCACGGATATCTATTAGGTGGTCTTACTAATACAATTATTGACCAATGTGGAGGTGTCGTTTTGAATTAATAGTTTGTCTTGAAATGCCGACTTCACGCGGCGCCAAGGTTTGTCCAACTTGTCCTATATATTGGGCCAAACATTGTCCCACACGTTAACAGCAGGTGCCCAACTCAGGTAGATCTCTATTGAACATATTCCTCGTATTAGTACCACAATGCATTCAAATAGCATCACAATATATTCAACTGCACTGAATTCTATTCACGCAAACATACTGCCACTGTCCCCACTATTAATGTACAATGAAATATCGATCTTATTTGTGCATGCTCAAAGATTATAATGGCTCAATGAAACTGTAAATTTAGCGAGTGTAGCGATGCATTCTGCACTATTTGTGCTTTTACACGTTTTCACACCTCCCAATATTTCCGATTTTATTGATACTCGGATCTCTATATTGTGCAACGTAATGTTCCCATTTATTAATGTTTTAATGGAACGATTAAATATGTTAAGAGCGAGTGCACGCTTCCCTTAACGATCACGGTATCACTCACGATAAGGTCCGCTTCACGCTATTAAATAGGATCGTAAAGCACGACTTTTTCACCTACGAAAATGTGGGATTCTTAAATATTCATAAGTTGACGGCGGTAAATGAACTCATTATTGTACAATTCGATGCGTAGATTAACATCGGTGGCGGTAATGAATCAACCACTCAATTACTGTACCGCTACCATGAATATTGTAAGATAACATCGAGATGTATAGATAGACACGTCTTTATAATCGCAAATTGCCCGTAAAACAAATAAAAACAAGGTGGAGAACCGAGACGAAACAACATCCAAAACACCAATTGTTAAGGCGCCTTTAAGACCAGGTACCGAACGTTTCCGAAAATCATAAAATATTGTATTCCAAGCCGACATAAATTACTTTATTCATTGTATTATTTCCGAAAACTCTATTATTCGCTAGACGGGGCCCGTACAATGACTTCTACCTGCGTTCAGGTATTTCTTATAATAAACACAAACTCCCACTGCTTTTGTCGAATTTACCTGTCGAGCGGTGAGGCGAGGGTGTGCAAACATGACCGAACACCTACGAACAGACAAAATATTCGATGCGCCGTCCTTTTCTTTGTCATTCAATAAGGAACTAGCGGAAGAGAGATGCGAGAATGATTTGTACAGGATTCCCAACGCCTTACAATCACGCTTGGTATAAATATTGGATTATACTTAGGTGCAATTCTCGTGTATGTCATAATAGCATCGATTATAGTACGTGATGCCATTACAATACACATTGTATGTACAATTTACGTTCGACATTTCGATTTCTTTTAGATTATAGTGTCTGTTCGTGAATTGGATTCGATGCGAGATTTTTTACGCCTGCTTGCCTTTTGGAAATGTTTCTTTTAATGATTTTGTTGTTCCGTTTATTTGTTGTATTGTCCAATTTTGTTGAATTGTTGATCAAATATGTTCAAGTGTATGCCCAGTAAGCTATAGAATTTATTATCCTTAGATACTTTAATATAG
This sequence comes from Aporophyla nigra, assembly GCA_947507805.1. Lineage (NCBI taxonomy): Eukaryota > Metazoa > Arthropoda > Insecta > Lepidoptera > Noctuidae > Aporophyla > Aporophyla nigra. Next base: position 10,942,286 of record OX382316.1, on the reverse strand, counting down.
AAAACGTTGTTGCACTTGAAACAAGATTGCCTCAACATACGCTTACACATGTAAAAGTTCTCAGCTATTTAACTATAAGAGGCGGACTAATCCATTCCAGTAAATTGCTACCTTTTAACGACATCCAATATCTTAAATTGGCCATTTAACCACATTTTAGCCCTTTTCAAGTGTATGCTAGTTGATGAGGCTGAGCATCAAGATGCCTTTCACTAGGCTCTAGAAAAAGTCAATGGCTTAGCGATATCCGTTGTGGTCGGGGCTTGTGTGAAATGGTCTGGGCAACATAACTGACCATGTAGAGATGTGAGGCTTCCGTTGAGATTTACTCATGTTCGTAGATTTATTATAGTTTAGAATTTTTATTTAAGTTCGGAAATTAGTGTGATGATGATAAGAAACTTTGTAACCGTCGTCGTCAAACATGAATTCGAAGCTGAAATTGATGACGAATATTAAACATCTTTATCAACAGATTTATGTACAGTGAAACGCAAATACAAACCCAGTGAAGTAATAGATCAATTACTAACAAAATATAAGCTTATATTTTATCACTCCATTAAAGAATTTACACTTCATTATTTTCCAGTAAGAATCCAATCACATTCTAAGTTATATTTTTCATACAAGAATCTTCCGCAGATATAGTATGGGTATTGAAGAACATTAATAAACCAAAGAGTATTAATAAATCAATGTACAGCAGCCCAACCTACCCTCAAAATAAGATAGCCATCGCTTCATTCGCTACATAGTATCCAGTCTATATTTAGCTAACAACGCGTTCTTGTCCCGCTTGTCCGCTTCCGGCGGCCATGCCTGCTCCTTACTCTCAGCCAGAATGTGTTCCTGTAAATATTCTACATTTTATGACCACACTTGTCGCCAAACACGTTTTGCCGGCAAAGGTAGAACGCTGTTTCAAAAGTTGATGGTCGAAGTGTGAGGTGCGGATTTAAATATGGCTGCGGAAAATATATATTTGAAGAGTGTTGTAATAAAACTAGGGATACAGAAGGTACTTGCGCAAACTGTCAAGAAAAATATTAATCTAATTACAGAGGATGCAAAAAATACAAACAGTGTAAGGAGCATTTATTGTATTGTAAAACAAACATTGCAAAACAAACCAAAATAACTGAATGAACGGGAAAATGAAGGACAAAACGGCAACATCCTGTGTGAATATAAACCATCAGATACGGTTATTCGAAATAAACAGAAAAGCAATTACCACAAAATTTATAATTTTATAAATAATCCAGAATAATTATAAATAATCCAGATACTGTAACCAAAACTTCTGCTTTTCCACTAAAAGGATAACTTGAACCCGTTCATAAAACTGAATTTTCATTTTGCAATACTGCGTCCAGTCCCAGTTTTAATAACGAATCCATTATAAATAATTTAATCAACATATTGCCGATGCCCATACACCACATGTGCTGGCAAATTAAAATTTATAACACTATAAACCACTCCACAGTTTTAATGACTCTTTAACTCAACAAATCCTTATATTAATTCGGCCTTGTCGGTATATTTAGATAATTAGTGTTCATTAATACGTATAGAGCAGACATTTAAATTTTTCATGAGACTAGATCTTAGTTTATTTAGAAGTCATTCATGGCAAGCTTCATTTTGAGTTTTCAAGTCAAAGTGGTGCAGAATCTTGTAAGAATTTGAATGTGAGAACTTGTTTGAAAGACTTGACTAAAGTCAGTCTATTAATATCAAGAAAATTTCAAAACCATCTCGAGAAACGCAGCTTTCAAAACCCTTAAAAAGTTATTTAATTAATAACAGTTTCTAACCGTAACAAAACTTCATACGACTCTTCATTTGTATCTCCAACCATTTAACGATCTGCGACGTTTAACTCCGAATATGACAGCATAAATGAATAACCATGAACAAAGCCTCAGGGAGCAAGTTTATTGAATTAACGATGCAGCATGCGGTCACCTGGCAGTAATAATCGAGAGATAAGACAAATAAAACCTTTATGATGGATACCGTCACAATATTATGATTGAAACTCATCTACAATTCAATGACAATATATCATGTATGTAAGGCCTGTTCAACTGCGTTAGACAAAGCCATTGGCTGCATCTATCAGTATCTTGAATAGTCTCTTTAATGAAATTCAATCTTCAGAAATCACTACAAAAGTTAGTAACATTACTAACAATTATGTGTAATTAATTTGGTATATCATGTCAATGATTATTGTTACAAATTCAGCAAAATTTACAGATGCGTGAATGTTATATCAATTTACATCGGTCAACCACGAACCGTAGTTCAGTTTACGTAATGTATCACCAATTATATATTATCGAAACCAATATAATTTAGGGAGTTAGGTTTTGTTTGGAGTATAAATTAGTTTTGCTATTTCTTTCATTTTATTCATTGTTGCATGTATATTTTTTTCCCTATTGGGGCCACCTTCAAATCTACGCAAGCAAAATGCGTAGCTTTCAGCTGGACTATTATCAGATTTGACATCTGTTTATAAACATAAATCTTTTTGTTTTGCTTATCCTTTTTAACCCCCGACGGAAAAAGAGGGGTGTTATAAGTTTGACGTGTCTGTCTGTCTGTCGGTCTGTCTGTGTGTCGGTCTGTCTGTGTGTCGGTCTGTCTGTGTGTCTGTCTGTCTGTGGCATCATAGCTCCCGAACGGATGAAGCGATTTCAATTATTATTTTTTTGTATTAAAGGTGACTTATGTGTGAGTGTTCTTAGACATGTTTGATGAAAATCGGTTTAGCCGTTTAAAAGTTGTGGGGGGTGAAAGTGGGGAAGAATAACCGAATGTCTACAAATATACTCGAGTGGGGTCTCAAATGAAAGCGCACTGAAAGAGAATATTGATGACTTAATCGAGAATGTTCAAGCTTCGCTTGATGAGAAAATTGGTGGTGGGAAAATTGGGACATGGAAATCCGATTGTCACGTGAGAGTATCAATGACTACATCTCAGTCTTTGCAATTCTGCTAAAGATGATTTGTCATGTGGGTTATTAAACAGTTTTCTTTGGTTGAGCTCACAAACTGCTACACCATCCAAGGAAAAGGCCAAGCCTATGTAGCCTGAAACAGAGTAAAAATACTCTACTTAAGGCTACATAGGCTTGGCCTTTTGCGAAAGTACTTTTACCTAAGTAAACCACAGCTTTTTCAACTGTCGTGCCTTGCAACTTATATGCCGTAATCGCCCAACATAAAATGATAGGAAACATTGTTCTTTCAATATTTCCATATCCTCTAAGACCTTGAAAAGTTACATTATGTGGCCTTATCAGAATCCATCCATGCTCGTCAACACAACTCCGGCCGATAGTGGCATCATCAAATTGAATTGATATTGTTTTTGGTTGCTTCCCATCTTCCTGTTGGCCACGGCGAAGTTCTATGTATTTACAACTTAACAAAATCTACATTATAATAAGTATACCTATAAAAAGTATAAAATAAAAAAATTAAATTAAAAATTTAAAAAACCCCCGACACAAAAACCTAAAATCCCTTTAAAAAGTAAAAAAAAAAAAAAAAACTCAATCTTGAAGTACCTAAGTATGTATTAATAATTTAAAAAAAAATACGTCGCGTGGGGGGACCGCTCTGCGAGGGCAGACGTCGTTGACGGTCGTATCCTAAATGCAATATTTAGAAGTCATTTTATAAAAGTTTTCTTCAGTTAGGTAATAGACTATTTGTAAGTAAATTGTTAGGTTTGGAGCGGTCCCCCAACACGACGTATTTTTTTTTTGAATTATTAATACATACTTAGGTACTTCAAGATTGATTTTTTTTTATTGTTTTTTACTTTTTAAAGGGATTTTAGGTTTTTGTGTCGGGGGTTTTTTAAATTTTAAATTTAATTTTTTCCACTCTTGAATTATCGTCGTTACATAGAAGTTTGCTTGCTTAAAAGTGTTCTAATTCACAGCCGGAATTACTATAACATTTTTTTGCTAAATTTTTTTTTACTATATATACTATAACTTTGATATAATCAAAGAAATCATGTCAACTATCAAATCCATCGTGTACAAAGCTTTACAAGTTATTAATTTCTCAAGCCATATCTGCGGATAGCGTGGGTGCTAAACTTGCCTACTTCCTAATTACGATCTGATGATAGGTGTTAGGCACGTGGGCAGTTGCATTGGCCTGCATAGCTGCTGCAGCCGTGAGGGTATGTTGCCTTGATTCATAAGTAATAGGGAAAACTTTTACTGTAACTACTTAATTAATTGGCATTTACGCAAATGGATTGTTGGCTGTTTAGGAATATTGCTGTTCTTGTCATTCTTTGCAGCTGTCATCTAACACTCTCTGCATATATCTGATATGTCTTCTTTGGTAATTTCGATAAATTTTCATATTAATGTTCTCTCGAAAATCTAAAACTGTTACCTTACATCTTAGCTCTATCTATTGGTTTCCTGTTGATTGTCAGTCAACTTTTAAACAAGTTTCACAAACTTACTTAACTTTTGAAGTGTGAACTTCACTTTGAACTCATAACTTAACTTGGACTAAGCGGGTATTGTTCAATCGCTAAAATGTTGCCTCGGTTAGAAAATCTTATGTGGTCTCACTTTATCACTTAGGGTAGCTACTTCCATGGTTATTTGCTTAGCAAAGGAAGCTAAGACAAGTTTGTCGCTGAAATATGTTGGCTGAAAAGTGTTTGTTTTTTAGAGAAAAACTTATACAAAACTGTAAAATAATGTTATAAAGGCTTATGTCAAAATTTTCTGGATTCGGTCCCTAAAACTTCTACAATGTACAACCCCAAACATGTAAAGAGGAATCCAAAAAGGATCATCGAAAGGTCAACAAAACGACAATAATCCCAAGACACATCTAGTTTGAGCACGTCCGTTCCACACAACATCACCTTCGCGAATGCATTAGTTAAGCGAGTTTTGTGCATTTGTGTTCAACCATTTGTTGCTATTTACGATCGTGCCGTGTTTCCGCCTGCTTCTAACATTCAATATGGTAATGACGCCTCTGTGAGGTCTACGTCTCCTATGCCTGTTTATGCATCCATGTTTACGATTTTCGGTTCACTAAAACTTATCAAGTGTGTAAAAGTATCATTAGAAGCGATTAGATTATTATTTATAACGCCCAATAAAACATCAGAAAAAAGCCCATAATATTCAAATAAAAATCTGCGCTTAGAAAGTAACCATCGTTATCAACGAATCAATAATGTACTGCCCAATATCCGTGATAACGTATCAGCTGCGTTCGTACAACCCTGAACAAAGACCACAGAATAAAATGTTACAGTAGCTTCGATTGTGCGTACTGCGCGTTCGTCCGCGCGATGTGTGGACATTGCCTTATCTGTGGCGTCCACAAATGTTTGGGCTGTCGCGTTATCAGTACACGGGTTGTCAGCCTTGCTCGGATTATTGGGGATAATGGGTCCGATGTTAATATATTGATAGTAGATAGTACAAATACGGACGTATAAGGCCGGGACAGCAGTGAAATCAATCTTGGTCAGCTAAGGCAGCCAAATTTCAGTACTTAGAACAGTTTTATTTTTAGACGGTAGTTTTGAGAAGTCCTTTGTCGTGGTGTGGGTATTCTGTAAAATTGCACGGTACATTATTTGAATTATGCGTGGTGTTCCGTAACGGTTTTCAGCGGTGTTTCCGCTCGATCGTATTCGTAATAAATACCTGTTATATGTGCAATTTCGATCGAATCTGCTGCTGTATATTTCTACTGGCAGATATGAACATAATGTTTATTACATGTAAATGCAGCATTAGCTTCACCTTCTGACCGCTTCGGCGCACATTTGATCAGATCAGATCTTGTTCCTGATATAATCAATCATGTGCTCGCCTCACGACACCTACCGGTAAGGAATCACTGATCTGCGAAGCTTTCATTGTTCGCAGAATATTCGAGATTTTTTCTAAAGACTATAAATTCTCTAAGTTCACGACTCAAATATTCTCATGAATCATGACCACATGAAGATTAGGCGGGCTTAGGTAGAAAGAAGTAGGTACCTACGTAGGTTCACCGAAGCTTCTGGAAACAAGTTCGTGCGCAAGCAAAGAGATGGCGTAGGAGGATTGGTGCGTCCCTGTATTCCAGGCTTAGCACATCTATATCCTAGCAAACAAAGGCAAACTCCTTTGATCCTTCATTTACGTCTTTACAACCAACCATCGTAAATACAAAAAATAATAACGATTAAAGAATTTTCCTAACGTTATCCCAAATCATAGTGTTTTCACAGTTAACTGTTGTCTATAATCATTATTCGGTTATTTTTAACCATTCTTTGTTCAACGGCAGTCATAAAATTCGGTACATTGTTTTACTAACGCGTAAAAACACTTTTATTGTTCTCTAAAAGATGTTTTATATTGTCTAATGAAGCTCGGGCATTGTTCTTTATAAATAACATCATTTATAAATAGTTGGGCCTATTGAAATAGCTTTGAAAAATGCCCAATTTATTGACTTCAGTTCGTTAAACGGGATAATCCGGCGGATATTCTATAGATTACAATATTCTCAAGCTTGTATTATATATAGTTTTAGCCAGAAACAATGTTCCACAGTACTCAACTATTAATTTCAAACGACTACGGGTCTGCACAGGAAATATAGGAAACCATAAAATGAACGGCAATTGAATGTCGCCGTTCTGGCACTAGTCACAAAATTAACGGTCCTTCCTTTATTTCTGACCTGAGAATAGTAAGGGATAGAGAAATAAACATTAAAATAAATTACAAAACGTTGGGCGCCAAAATCTAAAATTAAAATCCCGAGAACTTTTTTAGAACCGTGCACAGACTATAAAACCGCGAAAAACAACAAATGTTCCCTAGATTAAGACGTAAAATCGATTTGTTAGACAGATAATCAAGTCAACGCTTAGTTCCGAAAAACATCCGATTAATGTAAATAAACTGGTACTGTTAATTTAGTTTTACAATCGTTATAAAGTTTAACGAGACGATACTGTTTTGTGAATGTATTTATTGTGATTGCGTACTTTTTTTCTGGTTTTACGTAATTTTCTTGGCTTTATTTGAGGTGATTCAGAGACAAAACTGTGCATCTGTCTGAACCAAATAGCTTTATTTTCAACTAGTTCTGCGAAAGCATCTTAACTGTTCGCAACATCATTACCAAGACTACAAATGTCAAAGTTCACTTTCTAGTCTCAAAAACCAGATCTAGACTCAGATAAGTCTAATTCGAGTAAATAAATCTAGGGAACTGTATATGGAAGTCATTTAAGAGACCTATATGGATGTACAAACGCGCCCCCTGCTTGGAAAAACAGAGTAATAAAACATCACGCTCCATAAAATGATTCCAAGTGTGTACATATGGATGATTTGAGACGGTATTTTGGGGATACCAGCTGTTATATCTCTGGTAGTCAACATAGATGCTGATACAATAGTAAAAAGCGCTTAAATTTTCGGGAAGGCTAAATTTTCCCGTCACTTTAGACAAGTTCTAATGTCTTTAGGTCTTCAATCTAAGTCATTTCATGGCTAGAAAAGAGCTGTTACATCCTTAAAACATAAGAAACATGTACTAGACAGAGTTTAACTCCCCGAGACATCACTCAGCTGAATAACTCTACGGAGTATCACTAGATCTTTCTCAGCAATTTCAATTCATCATACCAAGAAATTGTAACGTCTCGTCGTCTGCCTAATATGTGGCCAAGTCCCTTATCTCTGGTACCGTATGCGCGGGAGCATTAGTCGGTGTTACTTTACGCTCACATAAATCGCCCGGGCTAGTCAATTATGCGTACTATAGTTATTTCGGGATGTTTAATTATCGTTGCCCATGCGCAGACGACGCTTTACGGACGCCGTAGGGATTTTTAAATACCCACACCAATTACTGTTTATTTTACAATGAAAACTAAATCCGTTTAATTACTATGTTTCCTACTATTTGAAATTTATTTGACAGCTAATTTAAGATTGTGGCTGGATTGAATATTCATGGGAACAATGGATTCGGTCATGTATATTCATAAAGGTTTTTAAGTAGAAATAGGTTTTTTTTTGTTTTAGTAATTTAAGATGAATTTTGTGTCTTACTTATGGTAATAGCCATAGCAATGTCTTACTTCAAGTAAGTTATGTTTTTTGTATCTTATTCTAACGTACGAGGGAGCGTTTTTATGTTCGCGGAATGGAGGATAAGGGGTGGAAATAAAAAAACTAAATTATTTTTCCTTTTCAATATATTCACCTGCAAGACGGATACATTTTTCAGATCTTTCAATTAATTTATTTATACCCTCAAAAAAAATGTTTTCTCTTTATCTACAAAATACGCCGAAACTGCCTCCTTGACTTCATCATCGGTGGTAAATTTTTTACCCCGCAGCTCTTTTTTCATTTTTGGAAACAGGTAATAATCACTCGGGGCCAGGTCTGGGCTGTAGGGTGGGTGATTCAAAATATCGAAGCCCACCTTATGCAGGGCAGCCAACGCAACGCGGCTCTTGTGGACGGGCGCGTTGTCGTGCAAAAGCAGCACACCTTTCGTCAATTTTCCCTGTCTTTTCACTTTGATGGCTTCTTTTAGTCGCTCTAATATAGAAGCGTAGTATTCTTCGGTTATAGAAACACCTTTATCTTTATAATCGATCAATAATATTCCTTCCGAGTCCCAAAAGACCGTTGCCATGATTTTCCCAGCTGACTGTGACACCTTAAACTTCTTGGGAGGTGCTGTGCCCTTTTTATGCCACTGCATGGAGTCTTGTTTCGACTCAGGTTCATAATGATGAACCCAAGTTTCGTCTTCAGTAACAATTCGACTCAATACACCATCCTTGTCTTCATTACAGAGGTCCAAAAATGCACGTGAACACTCTACGCGTTGTTGTTTTTTCGGCGGCGTGAGCATTCTCGGCACCCATCTTGCGCTGACCTTAGTCATGCCAAGATGATCGTGCAGGATTTTAAAAATGGTTGTATCGGATACACCAACCATTTCTGCGAGTTGTTTCTTCTTTAGTCGAGCATCGTCGAGTACAATTTTTTCGACTTTTTGAATAAGTTCTGGCGTGGTCACCTCGATGCTCCTGCCCGCCCTCGGGTCGTCTTCAAGGGATTCCCTTCCTTGTTTAAATAAACTGTGCCACTTGTACACCATGGTTTTTCCTGGACAAGAGTCGCCGTAAACCAATGACATCTCATTCAAAATGGTCGCAACAGATTTTCCTTGCTTGGTAAGGAACTTTATAACGGCACGATATTCGATTTTTTCCATATTTCACTTTTCACTCCCGATTATGTTGCTTGGTTGACGATAGCTCAAAGACTAATTGTCTAAGAACAATCAAACCTCGTATTTATACTAATTATGAGTTACTGAACACGTTACGATCCTAATGAGCCTAATCACCCCCCTCCAACCCTCTCATTCCGCGAACTTAAAAACGCACCCTCGTATCTCATTACTTACCATAAATCTTTAAAAAAAAAAACAAATTTAACGATAAACTTCTTAATACATCACTAAACGGTGATTCCGATTCCGAATGTCAAAGGTGATAGGCAATATCGACGCTGTTAACGAAATCCCGTTGTTTACATCTCGAATCATCACTCCATCTAAAGCGCAGCATAAATCAAGTCTGATTTATGCCTGATAGACGGAAGGAACTTGGCTAATCAGCTTTCTCTATTTTAAAATTCAAGGATACAAGATCTAGAACCGCTGCATCATTACTATCTCGATTCTCGTTTGATACATCCATTATCGACAACGTGTCGAATCGATTACAAAATGTCGATTTATTTAATTAATTTATCTCCACACGGTATTTAATGTTCGAATTTCGAATACTAAGAATTCGCGCGATGTAATTTAACGAATGTTTTTATTTTTCTTCGCGTCAGGGTTGCTGGTGAAAATAGGGAAAAGAAAGCTCATTTGACGTGACAAAACAAAGGTTTTATCTTAATACGTTTATGAGCAAGCCGGCTTAGCGAAGCAAGAATTCATCAAATTTAAGCTCCTGTGAGTAATCTTCAAGCTTACACATTTTGGGTGTCGCCAGAATCAACACCGACATTTTTACGTCTAAATGCCGACGTTATCATCCTTTTGTCAGCTCAAAATGGCGCCCTGAGCTGGTTGAAAGTTACGAAATGTGTCTTTAAACGCATTAAAAGGAATGTTAAGTATAAAATATATCGAAGATATGCACGGTTGTCTACTTTTCCGTATCAGCTTTTATAACACTTCATAAAGTGTCGTGTTTTATTAGCAGTTTAAATATAGGTCTCGTTTGACCCTTTTATGCTTTTTATTGCGAAGGAAACAAGGGGATGCAGGCTGGTGTGGGTTGCGATAATATCAATTGCTAAATTAACGTTAACCATTAATTCGTACTAACGAATTAAATATTCACGGCCGAAAATGTGCACAAGTAAATATTGTAGGTAGTAAAAAAACACGTTCCATTTCGGAAACGCGCTTTTTGCATTCGTGATATTCGGAATGGAACGCGACGGTCACAGAATCCCGTATTCACTGGAATCACTGGCCATTTGTTCGAAACAATTTCAAATTTCGAACATGAATTTCCCGCCGTGTAAACAGTCGACCCGACCCGTTGACTCATGGTCTCGAACAAATGTTATCTGTCTTCTTTTGTTTGTTTCTCGAATATCATACTCGAACTGGCCAGCTAGTTTGACCTCCCTGCCCCGCTGTGTCTCTGCACTATTGTATCGTTCAAGGGATGTCTCTTTAAATTTAAAGGGATCAATGTAAACTGGATCATTTATTTCTGTTGTTATTAGTATTACGTCTCTTGGTTTAGAAATGGAATGATTTTTTTCGTCATGTATAGCTTGTAACCGTTTTTAAATTTTACTGAGGGATTTTTAAGCATACTTATTTATGCGTCTTTTAAACTAGGCACCCACAGTACTCACCATGTCTTATCCGATTATTTATAAGAGTATTTCTTTAATAAAATGTGCGATCAATGTCCATAAGTCGGTCTTAAAGATATTTTTGAAGTGAAAACTTCTTTAGCGGCGTTGAGCACTTTTTCTGTAATGGGTATAAAATCTTAAACTCGCGTCAGGACACGTGACCTGATCGAAAAAGCGTAGGACGGATGGAGAGTAGACAGCTATCCCCTCTCTACGGCGCGGCGAAAATGTATGCCTGGGCCTACTGTTTCGTTTAGGCGGCGCAGGGCGCTTGCGCGAATGTTCGTCTATGTTACAGCGTGCCACGCGCATCCATGGATGGTGACAGCTGATGGCTCGACCGTCTGTGTAGTGATCACATTGTTGTGTATTCGTAAAATTCGTGAATATAAAGTGCTTAAAATATGGAAATTGAACAACAAATTATTCCCTAACCATTCCAAAATATCAAACATGCTCAACGTTAATAATCAAGTTTTCACTTCTGCCGGCACTCCCGGAGTGCATTTTTTTTATTAGTAACTGTATCACGAAGAACAAACTAGATACAAAGTTGTTATTTTTATTTCTAAACTTAAACTAGTCTAGCTAATGGGATCGCGTAAATTTTCAGTCTAATCGCAGGTGAAGCGTTTATCTAATAATTGGATGGGTGCTCATTTGTGATAAAGCTCGTCTTCTAGGCTATAAATCTTGGATTAAGTATGTAATTACCTAGGTAACATTAGTAGGCACTAATGTTAATGTGTATAGAAATTATGTTAGAACTTTAATGGTTTCAAAAGGAAGATATTTAGTGCCAATCAAGAATATACTTTTTACAGCTAGTAAAATTCGAGCTGTGAAATTATTTGAATGTTTCCGCGAAAAATATCTAGACGCAAAATTTTGTCTAAATCAGCGGGGCTATTGCGTAACACTTACTAGCCGATCTGTTTTCATTTTGACAGTTCAACGACATTCATTGTGTTATTTACGTTGCTGAGCAGAGACATTTTTCGAACATATGAAGCATTGGATTAACAACATCCTCCAAAATTATTCAGATTCTGATTGATAGTGTATTACTCAATTAGGGTTCTGTTCGAAAGTTAAAGATAATATTACAAAGTACTAAGCAATAGTCATTCATTTCACATTTGCCAATAAATTAGTAAGCTTAGCCATTTCAGAAACTAAATGATTCATCTACCTTCTTTAAGAAAAAAAAAAAACAAATTAAAATTAATGACTTATCGAAAGATAACAAAGTATGGAGAGAGCGTTCGGTATGTCAAAAGATACGTTATTCTATACAAGGGCTCTTTAAAAATGTCACCCATGAACCCATTCAATATTATCGTTAATTTTCACATTTTTATGTGAAGGAGATAGGAAACAAACAAACAACTCATTCATTGAATAGTAAGATAATTTATGAATAGAAATGTCATCCATATTTTTACGAAATGTTTAGGGCAATCGACTTGACAATACATTTTTAACGTAACTACAAAGATAACAATATTTTAGGATAACTTAAACAAAAACCTGTGGCTGCTTTTCTTAACAAATAGTAGTTAGCGGCAGTCAATCTACAAATAGTTTATAAGTTCGTTAAGTGAAAAGTTCATTACTCACGAAAACTACCCATTGTTATAAAAAAAGAAGCTATATACATGAAGACATTAAATAACTACGCTTAAAAAATCTAGACTATGTAGTTATTATTAAAGACAAAGCAGAGGTTTCATAAGGACAGTTAGTGACACAGTTTGGGGAATTCATTATTAGAAAAATTTAAACACTTCGTCAATGGGCCGTGTTATAGCCATTTCATACAACTGTCAAAGAATCAACAGTGATGGTTTGAATATAATATGATTAATTGAAGTTGGTAGTCAGTTTGCTTAGACTTTACTTGCCAGAAGCTTGCCAGCTTGAAGCATCTGAAAGAAGGTATCCGGTGCACTCTTAGTAGTCATCCTGCAAACACCTTGCTAATACCACTTCAAGACCTATTCTTAGTCAGTGTCGACACAAGACGAAAAATTTGCGCCTGTTGACGCAGAGCTATTTATTTTAGTATTTATTATTTTATTTATTTATTCTTTAGTAGTAGCCTTCTACGCGTTGTGCAAAGAATAAAACGAAAAATAAAGCTGCGTCGCGTAAGGGTTATCAAATGAATTTTTACCACACTGAGGGCCTGAGGCTGACGCACTGACTGTCTGACGCACTTAGCATTTAATAGCCAATGACAATCACATGCCATTACCAGCTGGCCCGTTCTGTTGTGTATAAATTGAAAACGAATTAATTTACTATGTAAATACTTCGCAAAGGGCACTTTTGCACTTCATTTTACTATGATACTAATGTTTCGGGTCGTATTTTGTATTGTGCAAAGATAATTTAAAGGTTTTTTCTTTAAACTTGTTTCTTCATTGATTTTCTTTTAAAGTTTTCTCATTCATTTCAATCTGTTGTACCTATTTTTTTTTTTACTGGACAGACTATCAAAACAATGCTGATTTACAAAAAAATAAAAGTCTTAAAATACTGGCTAAAATTCCGATACACCATTAAATGACCATTGAAGTCCATTTTATCAAAATTCCCAGCAGGGTCCCAACTTTCTACATTATTGTGTGTTAATAATTTGTGAACATTTAAAATGTCATCTCTTGAACTCACATTCTCATATGTAACAAATGTGATTTTTATTTATTAAAATGTGTACTGGATGGACAGTATAAATGATCGTTTGTAGCGTAGTACTTTTGTCAGTCGAAGTTTCGGCAACGAAGATTGATTGGAGCGATTAATATATGCCTGTGAGATATACAAGCACTTTCACAGATGTACGTGTCGATGTCGGGATCTTTGATTGAGTGATGCTAGTTTAAAAATATATTTCAGTTCAATTCGTAGGTCATTTTTTTATTCACGCACATTGCTTAACACCTCGTTACTTATCTGCAGAACTGCTACGTTAAAACTAAATGTAAACGTATCGAGAACAACTCAGAATTCTGTATTAATTAACAATCTTTATCCGAAACCGAACGTAGTCTCATAAACATACGAGATACGATTGGTTTTTATAATATAAACGAGATTTTTATAATAAAAACCGAGAATAAACCGATATACACAACACCTGCTCCATCAAACACGAACGATGATCATTATGTTAATGCTCCTAAAATTCAAAATCAACCTACAAACGAAAAAGAAACCTTAACTGTAATGCAATTTGATCCATACTCGTTTAGACGACGCGCAGTCAAGCTACAGAAAAAATTAACCGTGTCGAAACGAACGAGATATCAAACAGGCGCCAATTATGCCAAATGAGCGCTTATTCCGTGCACCATAAATCGATATCACGCTATACTCGGAGTAACAGTTACGCCCTTAAAGGATTCGTCTCGATAAACTGTACACCGAATTGTATTTATACAATAAAGGACCTTGTTATGAAAGCTGAAAGTGTCAGAATTACGTAACGGTGGAAGCGTCTGTTACGCCCTGTTAAAACGCCCTGTACACTAACAAGACGGACAGAGATGAATCGATGTGGTTTTTGTGAGAGCGAGCAGGGTGGAAGATAAACAGAACTCTTGAAAAACACTTGTGAGATAACAAAGGCTGGCTTCCACGAAGACGTCCAATAATTTGTCTTTTTAATTTTACGGCGGACTGCCATAGCTTTTAAATATATATTTTTTTCTTTCTACTCGACCTCGGTCAGGTCCATTAGGTCGAGAGGCTGCGTATTGGGGAACTCATTATGACCACTCTTTCGCTGTGGAAATTCTTTTATGGCTTATTGTTTTCTATAGCCTTGCTCGGGAACGAACTACATACGCTTGTGTAATTTAAAAACCTGTAACCTTAGTTTTGTTCCTGTGGCTGTGTAAAGTTCAGTCGTTACCACAATAAGTACCATGACGTTCTTCTTTTTCGTTCGGCTTGTAAGTAATAAAAAACTTAAGAAATACTTTACAAATAAAACAAAAGTTTTGAAAAAACGTGTCGTAATATAATAAGTAATATGAAATAAAACCCGAACTAAGCACAATAAAAATGAAACGGACGTAAAAGGAATCGAAACCAGTTCTGGCCGACCATCGGTTTAGTTGTAAAAAAGCTCGTTCCATATAAAATAACCCATTACAACCCCGAGAATCACTGTTCGGCCAATCGTCGTGAGGAATTCAAAATTGGAACGCAAGTTCGATTTTTAATTATTTAGGATGAATTTCATGCCATTGCGGCCATTGTTTTATGACAAATTAAGCTGGTTTTATGTTCCAATTTTAATAAAGGACATTTTTTTTTTTTTAACAAGATACGTACATAGATTCGTCCAATACGCGGTTTGTTGATTTATTATTTCTAATATTCTTCGAATCATCATGTTAAAAATATTGTTTCAAACAAAACGATATCTTCCTTTTAACTGGTCAATATAATTTTATAAACAGACTAGCTGTGCCCGTGACTACGTTCGCGTGCAAGTTGGAAAACAAATTAAATTTCATGGTTTTTTTGTTTTTCGCGTAACCCTTGTTCCGTTTTAAAGTAAAACTAGCCTAAGTTACTCCTTAAATCATCAATATCAAAATCGGTCCAGCCGTTTCGGAGATTTAGCAGAACAAACAGCCAGACAAAATTTATAAAATGAGGTTGTATTGTTATAAGTATCGTATTCGTAGGTATATACTTTCATATGGATTTAGTAAATTTTCTATACTCTTTACATACTCACACTTAACAGAAATAGTACAGAACTAACTTAACCCGTAGCCAATGTATGGGAAAATATCACTGGGTATAAGTGGACCCCATTCGGAGCGTGGCCGGAACCTGTTAATGAGCGATTAGTACTGCCAGTTGCGGATAATACCACACTAATAGTTGGGGCGTGCGCTTGAGGGTTAGAAATATTAGGGATGATTCGAGTATTGATATTTTTTGGGGTTAGGCGCGTGTTGACATCCTTATTAGTGTATTCGTACGTGACGATTTAAAACTAAGGGTTCAACGGAATTAAAAAAATGAAAAAACATTTTTTTTTCCGACTAACAAGAAATCTAAACCTGTCTTAAAATCCAAAATGACACCTTAAAATACATAATTTACAACTCCTGCCTCGTGTCGTATCTTACGTCCAATTGAAGATTTTTTTTCATATCTGCTGACTCCCCTATTGTACGAGGGAATCCCGTGGTTAGTTATCGCTCCCATATAGTAGATTCTCTGTGAAAAGACCACCCACGAACGGGGTTACCATTGAAACTCGAAACTCACAATTTTATTTACACACCTCCTTACTTTAGTAATGTATGGAGGAAACTCGTGATTTTGTACAGATGTGATAAATTATCACTAAAGTGTGCTTATTGTGAGTTCGTAGCCCGTAGTAGGGTTGTGGTTAAAATTATTTTTAATTTGATATTTAAGTGCTGTGGGTTTCTTTTCTTGTGAGAAATATAAAGCTGCAGTTAGAATTTTATTAAATTGAAAACATTACAGAATCTTGACATAAAAACATTCAGTAAAATGAAAAAGGATAAAATCTTCAAAAAGAAGGACGAGTCATCACCAGTCAAAAGAAATTCTGTTTCCTTATTTGCAAACTATGTGAAGACTACCCTTACTTTTTTTTTTGTGAAATTCAAACAATTTACAAAACCCCCATTATAGAGACAGCAAAAAACTGAAATTCTCACAAAGAAAAAAAAAAAACAACAGTACTTAGTACAAATATTTTAAACATATCATCTTGCATTACTTAGTAATTAGTACTAATTAATCGTATTTCTAAGAGGAGGTCTAACATCTAATAACAAGAAACTCCGTACAGACAGTCGGGACTAACAAGTCGACTAACATGGAAAATAAAAGCTATGCGTGATGCACACACGGTCGGCGCACGCGCTTGTACCGACAGCAGCCGCAGCAACCAGCTTTAACGTTTAATAATTTATATCGGGCCAATTGTTTTTTTGAATGAATAGATTTTTTTTCATGAACTAGCCGTACCCGATGGGTATTTCCGACGGCCAAAGTTACAAAATTCAATACAAACTTTAATTCCCTATTTAAACCTTTTATGGGATGAAATTTAAAAAAATCCAAAGTAGTCATTGTTAAAAAATCTCTCGAAAAAATCTATAGGAAAATATTTCATGCTTCTAGAGACCCACTGATTTTGACTTTACGTTGTCTCTTAGTGAATTTTCAATTTTAATTAAGAAAAATATAGCAAGCCAATGGTTTTGTTGATATATTGAATAGAACCAATTTTTATTTAAACTCATTTTTTGTGTACATTTTAATACCGTAAGCATACCGACATTACAATACAATAAAATTGAAACGTTGGCTAATTTATGATGACAAACAGAAGAAAATTTGATACATTTACGTCGTTATCTGACATCTGTCATCTCTATCATTGACATTACCAACTGTTATAATGTGTGCGTGCTTGATAATAATAGTAATAATTTAATCGACAAAATTTTAATTCACTTGAGTTATATTATTTGAGTACTAGACTGACATTTTGTATGTTAAGGAAACAAACAGAACAATCTATCACCAATAAACTTATCCGCTGACCCTACCCCAAAAATCCAGAGAAAAGAATATTTGCTCACAGGCGGCGGGTGACGGCGCAAACATGCGTGTGGGCAACACCGGTAGCGTCAGCAAACAACGCTGTTGACTGTACATTGTGGAGGAATTTCCACTGTTTGAGCTGTGTATGGCCTGGCTACCTGTAATAGATCGGACGACATGGGACGAGGACTCTTTTCTATGATATTTCCGGTCCTACATGATTTTTGGGACTAAAATAATAGTGGATGATTCTTGTGTTGATTAGAGAATTGATGGTAACGAGTCAAGTCATTAGTCAACGTTAGTATGTTTTAAAATCGTCTGGTTCAGTGTTAATGAAAATAAATTGATTTTGAAGTTGTCTCTTCATCTTCAATTTTATTATCATCTGCTGTCTTTTCTTGTGGCTGTATAATAACAACCGTACAGATCGATCAATGGTTAAGCTTGCCAGAGTTGTTTTCTTGGATGGGTGACCATTCATTACATATTGAGTCTCCTCCATGCCTCTGAAAGCCCGGCCAGTCTGTCATTTGTAGATCTTTGATAAATCGTTACAGGTAGTCGGAAGCCTCACAGTTTGACAACTAGTCTCACTAATAGCAGTCGTTCCATCCAAAATAACTGGAAGCCTACCCCAACATTGTTGAGAAAAGGCTAGGTAGATTGCAGTCTTTTCTTAATCCCCGGCTACATTAATTTGATTCAGATACACTTTAATCGTTACAAAAGCCTATCCGTAGTGTTCATCATCTTATACAACAATATAATAATTCTTAACAGTATCAAAATTCTTTTCAACAAATCGTATATCCCAGATTCCCAGAGAGAATGCTGTCATCGAAGTAAACCAAGCTGCGAGACTTAATTAAAGAAAAAAAGAAAGATAAATTGTTTATTCTGCACAAACAAACGCATTAAACAAAAAAAAAAAGTATACACAAACAAAGTAGCCAAAAGCCTCATATTCAAATAATGAAAGTTCGATAACTTTATCTATTGCTCGATATCTAGGCCAGGGACCATAGACAATATACTCCATTTTGCGTAAGTGTTACGTTACGATACTGGCAAATGACCAATGACGGACTCATCATCATAATTTCAGCCGTAAGACGTCTACTGCTGGACATAGGGGAAATGGGGGATCATTTTGGAGGGCTTTGCCATAATCGCCACGCTTTGCAGGCGGATAGGAAATGCATAGAGAACGCTGCTGCCCATTCTCTAGTAAGTCCCTTAGTCGCCTGTTACGTCACCCACGGGAAGAAATGGGGTGATGATATTCTTTACGTCCAGTACCACACGGACGGACTAATTCACTCATATGTAGCTTTACCATCAACGAGATGAGCCGAATTCCTGACACATTAAATATACAGGTTGGCTATGACTTGCACAACTTATCTATGTATTTACTGATGTTATAATAGTCAGTCATTCCATGGAAGACGATCCAGGAATCGATATGGATGTGGCATTTACTAAAAGCAGGATTGAGATTATTGCAAAACATTCTTTTTCCAATTTTAGTATTGCTGGCTGGAGCAATGCTGAGGAAAGCAAATGGTATAATGGAGAGCAAATTTCTAATTACATTTCGTGATAACCTGAAACAAAGTCAAGATCTTTATTAAAGGCATAATGGAAAACCACCAGTAAATTCAAACTACATTTTACTGTCTTCCATTTTTCGAAAAATCCTCTCTAATGATTTTGTAAGCGGCTTTGCCCGCATGGTGGTCAAAAATCATCCCACGGGAATGTACTGTCGGGATAAAAGTATTCTCTATGTTATTCTAGGTTATTAACTACCTGTGTGTCGAATTTCATCTAAATCCGTTCAGCTCTTTTTTGCATGATTGAGTAACAAACATTTAAACTTACATATCTAAAATATTAGTAGGATTTATGCATGCAAAATGTAGTTTTCTTCTATAGTGTTAGTATGATAATGTGATTTAATAAATAGTTGTCAACTGGTTCTCACGTGGGCGTCTCCAATATTTTTCCTAAAATCACTTACCCCATCAGCTCATCAAATGCCACATCCATCTTTAACTCAGTTCCTGGTCGATGGTATCCGCTCGAGTCATGCACCCTAACGAACAGACAACAGTCCCTCTTTTTATATACATAGCATACGTACCTACATTCGTTCTGTTTGTTTTGTCCGCTGCCAACACTGTTTTGGTAGGAATTTATAGGTTTCCCTTTTATTGACAAAGTTTTCCTTACAATAATTGGACAAGGGACGCTTCTATGGTTTTTTCTGTTAATTGTTTTCGCGCGAACCGTTTTGTGTCAAGTTTTTTTTTGTTCGTAGAACAAGTGCTGTGGACTGTGGAGGTGCAAATTCCTAATTGTTTTTTTAATATTGAATTGTACCTTTGCTTTCATTATTGTTGCTGAAAAAAAGTTATTTCAATGCCTTTATAAAATTTTCTTTTCAACTTCGCATAAAAATATTATTAATTTAACACGTGTTTAAACCGCTTTATGAATTGACTGTTGCAATGAAATCCGAGTTCATTGACCTCGAAACTATTTACAAGTGAGTACTTAACTTTAGATCTTGATAAGCTATATTTGAAGTAGTTTGATTTTATTGTCGGAAAGAAAACGTGTGAATGGTTTGAGCATCGAATGCCAGAAGAACACATACATCATCATTCATCTGCCAAGCCTTTTCCCAACTATATGGGTAGCGTTGCCAACTTTTTTTTACAAGAAATAAAGTATATTGAGGTCTGAGAAGAATATTAAACAGTATTTTAGAAAATTAACAGTATTTTTTTTTAATGTTTTAAATACATATTTTTAAGAGCTTCTCGCACAACTTATTAATTTACAGTCTTTATGTGTGAGTGTCAAAGTCTAACACTTATATTGTTAATCATGTTGATGCTGAAAACAGTATTTTGTATACTTTATTTTTGTTCAACAGTAAAAAGTATAATGTAGTTAAAAACAGTATATTACTGTTTTTAACAGTATAGTTGGCAACCCTATATATGGGATCAGCTTCTAGTCTTAAGCGGATGCAGCTGTATACCAGTATTTCACATGGAGCGACTGCCTATCTGACCTCCACAACCCAGTTACTGGATAACACGATACCCCTTGATAAGACTGGTTGTCAGACCGTTACGACCGTCAATGATCTACAAATGACAGCCGGGACTTACGGCTTAACATGCTTTCTGAGGCACGAGGTCTGGGAGTCGATAGCTGACTCCCGGCCACCGTAGGCACGAGCTTGCGGGCGGCGAGCAATGGGTAGCTCGCCGCCCAGTAAGGACCAAGCTCGGGTCGACGGCGCGTAGTGTTCCACGCGCGCCTCAAAGATGTCAGCAGCACTGAAGGGGTCTGCTAGGAGCGATGCCTGCCGGGCTCGCGTGATTGTTCGAAAGAGATACCGTAACCCTGACACATGGGCAACTGAAGGAACACGGATGGGTTTTAGCCAGTAAAAGTCTGACACAAATGACTTCTCCCGCTCCGCCCAGAGCGGGAGAAGTCATTTGATGATTACCCATCCAAAAAAAAAAGGCACGAGGTCTTGGTATGTAAAGACAACGCAACGCATGCTTATACATTTTCTTCACAACAGATTAAGTAATCAACTCGTATTCAATAATAACCAGATCGAAGAACTTAACACCTACAAAAGTCCATTTATCACATTCAATTAATTTCACATGTTAACATTTAAAACCTCCCATACATGGTTTCAACTGCATTTAAAATCCGTATAAGCACATACCAAAATCGTGTACAATATGCATCCCACATATTTAGTCCTTACATAACATTATAATAAATTCTGAACATGCTTTAATAAATGCTTTTAGGGCGATATTGGCGCCACCTCGACGGTTGCCGACGTAATTTCGATGCAACGTACACCAGGAATGCACCACACGAATCCTGATGATTGATAGTCTATCAGGTTACAGAATAATCGAGTTATGGTGGTCTGAAGACGAAGGCCGAAAGGGTAATGGCTGATTATCAACGTTTAGTAGTCCTTGTATGATGTACAAGCAGGCATAAGGAATACAATTGTCAGTGTAGCAAATTCCATCTTACTCTGTCCTATGCAAATTTTGTTTGGTGCTTATTCTTCATTTCCTTTTTCTACAGTCGGTCCAGTAGCATTTGATGAGCAGTCTCTAAAACCAACAGATTTTCCAAATGCCCCAATTTTAAAATTTCATTTTCAGACTTTTCTCCCATAAAGTGCATATTGTGAACAAATTTCTATTTCATTAAACACATGCCAAACAAACAACAAATCGTCAACAACATACGATTTTCTTTCTTTCTTTTCTTTTTCCCCATACCAACACTTCTCCCTCAGACTCATACTTAGATGTACCCAACAACTGCAATGCGACAGAATCAAAAGCTGTACTCAGAATTGCACTCACTCAGTTCCCAGTTTATAAATGCAACTCTTTATTTCTTAAGGTTTTTAAAGATTAATTTCCACGTCTTCAAGGGTTAGTTTTTTTGTTCTCTACTCTGAGCAAAACCTCAAGTGGCTTGGAGTGTGCTGTTAGTAAAATTACTGAAACTGCCACTTGAAGCACTCTGCGACTGAAGGCTGGTTCAATCCTTGAACATTGTTTTTTATGAGTCGTGACTCTGGGTTTATATTCTGAGATATTTTGATTATGAGGACTGCAAACATTACTTTAAGATTAAGACCCTTACTCAGTTTGAAATAGTCTTCCATGTAAGACAGAATATTGTCAAGTATTTAATCCTCATACCAACGTTGAGAAATCCTCATTTCTTTAATTCCTCCATTTATTTCTTTCTCGCCTCGAATTTCATAATCCAAAAAACCCAAATCATAAGAATATTTCACCTCACCTCAAGCCATTCCTTTATCATATTTCCCAAAAAACTTTTTGTGAGCATATCTGATGGTTCCCAACTCTTAAGTCAGGATTAAGATAGCGGCAGTGTGCGCTGGCGACAATCTGTGTGCAATAAGCGTTATCTACACGTCTGCCCATCCTGTATCTTTTCAAAAGAATAATATTTGGGCACTCGGGGTTTCTGGCGGGTGGTTACTGATACGAGTGTTCTGTCAAATGCTTGTGGAATATTGTTTTGATTTATTTTACCTGTAGGCTACGACTTTCAATTACGGTAAGGGTTGTTAAGCTTATTGAAGGATTCAATGAGTTTGTTGGCAATTTCATTGTTTGAATGTGGGAATTTTTGGGCAAGCTAACTTATGTCTCCTAGTTTCCAAATCCTCGGTATTAAAAGAGTTCTTAGGTAGTCATTGTTTGAATCTGAGAAATTTGTTTAAAGGCTGTCTAATGTTCCTAAATCTTCGATTTTACTATCAGCTACCATCGTTTTGGTTTCTTCTTTATAATTCCTACATAGTATGTAACAACATTTACTTACTGCTTTGCTCAAATCTAAACCGGACTTATAATTCACATACACCTTAGATAAAACTGTTAGATATAGATCAATATCTCTTCATCCTTAAAATTTTACGCTCCTTATCTCCCCATCATCTTTTTTGTGCGTTATTTTGTCACAAATAAAGGTAAACAAAACGAAGTGTGGCAATCCGGTGTCTTTGTGGTGTGATTTCACTATTGTGGGTAAATCAGAGGAAATCTCCTGTTGAGATTTGGGCATTGATTCTGGTCTATTGTTGGTGTATTATAAAGACAAGTGGAGGTTATTAGTTTGGGACTGGTATGTCTTTATTTTGGCAAGGTTCCTCTGTTTAATTTGTTTCTGTGTTGGATACACTTTTGTTGAAAAAGAAAAACATGTTCAAGTGGGGTGAAATTGTAGACTCATCGTCATTATTTTCATCTCCAATAGTTACCTTACCTACCTTAAGAATTTAAGACATCGTTCTGTTTCTGTAAATGCATTGTTACTTCGTTGGCTTCTCGAAGGATCTGTGACTGGCTTAGGCACCGACAGACAATTTTTTTCTTAACTGTAATTCTGGAATGTTCCACATCTATCAAACCTATTATCTGTATAGCCTTTTCCTAACCTTTTCGAAGTAAGCTTCCCGTCTGTACGCAGATTTATACCAGTTACTTACATGTCGCGACTGCCTATCTGACATCCACAACCCAGTTTCTGGTAACACTGATTGCCAGACATCTTCAAAACTGTAATCTAGGTTCTTTCAGTTTCTAGTTCGTACCAGATCTCATTATAATAACAGAAAATTTTAAGGTCATTAGTCTGGAGACCATCAGCCAGCCTTAATCATTAAAGAAATATTAACAGCCAATTAGCAAGATAATTTACTTAGAACCGTGTGGTCGGCAGAGTCAATAAATCATTTACAAATTGACCAGGTTTCCTGTCCTTCTGTTTTTTGCTACAAATGGCTTTTAAGTGTTCGTTTATTTTATATTTGTATGTTTGGTATAAATGGCGTGTCTGTTCAGTATTAAAACTAGTAAGTTCATTTGATCAAGTTATACAGTTAGCGATTCTGTTCTTTTCTCAAGGGTATTCTTTTGAGAATGTAAAAGAGGAAATAATTTTTCGGATGCCGTTTAGTCTGCATCTGAATTCGCGGTTGGAATTCGGGTGTTGTGGTCCAAGATTCTGAATTTTTTGTTAAAAAAAGTTGGTTTATGGAAACTATTCAGTAGCAAGTGATCTCATCGCTAACCATTGTAATTTTTTTAGTGTGGGGGTGTGTTTTTTAAGTTTTTTTTTTTTTGAGTAAAACTTTAATTTAATCATCATCGATACCTTGATTTTATTTTATAATTTTTGGTTTCTGGAATACTTAAAGAACTCTCAAGTTCTTTAGTCTAACCAAAAAAGTTTTGGAGTTTAAGTTAAACCACAAAATGACTACATGCTTAGCTTATCTCCATTTTTTAAGGCTTTACTAGTCACGGACGCGAAGCAAATCCAACTCACCATAATGAGGGGAAACTAACAGTTATCCTAACAAGGTTTTTAATACCGAAACCATGTACCACGTGGTATCGGTTCCCGAACGGTGCACGAGCCAGGCGCCATAAATACAGGCCTCGTCTGCGCGGACGCAGGTACGCCCGCCAAACGAGATCGTTCCTTTTTTAAACAAACGACGCTTCCACCATTGTATTTTCAACCTAATTTTTAACGCTTTAACGCCGCTTTTTGTTTGTGAGACCTTCGAAGTCATTTTCATAATTCACTTTGGGCTTTCTCGCTTCTGAAATAAAGCTCCTTTTTGGGAGTGTGCGTTCGAAGCTATTCCGATATTTTCCGTTGCGTTATGGATTCTAAGTTGGTAAGTGTAAGGTTGTTTTTTCGTTGGAGGTTTGGGCAAGGTTTTTTCTCGCCATACAAGATTTTGGTTGTTTTAGGTTGTTTTTTGTGACAGCGCGAGAGGAACGGGCGCGCTACGGTGGGTGTTTTGCGGGGTCACCGAGGATAATAACTGTAAATTATCGTCTTTTGCTTTATTGAAATTCGTCCGGACGTTTTCTAATGGGAAAAAGAGCGTAGTTGTACTCTGAAGTTAATTGGAATAAAAACTTTTTTACAAAAAAAAAACAACCGACTTCCTTAAAAACACTACAAAGTGAAAAATAACTTTAATTTCGGTAGTCGGTGTCTTAGGATCTGTATTTATGGTTTTTTTGCCACCGACTTCCGAAATTAAAGTTATTTTTCACTTTGTAGTGTTTTTAAGGAAGTCGGTTGTTTTTTTTTTGTAAAAAAGTTTTTATTTTTAAATTTTTAGTTGTGGTATTCACCCTGCACTAATTCCAAACAAACAATGCATATTTATGCGATAGCAGAAATCGTGGTTGATTTCCTGTCATTTTTTAAAGAGTTCCGGTGTCTGTCTCCCGAACTCATCATCAGTAGTCCATCTCTAGTGTCTGCTGAGGAATCAATTCTCGATGTCAACGAGTATGTCTATCTAGGACAAGATATCTTCTAACTCCTGATCGATAAGGAGTTGTACCTTCCATCATCAGCTCAACGGAATATAAGAATACAAGTAACGGTCTAAACGTGCCTATAATATTCAAAGAATTATCCCCTAACCTTCTAACCTTTCACTGTAAGTTCCTATATGTACTGTTCACCGATGAGGAGTTCCATGCGGTATCTTCGAAGACTATAATTAGTTCAACACGGATGGATAGATAGAACCAGCAATTATTTTTGATCTTTAGTACAATATCCAAATCACATTACGTGTACTGTTTGTTTTTGAGGAGTTCCTTCGTTTATCTCCCAAAGTATACATCAAATCTTCACAAAATTAATATGGGACCACCTCAGGAGTATACCCTTACGAATAAAAAAAGAATTTTCAAAATCGGTTGACAATTGGCGGAGAAATCGGTGAACATACATAAAAAAAAAAAAAAAAAATACATACAGTCGAACATATAACCTCCTCCTTTTTTTGAAGTCGGTTAAAAAGAGATTCATCGTAGAAACACAGTGCAACTTGACCGTAAAAACAACCAGCCTGTACCTTGAGATATTCCGTGTCTTTTTCTGAAATACGATTCACAATACCCCTTTTTCTCTCTCCTCGAAATCATCATCATCATTTCAGCTGACGTCCACAGCTCGACATAGGCCTCCCCCAATTTGGGGGACTTTGATCGTCACGCTGGGCAGATGGGATGGCGATCGCAATTTGGTGGTGCAATCTGCTGCCCATTCGCTCTCTAGTAAGTCCCTTAGTCGCTGCTTACGACACCCACGCCAAGAAGTGAGATGGTGCTATTCTTTACTAACAATGTAATTTGAAAACATTGTAAAAACCAATTAATTTTAAAAGAGTAACCGTGGAGTTTCTGGCCGGCTCTTCTCCATAGGAATCAACAATTTGGAACCGTGCACCTAGCTTCTGACGTTCCGTAAGTGCCCATGTTTATTTGAAATAAAAATATTTTGATTTGATTTACGTCTGGCACCACACGGAACCTCCTCGAGAAAACATCGAATCATCAATGTAGTTAGTACTTAAGAAAACTGAATATTTATGCGAACACACCACTATATACATATAAACCGCTGCCTAGTCTACCAGAACACAGCACACAACAGCAGCATTATTAAACCATTAATTCTGAGGACAGTAGGGGACCACAAACGCAAGGCCTGACACCAAACGGCGCAGCCTGACACCTCAAATTGCAGTCATTAGGATTAGCAACACAAACACAAACAGATATCCGGTAGCTCCTAGTGAAATGGTAGCTCAGATCCTGGTATAAACAGTCTGTCTCGAACAGGTATAAGCTGTAGGCAGCCTTGTTGTCAAAGATAGGATGAAGAAAGACGTAATACCTACGTATGACGTTGATGAAGTGCTTTTAGGAATTAGGGGTTAAGCTCCTTGAATGTCTTGTGCGTGTCAAGATCAGGGTCTGAATAATATTAGAGACGGTAATATTGCTAACACTGCACTCTAATTCTTTAAAGGCTCGTGCAGACTAGCGCGACGCGACGGTCGCGCGCGATTCGGCGCTTTATATCCGTAGTAAAATTTCTATGAAAACGCGCGCGACGCTTCAAACCAGGGCGATCTGTCGTACCGCGACACGGTCGCTCCGCGTCGAGCAGCGCGACAACATAAGATACATTTTGACAGGCCTGTTGGTCTAGTGGTTAGTGACCCTGACTGCTATGCCGGAGGTCGTGGGTTCGATTCCCACCCAGGTCAAATGTTTGTGTGATGAGCACGATCATTTGTTCTGTGTCTGGGTGTAATTTATCTATAATATGTATGTATTTAGAAATATATAAGTATGTTTATCAGTTGTCTAGTACCCATAACACAAGCTCTGCTTAGCTTGGGACTAGATGGCGTTGTGTGATAGTTGTGGATTATTATTATTATTATTTTGTGTGGCGTCGGTTCGCAGCCGCGACAACCTCATCGCGCCGCGGCTGTGTCGTCGCGTCCGCGAATTCGCCGCGACGCCATACAAAATGTACCACAAACTGTCGCGCTGCTGGTCGCGCGCGATTCGTCGGCCGTGGTCGCGCCAGTGTGAAAGGTGTTGCGTTGCCATAAATCGCAGAATCACCTCCGCGACACGTCGTGCGACAAGTCGCGCCTGTTTGTACAAGCCTTAACACACTATCAATTAGAATCTGTATCGTTTTGAAAGATATTGCTAATCCAAATCACATTACATCACGCCTTGTTTCCCGGAAGGGTTAGGCAGAGGTGTACCTATAGTACACCCACATTTCGCCTGTTATGTTTAAGTCCCATGTAATAGGTGGCGAGCCTATTGCCATCAACCGGGCACAGATCCAGACTCCGGGCTGCTACTGAGAAATTCCAGATGGAAAAACCCTATAATACTTTGCCCGACCCGGGAATCGAACCCAGGACCTCATGCTCAGCAGTAGCGCTTGCTACCACTAGACCAACGAGGCAGTTAATTGCCAATCCATTGCTATGACTATATTTGACTAGCTTCTGCCCGCGACTTCGTCCGCGTTAAATTTCTTGTTCCCCCTTTCCCGTCGCGTCGAAACGCCTACCCGTGCGATATTTTCCGTTTTTGCAACATTGTTCATTACTGCTCCGCTCCTCTTAGTTGTAGCGTGATGTTATATAGCCTATAGCCTTCCCCGATAAATAGGCTACCCATCACAAAAATAATTTTTCAATTCAGACCAGTAGTTCCTGAGATTACCGCGTTCAATCAAACAAACAAACAAACTCTTCAGCTTTATGATATTAGTATAGATAGTATAAAGTATGGATAAATTGCTCAGTAACGTAAATAACGTAATGAATGTTGTTGAACTGACAAAATGAGACTCTGTTAGTATGTTATATGATGATCATACTGATGAAGATAATACTGAAAAGTATGCTACTATAGTTGGTTATGAAAACTTTGCAGTTTGGAAGTTTTCATTCCATATATGCGTAGTAAACTCTTACAGAAAGTTGGTAATGTTGTTGCGTTATAGCAGAAAGTTGGTCCTGCGGAGGAAATCTGGAAGGAAGTCCATGGATACTCTTTGGAGAGTATATAAATGCTGGTAATGTTAAAATTTGTTCGTGCCTGAATATGCAGAATTTAAATATCTATCTTAGTTAGAAAATGTATGCTTTGGAACAGTTGAGAGTGTAAAGATGACCAGAATTGATTGTAATCTGGGAGAGTGTTATAATTTAGAACTGATTTAAATTTATACGAGAATGATACAGTTTTGTTCCTTTATAAAATCATCTTTAGAGAACCTGGCTGTTATAAACAGCATCCTACTGTAAGGGTTTACCAGGATTCAATGGTATTCATGTAGGAGTTAGGTGCATTTGCAAATGAGCGACTAAGCTCCTTGAAGGCAAATCCTGCCGAATTTCTGAATACCCTAGTTTAACCTAGGGTAGGGGAGAGGTGTTTAATTTAACGGCATCATATTACATAAGAGGACTGTCTTTGAAGTCTGTTTTCAGAACTAAAACCCAGAAAAATCACCTCAAAAATGTATCGCATTTAGAAAACATAGTTGCCAAAACATATTTTATCTTTCAATCTTTGGATACAGCTAGGGTTGCCACCCATACTTTATAATAAAAGTACTGTACGTTATTTCACACAAATGTACTCTACATATACTTTATGAGAAAAATAAAGTACACGAAAATACTTTATTTTCCAAGATTTGATTTCTTTGGGATTTTGAAAAGATTAGTCGTAAATACTTTTTCGTTAAACGAAACTTATTTGATGCAAACTGCAAAAAGCAATAAAAAATATGTTTTTAAATTTAATAATAAAGAAAAATAAATCGTACTTTATTTTTATACCATGTACTTTTTTTTCTTACCTATAATAAACAAAGTACTTTAATTACAAGAAAAAAAGGTGGCAACCCTAGATACAGCTATCCGTATCAGTCGAAAATGTCTACTTTTGAAATGTTCAGACGTAATTAAATATTTGGCAGTTACACGGTTTGTCTTGATTTTATCTGTCTGGAGATCCGTGCCAAATTATGACGAGAATTTAAAAAAAAAAATGACTCAAAAGTCGGACCTCAGAATTTTTATCTGACAACCATTAAAACCACAAGAGTCAAAGACAACGTAAAACGGATATTTCTTGCGATTCTCAGAAAATCCAATACTAAAAGTACACAACACGAACCTTTTATAGATACTCGTCTATAGCTAAACGATATATTGGTAGCAAGCCCCAATGGACAAACAGACAGAGTAAACTTTCAACACCAATCGTTTGATAGAAATCCGGAATCAAACGGCAGCTAGACAATCGAGATCCTCAATCAAACGGCTAAAGCGAGACGGTGCAGTTAATTCCATAGGTGTGAGCGAGACAGGTGCCGTTTACTCAGCTCGGCCTCGTACGCCGGTGCTAATGATACGGGAGGGGTTCTAATTGCGTGTGAACAAACAAACGATGTGATAATACCTACTTTGTATTACGTTTTAAAGCTGCTCAAAACTCTTTTAGTGTCACTCGTTCAATAATGGTCATTACTCATTCAATAGTGATGGGATTAACTAGTTCATAAAAATGTGGTATCTAAAAATATTTGTTTAGTGACGTCATCATCAACGCTACTTCCACTATTTATCTTTCGAACAGATATTCGTGACCGAAAACGGAGGATGCGATGAGAAAAAAAACATATAAAAGGCAAAGGCCCCTTCGTTCCAAGAAATGGACTTGTTAGTATCACCATTTATTACACCACGGGTACCAATGCAGCGATATTAAATGGTACGAAATTGAAAAGTCAATTATTTGGTTTTCATTATAAAAGGTATCTGAATTTGTAATGAGAATAATAATTATTATTCGCCCATAAAACAACCGTTGTTCTGAATTGGATGACCGTTCGGATGATGTAAAAAATGTCCTTCTGGTGTCGCCCATTTATATTTATCATCCATAAAATATTATTGTTATGGCGTAACAGTCTAATATGGTAAAAATTTAGTGGTCTTGTCAATGAAATGCTCGCATCCGGTATCGGAGATACTAAAAATATTGAACATTCAAAAAGGAAATAAAAAATTAGTCCGATCGGTCAGCGTCATTGGTCAATGAATCACCTTTTATTTCAATGAGTGGAGCAAGTTATTGTGACAAGCTCTTAAATAATTACAAATTACACAGTACAAGTAATTGATGACAGCTTGACAGGTGGGTCTCAGCTGAGAAACGCACGTATTTTTGGTATCGGATCACTGGCGGTGATTACTGCTGACTTCATTCGTACATGTAATTAGGTACCGAGAAATTTACCGATACCACATTTCGGTACCCAATTAACATAAGAGATAAACACCACTTGTTCGAAGCATTTTAATTTCATAAAGAGCAATAGCTCGTGTTATTTACGTATCGTTTTATTTTTAAATACTTGTTACACGATTTGATATAAAATCGATTTCGTGATCAGATAAATATGAATCGGAATCATATTCATTTTTATGAGACTTCGCTTATGGACTATCTTTTTATCTTTGATTTGAATTACGTCAAATATTTTAGATTTAATAGGCATTGATGATATGAGTGTATGTTTCATTTTAATTTGGCGTAACTGTATTATTTATGGATATTATTCAGGGTCTGACTAAATTATAGCCAAAAACTCGGTACGGATAGTTAGAAACAAAAAAATAAACTAACCACCAGTCTTACCAAGGGGCTTTGTGTGACCCATTAGCTGGGATGTGGAGGTCCGTAATGCTTCGCTTTATGTAAAATACTGGTATTTAGCTGCATTCGGTAAAACTAGAAGCCGATCTCATCATTGTTCGATAAAAATGGCTCTTATGGTATCAGGGTTAGCTTTCCGAATAAAACCTATGTTTTTTTATGAATATGGAATAATATAAATAATCTTACGTAACCTATATTGACTTTTCACGATGCACTAGATTATGACGCCTACATGTTATGATAAGCAAAGTTATCAGTGTCAATGGATTTGTGTTGAGGCATAAAACTAGATAACTCCCTATTTGTTATAGCATCGATCACTGCCGGCCAAGGATTAAGATATTGAGATTTAAAGATTATTCCAACAATATAACTCAAGAAAATATTAATAAATATATCCGCCTTGCCCCAGGTAGCAGGTATTACCGATTTCGCTAAAAGATTAAAAATGAATTACAAGCAAATGATTTTATTTTCAATCTGATAGCTTCATGACATGTTTGATTATGATCGAGAGATCTTAATCGTTTTGAAATTCATGTGAAAATCGATATTCTAGAACCGGGTATCGGTATTTGGTATCTATTTTTGTCGTTGCCCTTCACTAACAGTAGCGAAGTTGAATATTTTGTGATTCACTAATGACAAAACCTTGTTGATGATGGAGATTTAAATTACGTGTAGCTGACAAAATTCCGATGATTTATTGTGTTCATGATTGATCGTTTTTGTTAAGACTCCTTGGCTTTTGTTTTTGACTAAATGCATCATTCTGTCTAACCTTTTCCCAACTATGTTGGGGTCAGCTTCCAGTCTATCCGAATGCAGCTGAATACCAGTTTTTTACATGGAGCGACTGCCGATCTGACCACCACCCAGTTACTAGGTAATACGGCTTCTAATGACCCGTAACGACTGTCAAAGTTCCACAGGCGGGCCCAACGGCTTGATGTGCTTTCCGAGGCACAGAGGGATATTGGTATGTAAAGATGGTCACCCATCCACGGGCAACCCCGGCAAGCATAGCTTAACTTGATCGATCGACAAATTCCTTCTGCTCATTCACACGTTTTCTTATCTTTTTTTTTTGCTCGTTTTTTTGTGTGATCCCGAAAAGCCCGTAAGTCTGATCACCAGTCTTACTTACGGAGGGGTTATTGTATTACAGTCCTATCCTATTCAGTTCAGGTGTCTGAAAGGTCCTTAGATCCTGATGTGATGTGGTTCCAGATCTGTTCAATTAATTGGGTCCCTAACGAGCTAGATCCAGTCTCGTGATAAGGAAGGTCGACAAACTGATTTACTTGGAGAAGTCCAGTGAGGCGTCACACACTAACATCTCCTGAATGGTTTTCAATTTGTCAGTCCCACAAACTTCATTGCGTTATCTATGTTGCTGAGCAGACACATTATCCGCACATTTGAAGCAATAAATTAGCAATATCGTCAAAAAAGATTCATATTCTGATTGACAGTGAAAATCTCAGCACCCTAAATGCACAACAGCATTTAGGATGCTGGTTTTTACGGATCCAGATCAGGATCAGATATTTCTTGGAGACGAATAAAAAAATCAAATGCCATGTATTTAAACTACAGCCTAGTTTGAATAAATGACTTGTTTTTTAGAGTCAGCCCTTTTTGAACGTCAAATTATTACCAATCCTTGTATTCTCAAACGACAATGAAGTTTTCATAATTGATATTCTTAAACCACTTTTGCTCGAACGTAAAAATAACGCGCCGGGGTTTTATCCCGCATTGGTGTTACAACTCTCGGTGTTGAACGGAGCATTGAGAATCCTAAGCCCACAGACCCACGAGTAGGATAAAACTGCGGGATTTTTCGCGCACTGCTTTTTTTTTGTGGAAATCCTCAAATGAGACGTGTCCCGCTCTTGTGTGGAGCGGAAGGGCGTGTCAGACTTTTACTGACTAAAACCCACCCGTGTTCCTTCAGTTGCCCATGTGCCAGGGTTATGGCATCTCTTTCGAACAAAACTCGCGACGCTGGCAGACCCTCAGAGAGTTAAGAATCGAACACTGTGTTTTTTCTTCGCGCTGAGACTCACTTGCGCTGCACTTTTGTTGGATTCTCAATGCTTTGATTAACACCCAGAGCTGAAACTCCAGTGCGCGAAAAAATCCGGTCGTTCGTGGCTACTTGGACTAACACAATACATCCGAGAGCGGCTTAAAAAGCACAATGTTCGATTTTCAACTCTCGGTAGCTAATGAGTGCGTTGAAGATCCAGTGCGCGGTAAAATCCCGCTGCGATAACTTTACGTCTGTCTGAACGTGGATTTAAGTATTTCGTCTTTAAAATACACGTTAGTCACGTAACAATGACTGTTTCAGAATTCGGCCGTAAGATAATTTTATAGTTGTTTTAAGTCGCCATTAGTTTTACAAGAAGGCTTTACATTTTAATTATATCCCTTTACGGACATACTAACTGGCTACAAAGGTTGCCCATAAAACATATAGGAGACACAACACCCCATAGAATATTAAATACAACATGAATTAATTGACGACAAAATCGAAACTCCGACTTTAAGTCAATGTCGAGGTACATGTGTAGCAAAGGTGGTCATTTTTTGCTATGTACACAAATGTCATTTGATAGTTGTAATTAAAAGTGACTCTTAAAAGCCCTTAATTGCATATTATCTAACATACAGACACGACATGTTGTTTAAATAGTTATAAAAAAGCCGGCTAAGTGCGAGTCGGAATCGCACACGTAGGGTTTAATATCATTATACCATCACCATACAATATTTAACACTACTTTTTTTTTTAAACACGTTTTGCGCCCGCTTCATGACCTTCTTTAATTTTTAACTTTATATTATTTATTTTGTTTGTTACTGTAGTAAAAAATCTACATTCTGTGAAAATTTCAACTATCTACCTCCCATAAGGTACATATCACTGAAAGACAGACTGACGTGCGGAAGGACGGACAGCGGAAGCTTTAGTATTTAAGTATTAGAGTCCGAATGACACCCTCTGGGTACGGAACCCTAAAAAAGGGAACATGTTTACAGTTAAGGGGGCGTTGCATGATAGAAACTTGTTTTTTAAATTATCGAACAGTTTCATTAGCATTATAAAATTCATTACAATTTTGACTTATGTAACGACAACTTAAAAAAAAAATGAACACCAATATGATGTTAACAAGCTACAAGTGCGCTTGCGCCGTTTTTGCGCCCCATATCGGCAACAGCAAGTACAACATTCCGAAAAACGATTTGACGTCGACATACCTATTTGTGAAAATTAATTCTGTGAAACTAAAATGGGACCTCTTATTAATTAATCATCAGAGTACTTAAAAATTAATGTAACGTATATCCAGTAGTATGTCAAACGTAATTAATAAAGGGTAGTTGTGTATTGAAGTTTTTTTTTCTCGAGTCATCGAACCTACCCCTTACGGATGTCTGTATAATACGGCGACCATCAATTACGTGCCTTTTAAGGCCCTTAATTGCTTTTATCATTGGATCTAGATGTCGCTCCTGAGACGAATGTCAAACAAACCTGAATCGCTTCACTTTTTTCTTTTCTTACAAAGTAATGCAAGTAATATTTATTGATATTGTGGAATAGTTTCAATGGGACTGAATTATTCTTTTGTTTTTCGCTGCAAATGGCGAAGTTTCTAACGAAGTTGGTGTTGCCAGTAATGGTAGGATTAAGTGTCGTAAAATATAGTGTATAACGTCCGTGGTGATGGGTTTTCTCGGTGCGTGAGTGGAACTCTAAACAAGTTTAATATGAAGTTCTATTGAAAACGAGTTTAGTATTTCATTACCATTTTATTTAATAACGCCAATTGTTTTTTTTGTTTTAAGACTTTATCGTTTCTTGATTATGGATTAAGTTCGATTAACACTGGCTATTAGAAGGTTCAATAAGCCATCATAAATAGCTATAGTTAATTTCTTTTTATTGATTTATCTACAATATTGTTACACTGTTTAATCGATTAATACAAGCCAACTGCATAATATTAAATGATGGATACAGCATGAAAAAAAATATAGCAAAGAAAAAAAAAAAACAATACATAATTATGTACAGTCACGAGCACGAATATGTATACACTTACCAACTAATTAAAAGGGATTTTCTCCGATTGTACTGATTGTAATTTTATTTTGTTACGAACATAGTATTTTGGAACCCACATTATTCCCAAACACGATAAAATATCGGGGCGTGATTTCATCGCACACTGCATTTTCAACTCTCGGTGCGATACCGAGCATTGAGAATCCAATAAAGTGCTTTCAAGTGCATCGAAAAACACACTGTTCGATTTTCAACTATCGGCGATAGGCAGTGCGTTGAAAATAAATTGCACGAAAAAATCCCGCGTAGTATAATCACTTCAACTTTACACGGTACTTAAAATTCAAAAACTTCAATAATGTGACAAGTTATCAACTAAATACGTGTAAACAAGCCTAAACAAACCACACACCAACAATTTCATATCAATAATTAAACTTGTTTTGACACTTATTTGACATGTCCCAAAAACAGGTTTGTAACAAGAATTTAATCAACACTTTGGGGTCTTATAAAAAGTTCGAGCGTCCAACGTCCGAACTGTAGTCAGGGTTGGCACGCCTAAGTAATTGATATAAGGGAAATTCTTTGTAGGGTCAGTCGTAATTGGTCGCCTCGGGCAAGACAGCCCATTCGACGTTTAAAGTGTAAGGTTGTCAAACACGCATTGAAGTTATCTTGTTTATATTTATAACAAGATGTAATTGGGGTGGTTACATTTTTAAATATCTTGAGGTGTTACTTATTTTTTTTGCTGATGTTTTTGAAGTTATTCTAGCGCGTGGCAAGTTATTACTGACTTAATTGGACCCCGATTAGTTTCGCTAATTAATGCAGCGCTGATTAGTGTTAGTGTTAATTACTACACTGTCATTAAAATAATTTGGGGTCAAATTAATATCAATTAAAAATTAGAAGCAAACTTAAAACTTGCAAATTATTAATTTAAATACGATCAACTGTGGCATCTTTACCCATGCCATGAGTAAGTTACTTACTTAAACAATCTAAATTACTAAACTTCTGTTGCCGCCATTTAATAGCAAAGCAACACAAAAATCGACTATTTGTGCTATATTTTTAGTAATTGAGAGATATTTCATTCATATTCATATTTTACTCATGAGTAAAGTGGTTCATGCAAAGTAACGATGCCATAGTTGACGGTACCAATATAGACAAAAATCAGTCCCCTTTATACTATTTTTCAACAAGTGCGAGTCGGACTCGCGCACCGAGGGTTCCGTACAAACCTGCAGGTCATCATCATCATCATTCGTCATCATCGTTTATGAAATGAAATGTTTTTTTTTTTTAATTTTTATATTTGTGTTGACTGAATGAAAGGTAAATTGTGGTTTACGATTTATGACGTATTAAAAAAAAAACTACTAACTAGATCTCGTTCAAACCAATTTTCGTTGGTAGTTTTCATGGTAATGTACATCATATATTTTTTTTAGTTTTATCATTCCCTTATTTTAGAAGTTACGGGGGGGGGGACACACATTTTACCACTTTGGAAGTGTCTCTCGCGCAAACTATTCAGTTTAGAAAAAAATGATATTAGAAACCTCAATTTCATTTTTGAAGACCTATCCATAGATACCCCACACGTAAGGGTTTGATGAAATTTTTTTTTTGTGTTTCAGTTCTATGTATGGGGAACCCCAAATATTATTGTTTAAAAAAAAAATGATATTAGAAACCTCAATATCATTTTTGAAGACCTATCCATAGATACCCCACACGTAAGGGTTTGATGAAAAAAAAAAATTTTGAGTTTCAGTTCTATGTATGGGGAACCCCAAATATTATTGTTTTTTTTCTATTTTTGTGTGAAAATCTTAATGCGGTTCACTGAATACATCTACTTACCAAGTTTCAATAGCACAGCTCTTATAGTTTCGGAGAAAAGTGGCTGCGACATACTCGGACAGACAGACAGACAGACAGACAGACAGACATGGCGAATCTATAAGGGTTCCGTTTTTTGCCATTTGGCAACGGAACCCTAAAAATGAACCCAGTAATTTTATCACCAAAAATGTTCTTATTCTCCACCTACAACTTGTGACAACCTTAACTATCACACCAAGCGTCCGGTGTCCGTGGGTACAGTCGGCAATGCGCGAAGTAGACCGATTTGCAACCTTATTTTTGTGAACATAAAGGTGAAAATTGTTCAATTTCCAACTTTCTCAAGTGTACAAAACAGCTATCATAAGATTCATCGGTTGTCAGAGTTATCTTCACACTTACTGACCCCCATTTCTTTAGCACCGTTTATAATATGTTCGTCACTTATTAATTTTGTTTACTGGGTCAGCTGAGCTTTATAATGTGTGCTTTTATTGAATAAACTGCACTTTTTGGTTGTGATAACTTCACCATTCCTTCATCATCTTCATTAGTCTATATTGTCCCCACTGCTGGGACACAGGCCTCCTCTTAGCAAGAGGGACTGAAGAATGACAGTTTCCTTACGATGTTTTCCTTTACCGTTTTGAGGGCAGTAGTGATGTAATATAATAGGGACAAGTAAAACGCTTGCCTGGGTTCGAACTGACGACAGGGCAGCGCTTTCATACCATATACTTAGGATTATAGATCAAGATGGATGTTGAAGGATTGTCCTAGTCCCTATGAAATAATTATTCATCAATCAGCACCCTAATTGCGAAACGCACAATTTATCAGAATCTGAATGGGATTGAAGATGATTTCTAAACCATTGCGTCATTTGTTCGAATAAATTGTCGGCTCAGCAACGTAAATAACGCAATGAATGTTGTTTAACTATGAATATTAAACCAATTCCTACCGATAAAAAGTTCCGCAATTACCCCTCTGGTGTTCTAGAAGTTGGGTCTGGGATTTTTTGCAACAAGACAGGGCGGCACTTTATGTCTCATACATAATTAACATAGTTTCGGCAAACAAGAGAAAGCTTAAGTCTTGGTCTGAAGATGTCATTGAATCAAATCATTCCTGATAAACTATTTCATCTCTTCCTGAAATGTGCTCAGGTTATTTATAACATACTAGCTGTTGCCGGCGGTTTCGTCTCCGATTCAGGATGAAAAGCTTATGTCATGACACAGGTCAAGGCCTACCTGTGTGCTAAATTTCATCCAAACCCGTTCAGCCATTTCAGCGCGAAAGACTTTCAAACAAACAACAAAGTTACTTCCGTATTTCAAATATTAGTTAACATTATACATCTGTCTGCTACAGTAACATAATTTCCATTTCAGACAGTTCCATTATTCCCGTCTGACTCAAAAAATATCAGAATAGTTTTATTAAAATGCCAGAACAAAAGCTTCACGCAAAATATTCGCTAAAATATTTTAACACAGGCATTCCTCGTTAGTGACAATAATGGCGGAGAACGAGTGCCTATTTATTGCCTAAATATGTTATGTAGTTTGTTCGTGGAAATCATATTGAGTATTTTAGTTCTGTTATCCGTGTCGGACGTAAAGAACAGCACTAACCCATTTCTTCCCGTGGGTGTCGTAAAAGGCGATTAAGGCACTTACTAGGCGGCCACCTCTCGCGTCCGGCCCTGGTGCGAGCCATGGTACGGAGCGAGAGGGCATGGGAAGCTGTCACCTCCTTCTGCGAAGCAGTAATGCTCGCGAAGGAGGAGGCGGGGCGCGTGAAGGAGTGGCAGTCTCTGCGCCCTCACGTCCCTAGCCGCCGCAGGAAGAGACGTCCCGAGCGTCGGGAGTCAATAGCAGACTCCTGGCCACCGTAGGCGCGGGCTTGCGGGCGGCGAGCAATGGGTAGCTCACCGCCCGGTAAGGACCAGACTCGGGTCGACGGCGCGTAGTGTTCCACGCGCGCCTCAAAGAGATGTCAACAGAACTGAAGGGGTCTGCTAGGACCGATGCCTGCCAGGGTCGCGAGATTGTTCGAAAGAGATACCGTGACCCTGGCACATGGGCAACTGAAGGAACACGGGTGGGTTTTAGTCAGTAAAAGTCTGACAAGCCCTCCCGCTCCGCCCAGAGCGGGAGAAGTCATTTGATGGTTTCCCACTTGTTTGGCAGTTTCTAGAGAACCGGCTGCAGCTTTCATTTTAGCATCATACTGCGATCGACGAACCGCCTGCTAAGCGTGACGATTATGGAAAATTGGGGTTGGCTAATGTTCAGCATGTGACGTCTTTCGGCTGAAAGGAGTTTAGTTCTGTGACCGTAAAACTTTTTAACAGAGTCTGGATATGGTGACGCTTTTTGTTAAGTACTTTCGAATGTTACATAAAAAGATTTCTCCTTTTTGTGATCGTTTTTAGTTTATTGTAGCGCTTGATTTTCAGCTGGCTCATTCAGCAATATTGTTAAGGTGAATGCATTAAGATAGCTCGCTCAATTCAAATTTTCTTTGTTTTTGGAAATTTGCAGATCAGTGTCAGCTTGTATTTTGATTAAAATATGATTTTCCCGAGCTTCCCTGTTAAAAATGAATTCACGGAGAGCTTAATAACGCTTAACCCAAGCCTACAAAACACAGGAGAAAGACTTAAGTAAATACATATTAGTAATAAAATCATCCCCATATAATTAACTATCTTTCCATTCACACAACCCCATTGACCGAGAACGAATGAAACCAATACCTTCACCCCAAAAGCCCTACAACATTAAACAATCATTCTCTTACGTCAAATAGACAAATAGTTCAACACAAACATGTGTAATCTGACGTAAAAATTACCGGGGAATTGGGGAAATCTATTACCCTTGATTCGGGGTAAACACGTACGAGTGGGGTAAACTGATTCCGACTTATCCAATTACGACCCTCCGATAACAGAGGAACTTATTGGACGGACACTATTCTGATGACCGGGCGATAATTTGGGTGTCGACTGATTTGTTGAAAGTAACGAAGAGTTGGGAATTAAATTTTTGTGCCTACTCTAGGATGTTGCAGTACGGCTCGCAATCCTTCCCTATCCTACGGTAAGGGCACATCTTCGCTACCATTATGCTGCTCTCCGGTCTACACCTCGACATGCAATGGTCTTTGTAGCATCATGACGCTACAGGGATTAGTGCAAACCTTGGGGCTCATTCGATTAATCGAGTCTAGTCAAACCATCACATATTTGCGACAAGGCGTTGCGAAACTAAAGATGGTTAAAAAAAAAGTATGTAATAGTTCGGATTATCAAATCACTCATATTTCATTACAGAATCTAGAGTAATGCTTGTACCTTCTGTCGCAGACCCTGGAAGCCAAGCTTAAGAAGAATATCACTTAAATCTATCGCTCGTCTTAAGACTAT
Organism: Aporophyla nigra; assembly: GCA_947507805.1. Taxonomy (NCBI): domain Eukaryota; kingdom Metazoa; phylum Arthropoda; class Insecta; order Lepidoptera; family Noctuidae; genus Aporophyla; species Aporophyla nigra. The sequence goes on along the minus strand of OX382316.1, from coordinate 10,901,577 downwards.
CTCGCACACCACTAGAATACCCCACCAATAATCTAAGGTGTAGTGATTTAAACGGTCTACTGGCTCCCAAACGACGGAGAGGATATCATAGCATTCCGACGAATGCAAGCGGAAATACCTCCGCTTTTATTGGGAAAACGTGGGATTCGATCACATGATTGGATCTTCTTAGATATTTTGATTATCGTTTAATGGTTTTTTTGTTGTATAGATTATTTTTACTGGTTTTCTGTTGGATCGTGTTTAAACACAATTTTTATGTAGGAATGTAATATCCAGTTGAAAGACGTCCACTGTTGGACTTAGGCCTCAAACAATTTGGGGGGATTTGCCAGAATTGCCACGCTTGGCAGGCGGGTTGGCGATCGCAGTATCATGGTAAAGTTGAGACCGCTGCTGCCCATTCTCTAGAGACACAAATATTACATTACATACAACTTATTAAAGTACCAGGACGAAAACGTATTTTTGTTTTTTTACTTTTTAGAGGTTTTTGTTTTGGTCAGGGGTTTGTTAAATTTGACTTTTTAACCGACGAAAATAAACGGAGGAGGTTCTCATTAGATTAGTAGGTTTTTTATGGTTGTTACCTCAGAGCTTTCGACTGGATGAACTGATTTTGATGTTTTTTATTTTTACTGTAGTTAAATGGAGTTTAAAAGTGTTATTGTAATTGTTTCAGGAGAAGTCCGGCGAGCCTTACCCCGGTAAACTATCGGTTAAGTCGGATCTAAGTCCTGTATTTGGTGAGTACAACTATTTATTATCCTATTTTTCTTTATAGCGTAGTTTACTAGAAACTTCTCTATCAATATCTCAGTTGTAACTGTTTCTGTCCAAATTTATTAAATAGAAATGCAGATTGGTCTAGTGGTCGTAAGCGCCACTGTGAAGCACGAGATCCTTGGTTCGATTCCCAGGTTGAACAAAGTGTTTTTGGGCTTTTTTCTTTCTGGTATTTCTCAGTAGCAGCCCGGAGTCTGGATCTGTCCCCGGTTGATGGCAATAGGCTAGCCCCCTATTACATGGGACTTAAACATAACGGGTAAAATGTGGGTGTAGGTACTATAGATACACCTCTGCCCATTCCTACTGGAAAACAAGGTGTGATGTTATGTTATGTATTTCTTCATAGCTTAATTTATTAGCAATATTTCTGTAGTAACAGCTATTTAACTCTTTCAACAGAAAACCAATACAGTATATCAAGCATGACATAGAAACAAACTTAAAAACAAATTTTACGTCTTTATAATATTAGTGTAGACTAGCACTCCACCCGCGACTTCGTCTGTGTGAAGTTTATTGAGATAGCTCGGAAAACTGCTAAGCTTAAATGGAATTGGACTGGACACATCTGTCGTATGTCAGATGATCAGTGAGCCAAACTTACGACCCAATGGGTCCCGCTTAAGGTGAATGCTCCAAACCAGCCCGCGAAATTCAAAATTTCTTACGTTTTTTGCAATTTGCAGGCCAGTGCTACGTTGTATGTTGATTAAAATATTATTCGCGACTGTAAGACGTATGTAGTTACAGAATTATAATCATCAAAATCGCCAATACAACCCTCCAAGTTCATAAAGCTATAGGAATTACTTTTCTCTTTTTTTTATTCTTAGGCCTTTATGAACTTGGAGGGTTGTATTGGTGATTTTGATGATTACAATTAATTTGAAAGAAATAAGAAATTTTGAATTTCGCGGGCTGGTCGGAGCATCCCCCTTAATGGCAAGAGACATCGCGGCAGGCCCAGACGAAGATGGCGGGATGAACTGTGGTCTTTTAATAAAAATTTGGTCCTTGGCAGTTCTGGACAGAGAGACGTGGAAAGAGAGTAGAGAAGCCTTCGTCCATCAGTGGGGCATCAACGACTAATAAAAATAAAAAACCGGTCAAATAGGAGTCGGACTCGCGCACGAAGGGTTCCGTATCATTATCTATAAAAATGGCAAAATAAATCACGTTTGTTGTATGGGAGCCCTCTTAAATATTTATTTTATTCTGTTTTTTAGTATTTGTTGTTATAGCGGCAACAGAAATACATCATCTGTGAAAATTTCAAGTGTCTAATTATCACGGTTCATGAGATACAGCGTGGTGACAGACGGACGGATGGACAGAGGAGTCTTAGTAATAGGTTCCCGTTTTACCCTTTGGGTACGGAACCCTAAAAAGATTGATAAAAGCAGTAGAAGCAATATACTGTTACCATATCAAATCGATGATGCCTCTTAACCAGCTCAGTGCCATACCGGTAATCTGTAACAGATTTAATTATAAGTTTTATCTCCTACAGTTCTAGCTCAATAAATCAGAATATCATTAATGTTATTAAATCTTCGTTGACCATGATTTACGATGAGAACTGAGAATTAAAAACAAGAGGTTTTTTGTTAGTAGTCAAAACACTTTTAGTTTTTGGTAGAACTTGATTTTTTTGTCTATTTTTAGCGTTAGCCCAACGGCTAAAACTTAGCATAATGTGGGTAGTCGTGGCTTATAAGTCGATTCGCATGTTTTTACTCGCCTGAAATGGGCGAATCGACACTACAAATAACTATTTCCTGTAGGCAATTCGCACGAAGTTCATTTATTTTTAGGCGTATCGACATTTTCAGAAATACGTATCAAGCAATTGGCACCTTTTGTGCAATAAACTCAAGTTTATGATATGAGAAAATCAAACAGATTTGCTTTACATAGTAAAAACAAAGTCGCTTTCCGCGTTTATACGTTTAGATCTTTTAAACTTCGCAAAGGATTTTAATGCGGTTTTCATCAATAGACGGTGATTGAAGAGCAATTTTATATTTTTGTAATACGCGGACGAAGCCGCTGGTAAAAGCTAGTGTTTTATCATTACTTTATTGCATAATATTCAGAAAAAGCCAATTACCCGTTTCGGGCGAGTAAACTCGTGAGTATCGACTAAAAAGTCGTCTAAGTATAAATTTAGTGTAAAAATATTTAGCTAGATCAACATCATGACAAGAAATTTAAATACACTAACGTTGAAGAATAAACATGGTAAGAAAATTACTGACACACCATCAGAAAACATGGTGATCAATGCTGATTCTTAAACTGTATTTGGAGAACTAAGCTTTTTTCCCGCAATGCCCATTTGTCATCTTCAACAGTACATTCTGGGTCATATTTCCATTTCTAGAAAATGCCATACAATTTCAGCTCAGTAGAAAAGATTACAAAGGCTAAAGTTCTCTTCTTTAAATTATCTTCATTAAACACTTTTTCCTCCACCATCATACACGATAAATAATCCCTTAGTACACCCAAAACTCTTCCATGTACACGATAATCGATCTTATCCATAAATCGTTTCGACTAGTGATGTGAAATTGATTTCGTACCAACTATAAGGCTGGTATTACGTGGACTTAATACTGTATCTCGCCCGCGGCCATTAACTCGGAATTATGTATGTTTTATCGCCAGCTTATAATCATCTGTCACTATCGTTACAATATTTTCGTATAATTTCATCTTGCTCCACCTCTATAGGGATGGGATTTTATCGATAATGATCGATTGATTTGGTATAGTGACCTAGTGATGGAAATAAAATAGTTTTTGATTTATGCAGCTAGCGGGACATTAAATGTGAATAAACAAATTAATACTCACTTACGTAAGCTTTAAATTGGAAAAGCACCTTCAGGTTCCAATGAATAACGAGCCCAACATAATTGGCAAAACCTACGCTTTGTACCTCCCCGTAATATCATAACGGTTTAACTAACAATTTAATGACAGCTCCGATGTATGTCTTTCAACATGTCTACAAAGATTAATACACGCACTTCAGAGGACCACACTTCAATTTAAAACTTGTTAACATCCATTGTAACATAGAAACATAAAGATGTCTCAAGTTCTCAACTACTTGACGTACTATATCTTGTCTCTCATCGCGAGATAACGGCACATTACCATCAATCATCCGAGCATAATCTCTGGACAAACTCAGTTTTATCGATAACTTTTCTCACGTGCATATCGACACCCGTCCATCACTAGCCGTACCTCGTTATTTGTTGTTATTAGTGTTGTTTTTTTTTGTTTTTTTTTCTTCGGGATGTTTTCGAGAAACCGGTTACAGGTCCTAATCTGATCAACTGGCCACGACCCTGCCTTGGAAACCAGTAAAAAGAGCAAAATGAAATGACTTACAATAAAAAATGTTGAATTGTTATAGTGTTTTTTGAGTTTACTGCCTATTTTGTGGCCTTAGGTTTTAAAGTTTAGTGTTGGGAGCCGGATGAAATGAGATTCGGTTTTAATACTACATAAAATATCTTGCTGATTTACAAATTATGAAGCTATTCACCTGCGGAGTAGGATTATTACTATTAGTCGATTAACAACAATTTACCCTCCGGAATCGGGCGAAATATAACTTTAAAAAAACAATGTTTTCTATAGGCTACTCGCACGTAGTTTATTTCTTTATGGGCGAATCGACAATTTCTAAATTAGTTATTAGGCAATTGATACGTTAAGGAAAAAGTTACCTACGTGTTAGGCAATTGGCATATTTGGTATTTTGAGTAATATAGTTACTATACCTACTTATTTCAGAAATTGTCGATTCGCCCACTAACAAATTAACTTCCAAATTGATCACATTGTCTGTCTTTTTGACGTTCATTGCATTTTTTACGTTGTTGAGCAGACGAGTACATATTACATATGAAACCTTTGAAGCAATGGTTTAGAAATATGCTTCAAAATATTCGAATTATGATTGAAACTATAAAATATTACGCAATTAGGGCATCCATAAATTACGGCAATGCGCTAACAGATTTCCATGCGTAAAATTAAATTATTGGAACGATAAGCCCTCTCAATATTTGCTAACTGGTGCAGAAAAGCAGAATATGAAATACTGTCTCGAACTATTTTAGCTTACTAGTCTATCGGAATACCAGCTGGTTAGAATATAGGCTTTAATTATATTTACTAGCTGTGCACGGGGCTTGGTCTGCTAAGGAGCGGGCTTTCGGAAACTATGTTATCTATATTACTCTAACATCAGTAAATGTCCCGTCGAAATCGGTCCAGCCGTTTAGGAGATTAGCCTAAACAATCAGACAGACAAATTTTTATTTTATTTTTATAATGTATTCAGTAAAAAACTGTTATTTTGAAACTACAAACAGAAATTTCAAATTTATTTATTTGTATATGAAGATACTTAAATTTGAATCAGCAGCTATTCCTAATAACACAACATGCCAACCTGTTAATAATACAATTTAAATACAAAGGATACCTTTTAAAAGAGTAATAAATTAGTTAAACTTAATTTACTATCACAATCCTATCTTTAAATCAATTTAATTGAGCATAACGGTATCAAACACGATATTATCAAGTTTATGCATATTATTAAAACACAACAATATTATGTTAAATAAGAAAATAATGCTAGATCTAGTAGTGAAGTTAATGTACCGATAAATTAGGTTTTGAGTTAAAAGATGACTGACCATTTAGAGATCCGTAAACCACATAACAAAACTATAATTGGAAACAGCCTAGTCATACTTACAAATTTAAAAGTTTGTACCTATGTTCGGATGTTTGTTACTCAATCACGCAAAAATGGCTGAACGGATTTTCAAGTAATTTGGCCCACAGATAGTGTAAGACCTGGATTAACACATGAGTTACTTCTTATCCCGGTAGTAACTTCCCGTGCGATGATTTCTGACCTCCACGCGGGTGAAACCGCTGGCAAAGTAAGTTTGTAAATAAAGTGTTTATACCTTCCTACTGACTGAGCCAAAAAATATTGTTGTCAATCATCACTTAGTAATTATAACCGACCAATATTGTTTGGCTCTCTTAGAAATAATTGGCAATTAAATAATAATGCTGCCAACAGTCAGTCTTCATCATCATTTTGGATGTACCAGTAGATGTAATTGTTACGATACCCCTTGGTAAGACTGGCTGTCAGACTTCCCAGCTTCTGACGCGTAACGACTTTCAAAGATCTACGAATGACAGCCGATATCTAAGGCTAAAAAAAGTGCTCCCTGAAGCACGGGGGTCTCAGTATATAAAGATATTCACATCCACGGACCAACTCTGTAAAAGCTCGTACAGACAGGCGCGACACGTCGCGCGACCTGTCGCGGAGGCGATTCTGCGATATATCGCGACGCAACACCTTTCACACTGGCGCGACCACTCGCGCGCGACGTCCTTGTAGCGGCGCGACAGCTTTTAGTACATTTTGTATGGCGTCGCCGCGTCGCAGCGAATTCGCGGCGAAATCGCCGCGACGCCATACAAAATGTACTAATAAGCTGTCGCGCTACTCGACCCTGTGTGAAGTGTCGCGCGCGTTTTCATAGAAATTGTTCTACGGATATAAATCGCCGATTCGCGCGCGATCGTCGCGTCGCGCTAGTCTGAACGAGCCTTAAAGCGTTGCTTAACCTAATATATTAAACCGTGCCGCTATTATAACTTAGCCGTAAGCCCCTCTTGAACTTAGTCTCAATCTCAGAATCTCAACTGTCATTGCCCAACACTAGCCCCAACAATAATGTCAAAGTTGAGAATAGCAATAGGTAGCCAACTATCACATGAAGAATGAACTGCATACCCGACATCCATACCTCGGATGCTCCACGTTCCACACGCTCTGGCGCCGATTAAATCATCTTCAGCCTAACGTGTTCTAGGCTGACTGCCAGATGACATGCTGAAAAGAATTATCGTCTTATTGACTGGTTAACGTTCTAGGTAAGTCGTGAAAATAGGCGGGAAAACGGTTACAGTTTGTTAAATAGTTCCAAAGGAGATGTTTCATTTTTAAATGGGGCTCCGGCCATAACATGTACCCATGAAGGAAGAAACTTTGAAGTTTCTTCCTCTTAGCGAAGCTGGGAAACATACCCCTGAATAGAATAAAGTACCATTTTTTTCATAAGATCAAATGGTTTTTATGTACAAAATAAAAATTAAAAATCTTTGACGTTTGTCCTAATAGTTAGCAAGTGGTTATTTTGAATTCGTTTAGAAACACGCTTCAAAAATAGAGACTAAAGATTTTTGTAACGATGAAATGGTCACACTTTATTATGTTTACTCAAAAATATGTATAAGAGAATAATAGTAATTTATTTTTAACACTATGAGAATGCACACATTTTTTAATTATTTTCTACGTTACGTTGATTTGATGAGATATGATTTCAGAACGAACGAAGTCTGCAAGCAAACGAGACGCCATGTTGAATAAAATATGACAATAATTGGAAAACTATTATTTTTTGTACACAACAAATCAGGCTCAAATTCACCAGAGAATATTTTTTCCCAATTTGTGGTATTTTTTCCTCTTTTTCGATAAATGTACATCTGATGGCCGAAAATGAAACATCTCCTTTGATTTAAAATCTTAAGGATAGTCGATTCAAACTTTATAAGGGTTCGGAACATGAAGCGAGTCACTGCGCAGTAACAAATTCAGCTGTTAGCGGGGTGAGGGGTGGGGTACTGCGCAGTGTGCAGCGCACTTCAGACCCTACATAAAGTTTGAATTGGGATGTAGCTAGAATATCATCTGTATCATTGTGCGCGTCTCCAGATAACTCAAACTGAACCAAAATATATTAACTTGCCAGGTCTTACTGTAGCGCAAATGAATACATTCACATTTTTATTTAAATTATTTAAGGAATTATTAAAGAAAATGATTAAACCTACGGAATCCACTCATCCAACAAAAACACTTAAAATTCAACGTCTCCAAAAAATATGGTGTCTAAATCTAATTTATGGCTCCTATTCTGAACATAAATTAACCCAAAAATATGCTAGATATTTAATTAAATGGCATCACCACAGAGGTTTAACCTGCCAGTACTAAATACGTCACATCCGCTCCAATAAACTCGTGTTCCATATTCAAAACAGGTGAAAACAAGCATGTAGACTGGTTTGTCAGTCTGTCGCCTTGTCTCTCATAAAGTGGTCGGTTTAAAGGGGTTCTACAAACAGTTTAATGTAAGCAAATTGTAGGAAATACTTTAATACCTAGTAAAATAGAGGATCTTGGTAGTTCGTATTATGTTACGCTTTTTATGGTTTAACCGTGGCATACTTGGCACTTACGAACTTCTGGGCGTAGCTTATGGCATATGCGACTATTAGGAATCTACATAGTATAGCGACTGAATCTCCCTCTTCGATTGCATAATTTTTGTCTCTTCTAGAGAAGAGGATTTAAAAAGCATCACTTATTAATGCCAAATATCTGGTGATTTGGACGAAATACAAATAACTTAGCAACTTAACTGTCTCAGAATTAGCATCACTTAAACTGACTTAACGGAAATTAACAAGCTAGTCTGCCGTTTCTACAATGTATGGCTTTCCCACAAACAGCAAACACTTTTACAAAAAAACTCTCAAAACACATTCGAAACCTAACAGTAACCAATCCAGTTTTTCTACAACTTATCACTATCCTTAATACTCCATAGTTTTCCTCCATCCCTTTCTCATTCACCCTCTTTCCCACACTCCATTCCTCTCACACAGTCAATTTGCGAGTACCCCATGAGTCCTCATGTTAGTACCTGTATTTTGTGTCATTATATCCAAGATCTAATTGGAACTTGATATGCGTACACAATTAGAGTCTCGTCGTTTTGGATTAACGAGCTTTTTACACTTGCATCTGGTTTTGGTTTCAGTCAAGAACTGAAGCGACTTGTAATCTGTACGAACACTGTAATTTAAAGAAGGGAAACGAAGTTAGGAAGGATGTGATTGATGTAATCCATGCGATTTATCAATTTTATTATCTGATAAAGTAAAATCTGAAGTAGTATTATCTGATAAATCTGGTAAAGTATTTTTTTCTAAATCCTCCTTTACATCATACTTAATGTATGATGTAAAGGAGGATTTAGAAAAAAATATTTATGATCGATGGACCGATATCTAGATAATATGGAACTCCAGATTTTCCCTTGGTTGCCGTAAGAAGCGATATCAAGTAGATCAACAACTGCACTTCTTTTGTAGAGTACTGATAACAATAGTGCTCACAACAATAACGATGTCGTCTATATAAATCAGTACATTAATCAACACGTGAGTCTTACTATGAGGTCGCTATTTTCAGTTATAAATCTTTTCATAATGCTTTATTTAATCCTGAAATTAAATAGTACTTGTGTCAATAAATAAAAAAGAGTAGGTAATAGGATGTAGTGGTATCTGATAAAAACCCGGACCGCTATCTTCTGTATCTTGCGCATCAGTGTTGATGATATTAAAACACATTTAGAGTTCCTTAGCTGCGCTACAAAATTATAATTTGTTTCGCCGACACTTCATACTTATTATGACCGTGTTTGTGCTTCGATGTTCAACGTTTTTTTTTATTCTGTATCACATTAACAGTCGCCATTTTTCTTTCTTTTGCAAACAGACTGGTACAAAGTGTAAAGTTTACAATGTATGTTACAATTACAACGTTCTTTGAAGGTATTCCACAGTATTATGCTGTAGTTTTGGGAATTAGACGCTGTAACTTGGTAACCTATATTAGCAAGCTTGGCTCTAAACAAATAAAAACAAGGTTGACGCGACCCAATCAACGTAATTCTTGTTTGGCATCATAGATCAAAATGTGTGTCAGTTCTTTAACAAAATAAATATTACCATTTGCAATCTCCTGGGTTTTCCAGGGTCCGTTCTGTCATTGATATGATGTTAACGCCAATAAATGACATGTCAAAATGGCTTCCATTAACAATCATAATGTATTTTACCCGTGATTAACTTACCTCAACTGACCTCACTTACTTTTATCAGTACAATATGTCTCGCTCAAATTTATCAACAACAAAAGACAAGATGTCCATATTGGAAACATTACTTAATATCATACCATATTTATACTGAACCCAGGACACATTAACACCTACGGACATTATAAGTAAAACACGTTTTTTCATCACCCGTTTTTATCCAACGAATCCGGTAATTGGTTAGTAGGTAAGCGCCCCAGATGTCATCAATCACTCTGAGGAAAAAGTTCGCTTTTGTTTTTAATTATGAATTAAAAAGTGAGATATTAAATTTAGTTTTTTTGTGAGGTTGTTGATATGGGTCTTGTACTTGTACAACTTAATATGTAACCAATTATCACATAACTGGGGTGAGCTGCTCCACATTTTTGTTTAAATATGGAACTGATTCGATAAAGAACCAGTGTACTAGGAGTTGGTATATAAATAGCTATATTTATGATCCCTAACGAGTTTAGTTAAGCTGCTAGAAGTATCTACGAACTATTTAAACTGAAACCCGATCTTATTGAAACAAATGTCCAAGCAAAAGCTTACATATTTGAAGAACTTTGTTTTAATATAGACATAATTTTGATTCCTCTTTTGATAAATCAGTTTTGTGACAAAAAAAGTAATATTTGTATTAATCTCTTTTGCTGCCAGCTGAACTGAGAATTAGTGGTATGTATTAAATTAATTTTAAAGCGTAATAACAATTAATTTGTATACGAGTTATAATCAATTAATATCAATTGAATTTGTGCAGTTTTGTTTTGCTTAATCCCGATATTTGACACCAATACAATGACATACATTTATTATGCAGATTCTCATAACATAGATGCAAGCAAAATACTTGCCGACATGGTTTAGTTGAGGGAGACAACCAATAACTGATGAATGACGATTGGGAGAAATTGCTATTAGCTAATCTTTAATGAGGACCTCAACAGAAAGGAGGATGGACAGCAAAATCCGAGTCTCCTAATAACAAAACTATAATTACTAGTCCATCTTCTAACTGTTGAGATTGTGATAGATTGTGAGCACCTTTGCATAATCAACTCAGGAAGTTCCCACTGCTGATAAACAGGAGTCGTCTCTTCATAGAGATTATGGTTCACTCCCTCACGGGAGTGAGCCGAGGTCGATACCATTGGGCCACTAATACTCACCAGAGCACCTTTACCAGTAGATAAAACAGGTCGGTGCAGTGACGAAAAACAAACCACCCAATTGTAGACCTAACCGCAAAAAGCATGAAAAATCGTAACAATCATGTGTTAACACATCCTTGAACAGAGTGATTCATAAGGCCTACGTTAAAAAAGACCACAATTACTGGTCCCTAGTTATGAAAGTTTATTATATTGTACGTTGGAGGTAAAATAAATACAGGACCTTATAATTTGTGACCGCAGACCCTCTTATGGGCAGGTAGCTGAGTTTTTTTACACTTCGTCTAAGTTCGTGAATCATTTTTGGTTGGGTGTGTATGAGTGTGTGATGGATGAATGGATTTATCATGAGGGTCTGCTGTGGTGTAGGTTTTAAAACCGAGCCTGGAATTTAAGTGGTCTGGATTTTTTATGGCATTGTTTGTACAGGTATTATGTTTAGTGTTGAAAATGAAGGCAGTGTTCTGATCTGTAAATCCTTTATTTGTTTATTTAATTTATTTTAGGGTAGATTCTTCATCAATATCAACTGAATTAGAAATTGTGTTATTTTCCACAATGTCTGTATCAGAAAATATTGTCTTGTTTACGTTTCAACTATCATTTAGAGACATAGCTGACATATTGGTAGGTTCTGAAAATTATTTATTTGTTTATTTAATTGCTTCTGGAAGAGTTTCTTCATCAATATCAACATAATTAGAAGAATCTGTTTACTGTCCATAATGACTGTAACAGAAAATATTTTATTTGTAAGTTTCAACTATTGTTTGAAAAAAAAAAAAACAAACAGTGTATTGGCTAACCGTGGAGGTGATCACTGACTGTGAGCAGACTTAGCTCATCTGAAATGACGGCCTTAACAGGAATATGTATAGCAAAGTCTTTGTCTCCTAATAACTACGCTACCATTATTAGTCCATCGTCTAACTATTGAGGTACAAACAGAGACCATGATCATTACATGGAGGAAAGTACCTATCCGCTTTCATCCCTTAGTAATCAAGTCAAGCCACGTAAAAACTATGAACCCTTGCTATTACCCAAAAATGTGTAAAAAAATCTAATCCAACAAAAGTTTAGCTAAAACTGAAACAACTGAAGTAAAGTTTGTCATTGACGCTAAATCAGCTATGAATAAAATTATAGCTCGAGATTAGATTCCAGCGATTATTATGAATGGATAAGGCCGATAGTTATCATTATTTTCAGAAATCGATTGTTTGATCATTATTTTATCAATGCCATTTGCATATACACTGTCCGTATCGCTATCGATATGATCTGTTGCGATAAAAACCCAAAAATAAGTGACATTTTAGGTGGCACTATTGGTATCTCTTCCCCCCTTTTTAGGGTTCCGTTGCCAAATGGCAAAAAACGGAACCCTTATAGATTCGTCATGTCTGTCTGTCTGTCTGTCCGAGTATGTCACAGTCACTTTTTCCGAAACTATACGAGCCATGCTGTTGAAACTTGGTAAGTAGATGTATTCTGTGAACCGCACAGTGGCGTGCACAGGGTTTTATGATCGGGTAGGCAGTTCAAAAAAAAAAAAACGTCTTTCGTAATTGCTCAAGTTAGTGAAGAAAAACTCACTAGGTGGTTTAAAAGTTTGAAATGGCGATTTCCTGATAATGCCAATAATTGATTTCGGCCACCTTAAATATCTGATCCAGGTGAGTGATAGTTGAAAAAGGCCCTTCATGTGATTCGTATATGTAAATATATTTAATAGGTAAATTAAGTACGGGTAACAGCAAAAATAATAAAGTAAACAAACTCATTTATAAATGACATCTACGCGTCTATCTTTTTTAAATATGATTTTAAACCATCGTCATAAATAGTTGGTATGCGTCTTCATTCGACCAATAATTCTTTTTCCGTCGAAAGCACAGAAAGATGTGTAGGTACTTGTTGTTGACTTTGTGTTTCTTAAATAACTTCTCTCAATACGATAATTACCAAAATCTTTGAGCAAGCCGTGGGATAGTAATCATGTAAATCTGCAAATCCCGAACAATTCCACACTGTACCTACTCGAACTACTAAACTAGCAAGGAAAAAAATAATAAATGTGTGTAAACAACAACATAGCCGGTTTTAGTTGCTTAATTATTACTATGAAACTTACGAGTTGCATTACCTCTTTGCTGGGTTATAATTCTCGTTACTCAGGTACACATTTCCATTTAGATACACTTTTTAACAAACACACATTTTCAACACAAACCTCACAATCGAACAACATTTTGAAAAAAACAAACAAACAGCGTAGTAAGTAAAAATTAAAACAGTTCAAAAAACTAATTGAAATAAGCAACAAATCTACCTAAATATTAACGTTTGTAAATGAATTAATCACAAGAAAACTCAATCAAAATAAAAACATAAAACAGCGCGCTTCACATGTACGAAATCAATATGGATCCTTTCGTAAACAAACAATTTCTAAATTTTGATAACTAAAACGTTGACAAATAAAATTGCATCATTGCGAATCGTAATGTTCCTGAGGCTACGTACATATTCAACTTGATCGCATAATACTCACAGCGCGCTGTGATAATACTCACCAATCACAGGCGTCCATGCGCCATCATTGAATGACGCAGGGAAGCCTGTGATTGGTTATCCTGCGGCAGGACTTCGCTTTATGTGTGCAATGTATAGACACGAAAATGTAGAAGAAATTACCACTACATGCGTACATTTATGAATGAAATAAAGACAGGATCGTTCGCTGCCTGCTTACGTTGCGATCTATTATGAATGCGTTGCCGTAGTAAATAGAACGGTATGAACGTTGCTATTATATTTACATTAGGCGTTTAAACTTTTTGAATGGTTTTATTACTTACTATTAGTATAATTCTTTTATTTTTGAAATATAAGTAACTAGTCCTTATCTAGGGTCTATACCCTAGGGTCTGCAGTGTCTTTTTGCCTATATGGACTGCACGCCACTGGAACCGCATTAAGATTTTCACACAAAAATGAAAAAAAAAACAATAATATTTGGGGTTCCCCACACATAGAACAGAACTGAAAAAAAAAAATCCTCAAACCCATACGTGTGGGGTATCTATGGATAGGTCTTCGAAAATGATATTGAGGTTTCTAATATCATTTTTTTCTAAACTGAATGGTTTGCGCGAGAGACACTTCCAAAATGGTAAAATGTGTGTCCCCCCCCGTAACTTCTAAAATAAGGGAATGATAAAACTAAAAAAAATATATGATGTACATTACCATGTAAACTTCCACCGACAATTGGTTTGAACGAGATCTAGTAAGTAGTTTTTTTTTAATACGTCATAAACCGTAAACCACAATTTACCTTTCATTCAGTCAACTCAAATATAAAAAATAAAAAATAATAATTTCATAAACATAAACCTTATGCATAAACCGTGAATACCTGCAGGTTTGTACGGAACCCTCGGTGCGCGAGTCCGACTCGCACTTGGCCGGTTTTTTTTTTCATTCGCTGCTCTGCTTCGTTCGATATGAAAATTTCTAGGTCAGGCATTATGGCCGGCTATATGCTTCATATTGATAAGCTGATTTAATACTTTACTCTATCTGTTATTACTTTCTTTGCTATACTAATTGTAACATTAAAAACGCAATACCTGTAAGTAGTTTTTTCATAATTGACTACTGAATCGATTTCAGTAACATTTAATTTGGGTATTTTTTTTCTCAAAAATTATATATTTGCCAAACAGAAAATTCGATGTTATTTTTAAGAGATAAGACTCAGGTATAAATGTATAAAGTAATGCTATGCGGTCAACCCGATTTTCTTAATAATAACAGTTAGCTTTAAAAAAATAAGTTTTGGACATTGTATTATGCTTTTATCTTTGTACTCTAATTGGAGTGTATGAGGTCTTGCGTTAATTATATTACATGTTATATAACGTAGAGTATAGTTTCTACTAAAGTACTAGTTTCTGTAACGGTTCTGATGTAAGTCCGAAAAAATATTTCATAGTATTCGATCTCTTATCCTGAATTCTTTCTTTATCATTATCGTCCATATGATTCTTAGAACCATGAGGTTACTGATATATTCCAAGAAGTTTACCGCTTTCTTAGCACATGACTATCAATCAACTCGGGCTATTGCAGTCTACAACCGGACAGGAGCCTCTTCTAATTTAGTAATCAATAGTTTATCAGGATCTTCTTAATTTTGAAGCATGAAACACAGCTGTACTATGTTTTGTATCTTTTCTTATATCGGCACGAACTTAAGGTCTATTAGCTTACTTTCCTTCTATTTATTTCTTCTATGAGCTAATCATGAATAGCTCATGACGTCTTAAATGTATTAACCAATTAGCAAGGTTATAGGATAGGAGCAGTGGTGGCTCAGGTTCAAACCCTAGCAGGTATTTAACTTTGTGTAAATTATTTCATTAACACTGCTATCAAAACAATGAAAGAAAACATCGTGAGGAAACCGACACGTCCTAAGAACCAATTTATCGAAGAAATGTGGCATCTACCAACCCGTGTGGTGGATTATAGCGCACTCTCTCACAGCAAGAAGAGGCGAGTGTCCCAGCAGTGGGAACATTATATGCTGATTATAATTAACTAGATTCTGCCCGCGACTCCGTCCGCGTAAAATTTCTTGTTCCCCCGACCCTTCCCGTCGCGTCGAACCGACTACCCGTGCGATTTACCCCGTTTTTGCAACATTTTTCATTACTGCTCTGCTCCTCTTCTTTGTAGCGTGATGTTATAGCCTATAGCTTTCCTCGATAAATAGGCTACCCAACACAAAAATATTTTTTCAATTCGGACCAGTAGTTTCTGGGATCAGCGCGTTCAATCAAACAAACAAACTCTTCAGCTTTATAATATTAAAGTATAGATGTTATAGCGGGTTTGACTCCACGAGATGCTATAACATACCAAACCATATCTTTTATCTCCCTCAATTTTTTATATGCACCCTGAAAATTTAACACAAAAAAAAAATGAAAAATTCCTAAAAACCAGTAGCCCCAAAACACCAAATACTTTCACTAACATAAAAAGCATGTGTATTCTGTGTACATTTGTAGTTACCTCGCATTTCACGGCCATGCATCCGAATGTCAATATTTATATAGGCACTCGGACCCACCGCGGTACCACGGGATTCTAGGAAACGTGCTTACACACTTTATATAATCAGGATGAGGTTATGGGAGAGGTATTCTGTTTCTCGAATTTCGATAGACTATCGTGTAATTCGAGAAGTTTTTTGTGGTACTAATTGAGGTGTAATTTATTACTTTTATGTAGATTTTTTGTTGTTCGAGGTGTCGTTTTGATAAAAAATATGCTGTTTCGTATTCGTTTAGGTTATCTGTAAATCAATCAATAAACAATATTGTAATCTGTTTTTGTGTTATCATAGTCAAGAGTGCTTTAATTTAGCATTTAGATTACTTTAATCCCCTGAAATATCAACAGTTTACAACCAAATAATTTCCCAAAAGCTATAAATATATTAAATTAATACTTATTACTTAATAAGTTAACAGTTCAACATTATCAAATCAAATACCACTGAAATATTCGTGGAATCACGAATTCAAAACTATATAATTATGATTAATTATCATAATTACTATCGGAATGAAATAAATACTATAATATACGTCATTATCCGCGAGATAATACTTCATTTTAAATAAAAAACGACGCATTTTAAAACTTGATTGACATTTGTATAATTGGGAAGCCATATTGGTTTTTTAACCGAGTTTTAATAAGGAGATTCTTGTTTTATTATTAGTTTGTAATGCATCGGTTCCTAGTAACGGTCTTTTTGGTTTTTGTTGAAATTTTTAAGGAAAAGGATGACGATGCAGATGTTCTGAGACAGTATACCTAAAGCAGCTAGATTTTTTTTTGTTGACTAGCTTCTGCCCGCGACTTCGTCCACCCGCGCTTACCGTAATCGCTAAGTTCATTCCATCATTTTGTCTTTTATTCTGTTTTCGTTTCTGAACTCCAAAACCCAGTTCCTGGGTAACACTTTACCTCTTGGTACTACTGGTTGAATTGATTGATTTACACTTATGAAGATCTGCGATTGACAGCCAGGACCAACGGCTTAACGTGCTGTCCGAAGCACGGAGGTAAATGATTAATTATTTTATTTCTGTAAGTAGGTTTGTACAAACACTTTTACATGTCAATAATACTTTATTTAATCTAGATGAGCTCGGCGTTTCTACGGCGCGACTACTCTGAGAAGAAAGCCCGAAACAAACCCAAGAGGTCACAGTCCTGCCAGGGTCGCGAGATTGTTCGGAAGAGATACCGTGACCCTGGCACATGAGCAACTGAAGGAACACGGGTCGGTTTTAGTCAGTAGAAGTCTGACACGCCCTCCCGCTCCGCCCTAGAGCGGGCGAAGTCATTTGATGATTTCCCATCCAAAAAAAAAGAGGTCACAGTCTCTTTTAAAGTCCAGACATAATCTTGGTCACATCATGTGAAGACCATGTAGATAGCTGTCTGAAATGGTCTTTAGAGGAAAGAACCACACAGATTGAGTAGACCTGTCCAGTCACACGCATTTGTTACTAACCGTGCAGTTCAACTCAGAACTTAAGAAGCTCATCGATTCGACGAACAATACCAAGGAAGGTGTTTCGATATGTAAATTATGATCACCCAACCCATATTTTTGATTCGATACCAATTTCTCTACTGAAACAAAAAAAAAAAAAACCCACAAAGTAATCACTTTCTTCCTACTCTCACGAAGATGACGTGTAAAATAATCAGTAAAACAAAGTACAAACTATTACTGGCGCTAGTAACTACCTCGCCACTCGCGCCAGTACGCCACTCATCAAAATAATTCCCGTGCTAACTAAATTGCCTACAAATTGAAAAGGCGTGGGCTGCCCTTATTCTGTGAACACTGCTTTATTATACGAGTCTGCGTGTGAGTTTATGAAGTGAAGTGAGATGTGAGTGAGATTTTATAGTAGTGATAGTTCAATTTGCGAATTATTTTATGGTGTTATAAATAATTTTAAATTTCGGTCGAATGCTTTTTTTTAGATCTTTGAAATTCTATCAAATATTCTAATAATACGAATTATGAAATGTTTAGTTAAAAAAAAGAATACGCATCATATTAAAATAAAATTCAGTGATGATTTACTTGGTCATCAATTAATTTTTTGTAGCCAAAAAATGAACAATTCCGCTAAGTATGTTTCAAGTAATTGAAAATCTAGAGGACTAGGTACTTACAGTAGTTTTTTTTTTTATTTAACAAGACAAACAACGATTTTATCATTCAATTACTATCAAAATCTAAACTGCAAATTATTTCCCAATATTGTGAAATCGAAAATTAGTTAATAACTTTATAGGCGTTGAATAACTCGACTCTTACTAATGACAATATTCAAAGATATTGTCCTATAAGCTAAACACTTTAGTGCGATATTTAGCTCAGTTAATAACACTATATCATCAGTACGAAAGTTAATATGCGTCTGGCGTCTGTAATACTTAGGGCTTTAACACACCGACAATTTGTGTGCGTGTTTCCAGCGTGACGGTTGTTTCAAGGCGCTCCCGGGATCATTGAGAGCATTCGCTTCTAATCTAACAATCCAGGGATGGAGGAATGTAGAGAATCATTATCATACCTACCCTTTTCCTAACAATGTTTAGACCCGGCTTCCTGTCTAACAGGATGCATTACAGGCGAATGCTCCCGATGAGAACGCACCTAGCGATCACGCGTCGTGTCCGCAACTTGTTCGCCTCATTTGCGGAACGAGAGCGATTGACGTAAGTGTACAAGAGAGAGGGAGACAAACCGAGTATACAGTATTGTGAGAGCACGGAAAACACGTCGCATAGTCGCAGCTATCTCGCTTCGCAACCAAGATAGCAAATCGCTTAACTGGTCTTCCTCTTCTTCGTGCTGTTCACACGACAGTTAGCAATTGTAGTGGCCCAAAACATCAATTCCACGGTGTTATTGGTGCCAGCGCAGAGGTCACATTGGCTGCATGACTTGGGGCACAGACACAGAGGGCAAGATAGGAGGTGGAGCATAGTTAGAGAAACTGCTCAAAATCCTACTGCCGTTCCGTCGAGGGGGACTTGTCGCTGGTAAAACGCTGGGAGATCGTCAGTGTGATAGCACGATTACATGTCCAATATTTAATGTGTTACGCTTTTAAAACACGCTACGCTCGGGATGTGGTCGCGTTTATGTTATAGATATTCGACATTTCGGAGGAAATTGTTGGTTACCATGCTCTTAGATTAAAAGAGAGAGATTCTTTATTATAGGTTATTTAATAGATTTAAGATTTACACCACTTAAAACCGCTCTAATCTGTATCATTTCTTTGTAAGAGTAGGCAAATTGAAAATGCTTTAGAATTTTATATGCTTCAGTTTTCTATTTGTCCGTCTACAAGGCAAAATGCCTGTCTAAGAATTGGCCTAAACGGGAAAACTACCTCCGTTGATATTTCTTTAAAATTCCGAAATAAATTTCTGACACTTGAGAAAGTTTTATAACAAAATCGATTTTTAATACGGCCATCAAGCAACCAATAGAATATAATTTTTTATTGTTAAATCCTAAAAAGGTTCGGAACTTCACACCTTAAGTGTCAAGTTTCGATATTTATCGGAATACGGACACGAACAATAAAGTACAGTCAGTGAAAATATTATAGTCACAATAAAAGTAATAAAATTTTGATTGGCCACATAATTGTTTTAGTATTGTGGATTGTAAACAGTGTGGTGTTAGAATCATGTTCGTCGTCCATTATAAAATTCTTTGAATTTAATTTCGTTAACTTGATGATCAATAAACATTCTTTTTGGGATTCCATTAGCTTCGTAAATAACTCTGTTTCGCACTTCCATGGTCATCATTATCATCATCACTTCAGTCGAAAGACTTTGTTTGTGCGGGTTGCTATAATCGCCACGCTTGGCAGGCGGGTTAGCGATCGCAGGAAGGTCCGTTACATGTATACGCTGTTGCCTATTTTCTAATAAGTCCCTTAGTCGCTTTATACGATACCCACGGGAAGAAATGGGATGGTGTTATTTTTTACGTCCGGTACCACACGGATCATATATATACGGAGATATTAAGGTACCAGTCTTGTATTCAATGGTATTTGAAGTAATCGCACATTACCAGTTAATGATTTTTATCCGAGGATTTTACTACATACTTACTTCTTATTCAAGTTATTTACCGTCTTCTTTACTACAGTTTCTTTTATCAGCGGCATTTAGATGCCAAATCAAGCCCCTATCGAGTATAGCACAGTCGCTAGACGTCTGCGCGCGCAATTACGTTTGTAAATTACATCTCGTCGCGGTGTAATTTGTTCGTCTGCCACGCCCCGTGTGCCGTCTAGCGTCATGTTTTGCTGTCTGTACTTTTGGTTCCTTCAATAAGTTTCGGTTTTTTTATTGAACTGGGGAAGCTTCAGTGGCGTGCATTGAATATAGTAGGCATATAAGCAGTGCTTACCTCGAAAATCACCACAAGAACAGTCATCATCATCTGTCTAGCCTTTTCACAACTATGTTGGGGTCAGCTTCCAGTCTAACCGGATGCAGCTGGGTACCAGTATTTTAGATGGACCGACGGCCT
Source organism: Aporophyla nigra (assembly GCA_947507805.1). NCBI lineage: Eukaryota > Metazoa > Arthropoda > Insecta > Lepidoptera > Noctuidae > Aporophyla > Aporophyla nigra. The sequence continues at coordinate 10,880,875 of OX382316.1, read as the reverse complement.
ATCTGACCTCCACAACCCAATTACTGGGTAATACAATACCCTTGATATAACTGGTTGTCAGACTTTCGGGTTTCTGACGACCCTTAACGACTGTCTAAGATCTATGAAAGACAGCCGGGACCAACGGCTTAACGTGCTTTCCGAGGCACGGAAGGGTCTTGGTATGTTACGATGGTCACCCATCCACGGGCCAACCGCGGCAAGCGTAGCTCAAGACAGTCAATTACATTTTAATGTGTGTCCTGAAATAATTAAGAAACTAACTAAATTATCATACCTAAAAATAACCCGCGTTTGTTTGCCTAGACAAGAACAGGCGGCCTCAAGCTTACCTATACAGAAAACCAATGCACGCCACTGGGAAGCTTTGGGAATGCTTGGGCTAGACATGAATAAAAGTGAAGGAAGCCTTAACTTGACGGTTTTCAAAGTTTGTAAACTAAAAATGTGGTAGTCGAGGGGTTATAGCTAAGTAATAATAACCGCACAGAACGATCAATTAGGTTAAACTAGGCTTCCCGCGGTTGATCCGTGAATGGGTGACCATCTTTACATACCAAGACCGGTCCTTGCCTCGGAAAGCACGTTAAGCCGTTGGTCCCACCGTGACCCTGGCACATGGGCAACTGAAGGAACACGGGTGGGTTTTAGTCAGTAAAAGTCTGACACGCCCTCCCGCTCCGCCCAGAGCGGGAGAAGTCATTTGATGATTTCCCATCCAAAAAAAAAAAAAAAAAGCCGTTGGTCCCGGCTGTAATGCGTGGATCTCTGCGTTACGGATCGTCAGAAGCCCGGAAGTCTGACAACCAGACATTGTTACACAGTACCTAGGTTGTGGAGGCCAGGTAGGCAGTAGCTACATGTAAAATACTGGTATTCAGCTGCATCCGGTTAGACTGAAAGCCGGCCCCAACGAAGTCTGAAAAAGGCAAGCCAGATGATTATAGTACGTAGTCCTAAAGTTTAATGAACCGAAGTATATAATAAATAAATGATTATTTTCTCGTCATAAATGTACTGTAGTAGTGCATAACCCGCTGGAACTAGCTGGGCAAGTTTACATTTGTGAGAGACCTAGTGCTTGAAATAGACATGGCAAGCAACGCCTGTATCAAAATCATAAGTCATTTATTCAAATTAGGCTGAGGAGCTTTTCGAACGTCAAAATTCCATAAGACAGTCCCCCAAAAAGCCCGCTCTTCACCACTTCCTAGTGCTTTAGCTGATAACTACTAACAAATAGCTACAGTCTGAAACAAATGACGTGTAAAACTGTTCAACTTTTAGATTTATAACTGTTTTCATCATTAATGTCTTATGTAACACTAAACAAAAACATAAACTACAAACACTGGGGTAAAAGCACCAAAAACCGTCCATGCAAAAATAAATCAACACCATAAAAGCCACAGCATTCTTGAAATAAATGCAACAATAAGTGGAATTTAATTAAAATAAATCATGTTGATAGCGTCGAATTCAATAAGCACTTTGCATAACACAAAACATTTTAATTTGTGTGTGTTATAATAAAGGTTATCTGTATTAATTAAACGCCGTGGGACGGCTCATGTTAAACAATCGCTTTATATCAAAACCACTAGACCGTTTATGGTGTTTCCTGGTACTGCAGTAAACTGAAAAGGAATTGTTTGCTATTTTATGGAAAGGAAAAGAAATGTGCATGTTTGTTTTGTATGTGTTCTTCGATTTCTATATCATTTTGTAGTTTTTTTTTTTACTATTATGTTACATGGTAGAGGAGTCCCTCTATCTATTTCTACTACATTTTTTTAAATTGCCATCATATCTGAGAATGTTTTGGTTACGGAGATTTTGAAGGTTATTTTTGTTTTAATTTACGTGACTTATATTTAATTAAATACACCCGCGAACCCTGCCTCGTTCCATACACCCAAAAACACAATATTTTGTGTGCGCTACATTCCGGCTACCGTAAACAGTTTTCGTACTAAAAGTAAAAGTCGTATTCCAAAAATTATTTTTACACAGTTACTTAGTTTGTTGTACAGAATATTAAGACGGCTTCCTAAAGGCTTCCCTATATGTCTGCTACTACGCTGTTATGGGAAAAAAGATAGTCATGGGTGATGTGGCTTGCTGTTGCACCTATATTGAAGCAATTAAAAGTAGGAAAATTATAACTTATTAGTTTTATGGAAATTACAAGAAACGCATCCTCTTCAGAATAATGATTAAAAATAGTTTTTCTCTCTGATCTTTATTGTCATTCTACTATATTATATTCATTTGCTATAATTAACATCTTGTCTTAATAATTCCAGGTAAATTTGAGCCGCATCCTGCTGCCAGCTTCAACATGGGATACCTCATGGCGCCGTATCCCTACCCCAACGGTGGGGCGCATCCCCTGCCCGTCTCAATGGTGAGTTTTTACGATTTCGCATTAAACTAAATCGTTTTAGCGGAGTGACGACAACGGGTGCTCTCACCCCTTGACTTTCGAATCGTTGATGCTTTTTTCGGTTTTAATTTTTATCGAAGGGTTTTAGTCGGGCTTCAAAATTAAACATGATTTTTTGTAAGTGTGAATATTCTCAGTTTTGATTTTAAAAGTCTGCGTGCGGAATAGACCGAAAGACCCTTTAAAAGAAACCACGATTTTTTTCTCCAGTAAGACGTTGTACAAAAAAAGGCTTGCCATAAAAGTATGTTCAGTTAATTCAATTCTTTTATTACTGACTGGGCCTGCTGTTGACCTCGAGCACGCTTTATGGAAAGCAAAGATGAGGTCTATGAAGGAACTAGCGTGCCCAGAAGATGTCTGTTCACTCTCATTTTGAAGGTTAAATGTGGAAGGGAAATAAATATTGCTAGTAAGATATTCAGGGTGGCAGGACATCATTGCGAAAACTGTAACCATGAATTTAGTACATAATTCCAGACCCCTAGCGTAAAAATATTTCGTTTAATAACAAAAAATTTTTTGGTGATTTATAGAAAAATGCAAAACCTACGTGGTTAAAATGTACTCAACAATTTTTTTATTTTTCTTTTGATAGCTGTCAAAGTCTCCCGCGGCTGTTCAGAACTATGTACTGAATCAATGATCAATGGTTGTGCGTCAACTCCTCCAGCTACCCTGCATGTTTTCCTTGAAATAAGTAACTAAGTACCCTTCATTCCATGAAATTTTCTTGCCAAAAATGGCAAATATACCCAGTTTTCTTCGCACATACAGTAATATCGTATTCTAATCGGAAATATACTCCACTTATCATCGCAGATTGTAAGGGACACCAGCAAAATAGATCTATCTATCAAAATATATCGTATCGCAAGAATTCGCTTATCGCTCGCATTATCGCTTGTCAACGCTTGTGATCGCGCTATAATTTCGCTTGTAGCGCTGCTGGTTATGTGTGTAATTATTTTTAAAAGGTTTTTTTGTAAGGGCTATGTATTTTTTTATTGTAGTAGAGCCACTTTCGTGTCGTTTGTACTTTTGGAAGTAGAGAATCTTTCGTTGCATTTTCTTGGACGAATATTGCAACTTTGCAAGTGATAGAAAAAGCGTGACTAGTCGAATATTTATCATCATCATCATTTCAGCCATAAGACGTCCAGTGCTGGACTTAGGCCTCCCCCAATTTGGGGGGCTTCGCCATAATCGCCACGCTTGGCAGGCGGGTTGGCGATCGCAGTATGGTGGTAAAATGCATAGAGAATTCTGCTGCCCATTCTCTAGTAAGTCCCTTAGTCGCCTTTTACGACACCCACGCGTGGGTGGTGTTATTCTTTACGTCCGGCACCACACGGTACCATCCAATATAACGAGGGTTTACCTACATAGATTTATTATAAATCTTCAATTAGATCGATTTGTTTTCGGCCAAAAATCATGATTCGGCCATACTTCGTTTTCGGCCATGCCGAAAATCAGAAAGTCGTGAATTGACACGCTTCATTTCGTCTTACATCGTTAACCTCAGGTAATTTCAGGGAATCATCATGTTTTATTTCTTTAAAAGCCTATATTTGCTCTTTCTCTCCATAGGCGTAGAAAACAAACAATATTTCAGAGTACAGCTGAAATATAAATGAAAAAATTAATGACTAAATCATTACCGTTTTCGGCCGAAAATAAGACTGAAGCCGAAGCTTCATTTTTGGTTTTCGTCTGAAAATCTATTTTTGGTCGGACACTAATCGTATTGAGAGCAGTGGTGGTCCAGTGGTAACGGCCACGACTTACGAGTAGTGGGTCGTGAGTTCAAACCCAAGTAGGCGCATTACTTTGTGTAAATTATTTCATCACCACTGCTCTCAAAACGGTGAAGGAAAACATCGTGAGGAAACCGGCATGTCTTAGAACCAAAAGTTCGAAGACATGTGACATCTACCAACCCGCACTGGGCCCGCGTGGTGGATTACGGTCCACTCCCTCTCACCGAGAGGAGGCCTGTGTCCCAACAGTGGGAACATTATAGGCTGCTGATGACTAATCGTAACTGTATAGATTTGACAGTCTAACTCCTTAATTAAATTAGACTATCTGCTGTGTAATCAAAAATCATTTTTTAAAACTAGGCTGAGTCAGCACTTTTTGAACGTCAAAGTTACATAAGACAGTCACCCAAAACACCCGCCCTTCAACACTTCCTAGTGCTTTAGCTGGGAAGAAGAAGTGGCGCAAGTGCGCAACTAACTCCCCAGCAGCACAGCTGTCTGTTAAGTTAGAAGAACTTGATTCTTACAATAATATTATGTACATTAGGTTAGGCAAAAGCTAGTTCTAAATATTTGAGTCTAATCGAGTTCGTAATTAACACGTTAACTGACATGGTTAAAATAAAAAAAAGTCAAAAAATTAACTTTGTGTTATTCCACTTTAAACTGATTATTTATTCCAAAGATAAATTATTTATTCCAAAAACATGGCCGCCAGGCAGCAACGACATGTTCAGATTTTGTATGTGTTGTCGGTCATATAGTCTGACAAGGCCTGAATAGAACAAAAAGTGTCGGAAACATAGTCCGACAGTTAACGTGTTAAATTAAACTGTCTACCAGGCGCGGTCGCAGCCTAACATTTTGGGGGGGTCACCATGAGTACTGAAGAATATTTTTAGGAAGGTACATCCTCTTTGGTCTAGTAGTCGCAAGCGCTACTGATCAGCATGATGTCCCGGGTTGTAATCTTTTTGAAAATGTCCATCGGATTCTCCGTCGCTCAAGTGAGAACAATTTTAAGATAGTAAGACAGGCAAATCGTTCAGGGTTTCGACAGCATGACTGTCTTTGGGGGGGGGGGGGGTCATTACCCCTAGGACCCCCCCCCCCCCTCGGACCGCGCCTGCTGTCTACTGTCATTCAAAATCTACATGACATCAAGATAATTATAAGATGCAATACGTAATAAAACACCTTAACAGCATCCCATATCCAAATGCACCTTACCTAAGCCCAAATAAGATAAACTCAGTATATTTACACAATCTTTCAATAAACAAACATCAAAATGGTCTTCCACATCGTAATATAATCGTCCGTGATACTATTTTTATTGGATTATTTCCTCGTAATAACCGCACCACGTGTTCGGCCCGGGATCGAACCCGGGACGCGCCGGAAACGGTAACACAAACAGTTTTTATTTCTGACTCCATCCTGCTTCAATGTGTACAATCGGGGAAATAACTAAATTACACATTCATATTTTATTGGTTTCCTTTGTTTGGTGAGATTTTAATGTGCTTGATTGTCCTTTTTGGTACTTCTTATAAATCCTTAGACCGTCCTTTTTTAATGTCTTTGTCTTAAAACAACTATCCCCCGAGTAAATTATAGTTACTTCTGTTATTTTGTGAAGTATCTAACATGGGAAACGTCTGCACCTAACCAAATATCTAAGCCCCAGTAAAACATACAACTCAGTCGCAAAATCTAGAAAAAAAAAACAAACTAATCCTTCAAAGAATTTATTCGAATCTAGAATGACCGAATGAAAAGCTTTAAAAATCGTACGTAGAACGTCGGGCGTCGTACGTCCATATCGTTCAATACCTTAAGTCTAGTACGCATGCACGAGCGCGCCATTCAAATCCTTTGGAACGCGGTAAGAAACGAAAAAAGAATCCGCCGCGAAAATATGAAACTCGAAACGCAACAGGTGGACATACAACCGTCTCATTCTTTTCTATGAGATTTTAAGTTTCGTCTCTGTTGTACGGAAGCCGCCCCTACAGTCGCCGCCCCCGCTCTGGGGCGGGAAATTTAAATGAAGGAGGGGTAGGGATGGAAATGCTTTTCTTTTTGCTCGCGGGGTGTATTTTAGGGCTTTTGTCTGGGTGAATGCGGCCGGCAATTTCGGGGTCGCTTGCGTTCGTTCCGTCTCGGGATTTGAAAATCGAATATTTTATTTTTTAAATTGAATTTAAGCGTTCCTTTATTGGACGTGTTTGAATGAGGCATTTAGAATAGAATGAAATAATGAATGAATGAGGTTTTCCTCAAAGTTATTATAAACAAACAAACTTGAGTAGAATAAATAAAATGAAGCTATTTTAAATCTTTGCGTCCATCTTCTTCCGTCCTCATATTAAGATAAAACAAATGGGTTTATATTAGTATTACTGTCACGTTTCTTTAAAAAAATGAAACATCATTGTCTCATCAAGTCATCAGGCATCCTCTGCTGAACATGGGAATCCCTATAGTCTGCTACGGTTATTCGTATACCTACTTCCATATTATGCTTTCACGGATTTCATCAATGAAACTAAACACTGACAACTTCAAGAGCTGTCATTTTCATTTTGTCACCACAGTAATGACATTGAACATTATTCATAATTTTTCCATGTATCCTTGGTCTTCACCCTTTATTACAAAGCGCGATAAAGGGTATTTGCAGTTTCATATTTTATCACACACAAGCAAAACATATTTTAAACCATGTGGTTTAAACCGTCTTTGTGGTTTAAAACTATTTAAAACCCACTTCGATTAAAAAATCAAAATCGGATCAGTAGTTTTGAAAATTATCCCCTACATTCAAACTCACAAATTTTACCTCTTTGGAATAATTATAAAAATATATATATAGTTTCATAGATGTTGGACAAAATCCAGTTTCTTGACAATTGTATGTATTATTAAAACACAAAATAAATAATAAACTTTCAATTTATTAATCGTAGAACAATAATTCTAACAATTACAATTAATACGGTAATTTTCCGTGGTGACTGAATTGCAGTATGATAACGTTAATTTATTAATAGTTCGTAATAATTATTCTGCGTTGTTATTTACTTATTGTCTGTAGTCTGCACGCTGCCTTATCTTGAGCTAAGTTAGTTTGACAGCTTTGTGGTTTGTTGGTTGACTGGTATGGTTTCTTAGTTTTATATAACAGTTAGTTTATAAAATACTAGCTTCTGCTCGCGGCTTTGCCCGCGTGGCTGTCGAAAAATATCCCACAGGGACATACTACCGGGATCAAAAGTAACCTATGTGTTAATCCAGGAAAACAATGTCTCTCTTGCTTTATCTTATCCGACCCAGAGAATAAAAAGTTTTACAGAAAATTCAACCCCCCATTTAACCCTCTTAGGGATGGAATTTCAAAGTACCCTTTCTTAGTGGATACTTACTCTTCACAAAGAACACACCCTCCAAATTTCATCTCTCTAGGACCAGCGGTTTAGACTGTGCGTTGATATATCAGTCAGTCAGTCACTCAGGACTTTTAATTTTATATATTACAAGTTTCATGTCTATTGGGCCAGCGGTTTAGACTGTGCGTTGATATATCAGTCAGTCAGTCACTCAGGACTTTTAATTTTATTTATAGGTATACGAGATGTAGGTCGCAGGTTCGAACTCTCTCACTGCTCTCAAAACGGTGAAGGAAAACATCGTGAGGAAACCGGCATGTCCTAAATTCCGAATAAATTCGAAGACATGTGACATCTATCAACCCGCACTGGGCTCACGTGGTGGATTACGGCCCACTCTTTCTCACCGAGAGGCCTGAGTCCGCAGTGGGAACAATATAGGCTTATTATGATATTTGCTGAAGGGTCAGACAGAGGAGTACCTACCTATCATCATCATCATCATCATTTCAGCCGTAAGACGTCCACTGCTGGACTTAGGCCTCCCCCAATTTGGGGGGCTTTGCCATAATCGCCACGCTTGGCAGGCGGGTTGGCGATCGCAGTATGGTGGTAAAATGCATAGAGAACGCTGCTACCCATTCTCTAGTAAGTCCCTTAGTCGCCTTTTACGACACCCACAGGAAGAAATGGGGTGGTGTTATTCTTTACGTCCGGCACCACCCCCTATAGTACACCTTTATTCAGGCGCAGTCCGAGGGGGGGGGGGTCCTAGGGGTCATGACCCCCCTCCCCCAAAGACAGTCATGCTGTCGAAACCCTGAACGATTTGTCTGTCTTACTATCTTAAAATTGTTCTCACTTGAGCCACGGAGACTCCGATAGACATTTGCAAAAAGATTATAACCCGGGACATCATGCTGATCAGTAGCGCTTGCGACTAATAGATCAAAGAGGATGTACCTTCTTAAAAATATTCTTCAGTACTCATGGTGACCCCCCCCAAATGTCAGGCTGCGACCGCGCCTGCCTTTATTTCGCCAGTTATGCTTGCGTCCCATGTAATATGGGGCGAGTCTATTGCTATCAACCGGGCACAAATCCAGGCTCTGAAATTGAGAATGAAAATTTCAGATGTCGAAACCTAATTACACTTTACCAGACCCGGCAATCAAACCCGGGAAATAATAATTCAATGGGATTAAATGAACTTAGAGGGTAGCATTGATGATTATAAATAAATACATAGTGTAACGATCGCAAATCATATTTTAATCAACATAAAATCTGACACTGACATACAAATACAAAAAACCTCAGAAGTTTTGAATTTCGCGGGTTACTTTACCTCATTCTAAGGAAAAAGTTAGTTAATCTACTAGAAAGTTTGTTTCGTTCCGTGACTACACACGGACCGACCAACTGACCGTACGACAGTTTTTGTTTACTCTGTGCGCCTGCGCACCATGACGTGTAACGGAGTGACAACTGTCACTTGTCAGTTTGATTTTGACACTTGAATTTGATCTTGAAAAATGGAGGATGGTTGGAATTTGTCTTGAGAGCTTTGTTGTTAATTAATCTTGTTGAATCTATAGTTTTGCGGACAATTTGTTGTGATCCGATTGTTTTGTGTGTAAGCAACCCCTTTTGGCGATATTGAACGGGTTTTATTTTGGAATTTGATTGAAATGAGGCGATAGTGACATGGAACCGCGTGCTTGAAATCTTTAGCGTATTGAAGCGGCTTGGAATCTTGAAATACTTACAGATTCACTACACAGTACAATATACACTCATTTACATACATAAATCCAAGTAGGCTCAGTACCTGAGACCTCGAGTTTTCCTCAACCAGGTGAGTGATTGAATATTTGTTAATCAGCTCCGCGCACGGTGGACAGTTCGACCCACGCTTACCCAAGACCCGCCCAGTTGGCCCTTTTGTTGTCTGTCCTGGAAGGTAAGGTCTGGCGTCGAACAAAGTTTGTTCAGTGTGGTGCCGCACGTAAAGAAAGCACCATCCCATTTCTTCCCCTGGATGTTGTAAGAGGCGACTAAGGGTGCTTTTCCACCAGAGATGTGCTATGCAGCTATGCTGCGAAGATGTGAAATCTACGCTACGAAAATATGTGACCGTTTCCACCAATACTACGCTAGGTAGCTGTGCGAGGAAGATGCGCTACGAAGATGCGCCGCCGCAAAGTAGCTGTGGAGTAAGAAGCTGAACAACAATTCATCTTCCTCCATGAGTTCTTCTTCGCACATTGCGAGATATAAAATAACTTTTTGCTTCCACGATGGCATGTCTACTTTCAGCGAAAAACGCGGGCATACTGTAGATACTCTGCTCTGCACATAGCTACACCGCTCGCGATAGCCCATAGCAGGCATCTATAGCACGCATCCATAGCACGCATCCTTCCATATAAAAAAACATATCTTAGTTGAATCCGTTTCCACCAGTGCTAAGCTATGTGCACCAATGAATATGATTGGTGGATATCAAACGCATCCATAGCATCGTAGCATAGCACATCTCTGGTAGAAAAGCACCCTAAGCGACTCACTAGAGATTGGGAAGCAGCGTTCTCTATGCATTTTACTACCATATTGCGATCGCCAACTCGCCTGTCAAGCGTGGTCATTATGACAAATCCCCCTTTGGGGGTCTATGTCCAGTAGTGGACGTCTTATGGCTGAAATGATGATGATAATGACAAAAAAAATTACTTCTTTGAATCCTTTAAAGACCGTTTTAAAAATAATCTAGGGTTTTCAAGCACTATGTTATTCGGTTGACAAGTGTTTGCAGCTATCCGAACCTTACAAATATGTCATTCATTGTATGACCCCTGTATCCATGTGTGTGTGTGAGTGACATTCACCGGAAGGGGTGAGACGTCTCTATTTTAAGAGGACCACACGACATGACAGTTTTAACTACTGCAGTAATTATGACAATTAACGAGGTGATGATTATTGTATTGATTTGTAGAAAGTTGAGTAATTACAATAACAATAGCTGAAAAGAAAAGTTTGTTAGTCTTCACAAATAAATGAAATCAAAAGTCATTTATTCAAAACTTTTGTAACGTCAAAATTACATAAGACATTTCCCCTAACGCCCACCCTTCACCACTGCCTAGTGCTTTTAGCTGGGAAGTAGAAGTGGCGCGACAAACTCCCCAGCAGCAAAGCTGTCTGTTTAGTTAGATAATTTTCTATACAATAGTAGGTATAATTACAATTTAAGTATCTGTTTGTAATGACAAAATAACAGCTTTTTACTAAATACTTCTGAAAGCTTATATCCACACACAACTTTGGCTGTCTGTTTGTTCCGGCTGATCCGCGGCTAGACTGATTTTAACGGGACTTTCGCTGGCAAATAGCTGATGTTTTAAGGAGTAACATAGGCTACTTTTTGTCTGAGTAGCACGTCCCTGTGTGATGATTTCCGTACACCACGCGGGTGAAGCGTGCCTGTGCGCTAGTGTTTTAATTTTCGTATTCTCATCAAACAAATTTTGTGAGGTGCAGGAATACACTCTCTGAGGAATATTAGTTGAAAAGTAAGGTGAGACAGGGGTTTGCTAATCCACAAACTCCTCCAAACGTAAAAAAAAAAACCTCAGCCAGCACCATAAAATATAAATAAACTTGTTATCAGTACAATATAATAGTCTCAAGAGAGTATCTTCACGACGTATCGCGGACACGTCGCGGCGGCGTGAGCAGGCGGTCACCTAAGTCAGATTACAATTTGTGCAGTACTTAATATATACGTTGTTCAGACGTAGTTTATGTGGTAACGGTATGTTGTCCTGTGATGGAGAAGGGTCAAGGTTTTTTAGGTGGTTTTGGAACTGTTCGCTTACTCGGGTGCTAATTCTTGGAGGGGCTCGTGGTTAAGTAATAACAGCCGCACGAGTAGATCAGGTTAAGCATCCCTTACCGCGATTAGTCCGTGGATGTCTGACCAAGATGGTCACCCAGCCACGGAGCAAACGTGCTAATTCATAATAAACCTATAGGTTGTTCCCACTGGTGAGACACAGGCCTCCTCTTAGTGAGAGGGAGTGGGCCGTAATCTACCACGCGGGTCCAGCGCGGGTTGGTAGATATCACATGTCATTTTAGTTCTAAGACAAGCCGGTTTCCTCAAGATGTTTTCCTTCACCGTATTGAGATCAGTGGTGATTAATTTTTAACCGACTTCACAAAAAGAAGGAGGTTATCAATTCGTCTGCATTTTTTTTTTTTAATTACTTGATTTATGTTTGTTAGCTCATAACTTTTGACTGAACTTTGTTTGAAGTCGGTTTTTATTTTTTTGTAAAAAGTTTTTTTTACACAAAGTAAAGCATCAAGTTTCAAATCCGGTTCAAATCCGTCCTAATTGCCTAATACATATTTCTAGAGTTGTCGATTCGCCCACAAATAAATTACCGTAGTGCGAACCTTCTATACAAAATAATGTATTATTTAAAGGGTCGATTCGCCCGCTTCGGGCGAGTAAATTCGTGTGAATCGACTAATAAGCCACTTCTGCCTACCTTCCGGGAAACACTGGCGTGGTGTAAAGTTTACGTAATTCATGGTCAAGTTTAATGTATGAACCTTAATCAACACTACATACACATTGAATTGTTTGTATGAATGGGACCGACACCATTCATAAAGGGTAACACCCACTTGGTCGCGTTACGGGGTTAAATGGCACCAATCAATCAATCAATGTAATAATGTGATGCGATTGATATCGATTGGTAATAACTGATTCATGATGCGATATTGTGTAGTGGCTTTCAATTAATTTGTCATCAATTTTGTTGAGGTGATTTGAGTACATGTATACCGCATGATTGATGATTATAGATACTTATTTGCTTTTAAATTATCATGTTTTATGTGTAAGAAGTCTGAAGTTCTGTGTGGTGCTGTAAAGAATAGCCCCATTAAATTTCTTCCCGTAGGTGTCGTAAAAGGCGACTAAAGGATTTACCAGAACACTGCTCGCATTACGATCGAGCAGTGGTGGCCCAGTGGTAACAGCCGCGGAGCAGTGGTGGCCTAGTGGTAACGGCCGCGACTTACGAGTAGTAGGTCGTGAGTTCAAACCCAAGCAGGCACATTCATTCATTTCATCGCCACTGCTCTCAAAACGGTGAAGGAAAACATCGTGAGGAAACCGGCATGTCTTAGAACCAAAAAATTCGAAGACATGTGACATTTACCAACCTGCACTGGGCCCGCGTGGTGGATTATGGCCCACTCCCTCTCACCGAGAGGAGGCCTGTGTCCCAGCAGTGGGAACATTATAGGCTGATGATGATGATGATTACGATCAACAACCCGCCTGACCAGTGTGAAGATTATGACAAAACCCCCCCTTTTAGAGGATGCCTATGTCCAGCAGTGGACGTGTTTCGGCTGTAATGATGAGATGTACCACGGCAAGATGCTACCTAAATTATAACTATGTTACTCCTTATAACGTCAGCTATCTGCCAGTGAATGTCCCGTCAAAATCGCTCCAGACGTTTCGGTGATTAGCCGGAACAAACAGGGAGACACGACAGAGAGGCAGACAAATATTTAAAAAAAATGTTTATAGATTATTGTGAGGTCTATGTCCTATGTGGACGTCTTTCGTCTGAAATGATGATGATAATGTGTAAGAACTGTATTAAAATGAGGAAAAATGAACGTTTTTGCAAAAGCCTTTGAACAAATCTTCTCTGCTTATAAACCGTAGTTCCGTCGGATATCCCTTATCAAATGTACCCATAAGACCATTAAAAAGAACATCTCTGCCGGTCCCCAATCCGTCTCCAATACCGTCCATAATTCCGTCCGGGAAAATCATTACACACGCCCCGCTAATTCGGGTTTCGAGAGACCACCCGATCCCCTACCTCCCCTACCCACGCTGCATCTCATTTTCAAATACCATACTAAGGCGCGATTTCTATACACCCGATCAGCTGCAAGCCGTTCGAATATAAACTCTATACCTTACTTAGAAAGTGCATTTTCCTTAGTTACCAACACAAAGTAGTCACGCCAATTGTAACTTTGTTGACTGGGGGCTAGAGTTAGAATTTCTTTGTGTTTTCTTCGGTGTGCGCGTACGGGTTTCGACCCAGATGGCGGAGTGGGATGGGGAACGTTTTCCCACTGAATAATAGAGGGGAGATTTCCTCTTATTTTTTCGTGAATTTTTTATTTAAGAAAGGGATAAGATTTTAATGTGGGCGCTCCGTGCTTTTATTACTCACGCTTGTGAGATATGTCGCCATTGTTGTGAGTCTTGATGCGTATGGGGTTTCCGCTTAAAGTATTTTGTATGGCTGGAGGACGGAGTTATGTCTTTAATGACGATTCACTTGATATACTCTAGCAGTTTCTTTATCCTCTGCCATTTTGTGGAGGCTCGCGGTTACCTATTGTGTCCATTGTTCGGCTTTTCTACTTATAAAGGCTTACATTTTCAAGGAAGCATTTTACCGATTAGAAATAATCTTCTGCAAGTTTTTCTGCGTTGGGCCGGTTATAGCCAGTTATAGCCTGTTCTTCCGATCGATCAAGCTGTCATTTATCTAATAAGTATGCCGTCCACAGAGGTACCTTGCCGGAAGCTAGGACGCATTCCCCGGCGCCGCTTGCCCTTGAACCTAGCTCGATATTTGACAGCTAAACCTTTTAGTGCAAGTTGAAGGCTTCTAACGTTTTAAGAATAATAGCTTACTTCGATATTTCCTTAAAATTTTGCTTTGGGTAGACGCATTTGCTTCGATATCCAAATAATGAAAAAAATTGCTAAGGCAAATGGAAAATGCAATATCCAACGGAAAAAGAAAATACCTCAATTATTAATCATGATGTTAATTATCGAAAAAAAAACGCGTCGTCTTGAGAACCTATTCCTTTTTTGTGTCGGTCAAAAAGACACACTAGGTATAATTTAAAATACACCCACACTATTTGCCTCTGCCTACCACTTTACAATATATGATCAATGATATATTATGTAGGTAAAAGTTATGTATAACAGAAAGGACCTAAACAAGGAAATCAAAATGTATCAGCCAAATTAGACCAAACACTCGGCTTAGCCTTTTTCCAACTATTTAGGGGTCGGCTTCCAGTCTCACCGGATGCAGCTGGTATTTAACATGGAGCGACTGCCTATCTGACCTCCACAACCCAGTTACTGAGTAATACAAAGATACTATTTGCTGAGACTAGTTGTCACACTTTCGGGCTTCTGACGACCCGTAACGACTGCCAAAAATGCCCGAATGATAGCCGAGACCAACGGTCCGTAACCCACGAAATTTTCCTCCTATATATTTTTTTCTTGTACCGTGTGGTGCCGGACGAAAAGAATAGCATCAGCCCATTTCTTCCCGTGGGTGTCGTAAGAGGCGACTACGGGACTTACTAGAGAATGGGCAGCAGCGTTCTCTGTGCATTTTACCACCATACTGCGATCGCCAATCCGCCTGCCAAGCGTGGCGATTATGGCAAAGCCCCCCAAATTGGGGGAGGCCCATGTCCAGCAGTGGACGTATTACGGCTGAAATGATGATGATGATATATTTTTCTTATACACAAAATGTTCCAAATACTCACAACTCTACTCATACAGGATACAAAACTTCCTTCCGTTTTCCCTTCCATTCATACAACACATAAAATCAAAAAAGAATCTCAAGTGTCATTATAATTTTTATCGGCGACTTCAATGACGCGATCCTCTTTGCTAATGCCGCCGAGATCGTTATCAATTCAATGATGGTTTATTGTTTCTGCTGTTTGATAAGGCGAGACCTTGGTGTGGATATTAATTGATGTATTGAAATTGGTGGCAAGGTTAAGAATGTATTATTTAATGATTATCTAATGAATTTTATGTTGATTCAAATTCTTAAACTTTAAAAAATACTTTTGGACGGTAATTTTGACTGTGATAGAGACAGTAAACTTGGTTTAATTCAAATTAATTTGGAAGTAGGAAAGTTAATTCTTATTTTCCTTTCTGTTTTGCTTATACTTAAATATTAAATAGCAATTTTTTAAATTAAGCCCTCTCTTTTAATACCCAACAGGCCATACATTTTTGGTTTTGTTTTTGACTTTATACCCCCTAGCGGGCGCCATATTCATTTAAATTGACATCACATAAGCTATAACTACCGAACGATCAAGACGCTTTCAAGGATACCGCATTTGTCAAATTGTGAAATGCAGTTTAGGAGTTATGAGAGCATACATGAACGCGCATACATGAACGTACACATACTGGTCAAAATCATAACGCATTTTGCACCGCCCTAGTCGAGAAAACGTCCTCATCATCAGATTCTGCCTAGCCTTTTCCCAACAATGTTGAGGTCGGCTAGTCGATAAAAAGTATAATTCTAAAAAGAAGCCTAATCTAATGTTTTAATTGTTCTGTATACCTATGTATAACGTAGCAACATTTGAATTGAAAGTTCGAAAAGCTCTAAGAAAGGACTCACCACATTATAATTCTGTAAAATCATGTTTATTTAAGTCGCGAATCATATTTTGTTCAGCATATAACCTGAAACTGACCTGCAAATTGCAAAAAAAACGTAAGAATATTTGAAATTCGCGAGCTTCCCTAGCGCTTCATCCTTAACGCTCTTGTAGAAAACTATGTAAGTGGCAAGTTATCGTCAGCCGTTTATTATGTTCCCACTGCTGGGCACAGGCCTCCTCTCCGTGAGAGGGAGTGGGCCATAATCCACCACGCGGGCCCAGTGTGGGTTGGTAGATATCACATGTCTTCGAATTTTTGGTTCTAAGACATACCGATTTCCTTACGATGTTTTCCTTCGTACGGACCTTAAACTCCATCGTACTTCAAAATCATTTTAAAACCACAACAAAATTCGAAGTAGATAGCTATGTACCACCCTTGGGATCACTATTAGAACTCATACAAACAGTTTCTCATTGTAAATCCTCCCTGGTAGTTCAATATTCAACTACCCACTATAAAATAATCAAACACTACAAGGGTTGGGGTGTCATCACGCCAAGTTGGGGGCAGGGGGGTGGACAGTAATACTTTTAAAAGCGTCATCCCGTCGGCACCCTCTCTCTGAGAGCTTTGTCGGATATCTCATTGTGCGTACACTCGCTCAGAGAAGTCGCTATGTAACAACACAGTGCGACGGATGCCTTTTTTTCGTAGAAAAAAAATGGTGTCAACTTTTACTTGGTACTATTTTTTCGATTCGCAAAATCAACTGGCGATTTTTTTGTTCGTTGCTGTTTTTATTTAGTAAACCTATGTTTATTTCAATTTCAATTTTGTTTTAATGGACACCTGTTAGCATTGTATTGATAATTCTTTTCTTTTTTCTGTGAAAGCCGTCTGATATTTCGAGTGTTTAATAAAAAATGTGCAATGTTTTAATTTGTAACTGTATTCTTGGTTGTGTATATAATGTATATATGTTATTTTTATCGTATTTCATTGCAATTTCGACTTGAATATTGTGAAGCTCATACGTATGAATGAGTGAGCAAATATAACAGAGGAACGTAGCAATTATACCCATCTCTTTACACAAAGCCAGTCTAAAGGAGATGCATATAATATATTTTCAATAAGATCTAGATTCCAGCTTTCCGAGTCCCAGTGGATGGTAATTGCCTAGAAAGTCCTATTTCCAACCCCCTTTCCCCCCACCTGTTTCGTGCGCTCGCCTACACCACCCCCCAGCTCCCAGTCTGGTCTAGATTTTAGATTCGAGAGCTAATCTCGTTTCCAATGGAATTGTGAATTTGTGAGGGAATGTGTACGTTTTCATTATTACTAGCTGCTGTTTAGTTTGTTTTTGTTAGAGAGCATTGAGTAATGGATTAGAAATGTAGTTTTAGTTTTATGAAGCATAACATTAAGCCAGTATACCTTGTAGGAGCAGGCAAAAGTATGGTACTCCCAAATTTGGCTAGTACTGTTAAAGTCCAAGGGAATAGAGGACAATGCTGACATAATAAAATTAAATAATAAGACGTAGGTATTATATTCACTTATGCGTTACAGATGTTGAAAAGTAATTTCAATTAGGTAGGTACAATTTTAAACCTAACCTGCAGTTACTGAAGCAAAAAAGCTAATATTTTCTTCTACCAATTTGACCTTTGAACAACAAATACAAAACCTACTATTTTAAAAACCGAACTAACCGTTGAAAGGTCACTTCTTCACGTAAAAAGCTAGTAGCCGGCGCCGATGTGCCAGCGTTTGTTGGCGTTGACAGGCGCTGGTTGACAACACAAGTCGTTACAGGCAGTTTTCATATTTTTTTGCCGAATAAGCTCGAACCGTCACCGAGAAGTTCGAATAAGGGTCAGGGGGTCTACTAACTTAGCAGCTTCGGCTGAGGTTATGGGCGTTTCATCACTTACGGACATAACATTTGTTCGGGGCCCGAACTAATAATGAATGACAAAACGATTTGACAGATGTCCCTGATACCGAAGTGCTTTTGCCTGTCCGAAAAATTGACGGATTAACTACTTTCGGACAGACCTGTACCTTCGTTGACGAACTTGGAGAGTAGATCCCTTGAACCAGTGCATTCCGGCATCGACTCAGACATGAATACAGATACAAATCTGCGACAGTTCGCGCTGATTTGGCAAAAAGTATGAAAACACGACGATTAGCGTTGACAGCATATCGGCGCCGGTTACCACGTTTCTACGTTACTACTACCCACCGGTACCGTTTGCTGTAAAATAAGACAAATGACTTTTTAACACCTCTTTCATGGATTATCGGGTTTTTCAAAGTCATGTCTACACATTTGTTTTTAGTACTCCCTTTGTTTCTAGTCGCCAGCCCACGTGTCATAAACTTTCATTAGTAATAAACATTAGTATGGGAAATATACTTTTGTTATGTTAGTACTGTGTCTGGTTTTAAGGGCTTGGTGTAGTTACAGTGGTACTTGATGTACCGTTTCTTGTTTCTACTGTTTTTTATCCTACTTGTCCTACTAATATTATACATTTGAAACTTTGTATGTGTAGATGTTTGCAATTTTATGACTCAATCAGCAAAAACGACTGAAAAGATTCGAATGACACTTTACACACAGCTAGTTGCACCTGGATGGCGTACTGTACTTTTTATTCCAGTAATGTTATACTTTCCCTTAGGATAATTTCTAACCGTCAAGCCGCTGGCAAAAGCTAGTATACGATAACTGAACTAAAATCCTACACCCTAACCCTACCCTAAACTGTTACTGGTAACTTGTTTCGTCCCATCCCACTGCTGGACAAAAGCCTCTCCCGTTGACTTCTCAGTTTTTTAGCCCAACTCATCCCGCCATCTTCTATTAGCTATGGCTTTTATTTCTATAAACTTTTAGCTCTGTCTGTTGTGTCTATACCATAGACAAGGTATTCAAATAACTTCAATCCAAAATCGATACCCAACTAAAAATTTATAAATGGCAATTTAACTGTAATAAGAGAAAACGCAATAAAACTTAGCCCCATTATCAATAACCACTCATGTCGGATTAACCCTATACCAACCCCTAATAACTCTTAAGCGAGCGTCCAATTTCACACCGACTGTTACTAAAGATGTAAATATTAAATCCAATTTATGAATGTACCCTTCACCTAACCCCCTCGATTATCCACACAAAAAAAAAAAACATGAATTATGACTATTATAACCTCTCCAAAACCATTGTGTGGTATTAATCGCCAATTCGTTATAAATACGCACAGTGAGCCACCCCGCCTATTTGCGCAGACAAAAAAAAATGTGAATATGATTTTATGGCAGGTTAAATCTATTTAAGGGGGATTAAGTTATGAGTAATATTTCTATTTGTAAGGGGCATTTAACGAGCTATTTGACGCCTTTTGGCATCGCGTGCGGTTCGCGGGGCGCCATTCAACGCGAGATAACCCATAATTATGATCCATCTTACCACTATAGCGGTTTTATAAATGTTTGTTTTCATGACAGGTGAGCTATAATCATCGGGGCGATGATTAAATGATCGCACGCTGTTTGATGCGGCTTTTGATTCCGCCATTTTATTTATGCTAGTTATCATAAAAAGGTTTCACGGAATCGCGTTACGTCTTCCAATAACCGATCGGATGTTTTTATTCAAATTAAGTTTACACACGAACTATGACATTATTTTTGCTTTAATGTCATTTTTTTCACATGAATATTTATGGAGTCGACGGCAGCCCACGGGCCTAGTCGATGTTGTTCTATGTACATTAAATATGTACCCTATGTACGCGGCGTATATTAATTTCCATCGAATCCGAAATCAAAGGCGCTCTTGTCCCAGAGGACAGCCCGCTGGTCTAATGTGCCCATTCTCTGGACAAAGCGGATTATTTTCGATGTTGTCATATCTCGAACCTATTAACATAATGTGGTGACGTGATTCCCTTGTTTAGGTTTTTTGTCTTGTTACTTTTTTCTCACTTGTCACACTGTGTGGTCTAATAGATATTATGTTTTGACGTACGTTGTGTCGAGTTTCCGAGAAGGCCTTGCTTCGTTAGCGTGTTGTGGAATTATTTTACGTCATGATGCGTGATAAAATATGAAGTCATTTTTCCAACAGTATTGAACCGTACCGCCCCTAGTCTAAAGCTTGAATTTACTGTATCAATAAAACACAACGCCTTGCTAAACGATGCAAACATAGTTTTCCACTTAAAGCGAAATTATTAAACCGATTACCGTCTCCCTTCGTTTGCCCACAAAATACTCAATTACGGAAACAAGGCAAATAAAAATAAAAATAAAAAATGACTACCGTGTGTCGGCATTACTGTAAAATTGAAAGAAAACACAACACACCATTATGGTGGTCGCAGTTGGTAAACGAGCCAAGTTTTCCCACAAAACGTGGGTTTAGCGTTAATATTTCAAGTGTATTGTTTGAGTAATTGCTCGCCCTGCGAAATAATCTAATGGGCGTACTTTGAGCACAGAAAAAATCGATTCACCCATATTTGTTGTTAATTATAGTCGGTTGAGCCGTCTTTCCGCTTCTGCTGGTTCGAATACGATTTAAGACCCTCCCTGGTCCAATTACAGAGTTCTCAAAAGTCCCCCCCTCTTACCCTCCCCCTCTCATTTTTAGATCGAGCCTCGTTTTAATGACCTCTCGAGTTCCCGATGTTCATTTGTCGCGAGGGTTTTTGCGTACGATTATTTCACTTTTTCTTTTTTGCCCCGTAACGATTGGAGAGTGAAGCACCACGGTGGAACGCACTCGAGACCTTAGAAATATTATAATATATTTCACTTTAATTTTTCGTCTAACGTTGGCAGAAAATGATGTTGCTATTTTATATACGAGAAAAACACTGGATACTTGGAAATATGCTATTCATGGAAACAGTTCACACATTATGGATTTTGTTAAGGCAGCGGGTTGCTGTCAGTAAGACCTAAACTAAAAATATTTAAAGCAAGCAAAACATAATTTTCTCGTTAATCCGGCAAATCTCAAAATGCACTTAGTAATCAGCAAAGTAACACGATAAAATCTCCATCCCAGAAATTGATAACTCCATATATTTCACATCTAATTGTTTAAAACTCGCTCCCCAATTCCCCATATTAAAAATTTGTCCCCATTACTATTTCCATAGAAAACGTTCGACTGCAAGAGGGGTTCCCTTTGTCCTGCATGTTTGGAATCCTGTAATTTTCTATGATTCTGCAGTTTGCCCCAGTTTGCTGTAATTGTATAGGGTAGGATATTAATTCTAAATTACTCCCTTTGCAGTCCTTTGTGAGGAATTTTTTAATCTGCGCTAATATAGTCGCTGATTGCACAAATGATTACCGATGGATCAAACGTATTGATTTTGTTTTGATTGGAAATGTGAAATTTTATTTTTTTTCTTGCTTCATTATTTTTTGTCCACTGTGCAAAGTTTTAATGCGGTTGGAATATGGAATGAAATTCTTAGAAAAAGATTACTACGAATTGGAACGTAAAATTTATTTTTATACGATTTTTTAAATGATTTTTTTTTATATGGTTACAACTTCAACGTCCATAATCAAAATAATATCTTTTTTAGAATGTCAGTTAGTGTTTTAACGAAACGTTTTATATTTTTAGTATTCAAAACATAGGCAGACGGACCTAAAATACGTGTTGATTAAAATCGCACACGTTTTACGAATTCAGTATTTTTATTTCGTTAATAAAACAGTTCATCCACAAATTGCTGACAACCAAAATAGAAGAAAAATACTATTGATTACTGAGCAAACAAAATTCGCTCTTGACACGAGATGAGTAAACACGGACAGACATACAAAATACAAATACCGATCTTCATATACAAACAAAATCTACATTGTGAACGGTCCATACTGTACCTTCCCAGGCCCAACAAAATAACTAATGCATCTAAAATAACCAAAAGTAAACTCTAAGTACTACAAAATTAGGGTGAATGCAACTGTTGTCACCCACGTCGTGCGCTAGACGGATTTTTAAAACGACATTTTAGAACACGACGACACGACATGTGTCATCACATCATGTCAATGCAGGGATTATGATAACCATCGTACGGATGCCATCTAGCATGGGGAATCGCCCTTTGCGATCTCGACATTAAATTCATAGTACAAACCAACCGAACCGAGCACTACAATCTATTTCCAACTCTAATTAAACACAATACAGTTGAAATTTATGTGCGTCGATTATTAAAAATCCACAAGGGTGATCCAGAAAAGACAATTTAACCCTAAAAAATGGTGCATAGACATTAATCCGCATGTAATATCGCAAATTTGTCATCGGTTCGTCGGGCCGGGGTGGGCCCATCTGTCAGTCAATACACAATTCGATTTGGCGCTATTAGAGACGGGAGAGCAGTATACTACGCCACTTGATTGGATGAATAAAGACAATATCCCGCTGGAAATATCGTCCACCTATTTGGATGGAGTTCGGCTTTGTTTTCAAAATTGAACGTGGATTCTGAGCTCATGATTTTACCATGTATTTATTTTTACGCTCAAGTGTTGTATGAGATACCCACATCAGTATATCAAATAAACTACCTCTTCGCCCGTAACCCTTCATACTATTAATAAACTATATTAAAATTGATATTCAAAGGATTCATATTCATAAAGTTACCCCATATCAAGTCAATAATAACACCCTAAATATGAAACGCTTAATAAAATCCGCATATACCATTTCGTTGAAGCGGTAATAAGTTGCCCTTTTTGACGTCTTATTCAGAAAACTCAGCGACTCATGTGTCAGTGTCAGACAGGGGGGTAGCGCGGATAATAAAAAATGTATACGGATATATCGGATACTCGATAGCGGCACGCGTTTATCGTCTTCAGGTGACACCGTGACAGCAACTGGGCCTTCCACCCTAATTTTTGGACGTCTGGTATTTTGTTGCATTATTACGTTGTTATGTCGCATTGAGTAATTTAGTTTGACAGAGAAATGTGCATTTTTTATTCATAAATACTTTAACTGTTTGGTGACTTTTATTTGGATTGCATTCGAAATTAGCAAGGTCGGTTTTCTTCATGTGCAGTGGTCAGTTTTAAATCTCTATTCAAATCTTAACTAAAAAAATAATTAAAATATTTATTTCAATAACTTAAAAATACGTTCAAATGATGAATGATAAATGATTTTATTTTTGCAAGTATGTTTATACAAACACTTTTACACGTCAATCATATTTTTTTAAATTAGATGAGGTCGGCGTTTCCTCTCTGACTACTCTGAGCCTGAGCAGAAAGGCCGAAACAAACTCAGAGGTCACAGTCTCTTTTAAAGTCCAGACATAATCTTTAAAATAGGTCTTTATGGAATTAACATTTAATTAAGAAATATACTCGTGTTAAGAAGTTCCGCTTTTCCACTAGTTACAATTACAGTATAGGCTATTGAATAGATATACCTTTTTAGAGGTATTATAAAAAGTGATATGGTATGGAAAACTGGAATGACAAATTTCATTCTAGTAATCTATGTAGGTACTTTGATTAATTATAGCTTCTTTTATTATTAGGCACAGGCAAACCTTTGGCAGCAGATTTAAAAATAACTTTTATAAAACAGCACACACGTTTTAGGTACCTACAGATTTACAACAGACTAAATAATCATATGTATAATAAAACATGACAGTGTAAAAAGAAATAAAGCCGGTCACACACCACGTCGGTTGCAGGCGCGTGCCGCGGACAGACGCGATGGGCGTGAACGCATCGCATCTAATAAGCCTGAGATACGGTTTAGATAGCGAGATATTTGCGATTTTTTTCGTTTCCTCTTTTATTCGCTAGCTTTTACCTTTAAACCAACTGTTCTTTTTTTAATTTATTAATAAATTGAAGTGTAAATTAAATGTTGCTATATTAGCCGCTTATTTTAGCTTTTACCTATAAGCCAACAAATTTATTTATGAATTAGGACTAAAAAAATTAAAATAGTTTTAATTCTTAAATAAATTTAAGTTTATAAATAAAAAATCACTATGTTTTGGTCAGTCGTTTTTAGTTCCCACGGATAATAATATTATGTGCGAATAAATAAATGAATGTTTTAGTTATGTTTACCTCTTACTTGTGAACTGAGAGGAATTTAATCATGCATCATGGAATGATTTAATTGCCTTTTGCCATCCGAACATTCTTCCGGAATTCGGGATGAATCCATACTTACGAGATTAGTCGGGAAATTCCGATAAAATCCGAACGAATGTCTCGACGTTCACACGGACGTACAAATATCGCTGTGGTTTTTTATCGCATCAAGCCAACAGAGTGCATCTCAGCGCATCGGAAAAACATACTGTTCGATTTTCGACTCTCGGCGCTGAGCAGTGCTTTGAAGATCCAGTGCGCGTTAAAATCCTGTCGTGATATTATGTCCGTGTACGTTGGTTCCGTGTGGTGCCGAACGTAAAGAATAGCATCATCCCATTTCTACTCGTGAGTGTCGTAAGAGGCGACTAAGGGACTAACTAGAGAAGGGGCAGCAGCGTTCTCTATGCATTTTACCACCATACTGCGATCGCCAACCCGCCTGCCAGGCGTGGCGATTATGGCAAACCCACCCGAATTGGTGGAGGCCTATGTTCAGTAGTGGACGTCTTTCGGCTGAAATTATGATGATGATGAAATGAATTTGATCAGTTTCATGATTATTTCTGTAAAGCCATATTTGTTACGGTCACGAATCATATTTTAATCATCATACAACCTTACATTTACCAGTCAATTACAAAAAACCAAAAAAAAAAACAATTGCCTACTAAAGGTGCCTACTTGCCGCGTACAAGGGTTTCTATGGGAGCATTAAGACTAACGAGAACCAATATGCATTTGGGTAGGTAGGTGTTACCAGAACATAAATTTGAAGTGCCGAGTTAGTTAACTGGCAGTACTTTACGTATATTATACTAAGTCACTTGACCGCCTCTTAACTGTTTTCTATGTATCTATCTAACTAGCCTGTATTGTCCCACTGCATATGTCAAGCAGTGGTCTTTCGGCTGAAATAATGAGGATGATGATGTACGTTCGACACGTCCAGTTTTACATTTATATGACAAACAAGCAAACAGTGCGCCTGATTATGTGCTTGTACTATTAAATCAATATGCTTAACTGTTTTAAGAAAATCTTGTTCAATCATTCTCCGGCCCTTATAACAATTTATTTTCGGGTCGGCGCAATAATGTCTTTTTCTTCCCCTCCTCTCTATTAGTCATCATCTCAGTAGTCACTCCTTTTCAATCCATATCATAATTCGCACAGTCTATCCGAGAAAATCTCGTCTGATACCTGTATTAAGTCCGGTGCCTTGTTGGGTAGTCGCGTGCCGCGGACAGTTCGATCGGCGTGTGCGCATTGCTCGTAATGAACGCACACGACACGCGGTACAACGCACTTGTCGGTTTTGATATGTTGTTCACATTTTAATGTTGGGAATCGCTGTGTCTTGGTGACTAACTTACCATTATTTTATACCATTAACTTACCGTTATCATATTTTATATTATATTTTTTACATTTTTGGTTAAATGAGATGCTGTTCGTCATTAAAGCCTGTATAAGTACACATTAGTTGAAAAACAATATTTGAGGAGATACGGATACTTAATTGTATTCTTTTTAGGGTTCCGTTGCCAAATGGCAAAAAACGGAACCCTTATAGATTCGCCATGTCTGTCTGTCTGTCTGTCTGTCTGTCCGAGTATGTCACAGCCACTTTTCTCCGAAACTATAAGAGCTGTGCTATTGAAACTTGGTAAGTGGATGTATTCAGTGAACCGCATTAAGATTTTCACACAAAAATAGAAAAAAAGCAATAATATTTGGGGTTCCCCATACATAGAATTGAAACTCAAAAATTTTTTTTTCATCAAACCCATACGTGTGGGGTAGCTATGGATAGGTCTTCAAAAATGATATTGAGGTTTCTAATATCATTTTTTTTTTAAACAATAATATTTGGGGTTCCCCATACATAGAACTGAAACACAAAAAAAAAATTTAATCAAACCCTTACGTGTGGGGTATCTATGGATAGGTCTTTAAAAATGAAATTGAGGTTTCTAATATCATTTTTTTCTAAACTGAATAGTTTGCGCGAGAGACACTTCCAAAGTGGTAAAATGTGTGTCCCCCCCCCCCGTAACTTCTAAAATAAGGGAATGATAAAACTAAAAAAAATATATGATGTACATTACCATGAAAACTACCAACGAAAATTGGTTTGAACGAGATCTAGTAAGTAGTTTTTTTTTTAATACGTCATAAATCGTAAACCACAATTTACCTTTCATTCAGTCAACTCAAATATAAAAATTAAAAAAAAAACATTTAATTTCATAAACGATGATGACGAATGATGATGATGATGACCTGCAGGTTTGTACGGAACCCTCGGTGCGCGAGTCCGACTCGCACTTGGCCGGTTTTTTTTTAATTTTAACTCACAGCTTAGGCTTAGTCTATTCGCACGAGTTAACTCGTCCGAATTTGAAAAATCGTCACTTTTAGGCGACTCGCGTGAAATTAATTTATTTGGGGGCGTATCGACAATTCCAGAAATGCGTATGCGGCAACAACGAAAAGTTAAGAAATAAGTACCTATATCTACTACCTAACTTTATGATATAAAATAAAAAACCTGCCAACCGCGTGGGAAATACAGTTTCGATGTTATTTTATTTGCATAGTAATCACCTGTCATGCTGGCAGTTCATTTGGCATATTTGCCCAAATATTTGAGTAACTTGATTGAACAATTAATAATATACCCTTTCCATGTTAAGGTAAAGTTAATTTTATCTTAATGAAATAACGTAATTATTGGGACAAATACGCCAAGTGAAGTGTCAGCATCACAAGTTTTAACGAAAACATGACAATAACCTCAAAAACAAGAAAAACCGTTTTTGATTAAATATAAAATACTGTTAAAGCTAAAAAAAAAGCCGTCTGCGTTAAACCGCGTGTTCGAGACAAGTACGATGGCCGTGATCGAATCGCTCACGATACAAAACATGTCAATCAAACCGAAATGGAAACGTTTTATAGTATCGCTTTAGATGGAATATTGGATTTACGTCTGTTCACCAAAAAAGTTTAAATGGGTAGAAATGAGTTTGCTTCTAAATTGTATGTGGTGTAGCACCTAGTGGTAGCTTACAGACCATTCCCTCTCGCAGAGAGGAGGTTTATGTCCCAGCAGTGTGTAATGAGGACATTATAGTGATACTGTGGCCCTGCCACATGGGCAACTGAAGGAACACGAGTGGGTTTTAGTCAGTGAAAGTCTGACACGCCCTCCCGCTCCGCCCAAGAGCGGGAGACGTCATTTGAAGATTTCCCATCCACAAAAAAAAAAAAATGTGGCATTATTATAGGCTGTTTTTGAGCCTGGAATTGGATTAAGATAAGTGAGGTGGTCAAAGCTGTGTTTAGGAGAGTTAAGAGTTTAGTCCCACAGGTTTGGTTGTACACTAAATACTGATTATCGAAATCGACCCATATTTATCAGTTAACGCATTAATGATAATAATCGATTTGTAGTCAAGTATAATCATAAATAAAGTATGGCTAGGTATAGAGAGCAAATGTATTTGCTTAGTAATTGAACGGCTAAACTAACTTGTAAGCAAACTTCCTTTGATTTGATAAGATATCCATGTCGGTACGGGTTTACGATTTAAAATCGATTATCGAAATTTCTTCACGCTATCTTAGCGATTTGATCGATTCGTTTTATTGTTTTGGAGTTTAATGTTCAATTTGGTATCTTAATTGCAATTTCCGCTAATAATCCCGGAATGTCCAATGGAATATAGAATGTGTTGGGGTAATTCTGGCGCTGTGGGGTAAGCCCGTACGACTCAAAGTCCCGGATAATTTGGCAATATTTTTAATACGGGCAGTATTGTGTCCTGTGTCATTTTATTCTACCCCGACGACGATCGACGCAGAAATTGATTCGTAAAGTCTTATCCCAGCGGCGAATTTACCCCAATATACTCTACATATACAAGATGTAACAGAATAGGCGCGAGTCCTGAAACTAGTTTGTTTATAATTTCAGTCATTTTTAATACAGGTCTTTTTTCTAAAATAATGTTTTTGCCATACCTACCAAAGAAAGCTCAATATTAATGAATTAAGATTGAATTTTCTTTGTAGGTAGATTCAATTTTAAATGCATCATGTTACGACAGGATTCTTCTTAATAATGTAAATAAATGTCTTTGTATTATGCTTTTAACTCAATACTCTAATTGGGATGTATGAGATCTTGCGTTAATTATGTTATACAATGTAGATTAAAACACTTTTAAATTGAACAGCTAACCTGTATACTATCTAATCGCATCAGAGGAAGTTTAGTAGGTAGGACAATGTCTAGGCGGACATACGGACATACACACGGTACATTCGCGTCCGCTCGGCCAAAACTAGACTTTCGTTGATAGAATATTAAATACTTCCGCCTCATAGTTCGGCAACTATTAATAGATTGTTTTAGCTTCAAAGACGGTTTGTGTGGTCTTGTGATGCATTTAGTGGCAAGAACTTATGTGATAAAAGCACGTTAAGCCGTTGGTCCCGGCTGTCATTCGTCAATCTTTGACAGTCGTTACGGGTCATCAGAAGTGTAAGTCTGATAACCAGTCTTACCAAGGGGTATCTTATTACCCAGTAACTAAGTTGTGGAGGTTCGATAGGCAGTTGCTCCATGTATAATGGTACTCAGCTACATCCAATTAATCTTGAAGCCGACCTCATCATCTGTCTAGCCTTTTCCCAACTATGTTGTGGTCGGCTTCCAGTTTAACCGGATGCAGCTGAGTACCAGTATTTTACATGGAGCGACTGCCTATCTAACCTCCACAACCCAATTATTGGGTAATACGATACCCCTTGGTAAGACTGGTTCTGGCTTCTGACGACCCGTAACGACTGCCTAAGATCTACGAAAAACAGCCGGGACCAACGGCTTAACGTGCTTTCCGAGGCACGGAAGTCAAACCAATCACTGCTAATTGAAATCGACAAGAAAATTTCAAAAATGATACCTCGTTATCATAGCCAATGTCGAAAGGAAAAATAAGGAAGCAGTGGAGAAATATCCTAGTAATGTTTACTGTTTGTCATTAATATTCTACGCAGAAATCGCTACTGCTGATAATTAAACTGTTTAGATAATATCAGTTAAAAGCAATATCGTGTAAAATTAATTTATCTGTTGATTAATCCATTGGCGATATTATCGAGTACTTAATACCTACATCAGACACACGATCGCCAGTTCACATTAAGTAAAAACCCGACTTCTGAAAACTCACGCACTAAAAAGTATGAAACAAAATATTCTCATCTAAAGATCGTGATTTTCCAGAAGTCGCGTTTTAGTTTTTGAACTTGCTCTTTATTCAAATTATTATGGATGGCCTATGTAGCACCATGAAACATGGACTTCACAGGCTAGTGCAAATCTTGGGGTTCATTCGATTAATCGAGTCTGGTCAAACCACGCTGGGATCGGTGCAATTCATTTCATTTCATTGGTTTTTACTCAAACTATTTTGGGGTTTGCTTAAAATACTTTAAATATTTGTGAAATGTGGTAATTAATTTCATTTGGTACCCAACACTGCATTATTAAAATACTTTGATTCATGACTCTATGTCCTCTCTCACCATCTGACGATCAAGACGATACCTTATTTGTAAAATTATGATATGTAGTTTAGAAGTTACCAGGGAAAAGATGAACATACATACCCACATACGTACCTTCCCTGTCTCTTCGCCGTAGTCGGGTAAAACAGTTATTAAAAAAAACTTTTCTCTGTTACTTGTTCCATGTATTTTCGCCATGCACATAAAAATCACAGCCGGATCGGGTTTTACAGCTTTTATATTGAATATGTATTTGCAAATTGCCAACGTTTTTATGCATGGCAATTATTCGGATTAAGCCTGTTTCTCAACGGCTGAATTATCGACAGCTAACGCAATTATTTTGGAAAAACAAATCTTAATAAAGTGTAACGCTGTACCATGAAGTAAGAAAACAATTATATTTTGTAGCTAATTACGGAAAAAATGCTCACTTCAACAAAAGCGTTTGTCTGACTGAGCTTCTTCCTCTATAGAGATCAAAAAGCGTTTTACGTGAAACAAAACCGCATTCGCGTTTCCCCAGTTACCCACATTCACATCAAAGACTCACCCAGTTCTTTTTACCTTGCGACTTATTCCCTACATCTAGATTTAAGACTCAGTCTAGACTGACGGCTGAATTTTTGATGCATACGACGTCGACGGCTTTTAGTGCTCGGCTCGGGGATTTAGGAACGAAGCGACGCGTGAATTGTGAATAGAGTGGGGGCTTTATCGAGAATTTTTTAGATGGCTTTAAGCTCTGTGATAGTACGAACGTGGAAAATATTTTTCTCAGCTGTTTGCTATGTTTAATACGGTTAGTAAAATAGTAGTTCTATGTGATGCCAGACGTAAAGAAAAGCACCATCAAATTACTACCCGTGCGTGCCGTAAGAGGCGATTAAGGGACTTACTAGAGAATGGGCAGCAGCATTCTTCCTGCATTTTACCACCATACTGCGATCGCCAACCCGCCTGCCAAGCGTTGCGATTATGGCAAACCCCCCCAGTATTATATATATTATGTCCAGCAGTAGACGTTTTTCGGCTAAAGTGATGAATACGGAATATAAACCTAGCTACTAATTAATATTTTTAATGTCGCTAAAAGTTCTTGTTTAGTTTGATACTCTAAAATGCTTTGGCGGCAAACAGATTTGAATTAAAGATACTCAACTAGACGAAGAGTTGGATCTACTTAATACATTAGCTTTTCGTGGCATATGAGACTTTTATCTAGATACAATCACCAAAAAGATAAGTAACCAGTGCCGTCGGAGATAGTTGAAGTTTAGTAAGAAACCGATGGATGTTTTTGAATGAAATTTAATTTTATTAATTAACTGCTTTTTTAATTTTTTAATTAAATTTTATTATTTTGGTAACCTTGCATAAAGACGTACTCCTAGGATGCTTGTGAAACCGCGGGAAACAGTTAAGTATTACAGAAGCGTGAAGCTAGAATTGAAATCGATTCATGATTAATTGTACCGTGTGGGTGTTCCCAGTAAAAACATTGGAAATGCACCACCGGCTGACTTTAATAAAAATTAATCGCGTATTACAATGAAAAATTAATAAAAAGTTTAACGGTCGATTAGACAGTGTTATCTCTACGTTGTGCACCCATCCTTATAACAAAGTTTTGTACCGATCACGACTTACTCGTGCGTCAAAACCGCGTGATTATCGCTATCTTTACATTCAACACATAGCCGTAGTCGACATGACACGGATGTGCAAAAATCGCGGCAGAAATTTTTCGTACACTGGATTTTCAGCTCTCAGTATTAAACTGAGCTTTGACAATCCAATACAGTGCAACGCGACTAAGTCTTAGCGCGTTGAGAAAACACAGTGTTCGATTTTCAAAATTTCGGCGCTAAACAGTGCGTCGCAGATTCTGTGCGCGAATAAATCCCAGCGCGGTTTTATTATGTTCGTGTGTATATCGTCTTACTAACTGTTATAGAGGCTCATTATACGATAAATAATAACGATTAATATTCACAGGCGGCCATGTTGCGTATCGCGGTAGCATCGCCCCTCCCACTTTTGATATTAGAATTAATTTAATTCGCAAGAAACGACGCCTTAACGGACACGCGGCACGAACAACGCCACTTAATCTTCGTGCTAATGAATTGTAACCTTTATTTTCTAAGCATTAAAACTACACTAAGGTATCAATTTAAAATGGACGCATTGTACGGTAATTGAACATACGACCGATCATCGCCTTTTTAAACGAGTAAATAGAAATTAATAATTGATAGTTTTTGCACAAAAAGTTCTAGTTATAAATTGCATTTGTCCGCCCCCTCGATACCATAAAAGCTTACAACTGTTGAAGATCTGACATTTAAATTCGCAAAAAATACAGACGAATCGAAAAGTGATTATCATTAATTTTATTTATAGGTTTATCGGGCCAGTTTAGTTGTGTTTGGTCATAAATGTCATAATCGTAAAATTTTAATGTCCAATAAAAGTCATTCTAATCGAAAATCAGATCCCAAGTATAATTTTATTTTGTTTTATAAGCATTTAATATTGACATTTGACCTGTTTAAAAGTAGGGTGGCCAAAAGTTACGTAACGGACACATAAGTAAAAAAATATCAAGATTTGTATAAATAAAAAAAGCGGCTGGAAGCGATGCTTTAAAAGTTATTGCACCCAAGTGTGATAGCATCTTGCACGACCGACCGTGGTATCTGTCTGTTTAAAACATTTAAGTATGTATTAAAATATTATGTATGTAATTATTATGTAAATATTTTGACGAAAAAAACATTAAACTGTATTTATCACCTATTTTTCTGTGGTGTTCTGTCAAAAATTCTACTAATAATGCTTTTAAAAAGAAATAATGGACACAGAAGTAATTTTGCATAATTACATGTCTGACATCTTGATATAAATCAGAAGTTACCTTCATACACATTAAAACTAATATTAATAAAAACGTATAACGATTAGAATAAATCAAGAAAGAAAAATAGCAGTTCTAGCATATATTTTTTTCTATCTGACCTGTCGAAGCATCTGGAATATTTTATCTAAATACCAGAACATTTAAAGGCGGTGAAAGCAAAAAACCTGGCAAGCCTCTTATCACACGAAAAGCTTCGGAGCTCAGCTTAGTGACACGAAAAAACCGAGATTATATCCCAGATAAAACCACGGATTTTAAAGTCATTGTTGAAAAACAAACGCCATTTATGTAACTCTTGAGTAAGCGAGATAAACAATCTTTGTTTTAAGATGCTCAAGTGAGTTTAAGTTTTTATATTGACTTGACTGTCTTATCGTGCTTTTGCCTCTGCACTCTTGAAGGCTAGTAATAATTTAGTTATTTGATTACTAAGATATCTTTAAATGCTGGTTTTCTTCCCGATTATCAACGATCTTTTCGTTTTTCACTGCCAATATTTTTTCAAGTCAAACATTATGTTTCTCTATCTTTTGTATGGACAATCGTATCTACATTTTAGCCTATAATATCTGAAACGGTTCCGTGACGAAGCGATTTCGCCTGCATCATAAAACATGTCAGTATACGTAGACCTACCATTAAGCTTGGTATCTATCCCAATCCACCATCTTGTTTTGTCCCAGCTTTTAAAATACTTACTAAATATAACAAACATGAATCCAAGTTTTTACGAGAATCTATTGATTCAAGTTATTTTACAGATGCAATACATTTTCGCATTAACGTTTCCTGCCAGGAAAACATGTAATAGGTCTTAATAAGGGGTATCTTGGTGTACGAGCCGTAGCAGAAGCTACGCATAGAAATAATGTATAGAGTTAAAGAGATCAGTTGTACAAAATTACTAAGAAGCTGTTAGCTTATCGCCTAAGTCATTTAGATACTAGTTTTCTGCACTTAGTCTCAAAACTAGTTAGTATACAAAGTTAAGTGCCCCTTAACTCTAATTTATTTTTCTTTGTTAAATTATCTTCTTTCTTTGCTATGATATTAATCCCATCATTCTTTTACAAATAATAACTTACCACTAAACTTAATTAATTACCTTACTCACACCAACCGAAGTCAAATACTGTACATTCGTTCATGGCAAATAAAAACCTTTATGGAACAAATTTTCTCATCACGGCCAAAATGAGCGGTCGAATAAAACCGTTAATGTTATGTGCTTAAAATTCCATAATATTTACTGAAAACCCTGACTGCATAACAATAAAAGTGAAAGCATAAACCGCTCAGTGTAAACTATTCAATTTATGAAATAAATACAAGACTTATTGAATGGAATCCTTTAGGTAATTTGTCGTTTTACTGTTTGCACTGTCACGTTATTTCTTAATATCGGTAACTTTAATACCTAATTTTAATAAACACAGATTACTTGACAAAGTGATAAGTAATGCGACAGCGAAATTAAATTAAAGCACACAAAATATTGTGACAGCTTCTTCTTTTGACAGTAAGTGAAACACCTTTTGTATCGACTATACTTTTGGTTTAAATATTTTCTTTAATTCTTCCTTTCATACTTCCTTCCTTACGGTGATGGTACCGACTTCAAAAATACGGCATTTTTTTTCGACCCTTATCCATTCGGTCATCAATAATACCGGAATATGTCACAGATTTATTGGGTCTATCAAAAATTCAAGAAGCTTTTTTGAAACATTAATATATACTCTATTTAACGTGTAACTTTAGCAGCAAAACTAACGAGCTGTTTACTATTTGTTTCAGGTACGTATCCAACAAGCAAACAAACATGCAACATAATTGTGAGTAGTGTGACCACAGGTCCGGCTATAGAGAGACATGTACGAACTAATGTGTCCACATTGCGATGCTCCTCGCGTCTCGACGTGACGTTTTCTCGCCCACAGAGGGCGTTTGTTTGCAATCTCGGCTATGTAATCAAATTGCTAATGTTGGGCGCAGTTTTTGTAGGCGTCGGGAGTTTCTTTCCAACATCTTGTTTTACAGGATATGACATGTTCCAGTGCTATTGAGATGGTCGTTAAAATTTGAGTGTCTTCTATTTCTTGGCATTTTTGCGACGCCCACGTTTTCGGGGCGTGTTTTACATGCCATTTTCTTGTTATGTCTTGTTTTATAACGTAATTGCTATAAAACTGGTGGTAATAGGTTAGGTTCCGTTAGTGAATGGGGAAACCCGTTGGAAACTACGTTATAAAGTTACAATAATAGTTACTTTTCTTGTATTTGCATTTCGTTGTAAAGTAATATTCATACATAAATAAAATAACGACTCTATTTACGGAAGATTTGGAGGTGTACGTATCTTCTTCTTAGCGTGTGCATAGAAAAAATAACACGAATAAGTATATTGACTATATACTTATTCGTGTTACACAGGCCTGTTAGTGGTTAGTGACCCTGACTGTTAAGACTGAGGTCGTGGGTTCGATTCCCACCCAGGACAAATCTTTGTGTGATGACCATAATCATTTGTTCTGTGTCTGGGTGTAATTTATATCTAAAATATGTATGTATTTAGAATATAAGTATATTTATCAGTTGTCTGGTTGCCATAGTACAGGCTCTGCCTAGTTTGGGATCAGGTAACGATGTATGGGTTAAAAAAAAAAACGTTTTTTAAGATTTTTTAAGAGGCAGAAGTCAGCCACACGGATACCGTTCGCTGTCGCAGCCAGATCCTCACCGATGCAGGACTGCATCTAACAAACCGGTGGAACCGGAAACCCACATTTCGCCGGTTATGTTTAAGACCCACGTCATAGAGGGCTAGCATATTGCAACTAGGCACGAATCTAGACTCCGGGCTGCTCAAGAATCAAGTTGGGATAAAAAGGAAATCGAACCCTAGACTTCATGGTCAGCAGTAGCGCCGGCGACCTCTAGACCACCGAGCCAATCTAATATTCATATCAAAACATAGTTAAATACAGCATGTTCTAATAAAAATATCAGAAAAAGGGTCAAAGGTTAACATCAAACTTGGGGACATCAAAGAAAAACGCGGCTTTGAATAGATTACTAAAATGCAAATTGCTAGATAATGTCATAATGTCGTAACTCGTAATATGTCGTTTCACATGACGCGGTCGTCCCGATGTTTTATTTATATTGTGAGGGGAAACGGGCGAATTATGACATGACCCTTAGGAATGGAAGGACATTTCCCAATAAAACACGGTGTTGTTTCAAATATATTGAGATGTTAGTACCGGTAGGTTGGATTAGTTTTTTTTTTTAGTTGTTTGAGGGTATATATTGAAGTTTTTTTTTTTTCAGTCTTTTGAGGGGGTTTGTTGAAGTAGTCTTGTTTATAACCCTTCCAGTGATAAGATGAAAATTTCGAAAACGTTTAAAACAGTGTGACCACGAACCAAGTGCTGTTTAAAATGACAGGGGTTAAACATTTTCGAAATTCTCATCTGCTGTAGTATGGAGGCTACCACTGGAATAATCGATATCCAAATGATTTGTCTCGTGATTTCTTTATACAGTGTGTTTGGAGAACGGGTACCGTTACTCGGTATAGTTATACAATTTTTTAAGCCATTTGTCATTCGCGGGGTGTTGGGTTAGGAGTATTTATAAAAGTGCATTTATCGATAAAAAGTTTGAATATTATATGCTTTTAGATCTCACATAATAATAATATCTTAGGACAACCAACACAACGTTATCTGATCCCAAACTAGGCAGAGCCTGTACTATGGTAACCAGACAACTGATAAACATGCTTATATACTTCTAAATACATACATAATTATAGATAAATTACACCCAGACACAGAACAAATGACGTCCTGGGTGGGAATCGAACCCACGACCTCAGTCTTAGCAGTCAGGGTCACTAACCACTAGACTAACAGGCCAGTCACATGCTCTTCCACTGAACCTCGGATTGCTAGATAAAGCCTATAATATAACTGGTTTATTATCCATTTCTCCACCTGATATTTAAAACTAGTCGCTGCATTCCAACTACAGTAATACATGCCTTAACAAATGTAGAGTACTTTTAAAGTATTCAAAACAAAACAAAAAAGCTCAAACAAACTGTGCACAACTGTGTCAACAGTGTTTAATAGAAAAACAGACAAAATATTAGGTGTACATTAGCATGTCAAAGGACACGATTGGACGGACCTTCCCGAGACCCTCACCCACCTGGACACCCTAGCGTAACACTTTTGTTGCTCAGATTACTTTCAAAATTAAGTTAAAAACCAATTTAGTTTCGTTCAGTAATTTTCCGGCAAAAATGTCCAACGAAGGATCACGGCTCGCAAATTAAGATGTCTCGAACAGTAGTAATTTCTAAACGTCTATCATTTAACTAGAAAACAAAGCTAAGCGTCGGTTACCCAGCTTTCGCTTACAGACGCCGGCGGCGGGAACTTCAAAGGGATCCCGACCGCACCCCCTCCCAGTCGCGCGCCCGCCACCCCCTGTGCCCGAGGCGCGCTGTCGCCGACCGCGTTTGTTCATTGCGGTGGCACTATGTATTTGGGAAACGGATCAGTGTGTGTTAACCTTAAACCCGAGCGTTGCTTGTGACAATTTACGTAATCACATTTTTTGGCAGGCTTTTTACATTTTGCCTCACTCCTTATTGCTAGGCGGATTTTTGCGTTATTTTTATTAATCTCATGATATTTCGTGTTTCAATTTGTACTTGTAATTCTGGAAAGTGTGAAAAGGCGTTCACATTTTTCAGTGTAGATTTAATTTTTCGCCATACTTTTTAAAAGAAAATTTAAAAAAAAAAAATGGTTTCCTGTGGCTTATTGGACTCCAAAAAGCTAAAGATAAAGACGACAAATAAAAGATCAATTTTTAAAAACAGACAATAAAAAACACGTGCTCACAAATGCAAAGGCGCGACAAGACTAACGAAATGGCTTCAAAAATAAAGTATGTGCGACCAAGAGATTGAAATACTGAACTACCCTCCTCGTTGACACGTGTCCGTCACAGCTATGAATATTGATACGCCTCATTATCTAAGTTTGCATTCAATGAGTACTTCTCAAATATTTAATAGCAATTTTCTTTAGCTGAAAGATTTTCAAGAGAAATGTTTTGAATTTTGAATGTAGTCAAAAATTATATTGAAGGGACTCGTTATTCTAGATAAGAGCTTTATTTTCGCTAAATGAACGAATAAAGTACAAATTAAAAGTGCTGTACATAGCCAAATTTCTTGCAATATCAGCACTATTAAAGTTTTTTCTCAAAGCTGTAATAATTTTCAAATGCACAAACAATATATAAGTTCAATTACCACAATATCTAAGCTAACACCACTCAATTAAGCCCCAATCTATGATAATTAAGGCGACATATTCAATATCATGCGTTGTCCCACGCTGGGCGCCATAATTGCTGGTTACAGCGTAATTGGGCGAACCGGTTAGAAGAATTATCGTAATCGTCGCGTGCGGTCGTCCCTACCGTTAATGAGGCGAAACTTTTAACAAAAAAATGTATTTTAAATTCTTCTATGAAAATTGAGGGTAGTCGAAACTTTTCCTTTTTTAGTTCATTTAGAAAATGGTCTCTTAGTTGTAAAATATAATTCTTTATATTCTTTTTCTAAGCAGGTACATATATCACTAAATCTAATTTGAAGTAGGTATCTCGATTTATCTAAAATATACCAAGGCTAAATCTATGGAGACATAAGGGGTATTAAAATGGGAGGGTACGACTTAATGACATGAAACCCTTTTAATTATTATAGTGGTTATTCATGGGGGAGAAATATGACAATTTTGAATAAATAGCGAAAGTTTTAGAGATTCTTTTATAAAACTCAAAATGAGGGTAGACAGTACGTTGCATAGATGATGAGTATTGCGAAGTGAATGAAGCGTAGATGGGAGATTGCATGGGACGGGACCCGAAACCACAGCCCCATAGGAGGAAATGTAGACACATTAATTTTGCATGTTGAATTCATACTGTGTTGTAAGAAATTCAAATATCGTAGGAGTTATTTTGTTTTTTAGAAGTTTTTATACTTGTCTGTATGGGTTTTGAAGATATTTAAAAAAATGTTCTGTCTTATATTCAATGTTCATTTTTTGCGTTCTGTAAAGTAAAAAATATATTATAAAGGGCGTAATAGGTACAAAAATCGCGATCCTTTTTAGAGTTAAAAAGATTAAAATTAAAATGACAAAAACACAATTATTAAAAAAAAACTTTAGAGGTATCAAGGGACACCCGGATGGAACGAAGTTCCTTTCCAGGATTCATTATTGTTATTTTTTTTTTAATATTCTCTTTCTCTCTCTCTATCTCTCTAAATAAATAGGAAGGTATTTAAATGAAACTAATGGTAAAATAAGGACAACTAGTTGGTCATTACTTATTTATTTTTTTTTTAATATGAAACATATAATTTAGTCAGATATTAAATGATAATTTAACACAATATGTTTCCTTTTTTTACTTACCTCATGTTTTAAGTTTATTTACCTGTTCGTACTTTTATAATCCCTTAAAGCCTAAAATACAATGTAACAGTTGGCCCTATCGCAAAAATACGGTAGGGCGCAATTATAGTAGCAAAACGACGAAAAATCAATTTATAAATAAAAATGAGGGTAGTTTGTAGTGCGCAACACTCGTACTTGATGTAGTTAATTAATAAGACCAAATTCAAACAAATCGTGAGTATTATTGATACACTCAATGCTTAGGGACGCGGATTTCTGCTAGGGTTGCCGGTTGTCACAGTTGGTGGAATATAATTATTTTTAGTTGCATTGTTACCTACTTTATTATTTCAGCCAAAAGACGTCCACTGCTGGACATAGGCCTCCCCAAATTTGGGGCAGTTTGTCACAATCGCCACACTTGACATGCGCGTTGGCGATCGCTGTATGGTGGTAAAATATATAGAGAACGCTACTCCCCATTTTTTAGTTATTAGTCCCTTTAGTCACATCTTACGACACCCACAGGAAGAAATGGGATGGTGCTTTTCTTTAATGGCTGTAAAGGTATACTGAGATTTTTATGCGCTGCTTAATTGTCGATCTCAGTCAATTAGTCTATAATGATTACTTCAATTGTAGGTATAGTCACCAAAAGAGGTTGTCTGATATAGTTGCAGTTTAGTAAGAATTTAAGAAACAGATCGATGATTTCGAATGATATTTAATTTGATTAATGAACTGTTTGTTTCTTATTTGGTATATTAAATTTTATTCGAACACATACATCGATCCATTACTAAAAACTTCTCCGATATTCGACGACCCTGGTTACTTATTTCTTTTGGTGACCGTACCTACATAAGTATGACTTTACAATTGTATTTCTAACTTTTAAATAAAAATATAAGGTACACTGATATAGACAACGACAGTCCACATCTTAATTTTGCTGCGGCTGCTAAGACCCTCAAGCGGCGCAAATACTGTAACCTTATAGGTAACTACAGTTTTGAGCCGTTTGGGGTTGAAACGCTCGGGCCATGGGGCCTGAGTGCGCGTCTCCTTTTTAAGGAAATTTCTCATCGACTGGTCGACACTTCACGTGACCAGAGGCTGGGTCATTCTTTGGCCAAAGAATTAGCATTGCCATCCAACGTGGCAATGCTGCCAGTCTTCTGGGCACGTTTCCAGATGACAGTGATGCGGACGAGTACTTCGACGCCTAAATGTCCTTTGTTTTTGTATTTATTTGTATACCTAGTTAGTTATTTATTTTAGTATATCTGTATTTAAGGTTTTGGCCTTCTTAATTTTACAAAAGTATTAAATTGAATTTTGTAGGATAACATTTAAATTCAAACATAAAACTCAAACTATGTTTCCACACTAAACACATATACCATTTAACCTGTCCAATTCCTGGCCTCACACCTCCATAAAATCAACAAAAATATCGTTTAAAATTCCATCCATAAAACTAAAAGACAAAGTCAACAACAGACAAATAAATAAAAATTCAAAATTCCGGTCACGCACAGCCCTGTCGAGTGAAGGGCCTAGGTTCGATCCCCATTGTGTGATTCTCCACTTGTTTTTTAATACGAGGGTAGTTTCTATTATTCCCCATTGTGCCCACTTGGTGTTTTCGTTCTATGACATCCACTTGGTCATTGTGTGATTACATGGGGATCGCTGGCTCTTGGATGACATGGGACATTTCGGTTTATTAATTCGCCATTTTTGAGGGTCAAGTGATTATGATATGGTAGTTTTGTTGTTGGATTTGTTTATGGTAATGCCTGTTTTTAAGTTGAATGATTATATTATACAAGAAGGGGTGGAAGCAAAAGACATGTTGTGCTGGTTCCGGAATAGGGAATATGCCTGTAGTTCAAAACTCTTTCATTATTTAAATATACATTGTATAGAAGTCAAGAAACAAATCGCATTTAAAACAAAAATATTGGATTATCTATTTCACAATTTCGTATTTTATGTTACGTTTTTCATTTAGAACGGAACGCAAATTCGAAACGCGTCGTATTCGAAAATGTCGGAAGTGACCTCAAAAATCACGTGAATAAATATCTTTTCTTAGAAAACTGCTTGAATCCTCACCACGGTAAGTTTGTAAGCGCGATTTCTTTGAATGAAGCACAAAAAATAATTTAATTTACACGATAAAACAGAGATGTATGCAGAACAAAATCTTTCTAAGTGACATCACAATATGGCCGCAACAATAACGAACGTTTGAACTGTAGTAGAAAATTGTTTAATTTTAATAATATTTTTAAGCAACAAACCGTCGTAACATTTGACTTTTAATACTCTTCTTGGGTATTAACGTGCTTCGTTGTTTAAGAATAAACAAAATTACATGCATGTTTCCTATTGGGATAGGGCAGGACGATGGCGATTAATTTATTCAAAATCAAAAGTCCTTTATTTAAACTAGGTTGAGAGTCAGCATTTTTTGAACGTCAAACTTACATAAGACAGTCCCCCAAAGCGTCCGCGCTTCACCACTTCCTAGTGCATTCGCTGGGAAGAAGAGAGAGAAGTTTATCTAGTAATACATCATTTAATTTGGATTTCTGAATGATAATCTATATATATAAAAATGAATCCCTATTTCCCTTGGTCACGGCATCACGCGTGAACGGCTGGACCGATTTCACTTTTTCTTTTTTTGTTGTGTTTGTAATTATCAGGAGAAGGTTCTTATGAAAGAAAAAAAAATAAAAAATTGCGCGCAAAATTAGAAAATTTAAGAACACTTATTTAAGAATACTTAACAACCATATAATAGGACAATGTAAACTTTTTTAATGTAACATTATGACATTTGACATAGAATTTACAGAATGCGTGCTCAAATATCATCAAAGAGACAGGACAACGTCTGTCGGGTCAGCTAGTATTCTATAATTTTCAAAATGCTGATATCATGAATGCATTGCTAAAGTATCATCTTATCACCCAGTTAGATACACGAGTCAATTACCGCGAACTCTGCAAATAATCTATCACACTGGTACGCGCTTTCTCATAAAATCTAATAAGACACCGACGTCTTGACCCCACACTATCTAAAGAACCAATATCTCGCTCGAACACCTATGTTTTGTATAAACAATCTTACATCACAAACTAAACAAGACCATAAAAGTTGCTTCCTAAAGTATCTTTTTCATTTTCTCGGTTTACCCCCAGATTCCTTACTTTATTTACCAAGTGAGGAAAGGAAAAGCTCCGAGATCTGACCCCTGGTCGACTTCCGTCAATGTCGCCATTACTCCACCCTCATTTCCGTTCCAAATCCGGAAATTTTGGCCCATTAGGCTTTTTGAGAGGACAACCTTATTGGTTCCTTAAATATTTGAACGGATCTCATTGATATTGTCGACTTCGAGTTGACATTTCTCGTTGCAAAGAGAAAATAAATGGAACATTTTGTTGTAAAATAAACGTTTATATTTTCTCCTATTCTTCCCAGTTGTGTTTGACCTAATTATTACGAAATTAAAAAACGCACAGCACACGTCCTCCCCGGGCGCCTCGCAAGCTTCAAGTGAGACGCATTTTTAATTAAACGCCACCGGAAGCCGCCATGTTTCCGCGCATCCGTACCCGCCATCTTGCGGCACCCGTTTGACAAATTGGAACGCCAGAGTGACGCGCAATTTTCCCGCCTATTGTTCGCTTTTTGCCGCGCAACAAAATGAAAAGTCGCGTTCCATTTCTATTTTTTTTTTTTTTTGAAAAGTGCAACGGTCCTGCAATGTAGTGCGGTTTATTTTTGTATTTCTGCGGGTGTTCGTTTCTCGCTATTGAGTTTTATTTGAATTTTGATAGTGCGTGGCTGAATTGGATGTAGGAGTGGAAATTACACGTGAAAAGGTTAGACGGACGTGATTTTAAATTGCTCTGCAAAAATAACAGCGTAGAGGTGTGGACTTCGAAACAGAATAATGTCCTGCTTCTCCAACATACAGCTGTTTTGGTCTAGTAGGTACAGCTTGCCAAGGACTGAAATCCATATCAAGTTTCATATTGTTAGTTGCGTTATAAGTATTTGGCATATCGTTTAAAAATGATTTCCAGAAGCACCTCTGTTTAGTACTAAGAACTAGTGTAGTAAAAGGTGGCTCTTCCAAATCTTAAACGATCGCATAACAAATTAAATTCCCAAAACTAACGTAAAAACTCGCAAGCCTTTTAAACAGCAATAAGGAACGCACAATAAACAAACAATTTCGCGGCCACCCATTACCGAACCATAAACAATTTAGTGAGAAAATTTAAAAGAGCACTATGTGAAAAGTTAACAAATCGTTATTCGACTAACGTTGGACAGTGGGCTAGGAACAATTCTAACTAGTTACCGTTTATATGCCCCGCCTCATTAAAGCCGGCGGCGAGATCAAAGGCGTCCGAAATACGCCTGCCGCAGACCTACTCCTCTCATAGAATTGGAATTTTTCTTATATTTTCTTTGATGACAGAAATTGCGCGATGAAAGAATTAATTTGATGAAAATTAGATGTGCTTGCTCAAATACATTAGGATTCGTCTAAATTTGTTATGTTGGTAATTTGTGAAGTGTGAGAATAACTCTAAATTATACGAAATTAAGAATAATATACAAACATTTCAATATAACAGTTGAAACATTTACAACAAAAAGGCTCCCAATAACACCTCTAAATTAATCAAATATTTTTGTTCAAACAGTTTAACTAATGAATATGAGAAAAAAAAACTGCGATTTCAACTAAAATATATAACATATTCTAAATATTTCGGTGTTGCGTCAACAAGCCATAGGAATGGCACAACAATGAAATTGTCCAGTGTAAAAACAATGTTATCTATAAAATTGGTCCATTTTTATGCAAGTGCTGTGTAACCGAATAGAAAATATGAGTGATATCCATCACATGTTCGACAGAAAATATATTGCGTATTCGTTTCATGATTGCTATTTTCAACGTCGTGTTCGGTAGGTGCTTTAGTATTTATTTTTTGCACGAACTTGATAAATCACAATTCTTATTCATCATCTCCTTCTACAACAAGGTTGGGCATAGTATTCCGTAGTACTTATGTCTTCTTCTTTCATACATCTTTAACAGGCATCAGTACCACTTCTCCTTTTCGAGCCAAATCTGGTTTCCCAGACAAACACTCCTTCACAATCATCATCATCATCATTGCAGCCGAAAGACGTCCACTGAGGACATAGGCC
Organism: Aporophyla nigra; assembly: GCA_947507805.1. NCBI lineage: Eukaryota > Metazoa > Arthropoda > Insecta > Lepidoptera > Noctuidae > Aporophyla > Aporophyla nigra. Next base: position 10,836,321 of record OX382316.1, on the reverse strand, counting down.
TTCCCCAATTTAAGGGGATTTTCCATATTCGCCACGCTTGGCAGGCGGTTTGGCGATCGCAGCATGTCTTTATGTGTATGTATGTATCTCTTTCACAATACTCGCTTCTAAATCATAAGATCATCAAAGTCTACTTCCAATCATTTTCACCAATGATCCCTTCTAGGAACCATCCGTATCTATCTGATTCCTAAGTCAAATCCGCCAGAAAACAGTATGGTCGTGAAAGAAGAGATTTATACCGGTGTCGACGCGCGCGCAGCTCGTGTTTTATTATCATATCGCCATTTTGGGGAGAGCTGTGTGCTCGGAATTCTATATATCGATGGACTTTCCATTTCTAATGCAGAAGTTTGTTGGGAGAAGTGAGATTGATGGTTTGTGATTGTTTGTGCTAAATTGGGTGGGTAGAACCTGGATGCGAGTGGTACAGGAACGTGGGGATTGGCACAATGAAAAACCTATGTCTAACCAGTAGGTGAAGTTGGGTTGGGGATGATGATGCTGATCAATTATGTGGGCGTAGATAGTGTATTAAGGATCAGAATTGAAATGATTAAATACAAGTACAGTCGATTGTTTAAGTTAATCATAAATAATTCGATAGATATCCGCTGTATCTAATGAGGTTCCCAAACCTTATAAAATCTAATCAATCTATTATCCCATATCTATTAATAGACAAAAATTAATTTCCCTTATCGATGCAATAAAAACATTTTCTATTCGACGAATTTATGGCTATCATGTTACGATTAACTTGTACGATCATAAATTCCGGAGTACTGTCATATACGTTAATATATTATGCACCGACAATGTTAATGCTATATCAGGGATTGATTGGACCTAATTGGGTCGTTACGTTGAAGAATAATGACCAATTAGTAAATTAAGCGGGCGGTTGAGGTCGAAACAACAAGGTTACAATGATTTTAATTTATTCGGGAGAATTGGTGGCTTAGAATGTTATGGGCTGACATGTGTTCCTTGAGGAACACCCATGTTTTGTGTGTCTTTGAAGAAACTTGTTCTAATAAAAAGCAAGGTATAGAGAATACTGTTGTTTGCTTAAAATTTTGTTTTATAGTATATCAAATGGGTTACATAAATGATATTTATATCAGGTTTCTAAAAGTCAACAGTTTCAAATGAATTCGATGAATCTTTCTGCAACCAGTCCTTATATAGCAATCAAATACTTATTACTAATAAAAACACTTCAATCTCTTTACTGTGGGCACCATCATATATAAAATTAATCTTCAGCAGTTACTAAAAGAAGCGGCTGGTTCCCGTTTTTATTATGCGCCTATAAAACGAAGAGGTCGTAATCTTGTCTCGTCTTGAACGAGACTTTGTTCTTCAGAACGATTTTACTTTTAACTTTTGCTAACTGGGTCGAATTGCTCAATTTTTGTAATTTAATACCCATAAATCGATTCTGTTTGGAAAACAACTGATCATTAATTCTATGTACCATATTCTCGATTGAAGCTTGTTGGTCTCTTAAATATCTTTCCTGATCTTATCGTTATTTTAATTAGCAGAATTTTAAAGTTCCTATAATTTAAAAAAGACATTATCAAAGCTAGTATTGTCGTCATAAAACTGTTTAATATCCTCCTCATTTCTTAGTAATTTAGTGGAATGGACCAAAACTAATACCGATGGGTTCTGTTCACACATTTTATTTTTACAAATGGTTTCAGCATCATTTATGTGTATATCATTCGTTGAAACACATTCCATGCCGCGTAGCGGTGGCCCATCAATTTCATAGTTTGACATTTTTATGCATATTTAAAAATTTGCTTTGAAGAGCAACGCTCTAGATTTATGTTAGATATGGGACATAGAGACACAGCGTTCATCCAAATGAATAACTACCACCATTTAGTTCATAAATAATATTACTTTATTATAAAACTCGCAATAAAAGAAAAAGACAAAGTTGGATGTCAACCTCTTTTGAACAATAATTTGATTTTTAAATTAAAAACTCAGAATCGTAAAAACGTAAGTTCATTACCTACAAGAGGAGTAATAACTCACTCCGTTTCGACGGAAACCAGCTCTTTTTAATTTGTTTCCACTACCTCGACCATGAATTATATTTAAATATTAAACTACATACAATAGGCACTTCAGTTTTATTATATTGCGATGTTTCTTGAATTTTAAGTAGATCTGTGTAACTTTTGGTCACCTTGCCCTAGTGATAACAAGCACGTTTTTGAAACGCTTTTGTGAACTTTGGTGACGATCTTTAAGTAAATAAAAGTTTGAATAGCTCTTTTAACAGTCTTTTCTTATTGATAAGTAAGATATTAAGAAGGGCTTGTGGCTAAGTTATAACAGCCGCACGGGTTGATCGTTTAGGTTAAGCTACGCTTGCCGCCGTTGGTCCGTGGATGAGTAACCATCTTTACATACCAAGACTCTTCCGTGCCTCGGAAAGCACGTTAAGCCGTTGGTCCCGGTTGTCTTTCGTAGATCTAGACAGTCGTTACGGGTTGTCAGAAGCCCGACAGTCTGATAAACAGTTTTACCAAGGGGTATCGTATTACCCACTAACTGGGTTGTGGGGGTCAGATAGGCAGTCGCTACATGTAAAACACTGGTACTCAGCTGCATCTGGTTAGACTGGAAGCCGACCCCAACATAGTTGTGAAAAGGCTAGGCAGATGATGAGTCTTTTATTATTGATTTGTTGCCTGTAAATTATCGGTTTCTTATCATATCTAAGATTTTTCTTAGTAGTTTCTTGTACAAGTACTGGTAAAAGATGTCGATTATTCCAAATCATACTAAGATTAGTTTTCCTGTAGCTTCTAAACGTTTTGTTTGATCTCTAAGATGACTGTGTGTCTCAAACGAAGTTTTGTACAACTCAATGATTTAGTAAAGACGCGACACAATTTGGCAATGTTGAGTGAATAGCTTATTTTTGCTCTTTGTAATAATCACATTTATTTGAAAGTTATTGTGGGCGGAGCAGTGGAAATTGTGATTTATTCAAATATATTCTCTTTGTGACTTTTTTCTGTGGCGGCCATTAAAGTTGATACATCACCGGCTATCGGATGGACGAGAATGTGTTTGGCTCGATTGAATGAAATTTAGAATACTTGGCTACTTGTCTTCTGAATTCTTTAATGCATTAAGCTTTCCAACTCAACACTCAACTTACGTCTAATAACAATTAGGGATGAAATGTTAGATCATTTTTGCTCTCATCGTCTGGCCTTCGTATTAATTTTCATAATCATTATTACAATCTCCTGAACTTGTTAGATTTTCCTTTTCACTCACTAAATCTTTATCAAAGAATCGTTAATTATTTCTCTCCTAACTTCTCAAAACACGGAGGAACTGTTATCTTTTCTCTTGTAATTTATACGTTTTGAGGTCTAAACAAATTGATCGGGGTTATCGTAGCGTTTAGTCAGGGTTTACGCCGTTTAGATATAGAAATACATAGTCTGTTTGATTTTTGATCTATAATGAGAAACTATTTTATGTTTTTAAAGACGAGCTGCGGTTCCCGGATTATACGTGCTGCAATGACACGATAATAATCGATTTTGGTAATATTTCAGATCTTCAGAAAGCTTCATAACACGGTCAGTTTAACCCTTAGCATGATCATGACTCCCAAGTGAGAAATAATGGCTTTTTAATTTTTACTGTAATTACGGCATTCAACCAAATAAAAGTTTAGAATCCTTTATATACAATCCGTCCATCTATTCAACAATATCGACGTTGTTTTTGCGGCAAACACTGCATAGCTGACTTGACTTATGTACATCGGTGTTAAAGTAGTTATATAAGGCATCGGGTGCTTCGGTATCTTACGAAGTAAATTCACAAGCTACTTTAACTTAGTTCAACCAATTCCACTGCCAATTTAGACAACTTCCCAAAGAACAATATCATGTTCCTGACCTTGTGCCTTGTTACTTGAAATCGGCGCAACACGTTTTCTTCTTCAATTCTTCCATGTCAACAGTCACGATATCATTCACTTTCTTCTCTTTCAGATCACACTTCACACAATCCATCTCATCTTTTCTTTGGCCTTCCTCTCTCCATCCATCAACATTTATATTCATCATCTTATAGTCACATGCGTTTCTTAACCAATATCTTAATATGACCATGCCATATTAGCTACTTCTGGTCCCAAGACATCTGAGTCAGACCGCTCACCTGACCCTTTGTTCCCTATATGGAGATCAGGGTCTGGTTACAACGTATTTCTCAAAACCATGTTTAACTTAATCATGATAGATTTAAGTGATATACTCAAGTTGGGTGACGCATTAGCTATAAATCGTGTTCCTAGTAAACAATATTGGAACAATAGGACATGAATGTATGTCGTATGGAATGAGGCAAGAGCGGGTGACTGAACGAGACCATGGAATGTTCTAATGTTAATCCTGTTACTAACATCATTATCATTGATCATTTCAGTTTCATTAAAATAAAATAAAATATTGACGATGATTGCTGTAATGTTACAGAAGTTATTGTAAATTGAACATAAATGATAGAATCCGTCTAAATGTATTTTTCTGCCTGCTTTAGCCTGACCGAATGTTAGTTGCGGTGGTTCAGCGCCAGATTATGTTTCTCTACTCCACATCATCCTTCATCATCCATCCATCTTTCTAATCAAAATATTGTTTATTAATTATTCATTGTTGACTGATACAAGAAGAATTTCCGTTACTAAAACAAATATAGTAGTGAAACGTGATGTAGATATTAACTTTTGTTTTGGTATGTGTTAGCTGTGACAGCGAATGTTGCAGCTAGTCAAGTGTCTGACAAAGTCCTCAGATTTCAGGCGCATGCTACCATGGGTTACTAATGAAGTTCTTAAAAATAATTTCAAATTAGATGTGAGTAGCATCTTTTCTCTGTCCTCAGCTGTCGTCGTTATCTTCACCCATGCATCTTCTTTGGCTCTTCTCACAAACAAATTCAAGAATTTTCTCACTATGCCACTGCTGTATTGTATGTATTATGTATTGTAATGTATTTTTAAAAGTTCCTTTCCCCGATTGTGTTCCAAGTTCCAATTTATTATTTTTCTTTTACTTCAATGACTTTGTGTTTCTACAAAGCAAAAAATCACGTCGTTATTTTGACCCAGTCAACCAAGAAATTAGTGTAGACAACGTGTGATAGAGGATTCTTATATGAAGTCCTACAGAATAGAAGCATCATTGTCATAGTGGAGCAATGGTTCTATCTTTCTTAGCATTTCTGAACTTAAGTACTAACCTATATCTTTGATTCCGATTCTTAAATTCGACGGGAAGAGTTATTGAGTCACGAACTCACGAATGGACTCACTGGGACAATTTCGGTTTAGACAGATGCCTTGGTTTGAGACTTAAAAATAATACTGATGTTACCCGCAAATGGAAGACTGTCGATAATCAATAAGCTATAAAGGAAGCTCGGAAAGATGTTCCGTTTCAATTTTCGACTCGAAATTGCGTTGAACTCGAATTCGTTATTTATTTTACTAACGAGGAACACTAGTAAGCGAATCGTGTTTACGCTATACAATACGAACGTGACGCAATTTGTAACACCCTGGAGCGGGGGGAGGGGGGAGACTTCAAAGGGCTTGCCGACAAAGCGCTAAATAAGATGAAAAAAAAAATACATAGAAACGACAATGGACAGGGAAATCGGGCCTTCAGAGGAATTTTTCCCGTTTTTCTTTTAGTTTTTGGCGAAATTGCGTTTGGTGCAGAGCTTGCGTTTCGATTCTTTTGTCGTTGATTCGACGTTTTTCGGGGAAAAGCTAGGCTTTGTTATTGAACCACGTATGTTGGTAGACGCTGGCACAGCGTTATGAAAACAGGTTTTGTTTACAAGAAATGCCTTTATGTTTGACATTTAGCTTTTTGATATTGGAATATTGTACCATCAAACGCACGGTCTAAACTATATTGGAAAGCTGAGCTGTAGGAATTCTAGAGGAAATATTTTCTACCGTACAGTATCTGTTACTTTGAAGTACAAAGTGACTTTATTCTTTTATTTTTCTTTTCCATTTCCCACATCCGCTTACAGGTTCACTACAGTAACATGTCTATTACAGACGGGTAATTGCGTAGCTCGCTAACAGTAGGACTAATTTTCATTTTGACAGTTCAGCAACATACATTGCGTCATATACGTTGTTGAGCAGACAAATTTTTCGAACATATGAAGAAATGGATTACCTATATTCTTCAAAATGATTCAGATTCCGATTAATAATTTGTTGAGAAAATAGGTGGCTGTTCTCTGTCTGTTATAAACTTATAACTTTATAAGTAGTCTTTAATAATTACTTACCGTATAGCGTTATCAGCGTGATATGATAATACATTTAATAATTTTAATTTAAAAACGTTCTGTTTACATCGTTAATGTTATCTTTTAATTCGGTAATTATCAAAGGTCCGTAATGGAGGAAGCAGAAGTAAATTAAAATTCCATGTTTGGATCACAATCGTGGTATATTATGATTTATCTGATTTTCTTATCGAAACGCTACTAATAGCACAAACAAAACAGAATTTCATGATGCATACTTACCGATTTTCAACGTGATTTTATATATTTCTTTTATATTTCATTATTTTCTTCTATGCTCGTTCCATATCTATTTTTATGAGCGATGCCTTCAATCTAGTCTTGCAAACTTGCTTTATCGCTCCTCTAACTATCTCATTAACGTCCACACTGTTTAATTTCTCTCTTAAATCAATAATTACTGTGATACCTATTGTTAAGAGATCTTTCACCAACACTAGTAACAAGACATTATAACGTGTCTCGTTTTCGTAGACGTTATCATTGTCATTCATGTCTTTCTTTTTTTTGGGGGTGGGAAATCATCAAATGACTTCTCCCGCTCTGGCCGGAGAGGGAAGGCGTGTCAGACTTTTACTGACTACAACCCACCCGTGTTCCTTCAGTTGCCTGTGCCAGGACCACGGTAACTCGATCGAACAAATTCGTGATACTGCTAGCAGGCATTGGCCCTAGCAGACCCTTTCAATTATAGCATCTATGTCTAAGACGTCATAGTCTCTTTAGGATACAAGTCTTCTCCGCGAGAACCTTCAAAACGTCTTCACAGAATTCCTGGTGTTGTACTTGAAGCTTGAACTCATATTTCTTAAATATAATTCCATGATATTATAATCAACCTGTATTGTGTCCACTGCTGGGACACAGGCCTCATCTCAGTGAGAGGGAGTGCGCCGTAATCCACCACGCAGATCCAGTGCGGGTTGGTAGATGTCACATGTCTTCGAATTTTTGGTTCTAGGACATGCCGGTTTCCTCACGATGTTTTCCGTGATATCGTTCCTTGATATTATTGAACACAATTTTCAGTCTTCCACATGATTGTGACTCAACACAATATTATAGACGGACACGTATTTAATAATATCGATATGCGCGAGAGTGCCACTCCAAGTCACAGCGGGCGGATTAGCTGTTATCGCGTGTTATCAGTTAATCCTCGCACCGACAGGCTCATTACACCTGCATTAGGTACCTGTGTGGTGCTAATGTGTTGTGATATGAGTTTGATACCATTTTGAAATTTTCTTTTATTTGATTTGATTTTTTGATGGACCAAGTAGTTATGCGTGTAAATAGTTATAAGTAGTTATAGTGTTCTGTGTGGGGCCGGACTTAAAGAATAGCAACCCCCCATTTCTTCCCGTGTTTGTCATAAGAGGCAACTTAGGGTCTTACTAGAGAATGGGCAGCAGCGTTCTCTAAGCATTTCATCACCATTCTACGATTCCAGCCCGCCTGCTAAGCATGCCGCTTATGCAACACTTCCAAACTGGAGAGGCCTATGCCTAGCAGTGGACGTCTTTCGGTTGTAATGATGATGATGGTGAAGTGGCAGGCGGGTTGGCGATCGCAGTATGTTGGTAAAATGTAGAAAACAGCTACCCATTTTGTAGTTACAAAGGAACTGTCGCCTTCTACGACTGGAGGAAATAGGGAGTTGTTATTCTTTACGTCCGACTCTCGAACGTGGTACATCTCTACGCAGGTGAATCCGCGGGAACTCTGGTTGAGAAAAAAACCTACCATTTGCCACATGTCTGCAAAAACCTTTATCACACATAGCGTTTAAAATACCCATATCTAACAGTTGCATGGTCCCATATTCCAAGTCCACCTCTACCAATAAAATAAAACCAATAAATTATTTGTCTGTGTGGTTCGAACATATTCAATCTTAGCACAGGATTCACGGACCGCACTTTGACCATTTGCTGTAAATTAAGCGTTTCATCTGAATGTGAACCTTATAAGTTACAAGTTAATGATCATATTCGTTTAAGCGCATGTGGACAAGCAATTCATACGATAATGAACATTAAAGTTATTAAAATATGAATCGTATTCGAATGACACTTAATTTACTTAGCAGACTAAAGTCAAAGTGCTGTTTGTGAATATTACTCTTTATTATCTATCATTATTATCTATTCATTAAGTCACCATACGTTTTATTATTCCGCTATGCTAAGTATTGAACTTGTAAAATATTATTTATTGACGCTAAATCCAACTTTAGTCTTTTGTTTAACAGGGTGTTCCAATTCGGAAAGACATTCGTCTAGTATAGTATCATTTGGTTCTCTTTTAAACTGCTACGTGTATTATGTATTATTTATTTTAATACATATAGTGTGTCTGGTCACCGGTGTCCGACCCGTTAAGGCGAAGCAATATGATCGATTTTATGTACGAATCCACCATAATAAGGCATTTTGCCCCTAATGGCGGCCATTTCAAAGCAGTAACAAAACAACCAAATTTTTGCACACTTTTTAGTTTCCAGTATTTTTTTTTAGGTTTTTATGGTAGTTTTTGATAAACTTTTTAGTGTGAACTTTTTGCCTACTTTCGTAGTTATCGAACGAAACCACTTTTATGCCTGTAAGACCTCTAATATCGAAGATATGGCAAAATAAATGAACCCAAACGCACTCAGTAAAAATAAAAAATAAAATGACCGCCATTTCAAAACAGTAGGGGCAAAATGCCTTATTATGGTGGATTTGTCGATTAAATTGATCATATTGCTTCGCCTTAACGGGCCGGACACCGGTGACCAGACACACAAATACAAGAAGTACCCTAAGCATGCCGTTCCCAGCACCCTAATTGCGTAACTAATTATCAATCAGAATCTGGACTGATCATTTTGAAGCATATTCCAAATCCATTGCTTCATATGTTCAAAAAGATGTCTACTCAACAACGTAAATAACGCAATGAATTTTGTTTGACTGTCAAAATGTAAGACATTTCTTCTGAGTATGTTATGATTGTACCGTGTGGTGCCGGACGTAAAGAATAGCATCACCCCATTTCTTCCCGTGGGTGTCGTAATAGGCGACTACGGGACTTACTAGAGAATGGGCAGCAGCGTTCTCTATGCATTTTACCACCATACTGCGATCGCCAATCCGCCTGCCAAGCGTGGCGATTATGGCAAAGCCCTCCAAATTGTGGGAGGCCTATGTCCAGCTGTGGACATATTACGGCTGAAATGATGATGATGATGTTATGTTTACCCAATTGGTGTCCGGCTACATATCAGTAAAAATTCGTAATGAACGGTTTAGGTGTGAAAAGGTAACATACTGACAGAAATTACTTGCGCATTTTATATTAGTATCTACGGTTAAGGTATTTCTTATACTGTACAGCTCCAGGGCCTTTATTTTATGTCATAGCTTAGTATACTATCTAAGAGTAGATTGCTCTATAAGGGCTTTTCCCAATTAAGGCAAACACTATGTGCAATTCTAACTTATTGCAGTGATTGTAACTAGGTATAATTTGCAACATGTTTGACTTAAACTTAACGAAATGTGGGTGTATTATAGTTACACCACTGCCCAACCCTTTTGGCAAACTAGGCTTGATGATTTCTTATGCTATTGTTTCTTTGGTTGTATCGTAATTCAAGATACAAAAGCAAGACCATTCTATTACGAAATTAACTCCAAACCCAACAATAATAGATCTCAAAATCAAACAGCCTATATCAATTAATAATACCCCAAAAATAGCTTCCATTATTAATTAGACTAATACGCAAAACGTCATAGTGAGGAAACAACATAAATCTTTGCAATTATCAAATTCTCTGTGCCGTCCTCATCTGCATACACACACAGAGACGTACCGTCGTACGCACGCGCGTCGGCAAGATCAAAGAGAACGCGACCCCTTTGTAGGTGCCGCAGTCGCGTGCTGTCTTTTTCCCGGGGCCGGTAGGTGGCGGTAGGGTGTACGGGTGCGAGCGAGACAGCTATCAGCTGATTACAACGCTTACTACGTGAATATTTCACCTCGTTATCCAGCCTTGTTTGTGTTAGAAATAGTGTTGGGACTGGCTTTTATCGATATTCTTGTGGTTGATCTCTGTGGATGTAATTGATTGTGTTTCTTTTGCAATTATAATGAATGACTAATATAATGATAATGTGGTTTTAGAATTTTGGTTCGATTAAGATTATTTTAATGTTGAAGATTTTTAATGTTACCTTGTGAATCGGATTATTAAATTTTCTCACATAAATTTAACTAATATTACAATAATGGAAGTTGATTGATACTAATCGATGAATCTTCTAACTACGAAAACGTCGATCGATACATATTTTTAGTGTGAACGTCACAAATTGTAGACGCCTTTTCGGCACTTAAATATTCTTGATTATTTGAACAAGTTTTGCTAGATAACTAAAATAAAAGTCACACATTAATTATGACTAGGCAGTCACAATTAATGTGTGAGTCTTATATTGATAAAACAGGTAAACTAGGCAGTTTACCTGTCTTACCAAAATAAGAAACTTATAATGATCAAACTTATAATAAGCAAATGTAAACGGGTCTTCGTTTTAAAAAATATGACATTTACTGCATAAATCATATTCTCTTTTAACGTCAACCCCTTTCATTTAAGAACAGCAAACATAAAATAACACGTACTTTTCTTTATTCAACAGTTTATCGACAGCGGCATCGACCGTGTCCCATCACTACAGGTACAGCCCAGCTCCCGAGTAGGCAAGACGGGGATCTGCCGATATCGATACTAGTAATTAAAATAGACTTACTGCGTCTCAGTTATGTATGCTACGCCATAGTTCAACGTATACAACGTTTATAGGGAAACTGACGTGGGAACATACCTATGACTCCTGATGGCGAGTAGGCACAGAAGCCAGCACTTAAAGCTATACAATCTGTCAAATTTCTGAAATCGGTTTTCAACTTTAACGCTTAAGTATTAGGTTCAAAATGTATTGGGAAAATTTGACAGTTTCGGGTACCTTGATAAGCTGGCGTCTGTACTTCAGCTGTTCAATTTCAAACCCTAGTACCTATCTGACATTTTTTTAAACGGGTGTTTTTGCATTTTTCGACCTTATAGACCACCCTCCACATACCAGGCTAGCAAAAACTCCCAGAAATTAGTCAAATACGAAGTTACACAAAGTCGGGAATCTAGTACCTAGAGCAAAGGTTAGTTCTACAGCCTTAGTTTTTCGGCTCTCCTGTTAAACTTAGTTTTATGCAGGTTTTGATATTTCACAGCTGACTTAGTCTGCATATGGCGTTCATGTGATAGTAGCTAGATTGATGGGTAATGGTGGCAGCTGTCGTATTAAATAAATATAGGGTAGTTATTTAAATCGCTATGTTAAGTTTTCCTAGAGACGATCAGTAAAAAAATGTAGTGGATACAAGAAGTCGACTGTCACTTGTTCTATCTTTTAATTCTCGAAACGTCTCGTCGGTAGGTTAGAAATAGTTTATTTTCGTGGAAAACTTTAGATGCATGTAAGTTAGCATACAGTGTGGCAGAACCTGTTAACATGGGTTCAGTACATGATTCTGGATCGGCGTTGCAATTTATCATAGATTACACAGGTCGACATGACTCTTGTGGATTGAATATAAATAGTCATTTCGCGTAGATTTCGGGTAGCTGAATTCGAATCTGGCATAAAAACACTTGATTCTCTAAGGTTTTTTAGTAATCCTAACCTAAAAGTGCAAAAAACGCTGTTCTTGGCCATATTTGAGGTTATGTAGCCGTGCGGACTTTTTTTTCTCAAAAAACTGCGAACGGCATTTAAAAGTACAAGCCTTCCTCTTTCAAATGCCGTTGAGTTTGCCCACATATTTTTTTTTCGGGTTTTTTGCACTTTTAGGTTAGGATTACTAAAAAACCTTAGAGAATTAAGTGTTTTTGTTGCCAGATTCGAATTCAGCGACCCGAAATCTACGCGAGATGACTATATTCAATCCACAAGAGTCATATCGACCTGTGTTATTTACAAAAACCAAATTGTTGTTCCATACATTTTGATAACGAAGGTACTGCACATGTTATAAAGAACAGCAGATTTTTTGTATGTTATCGAAGAAAAATGTATACGCTGAAGGGGCTAGAATCATGTGCTGAATTCATGATTACACTTTGCGTCACTGTCCTTGCCACCCTGTAAGTTGGGGGAGAATCTAGGTATACCTTAAAATAGTAACGATAGTAGAATAGTATTTTCCTTTTTCGTCCGTTCTGTTTATCTAGATGTATTTTCTGGTTAAGTGCCAAAACGGCTGAAAGGAATTGGATGAAATTTGGCAAACTGATAGTTTATAAACTGGATAAACACAAAGGGTATTTTTAGTCCCGGTAGTACGTTCCCATAGGGTATTTTCCGACATACTTGCTTGAGGGTGTGTAGAGCCATACTATACTTATAGCAAAAAAAAAAAATGAAACCTACAACAATACAGCACAGTATTGTCGAACAAACGACTTCAATACTAGCCAAGTCAGCAATTTATTTAATACAAAATGAATAGGAAAAGAAAATACAAAAAATAATACCTGCGAATGGAAAAAGAAAACGAACTCGTTAAGACGGATAATTCCGTACAATCGTATAGAATAAAGAGAATACCGGTATTAACCAGTATTAACCCTGAAATAACAGGGCGCGGTCCGGGCGACCCCACGTTAATATTTTACAGGGAAATGACATCGTCAACCCGGCTCTGCGCATTACTTTTTCCTTTTGATGTTCGCTCATGTCTGAAGGCAATATAATTTTGTTTATTTCCATTTAAAATGGGCGGTTTTGGTTCGATTTGACGTTTCGCTTGTAATTTTTTTTATTTTTATTAGAAGTGTTTACTGAGGAAGATTATTTTTCGATTTACGTAGGTAAAATGAGCTCCGTGTAATTTTTAATTTTATTTTAGGTATTTTGAGTGGTTGAAAATTTATTATACAAAAATTCAAAATACTTGGATTTACGATTTATCTATATCTAACCGTCAAATTATAACGTATTTTCATAACGATAAATTTATTCACATACCTGACTTAGTTTGCTCAAAGATAATAAAAAATCTTACAAATAAAAAAAACTTCAACAATATTAAAATATACAGTGGCATGTCGAAAACCCGGAAAAAAAAAACCGTTGCTGATTTTAAATTGTACAGTTTACCTGTCACGCGTGATCGGTCTGATCAGGACGAGTGTCTATCAAGCTGTCGGTGACCGACGTGTCCTAGCATAATGATACCGTGCACATCAATAACTACCTGACAGGGTGCCATCAACTAATCATGCTACTTACATTATTAAGCCTTATGAGGGGTTGCTAATCGTGATGAAACTTAACTACAGGTTAATTTTTGATATGAACTTTGATCTTTTTGAAATTATGACTTCTTAAAGTGGATTTTTGATTTTTATGAAAAAAAAAATGAACTTCACATATTTAAGTTAAAAAAATCGTAGGGTTATGGTATTTATTTACATGAACTTTCGAGTACCTGCACTACAAAAATACTTTATAAAAAAAAACTACCTTTTGACCGCAACTTTGTCCGCGTAAATGTCGCTTATCGCGGACGCAGACGAAGTTGCGGAATAAAAAGTGGCCTATGTCCTTTCTTGAGGTTCAAACTTACCCCGTACCAAATTTCATTAAAATCAGTTCCGTGGTTTAGTCCTGAAAGCGTAACAGAGTTACTTTTCGCATTTATAATATTAGCGTAGATAAGTATTAGTATGGAAGTATAGATATAGATTAATATGGATAATCGAATACTACAAAATATAGGTATAATGGTTGGCCTTATCGCTTTCTGTGATCTCTTTCAGGCAACCTTGGGATGGAAAGTGATTAGCCTGGACATGAAATGGGGCAGTCGTTAGTACCAATAATATACTAAATAGGGTATCAGGCTTTTTTATTTTTAATATAAATCGAACAATCCTACGTTAAAAAATTCAACAGTAGGAATACTAAAATTCACTCCAATGCGATCAGCATTATGCATGCTACGGTATACCCCGCGACGAAGCTTTTACTCGCAGCCATTCCGAGAAAATTACATAAAATATTTTATTGCCTTTCGAATTTATAACCGTTATGAATTTTCTGAAAAATACTTAAAAGCATTACGACTTACACTCAGGTAAAAATACATTAAATACACTTTCAACCCCCACCGTGCCGGTGTAAGGTCTAAAAGACCCCGCGGGTGGGTTTTCGCTAAACAATGCATACATTTATATTTCCTTTGAAGTGGCGCCGCGGGGCTCGCGTCATCCGCAGGGTTAACCAGAAAACTGTTTATTACACGTAGAAAATTGAATCCGCGATACCATAACGTTTTTACAATTTCTGTACTGTTTTATGGGCAGATCATTAATTTTCTAGTCTGTTTTAAGTTGCTGGCAATGATAGGTTTAGGTTTATTATAGAAAATAATGGTCTCAATAGAGATTAAAAAGGCTATGAAAGGTTTTCTTCGAAGACTGTCTCGTATAGGTAATTGTTTTACAGACAATTATAGTAAACTATTCTTATTTATGTAAGATTATCTTGTACCTATGAAGGAAGATTCTTTCGTTAAGAGCACCCATCAAGCAGCTCATTCTAATATTCTCATCTCTTTGTGATAAAAATCACCCCATAATCATTGTAAGTGCTTTAAAATGTTAAATGGCATAGATTTACTCAGTTCTCGTGCTAAGGACCATCCGTCATGCAATAAGCGATGTCACTTTAGTTCTAGTCTAAACCTCTGAGCCAGTTTTTGCAATTCTAACTTTATTTCGATTCGGGTAAAGTTTATAAGACAAAAACTGGCCAAGTGCGAGTCGGACTCGCACACCGAGGGTTCCGTACAAACCTGCAGGAATTCACGGTTTATGCATAAGGTTTATGTTTATGAAATTAAATGTTTTTTTTTAAATTTTTATTTTTGAGTTGACTGAATGAAAGGTAAATTGTGGTTTACGATTTATGTCGTATTAAAAAAAAACTACTTACTAGATCTCGTTCAAACCAATTTTCGGTGGAAGTTTACATGGTAATGTACATCATATATTTTTTTTAGTTTTATCATTCCCTTATTTTAGAAGTTACGGGGGGGGGGGGGGACACATTTTACCACTTCGGAAGTGTCTTTCGCGCAAACTATTCAGTTTAGAAAAAAATGATATTAGAAACCTCAATATCATTTTTGAAGACCTATCCATAGATACCCCACTCGTATGGGTTTGATGAAAATTTTTTTTTAAAGTTTCCGTTCTATGTATGGGGAACCCCAAATATTATTGTTTTTTTTTCTATTTTTGTGTGAAAATCTTAATGCGGTTCACAGAATACATCTACTTACCAAGTTTCAACAGCATAGCTCTTATAGTTTCGGAAAAAAATGGCTGTGACATACTCGGACAGACAGACAGACAGATATAACGAATCTATAAGGGTTCCGTTTTTTGCCATTTGGCAACGGAACCCTAAAAATGACAACTTAGCACCGGACTAAGTCAGTTTTGTAAAAAGAATTGTCTTTCGATGTCTGTTAGGGTCGAATTTAAAAAATAAATGGCAATGGTGCCGATTCTGTTGTACAAAATTCTCTAAACTAAACTAAAAATCACTAAAATTTGGTTTATTCCTGTCAAACGACGATTTCCTATTCTGAAATAGACTAAAGTGACACAACTTAACTATATTTTAGTTTAACAGCACTAAGATTGCACTGAGTTATTAGTTTAGTGAAAATGTCAATTTTGCTATTCTGAGTTTGCCGGTTTTCACCAAAAATTTTGACTATAATAATTTATTTTGACTAAATCTGACTATTTTTAATCGTGATTAAAAAAGGTGTGGAATAAAACTAGTGGTCATGAACAAAAATTCACAGCAACGCGTCGCCTTCACGTGCAGAAACAGTGTTGTACGACGTGTCCTGTCACAAAAATAATGAAATTTTCGACCCCCTTTAATAAACCTCAACACGCACATATAAATCTCAACACGTGGGGTAGTATTTTTTTTATATTTTTCAAACAAAAAGTGAAAAATTCTATATAAAACACGTCCAGGCTGCCCCCTTGCGCGCGCCTTCGTCTCTTAAAAAAATTCATTGCGTAGTGCACACAAGTACCACGTTGCGACACCAAAAGAAAAAAAAACCATGTTGAGTCGCGATTGTCAAATTCGTTTTTAGTCGTGTCAAAATAATTTTTAAATTTAGAGATTTTTTCTTTCAGAATAGCGTTAAAATTCTCATAGCCAAAAGTAAGGAATTTTAGAGATAGTTTAGTTAGTTTAGTTCGGTGTACAACAGAATCGGCACCAATGTCTCTGATTTAAACCATACCCAAACAAAAACCTTGTTTTATAATAACTCCGTTTGGGTTCATTATGGTGCTTGTTGATATGCAGCCAACCAGTACACTTAAGAATGATTGTGATCTTTGACCTCAACGCATCTTTTGAACGTGACTTTTGAACCCCACTTAGTCCTCTCACAAAGAAAAAATATGTAGAAATGATACTACAAGTATAACTTCTTATGTTAAGATAACTCTCAATTAACGCTACAATTCAGAATCAGAGGGAAGGGATCTGAAAATAATGTTGTTTTAAACACCAGATCTATCTTTGACAGTCCAGAGGGGTAGTTGCGGAAGTTTTTATCGGTAGGATTTGGCTTAATATTCATAGTTAAACAACATTCATTGCGTTATTTACGTTGCTGAGCCGACAATTTATTCGAACAAATGACGCAGTGGTTTAGAAATAATCTTCAATCCCATTCAGATTCTGATAAATTGTGCGTTTCGCAATTAGGGTGCTGGTGGATGTTGAGAAGCCCAAAAGTCTGATCACCACTCCTAGGAGAATACCCCTTGGTACTTAGTAACTGGATTGTGGAGTTCAGACAGGCAGTCGCTACATATACAACACTGGTATTTAGTTGGACTGGAAACCGATCCCAACATAGTTGGGAAAAGGCTAGGCAGATTATTTGATTTGATATTTGATGCTGAAACAGACATAGCTATTAACAATCTAGATGGATTGGTGACCTCAAAACTACAGGGGTTGATCAAAAGACCATTAGCAATAGATCCTCAAAAGACCGCTTCATTCACCAATCTACGTGATCAGAAAAATATTATATCTGACCTCTGAGTTTGTATGTTTGTGTTTGTGGTGGCCCAGTGGTAACGGTTGCAACTTACGAGTAGTAGGTCGTGAGTTCAAACCCAAGCAGGCGCATTACTTTGTGTAAATTATTTCATCACCACTGCTCTCAAAACGGTGAAGGAAACATCGTGAGAAAACCGGCATGTCTTAGAACCAAAAATTCGAAGACATGTGACATGTACCAACCCGCACTGGGCCCGCGTGGTGGATTATGGCCCACTCCCTCTCACCGAGAGCAGGCCTGTGTCCCAGCAGTGGGAACATTATAGGCTGGTGATGATGAGTTTGTATCGACCTTTCTTCTCAGAGTAGTCAGATTGGAAACGCCGACCATATCTAGTTTCAAAATATGATTGACGTGTCGTGACGTGAGACAAAATTAAAATTATTTATCATTTAATACTTCTGCCATCTTTTGCCAGGTTCTACTTTTTGCCTTTCCAGCACCTAATAAAATCATTTATCTTTGAATACTGCTTTCCATCTTTTGCCAGATCCCACAATTTGCCTTTTTTTGCATCTAATCACGAAAGAATATTCTCTTACCTATGCCAAAGAAACACCTGACTAAACCTAGTCCAGCTAGGGAAGCACGGCCAACTGTGATAGGCTTGTGTCATACATTTTATCACAGTTTGGGGATAAAAACCGTGACAAAATGCGTCAGTCCGTGCGCACCCCGCAGATCGAAACAAGACAGCCTCACAGATGTGCCTCAAAAATAATCGTACAAATTACTATATCACAAAATCTATAAAAGCGACACTTAAAAATTCAACCCTCCCTCTGCCGGCCCATCAACCCCCGGTACAAACGAGCCGACAACCCAGTATTAACCCTTTGACGTGTCGTGGGGTTTAATTGCCCCCTTTACCGTGTTTATTAAACGGTGTCTCGGACAACACTATTTGTCATGTTAGCTTGTTCCCATGGCCTTATTCTGAGTTCACGTGAAGACAAATACTTCTTGTTTTTTTCTTTGTGGTCTTTGACATGGTAAAATATTATAGGTTGTATTAAATTATGATGATATCATTGGTTTTAAATAATTTGGCTTATGAGGTTCAAAGTTTAATTTACCTATGGTTAAGCATACGTTTATCTCGGTTGAATAGAACCTCTATTACCGTATGAAAAATTTAAAATTCTTACTTAATAAAGTGAATTGTAGTTTCAGACATTATTATTCTTCCGAATCGTGCTGTGCCCTATAAGTGGCAAAAAATAATCCCATTATTACAAATTTCCGATACGAAACTGCATTCTTTTCTTTCTACGAGTTAGAAAAAATAATGCTTATAAATCTTGAAATATCCATGCCATAATTTTTCGAGCAAAGATAAAGAATCCCATAATAATTCCTAGACTTAATTCACCCCCTTCTTCACAATAGAAAAGACCCGGTCAATAACGTATGAATATTCTAATTCCTAACCTATGCCCCTAGTGCTAATTATCTGGTAATTCCGGAATACCGTCAGTTGTCACTAATTTGACGACACTTTTCATAATCATACGTGTTCCGATTAGAGCGGTTAACCCCCCTACTGCGGTACTAACAACTCTGTTATTATATCTAATAGCCGTTTCAAGGGCTTTGCTGTATTGCTCGGGAATATTGTCTTTTATACAGCCTTTGTTTTTGTATTCGATTTCTTTGAATTATAGTTTGTTTGAAGTTTTGTTATTGATATTGATGGATTAATTTTCTGTTTGATTGCTAAATTATATGGTTATTGGAAATATATTACTAATTGAAAAGTTTCTTTGATATGCAGGATGTAAATGACTTACCTGAAGAAAGTGGAATTAACTATGAGGACCTTATTATTCCTTGTGTTAATGTCCGTTTTAGTAATCCCAGCCAGTTTTCCCAATATTAATAGAATAGTTCGGGCACTTAATATCGTGTCCACGGTGTCTTGTTGTCTCTACGCTACACGAGTTGATGGACGCTACTGAAGCGCCAAAGTCGTAGCTAAATCTTAGGCTGACTATATTTAGATTGTTATCGACACTAACAAGGAGAATATCTATCACTAAATTCTGCCCGCGATTTCGTCCGCGTCAAATTTTTGCTCCCCTGACCCTTCCCGTCGCATCGAATTGCCTGCCTGTTTTCGTCCATTTTTCGTTGCTGCTTCGTACTTTTTGATCGTAGCGTGATGAATAGGCTACCCATTTCAAAAAGAATTTTTCAATTCGGACCAGTTGTTCCTGAGATTACCGCGTTCAACCAAACAAACAAACTCTTCAACTTAATAATATAAGTATAGATGATATTGGTCATTTTGTATACACTAGTTAAAATGATTAGGAGTATAATTAAATTACAATTTGTCCATGCCCCCATTAATTACTCAATTTCACACATTTTAAAATAAGGCCTTCTAACCCAATTCATTCAAAGATCCGTCAGCACCTCGTCGTTTTGAATAAACCATTATCTTGTAACTCAAGTCATCGCAAACTAGGTGTTTATCGCTCAGCGCCCAAAATTCCCGCCCACAACGGAAATACTCGGCATATCTCGTCATTTAGACAGACAGAACATACCTGAATCTTGAAAGTGCGACTGAGACGGCGAAAATGTAACCACAATTTTTCCTGCAGATTTTTAAATCATTCCAGTTTGGTTGCTTTCGATATGGTCGGGTGATTGGTTATCTTGTGAAATTACTGCATAATTTAACTGATTATATCATTATGAAGTAATCTTGGGCAGTTTTTGAGGAAAATCGTGATTTTTAAGTTGATAATTTTAGTCACAATTATTTATCTAAAATGGATCTCAGAGAATATTATGATACGCTATCATGAAAAAGAACTGAAAGCTGAGAAGGGTTAGATTAGTTCTTATAAAAGAAATGTCTTTGATTTAAGTTTCTAGTAAATCTCTTTACCTAAGAGATCAAAATTATCTCTATCATTTGCATAAAATACTTATTAACAGACAATTTTGCGTTGCTAAGACTAAATTTAACTTCAATTCAGCAACAGTACACAATAAAACAACCATAACGGGAATAACAAAAAACACGATTAACGTGGAGACAATCGTTGAAGCAGATTTAATTTTAAACCTCTCACCTCCCTTGAATTTTCTACTTTATACCCTTCATTTTAAAGTTCATATTTAAATTGAAATCTCGTGCCATCCCTGGATTCTGATGCACGCAGATCGAAATGTTTTACATAGTGAAAGCTTGCAGCAAGAGATAAACAAAATACGAATGTGGCACTGTGACCTGTCACCGGCGTTATTGCCGTTCCGAACCGTTCCGAATCGTGCCGAACCGTACCGTGCCGTATAGGTACTTTGTTTTACAGGCCGCGGCGCGCGAGGGTTAGAGTTTTTTTTAAGTTTCGTTTTAGAAAATAGGTGTCTTAAATATGGTAGGAATTATGAATTTACTAGAATATGTAGGTATAATGAATTTCTAAGGATCTCTCTTATGAAAATCGTACCTTCTAAAAATCATTTTCATGTTAAGCTTTATTTCATTTCAAGCACTTTCAGGCAGGTTTCTGAAAGGTCAAGTCTCTTCAAGACTTAGCCAAGATTATAAGCATCTCTTACATTATTATTTGCTTCAAAATAATTTAAGAAAAAACTTCAACTCTCTTCCCTTTTTGCTCCTTAGAAAATTTGAAAATTTACGAAAACATCTTGGATTTTTCGGGCAAAATCTTATGATAACATACTCATCATTCATCATCATTTCAGCCGTAAGACGTCCACTGCTGGACTTTGGCCTCCCCCAATTTGAGGGGCTTTGCCATAATCGCCACGCTTGGCAGGCGGGTTGGCGATCGCAGTATGGTGGTAAAATGCATAGAGAACGCTGCTGCCCATTCTCTAGTAAGTCCCTTAGTCGCCTTTTACGACACCCACGGGAAGAAATGGGGTGGTGTTATTCTTTACGTCCGGCACCACACGGTTATAATTATAATCTAAATTAACTAAAAATGTACAAATCAAATTAAAATGGAGCGTCGAAAAATATATCCGCATCGCTGTCGACTGGTATTGGACCCAAGAGACTGGCGGCATTACCACGTTGTATGGCAATGCTTAGCATCTGGCCACGGTAAAGACCAGCCTATGGGTCACGAGAAGTGTCAACCAACCCTTTCGAGATTTGCTTAAATAGGCCACGAGCACTCGGACCCCACGCCCCGAGGGTTTTTACCCCAAACTGTTACATAAAATCTATATTTTAATTATTTCACTGTTTCTTACGAATAATATATTACTGTTACTATGACTCAGTGAACTCGGTACTCAGTGACTCAGTGGCTAAGTGTCCGCGTTAGCAGATTGAGATTGATGCGCTTGCGCAGGGCTTTTTGCTCTAAATTAAATTATTCGAGGAATCGGTGACAAAATGGCCACTTAGTTTCTCTAAGCTGTTTTATTTTTGTGATTTTGAATAGCTTTGCCGCAGCTCAGTTATTTGTAAAGGACTAAGAATAAAGATCTAATTCTGTTTGGTGCAGGTTGGTTTAGTATTTGTCCTGCAAACCTATACACGATTCAGAACAGTTTATTTTAGAAATTGAAGAGAAAAGTAGACGAGAATTCACAATTATATTATGGTAGGTTTCCAGTCTAAGCGGATGCAGCTGAATACCAGTATTTTACATGTAGTAACTTCCTATCTGACCTACATAACCCAGTTACTGGGTAATACGATACTCTTTGGTAAGACTGGCTGTCAGATTTTCGGGCTCCGACTACCCGTACAAAAAAAAGATGTACAAATAACAGCTGGGACCAACGACTTAACGTGCTTTCCGAGGCACGGAAGAGTCTCAATAGGTATGGATGGTCACCTATCTACGAACCGACCGCGGCAAGCGTAGACACTAAATGTGACGTCAACCAACCCACAAAGGTCCGACTGGTGGATTAGAACCTACTCCCCCTCATAGAGAAGAGATGTCCCAACAGTCAACAGTGGAAACATTATGGCCTGATTTTGATAATAACCCAACAAATTTCCTATGATTGTGCTAAAGAAAATTGCGGAAAGACGAAAAATATAGTCATCAGAACCGTTCCGCGCTAACAAGGATACAGCTACTAGTAGGAGACAAGTTAAATAAAATCGATGAAAAAACTCACTACTTTTCAAAACACCCATTCTAAAAATCGATACCATCTAAAACAATACTGTAACTCCCATCCCCCGACATAGCAACATCCCCTACATATACCATACCTACCCCTTGTAAATATTCGCTAGGAAAACAGCGGCTATTCCAATTTCCTAGTGAAAGCCTGCCTCCTACGTCAAAAACATAATTGGCATGCCCTTCAATGCCGATGAGCAGAGAACTGTAAAGGCTGGAACTGAATGCGCGAGCGTGGTTACATAGACTTTTTTATTTATTTTTTCGAGTGGTTGTATTGTAGTTTTTCATTGTATTTTTAACGAGGATAAGGCTTAAGATATGATTTTATAAGATTCTAAGAATAACGTTCATTATTTTGAGCTTTAGAAATGTACAGACGCCAGCACACAAAGCTTCTACAATCTGTCAAATTTCTTTAATAGGTTTTCAACTTTATCGCTAAAGTTTAAGGTTCAATATTGATTGGAAAAATTTGACAGTTTCGTGTAGCTTAATGTGCTGGCGTCTGTATAACTAATTTTGGTCTGACACCTACCAGGTAATGCTTATTGGCTTTTTTTACTACTGATTGCGATCTAAAAATTTCTTTTCAACAACTGTACTTAGAAAAAAATCTGTAATGTAACATATATTAACAATAATACTGGACATTAACAAGTTTACATGATATACTACCAGTTATTACACCTTTTCATAATTTGAGGACATTAATCTACGAACGTATTAACTGATGTTAAGTAATAAGCTCTCTATAAACCGCTTATTAAACGTTATTATTTGCAAACAGCAAGATAATTGACGTCGTATGCTTAGCAAGTTATAAAATAAAAGTCCTATAAGTTATTTCTAAAAATAAACGGACAAATTGCATCGTATGTTATAACTTTTAATACACACCTTCCTCAATGTCATTTAAATATATCGTTTTTAGATTTAATGAAGGAAAATTTTCATTTCTAATGCTGGGCAGCCTTCATCAATTATTTATTTATTGGAAGTTCAATAGAAATACTTTTTTTTTTATTAATCTAAGTGCAAATTATGTTTTCTTTTTACACGCTTTATATTAGCTTCACTTGTATGTTTGTATGTTTGTTTGTAACCGACTCCTTATAGCGCGATTTTGACCCACTTTAAACGACTAGATTTCATTCAAACTTTGCACACCTGTCAAGGACCGACGACAATGCAATAATTTCATAAATTTGTGCCATTATTCTTGCCAGGGTTACCAGGACAGCAAAAAAACTGTCTTCGAAAACTACGCTGACATACGTCACAAACTACGCTGACATACGTCACAAACTACGCTGACATACGTCTCAAAATTCGAAACACGCTAAAAATAGAAAATAAATAATAATTAAAAAAACTAAAAAACACGCTTCCATTGAAAACCAAACTAAAAAGTACACAATAATGGAAAATAATAGTTAAAAAAAACTAAAAAACACGCTTCCATTGAAAACCAAACTAAAAAGTACAAAATAATGGGAAAAAAGCGTGGGGTGCTTTTTAAGGTATTTTTTATTGATATCAGGCACCCCACGCTTTTTTCCCATTATTTTGTACTTTTTAGTTTGGTTTTCAATGGAAGCGTGTTTTTTAGTTTTTTTTAACTATTATTTATTTTCTACTTTTTAGGGTGTTTCGAATTTTGAGACGTATGTCATCGTAGTTTGTGACAGTTTTTTTGCTGTCCTGGTAACCCTGGCAAGGATAATGGCACAAATTTATGAAATTATTGCATTGTCATCGGTCCTTGACAGGTGTGCAAAGTTTGAATGAAATCTGTTCGTTTAAAGTGGGTCAAAATCACGCTATAAGGAGTCGGTTACAAACAAACATACAAATATACAAACATACAAATATACAAACATACAAACATTCAAACATACAAGTGAAGCTAATATAAAGCGTGTAAAAAAGGGTGCCTGATATCAATTTCCATTATTTTGTACTTTTTAGTTTGGTTTTCAATGGAAGCGTGTTTTTTAGTTTTTTTTTTTTTATAATATAGGTAGTTGACATTAGACATTTATCAGACAGTTATAAACTTG
This sequence comes from Aporophyla nigra, assembly GCA_947507805.1. NCBI lineage: Eukaryota > Metazoa > Arthropoda > Insecta > Lepidoptera > Noctuidae > Aporophyla > Aporophyla nigra. The sequence continues at coordinate 10,811,507 of OX382316.1, read as the reverse complement.
AGTTTTAGCAACGTTACTTTATTACTATTCATTAGAAACACACATTAGATTTTATAAAAAAAATATGTTCCGTAACAATGATTACGATACAAGTTATTTTTCTTTTCTATACATTTTAAAACTTGCCACATCCAGTAGCAACATTTTAATCCCCTATACATAGGTTTGCATAGGCTGTCGAAAAAGGTCAATAACCTCGCAGCCTCCCAAGCTACCCTCCGATACTCAGATTTGAATATTGTGCCACCCTCCGAAATTTTACCATTAAATTTTCTTGAAACGACTCTCCGTGAAAAAGAAATGTATAGAAAAAGTTTCACCGATTATATTTTTGTTAAAAGAATATTATTGTGGAGAAGAAAAAGGGAGCTTTGTCGATTATGCTTCTTTAATCATTTGTTTTCTTAGAGTATTTGTTATTTTGACATGGTTTCATTAAGCTGAAAATACAAGTCCGGATTTTATTCTGCGTATACAAAATGTTCTATGACGTTATATTGTAATTAAAACGAAAAATTAGATTTAGATAGAGATTATAGGGAGAGAGAGATAAGGGATTTTTTCTTGGATTTTCGTCATGTCATCATGAAAATACTTTATTATAAATGTATTAAATATCTTTTTAATTTGTCCACCATGGGAAACTTGGGCGTCAGTTAATAATTCGATCTGGAATATAAAAAAATAAGTAACTTTTTCTTAACATTTTTTTTAACCTCTAATCATTGTGGTTCTTGTTATCAAACGAAAATTCATAATCCACCCTTCAATAATAAAAATACCCTCGATACATTTTTCCAATACACAATACAATCATAACCCTATTTTTCTTTAGATAATCTCCTCTTTATCTGAAATTGTATGGAAAAGGAGGTAGATATGTAAATACGTGTGTATAGGTGCAACCTCCCTCGTTATATGGATCCGCCGGGATCGCATCCGGCTCGAAGGACCAATGCCGGAAATGGATAAGGAATGACATGAAATCCGTAAAGGTAGTCTCGTTTTCAGCTTGCAAAATTATATACATATTACATACACTGCCAACAGTACTACTTGCAGTTGCTACTTTATGCCAAGTTTTACAATATTTTTATTAAAGAGTGGGTAGTTTTATAATTACAGAGCTTTTGTTCTCCAACAATAAAAGCTGGACAATAAAACATCCTGTCTTGTTTTAAATAAAAACATTGTTTAGCGTAACAAAAGTTATTTGCAAAAAGTTAAATAGCTGAGATCTAAAACTAGACCAAAACTTCCAAGGTCGGTGCTCGGCGTCGCCCGCACACAGGGAGGAGTGCCACCCCTCACCCACACAGCCTCAGGACACGTGTACGAATCACCCCTACACATGGTTGCCATAGCAACACAGCATCCTACTTCCACGCCCACTACCCCGGGGGCGAACTCTCAAGATATTACGCCCTACTTCGTTCGCATTGGTGAACTAAAGGGGTGTAGGAAGACTGCGCTTGTGTGCGTCAGTTAGGTTACCGCTGTGACCTGACGGAATTCGCCAATTCCATTTTAAACCGTGACATCTACTTCTTCCGAACAGCTTTTCGATAGAAGTACCGAATTAAAAGTTGACTAGCAAAACTCGCGTGTATACCAACTCGGTTATTGAATGCGAGCCGAGCACTCAACTTTATTCGCAACATTCACCGTCCGCTCGTTAACAAACCTATTCAAATTTGAAGTATTAGTCGATTGAGGCAACATTTCTCGCGTCCTATCGCCACGAGTTCCAATTAGCAACTGCGGCTTGTCGCTCAAGTGGCGGTGACGTCACGCCGAGCTTTCATGCGGCTTCAATAACTACCCACTCAGCAATTTCTTCAATAGCCGGCCACTCCACCTGGCCTTCATTAGGGACCTTCTCAATGTACACGCAAAGCTGAAAAGATGCCTACTAATTTAGAAAAAAATGCAAGTTTTAACGAGAAAAGTTGTTTAGCTAATAAACCAGCGTGGCTAACGCTCAGCGTTAAGTATTTAATAGCGCTATCTAATTGCGTGATATAATTTTGAATTATTACCGTCTGTCAACGGAACAAAGCGCGCTCAACTCTTTTGTTTCTACCGGTCGCGCCATAGACAAATCTTATTATGGAAATATTTTCAAATTAAGAACGCGCTGCTCCCGCATTATGCGTCTCGACTGTCATCATTGTCTATGGCTTCTTTTTGTTCGTTGCTCGCATGTCGAGGTTTTTCGACCACCGTTTCGGTTATTTTTTTTTCCTTTTTTTAAACTGTCCCGAGCGTGAATGGAGGTCTTTGTTTGTTCGTGTTTTATTATTAATTAGTGGGGCTTCTTTGTTCGTGGTAATTATTGTCTTAATAAGCAGTTCCTGCTCTTCGACTATAGACGGGCGGGGGATTGTCAGCCCTTTTAGTCTTAAATTGCTTGGAATTATGATTTTGGAGCAGGTTTTTGGTCAGAATAAGTATTCTTAACGAGGTTTGAAATGTTTTTATTATAACAATCTGTAGCTACGCGCAAGTTTTTTGTTGAAATGTTCTCATGCCAGTCACGTTTTCTTACAAGAATCAAATAAACATACAAAGACAAAATAAGAAAAAGAAAGAAAAAAAAGAGAGAGGGAGAGAGAAGAGGATGTGGGAAGAGGTAGAGAACATTTTCATACAAAGTAAACTTACAATCAGATCTGCAATATCTTATTAGTATCTTAGATTTTGATCCCGTTATTTTACGAAACGAATACAACTATCACATCTGAAACAAAAACCTTCAAAATTAAATAACGTCTACGTGTACTGCCGTTTATATCGCATAATAAAGTGGTGAAAAGAATTCCCAGTTTAATTAGAGGTGAGATACTCTGGCTCGGAAGTGCGACGCGCCTCAATGGCCCTCGTTGGGCGCCATTTTGCATAATTGGGCGACGGCGAGGGTAGAACGAAATTTATACGTTCCAGGCGCCAATTTACTTGCTAATGACGCGTCGTCTTCCCATAGACTAGTTGTCGGGTTTTTGTTGGCTTGGAACTTTGTTTTTTTAGGGTTGTGTGTTTATTTGTTCCTTTCTTTTTTTATTTTATTAAAAAATAATTTTGGATTTTTTAGACATGATGCCGGTGTCGCTAGTTTTTGTGTCCATTGGTCTGTAGCCTGAAGGTATAAAGATGGATATTTTTTGTGTCTAGAGATTATTTTTAATGAGATTATCCTTTACTAATTTCACCGTTTTTTATAGATTCTGAATACTGAAGATTCTTCTGGATGAACATTTAATTATGTGTGTTTTTCAGCGATTGGTTTATCAGGATTATTATCCTGTGATAACACTTTAGTCATTACAATCGCCAGACAGACAAAATGGTTCTGAGGTTGAGCAGGATCCAACCTCGCTGGTGGTTTCGGTTCCAGAGACAGGAATATTTTGTTTTTCTAACTTTATTTTTCCTTTTGTTTCAGACGGGTAAGATGGGCCTGCCAGCAGGTGGGAGCCTTTCGCTGTTCTGTCCTGGCGGTGAGCTGGGCCAGCCACCCCCAGCCCATATGGGCATCCCTCCGCCATATCAGCTCGACTCTAAATTAGGTAAGTTTGATTTAATTCTTTATGAAGTTGGAGAATTTAATATTTTTTAATTCAAAGTGCCTAAAATGTATAATGATAATCAGCCTTTTTAATGTTCCCACTTCTGGGACACAGGGACACACAAGCCCAGTGCGGGTTGGTAGATGTCACAAGTCTTCGAATTTTTGGTTCTAGGACATTCCGGTTTCCTCACGATTTTTTCCTTCACCATTTTGAGAGCAGTGATGGTTATAAATAATACAAAGTAAAGAGTCTGTTTGGGTTCGAATCTACGACTTAAAAATCGTATATCGAGACCGTTACCACTGGGCCACCACTGCACTCTCCTAAAATGATAGTGCATTTTCAATCAGCATTGATTGCGATCACGTAAATAAAAAAACTAAAGAACAATTTAGCTCATTTCACCCAACTCTTCAATTGATACCCAGGGGATGGATATTTATCTCCCTCCCACGAACCAACATGACAACTAAAACTAAGTTCCGTCTAGACACTTAACTAGGTACATGTTACAGCGGCCGGGCTGGCGCGGACACCCATGTACCCCTTCCCTGGGGGTACGTACCCCTACCCCATGCTAAGTCCGGAGATGTCACAAGTTGCAGCTTCATGGTGAGTTAACTGTTCTACGTTGGGAATTGCAACTAGAATCAATTCTATATATTTTTTGTACATTTTGACGTTCAAAAGTGCCTTTTTGGTGCCTAATTGAAATAAATGATTTGATATTGAGTATGTTTTTTGGTGTTGTCCTTTTTATTTATTTAATATTTTAAACACCAAAATGTACAGAAGCGGACTTATCATATTGAGTTATGAAAAGGAAGGCTTGTTCTTTTGGAAGAACTTTTTTTATTAAATAAATGTTTAGAGTTACACGTTTATTGCCTTAATTTCTCATGTAATTCAGTGTTTAAATATTTACATGTAGTCCCTATCAGGTTCAAGTTCTAGACTGAAAAGTGACATGAAAAGCTTTTACCCTACATCATTTTTTTTATTGTTTACATTCAGTCTAAAATACAACAGAAAAAATTGATCTTTCGGACCCTCACATTTTTTCTGTAGAACTGTTTTTCTTGAAAGAAAGCATGGTTTCAGCTTTTTGGCATAAAAAGTGGTTACCCATTGTGTGCCCAAGTAATTTGATTCGCACTATCAAAAGAAGAAGCGATTAAAATTGTAATCTTGGGCAAAAGCTACTAGTGAATAAGACCTTATGTTTCCAGGCATACCCCAAGCATGTACCCCATATCGTCAGCGGCGAGCGGATTCAGAAGTCCGTACCCCACGTCATTGCCAATCTCAAGTTCTAGTCTATCGAGGTATGGTATCCCTAGGTACATACAATACTTATTATCTTTTGTTCAGGACTATTATCTAGCTATGGCAAGGATATTGAAGTATTCTTAAAAATGGTCTTACTTAGGCCTGATTTCTGGATTCAATTTTGGTGAAAAAAATCTGACCAAATAACATATTTCCTATCGCTAAATAATACGCCTGTACTTTCAAATAATCATAATAGTTACTACTTCAATTTTTATTTTAATGATTTCCCCAACATGTAAATTTTGCTAGAACCTTGCTGTTTTTTGATATTATTAGTGCTTATGGAGCATTCAAAGAGTCACCTTTAAGAATAGCTTGGCCTCTTTGCCAGGAACTGCAATACAGCAGATAGAATCCCTGAATTTCCTTACTCTTTATCACGGAAGGACCACTTTGTCCGTGATTCGCTATAAGTTCAGAAATCACTTTTGAAGAAGTAGTAACTATATTTCTACAAAGAGTCAATTTCCTCATACTCTTGTTCTTTTCCAGTGAATTATACCGGTTCTCCCCAACGCTGGGCGGAGGCCTGGGGCTCGGCTTAGGGCCTGCGCTCGTGCCTCCTCCTCCCTCTAAGTCAGACCTCGACTCACACCATTCAAGATATGCAAGGTAAGAGAAACTACAAATCATTTAAATGATATCTAGAGGAGGTCCTAAGGACCATATAATTTGGGAAACTGGTATTAAGACCAATAGTAATTGCAAAACCGGTCTTACTGTTAATAAGGCCCAGAATTTTGTTGAAAAGACTCAGAATTTTGTTGAGAAGGCCCAGAATTTTGTTGAGAAGGCCAAGAACATTGTTGAGAAAGCCCTGAATTTAGTTGAGAAGGCCAAGAATATTGTTGAGAAGGCTCAGAATTCTGTTGAGATAACACAGAATCCAGTTGAGAAGGCTCAAAATTCTGTTGAAAAGGCCTCGAATTCTGTTGAGAAGACCCAGAACTTTGTTTACAAGGACCACAGTTCCGTTGATAAAGACTATATTTGTAAATAATGTCATAATTATGACATTGTTAATAAAATTGCATCTTTCTTCAAACAAAAAAAACTACAGAGCTGTCCCAAAAATCCATGTGAAAAGTCGTACCTAATTGTCAATTCAAGTTAATATTTATGACATTTCTGTTCACAATCATGTATGTTTCATGGCACATCTCCTTCATAAATTGTTTATACAATTTCTCACCGATTTGTCTTATAGTTTATGTCCTGTGGTACTGCATACAGATGTTTGATTAGACCTTAAATTTTGGATTTAGTGACAGGCGTATTTTTTCTAAGAATGCAGTCTTTAAGTTTGTTTTAAACAATGTAAATGGTAACAATATCCATATGTCTATCTGTTTCTATTTAGTTGATGTGTATTATAAATCTGGGCAATTTATGCAAAAAAAAAATCCAAAAATTTACTTCACTCGAGTTAGAGACGGCAGTCGTTTTTTTTTTCAGTAGGGGTATCAATTCGTTTACCACTGCCTGGTATGTTATCAACAGTGAAAGAAAACAGTAGAATGATATACAAAGTATGTAGATTAAAAACGTATTATCGAGGCTAACGCCAAAAATTCCCAAGCAAAGTAAATAAAACCAGTCCTGAAGCAAACCCTATCCATTAGAAAAAGAATTTTCTAAATCCATCCGACATTGGCTTTTAAATAAATAAAAAAAAACAATTGCCGACCATAGCGCGGAACATACATACATATGTTTATCAGTTGTCTGGTTACCATAGTACAGGCTCTGCCTAGTTTGGGATCAGATAACGTTGTGTTGGTTGTCCTAAGATATTATTATTATAAAAAAGGGGGGAATCGATATCCTCCTCCTTATTGAATTCGATTAATAAATTATACAGGGTGGCTGACTAGCTGGGATATTGACGCACAATCTGTATGAAACCAGGACATGATTCTGATGTGATAGGGGACAAGCCTCTTGCGTTCAACCGGACACAAATTCAGGCTTCAGGCTGCTACTTAGAAATTACAAATAGAAAAACCTAAGAACGGTTTTTCTGAGTCGGGAATCGAACCCGGGACACATCCTCAGCAGTAGCGGTTACAAGCACTGGACCGACGAGGCAATCATGGAAAAAAAATAACACTTTAAATGGCAAAAATCAGCTTGAAACTATAGTCATTATGAATTGGTATTTGTTTTTAAAATTGAAAACGAATACAACAAAACACCAAAACAGTTTTATTCACAAATATTTACCGACACAAGTTCAAACAAATATTTTTTATTCGCGCCACGCACCAAACAGTTTATACCGTACATATTGAATTTAAACGTTAAAAATAATTATAACAAAACGTTTCCATCAGCACACGCAAGCAACGCTTTTGTCACAACTCACACCCTTTCTGCTAATCTCCGATGGTATCATAGCGTGATGGTATCGCTCCGGCTATTATGCGAGTTATTCGACTTAACTGCCCGCCCTCTTGTTCGATAGATTGAAGATAACGCGCGTAGGGGTGGATTGGACACATGTCTACGTGAAATTGTTTTTTTAACCGACTTCAAAAAAGGAGGAGGTTATCAATTCGACTGTATTAAAAAAAAAAATGTTTGTTACCTCATAACTTTTGACTGGGTGAACCGATTTTGATGAATCTTTTTTTATTTGAAAGCTGGTGCTTCCCGAATATTCCCATTTGGTTCCATTCGGACAATGGGATCCATGTGAAAACCATATAAGTCTTAAAGCATTAAGTATTTGCGGCGACAAATTAACGAATAACGCGATTAGATTAGCTATAAACTTTTTACAAAAAAAAAAAAAACTACTTTTTTGTAATTTTTTTTTGTTTTTTAGTGCAAGGCAAAATGTTCGGAAAATGCATATTATTAACATAACATGACGCCTTATTTCCAAGTAAGGTAAGGCAGAGCTGTACCTATAGTATACTCACATTTTGCCAGTTATGTTTAACTCCCATTGAATAGGGAGAGAGCCTATTGCCCTCATCATCATCATTTCAACCGAAAGACGTCCACTGATGGACAAAGGCCTCCCCCAATTTGAGAGGGTTTGCCATAATCGCCACGCTTAGCTAGTGGATTGGCGATCGCAGTATGATGGTAAAATGCATAGAGAAGGCTGCTGCCCATTCTCTACTAAGTCCCTTAGTCGCCTCCTACGATACCTACGGGAAGAACTGGGATAGTGGTATTCTTTACGTTCGGTACCACACGGAACTCTCACCCGACCTCAAATCCAGAGTCCAGGGTCCTACTGAGAAATTCCAGATTGAAAAATCCAAATAACATTGCCGAACCTGGGAATTGAACCCAGGACCTCGTGCTCAGTAGTAGCGTTTGTGACTACTAGACCAATCTAGACTGACCTAGGTATTATATCATGTTACTAAATAAATTCATTTATTTCAGGTAAATTAGCACCCATAGCCAAACATAAATTAATAGAAAATTTTACAGATAAAATAACATTACACAAACCTAAAATGTCAAATAAAATAAAATCAATTAATGAGGAAAAAAAATTAGATATACCAAAGTAAATTTTATCAGAATACAAAGTCATTTAAACTATAAAATTAATATCTTCTCTCCGGCACTGGTACAGCAATATGTCTGCTGGAACAATGCCGGAGGAAGGGGCAATCCAGCTTTCCCGCAATCATCGCCAGTACCGCGTAGGGGCTAACCCGCACCCTGTGCACCAAGGACGCGGCGCGCTTGCGCATGGTCGCGTGAAAGCAGTCGGTGCACGCCTCTGCAAAAACATACCCGAGGCAGTGCAGTGTCGGGGTAACCCCATCACCGCCCTGAAATTGTACTGGACACGGATAGCGCCGTAACTACTGTTAGAGTAGTGTGCCCACAGACTGCACGAGTACAGCGATGTACAAAACGCTCTAAAGAGCGTAGTCTTAACTCCAACAGAACACCGTGCAAATCTGCGGGCGATCATGTTAATACTGGTGGTGTGTTCGATGCATAACTTTGTAATGAAGCCGAGATCATAAAGTAAACAAAATTGATCCCGGTGTTAATTAGGATCATAAGTTAATCACAGGGCGTTCAGCTTATCACAGAGTCACGCTCATTATCATCTCCGTTCTAACCATACATATATAACATCACGCTTATTATTTAGTTAAGGGTTAGGTAGAAGCTAACCAACACCAACATTTCGCCAGTTATTATTCTAATAATATCCAATTACTATACGTAATACGGCTGGCTATAAGGGAGACCAAAGAAACGATGGATGGACTGTGTGAATTATGATAAGGATAGAAAGGGGGTGATTCCTGAGATGACGACTAATAGAGAAGTGTGGAAGAAATAGACGTGTTGTGCTGACCCCAAATAAACTGGGATAAGGGCAGAAGAATCATGATCCTATTACTAATATTGTAAATGTGAAAGTTAGTATGTTTGGACGTTTGTTACTTCATCACGCAAAACGGCTGAACGGATTGGGATGAAATTTGGCATACAGATAGTTATAACTTGGATTAACATATAAGATACTTTTATTCCCGTATTACGTTCCTTTGGGATAATTTTCCACCTCCACTTGGGCGAATCCGCTGGTAAAAGCAGTTAATAAAATAATAGTTTTCCAGACCGTGTTTCGGCCATGGCGCCCAATCTCAACGACGACTAGCTATCGGTGCGGCAGATATAGTGCACAAGTGTGTGCGCAGACACAGGAGCACTCACTCTTCCCTCGCACTCATAGTTTGATGGGACGGCAATCCGACAGGACCGGAGAGAGATCAGGAGCAGGACAAACGGCTTAACTTGCTTTCCGAGCCACGGGGATATCACACCACCAATTTCCTAACTCCGGGCTGTTACTAAGAAAATCATTATGAGCACATGGAGAAATCGAACTCAGGAAAACAGAAGGCATTTCGCCCACATAAATAAAATCACTTTTTTTTTGGTCTTTTTGTAGGACTACCAAAAAAGGTCGGCAATTAATTATGCTACCGTATATATTATAATATGCAGGTTTTAAATAAACTGTCAACAGAATTGACTGATCAGGTAACAAGAAAGCTGATGCCTTACGACAAGTTACCAACTTCAATACAAACTGCATCAGTCAAAATGTATAATCAAAATTATGGGGTCTCACTGTTGACGATAAACATTGATATCAAAACTAAATGTTTATTTTTTAGCAAAAAACAATCGACTTCCAAAAATACACTACAAAGTGAAAAATAACTTCAATTTCGAAAGTCGGTGTAATGGATCTGTATACTCGTTTTTTGCCACCGACTTCCGAAATTATACTAATTTTTTCAGTTTACAAAACGTAAGAAAATTAAAATTTTCTCGTATACTCGTTTTTTGCCACCGACTTCCGAAATTATACTAATTTTTTCAGTTTACAAAACGTAAGAAAGTTAAAATTTTCTCTAAAATGCTAAAAACTTATACCTACCTATTTGTTGCCTCATAAAAACGATATCGCCATCACATTTCAAGATGAATCCATTTCCGGGAAAAAAGAAACGGTAAATAATGGTTTCAAAATAACCGACATGCCGCATTATAATTCTCGACAAAAACGAAAAAAGGAGCTCAGTCATTAGATAATAACTGAAACAATTTAATGTCTTTGAGAATATATATTGTATTAGGTTGGGGAAAAAGTCTTTTCGCATTATAGTATGTATGAACTTGTAATAAAATCTCTTTGGCTATACTATTGGTATCTGGCTGGTTTTGGTATCATTGAAAGTTTAAATTTTAAAGAACATAATTCCAAATTCAAATTAGGAAAATGTGTGATTTTCATTTGTTTTTCGTACCGTCAAGATGGGTGAATCTAATGAAGAAATTCGATACATTTTAAAATTTTACTACAAAAAAGGTAACGCAAGCCGCGAAAAAAATTTGCGATGTTTATGGACCTAGTGTAGTGTCTGTGAGAGTAGCACAAATTTGGTTTAAGCGTTTTCAATCCGGAAATTTTGATGTCAAAGATGCACGTCGCTCTGGTCGCCCTATTACGGATAAAATGGATGCCATTTTTGAAAAGTGGAGCAAGATCGGCATACCAGTAGTTACGACGTAGCTGAAGAACTGGAAATTGACCACAAAACAGTTTTGGCGCATTTGAAAAAAACTGGGTACACAAAAAAGCTCGACATTTGGGTACCTCACGAGCTCACTGAAAGAAACCTAATGAACCGTGTACTCATTTGTGATTCTTTATTACGACGTAATGAAACCGAACCATTTTTGAAGAAGCTGATAACTGGTGATGAAAAGTGGATCACGTATGACAAGAACGTGCGAAAAAGGTCGTGGTCAAAGGCCGGTCAGGCTTCACAGACTGTGGCGAAACCCGGGTTAACTCGCAACAAGGTGATGCTGTGTGTGTTGTGGGATTGGAAGGGTATTATTAATTATGAGCCGTTACCACCAGGCAGGACCATCGATTCTGAACTCTACTGCGAACAACTGATGAGATTAAAGCAAGAAGTTGAGAGAAAGCGGCCGGAATTAATCAACAGAAGGGGTGTGGTTTTTCATCATGATAACGCTAGACCTCACACATCTTTAGCCACCCAACAAAAATTAAGAGAGTTTGGCTGGGAGGTGTTAATGCATCCGCCGTATAGTCCTGACCTTGCACCTTCAGATTTCCACCTGTTTCGGTCTCTTCAGAATTCTTTAGGCAGTGTCAGGTTAACATCACGAGAGGACTGCCAAAACCACTTGTCGCGGTATTTTGACCAGAAGTCCCAAAATTTCTATAGCAATGGGATCATGTCCCTACCTACAAGATGGCAAAAAGTTATCGAACAAATGGTATCTACATACTTTAGTTAAATGTAAATAAACTTTATTAAAAAATGTTTTGAATGTTCTTAAAAAATGCGAAGAAACTTTTTCCCCAACCTATTAATATATAATGCTATTTTTTTCTGCATCGATCTGTTTAGGTAGCAGTACAATGAAACACATTTGTGGCGTTTCTTTTTTCAATTACTGAAGCATGTAGGTATGTATGTATGTAACTCAATATACCCAATTTGGCGGTTAAGTAATTTTGCCTTTCCAGTGACGATATGTATAGTTCCCAATTAAGCTTATTTATGATGACAAAAAGAAGCCTCTGCCTTCTCAAGTATTCCTTTAGTTGTCTATGTATCAGCAACATTAGTAGAGTACACAATATATGTTTTACATTACAAAATACCTAAATAAGGATTCACCATTGTTCTCATTTACACAACAATATCTGATTATAATTTCGTGCAGAACCGTCGCTTCTCGCTCACAATGCTACCTTATAACCACATACGTTAAAGTCCAGGTACAATCATGTAAATAAGTCCCTGGAGGAGAAATTTAATTAAGATGATATATGAGCAGCCTGGCTAACGGGCCGCGTCACCTTGTACAGTCACCGAAACAAATGCCCGAGATTTTTGGAAAAGATAAACAGTGTTTTAAAGCGATGATGTAAAAAAATACTTTTTTAGTTGGTGCTTTCAGCTTTAAATGCAGAGGTCATGAGTTTAAAACTGATTGATAAAGATAATAGGAGGAAACACAATACTAGAGCCGTTATAAGAAATAAAAATCTTTATAATTGGTGCTCCCAATGAATGAATAATATTATAATATAATGAATAATAGTTTAAAAAAACTAAAAATACGCTTCCATTGAAAACCAAACTAAAAAGTACAAAATAATGGAAAAAAGCGTGGGGTGCTTTTTAAGGTATTTTTTATTGATATCAGGCACCCCACGCTTTTTTGCATTATTTTTTTTCTATTATTTTGTACTTTTTAGTTTGGTTTTCAATGGAAGCGTGTTTTTTAGTTTTTTTAAACTATTAGTTATTTTCTATTTTTAGGGTGTTTCGAATTTTGAGACGTATGTCAGCGTAGTTTGTGACGTAGGTATGTCAGCGTAGTTTGTGACGTATGTCAGCGTAGTTTTCGAAGACAGTTTTTTTGTTGTCCTGGTAACCCTGGCAAGGATAATGGCACAAATTTATGAAATTATTGCATTGTCATCGGTCCTTGACAGGTGTGCAAAGTTTGAATGAAATCTGGTCGTTTAAAGTGGGTCAAAATCGCGCTATAAGGAGTCGGTTACAAACAAACATACAAACATACTTACAAACATACAAGTGAAGCTAATATAAAGCGTGTAAAAAGCTGAAGAGTTTGTTTGTTTGGTTGAAAGTTGGTACATGGTTGTTAATCTCAGAAACCACTGTTCGAATTGACAAATTCTTTTAGTGTTGGATAGCCCATTTATCGAGGAGGGCTATAGGCTATATAACATCACAATAGGACCTTTAGGAGCTGAGCAAAAAAAAAACTCACGAATCCGGATATCTCTCACAGGCAGGCGATTTGATGTGACCGAAGTCACGTGCAGAAGCTAGTGTTACATAGTTTAATTTTGTTTGTAGCAAACGGATTGTCGATCGCAGTTTGTTGCCAATAAATGATACCAAACAGCTTGCGAGAAGCAAATAATCCCCTTGACATTTGCAAGCGTGCAAAAAAGAGGGAATTATGTGAAAAACAGACCTCAACAATCTAGAAGAAACAGAAATAATAAAAAGACTTATAATTATATGCAGTGTCAATTATTAACATACTTAAAAAAACTATAGGTTCGTTAAGTCCATAATCTACATTTTTATCGTATAATTCTAAATGTAATTAACATGAAAGATCTAAATAGTTAATGGTTATTTTATTGCTTTGTCGCATTCGTTGACTGCTTGGTATTCAATCTACATGATCTTGTTTAATTAATACATTTTATGTACTTCCGTTTTTTATGTAATTATTTTCTTGAGTAACGATTATTTAGAAAATAAAATACATTTATTACCTGTGTTTTGAGTCGCAACGGTAAAGGAAATTTATAGAAATAAGACATATTTTTAATTGAATTAAGGGAAAAATCTTTACTTATGGCAACAATTCTTATAACATTCGGATTTTAAAATGCGGAAACAACATTTTTAAATAAAGACATTAATAATTCCTTATTGTTAGTATTCTTAATAAAAGTTACAATTTACTAAATACAAAAAAAATAATTGCAAAACTAACATTAACTTGTCCTGCTGACTGTACATAACACATAATTACGGCGCGCGCGCCGAATACCTCGTTTGGGCGCGCACACGCATTGTGCCCGGATTTTCTTTCTCTTTTTATATCTTTCCCCATTTTTAAAACGTCCATAGGAAGTCGTATATCCCAAGCTAGTTTGGTTATATTCAGAACTAATTTGGTGCATAAAACTTTTATATTGGACATATTAAACCAACAGTTATATGTCACTGACAATGTATTTTATTATCTCTATTTATACAGTTTTAGAATTTCGAAGTCAGGAAGTCGTTTTTAACTGGTTTTGCTTTTCTTTTTCGATTAACGGATTTAGGGCTATTACGGACTTGTGTTTTACACGTCTAGTTTGATTTAAGTAATTCGGATGTGGTGTGTGAAGCCGGCTTTCCATCTGGTTCCACAATACCTACTTTAGGTCGTTGTCATACTTATGTTTTTCTCTACCATTCGCCCTCCCTCACACAATTTAAAACTATGAAATCTGCTCAAGTTTCAATCTGGCAGTTGGCTACCGGTCTAACTGGATGCAGCTGACTACTAGTATTTTACATGGAGCGACTGCCCATCTGAGCTTCACAAGTAAGTAACTGGTTGTCAGAGTTTCGGGCTTCTGACTACCAGTAACGACTGCCAAAGATGTATAAAAATATCAGCTCAGGACCAACGGCTTGACGTGCTTTCCAAACTCATCATCATCATCATTTCAGCCGTAAGACGTCCACTGCTGGACTTAGATTTCCCCCAATTTGGGGGGCTTTGCCATAATCGCCACGCTTGGCAGGCGGGTTGGCGATCGCAGTATGGTGGTAAAATGCATAGAGAACGCTGCTGCCCATTCGCTAGGACATCCCTTAGTCGCCTTTTACGACACCTACGGGAAGAAATGGGGTGGTGTTATTCTTTACGTCCGGCACCACACGGTACAAAACTTTCCAAACTATTTAACCACAAAAACCTTAAAAAAAAATCTGCAAATATCTCTCTTTGAAATCTACACAAGGATATTTCACCAAAATTAAAAACTAGCTCACCAAAGTCTAGAGGTCCCATACTTGCCAACTTAATCTGATGTCTGTGAAGTTTTAAAGCTCCAGTAACTTCTCGTATCACCTGACTCATCAGTTTAAGAGCTATCTCTGAAATTCGCGTCTATTTTTGGAAAATCACGAGGAATGTCTCGAGTACCGTTGGACTGACTTGCGGTGACATTGTGACTAATTTGTTTGTTTCAACTCGGCTTAGGATAATTTGTTTTAGATTAGGATCTGCTAATGTGCCTATTTGAATAGTTTGTTGAAAGAATTCTTCTTCAACACCTCTGGGATTACGTCGACATCTTCGACTTTGATATCCTTTAGTTTTCGTTTTACCTGCTGGTCTACTTTCATAGCCCTATTTACGATTCCCTTCTTCAGTCTGATCCTCCAGACTCGTACCTATAGCTATCTAATAGGTACAATTATTATTCCGTGTAGATATCATACTATCTCATTAAGGTTCCAAGAATTAGATACTTGTTTACTTACTATATTTAATTCATTAGAAACTTCTGTTATGACAAGGACAGCTAATACTGCTTCCTTCCAATTGTGCTCCAAACTATTCTCGCCTTCTTTCTCTGACAGAAAGCGCTATCTGATTATACCCTGACCTTTCTCAATACTAGTTCCGGTATCTAGAATTTGGTCCTTCCATTAGAACCACCTTCTTTAAAGTATCTCTATTGATCACTTCTAGCCAAATTGCCCCCCACCTAAACTTCAAACACAGTACCCACAGTCCTATATCCCAACAAACATTTTAAAAATCAGTATGCTCGCCATAATTACGAAGCTTCTCGGCCACGTTCGTGTATGATCGGCTGCGCCCGCGCCGGAAACACCGCGTCTATTTCCAACCGGACGCACACTGTTTATTGTCGTCTGTCTCGACGGGTGTCGTTAACACCTAAACTAGTTATTAACATATTGATCCCACTACAACTGTTGGAGAATGTATGGCTCTTCGAATAAAATAGGTATGGTTAGAAAAATACGTGAGAGTTGTAGATTTTTTAGGGATAGCAATTGGTCTGCAAATTTTCAAACGTCTACTAAAGATTTTTGGGATCCCCGATGTCCAAAAACAAGGCATGTAAATAATGTATTCAGGAATCTGATAAAGATGCAATTTTATTTATTCCAAGAATGTTATCCAAAGAATGTCTTTATCAGCGTTATGGTATCAAATGTTACTTATTTTTTGATAAATATAGCCAACTGTTATGATAAAATCATTAAACGTAACAGAATCTCAAATACTTGAGATACCTCAAACTCTCAATGAAATTGAGCTCGATACTGACCACCGAAGTCCGCATTGGCATATATGCCTTCGAAATTGCGAATATTCCCCTCTCTTTGGCAGTATACCAATTATTCACAGTATCTAAACAATAACGCTGTATTTTCCAGGTCGCTAGAGAAAGGCAGCAGCAGCTCCTCAAGTGATAAGCCTTCAGACAACTCAGCCAACTCGAACAACAAAGAACAGAATAAGAAACCACACATAAAGAAACCTCTAAACGCTTTCATGCTGTACATGAAAGAAATGAGGGCGAAAGTTGTGGCTGAATGCACCCTCAAGGAATCAGCAGCAATTAATCAAATACTTGGCAGACGGGTGAGTTTGAATTTCGAACAACAATTTTAGTTTTAACCGTCAATATACAAATTCGAATAATTTAAATTCAAAATTCCAAATTAATTCGTTACATTCTAATTCGATATTTGTCTAACTCTAGATCTTTCAGAATTCGAAATTCATGAATTGAATTTGTTTTTTTTTATATAGTGTGTTCTGATAGGTTTTTGTTAACGTTACATCAGTCTCGATGTAGTATACTGTCGGATGAGGTTTAATATCCGTTTTACGGAATTTACTGTGTCACATTTTATAACCAACTTATGGAAAATTATTCCTACTGTATAAGTTTATATTCCACATGTAAACATCTTGCAAATAGTCTCTAAATACCAGAATACTTATCAGTAAATAATCTTAGACCAGTCCTTTCAGAATCAATCAGGTTCGACATCAATACTAAAGCTACTGCATAAAGATTTATTCAACAGTGCTAAGCATCTTGCATCATATTGACTGTCAATCAATCCGGTCTTAAATCGTTAATTAATCAATTAATTATGTATTTAACCGGCACTCGTAACCAACGTCTATTCAGCAGTAGAATACATCGGGATTGTATAAGATTGCTTACGTGACGTCATCTAATCGCAACTGACGAAGGTTTAACTAATCAGAGGTCAAATGGATGTCAACAACCTCATTTTAGAGACAGACCAAGTTAGCTAATGTAATGTAAGCAATAATTTCGATTGTGTCCGCATTTAATATTATTATTTCTCTCAACATATTGAATTTAGCCTTTGTTAATCTTGTTAGGAATACGATTCGTCACCGCACGTCCAGCTTAGCTTGCATTGTGCGGACAATGCGGCCGCCCTATCTGCCATCTAATAGATGTATTGAATAATAAATAGCTGACCGTAACGCTACCGAGAATCGAACCCGTTTACCCGTTCCCGGAACGCGATCTCATTCCTAACAAGAATAACAATGTCTTTATACAAAAAGTTAGTCGAGCACATGTCGGCGACTGGTAACCCAATATCCTGGTATCATAATACGCAGTGGCACTCGTTGAGCCGCGAGGAACAAGCAAAGTACTATGAGAAAGCGAGACAAGAGAGACAGCTCCATATGCAGCTGTACCCCGGGTGGAGCGCAAGAGACAACTACGGTTACGGCTCCAAAAAGAAAAAGCGGAAAAAGGACCGCAGTCCCGCAGAGTTGGGAGGTATTGGAGCTAGCAGCGTCGTGGGGACTGTCACTGGACGCTTGACACCGCTTACCCTCCCTGACGAGATCCCGCACCCCCACTAACACAGGAGACTTGCTTGTTGTCCGGTGCCACGTGTTAACCGAGCGGCTTGACCCCACACTAACGTCAGCATCCGTTACCTGCCCCGTCCCGTGTGTGTGTGTGTATGTGAGCGGTAGTGTCGCGAGGTGATGTTGCCTGTGCTAGAAAAGCGGCTGGGATCGCTCGGGCGGCCGGGGCCCGCGCTGGCCCCGGCCGCCCTTACGTGTTTCGTGTTCTGTGTACGTAGTCGTCCAGTGAACGTAAACTGTACACCCTACACCCTCCGGAAACTATATTGGTTTGTTATATGTCTAGTCGAGACGCGTGAACCGACCGCAGAATAGGTTCTGGGAGGAACATCACAATTGGCCATTCTCATTCTGTAGGGGACAAAATTTTGTGACTAGTTACTATCATCGCCGCTCTCTGCGGCTGTTTTTCTAGCACGCGTTAGGTCGCGGACGCACGGTCGCAGGTCGAGTCCACCGTCCAAGTGCATTTCTCTGTTTTGTTTCCATATTCGGCGCGTTCACGATACAGTGGCATGCGCTCGGCCGCGAGGAGCAAGCCAAGTATTACGAGCTGGCGCGCCGCGAGCGGCAGCTGCACATGCAACTCTATCCCGATTGGTCGTCTAGGGCTAATACGCAAAGGGGCAAGAAGAGGAAACGAAAACAGGAGACAACCGATGGAGGTACTGCCTTTCACTCCGTCGACGAGCGTCCCCGCCCCCCCTCCCGTCCCCTCCCGTCCCTCGTCGTGGCCATCAGCTGAGCAGGCTCGGCGACAGCATAGTGTCGTAAGTCGGTCACGAAGCGAACACATGTCCCGGAGCGGCCGACGTCCCGTCGTTTGAATGCGATACTCGCATCGGCTCATTAAAAAAATGAGGTCAATTAACGAAGGATTAAGTCCGGAGACGTTGGCAGCTCCGCTCCTCGCCCCCCGCGCATATCGCTCCCCCCCTGTCCCGCGACAGTTCAATTGCTTTGAACTCCGCTCCGAACGGACCGAGCGACATAGTAATATTGTCTTGGTTGAAGGGGTACGAGGTTGTAGACATATACATACATATAATATACAAGTATTTTTGTTTATTTAATATTTATCGCATTTATTTATTTGATTTTAAACGCTATATTATGAGAGAGACCCTCACGCAAGTCCTTCGAAGGTTGTCCCGGTTTTATGCTTTCCGTTTTGCTCCTGAGTGCGAGAGGGAGCGTGCATGCTAAAGCAAGTCAATATTTGAATACTTGAGTAATTGCTTTGCAGGGAGAGTAGTTTGATGTCGGAAAAGGCTGGGACAGCCTTCTCTCGGTACATAATGGAGTAGTCTGGACCAGAGCAGCCATGCGAACACCGCCGAGGACTAGATCTACACAGCTGCTGATGCTTATGTATCTGCGGTGCAATGATACTGGCCAAATAAAATCACAAATATTTATTTTGATTCCGGAGAACCTATTCTGCTTCAATTTGCTTATAGACGTCATGTTTATTTGTTATTTTTTCCGACAATAGCGTAGTTTTAGCATTTATTTTGTTCAAAGTTTATGCGTGTAGTATGTTATTTTTTAAAACCAATGTTTTTTCCGTTGTTCCCGTTCATTTGTCCCATCCCGCCCTGCATGGACTAACATAAGGGGATTGCATGCCAAGCTTTGTAGAACGTAGTCTTAGCTGTCATGTTTTGAGAAGCTTCAAATATGATTTCCGGTAAATAACCTTTATTTTACGCATCACATAATTTTTCTGCTGTCCTTTTCATTTGAGCGACAACCAAAGAATTTATCAATTTACTCGACATCATATTTTTTTTGTTTGAGAATTATTTGCAGTTTTTAAAGTAATTTGTTTTGCATACATTTTGTATCAGTTCAGTGTCAGAGTGGTTTCTTTTTTTTGTGGAATTAAAGGATGTGTCCTAAAACTTGTGATGTAATACTTTCAGGAAATAATTTGAAGAAGTGTCGAGCGAGATATGGTCTCGACCAACAGAACCAATGGTGCAAGCCTTGCAGGTGGGTTACCCCCTTTATTATTATTTTTTCATTTTTATTTTCGCTTGTGCAAAATTGAGTCTTAGTTAGCCGATGGTATATTAAATACGATTGGTTAATATATTATTGTTTCTCTGTGGAAAGACTTGGCTGTCTTATCTGACACACCAAGAGTAGCCCGGTCGATTTTACTTTGGCATTTTTATAATATAAGAAAAATCTATACAAAAACCTTTGTAGTTGTTGTTTATTTTTATGTTTTATATTACAATACATATAGTAAATTAAGGATATATTTACGGCGAAGCAGCTAATTCAGAAAATGTGTCTTTTCACAAAGAAATCAATGGTTTAGATGACAAGGAATAGATTTTTTTGAAAGTAGCCGAATTTTGGAAGTAGAAACTTAGGGGATTAGTAAAATGGCGGCTAGAGTGAGAAAGAGAGAGAGAGAGAGAGAAAGGGCAATCATTTGTCGAAAGCTTTCAAAAAAATCTGGACACATTTTCTGAATTTGCTCGCTTAGTTGTTGTTATTGGTTGTCAAGGTTTATGTTTACTTATACAAATGTTTTTTCCACTCATGATTGCCGCTTCTCATGGACCCTGGATCTGCTGGCACTATTGGTGACTCGTTCTGATCATTTTTACGTTATTTTTTTTTATTATTTTTGATCTTTTTATTTCGCCACACGCCACTTGACTCGCTGTTTTCTTATTTTATTTTATTTATTCTTATTTATTTATTGCTTTTGTCATGTAATTATTACTTTTCATCCTATTATATTATTTAACACTATTTATTTAAACACCATATTATTATCCGTTTTGTATCTAATAATACATTCATTTTATGTAAAACTTTTATAAACACCTCAACATTTGTCTCACTCAAATCATTACAACCCTATCATCATCATTCCTGTGATCACCTGCCTACAATCATTCCTATGTCCACAATCATTCCTCTGTCTATAATCATTCCTATGTCCACTATCATTTTCCGGTCCACTAACTTTCCAATCTTCCTTTCTTTCTTTCCTTCTTTCTTTCATTCCTTCTTTTCTTCCTTCTTTATTTCCTTCTTTCTTTCTATCCTTTATTCATATGTCCATTATCATTCCTCTACCCGTTATTCACCTGTCATTACCGGGCACAGCCCCGAGTCAAGTAGCGTGATGGTGTCCGGAGGCCTGGGCCTCCTCCGGCCGGAGCCGACGACCTCGCTCCCGGCCTCCAGCCTCGTGAGCCCGCAGGAACCTACCTACGTTAACCTCTAGTGCCGGCGCCGCCCCGCCGACGGCCACGCAACGGTTGGTGATGAGTAGACACTTGACAGACGGGAATGACCTGTGTGTTGTAGACAACTTTAGACTGTTTTTTGACTTTTATTGGCTCAAAAATTTTAAGTACTGTCTTTTCAATTTATTTTTTAAAACCAAAAAAAAAACAGATTACTGATAATTCATTTACTTTTTTGGTTATTAGATAGATTGCATAATACAGAATTTATTTAATTTTAAAGATGATGCCTGAATGTTTTTTTTTTTTAAAGAATGGCGTTTATATGTTGTCGTAGGTAGTCGTTTGCTTATTTTTGGTTAGTTTTTACTGCGTTTTTTTAACAGAATTGTTTTTCAGCATGAGTGTTCGATGTTCTTCGCGTGTTTTCAGTTTATTTTAACACGTTTTTAGCATGTTACTGTTAACATTATGATTTATGTGTTACGTGTATTGTAGGGTAGATTAGCTTTTAATGTGTGGAGGACTGTTTTGTAACTTTTCTAAATCATCAAGTTCGGTTAAATTTTTTTGGTCTCAAGTGGCAGTCATATAGGCAGTCGCTACATTTTGGTATTCAGCTGCATCTGGTTAGACTGGAAGCTGAAAACAAATGCCATACCTCAGATCAGATGATGACAAACATCTGGTCTTTAATATCCTTGCTCACTGCAGTTACGTCAGAAAAGTTACAAAACAGTTCTCAAACCCTATCTTAACCGAATCCCAACTAAACTCTACATCGTTCTAGGCGGAAGAAGAAGTGCGTCCGCTACATGGAAGCACTCGCGGCCGCGTCGGGGACAGTGCCGATGCCGATGGTGACTCCCCAGTCGCCCTGCTCTGAAGAGGACGTCAAGCTGGAGGAGATGTCGGACGCGTCTAGTGATGGTGATGCCGACACGCCGCTCAACTCGGCCTCTAGCCCGGGCGGGCTCAGCGCTCTGTCGTCACTCGCCTCACCCGCCTCCGACCCGCCGCCTGCGCCGCCGCGCAACCCAGTCGGCACCAACCCGCGCGATGCCAACAACCCGCTGTCGGTCGGCCAGCTGACGTCACAGTCGTGGCCCCGCGCCCCGCCCCGCCCCGGCCACGAGGTCATCTCCGTGTCATAGGGGCGCCCCACGACCCCGCGACCCGCCCGACCCGCCTTTGTCGACATTCTAACTCGATGGACGTTCCGCGATTATACCGAGCTAAAATCTCTACAGAGCCGCGTCGCAATACGAACTGTGCAATGTAAACTATTCGTTCTTTTCCCTGCTCGAGGCTCTTGAGGACGGAACTTTTTACCCGGCGGAGGGTAGAGCGAGTAGTTTCCGTGAGACGTGTGTCGCCATCTGTCGGACAGTGAGTGAACGTTCACCGGCGCCATCTAGCGGCCGCGGCGAGAAACGTGTCGTGTCGGTTGTGATATGAACTAAGGATAAGTACCGATTGTTACTGCTGTTCTCAATCATGTTTGAAGGAAACCGTAGTGACTAACCTACCTCTATTCGGCTTTTTGACGAGTTTCGACTTTAAGGAATACCGGCACTTTTGTGAACTATCGTAATTTCGCTGATTGTATAGCGAGGTAAGAATATATTCATAATCAAAATAAAAGATACCGTTTTTTCATGTAATAAAATAAAAGGGCCTAATGTTTAACTTGTAATATTATCCGCACCAAGTGCACGGTATTTCTATAATTCGACGTCGTTCAACTCGAGAGTGGCTACTACATTTTCAGCCTAAATCTACAGTAATGATACTAGAAGTAGTCCATTCTTCAGTCGAAGTGATCTCAAAATTGTGAGCCCGAATCGAGTCATTTATAGTGCATTTTTATAACAAACCCATACTCTTAGTGACCAAATATTATCAACATTCAGATTTACTAGTCACATACTAATGTGCCATGTTTCATTATCAATATCTTATTGTAAACATTTTTCTATCACTATTTTTTTGTAGTCGAGGAGCTTGTCAATTTCCACCTCTTTATTCTGCTAAGTAATGTTTTCGATAACCCGAATAAATGAACAGAAGTATGAAATTAAATACAAATCGAATCATGTCATCAGTCAATACAATTCAGTCATTAATTATTTATTTTTCGATTCGTATTTACTTTCCTACTTTTTGACTTACAACAATTTCTTACAACTAACTTTTCGGGCTTTGATTTGACCAGACAATGTTATAAAATCTTTAAAGAATAATGTTTGGTAAATAAAAGTATGGGTCCTTTTACCATCTGTACCTTGAGTAGTCAACGATATTTTAAGCCATTTTTATTATAAACCATTGATTTCAATCAATTAATGAATTCATGGAAGCAACTTTAAAAATTCACTGCTGTTATTAAATATTTGACAATCTAAATGTAATGTAACATCGAAAAAAAAAATGTATGCACGATTTTTCATCAGTTTTAATTTCTTAATATTGTGACGAACAATTTTCACCTCTATTGCTCTCTTGATACGGACGATTTTGTTTATAACAGGCCTCTCTTGCTTGACGATTGGGCATTCGCCTAAATCTTGACGAAGTGATTGGTTTTTTTACCAATCAGACCTAATTTTAAATTAAAATGTAGAAACATACTTAGCACACAATTAAAACCAGTTATACTGCACTTTGAATTGAGGGACATTTTCTGAAGATTCATATAATTTACTGTCAGATAGTGTTTATCAATACAACGAGTGCCTACTACTTACCAACAATATAGTTATATTTATACCCTTGGGCTTAGCTATGTTTCTGCATGAAGATCTTGACCCAATGTTATTGTTAAGAGGGAAACATCAGAACCCGCGAGATTCAAATTTTCTTCACTGATCTGCAAAAATCGTAAGAAAATTTTTAATTCCCGGTCTACCATGGCGCTTTCCCCCTTAAATGCGTTCTCGTCACCAGCGACTAAGGCCTGGTGTTCTTAAAACTTCCTTCCTACGGCCTGCACCAGATGAAGGTTCCATATAGCGTTATAGTTTTTGATTTTAGTTATTAAAATGTTTTCCCTTCGTGATATGCTTGTGTATAAAGTTATTGTTAAGGCGAATGGAGGGAAAAATGTTTTTCCGTTGTACGGAACTTGTTAGACTGTCGTAGATTAGACTAGGCACGTTGTATGAGTGAAGTATATCTAAGGTGTTGTGCCGAATGCCCCTTTTTAATGTAATTGTTAGAAAAATCTTCAAAAATAAAGTGGAGTCGAAAAGATCCATCATTGATTTCAAGTTTCAACAGATATTAATTGTGTCTCTGTTAGTAGAAATGGTATTTATTTTATTGTTTAATAATGGAATAATGTGTCTTTATAATTGTAAAGATAGCATGTTGAATGTACTGTTATAATTTTTTCAATGATGAGTTCATTTTTAGTTAAACAAAATCCACTTTTGGCTTAAACATGAGATGTCATAGTACAATTTTAAAACAACGCCATCTATATTCAGCTGCATGCAATTCACATGTCTCTATAGTTCTAGTAATTTCCGCAAGATGGCCGACTAGAATAAGCCCGTCGATTGGCATTCCGGGACAACACCGCTCTGTATATGTGTAAGTACATACATGATGTAAAAATATAGCTATAATCTAACTGTGTCATATTAGTATTTAAGTGTACTATGCTACTTACATATGTATACATTATTATTATATAAAGAAAGAAGTTTAAAAGAAAAATATTAGTTAAATACTGACTCGAAACTGAAAATGTTTGGTACATACGAAGACACAAGATATTTTATAATTGGCAACCCCCGATAGGAGTCGAATTTGTAAATAAATTTGTAATTCACAAATATATAGGACATTTTGGTATAAAAACTTTGCATTTATATTATTATTAAAAAGCGATTAGTGCCCTCGGAATGTTCTTGGATGGTTTGTTTTGTCCAACGAATGATTTTTGTTAATTACTTTTTATTGTTATTATTAAGAATTTTAACGTTGTTACTTGAAATAACCCCGCATCGAATTATAAATTACTCTCGGTGATTGAAAATGGAATTTTTATTGGTTATATTAGACAAAAAGAAATGCCACTTATATTAACTGACAAATATTATCGACATCAGTTTGTTTACAACTTGACCGAATTGTGAAACGTTGAAATTATAATATTGATCATTCGTACGATTTTGCATGAAATCCGACTTAGTGCAATACTAAATAAATAAATAGTATGGGTACTGTATAGTTTTCTAAATATAAAATTAGATTTTCTTAAAATTAATTAGTAAGGTCTATTTTTGAGTTTTATAGAGAATGATGGATTTGATTTTTTATTTCGAAATGGAAGTTTTTTTTTTAAATTTTAATAATGATTTTTATCCCGTGCCAAAACCATCTAGAACTACAGATTGCCAGGGAATATCGACCAGTTGTAACGATAAATATCATAATGTCTGTGCCAAATTTATGTATGAAACCGCAGGTATTGTGAAGATACCTTTACTTGTCTTTATGTTGATAGATTTTATAGGTTGTTTTTTATTGTTAAGAGGGTAAAGACAGACGGCTCTTACGTTGGGCCAGTAATTTTTTTGTTGTAGAGGAAATTGACAAATTAGTAAACTCAATTATTAGGTCTGGTCCCATGTCTTGTGTTCAGTTGAACGAATATTATTTTAATAAACAACTTAAAAATTGTATTTGTGCTCTTTTATTTATTATACCCGCCTGTAATATACATAATGAACGTTTGGAGAATGAATGTAGATAATTTTAAGAGTAGAGAACAAGATGCAGACCAGTGTCTAAAATGTGTTAAATTAATGCAACATTGTTTACTATAATGTATTCTTTATAATAGCAACATTCTCATGGTTAATTTCAATGTCAAATCTTCTGTTTGCCGCGAAAATTAAATTAATTAAATTATTTTAGTTTCCACTCCACTTTTTTTACTAATGTAATTATGTACGTGTAACCCAAACCTATCATAAATTTTCATGAAGTACGAGTCATTTTCTAGCTAACATCTGCCCGCGACTTCTTCCGCGTCAAATTTTTGCTCGCCTGACCCTTCTTCCCGTCGCATCGAATTGCCTGCCAGGTTTCGTCCATTTTTCGTTGCTGCTCCTTTTGATCTTAGCGTGATGTTATATGGCCTTCCTCTATAAATAGGCTACCCAACACAAAAATATTTTTTCAATTCGGACCAGTAGCTCCTCAGATTACCGCGTTCAACCAAACAAACTCTGCAGCCTTATAATATTATACTAGCTGACCCAGCGAACTTCGTATCGCCTCAGGTTCAATAAATGTTGTAATAAACCTACCAAGTTTGACAACCTGGTACGCGGTGGTGGTCTGGTAAGCGTTTTCTAACTGACACTCATATGTTTGGTTAGCTTAGCTCCTACCAAGTTATGATAACCTGGTACTGTAAAGGCATAAAACGTTATCTAGCTGACACTCCTTTGTTTGGTAAGCTCCTGCAAAGTTATGACAACTGGTACTTTGAAGGTCTACAGCGTTTTCTAGCTGACATATAGCCTTGTAAGTGAGGTCTTGCCGAGTTATGACTATCTGGTACTTCAAATGTTTAAAGCGATTTCTAGCTGATATACAAAATTATCACCTTGTGTTATGTTACTAAAGTTTTAGTAAGGTTCCCTAATCTTTTCTAGCAATAAATATTGCCTATGTTACTCAGGGTGAATGTAGCTTTCTAATGGTGAAAGAATTTTTGAAATCGGCACAGTAGTTTTTGAGTTTATTCATTACAAACATACACACAAAAATACAAACCTTTCCTCTTTATAATATTAGTGTAGATGTAGATTAGTTTAGATGACAAATGTTTCATATAATATTATTATGATGATGATGGAGGGAAACCCCCGGGTTAGGAAGTGGTAGTAGCTTTAAAATAAAACAAAATACATGAGATTACATTGTTTATTTGTGACAATGCATAATAGAGAACATACATTTAGAAATTATGTAAAACGCTATAAAAATTGTGACGCCGTTGCAAGACTAGTTCTATACGGAGATAAAATAATTATTTTAAAGTTTTTGTACTGCGATCTTATGGTATTTTGGCCCCGATACTGACCAATTGCATCCCAGATTTATGACGCTAGAAGTATTGAAGTCGAAAATTATTTTCTTGTTTATTTCAATTAAAATTGCATTTAGATTGGGAGCCGACCTCAAGATACTTGGGAAATCGCTAGGCAGAAGATAGAATGTTAATAATTTTATGAAATTACCAGAAAAGGTTTTCATGCATAGATAAATGAAATAAACACATACTCAAATTTTTACGACTAGGAATGTTTTGCAATAAATACGTTAAACGACGAACATAATTAAATAATTGAATGAAATATCAAAAAGATTTTCGACTTCAATACTCACTAACACCTAGTCGACAGTACACAGGTGACAGAATCGATACAAAAGTGTTTATAAAACAATCAGACCTAAACACTAACTTATAAACTTACGATTCTTGTAAGGCTACGTTCACACGGCGCTGTATTGTTCGACATATTACAGTCATGTTGGGATCATACGTCTATATCCCGCTTCTCATACGGCCACATCCCTCTGATCATAAAGCCACATCCCGTTGATCATAAAGGCCACATCCCGCTTATCATACGGCCACATCCCTCTGATCATAAAGCCACATCCCGCTCATCATAAAGGCCACATCCCGCTTATCATGCGGCCACATTCCGCTGACCATACGGCCACATCCCGCTTATCATATAGGCACAACCCGCTTATCATACGGCCACATCCCGTTAACCATACGGCCAAATCCCGCTTATCATACGGCCACATCCTGCTGACCATACGGCCACATCCCTCTTATCAAACGGCCACATCCCGCTTATCATACGGCCGCATTCCGCTTATAATACGGCCACATCTCTCTTATCAAACGGCCACATCCAACTTACCATACAGGCACATCTCGCTTATCATACGATTAAAATAAATGCCGTGGAAGGCCAACGCCATCGTCGCGCTGGTTTATATAAATATAAGCGACCAACACTTGCAGTTCCTTTCGGTAAAAATACAGGGCCACAAAGATCTTTGCAAAGCTTCTTCATTTCACTGTAAATATCGTATACTAGCGCTGAACCGACCGACTGTCCTGTCGAAATGTAAATAGTTGATAAGTACAAAAATCCTATAGAATAATTAATAAAACGTTTTTTTATTTCAACATTTTTCTTTCTACAAAAACCTAATTTGGAATTAGGAGCAATGCCAATTAATATGAACATTTTAAAACAAAAACATAGACAAATCGGTCCAGCCGTTCTTAAGTCATGCACACACCAACGAACAGCATTTAATTTTTATTAAATAGATACAGCGCCGTGTCACCCTAGCCTTATAAATCTTAGGATACACAGTAAGACATCACGAAAGCACAACATACAGCTTGCGATCCATTCGCTCTTCACCTACTTATATAAATGATGGTTATGAGTTTACGACTTATGTTAAAACAGCAATTTTAAGGTTTTAAAAATTCTTAATTATTACAGATTATTTTTTGATGGGTATGCAGTAAAAATTGTTAATACGAAACGTATTAGCACAGGATTATTTAAATAATGCTGGCAAACTTTTAAATATTCAATTTACTAAAATGGTAACACTAATCATCTCAATATTAGAAAATTGTCTTTAGGGTACAATATTTTTATCTAAGAGTAGCAATGTAACAAAATCGTACCATAGAGTTCGCCAGTATTTAAAAAAAAATATCCTCCTGTTTATTTCAAACCAAGATTAAAATGACATAATTATAAGATGTCTTATAAGATTAAGTGAAATTGATAATCTTAATAGTTGTATTGAAATCTATTCAATACACTCTAAGATATAGAAATAGAGAACAATTTTAATGCAAATGAACAAACAGATAAAAATATAAATGCATTTTTGTTAAAAACAACTTTTTTGGCCCATTTTAGCAACAGGAGATTTGGAAGTCTGTAAATTATGTAGGTACCTACTAATTAATAATTAAAAACGAACAATTTAAGTGAATACAGAAAACATTCTAAAAACGTTAATGTAACTTATTAATAATAATTATTATAACCAGTTAACATTGAAAATTTAAACAAATTATCAATATAAGAAATTATTAACCTGAATAAACGAGACAATAGGTAATTACGTACCTATTTCTAATTTGTAGCCAATTTCTACAATATCAAATAGTTTTAATTACTCGTAATTATTTATCCTTTCAAATAACTAGCGTGCCGTGCTTTGTGCCAAAAATACTTTTGAAAAAGAGCTGCAGAAAATTCAATAATAATCGTTAATTTTTGCAACTCCTTTTCTCAAATCTCTCCATACTTTTTTCCCTACAATCGTGGCCCTAAACTATTCTAGCGATTTCAACTTAAATTTCAATATTCAAAACACGCTAGAAAAAATCCTTCAAATGTCATCGTCAAAAGTTTTGAGTGATTGAAAATTCAAGCTAAAATCGCTGTCATTTAAGGCCTACACATTATACCTACAAATTCAGGAAAACAATGAATTTCAAAATTGTAATACAAGCATAATCAATTAATAGTAAGTTAACAGCGTAATTGTCTACAAAATGTTATAATTGTTATAAAATTCACTAAACATTACGCCAGTTTGTCAGTCTACTTAAGACTACCCGCAAACGAACCAATCACGACAGCCACTAATTGACAGTTCTAGTTTATTTTCAATTATATGATATTTAAATCATCAATCGAAGAATCTCACTTGTGTTTCCAGGTGTTTTTTATTTTTTTAAATTATAATATATCACGCACACTTGTTTCTCCAACTCACTTTAGACATTGGCAGAATAGTCGACATCGGCTTTACTTGCCATTTCATAAAAAATAGAATAGAATAGACATATTTAAATATAGAAGTATATTTGTGGGGTTGTCATAGTAGAAGCTCTGCCTAGTTTGGGATCAGATAACAGTGCGTTGGTTGTCGTAAGATATTGGTACCGATTCCCTTGTTCACAAACTAAACTAAATTTAAGTTCAGTGCATCTTTTTCTTTGTGTTTAATTAAGAAGAGGACAAAAGAAAATTTTTAGTTTAGTCCTGTCAAATTAATCTGCACCTGTCACTACTTCATACAAGTTTAGACGTGGTTAAAAACTTGCCTACTAAAATTACGTCAATTTACGTCAAGCGCTGATTAACTTGACAGGACTAAACTAAAATTTATCTTCTGTCCTTTCCATAATGAAATAGAAAGAAAAAGATGCACTTAACTTAAATTTAATTTAGTTTGTGAATAAGGGAATCGGCACCAATATTTATTTATATTTGGTAAGCAAACGGTACGAAAACCCCAAGTTTTCACATCAATCGCCTACTGTTCTTCTTAGCGTATCGCTGGCAAAAAGTTCAAACATCTTTGGCCTAAAATTCAGCTGAGCGAACTCCACTTACTGTTGCAGTCAAAAGATCCTCAAAGTTACATACACCTCAATCATACATCTCATCAAAGTTGCATATTTCACCTACTAAAGTTAGATATTCATGTATTGATCTCTTTGTAAAAAACATAATAGGGTTTTTATTATGTTTTTCTGGGACTCATGTCATCTCTTTGTAAGAGTGAGCGGGTCGTAATCCACCACGCGGGCCAATACGCACGGGTTGAAAGATGTCACATGTCTTCGAAAATTTTGGTTTTAAGACATACCGGTTTTATTTGGAGGTTTTCCTTCACCGTTTTTAGAATGATGAAGTAAAGTTCATGTTTGACGGGTTCAACCACACGGTCTTGACCGTTGACGACTATCAATGCTTTTCAAAATGTAGATAAGAAAAGTGGTCAAAAGTGGCTATCGAGATTGTCATTTGCGAGTGTCCTAACTGCATAAATAACATAATTTTTATAACTGTTTAATTATGTCATGCCCTAAATAACAGTCTAACATATAATATACTAACGCTTAAGCTTTGGGTTAATAACGAGTAGCTTCAAAATTGGTTCTTAGCTGCCTCAAGCCCTTTTGGACACTTCTACTTGTGAAGAGTACAATAATATTTGATTTAGAAATACCTAATTTTAGGTAAAATAATATAACATATTTCTAAGTTCTCGTAAAAGGAATTTAACATCCAATTTCTTTTGTATCGTCAATTCTAAAGATCTTTTCTCACATGACAAACGAAATTACTTATCTTCGCCCGGTCATCAAACAGCACAGATAAAATCACAATCAAATGGGCTTATAAACCTAATTTTCAATCAAAAATCGACCTTAAATCCTTTCATTTCCCAAAAAATCAATCATAATTTTGAACAACAAAAAAAAATGATCACCACTATTCACAAGTATCAGAATCGTGTCAACGCCGCAAGCTTGCCAAGACCGGTCTCGGTATCAGAACCGGTTTACCACAGGACCGAGGACTTGCCACCTGGGGGGTTCCTCACGCGGACTGAAGTCTTGGTGTCCAGACCCTCGACCTCTTCTGCAAAATAAAATGATTTTGGATAAGTACACTAAAAATAAAAGTTAAAAAAAAAACTAAAAAACGTGAAGCGTGTTTTTTAGTTCTTTTAAACTATTATTTATTTTCTACTTTTTAGGGTTTTTCGAATTTTGAGACGTATGTCAGCGTAGTTTGTGACGTATGTCAGCGTAGTTTGTGACGTATATCAGCGTAGTTTTTGTCGTATGTCAGCGTAGTTTGTGACGTATGTCAGCGTTGTTTTCGAGGACAGTTTTTTTGCTGTCCAGGGTAAGGGTTACCCTGGACAGCAAAAAAACTGTCCAAGCAAGGATAAGGCAAGGATAATGGCACAAATTTATGAAATTATTGCATTGTCATCGGTCCTTGACAGGTGTGCAATGTTTGATTATAATCTGGTCGTTTAAAGTGGGTCAAAATCGCGCTCTAAGGAGTCGGTTACAAACAAACATACAAACATACTAACATACAAACAAACATACAAATAAACATACAAACATACAAGTGAAGCTAATATAAAGCGTGTAAAAAGAAACGGCTACAGGCAAAAAACATGTTGTGAAGAAATCATATGTGACTGTGTAGTACATTTTATATCTCTATTTTTTTTTTTTGTGTGAGAAATCATCAAATGACGTCTCCCGCTCTGGGTGGAGCAGAAGGGCGTGTCAGACTTTTACTGACTAAAACCCACCCGTGTTCCTTCAGTTGCCCATATGCCACGGCCACGGTATCTCTTTCGAACAAATCTCGCGACGCTGGCAGGCACAGGCATCGGTCCTAGCAGACCCCTTCAGTACTGCTGTCATCTTTTTGAGGCGAGCGTGGAACACTACGCGCCGTCGGCCCGAGCCTGGTCCTTACCGGGCGGCGAGCTACCCATTGCTCGCCACCCGCAAGCTCGCGCCTACGGTGGTCGAGAGTCCGCAATTGCGAGTACCGCTACATTGCATTGTCAACTAATTCTCTATCTGTCTACAACATAATTATGTATCAAATCAAATTGAGATGCCATTAGTAAAAATTATAGCATTTTATTCACATTAAGACATTATTTTTGCCCCACCTCGTATGTAAATCTATTTTGTCTCTTGTTTACCTAACCGAGTTAATTATATTTTTGTATGCACGTATTTCTGTGACAAACAAACCTGTTTTTCTATTTTTCGGTATATTTTTGAAAGATATTTGCATTTGCGTTTGGTTACGTGCAAAAGACGTGTTTACGTTTGTCGCGCAGTATGCAAAGGGATTTTAAAACTTTTCTCCAGACGTCACATTGTAATACAAACGTACGTACGTGTATAAGTTTTGTGTTGTTTATTGTTGATTGCCGTACGGGTCGATCGATCAGGCAAGGCTTCACTTGCCGCAGTTAGGCCGAGGAGATGGTCATCCAAACATCTTTACATATCGAAATGCATCCATGCCTCGGACATCATTCGTAGGATTTTTGACAGCCGGGTCGTCAGAAAGTCTGACAACTAGTCTTACCAAGGGCATCGTATTACCCAGTAATTAGGCTCTGGAGGTCAGATAGACAGTCGCTCCATGTAAAATACTAGTATTCAGTTGCACCCGGTTAGACTAGAAGCCGACCCCAACATAGTTGGGAAAAGGCAGACGATGATGATACTGATCACGAGTTTAAAATTCGAGTATGGTAAGACAATTTAAAGTGTAAGAACTTACTGCTGATAGAGAAAGTAGAAGTCTGCAGATTCCTCGCTCCCGGCTCCCGCATCTTCCTGCCAGTTGGAGTGCTACATCCCGACACGGACAGGCTTTCAAAACTCTTGTTCATGTTACCTAGGTCTGCAAGAGGGGGGAAGGGGGGTTAGAGCAAAAGTTAGATGTCTAGATGGTCTAGGAAGCAACGTACACGTTTTTCATTTCATTATTCCAATGATGTAAACAATTTGGGTTTATATTGTCCAGTAAAAATATTAAATACAGAAAGCCACGCTACATTCCTGGGAATCTAAATAGGCAAACTTGGAAATGAATAGATTTTTTCCCGGCAGTTTCCCTTCCCGTTGAATAATTTCCGTGTTCCACGCGGGCGAGCCCACGGGTAAAAGAGAGTTTCGTTTGGTTCAAGTCGAATAATAAACTTAAACATAAAGGTGGAAGCACCAAGGGGTAGCCTCAAATCAATTTTTCTTAGTTTTTTGCAATTAGCAGAAAAGTATCAGGTTGTATGATGAACCAAATCAAATAAGCGACTGTACTCCTTCACGAAAAAGTCATTAAATGAGAGTATTGTTACGAGCTGGGGTTCGGGATAAATTAATTTAAACCAATATTATCGAAACACACACCACAGTTTAATTAAACAATCACAATATCGCAATAATCAAACGTCAATCAGAATCACTCGTTTCGCTTGTACTGTATCGCTTGATTCGTATTCGCTCGCTTCCGAAATCGAACTGCCCGTCGGTTTTTTTTTTTTTTTTTTTTGTAGGACATCTCGTAGTTAATCTGAAAAAGATTCTGACTACTTAAACGGATTTTTGCCCGGCGATTTCTAAAAAGTAAACTTTTTAGTCCTCCAGCCGGGCCATAGTAAAATTAAAAACTAAAGCGAAAGTCCTAAGGGTAACCCCGAAGGGGGTTCGCACCTCGGCTTAGGCAATCACGGGGGGAGGGCAGCAAGGGACATGCTGGATCTGGGTTAAATTATTTAGGGGCTAATTTAAAGCTACAGGCGCAGCATCGCGGGCTGGCTCATGCAAGGGTCGGGAGGGACTGTTAAGTCGGGGTCGCGACGACGGACCTCGGCGGCGAGGTCGGTACGATTTGTGTCTGTGTGACTGCCCGTCGGGCCGACAATCCGCTATTTATATCCCGAGCAGAACATTCGCGAACATTCAACACTTTTCCACAGTTTACACGTAGCGTCGAAACTTCCAGTAACTTCCACAGACATCTATTTACTGTTTAATCCCGCTATTCGACAATAGATGGCGGTGGCGTCTACGTACAATTGTTCGTAGTACTTGCTACTTGATAACAGATGGCGTTAGCGTGTCGTTTCCAGTAGTTTCGAACACTGCCTCATCCTTAGATGGAATTAGCGTGACGTTTCTAGACTTTTCGATCTACGTAACGCTGTCCTTTTCTGAGATGGAGTTAACGCGATGTTTCTAGACTTTACGATCTACGTAACAGTATTATGAACTAGAGGGTTGTATTCATGATTCTGTAAACACATACTTATTACGGTTACCAATAACATTTATTCAAGATAAAACCTGAAACTGACCTACAAATTGCAAAAAAGTGAGAAAATTTTAATTTCACAATCCTCATGAAATACTTTGTTTACATAATTGGAAACAATGAAAAGTGCAGTGCACGACAGCAGACCTTGTGGCCTTGTTGGTTCCCAGGTCGGGCAGCAACTATACATGACATTTTCTGTAAGAGAAATCGTACGTTAGATCGGAATCGTGCCGGAATGGGGCAATAAGCTTGTAGCTCAGATTCCAATATGTAGCTTTAAAAAGCGAAAGGCTAGCTAACTTTCTGTTAAATTTATAAACCGAATGTAATATTTTATTGTAATACTTCTCAACTCGGCTTCTAAACGAATAATCTACTTATTTAAAGAGAAACCACGAACATACTGTTTATACTACCGCGTAAAGTACAAAGTCGACTTTACTAAACATTACTTGTCAATAAGAATGTGATTCCCGAATGTTCGTGCTTTCATATGAGCTTATTTTCTACAAAATAGTACGAAATAAGCCACAACGGCAATATGCGCTTAATTTCTTGCATTTAGTAGAAATATTCTACTATTTAGTAGAAAAAATCTACCTTTTAGTAGAAAAATACTACTATCTAGTAAAAAAAAATATATTATCTAGTACAAAATGCTACTATTTATTGGAAAATAAGCGCACATGGCGGTACTAATATTTATATACAAAATTCGGGAATAAATAACGTAAGATTCTTTTTAATAATTTGCTGCCCGGCCCCTAACCACAAATACCGATAATTCACAATAAACTAGCCTAGCTTAGCTTAAAAAAATGTGTGCATATGTAAATGCTTGCCTGCTGCGTTTGGCTAAAAAACAAAAAATAATGTTTTTTTTTTTCAAGTACCATGTAATGTGGTGAATAGGGGAGGCAGGGGAGGATCGGGACGGGACTTTGATTGACTTTTAACGTTGAAATTAAATATTTTCATGCCAAAAAGGACATGTATTCGTTATAGTGAATACAGAAGATTCATTTTGGCAACAAACTATTCAATTTCAACGTTAAAATCCATTTTAAAGTTTTGTCTCGGTTCACCTCTGCATCCCTTTTCATCCCGTTTTACGGTATACTGCATTGGATTCTCATACAAGTCCTTTCACGTTACAGTTTGCCTTTTGACTGTTTGGCTATGGCCAGAATATTGACAAACTTAAATGCCTCATTTGGCAAAAAAAAGAAGCATTGACTATGTACAGCCAACAAAAATCCCCTCTCGCCCAAGCAAGCGTGCCAGCTCCGCTTGAAGCTTGTGTGGGTGTATACCAACATCCAAGTCCCCAACATACCGGGCGAGGGGCTCCCGTTGGCGTGGTTAGCAGGAGTGTCCAGGAACTCAGGCCTGTGCGGGGCTTGCTCCCGTTCTTGTACTGCGTCGTACACTAGCTGACAGTTCACTGGAGTTTTCAGGAATTTGCCGAAACCTGCAGAAAAAACGATATTAATTATAATAACCATACATGAACGGTAACAATATTAACATATCCTTGTCAGATCCTAGCCTTTTCCCAACTATGTTAGGGTCGGTCTCCAGACTAACCTTATGCACCTGAATACCAGTATTTAAAATGGAGCGACTGCCAATCTGACCTCCACAACCCAGTTAATACAATACCCCTTGGTAAGACGATATTAACATAATATTTATTCAAGGAACACCTTATATTTTAATACCATTTATAGTTTGAAACTATTAGAAATATTATAAGACCAGGAACTTTAGCTGTTCGTTTGACTGAAAATATAATTGCCAAACCGTGAGGAATTCTGGTACCGGTACGAGACGCAGTACATGTACTACTGCACGCTTGCAGTAGTACATGTACTGCGTCTCGTACCGGTATTATAATAGATAAAGAAATGTGTCTATTCTTGGAAGAATAGAGATAAAATT
Organism: Aporophyla nigra; assembly: GCA_947507805.1. NCBI lineage: Eukaryota > Metazoa > Arthropoda > Insecta > Lepidoptera > Noctuidae > Aporophyla > Aporophyla nigra. The sequence continues at coordinate 10,774,640 of OX382316.1, read as the reverse complement.
AATCATGATAAGCGTATCATGATCAATTTAAAATGTGTGTGTGTAAATGTGTGTGTGTAAATGTGTGTGTGTGTGTGTAAATGTGTGTGTGTGTGTAAATGTGTGTGTGTGTGTGTGTGTGTGTAATTTGTAATGTTTTAATTGTGTGTGTATGTAATGTGTGTGTGTGTCTTTTAAAATGTTTCTACCGCAAGAGTCATATACTCGTGTCGACATAAGAATAGAAACATCAATCTATTCTCTTCAGTTTTATAAATTTTTTTCTTTTCTTCCGTCGATAAAATCCATTTCTACGGTGGTCATGCTACGCGTGCTGGTATTTTTACACGCTTTATATTGGCTTCACTTATATGTTTGTATGTTTGATTGTAACCGACTCCTTATAGCGCGATTTTGACCCACTTTAATTACCTAAAAAATACCTTAAAAAGCACCCCACGCTTTTTTTCCATTATTTTCTACTTTTTACTTTGGTTTTCTATGGAAGCGTGTTTTTTAGTTTTTTTTTACTATTATTTTTAATGAGTATCTATACCGTACCAAGGGGTAATTGCGTACCATACTAACATTGGGAAATGGCTTTCATTATAACTAGAGATCGGATATTCAGATGCATATTTACCTAAAGATGAAATGTTGGCTAATATGGAATGCGCGTTTTTACTGTGTTTGGTGTGTTGTTTTAACTATGTATGTACATATGTATTTGCATCTGGGGTTAAATATTGACTAGAAACCCGGCTTTAATGAAAAATACGAAGCCGCTTCCGTGCTTCCACAGCTAAATAGTAATATTAGGTAAATATGTATCCGAATATCCAATCACTGATAATGACTGTTTTTCGTACATATATGTATGACAATGATATTATTACCTTCAACAACTCGTAGTTGTCCATCGTCAAAACAGACGCGACCGTTCACGATCACGTACTGGGGACTCCCCACAACGGCCTGGCCCTGGAATCACAATAAAAACTGTATTATTAAAAAGAAGCCATCTAACTCCCGGGGTACAAAGCCGTTATGGAGTTTAGCCAGAACAAACAGACAGATAGACAAAAAAAAAGTTTTTTTATTATTATTATCACTGTATATACATTCAGTAAAAAGTTCTTAGTTTAATATTACAAACGGACACTTCAATTTTATTTATTTGTATGTAAATATAGATTAAGGGGGATGCTAGTCTCTCCCCCAATACATTACGTTCATACGTTTTTTTTTTTGCTATTTGAAGCCCCGTATCATTCTACCCACTTTCACCTTAACGGCTGGGACGCCATAACAAAGAACTCAGACGTACATAGAAGCACAGTTCTTCAGGATTATTTGTGCCGATTCTACCGGGGACATGTCCCCACGGTTAGTTCAGCTGACGGCAGAATCATTCTCGCGCTCACTCACTCTCGTATTCTCGCGCTCACTCACTCTCATAGGCACGCACGCAGCGCGACTGCGGCGCCGCCAAGCGGCTGTTTGGGTCGCCTTAAGTTTGTCTTCAACCCGGCCATAAGAACTGTGCTTCTATGTACGTCTTTGTTCTTTGGCCATAGTAAAAATCGAATTATCTCCTCACCTCAAAAATATTAAAATCAACCGCCTGCTTATGAGTAGCAGCAGAAATGGTCTTCTCAAGCTTGGGGTCCCAGACAACGATGTCGGCGTCACTGTTGACGGCCACGCGGCCTTTCTGCGGCCAGATGTTGAAGATCTTGGCTGCGTTCGTACTTGTCACGGCCACGAAACGGCAGGGGTCCATTATACCTGGAGAAATAAAGAGGACATTGGTACCGATTCCCTTGTTCACAAACTAAACTAAATTTAAGTTCAGTGCATCTTTTTCTTTGTATTTCATTAAGAAAAGGACAAAAGAAAAAATTTAGTTTAGTCCTGTCAAATTAATCAGCGCCTGTCACTACTCCATACAAGTTTAGACGTGATTAAAAACTTGCCTACTAAAATTACGTCAATTTACGTCAAGCGCTGATTAATTTGACAGGACTAAACTAAAATTAATCTTCTGTCCTTTCCTTAATGAATTAGAAAGAAAAAGATGCACTGAACTTAAATTTAGTTTAGTTTGTGAATAAGGGAATCGGCACCATTGTTATGTTGTTGGATTAGATGTTGTTTATCAGAAAGATTGGCATTCTTGAAGCATGCCAGCGTTGCTTCTAAGTCCTTTGTGTGCCTTGATGTCACATGTCTTCGAATTTTTGGTTCTAGGACATGCCGGTTTCCTTAAGATGTTTTCCTGCACCGTTATGAGTTGACTGAGTAAAAAGGACTTATTATTCCTCAAAGATTCAAACGTTTTGATACTTTTATAAACGTCAGTTTTTTTACACGCTTTTATTAGCTTAGTATGTGTGTATGTATGTTGTTTTATATAACTTTTTTCATATCTAATATGTAATGTAATATCGTTTTTTTTTCCCAAATAAAATAACCGAATCGTTGAACTTTTTTCACCTCGTTCAATTCGTTGGATTGATTTGAAACTTTGCACACTTATTAAGGACCGATGATAATACAATAATTTCATAATCAATTCAATTTGTGCCATTATCCTCATCAGGACCACCACCACTATTATTAAGTAGCAAGAATAGATACAGGCACAGACGCCAGCACATCAAGCTACCCGAAACTGACAAATTCTGCCAATCAACTTTGAACCCTTAAGAGAGCAGTGGTGGCGTGGGTTCGAACCCAGGCAGGCGCTTTACTTTGTGTAAATAATTTCATCACCACTGCTCTCAAAACGGTGAAGGAAAACATCGTGAGGAAACCGGCACGTCTTGGAACCAAAAATTTGAAGGCATGTGACATCTACCAAACCGCACTGGGCCCGCGTGGTGGATTACGGCCCACTCCCTCTCACCGAGAGGAGGCCTGTGTCCCAGCAGTGGGAACAATATAGGCTGATGGTAATGAACTTTGAACCTAATACTTTGGCGATAAAGTTGAAAATCTCTTAAAGAAATTTGACAGATTGTAGTAGCTTGATGTGCTGGCGTCAATACTACATGAACGATTATCTGTAGACGCCAGAGCCATCTATTATCGAATACGAGAATTATCTGTCCGGTACTTTCTAGAGACGTCGCGCGTCGCCACTAACTGTGAACTGTGGCAAAAAATTAAGAGTGTTCGAGAATGTTTTCGGTGATTGAGAGCTCGGCATATAAATAGCGGATTATTAGACTGTGGGGACAGTTCGATTACGAATGGGATACAGTGAGCTACAAGCGAAACAGTAAAGTACAACTGAGACAAGTGAATCTGATTAACGTTTCTGATTTTTGCCGTATTTGTGATTATTTGAATAAACAGTAAGTGTTTTGGTAAAACTGGTTTAAATTTATTCATCCAGAACCCCAGCTCGTAACAATATGTACAGACGCCAGCACTTCAAGTCACCAGAAACTGTCAAATTCTCCCAATCAACATTAAACCTAATGCTTTGGCGATAAAGTTGAAAATCTATTAAAGAAATTTGACAGATTGTATTAGCTCCATGTGCTGGCGTCTGTACAGCACACTTAAGATATTAAATGAATACACACCAGTGTTGACAGCCTTCTGCCACAGGATCGCCATGCGGTCCTCCACTCCATTCACTCCGTTGGGAATCTTGGTGAAGTTGTCCTTTCCCAGCTCCTTGTCTTTCTCGTGGAAGGTGCAGTTGTCGCTGCCGATCAGCTGCAGGTCGTCACTGGAATAAAATGGTGAGGAAGAATATATTAGAATTTTTGGGATCAAGAGGACACGGACATAGCTTGCGGAGTAAGCAGGTTGAAGTGGCAGTGGGCTGGCCATGTTTGTCAAAGGACCGAGGCCGGTGGAGCAGACGAGTTCAGCACCCTAGCCAAGTTGATAATCTGCAATCGTTAACGTTAGTTGAAAACTAATCAAATGTATGGGAATGAAATCATCTCAACATTAAGTCACGTGGTTAAAACAAACGAATAGAAAATTCGTAGCCAAGTTCACAACGTTCAAAATGATAAAATGAATTGTTATCGTTTCTACAATGTTCAACGGTACATCCTTTGTTATAATGTCGTTTTTCTAAAGACATTGTAGAACGAGCGGCCGACTCGGGCGCGTCAACATGGCTACCAACTTATCATTTTCTACAATTGCTGACACCCAGGCGTTACCGATTGGAGAACCCCCTTGGAGAAGTCCCTTGTTGCCTCTTCCAGCGACGCCCTAATCCGAGATTTGTACCCCACAGGGCCCTTAGTGTGTAGTCGCTTAGTTCAAACTTTTGAAGCCCTTGCTGGGGACCTAATTTATTAAGGCAATCACAGGCAAATCCGGTTAAGACACCCTCTTAAGTTGACCTGCGCTGTTATTAAAAAAAACTTAAAAAACACGCTTCCATTGAAAACCAAACTAAAAAGTACAAAATAATGGAAAAAAAGCGTGGGGTGCTTTTTAATGTATTTTTTTATTGATATCAGGCTAAACTATTATTTATTTTCTATTTTTAGGGTGTTTCGGATTTTGAGACGTATGTCAGCGTAGTTTGTGACGTATGTCAGCGTAGTTTTCGAAGACAGTTTTTTTGCTGTCCTGGTAACCCTGGCAAGGATAATGGCACAAATTTATGAAATTATTGCATTGGCATCGGTCCTTGACAGGTGTGCAAAGTTTGAAAGAAATCTGGTCGTTTAAAGTGGGTCAAAATCGCGCTATAAGGAGTCGGTTACAAACAAACCTACAAACATAGAAGTGAAGCTAATATAAAGCGTGTAAAAGAAGAATACTCACTCAGCCAGCGCCTCGCACATGGCCTGCGGCGTGGAGGGGTCGGGGCGCAGGGGGGGCGACAGCACGTGCGCCGCCGCGTGCCGGAAGCACGAGTTCCTGTAGTGGGAGCCTGCAAGGGGCAACACGACACGCTCAAACGCATGCGCTCTGATACAAACGAAGCAAAGAACCATTTTTGATAAGTTTTTGACATTTGATTGTCGCTGAGATGAGACTGCGACTAGATTATGACCGTTTTTAATTATGAGAATTAGCTTTCGGGACACCCTAATTCAAAACAATTTGTTTAGCGGTGCTACTAGGCAAAGGCGTGACATTTTTATTCGACAACTGCTACAAAAAACAGCTGAATGACTTACTTTCCAGCGATAAAACAGAAATTCAGTTTCTAAAAAATATCACAACAATCAAAAAGAGAATATAAGCTTCGTTATCTATATATATAAAAATGAATCCCTATTTCCCTTGGTCACGCCATCACGCGTGAACGGCTGGACCGATTTCACTTTTTTTTTTGGTTGTTGTGTTTGTAATTGTCAAGAGAAGGATCTTATGAAAGAAAAAAAATTAAAAATTGCGCAGAAAATTTAAGAACACTTATCTAAGAATACTTAACAACCATATAATAGGACAATGTAAACTTTTTTAATGTAACATTATGACATAGAATTGACAGAATGCGTGCTCAAATATTCATACATCAAAGAGACAGGACAACGTCTGTCGGGTCAGCTAGTTTAATTATAAAGATTTTCAAATAAAGTGTTACTGACTGTACCTACACCAATATGGCAATTTTAGTTCCGACATTCAAAAACAGACATTTAGAAAATTGTTCATTTTGAGAAAAGGTGATTTCGAGATTTGTTCATTATGAGATCTGTACAATATAGGAAATAGTCGTAACAGCGTGCAAGAGTTTAAAAAAAGTCGTTTATTTTTAATTACATTATTGCATTTCCACTGAATGCGAGAAGCGCAGGACCAGTCAATGTAGCGATGCTTAAGGGAAGTCAATGTCTAAAAGTGGACGTCTTTCACCTGAATGTTGATAATGAGGGACTTACCATCAGTACCGACAGTGGCGGCGAGGGTTTCTCCAATCAATGCCTGTCGTTGCCTGGTGCGGGCCCGTTGGAGAGCGTGAACAGCGCTCTTGGACATTATGTGGACGATATACAGGGGTGCATTAGCCTGAAAATTGAAGATAAAATGGCTTTATATGGGTGGATGAGTAAATATTAAATTTGACAGTCATATGCAGGGTAGGCTTTAGATGGGTGGTGGCCCAGTGGTAACGGCCGCGACTTACGAGTAGTAGGTCGTGAGTTCAAACCCAAGCAAGCGCATTACTTTGTGTAAATTATTTCATCACCACTGCTCTCAAAACGGTGAAGGAAAACATCGTGAGAAAACCGGCATGTCTTAGAACCAAAAATTCGAAGACATGTGACATCTCCCAACCCGCACTGGGCTTGCGTGGTGGATTATGGCCCAGTCCCTCTCACCGAGAGGAGGCCTGTGTCCCAGCAGTGGGAACATTATAGGCTGATGATGATGATGCAGGGTAGTAGGGGCAACATCTCGCAACCTGCTACCATGGATTCAGTAGAGTCTTCATCAATAATATCGAGACGACTAGACTCTGTTCAAAAGGATCTAAACAACTATGAAAATTAAACATTAACTCAATCACACAAGGAATGTTTCAGAATGAAGACAGTACACGACATCTGTCATTCTGACAAGAACTTTATCCAATTGGGATAAAGTCTAATTTTCTTAGATGTTGAGATCATTTTGAATACTTAGTTCGTGCCGATATTTTTGACGCTGACTGCCATGATTGTGAACCATTGGTAGTAGGTAATTAAAAAAAAAAGCTGGTTCATAGCTATTGGCCTGGTATGTATTGTAGATTTAAATAAATAGCTGTTTTTAGGGTTCCATTGCCAAATGGCAAAAAACGGAACCCTTATAGATTCGACATGTCTGTCTGTCTGTCTGTCTGTCTGTCCGAGTATGTCACAGCCACTTTTTTCCGAAACTATACGAGCTAAGCTGTTGAAACTTGGTAAGTAGATGTATTATGTGAACCGCATTAAGATTTTTACAAAAAATAGAAAAAAAAAACAATAATATTTGGGGTTCCCCATATATAGAACTGAAACTCAAAAAAAAATTTTTCATCAAACTCATACGTGTTGGGTATCTTTGGATAGGTCTTCAAAAATGACATTGAGGTTTCTAATATGATTTTTTTCTAAACCGAATAATTTGCGCGAGAGACACTTCCAAAGTGGTAAAATGTGTCCCCCCCGTAACTTCTAAAATAAGGGAATGATACAACTAAAAAAAAATATATGATGTATTTAGTAAACATTACCATGTAAACTTCCACCGAAAATTGGTTTGAAAGAGATCTAGTAAGTAGTTTTTTTTAATACGTCATAAATTGTAAACCACAATTTACCTTTCATTCAGTCAAATGAAATATAAAAATTAAAAAAAAAAAACATTTAATTTCATAAACGTAAACCTTATGCATAAACCGTGAATACCCGCAGGTTTGTACGGAACCCTCGGTGCCGCGAGTCCGACTCGCACTTGGCCGGTTTTTTTTATAATTGCCGACGAAAAATTTCTTCGCTACGGTGTCTATAATGCCAGGATCGCGAGATTTGTTCGAAAGAGTTACCGTGGCCCTGGCATATTGGCAACTGAAGGAACACGGGGGGATTTTAGTCAGTAAAAGTCTGACACGCCCTCTCGCTCCGCCCAGAATGGGAGACGTCATTTGATAACCCGTGTCTAGAATAATTTCATGGTTTCAGTTCGACCGTCTATGTCCCTGTAAAAGTGGGCATGCAATAGTTTTAAAGAGAAGCAGATTTCAGTGGAAGAATTATCACATCCACAGTATGGTGGGAACTGACCTGGTTGGCAATGACACAGGCTCTGTTGACAGCCTCGGCTTCCACCTCCTCATCACGAGACAGCTGATGAGCCTCGGGGCTGGTGATACCCTTAGCGAGGAGCTTCTCAGTGTTGCGAGCGATGATGCACCCGTTTTCTGCGTGAACCTGGAATAATAATAAATAATAAATAAATAAATAAAATAACTTTATTGACACAAAAAACCTTTGTATACAATAACAATAACAATTCACATAGGTAGTTAAATTGGTTTTTGGAAAAAGGCTGCAATTGCATAATTTGAAATTAATTGAAGGTTTTATAAGGAATATCATCTAATGCTGGAATAACACCATTTACCTTTCGTTTAGGTAAAGAATCACGTTAATAAAGACGTGAATACTTATTTACGTCGACACAATTTGCAGTAAAGCCTATGCCTAATCTTTATAGTCAAGGTTTTGCAGAGTAATAAGAGACCAAAGACCAGGCACAGCTAAACCTGAAATAGTTCATAGAGAACACCATTGTGTTTATAAATATTAACTGACCTAATTCTAAAACAAAGAACAATGTCACAACTCCTCATATGACCACATACAAATAACAAATTAAATCATCTTGTTCAGAAGATAGCTGTCAGACCATTATATTATACTCGCTTCTGCCCGCGACTTCGTCCGCGTTAAATTTCTTGTTCCCCCGACCCTTCCCGTGGCGTAGGCTCGCATACCCGTGCGTTTTTCCCCGTTTGTGCAACATTTTTCATTACTGCTCCGCTCCTCTTATTTGTAGCGTGATGTTATATACCCTATAGCCTTCCTCGATAAATAGGCTACCCAACACAAAAATAATTTTTCAATTCGGACTAGTAGTTCCTGAGATTAGCGCGTTCAATCAAACAAACATACAAACAAACAAACTCTTCAGCTTTATAATATTAGTATAAATTTAGCTACCTATTGTATTGTGTATGACATACAACAGGTGTTATGTTCACCGTGGTAACATAACTTCACGCCTGCTTTCTGGAAGGGGTAGGTAGAGGTGTTTCAGAAAGGTATGGTCATATTTAAGTGTGGAACAAGCCACATACTTGAATAACTTTCTTCATGGTCTAGTGGTTAGTGACCCTGACTGCTAAGACTGAAGTCGTGGGTTCGATTCCCACCCAGGACAAATGTTTGTGTGATGAGCTCAATCATTTGTTCTGTGTCTGGGTGTAATTTATCTATAATATGTATGTATTTAGCAATATATAAGTATATTTATCAGTACAGGCTCTGCCTAGTTTGGGATCAGATAACAATGTGCTGGTTGTCCTGAGATATTATTATTATTTCCTTTATTTCGTCATATACACATATTAATTATATTTTTAAATATTAGAAAAACAAAAATAAAAAAATAAAACATTTAAAAAATATAAAAAAATAGTAGCCCACCGGTATCGGGAACAGGGTCCAAGCTACCGGTGGTGAGGGCTCCAGAGAGAGGAACCTCCTGACAATGCGAGCCGTGTCCAGAAGTACCGCTTTCTGAATCAAGCCCTTGACCCAGCTGCCTAACGAGAGCCTCCTTAGGTGTTATGATGGTCCTTATTATTATTACTATCACAATTCTATAATGGTGAAACTGCTGGCTCATAGACCTCCTCTCTGTGTGAGTGAATGGACCTTAATCCACCAAACTCGTCCAGTGAGGGTTTGTAGATGTCACATGTCCTTGAATTTTTGGTTCTAGGACATGCCGGTATCCTCACGATGTTTTTCTTCACCTTTTTAAGAGCAGCGTTGATGAAATTAAATACACAAAGTAAAATGCCTGTTCGAACTCATGACCTACAGCTTGTAAGTCATGGCTGATACTACCGATGCTCTTACTGGACCAACTTAGGCTTGGGCATAGTAGTTCGCGACTAAGATCGCTCAGTTTAGTTCACCGTTCCTTAACGAACTAGTTCGCTCTTCTAGTTCATCCGCTCTTCTAGTTCATCCGCTCGTCTAGTTCATCCGCTCTTCTAGTTCATCCGCTCTTCTAGTTCATCCGCTCTTCTAGTTCATCCGCTCTTCTAGTTCATCCACTCCCAGCTCGAATCAAAGAGAGGCAGATCGTCCGCTCGTTTAGATTTTGCTCGTACTGCATGTGACAAGATTATGGAATGTTCTACTTTTACCTACAATTTTTGGAGTCTAAAAACAGCAAAAACCTTTGAATGATAATTCATAAAATGATCATGATTGTAAAAAATACCAAGGTTTATTGTTGCAATAAATAACTAGTTTAGTGATTACAAAAACCTTTTTGTATTTTGTCCCGTGTATTAGTTCGGTTGACGCCAACCTCGCTCATTCGGTCGCGAACTGATGAACTAACGAACTATGGATCGGGAAATGAGCGAACTAGTTCGCGTAGTTCATCTATGGGAGCGCTCTTTCGAACTAGTTCGTTCGCGAACTACACAACACTAGGACCAACATTGTCAAGATATTCGGCCGCCCCATACCATCCCATACAAAACTTCAATACAATATGTATATTGTATTGAAGTTTTGTATGGTATAGTTGATATTTTTTTCTCGATTACGATGTTAGTCTCAAGTAGAAAGTTGTCCAGCTTGATGATCTATCTATATCACACGCTTATATTTGACCGCACATCTCTGATATACGCTGAATAGTATACCGACATTTCGTCAGTTCCCATTTAGTCCTAATTCGGTCTGCTACCTACAAAAATGCTGATAGAAAAGCCCAAAAACAGTTTTCCAAAGACCGAACTCCGGACAGGAGATCCATTCTCAGCACTGACTAGACCAATTTAGACATGGCAATCATTGAGATTAGGTTAGGTATGACTCTGCCTATCCATTTATGGAATACGGGCATGATGTCATGTTTGTTTAGAATATGCCGAACAATAGATGTAATGTCATGGTAACCATTATGTTATTGTATAAGATAAACTTATGACTACAATGACACATATTTGTTATCTATTTACAGTTAGCTGCAAATGTTGAGGAAGGCAATCCTTGAGGTCATGCACCTGAGATATCATGTGTAATTTAATGACGTGACAGTCCACTCAATCTGTGTGGTTCTTTCCTTAAAAGACCACTTCAGACACCAATCCACATGGTCTTCACATGATCTGACCAAGATTATGTCTGTAAAAGAACTGACTGTGAACTCTGAGTTCGTTTCAACCTTTCTTCTCAGAATAGTTAAATAGGAAACGCCGACCTCATCTAGTTTAAAAAATTATGTTTGACGTGTAAAAGTGTTTGTACAAACCTACTTGCAAAATTAAAGTAATTTATCATTAACAGTAATGGCTTTCATTTTGACTGTTCCACAACATTCATTGCGTTATTTATGATGTTCCGCAGACAATTTTTTTGAACTTTTAAGGCAATGGATTAGAATTATCCTTCAAAATGATTCAGATTCTGTTTATAGTGTGTTACGCAATTAAGGGGGCGGTACTCAAATCAATCACACAATCACAAACTTTTTGCATGTAAGCGTTAGGGGGGTTTTAAATCAGAATTTTAAAAAAATGGGGGAGGCCTTTGCTCAGCAGTAGGACAGTATAGGCTAAACAAAAAAAAAACTCTCCTTTGGTTTTCTACGGTCAGTAAAAGTCTGACACGCTTTCCGCTCCACCCACAGCGGAAGACGTCATTTGATGATTCCAAAAAAACTCACCTGAGGCAATGCTTTAAGTTCAGCGCAAGCTTCCATGGCACAGTACAGGTCATAGTCGTCCAGCATCCATACGTCCTTGTAAGCCATGAACATCTTGAAGGAGTTCACTCCATACTGCTCTGACGTCAGCAGCTCCATTTCCTTCTTCACTGCTGGAGACCACCAGGTTACTCCCACGTGGAGGCCGTAGTCGCAGCATACCTGGGCAGAATTATAAAAAAAAATACTTAAAGAAGGTGACAAATTCAATTGAAGACCTGACTGTGTCTTCACCCTTTTGTGGACCAATTGAGAATCTATACCAGCCTTTCCCAAAGTGGGCGATAACGCCCTCTTGTGGGCGTTGCAGGCCTAAAGGGCGCCCCCCTTGTGCATTTTTTTTCTGGGTCTCTTACCACCCCCCTTTAGGCCTGCAGCGCCCACAAGAGGGGGTTATCGCCCACTTTGGGAAAGGCTGATCTATACAATAAAAAAAATAGTACATGCTTACTCTTCTATGGTATAGTGTGTGTTTCTGTGTATGTGCGTGTGTTGTCTGTATGTATGAGTGTGTTGAATTTTTCTGAGTGTGTATGTGTGTGTTAAGTGCTCGTGATAGGGGGTGGTGCTTTGTATTATATTAGAGACTTTATTTGCCTAAATTACTATTTAGTTATTGTTGTTTAATGATGTTTTCAGTCTTAACAATTGACTACGATCCGCAAAGATAGTGTTCTATAACTTATGATGATGGAGACTGGTTGATGATGTAGTGCATACCTTACTATCAGCTTTTTCCCTCCAGGTGTTGTAGGCTTCCAGCAAAGACTGGCCCTTCAGGGGCAGCACGAAGTCAACTGGAAGGTAGAAAGAATACATTTTAATGTAAAGTCTCCACGGCAAGTCTTCTTATTTAGTTCGAGGCGATCCAAGGATAAGTTAAATTCAAAATTTAAAAACCCTCGACCAAAAACAAAACCTCTAAAAAGTAAGAAAAATATTCGTATTGGCCCTTTAAGTTTAATAAGAAGTTGTAAGTAATATTTTGATCATAGGATTGTTGTGTGGAAACCGCTGAACCGATTTTGATAAAAACATGTCTAGAAACCACCGCTAAAAAACCGTACCCAAATCGTTTCACCCATTTAAGAACTACGGTGCCACAGACAGACATACATACAAGTCAAACTTATAACTCCCCTCTTTTTGCGTCGGGAGAGTCAAAAAGAAGAAATCTTCTTTGTAACGTTTGGTCTGGAAGATGAATCATAAATTAGGAAAAAAACTAATATTTTGTACGTTACGTAGTAAAAGATGTTAATGTGATAATACCTCTGTTGAACAAAGATTAGGAGTAAATTGACATGTCATTAACTCACTCGATAAGTCATTTTGAAATGACAGATAGAAGAATGCATATGTCACCGTATGATTTTAATAAAAACCGGCCAAGTGCGAGTCGGACTCGCGCACCGAGGGTTCCGTACAAACCTGCAGGTCATCATCATCATCATTCGTCATCATCGTTTATGAAATGAAATGTTTTTTTTTTAATTTTTATATTTGTGTTGACTGAATGAAAGGTAAATTGTGGTTTACGATTTATGACGTATTAAAAAAAACTACTAACTAGATCTCGTTCAAACCAATTTTCGTTGGTAGTTTTCATGGTAATGTACATCATATATTTTTTTTAGTTTTATCATTCCCTTATTTTAGAAGTTACGGGGGGGGGGGGGGACACACATTTTACCACTTTGGAAGTGTCTCTCGCGCAAACTATTCAGTTTAGAAAAAAATGATATTAGAAACCTCAATTTCATTTTTGAAGACCTATCCATAGATACCCCACACGTAAGGGTTTGATGAATTATTTTTTTTGTGTTTCAGTTCTATGTATGGGGAACCCCAAATATGATTGTTTTAAAAAAAAATGATATTAGAAACCTCAATATCATTTTTGAAGACCTATCCATAGATACCCCACACATAAGGGTTTGATGAAAAAAAAAAAATTTGAGTTTCAGTTCTATGTATGGGGAACCCCAAATATTATTGTTTTTTTTCTATTTTTGTGTGAAAATCTTAATGCGGTTCACTGAATACATCTACTTACCAAGTTTCAATAGCACAGCTCTTATAGTTTCGGAGAAAAGTGGCTGCGACATACTCGGACAGACAAACAGACAGACAGACAGACAGACAGACAGACATGGCGAATCTATAAGGGTTCCGTTTTTTGCCATTTGGCAACGGAACCCTAAAAACGGTTAGTTTATAAACTGTCCGTATTTATGCAAAAAGGAACCACCCAGCAAAAACGCACTTTTGAGATATCAAATGATTTACAAAAACATGTGCAGCTCTGTTAGATGAAGTATAATTACAATTTATTTTATTTAAGTTTATTGATAAATTACTTATTTAAGTATGCGTATATAAATTTGCTCTGAATACTCTTAAACGTACTAGATAATTAAGAAAATGTGCATTAGTTCCTTTTAACATTTACTAATTGATAGGTTTTCTTATACAAGAAAAAAACCGGCCAAGTTTGAGTCGGACTCGCGCACCGAGGGTTCCGTACAAACCTGTAGGTATATAAGTAAAAGTTCACCCATCACGACAATCGAGTCTTAGTTCTGTTCTGTTTCTTGACTTGGTTTTTATTTCTGTCTGTGTTTTGTTCTGTTTATTATATGATGTAACTAAAAATTTACGATTTTCGCAATTTTTCCTTTATCTGTGCTATTAGACGTTGCTTCGTACGAAATTTCAAAATTCTAGATCGACTGGAAGTACCCTTTAGGTTTTGATTCCCTTGCGAGTTTCGAAAATTTGTGGAAATTTGCGGTATAAACGGCTATATCTTTTGATTGCGTTAGCTTAGAAGTTTGATTTTTTCACAGCTCCAAGGGACAGTAGACCTGAGTATTTGGTATAAATTTCAGCTTGATACCGCCACGCGTTCCTGAGAAAAAGGGTCTTGACAGACGGACGGACGGACGGACGGACAACAAAGTGATCCTATAAGGGTTCTGCTTTTTCCTTTTGAGGTGCGGAACCCTAAAAAAGAACCACAACCCAGGGATTTACTGATATCAATGAAACTATGTAACTTGGTTCCATTAGCTGTATTCAAAATAATTGTTAATAATAGAAATATGTGTAATGTATAATGGTACCAAGTATGTATGGATCTGTTTTGTATAAAATAACATAGTAGTAATATCGTTTATTTGTTTGAACAATCGAGTCCCGTTGTGCTGTGGTTCAGTTTTGCTTTATATGTAATATTTATTGTTGCTGTTGGTTCCATTCTGCTTTTACTATACCTTGTTTCCAAGGGAAAAATCATGTTTTTTTTTTTTGTATAAGAATTTAGACCACTATTAAATTAGTATTCTTCAAAAAAAGTTAAAAACAAAATTTGTCGTGTGGTTCCATTTTGCATAAATACGGACAACTATCTCTTAAATTCCGTGTGCTGTTGGAAGTAAAGAATAGCACCATCTCATTTCTTCCCGTGAGTGTCGTAAAAGACAATTTAGGGTATTAGAGAACGGACAGCAGCGTTCTCTATGCATTTTATCACTACACTGCGATCGTCAATCCCAAGCATGGCGATTATGGCAAACCCCCCAAAATTAGGGGAGGCCCATGTTCAGCAGTGCCTTGCCAGATGCCTTTCGGTTGAAATGATGATGATGAGATTGTGGCAGTTCAC
The DNA here is from genome assembly GCA_947507805.1 of Aporophyla nigra. Lineage (NCBI taxonomy): Eukaryota > Metazoa > Arthropoda > Insecta > Lepidoptera > Noctuidae > Aporophyla > Aporophyla nigra. The sequence continues at coordinate 10,759,522 of OX382316.1, read as the reverse complement.
TATTTTTAGATAGTTAACAATCTTGTGAGATATCTAGATTATAAGTAACGCCCCGTTGGCTCGTGGTTGCAAGCGCGGAGCTTCTGCCGAGCTTGGGTCCCGGATTCGAGCCGGGCAAACTGTTATTAGGTATTCCCATTACGTTTTATATTAGTAACACATAGCCCGGAGTTTCGAAGTTGATAGTGTAGATAACCCAGTGGTCCTGCGCCTGATTTCTCTCCGGTCGTGTCGGATTACCATCTCATCGGTCTATGAGAGGAGTTAGTGCCCCTGTGTCTTCACACACACTTGTGCACTATAATATCTCCCGCGCCTATGGTTAGTCTCCGTTGAGATTGACCGCCATGGCCGTAATACGGTCTGGAGGACTATGTATAACTGACGAAGTTCACAATTATACGGTGACACACACAATTTTTATACAAACATGAGTCTGCATCGGGACGACCAGCAGCCCAAAGGCCCAAACGTAAATACAGCTTTAATTCAGCAGAGTCTTCGCCATACTTACTGACACAAGTAGTTCCTCCAGCGATAGCAGCCCTGGTACCCTTGTAGAAGTCATCAGCTGACTTGGCAGACATCATCTCGAGCTCGAAGTGGGTGTGAGGGTCGATGCCTCCCGGCATGACCAGCTTGCCGGTCGCATCGATGGTCCTGGTGCCTCCAGGGATAATGAGATTGCGGCCCAATTGTCTGGAAAGAAGAGAGGAATATTAATAACAGAACAAGAGTAAACAGGACGCCTTTAGGATTTTGCATCTCTTAATTGTAGGTCTACTCTCAGATATGCTTTTTTTGATAATAGATTCATCGTCATCATCATTATTATCCCGGTCTGTTCCGATTCCCGTTTACTTTCCACCACGATACCCAGCATCTGCTTAGCCATTTCCCAAGTATTTTGGGGTCGGGTTCCAGTCTAACCGGATGCAGCTGATAACCAGTATTTTACATGGAGCGACTGCCTAAATAACCTCCTCAACCCAGTTACTACCGTGTGGTGCCGGACGTAAAGAATAACACCACCCCATTTCTTCCTGTGGGTGTCGTAAAAGGCGACTAAGGGACTTACTATACTCCATTTGTTTAGGTAGTTAACTAAATGTAAACAATCTTAACATGTCTTTTATCTAAAAAACTGTCTAAAAATTGAATCTAAAAATGTTTACAATTAGGTATTTACTTAAACCGATGTTAGGTAAGTAACTTAATTTAAATAATATTTGTTGGTCTTTTATACGATTTATTTTATATAAAAAGACATATCAAGATTGTTTACCTTTAGTTAACTACCTAAACAAATGGAGTATAGAGAATGGGCAGCAGCGTTCTCTATGCATTATACCACCATACTGCGCTCGCCAACCCGCCTGCCAAGCGTGGCGATTATGGCAAAGCCCCCCAAATTGGGGGAGGCCTAAGTCCAGCAGTGGACGTCTTACGGCTGAAATGATGATGATGAACCCAGTTACTGGGTTACACGATACACCTTGGTAAGACTATAGTTCATCAGAGACTATAGTGCATCAGACTATCTATAACCATTGTCAATGATCTACGTAAGACAGCCGGGACCTTAATATGCTTTCCGAGGCACAGAGGGGTCATGGTATGTAAAGATGGTCACCCATCCACGGACCAACCGCAGCAAGCGTAGCTTAACCTGATCGATCGAAGAGTGCGGCTGTTATAACTTACGACCCAGTTTAAAACCATGGTTTGTTTTCTGCACTGATTAAGGAAACGATAGATTTGCAGCAGCGGTACACGTAGAACTTGAACACCTAGAATGTTATTTAAATTCAGAGGAAGTGAGAATTTCGGGGTTTCACGAACAATCATGAAGGTACCTAGTTTTTATATAATTTAAAGTTATAATTACCCAGAATAAAACTAAATTTTCGACAAACAGGCAAGATTCAACCTTGAACCAAGTTAACAGATGCACTTTTTTGACAGGCCTGTTGGTCTAGTGGTTAGTGACCCTGACTGCTATGCCGGAGGTCGTGGGTTCGATTCCCACCCAGGACAAATGTTTGTGTGATGAGCACGGTCATTTGTTCTGTGTCTGGGTGTAATTTATCTATAATATGTATGTATTTAGAAATATATAAGTATGTTTATCAGTTGTCTAGTACCCCTAGCACAAGCTCTGCTTAGCTTGGGACTAGATGGCGTTGTGTGATAGTTGTGGAATATTATTATGTGGAATATTACTATTATGAACCAGGTAGCCGGCAGCCATTTTTTTACTCCCAAATCAAAATCTCCAAATATCGAGAAATCTACAAAAGAATCGATTAGAAGACCACCATCTACCTGATTAATTCACCATACTGATTTAACCATTTAAATCCTATTGGTAGCACAAAGCAATCTAATTTAAGCATTTAACTGTATTGCGTTAAATAAGGTTAAGAATCTATTGACCCGATGTTTTCAATTGGTGCGGGAACCGGGTGTTCATTCTGTTTATTAATTTTGATTTGCTTAACGATAGTATTGGAGCGTGTGATTTATGGTGAGAAAATGAGATCATTTAACAATGCATTTTGTTATGGGCTGTTATTATTTTACGATGTTCTCTTTAACTTACGGCGGTTTTGAGTATTTTGTACATGGTGTACGCCAGCCTTTCCCAAAGTGGGCGATAACGCCCCCTTGTGGGCGCTGCAGGCCTAAAGGGGGGTTAAAACTTGGGAAAGGCTGGTCTACGCAAATGTCCTGCGGATTTGGTAGCGTCTTGCGACGGGTCAATGAGCTCCCTAAGGGTCCACCCTTTATGGCAGAATTTTTTTGGTCATAATATTATTTTGCATAACAGCGGATAGCATAAACTTCATTTCGCAGAAAATCGTTTGGCATACACTCATTTATCATACATTCACAACGCATAATTTTATAAGTCAGAATCATCTTTAGGCATAAATTTTATATCCATAATAATGAAAAAGGAGAACCATCATATCGCAGAAAGTTCGCAGTCAGAATCGTCTCTTGGCATTATTTCATATCGATAGTCCTTAAAAGGCAGAACTATCATATCTCAGAAACTTTACAGTTAGAATCATCTTTTGGCATACATTTCATATCCATACTAATCGAAACGCTCATCTATTACATTACAGAAAAATCATATTTTTATTCGCTGCATGCAGACATGCAAACAAGCATACAACATGCATGCAGCATGCAAGTAAGCATGCAAGCAAGCATGCAGCATGCAAGCAAGCTCACAGCATGCAAGCGAGCATGCAACATGCAGCATGCATGCTTTCTGTCACGGCTCCGGCGCTGCGTGGCTCCGGCGGTCCCACGCGAACTCATCGTCGCAGATGGTTTTACGCTCACCACCGCAGCTTCGGCTTGCTGGCCGGCTCCGCCGGCCAGCCTCAGCCACGGCGGCGAGCGTCAAAATCACCTGCTCCTCAGCTCGCGGGCCGCCTCGCCCCTCCGTGCCTACGCGGGCTTAAATTACACTCTAGGGGTAGGGCAGACAAGACTACGTGGAGTCGGTTCTGCAGCGATTCGTTTCTGTCAATAACTTTTGTAACACAACATATATTGAGTTTGTGAGACACAATTTTAATTTAAGGTTAAAATGCAATTTTATAGAAATGACAATATGCCTAACAAAATTATTCTAAATGAAATTCTGCCATCTTCATAGTATGCCAAGTGAAATTGTACCAAATAATCGTCGCTCTAAATAAATGTTATGTAAACGAAATTCTGCGGAATATTAAGTCTGCCAAAGGTAATTATGCTTAATAAAATTCTGCCATCTTAAAAGTATGCCAGCGTAAAGTCGGACTTATAAATAATCGGCCAAACAATGATTATGCTAAACATTTTTTATGCCTTACAAATATTCTTTTAAAGAAGATTATGCCAAGTGTGTTATGCCAAATAAAATTCGGAGCATCAAGTTTCTGCCAGATAGAGGGAACCCGCTCCCTAAAACAGGGTTGAGCTATACGATGACTTATCAATCAGTCATCGATGTTGTCTGTTGGGACAGCTCAGCTCAAAGCTGCAATGGCTCTTTTTTCAAAAGGTCTTTTAGGGACCTTTTATAAAATTTATTATTAAGGGGGAATTTTATAAAATTCTAATATTATAATGTTTGGTCCTTAAAAGAGACCATGACCTCTGAGTTTATTTCGGCGTTTCTTCTCAGGGAACAGTCAGCTAGGCATCGCTAAAAATACCTTTAAATTGCACAGGGTACCCTGGCGGAGCATCCGTAAAAAACATACAAGTTAAATAGACCGTTTCTTCTACATATCTTTCGTTATTTATTGGATTGGCGTACATCAAATTCCAATCAGAGCTTCTTGTGTGGCCTCGACCATGAATAGAGCGATTCATTACTTACAATGGGTGCCATAATGGCTGGCCCATCGTTCTATTCTGGTCAATAGCAATTGATGTGTGAGCCACATATGCGTTCTGTGCATTATTTATATGTCTATATAATAAGGATGATGGCTGAGAATCAATTTATTTTATCATAGACTTTTTGTTATAAAAAAGATTCATCATTATCATCATCGTTTCAGAAAGACGTCCACTGCTGGAGGCAGGCCTCCCCGAATTTTGTTATAACCGCCACGTTTGACAGGCGCGTTGGCGATCACAGTATTGTGGTAAAATGCATAGAGAACGCTGCTGCCTATTCTCTAGTAAGTTCCTTTGTCGCCTTTACGACATTCACAGGAAGAAATGTGATGTTGCTATTTTATACGTCCGGCACCAGTGAACGGATTGAGGTACCCTAAACAAGGGGGGTAGTTAAATACTACCCTCTTATATTATTCCATAATATAGCAAAGTTGCCATTTCGCACCCCTAGATCTAAAGGGATCTAACTCAAAATTCTTAATTTTTCAGTTATGCACACCTTCGAGTCCGTCATTTCAATACCTATCGACCAATAAACCAGATTCAAAACTATTTCCAATATTTGGAGTCTAATATTGGAAATACTTTTGAATCTGGTTTATTGGTCGATAGGTATTGAAATGACAGACTCGAAGGTGTGCATAATTCAAAAATTAAGAATTTTGAGTTAGTCCCCTTTAGATGTAGGGGTGCGATTTGTGCTCTTTACATTTGGTCATCGAACTATAGTTTCAATCTTACCAAGGGGTATATTGTGTTGATAAGTAACTGTGTTGTGGAAATCAGTCGCTCAAATGCTCAATGTAAAATTATGTTTTTTTTTGGATGAGGAATCATCAAATGACTGCTCCCGCTCTGGGTGGAGCGGGACGGCGTGTCAGACTTTTACTGACTAAAACCCAGCCGTGTTCCTTCAGTTACTCATATGCCAGGGCCACGGTATCTCGTTTAAACAAACTCGCGAACCTGACAGAAAAAAAAAAATCTGGTATTAAGCTGCATTCGGTTAGACTGGTAGCCAACCCGAACAAATGTTGTAGGGAACAGCGGGGTAATTGCGTAATACCCTATCAGTAGGAATGCCTTTCATTCAACATGTATTGCGTTATTTACGTTGTAGAGCTAACACATATTTCGAACATTTGCAGCAATGGATTAACAATATTCTTCAAAATGATTCAGATTCTGGTTGATAGTGTGTGACTACCCACCAGGGTCGCAGAATTGTTCGAAAGAGTTACCGTGGCCCTGGCATATAGGCAACTGAAGGAACACGGGTGGGTTTTAGTCAGTAAAAGTCTGACACGCCCTTCCGCTCCACCCAGAGCGGGAGACATAATTTTATGATGACAAAAAAAAGGGTGCTGACTAGACCGATTGACTGATTGATGACCAAAGTCTAGGATTAGATGTTCGTAATGGAAGACATGAATGAAATACCAAATGATTCTTAAGTTTAACATTATAAATCAGTCAACATAACCTTGCCTTGACTTCTCACAGAACGAACTAAAAAAAAAACAATTTAAAATTCCGCACGCAACCGAAGCGTCACCAGTATTATCATATCTACAAAGTAAATAAATCATTCATATATGTAAATATACTTTGTTATGTAACAAATTAAGATAGTACCCAAGTACTTTGCCACCCAATATGGTGGTGTCGCGGATGTCGGCTCGTTACCGCATTAGTGACTTCCTGAGTGCGCGCACGCATTTGAATAGCCAACGGAACGCGTCTGCGTTCGCAATTCAAACGTTCGAATTTGACACTTCCCTAACGGCTTTCAACTGTTTTTGTTGCGGCGGTAGTTGGTGATTCCATATTTGATTGATTGTTACCATCGATCTCTAATCGATCTCTAATAAAGAACTAGATACACAATCAGCGGCAAAAAATGGCCTCACCAAATGAGCACCCACTTGAACATTTGGGTGCGCTTTTGATTTAGTAGCATTCGAACGCTACGACGGTAAACATGTCTCCGTGCTCGAAGAAAATTGTAAAAATCACACATCTAGGACGCTAAAACAGGATGGGAGTTTAATTTTTTCGATAAGTATTAATATTATCATTATATAATTGTTATCATTGTATTAAAAATGCTGATATTTTGTCAAGAAAGCATCGAAAAAACATTTTTTTAATTAAGTCGTAATAAACAGCAAGAGATATAAACCATCTCAATTGTAAAGACTCTCACTAAACCTATTAGTCCTACTATCGCATGCCCACTTAAATTGTTCGAGTTACGTGCGTTGACTCTGTTCCAATTGTAGAGACGCTATTGTTTTAAAAGAAAATATTATTAAATAATATATTTTTTTATTTAATGCGAGAGTTTTGCTGTTTCTTTCAATACTATAGCAACATTTTTATAGATTTCATTTAGATCAAGTGCATGTAATAAAAATGAAGACGTGAGTTTTATTAGCTTTCTTCGAGATCTTTTGAGGTGTGGAGAATGGATATCAGTTATAGCACGTCAAAGATCCGAAGAATTTTCCAAGCCGACCGAAGGAAGCGTTGTATGTTTGAAGCATTGCAACTACGAATGGCATCAGAAGGCATAATTTTATTTCAAGGAAATTAAGAGCGTTTATTAAGAAAGTGGACAACATCGGAAATAGCTGTCAAATATTTAGCTGTTTTGAGTAATTCGGCAATATTATTGTATGGAAATAAGAAATATGGCTAACTAGTGACTAGATATGAAACATAAAATTCAATAATAATATCGTAACGCGGAATTTTTAGTTTTAAATGTAAAACAAGTATTTGGAAACTTTCCAAATTCCTTTTTACACCTAAAACGGTTACAACATCAAATTCAATGTTATAAGAAATTGCAATTCATTTTTAATATTCTAATTACTAGTTGGCAAAATTTCATATTTCCATACACTATTGCCTAATTAATCAAAACAGATAAATATTTGACCGCTATTTGCAACGTTACTTGTAAGTTTAATAGTTTATAACAACAAAAAAAAAAAGAAAATGAAGAATAAATAAATGAATTTGGCTACTACATATTAGTTTCATTAATAAATAAATGTGATGCCCTATCCAAAAAAAAAAAAAAATTATCATTACACATATACACTATAGAATAGAATAAAAACATGCTTTAATATGCACACTTTTCTTTAAAATACATTAAATTATAAAAGGCCATTTATTATTGCAGTTTAAAGAAAAAATATTGGACAGTTTGACTCCACTCATTCCTTGTCCTAGCGGACAGCCAGGATCGTATGACTGTATTGTTATTAATTGGCACTTTTTAATTCGAACTTTAAGACATGCGTCTAAGGTTAAATTTCTTTTGTTGTATGTTGACCAGTGCGTATCGGTCGTAAAAATTTATTGCTTTTTGTACATAACTTTGTGAAATAAACTTTGAGCATTGCAAATAAGGTTGAATTTACATGAATGTATATTTATTTCAACTAGCATTACAATAACACAATTTGGTGACAGTTTTAAGAGAACTTTTGCTTGGGACTGTGTATCTAGTTCTTTATTAGTGATCGATGATTGTTACTGTCTTTTGGGTGGCTTGTGTATTTTAATTTAAAATGGTTATTTCTTTTCACTGCTATATATATCTTAACAACATTTGATGAAGAGTTATAAAGACTTTTTTCTCGTTTTAATAATGGATCCAAATATTGGCTTAAAAATGCGCTTTTTAATTACGAAAGGATCGAATAAATCAATGATGAAAAATTGCTACCTGTCAGTATCGTCATGGCGTAGCACGATATATTCCACCAAACCAAATTCAATTTCACGGACTATTAGTTGCAGTTCTTTAGATCAGCTTCAGATTTAGATAAATATTTTAAGGCAAGAAAAATATGGTTATGTAGCTCGCACTTTTTACGATCCCAAACTGTTCGACCACTTTTAGATTTTTAGTTTGGACACCTTTATTGATTCAATGACCCACATATTTCAATCCTACTATAATATTTTAAATGTAATTTGTATGTTTGGATGTTTGTTACTCAATCACGCATGCATGCATTGGGATGAAATTTGGCACTCAGATAGTTTATTACAGCCTTTCCCAAAGTGGGCGATAACGCCCCCTAGTGGGCGCTGCAAGCCTAAAGGGGGGTGGGTAAGAGACCCAGACAGAGAAAATTAATGGGGGCGTTATGTAGACTCTTTTTTTTCTGGGTCTCTTACCACCCCCCTTTAGGCCTGCAGCGCCCACAAGGGGGCGTTATCGCCCACTTTGGGAAAGGCTGGTTTATAACCTGGATTAACACATAGAATACTTTTCATCTGGACTGTACGTTCCCGTAAGCCGCTGGCAAAAGCAAATAAGTAATGAAAGAAGTTGGAACACCTCTTTTGGAGAAATTATTATTCCCGATTGTAATAGTTCTCGCATTGAAAAAATAGGAAGACCTAAAACCAGTTCGACATTTGGGAGTAAATAAGTACGGTCATTGTTCTAAGGTTTCTTTTTTTTCTAGGGTTTCTGAAGGAAGTGTTGCTATTTTAGTACTGACACTCTACGTGGTTGCTCTGCGAGGAAGCCCGAAAAAAGCAATAACGAACTTTTTTCACTGCTCATTGAGCAAGGATCTAATAAAAAGGGGGCCCAAAATGATCATGCTAAAAATACTTTGTAAGGAACACAGGCAGGTGTTTTTGTTCATTTAATTTTGCTTTTCACTGGTAAATGCTTGCTATCTAAGAAGTATTCTACTAATATTATAAATGTGATAGTTTGTACGTTTAGATGTTTGTTTATCAGTTATTTGGCATACATAGCTTATAACCTGGATTAAAACATATAACACTTATATCCCGGTATTAAGTTCTCTTGGGATAATCGCACATCCCTATGAGCGAAGCCGGTGGCACAAGCTAGTAGAATATAGAACTAAGAATCGGTCTGACCCGTGATAAAATCAGGTTAGTGAATTTGTAAACTTTCCCGTCTGAATTTTGGGTTCAATTTTCAGCAGTAAAGTTTATGGGGAAAAATTAATAGCCTATGATGGCAACACTGCCAAGGTGTATGTTTACCGGCAGTTACTTTTACCGTGTTTAGTAAGCTAAAACTTTTTATAGAACACCAATTTACTGCACACAATGGGGCGCCTCATTAATGAGGTTGAGAAGAAAAATAACTTTTACCTTCCAAACAATAATACACCGTTTTGTTGAAATAAAAACATATATTTCTCACGGGAATGTTGTCGTATTTTTTATTTCATAGCAATTAAAACACTTTCATTCCTATTGTTATGATGACACGTAATGGTGCATTTTCGAACGATATGATTTTCAAACTTCTCTCCTAAAGAATGAGGTTAAAAATCGTATGGGGTTCTAAATATAGTGTGTAAAAATAATGATGGCCTGAAAATGCACGAAGATACGGTTGTTGGTGAGATGAAATAGCTGGAAGGCATTCTGTTTGAGATAACGTAACCGCTGGCACGGTTTCATATTTACAAACATTGCAGTCAGTGACGTAATGACGTTTGTCAAGTGTTGATGCGTCATCTTCTTGAAGGAGAAATTGACGTTTACAAATATTGACGTTTACTTGTTAAACGTCTGCGTTCTTCCTTAAAATTGCGTGAAAAAATAACTGTATTGTGTTTGGTGACTTGCAGTTTCTAGTAAGTAAAATCTTTAAGGATACGGTTTTTAACTACTTCGAAAAGTTCTCAATTGGTCTGTATTATTATGCTTTTTTTTTGTCCTTTTTTCTGCGATATCTTCTGCAATAATATATCGATTTCAAAAATGATTTTTTTAATGGCTAGTTTATGCCTCAGGGGTGGTCCTATATAAATTTTATTAATTGATTGGCTCTTTTTGCGTTTTAATACGTATTTAATCAACCTTTTGTATCTTGTTGATGCTCTAATACTTCCTGTAACTGTTGTTTACATAGCAAGTATACGAATTTGTGTGTGGTAGGTGGGTCAGGACCAAATTTTTGACGTAATCGCACAAAGGAAATCACAACGCAATGTGTCACACTGGAAAATAAATGTAGCACAATAGAATTATTAGGGTGTGTGTAAATAGTCGTAAGATTTTAGGTAGGTGAGTGGAATGAATAAAAAAAAGAACAATATATTTCAAGAAATATTTAATAAGTAGTACAATCCAAAAAAAAAATTGGAGAACCAAAACTTTCAAATAGAATCTAATACAGTTTGGTAAAACACTAACAACCTTGCAGCTCTGTATTACTAACATCATAAGCAACTTCTTTTATTCTTTGACTTTAAAAAATTCAACAATAACAAAAAACAGCTGATCTTATAACATTCTGGATCAGCTGATTTTTTATGTTGAATTTTTTAAATTTTATAAAACAAAAATTGTTGTTTATGATGTTAGTAATGCAGCCCTGTAAGGTTGTTAGTGTTTTACCAATAACCCAGTTAACTAAAAAAAACATTGTTTTTATCATTTGTTTTTCTCACATTAATAATATCACGAAACATAAATTTCAAACATATCAAAATCTTTTCTAATACTTAAGCTAATCAGTCATTGGTTTACATAATATTGCTTTAATTAATAATACTTAAACCTACTAAAACATTACCCTCTTAGGCTTTGGCTTACAAAGTTAAAACTATTTTATAAATATTTAAACAATAATCTAAATATTTTAAGAATCATCTAATACATAGGTAGCTAATGAGATTAGAATGATTGTAAACACAGCTTTATACATTTCTCTTGTGACACGTTGCACAATTTCGTGTCACAAATCGCACAACGGAATGAAAATTATTCACGACCTAACCTCAAAGATGCAACAATTCACAAATATAACCATAAATCGAACACTTCTTCATCCCTTTTAACAATAAAGTTAAAGGGGATTTATAAATATATATCAATTTCTAGAAAATCTTAAGAATATCAAAATTTTACTCACCTAAAGTCAGGAAATCTTAACGACACGCGCTGACGACACAAACACAATCTCAAATGACAGTAAAAAAACATGGCGGTTTGTATCCGAAATTTTGTTGCCAGCTTGAATCCAATGTTGCTGTACTAAATAATCAAGAAACTTCCACATACGTTTATTGGTTTCGAAATTATGGTGTCGCACAACAGGAGTATTACAACGGAAACAATTTAAGGATGTATGTAAAATTACTTGTAAAAATTAAAACAACAATGGTTATTGCGGTATTATTTATAAAAACGGTTACGGGTGTTTATAAGGCTTTAATAATAATAAACTATAAATGCTAGCTTACGGTGAAAAAAAAACAGCGGCAAAATATTCTTAAGTAGTCAAGCAAGGACATGCGTATTTTACATAACGTAAAAAGACACCGAGCTTGGTAATGTATTTTATTTTGAAGAAATTAAGCTTCTAGTATAGTTATTTGATGAATGAGACTGTTTATAACATATTAAAATATTATTAGCTAATTTCCAAAATTATTTTAAGGCATGTATTGTACGCAATATTTTGTCACTTATGTGTCGGACACCACAGCATGTCTGTATCCGTCAAAAATTTGGTCCTGACCCAGGTATGCACGGTGACATAATTATCGAACTATAAATATTCCAGAATAATCTGACTTTTCGTTGTACGAAAAGAATATAAAATGTGAGGTCAGCTAAAAATGGAAATGTGTAGCTCTATATGTCGCTTTGTGTGTCATATATTAGTGTTTTATTTTTTGAAAATAGCATTTTATTTGATATTCTAGAGTTTTTGTGGCAAATCGATTGCCTTTTTGGGTAACATGATTATGCTGTCTAGCTGAAGAATCTACGGCAGAGTTACATGTGTTCTTCATGAAAATAACTGTAGAGTTTATTAGCTATACAAAGGTTCTCATTAATGCCTCTTTTCCTCTCTTTTTTTCATCATCATCATCATTTCAACCGAAAAACGTCCACTACTGGACATAGGCCTCCCCCAATTTGGGAGGGTTTGCCATAATCGCCACGCTTGGCAGGCGGGTTTGCGATCCTCATTATGGTGATAAAAATGCTTAGAGAACGCTGCTGCCCATTCTTTAGTAATTCCCTTAGTCGCCTACTACGACAGGAAGAAATGAGACGCTGCTATTCTTTACGTCTGGAACACCCTCATCTTTCTTTCATGCCTCCAGAACGTTGTCGGGGCTTCCACGTTACTGCAGTGCATCAGGAATGTTTGCCGAAACTCGTACCGACGCGATGGCTTCAATAACATCCTGCCTTAAAGAATTGCGTCCATGATGCGCAGAGTGCGTTGGAGCGTCAACAGCATTCTGAAGATCATCAGTGATAAGCCTTGTTGTGCCATTATGGCGCATTGGGTCCATGTATTATCGAGGGCATCTGGACTGATACTTTTTCAAAACAAAATCCTTTGCGCATGTGCATACATTTTTTTTTAACATAGTTTATACGTAGTGTATATAATTATAATCTGCCTTTATTGTTCCCACTGCTGGGATACAGGCCTGGTGAGGAGAGAGAGTGGGCCGTAATATACTACGCGGGCTCAGTGCAAAAAATTCGAACATATGTGCCAATCCGGTAGATGTCACGTCTTCGAATTTTTGGTTCTAGGACATGCCGGTTTCCTCACGATGTTTTCCTTCACCGGTTTGAGAGCAGTGATGAAATTATTTACACAACGAAAAGCGCCTGTCTGAGTTCGAAACCACGACCGTAAGTCGCAGCCGGTATCACTGGGCCACTACTCTGCTCACTTGAGTGTGCATAACTAACACTATTTGGATCAAGATCTGAATAAAAGTTTTTTTTTTTACACCCAGAACATCTTGTGTCATTAGAAATTTTCACAGCAGCTTCGGAAGAACTTCTTATGAAGAAGATTCTAGAGTATCATAGCATATTTATCAAGCTACTACGGTCCTCATCCTGTTGAATCTGTCTTGTTATCTTGTTAATATGAAAAACAAAGTCCACTTTTGTTTTCTGCATCCAAATAGCGTCATTGTGTATGCATTTCCCTTGAACTGTTATCCTACATAATACATATATCTTCTGCCAGCGGTTATAGTCTGCCGGATAAGAGCAATTTAACCAATGAATTTTATTTAAACTGCGTTGGGTCTCCCTGTAAACACTTCGATAACATACCGTTTGAGTTCAACACCCCAGTTTAATATTACTGGTTTGCTATGACGGGATGCTGCTGTCCACTGTCCATACTTCCTGTCGTTTACTCTGATAGTCATCATTTTTCTTGTCCTTATCTAATTTTTTTTTAAGTCTTCTATACTTCTCTCTCCATGCTCTCCTTTTATGTTACTCTCAACGTCCACGTGTCAGCATCGTACGTCATGGCGAGCAGAACATCACCTCCTTAGCATTTTCCCAATTATTTTTGGGGTTGGTAGTCTTACCTGACGCAGCTAAATACCTACTGGTTTTCAGCTGTTACGTTGAACGACTGCCTATCTGACTTTCATGACCCAGTAACTGTGTAATCCGAGACCCCTTGGTAAGACTGGCTGCCAGACGTTCTGTCTTTTGACGACCCGTAACAACTGTCAAAGATGACAGCCGGGACCAACAACAACGTGCTTTCCTTTCTCTATTTCACTGTCACTTAAGGAGGCGGATTTCATTGATAAAAATAATCTTTTTTACAAAAAAAAAAAAAAAAAAACAACCGACTTCCTTAAAAACACTACAAAGTGAAAAATAACTTTAATTTCGGAAGTCGGTGGCAAAAAAACCATAAATACAGATCCTAAGACACCGACTTCCGAAATAAAAGTTATTTTTCACTTTGTCGTGTTTTTTAGGAAGTCGGTTGTTTTTTTTTTTGTAAAAAAGTTTTTTTAAGGAAGTCGGTTGTTTTTTTTTTGTAAAAAGGTTTTTATTTTTAAATTTTTAGTTGTGGTATTCACCCCGCACTAATTTCCAACCAAAAATGCATATTTATGCGATAGCAGAAATCGCGGTTGATTTGCTATCATTTTTTAAAGAGTTCCGGTGTCGGTCTCCGGAACTCATCATCAGATCTATATGAAAATTATATGGGACCATTTCGGAATAAACCCCTTTCGAACAAAAAAAGAATTTTGCAAATCCATCAAAATATATGAGGGAGTTATGACCGAACATACATAAAAATAAAAAAAAACATATAAACATCCGAATTGAGAACCTCCTCCTTTTTGAAGTCGGTTAATGATAAATGATTTTATTTCTGTAAGTAGATTTGTACAAACACTTTTACACGTTAATTAAATATGTTTTAAACTAGATGAGGTCGGTATAATTTGATCAATACGATTCTTATATATTTATTTATACTTTATGCAAAGGTACTTGGGCGGAATTAAATGCTGATGGAGAGATAACATGTTCAGTGTAATTCATTTGTATTCTACTTTGGTTCTTTGTCTCTCAGCCCTTTTAATGCCAACACCTACAAATTACTTTGTTTTTGTTTAATTGCCAGGTTGGAGTTACAGATCTAGTAATGCCAAGTATGCAAATACTAAGGACAAGGATATTAGTAATCATTGCATCGTAATTATGATCGAGTACCAACAACTGTAGTGGTACTTAGCATAATCGGTACATAATGTTCCCACTGCTGGGACACAGGCCTCCTCTCATGAGAGGGAGTGAGCCGTAATTACCACGCAGGCTCTGTGCGGGTTGGTAGATGTCACATGTCTTCGAATGTTCGGTTCTAGGACATGCCAGTTTCCTCACGATGTTTTATTTCAGTGACCTTACTGGTGACGTTCTTCAGAAATGTCAGGTGTGTAGTACTCGTAACCCGACGACCAGATGTATCGTAGCAGGTCACGTTCTGCAGTTTCTACCTAGCCCCACGGGAAAGAGGCGTCTGTTTATGTGTGTTTGTATGTCGTCCTTCACTGTTTTGAGAGCAGTGGTGAAATAATTAACATTCAGTAAAGCACTTGTCTGGGTTCGAACCTTCGACTTCAAGTCGTACGTTGCAGCCGTTACCACTGGGCCACCACGGCTCTCTTGCTCATCAACCCAGTCATCACTGTACCATCATACAAGTACCATCGTACTTAATAATCTTTATATAGTAAGGTACCAACGATTTAGTGCTTGGCTGAAAAATAATAATAGGACTTTGGTTTAAACCTATTGCTATAATCACGAAAAACGAATAGAAATGCGACGTTGCCATTCAGCGCGGGATGAACGCACTTAATTGCGGCTACAAAGTTAGTTATGAGTGTGTGATGAGTTTCTGCATAACGGCCTGGCTTCAAACAGAATATATCCTCAGGGAAACCACAGTACCATGAATCATATTCTTTCAAATATCTCTTAAGATAGCTGTGTGACAGGGAAAATACATCAAATGGGCTTATCCCCAATTTCCCAGCTTTTAGTTTGATTGGGCGCGGCCGAATGTAAATATTTAACGAATCTGCTACCCTATCGTCCTTATCTGACCTGCGCAACCCAACAATTGGGAATGAGGATATTAAGCCAATCGATTTAATTGGCATTACTCCAACCCCGAATCGTGTGGAGTCGGACGTAAAGAATATTTCCATCCGATTTCTTCCCGTGGGTGTCGAAAAAGGCGACTAAGGGACTTACTAGAGAATGGGCAGCAGCGTTCTCTATGCATTTAACCACCATACTGCGATCGCCAACCCGCCTGCCAAGCGTGGCGATTATGGACAATCCACAAATTGGGAGAGGCCTATGACCAGCAGTGGACGTGTTTCGGCTGAAATGATGGTGAAAGATACTCCACCCATTTACAAACAGACAAACTGTATCTACACATGTATGAATTGAAATGGATATTAAGCATGAAATTCACACGACCCAGTCTGTGTGACCTAATTAGAAATAAAACTAATTAGTGAAATTAAATTGAACATGTTTCTAGGTGTGGTGACTGTCTGTAGAGTCAGCCTGTCAAATAATTTATGGTACATAATTATATGAAGGTTAGTATATCAGGTTTTTGGGTTAGCTCATTTAAACCTGCACCCTAATTGCGAAACGCACAATTTATCAGAATCTGAATGGGATTGAAGATTATTTCTAAACCATTGCGTCATTTGTTCGAATAAATTGTCGGGTCAGCAACGTAAATAACGCAATGAATGTTGTTTAACTATAAATATTAAACCAATTCTTACCGATAAAAAGTTCCGCAATTACCCCTCTGTAGCGTTCTGTAAACTCGGCTCCGTTAAAACCTTGCTGATTGGCAATATTTTGACCACAGCATGTAGCCATTATCATCATTTCAGACGAAAGCCGACCAGTGCAGGACGTAGGCCTCCCCCGATTTAGGGGGGTTTGCCATAATCGCCATGCTTGGCAGGCGGGTTGGCGATCGCAGTATGGTGGTAAAATATATTAGAGAACGCTGCTGCCCATTCTCTAGTAAGTCCCTTAGTTGCATTCTACGACAGAAACGGGTGAAAATGGGATGTTGCTATTCTTTACTTCCGGCTAGACACGGAATAAATATAATGTTAAATACTTCGTGTTAATACGAGAAAAGTAGACCAAATACTGAATGAAAGAATATGAAGAAGTGTTTCTGTCTGTAATAGATTTTTATTATTTACAGAGAACGGAGTATCATGTGGTTAATTAGATGAGGAGAGTACAAAGGTCATTCAATGAATGTAGAGAGAAATATAGGCAAGGTCACTGAACCTCAACCATGGTGGCATTTCCAGACAAAACAAAACTACGTTCATTGCGTTTCGCCATGAACACTGAAAAACACCATAATAAATCTCACGCCATAGCCAATGGGGCTGCAGATGACGTCATGTCGCAGACGATTAAATTAATTCACCCTACTGAATTAGTCATCTTTTTATTTTTAAAGGAAGCCCTGATATTCCGATATCGTTTGCAACTTGCTGACCAACCCAGATATTCCTTGGTTTTAGGCAAAACTTTTTACAAAATTTGCCCGTTTCTACATATTAACACTCGTTCTAGCTCTGAGCCAGATTTAGCATTTCCAACTTTATTTCTATTCGGGTAAAGTTCTTAATACAAAGTTACAACTTAGCATCGGACTACGTAGTCAGTTTCGTAAAAAGAACTACATTTCTATACATGTCGGGTTCTAGCTTGGTCGTTTAATCCTGATCGAAATATAACCTTATTTGTAAAAAAGGGGTCTTAGTTCTAAATAAGGAGGCTGGATGGTTGGTTCCTGCCCTTGGCCTGAAAACCGGTGGTTCTGAAATGGAGATGCACAAGCAGCTTATAATGTGCCTGCCTCTCTGTGAAAAAGAGTGGCCCGTCACCCACCACGCGAGCCCAGTGCGGGTTGGTAGATGTCCTAGAACATGGCGATTTCTTCACTGTCCTATGTAGCACCATGAAACATGAGGCTTCAAAGGCGAGTGCGAATCTGGTTGTTCATTCCATTAATCGAGTCTGGTCAAACTACGCTGGGATCGGTGCAATTAATTTCTTTTATGTTTTCCTTCACCGTTTTGAAAGCAGTGGTGATGAAATATTTTATACCAGCTTAAGTGTCTGTCAGGGTTCGAACCTACGTCTTGTAAGTTGCGGCCGATACCACTGGGCCACAACTTCATGGAGCTGCGCTCATCAAGTTAATGACAATATTAGATTTCTAATACTTAGTCCAAGTCATGAATTTCAAGCTTGCATAAGGTCTATTTCGGATTTAAGCATCACCAACCTTTTATGAAGACATTTACTATTAAATATTTTCCATGGTTAATAATAATAAGAAAGACAGCACAATGGACCCTAAAAGCTTTCACATTGTTTATAGGCAGTAAGGAAAACTTATTACGTTATGAATGATTATGACTGAAAGTTAAGAAACTATTCGAAAACAATGGAAATTTAGTTTTGTTGAGAGACCGTGTTTATTTTTGCTCAGGAACACTTATACGGAAAAGCTCTCTTTTCTCGGGTTTCCAAATGCAGTTTTCGTCAGAAGCTATTGGCGAGGACTACTGCTATATAGGAGCATAGCAGGAGCAATACAGAGACAATTCCATTTGCATGCTGCTCAGCAGAGAAATTAGTAAGGTGGCAGTATTACCCCGACCGAGATTATCTCAAGTCATCTCCTATTATAGATTTGGTGAAACATAACATGACATGTTACATACGTTGAAATGATTGTAGTCGTCCAAATGTATCTGTCAAAAATGGATTATCGATGCCGCTGTTTTACATAACCGCTAGCTGTTTTACAAAAAGCTACGTTTTGTAAAACAGCTGAACAGCGTTTAGCGATTTGTATAATGACCGAACTTTAACATGTAAAATTGCACAAACGTTTTGCATTTAATAATGCTGCGGGTCAACGAAGAGAGGCTATGTAAAACAGTACAGTACAAACAATAGCTAAGTAACTGTGACCACCTTGGAAGTAGCTCAGATGGTCTCAGGTCTAACCTAACCCAATTGGTCAGGGTGTCCTACCTTACTGCGACCGATTCGGCAATAGAATATAAAACAAAGACACCAAATGCTTATTGTAACTAACAAGCCAATCTACATTACGCCAAAACGTTCGTAGCAGTTTTGCTAAACGAACGTTGTTCAGTGGTAACATAACGAAACTGTTATGTAAAACAGCGGATTCGGCAATCCATCTGCGACATACGCATTGCAACATTTAACACATCTAGGCGAGCTTGTTTACATGGGTATTACATTTCACCAATACATAGTAGACATATTCTTTCATCACACTTTAAATAAATCAACGCGAATGATGCTGAACTGTCATTTTCAATTCCGTTGACAAATGACGCATCATCGACAAACAGCCAAGCGTACCCTCATATGTCGTTGATGAATGACGTCACCATAATATTTTCGTTGATAGATGCGCGCCCGCATATGTCCTGCTGATCTATTATCAAGTTCAATGGATGGCATCCAATTGATGGAGCACGTTCGTCTTAGTCAGACGAATATAGATGGTAATCATTTTAGTGATGATGGAAGTGCTTAAGGTGAATGCTCCGACCAGCCCGCGAAATTCAAATTTTCTTACGATTTTTGCAATTTGCAGGCCAGTGCTAGGTTGTATGTTGATTAAAATATTATTCGCGACTGTAAGATATATGTAGTTACAGAATTATAATCATCAATACAACGCTCTAAGTTCATAAAGCTGTAGGAATGACTTTTTCTGTTTTTTTTTTTTGTTCCTAGGCCTTTATGAACTTGGAGGGTTGTATTGGTGATTTTGATGATTATAATTCTGTAACTACATACGTGATTGACATTTGACAGGGCTCATAAATGTCTTAGAATGTTTGCATTTTTGTCACATAGGACTAAAACGTTGATGAGGTTGGAAGGACGACAAAATATTATAGTTTTATGCAAGGCGACATTTCTAGCTATATTTTTTCGAGTATAAGCTGACTTCACATTTTACAAAAAGCCTATATAAGGTGAGGTCGGTTATAACTGCATACTTGATATGTAGCCGTGTGTACCATAGACTCAAAAAAATATGGTATTCTGTTCATTTACATGTTTCAGATACAAAAACCCAATACAATTTGAGCGAACTGGGCATCGAACCTCATGCTCAACAGTAGTGGTCGCGACTAACGAGACAGGCCTTTTTTTGTCAAGAAGCTTATATTGTGTCCCATTGCTGGGCAAAGGCATCACCTTTTTCCATCCAAATAACCCTGTCTAGTGCGTTCTCTTGCCGTGTTGGTCCTTTTTTAACCGACGAAAAAAAACGGAGGAGGTTATCAATTCGACGCGTATATACTGGGTGACTTTTTTTGGCGTCTTGAAAAAAAATGGGGGTAATAGGTGAACGGAGTAGAAGCTTTTGGCATAGAAATTTTTATTATTTTTATTTTTGATTAACATGTAATTAAATTGATCTAGCAATAAGTACTACACATTTAAAGTAACATTTTCATACTAGAACAACAAAAACAGAAATTTGGAAAAAAAAAAACAAAAAAAATAATTAAAATCTATCGAAACTCAAATCATAATGCACCCTACTCAATGCGCGGCATGTATCATTGATTTTGGAGCGCGGTCCTACCCTTTGAAGCCGGCCGATAGGCGGCCTTATTGATCTTTCGCAGGCGCACGAGCCGCACACGCATCCCTTTCCACCCGCGTCCCGCGCTCCTTTAGTCACCTACGATGAATCTGAAGGCCTTCCTGCCTTCTATTCTAGTTACACAACACACCATATGAAGGTCGAGACGGTAAAAAATGTCATCCGGTATATATTTTTTTTAATGTATGACCACGCATAACTTTTTACATAGTAGTCCGATTGTGATAATTCTTTTTTCATTTGATAGAGTATACCTTGCCAAGTATTATTAGCATATTAAAGCCACAAAAATTATAAAATAAAAACTTTTTAACAAAAAATTAAACCGCCGAAAAAACTGAAAAGCAAAAATTAATAAACCTTAAAATTATGAGTCGGCGCTGAAAAATCAATGAACAAAGATCACTTAAAGCGCCGACTCATAATTTTAAGGTTTATTATTTTTTGCTTTTCAGTTTTTTCGGCGGTAAAATTTTTTGTTAAAAAGTTTTTTATGTTTTTTGTGGGTGGGAAATCATCAAATGACGTCTCCCGCTCTGGGTGAAGCGGGAGGGCGTGTCAGACTTTTACTGGCTAAACCCACCCGTGTTCCTTCAGTTGCCTATATGCCAGAGCCACGGTATCTCTTTCGAACAAATCTCGCGACCCTGCAAACCTTATCAGGGTTAAATTCATTTATCAGATCGCGACACCACCGTCGCTGCCAGCTGATGCACTCTCATCTTCCAATTAACCTCTCCATCTAAGCCAGGCGAAGGCTAAGGTTCACTACAACGTGTCAGTCTATATTGTAGCCGTTTTATATTTTCGTAGTTTACAAGAGTGATTAAAAATGTTAGTTAATCTGAGGAAGTAGTAAAAACATTGGCTTGCAGCCATTGTTGCAGTTCATGCAAAATCACTATACTCCAGAGAATGTCATGCAAATTCTGTAATTCTGTAAGGAATATTTCAATGTTTTGTGTGACATTAATAAAAATCTCTGCCTGCCCCACCGAGGAAAAGCGTGCGTGATGTTATGTCATGTGTTGTTCTTGAATGATGAAGAAGAATCAGAGAGGGAGTAAAGTCAGCAGCCTATAATGTTCCCACTGCTGGAACACAGGCCTCCTCTCGGAGATAATCCAACACGCTGGCCCAGTGCGGGTTGGTAGATGTCACATGTCTTCAAATTTTTAGTTCTAAGACATGTCGATAACCTCACGATGTTTTCCTTCACCGTTTTGAGGGCAGTGGTGATGAAATAATTTACCCAAAGTGGCTGGTTGGGTTTCTTTCTAGAAATTTTATTCTTAGTTTAGATTGTGTGTTAACTATGATAATTCTAGACCAGTGCACCTATTCTGCAGTACACTCTGCAGACATAAACATGAAATCTTTGGTGTACAGTAATAAAGACTCACAAAACTTGGCATTTAAACTACTAACCAGTACAATTTACAAATGAACACAAAGTGCAACGGCCATTGCCAATTTTTTTTCCGGCACCACCAGCCGAATTAGAGGATATTAACCTCATGCTAAAATTAGATGCACAGTATTTTTATCTTCATTTTTCCCAGAATTTAAACTTTCTCAACACCCGAGGTGTGAACTGTATGTCCTTCTAATTAGAATAGCAATGTAAATAGGATCTCGGAATATTTCCTGTGCATCTCTCACGGACCATATGAGAACAGTTCATCGATCATCGTCATCTGCCTAGTCTTTTACCAGTGTTGGGGTCTGCTTCTGTCAGGGAAGGCTGCAGACGCAAAATCCTGCATCGCGCAGGCAGTGTGCCGACCAACAAGCATATATCATCAGTCCCGACATCGATCATCCGGCAGCCCCCCCGACCCTTGCTCGATACCAGTTGTGAGTGCCAGTAGTAAGTGCCAGCCCGCGCCGTAGCTGAGCCTGTTGCTTTAAATTTGTCCCTAAATTATAATCATTTACATTCTGCCCGTCTCTTGCTACTCTCTACGCCAGCGACGCCAGCGATGCCCTAAGCCGAGGCCCGTACCACACAGGGGGTGTCCTTAGCGAGTAGTCGCTTAGTTTTTATTTTCCCTGGCCATAATTTATTAACCCTTTATAGGACTGCTCAAATAAAGTGGCCAGTAAACTGGACAATCATTTCAAGGTACCTTCGACGGTCACTTCTTCACTGTTTGCCGTCCTGACGGCTCATATAGTGACCAGTAAACTGAACAGTGAATAGTGAAGAAGTGACCGTCCACTGACCAGTGACTGTCCAGTTTACTGGCCACTTTGTATGAGCCGTCCTATAAAGGGTTAAGGTAGTCACAGGCAAGTCCGGTTCAGCAGGCCTCGAACAACCTCCAAGGTTGACAAGCGAGTAGACATTCCAAAAAAAATTAACCATCGTGCAGTTGCCCATCAGACACAACACTCGTCTGTTCGGAGGATCCTCTCATTTCTATGGAGATTGAGTGAACTGTAGGTATACCCTGTTCCTCATACTTAGGTCTATTCTGTAACTGCTGCGGCTGTCGCTATTTCCAACATTAATGACAAGATCAAACGTAACATTTCATATAAAACAATGGATCAGATGTTTAGATATCCGCATGTAAAAATACTGCCACGCGTGGAGATTATGTTTACGCCATTTTAACTTATATATGTCATGTTTACATTCGAGCAACGAAGCAGACAGATTACTCCCGGTCGATGTAATGAAAATCAATCAATGCCTATTACAAAACAAACAAAAAAATGCAGCGTAAACATGCTATAAATAAATGTATGACACAGCTACCATGACTGCAGTTATTCTTTGTCCATGCAAGATTTGTGAATTTTACCGAACTGTGATACGGCGACTCTACCAAGAGTTTACCCGACTACTGAAAAATCACGCACTAAAATGTATGAAACAAGAAAATATTCTCATCTGAAAGCCGTGGTCGTATGCCACCTACCCTAAACAAGACGTTTTAACTCTTAGAGTATATAATTACAGTACTACTGTAATTGTATACTCTAAGTTTTAACTGTAGACCGTTTTAACGGTACTATACTTAGGTCACTTTTCTCTATAAATTGTAATTGTTTAGATTACAATCTTTAGGGAAAAGTGACCTTAGTATAGTACCCGACTAATTTTAGTTAATTAGGGGTCTGCTAGGACCGACGCCTGCCGGGGTCGCGTGATTGTTCGAAAGAGATACCGTGACCCTGGCACATGGGCAACTGAAGGAACACGGGTGAGTCAGTAAAAGTCTGACACGCCCTCCCGCTCCACCCAGAGCGGGAGAAGTCATTTGATGATTTCCCATCCAAAAAAAAAAAAAAAAAAGACTGGAAGCCGACCCCAACATAGTTGGGAAAAGGCTAGGCAGATGATGAATAAAATTGAGATAGATATTTGAGGACAGAACCTCTCTATTTCATCATCATCATTTACCATTTCAGCTGAACGACGTCCACTGCTGGACCTACCCCATTATGGAGGGCTTTGCCATAATCGCCACACTTGAAAGCCGGGTTGGCGATCGCAGTATGGTGATAAAATACGTAGAGAACGCTGCTGCCCCTTCTCTAGTAGGTCCCGTAGTCGCCTCTTACAACACCCACGGGAAGAAATGTGATGGTGTTATTCTTTACGTCCGGGACCACACGGTACCGTCCGGAACCACACGGTACCGTCCGGGACCACACGGTACCGTCCGGGACCACACGGTACCGTCCGGCACCATACGTTACTACACGGTTAACTCTCTATATGTAAATGAGCTATTATGAAATCGTCTTTGATTAATAGGTTTATTACCAGCTCGCCCATATGGGTTTATTTCATAGCAATTCTTGCTTCCTGTTTTAATAGAATCAGTATTTTCTATCACAGAACATAAAAGTTATGTGTATATTCTACGAATCGTTAAGTTTTATGGTTTTATGCTGAACTATGAAAGTTTTCTAGGAAGTGCCCTTTTGCGATTTTGATTTGCACTGTTTCATTTTCTTACTACATCTGTCTATCTATACTAATATTATAAAGCTGAAGAGTTTATTTGTTTGAAGGCGCTAATCTCTAGAAATATCAGTTGGATTTCAAAAATTATATTAATTTGCAGTTGATAGCCCATTTCTTGAGAAAGACTACAGCAAATTTAATATCACGCTCGAACCCATAGGAGCCGAGCAAATTGAAAAAAGTTAGACAGAACGCTAAGCGATAACCGCAGCAGCAGCAGGGCACGAGATGTGATGCGATGGGGTGGGCCGGAGGAACTAGAATTATCATGCGAAAGAAATCACATGCAGAATAAAATTTATACCCCTAGCGTACAAATTGTTCGTCGGCTATCAAAGAAAACAACCTGCAAATGCAAATTCAAGATAAAGTTTAAGAGGACTGGTTATTTTTTTTCTGTATTTTAATATTGATGATAATCACTTCCATAGCAGCTAACTACCGCTAAGCTGGATCTTGGCAAAGAGCATAGTTGCTAACTTGGCAGAATCTATTCCATCAAAAAACTTGAGAGGTCCAGCGCTCATGAACATACAATACTGGCTACCTAGGAACTCATGTCCCTTCATCCTCTTAGTTAATGACTAGTATTGCTGCAGAGGAGAAAAATGGAAGCTACTAAAGAGTACAAACAAAATTCTGCCGCTATATTTTTAATTCCGTCCGTCGACTAAGCTCTTTGAATGTGTGTGTGATAATCCGCGCGAATGATGCGCCCGCGCAACTGTGTAGGTAATCCCAGTGATTGAAGTTAACTACATAATAAATCTAAATGGACTCGCTACCCTACTCAATACTTATAAAATGACACTTATTCGTGCACAAACCAGTTTTACTCTTTTTAACCGACTTTAAAAGAAGGAGGAGGTTCTCAAATCGGTGGAATTTTTGTTTTTTACCCCAGAACTCAGTCGTTTATAAAACGATTTGACAAATTCTTCTATGGTTTGAAATAATAGAGTTACCGAGTGGTCTCATATAAAGGAGATGTTTCATTTTTATATGGGGCTCCGGCCATAACGTGTACCGTTTAGCGAAGCTGGGTAAATTACTCATGAATAGAATAAAGTAACATTTTTTTCATAATATCAAATGGTTTTTAAGTACAAAATAAAAATTAAAAATGTTTGACGTTTGTCCTAAGAGTTAGCAAGTGGTTATTTTGAATTCGTTTAGAAACACACTTCAAGAATGGAGACTAAAGATTTTTGTAACGATGAAATGGTCACACTTAATTATGATTACTCAAAAATATTTACAAGAGAATAATAGTAATTTATTTTTAACACTACAAGAATACACACATTTTTTAATTTTTTTCTACTTAACATTGATTTGATGAGACATGATTTCAGAACGAATGAAGTCTGCAAGCAAACGAGACGCCATGTTGAATAAAACATGGTAATAATTGAAAAACTATTATTTTTTGTACACAACAAATCAGGCGCAAATTAACCAGGGAATATTTTTCCCTAATTTGTAGTATTTTTTCTTATTTTTTGATAAATGTACATCTGATGGCCGAAAATGAAACATCTCCTTTCATCAAGTTCTGATTAGTGGTTTTTAAGTAAGCCTCCATAATACAAATATTTCTTCCACATAGTTTATATTGATGATGCTATAAATTATAATAATTTCCTGTCACTTTCATCGATCCACCTATGCGGCAGTTATAAATTTTTTCAAAGATTCAATTCTGTTTTCTTGTATTCAGTAAATAATCCGAGTAACCGAATGCGAGGTACAAATAAATAATAAGAAATGAGACACAAACCAATGCGAAAAATATTCCTCGACTCAATAAAAAAATGGATTACTGTCCACTAGTGATGGGAGGATACAAAGAATTCTCGTTCCAATTCTATCGATGATTTTAATAATAGGATTATTGTATCAAAGTAAATAATTTTCTCTTTAAAACAAATGCTATTTTGAAATTAAGGTTTTAGGCTTTTATGCTATAGTCCAAAAAAGTAATTAAACGTTCCAAATCAAGCAAAACAATCCACAATCATCAAATTTCCTGTAGAAAATTCATTAAAATACCTTAATTAAAATTCCATGTCACTCAAAATCTGCACTGCATTTAACTTAACCCGATAAGGGTATATTAAATTTACAACGTTAACCTTCAAGTTTCTTTCACGGAAACTCTAAGCCGTTCAATTCCGTGTCCATCACTGTGCGTGCGCATATTTTCTCAAATTGACGTAATAATAACAAGTAACAAATGTCACGCAACGTTTGGTCACGAACGCTTCGCGGCGAGATTGACATGCTCCGAAAAACGATCAAAGTACCTACTACGTTTATACGTTATTGAGGAAATCGGTTATTTATAATTTTATGAACTAGCGGGTTCGAGAATGTAGGTCATAGTGGTTCTTGGTAAAAATGGAAAGTACGTGGGATGTACTTCTATGTGAGATATAAGAAAGATTGAGTATTTACTAGCTGCTCATCTAAGCGAGACTAACAGAGAGAATTAGCCCAATTTGCCGCTTCAGTAGTCATAATGAAGCTATTCATTATGTAATCTTTACATCTAATAAGCTATTGCTTTACACATGCGATAGGACAGTGACTTCCCGTGATACACCTATGATACATCTTTCTTTCTTTTCGGAACAAACTAATTAACAATACTATACAAGAAACTAGTTCAAAAGGAGAAAAACATCGACTTCATAATAAAAGGTCAAATTTCAACACTAGGGAATGATAATAAAAATATAAAACAAACAATAAAATTTTAAAATGAGAACAACGAAAACACAATAAAAAATTCAAATGTCAAATTCCAACCAATTACGTAAGCAAGAACAAACAAATTCAAAAACAGAATCATAACGAAACAAAAAATTAAAATTAAAAAGAGAACAATACAAAGTAACGGCCCCTCGAAACTCGCTTTCAATGCAGAGCGGCTTTGCACTGGCTGGTATAAAGACCTCAGTAACCTTACTAATTGGAGCGCTCAGGTGTTTGACCCAACACTATTGTATGCAGTTTGCCGTCAGTGAGAATATCGCGAATGCAATGACAGACAATACGGTGCATTTTCTAACGTACAAAAACATCACGCGACCATTTATGTAATTACTGTTTTATTAACTTCATTGTGAAGATTTTTCTTTCATGTTTTTATTTGGTGGAATAGATAGGCATCGTTCCCATTATTGTCTTGATTTTGATGCGCGTAAGTACTCATATACACGAGCGAAACTCGTTAAAGGCAAATGTTATATGCTGAACTGTCTTTTGTAGTCTTGTAAGGCTTTTTAATTTCGAATTTTGAGTAGGGATTTGTGCCGAAGAAATCTAGGCTAAACCTCCATTTTCTGCACTATGCAGATGATCTCAGTGTCTTTGATGGAGCTCGTGATAATGCCACTTAACCCACAAAGAACCGTGCTCAAGTGTTTAAGAACCAAGATCTAGTTTCATTTAAAAACTAGGTCCCCTCTGATCTTGTAACTGGTTATTAGTCAGGAGAACAAATGTTTCTACGCAAACACAAGGACCTGTGGGTATGTCTATATG
The DNA here is from genome assembly GCA_947507805.1 of Aporophyla nigra. Taxonomy (NCBI): domain Eukaryota; kingdom Metazoa; phylum Arthropoda; class Insecta; order Lepidoptera; family Noctuidae; genus Aporophyla; species Aporophyla nigra. The sequence goes on along the minus strand of OX382316.1, from coordinate 10,731,509 downwards.
ATAAACAAGCCTATTCCCGCGGCTTCGCCCGCGTGGGTGTGGAAAATTTTGTAGCGTAAGTTTCCAACCATTGCCTTAATAATAAATTTATTTATGTTTACTTTGAAAATGAAAGACTTTTCACACAACTTCATCCCCTTTTTCAGCTCTTCGGAAGGAAGAATTATCAAAAACGCTGCGATACGTACTTACAAAATAAATTTTATTCGTCAGCCTAAACACAAAATTTTAAGAACGTAGCTTCAAAACTGACGGAGTTTCATACAAACTTCCACCCCTTATTTCACCCCTTTACGGGCGGAGTTTCCTAAAATCCTTCCTTAGCTGAGGTTCTGCGAAACTCGATGAGGAAAAGTGGAAATAGTTTATTCTTTGCCAGGAATTTATTGTCATTGCTTCAACCTCTTTCCCATTGCTTTTTACAACAGGAATTCCAAGAAATTATTTTCTTACGCCTGTTTTTGACCACACAGGAACCTTGGTTATAAGTGGTCTACTTCCCGCTGCGTGTGTCGTGGAAGTGCATTGTTTAACCATAACTAATGTGTAAAGTGCCAAGCTGTATAACTGTCGGTGACCTGGTTTAGTACGTCGGCTATATATTATCATGTGGGTGGCAGCACTGGCGAGTGTGGCAGCTGTGGTTAGTAACTTGCGATGTGTGAAGTTGTTGACTACCCACGTATCTATCTCGTGTGGCTTTTTTTTTGGGAAAGTAGGAAATACCTCTAACTAATATTACAAACACAGCGATCTGATTCTATGACACTTCCCACAAATATTTTTGAGGAAGATATGTTATAAATTAGAGAGAAGTGTTGCAGGTCAAAAGTTCGAACTCAGACAAGCGCTAAACTTTGTGTTAATTATTTCTCAACACTCTGCTCTCAAAACAGTGAAGGAAAACATCGTGAGGAAACTGATATGTTCTAGGATCGATTAAAAAACATCTGACATCCACAAACTCGCACTGGGCCCGCGTGGTGGAATACGGCACACTCCCTCTCATCGAGAGGAACTCTTTGGCATTAGGGCATTGATATCATTTTGAAAGAAAGGACGACAGTGTAGTTAGATCCGCACAAGATGGACTGACGACCTGGTGAACGTCGAGAAAATCTATTGCAACCACAGACGCTATGGTGATGCTTGGGGAACCCCTTTCTCCATCAGTGGACGCGTCACAGCTACAGCATGCTGATAATACGTATTAAACGGTAGGTATCCAAAATAGTACGGAAGTTATAAAAACCGACATGAACCAATAAATCTTGGAGATGGCAAGGCACGAAGTACGTTCGAAGGATATTAATGGGCCATCCATAATTCCTTACATAAGCTTGTATTCGCAATAAAACTCGATTGTGTATGTCGATTGAGTACGGTACAAAAAGCTATATACATTTCCAGTATAAGCTGACTTCACATTGTACGAAAAATCTAAGCAATGCGAGCTCAGCTAAAACTGGAAATATATAGCTTGCACTAACACGCACGCTGGGAAAACTCAAGGTGGGCTATTCTCAAAGCGGTTCCTTTTGAGCCCGTGCGTGCGATCAGAGAGCATAAATAAATAACGAATACAAGATAAAAACATTGGCGTAATGACAGGTTATCATCCTATCGTTTAAGAGCTGCGCTCGCGCGTAACGACCATAACAGTCGATACACGTACGACTGTTTTATCGTGAAGTACCTACCTTGCGAAGTGGTTTGAAGTATATAGTTGACGATAAGATTATTTCTAAGGATCATAATCATCGTCATCATTTCAGTCAAAAGCCGTCCAGTGCTGCACATAGGCCTCCCCCAATTCGGCTGGGTTTGCCGTAATCGCCACGCTTGGAAGGCGGGTTGGCGATCGCAGTATGGTGTTTAAATTCCTAGAGAACGCTGATGCCATTCTCTAGTAAGTCCCTTAATCGCCTGTTAAGAAACCTACGGGAAGTAATGGGATGGGATAGAAAGATTATTTCTGAGGATATCCCTAGCAAAAATGACCATTGACGGCACAACTACCCTCTTTGCAACGAAAGTGTAAGGGGAAAGTATACTTACATCAGTCTCGAATGTCACCCTATCTTTCTCAAATATTATCCCTCCGTCGTACCCTGCGTTTCAAAGATATGATGATCGAATTAAGGGGTTGAATGTCAGCCTCTGAATTAAAAATACGCTACAGACGACATGTAACTGCATGGAAACCAATAGAACACCTACGCTGATACTCGATCGGCGATCGGAGTATGGTGGCCAAATGCGAACGCTGTTGCCCAATCTCTAGTGCGTCCCTTAGTCGTCTCTGTCGACACCCACAGGAAGAAATAGGTGGGATTCTTTACATCATGCTTGCTTCCACCAAAGTCAATCTCAGATTAACACGATATCAAACCCCTTACTGACTATCTGGGGACGCCGGTGTCCAGCAGTGGACGTCTTCGGCGGAAATAACGATGATGATGATGAAGCATGATGAGGAAAGAATGCCCAAGTTGAGGGAAGAATATCTACCCAACCAGGATACCGATCATTCAGCCAAAGGGAATAACAAAAACAAACACCACTACAAATCGTCACATTTCAAAAATACCAACTAATGAGTCTATTTATATTCAAGCTCAAAACACCACAAAGCTCACAGGTTCTATTTATAAACTCTAACCGATATAAAACGAGGTTATCGTGAATAATAAAAAGGATAATTATCTTTATCGAGGACACGCCCTTGACCGTGTATCGTTGTCATACTACGTTCAAGGCTTCTCTTCTTGAACGAGTTAACGACCTGATATCACATTTGGCATCGCACCCCGGGCATGAAGTATTAATAGTTTTTTATTTAGTTCTCCATGTCAATAACACAATATAAAGGTTCGTACAGACAGGCGCGACATGTCGCGCGACCTGTCGCGGAGGCGATTCTGCGATATATCGCGACCACAGAACAGATAAAGAGGACGCAACACCTTTCACACTGGCGCAACCACTCGTACGCGAATCGCGCGCGACGTCCTTGTAGCGGCGCGACAGCTTTTAGTACATTTTGTATGGCGTCGCCGCGACGCCATACAAAATGTACTAATAAGCTGTCGCGCTACTCACGCGGCGCGACCGTGTCGCGGCGCGACAGGTCGCCCCTGTGTGTAGTGTCGCGCGCGTTTTCATAGAAATTGTTCTACGGATATAAATCGCCGATTCGCGCGCGACCGTCGCATCGCGCTAGTCTGAACGAGCCTTAAATAGGGACAGTACAGAAACTATGAACAAACGTTCGGAACGGCACACTCACACAGACGCAGTCATTTACAGAGACCTCTAAGCGATAGTCACGGTGCTCAAAGTGGCGGGTGCCGTGTCGGGATGAGTGGGCAAGTTATACGTTTATCTCTTACACCAAGGATTGCCCGCGATGTTTTTAAAAAATGCCAAAAGCGTATTCCGTAATAAAAATGTTGTCATATACATACAATACAAAAAAAAATGATATAACGACCCTTTTTTGTGGGTGACACCCCAATTAGTTTTTTTTTTTATGGGAAATCATGAAATAACGTCTCCCGCTCTGTGCGGAGCGGGAGGGCTTGTCAGACTCTTACTGACTATAACCCACCCGTGTTCCTTCAGTTTCCTATATGCCAGGCTCACGGTATCTCTTTCGAACTAATCTCGCGACCCTGGCAGGCATCGGTCCGAGCAGACCCCTTCAGTTTGCTGACATCTCTTTGAGGCGCGCGTGGAACACTACGCGCCGTTGACACGGGCCTGGGTCCTTACCGGGCGGCGAGCTACCCATTACTCGCCACCCGCAAGCCCGCGCCTATCGTGGCCGGGAGTCCGCAATCGACTCCCGACTCCCGCCCAACTATGCTGAGGTCGGCTTCTAAAGTACGTTCAAATAGTTCCTTGGGTATTAATTGTATCAGGTAAGCAGTTTAATCTCTTTATACTCGACATCTCATTAAAAAATAATAGTTTAAAAACTAAAAAAAACACGCTTCCACAGAAAACCAAACTAAAATGTAGAAATTAATGGAAAAAAAGCGTGAGGTGCTATTATTATTTATTTTTTAGGGTGTTTCGAATTTTGTGACGTATTACAGCGTAGTTTTCGAAGGCAGTTTTTATTTGCTATCCTGGTAATCCCGGCAAGGATAATGGCACAAATGTATACAATTACTGTATTGTCATCGGTCCTTGATAAGTACGCCAAATTTCGAGTTACCCCGACGTTTTGAAGGGGGTCAAAATCATGTTCAAAGTTTCCGTTAACATACGTATGAAGCTAATTAAAGCACGTGTTAAAAATAAAATAAAATTATTGATTACACAACCAAACTAAAACAATAAATAAACACTTTTTCAAGAATCCAACAAACTTTTGATCGACTTATCACGTTCGCGTGTAGCGTAAACAAGTTCGATGCCGATGTATAGTAACGAAAGTGAAAAATTATCTGATCGTGATTACTTACGCCACTTTTACTTATACACGTCGCATGTTTCCCTCAACATTTGCATGAGTGATTGCCATTATAGAAGTTTTTATCGACTGTAATTTTGAGGTCTGTTTACCTTGGGAGCTGATGTAAGATAGCTAATGTTATTTTAACAGCTGACAATAAAGACTTATAAGTGCTTCAGTAACGCCCTAAGGCTTCTAAATCTGAACCTAAATCTAATAAATCCTAGATTTCCAATGCAAAAGCCATTAAGCCTGCCACAGACGCATCTGCAAAGCGACCGTGCGACCCCATTATGGTAGAACAATTTCCATAAAGTTGTCCGGCCCTGGTGCGAGCCATGGTACGGAGCGAGAGGGCATGGGAAGCCGTTACCTCTTTCTGCGAAGCAGTAATGCTCGTGAAGGAGGCGGCGGGGCGCATGAGGGAGTGGCAGTCTCTGCGCCCTTACGTCCCTAACCGCCGCAGGAGGAGACGCCCTGGGCATCGGGAGTCGATCGCGGACTGCCGGCCACCGTAGACACGGGCTTCCGGGCGGTGAGCAATGGGTAGCTCGCCGCCCGGTAAGGGCCAGGTCCGTGTCGACGGCGCGTAGTGTTCCACGCTCGCCTCAAAGAGATCTCAGCAGTACTGAAGGGGTCAGCTAGGACCGATGCCTGCCAGGGTCGCGAGATTGTTCAAACGAGATACCGTGGCCCTGGCATATAGGTAACTGAAGAAACACGGGTGGGTTTTAGTCAGTAAAAGTCTGACACGCCCTCCCGCTCCGCCCAGTGCGGGATAAGTCATTTGATGATTCCCCATCCAAAAAAAAAAACTCTAATTTGGTGTATGAGGTCTTGCGTTAATTATGTTACAAGTTGTATAAGTTGGTTCCTTTTTTTTTGTGGGTGGGAAATCATCAAATGCCGTCTTCCGCTCTGGGTAGAGCGTAAGGGCGTATCAGACTGTTACCGACTAAAACCCACCCGTGTCCCTTCAGTTGCCTATATGCCAGGGCCACGGTAACTCTTTCGAACAAATGTCGCGATCCTGGCAGGTGTATAAGTTCCTAACACTGAACATAATAATACAACATCGATTGATATAGCAGAAAAAGCCAACCGTCAAGTCGTAAAGGGTTATCTGCAGTATTAACCGAAAAAAGGTCAACATCGTCCGCAGTTCCGCCTATTATATGTTATTTAGAGGTAATCACATTACATTTTGTACAATTCAGGGTGGAAACACGCTATTGGAAATACGGGTTCCATTTCGCGAATATTTTAACAAAATTCTCATAATTGCTTTTTTTAAGTATTGCTAACAGCCGCGTCATACGAGTGGTTTCAAACCTAGACAGGCGCTTTCAATCAATCAATCAAATCAGCCTATTGCAGTCCACTGCTGGATGTAGGCCTCTCCTACGCTGCGCCACAACACCCTGTCCTCCGCCTTCCGCATCCAGTCTGTCCCAGCCACCTTTTTGAGGTCGTCGGTCCATCTAACTGGGGGGCAGGACTGGCGCTTTCATCATCATCATCATTAGCCTATAGCAGTCCACTGCTGGACATAGGCCTCCCCAATTGCGCGCCAGGACTGGCGCTTTACTTTGTGTAAATTATTTCATCATCATTGCTCCCAAAACGGTGAAGGAAAACATCGTAAGGAAACCGGCATACTTTTAACCAAAAAATTTCGAAGCCGAGTGGTGACATCTACCAACCCGCACTTTGCCCACATGGTGGATTACGAAAAACAGGCCTCTGTCCCAGCAGTGGGAACGTTAAAGGCTGAATCTTCTTGTCTGATTACTTAGTCCATTCTTCTCTAGCTTCAATTATGGCCTGTTAATCTTGTCTTCAAAATATTTAAAAGAAAATTGACATTGTTTTAGCCCAGACTTCCTAGTTTAGATTTTTATTCAAATCATGGTTTTCCAATACTAGTGATATTGTCAAAGCAACCGCCTGTTGATAGTTAACGCTTCCATCCTGTATGTACGACAAAAGACGCTATACAAATATACATATACATCCATTTGTCGCCGTCTGCCAAGATGGGGCAGCCCGTTGGATCAATACGCGCCGTCTTGGGGGAATGGGAGACTCAAGTAATCGCGTTTGGCACTCGGATTCGGTTCAAAAGTTGTATAGGATAGATTTATTTTACGTCTAGCGATCCGCCTTGGTTGGATGGAATCGTTTATTGATGTCATCTTACTAATATTATAAATATGAAATGTTTGAATGTTTGTTAGCCAATGTCGCAAAAATGGTTCAACGGATTTGGATGAAAATTGGCACACGGATAGTTTATATAATGGATTAAAATTTAGGATACTTTTTATCGCGGTAGTACGTTTCCATGCAGGCAAAATCTCTGTCAAAATCTAGTCAAATATAAACGTTTTAAAATTAGTATCCTTCCTCAAGATTCTCTTTTCAATTAATCAAAGTTAAAATTGTATCCAAATTAACCAATAAGTTTTGTAGTACGAAACGCATTCATAGACTAGCAAGTTTCTTTATACTATGTATTTAGAAAAAAAGAGAAAGCACTATTGTTGCTGCAGGTTTCAGTTAAGGATCCTGCAGTGTCTGGTCATTTTCAAGAAGTTTTCATAGAAACTGTTCCACCTTTAAATGTGAAAAAGAACTAGGATTTATGAATACATCTTTCTTTTGGTTCAAACTTTGATAACTAATTGAGGAAAGTCAGAGGAATTGAAACTCATAGAGGCGTTCCATCGAAGATAGAATGGCTAATTTTGGAAATAGGTTACACAATGAAATTACGCACTTCATTGTGTGGCCTGCAACCTGTCAATTCTAACAGGTCTAATATGTTCAAACTCATAATGTATTTACACTTTGTCTGATATGTTTTGAAGGCATATCTATAGCGGATGCTAATTCCCTATCATATACTAGCTTCAGCCTGTGACTTACGTTGCGTAGAAGTCGTCAGAAACACAATTTGTTTAAATATCAGCAACATTTTTACAAAAATCCCTAGACCCCCGACCCAGCGCTTCGCTTAGCGTTTCATCTGACGTCGTAGTGTGATGTTAAATAGCCTTTAGTCTTTCCCAAGAACTAAGCTATCAAATGCAAATTTCAAATCCAACAAGTAATTTGAGAGATAAACGCGTTCAAACAAACCAACTTTTCAGCTGGAGCTTAATTAAAATATTTTTTAAAGTTGAATTCGACGAAATATATCTACATTTTGGCAATGCAGAGTGTGTAACACGCCAAGTTATCAGAAAAGGTGTAGGAACGCGTTACTGTAATAAAGTATCCAAGGTCCAGACAGGATTACGTTGTTGAGATGCCAAAAAACTTTGCTAGTTTCTTCCATTGCAGATACCAAGATACATTGCAGATATTTTTGCCCACGCCCAGATCGATTGGTGGATTATTTAGTAATGATAGTCAATATCCGAGATTTTGTTACAGAAAAGTCTTTATACATTAAAACCCTGTAAAACAGAGGTGGCAAGTACGTACTTGATGACGCCATCTTCAATGTAGACGTCTAAGTCTTCCATGCCATCATCGTTGACGATGCGGCCATTTTTGATCAGCAGCCGGTTCTGAGAGCTCTGAAAAGATAGAGAAATAAAGTTAGTACACAAACAGACTTCCCTTAGTAGTTGGCAGCATTATATTACATCCTGAACTGGTAAATCAGTTCATCAATATTGATATTACTGCTATGAATGAGAATATAAGACAGCTCGGAACAATAGCCGCCTGTCTCATTTCGTAACTCATCCTATAAATCATCTACAAACCGATCATTACTTATACATACAGATATGAACTCTAAGAATGTTACTATATATGTCATAAATCCTTGTTACGTCTCGAATGACAACATGACAGCTCATCCCCTATTCGAGGCTCAATAGACGCTTCTATACAAAAGGACGATCTACAATAGTCCATGATTAGAAAAGTCTGGGAGGGTAGGAACCCTTTCAATGAAGAAACCCTTACACAGTTCAAAAACTATACATACGTGGTTCATTTATATGGTACATTTTTTGCATCGCTAGTTTAATAAGAACTATATTGCTTCTACTTTCACACGGTTTTCACGACTCGTCAAAGAATCAATAAGTATTTCTTATATGTAAATTTTATAGTAATGTTTTATACATGTAAAACCTTCAGTAATGAACTCTCTAAAAGATGGTTAAAACTGCATCAAAATCAGTAATTTGGAACAACATGGTCACACAGACAAACATGAAAAGCGAGATGATAGATGATAAAACAACTGAATAAAATCTTTTATTGGTTTAATAACTGTAACTACATATATACTTTTAGACCTACATTATTATCTTGTTCAAATATTACTTATCCGTGTTAAGGTTCTGACAAGGTATATATGCCTCGTATTTACTGAAGGTTGTAACATTTAAAGCGAGAAATTTGATAAAGAAAACACGAAGTCCATACAGTCCTTAGAGAGACGCGAAATAAAAATAAGCATCTTCAGCAATAAGATTCCAAAGTTAGCCATGTTCTAAACAAAGGAATTAGAAAATGAAGACACAGAGAAATGTTAGACCCTAATGTGGAGAAATAACGGTATAATATGCGCTGTCATACAAAAGGAAGTTCATTGCGAATTCTAGTCAGACGACTAACTTAACGTCCTATGAATATCACACTGAGACATCCAAGCAGTGTTTAAAATATAACCCGTTTAAGGATGAGTACAAATTCTTAAAGAGAAACAAAAATGGAACTCACTTTAATATTGATACCAGAAACCGAAGTAGGCGTAGAATCAACCGTCATTTTTCAAACTTGGAATATAAAACTGACCAATAAGCAAGCAGAAACGGTAATAATTCGCGTTTTAATGTTATGTTACGCCGAGAATGGCGACCGGCGCGCCGTACGCGGGATCGGCTGAAACTGAAAATGTGATACCGAAAATAGAAGGTGGACGTCCCCTCGCTTTGCGTTGTGTTTATAACTATAGGTTTTTACATCAAATAGAAAGCGATAAAAGATGTGCGGATTATATAGCGGACAATACTAAAGAGGTTGATACGATAGACTGGAATATTCGCGACGAATAAACTGACGTATATCGATTGCTTAAAATACTAACTATTAATAACAGTTATTTCCTCTTTTATTTTGTTCTAATAGAAACAAAATTAAATATAATAAAAATCACGTCATTTTACTTTTTTTTACTTTAGTCATTTTATTTCCTCTGGCCACCATAGACGATATAGTAAATACCGTGTTTTAAGTAACGTTATTAAATTTAAAATAAAAAATTGGCATGTAAGTACATTATTTCAAGTTCATTCAATTTCATTCATTCTTACACAACGCCACTATCTTTATTTCGTCAAAATCTGGTAACTCTACAACTGTCAAATTACTGAATACGATTAAAAGTCGAAGTATAGTAGTTTACTATCGTTTCCAAAACATTGTGGTTTGTCGGATTTATGAGTTCGTTTGTAGTCAAAACAAGACCGGAGATTAGGATAATTGGTTTCACGACGGGAAGTATTTCTAAATCGAGTTCTTTCTAGTAATTAAGGACAGAATGATGATTAGTCTGATTGCGGTCCTGAGTCATGGGACGGTATTTCGTTTAATGGAAAACACTTCCAAGGAAAATAGTTTTGTGCAGATCAATAAAGGAGAGTTCAGAGAAATTGGACAGAAACGTATACATTATCGGAGTGTAATGTTCAGTATGTTGCCGGACTTAAATAATAGCACCATTCAATTTCTTCCCGTGGGTATCGTACACGGAGATTAAGGGACCTACTAGAGAATGGGCAGCAGCGTTCTCTATGCATTTTACCACCATACTGCGATCGCCTACCCGTCTGCCGTCAGCGTGACGATTATAGCAAACCCCTCGCTTAGGGGGAGGGCTATGTTCAGCAGTGGACGTCTCATGGCTGGAATGATGATGATAATGATGAATGTTCCCACTGCTGGGATACAGGCCTCCTCTTTTCGAGAAAGTGAGGGCTGTAATCCACCACGCGGGTCCAGTGCGGGTTGGAAGATGTCACGTGTCTTCGGATTTTTGGTTCTAGGACGTACCGGCTTCCTCACTTATTCACCTTTTTGAGAGCAGTGGTGATGAAATTATTTACACAAAGTTTACTTCGGTTCGAACTCACGACTAACAACTCGTAAATCGAGGTCGCTACCACTGCTATATCGAATGGAGATCTAAGCGTTGACAGTTTAGAAAATTAAGTGCTATCAAATGAAAAGAGAAAAATATTGAGTAATTTATCACTCCTCTGTGACTTTGAAAGACATTAAATGATCCATTATCAATTTAAAAACAATACAAAGAGAAAAAAACTCTTTCCCATAACTATAACAGAATAAGAGACAGAAAAATTGGGTTGCGGGAAAAGCGCGCGAAACTGAGTCGGCCATCTTGAATTAACTTTCCCAGTCGATAGAACAGTTTCTTTTGATTGAATGATATTGAATTGTTACTGTTATTACGATGATAATTGTAATTGCTAATTAGTAATTACATAACAATCATTAAGTTTTCTTTTTCAGTAAATCGCTGTGTTTGCGTTTGCATATGAGTTTCTTTTGTATGTGTAACTAAAAACATGCCACACAGATGGTAACATATAAACATATGTATGTACAGCCACCAAAACAGATAAGTATCTAGGGTCGTCGGAAATAGTTAAATTTTAGTAAGAAACCGATCGATGCTTTTGAATGAAATTTAATTAGATCATTGAACTGCTTGCTTTCTATACATTATTTTCATTTCAGGCGAAAGACTTCTATTGCTGGACCTCCCCCAATTTGGGGTAGTTTGCTATAATCGCCACGCTTAGCAGGCGGGTTGGCGATCACAGTATGGTAGTTAACCTGCCAGGGTCGCGAGATCTGTTCGAGAGAGTTACCGTGGCCCTGACAGATGGGCAACTGAAGGAACACGGGTGGGTTTTAGTCAGTAAAATCCTGACACGCCCTCCCGCTCCGCCCAGAGCGGGAAACGTCATTTGATGATTTCCCAGCCACAAAAAAAAAACTGGCCAAGTGCGAGTCGAACTCGCGCACCGAGGGTTCCGTACAAACCTGCAGGTATTCACGGTTTATGCATAAGGTTTATGTTTATGAAATTAAATGTTTTTAATCTTTATAATTGAGTTGACTGAATGAAAGGTAAATTTATTGTGGTTTACGATTTATGACGTATAAAAAAATCTACTAACTAGATCTAGTTCAAACCAATTTTCGGTGGAAGTTTACATGGTAATGTACATCATATATTTTTTTTAGTTTTATCATTCCCTTATTTTAGAAGTTACGGGGGGGGGGGATACACATTTTACCACTTTGGAAGTGTCTCTCGCGCAAACTATTCAGTTTAGAAAAAAAATATATTGGAAACCTCAATATCATTTTTGAAGACCTATCCATAAATACCCCACACGTATGGGGTTGATGAAAAAAAAAAATTGATTTTCAGTTCTATGTATGGGGAACCCCAAATATTATTGTTTTTTTTTTCTATTTTTGTGTGAAAATCTTAATGCGGTTCACAGAATACATTTACTTACCAAGTTTCAACAGCATAGCTCTTATAGTTTCGGAAAAAAGTGGCTGTGACATACTCAGACAGACAGACAGACAGACAGACATGACGAATCTATAAGGGCTCCGTTTTTTGCCATTTGGCAACGGAACCCTAAAAAGTATAGTAGTCAAATGCACAGAAAAAAGAATACTAGTTTTCTTTATTCTGTGGTCAAATGCATAGAACGCTGCTGCCCGTTCTCTAGTAAGTCCCTTAGTCGCTTCTTACGACACCCACGGGAAGAAATTGGATGGTGCTATTCTTTACGTCCGGCAGAATACGGAATTTATTTTCTATTAATTTAATAATAACAGAAAAAATCCATCGGTTTCTTACCAAACTTCAACTATATTTGACGACCCTGGTTACTATCTTTTTTGGTGGCCGTACATACCATGAATTTCATGGTCGTGTGTAAGATCATAATTGATTATTTACGTTATAATAATGAATGTTCAAGGAAACATCTAATGAGAGATCTGTAAATTATGCTAAAACTATATACATTACATACATTAGTACTTTATGTTCTGTTGCTGTGAGCAATTTCCTTAAAACGAAGTTTATTCGAACTATAAAATCTTACGTTTTATGCGCGTTTTTGTACGTAGTACATTCATAAAGTAATAAAATAATGTACTATATTTTCTGAATTTAAACACATCGCCTTCAAGCGGAAATTAGACGGGCCATCTCCTCTTCCCAAATCTAGCGCTTTCTATGACCAGACAACCATAGATGCCGTTTTTTTCTCAGTGTATATGGGGTCGCTTACCAATTTTATTATAATCGATGATTGAAGTATTCCACTCACGGGCGGCGAGCAATGGGTAGCTCGCCGCCCGGTAAGGACCAGGCTCGGGTCGACGGCGCGTAGTGTTCCACGCGCGCCTCAAAGAGATGTCAGCAGCACTGAAGGGGTCTGCTAGGACCGACGCCTGCCAGGGTCGCGAGATTGTTCGAAAGAGATACCATGACCCTGGCACATGGGCAACTGAAGGAACACGGGTGGGTTTTAGTCAGTAAAAGTCTGACACACCCTCCCGCTCCGCCCAAAGCGGGAGAAGTGATTTGATGATTTCCCATCCAGAAAAAAAAAAAAAAAAAAAGTATTCCACTCAGAGAAAAGAACGGAACCTAAGCTGTTCCACCAATATTTTTTTTTCAGTGCGGTTTCTGGATCAGTTTGAGGGCCTTTCGGTCAGGTGCCGTCGAAGTCGGTGATCTCAACGACACATGACCGAATGGCTTTTTTCCAGACCTCACCCCTGGGTGACCCCAGTGATTCGGTTCTATACCCAAAGGTCGCCGATGCCTGAGGCTCCGCTGTCCGTTCGTCTGCCAGCGGGCTGTATATTATTCATGAACCGTCATAGGTAAACATTTGAGAAATTTTCAGAGTGTACTACTTTGGCTGCTTTAACAACAAATATAATGAAAGTAAAGTAAGGAACGCGTTTTTTCGACCTTAATAATAGTGTTAAATATTGTACGGTGGTACGGAACTCTTTTGTGAGAGTTCAGCTCCCATTTTGCTACTTTTCTGGATTCTTTGACACGGCCAGTCAACTGTCCCTATTTTTCTTGTACGTATAACCAGCAGCTGCCGTGTTCCGTCAGACTGTTCGGAAACGTACATATTCTACAAGAAAAAACTATATAATTTGTAGAAAAATCGGTCATAGTCGAGTGGCTTGAACTCTTGGGAACGCCCAGCCATGCCACTCATGTGCCGAGAAACGTTATACTTTATAGTAATAGAATTTGCAGTAAGCTATAGAAAACCCTAGAAAGTTTATCCAACAAAACTGAGCGGTAAAAGCGGTTTCGCGCATGTAGTTCCGCTTCAGTGTACAGTATTTTTATCTCAGGAAGCGATGCGCGCTTTACTTGTGATAACCAAGTGAACAAACACGTTGTACATGTGTGCGTGAACACCAGTAGCGGCAGGGCATAACACACACACACACACACTACCGACTTCACCAATGTTTTGGACCTAGAGAACCTGCGCTTACACACATGAGAATGATTACCGAGAGTTTATTCATATAGTCGGCAAGCATTCAAATTTATACATTACCACCATGAGATAAGAGTTGCATTACAATGGTTACTTACTAATGGTTTTACGTCATACAAATTTATCGTTAATACGTTGCGTAAAATGTCCCGAAAATAGCATTGCAACAATAAACGATGAATGGATTTAAGTTTTTTCTCCTAGATTTCTACTAGTCTAACTTTTACTATCGTTTTGTTCTTTGTCCACCCCATCCCCTATCTGTCGCCAACCGCTAGACTTAAAACGAAAAGCTCGTTTAAACCCGCCGTCCTGCCAACTTTTAGCAGCTTTGCGGCCATCCCGTCCTCGCCCGCATTGTAATTAACAAAGTCTCTACCAATGAACTCAGGCATTTAATAAACATACAAATATCTTTATATATATCATTCTAATGTACGTGTATATGTCACTGAACTCCTCCTAAACGGCTGAACCGATTTGAATGAATTTTTTTGTATGCGTTTGGGTGGCACCCTGGATTCACAAATCAGCCCAACAGATGGCGCTGCTATCGAGTTCAAGGAAACAGGACAACGTCTGTACGGTCAGCTAGTAGTATACAGGAAGACTTTTTAGTCACCGTCCAAATTTTTTCTAGGCATAAGGTATCATTCAATAAATCCATTTTTGAAAAAAAAAAACGATACATAAAATTTTCATTTTATGTTCAGCTATGTAATGAGAAGATGGTCACCCATCCACCGACCAACCGCGGCAAGTGCAGCTTAACCTGGTCGATCCCTTTGCGCCTGATATTACTTAGCCACAAGCCCCTCATAATAAACATTCAAATGTAAACCCATTTAATCAACTTTTCTTTCATTGTACTCAAAAATAGGAACTTACAATGCAAACAACGATATTGTTACCGTTACTTTGAGTATGACTAAAATAAATATTAGTTTGAAAAAAAAAAACAAAAAAAACACGTTTCCATAGAAAACCAAACTAAAAAGTGAGGTGCTTTTAAACTGTTATTTATTTTCTATTTTCTACGGTTTCGAATTTTCCGACGTATGTCAACGTAGTTTTCGTATTTTGTGACGTATGTCAGCGTAGTTTTCGAAGACAGTTTTTTTGCTTAATCTTGGTAACCCCGGCAAGGATAATGGCACAAATTTATAAAATTATTGTATTGTCATCGGTCCTTGATAAGTATGCTAAATTTCGAGTTAATCCGACATTTTAAAGGGGGTCAAAATCATGTTCAAAGTTTCCGTTACATAGGCACATACTAACATAAATATGAAGCTAATAATAAAAACGCGTTAAAAACTGTTTTATCAACCAATAACCGTGGCGTGACGTCATAAAGTGACGTCAGCAGAAAAAAGTAATTAATTAAAAGCACATGCGAAGCCTAGGCACTTAATGCTCACGGTACCCTGAAAGGTGTAATAACTCTATTTAGCATTTAGCTTGGCATTTTCAAAGGTAGGTGGAAATTAGGTGGAGTTATTTTTATGATAGGTGTTGTGTTGATTTGTGTCAGTGGGTTTAATTAACTAAAGAATCTATAGATATAATAAAATAACGAATAGCGAAGTATTTTTTTCCGTTTGTCTGTATGTAGGTATGTCCGGATCCTGTCATCTGACAGAGATAAAAACGGTTGAACGGATTTGGCTGAAATTTGGCACACAAATCATTAATAACCTGGCTAGGGATCTAGGGGTATTTTCCTCAGTTATACGTGAATTTTCATTAAATTCAAACAATTGCTAGTCGTGGGCAAAATCACAAATGGTATTATTTCCAGTTTCGCTTTTGTCTTCTCAATTGTAAATAAGAAAGCATGGACTGATCACATCTTTGCCTACATACACGACCATAACCATATAATAAATAAAGAGACAAGAAAAGACAATAACTTATAATAATATTATATGTAGCCAATTAGTCGCTTTTACTACCTACTTAATTATGACTCAAAAAGGGTAAAGGCTATCGTTTAGTTAAACATAATATAAACTAAAATTTGTGTGGTTATCAGGAATCGTATATACATGAAACGTTTTTTACGAGAAGATTATCAGCCATAAAAATTGTACCTAAGGTCGTAAGTTCAAGAACAGACCTACCTTATTATACATAATTTAGAAGGTCAGTAATGCCATATAGGCAAAGGTGAAAATTCTAATGTGAGTTTCTTTTAACCGTCTCGACTTACGCATAGACCGTGTTGGTCGCTCTGATTGACCCTGGATTGGTGAAGAGTCGCTGAAAGCTCAGACTAGGGCCTCTGAGCTATAAAATTGACGGAAGCCCACGTCTGGAGTCATCTCAAAATCAAAAGCATTTACGTCCAAATTGGGTATAGGAGCAGCACTATTCGATGGCCAAAAATGACAAAGCTTTAAGGATATCTGACACACATAAACATTGACAGTGAATTGACATTTTGAGGAAATTTGCAACTTAAGTGCGATACACTATTAATCAGAACCTGAATAATTTTGAAGAATATTGCTCAAGAACGTAAATCACGAAACAAATGTTATTGACCTGTCAACATGAGAACCATTACTACTGATAGTGTGCTACTCAAATACTCCGCTGGACTAACAGGGTGGCTTATACGCAGTGAGCAAGTTTGGTGAACTGGAGAACTAATGGCTTATGAGAAGGTGCCTACGACCTGGGTGCTTACTCTCGAATATAATTCCAATAGATCGACATTGGTATTGTCAGTCAAACGTCAGTGATTGGCTGGACTCACGGAGTCTAGCCAATCCCTGACGTTTAACTCAACTAACTGACGTTTGACCAATGTCGATCTATTGGAATTATATTCGAGAGTAAGCACCCTGGAGGGAGATAGTCAATAAGAGTGTAAACTATTTTACATTATACTAATGAGGTCGTAAGGAAGAGCTTATGGCTAAGTAACTCACGCTTGCCACAGTGGATCCGTGGATGGGTGACCATCTTTACATAACGAAACCCCTCTGTGCCTCGGAAAGCACGTTAAGTCATTGGTCTGTCATTTGTGGATTTTTGAGTCGTTACGGGTAGTCAGAACCCTAAAAGTCTGACAACCAGTTTTACCAAGGGGTACCGTATTACCCAGTAACTGGGTTGTGGAGATCAGATAGACAGTCGCTCCATGTAAAATACTGGTAATCAGCTGCATCCGGTTAGACTGGAAGCCAACATAGTTGGAAAAGGCTATGGCAGGTTGATTGACTTATGAGGATGTAAGATTTTAATTAATCATAGTTACGAACATTATTTTCACGTTTTTCTAATGCTTGTAATAGCAATCTTGAGATCATGCGCATGTAGGTAAGTCAGTATAAAAAGTACTAATGATATCCGTTTGTAACGGAAATCAGTTACATCGCGTTAAGATAACATTTGAATTTAAAAGTAACGAAGAAACGTTTTAATTAAACAATTTAAGTTTCTAAGTTTGTTTAGAAATTGATAATAGATAAAGTTATTATATTGTGTTTTAGTTATTCTCAACACCATAGCATAATGACCCTATAATGTTCCCACTGCTGGGACACAGGCCTTGTTTGGGAGTGAGAATGGGCCACAATTCACCACGCGGGCCCAGTGCGGGTTGGTAGACGTCACCTATCTTCGAATGTTTGGTTCTTAGATATGACGGTTTCCTCACGATGTTTTCCTTCACCAGGCTCGCCCTATTACAGGGGAATTAAACAAAACTGGCGTGAACAAGGTGTGATGTCATGTTATGAATCATTTATCATCAATATCGATAAAATAACACTCGTTATTCGCAAGTGCATTGCCAACACCAACGCTATAATTATAGCTGTACTTATCTGAGCGTCTCGTGACGCAATGTTTACTTTACTAAAAGGAAAACCCGGAGAATATCGCGTTACCAAGTTTATTGATCGCTTTCACCGCAAGTACTACAGAGAGGATTCGGGCGACCGCACATTGGGTGCGTTTTCGTACGAATATGGACGACAACGAACGAACAATCCCGATTTTAGCTCGCACGTACGCTTCTATGTGCGTATACTTAATTGCGATTTTTATTCCGATGTGCGAAATAAACCCGAATTTTCCGGGATATCTATTTATATTTTTATATTAATTTAAAATAGAAATCATTCCTGAAAACTGACTCGTTTTATTAAAACCGTTGAAAATCGATCGCAATCTCATCTTGCCGTCAACCAATGCCAAAATTGGGAATGAATGGAAATAACAGGTTTTTTGGACAGATTGGGAATAAGATTTTATTGTGATCGTTCATAATTGAATCGCAGCTCTGGCTAGGATGAGCAGTTCGAGCGCTTTTAGGTATTTCCTTCGTATTATTATTACAAATACACATGTTGAAAACGTAATCGAAAACATATGGTTTTGTTTTTATAAAAAAACTGGTGACCTGAGTATTACACTGTACTAAGGGTTTATTTTGTTTTTTAGAGATTAATTTGTTCACTGTTTTTTTGTACATCGAGAAATCTACTAATACCCGAGTTTTAAACGATTTATAGAGTGAATCCATAAATATTTTACATATAACGTAATCACGATGCAGCAAGAGATCAAACGGAAGGAATCATTTCGCAAAACCCTCGGTGCGCCCTAAAAACACGGGAATTGCCACTCTGACCATCATCATTCATCATTTTCTACGACAAAAACGCAGCCAGCATACACACTGTTTTATAAATATTTACGGAGGCAATACTATTAAATAAAACACTCAATGTACGGCTGGCCTTATGGTTAAAATTTGCAGTTCTACATGCCTGCCACGATACGATGAAAAAGGCTTTGGAATTCAGGAATAAGATTTAAATCATCTCCTTTGAGGAAAAGCTAGTTGAAGAAATGTTACATATTCATGAATAGATAGACTAGCTAGTAAAGGTTGTCTAACAACTAAATTGGCAGTTTTAACAACTGAAACTAGTTTTATTCTGTATTATTCAAATGCCATCCAAGAATAATAAATAATTGAGATGTAACTTTGCAAAGGTCACAAAACTCAGTTGAATGGAATGTAGATCATATAGGTTTTGAAATATTTTTCTTTGATATTTTATTCATGTTCCGTGTGGTGTCGGACATAAAGAATAGCACCACCGCATTTTTTCCCAGTTTTTTTAGTTCGCGACTTTATATCCTGTCTAGAGAGCGCCATGACGGCTGACGTACAATAATCAGCTAAAGATCAAGACCACGCTGTTCTGTGATCAAGACAATCCCAACGGTACCTCATTTGTCAAATTATGATAAGTCGTTTAGAAGTTATGAGGGAACAGAGGAGCATACATACATAACGATCAAAACCATAACCCTCTTGATTGTTTCGCCGAAGCTGGGGTAAAAAGGGCGGCCGGTTGCAGGAGGAAAGCAGATAACCAGAAGCTGAACCTTTGGAAGAGGCTTATCTAGATAGATAGCAGTGGACTGCGATAGGCTAAGTTGATGGATTAAAGATGTCAATGAAAGTCGTAAAGGGAAATCAATTGATCACATCATGTAAATGTCAAAGCAACAAATTACAACCATGACTAATGAAGAGAAAAGATTTACTGCGGTCAATGTTAATGTCCATGGCAGAAAGAAGAACCGCTTTCTGTTCATCATCATAATGCAGAGACAGTGTATAGAAGGTCTTCTTTAGAGCCTCCATTTTGCATCACAACTGCTGCATCATTTCTCTTCAACGTTTTTTATCCATTAGAGATATTTTTGGCATGCTGGATGGCTGTTCCATCAAGCGTCTTCAGACCTTTTGTCGTTGCTTTTAAGATCCATTAAAATAATAGTCCTCCAGGCTAATTTCAGCCATGGCGGACAATCTCAGCAGAGACCAGCCTTCAGTGCACTTCCTTCCCTGATTCTCATAGTCCGATGAGACGGTAATCCCCCATGACCAGAGATGAATCAGGCGCAGGGCCAACGGCTTAGTGTGCTTTCTGTGGCACGGGGGTATCACGCCACCATACCAGTATTCCAAACTCCGGACGGTTATTTACAAATTCCTAATAGAAAAACCGAAGATCACTTTGGCCGACCCGTGAATCAAAATCACAACCCCACGCTCAGCAGTCACTCTTGCGAACAAGAGACAAGCGAGGCAGTCGACCCAATATTACATTATAATAAAATTTCAATGTTGTCACCTCACTGTCCTCAAGCACAAACAACTTCGACCTATATTTCTGAACGAAAGACATTACGGGCGAAACGCCGCACCCGTAAATACATTTTTAAGACAAGACATTTTGACATCTCCCCTTTGCTCCTCGGAAAAAGCCCTGCAGATGATGATGACATTTTGGCATCTTCATAAACAAGAAACTTTCTTCAACAAGCCTATCAAAATACTAAAGGTATTGGAATCCACAATACACCAATTTCTTCACTCAAGTATTGATTTCTACAAACGGAAGCAACGCCGCCTGCTTATACAATACATATACAAACAACAATATATATAGTAGTATAGTGAGGTTACTCAAGTTACAACAAAAATGAAATTACAAATGCAAATGGCCAAGTGAAATAGCAATGATTCAGCGTAACTGAACTGCTGAAAACATACAAGTTTAAAAACCTCCATGAAAGGAAATGAGTTCATTTGGTATGGCGAATTCAACGTGGTATGCCATGCAAAATAGTACTTAGGAAGGTCATGCTTCCACAATGCAGGTTGGCTGTATTATGCTGGACTATAGTAGACTGGGACAAAGGTACAATAGGATAGTTCATACGACTTGTATGATTAAAATGGTTATTGCGCAGTTAGGGGTCTCCTAGGGGATTATACTTAGTTCATGTTTGCTGGATACCAATTTGCTTTTCTATCTCTGGTTTCCAGGACTAGCCAGAAGATCTATAATCCATTCTTAGTTAATTTATCTCTGACAGCAGCAACATAACAGCAACCTTATCTTAACAAGAATAATACGTGTCTGTGATAGTAACCCAAAAGCAACTTTATCATAACGATAGTAAACATTACTCTAATTTTGAAAGACGCAAAATTAGAGAAAAAACAACGGTGAACCGATTGTTAAGACAAGACACCGCGTTGCTGCATTTAGAGCCAAAGAAAAAATCATTATCCATTGACAAACTAAGAAATATAAAAGGAGTAGGCATATCTACACGTAATTCTGGAGATACAATGATGAAAATTTGAAACGATAAGCCAAATGTAAAGAAGGTGAATGGCATACCTTATCTACAGCATTATCTTGAAAATCTGGTTTCTTCGAATTCTCTTATCGATGAACTAGAAACTTGTTATGTCACTAATGATGAAACTGGCGCACTTTTTAATGAGCAGCTTATTATTGTTTTAACTAACGGAGAAGCTGGCAAAGAGCCAGAAAATGCTAACAAAGAAGATAACGACGTAACTAAAATATCTAAGAATTCATAAAATAATCATGTTATCGTATTAGGTCATCTAAAAGAAATCTCAGAATCCATTTAGCTAATAATGAACTGCAGCGATCGTAAAATGATCTAAGGTATTAAACCGATACCCTGCATTTGACAGCCAAGTTAATTCGAAAGAAAATGGCTGGGAACGAAACCAATTTTACGAGAAACCTACTAGACTTTCATTGATTCCTACTGGAATTTCATTGACTTAGATTAGCTACTGAGTGCTGAAAAGATACTTAAAACCCAAGAATGAGTGGAAGATTATTTTCATTCCATACGATAGATACGGATCATCACAGAAATATACACAGTCATGCTACAAAATTAATCAATATTATCATCCTCATTTCTTGCCTGTGTTTGAATAAACATGGTTGCTTTTACATTTCTTCCATTACTTGTCTAATTTAAAAGACTATCTTAATGAAATATTACAACTACTCAATACGTTTTAACTCGTCTGGATAGCAAAACTTATGGCACATCACAGCTCGACGTCGTGTGGCGTCATAGCAAGTTTTCCTTCACTCACAAATCCAGCGTGGGCGTATTTTATATTCACACAAATAATTTCAAAATAACTCACCATTTCTGTATTCCGTATCACAGCAACAACGCGAGTTGACTGAACATTCATATTATTGTAGAAGCTATAAAGATATTTTTGCGATAACAATATCGTTTCCTTGACTGTATTATTCAGTATGTAGTTGTAAAGATGAAAAATTGTTTTGTTTTTAAAGGGAAAACCATTGATGACCATGAGAAAGTACCTTCGGTAAATGAAGCTGAGTTTTAAAGTAATTTTGTGACAGATAAAGGTACTTAAAACAGATGTAAAGAACCACTCTCTGTAGACAAATTTTCTAAAACCAACATCGTTAGTGTTGTATTCAATGGTAATATTCTTCACAATAGCGTTAACTGGATTACGTTTGATCTTGAAAAGGTTTGTTTACTTATGTACATAGCTGTGCTATGTTAAGGTACAATTGATGTCATGGTCATAATCCACATTTTTAACTCTTTTTCACTTAGAACTGTTCAGGTGTTAGGGTTAACTCATGAATATATGTTGTTAGGTAAAGGAGATGTTTCATTTTTATATGGGGCTCCGGCCATAACGTGTACCGTGTAGCGAAGCTGGGTAAATTACTAATGAATAGAATAAAGTAACATTTTTTTCATAATATCCAATGGTTTTTATGTACAAAATAAAAATTAAAAATGTTTGACGTTTGTCCTAAGAGTTCGCAAGTGGTTATTTTGAATTCGTTTAGAAACACACTTCAAGAATGGAGACTAAAGATTTTTGTAACGATGAAATGGTCACACTTAATTATGTTCACTCAAAAATATTTACAAGAGAATAATAGTAATTTATTTTTAACACTACAAGAATACACACATTTTTTAATAATTTTCTATTTAGCATTGATTTGATGATGATTTCAGAACGAATGAAGTCTGCAAGCAAACAAGACGCCATGTTGAATAAAACATGGTAATAATTGAAAAACTGTTATTTTTTGTACACAACAAATCAGGCGCAAATTAACCAGGGAATATTTTTCCCTAATTTGTAGTATTTTTTCCTCTTTTTTGATAAATGTACATCTGATGGCCGAAAATGAAACATCTCCTTTCATCTAAGTTTAATCGTTCGTTTAATTCAATGAGATGTGGTGACAAAAACTTTACCTAACACCATTCTAATATTTACTGCTTCTGTTTAAATGTCATGTCCAATTACGCGAGTACATCAATAGAATTTGACATCATCACCAATCTCTAGATCAATTCTGACAACTACATAACGGATGACGTAAGCTTCATTGAAGCACCTAATCCCACACTTCTGCAGAATCAATTAACAATGACCAATGTAAACACAGTTACGAAGACATGGACAAAGAATAGAACAGTTAGAACAGTACAGAAGGTCCAACAAGGCACATTGCTCGCAGAACAGATGGCGTATAGTGCCGAAAGGTTGTGGAGTGGTGACCTAGTAACGGAAGACGTAGAATGGGAAGGCGTCCTACGAGGTGACTGATAAATTTTTGAAGGCCGCAGGAATCCGAACGATGTGGGAAGCACAAAACCCGTCGAAGTGGTGGAGCCAATTTCTAGCAGTGGACGTCTTTTGGCTGAAATGATGAAGGTCCAACGAAGGCAACACGCGTACGCACTAGGGCTTTTAGACTTGCTGCGTGTTTGAGTCCCGGGAAAAAATCAAGACTCCATGCGGTCTCGAAATTCCCCGGAAAAACCAGACCTCCAAGACTATTTCAAATTTCTCCCAGGCCCGAACTAGGAATGAAAGACAACACGATTCGATAGGTGTCCCTACTCACGACGTGTATTTGCCGGTGTAAAAAAAAAAATTTGCTACTTGTTTTGTCAGATCAACTACTATCCGGGCCCGAGTCGAGGTCGAGTTGTCGGGATCGGAAGGTTCCTAGTGCAGTTGTTGTAGAATCTTCCTGTGCCTTAGGCCTTCTAAATATTGAATATGATACTTGTTTTGTCGGATAAACCCCTTTCGACAAACTTAGAGAAAACTCCCAGAGCCTTGCTTGCACTTGCACTCGTCACGCGCGCGTCCGTTTTCGTTCTTTGTACGGAACAGGCCTTCTGTCCAATTCTGTGAGGTAGTTGCATAATCATCGCAACGACAGTCTAAAGATATACCAAACATTGTGTCATCTAACCGACTGACCTATTTCTCATCACATTCAGATAATCTTAACGTTGGTTTTAGATAAGATTTATCTTCGTGCTGTTATTTTGCTGGTTAGTTTAAGAATTGGTGTTTGGCCGTTAGTTTGACTATATTTGTGCTTACTTTACGTAGTGTAAGGAAATCCTATTGGTTTGCTCATATGAACATTTGCTATTTATATTTGTACGAACAGTTTTAAATGATCTCTAGAAACGATACACATACAACATCTCACACCTTCTCATAGAGCATTATAGTGACCTTTTTGGTGACGTCTTCAGAAAGGTCAGGTGCGTAGTGTTCACAACCAGCGTGCGGATTTGACTACAGGGGCAATTCTCGTCATTTTAAGAACGTTTACAGTTGGATCTGAGTCTCAATCTATCAAAAATACCTTGAGTTTCCCTAGACTTTTGACCAGTCTTTGACAATTAAATGTCGCCAAGATGAGACAGCGTGAATTTTAATGTTTTTAAACATGAGAATTGGCATATTGGTGTAAGAATATAAAGGAACCAAAGTAGTATAGTTAGGATCGTAGCAGGCGAAGGCATTGTTTAGCTTTTGCCTATCCCCATTGGAGAAACGACTAGACATCATCCTAGCCTAGCTTTTTCCCAACTATGTTGGGGTCGTCTTCCAGTGTAAGCAGATGCAGCTGATTACCACTATCTTACATGGAGGAACTACCTATCTGATAATCACAACCCTGTTTGTGGGTAATACGATAACCCTTGATAAGACTGGTTGTCAGAATTTCGGGCTTCTGAAGACCCGTAACGGCATTCAAAGATTCACGAATGATAGCCAGCACCAATGGCTTAATGTGGTTTTCGACTTACGGAGGTCTTGGTATATAAAGATGGTCACCCATCCACGGGCCAAACGCGGCCACCATAGCTTAACGTGATCGAACGAACACCGCGGCTGTTATTATTTCGCCACAAGAACCTTGTGGCAAAAACGAATTATACCGGATTATTTGAAAAATTCTCAAAATACTGCAGGGCCATATTCAAAGCACTGAAGATAGCTTGTTTGACGAATGAAAACATTGTAAAGAGGCAGGGCTAATGTAGATACTCTTTATCACAAATCTTTTTGACATAAATAAGATGCAAGATAAACTTTAGAGTATAGGATTTCATAAAGTGAAATCTGATACAAATGCAATCAGAGGCCTAGTCTAAGATCGTCGTAAAACCGCTTGTCTCAGAGAATGCAGACACCAATTTGCAAAATGCTCAGTCAAGTAATTGAATTCTTTAGAGCCCTGAAGACTATTGGAAATTCTCAGACAGACCTAGACATTCCAAATATTGATCTAATAGATTAGTGTCGTAGATACTGATGGCATCTAGACTGTCTAGATCAAGTTTCTATTAATTTCTATTTACTTGTCTGTCCCCATAGTTTGCGATCCGATACATTTCTTTCTCAATAAACCTATATGGATTACTTGAATGAAAAAGCGATTTTATTATACACCACAGAAGTTAGTTAAATAAGGAAAGTTTTATGTCGGAGTCTAAATACATTTTACGGTGTTTGCTTCGTAACGAGTTACTTTTATTACAAAGTGAAATCAAAATATATTAAAATTTGTTCATCAATGAGCCTTTTACATATTTAAAACGTAAAGAACAGTAGTAGCCCAGTGGTAACAGCCGCGACGAACGAGTTGTAGGTAGACTAGATAGTAGGTTCGAATGTAGACAAGCGCTTTACTAAGTGTAAATTACTTCATCACCACCCACCAATGATCTTCCAGATGCCACTTTACATTAATGTATACTTTTTGCAGATGACACCACAGTTGTCATAAAGTGTCAGAATAAAAGCGACTACAAATCAGCTACGGAAAAGACCCTAAAAGACATAATAAGTTGGATGCAAAACAATGACTTAAATATAAATATTAGTAAGACAAAATTAATTGAATTTAACTCTTATAACGGCAAACCATTAGCTTTGGATATTTTATACAATGGTGAAAAAGTACAACAAGTAGATCAGTTAAAATTTTTAGGAATCAATGTAGACAAAAACCTGAATTGGAAAAGCCATGTGGAGCATATAGGTCAGAAACTAGATAGGTTCGTGTTTGCTTTAAAAAAGCTGAGACAAAATGTGTCTGAAGAAGCTGCACTTGCAGCTTACCATGGTTACGTGTCATCTGTTCTAAGCTATGGACTAATCATGTGGGGTAACTCTACCGATAGCGACAGAGTTCTCAAGCTCCAAAAACGCTGCATCCGGGTTATGAACAGGGCGTGGTTCTTAGATAGCTGTAAGCCACTCTTTGGAAAAATGAAAATTCTTTCCCTGCCGTGTATGTACATTAGAGATATCTGTATTTTTACAAAGACACACATGCATTACTTTAAGAAACATACCGAGGTTATACCACGACAGAAGAGGAGTTTGTTTCGCAACCTCTTATATCATCCAGCTGGACATAAAGATATTTATAAGAAAAATGTGTTTAATATGTGTATATTAATTTATAATACCTTACCAAACGATTTCAAATTGTTGCAGGGTAATGTTTTTAAAACAAAATTGACAGAGTGGTTACAGAAAAAGTGTTTCTAAAGTATCAAGGAATTTTTAGAATTAAAAAATATTTGATTAGAGTATTAATGCATATTTTTTGTGAATTATTTAATGTCACTTGTATGTAATAATAATGTGTGAAAATAATGAAATAAAATTAAAAGTAAAATAATGTAATAATTATAATAACAAGTAATAATAATGTACTAATAATATAATCTGCATGATAAAATCAGGTCTGACATTTAAACATAAATAATTTGCACGCTTGCTTGCAGGCAGAATACAGTAACTTTAAGGCTGTTAGATCTTCCTTTGTAAATCTTATGTATTTCTTGCAAATAAATATTTTGAATTGAATTTTGAATTGAACCTCTCTCAAAACGGTGAAGGAAAACATCGTAAGGAAATCGGCATGTCTCAGATCCAAAAATTCGAAGACATGTGACATCTACCAAACCACACTGGGTCATCGTTGTAGATTACAGCCCACTCCCTCTCACCGAGAAACGGCCTGTGTCCCAGCAGTGGGAATATTATACGCTGATTAGGGGCCATCAATAAATTACGTCACACGTTAAGGGGGAGGGAGGGGTTGACGAAGTGTGACATTGTGTGACAAGGGAGTGGGAGGGGTCCTAAATTTCGTGACGTCACATTTAAAAATCTATTTTAATCTAAGTAAGCAAAACACGAACTTTGAACTATTAACGAAAAACTCAAAAACATTTGCGCAACTCTATCTGTAGAGCTTTATTTGCAAGTAATTTGAACCTTATATGGTTCAAATTTCTTGCAATGTTTGATTTGAAGTTAATTTTATTTTAAAAATCATTTAAATTGAAATAAAACTAATTTCGGAACCGCTGTTTTAATTCAATAATTATTTTTAGATGTAAAATTGTAAAATATGTGACGTCACACTATGGGGGTCTCATAAATGTGACCAGCTGTGACAAGGACGAGGGACGGTGTCAAAAATCATGAAATTCGTGTGACGTAATTTATGGACGGCCCCTTATGTATGAGCCTTTGGAACAGTTATCATCATCACCTGTCTAGTATTTTAAGTTCATTACGAAATATGGAACAATATGAGATCACTGGTTACAAAGTCTAGCTTTTACACCCTTTCAATCATTCACAGTTCTAATTAATTGAATTTCAGCAAAGTCATAAATTTCATCCCCCTTTTCCTTAGTCATAACGAGCTGTCTAGACCCAATTGTATTAAAAGTGGACATGCAAACCATTTTAATTTACGAGTACGCTATGGCAGGCATGGAATTCAGTCTGCAGTCTATACGAGGGTAGTTTTATGATGAAATTTTCAGTCTGGCTAGAATAATAAGCGGGTTTATGGTGTTTTTATTTTCTAAAGTGGTTGTTTCGTTAGCAGATCAATTCCTTTGGGTGCTTTGTTCTTTAACAGGCTTAAGTTCGTGTGAACCTTTTGTGTAGTGACGAATATTGGATTTTCCAGCCTATGGTAGTATCTATAGAGTATCTCATGTTATCTATTATTTTTAACCCCCGACGCAAAAAGACGGGTGTTATAATGTTGACCTCTATGTGTGTATATGGCACCGTAGCTCTTAAGCGGGTAAACTGATTTGTGTGTAGTTTTTTATTTATTTAAAAGAAGGCTCTGTAGTACCTAGTGGTTCTTAGACATCAAAATGGGCTCAACCGTTTCGGCACGACGATTCTTTGATCATAATATTACTTAGAACATCTTATTCAAGTTTAAGGGCAAATATGTATGTATTTATACTTTTAGAGGTTTTTGTTTTGGTCGGGCTTTTTTGTTTTAAATTTAACTTTATTCCATTTCATTGTTTCACCAAGAAGGAAAGAAGGTAACGTCTGACAACCAGTCTTACCAAGAGTTATCGTATTACCCAGTACCTGGAGGTCAGACAGGCAGTCGCTCCATGTAAAATACTGGTACTCAGCTGCATCCGGTTAGACTGACAGCCGACCCCAACATAGTCGGGAAAAGGCTAGGCAGATGATAATGAAAAGGGAAGAAGGTGCCATAGCGTAGCCACGCCTAACCTTCTTTTCACTGTCACGACGCTGACATCCAATTGCAGTCTATTTCTGCGGAGTAATTGCAGAATCGACTAACACTAGGAATGGCTATAATTTTGACAGTTCGACAACATTCATTGCGTAATTACGTTTTTGAACAGACAACATTTTCGAACATATGAGTCAATGGATTAGCATGATTCAGATTCTTACTGATAGTGTGTTACGCTATTAGGGAGCTGTTCTGTGCTTGTGATTATAAATCTTCTTATTCTTTAATATAGTTAATTATCTTTTGTGAGCACATGTTTCTGTGACAAATGTACCTTGTTTACTCTTTCCATTCGTTTTTCGAGAAATTTCGTGGGTTTTCCGTGCGTGTTTAAAAGTATTAAGGGGTGGAATGGGGGAATCAGTAATTACTTACTGCAATTGCGGTGTTTTGAGGTTTGCTGGTGTAGTGTTAGAAATAAGTCTGTTTTTAAATGAGGCTTAAATAAATAATTGTACTTTTCAAAAATCAACAAACAATGAAAACTGTAGTGTAATTACACTACAGTTTTTGTTTGCAATTGCGTAACACAATAATATATGGCTATAGTATATGGCTTACATTCTGAGTCCAACAACATTCATTGCGTTATTTACATTGTTGAGCAGTCAAATTATACGGACATATGAAGCAATGTATGGGCAATATTTCAAAAAAATATTCAGATTCTGACTGATAGTGTGTTCCGTAATTATGGTGCTAGTGGATGGCATATGAAGAGGCAAATGATCAGAATTCAGCTAATTGTTATCTACCAATCCGGTAACATATGGTGCCGGACGTTAAGAATAGCACTATCCCATTTCTTCCCGTGGGTGTCGTAAAAGGCGACAAAGAAACTTACTACAGAATGGGCAGCAGCGTTCTCTATGCAATTTATCACCACACTGCGATCGCCAACCCGCCTGCCAAGCGTGGCGATTATGGCAATTCCCTCTAAAAAATGTATCGGCCAAATTGGCAGTGCATGGGGAGGCCTATGTCCGCAGCAGTGGACGTCTTTCGGCTGAAATGATGATGATGATGATGAACCCGCACTGGGGCCGCGTGGTAGATTAAGGAGTGTGCTCCCTCTCACTGAGAGAAGGCCTGTGCTCCAGTAGTGGGTATGTACAATTTAAGGCTGATTATGCTAATTGTTACATAAACATTTTCAGTTCTCTAACGTCAATAACTTGCCAAGCAATAAGTGATCTAATGAACTTTGCATTTACATAAAACAGTTAACATTATACCGCAGACGCACAAATTACAGCGATTATTCGCACGATATTTTTCAAAAGAACTCGAAATGTTCTTATTTTAGTTTTTAAAAGACATTAGCTCAAGCACCAGTTATTTATGAAATGTTTCTGGATAAACTGAATCTAAATAATAGCTAGAGTCGGCTAGACTGAACTTTCAACTATACCAGTGGTTTCAACGTTTTCTTTTCATTGGGTACTTCTAAAATCTTTCCAGATTTAATTTCTAATGTTGTGTACTTTTTATCGTAACTAGCAACTTAATTGCGTTACAGACTATCAAACAATACATTGCTTCATACGTTCGAAAAATTTGTCTACTCAACAACGTAGATAACGCAATGAATGTCGATGAACTGTCAACATAAAAGCCGTACTTATTGTGTTACGCAATTACTCCACGGCTAAGAAAAAATGAATAATTTGTCGTATTGTCTTTTTACACACAGTGTGTCGTCTCTCATTCAACTCGTGTCGCAGGTCAGCATGAAAAAAAATCTAAAGAAACAAGTCTTCCTCTGTATTTATATTTGTCTATTCCGTGTTTTGTGTTCGAAAGAAATCTATATAATTTTACTCTGCAGTTGATTCAGACTTCAAATATCTGCTATCAGTACCAAAATCAATGTCCTAATTGATGGCAGACTCAAGCTGAGTCTAATCAAGTCCAGTACAACAAACCACCTCAACGTTTATCAAGTCACGCTGATGGGTTTATGTCAGCTGCCCATCAGAATAACACCGCACTTCACTTGTGTACAAGAGTAGATAATACAACAGAGAACAAACTCACGACAGTAGCGCTGATCCTCCTGCAATATCATATCTTCTTAGCGTATTTCAACAAAAGACTTGGGAGGTCCGGCGCTCATGAATATACTATAATGGCTGCCCAGAGGCGTATTTCCATTCTGTACAAGGCCAAAACGCAACCATAGGAATCTGCTCGCGTATATTTTGTAATGCATTTTTTAAACTTGTGATTACAATGTATACACGAATTTTGCGTACTACTTGTATATAGTTTGTAACGTAGACGCGCACGTGCATCTTTCCAATTTATACAAGGCCAGAATGCCACTATAGGAATTTGGTAGGACTTCTGATTGCCGGGCTTCGATTTAAGGGGTGTTACGGGAGGAGGGGCGAGGTGTAGAGCCTCTCCTGTGAAGGAAAAGTTTGTTGAGAAATATGTTTGTTAATATTCTAACCTAACTTTCAAATTTTCGTGTATCGATATCGATTTAAAGGCCGGAAGAGGTGTAGGGTTGACGAATAAAATGAAGGGGAAGTAGCAACGCTCGACAGGACACTTCGCTGACAGGGCTCGTCAACAGAATCAAGGCGTTTCCATAGGAGGTCACAGTTTTAACTTAACCTAACCTCCCCAAACCATGTCGTTTCTGACACTCGCCGGCCGCTCGTCTATACCTACAAGTTTAGTTTGCATGCGGAATAGCACTGTATATTATGGAACAATTTAGTTACTTTGGCCACTACAAAGAATACACGAGTATTTGTGTACTACTCTTGTATAGATTGGAAGACTAAATAATTAAAAAGTGATTTCCAATCTATACGCGACTAGTTTCACACCCTTGCGTTCTAGCCTTGTACAGATTAGAAATACGCTGCCCAGGGACTCATGTTCCTCCATCCTCTTTGTTACTGACTAGTATTGCTGCAGTGAAGAAAAACGGAAGCTACCAACAGAACGACAAATAAACTCCGGTCTTTAAAAAAAAGGTAGAACACAAAGTAAAGAAAACCTGCTCAGGTGCAGATTCACAAATGACTTTGCCTCAAAATCAAAATCTAGAGTGTAAATGCGGTACCGTCCCACAAACAATGCTGCACTTAATATCTTGCCCAGCGTGTCCTGTTGTTTGCACGCTACAGGAGTTGATGGACGCTGCTGAAAGTGCCAAGCTCGTAGCCAAATTCTGGGCTGAGTATATTTAAATTGCTATCGATACGCTAAGCAGAAGAGTATCAATGGCAAAAAGTTCAAACGTCTTTAGCCCTAAGTTCAGCTGCGTGAACTCCGCACATTGACGCAGTCATCACATCATCAAATGGTGACAGGACATGCAGCGTAGGATGGAAGGTGCATCATTGTCTTTGGTGAAACCCTATCTGTGGAGATTGTCTTTATTCCGGCCGTCTTGGGTTCGAAGTCTATTTAGAGATCTTCAAGTCACCCACGGTAACATATGTCCAGGCAGAACGCTTTCAGATGGGCTCTGCCTTCAGTGGGTCATACACTGTCCCTAAGTTGGTTATCATTCATCATCAGTATCCTACCCTTATCCCAATTTATTACCAATTCTATCTCTATTCTACCAAGAATAGACATAATTTTTTCTACCCAACTCGAAATCTCTTCTGCTCGAGCACGGGGCGACCCGTAGACTAGCGTTTCTATGAAGACAAAGACATAGTCATTCTTTCCATAGCAACGGGGAGGAAACTTGTGATATCCATCGTTATTTTGGTCTCCCTCTACTCTTACAGCCATCGAAATTCATACTCAAACTTGTCCCGAAGCTAGACACTAGCTATAAAAAAGTACATCCTCTGTCTCTGTTTGATATTTACTCATGTGCCCGGGTTGTCTGACGCACAGATATAGTCGCATCCGTTGATGTATTGATTTTTATTGGAAGTACTTCTGTGTTAGCTCGCAGTTTGTACTTTAATGTAGACTGAGCGTCTGTGTATATGGATGTAATGGGAAATCCCGTGAGGTGTGCGTACAAACTAAAATGTTCTGTAATTTCCCGTGTGTATCGTGAAAAGTATAGTGGTACCTGTATGTAAGTAATTTTGGCAAAAGGGTTGGTTTTCATCAGTAATGAAGTGGGTATTGTTTGAAGAGAATCTTAAATCTTCCTCTTTTTAGGTCCTTTCACCGACGAGTTAGCACACATTGTACGTGCTTGAAATTGGTTTTTTAGAAAAGACGTGTCTTTCTAAAAGAATAACAAAAATTTCAATAGATCTAATCAACCGATACCATTCCTACTACTGGGATACAGGCCTCCTCTCAGGTGTAATCCACCAATCCGTAATCTACCATTTCCCACCCAGAAAAAAAAAAGGCCCAGTGCGGGTTAATGCCACATGACTACGAATTTTTGGTTCTAGGACATGCCCGTTTCCTCACGATGTTTTCCTTCACCGTTTTGGGAGCAATGGTGATGTTATTATTTACACAAAGTAAAGCTGCCTGCCTGCAACTCGTAATTTGGGCCGGATACCACTGGGTCACCACTGCTCTTTCGACATTTCAGTAATCCTCAAGAAATCGTAATAACAATAAATTGATGTCTAATAAAATCTGTGGACGCAACTAAAGACGAAAGATGATAATGGCACAGACTTTTTAATAGTAGAAGATCCGAACCTAAATCGACCTTCACCGAGCTGATAATAGAATAAAACTTATTTTATAATAAATTTAGTATATTAGAAAATATATTAAAAATGGGTTGTCAAAAAAAATCCTGGACAAAATATTTTTAATTATTTAAAAAAAAATGATGTTTCATTAAATGTTGCAACATCAAGATAATAAGAAAATTTTGTACTGGACTTAAAGTATAAAACATATTGAATGTGCAAACGTAGGGTTGTCTATAATTTACCTGGACAAACTACTAGGCTGCCAGGTATAAACAGATATGTCGATGCCAGTTACTTTCACTTCTTATGATAATAGAAAAAAATTAATATAACCCTACGTTTGCACATTCTATATGGTTTATACTTTAAGTTCAGTATAAAATTTTCTTATTATCTTGATGTTGCAAGATTTAATGAAAAATCATTTTTTTTTAAATAATTAAAAATATTTTGTCCAGGATTTTATTTTTGACAACCCATTTTTAATATATTTTCTAATATACTAAATTTATTATAAAATAAGTTTTATTCTATTATCAGCTCGGTGAAGGTCGATTTTGGTTCGGATCTTAGACTATAACACGTTGAGTGCCGAACACAGATTGATGGTTAATCCCATATGGCCACAGATTTAGAGCGCGTACAAAATTGTTAGTAGCAAGCACGCGATATCGTGTGATCGGCCATAATGCAGAGCTCAATGGTAATGGTTATAAGTCCTACACACACGAATCAATAAGAAAATACATGTGACTCAACAGTTCAACTATTACTTACTAAAAGTAAATAGAAAACAACTAATCGATTCGCATACTATACGACGTCTAAAAATAGAAAACGTCTACTTTAACGTGAACCAATAGAAATAAATTATGCACGCCTGCTGCAGACATGGTGGCGACTTTTGAATAGGAATACTTGGACTGAAACGCAATGTGTACATAAGTAAATACTAGCAACACGCCCCTACTTCGCACGGTTTTTACGACTTGACGAGTTCTCTACGTGACTTCGAAATATGCTACGCCGTAAGTTTGCAACAACGAGAAATCTAGCGAAGAGAGGATGGCCAGGCTGCGAGATAGTTCGAAAGATATACCATGACCCTGGCACATGGGCAACTGAAGGAACACGGGTGGGTTTTAGTCATTAAAGTCTGACACGGCCTCCCTGGAAGCGTGTTTTTTAGTTTTTTTTTTAAACTATTATTTTTTAGGATGTTTCGAATTTTGAGACGTATGTCAGCGTAGTTTCAGCGTAGTTTGTGACGTATGTCAGCGTAGTTTGTGACGTATGTCAGCGTAGTTTTCGAAGACAGTTTTTTGCTGTCCCGGTAACCCTGGCAAGGGTGATGGCACAAATTTATGAAATTATAGTATTGTCATCGGTCCTCGATAAGTCTACAGAGTTTAAATGAAACCTGGTCGTTTAAAGTGGGTCAAAATCGCGCTATAAGGAGTCGGTTACAAACAAACATACAAGTGAAGCTAATATAAAGCGTGTAAAAAAGAGTTTAAATTGCGTTGTAAGAAATTAGCAGGAAAGTGCCAAATATGCCCATTTCAGCAAAAATGCTAGACAACTAGTGCCTGTAGCGGTGACGATTTAAACACACCAATTTATGAAAAAAACCCACCGGTTTACTCTTCTCATAAATCTTTTGATGAGAACGTATTAAAATAACTACAAATATCGTAACCACATGAGAAGCTTCATGTGGCCGCACATCGGAAGTGAATCTCCCTTTACAGAGCAATACATTATTAGGATAATCTGTTCTTGACATTGGCTATTTTTGTTGCCAGGAAATGGAGTCACTAAACTCTAAAACAAACAATCGTTACAAACGAAGATATCCTTCTAATATTATAAACGCGAAAGTTTGTATGTATGGATGTCTGGATGTATGGATGTGTGGATGTTTGTTCCTCTTTCACGCAATAACTATTGACCCGATTTAGATGAAATTTGGCACATAGATAGTTTATAACCTGGAATAACACATAGGGTACTTTTTTTCCTGGTAGTATGTTCCTGCGGGATAATTTCCGACCTCCACGCGGGCGAAGCCGCTGGCAAAAGCTAGTATTAATATATTCATCAGGTTAGGTGGATGAATGGTAGATGAGAGGATTGTGGCTAAGTAATAAGATCTACAAGGGTCGACCAAGCAGGTTAAGCTACGCTTGCCGGGGTTGGACCGTGGATGGGTGACCAGCCACGTGCCTCGGAAAGCACGATACGCCGTTCGTCCCAGCTGTCACTCGTGGATCTTTGATAGTCGTTAATCTTTCCAAGGGGTTTCGTATTAACCAGTAACTGGGTTGTAGAAGTCAGGCAATCGCTCCATGTAAAATACTGGTAATCAGCTGTATCTGGTTAGACTGGAAGCTGACCCCAACATAGTTGGAACAAGGTTAGGCAGATGATGAGGTGGATGCATGGTAATTGGACTTGTTAAGTCAGAGAATCGTTGCGTACCCTCGAAATTCATTTTTTTTCTGTGTATTTTGCAATTTGCAGGTCAGTGTCATACTGTGTGCTTAATAAAATACTAGCTTCTGCCCGCGACTTCGTCCGCGTTAAATTTCTTGTTCCCTCGACTCATCCCGTCGCGTCAAATCGCCTACCCGTGCGATTTTCCCCGTTTTTGCAACATTTTTCATTACTGCTCCGCTCCTCTTGGTTGTAGCGTGATGTTATATAGCCTATAGCCTTCCTCGATAAATAGGCTACCCAACACAAAAAAAAAATTCAATTCAGACCAGTTCCTGAGATTACCGCGTTCAAACAACCTAACTCTTCAGCTTTATAATATTAATAAGTATAAAACTACAGTATAGATAATTCGCAACCGTAACGAATATGGCTTTACATTATCATCATTTCGGGTGAAAGACGCTACTGGTGGACATAGGCCTCCCCCAAAAACCGTCATTTCAACAAGTTCTGTGCTTCTCGCATCCAGCGGATTTCTCTGGCCTTCATCAGATCATCGGTCCACCTTGTGCGAGGTCATCCAACGCTACGTCTCCCAGTACGCGATCGCGACTCCAGAACCTTTGGCTTTACATATAACTCTCTAAGTTAAGAGTCGTTCAATTCCCATCGAACGACTGTTTTATGAAAAAGTCGTTCCTATTTTAATATGTTTCTTTTGTACTTTAATTTAATTTTTTTAGCATTATGCAAATTTGTATCATAGTTCTTACGTTTATGGGGCATGTGGTGCTTACCTATAATAAACTGTAATACTAACCTTAGTTAATAGAAAATCATGTTTATATTGTATGAGTATATACAGTTGTTGGTTGGCCAAAAAAAAAAAAACATACTTTTTATCTCAGAAGTACGTTCCCAAAAGAGAATTTTCGACCTACACACGAGCGAAGCCGCTGACAAAAGCTAGTGACGGTTAAATGTAAGGTCCTTTATTCTAATTTCTTATCAATATATTTCCCACAGCCCGGTGGTATCGGCTCCCACTTACGGGTTGTAGGTCGTGTTCGGTTCGAACCCAGGCAGGCGCTTTACTTCGTGTAAATAATTTCATAACCACTGCTCTTATAACGGTGAAGGAAAACATCGTGAGAAAACCGGAATGTCGAAGAACCAAAAATACAAAGACATGTGATATTTACCAACCCGCACTGGGCACGTATGGTAGATTACGGCCCACTCCCTGTCACCGAGACGAGGGCTGTGTCCCAGCAATGGGGATGGTAAAGGCTGGTTATGTATATTTCCCACAGCATCCGCCTAGCTACTAAGTGCAAACGATAAACTCGGCCTGAAATTAACCTGTCAACATGCAAAAACGTGTCTTTAGCCACACTAAACTCATTAGTTCACAGTTCTACACATAAAAAAGTTGACATGACTGTTTTCCATACATTTCCTGATGCTTAAGTTAAAGTGAAAACAGCTGGTTGACGAGTTTGCGTAAGCGCATTGTTTGACAATGTAGCTGGCTGCTAGGAAACTAGTTAATAGTTAAAGTTTTACTTCATGGAGCGCTGGAAACTTGAGTTTTATGGATTTATTGTTGTTAGTAATGAAGCAGGATGTAGGCAGGAAAAGGATAAACAGGGAAATGTTGTATGTAGTGGTAGGAGTTACAATTGAATGGATATAATAAGAAGTCTGAAAGTGGTACCGATATGTGGAAAGTTTTGTGGAAATCGGCTGTCGGGGTATGGTCACATTATACGGAGCCACGAGGAGAATGTCGTTAGGAAAGTTTTGAGTATGAATGTCGATGGCTATAAGAGTAGAAGGCGACCGAAGAAACGATGGATGGACTGTGTGATTGATGAAATGGCTAAAAAGCGGGTGAGTACCGAGATGACGACTAATAGAGAAGTGTGGAAGAAAAAGACATGTTGCGGCGACCCCAAATAAACTGGGATAAGGGTAGAAGAATATTGAATGGTATGCAATTTTATAAATTTTGGGAAGGAATTTGTAGAAGGGGCAAATGGGTGGTAATTTGGTGATTTAAAGAGTTGATATACAATTAATCACCCTAGCATAAACAGCAGTCCAGCGTGGAAGAGTGGTGGCCCAGATCATCAGCCCCGCCTTACGACCCGTGGGTTCGAACTCAGATAGGCGCTACTCTTTGTGTAAATAATTTCATTACCACTGCTCTCAAAACAGTGAAGGCAAACATCGTGAAGAAAACGGCATGTCCTAGAATTTAAAGTCGCACTGGGTAGCGTGGTGGACTACGGCTCACTTCGTCTCATCGAGAGGAAGTCTATATCCCAGCAGTGGGAACATTAGGCTGATTATGCATAAACAGCATTGTTAAAAGGAACTAGTTAAATAAACACAACACTATGTGCCGGTGAGCGCCTCTATCTGCATAGCCTATTGTAATGAACATAATGTAAAATACAATGATGTCATTAGATAAATTACAGGCCAAAACAAAAGGTCGTTTAATCACAATTTAGCACAATATAATTACCAGGTTTCTATATAAAAATCCTTGAACATTGCCATCCGAAAGCAGCGCAATATAGGTCTAATAAAACGAATCAAATTGCCAAATTGACTCAGATTGGATCATTTGGTTACTTTGCATGCTAAAAAGTCGTTTTGTTGTGTTGTCGGCGACCTGTATAGGCCTAGAAATTATTCGGTTATGTAATACAATTGTTTTCCGGATCGTGCCATAATGTCTTATAATGGTACTGTGCAACGAATCGATGAAACAAAAGGTGAGGCACATGTCTCTACATTTTTAATGAGTGACAAATGTGTTATTGAATAGAATCGATTGAGTTGGGAATTACAATAAGTTGCAGTAAGTATTGTAAACACTTTGGTCTCAGTAAACGTACAACGACATCGCGGCAGGCTGAGACGAAGATGGTGGAACAAGCTTGACCCCTACTGAAAGGACTGGTCAGCACTAGCAAAAGACAGAATTATGTGGAAAAGGGAATGGGAGGTCTTTGCTCTGCAGTGGAACATTACAGACTAGTCAGAAGTATTGTGGACTTTGGGAACTAATAATTTACCTTCGATTTGATCGAATCAGATCATCATCTGCCTAGCCTTTTCCCAACTATTTCGAGGCCGGCTTGCAGCCAGTCTAACAGGATGCAGGTGAGTACCAGTATTTTACATGGAGCGACAGCTATCTAACCTTCACAACCCAGTTACTGGGTAATACCCTCTTGATAAAAGTGGTTGTCAGACTTTCGAGCTTCTGACGACCTGTACCTACTATGAAAGATCCACGAAAGACAGCCGGGACCAACGGCTTAACGTGCTTTCCAGAGCACGGAGGGGTCTTAGTATGTGACGGTCACCCATCCACAGACCAGCCGCGGTAAGCGTAGCTTAACCTTATCGATTGACCAGTGCGGTTTTTATTACTTAGCCACAAACCCCTCAGGTATGTAAATTAATCGTATTCCACAAATGAACAACGGTTTCGTAAGACCGTATCGCAAAATCAAAGATTGTATCGAGGTGGGCCACAAAATTACGTCAAGTTTTAATTTGTCGTTGAATAATGGAAGTCTTGACAGGGGTAGTTTATTTACAAAACCAACCAAGGTCAAGGTCATTTCAATAAAAACTAACAGCATAGTCAAAAACACTAAACACGACAGAAAATTCTTCAAATCTTTGTCGTTCACACATAAATACTTGGAATTTCTCCGCTTTAAACCATGCAATATTTTCCATACTAACTACCTATATTCCCTTTTACAATTTCTACGAACTATTTTACGGGTTTTCTTTGAAAGATTTAACACCCC
The DNA here is from genome assembly GCA_947507805.1 of Aporophyla nigra. Lineage (NCBI taxonomy): Eukaryota > Metazoa > Arthropoda > Insecta > Lepidoptera > Noctuidae > Aporophyla > Aporophyla nigra. Next base: position 10,691,693 of record OX382316.1, on the reverse strand, counting down.
ACCATGTTTTAACCGTAAGTTTTAAATAAAGTTTAACCGTTTAACGCGTTCGTAAATCATTTTTTATGGGCCTTTGTATGGGAAGAAGGGGAGGATCCCCTATACCAAGGTAAGAATAGCTTCTACTTGACGGCAAGAACCCATGGGTAACTTAAAAGGGAATACAAACCTTATGTTTTAAACAGGAAGGTTGATAGTTTCAAAAGAGGAGATATCGGAAACGGTCTTGCGATAGAAAATGAGTGTGCCGGACGTTGACGCCGTTAATTTTGCTAACTGTACTAGTTGGCTTTCGGTTTGAATATTTACATGTTAATTAGGTAACTGCTGGGTACTGGTCGGGAATAAACCTGGTACTTGTCGGAATCGCTATGCGATAATGTAGTAGGTAGGTTCTGCAGACGATTTCTCTGTTGTGTGTGTGATGATTTTAAACCATTGGTTTGATTAATAAGATTTTAAAAAGGATTTTGATTAAAAAAAACTGTAAAAAAAACACCACAATTGCCACGCGTGGCAGGCGGGTATGCGATCGTAGTGTCATTGGTAAAATGCAAAGAGAACGCTGCTGCCCATTCTCTAGCAAGTCCCTTAGTCGCCTTTAACGACACCTACGGGAAGAAATGAGATCATAATGGCCACTGATGTCAAGCCAGCAGTATCCAAAATTAGAAGCAATTTTGTTGATGCAATTTCCATAATTTCATCGAGAATTTGGAATTATCAGTGATGTAAGCTCATAAAAGGTAAACAGTACCAATTTCTGACTAACAAAGTGAGTCAAACATTTATCGCAAAAAATTTAGTGTTGCCTCATAAGTGCTATTATGATAAACGTTAACGAATGCATATTCGCGAATGGCGATACATGCTATTGTTCGGCATCAGAATGTACAAACAATAATATTTATGCTTTGATTAACGCATATCAGCATTCGAGTCTTAACAAAGATGGTGGATATCTTGCTAACATAACAATTTATATGGCTATTCTTTACCTAATAGGTTGGGGAAAAAGTTTCTTCGCATTTTTTAAGAAAATTCAAAACATTTTTTAATAAAGTTTATTTACATTTAACTAAAGTATGTAGGTACCATTTTGTTCGATAACTTTTTGCCATCTTGTAGGTAGGGACATGATCCCATTGCTATAGAAATTTTGGGACTTCTGGTCAAAATACCGCGACAAGTGGTTTTGGCAGTCCTCTCGTGATGTTAACCTGACACTGCCTAAAGAATTCTGAAGAGACCGAAACAGGTGGAAATCTGAAGGCGCAAGGTCAGGACTATACGGCGGATGCATTAACACCTTCCAGCCAAACTCTCTTAATTTTTGTTGGGTGGCTAAAGATGTGTGAGGTCTAGCGTTATCATGATGAAAAACCACACCCCTTCTGTTGATTAATTCCGGCCGCTTTCTCTCAACTTCTTGCTTTAATCAGTGTCTTCAGTCAGTGTCAGGTTAACATCACGAGAGGACTGCCAAAACCACTTGTCGCGGTATTTTGACCAGAAGTCCCAAAATTTATATAGCAATGGGATCATGTCCCTACCTACAAGATGACAAAAAGTTATCGAACAAAATGGTACCTACATACTTTAGGTAAACGTAAATAAACTTTATTAAAAATGTTTTGAATTTTCTTAAAAAATGCGAAGAAACTTTTTCCCCAACCTATTATTATAAAGAGGTAATCTACTTCTACATATTCTAAGTTTGTAAGACTTTTAGAACGGACAGCCGGATTTGAAAAAATCATATGCATCTGTTAGCGCAATTCTTGAGGAAGGATTATAAGCTATTTTACATCTCACAGGCCATAGTTCGAAGTACGAGTGCAAGGGATGCCGTCACCTCCTTCTGTGAAACAGTAATGCTCGCAAAGAAGGAGGCGAAGTGCATGAGGGACAAGCAGTCTTTGCCCCTCATGCCCCTAGCCGGCGCCGGAGACCCCCCGGGCGACGGGAGTCCACAGCGGACTCCCAGCCACCGTGTGCGCGGGCTATCTTACGGCGACCAATGGGTAGCTCACCGCCCGGTAAGGACCAGGCCTGGGTCGACGTCGCGTTTTATTCCACGCGTGCCTCGAAGAGAAGTCAGCAGTAAGTGAAGGGGGTCCACTTGGGACGACGTCTGCCGGGGTCGATTTGTTCGAAAGAGATACCGTGGCCCGGGCATTGGTAACTGAAGGAACAAGGGTGGGTTTTAGTCAATAAAAGTTCGACACGCTCTTCCGCTCCGCCCAGACCGGGATGATTTCCCAACCAAAAAAGGGTATGGAAGGAGAAGACATGCTACGACAACCTCACACAAATTGGAATAAGGAGGATGACGGTAGGTACTGTTACCACAAACTTGTATAAAGTACGTTAGCCGTTACGCCATGTGGTGGCCGACTAAGAATAGACAATGGCCCCCCCACCGTATGGCACAGATTGACAGGAGACTACTGCTGTCAATCTGTCAAGAGCTTCAAAGGGATCGTATAAAAGGCACTTAACTACGCAGCTTAGCTCCCAGCTGCGAATGGTACGCTGATAGCAGATTCGTTCAGGGATTTGACAGTTTACGACTGGCCTTTCCATCCACCAGTTCCACCAAAAGGATTTTACATTCGTTTTCATTTAAAAAGTTGAACAACGAAGTAGTTTTATTATATCGGTTCACAATGAACATGTCACAACTTGAATCAGCATTGATTGTTACTGATGCTGAGTTTAAAAACAATGCTGTTAATCCGCGGATGATGATGCAACAACCCAACATCCTAATTGCGTTACTCACAATCAATCAGAATCTGAAACATTTTGAAGATTATTTCTAATCCATTGAGTTACATGTTCGAAAAAAAAATCTGCTCTACTACGTAAATAACGCAATGAATGATGCTGAACTGTCAAAATGTACGCGATTCCTACTGATAGTATGTTCCGTGTGGTGCCGCACGTAAATATTAGCACCATCCAATTTCTTTACACGGGTGTCTTAAGAGGCGACTAAGGGACTTACTAGAGAATGGGCAGCAGCGTTCTCTATGCATTTTACCACCATACTCCGATCGCCAACCCGCCCTGCCAAGCGTGGCGAGTTTGGCAAACCCTCACAAATCGTGGGAGGCCTTTGTCCAGCAGTGGACGTCTTACGGCTGAAATTATGATGATGATGACAAAGTTACGCAATTACACCTCTGAGGGGTAATTGCGTAACTTGCTATCAGTAGGAATTGGTTTCATATTGATAGTTAAACAACATTCATTGCGTTATTTACGTTGCTGAGCTTACAATTTATTCGAACAAACGACGCAATGGTTTAGAAATAATCTTTAATCCCATTCAGATTCTGATAAATAGTTCGTTTCGCAATTAGGGTGCTGGTCTGGACTTCAGATTAAATAAATCTCTTTTAGAATAGAACCAAAACAATAGGTCGAGAAAACGTTACAGAGTAACGTTAACGGACAGTTACGTTAACCGGATAAAGAGTTAACAGATGTGGTAGATAGATACTAGATTGGATTAGTCATTCCGCTACTTGTACAGCATTGACTACGTAATGAAGTAATTATAAAACGCCTTCTGTTAGTAATAAAATGAATGAAGTAACTTGTAGATGTTTAATTTATGACTTTCCACGACTTCTGCGCCGCTTACAAGATTTAATTACCTCAGCACCCTTTATTTAAAGTAGGTTAGCCTTTTTGGTGGTGTTCTTCAGAAAGGTCAGGTGCGTAGTACTCGCAACCGGCGTGTGTGTATGACCAATTGTATGAGCCTAAACGAGGCAAAATGAGTACGTAAGGATCGTAGTAGATGGCGTTCCGTAGTTTCTGCCTGCTCCCATGGGAAAAATCGTGAGTTTATGCATGTATATGTTAGCATTTTGGCATCTCTACACACTCTACGAATGTGTCCGTTTCGACTGCTCGGACATAGTGTCGTAGAAGAAAAACGACAACGTCTACATTTAGAAGGAATTTGTAAAACACTAACAGTGAAAGTCGCAAATTCGTAGAAACAATATTCAGTTACAAAGGTTTAACCATGGCCGCACTGTCGGCACATGGAGAACCGTGCGGCCACGCAATTCTCTTAAACGGAGCTTAGTAGAGCTCCCACTCGTTTTGCTAACCACTGATACGATTTCGTAGAAAATGTAGATAGTGAGAAGAAACCCCTAACAAAACTTCGGTTCCCCATGTGCCGACCGCGCGACCATAGCTTTTACGTTCTGTAGGTCGTGACGTACAAACATTAGGTAAAGGTAGGTGGTAAGGGTCAGCTTCCAGCCTCAGCAGATGCAGCTGAGTATCAGTATTTTACATGAAGCGACTGACAACAAATTTTTCGAACTTATGAACTTGATCAGCAATATCCTTCAAAATGATTCAGATTCTAATTTGTGTTATGCAATTCGGGTGCTGGCTTTGTGCTCGTTTGATGGCGATTAATAAAACTAAAACATCTGCCAAAATGTGGGTGTACTATAGGTACAGACGTCAGCATATCAAGCTACCCGAAACTGTCAAATTTTCCCAATCAATCTTGAACCATGTTACTTTGACAATAAAGTTGAAAACCTATTAAAGAAATTTGACAGATTGTAGTAGCTTTTTATGCTGGAGTCTGTACACCTCTGCTTAACCATTCGAGAATGACAGGCGTGATGTTACATTATAAACAATAATAACACAGAAACACTGAAGTCCGTTTCCAGATGGCGTAGAAAATGGCGCAACTCCGTGCGTAGTTACGCGTAAAAGCATAGAAAAACGGGATAATATGGTGGTCGGAAATGAGGGGCTAGTAAACCTATTAATATAAGTAAGTTCTCAGTCACAGTCCACGGATGCTGCACATCAATCAAATACACTACTTCTCTATGACGGTCTGTTAATTCCGATGGTACAGTCACCACCAAAAGTCGATGAACAGAATCAAAAGCTAAATAATTAATATTAATTATTTAGCTTTTGAAATAGTCGTGTTTAACGACTTTTGTAAATTTCTGGTGTACAGGCTATTTTGTTTCCTAGTTGCGACTATAACTTATGGCATTTTATTGTGAACAGGTGTTTTGTTATGTTGATTCTGTTCATCGACTTTTGGTGGTGACTGTACTTATAATAATGTAAAATATCTAAGTAAGACATTAGTAACATGGTTGGGATTTGGACTACTGGTTCAACGTACTTGGTAAGTGAAATAATTTACAGCTAGATGTGGTACTTGCTTATGAATAGTAAGTGTTTATTAAGTGAATCATGGTGTTTGTTTATCACAATATTATGCCCGTTTAGATTTAATTTTTTGTTCTGTAGATTTTATGGGTCACAAAAAAGATGAATCAAAGGCATGCAGCTGAGATGAGAATGTTAAGACGGATGTGTGGTGTTACACGAATGTATATAAAATAAGCCATGAATACGTAAGAAGAAGTCTGAAAATGGTACCGATAACTGAAAAGTCGTGCGGAAGTTGACTGTCGTGATACAGAGGAATAAGGAAAATATCGTAAGGAAAGTTTTGAGTATGAATGTCGATGGCTATAAGAGTAAGGAGAGATCAAAGAAACGATGGATATACTGTATGAATGATGATATGGATAGAAAGGGGGTGTCTACTGAGATGACGACTTATAGAGAAGTATGAAAGAAAAATACATGTGAAATATTTCGAGGGCAGGAGAATGATGATGCGATTTGATTGTTTAGTGACAAAGAAACTAGGGCCGTCCAAAAGCGGGGCAGGTTGATAAAGTCACCAAATTCGCGGGAGATACCTGGATGAGAGATGAACTGAACTAGAAAGTATCACAGAAAAACGGGAGGTGGTGTTTCCGGGCTGAAATGATGATGAAAGCAGGGTTTTCGAAGACGAATACAGGCAGAGTTGCTTCAACCACAATGCTGTTCTATTTCGTCTCTCTGGCTGGAGTAATCAACTTTGTAGAAGAAAGATTTTACTGGATTAATTTAAACTTAAACAGCGTGGAATACGCTAATAATCCTGGCTGGAGGAAAAATGGGCTCATTTTCGCGGTTATTTTAAACAAAGAACACAACGAAACGCACTGCGGTGTCGTAAAAACTGACTAACGTTTTGGCTCGATTTTCAAAAATATAAGCAGCCAGGCAGACAACGATGTGGTTCAAAAGAGGATGTAGTGACAAGAATATGCCTTACATTGTTTGGTCATGTTGAGGGGATGACTGAAGGACGGCTAACAAAAGGTATTTACAGTGCAGATGTGAGCGGAAACGCTGGGAGGGAACGCCTTAGGAGGACATACAGTAACCTTATCTGTAATGTTCTTCTTAAAGGTTAGGTGGGTATTCGCAACCGGCGTGTGTGTATGACCAGATGTGTGAATATAAACGAGCCAAAAGGAGTATGTAAGGATCGTAGTAGTTTCGTTCCGTAGTTTCTGCCTACCCCCATGCGAAAAAGGCGTGAGTGTATGTATGTATGTAAGCAGCCAGCATTAAGTTTCACTAGATTTTATGATCATCATGGACCAGATAGGAACAGTGCTTCTCTCTGACTCTCTGCCACCTGTCAATCAGCCTGGCCTTTTCTCAACTATCTTGGGGTCAGCTTCTAGCCTAACCGGATGCAGCTGGATACCAGTATTCTACATGGCGACATGTCTATCTGACTTTCACAAAATAGTTCCTAGGTAATACGATGCCCCTATGTTACCCCACTTTCCCATGGACGGGATTTTTTCCCGCACTCACAAGGAGGTCCAACGCTTTTAGGGACAAGGGTTGAAAATCGAATAGTACAATACAATGTTCGATTTTCGACGCGCTGATTAGCACTCTGTTGGATTCTAAATGCTCGGTTCGACACCGAGCGTTCCATATCCAGTGTGCAGAAAAATCTCGCCGCGATTTTATTACGCCCGTGTCAGTTCGACTGCCTGGTTGTCTGCCACGGTCGCGAGATTTGTTCGAACGAGATACCGTGGCCCTGGCATACAGGCAACTGAAGGAACACGGTTCGGTTTTAGTCAGTAAAAGCCTGACACGCCCTTCCTGCTCCACCCAGAGCGGGAGACGGCATTTGATGATTTCCCACTCAGAAGAAAAACCTGGCTTTTGGACTTCTGACTAACCGTAACAACTGTCAAAGATATATGAAAGACAACCTTCGATACTTATATCTTTGATTATGACTGCATCCGTCATAGAAAAGACAATTTATCCCAAAGTGACATTTATGTATGATGGACGATCTTTACTTAATTTAGCCGGAAAAAAATAAAAATAAAAACAATTAGCGACCACCATACCATCATTATCACTTATCACCTATCACAGAAATGCCACGAAATTAATTGACTGCTCAATTAATTTATGAGTAGGCTTGGTAGACCGGTTTTTCTATGCTGTGGCCACTTGAATATAGAGTTGCTTGAGAAATAAAGACGTTAACGAAATTAACCTTGAATTAAGATAGTAATAATGTTACGCTGTTAACATTTTTTGTGTGTTTCTTCAATTGGAGCAGGCACGTGTATGAATTATTGAAATTTTTATGCGAAAAATTGAGCTCTATTCGCGGAAAAATGCAGTTAGATGGGCTGTAGCACAATGATTATTGTCTTACGGAAATCATCTGTAAATGTTTATTCTTCACTCATCATTCATCATCATCATTTCAGCCGAAAGACGTCCACTGCTGAACATAGGCCTCCCCCTATTTGAGGGGATTTGCCATAATCGCCACGCTTGGTAGGCGGGTTGGCGATCGCAGTATGGTGAACGCTGCTGCCCATTCTCTAGTCTCCACTGGAAGAAATGGGATCGAGCTATTTCTTACGTCCGACACCACAAAGAACTTCGCGGAATTATTCACTCAGACATAGGTAAAAAGGAGTTGAAGACTTATCATGCCTGAATTGCCCCAAGGGTTCAAAATCATAAGTTTTATATGACAAATATTTTATTTTGCCGTGTTTTACCCTAGTGTAGAGGGTCACTTGTGAACTATGCATAGCACACCCATCAATTTCTCCAGTTATTAAGTCCCAAGTAATACGGGGCGAGCCTTAACTATCAACCGTGCACGAATTCAGACTGAGCTGCAAGTGAGAAATTCTTGATAGAAAAATCGAGTTCGAAGTTGCGAGAAAAATCAGGCATCGGCTAGCTTTGATCTCGGCCTAGGGTTGCCAGGTCATAATACCGAAAAGCCGGACAGACCTGTCAGTTTAGCCGGACATTTGGGTAAAAAAGGCCGGACATCTTTAATTTTTTAGTCTTAAAACAAAACTAAATATACTACTAATGAACTAAATACCTACATTTTAAAATCTTTGTAACTTAAAGGAATTCATATTTTTTGGTTGGCAGACACCTCCTTTAAAAGCTAATTTTCCTTTAAAATTGAGTAATGATAACGCGCGGAGGACAGCGCTAGTTCGCTCGCTTGCGCTCTAGCGATACAAGATGAGGCGGGTGAAGACAAAAATGATCATATTATCTAAAAAGCCTAAGAAAAAGCCGGACAGGCCGGACACCGTCTAATTTAGCCGGACATGCAGCTAAAAAGCCTGACTGTGTCCGGCTTTATCCGGACGCCTGGCAACCGTATCTCGGCGACTGTGACCGAACTAACAAAAAACAAGGTAATGCTCCAATTTTACTAATCTGTCGTTGGCAATGATAAACTTCTTTTTCCTTTCTAGCGTTTTCCCGGATTGCTAGTATCCGTTTTGATTGAAGAAACAAGCGCCGTCCGCTTATTTGGATGACGTCCTAAATCCTTGAAATTGCTAATTTCTGGTGAATAAGTATGTAACGACCTACTCTCAGATTCCTCAAAACATCATCATCATCATTTCAGCCAAAAGACGTCTACTGCTGGACATAGGCCTCCCCAAAGAGAGTTATGCCATAATCGAGACGCTTGGCAGGCAGGTTTGCGATCGCAGTATGGTGGTAAAATGCATAGGGAACGTTGCTCCCCATTTTCTCGTAAGTCCCATAGTCGCCTTTTACGACACCTAAGGGAAGAAATGGGATAGTGCTATTCTTTACGTCTGGCACCACACCTCAAAACATCAATATTATTTATATTTAATCTTTTAAAGTCACGACACTTTGGTCAAATATGCAAAGGACGAAATAATTATTTGGAAAAACAAATTGTTACCCAACATTCGTTCAGAAGTGAGATCGGAGATTGTGGAACGAATCTCATTAGCCGATTCGCACACATTTACTCCTCCCGAAACTGTGCGAGTAGACATTTTGTAATAATATAATATTATTTTTCGTACCACTTGCTCAAAAAAACTATAAAAAATATAAAAAATACAGACGAATTGATAACCTCCTCCTTTTTTGAAGTCGGTTAAAAAGTGACATTCTATGCCACAAAAAGCTAACATAACAATAGTCATTTTAATCTGTTAAAACAGGGAAAGAAAATTGTACTGAATTTCATTCATCCTCTAGGGGGGGAGAATGTGATTTTTTGGAATACTTACCGAAATTTATACTGAACTACATCTGTGTTTACACCATTGAGTTTGTATTTAAAGCATTATACATCTTTTCGAAAAAGGAATACACATTTATTATGCAGTTATGATTATTAAATAAAATTACGAAAACCGACGAGGCCGTATGAGCTTGATGCCTTTGCTTTTCCGACAAAAAAATATTAGTCTAGGAATTTGCCGCTTTTTTGTTTTCTTCAATTACATAAACGTTAAGTTTATTTTAATTTATTTTTAATTGTCATTATTTTTAATAAATGCTTATCTCATATTATTATTGTTATTTTTTTCGCAAATGGTACGAAAAGTAGAGTTTTTTCCTCGGTAACTGATAAAGCTGTCTTAGTCTTGGGTGAACTTAAATCTCTCGCTACACTCAGGAGTCAGGACTCGTCTTAAATCCCTCGCTTCGCTCGTGATTTAAGTTTTTAATTTAACACCCTCGCTACGCTCGGGAGTAAACCTCGAGTCCTTCGTTACGCTCGCGATTAAAATCGTCACCCGCGACAGAAGACACTGCTTTATCCCTTTGGTTAATAATCTACTATTCTGTAGGCGTCTCGCACGAAGTTAATTTATTCATGATATAAAGTTAAGTGTACTTTTTTTTAAAGTTTATTGCATGCAATCCAAAACGTACCTACCAAATTTCTTAAATACGTATTTCCTGATTTTCAATACGCCAACCAATAGATTAATTTCGTGATTTCTTAATTTCGTTCTATGGAGAATATTTTCCGAAATGCGAAAAAATCGACTACTAAGCCGAAAAATTTGTCTGCCTATTTCCTTGGCTAGGTAGGTACGGAACAGCTTTTTGGGTCAGGCAGTAAAAGACTTCCCATGCTGTTTTGAGACAGTGTACTAACTAGTAGGTAGTAAAGACTGCAGTGTCTGATAAGAAAATTCACTATTGTAAATCGTCTAGGAACGAGACTAACTGGCCGGAAAGTTGGCAATCCCGCTTTGGGGGTTGATGACCTGTGGCGTAACGATCTGCACCCTAATTGCGTAGCACATAATCAGTCCAACCAGAATTATTTAGAAGGATATTGCTTCTAAGGTTCAAAAAAAATGTCCGCTCAACAACGTTAATAACGCAATGAACATTGTTGAACTGTCAAATTAAGAGTCTTTCCTACTAATAATGTATTACGCAATTAATTACCCCTCTGTACTTCACTGCAGTGGGAATCTATATAAATCATTTAACCCAGTCAATTCCATGAATAAATGTCCCACGATTTTGCTTTTGTGAACCCTTATTCAACAATAGCTCCACCTAGCAACAAAAAATATCCGCATTCTCGATTCGCACACGTTTCGCCATGATCTCAAATCCCGTAGCTACTGCGCATGTCACGTTAGTCCTGCCAACCAAACGGGAAAGGTCCCTAGAAACTCGAAGCTAGAGGGCTCCATAAATGGGGTCATTCACCGGGACCAAGGCTACAACATGACAATTTATTGCCATTTTTTTTTTGACATTGCATGTCTTGGCAATGGGAATTTATTACGGTAATAATATTATCTGTATGCGAAGACTATGGTCTGACCTTTAATTAATTTACCTATAGTTCTGTAGCGTAAAGTTAGTAAAAATACGAAATTATGGAACTTCGGGACCGAACGCACTGAAAGAGACAAAAAAAAAAAAACAATGATTGACACATAATAGTAAATACTTAGAATAATAACGCGACGCAACGTTATTATTCTAAGAGTAAATATGTAACTGGTAGGTACTTATCCATTCTGCTGGTAGGTATATCGTAAATAATTTATAGTTTAATTAATTCGAGATTTTGATAGTTAATTAACTGGTAGGTAGGTAGGTATGCAAAATGTATAAAACTACAGAGAACGATAAAAGTAGTTACTATTCGATAGTGTTATCGCCGCGTGAATTCGTTTTATTGCCGAAATGTTGTCAAAAGATTTTTCTCCTACCTCACGATCTTTTAATATTTAACTCATCGTGTACAAATATAACGTCAAATTAATGCACGAATACTCGAAAGATTACCTCTAATGTCAGTAGGCATAATTGTTTAAACTATACGTTTTCGCAAATCGCCGGCAACCTAATTCTGAATGAAAATCAGGTCAGATTATTCCTAGGTATAGATTTTGGCAAAGGAAGACACGTTACGGTAATTTTGTACTGTTCTGAAGAAGCTAGAACACATCACGAGACGATTTATCCTCGAAAAACTGCTTTAATTATTTCGGTTTCGCGAATTTAAACGAAAACAACAGGTGCGAATTGTAATAACTTACCTGCAAGTGGATGGGGACTTTTTTCACCGGTGCGTTCGACATTTTCCACAAAATCCAGTCACTATGCACAAACACAAAGTTTATTTATAAACCGGGTGTAGGCGTTACCGGGATTATAAATTTTCGCAAATCTTTAGCACGTACGACTCAGCGCTACGAATATACACTATCGACAAAAGTCCACTGATATCTTCCTTCATTGTGTGAGTTTACTATGCTCCCCTCCACTGCGCAAGCGTAAAACTCGCCCTTCGTTTTGGTTGGTTGTGAAGTTTAGTGAAGCCAATAACTGTGTTTCGTCGTAGTATCAATATGAAATCAAAGATGGCGTTAACCAAAGTTTGCAGTTAGTTGCAATTTTTGTTTCAGATTAATTATAAGACGACTTTAAATTAATTTAAAAAATCTCTAATGATGTGGAAACGGTGGTTTTAAAAACAGTTATTCATGTTTGGTTTACATAAATTAATCAATAAAAGGACGTTAATCGGTACCACAGTCTAAGCAAATTTTGTACAGATCTTTGGACTGCAACAACAGATGGCACTGTTACCAAAAAAGGAATCCCAATCATTACATTGGAAGCGAAACCGTCTCAAACCATAACATTCAATCGAGTCATGGGTAGGGCGCTAGTAATATTTCGCGCCCGAAGTATTCGCGGTTATTAGAAAAAATACAAATAATTTTCATAAACAGTAAATGTGGTGTGAAGTGATTTTATAAGTGGTTTTATTTGGACCCATGCCCTCACTACACCTGAAGCCCGGAATCACGGTAAATATTTTTACGATGTTCCGAAAATTACGATATATTTTTAAGCTTTGCTGTATTAATAGCCGTGAATTGGAGTTTAGTTAAAAATATACTGCGAGAGAGGCTGTTATTCATTGCCATGCCATAGATTTAAGACACCATAAATCTTTTTGTTTAAAACATCGTTAATATTTTCGCTCTTCGTTAGAAATCCGCAACTCTAAGGTCGATAAAATATCATGGGACGTGGAATCGAATCTCTCAAAACAGCGTGATTTATTTAATAATTTTGGAGTATTACCGTAGATCAACGTAAAGTCTTGACGTAAATAAAGTTTTTTCTTTATTTTTGCGTGTGTATTTTTTACGTAATTATGTTTATTATCTTAGTGTGTATTGTGTTACTGTATTGGGTGCCTAAACCCGGGTCAAATAAATGAATTTTCTTTATTTATTACATAATAGTTTTTTTGTAAAAGTTTTCCCTAAGTAAAATAATCTCGTTGATTCGTATTGCCTCAACCAAGTTCACAATTTCTGGCCTCATATTTAATTTTAAGCTTTACGTATAAAAGAGGCCTGAATATTTCAGGTCGTCCTTGAAAAAAATATTTATGAGTGGTAGGAAAGTCTTTTGTTTCAAAACAATGTTTTCGTTTTCATGGAATTCAAGTTGACCATAGCGGGGTCGGACGGAAAATCTTGAGAACCTTTTTCATGTACTGGAATTTGAAGCGGATAAGAAGAGGTATACTTGTTACGAGGTAGGAACCTATTTGTTAGCCTTGTCGACTGTAGATTTGTAGACCATTGTCAATTTTGTACAGTACCTGGTACTTGTTGACAGTCCTACACTGTCGTCCGAAACCTATTAACACTGTAATTTGAAACCATTGTAAAAGACAATTATTTTTAAAACAGTAACCATGGAGTTTCATGCCGCATTTTCTCCATAGGAATCAACAAATTGGAAAGGTGCACCTGGCTTCTGATGTACCGTAAGGGCCCATGTCAAGGGTTTATGTGGAATAAAATATTTTGATGGTAATTTAATTTGATTTACTTTAGGAATTACCTTTTTAGGGTTCCGTTGCCAAATGGCAAAAAACGGAACCCTTATAGATTCGTCATGTCTGTCTGTCTGTGTGTCTGTCTGTTCGAGTATGTCACAGCCACTTTTTTCCGAAACTATAAGAGCTATGCTATTGAAACTTGGTAAGTAGATGTATTCTGTGAACCGCATTAAGATTTTCACACAAAAATAGAAAAAAAAACAATTATATATGGGGACCATACATAAAACTGAAACTCAAAAAAAAAAAAAAAAAAACATCAAACCCATACGTGTGGGGTATATATATATCTTTGGATAGGTCTTCGAAAATGATATTGAGGTTTCTAAAATCATTTTTTTCTAAACTGAATAGTTTGCGCGAGAGACACTTCCAAAGTGGTAAAATGTCCCCCCCCCCCCCCGTAACTTCTAAAATAAGGGAATGATAAAACTAAAAAAAATATATGATGTTCATTACCATGTAAACTTCCACCGAAAATTGGTTTGAACGAGATCTAGTAGGTAAGTAGTTTTTTTTTAATTCGTCATAAATCGTAAACCACAATTTACCTTTCATTCAGTCAACTCAAATATAAAAAAAAAAATTAATTTCATAAACATAAACCTTATGCATAAACCGTGAATACTTGAAGGTATGTACGGAACCCTCGGTGCGCGAGTCCGACTCGCACTTGGCCGGTTTTTTAAGTTTTCAGGGTGATTTGATACCTAAACAAATTTATTCCTGTAACTTGGTTTGTGCGAATATTTTTAAAGGTCAGTCATATTGGAAAAAACTATATGAGGAAATCTTATCTGACTACTCTGAAAAGAAAGGCTGATACAATCTTAGAGGTCGCAGTCTTTAAAAGTCCAGACGTAATCTTGGTCAGATCATGTAAAAACCATGTAGATGGATGTCTGAAATGGCCTTTGGAGGAAATTGCTACATAAACTGAGTAGACCTGAACCCTAATTGCGAAACACACAATTTGTCAGAATCTGAATGGGATTGAAGATTATTTCTAAACCATTGCGTCATTTGTTCGAATAAATTGTCGGCTCAGCAACGTAAATAACGCAATGAATGTTGTTTAACTATGAATATTAAACCAATTCCTATCGATAAAAAGTTCCGCAATTACCCCTCTGTACAGTCAGTGCACGCATTTGTCAGTAATCGTGCAGCTCAACTCAAAACATAAGGAGCTTAATAATAATTATTGGATGTAGGTACAGCCGAAGTGTAAGAGTCTTCGTCTTCAACGTTTGTACCTACTTTCTATAGTCTTTTCGCCATAAGATGAGTTCCCTGACAGTTCATTTTTTTCGGTGGCACGCATACTACTTTAGACGAATAAAAAATAAACTGGCAAAAAAATTAAAAAAGAAATGATAAAAAAAATATTGCCTTTCGTAAATTACTAAATAAATTATTGTAGTTATAATTAACTGTTAATAAATTAAGTAAATAAAATAAAAAAGTATAAATCTTAAAAATGTCTAATGCGTTGAACGGAACGTCGGCCAATAGAGATTGCCACAACTCAATACACTAATCGACAAAAAAATAGATGAATCGGAACGGCCATTTTGTAATCGCGATCGCGTCGCGTCAGTACGAGTGCGTTATGTCAGGTTTTTGCTCAGCTCCCATGATTTTATGTAGCCTATGTCTTATTCTGATGTATAAGCTATATTACTGTAAAGTTTCATCAAAATCCGTGCAGTACTTTATGCGTGAAAGAGTAAGAAACATCCACACACACACACACATACTTACTAACTTTCACATTATAATATTAGTAGGAAGTAGGATAACCAGTTTATTAAAAATATATTTTGAAAATCTAAAATCGATAATCCGATTCCATTTTCTTTGCCAACTGAATCGATATTATAAAAAAATCGATTATATTTCGTTAGGTCACGTCACTACAATTGTCAGACAAGAAGTGTCGGGGAACTCATCTTATGGCGAAAAGACTATAGTTGACATTTATGAAGAATTATTGATATCTCAGACGTATTTCATGTCATACTTATCATTAGAGATATAACATGAACTATGTCGCTCAAATTGTAAAAATCTGTTAAACTTTTCAACTTTTTCTTTTCTTTTCTTTTTTTTTCTTTTCTGTTTTTGAATTAGATATTGCCAAATAGTAAAATACCTAATTACATATGTATAATAACCGTGTACCGTGTGGTACCGGACGTAAAGAATAACACCACCCCATTTCTTCCCATGGGTGTCGTAAAAGGCGACTACTAGAGAATGGGCAGCAGCGTTCTCTATGCATTTTACCACCATCCTGCGATCGCCAATCCGCCTGCCAAGTGTGGCGATTATGGCAAAGCCCCCCAAATTGGGGGAGGCCTAAGGCCAGCAGTGGACGTCTTACCGCTGAAATGATGATGATGATGATATGTATAATATTAATGAAATAAATCATATCGGTAGATAACAGGTAGGTACCTCACAAAAAAGCAAATGCAAGACAGGCACCTTGTGTATCTATTTAACACGTTGAGTGCCGAACACAGATTGATGGTTAATCCCATATGGCCACAGATTTAGAGCGCATACAAAATTGTTAGGAGCAATCACGCGATATCGCGTGATCGGCCATAATGCAGAGCCGACGAATCACGCGATATCGCGTGATCGGCACTCAACGTGTTAATTTCATCACCAGTCCTTTCAAAACGGTGAAAGAAAACATCGTGAGGAAACCGGGATGTCCTAGAACCAAAAATACGAAGAGCTTCTACCAACCTTTAATTTTATCACGTCTGGGACACAGCCGTCCTCTCTGTGAGAGGGAGTTGGCCTTAATCCACCACGCGACCCTAACGCAGCTTGGTAGATGGCACAATAGCATGTCCTCACAATGTTTTTCTTCACCGCTTTGGGAGCAGTGGTAATGAAATAATTTACATACCTACATACATACAATCACGCCTTTTTCCCATGGGGGTAGGCAGAAACCACGGAACGCCACCTGCTACGATCTCTACACACTCCTTTTGCCTCGTTTAGGTTCATACAATTGGTCATACACACACGCCGGTTGCGAGTACTACGCACCTGACCTTTCTGAAGAACCTCACTAATAAGGTCCCTATATGTCCTCCTAGGGCGTATATTATATGTATAAATAATTTACACAAAATAAAACACTTGTCAGGGTTCGAACCTTCAACGAAAAACTGTATAACTATTCAAATATAATGGAGCATATATTAAATATAAGTGGTATTATATATAAGCAATCGCATGGTATTAAATATAAGTGGTAACCCACTGGGTCATTATATGTGGCGTTCCGCGCATAAAGGTACCAGATGTCGGCATTTAGTTTCCGAGTTATTTGCGTTTTTGTGAAATCGGGTGAAAATATGGCATTATGTGATTTTTACTGATTATTGTTCTACAAGAAATTTGCTACAATTTGATACAATTAATATCTACAGACAACATATCTAAGCACATTTTTTTTAAAGAAATTTTTAGTAAAAAAAACCGGCCAAGTGCGAGTTGGACTCGCGCACCGAGGGTTCCGTACAAACCTGTAGGTATATAAGTAAAAGTTCACCCATCACGACAATCGAGTCGTAGTTCTGTTCTGTTTTTTGGCTTGGTTTTATTTCTGTCTGTGTTTTATTCTGTTTATTATATGATGTAACCAAAAATTTACGGTTTTCGCAATTTTTCCTTTATCTGTGCTATAAGACGTTGCTTCGTACCAAATTTCAAAATTCTAGATCGCCTGGAAGTACCCTTTAGGTTTTGATTCCCTTGCGAGTTTCGAAAATTTGCGGCATAAACGGCTATATCTTTTCATTGCGTTAGCGTAGAAGTTTGATTTTTTCACAACTCTAAGGGACAGTAGATTAGAGTATTTGATATAAATTTCAGCGTGATACCTCCACGCGTTCCTAAGAAAAAGGACGGTTGGACGAACGGACGGACGGACGGACGGACAACAAAGTGATCCTATAAGGGTTCCGCTTTTTCCTTTAGAGGTGCGGAACCCTAAAAAGGTACCAGATCGGTAGGTCTTCTAAAATGTCAATATTTTCATAATTATTATGTTGAGTTTTTTGATTTTAATACTATTTGTATATTGGCAGGACAGTATCGGTTATGTTAGTGATACATTGATGCATATAATGTGTTGGGATCTATGTGGAAAAATCTATGTAACAAACGAGTAGAACATTGCTTTTTTGTCATTTTCTTGAAACTATTTTTTTTTTTCAGAATTTCAACTTTGGATCTCTGTTACAAAAAAAAGTACTAGGATTTTTTTTTTGTAATCGGCATAGCAAAGGGACTCTTCTAGATTCTACATCCGGCCTTAACTCAATACCACCCTACTGGTACCTGTATGCGCGGAACGCATGTGGGTGAACTTGGCAGAGCATTTCCCAGCAGAGCATAAAAAAATGTGAGTTCTATTTGCATGCAGCTGAGTTCTAGAGTTCCTTATACTTAAAATAAATAGTTCTGTGATTTTTGCCTGAAAAAGGTCGAATGAAAATATGCTCTGCTAACTTCCGTTGGCAGATCATTTTTTCCAAAAATTTTTTTTTTAAACTGTTTTAGGTTCACAGTGGTGAGTTCTATAGTTCCTCATACTTTTCGGAAAGAGTTCTGCCGAAATAGGGTACAAAAAAAATAAAAGGAAAATTTTACCTGTTGTTAGAAAAAGGAAAATCGATTCGTTTAAACAGGCACTTGATTCGGGTTCGTTGATTCTATGGACTCAGTTTTGCAACCACATACATAGAAAAATAGTACATAGATGCAGATATCTCATAAAAGTATAAGCAGAGCCTTGCGAGAATGTAAGGTTAAATAAAATATAGATTTCATTGAATATTTGCGACAAAATAATAAAAAAAAATAAAGTAAGAGAAAAATTGAGAAGCTAGATCTCCACATTTGGTATTGCCACTATAACAGAACTATTCGAAAATATGCAAACTTAATTTAGAACTCTAACTAAGGTATCAGAGCATGGGTGAAGAAATGTGTTAGTAAAAATCAAGATTCAAATTACTGTAATGGTGGGATGTTTCGAAAAATAAAATATTGCGGTCAGGAGCGGGAACTCCTCGTTTCCAGATGCAACTGTAACTAGGCTACAAGAAAGCATCCATAAAAAATGCAGAACTCTGACTAAGGTATCAGCAGAGCAGAGGTAAACACATGTGTTAGTTAAAATCAAGATTAAAATGAGTGTTCTGGTGAGATGACTGAAAAAAATAAAACATATTGTGTCCAGGAGCGGGAACTCCTTGTTTTCAGATGCACCTGTAACTGAGCTACTTGACAGCCTGCAAAAGATATACAGAACTCTGACTAAGGTATCAGCAGAGCATGGGTGAAGAAATGTGTTAGTAAAAATCAAGATTCAAATTAGTGTTCTGGTAGGATGACTCATTAAAATAAAATATTACGGCCAGGAGCGAGAACTCTTCGTTTTCAGATGCATCTGTAATAGAGCTACTTGACAGCTTGCAAAAAATATTAAGAAGTCTGACAAAGGTATCAGCAGAGCAGGGGTAAACATATGTGTTATTTAAAATCAAGATTTAAAGGAGTGTTCTGGTGAGATGACTCAAAAAAAAAAAACACATATTGTGGCCAGGAGCGGGAACTCCTCGTTTTCAGATGTACCTGTAACTAGGCTACTTGAAAACATCCATAAGAAATCCAGAACTCTGACTAAAGTATCAGCAGAGCAGGGGTAAACACATGTGTTAGTTAAAATCAAGATTTAAATGAGTGTTCTGGTGTGATGACTCAAAAAAAAAAGTTATTGTGGCCGGGAGCGGGAACTCCTCGTTTTCAGATGCACCTGTAACTAGGCTATATGAAAGCATCCATAAGAAATCCAGAACTCTGACTAAAGTATCAGCAGAGCAGGGGTAAACACATGTGTTAGTTAAAATAGAGATTTAAATGAGTGTTCTGGTGAGATGACTCAAAAAAAAAAGGTATTGTGTCCAGGAGCGGGAACTCCTCGTTTTCAGATGCAACTGTAACTGAGCTACTTTACAGATTACAAAAGGTATACAAAACTCTGACGCAGGTATCAGCAGAGCATGGGTGAAGAAGTATGTTAGTAAAAATCAAGATTCTAATTAGTGTTCTGGTAGGATGACTCATTAAAATAAAATATTACGGCCAGGAGCGAGAACTCTTCATTTTCAGACGCACCTGTAACTAGGCTACTTGAATGCATCCATAAAAAATCCAGAACTCTGACTTAGGTATCAGCAGAGCATGGTTGAAGAAATATGTTAGTAAAAATCAAGATTCAAATTACTGTATTGGTGGGATGATTCAAAAAATAAAATATTACGGTCAGGAGCGGGAACTCCTCGTGTTCAGATGCACCTGTAACTGGGCTACTTAAAAGCATCCATAAGAAATCCAGAACTCTGACTAAAGTATCAGCAGAGCAGGGGTAAACACATGTGTTAGTTAAAATCAAGATTTAAATGAGTGTTCTGGTGTGATGACTCAAAAAAAAAAAAGTATTGTGGCCAGGAGCGGGAACTCCTCGTTTTCAGATGCACCTGTAACTGAGCTTCTTGACAGCCTGCAAAAGATATACAGAACTCTGACTAAGGTATCAGCAGAGCATGGGTGAAGAAGTGTGTTAGTAAAAATCAAGATTCTAATTAGTGTTCTGGTAGGATGACTCATTAAAATAAAATATTACGGCCAGGAGCGAGAACTCTTCGTTTTCAGATGCACCTGTAACTAGGCTACTTGATGGCATCCATAAGAAATCCAGAACTCTGACTAAAGTATCAGCAGAGCAGGGGTAAACACATGTGTTAGTAAAATTCAAGATTCTAATTAGTGTTCTGGTGTGATGACTCAAAAAAAAAAGTATTTTGGCCAGGAGCGGGAACTCCTCGTTTTCAAATGCACCTGTAACTGAGCTTCTTGACAGCCTGCAAAAGATATACAGAACTCTGACTAAGGTATCAGCAGAGCATGGGTGAAGAAGTGTGTTAGTAAAAATCAAGATTCTAATTAGTGTTCTGGTAGGATGACTAATTAAAATAAAATATTACGGCCAGGAGCGAGAACTCTTCGTTTTCAGATGCACCTGTAACTAGGCTACTTGATGGCATCCATAAGAAATCCAGAACTCTGACTAAAGTATCAGCAGAGCAGGGGTAAACACATGTGTTAGTTAAAATCAAGATTTAAATGAGTGTTCTGGTGTGATGACTCAAAAAAAAAAAGTATTGTGGCCAGGAGCGGGAACTCCTCGTTTTCAGATGCACCTGTAACTGAGCTTCTTGACAGCCTGCAAAAGATATACAGAAGTCTGACTAAGGTATCAGCAGAGCATGGGTGAAGAAGTGTGTTAGTAAAAATCAAGATTCTAATTAGTGTTCTGGTAGGATGACTCATTAAAATAAAATATTACGGCCAGGAGCGAGAACTCTTCGTTTTCAGATGCACCTGTAACTAGGCTACTTGATGGCATCCATAAGAAATCCAGAACTCTGACTAAAGTATCAGCAGAGCAGGGGTAAACACATGTGTTAGTAAAATTCAAGATTCTAATTAGTGTTCTGGTGTGATGACTCAAAAAAAAAAGTATTTTGGCCAGGAGCGGGAACTCCTCGTTTTCAAATGCACCTGTAACTGAGCTTCTTGACAGCCTGCAAAAGATATACAGAACTCTGACTAAGGTATCAGCAGAGCATGGGTGAAGAAGTGTGTTAGTAAAAATCAAGATTCTAATTAGTGTTCTGGTAGGATGACTCATTAAAATAAAATATTACGGCCAGGAGCGAGAACTCTTCGTTTTCAGATGCACCTGTAACTAGGCTACTTGATGGCATCCATAAGAAATCCAGAACTCTGACTAAAGTATCAGCAGAGCAGGGGTAAACACATGTGTTAGTTAAAATCAAGATTTAAATGAGTGTTCTGGTGTGATGACTCAAAAAAAAAAAAGTATTGTGGCCAGGAGCGGGAACTCCTCGTTTTCAGATGCACCTGTAACTGAGCTTCTTGACAGCCTGCAAAAGATATACAGAACTCTGACTAAGGTATCAGCAGAGCAGGGTTAAACACGTGTGTTAGTAAAAATCAAGATTCTAATTAGTGTTCTGGTAGGATGACTCATTAAAATAAAATATTACGGCCAGGAGCGAGAACTCTTCGTTTTCAGATGCACCTGTAACTAGGCTACTTGATGGCATCCATAAGAAATCCAGAACTCTGACTAAAGTATCAGCAGAGCAGGGGTAAACACATGTGTTAGTAAAATTCAAGATTCTAATTAGTGTTCTGGTGTGATGACTCAAAAAAAAAAGTATTTTGGCCAGGAGCGGGAACTCCTCGTTTTCAAATGCACCTGTAACTGAGCTTCTTGACAGCCTGCAAAAGATATACAGAACTCTGACTAAGGTATCAGCAGAGCATGGGTGAAGAAGTGTGTTAGTAAAAATCAAGATTCTAATTAGTGTTCTGGTAGGATGACTAATTAAAATAAAATATTACGGCCAGGAGCGAGAACTCTTCGTTTTCAGATGCACCTGTAACTAGGCTACTTGATGGCATCCATAAGAAATCCAGAACTCTGACTAAAGTATCAGCAGAGCAGGGGTAAACACATGTGTTAGTTAAAATCAAGATTTAAATGAGTGTTCTGGTGTGATGACTCAAAAAAAAAAAAGTATTGTGGCCAGGAGCGGGAACTCCTCGTTTTCAGATGCACCTGTAACTGAGCTTCTTGACAGCCTGCAAAAGATATACAGAACTCTGACTAAGGTATCAGCAGAGCATGGGTGAAGAAGTGTGTTAGTAAAAATCAAGATTCTAATTAGTGTTCTGGTAGGATGACTCATTAAAATAAAATATTACGGCCAGGAGCGAGAACTCTTCGTTTTCAGATGCACCTGTAACTAGGCTACTTGATGGCATCCATAAGAAATCCAGAACTCTGACTAAAGTATCAGCAGAGCAGGGGTAAACACATGTGTTAGTAAAATTCAAGATTCTAATTAGTGTTCTGGTGTGATGAGTCAAAAAAAAAAGTATTTTGGCCAGGAGCGGGAACTCCTCGTTTTCAAATGCACCTGTAACTGAGCTTCTTGACAGCCTGCAAAAGATATACAGAACTCTGACTAAGGTATCAGCAGAGCATGGGTGAAGAAGTGTGTTAGTAAAAATCAAGATTCTAATTAGTGTTCTGGTAGGATGACTCATTAAAATAAAATATTACGGCCAGGAGCGAGAACTCTTCGTTTTCAGATGCACCTGTAACTAGGCTACTTGATGGCATCCATAAGAAATCCAGAACTCTGACTAAAGTATCAGCAGAGCAGGGGTAAACACATGTGTTAGTTAAAATCAAGATTTAAATGAGTGTTCTGGTGTGATGACTCAAAAAAAAAAAGTATTTTGGCCAGGAGCGGGAACTCCTCGTTTTCAAATGCACCTGTAACTGAGCTTCTTGACAGCCTGCAAAAGATGTACAGAACTCTGACTAAGGTATCAGCAGAGCATGGGTGAAGAAATGTGTTAGTAAAAATCAAGATTCAAATTAGTGTTCTGGTAGGATGACTCATTAAAATAAAATATTATGGCCACGAGCGAGAACTCTTTGTTTTCAGATGCATCTGTAATGAAGCTTCTTGACAGCCTGCAAAAGATATACAGAACTCTGACTAAGGTATCAGCAGAACATGGGTTAACAAATGTGCTCGTTAAAATCAAGATTTAAATGAGTGTTCTGGTGAGATGACTAAAAAAAAAAAACATATTGTGGCCAGCAGCGGGAACTCCTCGTTTCCAGATGCACCTGTAACGCACAGCGCACAGCTAGGAATGCTGCCTGAATTAAAATTTTTGTTAATTTTTACATGTTATTAGGTAGAACTGTAACAGAAGCATCAGAAAACTAGAAGGTTAGACTCTAGAGCCCTACACTAAAAAAACCGGAAGAGTGCGAGTCGAACTTACCCAACGAGGGTTCCGTACAAATTTTTAGGTACCTATTACCAAAATAGTTTTTTAATTAATTAAATATCAATTTCTTTATCATTTAATTACAAATGTTTAGTTTTCAGATTTTCCCCTATACTTGTAGTGAAAGACGATATTACCTGCCAAATTTCATAGTTCTAGGTCAAAGGGAAATACCCTATATATTTTGATTCCCTTGAGAGTGTCAATACAAACGTTTTTTGTGGCTTAAACGGTCATATCTTTTTTACACGCTTTATATTTCACGTTAATTTACAAGGTTGCATTTTTCACAGCATCAAGAGACTTTAGATTTAATTATATAGTTTTAATTTCAACTCGATACCTCCACGCGGGCTCAAGATAAAGGGTCTTGAGAGACAGATAGACGGACGGGAAACAAAGAGGTACTATAAGGGTTCTGCTTTTTCTTTTGAGGTACAGAACCCTTAAAATCTAATAGAAACACAAATTTAAATCCTGATTTTAACTACCAATGTGTTTACCCATGCTCTGCTGATACTTAAGTCAGAGTTCTGAATATCTTTTGCAAGCGGTTAAGTAGCTCAATTACAGGTGCATCTGAAAACGAGGAGTTCCCGCTCCTAGCCACAATAACTTTTTTTTTTGAGTCATCTCACCAGAACACTCATTTAAATCTATATTTTAACTAACACACGTGTTTAACCCTGCTCTGCTGATATGTTTGTCAGAGTTCTGGATTTCTTATGGATGCTTTCATGTAGCCTAGTTATAGTTGCATCTGATAACAAGGAGTTTCCGCTCCTGGCAACAATATGTTTTTTTTTTTGAGTCATCTCACTAGAACACTCATTTAAATCTTGATTTTAACTAACACATATGTTTACCCATGCTCTGCTGATACCATTGTCAGAGTTCTGAATATATTTTGTAGGCTGGCAAGTAGCTCTGTAATAGATGCATCTGAAAAACGAGGAGTTCTCGCTCCTGGCCGTAATATTTTATTTTAATGAGTCATCCTACCAGAACACTAATTTTAATCTTGATTTTTACTAACACATTTCTTCACCTATGCTCTGCTGATACCTTAGTCAGAGTTCTGTATATCTTTTACAGGCTGTCAAGTAGCTCAGTTACAGGTGCATCTGAAAACGAGGTATTCCCGCTCCTGGCCACAATATGTTTTTTTTTTGAGTCATCTCACCAGTACACTCATTTAAATCTTGATTTTAACTAACACATGTGTTTACCCCTGCTCTGCTGATACTTTAGTCAGAGTTCTGGTTTTCTTATGGATGCTTTCAAGTAGATTAGTTACAGTTGCATCTGAAAACGAGGAGTTCCCGCTCCTGACTGCAATATTTTATTTTTTGAATCATCCCACCAGAACACTAATTTGAATCTTGATTTTTACTAACACATTTCTTCACCCATGCTCTGCTGATACCTATGTCAGAGTTCTGTATATCTTTTGCAGGCTGTCAAGTAGCTCAATTACAGTTGCATCTGAAAACGAGTAGTTCCCGCTCCTGGCCAAAATATTTTATTTTTTTGAGTCATCTCATCAGAACACTCATTTATATCTTGATTTTAACTAACACATATCTTCACCCATGCTCTGCTGATACTTTAGTCAGAGTTCTGAATATCTTATGGATACGTTCAAGTAGCTCTGTTACAGATGCATCTGAAAACGAGGAGTTCTCGCTCCTGGCCTTTATATTTTATTTTAATGAGTCATCCTACCAGAACACTAATTTGAATCTTGATTTTTACTAACACATTTCTTCACCTATGCTCTGCTGATACCTTAGTCAGAGTTCTGTATATCTTTTACAGGCTGTCAAGTAGCTCAGTTACAGGTGTATCTGATAACGAGGAGTTCCCGCTCCTGGCCACAATATGTTTTTTTTTTTTTTTGAGTCATCTCACCAGAACACTAATATAAATCTTGATTTTAACTAACACATGTGTTTACCCCTGCTCTGCTGATACTTTATTCAGAGTTCTGGATTTCTTATGAATGTTTTCAAGTAGCCTAGTTACAGTTGCATCTGAAAACGAGGAGTTCCCGCTCCTGGCCACAATATGTTTTATTTTTTTCAGTCATCTCACCAGAACACTCATTAAAATCTTTATTTTAACTAACACATGTGTTTACCCCTGCTCTGCTGATGCTTTAGTCAGAGTTCTGGATTTTTTATGGATGTTTTCTTGTTGCCTAGTTACAGTTGCATCTGAACACGAGGAGTTCCCGCTCCTGACTGCAATATTTTATTTTTTGAATCATCCCACCAGTACAGTAATTTGAATCTCGATTTTTACTAACACATTTCTTCACCCATGCTCTGCTGATACCTTAGTCAGAGTTCTGCGTATCTTTTGCAGGTTGTCAAGTAGCTCAGTTACAGGTACATCTGTAAAAGAGGAGTTCCCGCTCCTGGCCACAATATATTTTATTTTTTTGAGTCATCTCACCAGAACACTTATTTAAATCTTGATTTTAACTAACACATTTCTTCACCCATGCTCTGCTGATACCTTAGTCAGAGTTCTAAATTAAGTATGCATATTTTGAATAGTTCTTTTATAGTGGCAATACTAAATGTGGGGATCTAGCTTCTCAATTTTTCTCTTACTTTATTTTTTTTTTTGATCATTTAATCGCAAATATTCAATGAAATCTTTATTTTATTTAACCTTACGTTTTCGCAAGGCTCTGCTTATACTTTTATGAGATATCTGCATCTATGTACTATTTTTCTGTGTATGTGGTGTTGGTTGCAAAACTGAGTCCATAGAATCAACGAAACTCGGCAAATTACGCCATTTGCGCCTGTTTAAACGAATCGATTTTCTTTTTCTAAGAACAGGTAAAATTTTCCTTTTTTTTTTACCCTATTTCGGCAGAACTCTTTCCGAAAAGTATGAGGAACTATAGAACTCACCACTGTGAACTTAAAACAGTTAAAAAAAAATTTTTTTGAAAAAATGATCTGCCAACGGAAGTTAGCAGAGCATATTTTCATTCGAACTTTTTCAGGCAAAAATCACAGAACTATTTATTTTAAGTATAAGGAACTCTAGAACTCAGCTGCATGCGAATAGAACTCACATTTTTTTATGCTCTGCTGGGAAATGCTCTGCCAAGTTCACCCACATGCGGAACGCCACATATTTGAATACTTATACGGATACAATAATTGTGTGCATATCAATTTGATATCCAATTTATTGCCTTGCCTGTATAATAAAGAATATACAGCTGATGATATTTCCGCAGTATCAAGTAAGATACGACTTGGAAGATTCCTATGAGATCTTAGTAACCGCAATATTGCTAAGAATAAGCTACATTCTTGTAAATCAAAACCAATATGGGACAGATTTTTGGCTCAGACATACAGTCTTTATTTATCGAACAGAAATCTTATTAGAAAGGTACTCTGGGATTTAGCTAATCTAAATATAACTAGAGGGAGTTTAGAGCAGCGATCAATAACTGTATTGACGTTGCCCAACAAAGGGAAAAATTTCGTTATTTTGAGAACGTTCTCAATTTGATTTTAGTCTCAATCTGTCACAAAACCTCGTTCCCATATTCTCATTCATCCCACTTTTTGTTTTTTGGAAGGGAA
This sequence comes from Aporophyla nigra, assembly GCA_947507805.1. Classification (NCBI taxonomy): domain Eukaryota; kingdom Metazoa; phylum Arthropoda; class Insecta; order Lepidoptera; family Noctuidae; genus Aporophyla; species Aporophyla nigra. The sequence continues at coordinate 10,664,459 of OX382316.1, read as the reverse complement.
ATCATCAAATGAGTTCTCCCGCTCTGGGCGGAGCGGGAGGGCGTGTCAGACTTTTACTGACTAAAACCCACCCGTGTTCCTTCAGTTGTCCATGTGCCGGGGCCACGGTATCTCTTTCGAACAATCACGCGACCCCGGCATGCATCGGTCTTAGCAGACCCCTTCAGTGCTGCTGATATCTCTTTGAGGCGCGCGTGGAACACTACGCGCCGTCGACCCGAGCTTGGCCCTTACCGGGCGGCGAGCTACCCGTTGCTCGCCGCCCGCAAGCTCGCGCCTACGGTGGCCGGGAGTCCGCAATCGACTACCGACGCCCGGGGCGTCTCCTCCTGCGGCGGCTAGGGACGTGAGGGCGCAGAGACTGCCACTCCCTCACGCACCCCGCCTCCTCCTTTGCGAGCATTACTGCTTCGCAGGTGACGGCTTCCCATGCCCTCTCACTCCGTACCATGGCTCGCACCAGGGCCGGACGCGAGAGGTCGCCGCCGCCGATCGCCTCCACGAGGACACGGCGGTGCTCCGCCCAGGCAGGGCACAACTCAGATGAGACTGCGACTAGATTTAGATCGTTTTTAACTAAGAGAATTAGCTGCTTACTTTCTCCTTTTGCTTCATTTAGGTTCATACATCTGGTCATACATGCACGCCGGTGCGAGTACTACGCACCTGACCTTTCTGAAGAACATTACCAATAAGGTAAATAAATAAAATATATAAATATCTTAGGCCAACCAACACACCGTTATCTGATCCCAAACTAGGCAGAGCCTGTACTATGGCAACCAGACAACTGATAAACATACTTATATATTTCTAAATACATATATATTATAAATAAATTACACCCAGACACAGAACAAATGATCGTGCTCATCACACAAAGATTTGTCCTGGGTGGGAATCGAACCCACGACCTCAGTCTTAGCAGTCAGGGTCACTAACCACTAGACTAGCAGGCCAGTCAGGTGACTGTATGTTCTCCTAGAACGTCCCTTTACGGCGTCTGCAGTCACATCTGCCTTATAAATCCCTTTTGTTAGCCGCCTTTCATTCATTCGCATAGGCCTGTTGGTCTAGTGGTTAGCGACCCTGACTGCTATGCCGGAGGTCGTGGGTTCGATTCCCACCCAGGACAAATGTTTGTGTGATGAGCACGATCATTTGTTCTGTGTCTGGGTGTAATTTATCTATAATATGTATGTATTTAGAAATATATAAGTATGATTATCAGTAGTCTAGTACTCATAACACAAGCTCTGCTTAGCTTGGGACTAGATGGCGTTGTGTGATAGTTGTGGAATATTATATTATTATTATATTCCCTCAATATGATCAAACCATCGAAGCATACTCTTTTCAATTTCTGTCACTACATCTTCATACATAAAGACACTTTGATTTTGAAGTAAACAATCGAATAATAAGAGAATCAATATCTATTTGTAAACCACAGACAGACGCTTTCTTTTTATTTCTCGAGAAAGAGGTCTTTAAACTTGGGAGCATCGGGTAATAAGTATGCAAATGTTATAGATTTCAGAAATTCAGCTCACGTAACGTAAATAAAATCTTCTCTGAAACGAAAACATTCAATTTCTAGAAATCTAGAGGAATGAACAAGATGAATAGGCTGTAAAAGGGAATACTGAGAATATAGGTACATGGAAGAAGAACGCACCAGACCAGCTTTTACCTCATTATTTTGAGGTCGGCTCTTTGTCCAACCTGATGCAGCTGATTACCAGTAGTTAAAATGGAGCAACTGCCCACCAAAACCCTGTTAAATTCGAGGTAACACCCCTTTTATTTCTTTTTTTTTTATGGGATATCATCAAATGACTTCTCCCGCTCTGGGCGGAGCGGGAGGGCGTGTCAGACTTTTACTGACTAAAACCCACCCGTGTTCCTTCAGTTGCCCATGTGCCAGGGTCACGGTATCTCTTTCGAACAATCACGCGACCCTGGCAGGCATCGTTCCTAGCAGACCCCTTCAGTGCTGCTGACATCTCTTTGAGGCGCGCGTGGAATACTACGCGCCGTCGACCCGAGCTTGGTCCTTACCGGGCGGCGAGCTACCCATTGATCGCCACCCGCAAGCTCGCGCCTACGGTGGCCGGGAGTCCGTAATCGACTCCCGGAGGTAACACCCCTTGGCCATCGTGAGGAAACCGGCATGTCCTAGAACCAAAACATTCGAAGGCATGTGACATCTACCAAACCGCACTGGGCCCGCGTGATGGATTACGACCCTTTCCTTCTCACCAAGATAAGGCCTGTGTCCCAGCAGTGGGAACAGTATATGCTGATTATGTTATACGTCCCCTTGGTAAGACGGGTTGTCAGACTTTTGGGCTTCTGACGACCGATAAAGACTTTCAAAGATCTACGAATTATAGCTAGGATTCCAGGGGTTCTTAATATGTAATGAATGGTCTACCGATCCCCGAACCAACAGTGACATGCGCAGCTTATCCTTCGATCGACCGGCTGTTATCATTGAGCCACAATAAGTCCTTCTAAGGGAGATAGAACACATGATAGTCCGAAATAAATGCTGTAAACAGACGATCTGGTTTACCCTCATCATCATCATCATACATAGCCCGACTTCACCCATTGTTAGGCCTCTCTGTTTTTGTGCCAATCCCCAAGCTCATTTGCCAGCCTCAGCCAGGTTTTTCCCGGGATAGCAACAACGTCGTCCACCCATCTCACCACCGCGCCGGACGACCGAAATCTCACCTCCCAGTCTTTGGACGCCACTTACGATCATGAGTACCTTAAAAACTTATTTATTACCTGACCAAATTGAATATTCTACATCATTCTTAAGTATACTGAAATGCTCTCTGATAGATCGAGAATATTCAAGCAGAAAACCATTGTCGGTACGATAGTTTATCACGATTAATCTCGAATTGAAGTCAAGATTCCGGTCGAAGATTTGTTATTGTCGCTCCCGATCGGGTCTAGTAAGTCCGTAAGTCCCCGGATAAGGAAGATCTAAATGTGGTTTCGGTTCCGGTACCGTGTGGTGCCGGACGTAAAGAATAACACCACCCCATTTCTTCCCGTGGGTGTCGTAAAAGGCGACTAAGGGACTTACTAGAGAATGGGCAGCAGCGTTCTCTGTGCTTTATACCACCATACTGCGATCGCCAACCCGCCTGCCAAGCGTGGCGATTATGGCAAAGCCCCCCAAATTGGGGGAGGCCTAAGTCCAGCAGTGGACGTCTTATGGCTGAAATGATGATGATGATGAAATGTGGTTTCTAGCACCGGTCCAAAGCTCCGGTTTAAATCAGTGGTATGTTTTTATGAAACTGCCCTGCTGGTCCCGTGGTAGCAAGTGCTGATTCCATGCTCAGGTCCCGGTCCCATGTTCGATTCCCACGTCGGGCAAATTTTTTATTGGGTTTTTCTATTCGAAATTTCTTAGAAACACATACCCCGGAGTTTAGAAGTTGGCGGTATAGTATAGCCCCGTGCTTCGGAAAGCACGTTAAGCCGTTGGTCCTGCGCCTGATCTCTCTTCGTTCAGGTCGGATTGCCGCCTCATCGGACTATGAGAGTTAGAGAAGAGTGAGTGCTTCCTGTGTCTGGTCGCACACACTTAGGCACTATTATATCTCCTAAGCTGATTGCGATGGCTACTCTCTGTTAAGATTGGTCGTCATGGTAGAAATACGGTCTGGAGGACTATACACATGTTTTTTTGGTAACGGATGTCTGAAATAAAATGTGTATTATTATTATTAAAGTCATGCAAAACCACTGTTTCAAATTGGCTACCAACTTAAATTGTCAGCACACTCAAATCATAATCGTCAGTCTTTGACAGATCTAGAAAGGGCTATAACACGGCAAATAGATGTAGGGGGTAAATTTTCATAACAATTCATTTCTCTGAATTGTCTGGCTGCAAGTCTGTAACATGGGTTGGAGTGAGAAAACAGGGAAGAGCGTCTACTTACGGCGAAGCAGGGTAGTGGACATGGAGTATACGAGGGCATATCTACTGAAGTAAATAAGATGTTCGAAGCTAAGAAAGAGAGGGAACTTTAACTTATAAAGCCTGCTCGCCATAGAATTCCCCAATTCCACGCAGTTGAGCTAGATTTTCGGCCACTCTCATCCAGGTGCTAACGCCGATCTCCGCAGGGTGCTCCAAGCAACGATCGTCGTCTCCAGCCTAAGGGTCTCTTGCCCTACTGTTGCCGATTCGTGGTCTGGTGGTCATCATTCATGAACTCTTTAACTGCATTGGTCGTGAAAATGTACTTAGGTATACCTAAAAGCTAATCTTTGTTTTCTCTGTAGTGTGTAATGAATTCGAGAGAAGACGTGAATTTGGTAAAGGATTCTATTGGTCCAAGTTTTGTAAGCACCACATAGCTCCGCTCCTCTAAAAAATATGATGTCCACAACAAAGACTTCTAAACGTGTCATTAGCAATCTAAATACTGTCAGCCCAAAATTTGGCTACGAACTTGGCACTTTCAGTAGCGTCCATCAAGTCGTGTATCGTGCAAACAACAGGACACGCTGAACAAGATATTAAGTGCTCTATAGTTTGTGAGACAGCACCACATTTACACCCCAGGACGGAGTCATCGAAAGAGTTACCGTGGCCCTGGCATAGGGCCACGGTAACTTTTAGCCAGTAAAAGTCTGACACGTTCTTCCGTTCCACCCAGAGCGGGAGACAACATTTGCTGATTTCCCACTATTAAAAAAAAAGGTCGGAGTAATCTGCGCATCTCCACCTCAGCAGGTTCTCTTTGCTTTGACCTACTTGAGTTCGAAGTCAGACTTAGGACAACAAACACTACTAAGTCAACAATCTAGATTGTTTTAAGAATCTTAAACCTCGCTGATAAAGTTATCTTTTATTTGCATTAAAATCTATTCTGATGCGCAGCTTCTTGTTTTATCAAATGCTGCTCTTATCTTGGACAAACGTAAAAGATGTTTAGTTTCTATAGCAACTATTAGACAGATTTGGTGAATTTGTGCTATTTATAAAAAAAACATCATCTTCATCATTTCAGCCGTAAGACGTCCACTGCTGGACTTAGGCCTCCCCCAATTTGGGTTGCTTTGCCATAATCGCCACGCTTGGCAAGCGGGTTGGCGATCGCAGTATGGTAGTAAAATGCATAGAGAACGCTGCTGCCCATTCTCTAGTAAGCATAGCATAGTAGTATTCTCTACTAAAAAAACATAGTTAGTGATATTTGTTAGAAGATTCTGTGCCTTTTTTTTTTCTGGATGGGAAATCATCGAATGACTTCTCCCGCTCTGGGCGGAGCGGGAGGGCGTGTCAGACTTTTATTGACTAAAACCCACCCGTGTTCCTTCAGTTGCCCATGTGCCAGGGTCACGGTATCTCTTTCGAACAATCTCGCGACCATGGCAGGCATCGGTCCTAGCAGACCCCTTCAGTGCTGCTGACATCTCTTTGAGGCGCGCGTGGAACACTACGCGCCGTCGACCCGAGCCTGGTTCTTACCGGGCGGCGAGCTACCCATTGCTCGCCGCCCGCAAGCTCGCGCCTACGGTGGCCGGGAGTCCGCTATAGACTCCCGACGCCCGGGGCGTCTCGTCCTGCGGCGGCTAGGGACGTGAGGGCGCAGAGACTGCCACTCCCTCACGCGCCCCGCCTCCTCCTTCGCGAGCATTACTGCTTCGCAGAAGGAGGTGACGGCTTCCCATGCCCTCTCGCTCCGTACCATGGCTCGCACCAGGGTCGGACGCGAGAGGTCGCAGATTCTGTGCCTTAAGTGTTTATATTGTATTAAGTCATGACCTCTAAAAAGAGACTATATCACGCTTATGGCCTGGGATACAGAGGGATAATTGCGTACTACACTGACAGTAGAAATTGTTCTAATAGAGTTCTAATGGAGTAGTAGTGGAGTCAGTTCAACAACTTTCATTGCGTTATTTTCGTTGCGAAGTAGACAAATTGTTCGTGCTTATGCAGCAATGGATTAGCAAAATCCCGCACACAGAACAACTTTGTTCTGTGATCCCGCATGACATATACATAGGTGCATTAGGGGTCATCCATAAATTACGTCACACGTTAAGGGGTAGGGAGGGGGTTGACGAAGTGTGACATTGTGTGACAAGGGGGTGGGAGGGGTCCTAAATTTCGTGACGTCGCATCAAAATCTATCATCATCATCAACAGGCCACCACGCGGGCCCAGTGCGGGTTGCTAGATGTCACATGTCTTCGAATTTTTGGTTCTAAGACATGCCGGTTTCCTCACGATGTTTTATTTCACCGTTTTGGGAGCAGTGCCGATGAAATAATTTACACAAAGCAAAGCGCCTGCTTGGGTTCGAATTTACGTCCTATTACGTCTTGTAAGTCGCGGTCGTAAACAGTCGGCCACCACTGCTCTCTCCCATTTTAATCTAAGTGTTAAGTAAAACACGAACTAGGAACTATTAACGAAAAACTCAAAAACATTTGTAACTCTATCAGTAGAGATATAAGGTTCAAATTTCTTGCAATATTTGATTTGATTCAATAATTATTTTTAGATGTAAAATATGTGACGCCACACTAGGGAGGGTCTCATAAATGTGACCAGCTGTGACAAGGACGGGGAACGGGGTCAAAAATCATGAAATTCATGTGACGTAATTTATGGATGGCCCCTTATGGCAACCAAACGACTGTTAGTTTTTGGTATGGAAAATCGGAAACAAATACCTATTTGCTCCACGAAAAGTTCCAAAACTAGCTGATCGATTACCTTCGCCCACAGATGATGAAAAAAAAAATTGTTTGTTGTTTTTTTTTTTTTTGTTTAGTTCTTTCGATATCAATGGGTATTGATATCGAAAGTAACCCGTGGGTAAAATTTTTCCACCTAATTTAATTTGACCCTGTAGTATCGTAACCATGGCTAAATATGAAGCAAATTAATCAACGCTCAATACGTGATATTTACTCAGCAAAACGAATCTAATTATAGCCCTACACAGGACTACCCAACAACAGGGGAGTGTTTGTTTACTTTCATACCATTGCAACGAACATTATTGATGAGATCGCAGGCGCCATTGAACCTCACCTTGGAGGAAAGTCAAGGGAAATCAATATTCTATACGTGCAGTCTATGGATGTAGGTATGGTTGTAATGATAGGGGTGATATCTATACTTTTAATATTATAAATGCCAAAGTAACTCTGTCTGTCTGTTACGCTTTCACGATTAAACCACAGAACCGATTTTGATGAAATTTGGTGTCGGGGTAAGTTTGAACCCCAAGAAAGGACATAGGCTACTTTTCATTCCGCGACTTTGTCGGCGTCCGCGGTAACCGACCTTTACGCGGACAAAGTCGCGGGAAAAAGCTATTAGTACATATATTAGGTTCAATACAACGTGTTCCTATTATTATTCCATAACTCCACGGTATTAATGAGACCATGTCAACGAATCTATTGGCATATGATAAAAAAACAATTAGAATTGGGTTTGTTTTTCTTGTCTTGAATACGGATGTAAGACTAAGTGATAAGTTCGAGTAAACCTTTTCATTCACAAAAGCTAAGAAAATGCGACGTTATCATATTTGACGTAAGGGTGTTTTACATAAATAATAGCGACTGTCGAATTATTTTGTATGAAAAACTAATACCAAAAAAAAACCTGCCAGTTTATTCTTGGAAGGCAAAAAGTAGTAGAAGAAATGGTTAAAATGTTGAACAGGGCTAGTTAGGCAGTTTGGTGAAGACTTTTCAAACGTGAATGACACTGGCTGGACGGCAGTTGTACATACTTCTATATTTAAGTTTATAGGGGTCTGCTAGGACCGATGCCTGCCAGGGTCACGAGATTGTTCGAAAGAGATACCGTGACTCAGGCACATGGGCAACTGAAGGAACACGGGTGGGTTTTAGTCAGTAAAAGTCTGACACGCCCTCCCACTCCGCCCAGAGCGGGAGAAGTCATTTGATGATTTCCCATCCAAAAAAAAAAAAAATAAAAAATAAAAAATAAAAAAAAAATAAAAAAAAGAGGGGGCCACAGTACCCGTATTAGTCTGCAATAGGCTGTGGTCATCCATCTATTCCTCCTAATATTCTAAATATGAAAGTTTGGATGTCCAGATGTTTCTTACACAATCACGCAAAACAGTTAAACGGATGTAGATGAAATTCGACCCACAGATAGTGTATAACTTAATTTAAAACATAGGATACTTTTATCCCCGTAGTACGTTCCCGAGGGTTAATTTTCGACCTCCTCGTTGGCAAAAGCTAGTTGGTTATAAAGACTAGGAGGAATAGAGGTCAATGGTAAGGCGATGGTGAATCGATGATCGTTTAGGTCAATGCCATTGCCAATGATGGTAATTGCAGAGGCCGTTTATAGACTTTTGTAGCATAATCGGCCAATTAGGTCACTGCTAGAAGGCCTTCTCTGTGTTAGAGGAAGCGAAGTGTGTGTCCACGGTGGGCTGGTGAATAACTGGATATTATACTGGGTGGTAGAGTACCATGGATTTGGTACACGATCCCCCACCTTGAAATTTTTCGTCAAAATAAAAAAAAGCTGCTCAGCTTCTGTACGAAAAACTAGATAAATTTTTTGATAGCTGCCGCAAAACTTGCCCGCGCTAACTGAAATGCGCTACATTATTGGATGTAATTTTTAAGTCATCAGTTAGTAAAAACTCAAACCCCGCAAGTAATTGTCCATTGTCGATCAATTTCATCATCATCATCATCTTTGCGATATCCCGGTTGCATGCTTTCGGAGCCCGGGGTCCGCTTTCCTATGCTTAACCTTCAAAGACAGAGGCAGCGGTTTCCATAAAATGTGCCAGTACTTTGTCGGCTTTGTCACGGATATGAAGGCTGCCGCGAATGCGTGCGATCTTGACGCGGTCTCTCCTCGTAGCTGTTCTCCGGACATCCAGCGCAACAGTTTCATTTCCGTGACCCGAAGTTCTTGCTTACTACCGCTCAAGTACGGGTCACGCTTCACTGCCATATAAAAGGACGGGCCTAATTATGAATTTATAGACCTGTACCTTCAGCTTAAATCATCTTGAGGTCACAAATGACACCAGACACCTTCCACCATTTAGCCCACGCTGCAGCAATGCGTGCCTTGACGTCGCAGTCGATCTCACCAAACGCGTGGAGTACAGATCCCAAGTACTTAAACTGGTCCGTGTGCTCGACCTTTCAACACCTATGCGGACGAATGTGAGATCTGCTGTATTGCAGGCCAGGTTCTCTATCTTCAGCCTCAAGCGAACCCTTCCACGCTTGTACGCGACTCACCAGTCGTCCCCTTTCCACGTCTCCCAGCACGATATCGTCAGCATACATAAGTAGTCACGGGGTTCCTGTTGCTGTCTGACACATCGTTTGATACTACGCTGAATAGGAACGGGCTAAGGACGGATCCCTGGTATACACCTACAATGATGGGAAAGGGTTTGGTGTCGCCAAAAGCGGCCTGAACTATGGAAACGGAATCACGGTACATGTCTCGGATAGTGTCAATATACGTGTCTGGTACGCCTTTGGACCACAGCGCCCACCACATCATCACACGACGGACACAGTCGAAGGCCTTCTCAGTGTCCAAAAATAGGAAATGCAGAGGCGATTCTTCTTCATGATGATCCTTAGGGCAAAAACAGGATCCATGATCCCGTGGCCGGGGCGGAAACCATATCAGCCATCCGAGACTGTACAGTCCTGATGGATTCGAGAGTCAAGTCAGTGTCAATCAAATTGTAAAGAGTTATTCAAACTCAAACTCTAATAAACCAATTACAGGCACTTTTGAATTGTCAAGGGTCAGTGACTCAGAAAGATGAAGCTAGTTGCCGATTCCAAAACGTAGTATGTACCTACGGAAAAGAAACTCCATGGACACTTTTCTTCTTTCTTCTTTTTAATCAAACATTTTGTTACAAAAAGTTGGTTAAGTAAATCATTTATGTTGAAATTATTAGTGTGAGAAAGATGTCAAAATACTTACTCATTAAAAGCGTCAGTTAAAACAAAAATAAAATAACAATTCAGAAATTAAAAAGAAGCGGTGGCAGCTAGGAGATGACCCGTCCCTACTAACAGCGCCCGTTCACGATCATGACGTAGGGATCAGCACCATTCAGCTCAACCATTTTGAAGGGAATTTAATGATCCAAAACACACAGAGTGAACATTATTTTAATCATTGAAATAAAACAATATGCAATTAAAGTGCGATCGCGTCACCGATTGAATTATAAATTACTGTAATTATTCACGCAGCGATGTCAAGTAAAATGTTTGCCTAATTAATTAAACTCATTGTTTAAATGTCATAGTTCGTTCACCCCATGGAGTGTTGCTCGCAATAATCTGACTTTGATGAACTAAAGGTGGCTAATTTCGATCTCAACTTATCGCTTTTGGTTCTGAATTCATAGTCTTCCTGCTGAGATTCCAATTTGTTTGTGGTCGGCCGCACTACACGCACTTTGATCGGTTCTGTGCTTCCCGCATCCAGTAGATTCTTGCGGCCTTAACCAGATCACTTGTCCATCTTCTGGAAGGCCTTCTATCTCTACGTCTTCTGCAATAGCGCCCTGCCTATTGTCACGTAAGTTTGGCAATTCTTTGGGCTATGTCAGTTACCTTGGTTCTCTTGCGGACTTTTTCATTTCTGGTTCGATCACCATTGAGAGACTTTTAGGCTTCTAATAAGGCCCATTGTGAGCGACTCTGTTTCAGTACCATAAGCCATGACTGGCAATACCCACGGGTCGAATATTTTCGTCTTGACACTCTCTTCAGCTTCCCGAACGCTGCTCAACCGAATTGGATTTGACGATTGACCTCTTTCTCAAAGGTGGACTTACCTAACTGGACAGTATCTCCTATACTCGAGTGTAGCTTCTCCGATCTTCATGAGAGTAGGTTTTACATAGGGCATTAAATATGATGTTGGTCATATCCATGTTTTTTTTTTACTATTAATAAACATATTTACACAATACACGTCATGTTTACAAAGTGGGCGCAGAAAAATTGATATCATTCCGTGATCATGAAAACGTAATTTATAAACGTTTTACTACCGCCGTTTGATAAATGAAAATAATAATCAAATTAAGTCAAGTTCCGCTCATACTCTTCAGCAAAATACCGTAGATATTAGTATTATGGAGAGAATATGGTTCTCTTCGTACGTATGAATCATTTTGTTTGTATGTTCGGTATCGATCAGTTTTATCGTATCGTAATCTCTATAGGGAAAAGCTTTCAATGTCAATTGCTTTCGCGTTCGGTCCGTTTATTTACTCTTCCGTGGTATATATTGTTCGTGTATTAAACTTTCGCATGTGTGATCAGAGTGACAAGTGTGATGTTCCGACTGAAAGTCATAAACAAAAGGATGCTGTTAAGATTAATGGAGTTCATTGTGTAAGTCATTAGAACGTAATTGATTAAGTTCTATTTACACGCTTTATATTAGCTTCACTTGTATGTTTGTTTGTAACCGACTCCTTATAGCGCGATTTTGACCCACTTTAAACGACCAGATTTCATTCAAACTTTGCACAGCTGTCAAGGACCGATGAGAATGCAATAATTTCATAAATTTGTGCCATTATCCTTGCCAGGGTTACCAGGACAGCAAAAAAACTGTCTTCAAAAACTACGCTGACATACGTCACAAACTACGCTGACATACGACACAAACTACGCTGACATACGTCACAAACTACGCTGACATACGTCACAAACTACGCTGGCATACGTCTCAAAATTCGAAACGTCCTAAAAAATAGTAAATAAATAATAGTTAAAAAAAACTAAAAAACACGCTTCCATGGAAGCGTGTTTTTTAATTTATTTAAACTATTATTTATTTTTTCGTACACTTAATAATTTGAGTCCTGTCATCACCTCCCTAACCTTTTCCCAACTATGTTGGGGCCCGTAAGCCCAAAAGTATGACAACCAGGGGTATCGTATTATCAGGTAACTGTCAGATAGGCAGTGACTCCATGTTAAATACTGGAACTCCGCTGCGTCAGGTTAGACTGGAAGCTGACCCCAACATACATGGAAAAATTGGAGGCAAATAGATTTTTTATCTAGCAAAATGCCTACCCTGAATTCTACCTTGAAAAGTTTCCAAAGTGATGGAAAACTCCAAGCATCACAAAGACGACACTAACCTAGATACTATATCAAAGAAAAAGAAAGAAGAAAATTAAATGAAACTGTAGAAACTATACGAATAAAAGTCTTCTATCAGTATAATCTTGAAAGCATAATTTCAAGGTGAGACAACGACGCCATAGGGTCAACTTGAACCAAAGTCAAGGGGGATCAATATTCTGATGGACATTTATTAATAAACGACCTGACGATACTGTGAGTGGAGTTAACACTTTCATAGACAGGATTCAGAGACCGCACTTTAGGTTTGCTTTGCTAAGTAGTAAGTACGAGTAAGCGTGTCATAAAAATATGAACCTTATATTTTAACACTTTTATTTTCATACTGTGTTCGGTTTGCCGTGTGAAGGGCAACGAAGTGATCCTATTATAATTCTGTTTTGTCCTTTTGAGACATGGAGCCCTAAACATTAGTTATTATATATGGGAGAAATATTTAACAATTCCTTTTAAATCTGACTGAACTTCTAATAGTTGACGCTTTTTAAAGTTTTTGAATCTCTAAAAACTTTTTGTTTCTAACGATGAATACTGTTTTAAATCAGTGAGTCATTTAATTTTCTGGCCTTTTTTCACAGAATCAAAGCTCGGGTAGTGCCAAATTTTACATTGCCATTGGCACGCTAAGAAGAAGTCCTTATTGTAATATTTAAGCCCACTATCACTTGGTTTGCTTATACGAGTATGTTTGTATATATCCTTGGGAAAAATTTGACTTTAAGATTGACTACGACTAGCCTTTTTTGCACTAAAGCTTTACATATAAAAAACAATGTAAGTACTCGCTTGGGGTTTTGTTATTTATTCTAAATCAAATGGATGTTCAAATACAGCATTGAAATCCAACGTTTGTGAGTCGGCTACATTCATTCATTCATTCAAAATTCACCTACACAGAGCGAGCTAACTCACTCTTGAATGCTGGCCGTCTGGCCCGAGTCTGTGGACTCACTGAATTGAATATAAAAGATAAATTTTACTTTGGAATTCAATACAATTGAAACCTTCAGTCAACATGCCATTTAATTTTCCTCGTCTACTGCGCAAGACAGTACTTAAATGGTATTAGGTGACCAAAATCGGGTATATCATTTGATTGTCAGTGGTTACCTCTATCTACGGACATCTACAATACCTAAAGGAAGCATTGCACTTTTATGCCATTCCAGATATAATGCTGAATTACATCAACATCGTCATTTGAGCCGAAAGACGTCCATTGCTTGACATAAGCCTCCCCAAATTCTGTCACTTTGACCGGTTGTGTATTTCTCGCATCTTGTGGATTCCTGCGGTTTTGACAAGGTGGCCACCTTGTGGGAGGCCTTCCAACGCTACGTCTTCCAATACGCGGTCGGCCGTTCAGCACAATTTAGCCCCATCTGTTTTACGAGTAATGTGCCCTGCCCACTGCCGCTTAAGTTTGGTAATACTTCAGGCTATGTCGGATGTCTTCATTTCTGATTCGATTACGTAGGGAAGCTCCAAAGATAGCGCTCTCCATTGCACTTTGTGTATGTGTGTGTGTGTGTGTGTGTTTTAGCTTTTTAATAAGGTCTTTTTCATCTTTATGTGCCTGTAAATCTGCTCTCTAATTGCGTCACACCCTAGAAATCGGACTCTGAATCATTTTGAAGGATATTTATTTCTAATCCATTACTTCATAGCTTCGAAAGATTTGTCTGATTAACAATGTAAATAGCTATGAATGTTGTTGAATTATCAAAATGAAAGCCATACAACAAAACTACTTAGCCGCTGAAATAGCAAAGAAATAAATTTTATCTATGTCACCTTTAAGAGCCCCCGTAAATGCTTTTATCATAAGTCATTATGATCGTAGATTGGTCATAGATCACGGAAACTCGCGGCTTGCGTGGTTAGCTATCATCAAAAGACTATAACCAACTTCCAAAGTAAATAAATTGAAATAAGTTTAACCAACTGGTTTATGGGAAGCAAAACTGCACCTTCATAGTCTAGGTGCACGATAACTACATTTTGGCGTTTCAGTTAGGATCCGCATTGCAGGTCAAAAAGTAGGGGTTGGAAGTTTGAAACTAGATTAACAACAAATTTAATGACACTAGCTACGGTCCGTGACTTCATCCACGTGATTATTTTTGTTCTTGTCATCCACCCGCACCACCTGCCTGCACTATTACCTCGTTTTCGCTTAGTGTCCTTTATGACGTTTTTCTTTTTGTTCAGCTCCTAAGGGTCTTAGTGTGATGCCTTTAACCTTCCTCAAAGGTTGGGCTACCAAATGCAAAAATATTTTTTGACATCCGAGATTTGTTCCCAGATATTAGCGCGTTCAAATAAACGAACAAACTCCTCAGCTTTATTTAAGAAAATACTAATGGCCATTGTTGGACACAGAAATAACTCGACACCAACATCACACAAAGTATAGCATTGAAAAACATTTCCAACGTTAGGTCTAGGTGGGTAGGCTATATACAAGGTGGACCCGTGGTCTGGTGAAAGTCTCGGGATTCCGCTAGATGCGAGAAGCACTGAACTGGTCGATGTAGCGATGTTTACGGAAGGCCTATGTCCTGAAATGGATGTCTTTTAGCTGGATGATGATAATAAATTCTTTATTAGCATAAAAATGTGTACAAACAAAGTGATGCCCTGACTCCTGCGCTAGGTAAAAACACCTGTGTTACAGGAGAAATTATGTCAGATAGGCAGTCACTCATCAGCCTATGCCGTAAAACTAGATGAATAGGGATTGAGGGGTGAAACAAGACGAAACTTTATTTACAACTAGCTTCTGCCCGCGTCTTCGTCCGCGTCAAATTTTTGTTCCTGTGATCCTTCCCGTCGCATCGAATTGCCTGCCAGTGTTCGTCCATTTTTCGTTACTGCTCCGCTCCTTTTGATTGTAGCGTAATATTTTAAAACCTATAGTATTCCTCAATAAATAGGCTACCCAACACAAAAAGATTTTTTCAATTCGGACCAGTAGTTCCTGAGTTTACCGCGTTCAACCAAACAAACGCTTCAGCTTTATAATGTTAGTATAGATAATATAGTTTGTTGCCAAAAACGACTCATTCGTTGTCCTTGTTGGCAATAAACTATGTATATTATTTTATCGTTACAATTCATTTCAAAGTTTTGTCCCGATTCACCCCTACATTTCTATTTAGTTATACTATATAATATAATATAATACCTAACATACTTTATCCTACTAATATTATGTTTGAATGTTTGTTATTCAAAACTGTTATAAAAACTGCAGAAAAGATTTGCATGAAATTTGGCACACAGATACATAGTTTAAATTATATAAATGTGGGATAATTGTTGACCTCCTTGTGGACGAGTTGATGGCAAAAGCTACTGATAATGCAAAAAAAATATCACAAGAGTACCGGCGCCCATAGCATGTCTTGAAAGCTCTTCTAAAAAGCCTAACTCAGGCTTTGATGTCGCAGAATCGTTAAGTCGATCTTAAAAGACGCTTCAGTTACAAGGACCCTCTACTATCGGCTTTCCATGAGCACAGTATTGAACAGCTGGCAAATTCCGATGTCTGCAATTTGCAGTCTTTCTTGGAGTTCGTATATATAAATTCTTCTGGAAACTTTCCAGTATGAACTTTCCTTTCCTAGCTCAGATTCGTGATGTTAAGAGAAACTTTTACTAAATTAAAGTATTTTGTGAATTAATGTAATCTTGGTGAATGTGAGGACTATATTACTTATTGCTTTTTATTCTAAGTTAGTTTGTATTGTGATCTGGCCATTTAAGTAATTCATATAGCCTACCTACTTAATGGTCGTTTCTTTGGTATTGTTCGTCGAATCGTTGAGTTCCTTAAATTCTGAGTTGAGTTACACGATTACTGACAGATGTATGCATTTACTGGACAGTCAATTTGTGTGGTTCTCTAAAGTCTATTTTAGACACCAATCTACATGGTCTTCACATGATCTGACCAGGATTGTATAAAAGTGTTTGTACAAAAATACTTCGGAAATAAAATCATTTATCATTTGAATATTTTACGGAGCAAGTAAATTGAATCTAAAAGGAAAAACCATTCCTGTCTAAGGATAAATTATATTGAAAACTGGACCAATGTTCTATTAAACAAGTTTTATTCACCGTCTTGCTATTTGGTTTCATATCAAACATAGATTTTGGCAAACCTTCTTTAATAAATTGATGTTGTTATTATTTCCAAGACAACAAATTCAAATCGAACCGTCGTTTCTGCGCAGTTTGAAGTTTATATCGTCCATAGTTCAGTCAGTTATGAGATAATTGAATGTTACTCGCCCCGGTTGATTTCAGTTAGTTATGTGAACCATATTGTCGTCAGTACAATTACTGTTAATTTATGGGACTGTGTTGTTGCCAAGTTCGAGGTTTACACCTCAACGGCTTCGGGTTTTATGTGGGGTAAAACTGTTAATGAAGTTTATTGGGAAAACGATAAAGAAGTTACTGGTGACAGGGATAACGTTATTTATGATGTCTTTGGTCATATTTTATTGAAAGAGAACTTAGTGAAGAAAAGGGAAAAGAAAGATAAAGGGACGGGAATTTTGATTAAGGTCTAGCTAGAACCTAGAACAGTTTAGTTGCTAAGCCTTGTTTATCTAGAGTCTCTGTAAAACATGAGCTGGGCCCGAGAAGAGATGTTGCTAGGCTCAGTAGCAAGAACGAAGATAAATAATCAACACAATCCCGTCATAAAAGATTTAAGATTATTGAAACGTAAACGAACCCGATAGTTCTGTAGAAATTTACTGACAGTTTATACTATTTATCGACCGTGTTTTATCGTAGCGTCACTAGGCTTGTGCTTTCAAGGCTGTATTGGAATCAGTATTAAATTGAGAGAATGTATATATTTCCATACTACCAGATTAGGATCTGTACCTCGTTTTTAATAGTGCAGTACGCTTATAATTTCTAATTAATTAGATGTCTAATAGGCAAAGCAACCTTTAATCTAGTAACTGCTTGATCATTACTATCCTTCACATCATCCACATCAGCACTTCTTAAAATACAAACACAATATTAGCATTTCTTTTTTTATGATGTGCTGATAATGATAAGCATCTCACTCGCTGTCATAATCAGACATCGATCAGCACTGAATGTTATCATGATAATACTACATTATTGTGTTGCATGCAGTTGCATCCTTTTTTATAGCTCTACAATGTTATACACATTATTATTTACATTGTTTTACATGTAAATCATCATTGTTACTGCAGACTATAAAAGGGCCACTCCGACCATGAGCCCATTCATAGATAGGCCATAATTGTTAGGAATTATTCCCATATAACACTTGGCTAACAGAATTGTTATTACAGTAAACATACGTTTATGATAGCAGAATTATGATGAACTATAAAAATATACGTCAATATTGGCTACGTCTATAAAACAGCGGCCATTTCTATTGTCCGCCCTATAATAACATAAGAATCCGGATATAAACTATTGACTGTCCCTTTTTTTGCCATTACCAATAGGGACCCCCTTAAGCCTTGTTGAATATCATACATAACCATTTCGGTTATGATACCCTGAGGGCTACGAGAAAAATGTTTCCCTATAGTCGTATGTCCATTATCGGTTTCAATACTAAATTGTTACCAATAAAGGTTTTACCGATAACATTTTTCTTCTTTCTGTAATCTAGTCTATAATTCTCCATTTTTCGTCTCCCTAAAGCCAAAATCAACACCAATAACTACAAAAAGGATAGCATTACTAAGGAATATGTTCCAAATGATAGTCTCCAAGGAAACAAAGTTACATAGCTCAAGAAGAGGAATCGCCGAGCAATAATGTTGCCCAACCTTTGGGAGTTAAAGTTAAGTTCGGTCGTGTCTAGGCAAGCGTAATGGATGTTTCTCGAAGATAGAACGGCTATTTGTTTGAACTGGCAGAGATTGAACACAGAAAATGAAAAGTCTTGCGAAATTGTGTAATGGACGTGCTGTGGCTTTTCGTACACAATTTTTCATAATAACAGCTTTTTATGAAATGTTTATTGCTTATGGGCAAAAAGCTCTCCATAATTTACAGTCAAAAATTCCGAGCCATTTTCAACTGGAGCATCAAAAATTTATGAAACTGGCATGGCGTTCGTTAACACTATGTGTATGTAGTCAAACTAAACATCTGAGCCGCAGCATTTCGACTTAAAACAACAACCAAAACTGTGTCAGCGCTTCCACATTCAGGGTTCCTTTTTATTTCTTTTTCATCCTTTTCAATTTCACTGTCGTCATGCAACAAAATTTACCCAGCTACATTTTCAATCCGACCATAGATTACTAATTCAATATCTCCTTGCCAAATATTTGCGTCGGAAACAGTATTTTCCACTTCGTTTCATTCTTCGCCTGAAATCGCTTTAACCGGGGCTTTATCTTAGGCCCAAGGTCAGGCCTATCCTGTCAGTGTATTGTATAATTTTATTGTCTCCCGGTGCCTGAAGGTCGGCCGGCTACCGTTATGGTAACCTCCCAATAGTCGGAAAGTAAAACATTTTCTGGAGTTTTTACTGTAGTCCTGGGAGGAATGTGGGAGATTTATGTATGTTAATGCGGCCATTTCAGCGTTGGGTAGTGAACGTGTGAAAATTGCTGTTTTTTATGTTGAATAATTTTGCTGAAATTAGGGCTATTCGAGGTCATGTCAAATCAACATTTGGTTGCCGATTCTCGGGAAGATATTATTAAAAAACAAACCATATTAATTTATATATATTATAAAGTAGGTAGGATTTGTGTGGTATCGTATTTTCTTTAGTTTATTTGATAGACAACTTTTGTGCTACTAGTTTCATGATTATTTGAATTTCTTGGAAGAAAGAATCATGCCATAGACCATTATTTTGTACGAGCTAAAAGAAGCTTTGTATCTCTCTAAACTATTTAAATTTATCTCAGAACGCAAAGATGGTCGTTAGGAGAAAAATGTTAAAAGGATTCCATTTCTTTGAGTCTGACGCTGAATTTCTTTGACATCTAGCAGAATTATACGCCAGAACTAGGTCGACAGTAATATCCGTTTCTCTATGGAAACTGAATCAATGGAGTATTGTTATCTCACGGATATTTGACGGGAACAGGATACAAGTTGGTTCGACGGTATTTTTCTATATCGTTTTCCTATGAAGTATTTTCAATATTGAAGAGTCTACCTATTGAAGTAATAAGTTATCTACTAGCTGTCGCCTGCGATTTCGTCAGCAATCTAGAATGAAAAGTAGCCTATGTGCTTACCCAAGTTATGGTCTATCACTCTGAAGTGAAAGTAGGTTGCAAAAAAATTAAAATACATAACAGATTTCCTTTATTTTTCACTTGGTAGTGTTTTTTTTTTTGTAAAGAGACCATATTATACTGCACATTAATTTTTGATCCGACAGATTCGTGATGAGTTAGTGCCAAACTGCTTTTATATTTTGATGCAAAAATTAACTTTATTTCCATTAAAATGTCTAGTTGAATTTACATATAGCACGTAAAGTTAGGTCTAAGATAACAAATTATTTCAAACTATTGTATGCCTAACATGGTAGAGCAGTGCAAACGCACACCAAAATATCTCAATAACAACTCTGTAACCATAGTCTCGCAATAAAAATCTTTGACGTATCAAAACTTGACCAAATTTATATAGGATCACTTAGTAACCTCATACCTTTTAAAACCAAATTAGTATTTTTCAAATCGGTTTATAAATGACGGACTTCTGAAGTAACAAACACTAAAAAAAAACAACCGAAATGTGAACCTCCTCCTTTTTGTGAACTCGGGTAAAAAGGCTTGCGCAGATCAAAGAAAATATGGGTGGAATTGTGTTACTTGTCAAAGAAAATATAATGGTGAGGAAGGAAGCACACGTTGCTATGACGACTGCGATTCACAGAAAATGTCGGTACGTAAGTAAGAATCGTACCTACTTCACTGACTCTAAATAGAAGCAGAAGGAGCTTCTTAGCTGCTCCAACTGTCAAGGTTAGATCTACTTTCGCTAAAAGACAATACTCAAGGCAATCTTCCTACCTGTACAACTTGATAAATAAAGAACTACATATATATCCCATGAAGCTCCGAGACTGTAAAAAAGTTGTAACTGACTGGCTAAAGAATAAAACCTACGACGATGTAGAGTCTATTGTAACTACGCTTCAATAGCCAAATTATTTACATTCGGTTTGTTGTGTGCATGGTTAGTGGAAGAAGATTTAATTGACTTCTTGCGATCCCAAGACATTGTCGCAGGGCTAACCTAACCTAACCTACATTAACCCACAATTTGTTCAACCGATTTGGCGTGATAGCGTAACAAGCAAACAATCAAATAAATGATCAATCACATTCGTATTTATAATATTAGACTGGATATTATTACAGGAGAACTAAATACCCTAATTAAAAAAAAAAAAAAAAAAACTGACACACTACACACCCTCACTCTTCACACTCTCACCCACATTCACACATATCACACGTTCACGCGCGTTTTGGCCCATTCTAGATGCACTACGCTCATTCATTTACAGTGCTGTTTGTATAATTTTAAGTTACCCATTTACTTTTAGTTTTGCATGTTTGCATGTTTACATTGTCTACACTTCAATTGCATAAGATAATGATAAGTGGAAGCGCGGAGTCTCCTAACACAAGCAATTCCTTGCTTAAAAGGTGATCTCCAATAACATGTATCGAAATGCCCTTTGTAATTGAAATAAACAATTTTATTATTATTATTAGACGATACGCTAAGGAATCCTGCAAAATTCAAAAGTCAGGTTGTATGTTGATCAGGCTCGCGGATTTGTTCAACATAGTTTGATGGCGCGGGCATGCGGACGGCGAGCATTGGGTAGCTCGCCGCCCGCAACTCCTCGAATAATTGCTGACTGAGTCTGTAATTTCCTACAAACTCTAAGTCAGGAATTTCACTAATATTAAGTTGATTGCGCAGGCGACGCCGGTTCCTTCTACGGTCTAAACGTTCTTCACGTAGAACACAGCCTCGACTAAGAGCATTCTTGTAGCCATTTCAAGCAAATATAAAACAAAATCCACACTACCGAATGACTAACGAAAATCAGAAGGTAACACTTTTGGTTTCGTCAAATTCCGAACAATCATCTGTCAAATTAAAAATTTCGTTCGTAACATTTATGAGTTAGAGTAGGTAGGTTTAGAGAATCTAAATGTCAAACAACCGTACCGTGTGGTGCCGGACGTAAAGAATAACACCACCCCATTTCTTCCCGTGGGTGTCGTAAAAGGCGACAAGGGACTTACTAGAGAATGGGCAGCAGCGTTCTCTATGCATTTTACCACCATACTGCGATCGCCAACCCGCCTGCCAAGCGTGGCGATTATGGCAATGCCCCCCAAATTGGGGGAGGCCTAAGTCCAGCAGCGGACGTCTTACGGCTGAAAAAATGATGGTGAAATGTCAAACAATGTTCGTTCGAACCAAACTTCGGAACGAATAGACCGTGGTAGGAAACACGCGAAATTCGATCGAAACTTCGAGATCCCCGCCCGGCTCGACGGCGTGTTGTGTTCCACGCGCGCCTCAAAGACATGTCAGCACACTTGAAGAGGTCCGCGAGGACAGTTTCCTGCGGAGGTCGCCAATTTATTCGAAAAAGTTACCGTGGCCCCGGCACAGGCAACTGAAAGAACACGGGTGGGTTTTACTCAGTAAAAGAACACACAACACACCTTCCCGCTCCGCCCAGAGCTGGAGAAGACAATCAATGATTTCCCACCCAAAAAAAGGTTGTGTATTGTTTAAAATATGTATGATTTGCAACCGTAACATAGGGCTTTACAGAATTATATTAATTAGAAGCAGTAGGCCGGTAGAATTTGCCTCAAATGTCATGATTTTCATAAAAGCAATAATATGAAGAGTTGTAATTCTTCTTCTTCTAAGCGTGTCGAATGGCAAAAATAACACGAAACTACGTACGGAAATATACCTTTTTCTAAATAAACACATTTTTCTTTCTTTCTTCTTCTAAATAAGTTTGGCCCAAAATTCAGCAAACCATACCGTTCCGTACCGTATCACGAATGCCGTTCGCTAACACAGGCATTAGGTCCTCACGTGTGCAGTGACAGGGCATGCAGTGCAAGATGGGAGGTAAGCCGTTGTCTGTGGAGAGACACCGCATACACACCGGAGGTCTGATCCGCCCATGAACTCCGACATGTGGATATGGTCGCTGGGCGACCTACTTATGTACCAAGTCTGTTTAAGGTTTTCTATGTAGGCCACGGTAACTTTTGCCCGGTAACAAGTTGTACTGCTGATTTTCGCCTTTATGGCTGGAGAATGGAGAGACCTGCGATATTTTTGCAACTACATAGTAATCATTCGTGATAAAGAGTTTTGCACATATTTATTTTTACATAATTACTCTTCCGGACTGATAACAATTTAATTTGCGCTATCAGTTTGTGGACTTCCGAAATTCCGGCGCTCTTATCTCTGAACAAACATTGAACATGATTTATGATCTCTGTCAGTTTTGACTGTATTTACAGTGGGAAGTGTCAGTAACTACTATAAATAGTTCACAGAATCTCATCTAGACCATTCTGCTTGTCTAAGTCCACGTCTAAATATCGCGGTCGGATTTTTGCGCATTGGATATTAAACATATTGGTAAGTGTCGAGAGTTGAAAATCAAACAATGTGTTCTGATGCACTCTGTTGGATTCTTAAAGCTCCATTTGAGCTGAGCGTGGACTGGATTTTCGACTTTCCGTGTTGAGACCTAGAATTGAAAATCCAGAGCGTCTAATACGTGATCTAAAATAGATAACGAGGATACTTCTCAAGCCAGGATAGTAAGCTAGTATAAGTAACTTAGCAAGCTAGTTACTCTGGCTGGGTGTATACAGATAGAGCTTCATGTCTTGCTAGTTAGCTAGTCTCAAGAATAGTTTATTCATATTCATCTTTATTTGCATTCCATAATGTAGGTACTTGTTCCACAATGTGTGTGTAGTTTAGTAAGATGTTTTTTTTACACGCTTTATATTAGCTTCACTTGTATGTTTGTTTGTAACCGACTCCTTATAGCGCGATTTTGACCCACTTTAAACGGCCTGATTTCGTTAAAACTTTGTAGACTTATCGAGGACTGATGACAATACAATAATTTCATAAATTTGTGCCATTATCCTTGCCCGGGTTACCAGAATACCAAAAACTACACAAACTACGCTGACATACGTTTCAAAATTGGAAACACCCTAAAAGCGTGGGGTGCCTGATATCAATAAAAATACCTTAAAAAGCACCCCACGCTTTTTTTCCATTATTTTCTACTTTTTTAGTTTGGTTTTCTATGGTAGCGTGTTTTTTAGTTTTTTTTTAAACTATTATTTTTTACTAGTAGCACCCTCACCACTAGTTTACTGACCAGGTTTCTTGTGCTAGTTTCATGTAGCTGACGAATTTGGTTTACTGGTGTGCAGTGACTAACTAATTTTGTGTTAATATTAACTAGTTGTCGCTAAGTGGTCGAAATTCGACCGTATTAAAAAATATTAGGTTTCTGCACTCCTTTCTTCATATAAACAACTGCGCCAAACATACTCTTCTGTCCACGTAATTTCGTAAAAAAGGGGTACGTAACTAAGTTCGTGCTTCACGTATATAACTAGCTTCCGCCCACGAGTTTTGTATAGCTCTTAAGAGTCCTAGCGCAGTGTTAACTAGACTACAGCCTTCCTTAACAATCAGGATATTGAATGCCAAAAGATTTTTTTTTAAATCCGAGCGGTAGTTTTAGCGATTACCGCGTTCAAACAAACAAATTAACTCTTCAGCTTTATTATTGAATGTACTGGCTTAAATCATCTGGAACTATGTAAACAGCACTAGTATGTGCCAACCAGGGTCTAACCTACTAGCTTTATAAAACTAGCGTTGCGTTTCTCGGGCATATTCTATAGCCATTTTCCTGCCAGAGATATAATCTCATACCTATCCTAGAATCTTTAGTATTTATGATGATATCTGAGGCTCACTCAGGGATTCAGAAAGTGTAAGTGAACGAGTCTCCTGAACAAGGTCGAATGAACCATTTTGTGATAACCGTCGCGTCGTCCATTTTTGATGTTCAATCTTTTCTAGTGCTCCAGGCGAAAGGGTATGTGTGAGAAAATAAAAGTACCTGCGTTCTTTCGTGAAGTCTGAAATGATTTATTATTGAAATAGAAAAGTGTACAGAGAAAAGTGGTAAAATTTAGTGCGTCAACGTCAGAACAATGGGGACGAAAAGACTGTTCAAAATGATCTCAACAACTAGGAAAAGTACACTTTATCCCAAATAAAGTTTTTGTCAGAATGACAGTTGTCGTGTACAGTCTTCATTCTGAAACATTCCTTAGTTAATTTTCATAGTTGTTTAGGTCATTTGGAACAGTCACATAATTTCAGCCGAAAGACATCTACTGCTAGACATAGACCTCGCCCATAATCGCTACGCTTGGCAGGCGGCTCAGGCGGCTTGGCGATCGCAGTATGATATTAAAATGCGTAGAAAACGCTACTGCCCATTCTCTAGTAAGTCCCGATATTATTAACGCTAACTACAATCCATAAACCTAAACTAACTCCGTAGAATCATGATTGAATCGCGAAAAAAGTTATAAATTGTGCCTGTGCTTTAACTGTGCTTATAAACTTCAGTACAAAGTCGACCCTAATGTTTGGGAGCGCTGAATTATATTTTCGTAATTACGATGCTAGTTCCATGGAGAAAGTTGTTCAGATTGGTTATCACTTCTCCTTAGCGTGTCAATAGCAATCTAAATATAGTCAGCCCAGAATTTGGCTACGAGCTTAGCACTTTCAGAAGCGTCCATCAACTCCTGTAGCGTGCAAAAAATTTACACTCCAGAGGGGTAAATGCGTCTACCAGGGTCGCGAGATTGTTCGAAAGAGATACCGTGACCCTGGCACATGGACAACTGAAGGAACACGGGTGGGTTTTAGTCAGTAAAAGTCTGACATGCCCTCCTGCTCCGCCCAGAGCGGGAGAAGTCATAAAAGGGGGAATTAGTTTCGTTTTGATAGTTAAACAACATTCGTTGCGTTATTTATGTTGTTGAGCCGACAATTTATTCAAACAAATGATGCAATGGATTAGAAATAATGTTCAAGACGATTCAGATTCTGATAGATAATGCGTTTATCAATTAGGGTGCTGGGTCGAGCCATCTATGAATTTCCACTTGGACAGATACTCTTTACTTCGGTCTACCTGAGTCCGGAGCCGATTTTAAGACTTCCAGTACGCGTAGCATGACCGCCATAGAAACGGAATTCGTCGACGGAAGAGAAGACAAAATGATAGATTGTATCGTAGAAAAATTGTTAAAAACTGAAGAGAAGAGATGTTTCTATTCTTCAGTCGACAATAGTACGATGTCAAGTATGAGGACTATTTCTCTCTACTATTGATGAGATAGAAACATTTTTACTGAATTAAAATACATAAGGAACTTTTTTTGTTCTTGATAGAATAGATATAGAATTGGTCATGCTACGCCGGCTGGAAAGCCAAAGCAATTCTTGTCCAGGTGCAAGATTTTCAGCATGTGGAATGAAAGGGTTTGGTAGGGAAGCGCCATTTCACTACAAACTTAGTCGTTCCACAACTTAGACCGTTCGTCAGTATTTGGAAGGACACACTTCATAAAGCTTTTGCGGCTTTTAAGCCTTTGTGACACGAGGTTATCTTCGTGCAAAGGGTGTTGTATGTCAGAAACCATCTTGGTTCTTTCACTTGAGATTGCCACCGCTATGTGAATTTCTGGTGGCGCTATTCCAGCTAGGGGATACAGCATTTTCACCGAGCTTTGTCCTCTATTTGTTATCACGTACGCATTTGATATGTTACTTTACATACATTTCCGTGATTCCGTGTGGTGACGGACGTAAAGAATAACACCACCCCATTTCTTCCCGTGGGTGTCGTAAAAGGCGACTAAGGGACTTACTAGAGAATGGGCAGCAGCGTTCTCTATGCATTTTACCACCATACTGCGATCGCCAACCCGCCTGCCAAGCGTGGCGATTATGGCAAAGCCCCCCAAATTGGGGGAGGCCGAAGTCCAGCAGTGGACGTCTTACGGCTGAAATGATGATGATGATGATGATGAATGCTGATAAACGTACATTATAGGCAATGCCAGTCATGAACGTTAAATTACTGTTAATGTCCATAGATATCTGCTTTTCATTGTTAGTAGATACAGTACTTCAGTACTGCACATTACCAACTTTGTATTTGATAGCTTTTGGCGTGAGATATTCTGACGTTTTAATGTAGTGATTGCTTCAGACACGATCTTAACAATGTTTAGATTCGTCTTCGTTATAATTTACAAACATTGACAACAACACTGTAATTGATACCTGACACACAGCTATTGATCAAAATCTGAATAATTGTGCAGTTTATTGCTAACGCATGGGTTCATTTATGTTTGAAAATTTTGTCTGATCATCAATGTTAATAACGCAATGAATGTTGTAGAACTTTCAAAACCCCCGCACGAACTCCGCTCAGCAGGCACGTTTAAAACGCTCTTTGGTTGAGACAAGGGATTTGTAATTTGTTTGGATAAGCTTCAAATATCTTATGTACAAAAAGATCAAATTCTACTGCAAAACAAAACACAACCTACAATATTTTAGATACATATTGCAGATTACTGTTTTTTGAAACCATACGCAATCGCTTACTGGTTGGTAGGTAACTAGTGACAATAAGGTTCTGATTATCTCGACTGGCCTGATAGTCTAGTGGTTAGTGACCCTGACTGCTAAGACTGAGGTCGTGGGTTCGATTCCCACCCAGGACAAATCTTTGTGTGATGAGCACAATCATTTGTTCTGTGTCTGGGTGTAATTTATCTATAATATGTATGTATTTAGAAATATATAAGTATGTTTATCAGTTGTCTGGTTGTCATAGTACAGGCTCTGCCTAGTTTGGGATCAGATAACGTTGTGTTGGTTGTCCTAAGATATTATTATTTATTATTATCTCCTTTTTTCTGGTGTGTGACATCTGACAGGACACTAGGAGGTCGTATGTAGGTGCTTCAATTTTATGTTCCCAGCCACGGCTTCACCATAATAGGCATATTCTGGGTACGCGCGTTCTATCATAGAACACATCCCTCGCTTTCCATCAGACGTGATGGAGTACGAGAGCAGGTCCATTCAGCACAACGAAAAAAAAAACAACAAACTACTGACAAAGTGAAAGCCATTCCTATCGTTACTGTGCAATATACAATTACAACACTGGTCTGCTTTGTAAAACTATTTTCGACTATTTCTTAGGCGACGATTCAATAATTGGTCAAGAATTAAGAGTGTAATAAGGATGCGTCATGTTTAAGCACATTTCGTTACATGATAGAGAAGAAAGATACAGCTATCGCTCTCTCTTTTACGCTATAGGTACACATTATCATCAACATTTCAGCCATAAGACGTTCACTCCTGGATATCTCCCCCAATTTGGGGGGGTTTTGCAATAATCGAAACGCTTGGCAGGCGGATTGGCGATCGCAGTATGGTGTTAACTGCATAGAGAACGCTGCTGCCCATATTCCAGTCGCTTCCTAGACACCCACGGGAAGAAATGGGATCTCTCTCACAATAAATCTTATTCTTTACTAGCTTCTGCCCGTGACTTCGTCCGCGTTACATTTCTTGTTCCCTCGACCCTTCCCGTCGCGTCGAATCGCCTACCCGTGCGATTTTCCCCGTTTTTGCAACATTTTTCATTACTGCTCCGCGCCTCTTCGTTGTAGCGTGATATTATATAACCTATAGCCTTCTTCGATAAATAGGCTATCCAACACAAAAAGAATTATTCAATTCAGACCAGTAGTTTCTGAGATTAGCGCGTTCAATCAAACAAACTCTTCAGCTTTATAATATTAGTATAGATTTTCAGGAAGTTTCACTTTGTTATAAGAACTATTCTCAACACAAGTTAACGTCATCCATTCCAAGTAGGAACATACAACTCACCATCAGGAACAACGAATCAATTCATTCTGCTTAAGTACAAGTTGTTTACTACTCAACGTGTTCCAATTTCCATGATCATGCGCATTATGTTTACAATGTCGTTCAACTGAGCTTATGAGAGCGTTTGATGTTATGTAGTTCAATCGTGAATGAGATGACGGTATGCAACCGTATTGAGTACTTTATAATGTACCTGGACGCGTAGCATGACCACCATAGAAACGAGTTTTGTCGACGGAAGAATAGACAAAATGGCACGGTGATGTTAAAACTGAAGAGAGGAAATATTTATATTCTTCAGTCGACAAAATTCTACGATATCGAGTATGACGACTAATTTTTCTCTACTTTTGAGTTGGAGTTTCTTTACAGGATTATATTAATTATAATCATCAATACAATCCTCTAAGATCATTTAATCCCACTGTATGACTATTCAATGAAAAAGTCCTTAGCGGATTCACCTTAATTACATTAGTTACCACTCTCTTGCTATGGAAAGAATAACTGTCTTTGTCTTCATAGAAACCTGAGTCTACGGGTCGCCCCGTGCTCGGGCCGAAGAGATGTCGAATAGAATAGAAAGAACTTTGTCTATTCTTGGTAGAATAGAGATAGAATTGGTCATGCTACGCCTACTGATGTAGATATAAGTACCCATGATATCGTAAGTAGTGAATCATCATCATCATCATCATTTCAGCCGAAAGACGTCCACAGCTGGGCATAGGCCTCTCGCATGCTTCGACCGGTTCTGTGCTTCTCGCATCCAGCGGATTCCTGCGGCGTTCACCTGTTTATCGGGCCATCGTGTCGAAAGTAGTGAATAACAAGTCAAATTATATGTATCTGATACTGCACAGCATGATCAGGCAATATCAGTTATGGAAAGGCTACCAGTAGGTTTTTTTTATAAAAATAATATAATAATAATTTACCAAATAATATAACAAAACAAAAATTAAATTAAACAGCAATAATTATAAATAAAATTTAATACTTAATAAATTAAACAATATACCTAATAATTATTTGGGAAAGAAGAACAAACCATATAAATGAATAAACAGAATTATTATAATACATAGGTACTTATATCAAAATCATATAAATTATGTTAATACATTCTATAGATAAATAAGCGATATGTTGGTTTATTTTACGCAATCTCCTGACCAAAGAGTCTTTGCTCCTGACCAAATAATTTTCAAAAACAGAGCTTCCTCTCTCCTATTATTTTGCTGTGCCCTGAAGGGTCCATAATGATCTAAATTATATAATTACCATCTAAGTTCACATTATGGTAAAGCAATATAGATATTGAGTATTGTGTAGGGTTTATTTTCGGCGGCAGTGGAAGAAAGCCACCTGGACAGTCATCGTCTGTCAGTATCCTCGCCTGGCCTAACTGAACAGACAGCTGTGTTGCTGGATAGTTGTTGCGCCAATTCTTCTTCCCAGCTGAGGAACTAGGAATTGTTGAAGGGCGGGTGTTGTGAGGGACTGTCTTATGTAATTTTGTTGTTCGAAAGTACTGATTTTCAGCTTAATTTGAAAAAGTGAAATTTTGATTTGGTTTTTGAGATATCCAGAATGAAAATTTGATGTCTTTGGTCTTGCATTTTCGCTTTTTTGCCACCAACTTCCGAAATTAAACGTTATTTTTCATATTGTAGTGTATTTTTTTGGAAGTCCGCTGTTTTTATATACTTAAACATTTATTTTTCA
Source organism: Aporophyla nigra (assembly GCA_947507805.1). Taxonomy (NCBI): domain Eukaryota; kingdom Metazoa; phylum Arthropoda; class Insecta; order Lepidoptera; family Noctuidae; genus Aporophyla; species Aporophyla nigra. Next base: position 10,634,411 of record OX382316.1, on the reverse strand, counting down.
CTTTTAAAAGTTACTGATACTCAATTATGAATCCAGACAGACATAAAAAATGCAACTGAATTAAAAACCTCCTTCATTTTAAGAATTCACTTAAAAAGTGAAGTGATTTGCTAAACGCCAAAAGGGATCGCCAAAAAGGCGTTCAGCAAAATTGTGTACTCTGAATGTAGAAAAGAGGTCACAAATTTCAGAGATAAGTGGAAAGCAATCTAAAATGGGAGGTACAAAGGAAAATAACTCACAAAATACGACTAAAAGGTGAGGTACAAGATACGTGTACGTGTAGCATAATACATTTACCGTGGCTGTTCTGAATGCTAATGTGAACACGGCAATTTCCTTTAGTAAAAGCCAACGTTGCAAATAGGTCAGTAAAACGACAGCGTATTTAAATCTACTCCATAACTTAGTATTTAAATCTAAGTTCAAGTATATACAATATAAAAATAAATAATCATAAAGCATCAAAATATTCGTCTGCATCGTTGTCAAAAGGAAACGTGCCCAAAAGGCTGGCAGCATTGCCACGTTGTATGGCAATGCTGATTCTTTGACCAAAAAATAGGCCAGCCCTCTGGTCACGTGAAGAGTCGACTAGCCGCTTAGCAATGTCTCGGAATATACATGTACATATTTTTTACTTAGATTTTAAATTATGTATATATTGTAAGATATTATAGTCAATGTCAAAGTATCAACTCAAATATGTATATAAATAAAAACTTTTTTGCAAAAAAAAACAACCGACTTCCTTAAAAACACTACAAAGTGAAAAATAACTTTAACTTCGGTAGTCGGTGTCTTAGGATCTGTATTTATGGTTTTTTTGCCACCGACTTCCGAAATTAAAGTTATTTTTCACTTTGTAGTGTTTTTAAGGAAGTCGGTTGTTTTCTTTTTGCAAAATAGTTTTTATTTTTAAATTTTTAGTTGTGGTTTTCACCCTGCACTAATTCCAAACAAACAATGCATATTTATGCGATAGCAGAAATCGCGGTTGATTCCCTGTCATTTTTTAAAGTGTTCCGGTGTCTGTCTCCCGAACTCATCATCAGATCTATATGAAAATTATATGGGACCATTTCGGAATAAACCCCTTTCGAACAAAAAAAGAATTTTGCAAATCCGTCTATATATGACGGAGTTATGGCCGAACATACATAAAAAAATAAATTAAAAAAAACATATAAACATCCGAATTGATAACCTCCTCCTTTTTGAAGTCGGTTAAAAAGACAATAACACTACTAGAATAGAATTTGTATATATAAAGCACAAAATATAGTTCAAGTAAAAAATAAACTTAGTTCTACCTATGTTAGGTTAGGTTAGGTTAGGTTCTCAGAAGTAGGCAGTGACCTATCGCTGCCGGCCGTGGTCGAGTCGATGGTCGGCAGCGAGGAGTCCTGGGACGCGGTGGTATCCTTCTGCGAAACTGTCATGTCGCAGAAGGAGGCTGCGGAAAGGGAGCGGGAGATATCTTCCGCTGACCCAGCCCGCAGCAGGCGCACCGGGCGTCGGCGGAGGGCGGACAACGCCCTCTTCCAGCCCCCCTAAATGGGTCCAGGGGCGACGGATCTGGGGACATCCGTCGCCCCCTATTGTACGGGCCCGAGATGGTGGCGCGTAGTGTTCCACGCGCGCCTCTCTGTGATGTATGGGGGGGAGTTTAACACCTCACTCCCCTCTAACGTGAGGAGGCCCGCGAAGGCGGGCCGGCACCAGTCGGGGATCGCGGAAGACATATTGGTTCCCGTGGTCCCCGACGTAGGTGTGGGACGGAACACCGGGGTGGTTTTAGTCAGTAAGAGTCTGACAGACCCCTCCGCCCACCCCAGGGCGGAGGACATCCATGAGGATTTCCACCTCGTGATCAAAAAAAAAAAAAAAAAATGGTTAGGTTAGGTTAGGTTATATAACACCATCCCATTACTTCACGGTGTCATAAGAGGATGGAGCGGGTAATGGTTGAGCTTCATAAGTTCTGCGTTAAGCTGCACGATTAGTGTAAAATGCGTGCACTGACTGGACAGGTCCACTCAATCTGTGTAGTTATTTCCTCAAAAGATAATTTCAAACACCAATCCACATGGTCTTTTACTGCTGTGACCAAGATTATGTCTGGACTTTAAAAGAGACTGTGACCTCAGAGTTTGTTTCGGCCTTTCTTCTCAAAGTAGTCGGAAAGGAAACGCCGACTTCATCTAGTTTAAAAAAATATGATTGACGTGTATCATCGTCATTTATCATTATCATTTCTATTGGGAAAAGAGCAGAAGGGCAAATCCTAAATCGGTATAAAGAAACAAATCGTACATCATTAATAAAAGGGCCGATTAAAACATGTACTGCATATTTTAGAAGCCCTTTATAGTCATACCTAATTGATAATTTCCGTTGAAAAATGAGTTAAATGGGCTCATCCGTTGTGCCCACAAATAAGTATCACCATATTAATGATTAATCAGGTATTCTAAACTTCAGGGTCATTCGCGTAGATAAATAAAACTTTACATGCGGTACTTGACAGACTCCCCGTGTTGTGCCGGATGTAAAGAATAGCACCATAACATTTCTTCCCGTTAGTGTCGTAAAGGCGACTAAGGGACTTATTAGAGAATGGGCAGCAGCGTTATTTACGCATTTTACCATCATACTGTCTATCAAGCGTGGCGATGCAGGAGGAGACGCCCCGGGCGTCGGGAGTCGATCGCAGACTCCCGGCCACCGTAGGCGCAGGCATGCGGATGGCGAGCAATGGGTAGCTCGCCGCCTGGTAAGGACCTGGGGGCCTACCACCATCTTTTACGAAACAATCTTATTTCAAGAAAGTTTTGTTTCAAGATTATAATAACATTACTCATATTCGTACCATGACCTTCATCGTTCAATATTGTTTTAATCCTGCTTAGTGCTGAGAAATTCAAATTCATTTATTGGTGTGATTTTTGGTACATTTTACATGTGATCTTAATAATAAATAATTTGTTCCTCAAAAATCTACCTTAAAGGTGTACACTCTTTCAAGCAATCAAACTTTTTATAAATACGAATAATTAGCGCATTTCAAAACAAAAAAAAAACAACATAACTGAATACAGAAAAAAAGAACAAGCAAAAAAAATTAATACAATGTCAAAATTAAATAAATATCATGTCAAATAGGTTACAATTTATCATTAAGGAATTCGTCAATAGTATAATAGCAATTTTCCAATAATAGATGTCTTAATTTATTTTTAAATTGAACAATGTTTAAGTCTTTAATTCCATTTGGTAATTTATTAAATATTTTTGGGGCCATGCAAAGTATGCTTTTGTGCATCAACGCGGTCTTAGATGGTCGAACACATAATTCAAGAAAGAACGAACTATTTGAAAGATTTGTCTATTGCCTGCTATAATAGAAAAGAAACAACGCTATTTGAACTGTATAGCGCTGTCTCTTTCACACGTCGGTCCGAATCCCTTATATGAAGTAAGCTTTCGAAGCAAACTATTATTATTTTTTTATATAAAAAGGTTACTTTGTATAAAAAGATAATTGTTAAGAGTAATTTTCATGAAATTAATACAAATATTAAAAGATTATACTTTGAAAACTGAGAAAAAATTATTTGAAAATTTTAAAACGCTGTGGCTAGGTTGTGCTATGATAGGAATCGGAACAAATTGTGTTTTTATCAGCTGTGTAGTGCAAACGAAATTTGAAACTCGATGTAATTTTATAAGTGATTTTCTAAGTGGTTTAACTTATTTTATCTTAATTGCATAAGATCTGTGTGTCGCCAGCATTTTAGAAGCCAGTTGCCTATAAAATCAACATGGAATCAAGGTAAGTTTAAACACCGGAACTCAGTGAATAAGTTTAAAACAAGGAAATATTGTTCTATAATGTTTATGTAAACTATATGTCGTCAGACTCAGTGATTGGTGTTTTGTTATTAATTTTGCAATCGAAGAGTTTAGTCGCGTTTCCTGGCGGCAGCTAGAGATACTATGGGAATTTTCACAATCGCTCTCTGCAAGCCAAGGAGTACTCAAGAAGGAAATGGCAAAACTCCGCTTCATCTAAATTGAAAGGGTCGCATTCCTGACGAATCTGCATACGACCCCGCTTTCTTGTACCATTGGCTTCTGCAGCTGCGTTATCAGCTTCCAAAAACTCAAATATGTCGTATGCATTCGCCATCTAGAATCAACCAAGAAATTTACTACCCATGTACTAAGATCTCTTGATACACAATTCAATCGGCAAGTTTACATAAATAAATACATTTTACTTACTTTATATGACACGAAAATGTTTCTTTTTATATAAAATTGCAAAACAATAATACTTCCGTCGAGTCCGAGGAACTCTTTTATGATTGCTAAATTTGACATAAAAACAATCTTGCTGGTTGTCAAAAGTCACGTCGTGGTACGAATTGAATGAAGTTTTAGAGGTGAGGTGAAAACCGCTAAGAAAACAACATTATTACAACCTTATAATAACCTTATTTTAAGGGGGTTATGGTACGAAAAGTCAAAGTAAGATTATAATAATACTGTTTTAAGAGCTGGTGGTTGGCCCCCAGGCCCGTGTCGACGACGCGTAGTGTTCAACGCGCGCCTCAAAGAGAAAGGGGTCTGCTAGGACCGATGCCTGCCAGGGTCGCGAGGTTGTTCAAACGAGATACCGTGGCCCTGGCTTATGGGTAATTGAAGGAACATGGGTGGGTGGGTTTTAGTCAGTAAAAGTCTGACACGCCCTCCCGCTCCGCCCAGAGGGGTAATTGCGAAACTTTTTATCGGTAGGAATTGGTTTAATATTGATAGTTAAACAACATTCATTGCGTTATTTACGTTGCTGAGCCGACAATTTATTCGAACAAATGACGCAATGGTTTAGAAATAATCTTCAATCCCATTCAGATTCTGATAAATTGTGCGTTTCGCAATTAGGGTGCAGAGCGGGAGAAGTCATTTGATGATTTCCCATCCAAAAAAAAAGCGTGGCGATAATAGCACCTCTCATGGGGAGGTCTAAATCCTGTCGAGAAAGGATGATGATGATAAGATATTTGTCCACCATGACATAATAATATTAAAATCTATCCCAGAAAATGCCTTCTTTTTGAAGCGAAAATAACAACATCATTAATTTAGCTTCAGTGGACTTACGTAAAACTTTTCGATATTAAGTAATGTGTTTTGGTTAAAAGTTTAGCCATAAAAGGCCGCGTCTGCAGAATTTTTGAGTGCTTTAAAAACCCTGTTTTTTAAAAGAGTAGCATTTATGATAGGTAAAAAAACAAGATAACAAGTACAACATCGAGTAACTTTGTAACATAAACGAAATGTAAATTAATTCAGCTTTTGGATGTATGAAGAACATGGTGTACAGTTCACTCAACCTTTAACCTCCGTAGAAAAGGTAGGATCCTTCCGACCAGACGGGTTTTGTGTCTGGTGGGCCACTGCCCGACGATTGATGTCGGGACGTTGTATACAGGGTGTGGCGTAAGTAATGGTCCACCGTTCAGGATTTGATGAACCAGATAATTAACTATAACAATTAAAAAATTTAACCATTTTTACCCAATTTTTTTTTTACAAAAATTGCTCTTGAACTTGATGGTGTGTTAAAAATTGGGGTTAAAATTAAAGAAGAACCAACTTTTTCTTCAAAAAAGCTGAATTTACATAAAAATTCATAATTTATCGTGATAGCTCTAGTATTCAGCAGTAATTAACAGAAATCAAAATGAAAAAATAATGGTTTTTGTTGAAACTACAAACAAATATGTAATAAAAGGTAGAAAATTTCGTAAATAAAAGACAAAAATGAAATATTTTCGGAACCTTTGGGAAAAAATGTTTAAAATTTTTAATTGTTATAGTTAATTATCTGGTTCATCGAATCCTGAACGGTGGACCACTACTTACGCCACATCCTGTATATCCTAGTTGCGCGGTGAACTCTGCGTGCGCGTTGCAGGATTTTGTGTGACGTCAGCGTGGCGGTGAAGATGCCGCTACAAGCCCCTGAAAACCATCCCTTCTTGTTACTTTATCTCGAGATTGGAATCCCCGTGTTCCGTCCCACACCTACGTCGGGGACCACGGGATCTAATGCGTCTTCCGCGATCCCCGACTGCTGCGGGACCCCTCTGTGGGCCTCCTCACCATCTTGACTGAAGTTCTTCGAAGTCGGGGCCAGGATATGCCGGTTGCCAAGGTCGCGAGATCTGTTTGAAAGAGTTACCGTGGCCCTGGCATATAGGCAACTGCAGGAACACGGGTTGGTTAAAGTCAGTAAAAGTTTGACACTTCCTCCCGCTCACCCCAGAGCGGGAGACGTCATTTGATGATTTCCAACCCACTAAAAGAAAAAAAAAGGTAATGGTAAGGGTCCAAAAAAACAGTTACTGCGTGATACGAGGTTAAAGTTTCTTCAGAAGATAAGAATCCACTTTCACTTATAGATACTGAGTTCAAATCAGAGAAATTTGTACGGAAAAGAATTTTTTCTTTTCGCGCTGGCGGTTTATCAGTAAAACTAACTCGACAAACGAGTGTTAGGTGTAGACAATTTTTTTTTTTTGTGAATTTTATCTAGCATATCAACCTACGAGGTTGTCGGCTGCTAAACCGGACTTGCATGTGGTTGCCTCAATAAAATAAAGCCTCCAGCCAGGGCTTAACGCTAAGGGCGCCCCTGTAGGGAACTATATATAATGTGGGGTGTCGGCTTAGGTCGTAGTTAGGGCTGGAGGCAGCAAGGGAGTTGCTGGATTGGAATCATATCAGTCAGCGATCAACTATTAATATACAGGGTAAGTTTTATCCGGTGCGCAAATTCTAATCATGAATTCAGCATATAATTTTAGACCCCCTTGCGCAGAAATTTTTCGTCGGTTTTACAAAAAAAAATCAGCTGTTTCATAGAAAAATGCGATACCTACAGGGTCAAAATGTATGGAAAAGCTGATTTTTTTTTTGTATAACCGACGAAAATTTTCTACACTGGGGGGTCTAGAATGATATGCTGAATTCATGGTTACAGTTTGCGCACTGGATAAAAACTTATCCTGTATATGTATTTCTTTTACTCACACAGGATCAAACATCTTTAGTACGTTTTTTGATTGAGAAAATCGTTGATAGCTAGTCGTTTCCTCGTTGCGATGGGACAGGGTAAACCCTCCGATCCACAACGGGCGAAAAGCCATTTTGTAAATATAAATATTTCTTTTCTTTTTTGCAGATGGCACGTTACAAGAAGACGGGTTTCATGGATGACGACGCGGGCAGCGTGAGTTCCATACAGCTGAATGAGGGCGTCAGGTCCGGTGGTACCCATATACGGTACCATATGGTGAGTACCATAACATTACCTTCTACTACCACGGCTGCTAACCTAGAGGTTAACTTCGTGCTTATTGCAGCGCAACTGCTGGTTGAGAGATCTCTTGGCTCTTAGTACGGTAACTGTAATTACTAGAGAATGGGCAGCAGCGTTCTCTGTGCATTTTACCACCATACTGCGATCGCCAACCCGCCTGCCAAGCGTGGCGATTATGGCAAAGCCCCTCAAATTAGGGGAGGCCTAAGTCCAGCAGTGCACGTCTTACGGCTGAAATGATGATGATTATGATGACGGTAATTGGGCTAGGCTTTAATATGTACGAAAGGGCTTTAAAAGTCTGTGTCAGTCTAGGGACCCAAACCTATCGTGCCCATCCCCTTAAACCAGCTACGCAGGTGGCATAGGAGTTCACCGTCACAGTCGACGCCGGGCTGCAGGCAGTCCAGGAAAGCCATGCCGTCCTTAGATGGCAGGTTAACCAGACGTCTGTTACGCCTGGACAGGAACGGGCTGCGCTTGGTGATGAAGACCATCACGGGACACTGCTCGCTAAACTAACACTTTCACACAATATGCATAACGGACAGTCCTCTATGCAGGATATTCACGGAGGCTGAGGAAATCGTTGCGCATGTGTTCTTTGAATGCACAGGCATCACCCAGATTAGGACAGAAACCCTCGGGACACCTAGATCTTACACAGATGTTGTTAACAGACCAGTAGATATAATCACTTCTGGAGGTAGGTGAGCTGATTTGATTAACCATCGACGGCCACCATGGCCCACGGACAATGGTCCCCCGTCCACCTGAAGGACCAATTGCGGAGACCAAACATTTTAACATGGAACATAGAAGGGTTTTAAACAGTATATCAAAGCGATGTGAGTATGACTGAAAAAAGTGATGAGTAGACGAACCTATACAAAGCTGATCTTTTTCAAAAATATGAGATACATATTTACGACTTGGTACTGGACTACTGGTAATGGTAGAATTTCTTCAGTACTTCTTGAATCTAGACTAATAATACAGCTGAAGCGTTTGTTAGAAAAAGCTTGCCTCTGCTACAAGTTCGATTTCAAAACTTCTTTTTAATTTGATAGCCTTATTTTTGAGGAAGGGTAATATCTCGGCTTATAATATCTTGGCTCTTTAATACCACGCTATGACCCTTAACAGTCAAGCGAAAAGGAAAAAGACGGAAAAAACGGTAAGTGAAAACGAAGAAATAGGTAGCGTTTGGTCAAGGGAACTAGATATTAAAAAATTTCACACGGACGAATTGCAGGCGGAAGCTAAAGCTGCATAAAATTCAACGGATTCATAGTCCAATATCACAACCAGAGCAGCAAACGCACAGATAATTTACATTTTGGCCATTTTCGAATGGGTTTAATCGTTCAGTAATATGCAAAACGGAAATCAATGCAGGTAATGTATCTAGTTGCAGCCTCCACGCATGGCTGGATGCTTTGTTCTGAAGTTCTGAAAGCTCGCACCAATTAGTTCGCCCGGATTGGGCGAATGATCACTTTTAAATAATATAATATCTTCTTGTATTGTGGAAGGTAGTGTGGGTCAGCCGATAAGACGATGACCTATACCGTATTACTGGAATCGTCGACTCGCCCTCATATAAATTAACTTTGTGTGAGTCGCCTATACAAAATTTTACATTATTATATATTGACGATTCGCCCGATTCGGACCAGTTAATTCATGCGAGTCAACTAATAAACCGAATTAGCAAATTCGAAATAGCAAATGTTTTGTTTTCGCAAAAAATGATAATATTAGATACCCTTGAAAGGGCCACACTTATCAGACAAACTTATTTACTTTCATTATCAGTCCCACTATTAGATAAATAAGCTTTGGTTTTTTTCCTATCTAAATATATTTTTATAATTATTATTATCTACTGCCTCGTTGTTCTAGTGGTCACAAGTCCTGGTACCTAGGTCCTAGGTTTGATTCCCGGGTTAAGCAAAGTGTTACTGGGGTTTCCATCTGAAATATCTCAGTAGCAGCACTGAGCCAGGAGTTCTGCCCGGCACTTATGGCAATAGGCTCGCATCCTGTTACTTGGTACTTAAACATAAGGGCCGAGTCACACCGGAATGGCAGCGGCCGGCAGCGACGCGGCGAGCACTTTCAGTGTGAAATAATTTTAAACTTTAACTACATACTTAAAAGACCAGTATCGCTTGAAAAGGTCGCACAGCCCCCCGCGGTGCCGCGAGCGGCCTCGCGTCGCCGCTGGCAGCCGCGGGCGAAAACACCAACAAGACGCGCGAGGCGCGCGGCCGCTCGCGTCACCGCGGGCGGCCTCGTGACCTTTTCAAGCTTTTCAAGCGATACTGGTCTTTCAAGTATGTATGTAGTTAAAGTTTAAAATTATTTCACACTGAAAGTGCTCGCCGCGTAGCGCGTCGCTGCCGGCCGCTGCCATTCCGGTGTGACTCTGTGAAATTTGAGTTTGCAATAGGTACACTTCTGCGTGACAAAACTTTAAACAAATGCAAATTAAGTACTATACACCTTTCCATTGTTCTCACATGTTAAATTTCAACTTAATGTTACCAATTTTTTTACCGACGAAAAAAAACGGAGGACGTTTTCAATTCCACGCGTATATTTTTTTTATGTATACCACACAACTTTTTTCGTAGTAGTCTGATTGTGATAATTCTTTTTATTGGAAAGGGCATACCCCGAAGGTGATACAATATAAATTTGGAAAACAAAATCGAACCCCTTTAGGGTCGGAAAATAGGGGATTATTGATTGTTCACTCACTGATTTTAATGTATAACTTTAAACAGATTAGTCCGATTTTGATAATTCTTTTCTTATTGGATAGATACCTTGCCAAGTATTATTAGTACATTAAAGCCATAAAAAAAATATAAAATAAAAACTTTTTAACAAAAAAATTAAAGCTGTAAGATCAATGAACAAAGATCACTCAAAGTGCCGACTCGAAATTTTAAGGTTTATTATTTTTTGCTTTTCAGTTTTTTCGGCGGTTTAATTTTTTTGTTGAAAAGTTTTTTGTAATTGTGTCCACGGAGTTTCTTGTCCGTTCTTCTCCGTAGGTATCTACTACGCTTTGGGACGGGCAACTAGCTTCATCTGTCTGACTGACCGACCCCTTGTCTGCTTAGCGCCGAGATTTGAATAAGAAATGTATGTTTTTTTGACGCATTGTAATGCGCTCAGTTGGATTCCAAACGCTCGGTGCAACACCGAAAGTTGAAAATCAAGTCAAATTCGTAACAGGGGTATACACGGCTAAAAATCAAGCTATACATTTCCAGTTTCAGCTGATCTCGCATTGTATAGGGTTTTCGTACAAAAAGAAGTTAGTTTATACTGGAAATGTAAAGCTTCATTTGTTGCCGTGTGTACAAAGTTTTTTCTTCCCGTATTTAATATACAGGATTTTTTTTAACCTGTTCGCATTTTTTATTTTTGGTGATTCAGTATTTGTAATAGAACACATTTCAACAATTTTTTCAATACTTTTTTTATTTTTATCTGACCTTAAATCAGTAAACTGTAGATACCCAGCATATTTCGTAATATGATATCGACAATAGGAATAGGTCAGTAAAAGCGCGCCAGCGTAGCTACTTCGAACTTCTTAGAATTTTGAGCGATCAAAACAGCTGGTAGGTACTTGTAGATACGCTCGGTCGTTCAACTTCGCCGATAAACATGTTTCATTCATCATCATCATCATCATCATTTCAGCCGAAAGACGTCCACTGCTGGACATAGGCCTCCCCCAAGCACCGCCACTTCGACCTATTCTGTGCTTCTCGCATCCAACGTATTCCTGCGGCCTTCACCAGGTCATCGGTCCATCTTGTGGGAGGCCTACCAACGCTCCGTCTTCCAGTACGCGGTCGCCACTCCAGAACCTTCCGACCCCATCGGCCATCCGTTCTGCGAGCAATGTGCCCTGCCCACTGCCACTTAAGTTTGGCAATTCTTCGGGCTATATCGGTTACCTTGGTTTTCCTACGGATCTCTTCATTTCTGATTCGATCGCGTACGGAAACTCCAAGCATAGCCCTCTCCATTGCTCTTTGGGTGACTTTGAGCCTTCTTATGAGGCCCATTGTGAGCGACCACGTCTCAGTGCCATATGTCATCACTGGCAACACACACTGGTCAAAGACTTTTGTCTTGAGACACTGCGGTATTTGGGACGAGAAGATATTGCGTAGCTTCCCGAACGCTGCCCAGCCGAGTCGGATTCGACGATTGACCTCTATCTCGAAGTTGGATCTACCTAACTGGACAGTCTGTCCTAGGTACACGTATTCGTCCACAACTTCGAGTGTAGCGCCTCCGATCTTCATTGGAGTGGGTATCACACGAGCATTGGACAAGACCTTTGTCTTGTCCATGTTCATCCTAAGACCCACTCTTACGGAAGCTCTACTGAGGTCATCGAGCATTGTACTGAGGTCCTCCATAGTCTTAGCCATGACTACTATATCGTCGGCACGGACATGTTTCATTAACGATAACTAAATTTTTTTGTACTAAGATACAAAATAAAAATTGCGATGTTATTATAACTAGTTTAAGTTTAATTTATTAAAATTTGCGCACTGGTTAAAAACATATCCTGTATAGATTTTAAGGCACATAATTTTGGCAATTTCAGGCAATAATTCGAGAGTTAAATTAAATCATACGTCTACCAATCTGTTGGCGCCAGCTACTACGCATATATTGGCTGTAATTAAGTTAATTACTGGGTATTGGAGTTTCGAGTGGTCTCCATTGATATTGCGTCGCTAAAAGCCATTGATGGGCCATGAGAGTAAAAGCTTTCCGTCATTTACCATGAGTGCAAACCTCGTTGTTATCTATATTGTGCAAGGTTTTATAACTTACACAAGAGACCGGTGTGTTTTAATAAATATAGACATCATTAGGTATTGTAATCCGAGGACTAACACAGCGGGGAATTCGCAAAATGATATTGAAAATCACATCGAAATCCGTTGCGGAGTTTATAAGAACTAGAGTGCACACAGCAAGGAGTGGTGTCGGATGTAAAGAGCACCAACCCATTTCTTCCCGTGAGTGTCGTAAAAGGCGACTAAGGGACTCACTAGAGAATGGGCAGCAGCGTTCTCTATGAATTTTACCACCACACTGGAATTGCTAACCCGCTGGCCAAGCGTGGCGAATATGGCAAGCCCTCTCAAAATAAAGAACCGAAAGACGTCCATTACTAACCGTAAGCCTTGGCTTACGTTCAGTAATGGACGTCTTTCGGTTGAAATTATGGTGATGATGACAGCGAGGGTAGTTGTCCTAGCAGTGGGAACATTATTTTATGTTTAGGTGTCACTTAGTGCTAGTGAACACTGGTATTCGATTCTCATTATTTTATCGATATTTTAATAATTGTAGCTAAGTTACGAACATCCGACGTATAGATAGCCTGTAGATACTAGGTAGCTTCGCGTCGGAGAAAACCATTGAAATTATTTGAAAAGCCGCGCAAATAAACGTTCACTGGCGTGTGTATGACGTGTTACCGCCACCATCTTTGTTTCAGTGCGAGAGTGAGATGGAGCTCTGCAAGCCGCATAGCACCATCTCTTTTTCCCTATGATAAAGGGCCGTCACTGTCAGTTTTGACGGATTCTGAACGTGTTCAATTATAAACAGTAAATTCACTTTGAGCTCGTCTTTTATATTGACATGTTCATGCCAATCATTTTATTAAATGTTTAAACGCGAAGAAACTATTTACAACCGCTTCTGCCACAATTCGGGCGCTTCTGAAGGAAACGCGTCACGTTCTTGCTTGGCCAAGCGTAAGGGGAATCCGAAGCTTCTACAACATTCTAGAAGCTTTTTTAAAAACAAAACAAGCGCGCCCATCTTTTTAACCGACGAAAAAAACCGGAGGAGGCTATCAATTCGACGCGTATATTTTTTTTTTTTTTTTTTGATATTAGATGTCTACCCTCCGTCAAGGCTTCAACTGGGCTGTGTCCCGAAAAAGGGAATTCTTGGTAGAATTTTATGAAATAATACAACTTTTGAAACTATATCTTCACTTCCAATCCCGATTCATATTGTTATGATTATGATATAGTATTTTTCCGTATTTTATAGGTATACAATAAAATTGTAGTATAATCTCTTTAAAAAAATCTAAATCAAAAGAAAACGATTTCTCGCCGTTCTTCAATTGTTTTTCTCCCCGCCATACGCCATAATGAGTGAATCTAACAAAGAAAATCGATACATTTTGTAGTTTTATTGCAAAAAAGTGAAATATGCGACATAAACTGTGAAAAATACGTGACGTTTATGGACAGTTTCAGTAAAAGTAGCACAAGGTTGGTTCAAGCATTTTCAATCCGGGCATTTTGATGTCAAAGATGCAGCGCGCTTCGGTCGCCTTTGTTACGAATAAGGTCGATGACATTATATAAAATAATAGTTAAAAAAACTAAAACTATTAATTATTTTCTATTTTTTAGGGTGTTTCGAATTTTGAGACGTATGTCAGCGTGGTTTGTGACGTATGTCAGCGTAGTTTTCGAAGACAGTTTTTTTGCTGTCCTGGTAACCCTGGCAAGGATAATGGCACAAATTTATTAAATTATAGTATTGTCATCGGTCCTCGATAAGTCTACAGAGTTTAAATGAAATAATCGCGCTGTAAGGAGTCGGTTACAAACAAACATAAAAGTGAAGCTAATATAAAGCGTGTAAAAAGTGTAGCTAGATTGGCATATAAGTCGTTATGACATGGCTGAAGAGTTAGGGGTTGACCACAAAACAGTTTTAACCCATTGGAAAACGTCTGCGAATACAACAAAAGCTCGATATTTGGGTGTCACACGAGTTTACTGAAAGAAATCTAATGAATCGTCTACTCATTTGCGATTCTCTATTGAAACGTTATGAAACTGTACCAATTTTAAAAGATTGATCACTCGTGGTATAAAGTGGATCTCATTCGACAAGAACGTGCGAAAAAGATCATGATCAAAGGTCAGTCAAGCAGACGTTAGTGAAACCCAGCACCCTAATTGCGAAACGCACAATTTATCAGAATCTGAATGGGATTGAAGATTATTTCTAAACCATTGCGTCATTTGTTCGAATAAATTGTCGGCTCAGCAACGTAAATAACGCAATGAATGTTGTTTAACTATGAATATTAAACCAATTCCTACCGATAAAAAGTTCCGCAATTATCCCTCTGATTAACTCGCAATAAGGTGATGCTGTGTGTATAGTGTGGTGTTTCCGTGTTGTACCGTACGTAAAGAATACCACTATCCCATTTCTTCTCGTGTGTGTCGTAAAATGCGACTAAGGGACTTACTAGAGAAGGGGCAGTAACTTTCTCTATACATTTTACCACCATACAGCGATCGCCAACCCGTCTGCCAAGCGTGGCGATTATGGCAAAGCCTCCCTAATTGGGGGAGGCCTATGTCCAGCAGTGGACGTCTTACTGCTGAAATGATGATGATGATGTGTGATTGGAGCATCGTTCATTATGAGCTTTTACCACACGGCTAATATTTATGTTACTAGAAATAAAGCATTTTCTTATTACAGTAAGTAGGAAGTACAGACGCCTGCACTTAGCCTACTACAACCTGTCAAATTTCTTTAGTAGGTTTTCAACTTTAACGTTCTAACTTTAACGTATCTTGATGTGCTGGTGTCTGTACAAAATTATGTGAATGTTATAGGTAGTTCATTATCAGCCTATAATATTCCCACTGCTGGGACACAGGCCTCCTCGTATTGATAGGGAGTGGGCCGTAATACACCGTGCGGGCCCAGTGCGAGTTGTTAGATGTCACATGTCTTCGAATCTTTGGTTTTAGGACATGCCGGTTTGCTTACGATGTTTTCCTTCACCGTTTTGGGAGCAATGGTAATGAAAGATTTTACACAAATTAAAGCACTTGTCTGGGTTCGAACCTACGACCTACAGTGAGTCGCGGTCGTTACATCTAGGCCACCACTTTATAAATAAATAAAAAATTATTTATTTTCTCTTTCACAAATAAAACAAGTACAAACTTATTGAATGGAATGAACTTAAGACAAGTATTTTTTTAGGAATTACACATAAAGGCAAAAATATTTTATTTGTGGGAGACTGGCGCCTAAACTAAGCCGAACTGTATTTTTAACCGACGAAAAAAAACGGAGGAGGTTATCAATTCGACGCGTATATTTTTTTAGTTTTTTTTTTTATGTATGACCACGCATAACGGCATAACTTTTTACATAGTAGTCCGATTGTGATAATTCTTTTTTTATTGGGAAGGGCATACTCCGAGAGTGGTCCCATATAAATTTGGAAAACAAAATGGAACCCTAAGGGTCGGAAAACAGGAGATGATTGATTGTTCACTCATTGATTGTAATGTATAACCACGCATAACTTTGTACAGAGTAGTCCGATTTTGATCATTATTTTTTCATTGGATAGGGTATACTTGCCAAGTATTATTAGTACATTAAAGCCACAAAAAAATTACAAAATAAAAACTTTTTACAAAAAATTAAACCGCCGAAAAAACAGAAAAGCAAAAAATAATAAACCTTAAAATTATGAGTCGGCGCTTTGAGTGATCATTGATTTTTCAGCGCTGACTCAAAATTTTAAGGTTTATTATTCTTTGCTTTTCTGTTTTTTCGGCGGTTTAATTTTAGGACACCAGAGGGGTAATTGCGGAACTTTTTATCGGTAGGAATTGGTTTAATATTCATAGTTAAACAACATTCATTGCGTTATTTACGTTGCTGAGCCACAACTTATTCGAACAAATGACGCAATGGTTTACAAATAATCTTCAATCCCATTCAGATTCTGATAAATTGTGCGTTTCGCAATTAGGGTGCAGGTCCCCCACCAAGATACTTAAATGCAAAGATGGAACAGAACAATATTAAGTGCAAGGACACGTTTTGCAATTTGATATTGGTATGGCTTGTATATTGAGTGTACAATATCTCAATAATGTCTTTATAGGTAGTAAAAGTCATTTTTAAGGAAACAAATGACGGTTTTCTCCTGTTTTTAAGAAGGAAATAGGAAAAGTAAATAATGATTACTTTCTCAGCATTACTTTAAACGGGAAAGTAAAATTTTGCATATTGCATTCCAAGTCGTGACAAGCAACAAAGTGCGGCCTGTCATGAATTGTTTAAACCCGTAATTAGTTTTAACTGAAATATTACGGAGTTTAGTTAAATACAACCCGTTAAGGATACTGGAAACTGGTGTAATAATGGTCTTTGTAGTCGTTGTTTGTTAGGGTTTTATACATTTTTGTAGTTAATAGATTTTGACGATGTACGTTTTCCTTACATTGAGATGGGGCAGCGGAGCTTGGCGCCAAGCGTAGCGATTATATTGGGTTGTTCGATAATATAATTAATGTCGTTTTAAGGGTTCCGTAGCCAAATGGCAAAAAACGGAACCCTTATAGATTCGTCATGTCTGTCTGTCTGTCTGTCCGTATGTCACAGCCACTTTTTTCCTAAACTATAAGAGCTATGGTGTTGAAATTGGTAAGTAGATGTATTCTGTGAACCGCATTAAGATTATCACACAAAAATAGAAAAAAAAACCAATAAATTTTGGGGTTCCCCATACTTAGAACTGAAACTCAAATTTTTTTTTTTCATCAATTCCATGCGTGTACTATGGATAGGTCTTCAAAAATGATATTGAGGTTTCTAATATAATTTTTTTCTGAACTGTATAGTTTGCGCGAGAGACACTTCCAAAGTGGTAAAATATGAACGAGATCTAGTAAGTAGTTTTTTTTAATACGTCATAAATCGTAAACCGCAATTTACCTTTCATTCAATCAACTTAAATATATAAATTAAAAACAATAATTAAAGAAAAACTAAAAAACACGCTTCCATTGAAAACCAAACTAAAAAGTACAAAAAGTGACGTATGTCAGCATAGTTTGTGACGTATGTCAGCGTAGTTTGTGACGTATGTCAGCGTAGTTTTCGAAGACAGTTTTTTTACTGTCCTGGTAACCCTGGCAAGGATAATAGCACAAATTTATGAAATTATTGCATTGTCATCGGTCCTTGACAGGTGTGCAAAGTTTGAATGAAATCTGGTCGTTTAAAGTGGGTAAAAATCGCGCTATAAGGAGTCGGTTACAAACAAACATACAAACATACAAGTGAAGCTAATATAAAGCGTGTAAAAAAACATTAAATTCCATAAACATAAACCTTATGCATAAACCGTGAATACCTACAGGTTTGTACGGAACCCTCGGTGCGCAAGTCCGACTCGCACTTGGCCGGTTTTTTTCTCATAGATGGATAACTGTGTTGTGGAGATAATAGGCAGTCGCTCCATGTAAAATACAGGTTTTCAGCTGCATCCGGTTAGACTGGAAGCTGACCCCAACATAGTTGGGAATAGGGTAGGCAGATGAATGATGATGACGCAGGTATTTCGTATCTGCCGGGGTCGCGTGATTTTTCGAAAGAGATACCGTGACCCTGGCACATGGGCAACTGAAGGAACACGGGTGGGTTTTAGTCAGTAAAAGTCTGACACGCCCTCCCGCTCCGCCCAGAGCGGGAGAAGTCATTTGATGATTTCCCATCCAAAAAAAAAAAAAAGGTATTTCGTATGAACCATATTTGTGTAATTTCTGTCGTCTTTTTCAATGTTCTTTCATGTCATTTGCACTCAGAGAAAATAACGTTAACAATACTCTTTCCATTTCCCAACAATAAGGTTACTCTTCCATATTGAACACAATAATTGAGTTATTTTAACATACAATAGTGTCCGACCGGACAAATGGAACCATTTGCAAAGCCGATCATATAACGACTACTAGACCGTATCAGGGCTGTCAAAACCATAGAAACGTTACTGAATAGACCCGTATAAACTTTGTTTTTAGATTATATTCATCCAAAGAGGTTGATAGTATTGTTGCCAATTTAGCGACTTTGTCGCTAGAAGTGGCGACTTTTGCCTAAGTCTTAGAGGAAAAAAAAAGTTTTGACGACAAAAAAAAAAAATTGTGACTTATCTGACGAGTTTTGGAGTTTCTTATTTATTAAGCCTAGCGACTCGGGTTTTTAGGAGTTGGCAACTCGGGTTGGTCGCAGTGTAAAGACCATGATCGCAAGGATGTAAAATTTTTGCGGCGAGTTTTTTTCGTACACTTGAATTTCGACTCTCGGAGTTGATCCGAGCATTGAGAATCCAACATACTGCATCCCAGTGCGTCGAAAAGTTACACTCTTATTTTCAACTCTCCGCGTTCAATATCCAGTACGCGAAAAAATGACGCGAAATCTTTACGTCTGTGAGTACGTGGACTTATTTGTATTTAATGGCCACTTCTTGTGGGAGAAATACATAACCCTCTTAGAGAACATGCTGATACTATGCTACTTGGTTGTCCTAAGATATTTATTTATGCAAAAAGAAAACCACAGTAAATAAATAAATAAATATCTTTGGACAACCAACACACTGTTATCTGATCCCAAACTAGGCAGAGCCTGTACTATGGTAACCAGACAACTGATAAATATACTTATATATTTCTAAATATATACATATTATAGATAAATTACACCCAGACGCAGAACAAATGATTGTGCTCATCACACAAACATTTGTCCTGGGTGGGAATCGAACCCACGACCTCAGTCTTAGCAGTCAGGGTCACTAACCACCAGACTAACAGGCCAGTCAAAGTATGTAACTTTAGCCTGCCCAAGCGTATCAATAACATACCAACACCTTTATTGTATAACACACTATCGATCAGTGTGTGGTTTATTTTAAAATATTTATTTATTTATTTAACCATTTATGTACACACATATATAAACAGACAAGAAGAAAATAACAGAAAAATTAGTACAAAGGTGATGCTTATTTCTAAAGAAATCTCTTCCAGCACACCTGCGATAGGAGAGAAGATATATTGCTATTCATTTTTTGTTATTCATATGTTTGAAAAATGTTCTGTTTAAATACGTAAATAACGCAATGAATGTTGTTGAACTGTAAAAATGGAAGCCATGTTAGTGTGTGTTTCCTCGCAGGAACCCAAGCTTAGCAGACGCTTTTAAAATGTTCTTTGGTTGAGACAACGGATTCAATATTCGCTTGGATACGCTTCAAATATGTTGGGTATATGAAGATCAAATTCCCGCCAACATGGTTGGCGAATTGCGAATTCTACAGGCTTTTCCAACAAAATAAAAATATTTTATTCCTCATTATAAATCTACATGGGCACTTATGAAACGACAGAAGCTAGGTGCACGGTTCCAATTTGTTAATTCCTATGGAGAAGAGCCGGCAAAAACCTCCACGGTTACTGTTTTAAAAATAATTAGCTTTTACATTGGTTTGGAGGACAGTGTAGGCCTGTCAACAAGTACCTGGTACTAACTATAATAGAAAATAGTCTACTGTCTTACGTCTATGAAACGTTTTACGGACTGTCATATAATTTTAGTACGTAGGTATATAAGTTCGTGCAAGAAGTCATCATCAGTCTAGCCTTTTCTCAACCATATTGGGGTTGGCTTCCAGTCAAACCATATGCAGCGGAATACCAGTATTTTACATAAAACTACTGCTTATCTGACCTCCACAACCCTGTTACTCCGTAATACAAAACTATTTATACTGATTGTCAGACTTCGGGCTTCTGACGACCCATAACGACTGTCAATGGTTTACGAATGACAGCCGGGACCAACTGACTAACGTGCTTTCCGAGACACGGAGGGTTCTTGGTATGTAAACATGCTCACCCATCCACGGAACAACAATCGCTCAATCTGTGTAGCTGTTTTTACTTAGACATAAGCTCCTCCACTAAGTAAATGTAAGAACTGAAAAATCAACTCTGTGGTAAAGGCTTTTCAATATTTAGTTTAAAAATGTTTCATTTAGTAACTAGGTGCATATTATTCGCTGTTACATAACCCCATTACCCCAAAACCACCTTCAACATTTATTACAACTTAAACCACAAATTAATAATAAATTAGTTTCTAAATTGCGTGACTGAACACCAAGTTAGCTGGCGAGTGGAAAGTTACCACGATTGAAAGCTTCTGCAGGTTATAAAACTGAATTTATGCCTTCAGTAAGTTGCCATTTTATCTTCAGGCACTTTCGTGAGCATTGAACGAATGGACGTAAATGTGCAGTGAGATGGGCACACCGTTTTTTGAAACATTAAATTTTATGGGTGAAGCTTGAAATGGTTGAAATAGTCCGTCACTGTAAGAGGGCGGAAGTATTACAGAAACTGTTAGTTATAAAAACTTTTTAAACCTTAAATACAGATCCTAAGATAACGTGTTCCAAAATTAAAGTTATTTTTAACTTTGTGGTGTGGGTTTTTTTTTGTTTTTCAGGATTTTGGTTGGTATTTTTTTGTAAAAAGTTTTTATTTTTGTTTTTTTAGTTATGGTATCCTCGCACTAATCTAATCGCGCTATTCGTTCATTTGTCGCGTAAATACTTAATGCAAATTTAAGACTTATATGGTTTTCACATGGATCCCATTGTTCGAATGATACCAAATTTCAAATAAAAAAAGAATCATCAAAATCGGTTCACCCAGTCAAAAGTTATGAGGAAACAAACATGTAAAAAAATACAGACGAATTGATAACCTCCTCCTTTTTTTGAAGTCGGTTAAAAATCACTGGGCAGCTAATGTTTTTCGTCATAATCCTGTTACACTTCTTCTTCCATACACCGCTTGTCTGTTTTCACCCCCTTTCTAGCCCTATTTATCTTTGGTCTTTGATCTTTTGCTTCTCAGATATTTTAGCAACCCACATTGATCCCATTTATACCTACTCACAACTAGGTTATGTTTTTGATTAAAATAATGTTGTTGCTGTTTAAGTTGTTCTTGTTTTGTTGTATGTTATGTTTGTTTGTTTGTAAGGATCGTAGCAGATGGCGTTCTGTGGTTTCTACCTACCCATGGAAAGAAAGCGCGAGTTTATATATGTATGGATATTTGTACTTTTTCTAAATCAATTAGCTTCATAAGTATCAGATTGCACTCTGTTTTATTTAAATCAGCTCATTCAAGTCCACTGAATTCACACTGAAATATCGTAACGTATCGGAAATTGGGCCGAGCTCCAATTTGCACCGGCACGAGATACGGGACAGCCCTATTACGAGTAACATCGGAAACAATATGAGCGCCTGGACGCCGATGATAGGCAATATGTCGCGTTCATGTTACAAGCAGTCTTGTATTTAACTCAGGCGAATGTGTGTGCTATATTGTTATGAAATGTGTTGCCGATGTAAATAATATGGGCTTCTATAGTAAATGTGTGGGTTTAATTAACTGTATTGTCACTAGGCGAGAAAGTTATGTCATGATCGATTATTATTTGTTTACCTGTTCTATAAGATACCTACATGTTACCTAACTAACAAGGCAGATGTGAGTGGCAACGCCCGTGCCGGGAAGGGACACCAAGAAGGACATAATATAGTGACCTTATTGGTGATGTTCTCTAGAAAAGCCAGGTGCTTAGTACTTGCAACCGGCGTGCGTTATGACCAGATGTATGAAAGTAAACCAGGCAAAATGTGTATGTAAGGATTGTAGTACGTGGCTTTCTGTAGTTTCTGCCTACTTCCAAGGGAAAACGCGTGAGCTTACCGCGTTCAACCAAACAAACAAACTCTTCAGCTTTATAATATTAGTATAGACTAGCTTCTGCCCGCGACTTCGTCCGCGTTAAATTTCTTGTTTCCCCGACCCTTGCCGTCGCGTCGCATCGCCTATCCGTGCGATTTTCCCCGTTTTTGCAACATTTTTCATTACTGCTGCACTCCTCTTGAATTTAGCGTGATGTTATATAGCCTATAGCCTTCCTCAATAAATAGGCTACCCAACACAAAAATATTTTTTCAATTCGGACCAGTAGTTCTTAAGATTACCGTGTTCAACCAAACAAACTCTTCAGCTTTATAATATTAGTATAGATTTGAATACGTAACTAATTTCAGCCTTATTTACCATGACGTAACTACTCGTACGTGTGTTAAACTCACCGCATATTATCATTATACTGTCTGTTTATCTAAATTTGGTTTCGCTCGCTTTCGTTACTCAATCTACCCAGCCATTTCCTAACTATGTATAATGGGGTCGGCTTCAAGTCTAACCGGATACATTTGAATACAAGTCTTTTACACGGAGCGACTGATTATCTGCCTTCGACAACCCAGTTACTGAGAAAAACGATACCCCTTGTTAAGACTGGTTGTCAGACTTTCGGGTTTCCGACGATCCGTAACGATTGTGAAAGATCCGGCAATCTCAGAAGTCACGGTCTATTTTTTATGTCTGGACTTTAAAAGAGACTGTGACCTCTGAGTTTGTTTCGGCCTTTCTTCTCAGAGTAGTCAGATAGGAAACGCCGATCTCATCTAGCTCAAAAAAAATTATTATTGACTTGTAAAAGTGTTTGTTGACAAACCTACTTACAGAAATAAAATCATTTATCAAGCATGATAGTCGGGACCAACGGAGGCACGGAGAGGTCTTGGAAGGTAAAGATGGTCACTCATCTACGACCCGATTGCGACTAACGTGATTTAACTTGATCATGCTTTAGAGAACTACCTTAGTTCAACAAATATTTATCAGGCTCCTAAATATTTTAGAACCGATTTAGATATTAAAACTTTTTCAAAAGACGTTTTATTTCGAAATATCTACACAAAACGACATTCCACTGTTCGCTTTTCGCCTTGTGGAAAAACGTGGTGTGTGGCGAGCATGACCGCCGCCTCCGAGTTTTATATTATTATTTATACATATTAAGTTCCCACGAAAAGCAAGGGAATACAATCTGACTGTCCGGGGTGTGTGTATGACCAATTGTATGAACCTAAACGAGGCAAAAGGAGTGTGTAGAGATCGTAGCAGGTGGCGTTCCGTGGTTTCTGCCTACCCCCATGGGAAAAAGGCGTGATTGTATGTATGTATGTATGTATGTATCTACACAACAGTATGACTATCATTTTTTTTTGTGGTTTTATCACGAAGTAGGTTTTTATTAAAGATCCTCAAAAGGACTCACATGATCCTCATTTTTCCATTCCCTCATTAAAAACATAACTTGTAAAGAAACACCAGAAATTTCTTTAAGAATTTCACAAGCGACTCTTTCCCAATAATTTATGCCAGTATCTTGAAAGTTCAGTCATTTCATAACAAGTTTCCACCTTCAGAAATTCCATTTAATAAGAGGACTTGACGACGCCAAGTGACTTACGTAAGGCAGGGGAGACTTTCTGAAGGAATCCTTATAAAGTTGCGAAGTTATTGGTCGGAGAATTGGGATTGTTTAAGTTTTGAAGGTCGATAGGTAACCGAAAACTTAATAGGTGTTGAAAACGCTCTCTTGACAAACTGATACCGACTGACTGGTACCTTAGCATAAGTTAAGATCACGCTTGTAGTATCTGAAGGGTCGGGCAGAGGTGTACCTTTTTGTACGCGCACAATTCGTCAGTTATGTTTATGTAACATGTGATAGAGCAACCCACCAACCGGTCACAAATCCTCACTCCGGGCTGCTACTGAAAAATTCCAGATGGAAAACTTTTTTACAAAAAAAAAAACAACCGACTTCCTTAAAAACACTACAAAGTGAAAAATAACTTTAATTTCGGAAGTCGGTGTCTTAGGATCTGTATTTATGGTTATTTTGCCAATAATAACTCGTCAGATTTTTTTGTACGCAAAGTTACATCATAACAACTAATTTGAATTTATTGCCTTCTTTCGAGTCTTTTCGAATGATGAGGTACAAGTTTCATCTTCATGCTTCGAGTTTTTATTTAAGACTCGGGTTCATTTTAAGACTCGAGTCCTTTTTAAGACTCGAGCCCTTTTTAAGACTCGAGTCCTTTGCAAATATAATTATAGGTGCACCTCTGCCTTACAATTTGTAGAAACAAGGCGTTATGTTAGGTTATGTTACATCCAAAACAGAAAATTTTCAGTGTCTATAAAACTGAATTGTCGTCGGCAATATCTTGATATTAATAGACAATTGATTCCAGTATCAATAGTCTATTCAATTTAGACGTAGCCATTCGATTTGAATGCAATCTGCAGAACTGAGAGCAATAATTGATCTCCTCTGGACTGAGACGGGCCTTTTGTCTGTTAAAAGTCGTTTTATATTCTTTGCTTTAGGTTTTCAGTTTGAATAAAGACGTTTCTGTTTAAATTATAGTATAACTAGCTTTTGTCAGCGGCTTCGCCCGCGTGGAGGTCGGAAATTATCCCGCGGGAACATACTACCGGGATTAAAAGTACCCTACGTGTTATTCCAGGTTATTAACTATCTGTGTGCCAAATTTCATCTAAATCGGTTCAGTAGTTTTTGCGTGAAAGAGTAACAAACATCCACACATCCATACATACAAACTTTCGCGTTTATAATATTAGCAGGATTATTAAGTAGGATTTTTCTTCTACTATTACACACGTTGTCTATATCTCTCTGTATATTCTCTCCTATTGCAGGTATGCTGGAAGAGATTTCTATAGAAATAAGCATTGCCTTTGTACATATTTTTCTGTTCCTTTCTTCTTGTCTAGGTATTTATATGTGTGCATAAATGGTTAAATAAATAAATAAAGACTGTATTTCAGTACATAGGTGTTCCAATAGTGACTCTCACTTCCTCTTTTTAACCGACGAAAAAAAACGGAGGAGGTTATCAATTCGACGCGTATATTTTTTTTATGTTTGTTTGTTTTTTTTAATGTATGACCACGCATAACTTTTTACATAGTTGTCCGATTGTGATAATTCTTTTTTTATTTGGAAAGGGTATACTCCGAAGGTGGTCCCATATAAATTTGGAAAACAAAATCGAACCCTAAGGGTCGGAAAACGGGATGATTGATTGTTCACTCATTGATTGTAATGTATAACCACGCATAACTTTGTACAGAGTAGTCCGATTTTGATAATTCTTTTTTCATTGGATAGGGTATACCTTAAAGCCACAAAAAATTACAAAATAAAAACTTTTTTTAACAAAAAATTAAACCGCCGAAAAAAACAGAAAAGCAAAAAATAATAAACCTTAAAATTTTGAGTCGGCGCTGAAAAATCAATGAACAAAGATCACTCAAAGCGCCGACTCATAATTTCAAGGTTTATTATTTTTTGCTTTTCTGTTTTTTTCGGCGGTTTCATTTTTTCTCATTGCAAAGGCATAGTATGTGTAGTTAGAGCGTAAAATCTACTCATCATTATTTTTCACCGTTTTAGCCAAAAGACACCCACTGTTGGACATCGGCCTCCCCTAATTTGGGAGGCTTTGCCATAATCGCCACGCTTGGCAGGCGGGTTGGCGATCGCAGTATGGTGGTACAATTCATAGAGAACACTGCTGCCCATTCTCTAGTAAGTCCCTTAGTCGCCTAACACGACACCCAAAGGAAGAGATGGGGTGTTGCTATTCTTAACGTTCGGCACTACACGGAAAAATCTATACTAATATTATAAAGCTGAAGAGTTTGTTTGATTGAACGCGCTAGTCTCAGGAAGTACTGGTCCGAATTGAAAAATTATTTTTGTGTTGGGTAGCCTATTTATTGAGAAAGGCTATATTACATCACGCTTCGACCAAAAGAAGCGGAGCAGCAATAAAAAATGGACGAAAACTGGTAGGCAATTCGATGCGACGGGAAGGGTCAGGGGAGCAAAAATATGACGCGGACGAAGTCGCGGGCAGAAGCTAGTCTACTATAATAGATTAAAATTGGGTGGCCAATCCGAATTTATACAACTTTTTGGCGCACATTTTTATTTAGCACCAAGTTTTACCGTCCTTTGATATCCACTTCAAGCTGTGCCCGCGTCTTTGCCAGCATCGGAAATTATTCCACGTGAACTCACTTGCCAAATCTCTTCCCAAAAATCCCATTTTGATCACAGAGGATTTTTAAATGAACAATATTTTCACGATGGAGAAGTGCACCTTTGTTGAGACAGGCATTTTTTTTTTGTGGGTGAGAAATCAACAGATGACGTCTCCCGCTCTGGATGGAGCGGGAGGGCGTGTCAGACTTTTACTGACTAAAACCCACCCGTGTTCCTTCAGTTGCCCATGTGCCAGGGCCAGGGTATCTCTTTCGAACAAATCTCGTGACCCTGGCTGAGACAGGCATGACCCCTAAATTCTTTTTATCTGACTGTTTAGGTGGTTTAATTAATTCTTACTGGAAATGTGGTGTGTTTGCACTTTGCAGCAACCGTAATACTGTTAAGTTTCTTAATTTTTTTATTTCATCTTATCATTTAGCCCTAGAAATTACAAAGTTCTAATAAGATGGAGCCAAATACCATACAGCACGAAAAATAATCGAAACTTTGAGACAAATGTTTCTAAAACAATTTCCTTCGCTGCGCCTTCGTGCGTTGTCTGGCTAAGAGTGAATAAGAGATTTTAAAATGTATACATTTTTGATTTTATTTGAAAACCCTAGGAGGTGAAGACCTCCTCCAGAGAATGTCAGCTTTCTCTGTCTTGCTACGTCCATCGTGTGTGATCCAGTTGCACGATCTCGTCCTCCCAGCGAGTGTGTGGTCTTCCTGGTTTACATTTGCCAGATGGTCCAAGAAGTCAGATTTTTGGCACCTCTATTGACATGTAGTCTTGCAACATGGCCGGCCCATTTCCACTTAAGAATGTGTGTGTTAGAGCCCCGATTGCTTTGGATGTAGATCAAATTTTTGAGTGACGAACTCTATGCTTTTTTTGGGTTGAGCGTCATCATTTCATCCGAAAGACGTCCACTGCTGGATGGCCTATCCGAAACTCCGCTACTTCGACCGCTTCTGTGCTTTCCGCATCCAGTGGATTCATGCGGCCTTCACAAGGTCATGGATATTGAGCATACTGCGCTTCATTCCCCTTTGGCATGTAGTTTTGATAGAGTTGTTCAATTTCCAAGTCTGTCAATGATAAATGACTTCATTTCTATAAGTAAGTTTGTACAACCACTTTTACACGTCAATGATATTTTTTTTAAACTAGATGAGGTCGGCGTTTCCTATCTGACTACTCTGAGAAGATAAACCGAAACAAACTCAGAGGTCACAGTCTCTTTTAAACTCCAGACATAATTTTGGTCACATCATGTGAAGACCATGTAGATAGCTGTCTGAAATGGTCTTTAGAGGAAAGAACCACACAGATTGAGTGGACCTGTCCAATCAGTGCACGCATTCATGCAGCTCAACTAAGAACTTAAAAAGCTCAACGATTCGACGAACAATACCACAAAAAGGACATTTGGGTAGGCCGCATGTCATGTCAAGGGTATGTTTAGCATGGACGGATACTTCCTGGTAAGTTCACACCGATAACCATTATTTTACTACAGAACACTACCGGGATAACACACAATAACATTATTTACATACAAAATAATAAATTCACATGCAAATGTTGACGGTACTAATGTAGTAGTGACCAGACTGTCGGATTCGCAACTGTCTTATTAGCGTGCTCTGTTTAGTTAACATTTAGTATCAGTACGAAACGTATTGTTTCTGTGGTACATTTCCATTCGGCTTAATTAGATAGCTTAGGTTGGATATGTGGAAATAGAAACATTGCATAAAGTACTCATCATCATTATCAATTCAGCCATAATACGTCTACTGCTGAATATAAGCCTCCCTCGTTTTGGGGGTTTGCCGTAATCGCCACGCTTGGCAGGCTGGTTGGCGATCGCAGTTTGGTGGTAAAATGCATAGAAAACGTTGCTGCCCATTCTCTAGTAAGTCCCTTAGTCGCCTTCTACGACACCCACGTGAAGAAATGGGATGGTAATATTCTTTACGTCGTATACCACACGGAACTACTATATAAAGTACTAGAGAACTACTTTTATAATAATCAGCCTGAATCCGGGGTGCTACTGAGAGATTCGAGATAGGAGAACACATAACACAGTTCACTCTATTTAATTGACATATAAAATAGTCTTATCGTTTAAGAGTATATTGATAAATGTATTAATTTGTATCTTCTAATCATAGAGATGGTCCCAGTATTTAAGGTCAAAGATATCTTATTACAAATTGTCTGTTACTGTATTACAAATAAATACCCTTACAGCCAGTCAGTAAGTCTAGGAATTGAATGTACACTATCTGTAAAGCTTTTGTTGATATGTTTGATAGCTCTCTATGCATATATACTGTGTAACATAATTAACGCAGGACCTCATATTATATCCCAAAGAGCATTAGGTTAAACACATAACATCACCGCGTTTTTTTAAACTGCTTTTGAAATTGGGCTTTAAAGCCCTAAAATTATGTATTTTGCCAAATTTACCGCCAATTGAGCCAAAAAAAATTCAATCTTATTAGTTTTTTTTAAATTCCCATATTAATAGTTACTGAAATCGATTCAGTTGCCAATTATGAACAAACTACCTTCAAGTCTAGCGTTTATGCTGTTATATCTTGTAGATCTCCATTTCGAACCATTTATTGGAACTTTAAGCTGAAGGTCAATTCCCGTAATTCAACATCACTAATAACGTC
This sequence comes from Aporophyla nigra, assembly GCA_947507805.1. Lineage (NCBI taxonomy): Eukaryota > Metazoa > Arthropoda > Insecta > Lepidoptera > Noctuidae > Aporophyla > Aporophyla nigra. Next base: position 10,605,373 of record OX382316.1, on the reverse strand, counting down.
ACTATATGTTCTCCTAGGGCTTCCCCTCCCGGCGTCCCCATTCACAAATGCCTTGTACCTTTTGTTAATTGCCCTTTATTCATCCTCTCAACAGGATCAAACCATATAAGCATACTCTTTTAAATTTTTATCACTACACTGAGGTTAAAAGCTACCGTTAAAGAAGTGTTAAACTGATAACTACTGGCGTTAATAGATATTGATTCTGGTAAGCGAGTAAAAATCGTGAACCAACGAATATTAATGCTAATTGTGTTACGTGGTAACTACTATTATATACATATATATATACCCTTAATAAACAAAACAATCATTGTAGAACTTGCAATCGATGTGTTTGGGTTTTCCTGTTCTTGTTTAGACCTAGTGTTTTTTTATTTATTTAAGATGGAATTGAAATGGAATGGAATTATTTATTCTGTACATAGGATATTGGAATAACTCTTACACGTCATTAAAAATAAACAATAATAACTAGATTGGTGAAACGAAATCAGGGGTCGGAATCTTTTTCAAAGTACAGAATCTTGGTCAGATTATCTTAAGACCCTGTTGATGAGTGTCTGAAAAGGTCTTTTGAGGAACGAACCACAAAGATTTGAGTGGACCTGTCTGCCTGAGTGCAAGCATTTGTTAGGTAGTTATCGAGTAGCTCGATTCGGGAAGATGTGGAGGAGCTCGTGCAATGAAGTTATACCACTTCATTCCTGTTTCTGCCGCCAAGCAGTTCGACTGCCGATTTACTTTTAGCTACAAGCGCATGAGACGTTTCAGCATTGTTTCAGTATTAATGGCTTCGATTTACGGGATGTTAGGTTCAAACGCTGATAGGCACTTTGTGTAAATTATTTCATCGCTATTGCTCACACAACGGTAAAAGAAAACTTCGTGAGGAAACCTGCATGTCTTAGAACCAAAATTTGGACCTATGTGACATCTACTACTCCGCTTGGTAGATTACAGTCTTCTCCCTGTCAAAGAGAGGAGGCTTGTGTTCCAGCAGTGGGAACATACAGGCTACAGGCCGATTATGGCTGCGACACTTGACAGTAGCAGTAGAAACACAAAACACACAATCACAAAAAATAAACTGCCTTTTAACACATATGTCTGATACATGGCAGGCTTTCGACTGAGTATGGCACGAAAGCCTGCTTTGTAAACTATCTAAGGCGCTATCAAATAACTATTTATAATTCATCAAATCCTACCTCAGCGACGACACTTCTACATAAAGTGCGACGATTAGACTACAAAGTTACACGTGATAAAAGCAGGTGTGCCTCAGGGTAGTTTCATAGGCCCTATGCTTTCTCTTTTATTTACGTCGGAGTGCGGATATACACAAAACAGTCTCATTAAGACATTTGCCAATCGTACAGCCTCCCTCAGTGGATGAAACATCTGCTGGGGATTCTAATAGTAAACTCCAAACTAGGCTTAATTACATATCTGAGTGGCGTTATAAGCCCAAAACTTATAACGCCTTTGATTTCACTCTGATCCTAGACACTCAAGGAGCCTAAAACACTGTTATCAACTAAATTGCCTTCATAATTCCCTGTAGATCGGCCATCTGGCCTTGAACATAAGACTGCAATTACAGTGGAATTTCAATATGTAATTCGATATTTTTATTAGAAAACGATCGTATATTTATGAGGTTAAGGATACCTTATACATATTTCATATCTGAGTGGGAGATAATATTTTTTTTATATCGTTTCCAATCCAAGGATCAGGGCTTCGCGCCCTTAATAATTTCCTATGAAAGTTTCGTTTTGATCAACGAGGTCAAACGAATGATCAAAGGTTTCTATTTAGTTTTGCCTGTTTTTTTTTTGGTATTACATTTTCTTTTCCAACAACGTTAGCGACAAAATCTTGACTAATGATCGAGCTTTTAAGTATTAAATAAGTGGATACAAAAATAAAATTAAATCGTATATGAACGTAAACGCTGCTACGATCCTAACATACTGTTACGTAGATCGTGAAGTCTAGAAACATCACGCTAACTCCTTCTCAGAAAGGGGCAGTGTTACGTAAATCGAAAAGTCTAGAAACGTTACGCTAATTCCATCTAAGGAAGGGGGCTGTGTTACGTAAACCGAAAAGACTAGAAACGACACGCTAAAGCCATCTATTATCAAGTAGCAAGTACTACACGAACAATTGTACGTAGACGCCACCGCCATCTATTATCGAGTAGCGGGATTAAACAGTAAACAGTTAGCTCTCGTAATACTTGGAAGCTTGTGAACTGTGGCAAAGTGTTGAATGTTCGCGAGTGTTCTGCTCGGCTTATACATAGCGGATTGTCGGGCTGAGAGGCAGTTCGGCTACAGATGCGATCGAATACGATTCAAGCGATACAGTACAAGCGAGACAAGTGATTCCTTGTGACGTTTCTTGTTGTTGTGGTATTTGTGTTTATTTAATTAAACAGTTTTTTGTGTTTCAGTAATATTCATCATTATCATCATCATTTCAGCCGTACGACGTCCACTGCTGGACTTAGGCCTCCCCCAATTTCGGGGCTTTGCCATATCGCCACGCTTGGCAGGCGGGTTGGCGATCACAGTATGGTGGTAAAATGCATAGAGAACGCTTCTGCCCTCTCTAGTCATCATCATCATCATAATTTCAGCCGTAAGACGTCCACTGCTGGACTTAGGCCTGGCGATCGCAGTATGGTGGTAAAATGCATAGAGAACGCTGCTGCCCATTCTCTAGTAAGTCCCTTAGTCGCCTTTTACGACACCCACAGGAAGAAATGGGGATGACGAAGAAATTCTCTAGTAGTTCGGTAATATTGGTTTTAATTAATTTATCCCGAACCCCAGCTCTTAACAATACTCTTTATGAGACAAAAGGAATATGTTAAGATCGTTGCAGGTGACGTTCTGTACTTTTTTACTACCCCCATGTGAAAAAAGCGTGAGTTCCTGCTAGAAATGTGACTTGAAATAGCAACTGTACATGAAAATGTAACATGCCCATGAAATGTTGATAACACACTATGGTCCGTTTTGACGACTTTTATTAAAATATAATATGGTTATAATAGTGAGGAAAGACAGGAAAATCAATGGATAGACTTCGTGAAAGATGACATGGTAAGACACCGAGATGACGACTAATAGAGAAATATGAAAGAAATTATGTATACATTCATAATATGTTGCGTGGATCCCTAAAAAAATTAAATAAGGGGAGGAGAATTATGGTGATGGCTTGATACCTTTAATAGGTAACAGGCCAAGTATGGCGATTATGGCAAAGCGCCCCAAATTAGGGAGGCCTAAAAACTAGGTGTTCTTACATTTTTTGCCTGTCTGTATGCCCTTTTGTTCCGGCTTATCTTCGAAACAGTTGGACTGATTTTGACGGGACTTTCATTGGCAGATAGCTGATGTTATAAAGAGTAACGTAAGCTTTTATTATAGAAAAAAGATAAAGAATCAGGAAAGTGCTCAATTTTTGTTTTCCGACATCCACGCGAACGAAATCACGAACACAGCCAGCGATTTTCTTAAAATAATATTTTGTAAACTTACACCAAACATCTGTTCTTTCTGGTCTTACTTTTCTTTTAGTTATGTGGGTTAAACCTGAGGAAAATGGTCCATAAAGTTCCAAGTTACTTTAAGTTCATTAGTTGTAGTTCCTCCTCTTACCAGCAAAAGTTTTACGTCTAACTAGGAACAGCTGTTGCCTCCTGTTTTTCTCTTAGATCACTGTGTTGGGATTATGTAACATGAAGTGGGAGGATAATCTTGCAAAATAATTGTAGTACACAAATAAAAATAAAAAATACAGTTTTACACTTAATAACACTACAAAGTGAATAATGACTTGACTTTCGGAAGTTGGTGTAACTGTGTTGTATTAACTTTTTTTGCCATCGATTTCCGAAATTAAAGTAATTTTTCACTTTCAAATATTTTTTTTGTTAAATTTTTGTTAGTTGTGGTACCAACTGGTGGTAATTTGCTTTGTAAATTAACAATGATAGCAATTTATTATAACAACATCAATACACACTAAGGGGAAATAAAAAATATGTACCTACTTATTATTGAAGCTAACTCAAAACAGCCTAAGCAAATTAAAAAAAAAAAAAAAACGCAATAATAAACAATAATGAAAGTTGGAAGTTAGGCGTTCAACATAACCTGAAGGCACGAGGTACTGTACCGGTATCTACACCGCCAAATGCGAACAACGCATCTCACAGCTACCAGAGTTTACCCCGCAACAAGCATATATTATATGCAATGTCCCGACATCAATTATTAGGTCATACAGATCCAGCGCGTCCTGTGCAGCTTTCTACCAGCGATGCCTTAAGCCGAAGTCGGTACCCCACACGGGGTGCCCATAGCGAGTAGTCGCTCAAGTTTTAAAACTACAGTCTTAATTAATTAACGTTGCACAGCAAGTCCGGTTAAGCAGCTGACAACCTCGTAGGTTGACCTGTGAGATGTCAATCCCAAAAACCGGCCGCAATGAATGTTGTTTAACTATCAATATGAAACCAATTCCTACCAATAAAAAACTGGCCAAGTGCGAGTCGGACTCGCGCACCGAGGGTTCCGTACAAACCTGCAGGTATTCACGGTTTATGCATAAGGTTTATGTTTATGAATTTTTTTTTTTTTGTTTTTATATTTGAGTTGACTGAATGAAAGGTAAATTGTGGTTTACGATTTATGACGTATTAAAAAAAAAACTGCTTACTAGATCTCGTTCAAACCAATTTTCGGTGGAAGTTTACATGGTAATGTACATCATATATATTTTTTTAGTTTTATCATTCCCTTATTTTAGAAGTTAGGGGGGGGGGGGGACAAACTATTCAGTTTAGAAAAAAATGATATTAGAAACCTCAATATCATTTTTGGAGACCTATCCATAGATACCCCACACGTGTGGGTTTGACGAAAAAAAAAATTTTGAGTTTCAGTTGCATGTGCTTTGTTGTTGTATGTGCTTTGAGCACGTGATTTGAGTGCTGCTGGTGAAAATATCGAGGGTTTAATGACGTTGGGCATAATCCCGTAGAGAAATTTATACGGTGCCATATGAATGTGGACTAACAGTCTAGGCGCACCAGACCTTAAACTTGTCTCTTAAATCTAAGTGTCTTTACAGGTCACAGAACAGATAAAAATTAATCTGTTCAGTGATTCATTTAGTCCTTACTATCAGTAATTCAGTCAAGTCTCAAGTTTATAGATAAAGCAATTATTCAAGACTTTAATCGCAACACGACGCCGTCACTTCTCGTAAAATAGTTTTATGCTTACATTGTTTTTTATTTGGGGGTGACTACTGAGATGACGACTACTAGAGAAGTGTGAAAGAAAAAGACATGTTGTGCCGTTGTTTTTACACGCTTTATATTAGCTTCACTTGTATGTTTGTATGTTTGTTTGTAACCGACTCCTTATAGCGCGATTTTGACCCACTTTAAACGACCAGATTTAATTCAAACTTTGCACACCTGTCAACGACCGATGACAATGCAATAATTTCATAAATTTGTGCCATTATCCCTGCCAGGGTTACCAGGACAGCAAAAAAACTGTCTTCGAAAACTACGCTGACATACGTCTCAAAATTCGAAACACCCTAAAACATATAAAATAAATAATAGTTTTAAAAAACTAAAAAAACATGCTTCCATAGAAAACCAAACTAAAAAGTAGAAAATAATGGAAACAAAAGCGTGGGGTGCCGGATATCAATAAAAAATACCTTAAAAAGCACCCCACGCTTTTTTTTCCATTATTTTCTAGTTTTTAGTTTGGTTTTCTTTGGAAGCGTGTTTTTTAGTTTTTTTTAACTATTATTTTTTAATTGTATGTATGTTAGTCTGTAAGGTATTTACGATATGGGTCTTTGTTGCCCGAATTAAATTGATTTGATTTAATCCTCGCATGGAAGCCTAGACCACCTTCTGCACGACTTTTACTACCGTACCATTTTTTTTTTTTTTTTTTAATGTGAAACCATCAAATGACTTCTCCCGCCCTGGGCGGAGCGGGAGCGCGGGACTTTTACTGACTAAAACCCACCCGTGTTCCTTCAGTTGCCCATGTGCCAGGATCACCGTATCTCTTTCGAACAATCTCGCGACCCTGGCAGGCCGCACCATCACTATAAATCACCGCACCATCACTGTAAACTATAAATTCGCCATATAGCTTCCTAATCACAACACAAACAGTTTGACGGCCATTTTGTTATTGGCCGGAAAATTGCCTATGTAGCGGAAGGACCACAGTTTCCATATTTGGATCTGTTATTAATTTCCACGTAATACTGACAAACAGTGATAAAAAGCCTTGGACATGATGATACGTGACGCAGTTCCGGGTTCGATGACGTTAGGCAAAATGGCCACTTACAATTTAATAACACAATAAAAAAGTGAAGATCTTTTGTAATGGCGCTTCGTCATCATCACATAAGTAAAGGGTGTAAAAAGACTATGTACAGACGCCAGCACATAAAGCTACTACAATCTGTAAAATTTCTTTAATAGGTTTTCAACTTTAATATTGATTGGGAAAATTTTACAATTTCGGATAGCTTGATGTGCTGGCGTCTGTACTTCCGTCATCGTGATATTTTTTTAAGGAAGTATGAGGAACAGGGAATAGTTCACTCAACTCCGCAGAAAGGGGAGGATCCTCCGAACAGGCGGGTGTCGTGTCTAGTGGTCAACTGCCCGACGATAGATTTTCTTTTTAGGGTTCCGTTGCCAAATGGCAAAAAACGGAACCTTCATAGTTTCGTCATGTCTGTCTGTCCGTGTATGTCACAGCCACTTTTTTCCGAAACTATTAGAGCTATGCGGTTAAAACTTGGTAAGTAGATGTATTCTGTGAACCGCATTAAGATTTTCACACAAAAATAGAAAAAAAAAAACAATAATATTTGGGGGTTCCCCATACATACACACTATCTATCACAATCCTAAGAATTTTGAAGAAATCTATTATTTGATACTTAATTTCAACTGCTCGACAGCGTAAATAATGTAATGTATGTTGTTGAATTGTTATAATGAATGGTATTGCTATTGTATACCCTGAGTTCAAAAAGTATTTTTCAACTGCCGCTTGCTTGTAGGTAGCAGTGAAGTAGCATTTCCATGGAAGAGCTTATTCATTAGTGGTTCTTCTTTGACTGCAAAAAACTTACCCATCATAACGTTAAATAAATAAAAATACTTGTGAACATATGAAGAGATGTGGCTTCCACCATTCCGCACTGACCCCTCGTGGTGGATTATGGGTCACTCCCTGTTCCAGAAATGGGCCTGTGTCCCAGCGGTGGGAACATTATAGCCTGATTATACAAAGCTCCTGTCTGGGTTCTAATCTACGAGGCTGCGGGCTACAAACTAAGTCGCGGTCTTTACCACAGGGTCAAGTAAACTAATGTTGAGACAATACTTAATGAGTGTCTATATAATAATGTATGAGATCACCACGAGTATATCTTGTGCCTAGACATGCCGAAAGGGGACGCCCTAGGAGAACAGTAAGCGACCTTATTGGTGATGTTCTTCAGAAGGGTCAGGTGCGTAGCACTGGTAACCGGCGTGCGTGTATGAACGAGTAGGTAAGGATCGTAACAGGTAGCCTTCCGTTGTTTCTGCCTACCCCCATGGGAAAAATGCAAGAGTTTATGTACGTGTATTACACAATGTATTAGATAACCACGACTACATCTATAAGTTTATAAACAATCGTTACAAGATGATTAAATTGTATTAATGAAGGCATTGTCTGTCATTATGTTGTTTGTTTACTTCCTAGTTCTTGATTTGTAACGTTCAACGTTTGTTTTAATTGAAGTGATATTATGGCCACCAATTATTCTCCCTTCAATCAGTCTGCCTAGACTTTGCCCAATTATGTTAAGGTCGGCTTCCAGTGTAGCCAGATGCAGCTGAATATCAGTATTTTACATGGAGCGACTGCCTGTCTGACCTCCACAACCCAGATCCTACTGGGTAATACGAATACCTGTCCTACTAATATTATAAACGCGAATGTTTGTATGTATGGATGTATGGATGTGTAGATGTTTGTTCCTCTTTCACGCAAAAAATACTGAACGGATTTGGATGAAATTTAGAATACAGATAGTTTATAACCTAGATTAACATATAGGGTACTTTTTATCCCGGTAGTAAGTTCCCGCGGAATATTTTCCGACCTCCACGCAGGCGAAGCCGCTGGCAAAAGCTAGTTGATAATAAATAATAGTTTAAAAAACTAAAAAAACACGCTTCCATAGAAAACCAAACTAAAAAGTAAAAGTAAATAATTATGGAAAAATCGTGGGGTGCCTGATATCAATTAAAAAATACCTTAAAAAGCACCCCACGTTTTTTTCATTATTTTCTACTTTTTAGTTTGGTTTTCCATGGAAGCGTGTTTTTTAGTTTTCTTAAACTATTATTTGTTTTCAATTTTTTAGGGTGTCTCGAATTTTGAGACGTATGTCAGCGTAGTTTGTGACGTATGTCAGCGTAGTTTTTGAAGACAGTTTTTCTGCTGTCCTAGTAACCCTAGCAAGGATAATGGCACAAATTTATGAAATTATAGTATTGTCATCGGTCCTCGATAAGTCTACATACAGAGTTTAAATTAATTCTGATCGTTTAAAGTGGTCAAAATCGCGCAATAAGGAGTCTGTTTCAAACAAACATACAAGTGAAGCTAATATCAAGCGTGTAAAATTGCGTTCAAACGTATCGTCGTAAAATCGTCTTCACAACATACTCACATGTCCCTTGTAAATACCTTTTGTTAGTCGCCCTTCATTTATCCTCTCAACATGACCAAACCATCTCAGAATACTCTTTTCAATTTTGTCGCTATCATCATCATCATCAGCCTATAATGTTCCCACTGATGGGACACAGGCCTCCTCTCGGAGAGAGGGAGTGGGCCATTATCCACCACGCGAGCCCAGTGCGGGTTGGTGGTTGTCGCTATATCTTACACCAATATAGATAGTTCAACTCATGAAGACGCGCCCCACTCTTTAAGGCCCTCTTGTAGTTGAAGACGTTTCGGCGAACATTGGCCGGTCGTTGCGAGCGCTTGAGCTGCTAGATTTTGTGTATAATTGTTTCGTTGAGACAAAATGATAAGGAAATTATAAAATATTTTCTCAGTATGCCCTAAACAACAATAAAACCTATCTTTTGGTATGAGTTTTACATGGTTTAATGATGGAATCTCTTCAAGGTACACGTTTTAAATGGCGATTTAGTGTCAACTTTATGATTATTTTTTATCGAGCCAATTGTTTTAATTTACGTTTCTATCTTCACACAGCGCTTAACAGTTTGTTCAATTTTCCTAAATATATTTTTTTTTACGGAAACTAGCCATTTTGCTAGATTTACGGAGGTTTAAAAAAGTTATAAAGTACTGCAACCTCGCCTTAACAATTGTACTGAGAGCGGTTAAAAACAAAGGAAAGGGGCGCAGAGGGGCGCGTCATCGTCGATTGAACTATCTATACTATTGTAGAGTATTCTGCATTTCCTTTTATCCTGCGATGTAAATGCACAATTTAATTATGTCTCAATAGCAGCCCGGAGTCAACGGAGTAATTGCGTAACACACTAATAGTAGGAATGCCTTTCATTTTGTCAGTTGCTCAACATTCATTGCGTTATTTATGTTGGTGAGCCTGGCCTCTTCCCGTTACATTTGTCATACATAACATGTCCGTACCACTTTAGCCTAGACTCTGCAATTTTCACTGTAATGGGCGTTACTTTAAACCCCCCCCCCCCCCCCCTTACTTGTTTGTTACGCACTTTGTCTTTGAGAGTGACTCCACCCGCCCAACGTGCTGGGTCCAACGTCCCTGCTCATGGGTTTTCTTTGATTTCCACGTTTCACTACCATAGAGTAAAACAGGCCTCACAGCAGTTCTGTAGAATCTGCCTTTGGTTCTTATTGGCATTTTTGGATCGCAGAGAACTCCTATTAGTGTACGCCAGTTATTCCACCCAGAAATCGTTCTGTAAGTAATGTTGGCTGTCATCGATCCGTCTTCCGTGATTACTAATACATCCTAAACGCGAACAAAAATAATGACGTCACGATACTACAAAAACCAAAATGTCGCATGCGCGTGCGTAGTAAAGGACCAGTAAATAGCTCAATAACACGTAATACGCAAGTTAAACTGAAGATCTAGACTAGATAAGACATGGAATGTGTACTTAGCTTATCGTGCTAAGCAGAATATGAATTAACGAAGCGACACTTGGTATGGAATGTCAATGAAGATTGCCATAATAATGTCACCCTTAGAACTTCCTTTGTTTACCAAGTATAAGTAGTCCTGCAATACTTTTCTTTTATCAAGTTCTCTTGGACTCTCTGTCTAGTGAGCGCATACTTCTCGGAAACGTTTGTTTTTAAACGAATTTTAAAAAAAGAAGGAGGTTTTCTCTATGGTTTTTTTTTGCCTCAGCACTCCGTCATTTATAAACCCATTCGAAATATTCTTCTTTAATAATTTAATAATATCTTAGGACAACCAACACACTGTAATCTGATCCCAAACTAGACAGAGCCTGTACTATGGTAACCAGACAACGATAAATATACTTATATAATTCTAAATACATACATATTATAGATAAATTACACTGAGACACAGAACAAATTATTGTGCTCATCACACAAACATTTGTCTTGGGTGGGAATCGAACCCACGACCTCAGTCTTAGCAGTCAGGGTCACTAACCTTGAGACTAACAGGCCAGCGAGGACGACAACGAGGTTCTTTGTTTACCTCATAGGGTAGACATGGAGAGTAGTCCCTGTTCCTAGTCAAGTTCTAATACATGGTTTTTGATTTAGCTTTAGTAAAACATATTTTTGCCACTTAGTGTTGATGATGTTTACACAGATTTTTTCCTGCCACTAATATTTACCGAGCAAGTGAAGGTACAAACGGCAAAGGTCAAGATATACATTTCCAGTTTTAGCTGAACTCGCATTATATAAGTTTTTCGTACAATGAGAAGTCAGCATAAATACTGGAAAAGTATAGCTTGATTTGACGCCGTGCGTCCACGAATATGGGTAGGGTAGGTACTACATCTAAAAAGTGAGAAATAAAAAGCTAATTTAAAAAAAAACCATCAACTTCCAAAACAACACCACAAAGTAGAAAATAACTTTATTTTGGAAGTCGGTGGCAAAAGACGAAAAAACAATCAGGTCACGTTTTCTGGTTTTTTTTTTGAAGTCGGTTGATTTTTTTGAAGTAATTCGTTTCGAATTCACACCTCTCGCGACCTTTCGAATTCGGAATACAATCTCAAAGTTTGCTGCAATGACCATCCAATGAAATGCTGAATTCAGAAACCCATAGAAAGTTTTTGTTATTATTACCCATAGTCTAGACTCTAGATATTTTTCTGAAAGTATGATTAAATTCTGTCAAGGCTGCGTTATACCTGCTGTCAAATGGATTACAAAATGCAATAAACGGCTAATAATCTGATTCTCAGGAAACCTTTTTTGCATCAAGGTTTCGTATAATCCGTTTATTCACGTTAATACACACATGTTCCACCATTCAGTAACTGGGTAACACGATACCCTTTGGTAAGACTGGGATATCGCGTAGCCCCTGTTATCATACAAAAGAGTCGACTCAAAAAGCCACTCCCAGAGTCCAGCTGCATTTGTGAAGTCGTAAGTAAAGGGTAGGTGTTTTTGATTACCTACTACACTTGCGTACAACAAAGTCGACCAACCCCGCGCTCTTCTATTTGAAACAACATAATTAAAAAAATAAAACTAACAATAACCCAATTTATTATATGCTAAACCTTCGCTTATGTATCTAGATTACGCTAGAGAAATAAAATATTTAAAAGAGAAATAAATAATTCATTAGTTTTTGAGAAAATCGCGGACGTACAAACATGGGGGTCAAATAAACTTCTCCTTTTTTGAAGTTCTTAAAAATTCAAGCTAGATTAACTAGCGATTATTAAACGGATAGGTATGAACAAAATTAAACTTGTCAGTTTTATTGACAAAAAAGTCACTCACTTTTTCCAAGCAAAAGTGAGTGAAGATGATGACTGGAAACGGATAGGTATAAACAAAATTAAACATGTCAGTTTTATTGACAAAAAAGTCACTCACTTTTTCCAAGCAAAAGTGAGTGATGATGATGACTCGAGAATCGAGTTGATCTTGTCAAGAATATTGCTTTTATTAATATATAACGCATGTGCAAATAAACCGTATCTTACTTTCTTTCACACAATATAAAATAATAAATCATATTAATTAAGATTATTCAGATATCGTCTCTCAAATATCTCACGGGGTGGGCCAATTTTATAGCACGCAAGTGAAATAATAACGTGTTAATTTACATAATCAAATTGATGTTTAAAGTGTAGGCTCCATTTATGTAAAACAGCGTAGACGTGTTAAGAATTCTCTGAAGTATTAAAATGGAGCCTCTTAGTTCAACCGACACAAAGGAGGATATATTATCACCAAGCTAAGAATGAACTGAGACAACAGTAATTAAAGTTCAGTTTACAGTAAAACGATGTAATTTACAAATTGTCGGCGCCATCACCGCCGCGCCGCGTCGCGATTAAGGTTACCATGTCGTAAGATCAAAACTCCTTCATAAAAGTCAAATATATGGTATACATCTATTAGTTACAGCCGTAACTAATAGATGTATGTGAGTGTTTTTTACAGTCGTAAAAAATAAAATTCATATACTTGTATTACACAGGTAAACAAAAATCAAAGATGTCAATATTAATAAAAACTAAAATGAACGCTGTCTTGTCAACGGCGTACAAATATTCTGATTACAATATCTTATGAATAAATATAACAAAACATTCAAAATAAAACTAAATATAAATATTTAACAAACGAAATAAAAAATGTCAATAAATTATAATTTGTCACTTAGGTACTTTTATTTATCAATTGTGTAATTTGCTTTAAAAAAAGAAATAGGAACAGTCTCTTTGAAATAGATTATGTCAAAATAACGGATCCGAATACGGATATTTGGTGTCAAGATCCGCGGATTCGGATATGGATATCGAATTTTTGGATATCACACATCTGTAGTCAAAATATTCTATGACATTGGGTATCTTGTTATAAATATTTTGGGCACCGTTTCTGAAAAAAACAGGAAGGTAAGTCCCACAAATCCGGAGTAAATAGTAGCTCTAGTCGCAACTCGCGACCGCAATGCTCTGTCGTTTTCAAACGTAGGGAGTACTTAGGTAGCTATAGAACGTTCTACATGACTTAGTAAGTACTAAATGTCCGTTTTCATTAGCTTAATGGGCGTAACTTTTCTTGTTACCGCAAAACGTAGTAATTATAGCTATACTAGCTTTTCGCCCACGGCTATGCTGCGTGAAGGTCGGAAATGATTCGTTATAAACCTGTGTCTTACCTTACATCAAAATCTTTTTAGCCATTTAGGTATGAAATGGTTTACAGACACACGAACAGACAGGCAGAGGCCCGGATCTTCCCTATTTTACCTTAGGTTCTTTCAGACCTTTGACGTAGCTTTGTGTTCCTGGTTCAGCAGAGGAGTCGATGCTTTTGACAATTTCCTTGATGCATCATCAATTCATCATCGCTTAACATCGGGAACCTAATACCAAATCAAATTTAAAAAAAGGATTACTTTTAGGGACAACGAACCCAGTAATTGTAGTTACTTTTTCTTTGTTCCCACTGCTGAACACAAGCCTCCGCTCTTCGAGAGGTTACAATCTATCACGCAGGTCCAGTGAGGGTTGGTAGATGTCACGTCTTCCAAATGTTTGGTTCTAGGACATGCAGGATTCCTTACAATGTTTTGAGAGAAGTAGCGATGAAATTATTTATTTATTGCATTCCATACTGTGAAAAGATGTTACAAAAAGGCTTAAAGTTAAGTACAAAATATGGACCCTGTAAGGGCACAACAAAACTGTAAAAAGAATCTAGGTATTTAAATTAATATGAAAAGTGAAATAAAATTAGGATATAAGGAAATTAATTACAATCATGTCAAGTTAATTATTAAATTGAGTTATGGTCATGTCATGTAGTTATGTCATTCTATAATACAAAAGAAGATTTAGTGTCAATAGCATATCTAAACAAAATTTGTGACAAAAGAAGTTAGTAATTACGTAGGTACTTATATCTATAAAGTTTTATCCGTTATGAATTCGTGTACAGTGTAATATCATTTCCCTATTAAAAGTAATTTTAGTTTGCTATAGAATGAATTTGTATTTTCGTCTTCTTTTATGTAATTTGGTAGTTTATTATAAATTGTTGCGATTCTATATTTGGGGCTATTTTTAATTATTTTTAATTTTGGTGTTGGTGTAATCAGCTTGTTTTTGTTTCTTCGATTATAATTTTGGTTCGCCTCTAAGTTTGATCGAAAGTAATATCTGTGTTTTTGCACGAATGTAGCTATTTGTAGTATGTAAAGGGAGGGTAACGTCATTATTTTATTTTTTATAAAATGCGGTTTGCAACTTTCCCAAAAAGTAAAGCGCCTGCCTGGGTTCGAACTGAGACCTACAACTCGTAAGAAGCAGCCATTACCACCGATCCATCACGGGTCCCTGTTATAATTTTTTTTTTGACTGGCCTGTTGGTCTAGTGGTTAGTGACCCTGACTGCTAAGACTGAGGTCGTAGGTTCGATTCCCACCCAGGACAAAACTTTGCCTGATGAGCCCAATCATTTGTTCTGTGTCTGGGTGTAATTTATCTACCGGATGACATTTTTTACCGTCTCGACCTTCATATGGTGTGTTGTGTAACTAGAATAGAAGGCAGGAAGGCCTTCAGATTTATCGCAGGTGACTAAAGGAGCGCGGGACGCGAGCAGACGGGGATGCATGTGCGGCTCGTGCGCCTGCGAAAGATCAATGAGGCCGCCTATCGGCCGGCTTCAAAGGGTAGGACCGCGCTACGAAATCATTGATACATGCCGCGCATTGAGTAGGGTGCGTATGATTTGAGTTTCGATAGATTTTAATTGTTTTTTTTTTCCAATTTTCTGTTTTTTTTGTTCTGGTATGAAAATGTTACTTTAAATGTGTAGTATTTATTGCTAGATCAATTTCATTACATGTTATTCAAAAATAAAAATAATGAAAATTTCTATGCCAAAGGCTTCTACTCCGTTCACCTATTACCCCCATTTTTTTTCAAGACGTTAAAAAATGTCACCCGGTATAATATGTATCTGCCTAGAATGGGATCAGATAACGTTGTGTTGGTTGTCTTAAGATATTATTAATTCATCATCATCAATTCAAAGACGGCCACTCTTGAACATAGCCCCAAAAAGGGAGGGTTTGTCATAATCGCCACGCTTGTCAGGCGGGTTGGCCAAAGCAGTATAGTGGTAAAATGCATAGAGAACACTGCTGCCCATTCTCTAGTAAGTCTCTTAGTCGCCTTCTACGACAACCACGGGTAGAAATGGCATGATGCTATTCTAGACGTCTAGCACAACACGGAACAAGCCAAAAATGCGTAATAACAATTAGGGTGTTGTAATTTGGTCCTTATACATGCCTATACAAGGTGCTTACTGAAAAGACTCACAAAGGACAACTCGCGAAAACATTCACGAGAAATGTTTCATGAAACAGTAATAAATTTTCACATCTGTTGTCATGGAGACAGCAATTGCCAAGGGCCTTGAAGCCAGTTAATTACTTGGCAAAGTCGTGGGAAGAAGGACGTAATCCATACATCTTTACTTAATATTATAAACGATAAAGTAAGTTTGTTTGTTATGCTTTTACGCTAAAACCGCTAAACGGATTTTGGTGAAATTTTGCACACAGATAGACCTTGACCTGAGTAAGAACATGGTCTAATTTTTATCCTAGATTGCATAAGTCGCGGGTAATAGCTTGTAGTATTATAAATACGAAAGTAATTCTGTCTCTTTACCTTATCACGCCACAAATAAACGGATTTCGACGAAATTTGGAACACAAGTAGACCATAGCTGAGGTTAAGAATTAAGATATTTTTTAACTCAGTAATATGTTACTGTATTCGACTATCACGCGGGCAAAACCGCGAGTAAAAGCAAGGTAGCTGTAACTGGCTTTTAGTTATGTTTCTGCATACCTATAATTGTGGTAGCTGGATCTCTTCCGGGGATTCTTAGCACCCCTTGCCTCACCGTGACCTTGACCGCTACTATAGCCACGGGTAGGTGGGCCGGCGGGCACTAGGGGCCGTTTTTTGTTCGTGCTTGTCATTCTTTGGGGGGGGGGGGGGGTTGCCATAATCGCCACGCTTGGCAGGCGGGTTGGCGATCGCAGTATGGTACCCTACAATGCATAAAGAACCTGCTGCCCATTCTCTAGTATGTCCCTTAGTCGTCTCTTACGACACCCACGGGAAGAAATGGGGTGATGCTATTCTTTACGTCCGGCACCTATACGGTACAGCGAGCGTTGGAAGGCCTCTCACAAGATGGACCGATGACCTGGTGAAGGCCGCAGGAATACGTTGGATGCGAGAAGCACAGAATAGGTCGAAGTGGCGGTGCTTTTTTTTTGTTTTTGGATGGGAATCAGCAAATGACTTCTCCCGCTCTGGGCGGAGCGGGAGGGCGTGTCAGACTTTTACTGACTAAAACCCACCCGTGTTCCTTCAGTTGCCCATGTGCCAGGTTCACGGTATATCTTTCGAACAATCACGCGACCCCGGCAGGCATCGGTCCTAGCAGACCCCTTCAGTGCTGCTGACATCTCTTTGAGGCGCGCGTGGAACACTACGCGCCGTCGACCCGAGCTTGGTCCTTACCGGGCGGCGAGCTACTCATTGCTCGCCACCCGCAAGCTCGCGCCTACGGTGGCCGGGAGTCCGCAATCGACTCCCGGCGCCCGGGGCGTCTCCTCCTGCGGCGGCTAGGGACGTGAGGGCGCAGAGACTGCCACTCCCTCACGCGCCCCGCCTCCTCCTTCGCGAGCATTACTGCTTCGCAGAAGGAGGTGAAGTGGCGGTGCTTGGGGGAGGCCTATGTCCAGCAGTGGACGTCTTTCGGCTGAAATGATGATGATGATACCTATAATTAGTTATAGATATACAGAAAAATAATAAATTAAAGCCATTCCAGACTCGTGGTAGAGAGCAGTGGTGGCACATTAGCATCGGCCCTGAATTAAAAGTTGTTGGGTCTTAGGTTCGAGGCCAGACAGGCAGTTTACTTTGTATCACTGCTATCAAAATGGAGAAGGAAAACACGGCTGGAGTGTGAAGTTGTTGAAGACTTACATCACTGATGGACTGTGTTCGGTATGAGTGTGAGAGACCAGAGGGGTAATTGCGGAACTTTTTATCGGTAGGAATTGGTTTAATATTCATAGTTAAACATTCATTGCGTTATTTACGTTGCTGAGCCACAATTCATTCGAACAAATGACGCAATGGTATAGAAATAATCTTCAATCCCATTCAGATTCTGATAAATTGTGCGTTTCGCAATTAGGGTGCTGATTTGTTTAAGGTCTTGAGGTTGAACAGATTTGAAGTAGGCACATTCCATAAAATCCTGGCTCAGCCAAATGGCGATGATGCGAAGCGGCTGTTTAGGTTCATGGCCCCGATATGACCAATGTGTATTTAGGGTAAGATGGGACTGACATACCTATTGCGATTATAAATGTCCATAAATAAAAAAAGAAAAAAAAAAGAAGAAAACATGGCATTTTCTAGAATCAAAATTCGAAGACATCCCGCGCTGGGCCCGCGTGGTAGATTACAGTTCACTTCCCTCGAAAAGAGAAGGCCTGTGGCCCAGCAGTGGGAACATTATAGGCTAGCCCAGCAGAGCAAACATTTTGAAGAACTTTAAAGATTGTATAGATTACTAACAGCAAAGTCTTAGAAATAAGATTTGCAATAAATGTGTGTGTGCGTAGGAATGATACCTCTATATTGTATCATGTTTGCTACAGCCGTTATTCAGACTTGTTCAAGAGTCAGGGTATCAAGTTGACAACACTCAAGGAGGAACGGAAGCCGCAATGCAATTGAATAATTTTCGTCAATTGCGGAAGCAGTAACCTAAATGGTGGGACAGAATGTCTAAACTTTTATACTGTTACTGTTGATTATAGAATTTACATTACAGAAATAAATAAAGAAAACACAGTATTCCTTCTTGGGGCAAATTTTCTGTTGACAGCGATGCTGACGAATTTTTGATGCCCTTTGATTATTTCTTATGTCATCACCGGGCAAAATCCAGACTCCGGGCTGCTATAGAGAAATTTCATTTAGAAATACCTATAAAGGTAGATAAAATATACGTATAGGCCCTTTAAGTTTAACAAGTTGTAGGTAATATTTTGATCAAAGAATTGTGTGAACCGATTTGGATAAAACATGGCTAAGAAGCACAGCTAGCCTACTTTAAGTAAAAATACCGCATTAAAATCGCTTCACTCGTTTAAGAGCTACGGTGCCACAGACAGACAGACATACATAGCGGCCAAACTTATAACACCCCTCTTTTTGCGTCGGGGGATAAAACCTATTAACACCTTGCCCGACCAGGTTATCGAACCGTACACGTAACCGAACAGTAAAACTGAATAAAGCAGAGTGAAAAATTAACCCTATTTCAGCGCAACTGCAATTAAAATATAGAGCACTAAGTGTGAAGTATTTAAATGAATGCTATACCATTAAGAAACCAAGTAAAGTAGTCCTTTTGTAGTTATTTTTGAGCTGCACGATTTTCCACAAAAACAACAGATGAACCATTTCACCTTCAAAACGCCATTAAAAAACTTCAATACTACTACTAAACATTTAAAATAAAAGACGTCATACACTGAAAATATTCACGGCCTTTCAAATGATTTAATACACATACAAAAACAACTGAAAAACTATATTTCACAAATCAAATGGTATTAAACAAACTGATATTGTTAGCGTACGATGCGCAAGAGTCGTTCGAAATACGTATTCTATAACAGTCGCGCTCTGAGCCCTAACGAATATAGACGTGCCTACAGATATAATTGCTAAATTCTAAATTTATCCGATGCAACGCGTTGTACATGTATAGAGAATCGATTTCGCGCTCTATAATGTCCGCTTTAAGAATTCGCGTAAAAATTGCTGGCAAATAGCCTAGCGAAGTGAAGTGTTTATGTGCTAGAGTATTTTTGTTTATGTAGTGTTAAATGTAACAGCTAAATTATACAAATTTTCGTGAGTCCAAACAGTAACGGTATCTAATCAAAACGTTTAAAAAATCCGGCAGAAGCTGCCAAAAGAAAAGTGTTGATTCAAATCCAAAATAAAAATAATTAATAAGCAATGGCGTCTATACCAGATACGCCAACGCCGAGTGATACTCCTGAGAATACGCCCACACCCTCGCCAGCGCCTCAAAATGTAAACAAATTCAACTGGCTGAAGAGAGCCCAGGCTGCTAGGAATAATCCTTTTGTAAAAGCAAGGCCTTCACTAAACCGGGAGAGCTCCACAGCAGAACTGTTTTCCAGGGAAAACTCCAGTCCAGATTTATTCCAAAGTTCCAGATTAAATCTTTTTGATACTGACAGAACTCCGAAACCTGAACCTTCTAATGGATTTAAAAAGGTAATTTTGAAAACGTTTTTGTACAAAACACTCAAAATATCTTACGGTGTCTTAGATCATCTTGTTGTTTGAATAAAAGCGAGTGTATCATGGATTTAATGATAATAATCTAAAGATTGTATTAATTATAAAGTAAACAGCCTCTGTTTACCGCTCTCTCTTATCTAGGTAATATTTAGCAGCTCTCCACATAATTCATGAGAATGTAAGTTTTACACTGAAAATTTCAATCACCAAAATGTTTGACGTAATGATTAGATCTGCTTTGGTCAATATAATAAGTAAATATTAAACTTCTATAACGTTAGTAGCCAATCTTTTCGGTGAAACATCTAATTTTTGAGTCAATTAACACCACGGTGTTGAGTTTTGCTTCAAAATTGAGGAATAACAATCAAATTAGAATGCGGATCGAAGGAACGAGAAATGGTTTAAAGTCCAGATGTATAAAGGAAACAATTCTATGTTAGTTATTTATCTGAATTACAAACTATTGTAGAAATAAGTTGCTACATGTGCAAAAGAATCTTAGTATTAACTTGACTTAGTTTTAATTAAACATGAAGCATGGGCTTTGGGTCAAATTACTTCTGTAAACATTAACTACACGAAAGGCCATTGTAGATCTGTAAAGATTCAAACCAATAAAGGAAAATTTACTAGACCTATAAATAAGGTAATATTGCTACCAAGCAAAGATTGAAACGAATAAGTTCCATAAAAATTGTGAATTTTACACTTGTGTTAACATTTACCTCTTTTTACACGCTTTGTATTAGCTTCACTTGTATGTTTGTTTGTATGTTTGTTTGTATGTTTGTTTGTAACCGACTCCTTATAGCGCGATTTTGACCCACTTTAAACTACCAGATTTCATTTAAACTCTGTAAACTTATCGAGGACCGATGACAATACTATAATTTCATAAATTTGTGCCATTATCCTTGCCAGGGTTACCACGACAGTAAAAAAACTGTCTTCGAAAACTACGTTGACATACGTCACAAACTACGCTGACATACGTCTCAAAATTCGAAACATCCTTAAAAAATAGAAAAAAAAATTGTTTTAAAAAACCTAAAAAAAACACGCTCCCATAGAAAACCAAACTAAAAAGTAGAAAATAATGGAATAAAAGCGTGGGGTGCCTGATATCAATAAAAAAATACCTTTAAAAGCACTCCACGCTTTTTTTCCACTTTTTAGTTTGGTTTTCTATGGAAGCGAGTTTTTTTTTTTTTTAAACTATTATTATTTTATATTTTCTAATTGTATATGGGTGTGAAAGAAGTGAGATTAAAACCTATTTCTCAAGTCCTGAAAAGCCGGTTAGCTTACTAATGGACATATACCTCCTAATGGCTACTTCAATGAGCTATAGCGGGTGTAATACAAGGCAGACAATGATAAATGATTTTATTTCTGTATGTAGGTTTGCACAGACACTTGTACACGTCTATCATATTTTTAAAACTAGATGAGGTCAGCTATCTGACAACTCTGAGAAGAAACGTCGAAACACACTCAAAGGTCACAGTCTCTTTTAAACGCCAGGCATAATTTTGGCCTGATCATGTGAAGACCATGTAGATTGGTCTTTTTTGAAGGAAGAACCACACAGTTTTATCTATAATATGAAACGTTGAAATCTTACTTATCTTACATACAAATTAGTCTTAACAAACCCTAGTCTGACTCAACGTGCCTTGGAGAACCAATTTTCATAATTTTAAAGCGATTAGGATCAGAATTACGAACAGTCTGAGCTTCGAATAGGACAATTTAGTGAAATTGGCTGATTTTAATGTTCTTGAGTGAAATGAAATCAAAACAGATTTATGTGTTAATATTTTGTTGGTCTATATTTTAAAACTAAACAGCGCTGTCATTTCTTAGCTGTCTGTTGTTTCTTTTAACACGTTAACTGCCATGGTAAAAAACAGAAAAAGTCATAAAATTGTACTTAGTGTTATTTCACTTTCAATAGATTATTTATTCCATAAATACATTATTTAATCCAAAAACATGGCCGCCAGGCAGCAACGACATGTTAAGATTTGGTATGTGTTGTCGGTCATATAGTCCGACAAGGCCTGAATGGAACAAAAAGTGTCGGACACATAGTCCGACAAGGCAGGTAACGTGTTAATGTCCAAACATTATACAGGGTGGTAGAGGTATTGATGGGCAGATTGAAACCATGAATTCAGCAAATGATTCTAGACTCCCTAACATAGAAATTATTGGTCGGTTATTGACCGTAAAAAAATAGCTCTGTCAAAATTTCAGCTCAAAGCTGCAATGGCTCTTTCTTCAAAACGCTCTTACAGACATGGCGATGCATTGTTGGACTCACATACAATGCTATTCCAGGGTGGTAGGTACATTAACTTTGAAAGATAAAATCAGAAATGAAATTATCCGGAAAAGAACTGGAGTTACCGACATAGCTCACAGAGTAAGCAAACTGAAGTGGCAGTGGGCTGGCCATGTCTGTCGAAGGACCGATGGCAGATGGAGCAGACGAGTCCTGGAGTGGAGACCGCGTATCGGCAAGCGTAGCGTGGGACGCCCCCCAGCTAGGTGGACCGACGACTTAAAGAAAGTGGCTGGGGCAAACTGAATGTGGAAGGCGGAGGACAGGGTGTTGTGGCATGGGAGAGGCCTATGTCCAGCAGTGGACTGCGATAGGCTGAGTTGATGAGGTACATTAACGCACATCCTGTAATGGCTTTTTAATACACGATTCTGGACCTCCCAGCGATGAAATTTTTCGATAGTTATTTAAAAAAAATTGCTGTGAAAAATCGTTTAATCGTTTATTTATAAAAAAGAGCATATTTACAATATTACTTAAAAATCATAATAGAGCACAATTGCTCATTTGCCTAAACTAGGTTGAACCTGTACTTCATGCAAAATGCGATAGGAGTGCGTAGTTCTATTATATTCATTTTTCCAATGACCGCGTGGTAATATGTATAGAACATTTTACCGCGTACTCGTATCGCATTTTTCTATACTACCTTGTAGTGTATCTATTTATCTACTATCACGCTTTCGATGATATTTGTTTCAATATTCAAGTTTCAGTGTACGTACTCAAAACACAAGTCTTATCACCAAAGCGTTAAATGGTTGACATCTAGTCAAAATAATTTTACCTTACTTAATCTTATCCTGTAAACAAATTCTACAACTTTTTCAATCTTTACCTCATACAAAATTCATGTGCTATTCAAAACTCTTTAGGTACTATAAACATCATTATAAAACTCTGGAGCGTGCCAAACACTTCAATGCCTGGTTAGTTTACCTCGTAGAGAATATTTTTAGATGTTAGGTATATGTACCTGTAAGACTGTGTAATTACAGATATATTAACTGCGTTGTTGAAAATGTTATACCAGAAGGCCGATTCTGGTAATTGAAATCGTTCAAAATTTAGTCGCAATCTATTCTCGGCGACAATCAGATGTCAAAAACTGCCAATATTGTATGGAAAGTCGAGGAGTTTTTGATAAATTGAGACAGATCAAACTGCGAACGTTCTTAAAATTACCAGAATTGCCCCTCTGATTGCGGTGTTTTTGGGTTTAACACGCTTTTCTCTATTAGCTACACCTGTATCTTTTTAGCTGTTTGCCATAATCGCCACGCTTGGCGATCGCAGTAAGGTGGTAAAATGCATAGAGGACGCTGCTGCGCATTCTCTTGTAAAAGTCTTTTAGTCGTCTCTTACGACCCCCACGGGAAGAAATGGACTGGTACTAATTTTTACGCCACGCTTGGCTGGCAGGTTGGCGATCGCAGTATCGTGGTAAAACGCATAGAGAATGCTGCTGCCTATTTTCTTGTAACTCCCTTAGTCGCCTCTTTCGACACCCACGGGAAGAAACGCGGTGGTGCTATTCGTTACGTCCGTCACCACACGAAACTTTCCGTCCTTATTTTTCCTCTGAACATACCTAAATCTTACGGACCGTGGTCGAGAATATTGTCGACTAAAAAAGTAATAAGCTCGGAATTACGACATACTATCCCACGGGATTCCGAACTGTCATTTACGAAGTGAATATACCTCAGCCCCGCCCCACGGGACAATGTTTGGCTTCTGTCCTAATTAAATTATTTCTAACTTGAGCTATTTATTTCACTTATCTCGCTTTTCTTATTATGTCTTCTGATAACAGTTTTAGAGCGAAAAGATCAAGGTCTTGTCTGGGATAAACCGAAAGTTATTTTGTTATCTTTCCCTAATATATTATCAAAGTAAACGTGATTTAAAAACACTATTTTCACTCTTTAAAGACTATTTGTTTGTTCTTTGCAATTGTTTCATGATTATTACTATATATTGTGAAAGATAATATATGTATCTATAATATGTTTTTATTATCAAAAGAATAAGCCCTATCTTGGTTTAATGATGGAATATCTTTAAGGTTTTAAGTAACTATTTAGTGTCATCTTTATGATTTTTTTATCGAAGCAATTGTTTTTTATTTACGTTTCTATCTTCTCATAGCGCTTGACAGTATTAATCAATTTTCATAAAATATTTCTTTTTTAAACGGAAACATATCATTTTGCTAGATCTATGATAGCTAGTAGGCTGGATAGTGAGTTTGTAAACCACTGCTGCAAGGTTTCAGCTGGGCCTGTCACCTTGCAGCAGTGATATCATAATCTGTTTGTGTTTTTGTCTTGTGTGTTACTAACATAGTTTGTAAGCACATTGTTACTAACACTATGAGTCTTGTTGCTCGAATTAAATGATTAAATAAAATAAATAATAGAGGTTTATAAAAGTTAAAAAAGTACTGCAGTACTTTTGGTTGCAGGTTGCAACCTCGCCGTAAAATATTGGTCCTGATTCTCATCTGTATTGCTCTTTTCCAAATTTTACGCAGTAAAGTTCAATTATTACGGATTATACGATTGATCCGTTCCAAACACTCCTATGCTTTGTTAGTGGAACTCATAAAGACTAATTTTAGACTAAACCTGAGAGCACGTGGTCCAGTTTTAAGCACCACGTTGTATTCCACGCTCATTAGTTTGAAAATGTAAACCGCATTTGTGTATATGTATTTGAATAATAAAGATAGACATGATGTTTTTAGAACGAGGTCAATTGTTGTTAATTTTAATTCATTAATATCTTTGTATTTTTTTAACTCTCTCTTTATTTCTCGGAAAAAATAATCTGTTCGTATGTATGTGTGTCTTCCAGTCTTACCGGATTGTAGCTGTTGTTTACATATGCTATCATCTATATAACCTATTCAACCCAGTTACTGGGTAACGAGATACCTTTTCGTCGACATGTCATACTTTTTTGAACTTCTGACTACCCGCAACAGCTGTCAAAGTAGAAATACAGAGAACGTAATCTCTGTATTTCTATTCTACACGTGCTTTTAAACTGATGTTGTGTATTATATTTCGTGGATAACGTTGCCCAACGATGTGTCATTATTGCATTAATCATTGTTGTCAATTGTGTTTAATAAAAATTTGTCGGTTTTCCCACAATTTCAAGTAAATAAATATATGTGTGTAAATGTCTATTATCGTATGTGGGCTAATCAGGAAAGGGTCAGAGAAGATAATCGTCATACCTAATCACAAACTCAAAATGCTTGACTTCGAGCTTCGATCTTAAAGCAATTCCTTGGTTGGTGACTTTTACATCTTCAACAGGTGGTTTAATTACCTTTGCAGAAAACTATAACGATATTCTTCCGTGGTTGTCGTACGAGGCGACTAAGGGACTTACTAGAGAATGGGCAGCAGTATTCTTTATGCGTTTTGCCACCATATTGCGATCGCCAACCCGCCTAGCGTGGCGATTATGGCAAACTCCTCTAAATTGGGGGAGGATTATGTCCATCAGTGGACGTCTTTTGGGTGAAATGATGATGATGATGATAACGTTATTGGAAGGTCAAGTGGAATGATTGTAACACTAATTGGCTTTCTTGATAAGTGAGATTTATGATTTACGCTATAGTTTTCAGTACTTTTATGGCTTATTAAAACGTTGAGACCCCAAAAGTCCAATTCACGTAATTAAAAACGTTCAAAATCTCTTCGCAGTCTCAGCATCAATCAAATTTCAAAAACTTGTCAACAGTGTATGGAAATTGGAGGTATTTGCGATAGATTGAGACTGAGATCACACTGTGAACGTTCTTAAAGTTACGAGAATCCGCCCCACTGGGTTCTTTTTACACGCTTTATTACACACTTTATATTAGCTTCACTTGTATGTTTGTTTGTAACCGACTCCTTATAGCGCGATTTTGACCCACTTTAAACGACCAGATTTCATTTAAACTCTACAGACTTATCGAGGACCGATGACAATACTATAATTTCATAAATTTGTGCCATTATCCTTGCCAAGGTTACCAGGACAGCAAAAAAACTGTCTTCGAAAACTACGCTGCCATACGTCACAAACTACGCGCTGACATAGGTCTCAAAATTAGAAACACCCTAAAAAATAGAAAATAAATAATAGTTTAAAAAAACTAAAAAACACGCTTCCATAGAAAACCAAACTAAAAAGTAGAAAATAATGGAAAAAAAAGCCTGATATCAATAAAAAAATACCTTAAAAAGCACCCCACGCTTTTTTTCCATTATTTTCTACTTTTTAGTTTGGTTTTCTATGGGAGCGTGTTTTTTTAGTTTTTTTTTTTAAACTATTATTTTCGTTTCATTTCGGATGTGCAAACGTTACCCATGAAGTCTGCACATCATTCTAGACCACCAGCGTATAGGCGACTCTCATGAAGTTCATTTATTTAGTCGTTCATTTACTCGTTTTGGACTGCACTTTTTGAAAAAAAGCCACGGCAATTACATGCAAAAAGTGCTTAAATTTAAAAGCGAGTGATTTCATGTAAGCTATAATAACTTAATAAATTAATCTGTCTATAGCATAGTAAAAATCACTGCGCTATACGTTTTAATTTTTGTATCTAATTTCCTCTTTTATTTAAATACGTATCTTGCATCATCTTCTAGCTGACTACTTCTGAATCACGGTACCATGATTATAATAACATTATTTATATTTTTACAAACGACATGGAAGAAGAGCTCTTGGCTAAGTAATAACAGCCGCACGGATTCATCGATCAGTTTAAGCTACACTTGCCGCTTGCCGAATCTCGCCAACCCGCCTGCCAAACGTGGCGATTATGGCAAACCCGAATTGGAGGAGACCTATTAAGATAAGATAATCGTTTATTTGCCCAAACATGAGACTTCCAACATTGGACGTCTTATGCTGAAATGATGATGATGATGATGAAGCTGAAGCTCCGCCTCGCTATGAAGATGAGTTTAAAAATCGATGGACTTGTCCTCAACATAGCTGGTGTGAAAAGGCTATGCGGCTAAGTAGAAAATATATATTTTAAATGAAACAAAAAGAAATATTAAAACTAAATAATAAAAAGTTCTAACAACAAACATGAAGCAAAGAAAAGATTTATTAAGAAATACGCATAACTCCTTTCTTCTTGTCTGTTTCTCACATATCTATAATAAGCAGACAAGAAGAAAGGAACAGTAGAGGCTGGTGTAGGTACATAAATAAACTGTTAAATAAATGTACACAAGTAAATAAAGCGTCATCAATCCTCATTACGTCACACGACACAGGAACAATGGCGGCCGGACGACAATTGGTTATCGATCTACAAAAATAGTATCTACCTACCTCACATAAACGTAACGGTCCCATGTACTGGGCCAGCCGAAAGACGTCCACTGCTGGACATAGCCCTCCCCCAATTTGGGGGGTTTCCAATAATCGCCACGCTTGGCAGGCGGGTTGGCGATCGCAGTATGGTGGTAAAATGCATAGAGAACGCTGCTGCTCATTCTCTAGTAAGTCTTTTAGTCGCCTTTTAGGACACGCACAGGAAGAAATGCGATGGTGTAATTCTTTCCGCCCGGAAACACGGAGCACGCGGCTTGCAACTAGCGGATACTTATCCTCCAGTCTATGCGGGTCTTGTGCGGTAGTAGTGATTCTTTGATATGGTCAGGGTCGATAATACCCTAGAGTTATAAGATACTAAAAGGAACACCTTGTATATTACAGTTATGCGGAGACGCCCACTCTCAAACTGCACCCTAATTGGGAAACGCACTATTTATCAGAATCTGAATGGGATTGAAGATTATTTCTAAACCATTGCGTCTTTTGTTCGAATAAATTGTCGGCTCGGCAACGTAAATAGCGCAATGAATGTTGTTTAACTATCAATATGAAACCAATTCCTACCAATAAAAAGTTACGCAATTACCCCTCTGGATCCATGAAATCAGCACAAGATATGAAATTTTTCAAAGGTTATCAAGAAAAAATATCTGCTGTTTCTATATAAGTGCATTACTTACATGGTAAAACTGTCTGGCAGAGCTAATTTGATTTAAAAAATGCGATGAAACTTTTTAACAGTTCAGAATCATGAACGAATCCATGGAAACCGGTTGTGCTTTCCATTCTGCCACCCTGTATTCAGTGTGGATAAGAAGGTACCTTTTCTGTTGAAGTCAATCTTAGTTTACCCATCAGAATCATCATTTTACTATTTCTAGTTCTAGCTGCATCTGGATAAGTTCTACCTAGCATAGAAATAAACTCCACGTTAAGTAAATAATTTACTGAACGACCATAATGTATGCTTCTATTCAAAGTGTCTTTCCGTCATCGCTTACGATTACGAATAATAATGTGAAGAAATGCATAGAATTGTTATGTTAATGTCTTAACATTCCAAATATGCTAATATCTTCATTGAAATTCCTATTTGTTAACGATTGCAGGAAACTACTTTACCTATCTCAGTACGATAAATGAAAACGGTGACTCCTAGGACTAGTCAAAATAGCTTATCACAGACCTCGGCTAGAATTAAGCCTGTCTCAGGCTGCGCCACAACACTGTGTCCTCCGCCTTCTGCATAAAGTTTGTCCTAGTCACCTTCTTAAGGTCGTCGGTCCATCTAGCTGGGGGCGTCCCACACTACGTGGTTTTCACTCCAGGATTCGTCTGCTCCACCGACCATCGGTCCTTCGACAATCATGGCCAGCCCACTGTTAGCTTGTTTATTCTGCAAGCTACTGCGTCGGTAACTTCGATTCTTTTCCGGATTTTTTTCATTTTTGATTTTATCATTTAAAGAAACTCCTAGCGTAGACCGCTCTATAGCGTGCTGAGCAACCTTAAATTTGTGGATTAGCTTGACTGTTAGTGTTCATGTTTTGGCTCGATATGTCGTTGTCGAGTCGAAAAAAAACCACATTTTAGGTTAGGTTCTTCATTTGCCTAGGCTCTGATAGCAAATAGCCGTCAGAAGAATTCGTCTACATAGTCAGCCTATTGTGAGGACACAGGACCTCCTCTTTTTGAGAGGGAGTGGGCCGTAATCCACCACGCGGGCCCAGTGCGGGTTGTTAAATGTCACATGTCTTCGAATTTTGGGTTCTAGGACATGCCGGTTTCTTCACGATGTTTTCGTTCAACGCTTTAGGAGCAGTGGTGATGAAATAATTTACACAAAGTAAAGCGCCACCCAGGGTTCGAACTCAAGGCATAAAACTCGGAAGTCGGGGCTGTTACCACGGGACCACCACTGCTCTTCATGAGGTCGCCTATTTGGTTGAAACTGTTAGGGTTTCAGTTTTGTGAGCCGCGTATAGAGGTCTCCTTCGAAAAATTGATTGATGTTTGATTTGGCACCGAAGCGTATTTAATGGTTCTCAAGACCTATCGAATCTAGGTACATAGGATTCCGATCAGACATACTTAGTGACATACACAGTGTCAGATATAGTAGTAGTAATTGTCGTGGCCGCAGAATTGGGATACGGGTAAACGAAAGAAATCGCTCCTTCAACTTCTGCCCAATTTACTGTTACAGAGTCACTAACTAACACTACTGTACTAATTAATATCGAAACAATGTTAACACCTTCATTGAAAATCGTTTAGAATTTTACAATTGTCGTATTGTCTAAAATGTACGATCTTTTATTTACTGTTGTGGAGAATAGAGTATGTAATTACTATCATCGTCATTATAATTGGCGGCCTTGTTATGCTCACTGTGGACTTCAAACCACCTCTCTTTGTGTCATACTTCCCTGGTATCTCGAGAAAGGAGGTTACGTTTCCTACAACTACAAATTACAATGAACCTATTGACCTAGCCTCCTAACCTTCAGAAGACTAAACAATCATTTCATTAATTAATTGTACAACATGTTATGAATTATGATATGCCTATAGATAAGGCTGTGGCTACACTGCCGCGGATCGCGTGACTGTCGTTATAAACTCACGTGTTGACTCGATTTAAGTCGACCATCCATGGTCTGCTATGTATAGTCTGCATCTAGTTTCTGAAAATGGAAATGAAAACGTATATGTGGATGCCAATTTTTACTACTTCTTAGCAATTGAGTGCTTTGATTCTTTGAATAGGTACTTTAACCCGAAAAACTAATTTTAAATCAGCTATAAGCTGTTAATGTTACACTAGAAGTGCGGGCGTCCCAAATTTGACCCATTTCGATGTTCTTCCTGCTCTAATTAATATTTTTTTATGCATATAATCGTAACTTTTTGACTTTTCATAAAATATGATGATTATTATTATTTATTATTTATAGGAGTCTTCAACCACGTAATTGCAATATACATATTTTTTTATCCAAATTTCCCTCAGTCGGTAGTGTTAAGCTAATTGAAATTTGACATTGCATTCTTTGATTCTATGTCGTGTTCATTTATGAGTTTGGTTTTATAGAATTATTTTACATCAAGGATTTGACATGGCAAGTGTCAGAATTTTGAAGCTTAAATATTTCCTCGTAATAACTTGTTTCAAAATGTTTTCCACATGTTCTCGTACGCAGAAAAATTTCTACCAATATTTCAGCCACAATCTTTTAATTTTAGGGTCTTTCGGGAAATGGTGGACTCCGATTTCGGAGCAGTTCTTACCTTGCGTTAAAAGCTTGTACTGAGAACTAGCGATGACAGCGCCATTTTGACAGTACAGTTCCCTATTGATGTTAATTTAATTTTATTAGTTCAATTTTTGTAGATGAGATTTCAAATACTGTTTTTGGAACAAGAATCGTTGGACAGAGTGGTGAGATGTAAAATTGAATGTGTTTCTTACGAGTATTACCTTTAGTGAGTAATTGCGTAAAAA
Organism: Aporophyla nigra; assembly: GCA_947507805.1. Classification (NCBI taxonomy): domain Eukaryota; kingdom Metazoa; phylum Arthropoda; class Insecta; order Lepidoptera; family Noctuidae; genus Aporophyla; species Aporophyla nigra. The sequence continues at coordinate 10,574,398 of OX382316.1, read as the reverse complement.
GTCCCTGAACTAGGGTAGATTACACTTTTATCTGATACTCTTGGAACAGACTGTAAAATGCGCATGGAGTGGTTTATCAATTTTGATTGGTTAACGTGCATTTGTTTTGTAAGTGTCGTGATCGTGAGTCGCATTTTCATACTTAGTGAAGCTATGTATACGTGCGTAGCTTAGCTTTGGGCTGCTGTGGAGTGATGCCTTAACGCCGCGAGTGTTTCTGATTACTATATTTCACATACGTGTTTGTTTATATATATTATTATGTGCTCGCTGGGAATGACAGGAGGGCCTTGTTACTTGAACCAGGAGTATGAAGAGAAGCATTGAGGTTGGATTTAATAGGGCAGAATTTACAGTTTTAGAGATGTAATTGGGTAACTCACTAACAGAAATGACTTTCATTTTGGCTATTCTATAACTTTCTAAACGATGTTGAGTAGACAAATTTTTCGGACTTATGAAGCAATGGATGGCTTTTTATTTTATTTATTTATTGAACCATTTATGTACACACATATATAAACAGACAAGAAGAATATAACAGAAAAAATGGTACAGAGATGGTGCTTATTTCTATAGTAATCTCTTCCAGCATACCCACGATAGGAGACAAGATAAAGAGATGTAGACAACGTGCGTAAGAGTAAATAAATAGTAAATAAAATACATATAATCAAAACCCATTCCCTTAATACAATTAAACAAATTATTTAAGAATATACTTACATAGATATAAATATACATACATACATACAGAATATCTAAAATTAATATCATTAAAATAAAAATACAAATTTTAGTCGACTAGTACGAATTCATTCGCCCAAATCAATCAAATCGTCACTAATAAATAAAATCATTTTTTCTGTAGGCGACTCGCATGAAGTTAATTTATCTGTAGGTGAATAGACAATTCCAGAAACACGTAAATAAGACAATTGACACGTGTTTGCCTATAGAAAATAAAAGATTATTTGCCGGATACGCCGAACACCGAACATAAAACGAATATTCGGCCCATCCCTAGTTATAATAGTAATTTCATACGACTTACTAAAAAAACCGGCCAAGTGCGAGTCGGACTCGCGCACCGAGGGTTCCGTACAAACATGTAGGTATAAAGTTTAAAATTTTATTTTATTTTTTATTATATGATGTAATTAAAAATTTACGGTTTTCGCAATTTTTCCTTTATCTGTGCTATAAGACGTTGCTTCGTACCAAATTTCAAAATTCTAGACCGACTGGAAGTACTGGTTTTGATTCCCTTGCGAGATTCGAAAATTTGCGGAAATTTGCAGCATAAACGGCTATATCTTTTGATTGCGTTAGTTTAGAAGTTTGATTTTTTCACAGCTCCAAGAGACAGTAGACTTGAGTATTTGATATGAATTTCAGCTTGATACCTCTACGCGTTCCTGAGAAAAAGGGTCTTGACAGACGGACGGACGGACGGATGGACGGACGGACAACAAAGTGATCCTATAAGGGTTCCGCTTTTTCCTTTTGAGGTGCGGAACCCTAAAAATTACTGTTGTGATATGAATGTTCATTTCTATTTAGATCTTCTCAAAAAGATCTAGGCACAAGACGTTACAAATACATAATTGTGGAGATCCCCGACCATATAAAACTGTCTCTACACAAGCGGATATATGGATTTAGATCTAGCTTCTGTCCATGACTTCGTCGGTGCGGAAGTCAAATATACTTAAGGGGCTGCTTAAACGTAGTCGTGAAACGGTCAGTTTTCGTCGCACAATTTGGCGTATTGGTACATATTAAAAGACAGAAAAAACATTGAGTGTAATTTCAAAGAATGGATTTGTCTAAAATATTTTATAAATATGAAATAATCCTAAAACAGCTCACAAAATATTTTACGTCGCGTAATTCCCTAAATTTTGAACGTAAGTTACATTATGTTATGTAAAGATAATATAGGGAACCAGCCTGGAACTTCGATCAATATTGATTGAAGGCTTGGAAAGAAAAATAAAATGGATTTACCTAAAAATTATTCCACTGAGCTAAAGAATACTTGACGAACTTATGAAGAACAACGACACTTAGTGGTCTAATCTATGAGTGACACTTAGGACATGGAGTCTATGGATAAAAGATAGAACATGACCCACCCAATCCCCCAAAAATGTTCTGGGTATGGACCTAGAACATTTTGGGGACCATTTTGGGTGATTGGCGCATGGGCGTCAAACATCTTGTATATATACAAATAAATAAAAAGGCAGGGAAAAGAATCATAGGGGATCAAAAAATTAGTCCGCATTGCTGTCAACTGAAAAACGATTGAAAACGTGGCAAAGCTGGCCCTCTGACCAAAATAATAAACAAGCCCTCTTTAAAATTATGATTTCACTATAATTCCATTTATTCAAGTGAATCGTCTCAAATAATAGCTAGTTCTTCAATCTAAACATAGAACAGTGACATCAAACTGAACAGATAAAGGGTAATCAACATGTGTTTGTTGAAGTACATGTATAACTAAGCGCCCGCGCCGACCAGATGTTACAAACAGGCCTATGTTTGGAATTACGCGACAGTTAACGGTCTTTACTTGTTTGTTGATTAAAAATATTAAATAAAGGAACCAGCCTATGACAAACTGACATTCGTGTAGTGCCGGAAAAAATAGCATCACCCCATTTCTTCCTATAGGTGTTGTAAAAGGCGACTAAGGGACTTACTATAAAATGGGCAGCAGCGTTCTCTATGCATTTTACCACCATACAGCGATCACCAACCCGCCTGCCAAGCGTACTGATTATACGAAAGCCCCCCTAACTGGGGGAAGCATACAAGTCCAGCAGTGGACATCTATCCGTTGAAATGATGATTATGATGAATGAACCCGCTGTTGGGACAGAAGCCTGTCGAAGAGACGGAGTAGCTTGTGATCTACCACGCGGACCCAGCGTTGTCACATGTTTTTGATTTTTTTAGTACTATAACATGCCGTTTTCCTCACGATGTTTTCTTTCACCGTTTGTAGAGAGAAAAGTGGTGGCACAAAAATCCCTTAAATAAATAAAGATTAAAAAAGTAGTGCTGATGAAATAATATACTCAAAGTAAAATACCTATCTGGGTTGGAACCTACGATCTACGACCCGTAACTCACGACCGATACCACTGTGCCACCAATGCAATGCTCCACCTCTGCTGTCTGCTGATTAGTAGAATCATTTATGTATATCTTAAATATCTCAACAGCTATAAATAACTTCTTGTATTGCCTTCTATTTTACTTTACGATAACCACAATGTTAGTATCTTAGTTTGCGTCACTCTCTTAAGATCCTATACACTCCACATTAATATGAAACATTAATGAGTTCTAACACTAATGTTTGTTGTATTATATGTATGCCCCCTCCCATATTTAGTATTCTAAAAGATATTACTGACGTCACTTTTCACCATTTTTTTTTTAAATTTTGCTTCTTGTGTCGTGTCATCCTTATCATCATTATTCACCATCATCGTTATCTCAATTTATTGGGGGTTGGCGCAACATGTCTTTTGCTTCCATACTTCTCTATTAGTCCTCATCTTAGTAGTCACCCCCTTTCTTACTATATCATGATTCACACTATCCATGCGTCGTTTCTTTGGTATCCCCGTATACTTATGGCCATCGACATTCATACTCCAAGCTTTCTTCATGAAATTTTCCTTATGCCTTTATTCTCATTATTTCCACACAAACTTTCAGTTACCGATACCACTCTTCCTCTTATGTCATTATCATCCTAAAATGTTCTCACTGCTGGGGCACCCTGCATAAGCTTTCTCTCTGTGAGAGGGAGTGTCCCGTCATATACCGAGCGGGCCCATTGCGGATTGCTTGCTCTCTCGTTGGCCAGTGGCCCCTAATTAAAACATTTTTCCAAAATATTGTTTGTTCAATATCCTATTGTTGGAACTTCATGGTGATTAACTGCGTCTATAATAGACCATTGCTAGGTTAGCTCTTCCTAGTGGTGCTACAATATTCCTACTTTCCGCATCCAGTCTTCTCTAAGACTTGACTAGTTGAGTAGCTTGTGTATCCATAATTATAAGATGACCATGTCCATAAATTGGTCTGTTTATTTCATCACACAAACATTGATGACGTCTTTTAATAATTTCATATTCCTTGTCCTTACATGTATATATAATTGTGCCGTCATTAGAAAATTATTTTTACGTGGATCATGCAATTGTTATGTTAAATCAACCTCTACAAGGTCACCGAGTACACTTAGTTGACTATTATTAGCTGTAACGACTACCATTAGTGTATCTATTATCTTATTTAGATCGGAATCTTCAACATAGACTTCCTTGTGGACTGTTAGGTTTGGTTAAGTTTCGCGAATCAAGCAGGATGCGAGGCTGACGGATTTCTGAAACGTTACTATACGTAGATACGGGCAGAAAGTGCATTAAGTGTGTTTGAAATTTAACGGATCTCTTAACCTCTTTATCAAGAATGGTCCAATAAATCGCACGTATTGTTGGTAGCATTTTGATCTCAGTTAGAGCAGGACGGAGTATGAGTATATACTCATCATCTGCATTAATGCGAGGCCAGCGTATACAGTAGGGTACTTGCTTTCATTTTGACAGTTCAATAACGTTAATTGTGTTATTTGCGTTGTTGAGCAGTTTTTTTTTAATAGAATATATGAAGTAATGCAATATCCTTAAAAATTCTGATTGATAGTGTGCTAAACAGTAAAGTTATTGTAAATTATGTACAGTGATTTGTTAGACTTCTGTATACTAAATTTGTGAGAAGTTTGAGAAGCAAGCATTTGTAGTTTCGTTCTGTCGATGTTGCTTACCATTTTGTGTACGAGTTGTAGATCGTAGGTTAAAACCCATACAGGCACTTTGCGAATATTACTTCATAACCACTACTCTCAAAACAGTAAAGAAAAACATCGAACAAACAATTCTAAGATATGTGACATCTACAACCAGCACTGGGCCCGTGTGGTAGAATACAGCCCAATCACTCTCGAAGAGGGGCCTGTTTCCCAGCAGTGGGAACATAATAAGCTTAATGTTAAGTGACTATGATGATATACTCTTGTTTATGTTTAGATGCGCTTTGTGCAGAAATATTGATATACAGGGTGTGGCCTAAGTAATGGTCCACCGTTCAGGATTCGATGAACTCGATAATTAACTATAACAATTAAAAATTTTAACCATTTTTACCCAAATTTTTTTTTACAAAAATTTCTCTTGAACTTGATGGTGTGTTAAAAATTGGGGTTAAAATTAGAGAAGAACCAACTTTTTCTTCACAAGAGCTGAATTTACATAAAAAATCATAATTTATCATGATAGCTCTAGTATTCAGCAGTAATTAAACTACAAACAAATATGTAATAAAAGGTAGAAATTTCGTAAATAAAAGACAAAAATGAAATATTTTCGGAACCCTTGGGTAAAAATGTTTAAAAAATTTAATTGTTATAGTTAATTATCTGGTTCATCGAATCCTGAACGGTGGACCACTACTTACGCCACACCCTGTATAATGAAGAACACCAACAGCTCTCCTGCAATACGAATTCACAATACAATACAATACTAAAACATTCACGTATTTTTTACGACACATCTAATAACAGTGGAAGTCAATACCAAACTACAGTTTCGAAAATACTACTACGGTCTTAGTAGCAACGTAGTAGTTTAGAATCGTGGCGTATGTATGACGTAAGCACCTTTCATATAAGGGAAACCATAAACTTCGCGTGATTGATTCCTGTCATATACAATCATCATCAATCTAGCCCATAATGGTACACGTGGCCCTTGACTTGAATTGTCTGTGTAGATATAATGACGTCACAAAGGAAAGATATTTAAATAGAGACGTTGATGATCTGCGTGGTACTAATTCCTCAATATGTATAAAAGGATAAATGCGTGCACTGACTGGACAGGTGCACTAAATCTGTGTGGTTCTTTTCTCAAAGATCATTTCAGATACCAATCCACATGGTCTTAGCATTAGTTCACATGATCTGACCAAGGTTATGTCTGGATTTTAAAAGAGAGTGTGACCTCTGAGATTGTTTCACCTTTTCTTCTTAGAGTAGTCAGATAGGAAACGACCTCATCTAGTTTTTGAAATAGGATTGACATGTAAAAGTGTTTGTACCAACCTATTTACAGAAATACAATCATTTATCACTAACTAGGGCCAAGATTTCCTTCACTTGGACAGATCCACTCTCCTCAAATGACCATTTCAGACACGGATCTATATGGTCCTCACATGATCTGACCAAGCTTATGTCTGGATTTCAAGAGACTTTGAAGTTTGAAACTCAGACTTTGTGTCGCCATTTTTTTTGTGGTATGTAAAAGTGAGTCCAGTATCCATTTTGCCAGGCCAGCCTGCCAGGGTCGCGAGATTGTTCGAAAGAGATACCGTGACTCTGGCACATGGGCAACTGAAGGAACACGGGTGGGTTTTAGTCAGTAAAAGTCTGACACGCCCTCCCACTCCGCCCAGAGCGGGAGAAGTCATTTGATGAATTCCCATCCAAAAAAAAAAAAAAAGTGTCAAGTGATATTGTACCATGTGTGGTTGATCTATTAACTGTCATCTTGATTATCGTACGCGCCGACGGGTTCTGAAGTGGCAACCAAAAACCAGAAGACATTGCGTTGGAAGACGTCCCACACGGTGTACCCATAACTATGCCTCAGTTGAACCAAGAATCTGCTCGATGCAGGAAGAACCGAACCGGTCGAAGTGGCAGTTCTTGGGGGAGGCCTATGTCTAGAAAAGGACGCATTTCGGTTGAAATGATTATGATGATATACAGTTGTTGGTTGGCCAAAATAAATAAATGACGGGGGAATGCGTTCAACATTAGGCGTAGAGGTATCAACAGTTTCATGAGAAGTAGAATAGAGAGGTGACCTCCTGACAACGTCCAGAATGCCTATGATACCCTTTTGGAAGTAGAAGAGACATCATCATCAACACTGAACTGTCCAGCCATTAAATTGACTACTAAACGTAAAACCTAAAGTTGATTCATGTCGCATCTCAATTGATTTACGGACAGTGACTGGTACTCACCGGGTACTATTATATAGTTGGTTATTGTGGTACAATGCACTAGTCATTGTCCATTTGATGAGCAGGTCCAGTATTAGTTGGTTTGTTGCGTGAGGTGGACGATGGCAAATCATGTGAGTTTTTTTTAGTATCACCTGCAATTTCTTTTCAATGATACCCTCGAGAGGGTTCGTATGATTGAACTTCTGTTTTTATTTATTAAAAGTGTTCTTTGTGTACTTCAACTTTGATATTGATTTTATTAGGAAAGGGGTTACAAGTTAAGAGATTGTTTACCTATTCACTCGCTTGATCGTCTTTTATTAAAAACTTTTGCAATTTTGTAATTTTTGGTAGCATTTTCCGTTCGCGTATAAAACTTTCTAAGTTTATATTGTGGCCCAGTAACTGAACCTTTGTATTTATTAATCTTCTTTGGATTTTCACTAAACAATATCCCGATTATTACTGATCGCGGAGTACTCAACAACAGCTTCAGATCAACATTCTTCGAGGTTTAACTGACTTCGTCGTATTTCGTGTAGTACATTTTCATAACATTATTCATTATCATGTTTACTTGTACCTTAGTACCCCAAACCTTTAATCTGACCACAATTAAAAAAATCCCAGTTTTTCTGATCCAACGTAACCAACCCACCTTATAATAAACCTTGTACTGATAGGCGATAACCCTTTATATATCTCTATGTACAACCGTAACATATATCTCATCTACATATACAACATTATTGCATTTCTCACGAGATATCTGGCACATTGAAGCGTTCATCTGTATCCAATTCAGAATCGGCTGGTCCACATGTAAGACATATAAAGCCATTCATTTCCAGCGTATGCTGACCTCTAATCGTACTTAAAGACTATACAATGAGAGGTCAGAATATTTGGAAAGCCGATAAATCACAATCTTGTTTCGCGTTGCAAAAGATTGCTATTTCGAGTCGAGACTTCGAGAGGGATTTCGGCCCTTGCGAAAAAGAAAATATTTCGAATTCATGCTGCATTACTAATGCGAATATTTCTGCCAAGAGAGAAATTTCTGGAATGTTTGTTGGTTCTTTCGGCTGATATTGAAACGGGTCGACAGACTTTTTTATTTCTGGGGTTAACTTACGAGATGCTGAAATGAAATATCCGCCGTATTTCATTTATTGTTTATGTGCTCACAGTAACATAAATGGCGATACGACATAAGTAAGAAAAGTATGATGATCAGAGGTCGGAGTAGGTAGATTGATTGTACGTACTCGCATCATGAATAGTCATAGAAATGATAACAAGGATAAGCCTTTTTTCCAGGCTTTCATTTTGGTACTTACGGGATTGAATCAAATATTGTGAAAGTAAGGATTTTTAAACTAGGTACTACATTAGAAATTTATAGAATGCGATAGATAAACTTTAAAATGGTTTTTTTACTGTAGAAGGCCGGCCTCCTATATAGTACTATTAAAAGACAGCAAAAGGATAAACATTTCTTATTCATATTGATGTATTCTTTATTCTACACATTACAACATTTGAAATTAGTTTCAAAATACCGGAATCCCAGAGGCTTATCCGTACTAATATATACGTGCCAGTTCATTGATCCCATTTCAATCTACCTTCTTCGACCTCTGATGATCATAGATAAATAAAGAGAGAAAAATATGAATATGTGAAGTCTTAAACCAAAATATTGAAATATAATATGTGTGGGTTGTTGAGGTCAGATAGGCCGTTCCATGTAAAATACTGATATTCATCTGCATCAGATTAGACCAGAAGCTGACCCCAACATATTTGGACAAAGGTTAGACAGATGATGCCGATAATGTATTGCAAAAAATATCATATCCTACTTAAATAACGTAATGCTAAAATATAAATATTCACAGTAAAAAGGAAGGGTATAGGAATACTCTTTCACTCAACATTTGAATAGAGGAACAGTTTTAAATAATAATAATAATAGCTTAAGACAACCAACACAATGTTATCTGATTCCAAACTAGGTAGAGCCTGTACTATGGTAACCGGACAACTGATAAACATACTTATACATTTCTAAATACATATACATATTATAGATAAATTACACCCATACACAGAACAAATGATTGTGCTCATCAAGTCATCACACAAAGATTTGTTCTGGGTGGGAATCGAACCCAGTCAGGATCACTAACCACTAGACTAACAGGCTAATCGATGAAAAGATTTTGTCTTCAGTAGTGTTTACTGTTCACACTGTGACACATGTGCATCTGCAACTAGGAACAAAGACTGTATGTACAAGTAATGTAGTTCTAACTGTCTCTTCAAACATAACTCTATCCTTATTGTTTTACGAAGCTCCAAGTTTGCGAAACTATTTATGATCTTAGAGTTTGCTGAGTCTTTCTATTATTTCATCGTTTTCTGTTCCACTAAGACACTCTATTCCTTCGACTATAGCATGTTGAAAGTTTGAACACTTTTCAATATCTATACTTAGTCTGAACCATTTGAGTTTGTTTGTTACTCTTCATTGTTTGTTCTTAAGGAAGATACGCTAAGGAAGTCCATGAAATTTAAAGTGAATTATTAAAATCATCGCCTGCTACGATCCTTACAAACTCCTTTTGCTTCGTTTAGGGTTCATACAATTGGTCATACATTGTGTCATGTATTGATCACCTGATCCTTCTGAAGAACATCACCAATAAGGTCACTATATGTCCTTCTAGGGCGTCCTCTCCAAGTGTTTCCACTCACATCTGCCTTGTAAATACCTTTTGTAAACCGTCCTTCATTCATCCTTTCAACATGACCAAACCATCTAAGCAATAAGGAGTATGTAAGGATCGTAGCGTTCCGTAGTTTCTGCCTACCCCCATGGGAAAACGGCGTGAGTTTATGTATGTATGTATGTAAAATCATTAATACAACCTTTTTAGTTCATTTAATCCCATTTATCTACTATTTCATGAAATTCTGTAACATTGACATATACTCCACCTTAAACACTTCCTTAAACTCAAGAGTCAACTCACGAACTCTATCTTCACATTGTTACGCAGATTCGATCGTAACTCGTAAACTGTATACGTTAACTAAATAATCGGCTATCCGGAATAGGACCGTGCCATTGGCCGGCCGGTCATCATTCGCTATTGGGTCAAAGGTTACGACTTCGGGTGTCCCGATTACTTTTCACATTGCCAAAATTGTCAACAAAATAGACCCTCTTTAGATTCAGTGAAGTGTTTGTTATCTTTAGTTTAGAGAAATGCTTGTTCTGAGAGATTATTTGGTGTCTAACATGAGATATATCGACTATATACATGGAAAAGAAGTTTATTTTATAATAAGGGCTGTTTATGGAACACATATTAGGTTAGATAAGGGTTCTATTAGTTATTATATTTGACAATTTGTAACATTTTTGATATATATCCAACTGAATAACCTTTCTTCAATTTATTCAATTGGCTGTTTGGTCCTTCCTAATGTACGGATTGTAACTCACTGGTACCGTTGACGATTCGAACTACAATATTCCATCAACCTGGAAATATCTACCTATAAAAAATTGGGATAAGGGCTGGAATTATTGTTAGGGTGGCAGAGATACCGATACCGAAACTGAAACCATGAATTCAGCACATGGCTGTTCCACAGAAAATTGCAACACCTACGAGGTAAAAGTGTATGGCACAAAGATTTTTTTTTAATAACCCACGAAAAAGTGCAACACAGGGTTTTTCAGAATTAGGTACTGAATCTATGGTAACAGGTTAAATCCGTTATCCTTGCCACTACCTGCTAACAATAATAGTTTTCGTGATCATGGTACACTTTTTTGCCTTTATTTAGGAATAGATTCTATGGCAATAAAACTTATTCACATTTTGTCACGCACACAACAATAATTGACCCATTACAGCATCATGAACCGTATAACACATATTTAATTTATATTTATAGCGTGCCAACCTTTGATTTTCATTACAAAAATAACAATAACATTTATGTTGCTCTCTTTACGACCTATAAAAGGCGTAATGACCTGAAATTCCTTTAACGTGTGTGAAATGTGAACTTCAATCAGTCCATTGTAAACGAGTAGTTCCGAGCGCGAAAGCCGACCCCAATTATTGGGTCCAGCAAGAGAGTTTTTCTGTCAATTTCGACATTGTTAGTCTATCTACCTACGCCAATTTGGATAATTTCGTTGTTATTCAACTTAAAACGGTTTCTATCGAATTTTGTTTTTATTTCATACTTCGCTTATTTTCCCAAACACTAAACGATTGTGAATTTGGTTGTTGCTGCTTTTTTGCCAAGATTTTTTCCTGCTATATCTAGCCTTTCATATAGGATCCTTTTTTATTGATTTCTTCTATCACGTCCTGCCTGTTACAAACAAAAGAAGTAATTCTTTGAGTAGAATCAAAAGCCTCGCTTCGCCCATTTATAAAATCGCACACATACACATTTTCTAACCGGAAACTTTTTCATAATTGCGTAAAACGGTTTACATCACAATCCGAAGGATTCTTAGTAGTCATAATCCACTACATCATACTTAAGCTTGAAAAAATCGTCTGTACGGTAACGTAGGTTAACCGACAGAATTAAACCATTGCTTATTTATATACAGTCCACTCTTTCATTATTCCACGCGCTAACACTGATCCGGCTCGAAGGACGAATGTTAGGACAGGGAACAATGTTTTGAGATTGTGAGTGTGTTACGAAATTTCCCCGCAGTTTCGATTTAATGAAATGTTTAATTTTTATTATCTACAACAACCAGTATACCATGATATTAATCGGGAAATATTTACCGCACACGTTCGCCCCTTCGATAATCTCATAAATGGCATCGCTGTCTTGTGGGGATATTATCATAATCACATTACCCGGATACGGAAGGGGAGTTAAGAGCCCTTACCTAAGCAGGTAGGTAGACTGGAAATGCGATTAAGCTGGTTTTAATCGAATAAGTATGATAGAATTAAATTAATAATGCAAAATGTAAAACTGAAGGAGAGCTACCCGTTTTAGGGATTAAACGGACGATATTAAAATGGATATGAATTAGAAACATTTTTTAAATTACCACTGTACAGGGTAAGTATAAACAGCCCCACGGGTCGATAGATTACGTTAAGCAACGCTTGCTGCGATTGATCAGTAGATGGGTGACCATCTTTACATACCAAGACCCCTCTATGCCTTGGATAGCACATTAAGCCGTTGGTCCCGGCTGTCATTCGTGGATCTTTGACAGCCGCTACGGGTTGTCAGAAGCCCGAAAGTCTGACAACACGTGTTATACGAATTTGATCGTTATTGGTTACCAGAATTGTCGCACTGACGTCCGGAACGCATTCTCTCGACAGCCGGACTGTAGTTTCTAATATTGTGTTGTTTAACGAGCGATCTTTGATAGTCGTTACGTGTTGTCAGAAGCCCGAAAGTCTGACAACACATGTTATACGAATTTGATCGTTATTGGTTACCAGAATTGTCGCACTGACTGGTGTCCGGAACGCATTCTCTCGACATCCGGACTGTAGTTTCTAATATTGTGTTGTTTAACGAGCGATCTTTGATAGTCGTTACGGGTTGTCAGAAGCCCGAAAGTCTGACAACATGTGTTATACGAATTTGATCGTTATTGGTTACCAGAATTGTCGCACTGACTGGTGTCCGGAACGCATTCCCTCGACATCCTGACTGTACTTTCTAGTAATGTGTTGTTTAACGGGCTGGTGTCCGCAACTCCACGTTCAAGTGCCTATTTTGCGAAAAACGACTTTAAAGACTAAGTAGGAAGACATTATTTACATCCTACTAATAAATGTGAAAGTTTGTGAGTATGTGTGTATGTCTGTTACTCTTTTACGCAAAAACTACTAATGGGATTTAGATGAAATTTGGTACACAGATAGTTTATAACCTGGATTAACACATAGGGTACTTTTATCCTGGTAGTACGTTCCCGCAGAATAATTACCGACTGCCGAAGCCACTGGCGAAAGCTAGTAAAGAAAAGATCGAATTCTGAGACTAGACTAATTCTTAAAGTATACAATGAGGAAAAACTTGGCTTGAAAATTCTTGCACGTGTGCTCCGAGATTTTCTGCTTACGCAAAGTCAAGAAAATTCATGGTTGACCTTAATTCATCGTTTTTAATCCATCCGTATATTCAAATCACAACTGTCTTTCTTTAACAGTTGTATGAAATGCTCTAATATAACACGAAAAATTGACGTAGTGTCAATTTGCTTTACCATTAATTTTCTTTACTGTAGGTGGGGAATAGAAAGTATACTGGTCAAATTAAATTAACTAGAAATCCTCCGCAGACGTCATGTTATAGGTGTCGACTGCCAGGGTCGCGAGATTGATCGAAAGAGACACCGTGGCCCTGGCACATGGGCAACTGAAGGAACACGGGTGGGTTTTAGCCAGTAAAAGTCTGACACGCCCTCCTGCTCCGCCCAGAGCGCGAGAAGTCATTTCAAGATTTCCCATTCAAAAAAAAAAAAAAAAATCGGTGTCGATATCTAAAAAAAATATAAAAAGATTTTATCGTGGGGTCATAGACCGCAGGTTGTGAAATCACACTAATATTACAAACGTGTTGGGTATCAATATCTATATAGGATAAAAGATAAGAAAACAGATTTTATCAAAGTATGCTTCAAACAACAAAACTATCAGCGGTTCCAAAAAAAAAAAAAACAATTCAATCTTTTTATTTTTATTTTACCCATCACGTCTGAGAACTTCACTAGCTAATTTAATTAAAAAAATAAAAATAACCCTGAACATGGATGTAGTTTTTAGCGTTATTTACTTTACTACGTAAAATAATTACAAAGAAATTAACACAACACGTGTTTACTAAAATAATCGTAAAAACAATTATTTGAGAGAATAATAATTATCAATTACATCTTTATTGACATGCGTTCTAGTAAGAAGTAAACAAGTGAATCATTTTGAAAGTAATTACAAATTGCAATACTAATTAATGAAGAAGAAAGGATTGGAAATTAAACTTAATTAAACATGCTAAAACTAATTAATTTTACACTAACACAATTAGCAGCAATAAAGTTAAATTTACCTTAGCAATTTAAATACAATTTAATTACATAACATCATGCATTGTTTGCGGGAAAGGTTGGGCAGAGGTGTACCTATGGTGCACTTACATATCGCCAGTTATGTTCAAGTCCCATGTAGAGGGCGAGCTTATGGCTCAAATCAAAACGTGGGTCACATCATCATCATCATTTCAGCCGTAAGACGTCCACTGCTGGACTTAGGCCTCCCCCAATTTGGGGGGCTTTGCCATAATCGCCACGCTTGGCAGGCGGGTTGGCGATCGCAGTATGGTGGTAGAATGCATAGAGAACGCTGCTGCCCATTCTCTAGTAAGTCCCTTAGTCGCCTTTTACGACACCCACGGGAAGAAATGGGGTGGTGTTATTCTGTACGTCCGGCACCACACGGTACGTGGTCCAACGTGGGTCTGGTATAGAGGAATTCCAGGTAGAAAATCCCAATAACACTTTGCTTGACCCGAGAGTGAATCCGGCACCTCAAGATCGGTAGTAGTGCTTGCGACCACTAGACATTTTTTTTTAATGATATTCTGAATTTCGGCGTATGAGGTTGTCGGATGCTTAACCGGACTTGCCGGTGGCTACCTTAATACATTAAGGCCTCTAGCTAGGGCTTAAAAAACTTAAATTAGAGCGACTACTCGCATAGGGCACACCCTGTGGGGTACGGACCCCGGCTTAGGGCATCGGAGCACCGCCGTGTCCTCGTGGAGGCGATCGGCGGCGGCGACCTCTCGCGTCCGGCCCTGTTGCGAGCCATGGTACGGAGCGAGAGGGCATGGGAAGCCATCACCTCCGTCTACGAAGCAGTAATGCTCGCGAAGGAGGAGGTGGGGCGCGTGAGGGAGTGGCAGTCTCTGCGCCCTCACGTCCCTAGCCGCCGCAGGAGGAGACCCTCCGGGCGTCGGGAGTCGATTGCGGACTCCCGACCACCGTAGGCGCGAGCTTGCGGGTGGCGAGCAACGGGTAGCTCGCCGCCCGGTAAGGACCAAGCCCATGTCGACGGCGCGTAGTGTTCCACGTGCGCCTCAAAGAGATGTCAGCAAACTGAAGGGGTCTGCTAAGACCGATGCCTGCCGGGGTCGCGTGATTGTTCGAAAGGGATACCGCGGGAGAAGTCATTTGATGATTTCTAAAATAAAAAAAGGGCTTTGCTGGTAGAGGACAGCAGGGGTCGGGCTGCATCGGAATGATTATTATTTGAATGAGAATGGACCATTACACCAACGAGGCAGTCAGTTAAATAAAATTAATGAATAATTAGTTCAGTTTGTGCTGTAGTCCGTGTGGTGCCTGACCTAAGAATAACACCATCACATTTCTTCCCGTACGTGTCGTAAAAGGCGACTAAGGGACGTACTAGAGAATGAGCAGCAGCGTTCTCTATGCAGTTTACCACCATACTACGATCTCCAGTCCGCCTGTCAAGCGTGGCGATTATTGCAAACCCCTCCAAATTGGGGGAGGCCTATGTTCAGCAGTGGACGTATTTCGGTTGAAATGATGATTGTGATGATAGTTCACTTTTACTTAGAAAACTGAATAGAATTATATACAGTGGAGCGTCGATTATTCGAACGTCGATCAACCGAACGACCGCTTATCCGAACTACTACGCCCGC
Organism: Aporophyla nigra; assembly: GCA_947507805.1. Taxonomy (NCBI): domain Eukaryota; kingdom Metazoa; phylum Arthropoda; class Insecta; order Lepidoptera; family Noctuidae; genus Aporophyla; species Aporophyla nigra. The sequence continues at coordinate 10,558,540 of OX382316.1, read as the reverse complement.
CCGACTCGTGCGTGCTATTCTCCTCCCGCGCTACAATACACACGAAATTGTCTCGAACTGTTAGTTATAATGTGCTCATATGTCACTCCCAATTAGCCGTTAGTTGATAAACTAAAGTTTTACCGCGTGAAAAAAACTATTTCTCACTAAAGATATGTCCAAACATAAGGTTTTCATTCACCTGTACATAAATATGTATGGCTGCATCAATTATCCGAAAAAGCGGTTTTCCGAACACTCCTGTCCCCAGTTAGTTCGGATAATCGACGCTCGACTGTAATTTGTTTATCGTTTTACAAGTTATAGAAACCGTTCTGGGAAAATGTCTGGAAAAGAATTTGCATCTGGGATGTGTCTGAATACGTGTTTAAGTATTTCATTAATCTATTTGAATGAAATAACATTATATATAATTACATATTTATTTAACTTTTACTGCTGCTTGTGGCTAAATCATAAAAGCTGCATGGGTCAATCGAAGGTTAAGCGACGCTCGCCGCGGTTGGTACGTGGATGGGTGACCATTGCATCGTGAGACTCTGATGTCATTCGTACCGTCAAATAGACAGTCGTTACGGGTATTCAGAAGCCCAAGTCTGACAACTAGTCTTACCATCGGGTAGCGTGTTACTCAGTTACTGTGTTGTGGACGTCATATAAGCAGTCGCTCCATTTTAAGTAAATATATTTTACCATTTATTTTATATAGTAATAGTTTTTCAATGCGGGATTCATTGTTATGTCCGTAAATGTGTCCGTGGCATCACAGCTGGCCCTATCAGAATACCAGCGCTGCGGTAGTTGTATTTTTTTACAAATATCGCAGCATTAAGCTGAGATAGGAGCCATTTGGGCCTCGCATAGGTCTTACTCTTTTATATCTTTTAGAAATACTTTGTTATCTGTATGTTAAATGTAAATGTTTCTATGTTCTTTTTTATTGTTTTATGTCCTGTGTGTGTCCCAAATAAAATATTTTTCTTTCTTTCTCCATATATTATGTTAATTGCATGTCTATATTTTCAACACAATGTAAATTGTTTTATGAAGAAATGAAATTAAAACACTGGTATTCAGGTGCATCTTTTGAGTGTATAGTTAATCATCATCATAATTTCAGCCGTAAGACGTCCACAGCTGGACATAGGCCTCCCCCAAATTGGGGGGCTTGGCAGGCGGGTTGGCGATCGCAGTATAGTGGTAAAATGCATAGAGAACGCTGCTGCCCATTCTCTAGTAAGTCCCTTAGTCGCCTTTTACGACACCCACGGGAAGAAATGGGGTGGTGTTATTCTTTACGTCCCGCACCACACGGTATAGTAAATGACCTAGGGAAATGTCTTGCAGATCTAATAGGGTCTTGTGACGGTTCAGATAAAACAGGGTTGAGCTACACGATGACTGATACATACATGCCGTCTGTTGAGACAGGTCAGCTAAAAGTTGCTAAGGCTCTTTCTTCAAAAGGCCCTTCCAAACATGGCCTTGCTTTGTTAGAGTCACAAAAAATTCTAAGAATATATTTTTTGAACTTTAAAAGAGACTATGAGGTCTGAGTAAGTTTCGGCATTTCTTCTCTGGGTATATATAGTGAGAGGAAATGCCGGTGCCATCTAGTTTTGAAATATTGATTTACTTACATAAATACCTCCCCCCCCCCCCCCTGTATGAACCTAAACGAGGCAAAAGGAGTGGAGTGTACTACGTGAGCTCGACAAATGGATGTGCGAATAACACTTGTGCGATAAAACTGTACTGCGACTCACAATAGTTCGAATGCACGCTTGTGCGGCACACTGAATGTAGTCGTTTTTGTCATTCGCCGGCCGCTCCCGCGGCACCGCTCGCTTCGCTCGCTCGGCTCGTGCGTAGGAGGTCACAGTTTTAACCTAACCTAACCGAGTGTACTACGTGAGCTCGAGTGTGTCGCACAAGCGTGCATTCGAACTATTGTGAGTCGCAGTACAGTTTTATCGCACAAGTGTTATTCGCACATCCATTTGTCGAGCTCACGCAGTACACCCAATGGAGTGTGTAGAGATCGTTGTAGGTGGCGTTCCGTGGTTCCTACCTACCCCCATGGGAAAAAGACGTGAGTTTATGTATGTATAAACATTTCAATTCATCCGGTTAGACCATCCAACCAACATATTTGTGAAAAAGCTAGATAGATTGATAGCTGCTTGGTCGTTATCGTAGTTGCAAAATATTTCAAAATGTTCCTTATCTTTATTGTTATGTTTATAATTAGGTATGCTATAATTATAACAATTACATACTATTTCTAATCTCGAGTACATTGGTCATCCGGTGTACACGAGACTTAAGATAAGTTATTGATAACTCCACTTTAAATATAACGAACATACTTTTCGGAGAGGATAGAAAAACATCGTGAGGAAACCGGCATGTCCTAGAACCAAAAATTCGAAGAAATGTGTCATCTACCAACCCGCACCGGGCCCGTGTGGTGTATTAAGGCCCACTATCTCTCACAGAGAGGAGACTTGTATGCTTATTTATAAATTAAAATGTATAATTTTAAAAAAAAAACCTGCGATTCGAACGGTTAATTGCATAGAAATTGTTGTTATTAATGAAGTAATGAATTTTCAGATATTAATGGTTACTAGTTGTGTATGGAACTTATTGACATTTTAAATTGTTCAGAAGTATTTGGTCACCTTGGCTGCTACAATATATCTGACGATGACTGTAGCCAGTTCTTATAGGTGTTACACAGCCACTGCAAATTTTTTGCATGCATCTTGTAATGCCTCTGGTTTATCCTAAATGAGGAAGTTTGTGTATTCTAGCTCACTTCGAGTGAAGCCTCAGCGCATTTTATAAAATCAAAAAAAAAAAAACAATTTAAAAGGTTTTATATCCGTTTTGCAACTAAAGGGAACACGGATTATTAGCCGATAACCTAATTATTTTGGGTCACGTAGGTAACTCACTTCCATCGTGTTTGCCTGCCGACGAAACTAGGTTCTGGAGCAGATCTGATTATGTCCACATCATTTGATGCATTCCCTCCCTCGCCTTCGAATTTGACCCAGAAAATATTACGTAGCAAATATTTAGTTAGACGTTTGTTGAAGACACAGAAGGAGAAAAAGGTGCCGTTGCTCAATCAATCTGTTTATCTGTATTTTATTAAAAGATCAATTAATTAAAAACTTTTATTTAACTTCACTTGCATGTCCTGGAATTTTGCAATTAATATTTCATTCACTTCGATTGAAGCTATTGGAGCTGAAATTTGGCGCACACGTTTGGTTCTCGTTACAGTAGTTGCACGTAAGATAAAAGTATTATTTAAAAAAACATTTAAAGACATACCTAAGCGAGGTAGATAGAGTTGGATCTTTTAACAAACCGTGAAAAAAACATCGAATCCAAAGTATGTTTGAAAGCCGAGACATGATTGTCGGACATAAACACATGACATATGGGTAACAATAAATGCAAAACAATGGGCCTTAATTTTGGAAAAAAATCAAAGTTAGGTATATGTAGTCCTAATAATAGATGGAAGATAGATTAAATCCATATCTAGTCTCTTCTCTAAACTCTAAATAGTATAAAGTCGCTTGTCTTGTTGGTCTGTTTATCCGCTTACTTCTTCTAAACTACGCAACGGATTTTGATACGGTTTTCACTATCACTTAAAAAAATTATTCCGGAAGGTTTTTATTTTTAATACATGCATTTTATATCAGAAAAAGCCGAGAATTTTAAATATTTGTAATGATGTCGTAAAAAACATTTTTTTTGGAGCTTACATTGCTTATGCTTGCTAAACCCTACGCTACGAGATAGATCAAAACAATATACTACAAAATGTTACATCTTAGAACCTACTAATATTATAAACGCGAAAGTTTGTATGTATGGATGTATAGATGTATGGATGTTTGTTACTCTTTCACGCAATAACTGCTGAACGGATTTGGATGAAATTTGGAACACAGTTAATTTATAACCTGGATTAACACATAGGATACTTTTTATCCCAGTAGTACGTTCCCGCGGGATAATTCCGACCTCGACGCGAGCGAAGCCGCTGGCAAAAGCTAGTGTGTACATAAAAGTCATGGATGGTCTATCTCCAGAGGATAACTCACAGTAACCATTTTTATCTTTTACGAAAAACAAAGGAAGTACAAGAAGTTTTGCAAGAACTAAGAAATAGATGCATATTTCTACAGATATGAAAATGAAATAATAGGTTCTTTACGAAGCTATTTTTAACAGAACCGTCTAAATTATAATCGTAATGTATAATATATTGTGTAATTAATGTAGATTAAATGCCATTCACAGTATATAATTAAAATGAATGTCTTAGAAGATATCACAGATTTTTTTTTAAATATCGGTCTCAGCGAAACGGGCGGTCGAACGGCATGCCCCGTTGCTGTCCCCACCGCTCGCTGGCTTGGGAGAAATTTTATAGTTAAACTAGCTTTTGCCCGCGGCTTCGCCCGCGTGGGTGTCGGAAATTTACGCAAGAGGACGTACTACCGCGGTAGATGTGTTAATTCAGGTTATATTATAGGTAATAGCTGTTAACCGTGACTTCGTCCGCGTGGTATTTAACAAAAAGTTTTTCATAAAAACTGTCTTTGAAAACTACGCTGACATACGTCTCAAAATTCAGCGTGTTTTTAGTTTTTTTAAACTATTATTTATTTTTTCTAAAATAAAAGTAGCCTAAGTTACTCCTTGTTACATCAGCTATCTGTCAGTGAAAGTTCCGTCAAAATCGGTCCAGCCATTTCAGAGATTAGCCGGAACGAACAGACAGACAGACAGACAGACAAAAATTGTAAAAAATGTTGTTTTGGTATATGTACCATGTATACATCCATATACACTTAGTAAAAAGTAGTTATTTTAATATTAAAAACAGACACTCCAATTTTATTTATTTGTATGTATGTATTTTATTATATTCGTCAGTTCGTCACATACACTATACACCCGTAAGAAGCCGGGACGAGTCGCTAGTCGTAGTCTTTAATTCTGACTTATCCCACCAACAACGATAAGATAAATGTATATTTGGCCCAAAACGTTCCGTGAATCTTTCACCCGTATATTTTCTATCTTATCTTCGTATATTACATGTCCTGCACGCGTAGCATGACCGCCATGAAACGGAATTTGTCGACGGAAGAGAAGACAAGATGATAGATTGTATCGTAGAAAAATTGTGTAAAACTGAAGAAAAGAGATGTTTCTATTCTTCAGTCGACAAGAGTACGATGTTAAGTGTGATGACGAAATAGTCATCATACTTGACATCGTACTCTTGTCTTTACTATTGATGAGATAGAAACATTTTTACAGAATTAAAATACATAAGGATTTTTTTTGTTCTTGGTAAAATAGATATAGAATTGGTCATGCTACGCCGGCAGCTTAGAATTAGCAATCAAGGGATTTCATCCCATCTTTGTTTGAGTATATCGGAAGAGGAGATTAAGGGATTTGTCAGTGTGATCAAGAGATGAATGAGCGGAACCATCCTCTCGTATAAACGGAGCAACTCAAACGGAATACCCGTTAAACTTTTTTATCCACAAACATGACGATAAATCAATCGAAGTAGGAGAGACGTAACATAATAGCACCATCCCATTTCATCCTGTGGGTGTCATAAAAGGATAAGGGATTTACTAGAGAATGGCCAGCAGCGTTCTTTAGGAATTTTACATTATATACTGCGATCGCCAACCCACCTGCCAAGTATGGCGATTATGCAAACCTCATTGGGGGCGGCCTATGTCCAGCTGTGGACGTGTTTCGGCTGAAATGATGAGGAGAGACGTAATGAAAGTAGGTGTTAATTATTATCTTAAGTAATCATACAGTGGGGCTATATGCGTAACACACTAACAGTAGGAATGGCGTTCATTTTGACAGTTCTAAACCGTAAAGAACGTACGAAAATTTGAATTTCGCGGGCTGGTTGGAGCATTCACCTTAACATTCTCAGGTCACATGAAGACTACACCAATTCCAATACTTTTAAATCGTACTGAAGTGTGTAAAGTAGTTTCAAGTCTCACTTAATTTATTCGGCAAACCTGTGTCCACTTTCACTTAACTCTCTTTTGGTGGATATCCTCAATGTTGTGGGTCGATATGGTTTCAAGACCTAATTTATTTCTTGGTTATTGTCATAGTTGAAAGTTTCAAAAATGAAAATAACCAAGAAATAAATTAGCGATTCAAATACATCTACAAAGCCCTTTTCAGAGATGACAGTGGCACTTGGTTTACAACTTTTGACCGACGTAGCCTGGTTTAAGTTTTAATCTTTCTTATTCCTAGCCAGAATCAGGTTCAATGTAGAATTTAGACAAAAAACAGTTAAACCTTTTTAAATTCAATTCAACAGAGCCAGCTTAGGCTTAACATTTTTCCTTGATAAGATTTCCTTCTTCATTACGTCTTTAAGATTACGGGAACGGTGTTTATCTCTCACAAAATGGCGTTTCTCATTAGGGGAGTCCGTTGGACGTCCCGGATGACGTCAGACGGGCTCGGCTCTAATACAGATAGTTGATAAGAAGAAAAGAACTGTTTTTAAAGCGAAATGTTGCTTTTAGAAACATTGTTGGGCAATCAGGCAAGACTTATCTTGGATTCATTGAGTACCAAATATGTAAAGACGATGACCTGTGATTTTGTTTTGGTTTGGCTTCTCAGGGATCAGAAATACCAGCGAAATATAAAATTTGTTTTAAAATTTTACCACAAAAATGACGTGTCATGGGTCTTCTTGATCTAGTATACAAAAATAAATCATGGTGATTTGATTTCGTTGCACCATTCTTTAGAAAAGATATAATTTTAACTCACATTTACACTTCAGCACGCGTCGCATGACCACCGTAGAAATGGGTTTTGTCTATTCTTGGTAGAATAGAGATAGAATTGTCATGCTACGCCCGCATAAAACGGTACAAATCTTTCTACAATCTTTAATTCTGTCTTTAATCTTTCTACAATCTGTAATTTTGTCTATTTTATCGTCGACAAAAACCATTTGTACGGTGGTCATGCTACGCGGGCAGGGCGAAGTTATCTATAAATCTTCACCTGAGTTTGTTTTCTTTGCTTTCGATCTATACATACAAAATCTATTTAAAGATTATCCCAACATAACTTATGTCCAGGTGCGAGGTTCTCAGCCAGGGTCGCGAGATTTGTCCGGAAGAGTTACCGTGGCCCTGGCATATAGGTAACTGAAGGAACACGGGTGGGTTTTAGTCAGTAAAAGTCTGACACGCTCTTCCGCTCCACCCAGAGTGCGGGAGACGTCATTTGATGATCTCCCAACACAAAAAAAAAAAAATTGGTGCGTGATTCTTAGGTGGTTAGACGAATGGGTGGGGTGGGGAAGCACAATCTCGCCACAGTTTTAGTATTTCCTTAGACCGTTCGCCAGTGAGTGGGAGGACACACTTTAAAAAGTTGTTGCGGTTTTCCAGCCTTCTTAATTGTTATTAGCAGACATGTATGTTTAGATAGAATCAAGCTCATTGTACTGAAGCTAATTAGTTTACTACCGCGCCACTTAATCCTGATTAGGTAATCAGCGTCCCACGCCTAACGTTCTCAAGATCACCACATGCACGGATGGGTAACAGTTAAGTGGTATACGTCGGTACGTGAACCACTTGATGGAGTTTGGCATATAGGCCAATTAAAGTAATCATTGGAAATTTTATGATGGCCTTCTGATTAATACGGTTTGTCTACTGACTATTCGTTTAGTGACGGAAGACCTCGAAAGGTTGAATAGAATAGTATCTTGTTGCGACCGCGTACTGAAAGACGTAGCATTGGAAGGCCTGATGACAAGATGGACCGATGACCTGGTGAAGGCCGCAGGAATCTGCTTGATGCGAGAATCACAGCACCGGTTGAGGTGGCGGTGCTTGGGGAAGGCCTATGCACAGCAGAGGATGTCTGTCGGCTGAAATGATGATGATGATGATGATGATTTCAATACGCTGGTTCATCACTACACTAGTCTTTTCGTCAAAATTACAAATGTTTCAAATGTATTTTCTTTCTAAGCCTTTCGTGTAGGCAACGAATCACCTTCTACTGTTTCCCGCCATTCGTGTTGATTGACAGTTGACATTAGTGACAGCTGCCTCTCTACTGACGTGCATGAGATATTGTTTACAGGTAGTTTCAATAATAAGGCTGTAAATATTACCGCACGTCAAAAGAATATCATGTAGATTTCATTCCGTTGAAACTTGTTTAAAAAAAAAACCCCATTTCAATATCCACCCTAACTTAAACGACATTCAAATGGTTTCTTTGAAAAAATCATGAATTCACCAAAACCTTTTCATTTCCAGGGTGTCTCCTTTATCGGCTGGCATCAGCGTACCCGCCTGGAGCGGGTGCTGATGGTGGCAGCCGCAGTGCTCTTCGTGATTGTACTCCTGACCACTACCCTGCTGCTGACGATGCGAGGACCTACCTACCTGCCCGTGCCACCGTGCTATCAGCCCGAGAGTAAAGGTAAATTGACTTCCACTACCTCTCCACCTTATGTCGCTCAGGTCTAGAAACTCAACATTTGCGGACCAAAGCCACAACTGCTGTTAAGCCGTTTCACCGCACAAAGGACAAGGAGAGAAATTCAAAAATAATGGCCAAACCCCAGTCACCGAAGAGGTAGAAAAAGAAGAATAATGGTCTTCTTCTTTGCCATCTCTCAATTCGTATGAGGATAGCTCATAGTCATAGGAGCTTCTTATGCTCTACGTAGGCCATCCAAGACGAACCAACCATTCATCAAAATAATCATAGTTCAGCCGATAGACATCCACTGCTGGACATATATATATAGGCCTCCCCCAATTTGGTGTGGTTTGCAATAATCGCCACGCTTGGCAGGCGGGTTGGCGATCGCAGTACCACCCATTGTGAGAAGTAAACTATGGAAAGAGAACCTTCCAGAACCTCCCGACTTCTAACAGGATGAAAGGTAGGCCATTATCTGTGTGGTGGTGCCGTATACACGACCCACTAGGTTTATAAGCATGAAATATTATATATTGCATATAACATTCATACTTTAAATGGGCGAAGGCAGTAACTATAGAAAGAAAAGGAAAAAATCAAGTCAAAAATTGCTGTCACCAAGAAAGTTGCTAACCACGCCTTCCTTCTCTTTCAGACCAAGCTGTGTGCCTAAAAGGGTCCTGCATATACACAGCAAGTGAAGTGATCAGGGCGCTGGATGACACACAGGATCCTTGCGATGACTTCTATGAGTTTGCATGTGGAGGCTGGATCAAGAACAACCCGATACCTGAGGGGAAATCCAGTTGGGGCATCTTCAGCAAGATTGAGCTGCAGAACCAGTTGATTATCAGATATGCTCTTGGTAAGTGAACTGAACTTTTGGCTTGTTTTCGGATATAATAGAATTATTATCTGCCTAGCCTTGTCCAATTATGTTGGGGTCAGGCGCGGTCCGAGGGGGGGGGGGGGGTTCTAGGGGTCATGACCCCACCCAAAGACAGTCATGCTGTCGAAACCCTGAACGATTTGCCTGTCTTTCTAACTTAAAATGGTTCTCACTTGAGCCACGGAGGCTCCGATGGACATTTGCAAAAAGATTATAACCCGGGACATCATGCTGATCAGTAGCGCTTGCGACTACTAGACGAAAGAGGATGTACCTTCCTAAAAATATTCTTCAGTACTCATGGTGACCCCCCCAAAATGTTAGGCTGCGACCGCGCCTAGTTGGGGTTGGTATCCAGTCTAACCGGGTGCAGCGGAATATCAGTAGTTTTGATGGAGCCACTGCAGACTTCCTGCTGCTCCTTCTGCCGACCTCTACAACCTAGTTATTAGGTATCATGACACCTAACATAAAACGATAACTATAAAAAAAAAACTGAATTCGAATTTAGTTCAAAACTTTAAATGGCATTGTGACATGTTCTCTATGGAAACAAACGATTGTAATATTATGTTTTTTTTTGGAAATTCGTTTAAAATATCTAAGTTCTACGAAAAATTACGGAAACAGCTGAGCGACAAAGTTCGCTGACCGATTACGGACAATGATCTTCGCCTATCGAATTATATTATAAAAAAAACAATTTTGTTTCAATAGTGTTCGATATCGAAAACTTAAATAACCTGGCAGTACTTTTACCACGTCTTGGGTAGGTACACGTGGGAAACTCAAGAGATAAATAAATCCTGTATGTCAAGAGACAAATACATAACATTTGGTCTTAGATATAGCTGTTACATTTGTCATTGCCAATTTTGTCTGTATAAAATTGTCAGAAAATTTATCCCTATCAGGAAAACAATAATAACCATTAAATTTCTCGCTTCGTTTCACAACCGAACCGTAAAGATGTCGTCTACGACACTAAGACGGGGTTATGACATCAAGATAATTTCCATTGTTGTCATACAATAGGTATATTATCTACCTACTAGTTGCGTCATCGTAGAACTAATGCAGGAAAATGTCTACGCGTCTCGTGAAAAATAGACGTAAAGTTGTTACGTAGGTAGTTTTTAACCGACTTCAAAAAAAGGAGGAGGTTCTCAATTCGACGGTATTTTTTTTTAAAGTTTGTTACCTCAGATCTTTCGACTGGGTAAACGATATTGATGATTTTTTTTTTTAATTGAAAGGTGTTGCTTCCAGTGTTTCCATTTAAATTTGGTTCAATTTTGACAATGGCATCCATGACAAAACCAAACACTATTTTGCCGATATAGTGCGGGATAAACTAAAAGTTAAAAAAAAAACTAAAAAAAAATAACAACCGACTTTCTTATAAACACTACAAAGTGAAAATAACTTTAATTTCGGAAGTCGGTGGCAAAAACCTTAAATAGAGACCCTAAGACACCGACTAAAAAAAAAAAAACCAAAAAATATACGTGTAGCTGTTACGTCGGTAATTTTGTAGATAGAGCCTCATATACAAGGTGTAACTGAATATTTGCAAGTCCTGGAAGTAGCTTGTTCTTAACACTCTCACTGCCATGGGATCCGCTGGCGGGCCCCAAGTTTTTGAGTGCAAAGGGCCGTTTTTATTTTAAAGAAACATTAACAGCAGGCCGTGGGTGTCGCCAGCCGCCCCCAAAACATTTTTTTTTTCCCCGCCATACAGAAATGTTATTTTTGCTCCGATTTACTTGATTTTTTTTTTCAACTTGTAGCTCACTGTATGCGCATGCCAATACTACATATTTTTTTCCTTATTAGCAGGCCGGTAGTGCAAAAATCTGTTTGAATTTAGGGGGTCACAGCGGATCCCACGGCGTGCTCAAAGCATTATTAACTAGCCGCTGGTGGACCCCATGGCCTGCTGTAATATTTTTTTCATTTTAAGTGACGGCCTACCGCAGCAGATTTGTTGGCACCCACCGGCGGACTCCATGGCTTGCTGAATTGGAACCATGCTATAAATTGCTGGCAGTGAGAGTGTTAATAGATAACTGAATCGATATCAGTATTTTTATGATAGGTATTTTTTATTTTTATTTGTATTTTGCTATACCTGCCGCCGATTAAGGCGAACCTTGCGTTAAAATTTTTCGTTGGTCACAAAAATAAAATTTGCTCTCCCATACGTTATGAGTGTTGACCAGTGATCGGATATTCTTATACTATTTAGCTGTGAAAGCACGGAAGTGGCTTCGTATTTTTTATTGAAGCCGGGTTTCTTGGATCATCATATTTATTGAAAATTAATGTTTAACCCCAGATGCAAATACATATGTGTGTAGGGTGGTATGTGTTAGTTAAAACAACACACAAAACACGGTAAAAACGCGCATTCCATAGTAGCCAACATTTCAACTTTAGGTGATTAAACTGATTATGCATCTGAATATCCGATCTCTAGTTATGACCGCGTCGGTTTTGCATTGTTCTGTGACAGAGCAGATTTATTTTTGACGAACAATTTCTAGACTTGGGCGTCCGGGATCATGCCTTGGTTACAGTCAAAAAATATTTTGAAACTGGTAGTGCCAGAGATTACTCCCTACAAACAAACTCACAAATTTTACCCCTTTATAATATTGTAGATGTAGATTATAGTAAATATATTTGTTTGTTATTTTAGTAATAAGGTGTAGAGATGGTACTGTACCTACAGTTGATAGAAAAAAAAACTACATCACAAGTAAATTACTTACGTATTTTGTTTTAAATTATAACGTTAAAATTACTAGTCAATGAACAGCAGCATTCTCTAAGCATTTTACCACCATAGGTACTGCGATCGCCAATCCGCCTGCCAAGTGTGGCGAATATGGCAAATCCTCCCTTTTGGAGGAAACCTATGTGCAGCAGTGGACGGCTTTCAGCTGAAATTGTGATGATGCTTAATTTTTTCTTTATGATTCCCTGCCTGTCTTGGCCGTTAATTGCAAAAGACAAGTTCGGAAATATTTCAAGTTTTCCTTTTGAAATACGTACCTAATTTATGCAAATGTCAATGTTCAGCAGTGTCTGAAAGGATGATGATATCATTGTTCCTTTTCGTTCAAAACTGAAGCGTTTAAGGTAACAATGCAAATTAAATGCGGTTTAACACATACACTACAATTTTATATAGCAACTTCTAATTTATCCACCAAAACAGTACACTTATCTGAAGTGAAGAAAACCACTTCTACAGCGAGTATCAGAAAGGTAACATAACATGATATCACGTCCTGTTTCTTCGAAAGGTTGTTTAGCTGTGTTATTCTGTAAAAATCTCGCCGTGATAACTGAGGTGAAGTGAGCTTAGGCGCTCCACCCACTGCATCGCGCCCCGTCACGTAGCGCGGGATGGCAGATTTTACCATTGTATGCAAGTATCTCAATTTATATAGAAATCACGCCTAGCACAACACACTGCCGACGCGGAAATGCGCGGGAAGGCGCCCCGTGCGTTATACGTCGCTCCGCGCACCGCGGTGGGACGCATCTTCAATCTTTAGCATTGGATAAAATGATAGGTCATTTTTAGGTCACTTCACCTAAGTTCTCACGGTGAGATTTTAACAGAATAGATCGGCTGAATTGTCCATTTTAATCCATAAGTTTATTGTTATTTTTTGTACATCTCTTTTTCAAAATATTTTTTTTTTCTTTATTTATTTATAGGGGCGTTTACGCATAGCGTATGTCAGTCCCATCGTATCCTTCAAAATAATATTGTATAGTATAGGAACTATCCTAGTTGGTCCGGAGGAAGGTGATGGCATTCGTGATACAGGGTCATCCTAGTACCAATGCCAAAGCACTCCTTTGACACTTAAGTGCAAATTACAGAAGAAAAAAATCTATTTTTAAGGAGATTTACTGTACCTCTTATTATAGTAATAAAGATTTTTATATATTTTTTTTAATTTTATATTTTGATAGTTATGTTTATCCATGGAATCGGTGAATCTATTGCCATCAACCGGCCAAAAAATCGGATACCAGGCTGCTACTGAGAAATTCCAGATAGAAAAGCCCAATAACACTGCCTAACCTGAAAATCGAACCCAGGCCCTCATTGCCAGCAGTAACGCTTGTGATCACTAGTTTAACGGGCAGGTACTTATCAGAAAGGTGTGATTATATTTAAGGGTGTGGCAGACCAAGTTGAATAACTTTGTCTGTGGGGCTAAATCGTAAACGCGAAAAAATTGCAAATACATTTGGGTCGAGTGTGAGTGTGATTGAAGTTTTGTATGGAATAGTCTTATTTTTTTTTTTTCGCAAAAGCGATGTTCATCGTCCTCATTTCAGCCGAAAGACATCCCCTCCTTGACATAGGCGTTCCCCAATTTGGGGGGTTTGCCATAATCGCTACACTTGGCTGGTGGGTTGCCAACCGCAGTATGGTGGTAAACTGCTTAGAGAACGCTGCTGCCCATTCTAGTACTAGTAAGTCCCTGAGTCGCCTCTTATGACACCCACGAAAAGAAATGGGATGGTGCTATTCTTTACGTCCGGCACTACACGGAAAAATATCGATGTTGGAATGCCAATGGAAAGTTTATATGTACAATACGCGGGCGAAGCCGCTGCCAAAAGCTAGTTTGAATTATTTTTTGAAAGTCTATGCTTAAAACATTTGACAATAACCTCGATTTTTTTCTAGTTCGTAAAATGTAGCGTGAATGTATTTTCTTTCAACTTATAGCTACTTCTAACTACTGACACTATTCTTAGTTAAAATGTATAACGTACTCTACATGTAAAATAAATAATAAATAATAATATATCTTAGGACAACCAACACACCAAACCCAAACCCAAACCAGGCAGAAGCGGAAACTAAGTTAGAGTTAAATTGCTTATTAGTCTATTACGCTAGATTGTAATAAATTATAAAAAAACCGGCCAAGTGCGAGTCGGACTCGCGCTCCGAGGGTTCCGTACAAACCTGTAGGTATATAAGTAAAAGTTCACCCATCACGACAATCGAGCTGTAGTTCTGTTCTGTTTCTTGGCTTGGTTTTATTTCTGTCTGTGTTTTGTTCTGTTTATTATATGATGTAACTAAAAATTTACGGTTTTCGCAATTTTTCCTTTATTTGTGCTATAAGACGTTGCTTCGTACCAAATTTCAAAATTCTAGATCGTCTGGAAGTACCCTTTAGGTTTTGATTCCCTTGCAAGTTTCGAAAATTTATGGAAATTTGCGGTATAAACGGCTATATCTTTTGATTGCGTTAGCTTACAAGCTTGATTTTTTCACAGCTCCAAGGGACAGTAGACTTAAGTATTTGATATAAATTTCAGCTTGATACCTTCACGCGTTCCTGAGAAAAAGGGTCTTGACAGACGGACGGACGGACAACAAAGTGATCCTATAAGGGTTCCGCTTTTTCCTTTTGAGGTGCGGAACCCTAAAAATTAGTTCTAAGTAATACAGGGAAAAAGAGTAAAAAAACTTAACGTTTTACGGTGTCCTAACGTTTGGGAAGCGCCTGAAATGTGACCACAACTACCTAAAACACACTGTATACTAAGATTCGGTATTTTGTTTCATGTATACTCACAACAAATTAGTAAACTATTGTAAATTATACTTAATCGAGCTGTATCGTTTATCGCTTTATACTTAAGTGCCTATATGTATGAAAAATTAGATCTCATACATTTTTATTTTGTTCTGCCATTACAAAATAGATAACAGAAGTGTTACTCCAGTCAGAGGCCGTTTTACAAAAATAGTTTGATCGTTTTTAGGGTTCCGTTGCCAAATGGCAAAAAACGGAACCCTTATAGATTCGTCATGTCTGTCTGTCTGTCTGTCCGTGTATGTCACAGCCACTTTTTCCCGAAACTATAAGAGCTATGTTGTTGAAACTTGGTAAGTAGATGTATTCTGTGAAACGCATTAAAATTTTCACACAAAAATAGAAAAAAAACAATAATATTTGGGGTTCCCCATACATAGAACTGAAACTCAAAAATTTTTTTTTCATCAAACCCGTACGTGTGGGGTATCTATAGATAGGTCTTCAAAAATGATATTGAAGTTTCTTATATCATTTTTTTCTAAACTAAATAGTTTGCGCGAGAGACACTTCCAAAGTGGTAAAATGTGTCTGTCCCCCCGTAACTTCTAAAATAAGGGAATGATAAAACTAAAAAAAATATATGATGTACATTCCGTGTACATTACCATGTAAACTTCCACCGAAAATTGGTTTGAACGAGATCTAGTAAGCAGTTTTTTAATACGTCATAAATCGTAAACCACAATTTACCTTTCATTCAGTCAACTCAAATATAAAAATAAAAACATTTAATTTCATAAACATAAACCTTATGCATAAACCGTGAATACCTGCAGGTTTGTACGGAACCCTCGGTACGCGAGTCCGACTCGCACTTGGCCCGTTTTTTTAGGTAACTGAAATCGGATTCGAGCCATGTGGTATCGGATATAAAGAATGACTAATCCCATTTCTTCCCGTGGCCGAATTCTACCAATGAAATTGACCACGATATGTACATACAACACGTTTCAGACCAATCAGTGATTACGATCTGTGGGTTATTGACACTGACGGCTCTTGAACGTCGCTAAGATACTGATTGCGTTGAGTTGCATTGATAAAATTCGAACTTACGTGCTTCGTACTTACTTGGTAAGCACATTTGAATTTTTTTTTGCTCGTCATGCTTCATATAATTTGTTTTTTTAATTTTTAACCGACTTCAAAAAGGAGAAGGTTCTCAATTCGGATGTTTATATATATATATATATTTTTATGTATGTTCGGCCATAACTCCGTCATATATAAACGGATTTGCAAAATTATTTTTGTGTTTGAAAGGGGTTTATTTCGAAATGGTCCCATATAAATTTCATATAGATCTGATGATGAGTTCCAGAGGCAGACACCGGAACTCTTTAAAAAATGACAGCAAATTAACCGCGATTTCTGCTATCGCATTATATGCATTGTTTATTTGGAATTAGTGCGGGGTGGATACCACAACTAAAAATTTAAAAAATAAAACCTTTTTTACAAAAAAAAAAAAACAACCGATTTCCTTAAAAACACTACAAAGTGAAAAATAACTTTAATTCCGGAAGTCGGTGGCATAAAACCATAAATACAGATCCTAAGTTTTTTATCGTACATTAATACAATACCTAGAGGAAAATGCAGGAACACGATGTCGTTGGTTTTCTGCATCTTCTTGTATACTATTCTCTAGTAGCAACGCAAACTACCAAAAACGCTTCACGTACAAAATACAAATGTGAATATTTGTATAGTTTGTTATATTGTTATTATGTGCCTTCATGGGTTTTTGACGTCTTTTCATACGTAATAATGTTATATGGTTAGTTAAATAACAAGTACGATTGTAGCATTGTTCTCGTGAACAAATATGGGGATAGTGCTGTAGGTGAACTTCAGAATTGGTTTGTTTGTAGATTTAAATATTTGTATAGGAAGGTATTGTGCTTAAGATTACGTCTTGGAATTTAAATATTGACAAACGAAAAACGCACTGTAATGTAGGGAAAATCAATGATGACAAGGGGAACATTTTATAAATAGGTACCGACACCTTCGGTTTTCGTGTAGGTATGTCTGTGTGACTTCTTAGATCTTCTAAACTACAGAATGAATTTAGATGCGGTTTGCGCTAACATATCATTGCGAAAAAATATCTTGTGGCTGGATAATAAACTATATTGTCTTACTGTGAATGCAATAAGCATTAGACATAAAAGACGAGATAGCTTGAAAAAAACATGTAATAATCTTAAAATAAGACATGATTTTCGAATGAAAAATGAATCGAGCGAAAATGTTACAAATACGTAACTGTCTTGAACATGAAAAGAAAAAAGATCCAATAAATCATATACGTAATTTTCATTTTGATAGTATGCGTGACTGTTCCAAAAACTGCCTGCAAGTTAAGGCCCTCTTGTAGTTGAAGACGTTTCGGCGAACACTGGCCGGTCGTTGCGAGCGCTTGAGCTGCTAGATTTTGTGTATAATTGTTTCGTGGAGACAAAATGATAAGGAAATTATAAAATATTTTCTCACCATGCCCTAAAAACAATAAAACCTATCTTTTGGTATGAGTTTTACATGATTTAATGATGGAATCTCTTCAAGGTACACGTTTTAAATGGCGATTTAGTGTCAACTTTATGATTATTTTTTATCGAGCCAATTGTTTTAATTCACGTTTCTATCTTCACACAGCGCTTAACAGTATGTTCAATTTTCCTAAATATTTTTTTTTTACGGAAACTAGCCATTTTGCTAGATTTACAGAGGTTTAAAAAAGTTAAAAAGTACTGCAACCTCGCCTTAACATAAAATTTTGGGAGCCGCCTCTTAAATTGTAAAGAATTTATTTTGAAGCGTAGTGTAAATGGGTAAATATTATGTACATTAATTTTTAACTTGGATATAGATAGCACAGAAATGTATCCAGATGGTTTGACATGCCACCACATTACTTGCTTGCATCCTTGGGAAGCAAAGACGTGTTTTTAGTTTATGATAAGAATCTATCTTCAAATACCTCGAATAACTGACTGTCTCGTTGGCCTAGTGGTGGCAAGCGCTACTGTTGAGCATGAAGTCTTCTCGGGTCGATTCCCAGAGCGGGCAACGTGTTATTGGGCTTTGTTTTCTGGAATATCTCCGCAGCATTTCTCGAAGTAGGTATGGATTGGTTACCGGCTGATGGCAATAGGCTAGCCCCTTAATACCTGCACCCTAATTGCGAAACGCACAATTTATCAGAATCTGAATGGGATTGAAGATTATTTCTAAACCATTGCGTCCTTTGTTCGAATAAATTGTCGGCTCAGCAACGTAAATAACGCAATGAATGTTGTTTAACTATGAATATTAAACCAATTCCTACCGATAAAAAGTTCCGCAATTACTCCTCTGGTACTTAAACATAACAGGCGAAATGTGGGTGCACTATAGGTACATCTGCCCAACCCTTCGGGGAAACAAGGGTTGTTTTTATGTATGTTATGTGTATCTTCAAATACTGCGAGGCTTGTTTTCCTATACTATAGTGAGTCTAGTCATTATAGTCCCATTTATTTCGACGCGAAATTTTGGTTTATTGTAGCTACCCCTCCGTCCATCCCTTAAGAACACAAACGTGATGTCATATCGTGTATACTCAGTTAAGACTGCCACAATCGGGCATTTTTTTATTAAAACTTTACGGAAAATTTTCTACCAGAATCACGTCGCCCGTCGCGTCTCGCCTATCTGTGGTATCCTTTACTCACCTTATTTTTATCCCTCCCAGAAAAAGTAAACATCTCAAACACAGCTGACGCGGAAGCCAAGGCTCGTATCTACTACGACGCCTGCATAGACACCAACGAGACCATTGAAAAGCTGGGTGAGAAGCCCCTGGTAGCCGTCATCAAGCAGCTGGGTGGCTGGCATATACTCCCCTCCACCATGACCAAGCAGAAGTGGGACCTGCAGAAGTTGGTGCAGGATGTGCAGAATACGTAAGTTTCTGTAATTATTTAATAAATAGGCACACCAACAACATATACCTATTATGACATAGATATAGTATAAGCTAAAGTTATCGTAGGTAAAGTCAAAGTCAACTTGGTAAATGCTAAATTCAACGTACTCAAAGTTAAGGTTAACTTCGTCAAAGTCAACTTGGTGAAATGGTAAGCTTACAATTTTTAAAGCGCCTACATTTACCTACAGGCCACGGGAAATAAACAAATAAAACACTACAACAATTTCTGAAAAACCTCATTTGTATTTTTGCGGTTTTGAAAATTACAATTTAGTCTCAGGAAAATTGCTACAGGATTGTTATGTTTCAAATAGTTTTTATATTTATTTCAGATTCAACCTGGGAGGTTTATTTAACTGGGCGGTGACGGAAGACGACCGCAACTCATCGAAGCACGTCATTGTGGTTAGTATGTTAATCTTAATGCTGAAAGATAAAAATATCTACAAGGTGGATCAATAACTTCGTGAAGATCTCCAGAATCCACTGGATGCCAGCAAAGTAGAAACTACCTCGTCAGTATATATGTATAATGCTTGAGGGAGGCCTGTCTAGCAGTGGACACCGTATGGCCTAATATGAAGATGTTGATTGAACTGTCTATTGGAATCTATAACTGTGGGCGTTGTAAATTCTGGTTATCAGCAGATGCACTAGTTGGTAATAAAGTAGCGGCCTTTTAACTACTAATTATAATTATGATGATCATTATAAATAGGTTCTAACGGATTTAAAGAACTCACTACCTACATGTAGAAAGTCTTTGTTGTGGTTTGAAAATGAGACGATAAAATAAACTATCGAATTGGTTCCGTTACATGAAAAAAATAACCTAAGTTCTTTTTTTTATTTTTCACTTTTTTGTTGTGTCACATACCTATATGAATTTTTTAGTCAGGTATACAAAATTTGGAATCCAACACTTCACTTGCTAAGTAAATAGCAGTGACAGAAAATCGGAGGCCGAGGTAACAAACAAAAAAAAAATGTGCCCAATAGAGAACTCGTCCTTTTTGAAGTCGGTTGAAAAATACTTCATTCGTTCTGATATTCAAGGGTATTTGATTGTGTTTGGTCTACCATCGAATTACCTAGTTATCTAGCTTCTTTGTTAACTTCTTACACATATTTTTCCAGCTCGACCAAGGTGGCCTCAACCTCCCAACGCGAGACAACTACCTCAACAGAACAGCTCATAAAAAGGTCCTCGACGCATATCTAGACTACATGACGCGAATATGCGTCTTATTAGGTGCCAACAAAACTGAAGCAAGGAACCAAATGAACAAAGTCATCCTCTTTGAAACAGAACTAGCGAATATCACCACACCCTCGGAGGATAGGAGGGATGAAGAGGGGTTGTATAACCCGTATACGATAAGACAGTGGCAAAAAGAAGTGCCTTTTGTTAATTGGACAATGTTCTTTAATGATGCTTTTAAGTTGGTGAATAGAACTGTGAGTATGTTTTGAATATGTATTTCTACAGGGTGTAAGGCATAGCCCTCTGCATACTGACAGGGCGCATACAGCTCCTTATTTTGAATCATATTCCACCGGAAACTTTCTCAGATTTTTTTCAGTTTTTTTAGTTAAGTACTATTCCTTTTAATTAAATGTAAAATTACATTCTCTGTAGCACTCCATTTATGTAAAAAAAGCTAATATCAAAAACCATAATTGGAAGTTGAATTACTCTGAGTCGACGTTCATCAGCACTGTATCCCTATCCAACCATTTATTATTATTTGTATGTTGTGTGATTGTGTCAATGTGATTTCCAGATACCGGATACAGAGAGAATTGTGGTATACGCCCCGGAGTACTTCAAGAATCTTACGAAAGTCATAAAGAAATATAGCAAGACTGAAGACGACCAAAGGTACGTTCATTCCTTCCAATACTGTCTATGCTATGCATGTCAAAATCAAAGTCATTGGTGAGCCAAATGCATAGAAGTGCCCGTAGAATCAGTGGGCTGCAAAACGACTTGAAAAAAAGACTCTTTGCATAGATATTTATAAATTAATAGTAAAATAGGGACTAGAAACATCTATTACAATCTTTTCCCGAAAATTTGATATATTTTTTCTTTAATTCAATTTCATAATTGAGGGGTAATTTTATCTACCTATATTTGTTTTAAAACTGTATCCAAATGTGCACCAATCAGACACGATCTCGCGGGAGAATTGCTTCCTTTCATTATGGAAAATAATTGCGCACGGTAATTGAGGTGCTTCTAAACATTGCTATTATTTTACACACACGGGCCTCATCAAGAGTCTGTTCTTAAAATTAAATCGGGCCGCAGGCAAATGTGTAAAGGGCCGTATGTTGATAGGTCTATGTTATGTTTTTTTTTGGTGGAAAATCATCAAATATCTTCTCCCGCTCTGTTCGGAACGGGAGAGCGTGTCAGACGTTTACTGACTAAAACCCACCCGTGTTCCTTCAGTTGCCCGTGCCAGGGCCACGGAAACTCTTTCCAACAAATCCGTGACCCTGGCAGTGTCTATGCAATGTAAGCAACTGGTTCTTAAGCTCGAGTCAAGCAAATAAATCATTGACTCCAGTCGAATCTAGTCGTCTAGTAAAAATATATTTTAATTCATATTTTCCTTGCCAGAACTCTAACCAGCTACATGATGTGGCAAGTCTCCCGCTCCTTATCAACCTACCTGTCGAAAAACTTCCGAGACGCCACCAAGATCCTGAGGAAGGCATTGTTCGGTTCTGAGGGGACCGAGGAGTCTTGGAGATACTGTGTCACTGATACTAATAATGCTGTTGGTAAGTTCTTCACTGTTATGGCTCCCGCAGACTAACGTGAGGTGACAGCACGACTTGGCTGTAGTAAATCCATTCTCACGAAGTTTTCACAGAAATTGTTCTATTAAAGCTGTGTCGCGCTGTAACGTCGCGCATGTCGGTGGGTGCTTTTATGTTATGTTCCAAAACTATCTGATTCTGTACAAAATAATGTAAACAAATGGTTCATAGAACGTTCTTTTGGATTCCAATTTCTGATGGTAGTTACCAATTAAATTCTTTGAATTCTAAAACAAAATTTGTTTTTCATTTGATAAATTGCTCCACTCCTTCCATTTTTTTCGAGCCCGAACGTCCTCTTTCCAATTTTGACGGAACCTATCCATTTCGTGCCACGATCTTCTCTTCGTCCAAAACTAGCTAATCAATCCTCAAATGTTACAGTCCCATTTTCCCTCCAGGTTTCGCAGTAGGAGCCATGTTTGTCCGAGAAGTATTCCACGGCGAAGCAAAGACTCAAGGAGAGATCATGATCAACAACATTAGGAACGCATTCAAGAGGAATCTTAAAAACCTGGACTGGATGGATGCGGAGACCAGAAAGGCTGCTGAGATAAAAGCTGATGCTATCACCGATATGATTGGTAGGTTTTGGGGTAAGAAACGGTTTTTTGAAGGGGAGCTTATATACCGCCATATTTGAAGTGTCACCAGATTTGCGTGACCTGAAGTCTGGAATTGGTGACACATCAAACGAAATATTTCAAGGCATTTTTAGGTTGCTTTTTTATTTATTTTGATATCGTGGCTAACTAAAAAATCGAAGATATGTGACATTTACCAACCCGCTCTGGGCCTGCGTGGTAGATTACGGCCCACTCCATCTTACTGAGAGGAGGCCTATGTCCCAGCAGTGGGAAAAATATAGGATGATTATGATGATCGTCGCTAAGTCATGACAGCAGCAAGGATCGATCGATTAGGTTAACCAATTCTTGCCGCGTTTGGTACGTAGATGGGTGACTATCTTTACAGACCGTGATCCCTCCGTGCCTCGGAAATGACGTTAAGACGTACTTCCCAGTGCTGTCAGTGCTAGGCCAGACTTTATCGATCTTATTTTGTTTTTCACTAACAACGCAAGCAAGCAAGCGCAAGCGCAAGCTATTTCCACCCACAAAATACTTGCAACAGCTAGAAAATGAAGCTTAAATAAAATTGCCCTACCCAGGTTTCCCTGACTACATTCTCCACAAAGATGAGCTGGACAAGCAGTATGAGGAACTGGAGGTGAAGCCCAATGAATACTTCGAGAACAACATAGCCTTCAACGTCTTCAGTCTGAAAAACGATCTCAATAAACTGGATAAACCTGTCAACAAGACTAAATGGGGTGAGTACCTTGCATTAATTTGGTACCAGGGTTTTAGAAGTGAAGAAAAAATGGTCGATCACACTCCAATTAACTCAGTAGCAGTTGTTTTCTCTAAATTATAGTCGGACAGAAATAAGAACAGTGATATGTAGGTACACCCCTCACAGGATAAAGTTCACTCATCCTCTATATAGAATGGAATCGGATGGGATGATCCTCAAACCAGACGGATTTTGTGTCTCGTAGACACCTTTTTTTTGATCTCGAGGTGGAAATCCACATGGATGTCCTCCGCCCTGGGGTGGGCAAAGGGGTCTGTCAGACTCTTATTGACTAAAACCACCCCGGTGTTCCGTCCCACACCTACGTCGGGGACCACGGGAACCAAAGCGTCTTCCGCGATCCCCGACTGGTCTCGTAGACACCTGCCCAACTGTTGTTTTTTTTTTTCTTTTGGGAATGACATTTCGCAGGTCAACTTATGACGTTGTCGGCTGCTTAACCAGACTTGCCAGTGGCAAAAGCAAAGTGGACCTTAGTAAATTATGACCTCTAAGATCTATACAGGGTGGCAAGAATATCGAGTGCAACCTGCTACCATGCATTCAGGACATGATTTTTCTGCCAGGGTCGCGAGATTTGTTCGAAAGAGTTACTGTGGCCCTGGCATATAGGCAACTGAAGGAATACAGGTGGGTTTTAGTCAGTAAAAGTCTGACATGCCCTCCCGCTCTGCCCAGAGCGGGAGACGTAATTTGATGATTTCCCACCCACAAAAAAAAAACCGGACGTGATTCTTAACCCTCGGTTATTATAAAACAAAATTTCTGTTCCATACATTTTGAACGCGTAGGTAATTGGACTTTTGTATGAAACAGCAGATTTTTATATAACCAACAAATAATTTCTCACTGGAGGGTCTAGAGTTATGTAGGTAGGTTCTGACCTCATGGTCACAGTTTGCGCACCGAAATCCTTGCCAACTCCCTGTACGATAACGCACCTCAGGTTACAACTTTAAAGAATAAGTATGAAATAAAAACCTTAATTCCAGGCATGACACCATCAACAGTAAACGCGTACTACACTCCAACTAAGAACCAAATAGTCTTCCCTGCCGGTATACTCCAGCTACCTTTCTACGATGGGGACAACCCCAAGGGAGTGAACTATGGCGCCATGGGAGTGGTGATGGGGCATGAGTTGACACATGCTTTTGATGACCAGGGAAGAGAGTATGACAGGTGAGAAACATATGACTAAGTAAAGGTAATATTGCTTGCTGTGGGTAATATGGCCACACAAAGGTAATATTGCCACCTTAAAAAGTAGTTTTTATTACCGTTAGGTAAAGTTGCGAGCAGCGGTGGCCCAGTGGTAACAGCCGCGTCTACTTACGATTTATAGTTTGTAGGTGCAAACCCAGACAGGCGCTAAATTGTGTAAATTATTTCGTCACCACTGCTCTCAAAATGGTGAAGAAATCAGCATGTCTTTGAATAAAAAAATCGAAGACATGTGACATCTACCAACCCGCACTGGGCTCGTGTGTAGGATTACTGCTTCCCACAGAGAGGAGGCCTGTGTTCCAGCAGAGGGAACATTATAGGGTGATTAGCTTGTTGTTGTAAAGAAGCATCACTACCTTCTTTTACTGATCTGTTTCCTAGCAATACTCAGCCAAAGGCAATTGTGAGCTACTGATTTGCAGCGGGAACATTATTGGCTTTTAGTGATTCTTATGTTTATGCTGGGTAATATTGGTACCTTTTGGTAATATTGCCAACCGTAGGTTAAATATCTGTAACGGTTGTTAGATAAATAACTGGCATAATATCGCCACGATCTAAAGATAATATTGCCGCGCTAGGGTAATCATGCTACAAGGTTATATTATTTTATTTGATTAATATTTTTAAGTTTGATTTTACTAAAATAGACTAAGTTCTTACTAACACTATGGATCCCTGGTTCTGTTTTTTTTTTTTTATTTGAATCATATTTCCATTCAAGGGTTAAATATTATCACGTTTGGGTTATTATGCTACCTAAAGGTAATATTGCCACGCTAGGGTAACTATATGCTATTTAAAGGTAACATTCCCATTCAAGGGTAATATCGCTGGCCAATTTTATAATATTATTAGTGTCTCATAATATGTTTCTTTCATCAACAGGTTTGGAAACTTAAACCAGTGGTGGAACAACGCAACAATAGCCAGATTCAAGACGCGAGCCAAATGTATTCAGGAGCAGTACTCCAACTACTCTGTGGAGGGGCAGCGTCTCAACGGGAAGCAGACACTTGGTAAGACTCGTCCACTAAAATAATAAAGATGTGCAAAATAAGGTGTCCGTTTCGACTGCTTGGACATAGTGTCGTTGAAGAAAAACGACTACGTCTACATTACGAAGGAATTTGTAAAACACGACTTCATGACCTACAGAACTTAAAACCTATAATGCAATTTAGAAGAAGGGTGAGATTAGAGCTTATTCACACTGTCTACATTTTTTACGAAATCGTATCAGTGATTAGAAAAAAGTGTGGAATCTCTGCTAGGCTCAGTTTAAGAGAACTACGTGGCAGCGCGGTTCTCCATGTGGTAACCGCGCGGCAATAGCATTTAGGTTCTGTAGGCCGTGAAGTACAGACATTAGAGCTTTATTATTTACTGGCCTGTTAGTCTAGTGGTTAATGACCCTGACTGCAAAGACTGAGGTCGTGGGTTCGATTCCCACCCAGGACAAATCTTTGTGTGATGAGCAAAATCATTTGTTCTGTGTCTGGGTGTAATTTATCTATAATATGTATGTATTTAGAAATATATAAGTATATTTATCAGTTGTCTGGTTACCATAGTACAGGTTCTGCCTAGTTTGGGATCAGATAACGTTGTGTTGGTTGTCCTAAGATATTTATTTATTTATTTATTTATTCATACCGTCTACATTTTCTACGAAATCGTATCAGTCGTGAGCAAAAAGAATGGGACCTCTACTAAGCTCCGTTTAAGAGATCTGCGTGGCCGCTCGGTTCTCCATGTGCGGACCGCGCGGCAATAGTTTAACCTTTATAACTTTCTGAATATTGGATCTACGAAAATGGGATATTCACCGTTAGTGTTTTACAAATTCCTTCGTAATGTTGACGTAGTCGTTTTTCTTCTACGACACTATGTCCGAGCAGTCGAAACGGACACCAAAATAAGCAAAGCACGTGGAAAGCGCCTTGTTGCGATAACTTCTTGTAGTGGAAAAGTAAATTACGTTACAGCGAAAGTTTGGTATGCTGCGGGGCGAGCACGGCCTACTACGATAGGAAAATCGTAACGCGTTACGTAACGAAGCGGTTTAAGGTTTCCCATAAGAAGTTATCACTTCAAAAAAACCTTCCTTACATATAGAGTTGCTTATATGTATTATAAATAACATTAATACATGTTAGCAACTCCTGCGACGCGAGCACGGCCTACTGTGATAGGCTTGGGTCACACATTTTTATCACAGTCAACAAAATACGTGACTATAGCCTATCACAGAGGCCGTTCTTGCCTCACTGGAGCTAATGTAGCTTACACTAGGTAATCATAATCCAATTTTCCTCAATGACTTCGTAGCAGACGGTCTAAATCATGACTATGTAGACGAATTAAGGCTCCTACGAACAGGCGCCGCGCGACTGTAGTAGAACAATTATATTATTTCATGGAAATTTTTCTACCGACGCGAGGTCGCGACGCGCCTGTCTGTGGGAGACTTTGAAAATAGTGTAGAATACTTATCCAAAATTTAAAAGGTACATTTGTAACGCGTCAAAGTTAGCTAATTTCCGAAACACACGGCAACTCTTTAACAATATTTATACATCGTTTCAGGTGAGAACATTGCCGACAATGGAGGCCTGAAGGCGTCATTCCACGCTTATTTAGACCACGCCAGGACTGCTCAAGTGAACCTCACTCTACCAGGCCTGAAGTATAATGATCGACAGCTGTTCTTCATTTCTTTTGCTCAGGTTAGTTGAAAGATTTAAATGACCTTCCCTAACGAGTACTTGTTCCGTGTGGTGCCCGACGTAAAGAATACCACCATCTCATTTCTTCCTGTAGTTGTCGTAAAAGGCGACTAAGGGACTTATAAAGGTTATAGTACATTATACCGGCACCGCAACTGCACAGCAGCAGCGCGGCGTCTCCTTGAATTTAGGCTACGGCTAGCTGCCAGCGCGCTAACTACGCGTCGGCCGCGAGGTGCAATCTCTCAGTTCGCGCGCTGGTCGCGAGGTACAAGCTTGCTGTCACCGCGAACACAATTGTTATATGGCATTTATGATTGAACACGCTAGGACTATCATAAATCTGATTCGAGACTAGAGGGAGGATGCAGCGAGGCGTGAGGCGACGGTGGTGCGCGGGCGACGCGGCGACGGCGCAATGACGTTGTTTCGCTGGTGACTCGGAGTCGGCGCGTAGTAAGCATGCGATCGGCGCGCTGTAAACTCATGGTCCACTCGCTTGCAGCACGCGGGCTGCGAGTCGAGTTACAAAATATATTATACTACACAGGATTTAATGCTCTAAATTGAATGACAAGTTAATTCCTGGTTTGGAGCAGTGCCGTTGCGGTGCCGGTATAATGTGCCATGACCTTTAAAGAAGGAGCAGCAGCGTTCTCTATGCATTTTACCATAATACTGCAATCGCCAACCCGCCTGCCAAGAGTGGCGATTATGGCTAAAACCCCCAAGTTGGAAGAGGCCGATGTCCAGCAGTGGACGTATTTCGCCTGAAATTATTAATGATGATGATGAAATTTATCTTTAGCCTGAATAAAAACAGCTAAAAACCGAGTGTTAAAACATTAAGCTCTTAAAAGAAAATAATTATTCCCATATGAAAGACGTGATCGTATGTCACTTTGCCTTAAAGCTACTAATCGCTTATTACTATTAGAATGTATTGTTTACTTGTTAAGTAAATAACAGTGATAGGAAGTTAATATTATTACTGTAACATCATCAACATACACTAAATGGA
The DNA here is from genome assembly GCA_947507805.1 of Aporophyla nigra. Lineage (NCBI taxonomy): Eukaryota > Metazoa > Arthropoda > Insecta > Lepidoptera > Noctuidae > Aporophyla > Aporophyla nigra. The sequence continues at coordinate 10,530,276 of OX382316.1, read as the reverse complement.
CAAAATATGTATTATTAAAGTTAGCTTAAAAACCACTCATCAAAACTTGACCATATCCATATACGGGACCACCCTATAAGTATACCTACCCTTCAAACAAAAGAAAAAACTTGCAAATTGGTTTATAAATTACGGGGGGAGCCGACTTAAACACTAATATTAACGTAATTAGGAAAAACGAAAATTTTATCAGCCTGGGGTAATTGGGGTACAGTCACATGAAGAACTCCGTAATTTATAAACCAATTTGCAAGTTTTTTGTTTTTTTTTTTTTGTTTTAAGAAAGTAACAAACAAAAAACAACTGGGTTGAGAACCTACTTCTTTCTTTGAAATCTGTTAGAAATTCGATTGCAGTAGTGAATCAATATAAGCTATTTTTTTTCTATATTCCAGGTATGGTGTTCAGCAATGACCAAAGAATCCACGAAGATGCAAGTAGAAAAAGATGACCACACAATTGCGAAGTACCGAGTCATAGGCCCCATAGCCAACTTACGGGAGTTTTCCGAAGAGTTCAACTGCCCCATAGGGTCTAAAATGAATCCCCGTGACAAATGTGAAGTCTGGTAGAGGTCAGAATAGATGTTCAGTAGGGGTCAATAGGTTTTGCTGGTGAATGGGACAGACAGGTAAATTCTGGTGAGGTTTTAAAATGACGTGTCCCGAGTTATAGTACTGCCACTCGGAGTTCGTCTTGACAGAGTAAAAGATAGTTCGTTTTTTAAATTCCATAGATTAATTTTCCAAATGTAATGTCAAACACAAACTAATAAAGTAAACACAAAAGCAGTGTTGCCAGGTCAAATCTGAAAAAAACAGAAGAAATGTACCCAAAAAATCAGGAGATTGAAAAAAAAACAGTAGATTTAAGTTTTGTCACAGAAAGATCTATATCCCTGCATGTCATTTCAGTCATGATTTCATTCTTCATTATCCCTCATATGGCTCTATGATCTTTGACACTTAAACGCTCTAAAACATTTTTTTGGTGAACTGTCAAAGTTCTTATTTATGCAAAAAAACTTTTTTACAAAAAAAAAAAAAAACCAACATCCTTAAAAACACCACAAAGTGAAAAATTACTTTAATTTCGGCAGTCGGTGTCTTAGATAGTGTTTTTAAGGAAGTCGGTTGTTTTTTTTTTTTTTGTAAAAAGGTTTTTATTTTTAAATTTTTAGTAATGATATCTACCCTGCACTAATTCAAAACAAACAATGCATATTTATGCGGTAGGAGAAATCGCGGTTGATTTGCTGTCATATTTTAAAGTGTTCCGGTCTGTCTCCGGAACTCATCATCAGATCTAGATATGAAATTTAAATGGGACCATTTCGGAAGAAGCCCCTTTCGAACAAAAAAAAGGGTTTTGCGTCTATATATGACGGAGTTATGGCCGAACATAAATTAAAAAAAAATATCAACATACTTTATTCTAATCCAATAAAAGCTTTGATAGTCCACTGGAGTCCGCAGAGGCGCAGAAACGTAGTAGGTCCTACATTTGGCAGAAGTACATACGTTTGAAGTATTGCGTTTCGTTCAGGGAACAAGTAATAAAGGTTTCGTTACACAGCTTGGCTTTCGCTTCCAAACAGTATGCTATTTTGTTGAAACTATTTGAAAATCAGGCAAATATTGATGTAGCCAGGAGTAAACTCATAAAATCCAGTAGATTCTCTTGCAAAATCAGTAGAACAGTAGACATAGCCTGAAAGCAGTATATCTCCTGTGAAAGAGGAGACCTGGCAACACTGCACAAAATACATGAAATGTCAGATTAGTCTATGGATTTAAAAAAACTAACTTTAGTTAGTCTTGCAGAAGGCATAGAAATAAATTGATAAAAACTGATAGAAAATAAATTGTGAGCATCATTTTTAGAAGACTTCAGATGCAGTTGAATTGAAACATCATTGATTAGGGCATTAATGAATTGAAAAATATTTTGGCCCGTCTGTTTTATTCACTGAACTAGTCTTTATTTAGAACGGAGTAGTAAGAATGGTATCCGATTTTTTGCAAAAGAATTACTTTCGTAACCGTAATTTAGAGGTAGAAATTATAAACGTTTTCCATTGGACGACGGCTAGCGCCACGTCATAAGGCTTATCACGGATTGGCCACAGATAATTCCATTTCTTACTGCTTCGTAATATCAAGGATTGCCCATCCTAAAGATTTTGATATTTATTATTTATACTGTATGTATATTTATGAGCTTAGCTGTTGTGTAACACGGGTATATGAGTTATTAGTACCTAATGCGTTTAGGTATATCTAGACGTTCACAATTATTTTACGTCTTACAGTAGCAGCCCAACAGCAATCTTATTGCAACAAGTATAAAGATCGTTGTAATATTGACAGGCATGTCAGTGACAGCAACTTAACAGAGACCTTATGTCAACACAAACAAAGATCGCTTTAATTTTGACAGTGACACAAAATCAGAGGTAAAATAAATGTGAACGCTCTGTAGAACAAAATGATTTTATACATATTGGATACTAGTGCGGGGGTTAGTTAGAATTAATAGTTAAAGCCTTGTTCACACTGTACAAAAATCTATTAGCTACACATATTTTTTTAAAATGTTTTGTTAAATTTTGTCAGTGTAGACATGGCTTAATACATAGTACAATAGCCAAACATAATAATAAATTATAAATAAATATAAGTTGATAAGCAGCAGTCATTGGGTGATATCAAGTGCCAAACGATCACCATGATATTATTCACTGTAGTTTCTGCTTAGGGCGCTTTCTGTTGTAAGAAATATTGCAGTGAGAAAATAAAATACGTTTCAACGGACCTTTGAAGAGCCAATATAAAATCATTGTTTAAAATTGTAACTAAAATTTGCTAAATATTCCACGATGAATAAAACATTGAAAAAAATCTCTGAAACGTATTAAGTCTCTCGCAGACAGGCATGACCCGTTGCGTCGCGCCTGTCTGCGGGCATCTTCATGCGTTCCGACGTGAAGGTACAGTCAGCATCAGAAATAAGTACCATTAATTTCAAATACCTATTTGAATGTTTAATGTTGATTAATAATAATCAAGTACATCATACATTGCAATATGAACGGTGATCCCCAAACTAGACGTTAGTTTGTGTCGAAATAGCAGACAGATTTATGTGAGTTGGCGGCAATGAAGTTTATCAAACTTTTTGTAGCGTTTTTGCCGCTATGGTAGTGCTGCAATATTTCTTAGACTGAAAACACTTAAAAACACAAGGATTTCGTATGAAGATAGTTTGTAGGTGCCTGAATGCTTTGATGACAGATTGCAATATAGAATGACATATTTATTACATAATTGTGCTAAAATATGGATAAATTAAAATATATTATTTACGATTTAACAATGTTTAGAGATCCTGGGCAATTGTGAATCTCAGATTCAGCCCCAGAGAATATTATGTGCTTTATATAAATTATTCCTAAGTATCCTATTTTCTCCTCGACTTATGAAGGTATTTTCAAGGTTTGTTCAAACATACACTTTATTTTCTTGTTTTAGGATACCTAATTTAGATCTAATTAAATCTCGCATTGTATTCTCTATATTCCATGATAACCTAGTTGTTTAAAATGTAAAATTAAACTATTATTTTCTTGTGCGTGTCATACGAGTTTAAATCCCCAATTAATTTGGGATTTTTTATGAATAGCATAGCAAAACAATTCTATTTTCTTAATTTTAATGTTCTTTTGTCCATCTAATTATTAAACCGGAGCGCAAACAAATCATGTAATTTTTTATTTTAATGTAAAAATTTTGTTTCTATCTCTAAATGTAACAATTATTTCGTCATGTACATACTGCATAATTTATGTTTAAGTTGAGTGTGTTAAAATGTGCAATGTGTAGACATAATGTACTTATTAAGTAAAATGGATCGTAATTTTAATAGTGCCATCTATTTGTTTCAACTAAAGTCTCGAATTCGCTAGGCGACTAATGTCTCGCGGTGTTGCTAGTGACCATAGTGCTAGCAACACTGGGTAACATTGTCAAAGTCAAACTCGAAGCGTTTATTTCGCGTTTGAATTATCAAAGAGTCGATCTGTCAAAAATTGAGGCTAATGACCCATTCCAAAGCTTAGGGTTCCTAAATTTCGCGTCGAATAGTAGCTCATTTAAAGGTTAGATCCAAACCTATCGTTGCGATATTAAAATTGCACAAATTCCGAGACATTTGTCGCCCAGCGTAGACGAGCCTTAAATTAATTCTGTAGACAGTTTTATGAAAAAAGATGCTGGTCATTTTTGATGTTTTATAAATATTAATCATGCTTTATTTTTATCTTATTAGAGGTATTTGTGTGATATATAAGATAATGTGCGTGTCAGTGTTTTCTTAGGTACAGTCAGCGTCAAAAATATGTGCACGGTGCACTTTTGAGAAACAAAATTATTTAGGTTTCTTTTTCTATTTCTTTTTGTGCAAGTGCACATATTTTCGAGCGGACTGTACGAAATACATATTTTTGTATATTTTACATAATCGAATTTTTATTTTATCGATGTTTTGCTTTAAAATGTATGTTAACCAGTAGATAATAGATAGCTATTGTTGTGTGTATTTTACGAGCGGGAGTACAAATAAGTGTGAGTTTTCCGATGTTGTTACCAAAACTATGTTTGCTTAGCTAAATGAATTATCCACAATTAGAAATGTGGACTTATGAGCAACTTATATCTATAGATATACTCTATATCGATATATTCTCGATATATTCTTTCCTATTAATCCAGTCAATCTAAATTAAATATTACAATATTTGGCTTTGACATATTTCTTATATCTCCCTTATAGGATAGTCTAATGTAGTTTAATACCCAACTGGTGGAAAAAGATCATATTGAAAATGGCGGCGAGTTAAAATAACGTAAGATGACAATAAACTTCTTGTCTCTCGATGTCCCCTAAAGTAAGAAACGGTAAAGTAAATAACTTTTATATTTGAAATCATAAAATCCACACAGACGCCATTACATACCTAAACTAAGTAAGCTTTACAAAAAAAAAAAAAACATTTATTCATATTTAACGCGACGTTATCATTCAAACTATTTAGGTAAAATAAAAGTATTGTTTTTAAATCAATTATGTAATATTAATATAATATTTTGACAACAAAATCAATCACAAAATATTTTAAAACTTCCATATGGGTGCTTTAAGACAATACGATATGGTCTGGCTGAAAAACTTATCGAAAACGCATGCAACATAAATGATTAAAAAAGAAAAGGAAAATACAGAAATTATAACCGACGTAATTAATAACAGAGAGATAATTATGTAACACACTAACAGTAAAAATGGCGTTTATTTTGACAGTTCAATAGCATTCATTGCGTTATTTACGTTGTTATGCAAATACATTTTTCAAAGAAATTAAGCAATGAATTAGGAATATCCTTCAAAATGATTCAGATTTTGATTGATAGTGTGTTACGGTATTAGAGTGCAGGCTAAACCAAATCGTATCTTCTAAAAGTACTTTTATAAAACAATTCCATATCATTAGAATTTGTTAGATTGTGACCAAAATAGATTTAGATATTTATAATATCCATGCCCATATAGACCTGAAATAATTTAGTTTTTTAGTACAAATATTACACAAAATAACTTCCAAGTAACCAAATATATGTACCAGTATTAAAATGAGAATTTAAATACAATTTCAATAGCTCTGGTGTACAATGGCCTATGTAAACAGCTTTTTAATGACAAATAGCTACTTATGTAACACTTTTTTGAATGAAGGCTTCTTCAAACAAGCGCGACGCGACATTTGTAGAACAATTTCGATGAAGTTTTCATAGAAATTGTTCTAGTCCTGTTTGTGGGAGTCTTTATGTGGAAATTCAAAATGTATAACCTAGTTATAAAGGCACCTAGCTATCTACATCTCAATTTCTAGCAGTATTTGTTTTTTTTTTTCATGTACAGCCGACAACAAAAATCGATTTATACTTTAAAAAATATTAATCGTTGACCATTTTTTTTATTTATTACGATCAGAAAATAAATAAATCGAAAGAGTATGAACTGAAATCTAACATATGAAAACTGATAAGGAGTTAATCAAATAATTTGAGACGAGTTTGATTATTATACATAATGTCAAAGCAACAGTATTGAATTTTAGTTGCCGACCGTACATAAAGCTGTGTACAGAAAGGTGGTATAATATCTGCGCTTGATTCTCAGGCTATTGTATACCAGAGCCTTAAGGTGGAAGCTCTATAGCGGTAGCCCGTGGAATTGAAATTTTCTTACGCTTTTTTTTTGCAGTTTGAAGGTATATGTTGATTCAAATATGTTTTATGACTGTAACAAATACGGGTTTGCAAAATTATAATCATTTAAGTCATCAATAACCCTGTAACTGGATTTAATTTAATTGAATGACTTCTTAATGAAATAGTCATTTAAAAAACGTAAGAAAATATGAATTTCGTGGGCTTAGAGCATCTATCTTAATATTAGCAGTATTATAAGCAGAAATACATATTACGCAGCTACATAATAATAATAAGATTGCCAAAGTATATATTAAAAACTTAGATGTTCGTTTAATTTTAATACATAGTCACAAAACATTTACATTCGACCGAACAACAATGATTTTATGTGTTAATGACTGATTTATATTTATTTTATTTGTCGAATGTTCTTGAAAATAAAGTTGTGTTTTCAAACTTTCCAAAAAGTTGTTTTATTTTCCCCAAATATCACCACGGATTATCTATACTAATATTATAAAGCTGAAGAGTTTGTTTGTTTGGTTGAACGTAGTAATCTCAGGAACCGAAACGGTCCGAATCGAAAGGGAGGAGAGCAAAAATTTGACGCGGACGCAGTCGCGGGCAGAAGCTAGTCATTCATATTACTGAATAGGTTTTGCCCACGACTTCGTCCACGTGAATGTCGGTTATGTCCTTTCTTGGGGTTCAAACTTACCCCGTACCAAATTTCATCAAAATTGGTACAGTGGTTTAGTCGTGAAAGAGTAGCAGACATACAGAGCTACTTTCACATTTATAATATAAAAAAGGTATAATAAGTATAGTTAATATCTATAATATAATACCTAAGTAAAATATACTTATACCTAGGTATAAGTATAGACTAACTAAAATAAAGTTATTTACATCCCAAGAATGTTTATTGCAATCTTACATCGATAGCGATTTTGTGATCAACGCGGATATTAATAAAAACCGGCCAAGTGCGAGTCGGACTCGCGCACCGAGGGTTCCGTACAAACCTGCAGGTCATCATCATCACCATTCGTCATCATCATTTATGAAATTAAATGTTTTTTTTTTTATATTTGAGTTGACTGAATGAAAGGTAAATGTGGTTTACGATTTGTGACGTATTAAAAAAAAAACTACTTACTAGATCTCGTTCAAACCAATTTTCGTTGGTAGTTTACATGGTAATGTACATCATATTTTTTTTTAGTTTTATCATTCCCTTATTTTAGAAGTTACGGGGGGGGGGGGACACATTTTACCACTTTGGAAGTGTCTCTCGCGCAAACTTTTCAGTTTAGAAAAAAATGATATTAGAAACCTCAATATCATTTTTGAAGACCTATCCATAAATACCTCACACGTATGGGTTTGATGTAAAAAAAAAAATTGAGTTTCAGTTCTATGTATCGGGAACCCCAAATATTATTGTTTTTTTTTTTTTTTTGTGTAGAAATCTTAATGCGGTTCACAGAATACATCTACTTACCAAGTTTCAACACTATAGCTCTTATAGTTTCGGAAAAAAGTGGCTGTGACATACACGGACATACAGACAGACAGACATGTCATGACGAATCTATAAGGGTTCCGTTTTTTGCCATTTGGCAACGGAACCCTAAAAAGGAAAAAACAAAAGCTCAAAGCATTTATTTCAATCAAATGTTATAGAGGCACTTTTGAATTAGGTATCAAAGAGTCCGTCAGAAAGTTGAAGCTAGTTGTGAATTTCAAAATATATATCTCTTTAAAAAGGAACGGGCAAGAAACTCCTAGGACGCTCTATTAATACTTATCACGATTCACAGGAATCTTTTGCTTAAAAAAATTCTACAGGGTCACATTAAATTAGCTGGCACTAGTTTACCTACGTTTTGGGTATCGATATCGAAAACTCATGAAATAAAGAAATAAACAAAATAGTTTTATTTTCATCGTTCCAACTTTGTTGAATATTTTAAATAACACTGAAATGTATCAAGCCAACCAAAAAGACACGGTGGAGCATACGGTGGACGTGTGCCCTACCTGGGCGTAGCACCGCCACCGTATCCTCGTGGAGGCCATCGGCGACGGCGACCTCTCGCGTCCGGCTCTGGTGCGAGCCATGGTACAGAGCAAGAGGGCATGGGAAGCCGTCACCTCCTTCTGCGAAGCAGTAATGCTCGCGAAGGAGGAAGCGGGGCGCGTGAGGGAGCGGTAGTCTCTGCGCCCTCACGTTCCTAGCCGCCGCAGGAGAGGCCCCGGGCGTCGGGAGACGATCGCGCACTCCCGGCCACCGTAGGCGCGGGCTTGCGGGGGGCGAGCAATGGGTAGCTCACCGCCCGGTAAAGACCAGGCCCGTGTCGACGTCGCGTAGTGTTCCACGCGCGCCTCAAAAAGATGTCAGCAGTACTGAAGGGGTCTGCTAGGACCGATGCCTGCCAGGGCCGCGAAATCAGTTTGAAAGTGGCCCTGGTGGGTGGCCCTGGCATATGGGCAACTGGAGGAACATGGGTGGGTTTTAGTCAGTAAAAGTCTGATACGCCCTTCTGCTCCACCCAGAGCGGGAGACGTCATTTGATGATTTCCAACCCACAAAAAACAAGCCAGCAAAAAAAAAAAAATGTGTTTGTTTAGTTTTCGTTATCGATACCCAACACGTGGTTAAAGTATTGCGAGATAATTTAATTTGACCCTGTATAGTTGGAAATAATGTAAAAAAAAACAATTTTATAATAATTAGGTACAGATAAGGCCTCATCTGTCTGTTGAAGCTCTGGGCGATTCACGAACGTGACCGCGTGGATAATCATCACCATCATGCTTAAACATTACTTATCCATCAATACTTCGTATGTCTTATTTTTCTTTCTTTCTTTTCTTTCTAATACTTGTGCATATATATATTTTAATATTCACGCGACAATTGCATCAAACTATATTTACTTAGATTTTCAGAATATTATGACGACCTTCGATCATTTAATCCCAGTTACGTAGACCACAGATGACTCTTATCTACGTGAAATAGTCATTCGATAAGACTAAAACCCTCGAGGGTTGAATTGAGGATTTTAATGATTCTGATACTGTAAAGCCATATTTGTTACGGTCGCGAATCATATTATAATTAACATAGAACCTGAAACTTACCTGCTTAACGCAATAAATGTGACAAAATTTGAATTTCGTGGGCTATCTTAAACGGTGATGCAGAAGCTAAGCAGGTGCTGCTCAAGGTCATCTTTATGAAGTCCTATTGTCATAGATTAATGTCTCCACAAGCCTTAAGATTCATACCCATGGGAAATTAATGCGGTGAATGACTATTTTTTGTGACTCCACAACATTCTGTGGATGCCTAATCTAATTGAGGTCTCCAGCCATTGCATTAAACTTACATAGGTACTAAAAAAAACCTAAGGTTTGAATTTCGCGGGAAACCCTATATTTCTGACATTGATTTATGTACGTAAACCATAGTGTAGTATTCAAAGACGAGTATAATATACAGACTTTTGTTTTTAAACTAAGGTTTGTCTAAAAAGTCCTTAGAGATACTTAATATTTGTAATATGATTTTATCTACCAGTAACATACTGATACGTATCTGAATTATGTGTAATAATTATGAAACATGAAGTTAAATAAAATCAATAATTTTGAATCAGAAAAAAAGAAAACATTCGCGAGTGTATAGTGTGCACCGTCCTTATCTAAATTGGAGTGGTTCAAAAATCAAAATGGCGGACCGAAACGCTTCGTGATACCGCATTGCTGCGCTTCTTCTGAATAAATTGTTTTGATTTCCGATCAACATTCAATGTTTTGGCCGCTAATGTCAAATTGGGTCAAAATAAATTGTTTGAAACATTTTATCGGTAAGTAATTCAATATTTATTTAGTTTAGACATAATAATGCGTTCCGTAGTTCATTATCAACGCAACGAAGCCCTAGTGTTTTGTTTGGTGTTCTAATTTTAATAAGTAGGACTTCTTTAGAACTTTACGAAAACTTGTCAATAGACCTCGAAAACTATATTTTGGTTGGAGCTATAGAAAAATATTGCATGCTGAATGAAATTTAGGCTCATAAATAAAGCGTTAATTTCCGATGACGTTAAAAATAAGTACAAAATAAAATTATCGTCACCGGTGTCCTGCAAGATAGGTAACTGTAGTAATACGAACATGTTTACTTCTAAAATAAAGTACCTACCTCAGAAATATACGGTTTTATTTACTCGACCTTTGACCACGACCCCTCAATGTTTAGTAAATCATTGATTTCAGAATGTTCAGGATATTGTGAAATAAATGCTCTACTAGGCTTACCAAGTAATAACTCCATCCCCTAGAAGACCCACTGACCCACCCATTTTACAACTAGTTCAAATCTCAAATATTTATTGCGTTCCATAATATGTAGGTACCGGTAGTACAATTATGGACCCTGTCAGGCACAGCAACATTTTAAATTGTAAGTAGAATAGAAGAAGAGAGCTTTAATAAATTTCCTATAAATTTTAAATGTTGGTCTGTATTTTTAACCATAATATATTAAATTGTATTATATTATACAGTTGTGTCAATTTTGGCTTCTGTATGGGTTTTTTTTTTTTTTGCTGGAATCTAGATATAAATGTTGTTACAATGACAAACAACTCTGCCAGGGTCGCGAGATTGTTCGAAAGAGATACCGTTACCCTGTACATGGGCAACTGAAGGAACACGGGTGGGTTTTAGTCAGTAAAAGTCTGACACGCCCTCCCGCTCCGTCCAGAGCGGGAGAAGTCATTTGATGAATTCCCATCCAAAAATAAAAAAGACAAACAACTACTACCTATCGACAGCATTACCTGGAAACTGCTTAATTTAACGAATGTTGTTAAAATAATGTGTACTTTGTTTACTTCAACCCATTTTAACTTAGAAATATTCAGCAAAATATTACATTGTGAGTGAGCATTGGCTACTCATTGTGTCAAGAGTGAGCTCACTTCGCTCACTGTATTGTGAGAAGCTAAAGATGGAAAGTAATTCATACTTTATTGTTAAACTACATTATTTATCTAAGTTACTTATTTGTATATTTATTTTTCGTTTTAATTATTCATACAGATTCATCTATACTAATAATATAGATGAAGAGGAAATCTGAGAAAATCTTATTGGGTTTAATAGCCCAATTCTCAAGGAAGGCTATAGGTAACTTAATAACTACTTAGGAGATGAGCGAAAACCAAACAAAGTCAGAATGCTAAGCAAAAACAAAGTAATTGAGATGCATTGCAACGGGCTGGTTCAGGAAAATAAGTTTAATGCATATGGAGGCACGGGCAGAAGCTAGTTAAACTAATAAGAATTAACCTATTCAAACCATAAAATAAATAATATATTTTCTTTTATAGGTAGAGGTGTGCAAATCACTAAAATAAGATGGATGGGTCTATAGTGGTAAAAACGGAGATGGGGTCTAATGGAGAAATATTGCTTTTCTATGTTGATGGTAAGTTCTTCACTTGGCATTAAACTGGATATAAAATATGTTAACAAACATATTGAAAAACAGTTTTAGACAGATAAAGGCTGATGATTGCCAAAATGCCAAAACCAGCGCTGTCTCACATAGGGTCAGAGCATTATGCTGAGCGATGGCCATTTTGCATGAATGTGACCATGCTTTCCCCCAGCTTTTTTCTTTTTGTGTGTGTTTTGGTCTTTCTTTGTGTCTTGTTTCTTTTTGCTTCTAATTCTGCAATGAAGTTTCATAATCCTAATTAATTAGAATCAAATTATTCTAACTTAGTAAGCAGTTGATGAAACTTGTTGAAGCACTTCTTCCCAGCTATAGTATTAGTAAACAGAAGTTTTGCAGGCTGCTTCCCAGCCTAGTATGAACAAAAATTAATGTATTAACTATAAAATTTAGATAGGTTTCCTGTCTTTCTAACATGAAAAATTTCAAAGCAATAGACTCATTTCAGACTAAAAATTACAAATAATCACTTACTTACAGAAAATGGTGGCAATGAAGAAGGAGTACTAACAACAGTTGAAAGCATAGAAAATCAAGCAATACAACTGCAACAAGGCAACTCTTATATTATACAAGATGACGACAACAACTCCCATGAAATCAGCACTGATCAATCTGCTTTAGCAGACAACTGGACCGAGGATGAAACTAAAAGACTTCTTGTCTTCTATAATGATAACAAGCAGACTTTCGTATCTGGGACAACGAAGAAAAAACATCTCTGGACTGTAGCATGCAAAACCATGCTCATCGGTAAAAACCCAAACTTATGTGAAGCAAAACTCAACAGCTTACACGCAAAGTATATCGAAATTGTTGGTCACATACAGAAAGGAGTCTATGTAAAGTGGCCATACTTTGAACTATGTCATCAAATATTCCATGAAGATACCCCGATGATTACTGTTGAAACCTTAAATACACCGGAACCACAAATAATCAAAGTTCCAGCTTTAAAACAGAATTTTGATAATGTAATGGTAGTAAAGAAGGTTAATAGTCGGTCAACAGCTGATGAGAAAGTTGAAACAATGCTGAAGCTGTATCTAAAGTACAAGAAAAATTTCCAAGCAGAGTATTGGAGACGTGGCATATGGGAGACCATTGCTTTAGAGATAGGAGAGGATGATGGAGAATATTGGCAGAAACGGTTCTTGAACTACAAGCAACATTACCTAAGGCTGATTGATAAAAGACGAGAAAGTGGCTCAGAGGGCATCAACTGGCCTTACCTAGAACTATTCGACAAAATCTTCGAAGGTGACGAAGATTTCCATAGAAAATATCTGACTGACGAGTACAGATTAATAGAAAACCAGGCCATCGCTGAAGTTGAAGAGCCAGCACCTAAAGTTGAAGATTGGGACACCACTGAAATGACAGTATTAGTCAAATACTGTTTTGACTGCTTTGACGAATTTGAAGACAAGACAATTCCTAACAATTTCCTTTGGACCGAAATTGGCCGCTTATTAGACAAGACTGCTGATGCCTGCAAATCAAAATACGAAGAATTAAAGATCGCACATTTAGACAAATACATAGACGGAGGTTATGACTTACGAACCAGAAAACCCATTGCAATATTATTTGACAATATAATATCCAAAGAAATTGAGAATCAGATAATGAAAAGTGGACGAAAACCTGAGCAACTTGAGAAATGGAAGACTGAGGAGTTGGATGAGCTGGTGCAATTCTTCTATGATAACATAGAGATGTATAAAGACCTTATTTGCCACTTTGTATGCTGGGCAGGAGTTGTCAGAAAGTTGAAAAGGAGCCTACAAAGTTGTAGGAGCCAGTGGGAAGATCTTTTAAACCTTTACAAGACAATATTGGATGATAAGAAAGAAAATCCTGACATGCAGATAGATTGGCGGTATATTGAAGTCTTTGATAGGATATTTGATTATGGCATGGATACTAACTTGCTTTCTGGGTATGAAACTTTGAAGGGATTTGGACAGTGTCAGAAAAATGATACAGGGAAGATTGGTGGTGAGTTTTGAAGTTTTATTTTGGTTAAAACAGGAAATTAGGTACTGTTCATACCTTTATATCTCTAAAAAGAGTCAGAATTTTTTGTCGAGCTGATGCATAATTCTTCATTCTTATGCAGAGCAGTATTTTTTGTGCATAAAAGAATATATATAATGTGTGTTTGTATTACTATTTTCACATGAACTACCTACTAAGACCTTTCCTTTCAATTCCAGTAAAGAAAGTGAACATCAAAATGGAGGACGGAACCGAAGAATTTAGCGATGACGACGAATCTTACGACGAACGAGGCTTCACAAAGCGCACAAAACGTCGCTCAGGAGACTCCAAAGCGTTCAAAATCCTCGAATACTACCAGAAGAACAAAGACAAGTTCTCAACCACGAATAGAAACAAACATTCTCTATGGGACATACTAGCTAAACAGCTTGGAATTTCAGCTACTCAATGCGCACATAGATTCAGAAACTTGAAGCAAGTTTACACCGCATATGTCCAAAGAGAAATCAATAAACCAGAAATGCCAATTCTCTGGCCTTACTACGCGTTATGCAAAAAAGTATTTGGTTACAGAGCGATCAAATCTAAACTTAAAAATGGAAAACTGGATTCAGATGACAGCGAAGACTGGTCAGCGAAGGAAATTAAACAATTAATCAACTATTTCTCACAAAATTATGATGATATCAATAGTAATATTGAAGATACGAGCAAATGGTCGGATTTGTCCGGCGAGATAGGAAAAGGTGAGAATTCTTGCAAGGAAAAGTTTCTAGAACTTCGCAAGTCTTATAGAAAGTTGAAGACTATGAGGAGTAGGAATCCGGATGTCAAGATTTCTTGGAAATATTTTAATATGTTTGAAGAGATTTTTAATTCTAAGGCGAATGGTGTGGAAACATTGGAGGATGAGACGTATATGGAGATACCAGCGGACTCTGATGAGAAGGTAGACCAAGAAGGTTAGTACTACTTATCTATACTCGTGGAGAGAGACAAAAATATTATAATAAACAAGTACTTAAATAAAATGAAGTATCTGTATGTCAAGTCAAATTTTTTTTTTGTTTTCTAAATGTAATATCTTTATATAATTCCTAAGGAGGCACACTTTTCATATTACTTTATCAATCATTACTAATAAAACCTCTTTTCAATTACAGAAGACGACTACCAATGTATCATAGTTATTCCAGAAGGGCAAGATATATCGCAGATCGAGAACGCACAAATTATAATACGAGAACATCCCATGCCTGAAGAAGAACATCCAATACCTGAAGAAGAACATCCAATAACTGAAGAAGAACATCTGATGCCTGAAGAAGAACAAGCAATTTCTCAAGAAGAACATCCAGAGCTTCAAGAAGACCAACCAAAGCCTCAAGAAGAATATACAGTACCTCAAGAAGATCATCCAATGTCTCAAGAAGAAACTGTACTCGCAGAACCTCCAAAAGAGGTGAAACATCTTGTTAAATGGACGAAAAGAACTAAAAAGAGGTTGCTTATCTTCTACGTAAACTATATCAGAACACACAAAGGGAAGGAAATTAATGCTAAAGAAATGTGGGCAGAAATAGCATCTAAACTATCTAATAAAACACCATTGTCTTGTAGAAAAATGTTTGCCAAACTAAAGGCTAATCATAAACAGATTGATGAGGACGACCCTAATATGAAGAAAACGCCCTATTTCGCTTTGCTACAGAAAGTAATGCGTCTAAAGCCAAAATTCACTAAAACAGAACAGAATAAAGCATTAAAAGATGGGAAAATTTACAAAGATGTAACTTTATCTGATGATAAAGTGGAACAAGCGTTGCAGTACTATTTAGAGAACATTGAAGATTTCGTCAGTCCAAGATTTGAGAAAAAATATCTATGGACTGAGCTGGCAAATTATGTTTGTGAACCAATTACTAAAGTTTTCAACAAAATCAACTATTTAAAACAAGCTTACAATCTGGAGACTGACGAAGTAGCTGGCGTAAAGACGCCATTTGCAGAATTCTTAAAAGAAATCATCGCTAAAGAGATAGCGATCAAACTGTTTTTAGAAAACCAACCGAAACCTGTGATTGAAGAGCCAGGAGTTGAGGAAACCTGGTCTGATGTGGAGACAGAACAGCTTTTAGAATGGTATCTAAGCAATTTAGACAAATTCAAGAACCCGAAATTCGTTAGAAGCTATCTGTGGATGGAAGTTTCTAGCATGCTGAACAAAAGTGCTATTACATGTTCGAAGAAAATGTCCGAGATTCGGACTCAGTATAGAAATATGGTGAGGGAGACACCTGAAGAATTGAATGAATGGAGATTCCTTGATCTTTGTCAGAAAATCTATGGAACTGGAAAGAAAGGTACTCCGATGGCTAGTAATTAATGTTGTTTTATGTTAGTCTAAGTACCTCCGCACGGGCGATGTGTTTTCGCTCACTCCATTTTCAACGGTCGGCTCACCGCTGAGAGTTGAAAATTTAATAGAATATTTTCTTTACGCTCTGGAAAGTGCACGGAAGACCAATTCTCGTAATTAAAAATGTTCAAAAATCTATTCGTAGTCTCATCTTGGCAACAATCAAATATCAAAAACTTGTAAGAAACCTTGAGGTATTACTTACAGATTACTTGTCGAAAATGTAGGCAACCTCGAGGTATTTACTGACAAATTGAGATTAAGATCACTGTGAACATTCTCAAAATTACGAGAATAGCCCCTCTGTTGGATTCTCAACGCTCGGCTCAGTTCTGACAGTTGAAATTCCAGAGCTTTAAAAAAAAAATTGCTTAATAAAATCGCCCGTGCGAACCTACATAGTTATCTATAACCATTCGACAGGCTATCATGGCGAAAATTTCGATAATCTGATTTACCTAGCGTAGCAAAACGCCGCTGGAATTTTGATTGAAATGGACAACATTTTCGGGTTTTGGATTCGTGAACAGCATTTATAGGACAGTGGTGGCCCTGTGAGCAGTGGTGGCCCAGTGCTAACGACCGCGACTTACGACTAGTAGGTCGTGAGTTCGAAACCAAGCAGGCGCTTTACTTTGTGTAAGTTATTTCATCATTGCTCTCAAAACGGTGAAGGAAAACATCGTGAGGAATCGGTCTTTGAACCAAAAATTCGAAGACATGGTGACATCTACCAACCCGCACTGTGCCCTCGTGGTGGATTACGGCCCACTCCATCTCACCGAGAGGAGGCCTGTGTCCCAGCAGTGGGAACATTATAGGCTGCTGATGTTTATAGGACTCATACGATAACAGTGATTGATTTTCGATTCGGAAGCGTTTCGAATGGTTGTGAATACCTTAGTTTAGTGTTAGGTAAGTCACGACACATTTTGTATGTAATTATGATAGTTATTGCAATTCAAATATCATTATTGATGTTGTTGTGTTTTTAGAAAATTGGTATAATGCGCATTTGGGGATGAAATAGCTTTATCTGTGTAGGCCGAACCATTGCAAGTATGGCTTGTTGATTGAATGTAGAATTGGCTCGTAAAATTGACACCATACATTTTTAAAGGAAGTAAAATATAATTAAACTATTATAGACTCCTTGGTTTAGTGGTCGCGGTCGTTAGTGTTGAGTTTGAGGTCCAGAGTTCGATTTCCAGACCAGGTATTGGGTTTTTCCATCAGGAATTTCTCAGTAGTAGCTCGGAGTCTGGATTTTTGCCAGGTTAAAAGTACCTGGAAGAACTTGGGGCAGGCCTTTGCCCAGCAATGAGACAGTATGGGCTAAACAAAAATAAAAATGGCAATAGTCTCGCCTCCTATAAACTCCTATTATATGAGACTTAAATATATCTAGCGGCATGTGGGTGTACAGTCAGCGTCAATAATATCGGGACGAACGCACTGTTTAAAATTATCCAAACAACTATGAAAATTAAATATTAACTCAATGACACAAGGAATGTTTCAGAATGAAGACTACACGGCAACTGTAATTCTGACAAGAACTTTATAAATTAAATGAAAATAAAAAAACTGTCAGGCAAATTGTCACCCATAGGGTGTTAGTATTATATCTTATTTAAAAATTATATTAGTACCATACAGGAACACTAAAAAATAAATTATAGTTTAAAAAAAAAACTAAAAAACACGCTTCCATTGAAAACCGTACAAAAAATAGAAAAAAAGCGTGGGGTGCTTTTTAAGGTATTTTTTTATTGATATCAGGCACCCCACGCTTTTTTCTATTATTTTGTACTTTTTAGTTTTGTTTTCAATGGAAGCGTGTTTTTTAGTTTTTTTAAACTATAATTTGTTTTCTATTTTTTAGGGTGTTTCGAATTTTGAGACGTATGTCAGCGTAGTTTGTGACAGTTTTTTTGCTGTCCTGGTAACCCTGGCAAGGAAAATGGCACAAATTTATGAAATTATTGCATTGTCATCGGTCCTTGACAGGTGTGCAAAGTTTGAATTAAATCTGGTCGTTTAAAGTGGGTCAAAATCGCGCTATAAGGAGTCGGTTACAAACAAACATACAAATATACAAACATACAAGTGAAGCTAATATAAAGCGTGTAAAAAAGAAAATCACAATCACACTGTATCCAATTGAAATAAAGTTTAATTTTCTAAGTTGCGGTTGACATCATTTTGAACAGTCTATTTGTCCTGATATTTTTAACTGATTGTACTTTAACTACACCTCTGCCTTAACCTTTTTTGCTAACAGGCTTGATGTTATTTGTTAATAGAGTGCCGTACCTTGAAATGTAGGTAATTGTTTTATTATATCATATTTAGTCTTCCGTTCCTAAATGTGCCTTTTCTCTAGTTTTTAATTCGATAAAATAATCCACAGATTATAATATTGTTAGTTTCAAAATATTGCATGTACCCACATATTAGATGACTATCGATCGGACTGTAAATAATCATGAAATTATGTTGGCATTATTTAAATGTTATTTTAGTGTAAGTTGGAGTATTATATTGGTCTTTAATAAAATAATATGCCGTTAATCAGTTTTTAATTATGGGGACGGTCCTGTTGGGACTTTAGATACTATTGTAATATTAATAGATAACCTGGGACAGAGAATTGGATATTTGTTTAAAAAAAAAAAAAAAAACTGCTTAAGCGGTTTAAATACGTATCATATAAGCTAACGCAAAAAATGATTAATCGAAGTTGATAAAATTTATATGAGACCAACCCTGAGACACCCTATCCATTACAAATTCTATACATAAAAAAAAAAAGATTTTTCATAATCGATCCACAATTGGTGAAGAAATCTGTGAACATAGGTACATAAAAACTGGCCAAGTGCGAGTCGGACTCGCGCACCGAGGGTTCCGTACAAACCTGCAGGAATTCACGGTTTATGCATAAGGGTTATGTTTACGAAATTAAATGTTTTTTTTTTTAATTTTTATATTTGAGTTGACTGAATGAAAGGTGTGGTTTACGATTTATGACGTATTAAAAAAAAACTACTTACTAGATCACATTCAAACCAATTTTCGGTGGAAGTTTACATGGTAATGTACATCATATATTTTTTTTAGTTTTATCACATATTTTACCAATTTGGAAGTGTCTCTCGCGCAAACTATTCAGTTTAGAAAAAAATGATATTAGAAACCTCAATATCATTTTTGAAGACCTATCCATGGATACCCCACACGTATGGGTTTAATGATTTTTTTTTTTTGAGTTTCAGTTCTATGTATGGGGAACCCCAAATATTATTGTTTAAAAAAAAATGATATTAGAAACCTCAATATCATTTTTGAAGACCTATCCATAGATACCCCACACGTATGGGTTTGATGAAAAAAAAAATTTTGAGTTTCATTTCTATGTACGGGGAACCCCAAATATTATTGTTTTTTTTTTCTATTTTTGTGTGAAAATCTTAATGCGGTTTACAGAATACATCTACTTACCAAGTTTCAACAGCATAGCTCTTATAGTTTCGGAAAAAATGGCTGTGACATACTCGGACAGACAGACAGACAGACAGACATGACGAATCTATAAGGGTTCCGTTTTTTGCCATTTGGCAGCGGAACCCTACTACTTTTGAGCAAAGTAACACTAGTCGCCTAATTATGACGCTAATGAACAATATAATAATTGTTTTTAAATGTATTGCATACAATTTGATAACACATTCATTCCAAAGACATTCTAGGTCACTTGACGTCACTTGGCTACCATTGGTATACATAAAAAGTATCCATTAAAAATGTTATACATCAAAAAAAAGATTTTCGATACCCATCCACAATTGGCGAAGAAATCGGTAAACATACATATGAAAAAGTACGTGCTTTCAGACATAGAACCTCCTCCTTTTTTGAAGTCGGTTAAAAACGTAATCTATAGAGTTTGGCTCGTCAAAGATGATAAAGAATCGATCACCGTCGATAAAGTGCGGTGTATCATAGCAACAAGTGGCGCAAGGCCGTGTCCGTTTGGCTCGGCCGCGGGGACGGTAATCTTGTTATGAAAGCCGGACATAGGCTGCTGGTATGTTGGCAAGATTCTACTACCCCTGTTAGCGGGGGATGATCGGAAATAGAAAGCATGAGGGAACCTCCGAGGATTCATTGTGGAGTGCGCGTAAGACCACTTTTTGGAGTATCTTCTAGTCGTACGGAAGTGCCTACGTTGTCTTAGGTACTGGTCAATGTGAAATCTCTTTCAAAATAATGACATCTATTAAAAGTTCTTGTTCGTGGAACTATTTTGGATATTGCTTCGTGGATAATAATTTCTTGTTTTTGTTTTTATTTTGCATGCCTCTTCAGTGTTTAGTTTTATCATTAACACTATGTCATTTTTATTGTAACTATCAAATTGTAACAGTAAAAGGTTAGGGTTAAGCTACGCTTGCCGGTTTTAGTCCATGGATGGGTAATCTTTACATACCAAGACCCTTCCGTGCCTCGGTAACCACGTTAAACCGTTGGTCCCGACAGTCAGTTGTGGATCTTTGACGTCGTAAGGGTAGTCAGAAGCCCGAAAGTTTGACGAAAATGTTTTTTCGATCTCGAGTTGGAATTCCTGATGGATGTCCTCTGCCCTCAGGAGAGCGGCGGGGCCTGTCAGACTCTTACTCAGTAAAACCATCCCGGTGTACCGTCCCAGACCTACGTCGGGGACCACGGGTTAGTGCGACTTCCGCGATCCCCGACTGGTGCCGGTCCGCCTCTGCGGGCTTCCTCACGTCAGGGGGGAGTGAAGTGTTGAACCGTTGAATCCCCCCGCCCCGTACAACACAGAGGGGTCGGGCCCGCCTCTCGGGTCCTAAGGAATAGGGTTGACGAATGTCCGAAGATCTGTCGCTCCTAGACCCATTTAGGAGGGCTGGAAGAGGGCGTTATCCGCCCTCCGCCGACGCTCGGTGCACCTGCTGCGGGCCGGGTGAGCGGAAGATACCTCCGTTCCTTTTCCGCAGCCTCCTTCTGCGACACGACCATTTCGCAAAAGGATACCACCGCGTCCCAAGACTCCTCGCTACCGACCATCGTCTCGACCACGGCCGATAGCGACAGGCCTACTCCTGAGATGAGGGCACGGCGCGGCTCCTCCCAATCGGCACACTCTGCCAGCGTATGCTGCCGTGTCCTCCCGGCAGTCGACGCAGTGGTGACACCGGGCGTCCGGCTCCCTGTTTAAAGTCTAACAAACTATTTTATCGTGTGACGCAGTAACTATGTTGGGACTTTCGGGCTTCTGACAATTTTTACCAAGATGCATTACCCAGTAACTGGGTTTTCGACGTGAGATAGGGAGTCGCTCCATGTAAAATAGGTGTATCCGGTTAGACTAGAAACCAACCCCAACATAGTTGTAGACAGACGATGATTATTCACTGTTTATATTGACCGCGTTTGCTCCCGTATTCGCTTTCCGCTAACCGCTTTCAATGAACCCACAGCCTAACTACTTTTCACGCTTCAGCAAAATTGGCTTCGATACTGCTGAAAGCAGTCGCGTTTGCTTGACATAGTGAAAAAATGTGTAACGTTTGTGAAAATATACTTCAAACTTTTAGCAAAAAAACTTTTTTGTGACAGTGAATAAATTTTAAGTGAAAAAAATGGGAATCAAGCGATTTGTGCTAAAACTATAAACCTTGTAAGATTTAAAATAGTGATTAATTTGATTAAATACTGTGTGCTATTTACCTTAAATTAATGAACAGACAGCCCAAAATGGCGCGATAGAGATTCAATTTCAAACATATCAGTCGAAATTGCCTTACCGTACTATGGTATCTATAATTTTTCCAGGCTAAGAAGGCTTAAGTATATCTGTTTGAAGATGACGTAGGATCAATATCACATAAGAAAACACATTTGGTATTTGCAGTAGGCACGAAAGTAAACGCTTTAGCCTCTTAAAAGTACCCGTAGTAGTAATGTTTTGTACTCTGTCTAAACGGTAGGTACAGGAGAGTGGCAAAGGAGGGAAAAAGGCGTGAAGAGCGGTAAAGGAGTTACCGACCCTCACTAGGTCCGCGTGGTGGAATACAACCCGAAACAGAAAAGAGGCCTCTGTCCCAGCAGTGAGATTATAATAGGCTGATTATGCTGTGTTATTTACCTAGATATCTATAGCCTTTCGAATGTGCTGAATATACGCCAGTCTATAGATGTAGTGTGTTAAGTTAGCGAATAACAAACAGTTACCGTGGCTCTGGCATAGGCAACTGAAGGAATACGGGTGGGTTTTAGTCATTAAACGTCTGACACGTCCTCCTGCTCCACCCAGAGCGGGAGAAGTCATTTGAAAATTGCCCACCCAAAAAAAAATAAAGGTATGTGTCGTTAAATAAAAGTGAGTTGGGGCTCATCTAGAGCATCTTATTAGATAGTCACTATGGATCAATCTATGGAACCCAATCTAGACTTACAACTCTTATGAACCTTTTTGCGTAGAAATAAATAACCAATATAAATAAGTACTCCAGTCCACCTGAATGTTTACGTATTTAGACCAATAGAACATTGACTACGAGTAGCGGCCGACATTCATACTATATTGAATTGTGGCACATTAGATAATGAAGCCCTACTCCGATATATCCCCATAAGTACGATGCAGTCTTCTGCTTAGGATTATACTTAGTTTAGTATATCGTATTCTCATACTATAGGTACCTAGATGGTAGTGATTTTTTGTCGGATCTGAAGGGATTTGGGATGTACAGAAATCTGAATAATGACACAAGAGATTTTTTTCTTAACCCAGTCGATTGAATTTTAAATCCGAAAGAATTCTATGACACGAAGTGATGAGGAATTTTTAGGTATAAAATGCCATATATTGTGATGAATGTCTTTAGATTGGAAGCTGACCTAGAATTGGTTTTGCATTCAGAATCTTACTTGGAAACAATATTTATTTGTAAATGAGTAGCAATCCTGCAATAGACTTGTCTCCTATCTTATTGCTTGAGAATATAGACCTCTACCCGCTTCTTCAGGGCCTTATACTATATACAGTGGCGAGCAATAATATGTATTGATATATAAGAGCCAAACTCAAGAGCGATTTTCTCTTCCAGTAATGATTGCAACTTTGAGATAAGGTCTATATCATAATAGTGTGGGTTCCAAAATACTATGTTCGTAAAAACACAAAGTTATAATCAGTACAACAGGATAAAAATATACTTTTTAAAGTTGCTAAGTGCATACATATTAGTGCTCGTAACTGTACTCACATTTCCTCAGATAGGCCTATTTACCGTCGAATTAAATCCTGACCCTAATCCTACAAATTAGTCTTAATGAAACTAATTAGGTAGTAGCAAAACTGTTATGAACGCCTTGATTTCTTACGATGGCATGATTGATCCCTTATGCTTTGTAGGTAGGTACGAGAGTCGGTTAAGCCCCAATGTCTGTTCATCTTCATCACTTCAGCCATAAGACGTCCACTGCTGGACATAGGCCTCTCCCAAAAGGGGGGGATTTGCCATACTCGCCACGCTTGGCAGGCGGGTTGGCGATCGCAGTATTGTGGTAAAATACATAGAGAACGCTGCTGCACATTCTCTAGTAATTCCACAATAATTACATTGTCTGTTAGAGCAGCAAAATTAAGGAAAAAGGTGCACTCGTAACCATAATCAACATAATTATGTTCCCACAACTGGGAATCAACACTCCTTTGTAATAGAGAGAGAGAGAGATATAGAGTTTTTAGTGAATAGGGCATTACTGGGTTCAGAAAGGGCAAAGGTATTTTATGTAATTCGTATCACGGGAAATTATTGACTTGTGACCAAGTTCTTCATAATATTTTTTCTAGTTGGCTGGTAGAAAATACCTCAGGCATTAAGCGACCGTTTTCGAAAGTAAAAATTACAATGTATTGTTGTGAAAGTTATTTATACAAAGTATGCATCACTTTTATCCCTTTCATATTAAAAAAAAAAACGTAGTCAAAAAATAGTACGTAATACTGAGTATTTTTTTTCGGCTACTCGGCATCATAATTGCCTAAAACACTATTAATCAGAATCTGAATCAAACATCATGGATGAAACATCATTTTAAAAGTCTAATCCATTATTTTCTAAGTTCGAAGATTGTCTGTTTAGCAAAGTAAACGCCATGGCCCATGTATGATGTGGAACTGTCAAAATGAAAGCGATTCGATAGTGTATTACGCAATTATCTTTCATAAAATTAAAACAACAGAAGTATATTTCAGTTCAACATCAATTCATTTCCCGAAAAAAGTTACGCAAAAAAATTAAAAGAATTGGCAGTCTTTTAAAGTAGCCTAAATCTCGCATTATAATTCTCGACAAATACAAAAAAGGAGCTCATTTATCAGATAATAACTGAAACGATCGTTCATGTAGTGCACCTAACAGAATGCAGTATTTTAACTGCAAAAGTAAATCAGCGAAATCGGCAAAATTTCGTATACATACCGCCTCTAAAGTCCACAGTTTGTACAGTTTTTTTTAAACTGTGATCTTTAAGCACAAGCATAACGTTTTAATTAATAAATAATGTGAGAAACTATTGTATGATATTCCAAATAGTTAGTTAAATTTAAATGAATGAATAACAATAAAATAAAAGATATGTATGAACTTAAACGAGGCAAAAGGAGTATGTAAGGAACGTAGCAGGTGGCGTTCTGTAGTTTCTGCCTACCCTCATAGTAAAAGTCTTGAGTTTATGTATGTATGTAAAATAAAAGATGTGTGGCAGGTAATTAAGAAATAAATTAGAATCCCAAAACAGAGGGGTAATTGCGTAACTTGTTATCAGTAGGAATTGGTTTCATATTTATAGTTAAACAACATTCATTGCGTTATTTACGTTGCTGAGCCGACAATTTATTCGAACAAATGACGAAATGGTTTAGAAATAATCTTAAATCCCATTCAGATTCTGATAAATTGTGCGTTTCGCAATAAGGGTGTGGGTGTGATGTTAAGTCATGTTAGGATTTATGGTAAAAAAAATAAAAAACTTAGATGGTTTGGTGCTTTGGAGAAAACAGCGTTATGTTGTGTGTTTATCTAACTTAGTTATGCTAATCACTTATGTTCGCGTGGGTAGACACAGAAGTTGAAGGGTACAAAAATAGCCATCTATGAAATACTTGACACCTGCAGCCCTTGTAAATGGATTACACTTGTACGAGAGCGTAAGTCTTCAATTATAATAAAACAACATTGTTGTGTAGTTTATGTATAACATCAAGGGCGGGTATAGATACCTACCTACCTACCTACCTACCTACCTAAGCCTGCTAGCGAGGTTAGGTAGGTAGTCCTTAGTCTAGTATCTAGTGGATGATATCTACGTAATAATTGTAAAATTATGTAAGTTAACAGTGTTTAACACGTTAACTGCCATGTCAGACTGTGTCCGATACTTTTTGTTCCATTCAGGCCTTGTCGGACTATATGACCGACAACACATACCAAATCTGAACATGTCGCTGCTGCCTGGCGGCCATGTTTTTGGAATAAATAATCTATTTAAAGTGCAACAACACTAAGTACATTTTTTTGACTTTTTCTGAATTTAACCATGGCACTTAACGTTTTAACTGTGTTATAAACTGGGAGCGTAACAGAATCTGAATAATTTTGAAGTTTATTGCTAAAGCATAGCTTCATAAGTTGGAAAAAGTTGTCCGCTCAACAATGTTAATAACGCAATTAATGTTGTTGAACTGTCAAAATGAAATATTTTTTTTCTGTTAGTGTGTTACGCAATTACCCCCTTTTTTTTCTCGGTGGGAAATCATCAAATGACGTCTCTCGCTCTGGGTAGAGAAGAAGGGCGTGTCAGACTTTTACTGACTATAACTCATCCGGGTTCCTTTAGTTGCCTGTGCCAGGGCCACGGTGACTCTTTGGAACAAATCTGTGACCCTGGCAGTCGCAATTACTCCTCAGTTTTATAATAGGGGCTTTCTCTTCTTCCTAGTTTCGAAACCTGGACGCATGTGCAATCAAAAACAATGACACACCTTACCTAATAAATAAATAAATAAATATCTTAGGACAACCAACACAACGTTATCTGATCCCAAACTAGGCAGAGCCTGTACTATGGCAACCAGACAACTGATAAACATACTTATATATTTCTAAATACATACATATTATAGATAATTTACACCCAGACACAGAACAAATGATTGTGCTCATCACACAAAGATTTGTCCTGGGTGGGAATCGAACCCACGACCTCAGTCTTTGCAGTCAGGGTCACTAACCACTAGACTAACAGGCCAGTGACTCTGTCTAGCTTTTTCTCAAAAATTTTGGGGTCGGCTTCCTGTCTAACCGGAGGCAGATGAGTGCTAAGTGACTGCCTATCTGACCTACACAACCCAGTTACTAGGTGACACGATACCCCCTGCACGCGTAGCATGACCACCATAGAAAGAACTTTGTCTATTCTTGGTAGAATAGAGATAGAACTGTCATGCTACGCTAGCATAAAACGGTACATATCTTTCTACAATCTTTAATTCTGTCTTTAATCTTTCTACAATCTGTAATTTTGTCTATTCTTTCGTAGACAAAACCCCTTTCTACGGTGGTCATGCTACGCATGCTGGTATGACTGGTTGTCAGACTTTTAAGTTTCTGCCTACCCTTAAAACAGTCAAAGATATACGAATGACAGCCGAGATCACCAGTTTAACGTGCTTTCCAAGGCACGGTGGGGTGTCGATATGCGATGGATCCAATCCACGGACTGACCAATCCAGCTAGACTGGAAGCTGACCCTAACATCGTTGGGAAACGCTAGAGAGGCGATGAAGTGATGAAACTAATACTTCTACTACTTTTCTTTTAAGAATGCTTCTGAACTCATAGAAATAAATGACAATTTCAAACAATAAAAAAAAAATGTTGCTTAAAATGTTGCTCAAATTAACTATTATTACTTAAATGGACTAAAGTGAATTGTTAAAATTCAAGATGAAGATGGAAGTGAATGTTTTAATGACTTTTCTAATGACTATGATAAGCACAAGTGAGGCGGGCAGAGTTCAAGCCGCTGTCAGTTTTCTGTAAGTATTTGACAATTACTTTATTGTGTTAAGGATTTAACTAGTTCTCAACCCGACCTGAGGTACTTCATCAGTTGTCTGTGCCAGGGCCACGGTAAGACTTTCGAACAAATCTCGCGACCCTGGCAGATTCTACACACTCTAGAGTAGAAATTTCTCGTATGTATAGAGTGCAATACCTACGCGGATGAATAAAAATTTTTTTTTAATAACTCAAGACAAATTCAGTTTCAGAGTCATGTATTGAATCCATGATATCAGTTTGCTGTACTGTGTGTTGTACCGTGTGGTGCCGGACGTAAAGAATAACATCACCCCATTTCTTCCTGTGGGTGTCGTAAAAGGCGACTAAGGGACTTACTAGAGAATGGGCAGCAGCGTTCTCTATGCATTTTACCACCATACTGCGATCGCCAACCCGCCTGCCAAGCGTGGCGATTATGGCAAAGCCCCCAAATTGGGGGAGGCCTAAGTCCAGCAGTGGACGTCTTACGGCTGAAATGATGATGATGATCAGTTTGCTCGTCGATTTTTCTGCAAACCTGTATGTAAATCCGAATCTTGCCGCCTTGCCACCACGTTATTTTTTCAGCTTCTTAACAGTTCGACGAGCTGCCAAAGTGCAAACCGAGGCAGATATCATAATTTCTTACCAAACTTTTCCAGAACAAACGCCTCCTACCAAGAGATAGAGCTAAAGGGTGAATCTAGCCTATCATTACGAGACATCTTACCAGAGAAGGCGAAGTTCTACGACAAGAACCGAGCCCCCAAGCTACAGGGGCAGCCGACCATCGTCTACTTCCATGTCACTGTGCTGTCACTCGACTCCATCAATGAGGAGAGCATGGTAAGCAAACTTTTAGCATATTTACTTCTCAAGTCTTGACTTGATTATCAGTTGTTACGACATTACCTAGCGAGCAATGGTAGCCTAGTAGTCACGGCTACTTATGACTTGTATGCAGGCCGTAGGTTTGAACCCAGAGAGGCGGTTTACTTTGAACATGTTTTCTTCACCTCTGCTCTCAAAACGAGGGAAACGGCATATCCTAAAACCAAAAATTTGAAAACATCCACCAACCTGCACTTTCTCTCTAGAAGAATATCCGAGCATTGGGAACAATATCCACTGATTATGCTTCGTTAGCGGTATAGCGGTAACGGCGTCGACTGAAGAGTTCTAGGTTATGAGTTCGACAACATACAAGCACTTTACTTTGCGTAAATAATATCACCATTGCTGTCAAAACGGTGAAGGAAAACAACATGAGGAAACCAGCATGTCCTATAACCAAAAAATCTAAAACATGTGACATCTAACAACCCGTACTCCTCTCATCTAGAGGAGGTCTATGTCCCTGCAGTGGGAACAATGCTAATGATGCTTCGTTACCCTCGGGGGTAGAAAACACGCGTCCAAATTGGTCGGGAAATGTCCAAATTTTTGACCCGTCCTTTCATTTCTCTGGACTTTTCAATTTGAGGGGATTTCTCTTAGAAATAGTATGAGCCCTAAAAACGCACCGGAACGCAATGAAATAATCCTCCTTCATCACTTTCATACATTTCCAATGATTCATACACAGACTCTAACGGTGTTAGGATTTTGGAATAAAAGCCTTGATTCTTTTATTATAGCACTGTATAATATTCTGATTTTAGGAGAAATGCTTTTACGACACACAATGGTTCACACAGAAAATTCGCCATAATAATTTGTTCGGTCACTACTTCACTAGGGATGCTACCACACTCAAAATACTAAAAGCTAGGGATGTGCTATGACTGAGTTCCTATCTTAAGTTATTACAAACCAAATATTTTATTGTTTCTAACACTTCCCCTCAATAAAATATTTTCAAGCTAAACCAGCATTTTTACTTACAGAAATTACTCAACTGTCTTACCCTTAACTGTATGCATCCCCTTAACAATATGACCTACCTATATGTATCGAACAATTTATCCCTTAATCTCATAAACAATATCCCTCCTAAAGCTTTGGTAAATATGTCTGCAAGTTGGTCACTGGTATTCACATATTTTAACTCTATAATTTTCTTTTCTAATTTCTCTTTAATGAATGACTGCTTAATCTCCAAATGTTTTACCCTAGAGTTACCAGTGGCCATCTGTGCCATTTTGATAGTAGACTGGTTGTCCTCATACACAATTATGTTTACCCGAAACCCAAATGTTAACATAATGGACTTCAACCAACAAGCCTCACTAGTGGCTAAGCACAAAGCTATATATTCAGCTTCAGTTGAAGACAGTGCAACTGTTGCCTGTTTCCTTGAATACCAAATTACTGAACAACCAAGCACTTTAAAAATACACCCTGATGTAGATTTTCTATCATTACAACCACCCCAGTCACTATCAACATAGCTTTTTTTTTTTTTTTTTTTTTTTTTGGATGGGAAATCATCAAATGACTTCTCCCGCTCTGGGCGGAGTGGGAGGGCGTGTCAGACTTTTACTGACTAAAACCCACCCGTGTTCCTTCAGTTGCCCATGTGCCAGAGTCACGGTATCTCTTTCGAACAATCTCGTGACCCTGGCAGGCAACTATCAACATAGCTTACAACATCATTGTTACAATCTCTATAGTATATCAAACACAAATCTAAAGTTCCATTTACATACCTCAATACATTTAACAATAATTTATACAAAAGCTCAGATGCACAACTCTGATAACGACTCAAGATATTAACTACTGCACAGATATCTGGCCTAGTGCCCATAGCTGCATACATCAAGCTCCCTATTAGTCTTCTACATTTACTCTCTATTTCTACACTTTCTGACTTATCTCTCTTTAGGACATGAAAATTATAATTTTTATCAATTGGTAACTTTAATATCTTACAATCCAACATATTATATTGTGACAACAGTTTTCTCAAATACTCACTTTGTGATATAACAGTATTCCCCTTATTTAAGTCTTGTTTGACATCAATGCCCAAGAATTTACTAATTGCTCCTAACTCTTTCATTTTAAAAGTTTTACACAAAATATCTCTCAAGTTACACATTTCTTCTACATTATTACCAAAATAGAGAATGTCATCTACATATAATAACAAAAAAACTTTCTTATCACCTTCACATTTTGAATACAAACAATAATCCTTATCTGACTGCTTATAGTCCATAGATAACATAACATTATTAAAAGTATTATTCCAATACTTTGGAGACCTCTTTAAACCATAAATAGATTTATTAAGTCTAACGTACTTAGTATCTGTACCCTCTGGTAAAATTAAATACAATTCCTCATCAAGTTTTGCATTTAAAAAGGCTCCACATACATCCATTTGTTTTATTCCTAACCCTAACTTAGTAGCTACACATACAAAAATTCTAAATGTATTAAGCCTTGCCACAGGGGCATACAAATCATCATTACAATTTTGCTCAAAGCCTCTTGCTACTAATCTGGCCTTGTAACAATCATCTTTCTTCTTTAAAACCCATTTTGAGCTAATTACTTCTTTTCCTTCTGGTATTGTATCTATCTCTGTCCATGTCTTATTTTCACTTAGTTGATTTAGCTCTCTTTTGATAGCTTCTTTCCAGTTTTCAGCATCTGCTGATGTCATTGCTTCCTTGTAATCTTTTGGTTCAGCAAAATACAGATAGTAATCTTCAAGATGCTTTGGCTTAACCTTTCTTCTGTTCCTTCTATCTAGGTACTGATTTTCTTCTGTATCTGCCTGTTCTTGTCTATCTTCCTGTGTTATTTCTGGTCTCGCTTCAGACATCATTTCTTGAGTATCATCCTGTTCTTCTCCATTTCCTTGGTTCTGTACTGTATCTATGTCATAGAACTCATCTTCACTATTATCATGTAGCACCTCTTCTGTATTGTTTTCCATAGATATATCCAGTAAGATCACATCTTCATTTTCCTCTATTTTCTTAATATCTGGCTCCTTCTGGCTTCTCTTATCTAGAAATACTATGTCCCTCTTGGTATGGACCTCCTTTCTATCCTCATAGTATACTCTAAATCCTTTAGAATCATTATAACCTACAAATATTGCTTTTTCTCCCTTGACATCCCATTTTAGTCGCTTCTCCTTAGGAATGTGAACATATACATTATCTCCAAATACTCCACATAGACTCTGAACATCAAACTTGCGTTTGTGAAATGTCTCATAGGGTGTTTGGCCTTCCACTCTGCTCTTTGAAGTTCTATTCAGAACATACACTGTGGTGTTCACGGCCTCAGCCCATAACTGTTTAGACATCTTACCTTTCAGCATAGATCTTGCTGCCTCTACGATAGTGCGCATATCCCTCTCTGCTTTACCATTTTGTTGGGGTGTAAAAGGCACTGTGGTCTGATGGTATACTCCCCTTTCCTGTACAAATTCTCGCATTTCCTTGTTGACAAACTCGCCACCGTTGTCAGTACGAATCACTTTCACTTTATTTCCCGTCTGTCTCTCAGCCCAGTTGACAAACCTCTTTATCTGCAAAACTGTCTCACTTTTCTTTTTCAAGAAGTAGATTACCCGGTAGTTGCTGTAGTCATCTTTTATTAGCAGAAAATATCTCGAACCTCCAATACTATCCACTTCCATTGGACCACACACATCAGCATGCACCATCTCAAGGGATTCTTTGGTGTGCTGCTCACTTCTAGTAAATGGAAGTCTGTGCATTTTACCTTCTAGACATGACTCACATTTGAAATTGTCGCCTGTGTACTCAATATTGTTTTTATTGAGAATTTGCTTTACATATTCTACATTTTGGTGACAAAGTCTCTCATGCCACTCAGATAGTGCTGCCACCGCCGCTACATTCTCATGTATATTATTTGACACCTCTAAAACATAATAGTTCCCTTCACGATTGCCTAACGCACATAGCTTGCTGTCTTTATAAAATAAACACTGTTGGTCAGTTATTGTAACCTTATAACCTTTCTTTGTAGCACTGTTTACAGAGAACAAATTGATTTTCATTTGTGGCACATGTAACACATTGTTTAATGTTGATTTCACATATGAGTCACCATTAAACACATTCAGTTCAATATCACCAACACCAACAACAGGTAAGCGACGTCCATCACCAACAATAACATAACTCTCTGATGTTGACAGTGACAGATAGTTTGTGAACAAAGAGTTTTGACCTGTCAAATGTTCACTTGCCCCACTATCTATTATCCACTTTTTATCATTGTTTATAAAGTCACTTCCAGTTGTCATTGCAGTCACTATGATGAATGCATTTCCCTTAGATTTTTCATGTTTTCCTTGTTGCCCTTCATTCCTATGTCTTGGACAGTCGACTTTTAGATGTCCTATGCTTCCACACAAGAAACATTTCCGCTTTTCTTCACTTTTACTTCTACACTCTGTAGATATGTGTCCCAATTTTCCACACTTATAACATTTTCTAACATAACCTTGACTTTTCTTTTTAGAATACAATGCTATGCTTTCTTTTTCTTCCATAACTTTGTTTTTCACTTTTAGCCTTTCTTCCTCGACAAGCAAACGAGCCACCATATCATCATAGTTTTGTTTGCTGGTCTCCACCGATTCCCATGCCGATATAAAGTGACTATATTTCTCTGGCAGAGATAATAATACCTTGGTCATAATAAATTTATCCGACACCTCTTCTCCTGCCTGCTTCAGTTGGCAAATCATCTCCTGGAGTTTGGATAAATAGACAGATAAATCTCCTTCCTCAAACTTGTATTGTAGGAATTTTTGTTGCAACATCATTGTACTTGTTGCAGACCTTGATTCATAGACACTGTGCAATTTCTGCCACATATCAGCTGCAGATTCACACGTTAGAATATGCACCATTGCCGCCTCACTCATCCTGGTGACAATAAGAGTTTGGGCCTTTGCATCCTTTGCAATCCAGCCTGCATCATTGCTTTCCGGCTTTATGTCCGTACCTTTCACCACTGAATATAAGTCTAAACCTTTCAGCGTGACTGTCACCTGGAATTTCCATACATTCCAGTTTTTTTGACCTTCCAATTTGATGGCCGAATTGGACGCCAATGCCATTGTGTGATGATCCATTTTTCCGGTCCTCCGCGTAAGCCTGCTGCCTGATGTCGTGCTATTTTGCACCCCACACGACCTCCTTCAGACGCTGCTATTGACAACAACTCAATAACCGAGTTTTGTCTCGCTGACCACACCCGCCACGTTCACGTTGATGTGCCGGCCGGTGATTTTTTGTTATATCAAAAGGTACTCCCGCAATCTTCACCTAAACCAGATTATTAAGCGCTGGGCCCATAACCTGTTAGGATTTTGGAATAAAAGCCTTGATTCTTTTATTATAGCACTGTATAATATTCTGATTTTAGGAGAAATGCTTTTACGACACACAATGGTTCACACAGAAAATTCGCCATAATAATTTGTTCGGTCACTACTTCACTAGGGATGCTACCACACTCAAAATACTAAAAGCTAGGGATGTGCTATGACTGAGTTCCTATCTTAAGTTATTACAAACCAAATATTTTATTGTTTCTAACAAACGGCGCGCTGCTCCTAGCTTTTTTGTATGAAAATGCTTTGCGTTGCAACCAGTTGCGACTGTTATGTGCACATAATGTTTACTGACTGGCCTGTTAGTCGAGTGGTTAGTGACCCTGACTGCTAAGACTGAGGTCGTGGGTTCGATTCCCACCCAGGACAAATGTTTGTGTGATGAGCACAATAATTTGTTGTGTCTGGGTGTAATTTATGACACTAATATTATAAATGCAAAAGTAACTCTGTCTATCTGTCTGTCTGTCTGTCTCGCTTTCCTGCTAAAACTACTGAACCGATTTAAATGAAATTTGGTACACAGATAGTTTAGAACCTGAGAAAGGACATAGGCTACTTTTTATCCCGGTAGTACGTTCCCGCGGGATATTTTCCGACCTCCACGCGGGCGAAGCCGAAGGCAAAAGCTAGTCTATAATATATATGTATTTAGAAATATATTAAGTATGTTTATCAGTTGTCTGGTTGCCTTAGTAAAGGCTCTGCCTAGTTTGGGATCAGATAACGTTGTGTTGGTTGTCCTAAGATATTATTATTATTATAGTTTAATAGGATAGAAAATTTAAATTCAGACACGAGTCCAGAGTAGGGTTGCATTGGTAGCAATTGTACTTAACTTCAGAAGGTCAAAACACGTAATTAAAAACGTTCTTATTCTAGTCGCAGTCTCACAGCAATCAAATGTCACAAACTTGTCAAAAAATTATGGAAATGCGAGGTATTTTTAACCGACGAAAAAAAACGGAGGAGGTTATCAATTCGACGCGTATATTTTTTTTTTTGTTTGTTTTTTTTTATGTATGACCACGCATAACTTTTTACATAGTACTCCGATTGTGATAATTCTTTTTTTATTGGAAAGGATATACTCCGAGGGTGGTCCCATATAAATTTGGAAACCAAAATCGAACCCTAAGGGTCGGAAAACAGGGGATGATTGATTGTTCACTCACTGATTGTAATGTTTAACCACGCATAACTTTATACAGAGTAGTCCGATTTTGATAATTCTTTATTCTTTGGATAGGGTATACCTTGCCAAGTATTATAAGTACATTAAAGCCACAAAAAAAAACATAAAATAAAAACTTTTTACCAAAAAATTTAACCGCCGAAAAAACTGAAAAGCAAAAAATAATAAACCTTAAAATTATGAGTCGGCGCTGGAAAATCAATGAACAAAGATCACTCAAAGCGCCGACTCATAATTTTAAGGTTTATTATTTTTTGCTTTTCAGTTTTTTCGGCGGTTAAATTTTTTGGTAAAATTTTTTTATTGACAGGTTGAGACGGAGATCAGATTTTTTTTTTACGAGAATTGTATGTCTTGTGTTAGTGGGTTACAGATACAGTTTTAACATTTTCACTTAAAATTCAGCGAAGATCAGCATTTACCTCCGATCTGAATTCCACCGGTCTTCGTAGGTATATACTAGCTTCTCCTACAGCCTAACCAAAACATTCATCTATGAATTCCAGACCTACGTAGCCGACATATTCCTTGCCCAATCGTGGAGAGATCCTCGACTTCGACTCCCGGAGAACATGCACGAGGAGTACAGAATCCTCGATGTAGACTGGCTGAACAAGATCTGGAGACCTGACTGCTTCTTCAAGAACGCGAAGAAAGTCACCTTTCATGAGATGAGCATACCAAACCATTATTTATGGTTGTACCATGATAAGACGCTGCTTTATATGTCCAAGTAAGCATGAAAACAAAATATTATTTCGTTTGAATGCCTCCGCAAAAGCATTAATAACAACTTTCAGTCGACAAAAAACGCTGGTTCACCAATACCGTTCAAGTTAGAGAAAATAAGTAGCGCAAAGTTTATACTATATTTGCACGAAAAGTACCTTGTTACTTTTTTTTAAATGAGTTCGCATATACGTCATTACTGTTGTAAAAATGTGTGGGTTAAAAAAGTGTATGAAAATGGTAACGTGCTGTGTTCATTTTAAAATTTAGGGCAATTCCATTGACATATTATATTACTATTTAAATCAATGGGCAATTCCGTATTCTAATTAAATAAGTAGATCTATAATACTATGTGGTCAGTATCACCACACCACACACTTATCACACAACAAGGAAGGAAGGAAATTAAATCAATTTTCAGCAAAAGTATATGGTATACTTTTGCTGAAAATTGATTTAAATTTCTTCACAATGTCAGAGTCTGATATCACAAATGATCACTGTATTTGGGTTTTTGTGATAGAAATTTTCCTCGTAGAACTATGTATCACTTTGGAGAAAGTGCGACTGAGGCTGAGGACGAGGAGTGGTGGAGTTTCTTGCCCATTCTTCTCCATACGAATCTACTTTTTGGAAGGGGCAACTAGAATCAATTCTATTTTCATGTAACAGTTGACGTTCAAAAGTGCCTTTTTGGGCCTAATGGAAATAAATGCTTTGACTTTTTTTTGCATCGGGCCTTAGACTACACCCTCGTTAGTAATCGGTCACTTATACTATTGAGTTGCCATTGAAAATGTGAAAACAGCTTTACCAAACCTCTGACCCTAACACGGATGGGCAGAATCATTTACATGACGGCAATAGTCGTTCAAGAACGAAAAGCTCATGCACAGTTTTAACCCAGTTATTTTATGCTTTTTGTAATACAGCCGAACCCATCTTGTTTTTTTTCTTCAGATTGACGCTGGTGCTATCCTGCGCTATGAAGTTCGAGTCGTATCCTCACGACACGCAGAGTTGTTCTATGATGATTGAAAGCTGTAAGTTGGCCATTTTATTTATGTTATGTTATACCCATGTGCAGACAAGCAGTAATAAGTGAAGACAAAGTTTTGCAAACCAATGGCGAAAAAACTTTTTCTTGAATTAGTATTTTGTATCGTCCGAATAGAATAGTGGTATCGGCCCCGAATAACGAGTTTTAAGTCGTGGTTGCGTACCCAGACAGGTGCATGACTTTGTGTAAAGAAAGAAAGAAAGAAAGAAAAGAACGAAAAGAAAGAAAAGAAAGAAAAGAAAGAAAAGAAAGAAAAGAAAGAAAAGAAAGAAAAGAAAGAAAAGAAAGAAAATATGTTTATTTGCGGTAAATATGACGCAAAGACAAACTATACACAATCATAAATATTAAAAAAATAGCTAGGGAAAATATGCGTCAAATCCACGCAAAACGGCCATCGCTCAGCATAATACTGCGACTCTGTGCGAGACAGAGCCCCAGCGCTGGTTTTCAGCGACAGCCGGCACTGACGTGTGACGTCGGACGGTGCAGAGTACAAAGAAGTATACAATACTAAATAATAAATAAAACAATATTAAAAGGCAAATAAAGAGTAAAAAGAAATACAATTTTAAAACTTAAACAATAAAGAACACATTATTATAAAGTGTAAATAATTTCAATTCAACACCACTGCTCTTAAAACAGTGAAGGAAAACATCAACATTCGATGACAAGTGACGCATATCAACCTGCACTGGGCCTTCTTGGTAGATTACAGTGA
This sequence comes from Aporophyla nigra, assembly GCA_947507805.1. Taxonomy (NCBI): domain Eukaryota; kingdom Metazoa; phylum Arthropoda; class Insecta; order Lepidoptera; family Noctuidae; genus Aporophyla; species Aporophyla nigra. The sequence continues at coordinate 10,492,859 of OX382316.1, read as the reverse complement.
ACTCCTTGAAGAGCGGAGGCCTGTGTCCCAGCATCGGAAAACCATGCATTCATCTATGAATTCCAAACTTACGTAGCTGACATATTCCTTGCCCAAATCTGGATAGATCCTCGGCTTCGTCTACAAAACCTTCGATTTAGACTGGTTGAAAAAGATCTGGAAACGTGACCTCTTATATGCATTGCATTTTAGCCTGATTATTAGCATAATCAGACAGCTTCTGCTATCTTTCGTCTTATTTAGTCACAGTACCAGAAATCACTTACAAACTTGCCAAGGGTCTAGCTAACCTGAGGCAAGCATCTTATCAGAACTAAATAATTAGTCAGCATTATGTATGCTGACTGCATATTCAATGGTTAGCAGAAACATAAAAACTTTGGAATACCTTAGAAACGAATACTTGATGTTTACAACAGTTACAAAAATCCATGTCTAACTTTCAGTATCACACACGGTTCACGACCTGGTGTTCATCTGGAACCTGACAGACCCTCTGGTGGTCAACCCGGACATCGAATTGCCGCAGCTCGACATCTCTAACAACTACACTTCTGACTGCACCATCGAGTATTCTACTGGTAAGATTTCATTATTGTCATCATTTCAAACGTAAGACGTTCACTGCTGGGCATAGATGCCCAGAGGACGTAGCATTGGAAGACCGATAGCCTGGTGAAGTGTCCTTACCCGTCTTTACAGAACTGGTTAAATGGTGACCCTTAGCGAATAGTTTTACTTCATCTTTTGGGACGATAGCTATGGCGATATAATATTATTTTGGGTACTGGATCATCGGTACAAGTCGGTACCGGAGTTTTGATTTTTGACCGGGTGATGGCAAAGCGCTCGCCTCCATTATATGGGACTGGCGAAATGGGGGTTACAATAGGTACACTTCTTCATAATCCTACTTTTAAATGCGTGATGTTATCCTCGATGAATAGTAATAAAACAACAGAAACAACTATAATAATATAACAGCAAGTTCTGCAGAACAATAGTTTATCACCTACGATCAAGGTTACAGGTTGTACCGTGGTGCCGGACGTAAAGAATAACACCACCCCATTTCTTCCCGTGGGTGTCGTAAAAGGCGACTAAGGGACTTACTAGAGAATGGGCAGCAGCGTTCTCTATGCATTCTACCACCATACTGCGATCGCCAACCCGCCTGCCAAGCTAGGCGATTATGGCAAAGCCCCCCAAATTGGGGGAGGCCTAAGTCCAGCAGTGGACGTCTTACGGCTGAAATGATGATGATGATGATGATCAAGGTTAAAAGCGGCCCATCAGGCAATTAAAAATATTATCGTTTCTAGATTTTTAGGGTTCCGTTGCCAAATGGCAAAAAACGGAACCCTTATAGATTCGTCATGTCTGTCTGTCTGTCTGTCTGTCTATCCGAGTATGTCACAGCCACTTTTTTCCGAAACTATAAGAGCTATGCTGTTGAAACTTGGTAAGTAGATGTATTCTGTGAACCGCATTAAGATTTTCTCACAAAAATAGAAAAAAACAATAATATTTGGGGTTCCCCATACATAGAACTGAAACTCAAAGAAAAAAATTCATCAAACCCATACGTGTGGGGTATCTATGGATAGGTCTTCAAAAATGATATTGAGGTTTGTAATATCATTTTTTTCTAAACTGAATAGTTTGCGCGAGAGACACTTCCAAAGTGGTAAAATGTGTATCCCGTAACTTCTAAAATAAGGGAATAATAAAACTAAAAAAAATATATGATGTACATTACCATGTAAACTTCCACCGAAAATTAGGTTTGAACGAGATCTAGTAAGTAGTTCTTTTTAATACGTCATAAATCGTAAACCACAATTTACCTTTCATTCAGTCAACTCAAATATAAAAATCAAAAAAAATAATTTCATAAACATAAACCTTATGCATTAACCGTGAATACCTGCAGGTTAGTGCGGAACCCTCGGTGCGCGAGTCCGACTCGCACTTGACCGGTTTTTGTCACTTGACTTGACATTTTTGTTTAATTATTTCCTGGTTCTATTGCTAACATATTTTTCAAGTCTTATGCTATAAGCTTATCTCACTTTGAATGTTTTGTCTAAGCACAAATATATTGCTTCTGCCCGCATCTTTGTCCGCGTGAAATAAATGCATCCTATAGCATCGCATCGCCTATAGTTCGCGATATTACTTCGTATTCGCATGCCGTTCTTTCAATTATTATTTTTTTCTTCTCAGGCGACTTCTTAGGGTCGTTGTGTGCTGCAAGATAAGATATAATCTTCCTCAGGAATTAGGCTATCCAATGTACAAAGATTAATTCAAATCCGAATTACCTATTTATAGTATTCGTATATATTACGGGCCGCTTTATCAATCTATAGATAAATATAATCTCATGATTCAAAAATCAATCCATACTCATTAATTATGTTCTTTCCAGGTAACTTCACCTGCCTTGCCGTGGTGTTCAACCTGCGTCGCCGCCTGGGCTATCACCTGTTCCACACGTATATCCCATCGGCCCTCATCGTCGTCATGTCCTGGATCTCGTTCTGGATCAAGCCTGAGGCTATACCGGCCAGGGTCACGCTTGGAGTCACGTCGTTGCTCACTTTAGGTAAGGTTTGATTTGGAGACGGTTTTTACCCGACTACGACGAAGCAAAAACGAGGGTTATGATTGTATGTACAGTCAGGGCCCTGCATTACCTGACCCCTCTTTCTCATTTCTTCTGTGTAGGGGGTCAGGTAATGCAGGGCACTGACTGTACATAATTCGCACCTTTGGTAGAACACGGGCATAATTGTCATAAATTGCCAAAATGACTTAAATATGCAGAAATGCTTTAAAAAACCTGCAGTTTTTAATATTTGTAAACGATACACCTAAAAGAATATAGTATATAGTTTATGTCATACAAAGCAGAACAACCTTAGAACATTATTAACATAGCTAGACCACATTAAGTACAAAAAATATCTTAAAATTACTCTCCTGTAAAATTGCAAAAACTGCAATTGTGCCCTTGTTCTACCAAAGGTGCGAATTATGTTCATCTGTTCTCTCATAAGTTCTACACTGATTATTATAGTTTGACAAGTGAGGTATCGTTAAAAGCGCCTTGATTGTCCACTAACGACACATTAAATTGAATATGGCTCTAGAGGACATAAAATATCACTGATGCCGTGTTGAGATGAAAGGGTTTAATTAGAACCTTTCAAAAATATACATATTTTAAGCTAACCCACAACAATAAAAATAAAAAGTAAATTCAAAAACTTAAAGCCGACTACTGAAAAATCACGTTCTAAAAAGTATGAAACAAGAAAATATTGTCAAGTGGAAGCTGACAATAATGCAGAACTTTAATTAAGCGATAATAAGCTTTAAAGCATTCCCAAGAAGCTGAAGTTTTGCATGAACCATAAGGAATTTCAATGTAATGGTATCCCTAACGTTCATGCAAAAATTCAGCTTCTTGGGAATTTATGCAATGTCTATTTTGACCGGACTATCTACACTAAAAAACTTTTTTACAAAAAAAAACAACCGACTTCCTTAAAAACACTACAAAGTGAAAAATAACTTTAATTTCGGAAGTCGGTGTCTTAGGATCTGTATTTATGGTTTTTTTGCCACCGACTTCCGAAATTAAAGTTATTTTTCACTTTGTAGTGTTTTTAAGGAAGTCGGTTGTTTTTTTTTTTGTAAAAAAGTTTTTATTTTTAAATTTTTAGTTGTGGTATTTACCCCGCAATAATTCCAAACAAACAATGCATATTTATGCGATAGCAGAAATCACGGTTGATTTGCTGTCATTTTTTAAAGAGTTCCGGTGTCTGTCTCCCGAACTCATCATCAGATCTATATGAAATTTACATGGGACCATTTCGGAATAAACCCCTTTCGAACAAATAAAGAATTTTGCAAATCCGTCTATATATGACGGAGTTATGGCCGAACATACATAAAAAAAAAAACATATAAACATCCGAATTGAGAACCTCCTCCTTTTTGAAGTCGGTTAAAAATTATAAATAGAAATATATAAAAATTTGTATTTTTGTTTGTTTGTTTGTTTGTAATGGATAAACTCAAACTACTGGACCGATTTTAAAAATTCTTTCACCATTAGAAAGCTACATTATCTGCGAGTAACATAGGCTATATAAAATCGCTACAACCAAGATGAGCGGAGCATGAAAAATGTTGCAAAAACGGGAAAAATCGCACGGGTAGGCAATTCGACGCGACGGGAAGGGTCGGGGGAACACGAAATTTTACGCAGATGAAGTGGCGGGCATAAGCTAGTAAGTAATAAAGTAAATATTCTTCAATCAATAAACATACTATTTTTCTATCCACAGCAACGCAAAACACACAGTCCCAACAAAGCCTGCCACCGGTGTCCTACGTGAAAGCCATCGACGTCTGGATGTCCTCGTGTTCTGTCTTCGTGTTCCTTTCACTCTTCGAGTTCGCCGTGGTCAATAACTACATGGGTCCTGTAGCTACTAAGGCTATGAAAGGGTACTCCGATGAGGACCTCTCCAGGGATTTGGATGCTTTCAAGGTTTATTTTGTTAGTTTATGCTGTGTGGCTTTTCGCTAATTTGCTAGAATATTGATTTGATTGAAATGACACAGCCGAAAATATTCTAATGATGACGGGTGAAGTTCAAGATCGAGTCGCTCCGAGGGCTTGGAATCGTTACAAAAGTACTACTGAACTGGTACTTAGCGGTTCTTGCCATTTTAGTGTCTGTCTCTGTGAGCGCGTTGTTCTTCTATGCGTCGTAAAGAACATTGATGTCAAAAGTGCCTTTTACTGCCAGGGTCGCGATTACGTTCGAAAGAGATACCGTGGCACTGGCATATAGGCAACTGAAGGAACACTGACACGCCCTCCCGCTCCGCCTAGAGTGGGAAACGTTATTTGATGATTTCCCACCCACAAAAAAAGTTACCTATGTGTTCCCACTGCTGGGACACAGGCCTCCTCTCGGTGAGAGGGAGTGGGCCATAATCCACCACACGGGCCCAGTGCGGGTTGCTAGTATGTCAGCGTAGTTTTCGAAGACAGTTTTTTTGCTGTCCTGGTAACCCTGGCAAGGATAATGGCACAAATTTATGAAATTATTGCATTGTCATCGGTCCTTGACAGGTGTGCAAAGTTTGAATGAAATCTGGTCGTTTAAAGTGGGTCAAAATCGCGCTATAAGGAGTCGGTTACAAACAAACATACAAACATACAAGTGAAGCTAATATAAAGCGTGTAAAAAAAACATTATTGTCCAGAAGCTTTCTACCACCAAGGTAGTTACATACTCTGGTTAGAATGAATTGGAACCTAGTATACCGACTGGCTGGGACGGATGAGATCCGGCAGAGAACCAAAGTTATCGACATAGCTCAAAGCATTAGCAAGCTGAAGTGGCAATGGGCCGGCCACATTAGCCGTAGAACCGATGACCGTTGGGGTAGACGTGTTCTTGAGTGGAGACCGCGAATCGGCAAACGTAAGGTAGGACGCCCTCAGGCTAGGTGGAGCGACGATCTTCGCAGGGTGGCTGGTAGCAGCTGGATGAGAGTTGCCGAGAATCGGGCTGAATGGCGTGCAATTGGAGAGGCCTATGACCAGCAGTGGACTGCTATAGGCTGATGATGATGGGACGGATGTGAAAGACGAAGGACGGAGTGCTGTGGAGCAGTATGGGAGAGGCCTAGATTCTGCAGTGGACTGCGATAGGCTGAGTTGATTGTTGATTGAACTCAACTCTGCGTAACGAGTCAGCAACTGTGTAACCACATCTGCACAGGCTATATCTGCAGTATAATCATAATGTTCCCACTGCTGGGACACCGGCGTCTTCGTTGTGGGAGAGAGTAGGCCGTAATATACCACGCGATCCCAGTGCGGGTTGGTAGATATCACATGTCATCGAATTTTTGCCTGTTGCTTCACGCTTTATCTGTAGGTTGCCGCAAAATTTGTTGCGTGCTGGAAATAAAGCCCTGAACAGCACCGCCAAAGCGTATACTCTGCCACAGCACCAGAAAAGCCTTAAAATTGTTTAACGTTGTTTTTTTTTTCAGCACATATTTCCAACAACAGTGGACACCCGAGCCAGCACATCAGCGTCCATCCCTCAGTACGAAACATTCTGCAACGGGAGGGAGACAGCAGTATACATCGATCGGTTCTCTCGCTTCTTCTTTCCATTCTCTTTTTTTATACTCAATGTGGTTTATTGGTCTACTTTCTTGTGATTGAGATTTATCCTTGTTTGACGGTAGTTTGAAGTCTTATTATTTATAAGACCCAAACAAAATATCTGGACAAACGTTTTCACTACCTACCCATATGAAAATCTTTTTCAACGAACCCACTCCGAAATATTGAAAAAAAAAATCTGCATTTCTATATATTTTGACCTTTTTCGTATCGAACTTTTGTATGGAACAGCTGATTCTTTTCATGCTTCAGAGTTCAAACCTTATATATAATATATCATCATTATTGTTTTCCCCGTTTTATGATGGTTTTAAAACCAATGTATTAATTTTCGAGCGTGATCTGATAGGATATAGAAATTAACCAATATTAAGCCCTTATCCACTTTGTTATAAGCCCCGGAATCCTAAATAGTCTTAGCAATACGTAGGTCCTAAGTTTGAATGAATATTATAGAATGTAATGTTATCATAATGATAATTTAATAATAATTGTAATTAACTGTAGTCTAATTAATTGTTATATACATTTAAATTAATTACGTTTCAGTTTTGTTGTATGAAACCTTTAGTTTTTATTTTAATTAAAATATATCAAAATATGTATGTTTTTTAAAAATTTAAATATTCCCTAATACTGTTTGAATAATTGAAAGACACTGTTATAATATCATACTTTAGTTAGCTAACTAAATATCTGGGAAATGCTAGAATGACATGAATCCCGGAAAATAATTAAAATACTCCGAATAAAATACAGGGTGTAACAGAATAGACGAATGTCCTGATAGTAACTGTTATAATCGACTAATGAATCGATTTCAGTCATTTTTAATATAGGTGTGTTTTTTTATACCTACCACCGATTGAGCCAAGAAAATTCGATCTTATTACAAGGCTCTACGACTCAATTTTAAATGCATAAAGTAATGTAGTGTCTACATAATTTTCCTGAGGCAAAAGGTTTTAAACAATAGTTTTGGTCATTATATCATGCTTTTAACTCAATTCTCGAATTGGGGTGTATACGGTCTTGTGTTAATTATGTTACACATTGTATACTTACGATCGGAAATGGGAAAAACTCATGACAACAGTGTAAGTAACAAGCATGATTGTTTTTCTCACGATTTATCATAAAACATGACACACAAGCGGAAAGCAGAAACATAAACAAACAGTCAGTAGATAGGTAATTCCCTTTTCCTCATAAAACCATCCACAAGGTAAAATACCCTAGCACAACACTATATAAATACTCGATTTAAAGGAGCTTACCCATTACTTGAAGAAAAGTCAGTAAAGATGTGGAAACCAACATTCATATTAGCTGTCTTAGCAGCATTTGTAATTGATTTATCTACGTGTGATTTCATCCAGCGACCCACTTTCCGGCCTCTACCGAAGAAGCAGCCATTTTCTTTGGAACACCAAAGACCTCGTCGGGGTATTTACGAGCCACCTCCATATTGGTACGAAGGTGATATCCCAAAGGAGCCGTCAACTGCAGATCATCCGATTCTACCATCAATAATTGACGATGTTAACTTCCATCTTCATACAAGACCTGCTCGAAGTTTGAGAACTCCTGAAGTTTTCCGTCGAATCGTTCGTGGTCCTTCCAGAACAAGGAATACGTGGAGGTATCTTCCGGGATATACCAGGCGTATTGCAAGGGATCTCGGCCTGCCAGGACCTGATTATGAAGTGCCGAGGGTACCAAGACTGCCGTTGACCAGGTATCCTTGGGAACAAGAGCCTTTTGTTAGGGTTTCTGGCCATCAAAGATATAGGGTAAGGATTCCTGTTGGTGACATAAATAAAACAAGAATCGTATAGTGAAGTGTCTAAAAACCAGTTATAATAGTGTGAAATTAATTTTTATTTATTCTATCGTTCTGTTTCTAGAATTCTGTAAAAGACTATATTTTACGAATAAATATCTTTGTTTTAAACGTTATATTTTTCATCAAATGGTTACGCTGCTCAGGGTTTTCATAGATAGGTAGCTACAATATACAAGGTGTAACAGAATAATTGACTACTGAATCCATTTCAGTTACTTCTGGGCTATTTTTTAAAAAAATTATGTGTTTTGCTGAGATCCTCAAGCCGCACAATTACTGTAACTGTTAGCGCGGGGAGCAAATAAAAGAGTGGACTGTATTTTAGGGGTAATAGTTTAATGCCGTTTTGTATAATATTAACTTTCCCGGACAAACAATAAATGAGCTTAGCAGGCGCGGTCGCAGCCTAACATTTTGGGAGGGGTCACCACAGTGGCGTGCACAGGGTTTTATGATCGGGTAGGCAGTTCAAAAAAAAAAAACGTCTTTTGTAATTGCTCAAGTTAGTGAAGAAAAACTCACTAGGTGGTTTAAAAGTTTGAAATGGCGATTTCCTGATAATGCTAATAAATGATTTCGGCCACCTCAAATATCTGATCCAGGTGAGTGATAGTTGAAAAAGGCCCTTCATGTGATTCGTATATGTAAATATATTTAATAGGTAAATTTAGTACGGGTAACAGCAAAAATAATAAAGTAAACAAACTCATTTATAAATGACATAAACGCGCCTACCTTTTTTTAAATATGATTTTGAACCATCGTCATAAAAAGTTGGTATGCGTCTTCATTCGACCAATAATTCTTTTTCCGTCGAAAGCACAGAAAGATGTGTAGGTACTTGTTGTTGACTTTGTGTGTTTGTTAAATAGGTACGTAAGAATCCGTTTTAATGAAAAACTTCTTCGTAATACTTCTCTCAATACGATAATTACCAAAATCTTTGAGCAAGCCGTGGGATAGTAATCATGTAAATCTGCAAATCCCGAAAAATTCCACACTGTACTCGAACTACTAAACTAGCAAGGAAAAAAAATATTTTAATGTGTGTAAACAACAACATAGCCGGTTTTAGTTGCTTAATTATTACTATGAAACTTACGAGTTGCATTACCTCTTTGCTGGGTTATAATTCTCGTTACTCAGGTACACATTTCCATTTAGATACACTTTTTAACAAACACACATTTTCAACACAAACCTCACAATCGAACAACATTTTGAAAAAACAAACAAACAGCGTAGTAAGTAAAAATTAAAACAATTCAAAAAACTAATTGAAATAAGCAACAAATCTACCTAATATTAACGTTTGTAAATGAATTAATCACAAGAAAACTCAATCAAAATAAAAACATAAAACAGCGCGCTTCACATGTACGAAATCAATATGGATCCTTTCGTAAACAAACAATTTCTAAATTTTGATAACTAAAACGTTGACAAATAAAATTGCATCATTGCGAATCGTAATGTTGCTGAGGCTACGTACATATTCAACTTGATCGCATAATACTCACAGCGCGCTGTGATAATACTCACCGATCACAGGCGTCCATGCGCCAATATTGAATGGCGCAGAGACGCCTGTGATTGGTTATCCTGCGGCAGGACTTCGCTTTATGTGTGCAATGTATAGACACGAAAATGTAGAAGAAATTACCACTACATGCGTACATTTATGAATGAAATAAAGACACGATCGTTCGCTGCCTGCTTACGTTTCGATCTGTTATGAATGCGTTGCCGTAGTAAAAAGAACGGTATGAACGTTGCTATTATATTTACATTAGGCGTTTAAACTTTTTGAATGGTTTAATTACTTACTGTTAGTATAATTCTTTTATTTTTGAAATATTAGTAACTAGTCCTTATCTAGGGTCTAGACCCTAGGGTCTGCAGTGTCTTTTTGCCTATATGGACTGCACGCCACTGGGTCACCATGACTACTGAAGAATATTTTTAGGTAGTAAGACAGGCAAATCGTTCAGGGTTTGGACAGAATGGCTGTCTTTGGGGGGGGGGGGTCATGACCCCTAGGACCCCCCCTCGGACCGCGCCTGGAGGTTAGAGAGGAGGATCGTCCGTCGCGGTGGAGTCCGTGGAAGCGAGTCACCGTTAGGCCGACCCATGTCGCCGCCGCGCTGCGCCTCGGCGTACCGGTGATGACGCTGTCTGTGCGTGCGGGCAGCGCGCAAAGTGTGGTGTTGGGTTCGATTCCCAACAGTAACCTTACCGGTAACTACAGTTTTGAGCCGTTTGAAGTCGTGGGTCATGGGGCTCAGGTACGTGTTTCCTGTTCAAGGAAATGTCTCGCTGACTGGTTGACACTTCCCGGGCCCTATGGCTTGTTCTTAGCATTGCCATTCAACGTGGCAATGCTACTAGTCTTCTGGGGTCAGCGATGCGGAAGAGTACTTCCATGCCTAAGTGTCCTTTTTGAACCGACTTCAAATAAAGGAGGAGGTTATCAATTCGACTGTATTTTATATTTTTATTTTTTATGTTTGTTAGCTCATAACTTTTGACTGGATGAACCGATTTTGATGATTCTTTTTTATTTGAAAGCTGGTGCTTTCTGAATAGTCCCATTTTAATTTGGTTCCATTCGGACAATGTGATTCTATGTGAAAACCACATAAGTCTTAAATTTGCATTAAGTATATGCGCGACAAATGAACGAATAACGCGATTAGATTAGTGCGGGGTACCTACTATAACTAAAAAGTTATAAATAAAAACTTTTTTCAAAAAAAAATAACAACCGACTTCCTAAAAAAAACACTACAAAGTGAAAAATAACTTTAATTTCGGAAGTCGGTGGCAAAAAACCTTAAATACAGATCCTAAGACACCGACTTTCGAAATTAAAGTTATATTTCACTTTGTAGTGTTTTTTTTAGGAAGTCGGTTGTTGTTTTTTTTGAAAAAAGTTTTTATTTTTAAATTTTTGTGAAGTTGACTTTCTTACTCGTTCTTCTCCATACGTATCTACTACGCTTTGATATGATCAACTAGCGTTATCATTCTGACTTAACGCCACTTGACAATACAAAAGTGCCTGTAACTGTAATTGCTTTATTTGAAATACATGCCTTGAGTTTTGTATTCATTTATACAATAGTTAGTCATGTAATTTAGGACCTAGTGTTAATAGTTAGTTGTGTTAAATGTTTTACAAGTTATGTTAGTAAACCAATAAAGTATTTAAGACCTTAGTCATTGCCTTCTTTCTAGTCTGCCTAATAAACTAAGCTTGATGATTACCTATGTATCGAACTGTAAACGCAGACATTATTCAAAGTTTGTCTGATTTCGTCACCATTGCAGCGCTGACTTCTTAAAAGGCATCCTAGACATCACAATAGGTAGTCTAGACCATTAGGCATACGATTAGCTTTTGTTAAGGTGAAGCCAACTTTAGTTATTATTTGAACAAAGTTCTGTATCGCGGCTTGGGGTAGGAAAAACTGGTAGATATCGTCATATAACAAAAAAGTCAAAGTCAAAGCAGTCAAAGCAAAGCAAGTCAACATTTACATCAAAATAGAATTGGTTCTATTTGCTCCTTCCAAAAGGTAGCTTCGTATGTAGAAGAATAGGCAAGAAACTACACCGTTACTCTTTTAAAATGTTTTTCAGTATTTGTGTACAATATTTATACAATTATATGTAAAGTCGATGCACCTAAAATAAAATTACCATACCACAACAGGTAAAAGAATTGAAAATGAAGCACTTAAGAGATTAATTATCATATGATAGATACCAACATGGTTCTTACATATTTACAAAATTTGCAAAGGCAAGTATACGAAATTCAACAATATTACTAACATTTTAACAAGTTTTAAGTCAGTGTGTGGCAAAAATAAACAAAAGCGTTTCTCTTAAATATAATGAAAAGAGACAGAAGGAGAGAAGAAAAATAGTTTCAAAGGTTTACGAGGGTGCTGAAGCCGATCATCATCATCATCATCATTTCAGCCATAAGACGTCCACTGCTGGACTTAGGCCTCCCCCAATTTGGGGGGCTTTGCCATAATCGCCATGCTTGGCAGGCGAGTTGGCGATCGCAGTATGGTGGTAAAATGCATAGAGAACGCTGCTGCCCATTCTCTAGTAAGTCCCTAAGTCGCCTTTTACGACACCCACAGGAAGAAATGGGGTGGTGTTATTCTTTATGTCCGGCACCACACGGTACCTGAAGCCGATAGTAAGGTTCAAATGAAAATCCAAGATGGTGACAACTTTATGAGAGCTTCTAAAAACTTATACTAGATGGCGCTGTGTTAAAAACGCGTAAAAATACTTTTCGTCTCTTTCTAGTGTGTGCATACAAGTATCGCGTAAAGAACTTCGTACCTGACGGGGTTCCCCGACTGTGTACGTTTTTTATCAGTCACTTGTACCCCTAAAGAGCAAATGCCTCGCTTCCCTCCTTCCACTAATCCTTATCTTCTGCTATGTGTGGCCAATCCTTACGAAAATATCGATTTCGTCCCGTCATGTTCTCCTGGATCCGCCACGGTGCTGTTTGCTGGGAACCATGCAATTGCTGGCTATGGTCAAATTACTTATAGGTAGCTCTAGAAAGCATCATGTGGAAACTAAAATTAAAATTGGATAAAATATTAGGGAACAAAAAGGTAAGAATGAGGCCAGAGTATGCAATGCTGGGAAGATTCATCCAGCTTCATTTGACAAGATGTTAGGTACTCTAATATCTGCTATGTTTTGTTTTTTGGTCATAATTTTTGTATATGAATGATTTTGTTATTGGCATGGGCTAGAGAATAGGCAGCAGTATTCTCTATGCATTTTACCACCATACTGCGTTCGCCAACCCGCCTGCTAAGCGTAGCGATTATGGTAAAAATCCTTTAGTCTTATGTCCAGCAGTAGACGTCTTTCGGCCCTAAATTATGATGTTTTTGGAATATTATGAATGATGATTTGATTAGATTTTAGTATTGACTAACATAGAGGTCTTAAACCTCTGTTACCAACAATTTTCGACGCATAAAATTATTTTGAAATAAATGTTTAATGATCATGACTCCCATTTCCCATTCAGCACTAAGACAGTGATTGCCAAAACGGTACCAATAATACAACTTTCAGGTAATCCTGGTGATTATGGTCATAGCATAACTTCACGCTTGTTTTCTCCGAGGGAGTAGTCAGAGTTAGTACCCAACCCATGAAATAGGGGACGAATATATTGCCTTTAACCAAGCACAAGAAAATACAGACTCTGGGCTGCTACTGCAACAAAGAAATTCCTGACAGAAAAACTCAACAATACTTTGCCCGACCTAGGTATCGAACCTCACATATACACCGTGACATTTTAGCCGTCTTACCCAAATGTATCCCACCCAATGTCCGACCCGATGTCTCCTCTAGGAGTGATTAAAAAATTGTTACCAATTAAGAAAATACGTACAAAGAAAAAAAATATGCATTAGAATAATGAAACATCCTGTTAATAATGTTTACGTATCATATGATAGAGAACATACATACCTTCCCAGCGCACGAGTCGACTAGATCATTCCATCTAAATTTTCCATGAGACAAATTATCAAACAAAATACGTCAAGCGTCATCATAATGAATAATATATTTATTTTTTAGTTTTTAAAATGTTAATTTTTTTCTTATGGATGTGTTGAAATTGTGAAGTTCAATGGTCAGTCCTGAAATTTATTTATAACTACATAAAATATAATTTCTTCTTATAACTTAGGATAATATATTGTAGCCTAAGGTCTGCCTTGGCTAGTTTTCATATACGTATCATGTTATAGCCTTCGCAAGACAGTTCTAAACCTGTTACTTGCCGGTTCTTATTTTATTATTCAGAAAATTTGGGTTGCTGGTAGAAACTAGCCATCGAACAAAATAATTCGTATATGAGAACTAGCCAAGTCAGACCTCAGGCTATAATATATTATCCTAAGTTATAAGAAGAAATTATATTTTATCTAGTTATAAATAAATTTCAGGACTGACCATTGAACTTTAGATCTCACTTCTTTTGTCGTTGAAGTTATTATTATAATATTGAATTTGGCTCTCATTTCACATTTATGTTTTTGATGGGATATTTTATTACTTTAATTATTAAATAAAATATATATATCATATTGTAATGTTTACCTATACTAATATTTACTTTTGCACCGCACCATACTTGTAACGGCAGCTCGATCACGGCGGTGACGGAAATAACTGGTGCTTATAGCACAGAGAGGTAATTGCGTAACTTTTTATCGGTAGGAATTGGTTTCATATTGATAGTTAAACAACATTCATTGCGTTATTTACGTTGCTGAGCCGACAATTTATTCGAACAAATGACGCAATGGTTTAGAAATAATCTTCAATCCCATTCAGATTCTGATAAATAGTGCGTTTCGCAATTAGGGTGCAGGAGTCCTCCTAGTTTTATGCCCAGTTGCACTTGTTTTGTATCTTGCTTATTACTAATAAGTTCTATGTTAAGTTTCTAAGAATTGTACAGAAAGTTTTCTTTATTCCGTGGTTTAAGGTTTTGAACAAATAAATATTATTATTATTATATTGCATTTGTAAGTACCTATGTTACACGAATACCCCGCGGTTCCTCGGGGAAGAACAATGAATATGACCTGCACTCCATATCGACTTTGTATCCAAAACTTGTAGAGATGCTATCGGTTGCCATTATATTGGTACAATGGCTTCCAACATCGAACAATACAACAAAGAACCGCGTTGTATTATGTAAAATTAATTCAAATTTAGGTACGTGTGTTAAAAACAATACCTACAGACCATAATTAGACCATAATGTTCCCACTGCTGACAGAGGCTTTAGTCCACCACGCGGGTCCAGGGTGAGTTGGTAGATGTCACATGTCTTCCTCCACCAGGCGCGGTCCGAGAGGGGGGGTTCTAGGGGTCATGACCCCCCCCAAAGACAGTCATGCTGTCGAAACGCTGAACGATTTTCCTGTCTTACTATCTTAAAATTGTTCTCACTTGAGCCACGGAGACTCCGATGGACATTTGCTAAAAGATTATAACCCGGGACATCATGCTGAACAGTAGCGCTTGCGACTACTAGACCAAAGAGGATGTACCTTCCTAAAAATATTCTTCAGTACTCATAGTGACCCCCCCCCCCCCAAAATGTTAGGCTGCGACCGCGCCTGTCCTCCACTGGCTGGCGGGCCCAGTGCGGATTGGTAGATGTAACATGTTCGAATATTTGGTTCTAGGACATGCCGGTTTCCTCACTATGTTTTCCTTCACCATTTTGAGAGCAGTGTTGATGAAATAATTTACAAAAAGTAAAGCACCGCTCTAGGTTCGAACTCACGACCTACAACGAAAAATTCCAACACTAATCATTCTGTTTGATGAAGTAGCAGTGGGATTGCGCAGCAAGCAGGAATTAAATAGGTACAGGAACTTCTTCAGAACAAACCTTGTTTTTAGGGTTCCGCACCTCAAAAGGAAAAAGCGGAACCCTTATAGGATCACTTTGTTGTCCGTCCGTCCGTCCATCCGTCCGTCCGTCCGTCCGTCTGTCAAGACCCTTTTTCTCAGGAACGTGTGAAGGTATCAAACTGAAATTTATATCAAATACTCAAGTTTACTGTCCCTTAAAGCTGTGAAAAAATCAAACCTCTAAGCCAACGCAATCAAAAGATATAGCTGTTTATGCCGCAAATTTCCGCAAATTTTCGAAACTCGCAAAGGAATCAAAACCTAAAGGGTACTTCCAGTCGATCTAGAATTTTGAAATTTGGTACGAAGCAACGTCTTACAGCACAGATAAAGGAAAAATTACAAAAACCGTAAATTTTTAGTTACATCATATAATAAAAACATTTTTATAAATTTTAAACTTTATACCTACAGGTTTGTACGGAACCCTCGGTGCGCGAGTCTGACTCGCACTTGGCCAGTTTTTTTTTCAGTCCGAGCCTCGAAACGACGCTTTAAGTTAGTCGAGCTTCCTGATGAGAAGCCCGCCATGATGAAGATGTGTTGTTACACACTAAGTGAAGAAATGGCTTTAATAATGACAGTTCAACAACATTCATTGCGATATACACGTTGTTGGGCAGACACATTTTTCAAACTTATGAAGCAATCCATTACAAATATCCTTCAAAATGATTCAGAATGTGATAGATAGTTTGAGACACAATTTGGGTGCAGATTTACTCATGGCTTCATCCGTACTGTCGTGAGAAAAATCCCACGGAACATACTAGACATGGAGAAAGTTTTTAAAGGGATTTTTTGTTATTTCGACGCTTATAAAAGCTAATCATACGCATAGAAGTATCCTGCCAGGGTCGCGAGATTGTTCAAACGAGATACCGTGACCCTGGCATATGGGTAACTGAAGGAACACGGGTGGGTTTTGGTCAGTAAAAGTCTGACACGCCCTCCCGCTCCGCCCAGAGCGGGAGAAGTCATTTGATGATTTCCCATCCAAAAAAAAAGGTATGGTTAAGTGGCTTTCCCATGTTATAATGTTTATGCCGCTCCTTAAGAGCAAGCTTAACGAATAAGAATAGATTGCCGAAAATCGCATGACAATGTTCTATTAGCATACAACGTAAAGTCTAGACTCTACGTGGTCTGCATTCCTGGTACAATAGACGTTGGCTATGCATCTTTAGTTTAATTGCCGAGTGCATGTTGGGGGCTTTGGCCTGATGATGTCAGACCTGCCAAATCTTGATTAGGGCTTGCAAATTGTTATATATGACTGACCTGTTAGTCTAGTGGTTAGTGACCCTGACTGCTAAGAAAGCCAACACTAATGCAGACGCACTCTCAAGAGTTCAAATTATACACCATAATAAAGTTGGCGAAAACCCTCAACCCAGTACATCAAATGACGACGGAGACTTGACAAACATAGACATTCGAACGTTATTAGGCATACCCATTACTCCTGATACCATAATCCAATCACAAGAAATTCAGGACCAAACAACAAATACGTACCAGAACCTCGACAGTACTCAAACAGAAATAGACCCAGTCATAGACAGTAGTCAAACAGAAACAACTATAGAGAAAATCCCAGAAATTGAGGATGCAATCGATAGACAATTAAAACAATTCCACATTAGAAAAACACCTGGACATACTTACAGAATAGATGATAGGTCTAAAGGTAAAACAGTAATCAAAGACGTGTGGATCCCGATTAATAACACGAAAGAACAAATAATACAATTTCTAAAAGACCATACAATTGCAGATAGAGTTTTTCATTGTTTTTTCCACTACGAGGAATATTATCCACTATTCTGCGAAGTATACAAATCAATATTCAGCAATCGTGGACCAAAACTAATTCGATGCAAGAATAGGGTCACATTAATAGAAAACATTTCCGAACAAACAGACTTAATAAGGAAATATCATGAAGGAAAAACTATACATAGAGGTATCCAAGAAACATACAAACACATACATAGAAATTATCACTGGCCTAATATGTTAGCTTCAATACAAAAATTCATTAACAAATGCGACAGCTGCCTCAAAAGCAAATATGAACGCAACCCATTAAAATTACCTCTGTCTTTAACAGATACACCACATAGACCAATGGAGCACATGTTCATGGATCTATACAGCACCGGAGGTATAACCTTCCTAACAATAATAGATAACTTCACGAAATATGCACAAGCAATACCACTTAACGCTTCAAGTAGCATACACATCGCTGAAGCCTTACTAAGCTTATTTTCAGTAATAGGAGTACCTAAGAAAATTACAACAGATTCCGATACGAAATTCGATAACGAAGTAATTACGGAAATCTGTGCAATGCATGACATACTCATACACTTTACAACACCATATAACCCAAATTCAAACTCTCCAATAGAAAGACTACATTCAACTCTAGCAGAAATAATTAGAGTACAAAGAATAACGGACAAGGATGACACCACAAACTTAATGAAATACGCCATGATAGCTTACAACAATACGATCCATTCCTCAACAGGTTTTACACCCTTCGAATTGCTTTACGGACACACTGATAGCAGAAACCCGTTAGAATTACACTGCCCTAAAGAATTCTACCAGGAATACGTAATCAAACACAAGCAAATAATGGAAAACGCTCAAAAACTAATAAACAATAAACTAACAAACGATAAACAACAAGTAATTGAAAGATTCAATAAAAACAAAGAAACTGCACAATTTAAAGTAGGAGATTCAGTATACAAACAGGTAGCAAAGACGGCCAGGAGCAACAAATTAGAGCCTAAATATTTAGGACCGTACACAATAGTTCGGATACACCCGGAACAAATAGCGGAAATAGTAGGCAAACACGTGAACGCAAAAACAATTAGAGTTCACTTCCGTTTACTAAGGCGCCCTGAAACTGTTTCAGGAACGCCATCGCCTGCTGCGCAGTGCTCCACCTCGCCGCTGCCACAGCAGTCATACAGCCAATAGATAACCACAATGGGATCTTGGTACTAACGGAAGCTAAAGCCCAATACCAAGTAGATACATACCACTTAGCAGTTATCTACAATACAACTAAATTAAGGGAAGTTTTCCTAGAAATCTGCAGTAACTATTACACAATTAAATTAAAACAAAATTGTTCGGCGGATACCAAATCCACTACTAAACAAATAGATTACCGTATAGATACGATAGAAAGTAAGTTAATATATTTAGGATTAGAAACCATAGGTTATAGACTAGGCTATAGGTATAAACGTGGCCTTATAGATGGCTTAGGCACTGTAGTAAAAGCCATCACAGGTAACTTGGATCAAAATGATGCTACAAAATTCGAAAACGAAATTAAATCAATTCAAACATCACTCAGTAGTAATAGAATCAACCAGAAAAAGACTATTAGCATCATGCAAGAATTCATGAAACAATACGAAAGCAATCTAAAAAACATTAAAGATAATCAAATAGAAATATATAGAGCAATAGATAGATATTCAACACAGGAAACAGAATTTGAAACCAACTACCTAACTATGAGCATCTTTAGTAGCATTGAAACGTCGCTTCAACAGCTTTACGATAGATTAGATACGCTAGAAAACGCATTAACATTCGCACATCTTGAAAAAATGCATCCTAGCATAATCGACCCTTCGTACTTAATGGAAGAGCTAAATAGCGTCCAGAATGAAATCAGCGCAAACTTGGCTTTTGCCCCAAACTTAAACAACATACAACTATGGGAAAAAGCTATTACAGTTCAAGCATATAGCACCAATGAAACAATTAACTTCATATTGGATATACCAATAGTTGCAGAACAACCCTATAACCTCTTGCACTTGTATTCCATCCCTAACAACAATAACACAATCCTTATACCCAATAATCCTTACCTTATCTTGGGCAATAATGAGTTCGCTTATCCCCACGAGTCATGCACCAAGATAGTAGAAGACGAAGTCATCTGCAAGCATCTAGAATGGAACACCCTGCTGCACTCAAGCGATTGCATAGCTCAACTCATACAACACCAAGAGCCACACAATTGTACGTATGTAACCGCAACCTTTCAAAATAACATAATCCAGCAAATTAAGGACAACAGCTGGATAGTCATCATGAAGCAAGAAGAAGTCATCAAAACCATCTGCGGCAATGACGTACAATACCAACGTAACAAAGGAGTTTTCCTGATAACAACAAACAACAACTGCAAGGTTCAAGTTATGGACCGAATCTTAACAACACATCAGCGGTACATTAACGTCAGAGAAACCATACCATTACCACGTGCACACCAGACACCGAAAGCTTTACCTATCAAAATAAAGCTAGAAAACATAGAACTAGACAACCTGAAGAAAGCCTTACAACAATCTGAAGAAATCAAGGACTCTATAATGGATCCAGTAATCATCTCAAGCACACCTAGCTGGTCATCAATAGTCCTGTACATCATAATACTTGCAACAGGAGTAGGAGTGGCAGCATACAAACTTTGGTGGATACCCAGGTCGGCGCGCACTTCAGCTCTGCAACAACCTGAAGCTGAAACACTTCAACTTCAGTCGCAGCCTTCGGCGCGCCTCCATCTTAAGGGGGGAGGAGTTATATAAGCGTAACAAGGTTATTACACAATAACCCTCATTGTAATTAGGTAATAAGATTATATTACGAGAGTTATATAGGCATAACAAGGTTATTACACAGTAATCCTCATTGTAATTAGGTAATAAGATTACATTAAGAGTAACTTCCTGGTACTACGATAACAGGAAGCATTTAGATTATAATAACCCTTTGTTTATGTATTTGTATTTAATAAGATTTGAGATTAAATAAAGTTAGTCTTGCACTGCTCTTCAAGCGGAACACACCTCTCGTTCCTTTTTAAAAAGCCTTTCGTCTCAGCCCACAACCTAACTAACGTCGAAATAAATTTCCAAATACTTTCCCCCGCTCTAGCTTATAACTTACACCAAATCTCTCTCATCGACTCCTGCGCAAGTGTTCTTTGAATACGCTCAATATGACATTTATTACTCATAACACTGCCAGGGGTAACAAACCTTTAAAACAGAAGTTAACACCCATTGCAGTACTATTTCGAGACTTTTATGATGACGCCCATTTTGTATTTTAGGACTTGAACTGTTTGGTGTAGCGAATGAAGTACGTTCGTAATCTTTTTGAACCTTACTTCCGAAAAGTGGTGGTCTAGTGGTAGCTGACATTTGGCAAATAATTTTATGCTTCGTAATGTTCATCCTCAGCCTATAGCAGTCCACTGCTGGACATAGGCCTCTCCAATTGCACGCCATTCAGCTCGATTCTCGGCAACTCTCATCCAGCTGCTACCAGCCACCCTGCGAAGATCGTCACTCCACCTAGCCTGAGAGCGTCCTACTTGACATTTGCCGATTCGCGGTCTCCACTCAAGAACAACACGTCTACCCCAACGGTGATCGGTTCTACGGCTAATGTGGCCGGCCCATTGCCACTTCAGCTTGCTAATTCTATGAGCTATGTCGACAACTTTGGTTTTCTGCCGGATCATCTCATTCCGGTTTCTATCCGTAATCGTATTCCGTATTCGTAATGTTAATTACTTATTAAGTATTCTATCGGTACCGTGTGGTGCCGGACGTAAAGAATAACACCACCCCATTTCTTCCCGTGGGTGTCGTAAAACGCGAAGGGACTTACTAGAGAATGGGCGGCAGCGTTCTCTATGCATTTTACCACTATACTGCGATCGCCAACCCGCCTGCCAAGCGTGGCGATTATGGTAAAGCCCCCAAATTGGGGGAGGCCTATGTCCAACAGTGGACGTCTTACGGCTGAAATGATGATGATGATGGCTTTACCCACGATATCGATAGCGAAAAGTAACGTACAAAAATGTCTTTCTTTATTTGTTGTTCGAAAAGTGAATGCCCGTAATCCATTAGGTAGTTTTGTAATTTTTCGTGGAACAAAGATAATATATTTTCAACGATTTTCCTAAAACCATAATCTATCAGTCGTTTGGTGGCCACCAAACGACTGATAGATTATGGTTTTTTTTTTTTTGGATGGGAAATCATCAAATGACTTCTCCCGTTCTGGGCGGAGCGGGAGGGCGTGTCAGACTTTTACTGACTAAAACCCACCCGTCACATCGGTCCTAGCAGACCCCTTCAGTTTGCTGACATCTCTTTGAGACGCGCGTGGAACACTACGCGCCGTCGCGCGTCGGCCCGAGCCTAGTCCTTACCGGGCGGCGAGCTACCCATTGCTCGCCGCCCGCAAGCTCGCGCCTACGGTGGCCGGGAGTCAGCTATCGACTCCCGGCGCCCGGGGCGTCTCCTCCTGCGGCGGCTAGGGACGTGAGGGTGCAGAGACTGCCACTCCCTCACGTGCCCCGCCTCATCCTTCGCGAGCATTACTGCTTCGCAGAAGGCGGTGACGGCTTCCCATGCCCTCTCGGTCGTTTGGTGGCCTTAATGTACGTACATAAATGTCAGTGTAATTGAAATTTATGTCCAAACTAGCTTCTGCCCGCGACTTCGTCCGCGTTAAATTTCTTGTTCCCCCGACCCTTCCCGTCGCGGCGAATCGCCTACCCGTGCGATTTTCCCCGTTTTTGCAACATTTTTCATTGCTGCTCCGCTCCTCTTGGTTGTAGTGTGATGTTATATATTATAATATAACCAAAAGGAGCCTTCCTCGATAAATAGACTACCCAACACAAAAAGAGGTTTTCAATTCGGACCACTGAGATTACCGCGTTCAATCAAACAAACAAACAAACTCTTCAGCTTTATAATATTAGTATAGAAGTATAGATGGAATTATGCAAAAAAAGTTTTTTTTTAATGTCTTTCGTTTTAAATATTGATACCCAACACGTGGGTTATAAAGTATTGCTAGCTAATTTAATTTGACCCTGTATACAATTTTATGTGGTTATCTCACCAGGCGTCCAATGGGCACCGCAACCAACCATACATTTTTTGGTAGGAGTGCGACCATGTTTGCGACCACCATGTCTTAATGACAAATGGACCTAAGGGTGACGGAGTCTTAACTTACGTAGAATGGTATCTGTGGTAAAAATCCATGAAGTCATTATAATATTTCCAATTAATTAATTATTTGACTAACAAGTCTAGTGGTTAGTGACCCTGATTGCAAAGACTGAAGTCGCGGGTTCGATTCCCACCCAGGACAAATCTTTGTGTGTTGAACACAATCTTTTGTTCTGTGTCTGGGTGTAATTTATCTATAATATGTATGTATTTAGAAATATGTAAGTATATTTATCAGTTGTCTGGTTACCATAGTACAGGCTCTGCCTAGTTTGAGATCAGATAACAGCGTGTTGGTTGTCCTAAGATATTCATTTATTTATTAATTAAGAATGGTTTTTAAGGTTCCATACCGATATGGTAAAACGGAACTCTTATGGTGAGACTCAGTCTGTCCGTCACAGCTAGATATCTCAAGAACTACTTCAACTACTTCTATCAACTTGAAATTTGGAATAGTTTTGAGATGCTTCGTTTTAAGGTGCATACTATCCAATTTTTGCCAAAAATTAAAACCCGTCCCCCCTTATCTCTGAAGTTTCTATGGAAAGATTATAGGATAATAAAACAATGTTTCTAAATAGTACACTTCTACAAAAGCAAAAAAAAAAAACATTATTTCTACTATTGGTCAAGAGATGGCTCTAACCTATAACTGTAATAATATAATGCTCTAAAATATTCATAATGTACGGAGCCGTCGCGCGAGCCCGATTCGCTCTTGATCAGTTTTTTAATGAGTTTTAGTAAAAACCCTGATACGATAAACTGAAAGTTCAACTTATTTTTTTGTCATAATAAGGAAAGCAAAGTGCAGTTACTTCAATATTTTTATAGCTTCGTTGATAAAATCACAAGAACTAATAAGATTAATGAGTGTCGGGTCAATAGTTTTCAAGATTAAGTGACAAAAACAAACAGATATACAGATATTCTGAAGTTAATGCGTTCTAAGAATTATACACATTTACATGCATTTTGATTGGAACCAACAAACAGAAAAAAAAACAAAAAAAGATTTTTATAAGTTCCGTATGAACTTTTACATGCGTTTAGTAAAACATGTTATTTGGACCTTACAGACACTTAAACATTTATTCGTATAGCAAGTGAAGGTATACGGGTGGTTTATAGGTTCGAACCCAGGCAGGCGCTTTACTTTTGTGTAAATAATTTCATCACCACTATTCTCAAAACGGTGAAGGAAAACATCGTGAGGGAACCGGCATGTACTAAAACCAAAAATTCGAGGACCTGTGACATCTACCAAACCGCACTGGGCCCGCGTGGTAGATAACTGCCCATTCCCTCTCCCCAGAGGAGGCCTGCGTCTAGGGTTGCCACACGTACTTTATAATAAAGTATTGTACGTTATTTCACATGAATGTACTCTATACTTTTTGAGAAAAATAAAGTACACGAAAATACTTTATTTTTCAAGATTTGATTACTTTGGGATTTTGAAAAGATTAGTCGTAAATACTTTTTGCAACTTGAAATTTATTTGATGCAAACTGCAAAAAGCAATAAACAATATGTTTTGAAATATAATAACAAAGAAAAATAAATCGTACTTTATTTTTATACCATGTACTTTTTTTTCTTACCTAAAGTAACCAAAGTAATTTAATTGCATGAAAAAAAGGTGGCAACCCTACCTGTGTCCCAGCTGTGGGAACAATAGAGGCTCATTATGATGAGGGTTTAAGTCAAAGTGACAGTCACTTAATGGGCTATGCTCTCAGTTTCCCTACGCGATTAAATCAGAAATAAAGAGACCCGTATGAGAACCAAGGTAATCAGCATAGCCCGAAGAATTGCCAAACTTAGGTGGCAGTGGGCAGGGCACATTGCTCGTAGATTAGATGGTTGATGGGGCGGAAGCCTCCCGTCCAAGGTGGATCGATGATCTGGTGAAGGCCACAGGGATCCCCTGGATGCGAGAAGCACAACCGGTCGAAGTGTGTTTAAAACACCCATTCACTTACAACATACATCTGAAATAGAACTTAGGACTTCATATTCAGCACCACGCGTAGCAAGACCACCGTAGAAATGGGTTTTGTCTATTCTTGGTAGAATAGAGATAGAATTGTCATGCTTCTAATAAATATCTTAGGACAACCAACACACCGTTATCTGATCCCAAACTAGGCAGAGCCTGTACTATAGCAACCAGACAACTGATAAACATACTTATATACTTCTAAATACATACATATTATAGATAAATTACACCCACACACAGAACAAATGATCGTGCTCATCACACAAAGATTTGTCCTGGGTGAGAATCGAACCCACGACCTCAGTCTTAGCAGTCAGGGTCACTAACCACTAGACTAACAGGCCAGTTTAATCTTTATGCAATCTGTAATTTTATCAATTCTTCCGTCGACAAAACCCATTTCTACGGTGGTCATGCTACGCGTGCAGATGCGCTATCGACCTCTATTAAAATCAACGATATAATTTTATAAAAATAATATGCGCAAGACATTTCAACCGGCCTAATCTAGAATGTTGCCAGCAAATTGAATATTACAATACGCTTAATAACAAACACAGTATAAAATTAATTAGTTTTATCAGTCTGGCTGTCTGTCACGACGATTTCCCGCGTATCGGCCTGTCAAAAATGATTTATGTTCTTGTAATAATAGTAACATTCATTTACGGCATATTTAGATAGAGGCTATTCTGATATCTTTTGTTTTATTTATAGTCTGTTGGCTGCCGGTTTTTACCGAGTTCAGAAAAAGAGGTTAAGTATGCATTTTTCTCCGTACTTAGGTAATTGATAAATGATTTTATTTCTGTAAGTAGATTCGTACCATAGATATACGAAAGTAGTGCTTTACTGCTAAACTTTTGCACGTTACACATATTAAAAAAAACTAGATGAGGTCGACATTTTCTATTCGACTTCTCGAAGAAGAAAGGCTGAAACCAACTTAGAGGTCACAGTCTCTCAAGTTCAGACTTAGTCTTGGTCAGATCATGTGGAGTAGACCATGTAGATTGTCTGAAATTGTATTTTAAGCAAAGATTCACACAGGTTGAGTGGAGTTATCCAGTTGTGTAGTGTAGTTACGCTTTTAGTTTGTAAAACAAAACTGGGTAAGATTATTTCTGTACGTACATGTTGACTTAGCAGAACGATTTGTAAAAAAAGAAATTCAGACAGATCAAGTAGGTAATTAATTAATTATAGGTATGTAGAAATCAAAAAATAAGATGGAATGTAAATTAATTTTGAATCTTTTAATCTCACTTGCAATTTTACTTTTTATTCATTCATGAAGAGGTATTGTATGTTATGTTAAAGGGTTTGGTTTCCGCACTTAGTCCTTCAGGTCGACCATTATGCGTGGGCCATGGCGGCCGTCGGTGGTTAATCAAAAATCAAAATCAAAAGTCATTTATTCAAACTAGGCTGAGAGTCAGCACTTTTTGAACGTCAAAGTTACATAAGACAGTCCCCCCAAAACGCCCGCCCTTCGACACTTCCTGTTAGTCCAACCAGACTTCCCTCCAGAAGTTAAGTATATCTCCAGCATAGCTATAAACCAACATTCGACAGGCTATCATATCGTAAATGACACATTTCGATAACCTAATTTGTACTGCCCCCAACAGCAAACAGCTGTGGGAAGAATAGCGGTCATCTATTTGAATTAAACTGACCAAAATGTTCCGTGTGATGCCGAACGTAAACAATAGCATCACCCCATTCCTTCCCGTGGGTGTCGTAACAGGCGACTAGGAGACTTACTAGAGAATTGACAGCTGCGTTCTCTATGCAGTTTACCACTATACTGCGATCGCCAACCCGCCTGCCAAGCGTGGCGATTATACAATGCCCCCATGATTCGGAGAGGTCCATGTCCAGCAATGGGGTTTTTGAGTCTTATGGGTAAAGTGATGGTGATTATGAATTAATTACTAAAGACTTAACGTGTTAAATCCTATATAGACTTCAGCAATGCATCACAAGAATAACATTTTGACGAATCTAAACAAAACGCACGCAAGTCACAGTCACACGGCTTGCTAATTTGATCCTAGTCCTACTAATAATTCTACTAATATTATAAACGCGAAAGTTTGTATGTATGGATGTATAGATGTATAGATGTATGGATGTTTGTTCCTCTTTCACGCAAAAACTACTGACCCGATTTGTATGAAATTTGGCACACAGATAGTTTATAACACACACATACACACACACACTTTTTATCCCGGTAGTATGTTCCCGCGGGATAATTTTCGACCTACACGCGGGCGAAGCCGCTGGCAAAAGCTAGTAATATTATAAAGAAGAAAGATTTGATTGTTTGTTTGTATTGAATAGGCTCCGAAAATACTGGTCTGAATTGAAAAATTCTTTTTGTGTCTGGTAGCCTATTCCGTGCGTTGCCGTGGTAACATCACGCTACGATCAAAAGTAGTGGAGCAGCAACGAAAAATGGACGAAAACCTAGAAAACTCGCACGGGTGCGCGATTTGACGCGACGGGAAGGGTCGGGGGAATAAGAAATTTAAAGCGAACGAAGTCGCAGACAGAAGCTAGTACTAAAATAAAGCTAAAGAGTTTGTTTCCTTGTTTGTTTGTTTGATTCAACGCGGTAATCTCACGAACTAGAGGTCCGAATTGAAAAGTTCTTTTTGTGTTGGGTAGCCTATTTATTGAGGAAAGCTATAGGTTATATAACATCACGTTAAAATCAAAAGAAGCGGAGCGGCAACGAAATATGGACGAAAACTGGCAGGCAATTCGATGCGATGGAAAGGGTCAGGGGAGCAAAAATTTGACGCGGACGAAGTCGCGAGCAGAAGCTAGTTTTACAATATTTGTAAATGAGGACTATGACTATGGAATGATGACTATGTATCTTTCTATCACGTAATTAATTTACCTGTCATTGTTTTATTTTTAATTCTTTTTACCTATTATGGTTTCGTAATTTTATTTAAGGTATACATTTAAAAGAGTAACTGTGGAGTTTCTTGCCCAATCTGTTCCATACGAAAATATCTTATGGAAGGGGCAACTAGAATCAGCCTTAGGAGAGCCTTAAATAATAGCCTATTTGCAATAAAAGATTTGACCTTGACAAATCTGAACAAAAATGAGTTGAAAAGACCACTTCATAAATTACGATAATCAGAGTGGACCAATACAATAAAAAAGAGCTCATCCAATAGATAACAAATGAAATGATCTTTCATGTTGGAATGCAGTATTTAAACTGTAAAAGCACCTCTGTAAAATAAAATAAATTAGTGAAATTTAAAAGACTTCATACACGGCCCAAATTTCGTACACCGCCTCTTAATTAGACAATAATAATAATATCTTAGGGCAACCAACACAACGTTATTTGATTCCAAACTAGGCAGAGCCTGTAGTATGGCAACCAGACAATTGATCAACATACTTATATATTTCTAAATACATACATATTATAGATAAATGACACCCAGACACAGAACAAATGATTGTTGCTCACACAAAGATTTATCCTGGGTGGGAATCGAAACCACGACCTCAGTCTTAGCAGTCAGGGTCACTAACCGCTAGACTAACAGGCCAGTCAATGACAATTTTTTAACCAAACATCGTTTTGGCAAAAATTCATCGCCCTTCAAAATTTGAGTCCAAATTCGACAATGACTAAACAATGGAACATCTAAAACTTGGTCACGTAGCCACAAAACTTCTTTCTTTTTATGCAGCCACCGTCTGCCTGCCGTCTGGACAGGAATAAGCACAAAAAGACAGACCTTGAAACGCGAATTTGCATCGACAACGACTCTGGCATGGCAACTAAGCTCATGCATATGCAAAGATTAAAACTGCAGATAGCACAGTTCTTTAAAGGTATGAATCGCAGAGTTTAGGGGACAAAAGGCATTGTTAAGTAAATTGTTTTTAATGGTATCAGAAATCGATATCGGCGCTTTAAAATGAAGATGAATCACAATGAAAGCCATTCCTATTGTAAGTATATTAAGCAATTATCCCGCCTGGTTGTTTCCATTCGAAAAAAATTTCATAGCAGCCTCTTTTTGGCTTGAAAATCATCAAATGACATCTTCCGCTCTGCATGGAGTGGAAAGGCGTGTCAGACTTTTACTGACTAAAACCTACCCATGTTCCTTCTGTTTCCTATGCGAGGGCTTCGGTAACTCTGTCGAACAATTCCGCGACCCTGGCAGATTTTCATTACATGACGTTTAGATCATAGACCCTGCGGAAATCCCCGCACCACCTAGCCTGAGGTCATCTGTGGGGACGCATCGATGTAACTGGCAAAATATGGATCTGCTTACCCTTTCGGTAATACAGGTGCAAAGATGGTGTGGGAGCAGTACCTACCTACGATTTGTAGGGCATACGTTTGTTTTACTTTGTGTAAATTATTTCATCACCACTGCTCTCGAAATGGTGAAGGAAAACATTGTAAGGAAACCGGCATGTCTTAGAACCAAAAAATGCGAAGACTTGAGACATCCAACACGCACTGAGCCCGCGTGGTGTATAACGGCCCATTCGCTCTCAGCGAGAGGAGGCCTGTGTCCCAGCAGTGGGAACATAGGCTGCGTATGCATAATGGTGTTTTCTGATGATGAATGAGTTTCTCTATTACACTTAAGACTTAGTAATCGTAATGTAAAAGGCAAAAAGGATGTTTGTTGTACAGACGAAACCTGGTGGCAAGTCGAAGCGCCATGTACGTGATCATCTATGTCATGTAACTGTGGAGTTGTCATGTACGTGAATTTATAGTTCTTACACCTATTTTACCACGGAAGAGCACTGATTTCCAAGATACAGATTTTTGCCTAGTTTGGAATTCAGGAGTTCATATAGTTTTAGCCGTTTACTCACCCACAATAATTGTATCCTAGTTCTTAAGAATATTACTATATTAGGCTATGTTTTATTGAGTCCTAATAAACGTTATATTATACTAGACTGGCGTGTTGGTCTAGTGGTTAGCGCCCCTGACTGCTTAGACTGAGGTCGTGGGTTCGATTCCCACCCAGGACAAATCTTTGTGTGATGAGTACAATCATTTGTTCTGTGTCTGGGTGTAATTTATCTATAATATGTATGTATTTAGAAATATATAAGTATATTTATCAGTTGTCTGGATACCGTAGTACAGGCTCTGCCTAGTTTGGGATCAGATAACGGTGTGTTGGTTGTCCTAAGATATTATTTATTTTATTATATTATTATTGATCCTAAATAACATGTCATTGGCATAGGCTATGTAGTGATGTCAGATTATGTTTGTTAATCAAGAAATTGGCAAAACTTGTAGGGATCAGTTAAATGCGTATAAATAATTATGGCCGGTGTCATAAAAGGCGACTTCTTATGGAAAGTGTGGACAAACAAGAGGGACTGGTGGACAGCTGCAAGCGTCGATCAAATGGCGCGGCTGGTCCGTGGATGACAATTGTCACGTTTCAAGACCTCTTCGTGCTTCTAAAACCACGTAAAGCCATTGGTCATTCGTAGATCTCAGAGATTCGTTACGGGTCGTCAGAACCCCGGAAGTCACATTTACAGCAGGTGTATGTTTGTGGACTGAAATAATATAGTAAGAAAGGAAATAACATTTTAATAATCCCAGCCGGCGTAGCATGACCAATTCTATATCTATTCTAACAAGAACAAACAAAGTTCCTTATGTATTTTAATTCTGTAAAAATGTTTCTATCTCATCAATAGTAAAGAGAAATAGTCATCATACTTGACATCGTACTCTTGTCGACTGAAGAATAGAAACATCTCTTTTCTTCAGTTTTACACAATTTTTCTGCGATACAATCTATCATTTTGTCTTCTCTACCGTTGACAAATTCCGTTTCTATGGCGGTCATGCTACGCGTGCATGTTGGGGTTTATTTCGATCTCTTAGTTGGGGTTGGTTTCGAGTAAAACCGTATGAGGTCTTGGTATGTGACGGTGGTCACCCATCCACGGACCAACGGCTGCAAAAGTACCTTAACCTGAACGATCGACCGTGCGGCTGTTATTACTTAGTCACAAGTCACTCCATTCATCATCATTTCAGCCGTAAGACGTCCACTGCTGGACTTAGGCCTCCCCCAATTTGGGGGGCTTTGCCATAATCGCCACGCTTGGCAGGCGGGTTGGCGATCGCAGTTTGGTGGTAAAATGCATAGAGAACGCTGCTGCCCATTCTCTAGTAAGTCCCTTAGTCGCCTTTTACGACACCCACGGGAAGAAATGGGGTGGTGTTATTCATTACGTCCGACACCACACGGTCACTCCATTAGCTTAAACTAAAAAACCTATTGTTGGGACTTACATAATATTTCTCAACCAACGAATGAAATTGTATGTATTATTCTTGTACTAAAAAGAAAAAAGAGGACTAGAGCAGCGAGAGAGGAGGGGAGCGGAGGAGAGAAGAGAGCAGTGTATGTAGTCGGGCTGTGAATTAAGATGAAGTTGGTACCATGTTGGTACCATCATCATCATCATTTCAGCCGCAAGAACTCTACTACTGTAAATAAGCCTTCCTCAAGGGAGGGATTAGCCATAATCACCACACTTGGCAGGCGGGTTGGCGATCGCAGTATGGCGTTAAAATGCATAGAGATCGCCGCTGCTCATTCTCTAGTAAGTCTCTTAGTCGCCTTTTATGATACCCACGGGAGGAAATGGGATGGTGCTATTCTTTTCCTCCGGCAATACACTGAACAGATATGTAGTTACCAACGTTATCTTAATCATCAGCTCTCAAAGTGAGGTATTAAAATTAAATAATTCCACATAGCTTACTATTTCACCTGTCTTTGATTATTTTATTTGATTTATTCTGCAACTGTCTGTTACTTTACCCATTTTTTTTTTTATAAAGCTCAAAAGCACCGTGAATCAAATCCACAGTGCTTTTGACGTTCATTAATTGTTAGAGGAAGCTTGCGTGGGGTCGCCCGCATCGTCAACCGGGTTCCGTTGCAACACAATAGGGGTACTTAGGACCAAGCGGAAAACTTCTGCTATGTGGGTGGCTTGTGTACGCACATATTCATGACAACTTACTAGGGTAGGCAGGGAACTAAATAATTGACTCCTATACAAAGCAGTACTTTTTTTTTGTTACGGACGGTTATAAAAGCGTCCTTATGGTACTTGAAAGAGGTCGCTGCTGATTATGAACATGTGTAAAATAGGAGGCATTGTAGATACGTTGCAAGCCTCCAGACAAAATGGAAAGGGCTTACATAATAAGCTTATAGTTTCATGCTGATGGGGAAAATGCTGTTCTATAAAATTTGGCCGCCTAGGTATTGCTCTTTTGTAGGAGACAGCAGACTTTTATTTGAACTAGTAGTTGCCCAGTGGTTAAAAAAAATATATTTCTAATTCATTATTTTATAAGAAATATTAACTTTTCCACTCCGTAAACTTTAACAGTCCTAAATTTTATACTCCTCTATCTGCGTAATTTTCGCTAAAATGGGTAGGTAGGTACAAAATTTTCGCATTGTAATTAATAACACGTATACACACACGCACACGTACACACACGCGCACACGCGTACACGTATTTTTTCTTTTTCATATTCAAAATTTATGCAACTCAAAATTATGCCAAAACCAAAAGACCAAATGAGCAAATGATATTATTATGCTAATAAAAGTTATGCTAAAACGTTATGCCATCCAATGCTATAGCTAGTATAGATATTTAAAAACTAACGGTTTTAAAATTTACGCGGTTGGTCCTAGGATGGGTTCATCTTACCATACCAAGACTCCTCCGTGCTTCATCAAATACGTGAAGCTGTTGATCTCGGCCGTCAACCGTGGATCCTTGACATTCGTCAAAAGCCCGAAAGTCAACCAGTCTTACCAACGGGTATCGTATTACCCAGTAACTGGATTGTCGAGGTCAGATAAGCAGCGCTTCATGTAAAATACTGGTATTGAGCTGCATCCGGTTAAACTGGAAGCTGACCCCAATATAGTTGGGAACAGGCTAGGTAGATGATGAAGGACTCATAGACTACTTCGTTGGTCTATTGGTAGTGGCGCAACTGCTGACAATTCGAATTCCAGATCGGGCAAAGTTGTACCTATTCTGAATTTAGAATGGATGAAGGATGACAATGAGCTCGCCCCATTCCCACAACATCATTATTTCGGCCAACAGACATCCACTGCCTCCCATAATTGGGGGGTTTGCCAGAATCGCCACGTTTGGCAGGCGGGTTGGCGATCGCAGTTTGGTGGTAAAATGCACAGAGAACACTGCTACCCATTCTCTAGTAAGACCCTTAGTCGCCTCTTTCGACACCCACTGGATGAAATGGGATGGTGCTATTCGTCCAGCACCACACGGTACCATTCCCACATAACTAGAGAAATATGAGTGTTACGATACCTTTTCTTCTGCCTAACCCTTTTTAAATTACTGGCGTAATGTTCTGCTAATTTACTTGAGTGTCTTTAAAAAAAGACGTTAAGTTTTCCCGTCACTCCGCGCCCGCGCCCTCCCCGCCGGGAACATTGTCCTTCGCTAGCCTTGGCTCCGTTTTATCGCGCCAGCCATCAATCAGGGCTGGCAGGAGCACGTTTGTTTTACTATCTACAATTGATATTTATGATCGACATTATATTGGACTTAATAACATGAGGGTAGGCAGATAGTTATTCAATTTGTTGAAACCCCCGATAACCCGTAACGGTTTTACTGGTTCTAATTTTGTAGGGGACGGCTGTGAGTGTGAATCTGTCAAATATGATAGATACGTTGTTCTCACAAATGGATAATTTCAACATGAATGATGTTACTAATTTTTTGTACCAATATTTTTATTTGAAACAGTGTCCGTGGAGTTTTTGGCTCGTTGTCCTCCATAGGTGGTTATTACGCTTTGGAATGCGTAACTAGCTTTATCTTTCTGTCCTACCAACCCATTGACCATTCAAAAGTGCCTGTAATTCGTTTATTTGAAATAAACGGTTTGAGTTTGGTAGAAATTATGAAGAATAAATAGTAAATGGTGGTAGAAAAGTTATATCAAAGAATTTTGAAAGAAGTGCAGCAAGGGAAGAAATAGAAACAATGACTGATGATAAAGACCTAAGTTACATAAAAGAAATGAGAACACCGGTTACAAAAGTTTAATTCTTTAACTCAACTGACCACATCATTTACAAAAAGAGGAAACAACAGATTGCCAAGTCCTTGAATAAATCAACTGAAATATTGCCATCAATATAAATCAATCAATTGAATTCGACCTAAATTCGGGTGTGTTCGCCAAAACCGTGTTGACCCATTTTATGAAATGTTCAACTTATTACGGCTCGCGAAAAAAATAGGGTCAAAGACCGTAAGAGAGGACCATATGCGGTTCGTCATGAGTTGGAAAGATTGGAGTATACACACATAATTAAAAATGATTTGTTGTGTGAGGGCGAATGACCCTATTTCTTAGTAGTGTTGGGAATTTCGTTATCGATAGGAGGTTCTGAAATACCGTTGGTATCATGTCATTGGTTGACGTCAAAATTCTTGTATCATTGGATGTTATTGCATACAATGATTGTGTCAAACCAAAACCAATTTTTCTAAAGACATTATCATTGGCGAAACTGTATTTAAAATCAGTTAATTATAGTCAGGCCTCATTTCGAATAACGCAGGTAATATTTTCGATAGGGATCACAAGTAATTCTGAAGTAGATATTGCTAAGTGGGCAAAAAAATAAGATACAAAAGAAAGCAGTCTTTAAATGCCAAAGACGACAGATAAAATATACATCAAATAGCTTCAATTAATCATTCTTCTAGTCCGTAATGCTTTGTTTAGAGACACATAGAACCACATCTGACAATGAGGTCTATGTCCTAACAAATATAAAATTAGAAACAGAATGACTCACTGAAATGGATATGGACCTACCTACGCTTAAACTCTATCAATGAAATATCACGTCACAAGCAAATCGAAAGAAGAAATAGAGAGGATCAATTTACAGAAAGATTGATAAAATGTCAAAACTGATGAACTTAGAGACGCAGAACATGGTTGATGAGGAACAAAGGCCTCCTTAAAATAATTTAAACGACATTACACATTTACCAACTCTTGCCTTGCAAAATGTTGAATTTCATACAAAAGAAACATCGGAAAGCATCCCTAAAATAATCTAAAAATAAACCAAAACCGGATGACTTATGGCACAGCTGTAGACACCCAAATTCACCAGACATTGTGGCGACTATAAACGGTAAATTAGATGACATCATTACATCTCCTCTCTCATTCTAACACCCGGCATTTGAATAAGAAAGATAGAGAAAAACAAATTATAAATAAATAAAATAAATAAATGATAAAGTTAATATAAATTTTATCAAATTGACAGATCAGGACGCGACGCTAATCGTGCAACTTGCCATATTGTTGTTGCTATATTTTATTCAAGCAATTGGTTTATTCTCTAGTTTACAAGATTTTATTTGGCACAGTAATTCTTTTGTAGCGATATATTGGTTTTGTTCATACTTTTTATTCCAAAAAAAAAAGAAAGAAGACAGGGTACGGCACTGAATTTTGTTTCATATCAAAGATTATGTTTCTGACGCGAGGAGTAATTGCGTAACTGGCTATCAGTACGAATTGGTTTCATATTGATAGTTAAACAACGTTCATTGCGTTATTTACGTTACTGAGCCGACAATTTATTCGAACAAACGACGCAATGGTTTAGAAATAATCTTCAATCCCATTCAGATTCTGATAAATAGTGCGTTTTGCAATTAGGGTGTCGATTTTCAATTTTTCTGCCCGTATGAGCCCACTTTATACTGCATCGGTTTTTTCTTTAAACTCGATATTTTTCCCTATAGGTTCCTTTATCTGAAGCTACCTTTTGCTCATCAGTGTTATGTAAAAAAGCATAAAACATTTTATCGACATATCGACAATTCCCCCCACCTACTGCGATCAGGCTGGTAGTGACCGCAGCATCCGGCACGGCCGTGGGAATGGAGTCGCTTCCCCCACACTCTGGCCTCTCTGAACTGGACTCCACTTCTTAAGGATTAAGGACCTTTGAGGTAGAAGGTATGCAAATAAAGCATTTGTTTCAGTGCGATGAACCGAGGACCGTTGCTCCCAAACTGCTTTTTTACCACTACATGATGAACCCAATTGACTCATGACGATACGTGACACAATAGACTAAGCAGTACCTCTACTAAACATGGGATTTTTTTATCAAATAACTAATTCACCCAAAGTACTTCCAAAGACTCATTTCTGTGGCGGGAAATCATAATCTGGCTAGCCTTTTGAAAACTATATTGGGGTCGACTTTCAGTCTAGCCGGATGCAGCTGAATCTATATTTACATAGAGCGACGGTAATACGATACCCCATGATAAGACTGGTTGTCAGACTTTTAGGCTTCTGACGACCTGTAACGACTGCCAAAGCTCCAAAAATGACAATCGGGACCAACGGCTGAACGTCGTTTCCGGGAAATATACCAAAAAAAAAAATGTTTTTGTTCCTTACGGCCTATATGAACGGAAATCTAAAAATTGCGCTACGTTGAACAGCCTAAATTGAGCAGCTTCTCTGTGTGTTTTGGACGATTTCATCGGGAAATTTCTTAGTCACGTGAATATTGTAGTATGACACATCACCTACTTAATAAAACATTTCTTTCCGTGGGTGTAAGAACAAGCCACCAGCTAATCGGATGTCGCATCCTCATTTCACACAACGATCTCCTTTTGTTCTGATAACAAAACAAAAAGCTGGATTCTTAATATCTGGGTGTTTTTCATCTTCTAAATATAATAGTTGTTAAGTCAGATTTTCAGTCTCATAATTATAACTATCATAGGTAAACTGTCCGTGTAATGCCAGACGCAAAGAAGTAACATCATCCTAATTATATTTATATATATATATATATTCCCGTGGGTTTCGTAAAAGGCGACCAAGGGACTTACTAGAGAATGGGCAGCAGCGTTCTCTATGGATTTTAACACTATACTGCGGTCGCCACGATTTTGGCAACGCCCCAAATTGGTGTCGGCATAAGCCACCCCCAATTTGGGAGGCAATTTGGAGGGCTGGTCCAGCAGAGGACGTCTTACAGCTGAAATTATGAGGTAAATTAACTACTTATGCAGATCAAAAGACCAGTTCCTGTTATAATTCTGTCGCCAGAAATAAACGACAAATACGGACGGAAATAAAGACGCCAATGACCGTAGCTTTCAAATGTTTTGGTCAAAGATCATAATAGTCGTCACATTCACCGCTAAGGTACACACAACATCCACAATTGGGGAGCAAACGTCACTCACAACGTGTCACGTGATTTCTGGTCGCAATTCAACGACAATTTTTTTTAACTTTACGCGTTTGTGCAAAGAATTGGAGACTTTAATTCTTGGTAAGGCCTAATCCGTACTAATAAATTTTTTGCTGAATAAATGAGTAACTAAGCTAATTATTCAGTTTATTAAGTTGGCTTAATTTGGATATATTTTGATGAAAGAATTGATGCTGTGTCAATATGTGAAAAAAAAAATCTAACTTTTAATTCATGAATAATACTCTCTGGAATGTACTTGTTAGAATAACTGCAGGCTATGACTGCTAATAAACGCAGTAGTCCATTCACCTTATTAACATTTACTAGGTTTCTTTATTAGACTTAACATTGGCAGAGTCAATATCAGTACATTTTTAATAAAATTAAGAAGAGAAATATGCACGACATTTCAGAAATTATGTGTTTATTAGTTTGTTGTTTTTGTAGTCAAATATCTACTCTCAAACTTTCATCGTTTTGCCAGCCTCTGTGCCCGCGTATTATACATATAAACCTTCGTCTTGAACACTCTGTCCATTGATGAAAACCGCATCAAAATCCGTTTCGCAGTTTAAAAATCAAAGCGTACAGACGCGGGAAGCGACTTTGTTTTATACTACGTAAAGATGCCAACCAAATCAATCTGCCTAGTTTTTACCCACCTTTGTTGAGGTCGGATTCAAGTCGAACTGGGTGCATTGTCCCTTTGATAACACTGGTTGTCAGATTTGATTCTGACTTCCAGTAACGGTTGTCAAAGATCGTCAGTTCATTAATAACACCAGCACACGTAGCATGACCACCGTAGAAATGGGTTTTGTCTATTCTTGGTAGAATAGAGATAGAATTGTCATGCT
This sequence comes from Aporophyla nigra, assembly GCA_947507805.1. Classification (NCBI taxonomy): domain Eukaryota; kingdom Metazoa; phylum Arthropoda; class Insecta; order Lepidoptera; family Noctuidae; genus Aporophyla; species Aporophyla nigra. Next base: position 10,454,935 of record OX382316.1, on the reverse strand, counting down.
ACGCCCGCATAAAACGTTACAAATCTTTCTACAAACTTTAATCTTTCTACAATCTGTAATTTTGTCTATTCTTCCGTCGACAAAACCCATTTCTACGGTGGTCATGCTACGCGTGCAGTAGTACAAATAGTGAACGTTATCTTGTTCATGATTATATGTCTTTGTATCTAAGTCTTCCTGATCATCCAAGAGGTCAAACTACCAAAAAGCTAGTCCATCATCATTTCACACATAAATTTCGACTCCGGAACTAAGGACCACTCTGCAAAGGAATCTCTTTAACTAGGTCTTTGTGCGAACCGTTTACAAATGGACGCTGACGTGCCTCTCACAGAATCATTCAAGACCACGTTATATGGTAGCGGTGACTTTGAACTTAGGTACATACGCTTCAAACCAGCGAAAACACAATGATTTGTACACGAAAAACTCACAAAATCACTTCCACGGCACTTATTTTTTCTGATACTAAGGTCCAAAATTGAGTGCTGATGATTTTCGCTCGTGATTCATTCGGGTGGTCAGCGAGGTTCGCAATATTGGCCGTAATTGTTCAATGTAGCTGTTTCGGCGAACGGGTGCCAGATCTCAGTACGTCGCAAATTTTGCACGTTTCCATATCGATCCAAAATTGGGAACGATTGGAGAGGCCAAAGGTGTATTCATTGATGAATTTATTGAACGAAATAAGGTTATTGGGGTCATGATTGGGAAAATGACCAAAAAAGAATCCACGGAGTACTGATACTGACACTGAGTACTGATTTCCCCAAATCCTGTTTTCTCCACCTCGATTTCGTCTGTTAAAACGGGATAGTAAACTTTTCGTGTGAAAACAAGATCGAGGGGAATCAGTATGAAATCAAACAGTGAACACATTCGAACTATTAAAAAAAAAAACTCTTTCAAATCTAAGTTTCTTCTAAATAATTGACATCCGTATACCATTTATCATCCGGCAATCAAATTATCGAATTGTTTACAAACAAGTCAGGAGTAATCATTTTTCATTTCATTGCCCCCAAAGTTCGGGTCAAATGTATTAGGTGTTGGTATTACGTGTTTAAGCCGAGGATTCCCTGAGAACAGCAGTCATTATCCTCGCTGGTTCCCTTCCCCAGAATGGCGTAAGAGGTCAGGGAGGGGTAATAAAAGGTGTATGACTTGGTGAAACCCGCCAAATATACAGCAATCAAATTTGCTAAGGCACATTCTTTTGTCCACTTGCTTATGATATCTAAATGTATCAGAATGCTGTATATATGAGGCTCCCTCATAACATTATAGAGACAAATGGATCAAAGAACCAAGTTTCAGATATCCGCAAATACTTAGGACCACTTACTAGAGACTGGGCAGCAGCGTTTTCTATACATTTTACCACCATACTGCGATCGCCAACCCGCTTACCAAGCGTGGCGATTATGGCAGACCCCCAAAATTGGGAGAGGCCAATGTCCAGCAGTGGACGTCTTTTGGGTGAAATGATAATGTTGATGATTAGGATCACTAAGCTATTGCAGAAATCTGAAAATTGGTCCTTTGATCCTTTCGCCTCAATTAAAGGTCTATTCACACAGCTGGCAGGGCGTGGGGGGATGGGATGGCGACGCCGTGCATCTTAGACTGGAAGCCGACCCCAATACACTTGGGTAAAGGCTAGGTAGACAAAGAAGACGATAAATAAAATAACCCAACGTACAAGTTTTCCCGAATAATGAATCTTTTGTGGGTCGTTCTACTTTTCTACCGATAGACCGATGGATCAACGGTCTGTCCTTCGTCTTGTTATGGCATCTCGTTGGAGTATTGATATTTACGGTTTTTTAATTTGGTTCAAATAGACGTCCGTATTTTTCTTATCTATTAATATTATGTCATTTTTTATTTTCTGTAACCAGCATATTTAATACGTCTTTTACGTCCCGTAGAATGCCGTAACAGCAGTGGTAAGCCGAAATGTGGTCTCCACAGAAAAAAAGGCCACTTTGTCACATTATTTTTTTCTAAAACAAATATTTTTTTTAAAATTGTCGGAAAGAAAATTTTAATTAGTCCTAATGAAAACACAGATGCATTTTTTTTATCCCACACATACACCACAATTATGGATAGTTCAAAAACCAAAAAAAAAAACAGAAAAACTTCGTTTCACTGTCGGTAGAAAAGAAGAACAACTCTTGTTTCTTTTTAAAATGTGTTCCAGAAACGAGAGACACACCAATAAAAGTACCATTTATAAATAAAAGATTGTTCATGCTGAATCATATAAAGAAACCATGACTTTGTCGTGAAGCATTTGGGCCTTGAAAATGTCTATGCAGAGAATATAGTAGGCATCAGTGTGTAAATACTTACACGTGCTAAGTGCACACGTGTAAAATGAGTAATTGAAAGGCTCACCATCCGAAAACGAATAATTTGACGACCTCGGTTTTGTCTTTGACGCACTGCGAAAGATTTCCGCGTGATGATAAGATAATGGAAGGTCAGTCTGCACAGTATTCTTTTGTGCGTTGGCGAAAAACGTGTAGGATTCTTCAATAAAGTTGGTACTTTGTTTGTACCTGTCAGGATTGTGGGAAAAGCGAAAGGAAAAGGTGAGTGTTTAAAGGTGTTTTATTTCTATATTATTCTTTTTCTTCAATTTTTTTCCTCAGTGGATTGGTCCTGTGTTTGATCTACAGTTCAACCAAAATATGACTGTGAATAAAAATATTGTATAAAAATTTTATACAGGATGGCGCAGGTTCACCATAGATTCAGCAAATTAAGTTTATCGTCGGTTATATAAAAAAAAAAAAAAACTGTTGCTTCTTATAAAAATGCAATACCTTCACGGTCAAAATACGGGGGGAACCGACTTAAATACTAATATTAACGTAAGTAGGAAAAACGAAAATTTTATTCAGCCTGGGGTAATTGTGGTACAGTCACATGTGGTATAGAACAGGCTTTTTTCTAACGGATTCGAAATCATGTATAAATATGAATCATTTTGAAGATTATTTTGTTTTATATAACTTTTTTCATACCTAATATGTAATGTAATATCGTTTTTTTTCCCAAATAAAATAAAAATAAAATAAAATTATTGCTAACTCAGCTTCATATATTCGAACAATTTGTTCAACAACGTATAAAATTAATTAAATGAAAGCTATTCTTACTGTGTGTGATACGTAATTACCTCGCCTACCTAATAAATTTACACGATGCTAAACAATTTAATTATATTTAAGAGACATATAAAAATCAAGAGAAAATAAAACAAAATTAAGATTAAACACAAAACATGAAATAAAACTACACATTGCTAACTGTTGCTCTGTGGAACTTGCCAAACGAGTCAAAATGCACATCAACTAGGTCGCTGTAGCTGTTTAATAGTTTACAAAACCGAGAGACGATAGAGCCTGCGCCCAGTACTGTTCTACGGGGAGGTGGGTACAAGGGAGTAATAGGAGCACGAGGAAGTCTAACAGGAGTCCGAAACCGAAATTTTGCTAGTAATAAGAACTAACCTACTGAGAACAAAATGTGTATTGAGAAGCCTACATCCTAAGACAGTGGTATTATAACTAAATGGCTTATGCTATGCTCAATACATTAAATCCCTGATCTCTAAACTAGGGGGGTCTCTGTATCTTAGAGATCAGTATCCCTCCGCAGCAATGTCACAAGCCAATATTAGTGGCATACTAAATATTACAAATTGTTTTTATTTTTAATCGTAACCTTAAAGCTAAGTAAATAAAATAAAATACTAAATTAAAATAACATTCTGATATACAGTTTTGTGTGTGTGTGTGTGTGTGTATGTGTGTGTGTATGAGGTGTATGAAAAGGGTGTGTGTCTGTGTGTGTGAGAGGGGGTGGAGCGGGGTGGTTTATATGTAAGTGCAAGTATAATTAATTTTAATTCAGTTTAAGGGTAGGTGGCCTAAAAGGAGATCCTCAGTATTATTTTGACTTAATTTGGCCAAGTATTTGTTTAATGCACATTTGCATTCATATTTAGTTTTAGAAAATAGTTTACTATACTAGGACTATATAATTCTTGCTGTTGTGACTGGCCTGTTTGCCGAATGAAGTGATAATGCCAATAGCGGGAAATGATCAAATTCAGCAACAGGTGCTCACGATGATTTAATTTTATAATGCCTTTAATGTTCCCATTGCTGGGACACAGGGTAAAAAAAAATTGATATATGTCAGGTGTGGGGTTCGAACTGACGCTCCCTCTCAGAAACCAGAGCTTAAATATGGGGCCTTGACTACTCCGCCAATTTGACTTAGGTAGAGATACCTCTCTAGAGGTCTCTTCTTGAAGGAGTGAGCTGTAATCTACCGTACCGTCTTCGAATTTCTGTATCTAAGGCATGTCGTTTCTGCTAGGGTCGCGAGATTTGTTCGAAAGACATACCGTGGCCCTGGCATATGGGCAACTGAAGGAATACGGGTGGGTTTTAGTCAGTAAAAGTCTGACACGCCCTTCCGCTCCACCCAGAGCGGGAGAAAAAAAAAGGCATGTCGGTTTCCTCACGATTTTTTTGCCCACCGTTTTGAAAGCAGTAGTGATGAAATTAAACACATAAAGAAAAGCGCTTTGTGATTTACAGTAACATTCACAACTTTCTGACCATAAAACATCATACCCCAGATAAAGAAGTTAACAATTGACAATAGAACACGTTTAAATTACTTGCCTGTCTAAATAAACGGTCCAACGATTGTATCGTGCAAATAAAAGTATCACAACAACATACAGGATAATTGATTTATAAGGAACCGGTGTGGACGATCACGTAACGACTTTTATAGTGACGACCTTTAATGTCTGTCTAGGTTAGACGTTTCGGCACCCGGTGCGTTCTAGTTAAGAATCTAGAGCTCGTTTGACTTACTGCGCAAATACACTTACTGTGAGAGAATTTTCGGTCCTTCGTTCCACATTTATAAAAGGAGGTAGTTCAAAGAAATACTGTATTAGAAAATATTTAACTCTGTGATTATCTGTATTTACACAATTTTTTGGCGAAATTTTTTGATAATTCAACCCGAAATCGACGTGCTTGAATTTCACGCCCCGTAATGGTCGAGTTGGTCCTGTCCTTTTTTATATATTTATACATCTCTTTTACAGTGGATCTAATTTCGAGTATTTGCTGATTCTAGAGTCCTATTTCACGTGAACTCAAAATATCATGTAAGAAGTTTAAAATCAGTCACGGCTCACGTAGCAGAGGGGGAGTTGTTTTCATTTTGACTGTTCAACAACATTCATTGCGATATTTACGTTATTGAGCAGACAAATTTTTCGAACATATAAAGCAATGGGTTTGAAATATCCGTCAAAATGATAAAAGTTAAAATTGATAGTGTGTATCGTAATTAAGCAGGGCGTTATTTACGAAAACAGTTGTTGGTTAAAACCGTTTAAATAAATAAATCTATAAAATCAAGACATTATCAGTGAACTCAGTAGAGCCACTGTATTTAAATTATAATCATTTCATTTCTTTAGTAAACAATCATTTACACTACAAGATAGCGATAAAGTCCTGCTACATTTTACTATAGCTACTATTACTGAGGTCACCTTTGACCCTACACTCTAAGTGCATAAGGACCAATTGCTTATCGAAGACCTTGACTTTACTATCCTACAAGGAACGATCTTGAAGACAAACATCCTTCTGTTGATAGAGGTTAAACATAGAATATATGACTTATGCGCTTGCGCCGATCGTAAAACTCGTCTGGGAGAAAGTGTTGATTACTTTGAGTTCCAGACTGAAGTGTTGCTATTTTTAAATTGTCTCTTATATTTTTCTCGTTATGGATATTGGGTATTTTATGAGAATCTATAAAGTTTATTTTTTTTACTTTATAGGATTTTTCTCGTAACTAATCAATGTAGGTGTAGTGATGGCCCAGTGGTAATGGCTTCGACTTACGAGTTGTAAGTCGTGGGTTGGAATCCTAGCAGGCGCTTTACTTTGTATGTATATTTTTATCACCACTGCTCTGGAAACGTCGTGAGGAAACCGGCATGTCTTCGAACCAAAAATTCGAAGACATTTGTGACATCTACCAACCCGCACTAGACCCGCGTGGTAGATTGCAGCCCACTCCTTCTCGAAAAAAAGAGACCTGTGTCCCAGCCGTGGGCACATTATAGGCTAATAATGCTTATGCATTAATGTAGCTGTTACATAAACATAACCACAGGCCTTGTTTCCCGGAAGGGTTGGAGGTATACCTATAATACAACCACATTTACCTATAATACACACACAACACACACACAAAACACTCACACGCAACACACACACATACACAAACACACGCCATACCACGCAAGAGCAAGCATGTATTTTTTTTTTTTTTTTATTATATTTATTTATTCAATATTTATTTTAATTGTTATGATTTTTTTGTTTTTTATTATTCTTTGATTATATAAATTATTAATTGCTCCATAAACGGGTGAAGACACTGACTCCTGTAACACAGGTACCACCTACCTCAGGAGTCAGGGCTTCAATTGATGTTGTCAAACCATTTTATATCAATAAAGCATTTTATTATTATTACATTTCGCCAGTTTTTTAAAGTCCCATTAAAAAGGGGGTAAGTCTATTGCTGTTACAGTAAGTTCTATATCAAAAGCTGCGACATTTCTCATTTCTTTTAGAGTTAGTATACTAACTTGTAACCTCTTATACCTTCAGAAGAGTTTATCACAGCAAGGGTTTATCTCTCGTCTTCTAAATTCCTCTGAATATCTGCAGCTTTAGATGAGGGACCAATTATGTCACATAGAGTCAACATTTTTGGGCCTTGTGGAGAAGCAATCAACTTTCATTAAACATCTTACATGCATACATAAAATAACGCCTTTTCCCCATGGGGGTAGGTATACTACAGAACGCCACCAGCTACGATCCTTACATACTCCTTTTGCCTCGTTTAAATTCATACATCTGGTCGCCGGTCATCTGGTCATACATTGGATGAATAAGAAGAAGGTCATGGCGTTTGAAAGAGAAGATAATATATCGGTGTGCGATGTGAAAATAAATGATAAGAGTGTGGAACAAGTAAGTGAGTTCGTATATTTGGGGAGTTATTTTTTACAAGGGATGGAAAGATTGATAAAGATGTGGAAAGAAGAGTAAATGCGGGAAGTGAATGTTCGGTATAGCAAAAGAAGCATAGATGTGGAAATTGAACATCATTTCTATCTTAAATGCATTTCGTCAGAAATGATAACCCCGATATTAATTCATTATACATTACTGATAGGAGTTTAATACAAATTCGCACGTAAAAATAACAAACTCTTTTTATTCTACCAATCAGGATGATCCAAGAAATCTGACAAAGGGTCATTGTCACACGTTGTGCTGTAGTGAACGACCGCGCACACGTCGTCACAACGTATGAGTACACTCCTGCGCAGCGAGGTGCGTGCAGCGAGACGATCTGACGTGCGTAGCACAGGGCCGGCAAAGAAGGGTTAACATATTTCATCTTTTTTTATTTTTTTTAGTCATGGTAATCACTTCGTTACGATTAGAATTGCTAACAACTATAACATGAAAGTATTGGTTACCAACACAATGTGAAAAATAACCATTTTATTGCAATAGGATTTTCTTTTCGAGAGGTTGGTAAATGTATTAAGAACTGTGCAAAGCATTCCCATAGTATGTTTCATATATATATTTCTTTATTAAGGTAGTTGGAAGTTCTTTTGTTTGTTTGAACGCGCTAATCTCTGGAACTACTTATCGGATGTCAAAAATTCTTATTGTAATTTGATAGACTAATTTTTGAGAAAGGCTATAAATTATTTTACATCAGACTCAGACACAGGAGCCGAGCAAATTGAACAAAAAGTTAGAAATAACGCTTAGCGAAAACACAGTAAAAGTGGCAGTAGGCGATGCGATACGACAGAGAGTGGGACGGGGGAACAAGAAATTTCACGCAAACGAAGTGAAAAATAATTAAAAACTACCTAAACCGAAGAAAACACTGGTCCTTCTGCTCTCAAAACAATAATTAGGTGTAACATACATCACGTGCCTGGAAGGACCAAAAAATTAAGCTAAGACAATCATTTAAGTTAATAACACAGATAATCACATCTTATTCGATTTAATTTTGTTTTCAGTTATAACGGTGGTCAAATTGAAAGATTAAATAAAACATGGATCAGTCTTACTAAGGGGTATCGTATTACTTAGTAACTGGGTTGTGGAGGTCAGATAGGCAGTCGCTCCATGTACAATTCTGGTACTCAGCTGCATTCGGTAAGACTGGAAGCCTACCCCAACATAGTTGAGAAAAGGCTAGGCAGATGATGATATGGATACAGGTATTCAGCGATGGATGACAAGTCCGTTTAATTTGTCTGAAAGACATGATTATTTTTCTTTAAATCTCTTTTTTAAATTATTAAGACGTCGGTTATGGGGCATTTCTCCTTTTTTTTCACTGCAGCACAATCTCTGTCACTCTCTGTGTAAGATTTGGACCAACGTGGTTGAAAAGCGAAAAACCTCTGCTTTACTCATTTTCTTCTCCATTTCGCTCGGTTTTTCATTTCATCTTTGGATAGAATATTTCACATTCTTTTTTGCAGACGTCCATCGTATCTAGTATTTACCCAATTTCAGTCAAACGGGAACAAAAAGATTAATTGTACAGACACGCAATTATTGTACCAATTAAGACATCTTCGCACAAAATAGCGTTAAAAGCTCAACTTTTCACCACTTTATCGCAACATGTACAATTAAACAAATTGAAAAATTAAAAAGGTAAAATTTATCCTTATAGCCCACGTAAAACCGACCTTGTGAAAGAAAAGATAGAGTTTAAAATTCGAATGTGAAATAAAATGTACATGATTCAATTTTGTAGTGAGCCCACGCATTTTTGTTCACTGCGGGGTCGGGTTTGTGTTCTGTAAGTGTAAGCATCAGTCTCATACTGGCCGCTAGCATGCGCGCGCGTCCCAATTTTGAAATATGGAATCCGCGGATTTCGAATTTTTCGAATCGAATTTCGAACTCGGCTGAACATGTTCCGTTTGCGATACATTTCGTGTGGTGTTCGTTAATGTCCGTTAAATTCTTTCAGAGCGACCAATAAACGGTGAGTTTGATTTTTTTAAAGTTTATTTATCGGCATTATTTCATGCGAAAATGTGTAACGAAAATTCGTTACAGACATTTTTGAGGGGTTTTCGGGCACTATCTGGAAGATTTCTCAAATTAGTCACAGCTATTTTGGGCTTTATTAGATTAAATTATATCTGAAGAATCTCCTCATGTTGTACCCGGGTGACTAAATTAAATTTGCAATAATAGGAGCACATGAAAATAATTGTAGGTAATATAAATTTAATAATAAAATTGTATCCTCCTACATTTGAAATATTTGCTTACAAATCCTTTGTCTTATTATAATGAATTTCTGTCACTGTCGATCTACATAATGCAATTCCACAATTGAACTTAATTTAATTTAACTATACTAGAGATTTTTCTCTTAAATCATCATTGGCTGCCAATTTAACCGTATGCAGCTGCAAAACCAGTATTTTACATAGAGCGACAGTGTATCAGACCTCTACAACCCAGTTACTGGGTAATACAATACCCCTTGGTAGGACTGACTGTCAAACTTTCGGGTTTCTGTAACAACTATCAAAGATCTACGAATGAAGGCCGGGACAAACGGCTTAACGTGCTTTCCTCTAAAATATTTATCTCTAACTAGCTTCTGCCCGCGACTTCGTCCGCGTTAAATTTCTTGTTCCCCCGACCCTTCCCGTGGCATCGAATCGCCTACCCGTCCGATTTTCCCCGTTTTTGCAAAATTTTTCATTACTGCTCCGCTCCTCTTGGTTGTAGCGTGATGTTATATAACCTATAGCCTTTCTCGATAAATAGGCTACCCAAAACAAAAATAATTTTTCAATTCGGACCAGTATTTCCTGAGATTAGCGCGTTCAATCAAACAAACAAACTCTTCAGCTTTATAATATTAGTATAGATATCTAAAAACCAATATCGCATTTACTTATCATATTCGGAAATCTCTCTTCCCTTATACTTTTGTTCTAAACTAATGAATCCTAAAATCGGTACTCAGATTCATAATCATCATTTAAGCCGAAAAAAGTCCACTGCTGGAAATATGCCTCCCCTAATTTGGGGGGTTCACCATAATCGCCACGCTTGGCAGGGGGATTGGTGATCGCAGTATGGTCGTAAAATGCGTAGAGAACGCTGCTGCCCATTACACACACGGGAAGAAATGGTACCCAAATTCGACTACCTCTAATTATTGATAAACTAGCTGACCCGACAGACGTTGTCCTGTCTCTTTGATGATATTTGAGCACGCATTCTGTCAATTCTATGTCAAATGTCATAATGTTACATTAAAAAAGTTTACATTATCCTATTATATGGTTGTTAAGTATTCTTAAATTTTCTAATTTTCCGCTCAGTTTTTAATTTTTTTTCTTTCATAAGAACGTTCTCCTGACAATTACAAAAACAACAAAAAAAAAAAGTGATATTGGTCCAGCCGTTCACGCGTGATGGCGTGACCAAGGGAAATAGGGATTCAGTTTTATATATATAGATGAAATGATAAATGATTTTATTTCTGTAAGTACACGTAGGTTTATACAAAAACTTTTACACGTCAATTATATTTTTTAAACTAGATGAGGTCGGTTTTTCCTATCTGAGTACTCTGAGAAGAAAGGCCGAAACAAATTCAGAGGTTTGAGGAGGACCAAGATGTCCAGACATAATCTTGGTTACATCATGTGAAGCTCATGTAGATAGCTCTCTCAAATTGTCTTTAGAGGAAAGAACCACACAGATTGAGTGGACCTGTCCACTCAGTACACGCATTTGTCATTAATAGGGCAGCTCATCTCAGAACTTAAGACGCTCACTGGTTCTTCATCATCATCATTTCAGCCGTAAGACGTCCACTGCTGGACTTAGGCCTCCCTCAATTTGGGGGGCTTTGCCATAATCGCCACGCTTGGCAAGCGGGTTGGCGATCGTAGTATGGTGGTAAAATGCATAGAGAACGCTGCTGCCCATTCTCTAGTAAGTCCCTTAGTCGCCCTTTACGACAACCACGGGAAGAAATGGGGTGGTGTTATTCTTTAAGTCCGGCACCACACGGTACCACTGGTTGTCACTGGTTCTTAAACAGTTTAAATTAATTATTCTAAAATGACTCTGTCAATGTTGCAAATAATAGTGTTATCAGTCGGTACCTTCTGGCTATAAACTGGAAAGCCCAGAGATATCGGGAATACATTGTAAATCGATACTTTACTCATTATCTATAATATACCAAGTTACTTGCTAAAGATAATGAAGTAACAGGTGTCCATTATGTTAGGCTTTCCGTTACTAAGGACCATGTTTTGCTACTCATTCACATCAACTCCATTTCCATTTACCATAACGTTCCCCACCGCTGGGACACAGGCCGTCTCTCTGTTTTAAGGCGGGCCGTATACCATTACAATTTATTAAAGTGGAAATGAACAAATTTTTCTTCAAAATTCACTTTATAATGAGCCTATATTGTTCCCACTGCTGGGACACAGGCCTCCTCTCGGTGAGAGGGAGTGGGCCGTAATCTACCACGCGGCCCAGGGCGGGTTGGTAGATTTCACATGTCTGCGATTTTTTGGTTCTAGGACATGCCGGTTTCATCGCGATGTTTTCCTTCACCGTTTTGAGAGCAGTGGCGATGAAATAATTTACACAAAGTAATGCGCCTGCTTGGGTTTGAACTCACGACATACTACTCGTAAGTCGCGGCCGTTACCACTGTGCCACCACTGCTCCCTTTCAATTTATTAAAGTGGAAATAAACTCAGTTTTCTTCATAGTCCACATTATCATTTCAGCCATAAGAGGTCTACTGCTGGATATAGGCCTCCACCAATTTGAGGAGGGCTTGTCATAATTGCCACGCGTGGCAGGCGGATTGGCGATCGCAGTATAGTGGTAAAATACATAGAGAACGCTGCTGGCCATTCTCTAGTAAATCCCTTATTCGCCTCTTACGACACGGGAAGAAATCGGATAGTGCTATTCTTTATGTCCGGCTCCACACGGAATATTTGCCCACTTCTGGGACACAGGCCTCCTCTTTGTGATAAGGAGCGGGCCGTAATGCATTCATATTTACTAAAGTGAAAATAATTATCCTTCACAGTCCACATAATCTGCTCGATAATGTCAAATTATATGTCATACAAAGTTAACCTTGAGTAAGTCATTTTAGCCCTAGGACGAGCCGACCAATGGTATTGTACTATACAGGGCGTCCCACGGATATGCCACATGGAGCGAAAGTACCTTGAATATTGTAGATAGAATATTTTACTGAAAGAAGACATTATTTGAATTAAAAAAAAAAAAACAATTTAAACTGCATTCATATATAATATTTAATAAATTAAAATAATATTTAAATAATTGCATGGCTGAGCCGGGAATCGAACCCGTTACACGAGAAAAATAATCATCCTGTAGTTTTATCAAACCGATCGAAAGGCTTCATCATAAGGATTATTTTTTACTAAATAATATAGTGTCACAAATAAAAGGAAGACCATGCATTTTAACATTCGATGTGAAATTTTGTTCAGAAAAATGAAAAGCTGACACTGGCGTAAGGATAAATTGATTCATTTTGTATTAAAAATGTTAAAATTCATGGTGTTCCTTTTATTACTCGCTAATTATGACCCGCTGGTCGATAGTGTGATTTGAATTTGGAACCTTAACTAGATATTCGATTGAAAACGTTAGCTTGAAAAAAATGTTCGAAAATCGAATTGCCTTTTATGCCGTCGAAGAATATGGGCGTTCCGTGATGTTTACTAGAGAATGGGTAGCAGCGTTCTACATGCATTTTACCACCATACTGCGATCGCCAACCCTTCCGTCAAGCATGGCGATTATGGCAAACCCCCTAATTGGGGGTGGCAAATTTCCAGCGAATGAGAAGTCATTTCGAAGTGAGTGAGAAGCTGTGTGAAGTTGAATATACTTCATGGAATATTCTTCTTCTTTATTTTCTTCGTCTTTACAAAAAACAAAAAACGAACTGCCCATTTACTTTTCGCCTTATTCAAGGTGTGACAGAATAAACGCAAGTCCTGAAAGCAGTAAGTTTATAATTGTCTACTGAATCGATTTCAGGTATTTTTTATTACCATACTTACCACCGATTGAGCCAAAGAAAATTCAATCATATGTCAAGACTCAATTTTAATTAAATGTTTATTAGTGTTGTAATAACTTTGTCTCTCCACAAATTTTACTATAAAAATCTTTAAAATCGGTGTCTTGAAAGCTATATTGTGATATTAGTATAGCTCTTGCAGAGTCGATTGACAATCTATAATAATATATATCATAGGACAACCAACACAACGTTATCTGATCCCAAACTAGGCAGAGCCTGTACTATGGCAACCAGACAACTGATAAACATACTTATATATTTCTAAATACATACATATTATAGATAAATTACACAAAGACCCAGAACAAATGATTGTGCTCATCACACAAAGGTTTGTCCTGGGTGGGAATCGAACCTACAACCTAAGTCTTAGCAGTCAGGGTCACTAACCACAAGACTAACAGGCCATTCAATCTATTCGTTTCTTTCATCTCCTTTTTTGTGTTTGTAGGAAATCATCAAATGACGTCTCCTGCTCTGGGCGGAGCGAGATCAGTTCAGACTTTTACTGACTAAAACCCACCCGTGTTTCTTCAGTTGCCTGTGCCAAGGCCACGGTCACTGTTTCGAACTAATCCGTGACCCTGGGAGGTTCTTTCGTTTCCTGAGAATTGGAATTTTACTGGGAAATTTGTATTACTGGGAAAATTTCATTCCACCGATGAAAAATCTGGCCTAGATTAAAATACGGGCGGAGTCCGGTCTAAGCTCTTAAAAGCCAGTTAACACCGGATTTATCCGGTCAGATGGTAACCCTAGTTAAGTTAAATTGAGAAGATTGCTTTTAAAAATCCGTTCTCGAATGAAATCCGGGCGGAGTCCGGTCAAAGCTTTTATAAGCCGGTCAAGACCGATCTTATCCGGTCAGATAGTAACCGTCGTCAAGATTAATTGAAAAAGAAGGAAAGAAAATACGTTTTATTTTCGGTAAATATGACGCAAAGACAAACTGTTAAAAATCCAGTCTCGAATGAAATCCGGGCGGAATCCGGTCAAAGCTCTTAAAAGCCATTCTAGACCGATTTATATCCGATTAGATGGTAACCCTGGTCAAGATAAATTCGGGTGATTTACCTGGCCATATTTACGCAAGCCGGAAATAATTAATCGTAGCAAAAACTACCAACAGCATCCTTGAACTCATTTTCACGTGTTCACGAGTAAAATGGATATAAATCGTATATCCTACTGGTATTATAAATTTTAAAGTTGTTTGTTTGCATGTTCGGATGTTTTTTACTCAATCCCGCAAAAAATGCTGAACGGATTTAGATGAAATTTGGCATACAAGTAGTTTAAAACCTGAAATAACATCTATACAAATGTTACTTGAAATCACAAATTACATTAATTCAAATTAACAGCTTCTCACTAAATGCATATTATATGAAAGGAATATATATGGTATACTTACTTACATCAAAAAAACAATTTTTAAAATGTTTGTCTGTCTGTTTGTTCCGGCTAATCTCTGAAACGGCTGGACTGATTCCGACGGGACTTTCACTCGCAGATAACTAATGTTATAAGGAGTAACATAGGCTAATTTTTGTCCCGATACCACGTCCATTTTCACAACCATGCAGGCGAAGCCGCGGGTACTTTTTATCCCTTCAGTTCCCGTGGGGTAGTTCCCCACCTCCACTCGGGCGTAGCCGCTGGCAAAAGCTATTGGACTATAAACTACATAGAATAGAATAGAATATTTTTATTTCAGACCGGAGTCCATAGGGTTAGTAACAATTTTTCTTAACGTCTAGTGTTAATAGATTACATACACAGGTACAAATATAAAATTTCAATTAAAATTCAGCATGGTGCCGCATCCATCTCCGCAGCATCGGGGAATCCCACCGATCTGCGAATACACTGAGAATACTGTTGGTGCTGCCGCGAACACGAGTCATCAAGGATGCACCTATTTCTAATAATGGCGGCAAAACCATCAATATTATTCTGCACACATCCCTGACGCACTACTACGCTACGGCAGCCGCAGCAGCACTCTCAGTGCATTGTTATATTGAACGCGTAGGTCGCTGTATGTCCGCTGAGTGTAGCTGACCCACAGGCTGCACGTGTAAAAACACTGACAGTAAGCTTTGAACAACACAACAACAAGACAACACCAAGACATCAAACCTGTAATTCTTGAAAGGTTAGGCAGAGGTGACCTTGCGCCTGAACGCTTGACGGAAAGCGATGAATGAGATATATGATGGATCGAACGTGCCCAAAAAATGTCTGTTCAGGTTTCAGTGATGAATATGAAATAATTATTATACCACCTACTAACCAATTGTTTTAAGAATGCTCAATCCTGACAAGTTCATTTTTAGGGTTCCGTTGCCAAATAGCAAAAAACGGAACCCTTATAGAGTCGTCATGTCTGTCTGTCTGTCCGAGTATGTTACAGCCATTTTTTTCCGAAACTATAAGAGCTATGCTGTTGAAATTTGGTAAGTAGATGTA
Organism: Aporophyla nigra; assembly: GCA_947507805.1. Lineage (NCBI taxonomy): Eukaryota > Metazoa > Arthropoda > Insecta > Lepidoptera > Noctuidae > Aporophyla > Aporophyla nigra. The sequence goes on along the minus strand of OX382316.1, from coordinate 10,439,143 downwards.
TTCTGTGAACCGCATTAAGATTTTTACACAAAAATAGAAAAAAAACAATAATATTTGGGGTTCCCGATACATAGAACTGAAACTCAAAAAAATATTTTTAATCGAACCCATTCGTGTGGGGTATCTATGGATAGGTCTTCAAAAATGATATTGAGGTTTCTAATATATTTTTTTTCTAAACTGAATAGTTTGCGCGAGAGACACTTCCAAAGTGGTAAAATGTGTGTAGCCCCCCCCCCCCTAACTTCTAAAATAAGGGAATGATAAAACTAAAAAAAAATTTAAGATGTACTTTACCATGTAAACTTCCACCGAAAATTGGTTTGAACGAGATCTAGTAAGTAGTTTTTTTTTAATACGTCATAAATCGTAAACCACAATTTACCTTTCATTCAGTCGACTCAAATATAAAAATTTAAAAAACAAAACTTTTAATTTCATAAACATAAACCTTATGCATAAACCGTGAATACCTGCAGGTTTGTACGGAACCCTCGGTGCGCGAGTCCGACTCGCACTTGGCCAGTTTTTTTCTAATTTCATGATTTAATTTTCATCATAACAGGACCAGCCTTTAATGTTCCCACTGCTGGGTAACAGGCCTCCTCTCGGTGAGACGGAGTGGGTCGTAATCTACCACGCGGGCCCTGTGTGGGTTGGTAAATGTCACATGTTGTCGAATTTTTGGCTCTAAGACATGCCGGTTTCCTTAAGTGTTTTCCTGGAAGTCGCAGTGGTGACGAAATAATTTACACAGAGTGCCTGCTTTTGACAAAAACTAGTTTGGCATATTTCTTCACATCACACAGCATTTGCGAGAAGACAGTGTTATATAACAAGCACTATACTTTATAACAAAATAAATAAAAAACTTAATATATTACATTTAAGCAAGCATGATACTAAGGTTTTAGTGAAAGGATGGTTATTACAATTGGACTACCTAACAACAGAACATATTTTATCTCCACAAATATAATAAATATATTAATTAAAGACACACACACACACACACTTACACTACACGCACACACCCACAAACACGCACACACACCCCACATACACACATACTTTTATTCACCACTTGCATTTTCTTTTTAATAAAAATAAATATATATTTATACATTTATTAATAATTTAAAATACACAATGTTTTTTAGGTTACAAAATAATGAAATTGTCAGCTGAACGCTATCTTCTGAGATACAGGCCTCGCCTAGTTCAGAAGATAGAGTATATTTATCAAACCTCTTTTTACCACCACAAATGCTGCTGGATTATTGTTGTTTATTGTATACGAGATTAGTATTAAGTTCGTTTAATATGTAATCGTGGTTGCTATGATGGTGAGAAATAAACTCTTTTTATTTTTTATTTATTTATTTGCTTGGGTTCGAACCCACGACCTTGAATTTGTAAGTAGTGGCTGTAACCACTTAGCCACCACTAGTCCTCCTTGTCCCCTTAATTTAATTAAAAACAAATAGGTATAAATTATTTTAGATATCCTTAATACATAAATAAATAAATGATAATTGTACTGATTAAGTCTAGACCTCTCTTTGGGCTCATTGTTAGACTAAGTCTCGATAAATATATAAGACCTTGTCATACTCATAATTAGGTATTGTGTTAATCAAAAGCATTGTACCTTATCACTAGGCGCTCGTAATTACTAGAATTTCTAGAAAACACGCAGTCTCCTTTGGTGGCAGCGCTTACGGCATAAAATTGTATATCTGTTTAACTGAGTCATCATCTGCCTAGCGTTTTGCCAATTATGTTGGGGTCAGCTTTAAATCTTACCAGATGCAGGCTGCCTATCTGACCTAAACAATCCAGCTACTTGGTAATACGACAATACAATGGTAATACGACGTAGATATTGTCAAAGATCCAGTAAAGACAGGCAGGAATAACGATTTCAAGTGCTTTACGAGGCACAGAGGGATCTTGCCGCGGCAAGCGTAGCTTAACCTAATCGATCGACAAAAGCTCTTACTAAATTGCATCCATTACATATTTGCAAGCCATCAGATTCAGTGCAGAGATGCATTCCACCATGCAGTGATGCCATCATTATCATTTATCATCATTCATCATTTCAGCCGAAAGTCGTCCACTGCTGGGCATAGGCCGTAAGTACCAACCACATACGTTTATACATAAAACAAATAAACGATGATAGATTTGATTTGAGACCAATAGAGGGTTAGTTTTCAAAAACCTGTCATATTTAAAGTTGGACTATAAAACTGAACAATTTTATCCCAGGGACCAACATCATCATCTCGAAAAAAAGCGGTCGCAAAAAAAGCGCCCGTCATTTGTATTGTTTTAGTTAGCGCGCTCTGCTCAGCCCTCATATGACTCGCTCGCTCGGCAGTCAACTGTGATCGCAACATTTGCTTTTATTGTGAGAGAGCTCGCTCCGCTCACTCTTGATATATATAAGTGTACTCAGCTCAGTCGTAAGCTCGTTTCACTCCCTCGATTAAGTGCTTGCTCATCTTGTGAGTAAGCTCATTCTGTTCGTTTATTAAAAGAGTGAGCTCGATTCGCTTGCTGTATCGTAAGAGCGCTACGCTCGCTCTTCTAATGCACTCTACTCACACGGTTCGTTACAAGGATTCATGGTTCTAACTTGGCTTTCCGAGGAAGATATAAGCAAGCTATATCTCTGGCTGGAAAGTTTCTGGTAATCATAACTAAACATTTTACGTTTATTGTATCTAGGTACGTTGTAAAATTTATTTTCGATGTCGTTTTTCAGAATATCGACCTGGAACGGGATTGCATTCCTATTGATGCTTTCTCAATTGATTTTTTTAAATCATTTATGAGCATATATTTACGGCCGATATGACGATATGTGGCATTATTTTGCTATTATTACTTCATATTAATTTCTATTTTGGCCAGTATATTTATTCTTTGTCTTTAGGTATTAGTTGTGCTTTTTTGACAGCAACACCAGAATCATTGTTCGAACTAAACACGTTTTTGCGCTATACTAATTGGGATTTCGACAAATAATGAAAAATAGAGGGGCGCGGGCACGAGCGTGCGCAGTGTAATGATTAAATATACGTATTGAAAATTGGTATGAATATGACCTTTCTTTTAAATCCTCAACCATTACTAAAACACGTAAACTTTAGTAGATAATAGCGGTTGAAAACTTACAGGTTTTTGTCGATCAGAAATATTGAACTTACTGCCAGTACACCGAGCGAAAAGATGTGTTGTTGAGATGTGGCATCTACCATTCCGCATTGGACCCGCATGGTGAATTACGGCTTTCTCACCGAGACCTGTGTCCCAGCAGTGGGAACATTACACCTTGCACCCTAATTGCGAAACGCACAATTTATCAGAATCTGAATGGTTCAATCCCATTCAGATTCTGATAAATTGTGCGTTTTATTTCTAAACCATTGCGTCATTTGTTCGAATAAATTGTCGGCTCAGCAACGTAAATAACGCAATGAATGTTGTTTAACTATCAATAAGAAACCAATTCCTACCGATAACAAGTTACGCAATTACCCCTCTGATTATATGTATGTATAGCATTGAATATAATGAGATGATCATTCAAACTAACACTTTCACACAATAGGCATAACGTACAGTTCTCCATGCAGGGCTTGCATTAAGGCTGAGGAAACTGTTCAGCATGTAGTCTTTGAATGAAAGAAAGAATACCATTTAGAGAGAAAGAATGCACTGGCGTTACTCAGATTCGGACAGAATCCCTTGGGACTAACGAATCTTACATAGATTTTCTTAACAGACCAGAAGACATCAATTTCTGGGCAGTGGGCTTGTTTGAATAACCATCGACGGTCACCATGGCCCACGGACAATGGTCAATCTGAAGGATGAATTACAGAGAAGTAGAGTTATGAGTGATAAAGACGTCAAGTAGATCATCATCATTTCAGCCTAAAGACGTCCACTGCTGGACATAGGCCTCCCCCAAGCTCCGCCACTTAGAGCGGTTTTATGCTTCCCGCTTCCAGCGGATTCCTGCGGCCTTTCACATGGTCTTCTGTCCACCTTATGAGGGGCCTTCCAACTCTACGTCTTCCGGTACGCAATCGCTACTGCAGAACCTCTTGTCCATGTTCATCCTAAAACGCACTCTTTCGGAAGCTCTAGTGAGGTCATCGAGCATTGTACTGAGGCCCTCCATAGTCTCAGCCATGACTACTATAACATCGGCAAACTGAAAGTGAGTGATGTACTCGCCATTGATGTTGATGCCAGCTCCTTTCCAGATCAGAACCTTGACGTCATCCTCCAGTGTAGCGGTGAACAGTTTCAGAGAGATAACGTCTCCCTATCCCTAATTACGTCACAAAAATTTCATGATTTTTTGACACTCACCCCGTCCTTGTCACAGCTGGTCACATTTGTGAGACCCCCCTCCTTAGTGTGACGTCACATGTTTTGCAATTTTACATCTAGACATGGATATTTTTTTATTTTTTCTTTCTTGGTCCGTATTTCGTGTTTTAATAATAATCCTTCCATGCCGTGTTCGGCTACGGCGACCGTTTCATTACAAACCTACTGGCGTCTATAATGGGCTCTCATGTGGCTAGCAAAACCGCCTTTGCTTACAAAAATTCTTGTACAGAGTGGACACGTGAGAGCACCATTAACATAATTGTAATTGTAATTTCGTGTTTTAATAGTACTTTAAATTATGTATATTCAATTTTGAAATGTGACGTCACCAAATTTAGGGCTCCTCCCACCCCCTTGTCCAACAATGTCACAATTCGTCGACCCTCTCCCCCCCCCCCCCCTTAACGTGTGACGTAATTTATGGATGACCCCTAGCTGCTGCAGGATAGGTTTTGAGGTCTCGTCCTGGAGTCGGACTGACTTAGCAATCTGTTCCTAAAGCTGATTTTAGACGATTATTCGTTCATTTAAAATTTAGGGCTCCTCCCACCGCCTTGTCAAACAATGTCACAATTCGTCGACCCCCTTTTTTTTTTTTTTTTTTTTTTGGATGGGAAATCATCAAATGACTTCTCCCGCTCTGGGCGGAGCGGGAGGGCGTGTCAGACTTTTACTGACTAAAACCCACCCGTGTTCCTTCAGTTGCCCAGTGCCGGGGCCACGGCCCCCTCCCCCCCTTAACGCGTGACATAATTTACGGATGGCCCCTACCTGCTGCAGAATAGGTTTCGAGGTCTGGTCCTACAGTCGGACTGACTTAGCAATCTGATCCTAAAGCTGATTTTAGACGATTATTCGTTCATTTCATCACCCCATTTCTTCCCGTGGGTGTCGTAAAAGGCGACTAAGGGACTTACTAGAGAATGGGCAGCAGCGTTCTCTATGCATTTTACCACCATACTGCGATCGCCAACCCGCCTGCCAAGCGTGGCGATTATGGCAAAGCCCCCCAAATTGGGGGAGGCCTAAGTCCAGCAGTGGACGTCTTACGGCTGAAATGATGATGATGATTCGTTCATTTATACAGGGTGTTTGGCGTATAGACCGACTAAATTTTTTTAGGGATTGGGTGGGTCATGTGCTATCTTTTATCGATAAACCGTCCCAGGATGTCCCCTAAGTGTCACTGTAATCGAGATACGAATTTTTATTTTTGTTTTTGAAAATTACCTGAATCATCGTCTTAAAAACGACATTTTTTTTTTAGTTTGTTGTTGTATTTGCATCAAATAACTTTTATTGCATTCTCTAATGTAACACTATTCTACATATAACAAGAAAATAATTGACGAGCTTTCGAACTCTTAAAAATGAATTAATCTATGAAGAACAACGACACTTAGGGGTCTAATCTATGAGGGACACTTAGGACATGAGGTCTATTAGTGAAAGATGATAGCACATGACTAGGGTTGCCACCTTTTTTCTTGCAATTAAAGTACATTGGTTATTATAGGTAAGAAAAAAAAAGTACATAGTATAAAATAAAGTACGATTTATTTTTCTTTATTATTATATTTAAAAACATTTTTTTTATTGCTTTTTGCATTTTGTTCCAAATTAGTATCTCTACCAAACAATTGCACAGCATCTTTACAGTATATATTTAAATTAAAGTAAATAAGTAATTCATTTTTTTTTAGATTCCGAGACGTTTTGTTTCTTTCGTCACGCCATTTGCTAAACATCACAGAAAAAACTTTTTCTGTAAATGTTGACGTGGCGGGAATAGACAATGAAAATGAAATTACTATGAACAGTTTTAAAAATTCTCATCACTCTTATTAAATCCTTGCTCTCATTTTTGGACAGTTGATAGTTCTGCAAAACCCTCTTACGAAATAAAGTATTTTCGTGTATTTTATTGTTCTCATAAAGTATAAAGTACAATTAACGTACATAACTTCATTATAAACTACGGGTGGCAACCCTACACATGACCCATCCAATACCCAAAACTTATTGTCGGCCCATGCGCCAAACAGCCTGTTTCTTTCATTCGGCATCATTAACTTGAATTGAAACGTAAGGACATAAACATAAAAATCAATTCATTAGTGAAGTGCGAAGTTACTGCGTAACACGCTTACAGTAGCAATGGCCTCCACTTTGACAGTTCGACAACGTTCATTGCGTTATTTACGTCGTTGAGCAGATACATTTTTCGAACATTATGAAGCAATGTCCATAATCGCCTGCCAGGGTCACGAGATTTGTACAAAAGAGTGGTCCTTGCATATAGGCAACTGAAGGAACACGGGCGGATTTTAGTCAGTATAAGTCGGATACAAACACGACGTCTCCCGCTCCATCCTAGAGCGGGAGACGTCAGTTGATGATTTCCCACGCAACAAAAAAAGGGCCATTAGAAATATCCTTCTAAATTATTCAAATTGTGATTGATAGAGATTTAGGCAATTCGGTTCGGTTCTAACTATGTTCGATTTCGGTTTAGTAGAATAGTGTTTCACGAACTATAGAGAAACATGGAAGAAAAAGACATGTTGCGCCATCCTCAAAAAAAAAAATTATATGAGGGCAGTAAAATGATAAATTGATGTTTAACTGTAGCGCTGTGAATGATAGAAATAATAAATAAAATGATCCTGTTATCTAATTTTCGTTTGAAAGTTGTTATTTTACTTCATTTGTATGTGCTGGAATTTCCGCAGTCACCCACTTCGTCTAAAGCTATCGGGCTGTTTGGCACACACGTTTGGTTCTCATGACAGTGCACGATAAAAGCTTTTTTAACACGCTTTATTAGCTTCAAATAAAAAAACTAAAATACACGCTTAAGCAAAAAAAACTAAAATACAAGCTTAATATCAAGCACCCCACGCTTTTTTCCATTATTTTCTACTTAGTTTGGTTTTTTATGAAAGCGTGTAAGCTAGTTTTTTTTTTTTTTTGTAATGTTTGAAAAAATATTTTAATTATTTCGGTGTTGAATAAGGAATAAAAATACAATTAACCACCAAACATCCGACGAGGGGGCTTTTTCTTGGTTGAAATACTAAAAGAAAAAACCAGGTGATGTAATTACTAATATTAGGCTAAGTTTATTGTTACTAACACCTATGGATCTTTGAATCCGAAATAAATTTGATTTGATTTGATGTGATTTGTAATTTATTTTATAAAGTTCTAAGCTCTTATGGCCGTTTTACTTACAAAAGCGCAGTTAGATTTTGATTGCTCAGTGCCGAAAGTTAAACCTTACGACCAAAAATATGGAATACCACTGGAACCAACACACTTATGACCACTGGAACCAACAGCTTAACATGCTTCCTAAGGCACGGTAGGGCTCGGTGATGATCACCCATCCTCGGAATGACCTCGGGTAGCGTTGCTTAACCTTCTATCGACCGGTGCGGCTGTTATTACTCCTCATCTCTCTATCGGCAAAAATTACTTAGTAAACAAAAAATAAATTTAGATACCTACGTCTCGTGAAGCACTTTGGAGGACAAAAAGCCTAGAAGCTACTACGTTAAGAATTGAGATAAAGCATGTTAACTCTAACGTATAAAATAATCTAAATTTAGAGAGAATCTGTATATTTTAGCGGCATAGATCGATGAGTTGATGGATGGATCATCTAGCGATTTATATTTAATTTCCTGGAATCGACCATCCACGTGCAAGATCACGTAAGAAATTTAATGAATGGTGAAAATCGCCAAACAAGGTGTGCATTGTGAAATAAATATTATGGCGATGATTTGCGAAAAAAATATAGGTAACTGTAGTTTATTTTTTAAAACATGGTAACTATTATCATTTAAATGTACCTTATACTTAAATTCCACCTATAGGGTAGCAAAGACATCAATGTACAAAATGATTACCATGGATTGCAGTGAGTGATTCTGAACCGATCAAAACAATCGTTCTGCACCTGTTACCTGCTCCGTGTTTTGCCAAATAATCGTTTCATAGTAAGTAATCTGCCTGCCTTTTTCCAACTATGTGGGGTTGGCTTGCAGTCCAATTGGATGCAACTGGTAACCAGTATTTTACATGGAGCAACTGCCTGTCTGACCTTCACTATCCAGTTACTGGGTAAAATACCCCTAGGTAAGACTGGTTTACAGACTTTCGGGCTTCTGCCGACCCGTAGTGACTGTCAAAGAGCCATGAATGAATATGACAGTTACAAAAATGAAGAATGATTACTTACTACGAAATGATTATTTGGCAAAAAGTGCAGAGGTGCAGACTAACTGTGATGTCATCTGGTTAGTCATAGCGCAGCGATCACTGATTACGATTGAGTTCGTTCCATATGAACTTAAGTTATTTTTGGTACACAACGCTTTAAGACGTGTATTTTCAATAATTATCACACAAAAATAATAACGTGCCCGTATTTATGAAAGGTTTGGGTTCAGGTTGGCATGATTTGGCTGAGCCGAACGAAATAATCTAATATTATGTAGATACTAGCTGTGCCCTTCTGGATACATCTCGAATGTCAACCAGTGCTAGAGTAGGGCGGCTCTCGAGCAACTAAAGAGTAACGCAACAAGCTGTTCTATAGAGTCGTCACGAACCATCTCGCCAGGAGACTTGACGAGTACCAGCCACCAGAATAAACAAAAGCCGATCCATTCTGTTCAGCAAATTGTACAGAAGACCGAGGAGTACAACCAGCCGCATTTGTGGATTACGAGAAAGCCTTCGACCCCATCGAAATATGGGCTTCTCTGCAACTCGACAATGTCGTTTTGACTGGTGTTACCTACATTGAATTGGTTGAGATGTTTGTTTGAGCTAACACGATGATTGTCCAGATTCAGGATCAGAAAATCAGCCCCATCCAACTGCTCAGACGAGTAACACAGGGGGATGTGATATGCCTGAAACTGTCCAATTAATGTATGTACTTACATTATATACTTCATATGCACTTAGTAAAATGTTATTGAATTTTATTTATTTATATGTATGTCTGTAGGTATGGATGCTGTATCTAGGGAGTTCGGAAAAAAGTCGCTAAGCTAAGCTCGAATAGTGCTGAGCCGACCCGAACATGATTAAAAGAGGGTTGATGCCGGACAAAAATGCTGATTGGTCGATGTTGTGTAGTGATACAGAAGTACAGTTTCAGGTCGGCTCTACTGTTCAACATTTAGAATCTGCCGACCCGAACACTTGTTCCGCCAATATTAATTAATGAAATTAAGGAAGCGTGAAGCAGACTCCGGGTTGTTACTGAGAATTAGCTCATGGAAAAACCCAAAAAACATTTTCAATACCTGAAGTCGGGCTCAACTTTCGCGCTTAGGTACTCGAGTGAATAGACTACTGCTTTCTAAACTCGCCTCAGTTAAAGGTTCCGAACCAAAAGGGTGCTAACGGGAGCCCATTACTATGCCTAAGCCATTGTTCACCGTATGGCACGGCAGAAGTTACCTATTTGTTACTTAAGGGTGAATATCACCAACAAATTCAACGCGATCCGACCCGCAATTAATTAACGTTGAAGAGACATCTGCATTGTCGTGGAAAATTGACACTGACATAAATACATAAGTGTCAATGTTGTGACATGTGTGAGCCACCATGTCAATTTTAACATTGTTTTAACAATGTTAAAATTGACATGGTGGCTCTTGTTTGAACGCTGCTTTGGTTGTTGAAATTCACCCTTGGTCGCGTTCAGTTTAATTGGTGAAATTCACCCTTGATCACGTTCAGTTAAATTGGTGAAATTCACCCTTTGGCCTCTTTGAGTTGAAATGAATTTTAACTTTTAAAGCTGTCATTAAATACTAATCTTCCAATAAATTTCGAAAAAAAAGATTAATTGTTCATAGATTTACGTTCGTGCTCTCTCATTTGATAATAATCTAGAATCTTCCGACTCGCATTTGGCCTGTTTTTTTATGTTCACCGATAGTGGGAGTGGCCTTTAAGCAGGTATACAGTAATGGTTTTTATCAATGACCAATAGCAGGAATTGGGGCGTTCCCACACAATGTCCTACACTGTAATAAGGCTTAGCACGCACTGGCGGTTTTTTTCAGTGACTTGGAAACGCGAAAACTTGTTATAATCGCACTAGGGCTCTGGTGGTATTGCTTTAGTGTATTCGTAGTACTGGCCCACAGCTTGTGATAATTTATCAAAGTACTCTTCAACATTCTGTAATAATTAAAAAACTTATCGGGATCCTCTCACACGTCGTTCTTTAAGTATATTTTGCAAATGTATATTTTTAATCAGTAAATGGATATACCCAGTACGCTGGTGGCATTGTTTACGTTTACTAATTTTTAAAATTAAATCCGCAAAATACGCTGCTCGCCAAAATTCCATGGTGGTACTACTAAAATCCAGTATACGCCAGCCGCAGAACGTCTTTCTTAGCGTTTCCAGCCTTTTCAAAACCGCCCGCGTTTAATCGCAGTGCGTACTAAGCCTAAGTGTCTGTAACTGATAATTATTTAAGATAATTAATAACCACCCAGTCGTATTAAAAATAGAATATAATCAGTCGTAAAAAATGGTACAGATAAACTAATTTATTACTTAATTATCATTGAATGTTGCAATCCGATTATCAGAGGCAGCATTATTGAGTGTCTTATTCTAGTGCGGAGCTTTTTTGTTCGATATTTATTTATTCTCTTTAGAAATTGTTTCCAAATCTTTCAACTCTCTCTTATTTTTTCTAGATTTTGAAAAACAAATATTTGTACTTTGCTACACTGCAGAAATCACGTTGGGTTTTCTTCCCAATTAAGTAAGTTCCGCTTTTCATTGGCCATCAGCATACCTTTTCACAGTCATTCGAAACGCTTCTGTACCGAAACGAATATCAATCAATGTTATCGTAGAAGTCCTAAAAACGTTGTTTACAAATCCAAAACCCGAAAAATTTGTCAGTCTAAAACAGTGGCGTGCATTGCTTTTCTGTATAGGTAAGCCACCTGTTCTTGTCTAGGCAGACAAATGCGAGATTCTTTTAGGTATGATCATTTAGTTAGTTTCTTAATAATTTCGGGACACATATTAAAATGTAATTGACAGACTAATGGTGATTTTTCGAGGTAGGCATTGCTTCTATGCTTATGTCCAATGCACGCCACTAATATATTGCTGGTTTTTTTTTTTTTTTTTGGATGGGAAGTCATCAAGTGACTTCTCCCGCTCTGGGTGGAGCGGGAGGGCGTGTCAGACTTTTACTGACTAAACCCACCCGTGTTCCTTTAGTTGCCCATGTGCCAGAGTCACGGTATCTCTTTCGAACAATCTCGCGACCCTGGTAGGCATTGGTCCTAGAAGACCCCTTCAGTGCTGCTGACATCTCTTTGAGGCGCGCGTGGAACTCTACGCGCCGTCGACCCGAGCCTGGTCCTTACCGCGCGGCGAGCTACATATATTGCTGGATGGTGGGCATTCTGAGATCTAGATGGAGATTCTCATTTCGGACATGGAACTAGGCTCCCGTAACCTTTCTAAAGAAATGGTTTTGAAGTGTCTGCATCCTATGGATATGGTTGTATCAGTCATGATACGACGTAGAACCGCGATGTAGATACGCAATTTGCAGTTAAGAGGCAATTTGCTACGGGTGGTCAATATGAAGTGGAGCCTACTGGGAGCGAAGGCGGGGCGCTAACAAGCCGAGGCTATCCGCTCCCTGAAGGTAAGGTAGTGGTCGAGGATCACACCTAAGTATCACCGTACATAGTGATCGGACCGAGGAGGAAGCATTCTTTCCCTCCTCAGTCCGATCATTATGTAGTCGGCGCGGTTTCTAGAAGAGACCGCGCCGATCTACAACCGTTCAGCCACCTGACTCTTGTCAGGGTTGACCTCGACTCTCTTTTTCCGAAACCAAACGCCTAAGACGATTGCGGAGATTTGAAGAGTGAGAGCTAGGTGACCTGACAGCGACCAGTATAGTAAATGGCGGTGTCGTTTTACTTCTCTAGAGATTTCGCAACGGCTTTAAAGAGAAATGAGCTACTGTGTATTCAACAAATGCATACAAACTGACGTGGTGGTTCGCTACTCCAGCTAATCGTCATTAAAGATTGAGTTTGAAATTGGTAATTACGTGGCAATGAGGTATTTTTAGCTCTTGCAATTGCAAATGCTTCTGCGCAATTTTCCAACGTTTAAGACCCAATCCTTTGATTTTTGTGTGGTTAAGGACATAGAATCGCCCCCTATAACTGGGGACTTAAACATGACTGCATTGTCATACAACGTCATGCGACCGTTGGTCTCGTGGTTGCAAGTCTTTCTGCTCGATCTCCAGTCCCATAAGGAGGGGACTGCCGGCAGCGAAATTGGGCTATATCGTAGCTGGAAAAATCAGATCCAAAGAAGTGGCACACATGGAACACCATGCGTGTTCACGCCTCTATGGGAGAATTTGGGCTAGTAGGGCCTGCCGCACTTGGTGATGGGGCCAGCTGGGCTCCGCAAATGTACCCGGATCTCCCGGGCCCCCGATTTATCGTAGTAGAAGAAACAGTGGACTCGCTAGGACATAACCCTCCATTCCTTTCAGACGGAAGGTATCCAATAACATTTCCCTTTGGAGAAAAGGTACACCTCTGCCTAATCGTTAGGGTTTTCTAGCATTATGTTGGATTTTATGTTGAACATTACTGGCGAAATGACTGTGTTTACTTTCAGTTCGTTCGTCCCCAACGCACTAAAGTTGTACCTAGATACCTGGACATCATCTGCTTTATAATTTCCTACTAAGAGCACGTGGATGTCTTACTGACGGTAAATAAAATAAATTAACTGAAACTCCACCGTTAAACTACATTCGAGAATGCTTTCACAAATAAATTACAAGTTGTTTATCTAATACATCTTCGTGCTGGATTTTGATGAATAATTTTGTAAAACTACGCATTTCAACAGTTTCTAAGCGCGTGCTGCATGAAATAGATTGAGTGATTTCCTTTGAAATTCAGTGCGCTTAAATATTTTACAGCGATTAGCGTTTAGATTGCAAATAGTGATTTGCCAGGAGTGCGTTGCAGTTTGTGGTATTTAAAAGTTTGTAGCTTTTAAATTTCTTTTACTGTTTTATTTTAAAAACGTAGGTAAAATCTTTTTGATTTCTTCAACATTTTGTAATGTTTTAATTTTTAGTTTGTTAATGTCCCGGTGTGTACTCTTTTTTGGCTTAATATTAATTTTTACAACTAAGTAGCTTTTCCCAGAACTTTACAAGGAGCGACAGCCTATCTGACCTCAGCAACTCGACTGGGCAACACGATACCCCTTGGTAAGACTGGTTGTCAGCCTTTCGGGTTTCTGACTGTTATAGATCATTAATTTACAGCTACGACCGGGAACTACTGCGCTTTGGGCCACTAGCTTCATTTCTCTGACTGATCTGCACCTTGACAAATCAAGTGTCTGCTATATGTTTTGAGTTTGGACGTTTGAGATCATTTACGAGTATATTCTAATAAGGATTAAAATACAATTACATGTGAATGTCAAAAACTAGACATATCATAAAAATAAACAAAATTTTGGACGTATTACACAAAACTGGGCATCGATTGTAATGTTATGAGGGTAGGTTACAAATATGAACAAATGTTAATTCAGTACACGAGCTCAACTGTCAAAATACGTAAACAACTTTTCGTACAACACAGATCAACGGTAACTGGATGTGCCTCGTCACTATTGTAGGGAAAAATCGTCTTTTATTAAAAAGTGTTTAATTAAAGAGTTTTTAACCGGTTTCCGAACCAACCAAACTGCGGAATCCTAAAACCCAGATAATTCCAGGCATTCTAACATTAGCTTTAACCAAAACCACCTGCTTTGTATCAATAAACCGAAAAAACTTAATTGTAAACAGTCGACGACAGATTTATACACAAACTGTCAAAACGTTGAACATATTTCAGCGTACATGTCGAATAGTTTAGTAAAACTAAAATATTATCGTTAAAATATCATGGTGATGTTATCCGTAGTGGGAGGGGTCGGCCTTCTTTATCTAGATGAACGAACTCTTTATTTTTAGATGAGTCTTTAGCACCTGTTCGGTTCGCGAACTTTAAACTGAGCCTAGTGTGGAGAGGTGGTGTGGCTTGCCAGGTCACGTTAGGTTTGCTGAGCTAGTGAAGCTTTCAAAGGCAGTGTGAGCTTAAAGATATGATTAAAGTTGTGATTGTTATTGCAGGTAAGCTTTGTTGGTAATGTGAGCGTCTTTTAAAGGCATTTACTTTTCAAAAATAGAATTTAGAATATCGTTTTTAAATTTTACTTTGTAATAAATTCTATTTTATTTTAAATATCAATTATAAATTATTTTTCGAAATTCTATTTTGTTTTAAATATCGTTTTTAGATTGTTGTTGTGGATTGTATTTTAAATAAATTCTTTTTTTTGTAATATTGGGAAACGAAATTGGCGTTCACGTTGGCGTTTTTCGGATAGGTTTAGACTGTTTACTCTAATTTAAAATATTTAATTGATTTTTAAATACTTTTTGAGGCCTCTAATAAAATGCATTGCCTATTTAGATCATAAATGTTTCATCTGCACGCTTTTTTACCCTTTATTTCGTGTTATTAAACAATCTTAGTACCTATTTGCACTGCTAGGTTTGCGAAATATTTTTAACATGACCAACCTTGCTACTTGTGAAAGACATCTTCCATGCCAAGTTCACGCGTAGGTCAGTTCATTCAGGTGTAAACAGCAGTTTATATTTTAATATAGTCCCTACACGTGATCAAAATAATATAAATTGGTAGCTAATAATCTAAAGGATTTAATTGTAGGCCAAAGAAAATGTTATTAAAATTCTTGTTTAAATTGTGCTCACAAAAGTAAATTAAGGCTTTTTCTTGTAGCCTCACGTAAAATCGAACACATTCCCAAATCACTGTTTTTTTAAATAATTTCATAAATGATATTTCGTCTTTCTCATATCGTTCCTAATTAATTGTCCTTATCCCGTCGGGAAGTGATAAATTAATAATGTAAATAAAAATAGGGATTCCTACGTGTATTTTGTAAATAAAATTGCAATATGGTCAACAAATATTTAAAAAAGATTATTAGACTAATAACCCAAGTAAAATATTTTTAAATTATTACCCAAGTAGAATATTTTTTAAATTATTAACCTATTAAAATATTTATAAATTAATAATTAATTTAAATATCATCTAGTATTTATTTAATAGATTGCTACTAATACGTACCTACCTATATCTCATGTTTTGTTACGGGCTTATGCTCGGTACGTAAATGAATGTGATTAAACACATCCGCGGATCCGATGACACAATTAATATAATTAACTAGAGAGATTTCCGTTCGCATTAACCTAATATGCTAGTGATGTTTTATTTATGTGTTCTGTTATTTAGCTCTAGAACTAGAATTTGACGCATTTCTGTTTACTTTTAGGTCATTTTGTAACTAATTTCAAAACTTATCCTACAACAATTACCTACTTTAAAACTATAATTACACTCCCCTTAACTACCTACTGTACGTTCCGTAAATATTAACTACATTACTCATTGTTCCGTGTGGTGCCTTCCTTTTCTTCTAGAGAACTTACTAGAGAATGGGCAGCAGCGTTCTCTATGCATTTTACAACCATCCTTTTTTTTTTGGATGGGAAATTATCAAATGACTTCTCCCGCTCTGTGCGGAGCGGGAGGGCGTGTTAGACTTTTACTGACTAAAACCCACATGTGTTCCTACAGTTACCCATATGCCAGGGCCACGGTATCTCGTTTGAACAATATCGCGACCCTGACGTCTTACAACTGATATGATGATGATGATTATTGATTTATTTTACGTGGACTTTGGGCTACTTGTGGGCATTTGACCGGACTAGTAAAGGCTGAAATCTGAGATTCCTTTCCGCTGCCTGGGAACTGCCTTTTATTAAAAAAAATATAGTTCATAATTTACTTATCTGCTAAAACTATGTCATATACAGGAATATCGACGCGCTTCGTTACCACATGATTATGGACTCTCGCGTTGAAAATTTTCGTCAGTTATTACCAAAAAAATTAAACAAAAACCTTTTCCATACATTTTCATCGCGTAGGTATACGCACTTTTCTATGAAACAAGATATATTTATATTAATCGTAGAAAAAAATCCACTCTGCATTCATGAGCCTTCTTGGTTACAGTTTGCACGTCGATGTCTCTGTATCCTTGTATATGTATTTCATAAATAATTAATTATTTAATTCACGATCATACAAATTTGTTTTTTTTTTCTTTTCAGACGTGGGCTGCCCTTGCGACGATGATACAGGAAGAATCCAGCTTCGACCAGCCACCATTGAATATAATTACGATATCAAATTATGAATGTGATCTAAAATGAGTTACTAGAGAGAGACTAAATCTAAATGATATTTAATGTGTACACATGATAAATATAAACTCAAATAAAACCTTAGTTTCAAATGATAAAATTTTAATGACTCAAGTTTTAAAATTAACCCAATTTTAAAAATTATTAAAATATTTTTTTTTAAATTACCACTCCAACGAAAAATTTTAACTAAAATATAGTATTTAGAAAATGTTATTTTTAAGGTATAATCTTTCTTTATTTATTAACATTTACAACAAATGAAAATGGGGATGTATGATTTGGTGATTCCGTGGGTATAGTTTCTAAAGTGGCGGCTTTAGTTTATTATACTTCATGGATGATCCATATGTATGTGGATGTATGAAATAATTTGTGAATGTTATTAAATATTGAAACATTATGCCTTATTTAAAAATGCAGTTCAATAATTAACGTGGCCTGAAGTAGGTAGGACCTAGCCTAAGAAAAAACCTATTTAGGAAAACGTACGCATAGAATATGAAAAAAATAGGTATTATTAAGTTTGTAAGATAGTCTTAAACTGAGGTAAAGTTATTCAAAACACTTAGGTACTACTGTTTGATATTTGAAGGGCATCAATGTTGCTTCTATCTAAATTATGGGCATTATTATTAGACAAGAAAAAAAGTTTCACAGTTCTCTGAAATTCTTGTAATAATCCAACTTTTTCCACCCACCAGACACACGGCGGCATAGTCACTTCAAGGGTCTAAAAGTGATCAACTTCAGATTCACCAACAAAGTGCTGCAGAACGAGCTTGACGAAGCAGTCCTGAACCTGCACGTCCAGGAGCTGGAGGCACGGAACACCACCATAGACCCTGAGGAGCCGTTCACCATCAGCCTGCAGGTCAGCAGGGTGACAAGGAACAATCAGGGAAGCAAAGCTTCTGTCCCTTACACCGATAACTCGGTGAAGATGACCAGAAAAGATCTGAGAGCTGGGAAATGGTTGAAGATTAATATAACCACGATGGTTGCGGAGTTCTGCAGACTGCCGCGAGAGAATTTAGCAATAGTTGTGAGAGTACAAGACTCGAAGAATAGGATGAGTTTGGTTGTGCCGCATCCGAGCTCTGAATCAAATAATGCTTTGGTAAGTGTTTTAAGTTACTCGTAATTGATGGTGAATGGTCAGTGATCCGTGAGATACCGGATGTACAGAATACCACCATCCCATTTCTTCCCGTGAGTGTCGTAAAAGGCGACTAAGGGGCTTACTAGATAGCTCGCCGCCCGGTAAGGACCAGGCTCGGGTCGACGGCGTGTAGTGTTCCACGCGCGCCTCAAAGAGATGTCAGCAAACTGAAGGGGTCTGCTAGGACCGATGCCTGCCAGGGTCGCGAGATTGTTCGAAAGAGATACCGTGACCCTGGCACATGGGCAACTGAAGAAACACGGGTGGGTTTTAGTCAGTAAAAATCTGACACACCCTCCCGCTCCGCCCAGAGCGGGAGAAGTCATTTGATGATTTCCCATCCAAAAAAAAAAATGGGGCTTACTAGAGAATGAGCAGCAGCGTTCTCTATGCATTTTATTAAGATACTGTGATCGCCATCCCGCTTGCCAAACGTGGCGATTATGGCAAACCGCCTCCAAGTGGGGAAGGCCTATGTCCAGCAGTGGAGATGTTTTAATCAACTCACAACCTGACACTGATCTGTAAATTGCGAAAATCCGAAGAAAATTTTAATTTCATGGACTGCCTTAGTGCGTCCACCATAAACTTGATCATTGCAGTAACTTGGCTTATATGCAGACAGCACCTAGCTAAATATGGGTAGTCACCGGATCACCGGCCAACCTATTAGCTCCTTAACAAAAGTCCCTTATTTATTAACTCTCCCCATTTAGGTTTTTGATCACGTAACTTATTCACGAATTGGAATGCAGTCATCTTAAAATAATTATATTTCAAAAGGTCACTGCTGATCTCTAGAGTCGATACGGCCCCAAAAAAAGCGTGTCAAAATGATAATGTTGAATTTTTTTACCTACTTATTAAATTGGGCACAGAAGTTATCAGAAAGAGTTTTTGTGACATTCTAAATGATACAATTTTGCGGAAATT
Organism: Aporophyla nigra; assembly: GCA_947507805.1. NCBI lineage: Eukaryota > Metazoa > Arthropoda > Insecta > Lepidoptera > Noctuidae > Aporophyla > Aporophyla nigra. The sequence goes on along the minus strand of OX382316.1, from coordinate 10,420,208 downwards.
AAGTATGCTATATATATTTTAGTGGGTGCCGCGGTGACCTCTGACGTAATTTTCTAGCTGATTATTATATTATATGAACCAGTTATGCTCAATTTTAAACTTTTTTGTGTTCATATACGGTACTATAAAAATAAATAATAGTTAAAAAAACTAAAAAAACACGCTTCCATAGAAAACCAAACTAAAAAGAAGAAAATAATGGAAAAAAGCGTGGGGTGCTTTTTAAGGTATTTTTTTATTGATATCAGACACCCCACGCTTTTTTCCATTATTTTCTACTTTATAGTTTGGTTTTCTATGGAAGCGTGTTTTTTAGTTTTTTTAAACTATTATTTATTTTCTATTTTTAGGGTGTTTCGAATTTTGAGACGTATGTCAGCGTAGTTTATGAAGTATGTCAGCGTCGTTTTCGAAGACAGTTTTTGCTGTCCTTGTAACCCTGGCAAGAATAATGGCGCAAATTTATGAAATTATAGTATTGTCATCGGTCCTCGATAAGTCTAAAGAGTTTTAATGAAATCTGGTCGTTTAAAGTGGGTCAAAATCGCGCTATAAGGAGTCGGTTACAAACAACGCAGTTGTGTGTGGTGCCGGGCGTAATATCACCATAGCACCACCCCATCTCTTCCTGTGGGTGTCGTAAAAGGCGACTAAGGGAGTTACTAGAGAATGGGCAGTAGCGTTCGCTATGCATTTTACCACCATACTGCGATACTTCTATTTAGTTCAAACTTTTGTTAGGGCCCGATTTAAAAGAATGCTTTACGATGGTAGATGATTAAGTAGCTCGATTTTTCAAAGGACTGCGAGCCATATTCATAGAAATAGAAGATTTGCCCATGCCAATAATAGCAGCTCTTGAAGATGTACCAGTTAGCTTGGGCTTATCTAGCTTTATATAAAAATACGCAATCAGTGCACCATTTGTGCGTCAAGAGCGCTATCATCAATATTACGTTACCCTCAATATTTGACGAAAGTAAAATGTTACGCGAAATTACCAGAGATTTTATTAAATCTTGGACAGGGAACTATTTCTGTTGACCCTGACCTGGACTAAAATACTCATTAATTCTTATTTCTCACCATTTATTTCCTCTATTTTTATTTCTATCCTGTTGACACCATTGCAAATGCTCAATCTTGACAAGCAATATATTTTTATCCATTTCTCTAATTTCGATATTTATTTCCATCTTCCATCATTTATGTCCTCTATTTTTATTATGTTTACACCTAGTTATATAGGCATGCTGTGGTCTCCTGTAAATAAAATAACACACGTTACAGAACCTTTTTATTACTGATTTATATTGTATGCGTCTATCCTTTTTTTTTTTTTTGGATGGGAAATCATCAAATGACTTCTCCCGCTCTGGGCGGAGCGGGAGGGCGTGTCAGACTTTTACTGACTAAAACCCACCCGTGTTCCTTCAGTTGCCCATGTGCCAGGGTCACGGTATCTCTTTCGAACAATCACGCGACCCCGGCAGGCTGTGTCTATCCTTTGTTAGATATCCCAAATAAATATAAAAAAATAATTGTATTTTCGTCTCATTCCAGATGCCATACATAGAAGTAAGTCTAAGGGACAATTCACACAAGCGAACACGCCGTACCATCGGCATGGACTGCACGGAGAACTCAAAAGAAGCACGCTGTTGCCGTTACCCCCTCGTAGTAAACTTCGAAGAATTTGGCTGGGACTGGATAATTGCGCCGAAAATCTACGACGCTAACTACTGCAGTGGAGAATGTCCTTACAGCTTCCTTCAAAAGTATCCACACACTCATTTAGTCCATCTAGCCGCTCCACAGGGAAGTGGGGGGCCATGCTGCGCTCCTCGTAGGATGAGTAGCATCACCATGCTGTATTTCGACCATGATTATAATATTATATACGGGACTATTCCCGGGATGGTCGTGGAAAGCTGCGGATGCTCATAGCAACGTATTAGAATAGTTTGGGCTCCAAGATTGCAAATGGTTGAGATTAAAGTTCAAAAACGAGATTTCTTTCTTTTCATTTTTATCAAAGCATTTGTGTATGTTGTTGTGCCTATTTTTGTAATGAAAGTAATCTTTTGCGTAATTGTTTTATTTTTTTATTAACACTTATCTTAACGTCGTTGTTATTATTCACAATGAAATAAATTTATTCATTCATAAATTTGCGTCTGTGTTGACATTAGAAAAAAAGTTAACGCTAAAATTCTGTGCGATATTTTAACTATCTTAAAAAATCTTTAATCGTCTTTTAGTATTTAAAAATATATTTAAATGCAAGATATCTTCGGAGCCCTAAGTGTGGAGTCTATAGCTATGTGATATTCGGTTGAAGACTGCAAACCTTTTTGTGTTGTGTGCCGTGAGTGTGAAAAATGTACATTTTTATTTTACGTTTGTACCTACGTCTAGTATAAATTACTCAACCTGTAATGTCTGGTTCAGACGAGGCTAGTAATTATGTCAGCTGGTTATTATTATACCAGTTGATAAATTAACTTTTAGAGAGGCAGAACATAAGAATAAAATACCAGCGTTAATATTACTTACTTTTGATAAACACAATCTGTTGTAGTTTTGTTTCTTTTACGGCATTATTTGTTTATTAATTTCTTCTTACGTAAACTGAGATATGCATGAGTACCTACGTCAGTCCAGAACTTTTTTTAGTTAATCTGGTTTTCTTAAATGCACCTAGCCTCGTTTGAACCATCGTCTCATATTCTTGTAACATCACTTGTAAGTAGGTATCACCCATTTCGAGTATATTGTCAATCATCAAATGACATCTTCGACCTGTCAAACCATCTGTCAGTTTTAGATATCTGTATACTTAGTTATCTACTACGCGTGTCGCTATTTATTAATTAACTTCTAAAACCAGCGATTATCAGTTTTAATTAATTATTTTAAATCAATAATCGTACTTTTTTTCCAACGAAGTGACCCCTTGACTTTTATATTAAGATAGTGTAAAGGTTCAAGCGATAGTTCATTTATCGTTTTATTTTTTATATGTAGCAATGAGTTATCAAGTAATTATTTTAACTTGCGTCTCAAAACGGCATTTATTTTCTTCGATTGCAAGTCTTGTTTCAGACTTGGTTCATTTTCGTATTTCACAGTTAAGCATCTAGCTTCACAAACATTCGATATGCTTCCGTATCGAATCGAATGTCAATTAATGGGTTAACTTAGGAGTCCTAGAAACGCTGTTCACAAATTCAAAACCCGGTTTAAATTGAATAGACGACCGCTATTCTTCCGACAGTTGTTTGCTATCGGGGGCAAGACAACTCAGGGTATCTAAATTTGTCATTTTCGATATGATAGCTTGTCGAATGGTTGTGAATAGCTATGCTACTCGGGCATTATGTTAAGATAATGATAATCATACGTTAAATTCTTGGAACACCATTTAGGTGTTTGTTAATTTTGCGATAACGATGAAATCAAATTATATTCAGTACATTAAGTGACCCAGTTTGATGACCCAAAATTATATGTAAAATGTCAAGGATTTTTTGAGAAATGTATTGCTAGAAATTTAAGAGTTTACTTAATATAAGTTGCCCGTGAAATGCGTTTATGTTTTCAGCATTCACGTATTCTTCATCTTAACGTTTTCATAATCATTTCTACCATCAAAATTTAATTGTAAGTAGGTAGCTCTATGTAATTCGATGTAATATTATACGTACTTTTGGAATTTCTCTTTTGATATTGTTTGGATCTCGTTCAAAATTATATTTTTATAATAAAAATACGTAGTTTCTTTTAAGATTCTAGCGGGTGGTGCTTAAACGATAGTTGCTTTATTTATAAAACATACTAAATATTATTGTATCAGTACCTACCCTTGTAATATGATGTATTATTTTGGCGTAATCAAATGTTTTAGATATTTTTTTTCGTAATGTAAGTTTTTTTAGAAAAATTATAATGGGCGTAGAAATTTTCAAAAATTAGATCTCATTTTAAGGCAGCCGTTCTATTGAGTGCCTTCATAAAGATCTCCCAAAACTTTTGGATAACAAAATAAAGAAAAAAAAAATTGTTTATTATAAACATCGTAGGTTTATTAAGACTTTGTGTTAGAATCTATTCGACGTAACTCGTTTATTGTCAAAAACACTAACATTTTCACGTTGATAAGGTTTTTTATAAAATAAATTTTCAATTCTTTACGATTCGTATTATTTTATGGGTGTAAACTCTTTAAGAAATATATATGTCTACAAAAACTTATTTTGTCTGATTTATTTCATAACCAGTACTTTATTTACTTTTTTTTATTATTAAAGTACCAAAAATTGTTCACACTGAATGGACATAACATATTCTCAGCGTAAGAGTTATTTATAGGTAAACAACAGTTATATAAAACAATAAATTTGAATAAAAAAGCTAACTTATTGTTACGAGCTGGGGTTCGGGATAAATTAATTTAAACCAATATTATCGAAACACACAAAACAGTTTAATTAAATAATCACAAATACCACAACAACAAGAAACGTCAAAAGGAATCACTTGTTTCACTTGTACTATAACACTTGAATCGTATTCGATCGCTTCCGTAATCGAACTGCTAGTCGGCTCAACAATCCGCTATTTATATCCCGAGCAGAACATTCGCGAACATTCAACACTTTTCCACAGTTTACAAGTAGCGTAGAAGCTTTTAGTTACTTCTACAATCAACTGTTTACTGTCTAATCCCACTATTCGACAATAGATGGCGGTAGTGTCTACGTACAATTTCGTGTAGTACTTGCTTTTTGATAACAGATGGCGTTAGCGTGTCGTTTCTAGTAGTTTCCCCATGTTTAGATGTTTGACGTTTCTAGACTTTACGATCTACGTAACATTATGTATGACAAACGCCAATATTCAATTAAATTAAATTAACATTTGAAATAGTGAAAAATGGTTGACATTGTAAATGGAAATGAAATTAAAATTTATGAAAAACTTATTCCTCAAAATGTTATAAATGAATATTGACAAATTTATGACAGTGACAGCATTGGTAAATAGAATTTTGAAGCTAGAACATGAAAAATGCGCCGGCGCATCGGCTCTCCATTAAATTTAAAGCTAGGCGAAGGAAACAAAATAGGTACAGAATTTTAGCTATTTATTTCAGGAGTAGGTACGTGTCCACTTTTACATATGATTCGCGACCGACTTTACAGAATTGCAATAATTATAATTATCAATAGAACCCTCTAAGTTAATATAATCCCTCTGAAAGACTTTTAAATTAAATAGTCATTTAATGCAAATTGTAAATAACGTAGGAATATTTAAATACCGTGAAATACCTTGGCACTTCCTTATTAAGTTAAATGTACTAAAACCATTCCTGCCTGGTTTTAGTTAGGTTGAGCAGCCATTAGTCGGAATTTCAGTGCTAGTAGTCCAAACGCTTAGTGCCGCCACACATCTGGTGCAGCTTCGTTTCACTCCCAAATCCTATGCGCTTGTCGGTATAGAGTTAAAAATCCATAACTAGCTTTTTTAAAACAATATATTTGGGACAAACCCACCACAATACTCTTAACCACGAAACCAGTTTGTAGTATTTGTTTTTTGGGTAGAATAGAATTTTAGTGTATTTTGAAACCTCAAAAGTGTACAAAACCGTAAAATGCTGATTAAAATCGGGAGTATTACATTTATTTCCAAGCAACAATAAAGAACCGTAGCCGACGGGGCTCCTACTCCTGAATGGTTTAGTGAAAAAATAACCACGAAGGAGCTGGCGGGGTCTTTGTTCACACAGCCTGCTCGCTCAATAGACCCCGACATACCGTTCGAACTGAACGTGTCCGAGTTGGGGTGCTGTGTTTCTCGAGCTCACTTCGCTCGCTCTTGCACCCTAAGTTCTCATAGTAACATTGCCGTTTTACTAAGTCCAGATTTTGTATTTTTGTATAAATTCGTAGTAACCTATTAAAATTGGGGGACTTCGGGGATGCCATGGTACAACAATCAATCGTTGTTGCAAACAAGAAATACGATAGATAATCTCGACTACCTATATACATTTATGATGAATTACGATTAGTAAAAAAGACTAGTGTCCTGTCAAGCTTTAACGTCACTTACGTTCGATTTGGTACACAAACTCTTTTAAGAGAACAAATAAGAACTTTTTTATTTTATTTCATTAATAAATTATTTACTTCATTATTCAATTCATTCCATATCACCGATAAAAGAAATAAAGAAAAAAAAATACAACATTTATTCGCAACAGCGAATAAATGTTGTATTTCTTACAACTTTGTCTGAACGTAGAACGGAACAACCCAGGAGTGAAATTCGTATATCAGCTGTGGTATACCACAGATGATATAAATATTTGACATTATAATGTCAAATATTTTTTTCGAAAACTAGGCGTTTGCGCAGTGTGCAATTTTGGAAAAGCGTTCTGCTTACAGCCATCTAAACCCATAAACATGTGAAACGTGGCACGCACGGGTCTTAAAGTACAGCGGAGCCCTAACCACTAAAAGCCAATTAAGAATGGCGACCACCAAAAAAGCACCTACGCAATGAAACTCGACGATTCCAGGGTAAACAATTTAACTATCTTGGATCCCGCAACGATTAATAAGAACAGATCAGTAGAAAGAACAAACATTTCACCATCTTTAATATCAAGCAGAAAGAATCTTTCGCTGAACTGAGACAAGAGATGGCGCCACCTAGACCCCAGGTAGGTAAACAAAGCTAACTGTCAAAGGCGCACGGCAAGTTTTATCGTATATTTTTTATCCCATTTAATATTAATTTAAGTTAAATGATACTTACTTAAAGGCTAAAGGTTAAAACATGCAAAAAATACCGTTTTCAAACAGATTGTTTTATGTTATTAAACTACCTACATATTTAACAATATACCTTGTTTTAAAAGTAAATAACACTAAGATTAGGTACTGTTGAGTACCTTACGTATAATTTCTAGTGAATTATTAAACGCCTTGGTTTCTGCATAAACCATTTAATGGCACAACACTGATACACTGACTGATACATTCTTACAGATTATTCCTGACGAGCAGCCATCACTACAATAAATGTCTTAGTTGGTAAATATACGGGATTTCTCATTAACAGGCACGGCATCACACTACTCAGGTATCGATCATAGAACACGATATTCATAATTATGAATTATGACTATCGTCAAAAATAATTTTAATGCGGAACAGTTTGAAGTGGCATCTACACCGGCACATGTGCACTATACGCATCACACTGACGTCTAATATTCGCGTCATAATTTACACGCTTTTTAAAGTATACTGCACATCTCTGTACTCGAGCGCCTTATGGATCAGCTGTACCAAACGTGCCGTCAGTGCACTGCGCGTCCAATATAATAACGCCTTCAGGGTGCTGATGCGGCTGCCACGTTCCTGCAGTGCGTCAGAGATGTTTGCAAATGCTCGAGTCGACAGCTTCTCAGATGTCGTACGGAAGAAAAGTGCGTCTCTGTTCGCCAGATTGCGTGGCAGTGGCAACAGCCTCCTGAAGGTGATAGCTGACAGGCCTGATGAGAGCCCCATAATGGGACATCTCATCAAAACAACATTGTCTGTAGTAGTGTATAAGTACTAACATATATTATAAGATGTATTGTTTAATTATTTTTGTTTTTGTCAGTGTGGACCTTTTGTTGTTTGATGAATAAATAATAATAATAATAATCATATCCTGCATCGCGCAGGCAGTATTTGCCGCGCAATTAGCATAAATACTTTCACAACATCAATCGTTGGGTTGTTGCCCACAAGACACGACACCTGATCGTAGGATCCTACCTCTTCTACGGGGGTTGAGTGAAATTTGCACTTCGTTCCTCAAACTTCGAAGTTCGAACAGATCACCATAATGCACACGTACTCGAAGGATTTGTATTGCTTCAATACCTTGCGGGTAGTTTTAACTGACGTCTGAAGTCAACGGTATAACCGAAACGAAAACGTATCCAAACGTTCCAGAGAAGAACGATGGCTGCCACAAATTGTCCGCAATTTATCAACGAAGCGGTGAATACTGTCATATAAATTCCTGCTGAGATTGTTTTATGGTAGCCGTTACTGCGACCGTTATGAAATGTAATGAAATGAAGTGGGTTTATTCATGTAAGAAGATCATAGAAGACGTCAATAACACACAACAACACGGCACAAATCATTACACGTCAATTTTTTAAACTAGATGGCCCTGGGAAGAAATGCCGAAACAAATTCGAGGGTCATGATCTATTTATATTATTAGAATCATATGTGATGGAATCGTGTAGGTTTTCTTGAAATAAACACGGATTGCGTAGAAATAATTAGATTTAATCCGTTCCGTTTGATGGCTGAATATCAAGTGAGTTACTCAACATGCCATAGACAGTTGGCATAATCTAAAATGACAACTGTCACCGAATGTCAGTTGACTATAGATAATCAAATGCAATGTTAATAAGTACCCTCGACATGAGGAATAACTCTATTAAATATTATTAGGCTAACAACTCGGCCGTCCTTATGAGAGTGAGTCCTCTCACTTGATAAGCAACGAATCAAAAACATGTAAAAAAAATACATTAACCATTCAACTTAAATTAAACAAATAACAGAAACTTAACGAATAACTTAAGATATTACATACTAAAACATTTTACACATAGCTTAGTTTTGATTCATTTCAGATCATAATCATAGTCAATTTACACAATCGACTTCAGGTCACGATTTGCACAGTCTGTTGTGATCTACGGTCATCTGTGCGATGCCAATTGCTTGACACCATTCGCTATCTGCACTGACCGCTCACAACCCATGCTCTACGTCATCTAGTTGCATAGTCTGCTATGATCTGCGACCATCTGTGCGATGATTATCATCACCATTCGTATTCTGCACTGGACGCTCATAGCCTATGCCTAAATCTTACAACATACTATGCATAGTCTACTATGATCTACAATCATCTATGCAATATCAACTTTTCTTTGATATCAATCATAACTGCACTGATTGCTCATAGCCTAAGCATAGTAATGTCAAATGTCCTGTCAAGTCCATTAAAGTCTTAAACTTAGTAAATGAAATCGTCTTTTAGTATTCAAAGTGTCTAATTTTATACACAGATCTTATCATACAATCCAAATCCAATCCAATACAAATTCTTTTAATCATAATAATTCTTAAATCACAAAATCATACCAAACTTTGATCCGAGTCCGACTAATTAATTCTATTCGTCGCCGCTAATTTCATCCTCGCTACCGTCACTTGAAATATTTTTATAATTTAACCAGGGGTGTATCTTATCCACCGCTACTACATTTTCATACCTTTTATTGCCTCTTCTAGTTAGGGGAGTATCCTCAATCAAAAATCGATCGTTTTCTAAAATTTTTGCTATCCTGTATGGACCGTGAAACTTGGATATCAGTTTCTTTGATTTGCCTACATGTTCTTTATCTACAATTGTCCTTTCAACCCTGACAAGGTCACCGGTACTATAAGACGTCACTCGTTTTCTATGTTTATCAAATCCTTTCTTTGAATGATGCTGTTGTTCATCTATTTTAGACTTAGCTTCTGTCCTCATTTTTACTAAATCATTATCAGTAACACGACATATAACTTCATTCATCACCTCGTTTATTATATTTTCTGATGAATTTAAAACTTTAAAACCGAATAGCAGTTCTGATGGGCTTTTCCCCGTAGTTTTATTCATTGTGGTATTAATACCTAATTGGACGTCTCCAACATATTCATCCCAAGTGTTATCACCTTTACCGTGGCATTTCGTGCTCAGGGCGTCCAATATAGTTCTATTGTAACGTTCTATTTGTCCGTTTGCCCTTGGAGTAGCCACTGCATTAAGTATATGTTTAACATTTGTACTCTCCATGAAAGATTTAAATTTTGAGCTTGTAAAACAAGAACCCCGATCAGTGATAAGACGTGTTGGAGTACCAAAAGTACTAAAATGATCTTTGAAAACTTTTATGGCTGTGGTACTTTTTGTATCTCGTACAGCACTTATACTTATAAACTTTGTAAAGGAATCAATAATCGCAAGAATATAAGTATTACCTCTCCGGGACCGAACGAATGGGCCCAAATGATCGGCATGAAGCGTATGAAAGGGTATATCTGCTTTTGGTATTGGGTGAAGCATACCTTCCTTTGGGCCACCCGGAGCCTTGTGGTGCGCACATTCAAGACATGCCGATACGTACTTCTCGGTAAAACGTCGCATTTTAGAGAACCAAAACGTTTCGCGTAACCGACTTAAAGTTTTCTCGTAGCTAAAATGGCCTACATTGTCGTGGTTCATTCTTAACACTTGCCACCTAACAGCTCTAGGAACTACCCATTTTATTTTGTCACCTACAATTCTGTACACATGATCACCTTTTAATTTATAATTTTTATACACATCTACTACGTATGTCGTATTTTTGTCACGCAGAATGTCCCTAATTTTCCTGATTTCTTCGTCGTTACTTTGTACCGTAGAAATCCAGTCCTTAACGTCAACATTTAAAACATCGAGTACATCTGTCTCATCATCACCCGTTATGGGCTCAGTTACAGGAGCACGACTGAGAGCATCTACGTGTGCCATGCGAGCTCCACACCTATATTCAATTTCGCAATCGTACTCCTGGAACTGCACCCACCACCGAGATATCCTTGGTATGAGATCTCGCTTCGTAAGCGTCGTACGCAGCGCGTTACAGTCGGTTATGATCTTAAATTTTAAACCCAACAGGTACACACGGAAACGTTTCAATGAGGCTATAACGGCTAAAGTTTCTAATTCAAATGAATGTAAATTTTGTTCGTCTTTAGTGGTTTTCCGACTGTAATACGCTACGGGTCTAAGCATTCCATCACTATGTCTCTGCATTAAAATACCAGCAATACCTAACTTTGAAGCATCAGTGTGTAATTCAGTTTCCAATTTCACATCGTACAGAGCCAAAATAGGACGTTCAACGAGTTTTTGTTTTAGTTTTTCAAAGGCTTTTAAATGTTCGTCAGTCCATTTCCACGCGAAATTGGACCTAAGTAGGTCAGTTAGAGGTCGCGCGATGATGGCAAAATCTTTTATAAAACGCCTGAAAAAACTAGCGAGCCCTATGAAACGCCTTATGTCATGTACGTTTTTCGGTATTGGAAAACTAGAAACAGCCAGCGTTTTACGTGTCCCCGGTCTTATGCCTTGGCCACTAACTTGAAACCCTAAAAAGTCTATTTCTCTATAGAAAAAGTAACATTTCTTAAATTTCAAGGTCAATCCCACCTCCAGGAACAATTTAAGAACAGTCTCTAAACGTTCGAGACCCTCTTCAAAAGATCTAGCGGGAATCAAGACGTCATCCATGAAGTTAATAGCAAAATCAACCTTTGACTTTGCCAGAATTTTAATCATAGCCCTCTGAAAGACTGACGGAGCGTTTGTCAAACCAAACGGCATCCGTTTAAATTGATATTGGCCGTCTGGGGTGACGAACGCCGTCTTGTCTTGGGACTTTTCTTCAATCGGAAGTTGATAGTACCCTGATGAACAATCGAGAGTAATAAATAGAGAATGTCCAGCTAACATGTCTAACTGATCGTCAATTAATGGTAGGGGAAAATGTTCCTTTTTTGTCTTAGCATTGAGAGCGCGGTAGTCTACGCATAATCTTTTCTCGCCAGTCTTTTTCTTTACAAGTAAGATAGGACTGGCGTACTGGGAATTAGACTCGCAAACTATATCCGCGTCGATCATCTCCTGAACCATCGATCGCACAAGCTCGCGCTCAGGATATGAAAGCCTGTACGGGCGATATACGACTGGTTTAGAATCGGTTAGTTCGATCTGCATTTGTACTATATTAGTGAATCCCAAATCCTTTAAATTATTAGAGAAGCACTCCTTATATTTATTTAATAAGTTCTTTAATTCTTCTATTTGATTACTGGTTAAATTCGAGTCGTAATTAAATTCTGAGCAACAACTAATATCATTGAAATTTAAAACATTTACATCTAAATATCCATCAGTTTTAAGGGCACGAGTTAGCAAAGAGTCCTTCTTAAGTAAAACTAATCCATCAGATATATTTTGAATCAACAAACAACCACGACCTTTATTTATTTCGTATTCCCCTGGAAGGAGGTAAAACTCATGATCACATTTTCCGCGAAGAGATCCACGTACGTACACAGTTCCTGAATAATTAACACCGCAATGTACTTGAACTAAGCACATTTCCTTCGAACGTATTGAAGTGTCCGAGATTAATACAAGATACAATTTGTTTCCAACTTCGCGTGTAAATATCAAGGAATCATAGGTTTTTGTTATGACTATATCAGGCTTTTCAGTAAAATTGTGTCCGATAAGTACCGGGTATTTAATGACGTTGTCCTCCACAATAAACAAATCTACATTTTCTACGATATTTTGTATCTGTATAGTAACAGTAGCGATCCCAAGGGGCGACACAATGTTGCTACCAATGCCTCTCATCGTAGGGAGGTTAGAATTATTTGTCCAAGTAATCCCTAGTTTTCTAGCATCACTGCGACGAATTAAAGTGCATTGACTGCCTAGATCTATGTAACCTAGAACCGGTTGTCCATTAAGAATCAACTGCATGATGTATTTACTTTGGTTTCTAGCGGTATTCTCCGCATCTACGCGTAATACATCCTTTTGACCTTGATCCGCTTTATTTGTGTCACTATTACTATTGGAAGGTAGTTTCGAACAATTTATTGCAGTATGCCCTAGTTTATTACAGATATGGCATTTGAGATTTTTTTTGTACATTTAAAACTAAAATGTCCCGGTTCGTTGCAATTGTAACAAACGATAGTACTACTGCCACTTTTAGCCTTTGCGTCATTGCCAGTAGGTTTGTTTAAAGAACTGTTCGATCGCTTATCGCCATATGAACGCGATCTATCTGTTTCACGTGATTGTTGCTTAATAGACTGAAAATATTCTAGTACTTGTTCCGGTTGTTGACACCTCAACGCTTTCGCGCCTAATCGTAACGAACGGTCTTCGATTCCGTATAGTAAACAATCGACTGCTCGTTTACCCCTTATATCACAACGGTTCAACATATTAATTTTTTCAAAATAATATAATTCTAGTGATTCGTTATATTTTACTCGTTTACTTAACATTTCTGTAAGCAGTTCGGCATAATCATCACTACTAGGGAATGATTCTAATAATTTATGCTTCCATTCTGGCCACGAAAACGACATAGTGGGTAACGCTTGATACCACGTTTTCGCAACACCACCCAGTTTTGGTAACGCATAATGGATAACCTGATCGTCACTCCATTTGTATAACTTCGCACATTCATCAACTTTACTGAGCCACATTTGTATAGTTTGCCCTTTTAGCATCGGATCAAAATCAGGTATGACGTTTCCTAACATTGGAAATTTATTACCTTCAGGACGAGTATTTACCAAGGTATTTACTAATTTAGTCAGTAATAAATGAGTCACATTATCATTACTATTATTGGAACGTCTTACCGGGGAACATGTGCGCTCACGATGGCGCGACAACCTAGAGTCGCTGCCACTATCACGTACACCCGCATTCCTGCTGCCCTGCCTGCTTCCACTCCTACTGCACCGCTCACGGAGGCCACGGTGATTGTTTCGGCTGCTGCGACTGCTTCCACTCCTGCGGCGCCGCCCATGACGCCCACGGTGATTTCTTCGGCTGCTACTGCTCCTCCGATGACGCCTACGATGATCACGATCACTGCTTCGGCTACTATCACTGCGCTGTTGCTGACGACGATGCTCCTGACGCTCCCGAGTACGGCTGCGTCGCACACGCGAAACACTCGTGTCTGTCTCTTCACTCGTTGCTCTCTGTTTGCGTCGTTTCCTTTTTTCTTTGCGATCGTATCGTGTTCTTTTATTGGTTGTCGCTTTAGGAGTCGCATTTCCATCTTCCATCTTTTTGCGTTAGGAATATCAAAATAACGCACGTGTAACAAAATTTTCTTCTTTTTTTTGTGTGAGCGTTTTTGCTAGAATATATAACAAACTTGTTCTATCCCACTTCTGAGATGATGGAATCGTGTAGGTTTTCTTGAAATAAACACGGATTGCGTAGAAATAATTAGATTTAATCCGTTCCGTTTGATGGCTGAATATCAAGTGAGTTACTCAACATGCCATAGACAGTTGGCATAATCTAAAATGACAACTGTCACCGAATGTCAGTTGACTATAGATAATCAAATGCAATGTTAATAAGTACCCTCGACATGAGGAATAACTCTATTAAATATTATTAGGCTAACATATGTGAGGCTAACAAAGCCGGACCAGGTCTGAAAGGGCCTTTTGAAGAAAGAGCCACTGCAGCTTTAAGCTGACCTGTCTCAACAGACGGCATACAAGTATCAGTCATTATGTAGACCATTCTCGTAAGGAAACTCGCGGTTGAAGAGGTTGAAGGAAACTTGGTTAGGACCAATGTTTTGAAGTTGTTTGATTTTATGACTTTTTCTCATATAAGTGTGTTGCCCCTGTGTTCGTAGACAGGTTTGTATTGTGATTGTCGTATTATGATCTCGTTTTATCCAAGATGAATATAAAAACACCATCTGATCCTGATCACCCCGACATTCCAGGTCCTTCATTACATCGTCCCCCGAATACACTATCGCAATTTGCGGATGTTGTCTGTAGTGTCACATAGATAGATGTATCTCCATCCCAAATAAATCAACCTCACCGTAAACGTTCCAGTAGCGAAGATATCTTAACTCCATTCACACCAAAAAAGCTAGTGAAAAGTCAAATTGGTCGTGTCAAATATTCGGCAATGGGTATGGCTCCTCACATCGTCCGCGTCTCCCGCATTGAGCCCCAACCTAACTCAGGCACCCCCTTACATCCAGCTAATTTTGGAAAGTTTTTAATTAACAACAACATTGCGAACATTCTTCATGGGGGTGTTAATAGAGTTGGTATAAACCGCGTATCCATATAGTTTGTTTATCCTCATGATGCGAATTCTTTCTCGGTTAACGCTCTGTTACCCAAGTACAGTTATGCTGCCTCTATTTGATCATCACAAGGATGACAGTAGTAGCACGTGTTCCTTCTGATTTTTCAGAAGAAGAGGCTACCACTTATTTGTTTGTGCCCCCAGGTTGTGGGAAAATCCCTAAAAGTTCGTTGAATTAGTAGCCAGAGAGACGGGTAAAATGTGTGTGGAAAGGGTGATCACGTTTAATAGATAAGTCCTACATAAAAGAATCTTCTGCTGTTACACATCCGTTCCTGTAGAGCTGTACATATTTCCAACCATTTAATGTCGCAAATGTTATAGATTTGGACATGTGGCTAATGTATGTAGGTCTAAACCCCGCTTCAGTAAATGTGGCCACGATCACCCAGGTGATGGTTGCAACATTTCTAAGGACGAGGCCTTATTATTTTGTGTTTAGGTAATCATTCCGCTAACAGCAGGTCATGCCCCGAATATGGTAGACGGAAAGCCATTAAGACTGTTATGATTGAGAAATCCATGCCTTCTGCTGAAGCTTACAAATTAATTCCGACAGCTTCCCGCACCTATACCAACATTGCTACTAAATCTTGGATTCCTCAGTCTTATCGCAAGAAATTAAATCAGCTTAAGACTCATGCCCCTCTTTCACCGTCTTATGACAACGCTGCTCATCAGCAGATGATTAGTTCCCACAACTCTCACAGCCTAAAGGCTGCGCTCAATAATAATGTACCTTTTAGAACTATTACTTCTTCTATTTTTGAACTACTTATAAAACTTTTACGTATTGTCATTTCTTCTTCTACTTCTAATACCCAATCACACAACGTTGCCGGCAAAGTCATAATCTCTTCTCTTAGATGTTAGTAATGGACTCTTGCACTGTATTCCTTCAGTGGAATTTGAGGAGCGTGTGGCATAAAAAGTATGACCTCAAACTTCTTTTCAACAAATACAAGCCATTGGCTTGTTCTTAAGCTGAGCTTTAGCTTACTTTAAGTCTTAGCTTCCATATGCCATATTTCAACAATCTTATCTGACAGATCAGATGGCTACGACTGGGTGGCTCTCTTAGTCAACAATCGGACCCCACTGTTGCCCGTCACTTTGCCTACACTTACAGGTGATATGAGCAATGATTGAGGGCTGAAGGCATCACACTATTTTCCTGTATTGCACATCCTCACCACGATTAATTAATAATTTTAAACGAAATTTTTATAAAGTTCATGGCTCGATACAGGTTTGGGAGATTTTTATTACCTAAATTACAAATGGGGGTCTGAACGCTCTGATAACACGGATGTCTATAGCTTAACTTTGGTGGAGATCTTGGACGATCTGGATCTCTGCATTTTAAATAATGGATGATTTCAACGGATGTTATTTTTACCTTCACCCCTGTGGGGAAATCCAGAATATGCTCCGGCAAACAGGGTCAAAGACAAACCGCACCCCTACATAATCTACCAGAGGGTTCTTTCCATAACCCATTTACTTTGGAGGAATTGAATGTGGCATTCAAACATGTCCGGGATTCGGTATTAATGGCGTGCCATATTCATTCATAACCCATTCTGGCGAAACGGCTAAAATCTTCTTTTTAAATATTTACCATTTTTTGTTTTAGTCATGGTTGGGTTCCAGAGCAGTGGAAGTTTTAAATTATCATTCCTGTATTGAAACCTAGGCAAAAATGCAATTGTTACCACTATCCTTGACATCTCCTCTGCGTATGACAACGTACTTCTTTCCATACTCAGGCAGAAACTGCAATTGAGTTTTCTCGCTAAAATGATACAATGTATATGTGAACATCTGTTATCCCGCTCATTGGTTCTGAGAGTCCGGGGTAAGGAATTTAATAAAAGGCAGACATGGAAGGGAATCCGTCAAGGCTATGTCCTCTGTCCCATACTCTTCAATCTCTATACGGTTTATATTGGATCCTGCTCACATAACAATAGCTAATATGTCGATGACATTAATATGTGACAAATTCCTCCAAAGTTGACGCTGTTAATCTAAATTTGATTCAAAGAATCCAGAGAGAGGCTAAGTTATGAGCTCCCCTCTCTTTTACCCTATTCCTATCCTAAATTGCTTTGGCGCTGATGAATTTCATTCGTCATATATAAAATTACGATTTACTTCCCCAATCTGTATCGATGTAGTATATGTATATTTAATGTTCTAACTATTACTATAGAATAGAGAAGACTATATGGTATTTAGTTAACGTGAAAAACCCATTTAACAACTAAGTTGTAATGTGTAACTAACATTTATATTAAAACTAAGTTATCAAAATGTTTGCGTTTGGTTTTGTTTGTGTTGTGTGCTTTGAAAGAAGGGTAAAATAAAATCTCAAAAATCATATGCGTCGTCCTCACAGAACGGCCACTCTTTATTTTTATAAATTTTAATTTATTTACACATTTCCTTTTTTCTACTTTACATTTATGACGTTAACGTTTTTAAAATACATTACAAAAACAAAAAATAATAATAATATGTAACAGAAATACATGAGAAATGTACACTTACGTTAATTCAGACGAATGGGAAAAATAGATGGACTAGTATACCCAATTAGAAAAAATAATCATTCCCAAGAAAATTTTTATCATTTATTTTCCCATTAAAAAAGTATTTTATAAATTTTCGCCTACATGTATAAATGTTTATAAATTAATTGTATTATAGTAAAAAATGGCGGAAAATTTATCAAATACTTCAGTCTAATATATATTGCTTTACATTTAAAATATACATGGAAATCAATGTTGTTATTATTGTACTTTTATCAATTCTAATCAAACAATTCCTTATCATAAGGGAGTTGATGGTTCTATTCGACGTATTTTATTTAAAATTACGTACAACAGTTAAGTCTATACTTAAAAAGGAGGTTTAAAATTCGGTTGCGAAAACGATCGACAAAATCTTTGCGCAGACACGTTTTGATGATCTTTAACGCAAACTATTATAACTGTGGTATAATAAAAATTACATATTATTTCAGTATCTATCACCATTTGAAAGCCCAATAGAACCACCAGCACCATCCTATTAAAGTAACAGGTATATCCATGGCATTAAAAATCTACATTACGTAGAAATAATATTTTTTGTCATTTTTTTTTTCATTTATTTAATTAAACGAGATATTTATTCTAAGTTCTAATGTACAGAAAGTGCACAACATCAAGTGGTGTCAGTCTATAATAGGTTTGGATGGATGGATTTTTTTGAAATATTGACAAATTATAGTAATGATAGTATTACAAAGCTGTGGTGAGGCGCGAACCCAATATGAC
The DNA here is from genome assembly GCA_947507805.1 of Aporophyla nigra. NCBI lineage: Eukaryota > Metazoa > Arthropoda > Insecta > Lepidoptera > Noctuidae > Aporophyla > Aporophyla nigra. The sequence goes on along the minus strand of OX382316.1, from coordinate 10,401,792 downwards.
GGGCCGCATTATACCGCCTCAGGCCACATTGCGCCATAGCAAGTTGCTTTGGGCCATCGTGGGCCTCATTAGGACATAGCAGACCGCATTGGGCCCTCTCATCCTCCTTCATGATAAATTTTACTTAGCAAGTATGCAGCAGAATCATAGTATTGCGGCCCGGTATAATGTGCACTAACCTTTATGGGGGGTATTTTAAAAACCCCTAGTGTTGGCAGTGTTAAATGCTCGTATTTTGTGCAAATATTTTGTGCAAATATTTTGTAGCTGTTTGGTAAAATATTATTGTTTGAGTATAAAGGTAGTTAAAAAAAATCTAGTAGGAATGTTATTTGTGCAAGTGGGATATTTTATTTACATTTAAAAAGATAAAAATCCCTTAATATCCATAGGTCTATAAAAGTTTGATTTAAATTATCAAAATCAGTACATTCGTAAATGTCTTTTCATGGTTTTAAGGCGATAAGGCAGTACGCGAAATTCAAATTGGTACATTTTTGGCAATTTGCAGCTAAATATCAGGTTAATCAAATATGATTACCGGCCGAAAAAATATTTATTAATAAATATTTAAATAAATGTGTTTATTTAAATAAATATTTATGTTAAAATCATAAAAATCATCCATACATATCTCTTAGTTTTTAGGATATTGAATGACCATTTCAAGAAATTATGACATTTGAGGCCAATATAAACTTAAGGAGTTGTATTGCTGATTCTAATGATTATAATTATGTATTATAATTATTTAGTACATTCGCGAAACTTTTAATGAACAAACCACCTGAAAATGACCCGCAAATTGCAAAAAAAAACGTAAGTAAATTTCTATTTCGCGGGCTGTCTTACCGCATCCCAGTTTATTGCAGTCTTAAAAAAGTACCTATTGTAGTTTACCTAGGAGTTTTTAAAAATACCACCTCTTACGGATATTTCAAGCTAAAATCGACCGTACAATGTAACAGTTAAGCTTTAACATTGTATAAAAGCATAAGAAACGGTACTATAATATGGCAGTGATACAATAATGGCTAAAAGCGAACTTAAACTAAACAGAACAGTTCGTCGTTGTGTTTACCGAAACTAAGTTAAAAAAAAAAACATATTTTTACTACATCATCTAATGTGTGCTGTTAAAAAATATCTTGAGCTCAAAATAGGGAAAGCAAAATATTCCCACAAAAGATTATTAAAATTATTTATTGCATTCAAACTTGCATCGATAGTTAAAATCTTGCATTTAACAAAAAAGTAACTATAAACATTAATTTATTTTATAATAAGCGTATTGTACGTCATAAGAGTCACCAAGTTTTTGCATTGCTAAAGTCAAAAACACACGTCTAAAGTCAGAAACACAGCGCCTTACGTCAGAAACACGCCAACCTACACCAGAAACATACTGCCTTAAGTCAGAAACACACTGCCTTAAGTCAGAAAGATCCGCTAAACACAACAACGAACTGAGACATCACAGATATCATTCCTACAGTAAGAAAACATGTAATGCGACAGAATGCCATGATTGTAACCCATGTAGTAACGATAGTAAGGTCACACTGGAAGTAAGTACTAATATCTAGTACTAAACGCTAACCATATATACAAAATTACTATCAACTCGCAATGAGTACATGGTCGCGACATAGAATCTTGAGCCATTATATTTAAATAGGATCACAGTGAAAAAAGTGATTTAAATTTAAGTCACTATACTATAAATATTAATGTCCATGTTATGGCAAGTTTCTCTAATTAAATCTTAAGTGTTTTCTAAGACTTCTAACTGTCTACGCCCATAGAAAAATTTCGGTTTTTTTAACTAGTTTTTTTTTTCTGTACAACACGCGAAGTCGCTAACACATACTTTCACAGTCTAATCACAAGGTCAATTGCACTCTTTAAAAACTGGGTTGCGACACAGTCCTTGGGTTCCCACTTTGCGGCTGGTACACGTCATAAGAGTTGTGTGGCTCCAGATGGCAAACCACATTGTTTTCTCCGTTAAGAACAGCTGCTAAAGCCCTCATGTTGCTTTCCTGAGGCTGGTGGTACGGGTGCATCAGCCTCCCACTCTCATAATGCCTCTGGTCGTAACGTTCCAGGGTATCCCACTTTCCATACTTCCCATAATGCTCCTGTTCATGGTGATGCCTCTCTCCAGGGCTGTAGGAGATTAAAGGGCGGTGATCGCCAAAAAACTTTGAGCTGGACGACCCGTGGTGTCCAGGGTTCTGACGGCAGTTATCTGGACCAGAGTTGTCATCTGACATGTCAGACATTAGAGTCTCGTTCCTCTCGATTTCCTCGTAGACGGGATCGTCTTGTATGACGCGGAACTCTTGTTCAGACCCTCGCCTGTACATCCTGCCTGCCTGCTGATTCGCAATTTCTGAATACGTGTGGTTAACATTCTGGCTTCCGTGGTGATGATGATGTTTCCTGCGGTCGTCTTTGTAATGTTTCCTGAAGATCATTTCTTGGCTGCCAGGGGAATGCTGGGACATGTATACGTGTGGGTTTCTGAAGTCGTGGTTGTAGCTTCGAGTAGTTTGATATCCCTGGGGATGATGCAGAGGACTTTCTTCGTCTTTTATGGCATGTCGAGGTGAGGGAGGCGCGAGAGGGGCATCACACTCATAAGGGCTGTGGATGTGGTTCTGCTGAGCCAGTTGCCTCGACAACGTGTCGTGATGAGGAAGAGTCGAAGAGCTCACCGGATGGTGCTTAGAAGAAGTGTTCTGTAAAACAAAGAGTAGTGTTAAAATGGACGTTTAGATGCTGTGGCGTAAGACAGCTCAATTTTTGTTTGGAATAATCCTGAAAATATTTAAGAGAACAGAGTAACAATTGATAAGTTTTACAATAAATATTAAAATGGATTCTTGACTTTTGTATGTTCGGAAGTATTGCCATTTTTCTGACATACCATATTAATTGATCATATTCACTAGTTAGAATTGCTGTATTATGTTCAAGCCTGTAAAGTATGCAGTTAAGGTTTTCTTTAGTTTATTAATATTCACTATTACAAGACAGTCAGTATGGTAGTGCTAATCTTAGCTAGACTAAGTGCTATGAAGTGTTAAAATCCTCATACACAGTGGCGGATGTTGGAGTACTTTTAGACCTGATGAAAAACAGAAAACAAAAGGAGTAAATATGCACAGGATATGAGCGACTGGCAGTCGAGAAAACTGTTATAATACCTCTGTCAAATTCAATGTTTTAGCTAGAGACATAATCCAATAAAGTTGACGTTTAGTTTATAGTTTATGTCAATACTACCATGACGACTTGATAAAAAAGCCATTTGGGTGAAGATGGTATTGACAATGTCCGTCCATAGTAGATTTTTTTTGCACAACACGTCAAAGTTTGGCTTGAGAGGTAAATGCAAGTTGGAACTCCATTTGGTTATTACTCTGTGACATCAAACGAACAGTACTTTGATAGACATTCAGTGGTTGATAAATGACCATGGTGGGCGACTGTGTACAAGAGGTATTCGGAAGGAGATGGGTAGGGCTATATGCAGTGAAGTGACGTCATGCAATGTCCGCTACGGTTATTCTCATGCAGTTAAGACTAGGGTGATTCTTTACGATTTAGTAAGATCTTTGAGTTCCCAGTATGGACCGTCACCAAGTGGTATAATAATATAGGTGTTGAAGTTTTAAATATTCCGTTATTTACATAATATCTGAAAATAAAATCCTGTGGAAATTAGACAAAATTAGTTTCTAAATTGTATTAGTCCGTCGAATGTTTTAGGCGCCGGGACCGCTCTAATATAATGCTAAATATTATGTGCATTTACGTTATATAGGGATCCTAAAAGAATAAAATTAAGTCCATATTTGACCGCTGTTTCTTTACTAAGTAGCTTTACTACTACTTCAAAAATTTACTCAAGTTGGATCTAGGATTTCTTAAATACATACTAGATAATATATATGGCAGGAAAATCAACGCCTTACCATGGATTCTGTGCAGACGCCAGCACATCAAGCTAACCGAAACTGTCAAAAATTCCCAATCAATCTTGAACCTAATACTGTAGCGATAAAGTTGAAAATCTATTAAAGAAATTTGACAGATTGTAGTAGCTTTTTGTGCTGGCGTCTGTACATGATTCTAACTCCTAAAATTATTTGTCAGTAATAAAATATAATTGTTATTCCATATAGTTTGACCCTTTTCTATGAAATTGCAGATTTTTTAAATAACTATCGATATTTTTTTACAGTGGGGATTCTAATTCAGTTGCTGATTTCATGGTTACAGTCTCTAAGTTAATGTCCCTGGCCCCCTGTATCATACGACACAAATCCTTATTTTTTGATTCACCTAAAAAAGTGATTAATTTAACTTTGTGTAATAAAAACATTCTTCAAAGGTATTCCCTTATTCGAATAGTTTATCGTTCGTGAAAACATTAAACACGTAGATCTTACCAAAACGCAAAAACAACTAGAAAACAAAACATCAAAACAGGAAAACTACGAGCGACAAGCGTTTTTACAGCCCTCCCCTCACCTTCCAGACGTTAGCGTTCGCCATTACAGCCCACTCGTTCGCGCCAATCGACGCCGCCATTTTGTTGGAAAAACAAGATGGCGAACGAGACCGCAAGTTCTGGTACTCATTAGGAACCTCTATATTGTTTCTGTAGCTATGCATCGATGCGATACTTTGAGTGTGGGATGTAGAATGAGGTATATTCTGTGGTGTAGGCACACGCATCGATCTGGCGTCGTCACTTGGTACGTAAATTGGTGCTGTTGGACGAATATTCCATCGCGCTGGCTCTGGTTGCAAGTTGTAGCTCTATATATAAAGAATTGTTCATATATTACACATATAATTATATTCTAAATACATATACTATGCAGGATAGACGACAGAATGACTAATGTATGCGATACGCATTTAGAGATAGGATTCTTCGTATTTCCAAACTGAATGTTTAAATATTTTCAACTAGTTAGTTAGAAATATTTTGATCCCATTCAGATATGCTGTCAGTATTAACTATAACCACCACACCACTAAAGAAAGAGAGTGTTAATAGACAATTTGAAATGATTATTAGTGAAGCATTAGTGAAAGAAGGCTTTGAGAGACAGTAGAAAAAAAACAAACAAAAAAATTGACTTACCGTAAAAATAAAAACAAACAGACATGAAAAATGTTAGTGACATTTTTACACACAAAAAAAAAATCATGTTAAAACAAACATATAAAAAATTGAGCTGTCTTTAACCAATTAGTGACAAAAGCCGTGGTGTCTGGTGGTATGGAATCGAAATTTTCGATCATAAAATTTGGAAATACCCTATCTCTTTTAGCGTACGCACCTTGTTGGCCATTCTGCCGGTATCCGTGAGGGTATCTCCCGCTACCAGGGTTCACAGGGCTCCTCAGTTGCGTCATGGGTGCGGGGGGTTCTCTCTCAGGGATATTATGGCCGAAATTCGACGCTGTCGCATTGAGACTAGGTCCAAAATTGGATGAAGGGCCAAAATTTTGATTTTCTTGAGAGGTTCGTCTATTTCTATTTGAGTGATAGCTGTGTGCCGCAGCCGCAGCGGCTAGGGATGCGACAGCGGCGTTGTTGACAACGTTGTTGTTGTTATGATTGTTGTTGTTGACAACAACGTTTAATGTTTTGATGATTAGGTTGTTTGTTGTTGACGCTGACGCTGCAGGGAGCCCGGATGTGCTTGCCGTGCTCTGCTATAAGGTGGAATTTTGATTTATTTGGGGTATACTTGTGATATATCTTAGATACTACAAATATATGTTATTCAGGATCTTATATAGGAACCTACTTAAGTGTTTTTTTTTAATAGTGCAGCTATTTAGTGTCTTAAGATTACATCAAAAAGGTTAGTTAACTAATCCTGAAATGTATTGCACAATTTATTTGTTATTATAATTTAGTTTTGTATACCACCACCATTATCGTGCTAAATTTTTGCACCGAATATCGATAGTAACATCTATCGACGTTAATTCTTGTAAAGATTTGAGGAACATAAAAATTGTGAACAGATTTATATTCTAAATAATAAATTCCATTTTATTCCCATTCGTAATATTTTAGTACCCTCATATGAATTTGTTAGCAGCTTGTACCTGTCAAACTTGCATAGAAATCTGTTTTGTAAAAAATAAAAAAATGTGTATCAGAAAGGAAAGGCCACAAATAATGTCAGTGGCTAAGTTTCAGTTCTCAAGTTAAGGAAAGTATAATTATAATTAGCATAAGTATAATCAGTCTACAACATTCCCACAACTGAGACACAGCTCCCACTGCTGATTCCCTCTGTGTGAGGTACTAGGCCGTAACGGACGACACTGGCCCTGTGCCGGTTGGTATCATGTAATTATAATTATACTTTTGAAATATTTTTAACATTGAGCCCATTCAGAGTTTATTCCAAAACTCTGTGCAGAAATAACAAAGAAAAAATGTAAAAAAAATATATTTTATGCAAGTTTGACACACCTATATTATTCCCCAATCATTGTCAATTTTTCAACATACCGTCACATCCCTGGGATCAACAACATCATCAACATCAGCATTACTCTGGTGGTATCTCCGACTCTTCACAGACCCTTGCCTGGTGTCCATGTGATTGGAGGATGAGGCTGTGGGTCCGTTGTTATGCTGAAGCGTTTCTGAGGGTTGGCCTGTGAAGTGGAGGCAGCAGGACAGCCAGGGGTGGCGACGACCGATGCGGGCGCATTCGTTGCGGAACTGAGAATTTTAGAGGTGAAAAGTTAGACAGCTATACTAAAAATTAAGCTGAAGAGTTTGTTTGTTTGTTTGAACGTGCTAATATCTTAAATAACCAGTCGGATTTGAAAAAATATTCTTGCATTTGATAGCAAATTTATTGAGAAAGGCTTTAGGCTATATATCATGCTAGGACCTATAGGAGCCGAGCAAATAGAAATAAAGTCAGAAAGAACGATAAATGAAAAACGAAATAATAGTGCAGGCAGGCGACGCGATACAACGCGATGGATCGGGGAACAAGAAATTACACGCGGATGTCTTTATTATTTATATTTGTTTCTATAAAACAATTATAAATAATAAAGCATTGGATACGAGTAGAATGTGTCGAATAATTTACTGTGGAGCCTAGTTTTCGATGGAAGAGGCAGAAATTTTGGAAAAAACTTTGATAATATTAGTTCATAAGTATTTAAATAATGAAATCAGGCATAACCACAAAAAAATTGCGTCCACAAGTAAATTTTTTGATACATTTATTAACATTTCAATCGGATACTTTTAACAGACTACAGAATCTGAATATTTTTCAAAGATATTGCTGATCCCATTGCATTGATATTTTGAGAATTGAAGAATACTGTGTAGACTTTCCACATTCTTTTTGATTCAAGTATTACCATGTGTAATTTTTGTAAAGTGCGTTTTATTGGTGCAAACTTTTTTTTTTCTTTGCTTTTCTTTAGGAGCAAAAGAATAAAGGGTTATAACGATAATATTCTCACCTTATCATTCTGCAAACAATGGAAGATGAAGATCACAAGTCCTTGCAGAGAGTTGAGTATGGTGAACGCGTACGCCATGACGACGGTCTGCTCGCTCAGATACAGCAAGCCGAAGGTCCAGGTAAGACCTAGGAGGAAGGCTAGCACTAGCGAGCTTTTTAGCCAGACCCTGGAAGGAAGAAGAAGAATGTTACAGAGAAAGTCATAATGATGTTTTAGGTTTGGAAAATTTTACTTTGTAATAATTGAAACCAAGGCAATCGGATTTTAATTATGACCTGATTGGTCTTTAGCTCTGATATCAACAAGCGATGAACAGTATTGTTAAACAGATTTTTATTGACTTGAATACGAGGCTTTTGGCTACGTTGTATCTTTTATTTTTGGTAATGTGCGTTTTGTTTGGGCAGAATAAATTTGTTTTGTTTATTTTTCTTCTTTGTAGACCACGGGAGAGAGTTTAATTTCTGGGCATCGATTATTTCAATGTTAGTTGATCAACTATTGGCAGTTTAAACCATCGCTTAGTTTAAACTAGCGCAAAAGGACGGTTAAACTGCTTTGTATGTAATAATCTAACCGTGTACTGACCAGGTGAAATAATTTGACGCTCTTTCAAAATGGCAACAAAAAAATGGCTGCTAGTATTAAAAAAAAATCTACGTATCAGTTAGAAAATTGAACGAACGACGATTGATCGAATTGATTGTTGTTGTTGATTGAATTGAACTGATACATAGATTTTTTTTTAGAAGATTACGCGCTGGCGCATAGAGTATTATCAATGTAGTTAATTTTCAAGCTAAAGATCTAATTAAAGCTATTAACTTACTTCATCTTATACAGCTTGGCGTCATCCTTAGCCTTCAGTGAGACGGTAGAGTGTGTGCACATCATGTAAATCACCATGATCAGACAGATCCAGTTCGCCTGAAAATAGACAAGTATTTTGTTAAGTCCCGTGATACTTAAATAGGTTTAACTTCATCAGGTGTGCTTTGAGAAGAATAAATGATAAATGATTTTATTTCTGTAAGTAGCAGCACTTTTACACGTCAATCATATTTTTTAAAACTTAATTGGCGGTCGGCGTTTCCTGTCTGACTACTCTGAGAAGAAAGGCCGAAACAAAATAAAAAGGTCTCTTTTAAAATCCAGACATAATCTTGGTCACATCATGTGAAGACCATGTAGATTGGTGACTGAAGTGGTCTTGTGCGGTAAGTACCACACAGGTTGAGTGGACCTGTCCAGTCAGTGCACGTTTTTGTTACTAATCGTGCAGCTCATCTCAAAATATAAGAAGCTCAGCTAAAATAACACTAGGATTCAAAATAAATAAAAATGGCACAGGTATCGACGCGGTTTAAGAGCGCTAACTTTAAATGAACAGAAGGATCAGTTTAGATAGAACGGAAATATCCTCGAGCAGACTGTTGTCATCTCTGGCCGCATTTAGCAACCCAGTGGCGAGCATGCGCAAGGCGACTGTTTCGATATTCATACAGTTTTCTACTTTACTCTAAGGTAATACGGCCTTGTTTTCAATGGAACCAGTGAATTTCTCGGGCATTTTTCCATTTTGAACCGACCCGAAGTCGATTTTTGGGTATGTTTAGCGTTGGGAGGGAGGTACGACGGGTAAGCAACCCCCACATCAATCGGTTCTGTGCTTCCCGCACGACCCTTCACAAGGTCAGCGGTCTAAAGTATAAATACAACATACAACTCATAAACTTACCACCAGAACTAAAATGACAGGTCCAACGAAGCTCATCATGAACCACCGGTCCGTGGTGAGCCAGCAGTGCGTGTCGGTGCCGTACCCGGCCGGGTATACCGCGGCTGATACCAGCACGATGAGGGCCGGCACCAGGTACGCGCACGTGCAGTACCAGCGCCCGCGAGGGTGCTCCGGCTCGAACACTTCCACGAGCATCGCGTACAGGTGGAAACCTGGGAGAGAATTTTAGGTTACGAGTGGGAAGTGCTGTCTTTATATGAAAATCTTCAATAAAGAAATCTATTCTATTTTTTTATGGCAAGAAAAGTCGATGTCAACCATTCTGCCAATGTCTTGGAAAAGCAAGTGTCCATCGTTCTATAGATAGAACAATGGGCACTACGTGTTATAGATAACATATAGATTAAAAAAGAAAAAGATCAAGAAGTGAAAATTGCCATAATTATACAGAGCTGCTGCAAATAGTGTTTGGCCAAAAATTCGGTAGTAATTAAGTCATTTTTATTTAACATTTTTTTAGGACTTAAATATGTTTTCTAAAAGCTTTTAACCTACTCTCAGAAGATATTACAATAAGTTACTAAAGATTTGAATTGAGAAGGTATCTTCAAAACCCAAACTGTTTAATTCAAATATACGACCGCATTTCTTCTGACAGGTACCTATTTGTTGTTGGGGCCAAGGCAAATTTGTGATTAAAATTATGCCGCATTCGAGGTATTTTTAAAACCATCTCTCTTGTAGAGTTTGCACTTCAGAAAGATACTCTATTTCGTCGTCGTTTCAGCCGTAAGACGTTCACTGCTGGACTTAGGCCTCCCCCAATTTGGGGGGCTTTGCCATAATCGCCACGCTTGGCAGGCGGGTTGGCGATCGCAGTATGGTGGTAAAATGCATAGAGAACGCTGCTGCGCATTCTCTAGTAAGTCCCTTAGTCGCCTTTTACGACACCCACGGGCAGAAATGGGGTGGTGTTATTCTTTATGTCCGGCACCACACGGTACCCGGTACTCTATTTACTTTACATGAAATCGAAATAAAAACATCGTAGCAACACTTATCTTCAAATATCCCAGTATACATACCTTCAAGGAACATCCAAGCAAAAGCCGCCAAGAAGAAGTAGTGCAGGAGTCCAGCCACAACTCCACAGAAGATCCTATTCTGAGTCTTGTCTATGCCGGCGAGGAACACTATCTCCGCGACTAGCAGACAGGCGCACAAGTTCTTGTGGATTAGCGCGCGGTCGGACTGCTGAACAGAATGAAGGGTTAAATTTTAAAGGAGGAAATATTAATGTGGTAGACAAAATCTATACTTTCTATAATTAAATATTATAAATGCGAAAGTAACTCTGTTTGTTACGCTTTTACGCTAATGAATCGATTTTGATGAAATTTGGTACGTGGTAAGTTTGAATCCCAAGAAAGCACATAGGCTACTTCCATTCCGTAACTTCGTTTGAGTAACCGAAATTTACGCGGACGAAGTTCCGGACAAAAGCTAGTACTTTATAAAATGAACCTTAGAAACATATGAATACCTCAAATTAGGTTTCTTAAGTTATTTTCAGCTAATCACGACGTCACGGAAAATCAGAGTTTACCGTGCATAAATATACAATGTGCTGACATCAATCCTCGGGTAGGTGCCTAATAGATCCCAATAGATAACAAATATTTTATGATCCTCTATTTCCATAGAGGATGATATGTTAAGAAGAAGTGGCGCAAATAAGTACACATACCTTTCCATTTCTGAAGCAAGTAAAAACTATAATGGCAGCCGCGAGAGCCACGACGGAGACCCCACAGCCGACGTAGGTGAGTGTCTGCAGCGCCAGCGCGTGTCCCGCGCCCAGCGCCACGCCGCGCACGTCCATGAGCACGGCGAAGTTCGTCAGGTGCGAGCACGCGCAGCCCGTGTGCGAGCTGTTCGACCACTCCACCTGGCAGCCCTCGGGCGACCAGCCGCTGGGGGGGAGAGAGGAGGGTTAAACCAAATCAAAAATCACTTATTCAAACTAGGCTGAGAGTCAGCACTTTTTGAACGTCAAAGTTACATAAGACAGTCCCCCAAAATGCCCGCTCTTCACCAAATCCTGGTGCTTTCGTTGGGAAGAAGTGGCGCAACAAACTTCCCAGTAGCACAGCTGTCTGTTAAGTTAGAAGAACTTGATTGTATGAAATAAATAAATAAATATCTTAGGACAACCAACACACCGTTATCTGATCCCAAACTAGACAGAGCCTGTACTATGGCAACCAGACAACTGATAAACATACTGTTACGTAGATCGTAAAGTCTAGAAACATCGTGCTAACTCCATCTCAGAAAGGGACAACATTACGTAGATCGAAAAGTCTAGAAACGTCACGCTAATTCCATCTAAGGATGGGGCAGTGTTGAAACTTCTGGATACGACACGCTAACGCCATCTGTTATCAAGTAGCAAGTACTACGAACAATTGTACGTAGACGCCACCGCCATCTATTGTTGAGTAGCGGGATTAAACAGTAAATAGATGTCTGTGGAAGGTTCTCGAAGTTTCGAATCTACTTGTAAACTGTGGAAAAGTGTTGAATGTTCGCGAATGTTCTGCTCGGGATATAAATAGCGGATTGTCGGCCCGATAGGCAGTTCGATTTCGGAAGCGAGCGAATACGAATCAAGCGATACAGTACAAGCGAAACAAGTGACTCTGTTTGACTATTGCGATATTGTGATTGTTTAATTAAACTGTGGTGTGTTTCGATAATTTTGGCTTAAATTAATTTATCCCGAAACCCAGCTCGTAACATTTGGTGTCAGAAGTGGGATAAATTATGCCAGTTTTACCGAAGGAGGACACGGAAGGTATTCGTACCAGGAGTCAGCGCCAGCAGGAGGTGGATCAGAGGCGATTTGAAGGACCTTCAAGACAGACATCTGGGGGTAATCAGCCGACGACGGAGCCAGTTTCCCAAGCGTCTGGTGTTCCTACAACATCACCAGCCATGGATCTTTCTGCTCTTATGGCGATGCTGCAGGAGCAGGGCCGTCGACAGGAAGAACAGGCACGCCGACAGGAAGAACAGGCCCGCCGCCTACAGGAACAGCTGCAGCAGGACAAGGAGGAAAATGCTCGCCGACAGGAAGAACAGGCCCGTCGACAGGAAGAACAGGCCCGTCGACAGGAAGAACAGGCCCGTCGACAGGAAGAACAGGCCCGCCGCCTACAGGAACAGCTGCAGCAGGGTAAAGAGGAGCAGGTTCTCCTTTTGAAAGATCTACACGCGACATTTGGCAAGGACATCAAAGCCATGAAGGAGACTGTTCAGGTACATGAAAATCGTATCTCCGAGGCTGAAGTCCAGATCGCTGATATAAGAAAAGCGGTTGGAGTTCTGAAAGCTGGAGACCGGACTACGGCTCCGATAGTTGCTGCACCTTCCGTGCGCGGGTTTAAAGTGCCACCCTTCGACGGAACATCTTCCTGGTCGGCATACAAAATTCAATTTGAAGCTGTCATGAATGCAAATGGGTGGACAAAAGAGCAGGCCATGACCGCGCTTACTTTGGCCCTTCGTGATCAGGCCTTAACCGTGTTAGAGGCTCTCGGCAAAAATGTTACCTACGAGCAGCTCGTTGAGGCGTTAGAGGCCAGATACGGTGACGCGCACCTGGAACACGTTTTTCGCGCGCAGTTGAAGGATCGTGTGCAGCGCAGTGGTGAAAACCTGCAGCAGTGGGCCCTAGAAATAGAAAAGCTGGTTCGAAAAGCATACCAGTCTGCGCCTACACTCATCGATGGGACTCTGACTCAAGCATTCATAGATGGCATACGGGACCTGGAAGTAAGGGCTACTGTAAGACTTGGACACCACGAGACACTCAAGGATGCCTTGGCCCATGCGTTGGAGGTGGAGGCAGTGAGGCAAGATCATCGAGCCCATCGCATCAGGGAGGTTGCAGCATCACCTGTCCGTGACCGTCCGAGGTACAGCCCTAAGTGCTATACTTGCGGAGAAAAAGGTCACCTTCGGTCAAGTTGCCCGAAGCGAAACACAGCTAACGAAAACCAGACCCAAGAAAGAAAGGCGGCAGATATCACCGCCCAGCAGCAGGAAAACTAGTCAAAGCCAGGACCGCGGGGCGGGTGCTGGCTGGTGTTAAATTAGCCCCAAGAATTTCGGTCTCACAAGCCCATGATGGGAACACCCTAGTCATAAAAGGTGAAGTGAACGGAAGACCATGTAAGCTGACATTGGATACTGGAGCTTCTCGCACGGTTGTCAGTTCCCAACTAGCGAATCGTTTTCTTGGGGACTTCTTCGGTAAGCATGACGGCGTAAAATTAGTAACAGCTACCGGTCAGCACATAACCGTCCGTGGTGAGAAGGAAGTGGAGTTAAAACTGGGAAACACTATCTACCGGCATAAGGTCATCATGGCTGATATAGTGGACGACTGCATCCTAGGTTTGGACTTCATGCGGCAGCACTGTTGCGAGATCGACGTTAATCAAGGAGTCCTAAAATGTGGGTCAGAAGAAGTCTTCATGGAAGGTGCACCATCAGGGAAAGTGTACTGCTTGAAGAAGATTGTTCTTTCTCCCCGATCGGAAACAATAGTTCCAGTTAGGCTCCCACATAATTCCGGGCAGAAGAACCGATGTATTCTCATTGAAGGATTGGATGAAAACCTTCCATGGAAAATTGCGCGGACCTTGGTAAAGGCAATTGACGTTGCAGCCGTACGCATACTGAACCCAAGTGAAAAGGAGCAAGTAATCAAGAAGGGTGCGTTGATGGGTTCCTGTGGGGAAGTAGCTTGGATGCGTGAATGCCAATATCAGCCTTCTCAAAATAACACCCAATCTGCAAGATTTAACGTGTTAAATCTTTTGGAAGACTGTCGTAAAGATTTATCAAAAGAAGAAAGAGAGAAGGCTAGGAAGATGCTACTTCAGTATGCAGACATATTCTCCAGAAATGATGCTGACATAGGGAAGACTGGATTAGTTCAACACAGAATTAATACCGGAAATGAGTTGCCAATACGACAGCGACCCAGAAGACTACCAGTGGCAAGAGAAAAGGAGGTAGATACCATGATTAAAGGGATGGTAAAGGATGGAGTTATAGAGCCTTCGTCTAGTCCTTGGTGTTCTCCTGTGGTCCTGGTGAAAAAGAAAGATGGCAGCATGCGGTTTTGTGTAGACTATCGTCGATTGAATGACGTTACTAAGAAAGACAGCTATCCACTGCCCCGGATCGACGACACACTGGACACGCTGGCAGGAATGAAGTGGTTTACCACGTTAGACCTAAAAAGTGGCTACTGGCAAGTGGAAATAGACCCTAAAGACAAGGAGAAAACCGCATTTTCTACGGGAAAGGGATTATGGCAGTTTAACGTCATGCCATTCGGATTGTGCAATGCTCCTGCAACATTTGAAAGGCTAATGGAGCTAGTTCTCACGGGACTAATTGGAGATGCCTGCCTTGTCTATTTAGATGACATCATCATCGTGGGCCGCACATTCGAAGACCACCTTCAGAATTTGGAACGTGTTCTGTCAAAAATCCGAGGAGCCAATCTCAAGCTAAGTCCAAAGAAGTGCTCATTCTTCAGACAGCAAGTAAGCTTTTTGGGGCACGTGGTTTCGAAGGAAGGAGTCCAAACAGACCCTGAGAAAATCGTCGCCGTTAAGGAATGGCCAGTCCCGAAAGACAAGACGCAGGTCAGGGCATTTTTGGGTTTGTGCTCGTACTATCGACGGTTTGTCAAGAATTTTGCTGACATTGCCAAACCTCTTCACAAGCTTACTGAGGAGAAGAGACCGTTCTGTTGGGATGAGAATTGTGACATAGCATTCCGAGATTTAAAGGAACGTTTGTGCAATACCCCAATTTTGGGCTACCCTGACACAGAAAATGAATTTATAGTTGACACGGACGCAAGTAATACTGGAATTGGCGGTGTGTTATCTCAACGGAAAGGAGATTATGAAGTTGTGATAGCTTACTTCAGCAAATCTTTATCAAAGCCAGAAAGAAATTATTGTGTCACGAGACGTGAACTTCTTGCCGTAGTAAAGACATTGCAGCATTTCAGCAAATACTTGCTTGGACGTAAATTCCACCTGCGAACTGATCATGCTGCATTAAAGTGGTTGTTGCAGTTTAAGAATCCAGAAGGACAAGTGGCGAGATGGATCGAACTGCTACAAGAGTATGACTTCGCAATTGAACATCGTAGTGGGAAGTCTCACGGTAACGCGGACGCTTTATCAAGAAGACCTTGTCCTGAAGACTGCAAGCATTGTGTCAGGCAAGAAGCTAAGGAAACAGTACCTGTCAGGATGCAAAGAACGGACCTTAGTGACGAATGGAAGGAAACCCTACAGCATGCTCAGCAAAGTGACACAGATATCAGGCCAATTTTCGAGTGGATTAAAGCTAATGCTCCCAAACCGAAATGGTGTGATGTTGCAGCGATGAGTACCACCACAAAAAGTTATTGGGCACAGTGGGAGAGTTTGATGATCCAGGATGGTGTCTTGTGCCGAAAATGGGAAAATGCTCGAGGGAATAGCTGTCACTTGCAAATGGTAGTCCCAAAAACAAAGGTACCAGAAGTTCTACAGCTCTACCACAATGGTTCTTCAGGAGGTCATATGGGAGTAAGAAGGACTCTGTTAAAGATCCGAGAAAGATTTTACTGGATCCATTGTCGAGAGGATGTGGAAGACTGGTGTCGCAGATGTACCAGTTGTGCAGCGGTAAAAGGACCACACACACGCAGCAGGGGTGCATTGAAAGTGTACAACGTAGGAGCCCCCTGGGAACGAATAGCACTAGATGTCGCTGGGCCATTTCCCGAAAGTGAAAGTGGAAATAAATATTTCATGGTTGTCATGGATTACTTCACCAAGTGGCCGGAAGTCTTCGCCATCCCTAATCAAGAAGCTTCAACAGTCGCTGATAAATTAGTCCACGAAGTCTTCTGTCGGTTTGGGGTACCCTTGGAAATCCACAGCGATCAAGGAAGGAATTTCGAGTCTCAAGTGTTTCAGGAAACATGTCGGGTTATGGGTACTCACAAAACCAGAACCACTTCATACCACCCACAATCTGACGGAATGGTGGAGAGATTTAATCAGACGTTGGAAAGATATCTGGCAAAAGTTGTAGCAAGCAGACAAAAGGATTGGGACAAGCACATACAACCGTTTCTTCTGTCATACCGAAGTGCAGTTCACGAGAGTACAACTGTGACGCCAGCCTTCGCGAACTTTGGAAGGGAGTTAAGGTTACCAGCTGATCTAATAACCGGCATTCCGCCTGATTCACCACGCAGTATAACAGATTATGCAAATGATCTGCGCAACAAGATGAATGACGTATATGAGCATGTCAGAGAATCAGGCCAGCAGATGTCCGAGAGAATGAAAACTCGTTATGATCGAAAGATGAACAATACTGGCTTCGACGAAGGTTCGCTAGTGTGGTTGCATAACCCTGTGCGCAGCAAAGGGAAGTCCCCTAAACTACAGGCAAAATGGGACGGGCCGTACCGGATTGTGACCAAGATCAATGACGTCACTTACCGAATACAAAAGGGTTTGCGAACTGCGCCTAAAATTGTTCATGTAGATCGATTGGCACGATATTACGGGAATAATGATGCTCGGGACGAGCATGTCTAAGGAGGGGGCAGTGTTACGTAGATCGTAAAGTCTAGAAACATCGTGCTAACTCCATCTCAGAAAGGGACAACATTACGTAGATCGAAAAGTCTAGAAACGTCACGCTAATTCCATCTAAGGATGGGGCAGTGTTGAAACTTCTGGATACGACACGCTAACGCCATCTGTTATCAAGTAGCAAGTACTACGAACAATTGTACGTAGACGCCACCGCCATCTATTGTTGAGTAGCGGGATTAAACAGTAAATAGATGTCTGTGGAAGGTTCTCGAAGTTTCGAATCTACTTGTAAACTGTGGAAAAGTGTTGAATGTTCGCGAATGTTCTGCTCGGGATATAAATAGCGGATTGTCGGCCCGATAGGCAGTTCGATTTCGGAAGCGAGCGAATACGAATCAAGCGATACAGTACAAGCGAAACAAGTGACTCTGTTTGACTATTGCGATATTGTGATTGTTTAATTAAACTGTGGTGTGTTTCGATAATTTTGGCTTAAATTAATTTATCCCGAAACCCAGCTCGTAACAATACTTATATATTTCTAAATACATACATATTATAGATAAATTACACCCAGACACAGAACAAATGATCGTGCTCATCACACAAAGATTTGTCCTGGGTGGGAATCGAACCCACGACCTCAGTCTCAGCAGTCAGGGTCACTAACCACTAGACTAACAGGCATTTTTACAGTTATTCCGAACTTGTAAAAATTGTTTTTGCATTTAGTAGACCAGTTCTTGAGGAGTCTTTAACCTTATAGGCTTTTTATCATCATGATCTTGAGGAGCCGAACAAAATTAAAAAAGTTATAATTAACGCTAAGTGAGAACGAGGTAATAGCGCGGGCGGACGAAACCGCCGGCGAAGTTATAAGTAAAATATTCAAGGTTAATAATAACACTTACTGCAATGTATAATCCCAGAAGACACAAGCTGGGTTGGTGACGTTCTCAGTCTTGATATGCTTCATCGTGATCTGTACCATCTGGGACAGCTGGATGTGACGACCATTGCCTAAGCTGGCTGATATGACCTGTAAAAAGTTATGATAAGTTTAGAAAACTGCCGTTGAAGTAAGCAACCGGATAGAAAATTTATCGTCAATAGAGTGTGTAACTAAGGGTGATTTTCCCTCAGTTTCTGATGATGATAACTAATAGGTAGTTATTATGAATTAGCAGCAGATTTATTGATTATGAATTGTAAATTGCGAGATTGACAATGGAGGACCTTGTTCAGCATTGGACCTTTTTGAACAAATTCTATTTTTTTTTTACGTCTCTCCATTAATGGTCCTATCTTAACGTCTAGCGTAGGCAGATAGCGTATTTAGCAATATATTATTCTTACGAAAGAGCGCAACCAGAAAATATAAACTCACCTTAGAATTCAGAACTCTAGTAACATTTCTCTTCTCCCTCTCCGAGTTGATGCTGGTGGATGAAGAGGTGCCGCTGTCAGCTTGGAAAGTGGAGAGGAATCGAGGAGTCTTGCCAAATGTCGGCGGCAGGATCTCCTCGAGACGGTCGAAGGCAAAGAATACGATCCGGACTAGGTCGTTTTGGCGGTTGTCTGGAATAACAAGGAAAATGAAGCAATGCGTTGTCATGGATGAAGACTTTTCGCCACAGGACGTGGTGTTCCGTCGCTTCCGCGGACAAGTGCCACAGGACAGCTCACGGATAAGCTAACAAAGTGAAGTGCTACTAACATAGTTTAAGGTACTATTATTAATACAAGTTTTGTTTTGTTACCAAGTGACCTTATTGATGTTCTTCAGAAGGGCCAGGTGCGTAGCACAAGTAACTGGCGTGCGTGTCTATGGGTCAGTCTAGCCTGCTTGAAAAATATTTTTTATGAAACCTGTACTCACCAAGTAAAGCCGCTTTCGGAATGGTGATGGTGTCCTCAGAACCTTTCCACTGTTCCTGTGCGATGGCCGACGGGAACGTTTCGTCTTCTACATTCTTTACCTCCAAAACCCTCACTGATAAACCTGCGAAGTTATGAAGACCTTGGTTTTACATCATTCTTTGTCAGCAAAACGGGAGGATCTAATAGCTGCGTCAGCTAACGGTATTCGCGTTGCTGAGTTTTAGATCAAACTATATTTTTTTGTGTCATTTTTGCCCTAGACACGTTAAGAAGAATATAAACTAAAAAATATTACCCAGTGTTTGGATTTGGGCTCTGCTGCAGTCTAATAATAGATTTTAAATTGCTTCTAGCTCAAGCAACGCGGTATCATTTCTACATAAACTTCGTAAAGATATTCGCGTGCATTTTCTTCAGATGATGAAATAAGAATGCAATAATAATATTATAGTCTATAACAGCGTATTCACACATTTACGTATCGTCATGTGAGTTATGTAAGTACAGTCACCAAAAGAGAAAATTTGCCTGGATCGTCAAATATAGTTGAAGATTCGTAAGAAACCGATGCATGTTTTTTACTATACGTAGGCCGCTAGATAAGTTTTGCCGTGTTCACAGAGAATTCACTTTTTTTCGAAGTAATCACCTTCAGCAGCTATACAAGCCTTCATACGCTCGAACCAAGTGGCAAAAGTCTCCTTCCAAAAAGACGGTGGAATATTGCTGCAAATTTCTTCAAACGCTCCGAGTTGCTAGAAAATTTTCGCCCTTTCAACTGCTTCTTTACGCAAGGGAACAAAGAAAAATCGCACGGTGCTAAGTCTGGACTGTAGGGAGGATGACTAAGCAATTTTATTTTAGATTCCTCGAGAAAGGTGATTGTAGAACCAGCTCGATGTACTGGAGCATTGTCGTGGTGGAGGAACCAAGTATCAAGTCTAGACTTAGGTCGCTCATTTTTTAAGGCTTCAAAAAATTTTGGGAGACCGTCATTAATGTACCAAGATGCTGTTACAGTCTTCTGTGTCTCTAAGGGAATAATAGCTAATATACCTTTCTTCCTAAAGAAAACTGAGACCATTAGTTTTTTTACAGATTGAACTTGTTTTACTAATGTTGGTGGTTCCTCGTCTTCAAATACCCACATTTTGCTCTGGGATTTAGTAGGGACGTCGTAATAATAAATATAAGTTTCATCACCGGTGATGATTGAATTGATATTATTAGAGTGACCGTCATCGAATTTTTGAAGCATCTGTTTGCACCACTTTACTCTCTGCTCTCTCAAAGTATCGGTCATCAAATGTGGTACCCAAAGTGAACAAACTTTTCTAAGTTTCAATTCGTTGTGGAGAATATGGTGAATTGTTGGTGCACTTATCTTCATTAAATTCTCTATCTGACGGTATGTGATTCGTCGGTCTTGCGTTATTAGATTTTTTAAAGTGGAAATATTTTTATCAGTAGCTACTTCAATTGGCCTACCAGATCTTTCCTCGTCCTCTAAATAAAAGTTTCCACGTTGAAATTGTAAATACCACCTTTCTATCGTCCTTAAAGATGGACAAGTATCTTGCAACACACCACTCATTTCCTCAAAGCATTGTTGCTTTGTAAGACCACGACGAAAATTATATAACATAATCACCCGAGCATCACGCCGCGTAAACTCAGCCATCACAGTGGTTTATTTATTTTTTTATAATTTAGGACAGCACAGTGCGCGTATCAATTATTATCCGATAGTAATCCAATGGACTGAAGTTTATTATACTACCCTCAATCAAGCCTCGTTTTACTTCGTTCAAGCATACGACAAAATTTATCTAGCGGCCTACGTAAAATGTAATTTTATTAATAGAAAACGAACAGTTCATTTATCACATGTAAATTCATTCGAAAACATCCATCGGTTGCTTGTTAAACTTCAACTATGTCTGAAGACTATGGTTACTTATCTCTTTTGGTGACAGTACATATAAGTGCTTCTCATACACTTTAATAATATTGATACAACTGTGCATTTCTTTCGTTAATTGTATTTCGTTTTGCTCAAATAAGACTGTGTTCTACAATGGTGTTCGGAGCAAAAACTCGATTTAAAAAAGTAATTTACATCTTAGATCTAAAAGTCTTATGACTATTGTTTCAGTATGGTTTCTACGGGTGTTATTCCTTAAGAAGATTAATGCCCAATAGTGAACCCTCAGGCTACGAATTAAGAATTAATTTTCATTACCTTGCCTTTATCCCAATAAAGGACATCAGACACGTTTCATACAAAGTTGGGTCCAAAACCAAAAGCGGAAAAAGGGGTCTAATAAAATATGTAACTACTGATAAGCGAAACTAAATGAAAACCATATCAACGAATGGTCGTCTGCATGACAGTAAAAAAAATATAAGGACGACTTCTTCGGCATTTTCTCCGAAATTTTTTTCGCTGACTTTTATTTAGGGCCCAATCGAGCTTATCTCCTTTGGAGTAGGCTGATTCTTCTTCTTTTATATTTTCTTTATTAGTCGTCATCTCAGTCAGAATCAAAAGTAATGACTTTATTTAAACTAGGCTGAGAGTCAGCAGTCTTTATGAACATCAAAGTTACATAAGACCAGTCCCCCAAAACGCCCGCCCTTCACCCACTTCTTAGTGCTTTAGCTGGGAAGAAGAAGTGGCGCAACAAACTCCCCAGCAGCACTAGTCAACCCCTACCTCACCATATCATTAAGGATGAATAACAACAAAAAAACAAGTACTTACAAATATTCTTAACAATCTGCAGAATAGTTTTCTCCTTAGTAACAGCATCAGCTAACAGAAACGCGTTCTCCTCAAGTTGGGTAAGCAGAGCACTGGCTGCCCTGCTCTGAGCCTCAGAACTAAGGTCAGCCCAGGAAGACCTCTGACTTTCCTCCAGCAAGTTGGATCCTGGAGAAGAGTGGGGCAAGTTAAGCAGGGTCGATCCTGATAAGGGTAAGCAGAAAAGCGGTTATAGTTTGAAGCGGGACCTCGATTTTTTTTGGAAATCATATTTGATTCTTTTACAGATTTATTTGAGTGAGTGAATGAGTTTTTTGTGGAGTTACTGGTCCAGTAACTTTAGAAACGATAAAAAATCGAGCTCCAATTGTGGCAGAAAGCGTTAAAGTGTATTTTATGTATAAAAAACTCACAAGCAGATCAACATGAAATGCAGCATTTTTGGTATAGCACAAAACTTTTTCATACATGTAACTAAATATATGCAAAGACATTTTATTTTACAGTCTTGCCAGTATTATTTAATGTATTTTTTTATCAACTTCATGCTGGATCATAACTGGAAGATGACCCCAACATAGTTAGGATCCTTCCAGTCTAACCAGAACACCGGATGCAGCTAAATACCAGTATTTTACATGGAGTGAATGCCTGTCGGACCTCGACAACCCAACTCAATCATCTGAGTAAATAATTTTGTAGTTCGAAATTCGTTGTGCCCATCAAAGAACAAGCTCGGTTGTTATAGTCAAGACAAGATATCACATCACAACAAGCCTTTGTTCCTATACAGGATTACATTTAATTTGCTAATACTTTACCCACGTGTTGGAAATCTAAAACTAATGGAACAAAAGAAAAACAACAAAATACAAGTTTATTCTTCATTCGATAGTCGACGGTCAATGTCCGTATTTGAACGGCTGTTTTTGTAATTTTTCGTGGAACATAGAATATTTTTACGAATTTCCAAAAGCCAAAACTTTAACAATCGGTTGATTTCCTTAATATAAATGTTAGTGTAATTTAAAGTTTTGAACAAAGTCGGAGTGTTGAACAATAGGGAAGATGCATATATAATATATATGGAAATTTTATGATTTAAATGTTAAAAAAGTATAAAAGAAGGGCCACTGCAATGTTTTTATTTTACATAATGTTGATTTTTAACAATAATTACGTATTAAAAATGACTTGAAACGAAACGTATTTCAAAACACCAATCAGCGTTTAGTGACGTCACTCCGGTTACGAAGACTTGTTGAGGTTATGGTTGTTAAAGTGAATATTATTTTATGGTAATATTAATTGCGTTTTTTCAAAAAAATGGTAGTTGGGATTATCAAAGCAGACTCCAGGAATTTACCAAGAGTTAGTGTTGACATCAGATCTTTTTTCAGAAAAAGGTTTCCTCCACACATTTTAAACTTTTACCCATTACCGACGTCGATCTCAAACTGTAAAATTAAAAATGTACTATAGACAAGTTTTGTAAGTATTAGGTAGGTAACTAACGTGTTCTTACGTACAAGCAGATTAACCACAGAGTACTTTTATATAGAGATTAACTAAGCATACTCTTATAACAAGTATATTCGCCTTATGCCTTACGTCAAAGTGTTCTTCACAGCATCGAAAAGGGGTTTTTGGAGAATTATTGTCATTTCATTTTGCAGCTTGGTATCACTTTTTTCTGAGTTTTGGGTCAGAACGTCTAGTCAAAAACAATTTATTTGGAAACTTTGTTGAAGTAGTCACGGACTCATTGGCACAAAACATGATTAAACGCGGCTTTTTTCGGATTATTAGTGGTATTGTTATGATCACCTGATGTTGATGGATAGTCCATTTTAAATTTTTACAAAATATATCTCGAAAGTCCAAAAAATATGCAAAAGTATGAAAACTGTCGAACAAATACGGCCAGTGACAGACTGGAATGACGTCATCGGAACTATTATAGGTCCGTTTTCGCGGGAAAATTTAAACTGTCAATTTGAAACCGATTTTTTTCATATAAATTACAATGTTTTAGTTTTTTAATATATTTGTGGTCTATTCTACATGGAATTCTTTAAAGTGAAAACAAAAATAAAAATATTGCATGTTCCCTATTTTTTTGTTTTTTTTTTTATCTCATTAATTTTCGATATCTATACCTGAGTACTAATTTAATTTAACTCTGTATATTAACACTAAAACCAAGACTCACCAGTCTTAATAACTCCAAGCAGCATATCAGTGACAATAGCTTCTCTTTGTCTGGGGTCTGGAAAGGTCTGCACGTTCTGTGACATGCGCTGCGCCAACTTCTTCATGATGCTGGTCGTGGTCATCATATCGCCACCATACAGGGTCTTTGAGGATGTAACCTGTGGGGATTGGTTGGGTTAATCGGTGTTTTAGAGAGACCGAAATTAAATAGTTATAGCTACAAATAGATTTTGGGATTTTGTTACCAGCTAGTTGAGAAGAGATACCGAAAAAAACTCAATGATTGAGGTATTACTTTAGTCTTGACATTGCTTCATGTTCGAATACATCATTTCAGCTGACAGTCCACCAATGGATAGAGCCCATGGACCTCCAGCGGGGTTGGGGTGCCATGATCTCAGTATGGTATAAAGCACAGAGATCGCTGTTGCCCATTTTCTAGTAAGTCCCTTAGTCGGCTTTTATGACACCCACGGGAAGAAATAAGACGTTGATATTCTATACGTCCGGCACCACAGTTTTTTGATTTAGTAGAAGAAATGCAGTTAGATTATAAAGATTGCTGAACAATCTGGGAAAATGTGTATTATGGTAACGATTTCAGGTGACATAAAATATCTGTTTATATTTCAAGAATCAGGGTTTAGTTTTATAAGTATGTATTTATATCTCGAATACAAAACACAGCTGGAAATATATCAGAACAAACCTGTTAATCAAAAAGAACATAGCATCATTAAACTATATTGTATGTTCCCACTGTTGGGACACACGCGTCCTCTCGATGGCCATAATGTACCACGCGGTCCCAGTGGGTTGGTTTAACAGTAGTAAGGAGAACATACCTGCGCCAAGTCATTGCTGATGCTGAGCAATGACTCTCCTTCCCTGACCCTCGCCTCCAAACTGTTCAGCCACACAGAGCGACATTCACTAAGGTCAGGAGTCGGGCCGTGCCATTCTGGTATCGTGTCAGCTGTTGAAAGAAAACACAATATTACATATTACAAGGTAGATGTGATTGGACACGCCGGATGGGGACGCCCTAGGAGAACATATAGTGACCTTATTGGTGATGTTCTTCAGAAAGTTCGCGTGCGTAGTACAGGTAATCGGCGTGCGTGTATGACCAGATGTATGAACATAAACAAAAAAACAGTATGTAAGGATCATGGTGCAGGATCGTAGGTGGCGTTCTGTAGTTTCTGCCTTTCCCCATGGGAAAAAGGCGTGAGTGATACGACAGAGAACCAACGTTGTCGACATAGCTCACAAAATAAGCAAGCTGAAGTGGCAATAGGCCGGCCATATTAGCCGTAGAACCGATAATCGATGGGGTAGACGTATACTAAAGTATCAAGAATAGCTGACCAATCTTGATACTTTCGAGTAGGAACATAAATAAGTGGGATACTTACTATACTGTATGAAGTCGTTTGCAAGTTGGTTCAGTTGGTTGCCAGTTGCTTCGGCTAGATTGCCGACACCGCGATAGTCGATAATATGTTCTGGGGAATCGCCATCACGAC
The DNA here is from genome assembly GCA_947507805.1 of Aporophyla nigra. NCBI lineage: Eukaryota > Metazoa > Arthropoda > Insecta > Lepidoptera > Noctuidae > Aporophyla > Aporophyla nigra. The sequence continues at coordinate 10,376,427 of OX382316.1, read as the reverse complement.
CTGCACCAATATTATTAACTTGTATATTACTTTCATGTTATTAATTTAAGGTTTAATTTATGTTTACTGTGAGAGCATTGAGGATTGGTATATTGAGGATACTTAGAGTTCGTTTTTACATTTTCAACTTTATTTAGATTTGGGTAAAGTTCTAAATACAAAAATACAAACAACTTAGCGCTGGACCAAATTGTCAATTATGTAAAAAGAACTGCATTTCTTTACATTTTGGGTTCTTAATTCAAAAACTGGCTTGGTGGTTTAAACGGGATCTGAATAGATAATAGGGTTTCTGTTTGGTTCAAAACTCCATATGTAAGTAACCATCATTGTAATTACAACCTTAATACAATAGTGAAAGAAATCAAAGACGTATTTTTACCTTTAAGCAGAGCTTCAGAACCTAGTCTTCTCAGCAGCTGCATCTGCCTGTCAGTGGGATCCAGCCCCAGGTCGTGGTAGTTCTCACCTGAAGGTAGACCCGTACCGCGCCGTCGAGGACGCTCCTCGTCAGTGTATTGGTGAGGAGTTAGTGTGCATCTGGATTTGGAAGAAACGGTTAGGATAAATCATAATAAACTTAACTTGCATACAACTTCTGTGAATAAATTTTGGATGCCTTAACTGGCTGAAGCTTGAACCCAGTGTAGTGATATTTTAAAAATTATACTTCTATCAGTCGACAGCTGTATGTTTTGATGACGTTGATGACAATGATTTTACCTACAATGCGGAGTCAGATTCAGTTTTCAAATAGGCAAAGTCATCTATTTGACGATTGTGTTGTTCGACTTTATTGCGTGCTCTTTGTGGCATAATCAGTCTACAAAGTTCCTACTGCTGGAACACAGGGTTCTTCTCAGCGAGACGGAATGGTCCATGATCCATGTCATAAATTTTAAATGTTTTCTCCTTTCTTTGGTTTTGCACTGTTGGGTCATTTAGCCAATGCCCCGTTTAGTTTTCTAGTTCAAAGAAAAAAAGCTACATTTCAGTGTCAGTGAGACTATCCAACAACAACTCAAAAATTGATACTCACTTCCACCTAGCCAACCCGGTGGCACCTCCTGGACAAGGCTGCACGGCATACGTTCCCGCTATGGTCCAATTCCAGTTTAGCCCTCTGGCGCTGACCTGTGGGCAGAACACGCGACGACCGATGTTCGGTGTTGCGAGCGTTGCTGTAACAAAGAAGGGTATTTGATTAAAATGGGAATGAATTACAAATTGAGAGAAGTTTCCCAGGATTGCCTACATTTCATCTTGAACTGCCTACTTGTACAGTAATTATTTTTAGAATACAACGTACTTAGGTACATATAAGTACATAATACTGCATAGTCTTCAGATGATCTGACCAAGATTATGTCTGGACTTCAAAAAAGACTGACCTCTGAGTTTGACTTTTACTCTAGTAAAAGTAGATGATAACTTACAAGGATAGTTAAGTTAAAGTAGACATTAACTTTGTCACTAAATTCCTCCTGTTTTAATTGGACCTAGTGTTGGGATTTTATCCGGATAAATACTCAAAAAGGATGGGTCAGCAAATTAATAGTGCGTGCTTCGCAGTTTAAAGGGGGTGAACATCTTTTACTGATTGCGTTTCTAGCGTGGTCACTACCAACACCAAACTTTTCTTCGCCGTGTCTAGTAGAACTTCTTCACGGAGAAATTCACCTGTGTGGCTATTTTGTACACTCTCATTAAAGAAAGGTTCTAAAAAATATCTACGAGCATGTTCTATTAGAGACAGAGGGACTCCTGACACAATTATAGCCCTGGCAATTGATGACAGAACTAAATAATGTCAAAAGATAGAGTATTTCGGAAATTTTAAATAACAGTACAAATAACAAACATTATAAAAGAATCATCAAATGCACAAAAAATATATTTATCCATCATTTTGGGTAAATACTCGATAAAAATGAGTAAAAACTGAGTATTTATCCTCCGAGTATTTATCCACTGCCCATCTCTAATTGGACCCCTTTTGTACAAGATATAAAGTCCAAGAATAATCATACATTGGTCGAATATTGGTGTTCCAAAATGAGTTTGTTTTTGCTTTTGTCCTTGAAAATCAGTCTATCTTAGTGTTCTATCGCACAAAATGTTTCATTCTCATATTTAATTAAAAATTGTAATTTACGTAAATTGCGCATTTAGTGGTGATTAGAGATCGGATATTCAGATGCATATTCACCTAAAGTTGAAATGTTGGTTAATATGGAATGCGCGTTTTACCGTGTTTTGTGTGTTGTTTTAACTAACACATACCATCCTACACACATGTATTTTCATCTGGGGTTAAACATTAATTTTAAATAAATATGATGATCCCAGAAACCCGGCTTTAATAAAAAATACGAAGCCGCTTCCGTGCTTTCACAGCTAAATAGTAACATTAGGTAAATATGCATCCGAATATCCGATCACTGGTGATGATCTACACCCCAGTGAGGCAATTCTCGTAATTTAAAGAACGTTCACAGTCTAATCTCAGTCTCAGTCTGTCAAAAATACCTCTTATTTCCCTACATTTTTAACAAGCTTTTGACATTTGATTGTCGCCGAGATAAGACTGCGACTAGATTGAACGTTTTTATTTTAATTTTATTTAAGCCTTATATTTCCCAAAAATAAAATACAATAACACTTTCTATACATAATCTCTTAAAATACTCGTGCGGACTATAAATTCATGTGAATGTTTTTACTTTCGAGATTTTGCTTTCAGTTAACTGAATAATATTGTGCACAGCGATAGACTCTATGATATCTACTATGTGATAAATCTATCTATCTCTATATTAGGTAAGATAAAACTAGTCAGGAAAGTAATATAATAAATACTTACAAAAAGTTCTTTCAAATTCATCCACAAGATCTGTTTCGGGTCTGTCTTTTGGAGACAAGTGTATCGATGGTGTCGGCTCCGAGTCTTCGTCCTTCGCTGGCCATTCAAGAGTGCCTTCTGTAACTGCTAGAAAAAAAAAAACATAAGGTAATCACCATCTGCCTAGCTTTTTCCCAACTAAAACTAGAGTAGGACCATAAATTATGAAAACATGCATAATTTTATTTTTGTAATTGCGCGGATGTTTGCCGAGTTATGGTTTTTTCGTCCAGTGTTGCAAGGTTAGTCGACGAACTTCTCGCCACTAACCGGGCTTACATACAGACAATTAATTTGTTAATAACAAAAAAAAAACAATAACCAATAACAATAACCCGGGGCTCGAACCCAAGGATAGACTCAACTCTCTAGCCAAATAAAAGTCTGTTACTAACAAAAAAATAAGTGAAAACTGTAAAACTCTGGATCCTTACCTGGTTCATCATCCTTAGCTGGCTTGTCGTTCTTCGGGTTATGTTCAGGCTCCACAGCCTTGGGTTCCTCCTTGACTTCAGGTATACTGTCCCGGGGGCTCTGAGGAGGTTCCCTCTCAGATGAGGAGTCCGGCTGCCTTGTCGTGGTCTTCTGAAAGGAGTTGATGTTATGAGGAGTTGCTTTAAAGATGTTTTATATGTAAATTAGAATGATAACTTTAATCTGATTATCTGAGGTACCTACTAGATAGGCTGTGAAGCTGGTCTTCAAAATTTGGGATACTTGTCCTTTATTTCATCAAAAATTGCTTTAATCTGGTCTTTAACTGCGTGCTACTAAGTTAGCACTTACAGTCAATTTCTTTGCCAAGCTTAGTCGTGCATGATAAGAATGGCTCTGTCTAGGAAACAATGTTGGTTTAATATAATCAACTGTTAAGCTTATAATTATTACCATTTCGGCACTAAATTTTTACCGTTTTCAGCAGTTGATTCGTTTTTTTGTTGCTGAATGGGGCTTGACCTCGATCACGCTTGATGGAAAGCGATGGATGAGGTGAATGGTGGTGGAACGACCGAAACCTCAGTTAACTATGATAAAGTTACACCTCACCTTAGAAGCCACATCCCCAAGTTTCACCTCAGGTGGCAACGTGATGTGAGGCCTGAAAGTCGGTGGCGTGATAACTGTGGGCTTCTTCCTCTCGTTCTGCTGTGTCTGCACTGGGTTCTTCGGGATAGGAGGCTGGGTAGACCTCCAGACTGTCGGCTGGGATGTAATGAGCCAGGGCGGTGATGGCCGATTTGTTGTACTTGTAGTTGATGCTGAAATTAAAGAAAATTTGTGTTAGTGAGTATTTTTTTAGCTTCTTCTTCTTACGTGTCAATTTCAGTTAAATTTCCAACCAGAATCTAGCCACCTGCTCAGCTTCATCATTGGTTTCATTGAAATCTTGGAAGTTGCTGGTGGTTGGGCATGATTTTATTTGTTCATTTTTCGTTTTAATTTCATCAGCACTGTTCTCGAAACGGTAAAGGGAAACATCGTGACGTTACCTGATGTCTTAGGTACCAAAAGTTCGAAGACATGTGACATCTACCAACCCGCACTGGGCCTGCGTGGTGGATTACGCCCCACTCCTCTCACAGAGAGTATGCCTGCGTCCCACCAGTGGGAACATTGTAGGTTGATTAGTTAAGCATCGGTTAGTTCAGCGAAAATGACCAATATAAAAGTATTTTCAAAGGACAACTTAGACATTTCGATTTGAGGACGATTTTGGATCTCAGACCAACTGTTTTCTTATCTTAACCGGTATCTAAATCATGTTAGTGATGGCAAAATGCTGCCAAAACTTTAAACATAAAATTAACCATGGATAACAATACAGCACCACCCATGTAGGGGCAACTTTCTTCCCATTGACGGGGCAAAAATAAAAACTAGTGATTAGTGAACAATAAAACCTTTATAAGACTGCTTTTTTTGTGGGTGGGAATTCATCAAATGACTTCTCCCGCTCTGGACGGAGCGGTAGGGCGTTTCAGACTTTTACTGACTAAAACCCACCAGTGTTCCCTTCAGTTGCCCATATGCCAGGGCAACTGACTGCCTAACCCAGGGATCAAACACACCTAACCGGTAAATAAAGTACCTAAGTCGTGTTGAAGATGGCAAAATCATCCACACAGCTGTTTATTCTAGTTCAGAACTCATTTCCTAAGTCCGTATATTATTAATTATAATGATGTTTACTTACCAGGAACACACTGGTAATGCGCCTCAAGATATTTGAGCGTGTTTGGGCACGGGTCTCCAAACATATTCGTGCTGGCCAGTATACTGCAGTTCTGGTGCATGCTACATCTGGAAATAGAGGAAAAGAATACGTTTAATATCAATTGTCTATGTAGAAGGCTCCGTGTGGAAAGAATAGCACCATCTCATTTCTTCCTGTGGGTGTCGTAAGACGTGACTAAGGGACTTCCTAGAGGATGGGCAGCAGCATTCTCTATGCAAAGTCAATGTCTAGCAATGACGTCTTTCGAAATGATGATGAAGATGATGTAGAAGGTTAAGGTCCTTATGTTAAATTAGCAGAGAAAGAAGCTTCTAATAATGACCAAGATGGCGTCGTCACCGAGAGGCTGAAGAAATTCTGGCGTGATAACTTCGAGGCTTTGATTTTAGAGATTGGTGTGAAAAGCCACCCAGAAATGAGTGGAGTCCTTTATCAAAAGTGGGATAAGAAGGACCTACAATAATCTACTATGTAGGTCGTTTGCTAACGTAATTTTTTTTCAATGATTTTTGGATCTAATTAAGATAGAATCCGTCATAGAAAAACTTCCCATCTTGCACAATCAAGAAAAAAATACTTTTCGTTTATTAACCGACTTGAAACAGGAGAAGGTTCTCAATTCGACTTTTTTTATTTCATTTGTATGTATGCCGCGATATCTGCGGCAATTGTGGCTCGATTTCGATATAATCAATATAAATTTCATTGACTTGTTTTTGCGTTAGCTTAGATAGTATTATCTATTTAATCCACTTTTTTTATTGTGATGATGTTCAAATTTTTCTTGTCACTGCTGTTTACTTGCTAGTGGTATAAAAATTAGTGCGGGGTTGGTACCTTGACTAATAAGTGAAAAATAAAAACGTTTTGGCTAAAAAAAAAAACAACTGTCTTCCAAAACAGCACTACAAAGTGAAATATAACTTTAATTTAGGATGTCGGTTTCTTTGGATCTGTATTTTTGTTTTCTTGCCAGGGACTTCCGACAGTTTTTATTTTTCACTTTTAAGTCGGTTGGTTTTTTTTAGCAATAAGTAAAGTTTCTCCTTTCTACTTAATTTAGTTTCCACAAGATATTTACTTAGACCTTCGAAATATAAATACAAGTGTAACGTGTGACGCCGACAATCAATTTAAGCGTCATTTATACGAGTGAGAGGGGTCTGCGCACTTTATTGGCAATCTCGCAGGCTAACGCGATCAACTTACACGAATATTTAATTTTGGGCAATTTTCGGCGATCCTCGGCATTCCTCGGCTGTTTCCGGACGGCCTCGGGATAACGATTTGTTATTATCGCCCGTGTTTATGTTTAAATTTCGTTGTTTTAGCTAAATTGTGGGGTTTTACAGTCGATTTAAATTTGGTGTTTATAATTTCTATTAGACGACGCTTTTTGCCATATTATTTGTCTAATAACCACTCGTATTGAAACTCAATCCCTACTAATATTATAAATGTGAATGTAAGTTTGTTTGTTACGCTTTCACGCGAAAACTACTAAACCTATCGTCATGAAACTTTGTACACATATTCTTGAAGGTATTAGAAGTAACATAGGATACTTTTATGATTTTTTTTCTATATTTATTGTTATTTTTAACGTGAGCGAAGCTGCGGGCAAAAGCTAGTATTATATAAAGCATATTTTCTAATGGTGTCGTCGCAGAGAGTTTCCGCTTTGATTTGAAAGAGTGGCTGGAATAGCTAACACACAGGGATGAGTTGATACCTTTGTCGAGCAGTGGGACAATACAAGTTAAAAAAAAAACATTCTAATGCAAACAACAAAATGCATTACCTATTTTTAGAGATGCCGCGAATACTTGGTATAGCGAACAGTTGAATACTGATTAATCGCCATTCCCTATTGCGAATAATAGAATAAATCGCCATTAATATTCCACATAAAAATGGAATATAAAACATTTTTTATTTTTATTTCAAATAATAATATCATGCTTGCATGGTCTTTTTAGATTAGATTAGATTAATTTATTTGCCTGAAATATGGTATTTTACAGATTTTATAACACACTCAATAGACCTTCATATTCCGCCAACTAAATTCGACATGCAAATTTTGTGATAATAATGATGATTCTAATTTTATAACTTTAAACAAACTAATTAAATTACAATGTCAAAAAAAAATTGCCTACATATTAAATTACAAATGTCAAAGAAAAATAATTAAATTACAATTGTCAAAGAAAATGAAATAAATTTCAAATTTCACAGAAAAAGAATTAAATTACCAATGTCAAAGAAAACTAATTAAATTAAAAATTTCAAAGAAAACTAATTAAATTACAAATGTCAAAGAAAAATAATTATAATTAACTTATAAATCATTTATTTGTTACTGCAATCTAAAATTATGACAAAAGAAAACAAAGAAGTTAAAGAAATCAGTCTCATATTATACTGATTTTACATTTCTAAATGTTAGCAACCCTTTTCTTGTACATATATATTTTACGGGAATGCCTCGGTTTGTATAACCAAGCGTTTAATAATATTATTTTATTAATTAAAAGTTAATTTTTAAACAACTTTTTGCCGTATGTCGAATTATTGTCGAATTATAACAAAACAATGTCGAGTAATACCGAATACCGAATTATAGCGAGTATTGTTTATTGTATTATTATTATTGTTTTTGTAATAACATTGATATGTCGAAAATTCTCAAATAAATACGAAATACGGAAATAATGCAAAGCATGATTGGCCTACAACCACATAAAACTTAATTTCCCATTATGGTAATCTCATTAGCTACCATTTCATGTTAATTCTCTTGTAATGAATATCAATAAGTATAAAATATCTTTTAAAGTTCAGAAATCAATGTCAACTTTACAGACAATATGATTATTAGTTAAAATAAATAAACCTATTTAGGTTAATATTGTAATAAAAACCCTAATTCGATATTAAAATGTATAAATTAAACTTAATATCGTAAATTTAATAAGTTGTTACTAAAAATGGAATTTGGATTGAGTTTCAATGTAGTATTTTATTCAGTTTTTCTTATTGAGTGTAGAATTACATGGTCGTATTGAGAAAAAATTGATGCGTTTTAGATCAGTGAAATATTATAATATCACTAGATTTTATGCTAAAAGATAAAAATCAATAGGTATGCTAAGCTTCTGTAAACTATTTTTAATAATGTTAGAATAGGAATATTAAAGGCGATAAAAGTAACTATAGCAAACCAATATCTTTAATCTGTACTACTTATAAACCTGAATCTATTCTAATAAGAGCAAAGCTGAAGTTTCTTTGAACGAGCTGAGATGTGGAACTATTAGACAGACTTGAAAAGTTTAGTTTAGTTTTATTTTTGCCCTAGCTGCTGCCCACGTCTTTGCTTGTGTGAGTGAGTGTCAGAAATTAACCCACTCGGACGTGCTACCAGGCAAAAAAATATGATGCCTATATTACTCCTTATAACATCAGCTATTTGCGGTAAAAGCCATTCCAGGCGTTTTGGAGATTAGCCGGACCAAATGAACAGAAAGACAAGACAAAAACGGATCCATTTTTTTTTTGTTATAAGTACCGTAATTACTCTCATATGTATTGTGTAAAATGCTGATTTTTTGACGTTACAAACACTTAAATTTTATATTAATATTTGTATGTATGTATAGATTTAATAGCCCAATCCTTGAAAGAGGTTATTTACCATTTACATCACTTCACGAACTTTCCACCCCCACAGTTACTGTAATTATAATAATTGATATCCCCTTCGTTCACATATCTGACTGCATATCTTATTAATCAAATATCTAAGCTTGCACAAACCATAATCTTGTCAAGAATTCATCCCAATCAGTTACCACAACCAAAGACGTTCAAATAACGTCAGTTATTTGCTTATAACCATTTAAATAACGCAACGTATAACTATAACCATAATTTAACCGTTATTTTAGTCTATATCTGTGCACAGATTATCAATAACACCACAACTATTCTCGCGACGCCATTTTGTAAAGTCAATAATGGCGTGGAGTATAAAATGTTGGCTATGTAGGATCAGATAACTATATTTTCGTGTAAAGGGTTGATGTTGTTGGTATTTTGTTTTGAATTACAATGACAGAACATAGTGATGTCACGCATTCACGCCTACATTCCCCGGAGGGATTAGCAGGAGTGTACAATAAACCCAAAAATACTGTCAGTTATATTTAGTTTTGTGAAGTCTTTTGTCATTAACCGGGCATGATTCCAGACTTCAAGCTGCTACTGAGAGTTTCTTATCAGAAAAGGTGGGGGCAAGTATACCTTTTCAAACAAAAGAATTTCTCAAATCGGTTCATAAATGAGGGATTTCTGAGGTAACAAAAAAAAATAAAACAGGTGTATTGCGAACCTTCTACGTTTTTGAAGTCGGTTAACCATTGTTTTGGCTGCACCAAAAAGGTTCATTTCAGCATTAATGCCAGACAGATGCTGTCTTCCCATTTTTTCCCGTGGGTGTCGTGAGAGGCGACTAAGGGATTTACTAGAGAATGGACAGCAGCGTTCTCTATGCATTTTACCACCATACTGCGATCGCCAACCCGCCTGCCAAGCGTGGCGATTATGGACCCCCCTCCCCCTTCCCGAAATTTGGGGAGGCCTAAATCCAGCAGTGGACGTCTTTTGGCTGAAAAGATGATGATGATGAGGTGCTGTCTGACGCTGGTTAAAGTTTTAAGAGTTTGTTTATCTGTGGTCCATTGTACAGTTTGTGCCTCTACTAGAATAGAAGAATAACAGTATTTTCCTTACCTGCTATGTAGAACCCGTAAGCTCTTAGTGGACATGCAGTTGACGCTCCAGTCTGTGTTGCCATGGTCGTTGCATATTGTGATGGAGAACCTTCCATAGTTCGCCCGGATGAGGTGGATAACTGAACCTTCCCTGCAGCCGATCTTCAGGGTCTTTCCTTCGCAAGCGTACGCTGTTTCGTATCGTGGTTCTGTTGGAAAGAAGAAAAAGGATATTGGTTAAAATAGGTTGCATATCACGAAGGAGGTTTCGTATTCCGAATTGTGTGTGGAAATAGGGCCCGAAATGTCTGTTTTTTTTTTAATTTTTAAAATTTCGGTGATACTCTTCTTCGATACTTTATATTGTTGGAGCCCAGTAGGTGGCCCCATTGATTGCGGCATCAGTGGCATTCTTTAGGTAATCCAAAGTGCAGGTGAATGGGCACCTAGAACACTCCATCAAGTGAGGCATCGTCAGATCAGAGGCACTGCACTCGCACTGAGAATTGGATAGGTCAGTAATTCCCTTCTTGGACAAATTGTGTCACTTAGGAGCCCTGCCCATGTGACCACCGGCTTGGACCCTATTCTTGATACCTGTGGGTTACTATTTTATACTGTTTATATTTAAAATATAATATATATGTATATTTAATGTAATAAAAAAAATCATACAGAGAGAGCATCAAATTCAATTTATTAGTATTAAATTAACCTACATATACTACTTAAACACTAGTGGCAAAGCCAACAGTTTTTTTTATTAAAAAGTACCTAAAACAAAATAATATAAAGTACCGAAAAAGGTGTTACTACGGGCCTACGCGTATTACACAGCACTAACTTCTTATTAGTCCGATCCATCTTTCAGATCCACTGTTATAATAACGTAAAGTATCAAAATTATCACTAATAAACTACCCAGAACTCGAGTAACATTAAAAAAAAGCTGAATAAAACAACCCTAAAACAGGGTTCTCACTCCATCATACACAGGCGCTCATTTTGCAGTGTGAGTCGACGAAAACGAGTAAACGATCTGTCAGGGCCGTCATTAATTTAGCCAGATTTATTATACAAGATCCTTACAATATGGCCAGCCCTATTCAACGAGCGATGAAACTCATGCAAGATCCATCGCCTGTCTAGTTCAAGGCAAGTTAAAGATAGACGAAGAAAAGAAGCAATGTAGTCTGTGTAACTAGGGATGGGGTCTGTTTTTCCCACTCCGAAAATGAATTCTGAAATTGATTATGAAATGTTGAGTCGACACTTTTTGTTTTGTCTTCTGTAGGTGTTTTTAGATAAATGGGTTTGCGTAACGATCCGGTTACAATATCCGTGATTGGCCTAATTGGATTTATTTACGAATGAATGTTCTCGATGGCAAAATGTGAAAATGTTTGATTATTTTAATTAGGGATGTTTTGCTGTGATTGGAATAGCGGATGTTGTTTTTGTTGACCGAATTAATTGTGGTAAGTATTGTTTGAAATTTCTATTTTGTTAAATCACCGGAGCGTGTAATTTTGTGAATAAAATTCAGGCTTTAAATGTGATAATAATACCTATTTAGTTTCAGCCTATTTTAATGTAACAGGACTAGGCAAGGCAATGAAGGTACATTACACTATTAGACTGAATATGACATTTACTTTAGATCGAAATAGTCAATTGAAAAACTCAAAATTTGTCAAGATTCACTTCATAGAGCGCAATAGGAGAAAACAAATAGTATAGAAATCTTTGGAAAAACGACAGAAAGAACAAAATATCAATAAGTAACATCACGTGAAGGATCTTTTCGTATCTTATGTGACACATGCTCCATATAAATATTAACAAACGCAATACATACGTCACTGGCCGCAATAATCGTACGAACATGTTGCTATTAATCAAAAGAGTTGCCAGAGCAATTTATTGTTCGAACAGATTAACGATAAGCCTCATGTCCTCGCAATAAATTCGATCTTCAAACATTTTCGATGAAAGTTTTCGACGTACGGAAAAGTGACGGTTTTATTAAAAAATATTGTGACAACTTTAGAATAAGTTGACACTCGTACTATTTGCTTCAGATATTCCGAATTCGTATTTCAAAAATTTAGAATATCATTTCCTTACATCTTCTTACATAGTATAAAATAAAGTCGCTTTCCGTATTTGTACGCTTAGATCTTTTAAACTACACAACGGATTTGGGGGTGATTCAAGAGACAGTTTTACATGTACAATACGCAGGTGAAGCCGAAATGTAGTTAGCTAAGTATAAATGTATTAAATATTAGTGATGTGCTTCTATGTTCCACAAACAATGGGGAATATCGTGTCCAGCGAGTCATGTTGTTTGCATGTTACAGGAACTGATGGACGCTACTGATGGTTGCCAAATTCTGGACCGATTCTATTTAGATTACCATCAAAACACTAATAGTTGGGAATGGATAATAATACCTAATTTTAATGTTAATAAAGCTGACAACGTTCTTTGATTATCTTGTTAAAATAAATTACAGACAAAGGAAATCTCTTACAAATATCAAGTAGTAGCAGCGATTTTTATTATATTTCGAGAATAATATGTTTGTTAGATTATAACGCAATTTATTGCACACACTTTAGCACATTAAATAAATAGCTAAATTATGTAAATTTCATAATGGAGATTTGTGTGTGGGTCACTAATTTTGGGAACAGATGTTATGCAAATATAAAACGAGTTTGTGCAAAAAATATTCTAAAATATAAGGTAACAATAAGCCGGACAGAGTGGTGATAGATCGATCAGAGCGTCGCACAATGATTATTGATATCGGGGTTCCGAATGACGAGAACCTCGTGAAAGCTGAAAAAGATAAGCAGATCAAGTATCTTGACCTAGCTCGCGAGGTTGTCGAAATGTGGGATGTAAATACAGCAGTCATTGTGCCGATGGCATGATAGCCAAGAGCCTCGGCCAACATCTCAGGAGGATCTCGTTAGGTAGCTGGATCAAGAAAGCAGTAATTCTGGACACAACGCGTATAGTTAGGAGGTTCGTCTCCCAGCAACCCTGAACACCTGTAGCTTAGACCCTGTTGCCGATACCGGTAGGCTACTATGTTTTATATTTTTAAATGTTTTTTTTTTAAATTCTAATATTGTAAAATATAATTTTTATGTATGTGTCAATGGAATAAAGGAAATAACAATAACTTGAAAAATGTGTCCGGCGTATTTAGTCAACAAATAAACATCAAAGACAATCTGTCAAGCGGCCATTTAATAAATTAAAGTGACATTACCTTAGAGTTACGATTTATCGATAAATATACCTATCCGAAATCGTCATCATTACTGCCTAATGCCGATTAATTACAACCAATTTAAAGCGGATCTATTTTGAAATTCGAATCGTCCGCGTTCTTATTACGAAAACAAACGTCTTCAATAACGGTCGCCATTTATTATTGACAAAACAAAATGTTTAGATGTATCGAAATATAATTATGGAGGAACGTAGCTTTAATTAAAGGATCTCAGAATACTTGAGTAGGTTTTCCTTTGATCATTTTAATGGCCGATACAATGACATTAATGGATCCGTTTGTTAAGTCTGTAGTGATGACAGTTGAGGGAAGTGACGTCAATATACTCGGAAACGTTTTTAATTTTCAAAGCAATTGTCTACGTATGAATGGTGATGCTTGCATTATTAATAGGGGATGGTAAGTTTATTTGCTTAAGACTGTTGTTGTTTACTTGCAAAGATGGTGAAATGCAAAGTTTGAAATAAGTTCAATAATCTTCTTTTGTTTAGGCATAAATGCGACGTGAAAAAAGCCAATACGACAACATTTTGAGACAAATCTTAAAAATACGTGAATTGCCACTCTAGTCTTTGTCTAGTTTATCTCCAGTGGCAACCCCAATAAAAAATATTGTTGCTCTCAGAATTCCTACTAAATCTATTGACAACTCAAAAACCAGATTTGACCCAACACTACAAAAACACGCGAAACTGCACTTAATGTCGATAAAACTAGATATATCAGAAACTATTTTAAATCACTAGAAAATAACGGATCGTATCGTGGGCAGAATCGCTAGTCACCCCCTTGATAGTAGGCTTGAGGGGTGAGTAATAAAAATGATTTATTTGAGATGTCCAGTTACCTACTTGGGGTTGAAAACAATTTGGGTAACCCTTGGTGGATAATGGGATATTTCGTGAGTATTTTCAAAAATGGTTTTTTTTTTAGGTGGCTAACTATTTTTTACTTTTCGGTTGAAATAATTTCAATCACTCCATGTATATCGTGGTTTCTGTTTAATTAAAACTGAAACTAGTTCAAAAAAAATCATTATTATTGAATAGCTCTAAACGATAAATCAATATTCTTCGTGAAACAAGTTAAATATTTCTAAAGTTTCAATTTATTGTAAAATAAAATTATTCAGCAGCAAGCCTAGCAAAATAACCATTTCGATTTAAATAATACGTCAAGAATATCAGTTTTAATAAAACTCCTTTCTCAGAAATGTTGCACTGCAATTTAATTTCAACATATAATTAACTCGGTGTACACCCAACTTAATAACGATAACACAAATACTCTTTTGTATTCCACCATCTCTATTGTACAAACACCCTTATTCACACACACGGCACACACACATACAAACCCTCATTCACACATAGCAACATAATTACATCGCTACATTACAATTCCTTTTTCAAAGCCTGTAATTACCCGGGTAGGTTGCGCAAACTTATTATTTTCTCACCACAACTTTCTTATTCACTTGTGTTAGGGTTTAAAGTTGTTTAATTAGGTTGTAAAATGAAATTGTTTAGTCGAGCCTTGTTGGGAATACGTGAATGTCATTTGATAGTGATGTTCGCGTCAATTGAATTTCTTGTTATTTGAATCGAGTCGGGACTGAATCGAGTTCAGGAGTGGCAGGTATTCGTGTTTGAGTTGCGTGTCTGACCACTAATTTGTAAATACATACGGGGTTAATTGACAAGCAAAATAACACGAAGCAAAAAAAACATGTTATTTTTTCATTCATGGTTTTGCTTGTCAATGTATAGCACATTCAGAAATACCATGACTCCCCAATAAACCTTCTTTTAATCTTTTATGCGCAAAACCGAAAGCCTAATTAATTCCATCAAAACCGCATGATTCTCATCACTATTGTCACATATGACATTCAATACCTTTATTCAGGGTGGATGCCCCAAAAATGCTCTCATAATTTTTTAAGCAAAAATATTCACTATTTTCACAGTAGTAAGTCCAAAATTGTTATTTTCGCTGCAAATGCTACAGTATCGGTTTTCCGGCGAGTTACATTCACTACGTCATTAATCGAGATCAGTGTCGGTTATTCTAGGGGATTATATGAAATTTTATTAACAGAATTTCTGGTCAGCGGATGGTATTAGGGTGGAAATAATTATGCAGATAGATTTTGTGGTTAAAATTTTAATGACTTTGTGATAATGCAATGAGCAAGGAAGCTGCAATATATGTCTGTTTTAATGCCCTAAATAATCTGTAATTGTTTTCATTATTGCTGTAGTATCGATTTTTAGGCCCATGATTTAAGGTGATGTCATTCTAAGCATCGGAGCCGAATCATAATTATTTGCTTACTTTTGTTTTATTCATATATACTTTATTGTACACCAAAAAAAAAAAACAAAAAAAAATTATGAATACTACAAAATATACAAATATACTTGTCCTATTTTTTTAAATTTCTTATTGTAAGAACTAATTTCATAAGCCCAAATTATTTCTAAATTATAATTTTACGAAGTGATACGCTTTCGGTAGCATGGTGACAAATTGAAAAGGCCTTTTTTATAGTATATTTTACGAGATCCCCGAGGATGCGACGTTTCATATATTTGAGAGAATTTTCCATCGCAATTTTAGCGGCAGGTGACTTGGAAGGCGAAAGCACGTTATATTATTTACATTGCCAATAGAAAGCAAATTTTGTTTCGTGTCTCGCTTTGTTTAGGAATGGCGGAGGAAGACTTGGTTTAGGAAAATGTGAAACTTTACATTTATATCTACTTTGCGGTAAAATCATAGGGCAATGAGGAAATTAATAGAAATGGATTTTCAAACAAAAAAAAAAAAAAAGAAATCGTTTGAAATTTTTTGGATTAATTTTTGAAAGGTTTTCCTTACTTTCCTGTTTCTGCCATCAAAGCCATAAAAGTACCCATACCAAAAATTTAATGGTCAACAGTTTTGGACGCCAAATACGGTCCGCGGATTTAATTACAGGAATTTACATATTTTCTACCAAAAACTCGGATAGGTACGGTCAGTAACTGAACATTTTACCCTACCTTTTGATTTCGTTAATGTCCTTTTTTATGAGTTACAGAAAAGTTGTTATTTTGTTAAAATATAAGGGTATGTGATGCAAATTATACATAATGATGGTGAGGAACTATGTAAATTGAACAATAAATACTACACACGCAGCTGCAGTACCTATACGAATCAAAAATCCAACAACTTTGCAATCTTGAACAAAAACCATTCCGTAACAAATCCATAGGAGCCAACCATTCACCTGGAGATATCAAGACGAACTGAAGTTGTAAAAACAAAAATCGAACGGCCACCATTCGAAATTTAAAAGATTTAACCGTTCGGCAGTAAAATGGCGGAGTGGAGCGAAACGCTGAGCCCGTCTGACGTCCCGGGCGATCGATTCTCAAACTGAAGGAGACGTTTTACTACTTGTTTTACGAGTTACAAAATCGCGGCCCGATTTGGCGGTAACATAAGGAAATAGGGACGTAACTTGCTGTGTTCTGATAAAAATAAAGCCCGAGAGATTTGTAGCCGGATCCTCAGAGCAACACATAGTGAATGAGAATGTTTGCATGTTTTAGGTTTATGTAGATTTTCTACCGAGTTAGATATGAGGTGGGAATCAAAGTTATTCTCATGTTTATGTTGCGATAAAATCCGGAGACTGTCAGTTGTTTGTAACATGGAATCTCCTGAAGAGTGTTCAGGTGCTCATAGAATATGAGATAGATTTTCTACAGCTTCAGAAATGTTGTTTTTATGGTATTAGGTCCCTTTGTGACGGTTAGTGCCAGATTTGCAAGCTGCAGACATCTTTTTTCGAGATGATCTCAGGCTGCAAGTGATGCAGAAGACATGATTAATAAAATAGCTTTCCATAAAAAAATACTCGATAAAAACATGCATCATAACAGGTTCCGCCTTCTGATCTCAAAGTGGCCTCTCCAAACAACTTAGTTCCAATATTATTTCATTGTCAAATACGATTATACCAACTGACTAGACATCATAACCTAATTGAGAGATCATACACCCTGTTTTCATACTCTCAGAAAAAACACCCTTATAAAATTTGAAAATAAAACCTATAATCCTATAAAATAATTTTAAACAAAACTACATTGCAAGATTTTTTGTAAATTCTGTTTTTTTATACAATGACTTAAGGTGTGAAATTGCTTGTAGCAAAAAAATAAAACGTGATTTCAGAAATCGTTGGCCAACTATTGCCACGGTGTTCGAGGGGTGAGGCAGAGGTAGCAAACCCTTAGGGCTTTTTTAACGGCTCCTCAGATATTATGCACCCCTGATCACGTCTCGTATGAAGTCGCTTCCTGTATGAACGGTTTCATTTTTCTTTTTTTTCTGTTCTTTCTTTATTTTCTTTCTTTTGTTTGGGTTGAGACGGATAGAGTATAGTTGGTCATTCGTCTGGTATAATCGCATTTCCCGAAGCCGCCTGTCTCTGTAAGCATGACTACGTTTTATGATAGGAGTTTACCAAAATATGGGAAGGACCCTAAATAAGCTGGAAGACAAAAGATGAATACGGAATTCTTTTTTCGAAATTCGATTAAAGTGTTAAGTCAAACGATATTTTTATCGAATAAATAACGGTTTAATCGAGTCGAATACAATCGGATAAAAAATAATCGATTAAAGTTATGTTGTTTGTCTACCTAATTGATCGTTATGGAAATAAACGATTATGAAAAGTGACTAATTACTTTAAGAACTCTTGACCTTTTCGGGTTTGTTATAATAAAACTTCTGTTCTGAAGTGACTTTATCAGACTTTTTAGTCGTTCCAATTATTTTTAATAAAAGAAACGTACCTAACTGAAAACTGAAGGATTGTTTTTTATTGTAGATTGTAAAATACTTATTTATGAACCATGATATCTAATAATTGCCTATAACAACTCGGTTACAAACTTATTTTATTATATATATTTAGTATTTTTCTTTTGTGTTTTACATTCTTGATACTTTTAGGTTAATAATTGATATTACAAATACAAAATGTTTATTTCAATAACTGAAAAATACGTTTACAAAAGGTATTTAGGGAATTTCCATTTAAGTAAGAATAATACTTGTGTTTGGAAGTTCCGCTCTTTCACTAGTTACAACTTACAGTAGACAGTAGAAGCTATTGAATAGACATTCCCTTTTACAGATATAGAAAAATAAAATAAAGTGATATAAATGAAAAAGAAAACCAAAACAAAGTAATCAGTAATTATAGACGCGCTATCGTGTGGATATATTGTGATATTCACGCGTAGGAAGGAACTACAGACCGTCACCTGCTAAGTACGATCCTTACAGTCTTCCTTGCATACCTCTATGTGTGGTTTACTTTCGTTAGTTTATATTAGCTTTGTTATTAAATAAATAATTACATTTATTTACCACAGTAATAAAAAATAAAGATATAGTCGTCTCCACACTATCCCGCCAATGCACATGACTCGACTTCACACCTCCTTGCAGGGAGGTGCGAATTGCAGGGGGGTTGTCATTGCCAAATAAGATTTTTTCCTCAATCTACCCTCAGGCAAGAGGGTCCGTCCGGTTATACAATTTGTGTAGTAGCACCGTTTTCTGTAAGTATATGACGTAAGGGGTTTGTATACATGTATGTGTGTTCAGACATTTCGAAAGAAAATCGGCTTCTTTTACCAGCTCCGTATAAAATTATGTAGGTACCTAGGTTTGAAATAACTTCCGAATCCGTTTTCAATTTTATTTAATACATTGCCTATCAATTAACTATTTATCATTTAATTCTATTGCAAGTTGCAACTATCTAATTGTTTTATGACAATTAAGGTTTGTCATTACAACATAAACTTTATTCTTCAAACCCCAAAGTTTACATTTGTGTGAGTGAAACTTGAATTAGGTAGAATGTTTTTATAGCTGATTTAGGGAACTTGATACTTTTATCCCATACTGCTCATGCATGGTGTGTGGGTCTCCCAGGGGGTTGAACGCATGCACCGTCAGTTTCGGCAATGAGGTGAACAGTTTTTTCTGTGTTGTTCGGGGATTATGTGCAAATTCATTGTGAGGAGTGATATCAAGCATGGCTTTTTTTTTTTTTTTTTTTTGGATGGGAAATCTTCAAATGACTTCTCCCGCTCTGGGCGGAGCGGGAGGGCGTGTCAGACTTTTACTGACTAAAACCCACCCGTGTTCCTTCAGTTGCCCAGTGCCGGGGCCACGGTATCTCTTTTGAACAATCACGCGACCCCGGCAGGCACCGGTCCTAGCAGACCCCTTCACTGCTGCTGACATCTCTTTGAGGCGCGCGTGGAACACTACGCGCCGTCGACCCGAGCTTGGTCCTTACCGGGCGGCGAGCTACCCATTGCTCGACGCCCGCAAGCTCGCGCCTACGGTGGCCGGGAGTCCGCAATCGACTCCCGACGCCCGGGGCGTCTCCTCCTGCGGCGGCTAGGGACGTGAGGGCGCAGAGACTGCCACTCCCTCACGCGCTCCGCCTCCTCCTTCACGAGCATTACTGCTTCGCAGAAGGAGGTGACGGCTTCCCATGCCCTCTCGCTCCGTACCATGGCTCGCACCAGGGCCGGACGCGAGAGGTCGCCGCCGCCGATCGCCTCCACGAGGACACGGCGGTGCTCCGCCCAGGCAGGGCACACCTCCACCGTATGCTCCACCGTGTCCTCCAGACGATCATCACAATGGAAACACCCGGGCGTTTCCTCCCGCTTTATCCTGAACAGGAACCCACCGAAGCACCCATGCCCGGTGAGAACCTGCGTCAGGCGGAAGGTGAGGACGCCGTGGCGCCTCTCTATCCACTCCTCAAAGAGGGGACTTACCGCCGCAATTGTGGCGTGCCCTGCGCTGGGTTGCGACAATCGTACCCGCCATGTCGCCATGAGATCCTGCCGGAGCTCTGTCCGCCGTGCCGCGATTTGTCGCGGCAGCGGAGTTTCGCCCCGGCGTTTCGCGTCCTCGCGCCACTCCCACATGTGGGCGAGGACCTTTGCCTCCAGATCCCATGGCGGCACTCCGGCAAGGAGGCTCGCCGCCTCGCAGGAGACCGTGCGGTATCCCCGGATTAACCGGATGGCCATGACCCTTTGGGCCGCACTCAACCGGCGCGCTGGGCGCAGCCTCAATGAGGGCGCCCACACCGGTGCCCCGTATAGGGCCATGGACCGCACGACCCCCGTGTAGAGCCTCCGGCAGGAGGCGTTTGGTCCCCCCAGATTGGGCAGGAGCCGCTTTAAGGCAGCCCCCGCCCGCTCCAGTCTGGGAGCCAAACGTCGGAAATGCTCAACGAAGTTCCACCGGCTGTCGAGGACAAGTCCTAGGTACTTCATCGTCGACTCGACGCCGATGTGAACCCCTCCCACCGTGAGTTGGGAACCCGAAGGTGGCGCGTTCCGAGGACCATGAAAACCCATGGCCTCGGACTTGTGCAGAGCCACCTCGAGTCCCAATTACCGGATTCTTTCGACGATTGTCGCAACCCCGCGTGTCATTAAGTCGGCTGCCGCCTCGTACGACCTCCCCTGCGCCAGGATCAGCGTGTCGTCAGCGTAGCAAACCACGCTGACGCCGTTAGGGAGGTCGGCGCGCAGCACCCAGTCGTATCCGATGTCCCACAGATGCGGCCCCAGAACCGATCCCTGTTGCCTCCCTGATGCAACTCCAGGGCAATCAAGCATGGCTAATAAATGATACGATAGGAATTTTGTGCAACTCTTTCAACAGAGCAGGTCCAAATAGCAAACTTGAGCTACATTTTGAACAATTCCTGTTATTAGCAGTTTAAATACTTATATCCGAGAAGAAACTCCATCGTTATCACAATAAAGATCAAAAACCGTATCAACAGAAAACGTAACATAGCATAACAATTTTCTCAGACCACTTTCCACAAAAATAAAACCATAACAGCCACAAACAATTCGTGCGACACTACTATACGACTACTGCAAACAACTACTAAAAAGTAAAACATTACCCTCTCTCTGAGGCAGTCGGATAAAAACTACCGTCCCGGTAAAAATTCACGTCCCTTACTCCCGGTCATAACTAACATCCCTGCAGAATATACAAACATAGGTGCCTCCACCTATTTATAGCCTGTGGCTGAATTATTTTTTAAGTGTTAAAGGTTTTGCGGGATCCCCAACAAGAGCGATAAATAAACCGAATCTTGCGATACAATGTAGTGCACTAAATTCACGCGGGTTCCGTACGGACCCTTAGTTTAGGGTTCCCTTCGTGTCGTAAGTCTATTGTCAACGAATATTGGATGTTTGAAGTTGCACTTACTGTTAAGGAATGCTGGCAGTAAAGTGTGGGCAGTATAAATACAGGTAGGTACGTATTTGAAAAAAAAAGACGCGATTGGAATACTTTACTTTTAGTTGGAATTTTTTAGATGTTCTTGGATCAAAACTGTTTAATCGCACTAATGTAAAGAATGTAATGTTTTTCTTATGAATGCTGTAATTTCAATTTCAAAGTTTTGTTTTTACAACATTCATATTAATGGTGATTATTGTCGTTTTAAAGTGATGTTTTTTTATGCGATTTTAAATGTTTTGTTCAGAAGGTAAGTAGGTACATTTTCGAAAACAGTTTGTAAAAATATTTTATTATGTTCAAATAATTTTCAAATAAATAATAAGCCGCAGCGGGATATTTTTACGCACTGGATTTTAAGCCCTATGTGTTGAACCGAGTATTAAGAATCCAATAGAACACATCTCAGCGCGTCGAAATTCGAACAGTGCGTTTTTCTGTTCGATTATCAACCTTCGGCACTTATGCATTGAAGGTCCAGTGCGCGAAAAAAACCCCCGCGATATAATTACGTCCGTGTGAACGTCAGTTGACGGACAAAAGTATCAAGATTATTATATCCACCGTTATGTACGAAGCCTAACAACTATGCTAACCACAAGTGTCAGAATTCTTTGCATGGGTATCATGTTGCGACATTCTCTTCTATAGCGTGCGAAAAAACGCAGTTTTTGCAATAAAACTAACCACAGGAATCCTTGAAAATTGCGCAATACTTAGGCTTGGTACACATGATTGTTTGTGATATCAAAACCTGCCACCAAAAATGGACTTACCTACACTGAAAATAACATTATAAATTGGACAAAAGAAAATGATTTTGTAAAAGAAATAAATATTGTGTATTCTGGACACACAAAACGCACATTATGAAAAAATTAATAAAACATACAAAAACATGCACACGTACAAATTTGCCAAAACCTCCGTGTTCAAGTAAAAAAAGTTTAAGGAATAGTTGGTCGGTTTGTTATAGAGACAACAATATTTATTATGATTGATTAAAACATAAAATAAAACCTTCAGTCGGATGAATAACTTTTACCTTCAACAATTTAATTAAACAAAACTTGGTACAGTATTTCTAGAAAAACCATAATTTTAGAATACTTTTCTCCAAAGCTACCGATCCATCTGGCTAGCCATTCCTAACTATGTTTGGGATGGATTTCAGTCTAACAGGATAAAGCTGAATACCAGTATTTTAGATGAAGCGATTGCCGGCCTAACCTCTTACTATTCTGTTACACGAATCGTAATCTCATAATTATCTCACTTCTTTGTAATAATCTCTATTTCCCATAGTCATAATTTCACCTGTAAGACGTCCACTGTTGAACATAGGCCTCCCCCAATTTGGGAGGCTTAACCATAATCGCCACTCTTGGCAGGCGAGTTGGCGATCGCATTATGATGGTAAAATGCAAAGAGAACGCTATTGCCAATTAGAGAGTAAGTCCCTCAGTCGCATCTTACGACACCCACGGGAAGAAATGGGATGGTGCTATTCTTTACGTCCGGCACCACACGGCACATAGTAAACTTATTTTTAACCGACGAAAAAAAACGGAGGATGTTATCAATTCGACGCGTATATTTTTTTTTTTATGTATGACCACTCATAACTTTTTAGTAGTCCGATTGTGATAATTCTTTTTTTATTGGAAAGGGTATACTCCGAGGGTGGTCCCATATAAATTTGGAAAACAAAATCGAACCCTAAGGGTCGGAAAACAGGGGATGATTGATTGTTCACTCACTGATTGTAATGTATAATCACGCATAACTTTATACAGAGTAGTCCGATTTTGATAATTCTTTTTTCATTGGATAGGGTATACCTTGCCAAGTATTATTAGTACATAAAAGCTACAAAAAATCATAAAATAAAAACTTTTTAAGAAAAAATTAAACCGCCGAAAAAACTGATTATTACTAAATTTTGAGTCGGCGCTGAAAAGTCAATGAACAAAGATCACTCAAAGCGCCGACTCATAATTTTAAGGTTTATTATTTATTGCTTTTCAGTTTTTTCGGCGGTTTAATTTTGTGTTAAAAAGTTTTTAACCGACTTCAAAAAGGAGGAGGTTCTCAATTCGGATGTTTATATTTTTTTAATTTATTTTTTTATGTATGTTCGGCCATAACTCCGTCATATATAGACGGATTTGCAAAATTCTTTTTTTGTTTGAAAGGGGTTTATTCCGAAATGGTCCCATTTAAATTTCATATAGATCTGATGATGAACTCCAGAGATAGACACCGGAACTCTTTAAAAAATGACAGCAAATCAACCGCGATTTCTGCTATCGCATAAATATGCATTGTTTGTTTGGAATTAGTGCGGGGTGGATACCACAACTAAAAATTTAAAAATAAAAACTTTTTTACAAAAAAAAAAACAACCGACTTCCTTAAAAACACTACAAAGTGAAAAATAACTTTAATTTCGGAAGTCGGTGGCCACAAAACCATAAATACAGATCCTAAGACACCGACTTCCGAAATTAAAGTTATTTTTCACTTTGTAGTGTTTTTAAGGAAGTCGGTTGTTTTTTTTTTGTAAAAAAGTTTTTTTATATGAACATTTCATTTAGAATCAAAATATGGCGTTCACAAAATAAAATGTGCTAGACCAATGTCTTATTGGGTAACACGAAAAATACTCTGATAACACTGGTTGTGAAGTGGCAGAGGGCTGGCCATGTCTGTCGAAGGACCGATAGTCGGTGGAGCAGACGAGTCCCGGAGTGGAGACCGTGTATCGGCAAGCGTAGTGTGGGACGCGACAGCTAGATGGACCGACGACCTCAAAAAGGTGGCTGGGACAGACTGGATGCGGAGGGCGGAGGACAGGGTGTTGTGGCGCAGCGTGGGAGAGGCCTATGTCCAGCAGTGGACTGAGATAGGCTGAGTTGATGAAGACTGGTTGTCAGACTTTTGGTCTAGCCCTAATTGCGCAACACACTATTAATCAAATCTGAATCATTTTGAAGATTGAAAGAAAAGAAAGAAAGAAAAGAAAGAAAATACGTTTATTTGCGGTAAATATGACGCAAAGACAAACTAAACACAACACAAATATTTAAAAAAAAATCATCCAATACCACCACCAACCAACCAACCAACCATCTAATCCATCCATTCATATGTTCGAAAAAATTGTTTGCTTAGCAACCTAAACAACGCAATGAATGGTGTTGAACTGTCAAAATAATGTTGATTATTCTTTTTTATAAAAATAACTAATTGCGTGAAACAGTGTACACTCGTTCACGCAGTTAGTCATTTTTAAGGTAGATTTTTGAGGAACTCCTTATTTATTATTAAGATTTCATGTAAAATGTACCAAAAAGCACACTAATAAATGAATTTGAATGAAAGCGATTCCTACAGATAGTGTATTGCGCAAACACCCCTTTGAGCTACCATAAACAAAACATATTTTCTAAAACATTTTCCCCAGGTGGTAACCAGGCATAGTTTTGTACCAAAAAAAGCAATATTTTTGTTATACTCGGCTTGTTCATAGTTTGGTACCGACGAGTTAGAACGATTTTTTTCCCGTTATTGAATTTCTATCCAATCTAGTATCGGTATCAGATACCAGGATACCGAGCTGGTGTTGAATAGAATTTTGTTGGACATGTAACTATGTTACCTATATTTTCGTCATAGAATGGTTTTTCAAAGTTATTCAGCACGACCAGTCGGTACCTGCTAACAATGCTTACGTTGCTTTCTTAATTATTGACTAGCTTTTGTCAGTGGCTTCGTTCGCATATTAAACATAATTATAAACCTTTCGCTTGAATAACTCTTACTATTGATGAAAACCAAATTAAAATTCGATGCGTAGTTTAAAAGATCGAAGCGCAGCAGACGCGGCAAGCGTCTTTGTTTTATACTAAGTAAAGATAAAGATTTTTACTCGCTTTATATTAGCTTCACTTGTATGTTTGTATGTTTGTTTGTAACCGACTCCTTATAGCGCGATTTTGACCCACTTTAAACGACCAGATTTCATTCAAACTTTGCACACCTGTCAAGGACCGATGACAATGCAATAATTTCATAAATTTGTGCCATTATCCTAGCCAGGGTTACCAGGACAGCAAAAACACTGTCTTCGAAAACTACGCTGACATAAATCACAAACTAATTTGTGCCATTATCCTTGCCAGGGTTACCAGGACAGCAAAAAAAACTGTCTTCGAAAACTACGCTGACAAACGTCTCAAATTCGAAACACCCTAAAAAAATAAAAATAAATAATAGTTTAAAAAAACACGCTTCCATTGAAAACCAAACTAAAAAGTACAAAATAATGGAAAAAAGCGTGGGGTGCCTGATATCAATAAAAAAAAAATACCTTAAAAAGCACCCCACGCTTTTTTTCCATTATTTTGTATATAATAGTTTGGTTTTCAATGGAAGTGTGCTTTTTAGTTTTTAAAACTATTATTTAAGAAGCAGGTTGTTGCCATAATCGTCACGCTTGGCAAACGGGTTGGCGATCGCAGTATGGTCGTAAAATGTTTAAAGAACGATGCTGTCCATTCTGTAGTTTATAATAGATTGGTAGATTTTAATTAGGTATGTTTAATTTACGATTTACTGTCGCTAATTCACATATCTAACACTGACCTGCAAATTGCAAAAGGCAAGGCAATTGATCTCGACAAAATATTTGTTAAATAAAACAGTAAAACAAAAAAAGTCCTCCAAGAATGGAATATGATCAATGATCAAACAGAAACACAGCTAGAAAAACTGACTGCACCCAGTACCACAGCCTACCCCTCATGAGACCTACCGTGATACAATTGAGACAAAGCCCGAAACCCTGGCACACACGACCGCATAATTCCGGCCAGGCTATGTTTCTGACCACCGGAGTCAAGTTACAACCACAGGACACCCAATACTAGTACACGAATCATGAAAAAAATGCAGTATGACAACAGTGCTCGTCTATTTATATATTGTGTATGGCTGTGCGTGGGTGTGCCGTGTAATTCGTTTTTTAGGGTTCCGTTGCCAAATGGCAAAAAACGGAACCCTTATAGATTCGCCATGTCTGTCTGTCTGTCTGTCTGTCTGTCTGTCTGTCTGTCCGAGTATGTCACAGCCAATTTTCTCCGAAACTATAAGAGCTGTGCTATTGAAACTTGGTAAGTGGATGTATTCAGTGAACCGCATTAAGATTTTCACACAAAAATAGAAAAAAAGCAATAATATTTGGGGTTCCCCATACATAGAATTGAAACTCAAAATTTTTTTTTTCATCAAACCCATACGTGTGGGGTATCTATGGATAGGTCTTCAAAAATGATATTGAGGTTTCTAATATCATTTTTTTTTAAAACAATAATATTTGGGGTTCCCCATACATAGAACTGAAACACAAAAAAAAAATTTAATCAAACCCTTACGTGTGGGGTATCTATGGATAGGTCTTTAAAAATGAAATTGAGGTTTCTAATATCATTTTTTTCTAAACTGAATAGTTTGCGCGAGAGACACTTCCAAAGTGGTAAAATGTGTGTCCCCCCCCCGTAACTTCTAAAATAAGGGAATGATAAAACTAAAAAAAATATATGATGTACATTACCATGAAAACTACCAACGAAAATTGGTTTGAACGAGATCTAGTAAGTAGTTTTTTTTTAATACGTCATAAATCGTAAACCACAATTTACCTTTCATTCAGTCAACTCAAATATAAAAATTTAAAAAAAAACATTTAATTTCATAAACGATGATGACGAATGATGATGATGATGACCTGCAGGTTTGTACGGAACCCTCGGTGCGCGAGTCCGACTCGCACTTGGCCGGTTTTTATTTATGTTCGAAATTGGAATTTAGTAATAGGTAATTGGAGTTATTTTTCTTTTTTGTAAGTTCGTCTTGTTCGACCGTTGAACGTTTTTATAATTTGGATGCTTAGTAATAATTTGTGAATTATAAATAGCTTCCACGTGTCGTGATACTTCAATGTACTTCCTGGTCATAATTTTTTTGGGGATTGACATCTGGCGGGTCAACCTATGAGGTCGTCGGCTGCTTAAGCCGACTTGCTACCTTAATAATTATGGCCTCCAGCCAGGGCTTAAGAACTTAAAACTAGAGTGACTACTCGTTAAGGGCACTTCCTGTGGGGTAAGGATCTGGACTTGGGACATCGCTGGTAGACGGCAGCAAAGGACGGGCTGGATACAATTATTATTTAGGGGCGAATTTGTCTTTGTCCTTGTTAATTTATTATATTAAGTACTAGCTTCTACCCACGGCTTTGCCCGCGTGGATATCGAAAACTTCATCATTTCAACCTCCCATTTCACCCTCTTAGGAATGAAATTTCAAAAAACCGTTTCTTAGTGGATACCTACTCCTCACAAAGAACACACCCTCCAAATTTCATGTCTCTAGGACCAGCGGTTATGGCTGTGCGTTGATATATGAGTCAGTCAGTCAGTCACCCAGGACTTTGAATTTTATATATATAGATTACTTACTAGCCTGAAGCACAGGTTCAACCTAGTTCAGGCAAATGCGCAACTGTGCTCTATTTTAATTTTTAAGTAATATTGTAAATGTGCCCATTTTTATGAATAAACGATTATTATTATTATTTTTAAAATCTATATCCCCCCTCCCCCCCAATCGACTTCCACTACCCGCACGTCATGATTGTCGCCTATCTGTCTCCACCACAAACCGTACCTATTTGAACCCTAGCGCCCCCTGAGGACCAAAAATTGAATTACCGAATGCTACGTAGGTACTACATGTCAACGTACGAGAACCGCCTGAAGGCTTTTATTAGGGGAAAAAATATTATTTCACACATTAGTACGTGAGACGTGAATTTGTGATGCTAGACGCGACAAAAGGAACTTATTTCTTTTCTTTCTGGGGTTTTTTCCCTCTGGGATTTTGTGTTGCGTCATATTTTGCGGAAGAGTCGACATTGTTGTGTGGGTGTTAAAGAAAAGTTTCTGATCACGGAAATAACAAGAGTTTTCGATCGAGGTGAAATGATGAAATATGTACTAGCTTTAGCCAGCGACTTCGCCCGCGTGGAGGTTGGAAATTATCCCGCATGAACGTACTACCGGGATAAAAAGTACCCTTTGTGTCAATCCAGGTTACAAATTATCTATGTGCCAAATTTCATCTAAATCCGATCAGTCGTTTTTGCGTAAAAGAGTAACAAACATACATTCATACAAACTTTCATTCGTATAATATTAGTAGGATAGCTTTCACCAGCATCTTCGCCCCCATAGAGGAGGGAACGTACTACCGGGATAACAACTATCCTATGAGTTAATCCAGGTTTAAACTATCCATGAACAGAACTTCATTCAAATCCGTTCGACGGTTTTTGAGTGATTGAGTAAAAAACATCCTAACTGTAACATTTATAAAATTAGCAAGAAGGATAGTAGGATTAATGCAAATTATTCTGACGATTGATAGCGGTCGTTGGAAATTGCTGCTTAGGTCCTGCATGCGTAGCATGACCACCGTAGAAAGGAGTTTTGTCGATGGAAGAATAGACGAAATCACAGATTGTAGAAAGGTTAAAGACAGAATTAAAGATTGTAGAAATATTTGTACCGTTTTATGCTGACGTAGCATGACAACTAAGAATAGACAAAGTTCTTTCTATGGTGGTCATGGTACGCGTGTTAGGTTCGATACACAGGTCGGGCAAAGTTTAATTGGGTTTTTCTATCTGAAATGTCTCCGTAGCAGTCCGGAGACCGGATTTGTGCCCGGTTGATGGCAATAGGCTCGCCCCCTATTACATGGGACTTAAACATAACTGGCGAAATTCGGCTGTACTATGCTCAACTCTGCCCAACCCTTAGGAAACAAGGAGTGTTGCTATATTATGTGTGAATGGGAATCATTGCGGACAACACACAGAACAACCTACCTTTGTCATACTCTCAATCAACCCTTACAACTTTAAAATTATCTAAAGAATACAACAACAGCGAGAAACACAGCCCAAAATAATTGTCTTCCCGCCACGAAAACCGTAAATGTTTCTTCAACGCAAATCGCTACTCGGCAAACTCGATTACGTATCGGTTCGTTCCGGTTCTACGCTATTTAGTGATGGAACACCGGTCCCGCTGTTTTCGAATCGTAACTCACTTAAACATTGTATAAAGCGAATCTTCTTTTATTTCACCAATCATTCCACATTGAGCAATTACTGGGGGACTAATAAAATTGTGGACAGCCAACGATTCTGTTGTTTGGTATATTTTTAAAGAGAAAGAGGTAATTTATTCGTTAGTTCTGTTAATATTCAAAGGACTTCATTTATCACTGGTTTGTGGTACATTTTATCGTAAGTTTCATTTCAATAAAACGATATGAAACAATAATACGCGTGTTTTCTTGTTGACTTTATTTCATTGTATTGTATCTTCATGTGTCACGCACGTATCTTCAATAAACCAACAAACACATGGTTATTATTTATCGATGAAATCACAAAAAACATCACATCTTCAAGGAGAATTTATTCGCAGCCAAGATTTGTTTAAGGAAACGGAAATACGTGACTCAATCGACATTTCGTTACACTTGACAAAAGATGATTTCTAAGATGGCGGCATGTCACGTCAAAAGGGCGGTTGTCTTTCCCGCCACTTCGCTCGGCTTACGAAGGTAGAGGTACCTATTCTTTTTAACCGCACACGCAATTTCCTACGCTTTTATTTTTCGCGAGCCCGCCGTAGCTGTCCCAACGCCATTATAAATGATATTTGCTCCTGTAATGATCACTTAATCGAGGTGAAAGAAAGTAATTTGTTTGCCGCGTTGTTCTCTAAAATACTTTTTTTTGAGGCCACGGCATTTTGTGTTTATGCCTAATGCTAGACTCTTTGGTGAAATATGAGCGTGATAAGAGGAATTTCGTTCGCTATAATTATAATGGCTGTGGGTTATTTATAGTGAAAGAACTCGTTATGTTTTAATGGTGACCACTATATTACTCTGTGGGCGTGACCGACCGTTATACTAAAAACAACCCTATTTTTATAGTTATTTATACATCGGATTGCATTTTTAACTTGCTTTTTATATTAAAAGCACACATTTATTTCACGCTATAAATATTTTATGGTATCTTACAAAATCTTACTATCTATAAAGTTAAAAATTACAGTCATTAGTTAAGTATCTATAAAAATTAAAGCCGGGATTACGACGAGGGCAGAATTTTTAATGTACAATAGCGTTGTATTCGTGTAGGATTATGTTTTCCAAATATTTTAAGCTTACACTTAGGTAATTAAAACCGTAACAGACACCCGAAAACACGAAAGCTTTGCTTACTTAAAATTAAATCTATAAACTTAGCAACCCTCCCTTACAGACTAGTTTTCACAGATATTTAAAAATAAGGCTAGCTTTTTGAGCGGAGAAAATTCTCGATTTGCAAAGAAAATTTAAAAAGCCAAGTGTAAATGTAGAAAGCAAAATTTATAGTACTATTCTGTACAATGATAGCGAGATTAGCTTGTCCTTTCAAATCGGATCGGAATACGAATTCAAGAAGATATATCCGCGGGGTTTGCACAAAAGAATTGGTGCGATATCGCGCGCTGTCGTCCTGCGGCGGCCATCTTGACACTGCGTTCCCGCCAAAACGTTTGAAATTCGAACATCTCTCTAGAGAGGTGTCACTTTTGAAACGTAGGTTTCGATTCTGAACATTTATTATAACCTTATAGCAACATTAAACATTTTAATATTCACATTACAAATAAAGTGTTTTTGTTTACCGCGTATCAATTGTGTTACATCATGATTTATTTGATTTCGATGCCGATATCGGCTGGGGAAATAAAATAATTTGTTTGTATTGGGCTTAACCAATTAACGCTCAAAAGCCGACAACTTAAATGTTGTATTTACATGTGATAAAATCTATTTATTACAGTAATCCTTTGACTGTGAAAAACCAAAATCTTGCGACTTAATGTTATGGGTCATGAAACAATTAATCATGATCTTAATTTTAATACAAAATTGTATTTAAACTTGCCTTTTTATTATTAGATGTCAAATGATGTGTCAACATAAGCGACGTAACTCAAACTTATCGTAAAAAGTTGCGTACACAAAATAAAACGCTGAAAAAATCTGTTTAATGCAATCGGAGCGATAACAGCATTCCAGGGTCATGTTACGTGCTCGCGTGACTTGCCTAAATAAAAAAAAATACCGGCGAGCAAATTTGATACAGTGGCGCACTTAACTCTTAATATCTTTATCTAAATCGGACCATAAACAAGGAGGACAAATTTTTTCACGGGAATCCGGACACGGCAACACTAACTTTGGCTGTTGAACGTCGGTTCATGTTTCTCGTTTGAGTAATGTTGAGTTTATGTAATCTTTATGAAACGAATATGTATTTTTTATGGGAGTAATGTTTTATACGTTTAACGTCTTTTGCGTTCAGTTCTCTTCACAAAAGAAAACGGCAACAAAACAAAGATTGGAAATCGTCTAACAATTTGGATTTGCGACCCAAGCACTAATGCGACTTATCGCAAATACAAATGAAAATTCTAATGTATACGAGAGAAAACGATACGAGATATCGGGGATTACATTTTCCATTACTTCCGCCATCATTACCTGTTCAAATCAGCCGTGAACCTTAGTATACATACTTCGACAAAATATTTTTACGTAGTACGATGACTAGTAGAATCCACGCATCTGTTACAAGCTTTTTATTAGCACAATCTACAAAAAAGGGAAAAAATGGACCTCATTCAAGCCCTTTAGGCCCGAAGAAAACCTTTTTACATGAGAAAAACAAAACTATATATTAGGGAAACAAGCCATTATCCAGTCTACGCTAGCGTACCTACCGGGATAACCTAAAAACGTCCGATCCGTCTGGCGACTGCTCCTATTCGATTTTCCCGCCATTTTAACGTAAATTCGCCATTTTATTGAACTCGTTTTGGTAGATTATGTAAGTTAATGCGCGTTTTGGTCCGCCACGCGATTTGAACGGCCCGATAAGCTAGTCTGCGATTTCAGAACTGTAAATGCGTGTCACGAAGTATTTTTGGAGTCGTTTCAGGGATTTATTTCATGACTGATATCTTCATTAGGTTGCAAGGTCACAAGAACTTTAGAACTAGGGTTTATGTTTATGACGTCTGCTTATTTTGGTAGGTCAGTAAGAGCAGAACTAACATTGCAAGTCGCATTAAATTATCGTTTAAAGGTTCAGTGGCCAAAATTGTTTAAGTAATAAACCTTAATTGATGTACAAAATTGGTTCATAACTGAAGACTGAATCAAAATATTATAATTAGAGCATATAAACTGTAACAACCTCATTTGGAAACCTTATTACACAAAACATCCAACATTACAATAATCGCTTAAGAGCTCTTGTTTCAACGCGTTTATTTTCACAAAAATCAATTTAGCACAGTTCACGCGAAAGAATCGCACACTGCCAAGGCTGCCATAATTACCTACCGGAGGCGGGAAGATTGAAAAAAGAACAAAACACCAAAATGGCGTCGATTCTCCCGGAGCCGTGACTCTGAACATTTTGTCTCTGGTCACGAATATCATAAGCTTGGATCGTGCACACGCTAAGGGTCTTTTGGTGTGAAAATACGATATAATTTTGGGGAAATAATCAGAAACGGGTTCGCGTGCCCACGGGGCATTACAGAGCCCCACCCGGCATGTTAATGTTGCCAGTACGTATAACCACGGCATGTATGTAATGAGCCGAGGAAAATTGTGTTGCCATAAAAATAATTGTGTTTCCTGCCACCCTCTTGAACGTCACTCGATTAAGTTCGCGCGCACTAGTTCTTGTGATATTTGCATATTGAAGATGCTATAGTAGTTGTAGGTAGGTACATTAGATATGCTGTGATTGCTTTTACAACAGCTAAGGAAATAAACACCTCGATTGTTATGCTGTTAAATTGGTACTTTTTTACTATCATTGTTGTTAAAAGTAAAGTTAATTTATTAATTATTAAAAATTATTAATTAATCGTTGACAGTTTTGTTGATCATCGTTTAAGCTATTAGCTGTTTATAGGTACTTACCCATGAAAAACCTTTTTGTTTTTTCTTCTTATCATCGCGACTGAATCAAAAATCCAAATTATACCCTCAAATCTTTGAAGTAAGTAATTAAGCGATTAGTAATTCGTAGTTATCAGATTTGACTTTACTAGTTACCTAGGTACAGACGCACACAGAGCTACGACAATTTGTCAAATTTCTTCAATAGATTTTCAACTTTATTATTAAATAATTAGGTTCAAGATTGATTGGGGAAATTTGACAGTTTCGTGTCTGTACATTCAGCTCTAACTAAAGGGCATTGCTTCCAAATAATCGATTTACAAATTTATAGTTTCTTAAACTGCTGTTAAACGTACATTTTTAGTGTTTTCAAGAACAAAATGCATGTATTTTGGTATGTTTACAATTAACTTTATAGGTACTCCCTTTAGTAGTTGTTCTGTTTTGTGTTACAATGAAGGTAGATACGTCTGTTTGACGTGGAATGCCCTTTGTAGTTCTAAATTTGGATTCTAGTAGATTTGTTCTGAATTCGATATTATTTTGGAGATTCGTGAAGTATTTGTAAGTTCTGCTTTGGACACTTTAACGGAGGGGCTTGTGGCTAAGTAATAACAGCCGAACGGGTCGATCGATCAGTTGTTAAGCAGTGCTTTTGGTCTGTGGATGGGTGACCGTTTTTACATAGCAGGACCCTCTGTGCCTCGGGAAGCACCTGGATCTGGAGGATCTTTATCATATTTTCACTAATACATTGTAAATTTTTGTGATAATGTTAAAGTGTCTTACTTAGTGTTTTAATTAGTAACAGTTAACAGAATATTAAAATGTAGTCTACTTAATTATTATCTAAAAATAAAGTACCTCCTTACAGAGGAGTCCTGATCGAAGTCTAATTAGCTTCAAGGTTAGAAAACTTTGATTTTAAGATCTAGAAGATTTGAGCGCATTTATTTAGTCTATACGACGGGGTCTCTACTAGAATTCTGAAGTATATCGCTTATTATATTTGTGACCACCTAAGCCATATCATTAATATGTGTATAACCACTGGATCATACCCGGAAAGTCTAAAAACTACTATAGTTAAACCCATCTTCAAAAAAGACAACAAGCAGAGTATGAACTGTTACAGACCTATTGCACTTATTCCTATTATTTCGAAAGTTTTTGAAAAATTCTTATATAATCAAATTTATAACTATTTAGAAAAATTCAACATTCTTACAGAAGACCAGAAAGGTTTCCGCAAGAATAAATCAATAAACATGGCTATTTTTGATTTTATTAGTAACGTCATGGGTAATGTGGATAAAAAGACGCCGGTATGTTCCATTTATTGCGATATGACCCAGGCTTTCGATTATGTTAATCATGACATTCTCCTCCGTAAACTGGAAGCTTATGGCATTAGAGGCAATGTACTAAATCTCATAGAATCTTATCTGAAAAATCGTAAACAATATACAGTAATTTCTAAAATAAACATTAATACCAAAAAAGAAGAAACATATGCATCGAAAAAACGTATAGTTAAATATGGAGTCCCGCAAGGGAGCGTATTGGGTCCTTTGTTTTTTATTATTTATATAAATGACTTGCCATTAGTGACTAATTATCCAGTATCACTTTTTGCAGATGACAGCACAGTCACTATTCATTCTTTAGATAAAGATAAGTATGAACATGAAATTAATAATACAATCAATTCAATAATTAACTGGTTAGATAACAATAATTTAAAAATTAATCTTGATAAAACAAAAATGATGTTCTTCAGTCAACGTTTAGAAGCCCCAAATATTAATGCTCAACACAAATTAACTGTTATAAAAAAGGTAGACACAGCTAAATTTTTGGGTGTGACCATTGACAAACGTCTGAACTGGAAAGCACACACAGAAGAATTAAATAAAAGAATATGTTCTTCTGCCTATGCCCTCTATAAACTAAAACCTATTATAAGTACCAATGCGCTTATAACTGCCTACCATGGTATTGTCGGCTCCATATTGAGGTATGGAGTTATATTTTGGGGAAACTCTACTAATAAGGAAATCATCTTTAGGTCGCAAAAAAGGTGTATAAGGGCTATGTTTGGTTTAAAAATAACTGATAGTTGCAAACAGT
Organism: Aporophyla nigra; assembly: GCA_947507805.1. NCBI lineage: Eukaryota > Metazoa > Arthropoda > Insecta > Lepidoptera > Noctuidae > Aporophyla > Aporophyla nigra. Next base: position 10,340,580 of record OX382316.1, on the reverse strand, counting down.
ATTTTATTAAATATAACATTTTAAGTCTCCCTTCCTTATTCATTTATGAAATAGCAAATTTTATACGAACCAATCCTAACCTATTTAAGAAACTATCAGACGTTTCTATTCGTAATCGACGGGATAATAATAAACTATGCGTACCAAGATCAACCACGGCATTGATGCGTAAAAGTATTTTTTGTTTAGCACCAATCATTTATAATAAAATCCCAAAACCTATTAGACAAATGCCGACTGCCCTGTTTAAAATAAATTTAAAAAAATATCTTATAGCCAAGTGCTATTACACCATATCAGAATTTTTAAATGAACGCAATTAATTAAATAGATTCCTTTAATTACGACATTTTCACAATTTGCCCCTCGTGTTTGTTAAAAAAAAAAAAATACTTTGTTTTATTTTTCAATTAGCATTAGGAATATTTTTTTTTTATTAGTTTGCTGTGTAGAATCAAGATTTTTTTAATTTTTTATGGATTTATTCATCCAAAAAAATGTTATTTTGTACGCCACAATGGCAAACGTGCAGATCAACCTATTATTTTAAGACCTTGCACATATTTTTGATGTATACTCATGTTTTTACAATAAATATATTCTATTCTATTCTATTCTAGATTATTGTTCATTCTCTGTCGATAAGTTTTTCATGTATGTGTGTGTATGTGTGAGGATGACTTTAAGCATAGGAAAAAACGAAATTAATGATGGGTGAACTGTGTTGATGATGATATGGCCAGAAAGGGGGTAACTACTGACATGACGACGAATAAAGAAGTAGGACACGCGCCGACCCCAAATTAATGAGAATAAAGACAAGAATTGTTCTTGTATCTACTTAAAATCATCCGTCGACCCAAAAAAATCTAACACCTACCAACAACCAAGATCGAGTATAACCGTCCTAACGCCACAGACTTAAAAAATCATCCATCGACCTAAAAAAAATCTAAACTACGATCGTGTATAACCATCCTAACGCACAGCCGCGCCGCCTCGGAAGCAGTTAGTCCGCAACTAGTACTTTCCACCAATTTGATCGCTCGGCGTGCAACCCTAACGCCATTACACGCATGATGATAGCCTTCATATCAAATAGACGGCGAAGTAATATTATGGGATGCGGAAATATGGCCGATGATGTTGAAAGATTAGGTTTTTTTTCTTTAGAAAATATCGTGGTGTACTTATATGTTTTCTTCCATATTCAACCTGTCTGCTTTCAAATCAAGAGTGAATACGCATCTTCTGGGTACGCTCGTTCCATCAAAGACCTCATGAGTCGGTTTCCATCAGGCGTGATCAAGATCAAGAGCAGCCATGTCATGTCATGCCATGTAATGTCGCAGGATTATGCCGAGATTGACCCTTTGGCCTCGCACAGTGCTTCTTTTTATTTCTTTTAAATTTTGTTTTTTATTTGTTTCTTTTGTTTATAATTGATTTTTTATTTCAAAAGTATTGTTTTTCGTATAGTTTCTGTGCGTGTCCCAAAAAATACTTTTTCTTTCTTTCTTTCCATACAGCTTAAGTCTTGTGTATTAAGTTAGTATGTAGGTAAATGTTTCATGATGTAAACATTAATTTTGGGGTGCCAAGTGCAAAAAAATTTGCAACAAAAATCGAGTAACAACTGCTTTTAGACATCATCGAAATTGAGACGAAGTTATTTGTTACTTTTTAGACCGATGACTTGGTGAAGGCTGCAGGAATCCGTCGGATGCGAGAAGCACAGAACCGGTCGAAGTCGCGGTGCTTGGGAGAGGCCTATGTCCAGCAGTGGACGTCTTTTGGCTGAAATGATGATGCTGATGATGATGATACTTTTTAGCATTTTATATAACAGCTATGCGTAAATATTCTTAAAATTTTACTTATGTTCCCGTTTAAATGAAATATTTTGCTCAACATTTCAGATTGTTTTTTAATGTTTGTTTGTAATTGACTTTAGCCGTTGATAGTTAACTGAGCTCAAACTCAAATATGGAATGAAATGTCAAATTCATCAGGCACAAAAATTAACCGTCTACCCATTCTTCACTCATTATTAATTAATACCATCTTCTAAGTAAAGCAATTCGTAGAGTTCGAGCCAAATCCGATACACTTAAATATCATTAATATTTTATACACAGAGTCTGCCTTGCCGTCTGACAGTTTCAGACTCGATATGTCTAATATAGAGTTTGGTTCTACCCTCCGATGTTGCCAGACATGCAGACGAAGTTAAGATCGAAGACACCTGTCGGTCTCAAAACTGCAATAATGCATTAAGTGTGTATCAAGTGATTGCTAAGCTGTCAACAACGATCTAAAATAACTTAGCATTAACATTGTGATGAGGATAAAATTAGCTTGAAACTACGATGGCATACCTAACTTAGTTATAAGTTAAATTAGAAGTCTACTTATACGATAGCTTTTCGATTTTGAAACGTCTCCCATTTTTTTTTTGTTTTTTTTTTTGTCGTTTCCCAGGTCAACTTATAAGGTTGTCTGCTGCTTAACCGGACTTGCCTGTGGGTACCTTAATAAATTAAGGCCTAAAAATCATTCAATTTCACGACTTATCTAAGCCTCATTAATCAGAGTATTCTAGATTTATCAGTCCACATATTAAACTAAACCGCCCTTCGGTCATAATTAGCACAATAATTTATGTTAAAATCAATATTATTTCAATTCAACATAGAAACACAGAAATCCTAATCAAATTAATTAACAAATCCCACACGAATTTACTTCCATTATTGCTAGTAATATTGATATCAATTTCCTTTTGATTCGGTCAACCCTGTTCCACCGTGCTCGGTCGTAAGATCCCGAAAACTTGCAATAACTGTAATAAATTACAAGGCAATCCAAGTTGGTCTAATAAGATGTCCTGAGAGGATTTCATTGGCTCCCTACGCGGTAATATTTGGTGTAGTAGCTTGTATAGAATGTTAGATAAACGTTAATTTAATTGAGTTTGCCAACACTTGTGTTAAACTATTTAACTAATAAGTTTGATGTTCCTGGTTTCGGTATTTGAAACTGACAACGAGAATGTCTAATGGATTTCTGGTTTATTCAGTCATAATTTTTGGGCGGTCGTCATGTCAAATGGCTCATCGTTCATGGTCGTTATGAGAGATTTAAATTGCACAGAAGAATCCCGACTATAGAAAAAAATTTCGGTCGTAAAATGTCCAAAAAAATATTTTTAGCTTACACATTTTATATTATATTTTACCCAAGACGCCATTACATACCTCACATCAAACAATCGACAAACAGAAACACTTCCCACAAGTGCACTAGAAAATAATTTCGCTGGAATTATTCACGAAAAAAACCCCATCAGACGAAAAATTATACCCCTAAAACCATTAGCTCACATACTGTGGTGCATTGAAGCAAAGTGGAGTGGGGGGAGTGAAGTGGGGGGCGAGACAGGAAAGGGGATCCAGACTGAGGGGGAATAATCCCGTAATTATCGGCTTAACTCTAGACGACATTTGCAGGTGGTAGCAGCGTTCAGGTGTACCTTATGTAACGCATTTTAGGGTTAGGTTGACAAATGTTGCAGACTGATAATTGATTTATAGGAGCTTTTGGTAATAGGGGGCAAGTTTTTGGTCGCTTTTGAAGATTTGCGCGGTATCGGTTTCGGTATTTGACAGCGTGTGAGGGGTTGTGTCGGTATAATCCTGTTGGAGCTGATATGAAGGATAATATTAGTGTTACACTTCGAATGTAGGGGTGGGTTTGTTGATATTTTTTATTTTCCCTTCCTTCCTTTCAGGGACCTTGTTTTACAATTTTCGGGGATTTTTCGGTTGACGTGTAAGGACTTTAGGTACTTTTGGCTGACGTGAATATAGAGATCTGAGCTTGGTTGTCACAATTTCGGGACAGTATCTTGGGATCCAAAAGCCGTAGAACCGATTTCCATTGGGGTAGACGTGTTCTTTAGTGGAGACCACGAATTGTCAAATGTAAGGTAGGACGCCCTCAGGCTAGGTGGAGGGACGATCTTCGCAGGGTGGCTGGTAGCAGCTGGATGAGAGTTGCCGAAAATCGAGCAGATTGGCGTGAAATTGGAGAGGCCACTAGGCATATAGCAATCCAGCAGTGGACTGCTATAGGCTGATGATGATAATCTTGGGATCACCCATCCTTAGTCTAAACATATTGATTGTACCAAGGTTCAGTTCGAAGAAGTCGTTAGCAATCTGTGTAGTTCGGAAGTGAACACGTATTACACTATTACAGGCATGTTCATTTAAGGATAGCTAGAAGCAGCTGCAACTTAAATTGCTGGTAATGTTGAAAATATCGTCTTCAACATAAGGCGGCCTGGCCTGTGTTCCATTTCTGAAATACAGGCCTCCTCGTTATGAGAGGAAGAGGGCCGTAATCTACCAAGCGGGCCCTGTTCGAGTTAGTAGATGTCATGTCTTCGAATTTTTGATTCTATGACAGGCCGGTTGCCTCACACTGTTTTCCTTCACCGTTTTGAGACCATTGGTCATGAAATAAATTACACAAAGTTAAGCTCTGGGTTCGAACTTACAACAACTCGTAAGTCACGGCCGTTATCACTGCTATCAATAAATAAAAAATAACCGGCCAAGTGCGAGTCAGACTCGCGCACCGAGGGTTCCGTACAAACCTTCAGGTATTCACGGTTTATGCATAAGGTTTATGTTTATGAAATTAAATGCTTTTTTTTTAATTTTTATATTTGAGTTGACTGAATGAAAGGTAAATTATGGTTTACGATTTATGACGTATTAAAAAAAACTACTTAGGTACTAGATCTCGTTCAAACCAATTTTCGGTGGAAGTTTACATGGTAATGTACATCATATATATTTTTTAGTTTTATCATTCCCTTATTTTAGAAGTTACGGGGGGGGGGGACACATTTTACCACTTTGGAAGTGATTTTATAAACCTCAATATAATTTTCGCAGGAGTTCAGAATAATTTCAATTTCAATTACCTCTACTTGCGTAACTTGCTATCAGTAGTAATCGGTTTCATTTTCATAGTTAAACAACATTCATTGCGTTATTTACGTTGTTGCGCCGACAATTTATTGGAACAAATGATGCAACGGATTACAAATAATCTTCAATGCGATTCAGATTCTGATTGATTGTGCGTTCCAGAATTAGGATGCAGTTGTTTCAATAATATGTAGATGAAATTAGAAGGAATCAAATGCAAATAGTATTTAACTAAAACAAATTCCAGTCCGGAAACAAAATATCTACGTGGGAAATAATTTCTTTTTATTAAAACTTCAGGCGTCTACGCTGAAAATTACGCAAAACCAGTCATGTTTGCTTTCCATAAGGGAATCTGTGATTTTAACTGCCCGAGGGATAGACGTGGGATAGCGTTTGGCCGAATTTTGGGCCGTTTTCGGTATATTTTGGGCGCTACAGCAGAATTAAGGCGTGACTTAATAACGTGTTGCCGGACGGTACGCCGTGTTTTGGCATCGTTGGCATAAGCTGATGGATTTGTGAATATGGGTTATGGTTGTTTATTAATTATTTTCATATGTAATAACGCTTAGAAATAACAAAAATAACATCAAACTAAAACCACCAAGCCTACTGTCAGAAATATGTACTGATTTCTTTATTTTTAGTTTTTGCTCTTTTAATGAATATGGTCCCTCACTATGGAAGAAAATCACACAGCATAAGCGTCTTATAATTTTCCATATAAAAGGGTAAGGGGCAATACCTTATCCAGGACGCGGGCCTAGTGCGGGTTGGTAGATATCACATGTCTTCGAATTTTTGATTCAAGGACATGCCAGTACCCTCACGATAAATTCCTTCACCGTTATGAAGCAGTGCTGATGAAATCATCTACACAAAGTAATGTGGCTGTCTGGGTTCGAACCTACACGTTACTAACACTCGTAAGTCTGGCACTTTTTCTAGCACAAGTTTTTCTTGTGACTGGAAAATCATCAAATGACGTCTCCCGCTCTGGAGACGGCGAGTCAGAGTTTTACTGGCTAAAACCCACCCGTGTACCTTCAGTTGCTTGTGCCATAATATTATAGTTTCCACACAGGCTGGTACTAATAAACTAAATCAGAACAGCAACTACAATTAGGAAAACATGTGTCTAATTGAAATACAAAAATCTCAGAGATATAAGGGCAAGTTTCAACAGACATTCACTGAATCTAAATTGTGCAAATGACCATACTATTGCACGTTATGTAAACAAAGTCAGTTGTAAACATTTGTTTGTGACAAGTTCAACACTACAGCGCGTTGTCTTCTTTACTGAAGCCTTTAAAATACATAGAGATGTGAGCTGAAGTTTTAGCCCCTACTATTGTGTCGGAAATTAAACTGAGTAAGATAGAAAAAAGTCGGTAAAAGGTTTTTTTTAGCAGCGTTTGACCTAAGCCTGCACTTCAGTCACGCTTTTCTGGTATTTTATGTCTAATTTTACACAGACGTGACTTATGTAGGAGTTTAAGTCGCACGTGCAAGAAATTCGTATTCGATACTTATGACTTAAGAAGTCTATTACTGCACTTGACTACTTAAGTCACTTGTATCGTATATTCGTAATGTATTTTTTCTATATCAGATTTATTTTTGTGAAATAAAGTATAAATTTAAATACTTGATAATCTTGCTTTCTTGATTGATAACTTCTTTTGAATAAATCATATATAATTTACTATAGTAGTTTGCGTTTTAGCTTGTTAATAGCGGTCATTGCCCTTTTCCTACTATCTCTCCGTAGGAACACAAAGAATAAATAAATTAGGTATGATTTTAGCTATTGATTGAGCCGTAATCCACTATGCGAGCCCAGTGCGAGTTAGTGGATATCACATATCTTCGATTTTTTTAAATCTTAGAAATGTTGTTTTTCTTCACCGTTGTTGAGGAAAGTGGTGATGAAATATTTTACAGAAAATAAAGCGCCTTTCAGGGTGTGAACCCACTGTTCTAAATAGGTATGCAGATCGTAAAAATGACAAAATAAAAACTTTTTAACAAAAAATTAAACCGCTGAAAAAAACAGAAAAGCAAAAAATAATAAACCTTAAAATTATGAGTCGGCGCTTTGAGTGATCTTTGTTCATTGATTTTTCAGCGCCGACTCAAAATTTTAAGGTTTATTATTTTTTGCTTTTCTGTTTTTAGTATTTCCCTCAGTAGTAGTATTATTTTTCAGTTATTACCATCGGAGTATAAAAATTATCACAATCGGACTACTAAGTATAAAGTTACGCGTGGTCATACATAAAAAAAACAAAAAAAAAAAAAATATACGCGTCGAATTGATAACCTCCTCCGTTTTTTTTCGTCGGTTAAAAATACCTAGCATCCAATATAATGATGTCAAAATCAGGCCCAATTAGCATTCAATCATTAAGAATTGAACATTTTACTAAAGTCGGATTGCGTAGGCAAAAGCTTGCCAAAAACATACCCTGAAATTAGGATTTACCTTTCCCAAAAACACTCAACTTTTCTCTTATAATAAAGCCATAAATAAGCCCGTGACACATGGTAGGGGTTTCGCAAACAATTGGGGCCTGAAATAATTTGTAGGTAGGAAGTTTACAGACACGCCTGACAGGCCGGATTCACGCTCCGGCTTGAAACCGCTGAAAACTGATGTTGTATAACAAACAAAAAAAATTGAGTGACGACGCGCTTGGCTTGATGTTGTCATGCATGTTATAATTATAAAGTTTTCTTGAACGTGTTTTCGGACAGTTTTATTCGTAATAGACGGGTTCTTTAAAAAAAAAATTAAGCTCACGTAAAAAAATACTGTTCAAAAGCGTAGTTAATGGTTAAGGCATTTTATACCTTAGGGTGCAGAGGCAAAACAAGGTAGGTGCAACATTCGGTATACACCGTTAACTAGAGACCTATGCTAAAAGTGGATATTTTATTATAAAAATAGGGTAATACAAGCGAGACCCCGTGCGTGGGTCTACAGGCAACTACCTAAATTTATATCATAAATTTAGGTTTAATTTTTTTGTTTTTAGATATTGTCCGTGAATTTAACAAATAACACTTTATTATCACGATACAAGAACTTCATGTCGTCATGGTGATCATAAAACTTCACTCGGTGTAAAAAATTAAGATTTAAATGTTGATTTATTTTATTATTTCCATTAGTTCAATATTATAACAGTGTCAAAAAGGTAGGATTAACTTTACGTCAATCTATCTATTGTCTTTTTTCTGTAAATAAAAAAGATTATGATACCAAACTACCGTGTTACCTACCTAGGTAACACGGTAGTTTGGTATCATAATCTTTTTTATTTACTCGGCTCGGAAGAGATTCTCTTTAAAATTTATTTTAGGATAATTCTACAGATTTAACACAAATTTATAATTTTTTAACAAACTGAGTTTTCTTAAACACATCTGTGTCTTCATGCAAATACAATTTGTCTTTATACCGATTGTACCTGGAAATTTCTTACTCCAAATTCCAAACAATTTTACTCAACCAGTGAATTGAACCCAAGCCCTCACACTTAGCAGCTCATCATTACAACACCATGCTACACCCATATAGACCACAATTACATCGACTCGGCACATTAACTATCGAAAATTCGAAATAAATATTCGATAATCTATTGAAACCGAACCGTGCCACAGTTAAAACGATTCCCATGTAACTGTACCGGATAACGTATGGTCTATCGAATTTAAATACCAAATTTATCTACTCTGTGTTAATATTGAACCACTGACAACTGAATTTGTAATCTATTTTTTGAGTCATACGGTTTACAATTTACTGTTACCACTTCTATGGTGATTCTGAAAATTGAGGTAATCTAATTTGTTCTCTATTGTTAAGGATATAAGGTTAAAAGTTGTGTGGTCAAGTTAAGGTGACCAGAGGAATGGCTTAGTTATGTCATAGTAGATTGTTGTGGTTACTGTTGAGTAATGTAAGGCCAAGAATTGGATGGGTGGGCGTTTAAGTATGATGGAGTTGATGTAGAAGGATGTAACTGTAAATGTTGAAGAGTTATGCTTCCCTGATAATTTTGGGGAGAGGAAATGATAATACTTCAATCAGGGACTTTGGAATTACTTTTAAAGTTTACTTTGGGAGCAATTGAAATTGATGTAAAATCTAAATGGAACGTAGACGTTTTGATTTTCGAATTCTTCTTATACTTATCTTAGTCGTTTTTCTATTAAGATACCAGCATCATGTCTTACCTGTAAATAAAATGAAAAACATAATTAATACATATTACACTAGTTCTAAAATATCGATAAAAATAAATAAATATTGTATTATACATTATACACATATTATATAATACATGTATTATATAAAACGTGAGGTAACTAAATGAATAAATAACTGAAAACTCTTTTACGATGGTTTCATAAGAAGCGTCAGCAGAACAATCTAATCGAGAATTCAGATTAATTCATATTTTTTTAGCATAACCTTTATCACGCGAGAATCAAGCAGATACTTGTGTTAACTGAAAACATTGTAAATGTTTTGTATTTGTATTTTTTTTTGATTAATTCTCACATAAATTTTTATTATAGGTACCTAATACAAACTGCGAAGACGAAGATATTTTTCTTCATTTTAATAAATACCTTGTTAAAAAATAAAAATTAATCCAGCCTTAGGGCTTCTAGGGTATAAACATACAAAAACAATTGTTCATGACCATGTCTTTGCTGTCTCGCAGTCAAGTATTGAACAATAAGTGAAAATAAAAACGTAACAAAATGGTATAAACGTAGACCACAGATACAAACTCAGTGCATTACATAAGAAAAGTAAGCAAGTAGGTATACCTTAAAAACCTAGCCCCAAACAAACAATTACTCATTTCAAGTTTATTTTAATTAAAAAGCACTCGCAAATATGTTGCAGAACATCCACGTCGCTATAAATTGTCTCCGGCTAATCCATATTAATGATTTCTTAAAACCTTTCACATTTTAATAAAATGGAGGCAAAAGCAATCCACGAAATATATTTTTCATATTCTCATATAGTTAGGTATGAAAAATGGACAAAAAAATATTCAGCCTCACTACTCTCGGTGGAGTCTACTATCAACCGTTTTAGTCCGAAACTAGTGGGGTAATATCGAAACTAATATTGTTTTACCCAAAATATTAATAAACTTGGTGCAGGGTTATTAGTCAACTAGCGTCTGCCCGCGATTTTGTTCGAGTGAAATATATTGTTTTAACTTAAATTATATCCTATTACACTCGGCAATCCTGTAATTTCCCATTAGGGAAAGAGTTTTCGTATTTGGATATGCAGTTCCAAATATTACCGCCTACATACAAACTACAAATTTTTCCATTTACTATTATAATAGCTTTTGCCAGCAGCTTCGACCGCGTGGAGGTCCAAAATTATTTCACGAGAACGTATTTCCGGTATAAAAAGCACCCTATGTGTTAATCTAGGTTATAATTAACCTGTGTGCCAAAATTTCATCAAAATCCGGTCAGTCATTTATGCATGATAGCGCAACAAACATACAAACTTTCAAATTTATTAGTAGCAAGTAAGATTTTTAATTTTTAATTACAATTATAAGCCTGTATTGTCCCACCACAGGGCAAAAGCCTCTTTTTCCTCCTTCAACTATTCCCGTTCTAAAACGATTGTGGGCCAATCCTTTAAGTAGTCCAGCTCATCCAGCCATCTCAAATCTATTTGATAATGCAACGCATTTCTGTGACCGAGAGTGAATGAAGTGGACTTGTGTTTTCTTCGGTCACAAAATTGGCCTATATTTTAAACAACACGTGCATGTCGTGCCTCTACATATTTTTGAATTCAAAACGACACAAATTAATTATAATATTATGTATTGTTGCTACACTAATTTATTCATATCGAAAATAATATCTCAACAATACCCTTTTGTCGCTTTTAAGCTAATTCATTTTCTCTATAGAAGAGCCTTTGTAGGCTCTCCTATTGAGGAAATAAATAAGCTTCAACACTATCCTGTCTCACTTTAATGGAATCAAAATGACAGTGACAGCAATGACTTATCGAGTATTTAAACATGTCAATTTCTTACGCATAAAAGCCACAAGACCTGTCTTTGCGCATGTATCAATAAAACAGCTTTTTACACTGCAACTCAATAACATTATGAAGATGTACTTTATAATAAATAATATGACATGTTAAGAGAACCACTTTAAATTCACCTAGGTACGATAAATCAACTACATAGTATTAATTAAATTCAACTTTTTTTGTTAACGCTACAAAGGGCTAAGAGCTGGCCGTACATCATAATGATGCATAGCGTCTACGGCTTTCATACATTATTAATTACAAAAAGGGCGAGCGAGACAACAGATTATAACACCTGCAGGTAAGAAAAGGATGGCGATAGTAGGGATGACCAAGTTGCTCCTATAGGACAAGTTTCGCCAAGTTTCGGACACTGTAGGGTTGTGATAATGACAAAATGTCTAAAACTAAAACTTTTGACGTGTGAGTACATGAGTTCCGGATTGTTAAGACGCAGGGTTTTATGTATATTTGATGGGGTTGGTCCTTCGCAACATTAATTTGGCTAACATGTTTTGTATTGGTGTTTAGTTTATGTTTACTAACAAACAAGCCAAGGACGGGCTGTTAGACCGTACTTGTTAACAAGAAATCAGTTTTTAGAATTTTTGTCTGTCTGTTTGTTTCGGCTAATCTGCGAAATGGCTGAGCCGATTTCATTGAAATTTGTTATAGAGATACTTTGAACGCTGGGCAACATAAGCTTTTTTTTAATTGAAATACCACGTGGTCGAAGCCCCGGTTAGAAGCTAAAAATAAGTCCTGAAATCGTATACTCATGGGGTCAAAAAAGTATAATAAAACGACTTTATGTAATAACTGTCCAGCTATCTTCAGTAATTTCAGTATTTTTTTACAGTGTTATAAAACCATAACGCCTCAATGTCCCAAAAGGTTAGACAGAGGTGCACCTCTTTAGTTCCCATATTTCGCTAGTAACGTTTTAGTCCCATGTAAAAGGGGTAATCCTATTGCCATCAACCAGGCACGAAGCTCCGGTCTGCTATTGAGAAATTCCAGATCTAAAAATCTAAAAAATTATTTTGCCTGATCTAGGAATTAAACCCAGGATCATGTGCTCAGCACTAGATCAACGAGGCAGAATTTCATTCAGACAGCCATTTTTCGTCTGCTAAAAATCGACTAAACTAAAAACCAAAACTGTCACATCACTAGTGTGACGTCAAAAGAAAACAAGTACCCACGTTAATGAAGGCTGGTAAGCAATAAATAAAGAATTTTCCGCCATCTTGAATTTTCTGTTATTAATAGAAACTGTTATGAGATAGTTATTCGGGGTAATTCTTTCAGTAATATTTATCGGTCGTTTGTTTTAGTTGGGCCCAATATGGCGGCGTTCACGTGAATTTCTTTATTTACGACGGAAATAAGCGGTTCTTAGGTTTAGTGCTTTAGTAATTATTCCGTTGTTTCCGAGTCGGTTTTAGTGCAAACGTTTTTCGTACCAATTAAATAACGCGGTGTTATTTCGTTTAGCTCGGTTTTACGTCGTGGAGATAAATTATTTTGTTAGTATTCATTTAAAGTTATGCTGCTGAAATTCGGTTTCCATATTAAGTATCAGCGATATATAAGAAAACTTGTTATTTGACGTATTTCTTCAATTAAGCACGACACCTGCCAGGGTCGCGAGATTCGTTTGAAAAAGTTACCGTGGCCCTGGCATTTGGGCAACTGAAGAAACACGGGATGATTTCCCACCCAAAAAAAAAATTAAAAAGTACGACACAAAGCTTGGGCGAAAAATTATGGGAATCGAGAAAGTACGATTTGCATGACTTTTTGATAATTTCCCAGAATTCGTAACTAAATATAATTTTTCTCTAAAATCTCAAATTTATTGGCCTTCATTGCTCTTGCATTGGGTACCTTAAAGAAGAAAACTTTGGTGTTAATATGGTAATTACATCGGGCTTCCTTTTTTCACCGTTTATGATATCCATGAGACAACAGAGATAAACGAACATTACACAACAGCTCACAGCTATAATGCATTTTCATGAGAACTTGGTTGTAAATATGTCATATCGGGCTTCCCGTTGTCACCTATTAACACCTACAAGCCAATAAACAGAAACATTGGCAATACCCGACTGCTCTTGAAATGACTATGGTTGTTGTTATTGGGTGTAAATACAACATCGAGTATTAGAAAGAGACAGTCATACTGACACAGACAACGCTCTACATAACCTAAACTAGAACAGCCATATTTTCGGCTGCGTACTGTACCTACATAAATAAGGGATGTATTATAAATTCATACTAAGATGGCCTAACTCGTTATAGCGGGTAGTTCACAAACGCCATAGTTCAATTAGTTTCAAAGTATACACATAGAACTCTGTCGTGCTAGAAGTGATACCTAAATATGATTTAACGTGACATAATAAAAGGGTTAAATGTGGTGGTAAATAATAATAAATAAATATCAAATGGTTAGGTCATCCGTGTGGTGCCGCATGTTAAGAATAGCACCACCCCATTTCTTCCCGTGGGTGTCGTAAAAGCGATTAAGGGACTCACTAGAGAATGGGCAGCAGAGTTCTCTATGCATTTTACCACCATACTGCGATCGCCAACCCACCTGCCAAACGTGGCGATTACGGCAAGCCCCCCCAAACTGGGAGAGGTAACAGTAGACGTTTTACGGCTGAAATGATGATAATTCATAAAATGGTGCTGAAAGGTGAAGAATGAGGAATGAAGACATGTCGAGCAGACATTTTTTTATCGCAAACGAAGGGTTTTGCACCACTGTACACTATTTAAAACTACTTTTTTTAAACTCGTTGTTTGTAAAATTAATAGGGCCCTATTAATTTTTATACGATTTGGTAGATGAGATATAGTCTATCTATCACTAGGAGTTCGCAAGTTCCGCCAAGAGTTGTTGTTGAACGCAGCGTTCTGGGTGTAAAAAGATAGGCCAGAATTCGGAAAACCACGCTGCGATCCAAGTTGCATACTGATTGAAAGTAGGCGTCCAGGCTCAAATGGGATAGGGCGGGTCACATCAGTTGCATGCAGGATGACCCCTGGGCAACTGTCTCCACAGAATGGGTGCCTGAAGCGCCCCAAAAAGAGATAGCGAGATGCGTACCGCCAGGGCTGATTTGAGCTGGCGGGGAAACAAAGACCTAGTAGGATTTGGGAGAACTTCTCCCAGAAATGGGACATCATAGGCTAACAAAAAGAGAAAACCAGCAAGATTTTCGAAATATAAGAATAATATTTTATCTCTTCCACTGAATAAATCATTAGAAACAGTAGATATGCCATAAATATTATGATATCCAGCCTACCAATAAGACCAACCAGAAAGCCTCATCCAGTCGGTCTACCTATTTCATTCATATATCTATGCATTGTGTGTTTAGATGTTTTAGCTTTTAGCCAAATTGAGGTAGCCATCGGCTCAACGGATCCCACAGTCGGGAGACCGAGCAGCCTAGCTGGTATTATGATTGAAGTTTATTTGATTTATTTAATAGTATTTTGCCAGTGAGTTGTGGGCCTAAATAACCACTACGTGGAGCCCTAACACAGTTTGAAGGCATCGCGGCAGAATCCTTAGGAGAAGCGGGCCGAACTGGGGATAACCAACGACCAGTGTTCCACTTTAGACCTCAATCGAAAGAGTTGGAAATCAAAGGGGGTCTTTGTTCTTTGGTCTTTGGTCTTTGTTCAGCAGTGGGATGATGCAGGCTTACAGTAATAGTGCTTTTGTTTTGAAGGGGGCTCGTGACGGTGAAAAACTTCTCTGAAGGCCTGTGGCAATCATTATTAAATCTTCGACAACGACTTTCAACATAATTGACATAAGCTTTTCGGTAGCTTAAAGCAGTGTAGCGTATATGTAGCTTGTGTCAGTTGGCTTTTCCATCATCTTTCACTGATAGAAAGTCACTTTTCTAGGCCGTATGATCGCTGTAGGTTTTTAAATGGCGGATCATGTTAGCAGAACTGTGTTTAACTTTTTTCCCTTAAATATCTAAAATATCTTTATCAGTTTTCCGACAAAAGCTTTACGTTGTCAAGAGTCGGTCAGAAAAATGAAGCTAGTGACCCGTTCCACAGTGAACTAGTTGTTAAACGAGTCTAAAATTGTCTAATTAGCCCTTTCCCTAATTATCTCCCTAGGCAACCTAAATACCCACACTTTGAAGACCTCCAACCAAACCGTCCAGAACCAATGACTCCAAATTTTCAGGCCAACACGATCAAAGCCTTATTTACTCCTAACAGGAATTTGCGCAAAAAAACGCCAAAAATAACTCGCTAGGGTATGTCCGGGACATTTTACACGCGACCTATTCCTAACCCTTCTGTAGTGCCGGTTCGATGTCCAGGCGAAATAGAGCGGGAAATTCCTGCCCCACCCAGCCCCCCCCCACCCTTAGATGATTGTGTTATGCCATGCGTGGCCTAAAGGGTAGCTCACCATTTTTATGCAAATTATTATTGGCGATAGAATGCTGGGTTTATTATTAAATTACATCGGAAAGGTGTGGCTTTGGTATTTATTTTTGTATGCTTTTTGAAGTTTAATGTGGGCGCATTAAAATTAAACCAAGTTCTAATGGTGGTTTTTGAGGTGTTCTGTAAATTTATTACCATTATTCATTTTTGAGGTCATCTACTTGTTTCTCCTCTAAGCTATTGCAGGTTTAATTAACTCATTAGATCTTATTTTTTTTTAATGTATTTCTTGAACTGTGGTTTAAACAATCGAGCCTGTTTTGGAAATAAGAACCTAAACGAAATCGAAATATAGTTCTTTTTACAAAATTGACAACTTACTCCGGTGACAAGTTAACATTTTTGTAATAAGAACGTTACTCAAATCACAATAAATTTGGAAATGCAAGGACTGGCGCATAGCTTTTGTCTAGAACTAAACATTTGTCATAAGTTTTTTTTTTGAAGATTTGTCGCGCTTTGTCATAAGCGTCCAATACAATAACGCATTCAGGGTGCTAATGGGGTTGGCCCTATACTGCAGCGCATCAGAGATGTTTGCTGAAGCTCACGTGGACAGTTTCTACAAGCGGGGATGCGGAAACGGTGCGCATCTCTGGTCCGAAGGGTGCGGGGCAGTGCCAACAGCATCCTATCTATGATAGCAAGTAGGCTGGATAGTGAGTTTGTGAACCACTGCTGCAATGTTTCAGCTGGGCCTGTCACCTTGCAGCAGTGATGTCACAATCTGTTTCTGTTTTTGTCTTTGTAAGTGTGTTACTAACATGGTTTGTAAGCACATTGTTACTAACACTATAAGTCTTATTGTTCGAATGAAATGATTAAATAAATAAAATAAGACCGATAAGGTTTATTTTCTACCTGTTTATGCCAATTGAAAACTTCACTATTCTATATGTATTTAAAAGATTTCAAATACAATATTCGTCGCCATATTAAAATACAGTAACCAAGTCTTAGAACGTGACAATTCATCTTATTTGTCAATTGTTTTTTCAAAGACCACAGATAAAATATATTGTTTTTGTCTCCTACACGTTTTTCGACTACCATGATAGATTAGATTGGTTTATAAGATCATTGACCACACGGTTATTCAAATCGTAACACTTTTAGATGTGTCTATCCATCATTATTAAGTGCATATATTATTATTATAGAGAGTTTTATCGGGTTGACTGGCGGGTTACGGATTTCGTCAGGGTTCGTATTGACCATTCATATTGGTCGAAGTTCTTCCGTATACAGGGAGTGGCGTAAGTAGTGGTCCACGGTTCAGGATTCGATGAACCAGACAATCAACTATAACAATTAAAAATTTAAAACATTTTTACCCAAGGGTTCCGAAAATATTTCATTTTTGTCTTTTATTTACGAAATTTGTACCTTTTATTACATATTTGATTGTAGTTTCAACAAAAACCATTATTTTTTTATTTTGATTTCTGTTAATTACTGCTGAATACTAGAGCTATCATGATGAATTATGATTTTTTTATGTAACTTCAGCACACCGTGCACCGGTGGTACCGTGTGGTGCCGGACGTAAAGAATAACACCACCCCATTTCTTCCTGTGGGTGTCGTAAAAGGCGATTAAGGGACTTACTAGAGAATGGGCAGCAGCGTTCTCTATGCATTTTACCACCATACTGCGATCGCCAACCCGCCTGCCAAGCGTGGCGATTATGGCAAAGCCCCCCAAATTGGGGGAGGCCTAAGTTCAGCAGTGGACGTCTTACGGCTGAAGTGAGTGTGTGATGTAACTTCAGCACTTTTGAATAAAAAGTTGGTTCTTCTCTAATTTTAACCCCAATTTTTAACACACCATCAAGGTCAAGAGCAAATTTTGTAAAAAAAAAAAATTTGGGTAAAAATGTTTAAAGTTTTTAATTGTTATAGTTAATTGTCTGGTTCATCGAATCCTGAACGGTGGACCACTACTTACGCCACACCTTGTATTGCCGTACGTAAAGATTAGCACTATACCATTTCTTCCCGTGGGTGCTGTAGAAGGCGACTATAGAACTTTCTAGAGAATGGGCAGCAGCGTTCTCTATGCATTTTACCACCATACTGCGATCGCCAACCCGCCTGCCAAGCGTGGCGATAATGGCAAACTCGGAACTCCCCCTTGAGGTTGCCTATGACCAGCAGTAAGCGACTTATGGCTGACATGATGATGATGATGATTGGTCACTGAACATTGGGACTGGACAGGTCCTCTCAATCTATGTGGTTCTTTCCTCAAAAGCAGATTTCAGACAACAATCTACATGACCGTCTAACCAATATTACGTCTGGGCTTTGAAAAAGACTGTGACCTATAAATTTGTTTCAGCCTTACTTCTCACAGTAGTCAGATAGGATACGCCGACCTTGTCTAATTCTTAAAATAAGTTGACGTGTAAAAGTGTTTCTACAAACTTACAGAAATAAATACCAACTAGCTTTTGCCAGCGGCTTCGCCCGCATGGAGGTCGGAAATTATCCCGCGGGAACATACTACCGGGATAAAAAATACCCTATGTGTTATTCCAGGTTATAAACTATCTGTGTGCTAAATTTCATCTAAATCGGGTCAGTAGTTTTTGCGTGAAAGAGGAACAAACATCCACACATCCAGACATCCATACATACAAACTGTCGCGTTTATAATATTAGTAGGATTAGTAGGATATTCCAAAACAGAACAACATTGACATACTATGTCCCAACCTCAAAGCCAAGTAAACTAAACAGCGACCAGTTCCATCATCTCAGCATGGTTTTAACCGTCACACCATAGATCATATGCCGTAAACCTTGGGAGTTTAACCAAGAGTGATGGCAGGAGTACCGCGGTAACCGCACTGATTTACTACTGTTAAACCGGCTTGTGTAGTACGGGGGTACTGGCGGTAGGGGGCGCTGGCTTGTTGGCGGATTCGTTCGAAGGGCTCAGAGCAGGTTTTGGATATTACAAACATTACATTTTAGAAAAGTATAATACATTTTCTCGGCTTTAATTGTGTCGGATGTATTTTTAGTTCGCTTATCGCGGTCGGCACGTGGATTTGTGACCAATTTTGCGTTCCTGGGTACCTCAGAAAGCACGTTAAGCCGTTGGTCCCAGCTTGATCATTGACAGTTGTTAGTTCGTCAGAAGTCTGAAAGTCTGACAACTACCATCTTACCAAGGGGTTATTGTTATCCAGTAACTGGGTTGTGGAGGTCAGATAGGCAGTATGTTGCGAATGTGGATTTAATGACATTGAAGTAGGATAGACGGGATAAAGAAGAAATTGTAGGTCGAAATTCAAAATGCAAAGTAAGTTATTATGCCTAATAAGCAGAGGTCGGAGTAGGTAGATTGAAATGGGATCAATGAACTGGCACGTATATATTAGTACGGATAAACCTCTGGGATTCCGGTATTTTGAAACTAATTTCAAATGTCGTAATGTGTAGAATAAAGAATACATTAATATGAATAAGAAATGTTTATCCTTTTGCTGTCTTTTTAATAGTACTATATAGGAGACCGGCCTTCTACAGTAAAAAAAATAAAAAAATAATTAAAGTTTATCTATCGCATTCTATAAATTTCTAATGTAGTACCTAGTTTAAAAATCCTTACTTTCACAATATTAGATTCAATCCCGTAAGTACCAAAATGAAATCCTGGAAAAAAGGCTTATCCTTGTTATGATTTCTATGACTATTCATGATGCGAGTACGTAAAATCAATCTACCTACTCCGACCTCTGCTAATAAGTAAAAGTTTAGATATACATCCTTATTCCTTACGTCGACAGATAATACACAACTCTCCATCGAACAAAATATTTTATTACAAATACGCGACACTACCCGATTTCGTTCGTCAAACTTAACGACCGTGTGTCAGATATTTAGCTGAGTTTAACGACCCTTTAAGCTTTGTCATGGATTCTTGTACAGTGAACAGCAGATACAAGATATATTAGAGTAGCGATTAAGTCGACTGTACCTGGAAGTTTTTAAAGAGCAAACTTAATGCTTCTTGTGTTGTTTAATTGAAATGTTTTTTGATGAAGTGAGAACTAAATTGCAGTTAAAATGAATTACTTTAAAACGTTTTCAAGTTATGGGGGTTGTAATTGGCTGAGGTTTTGTATTTATCAATATACTAGCTTCTGCCGGCGGCGACTTCATCCGCGTTAAATTTCTTGATCCGCGACCCTTCCCGTCGCGTCGAATCGCCTACCCGTGCAATTTTCCCCGCTTTTTGCAACATTTTTCATTACTGCTCCACTCCTTTTGGTTGTAGCGTGATGTTATATAACCTATAGCCTTCCTCGATAAATAGACTACCTAACACAAACATAATTTTTCAATTCGGACCAGTAGTTCCTGAGATTAGCGCTTTCAATCAAACAAACATACAAACAAACAAACAAACTCTTCAGCTTTATAATATTAGTATAGATTAAAATAGGTAATGAAAAATATTATCGAATGCTGTGTTAGTTTTTAACCGACTTCAAAAAAAGGAGGAGGTTATATGTTCGACTGTATGTATTTTTTTTTTATGTATGTTCACCGATTTCTCCGCCAATTGTCAACCGATTTTGAAAATTCTTTTTTTATTCGTAAGGGTATACTCCTGAGGTGGTCCCATATTAATTTTGTGAAGATTTGATGTATACTTTGGGAGATAAACGAAGGAACTCCTCAAAAACAAACAGTACACGTAATGTGATTTGGATATTGTACTAAAGATCAAAAATAATTGCTGGTTCTATCTATCCATCCGTGGTGGACTAATTATAGTCTTCGAAGATACCGCATGGAACTCCTCATCGGTGAACAGTACATATAGGAACTTACAGTGAAAGGTTAGAAGGTTAGGGGATAATTCTATGAATATTATAGGCACGTTTAGACCGTTACTTGTATTCTTATATTCCGTTGAGCTGATGATGGAAGGTACAACTCCTTATCGATCAGGAGTTAGAAGATATATTGTCCTAGATAGACATACTCGTTGACATCGAGAATTGATTCCTCAGCAGACACTAGAGTGGGCTCTTACCCACTCTACTGTCTGCTTAATAAAAAAAAAAGCAGCCTTAATCATTTTGGCCTGGCCATGGTTGGTTTTTTTTTATGTATGTTCGGGCATAACTCCGTCATATATAGATGGATTTGCAAAATTCTTTTTTTGTTCGAAAGGGGTTTATTCCGAAATGGTCCCATATAATTTTCATATAGATCTGATGATGAGTTCGGGAGACAGACACCGGAACTCTTTAAAAAATGACAGGAAATCAACCGCGAGTTCTGCTATCGCATAAATATGCATTGTTTGTTTGGAATTAATGCAGGGTGAATACCACAACTAAAAATTTAAAAATAAAAACTTTTTTACAAAAAAAAAACAACCGACTTCCTTAAAAACACTACAAAGTGAAAAATAACTTTAATTTCGGAAGTCGGTGGCAAAAAAACCATAAATACAGATCCTAAGACACCGACTACCGAAATTAAAGTTATTTTTCACTTTTTTCAATTACATTTAGGTTGAACAAATATCGATTAGTTTTATTCTAATATACCTTTTTATAATCACTCTATAATTTTTCCAATACTGGGACACACCGATATCCAAATCGAATGAAAAATAAGTTTTTGTTTGTCGTCATACCAACTTTTTTTTGTTTTTTGGAAATTCGTAAAACATATAGGATACGTTTTTAACGAGTGCGAAAATTTGAACAAATTAAACTTAAAAGAATTATAATGACCATGCAATTTTTATTTTGATATATCTTAGTACAAAAAAGTTAAGTTATCGTTAACGAAAGATGTTTATTTTGAAACTGGTTTTTATGGTAACTTGCACGCGGCGCCGGCGCGGCAGCGAAGGTGGACGACCGAGCGTAGCTATTAGTACCTACCAGCTGTTCGATCGGTCAAAATTCTAAGAAGTTCGAAGTACCTATGCCGGCGCGCGGTTACTGACCTATAACTATTTCGATATCATATTACGAAATATGTAGGGTGTCCACAGTTTACTGATTTGAGGTCGGATATTTTTTTTTAAAGTGTTGAAAAAATAATTGAAATGTGTTCTACTACTGATACTTTATTATACTGTATTTAAAAAAAAAACCTGTATTAATATATTCCAGGAACAATTACAAACACAGCTGATCGATAACGGGCCTTCGTTTGTCTAATAGTTTTGTATTTGTTCAATAGTTTTCGATATCAATGGCAAACACGTCGGTAAAGTCATCATCATTTCAGCCGAAAGACGTCCACTGCTGCACATAGGCCGCCCCCAATTTGGGAGGGTTTATCATAATCGCCACGCTTGGCAGGCGGGTTGGCGATCGCAGTATGGTGGTAACATTCTCTAGTCGCCTCTTACGCCACCCACGGGAAGAAATGGGATGGTGCTATTGTTTACGTCCGACATCATACGGAACAGTAAAATGCCAGTTACCTTAATTTGACCCTGTATTATACCAAAACTACTAACCAAATAAATGTCTAAGTATTTAAAATGTCACAATATTCCATTTAAACATTCAACATTAGAATCAAAACACTGGCACATTGAATGGAATCTTCGTATGGCATCTGTTTGTCTGACTGTACAGAAGGTACCCGAAACTGTCAAATTCTCCCAATCAATGTTGAACCTTATTCTTAAGCAATAAAGTTGAAAACCTATTGAAGAAATTTGACAGATTGTGGTAACTTTAAGTGCTAGCGTCTGTACATTATTGGAAATAGCTACATTGTTGCTCCACCATTGTATGTTAACGCTGTTTGGTGATGGATAAGCAGAGAGATCGGCCCCTCCATTGTTATGGTGTTTAGTTAATAATGTTACTATGGTAGGGGGAATTAGTTATAATAAATTAGTCTGGTGTGTGGAAAGTTTCGGTGAGTTTAGATTTGTTCTGTTAAATTTAAGCCGAGCCAGAATAGTTCATAATCTGCAGTCTACTGGTGGGCATAAGTCGTACCAATTGCACACTTTAGAACTTGTTACTTGTTGTACAGTCACTCATCATTTCATGAATCTTAGTATTTTTTCGGCAATAGAAGTTGGATAAACACTTCTGCCGACAATAATATAGGTATATAATAAAGTTACTGAAATCAATTCAGTGGTCCATTATGAAATAACTACTTTTAGAACTTGAGTTTATTTTGTTACACCTTAGGGGTAATTACGGAGCTTTTTATCGGTAGGAATTCGTTTAATATTCATAGTTAAACAACATTCATTGCGTTATTTACGTTGCTGAGCCGACAATTTATTCGAACAAATGACGCAATGGTTTAGAAATAATCTTCAATCCCATTCAGATTCTGATAAATTGTGCGTTTCGCAATTAGGGTGCTTGTATATCTTGGTAAAATTATAGTGATAGTGAGAATATATCGTAGGTTAGCGAACTCCTCGAATCATCGGTAACCCCATCCACTCAAGCGCTTAAAATCGAAACCCAGCAACGTTAATACTTCAATAGGTATATCAGAATCATTCTACGCCATTCCCCTCACAATCGTACCTTCACGAAAATAGTTTTTCTCCCAATTCCTCCTCTCCATTTAATTTCCGACCTTCAGTCCCTTTGTGCGGTCCTCCCATAAATCCGCCCTGCCAGCGCCATTCATAGTCATTGTTAGCAACTTTCCTTACTGGAATCAGGATCTGATAAGCGAAAGGTAATGAATAGTGCCTATTGTTAGATAATTAATTTCTTCATTAACGTCCTTTACACCTTCACGCGGAGTTAGGTAAGTTGGAATGGCACCATTACGTGTAATTACTAAAATTAATTGTCTTATCTATTCAGTTTTTGGAGGCGACGCCTTCAAGTCTCAGTTTTGGGTATTGTTTGAGAATGTGATCGTATTCTAAGTTTTAGTTTAATGGTAAGACTCGAATCATAATTTTCAGGGGCTGTTTTAAATGTCTAGCCAAACTATTCCCAACCATCGCAGATGCTTGTACCAATTCTAACTATTGCAATGCTTTTCATATTGACAATTTGAAAACATTCATTGCGTAATTTACGTTGTCGAGCAGACGAATTGTTGTAACATTTGAGGCAATGAATGACTGATGACTTTCTCTAAAAGTGTTACGCAATTGGGAAGTTGAATCCATCAGTAAGTGCTCAGACAATGAATCTTAATGGGGTTTAGAGTAAAGATTTACCTGTTTTGGAACATGCAACTACAAAATCAAAAAAGAATCAATCAGAAAAGAAATTGGAAGAACAGGAATGGAAGTGCAAGAGAAGCACTTAGTCTAGCCTGGGTTATATTAATTAGATTTTATTCTTCAGAATAAAACCGTCATTTGGTTTAAAGAAACTTATTTTTCAAAATATTATACATAGATCATTTAAATATGACAAACTTAATAAAATATCTACCTATGTAAATATAATTGTCGTTCGAGCTATTGAGTACATCAATGAGTAGTGTTGTATTTGGCAGTTTGCCAAATACAACTTTAGCCTATTTTTGGAAAATGTTTTTGGAAGTTCGAGGGTGTAAAATTCACTCGACCTCCGTGACATCAGTGATGTTGTTGTCGTTCTCATTTGGCGATGTAGATGCCGCTACATCTTCACTGATGAAGAATCTTTAATTTTCTTTCGGTAAGTAATTATAAAGCTGCGTTTCCTCTAACTGGTTAGTTCTTCTTCCCTACAAATTTCACAGAACCATATATAATGCTACAGAAGAACTCGAAGTTACTAAAGCTAGTAAACAATAACTTCTTGTACCACAAAAGCGCTTTTTCCGCTTTTTCAAATTCATTTCCTGTTGACTTGTTACCCAATAGAAACACGATAACTTGGTGTCAGAACTTGCTTTTTGGGCGTTTGCCAATATGGTTTTATTAACACAGATGTACACCGTTTATAAGACTGGAAACTATGAAGGAACACTGTGTTAGAAAACTGACGATATCGCAATGAATGAACGACTTACAATCTAGAAGATACTGTTCATAATCATATCAAATTAGAGACTGATGAACATGAAAATTTAATAACAACTTCAAAGAGGGTGTTACTTGATTTAGAGTTTATACAGGGTGTCCCAAAAATCAACGTCAAGCCGAAAACGGTTGATACGCCAGGTGGTGACAGTTATCAGAAAAAAAATAAAAAAAAATCTAAGTTAAGTACTTTTCAAATTATTGACATTACTTTTCATATTTTTTTGTGAGTGATGTAACCCTGAATAACCCTTCTGTAAACTACAGTCCAAAATTAAAACACAACTACCTCAGTTTTAAAGAAAACATCACTTTTTTGCTCCACCATGTACTAAAAATTATTACATCGCCCAACTTTAACTGACTGTACTGAAAAAAAAAAAAATGCTTAACTTAGATATTTTTTATTATTTTTCTGATATTTGTCACCACCTGGCCTATCAACCGTTTTCGGCTTGACGTTGATGGTTGGGACACCCTGTATAATTTAAATTTCCGTGCGATGCCGAACGCAAAGAATATCACCATCCCATTTCTTACCGGGATTGTCGTAAGAGGAAACTAAGGGATTTACTAGAGAATGGTCACCAGCGTTAGCTATGCATTTTACCACCATACTGCGATCGCCAACCCGCCTGCCAAGCGTGGCGGTTATGGCAAACCAGTACAAGTTGGGAGAGGCCTATGTTCTGCAGTGGACGTCTTTAGGTTGAAATGATGGTGATAATGTAAATATTTTAGCAAATGGCCGATGGTTGCCGAAAGTCTCTAAGTGGTGACCGCGTGAAGACGTAGAGTTTGTAGGTCTTCCACAAGGTGGACCCATGAACTTGCGAAGACTGTAGAAATCCGCTGGATGCGAGAAGCACAGAGCCGGTTGAACTGGCGGAGCTTGGTGGTGGCCTATGTCTACCAGTGGATGTCTTTCGGTTGAAATGATGGTGTTGAAATATTTATAGACGTTGGAATGGAGATGTTTCATTTTCGGCCATCAGATGTACATTTATTGGAGAAAAATATTCTCTGGTGAATTTGAGCCTGATTTGTTGTGTACAAAAAATAATAGTTTTTCAATTACTGCCATATTTTATTCAACATGGCGTCTCGTTTGCTTGCAGAATTCGTTCGTTCTGAAATCATGTCTCATTAAATCAATGTGACGTAGAAAATAATAAAAAAAGTGTGCTTTCTTGTATTGTTAAAAATAAATTACTATTATTTTCTTATACATATTTTTGATTAAACATAATTCATCATCATCATCATTTCAGCCGTAAGACGTCTACTGCTGGACTTAGGCCTACCCCAATTTGGGGGGCTTTGCCATAATCGCCACGCTTGGCAGGCGGGTTGGCGATCGCAGTATGGTGGTAAAATGCATAGAGAACGCTGCTGCCCATTCTCTAGTAACTCCCTTAGTCGCCTTTTACGACACCCACGGGAAGAAATGGGGTGGTGTTATTCTTTACGTCCGGCACCACACGGTACAAAGATCTTTAGTCTTCATTTTTGAAGTGTGTTTCTAAACGAATTCAAAATAACCACTTGCTAACTCTTAGGACAAACGTCAAATATTTTTATTTTGTACATAAAAACCATTTGATATTATGAAAAAAATGTTACTTTACTCTATTTAGGGGTAAGTTTCCCAGCTTCGCTAAAATTTACATGTTATGGCCGGAGCCCCATATAAAAATGAAACATCTCCTTTATGAGACTACACCATCGCATAAGGTAATGAAACCTGTAGGTCTACTCTTTAAGCACGAAGTGCGTAGTTTTGTCCGATTTTACGGTGCATTCTACTCTGTAGGTATCACCCACGGACATAAGATTAGTTGGGTGCCATTTTTATTTTTTGGGTGATATGTCATCAAATGTTGTCTCCCGCTCTCTGGTTGGATCGGAAGGGCGTGTCAGACTTTTACTGACTACAACCCACCAGTGTTCCTTCAGTTGCCTGTATGCAAGGGACACGGTATCTCCTTCGAACAAATCTGGCGACCCTGGCAGATTAGTTGGGTGCCTGAACTGAGAATCAATGACATCACGATTTGTCAGTTGTCTCTACTCTTGATGTGTTTTTGCAGGTCCGAAAAACTTAATTAATTAAGATTAGGTTTCGAACTTATTAGCTTAAACATCTGCTTGTCTTTCCCTCTCTTTATTTTATGCCAATTTTAACCCCACTACCAAATAATAAAACGATTCAAACCAAAACCCTGGAGCCATGAAATATTTTGACAAATATTGAGTAGAAACTTCTTACAATCAATCAACGGTCCCCTTCATAAGGAACCCTAAATGAGGTCGTTCACCCTTAGACTTGTTGGTTTCGCAGATTTGGGATTAATTACCGGTGGATGCAATTCGTTACGTCATTCGGTCACCCCCACTCGTAATGACTAGAGATATGGCTGTGAATTAAATGTATCGATATTGAGCTTATTGTTAACTAGCATTTGTCACCGGCTTTGCTCACGTGTAGGTCGGAAATTAAACCACGGGAACGTCCTACCGGGATAAAAATATCTTATGTGTTAATAATCTGTGTGCCAATTTTCAAATCAGTTTGGCATGTTTTGCGTGATCGAGTAACAAACATCCAAAGTATAATATTAGTGAGTAAATAGTAATATTGTCGATAGCTAATCGATACCTAGCTATTTACTATAACGCAATCTATTTGTACGGGTATCTCGTTACAGCATAAAGTATAAGTACAGTAATATACAATATAAGCATAAGTATTTTACTGACCTACTCCTGCGGGGTAATTGCGTAACAAACTAAATTGCTACGTCTCTCATTTTGACAATTCGGCAACATTCATTGCGTTATTTATGTTGTCTAGAATACGTTTTTTTTAATATATGAAGCAATGGATTATAAATTCTCAGCGGAATACTTCGGACTGTGAAAGAAAATATATTATGTTCCGTAATTGCGGTGCAGGTCGTTAAAAAATTCAGTTTCCTATATAGCTCTCTTGATTAATTACGGTAAACAGGCTAATCTCCTTTCCTATTTTGTCTAGAAAATTAGTTTCTGAACGCACTAACATAACAGGGAAACATTGCTGGTACCGACAGATAAAACCGATACTTTCGGTTAGTTACGATCGAAAAGTATCGACAACACGAAATATCTTAAAAGAAGTATCGATACTTTGGAATCCCTAGTAATGACTGGTTGTCGTAAAACAATTGATTGATCGCGTGCGCTGATTTCGGGACAAGTCTGTAATTATATATAGGAGTGCAGATGTGTTCTTGATGATCCGTGGGGATAATGACGATGTTCAGCATTGTATTTAATACAGAATAGGCTTTCATACGTTTTATTTAGAAGAGACTGATTCAATTCGATAACTGACAGTTCCGACTGCAGCAATTGTGGATTGGTTGCAGCAATGAATGTCATTGATAGGTTTTCTGAATCTTCTGCCGAATATTATACCTTAGACAGGTATTAGTTTGGGTTAAATTATAATGACATTTTCATTGTTATTCTTGATTCTATGAGAAGATTTTTGGTATTTTATTTAATGACTCTTCCCGCCAATCAAAATGACAATTCCGTAATCAGAGTCAGTGTTGCAGATTTGTTTCTTCGACACCTAAACTTACATAACAGTATTGCTATCTCTTACTGACAGCCCGCAAAAGAAAAAGACAAGTGACGTTTTAAAACCGTCAAACTAAATTTCGCCTCGATTGCCTTGAATCTAGCAGGATTTTAAGCATGATGAATTTCGTTCGTCGCAACTGCGTCAAAAAATCTTTGTTCAACTAAATTAGAGAGCTCTTATTCTGTCTTTTTATTGTTTCGTTAGAAAGAAAAAGATAGCAATAACCTTAATTAAGTTTAGTTGGTACACAAAAGGGTGATCACCATTATTTCACTATTACATTTTTTTGAACTAATCGGCTCTTATTTCAACCAACAAATTTGAGCTTTTAATGTAAGATAAGGACAGCATGTTTGTAAAATTTAACAGCTATTAAAAAATCAGGCCTCCTTAAACAGAACAATCAAGCTACTGTTTCACGACACTAGTTTCATAATGTAAACTTCGCTTTATATTGATATAATAGATACCTTCTCCTACCTTAGGGTCTAACATTTTCCTTGTAAAACAGAAAAGATTTTTAATCTTCTCGCGCCATCCCTTCAGTGATTTATCTCCGAGAAAGTTGCCGACGATTCCCGAGTATACCCGACCATTTCCGAAAGCACGCGATTGTCCAGGTGTGAAAGATTTACGGTCCATACCTATTACAAGTATGTATTATGTACCGGTCAATTAGAGGCTCTAAGGACCGGTAATTTTTACGGAGAGGTTTACGGTTGCGGTTAACGGTTAGTGGCGTAATTATCGGTTTTTTGTTAGCGTACCTAGGAAGGTTTTTTGGCGAGATTTTTGTCGGTGTTGTAGAAGATGTAAAGAAGTAATTTATTTTATAAAGTAAAATTTGGATAATTGTCTTATTCGACCCTGTTACTGAATTGTTTCTTTTTCATCGTATTTACGTAAGCTCACAAAAGAAAATTATTAAGTTTAAGTGGTTTTTAGGGTTCCATAGCCAAATGGCTTAAAACGGAACCCTTATAGATTCGTCATGTCTGTCTATCTGTCTGTCCGTCCGTATGTCACAGCGACTTTTTTCCGAAACTATAAGAGCTATGCTGTTGAAACTTGGTAAGTAGATGTATTCTGTGAACTGCATTAAGTTTTTCACACAAAAATAGAAACAAAAAACAATAAATTTTGTAGTTGCCCATACTTAGAACTGAAAGTCAACATTTTTTTTTCATCAATCCCATACGTGTGAGAAATCTATGGATAGGTCTTCAAAAATGATATTGAGGTTTCTAATATCATTTTTTTTCCAAACTGAATAGTTTGCGCGAGAGACACTTCCAAAGTGGTAAAATGTGTCCCCCCCCTGTAACTTCTAAAATAAGAGAATGATAAAACTAAGAAAAATATATGATGTACATTACTATGTAAACTTCCACCGAAAATTGGTTTGAACGAGATCTAGTAAGTAGTTTTTTTTTTAATACGTCATGAATCGTAAACCGCAATTTACCTTTCATTCAGTCATAAACCTTATGCATATAACGTGAATACCTGCAGGTTTGTGCGGAACGACGACTGGCACTTGGCCGGTTTTCTTAACTGCTGTTATCAATATGAAAATACTACCTTCTGCCCACGACTTTGTTTTCGGGAAATTTTGGCCATCGGCTCGTCGCGTCGTACCCCATCGCCCGCCCACTTTCATTTCGACTTTTTTTACGGTTACTAAGGGTCGTAGCGTGATATTAAAGTGTCTATAGCTTTCCTCGTGAATCTGGCTATCATACACAATAACATTTTTCAAATCTGACTTATAGGCCCAGATACGTACGCGTTCTAACAAACTCTTCAGCAATATTATAAGTACATTCACATTTAACAAATGTCTAAAAATTAACCAAATAATTACAAAAACACAAAAATCAAACTCCCTACCGAAATAGGCTACTCAAAACCATAAAACTCAGCATAAAATTAATCAACTTTAAACCCCATCTAAAACAACATGTCACCGCCAGATGTCGCCACCTACCCTGCGTAAAATATAACGCAAATATCTCTTTTAACCGGATGGTTTTTAACCGGAGTCCGGTTTTTAAGTGGCCCACCACTAGTTACGGTCCGGAATGCAATTACCACAAGTGACTTTTGAAAGTGACGGCCGGACGACAATTGTTTATTACGTTATAGTTCGGAAATCATATTTTTATTAGAACGGGTTTTTTTATTGATATATGGAAGGTAGGTTTGATTATGACGATTTTGCAGTATATAGAATTAATAATATCTATCTGAATTAGATCCCCGATAGTGTAATTGCAATTTGTAGCCCGGAGTCTAGATTTTTAGGTTATTAGTCGGTTCGCACGTATTTACTTGCCCGAAACGGGCAAAATGATAACTTCAAAAATACGTACCTAATTAGCAAGTGGCATGTATAAATGTATTTATACAATTTCAATTTTCTCCTAGTATGTAGAAGGTAAGTTTTTCTTTTTTTCTCAACTTGTTATACCTATTGCATTAAATACAACGCGTGCAAATTGACTAATACGTATTTCTGGAGATATGATTCACCCACAAATAATTAACTTTGTGCTAATTGCCTACAGAACTGTATGATTCGCCCGTTGCGGGCGAATAATTTCGTGCAAATCAACTTATAAAGCCAGATTCTTACTTGATTGATGTTGTAGTACCCCCATATTACAAGGAAATGAATATAAGTAATTCACAAAATATAAAACAGTACCACACCACGTCTAGCTACGCCTTTAAGAAATACAATCGTAATGTACGAAATTTTAAACAGTAGTCAGTTTATTCACGGTTTTTCATCATGTACGTGATGTTACGGAATTTTAAAAACTATAATAATAATAATATAATAAAAGTCATTTATTCACTCTTCACAAAGCTGACTTAAAGTTAGTGTGTGCAATAATAATGTTTCAGCTGAATTCCACCTTTGTGAGAGACTGGTGCCTGATATAGGTTTTTAGAAAAAAAAAACCTGTGATACAGGTCACCAGGTGCTAGAATTAACTTCAAGGTACAGGGTAGCGTGCAAGAGTTGCAGGCAAACAATATGCATAACAAAAATCAAACTAAGTGGGAGTTAAAACGTAACACAACTAAAACAAAATTATTAAGTAATAAAAGAAATAACAACAAAAAAATAAAAATAAAAAATCTGCAGAAGTTGAGTCGTGTTGAGAGACGATATGTGAGTGAGTATTTAACTTGTGTGAAGTGTTAGAATAGTAAGAGATGTATATGAGTAATTCAGAAGAGCAGTGTGTGAGTGCAGGTTTGTTTCAACTATCAGCTTCTTCTGGTTTTTTTTTCTTATCTTTACGTATGCACCTTTTCAGGGACATGTTTTCTTTCTTTATTTCCTTTTTTTTCACCAAAACCAACCGCCATGTTTTTTGGAATCAATAAAAAAAATTGCATGGCTGTATTATCTAACGTTACAAAATCAATTAACCAATTAATACAAATCGTACCGCTTCACTGCAACAACCGTAATTACCAGTTTACCATAGTAACCAGAAAATATCAATTAAAACCGATTTGGATTAGTTTCGCCTTAATTAACACTAATTTAATCATACTAATTAACTATGAGCGATGCGGCGTTTAATGTTTGACCTGAATCCTGGCAAATGCACTAAATATGGTAATTGAGTGGCTTCATAATATGAAGGGCTTAATAAAAGCAGCCACACGTGTCGATCGTAGGTTAAGCTACGCTTGACGCGGTCAGTTCATGGATGGGTGACCAATCATTACTTACTAAGTCCCCTCCGAGTCTTAGAAAACACGTTAAGCCGTCGGTCTCGGCTATCATTCACAGATCTTTGACAGACGTTACGGGTCGCCAGAAGCCCGAAAGTCTGACAACCAGTCTTACCAAGACGTATTATCCAGTAGCTGGGTCGTGGAGGCGGCTTCTACATATAAAGTACTGGTTTTCCCAAGATATTATTATTATTATATTATTATATCTTAGGACAACCAACACACCGTTATCTGATCCCAAACTAGGCAGAGCCTGTACTATGGCAACCAGACATCTGATAAACATACTTATATATTTCTAAATACATACATATTATTGATAAATTACACCCAGATACAGAACAAATGATTGTACTCATCACACAAAGATTTGTCCTGAGAGGGAATCGAACCCACAACCTCAGTCTTAGCAGGCAGGGTCACTACCACTAGACTAACAGGCCAGTCAGAATAGACTGAAAGCCGATCCCAACATAGTTGGAAAAAGGCAGGTGATATTTCAGGGATCGAATCTTGATTTCTGAGTGACACTTGTTCAGAATGACGCGCAGAATCACCCCCTTTGTTTCTGTGGCCTGGTGCTAATAGGACCAATATCAATAATCATTATGTTCAGTAATGAGCGTTGTAACAAGGAAACAGATTTTTTTTTTTTGGATGGGAAATCTTCAAATGACTTCTCCCGCTCTGGGTGTAGCAGACTTGTACATGTCAGACTTTTACTGACTAAAACCCACCCGTGTTCCTTCAGTTGCCCATGTGCCAGGGTCACGGTATCTCTTTCGAACAATCTCGCGACCCTGGCAGGCATCAGTCCTAGCAGACCCCTTCAGTTTTGCTGACATCTCTTTGAGGCGCGCGTGGAACACTACGCGCCGTCGACCCGAGCTTGGTCCTTACCGGGCGGCGAGCTACCCATTGCTCACCGCCCGCAAGCTCGCGCCTACGGTGGCCGGGAGTCAGCTATCGACTCCCGACGCCCGGGGCGTCTCCTCCTGCGGCGGCTAGGAACGCGAGGGCGCCGAGACTGCCACTCCCTCACGCGCCCCGCCTCCTCCTTCGCGAGCATTACTGCTTCGCAGAAGGAGGTGACGGCTTCCCATGCCCTCTCGCTCCGTACCATGGCTCGCACCAGGGCCGGACGCGAGAGGTCGCCGCCGCCGATCGCCTCCATAAGGAACCAGCATTAATAGTTATTATTTACGTGGTGTTATATTGTAGTATGGCAAATATATTTTACTTTTATTTGATTTATGTTTTTAAATAGATTTATTAATTAAATTCTAATATAAGAAAAAATTGGTATTTTGGAAAATATTAACAACTTAAGCCCCTTTAACACTGATTATATTTATTATGTTAGTTCCTAATATGTATAGAATTAATAAGGCCAATGTTGTTTTTTTAAGAAATTTTATTATGGATAGTTTACAATATTTTTAATTTTCTTCATCAGAACAGGGCACAATATCCTCCATTTCGGGGCTAGTCTCCAAAGAGTCATAAAATGGACGACTGGATGGTTGGAGGTACTCCAGAATTGATTGTAGGTCTCTGACTTTGGGTGCAGGGAGTTTAATAGGTCTCATTCAGGGATCAAATCTTGATTTCTGAGTGACACTTGTTCAGAATGACGCGCAGAATCACCCCCTTTATTTTATTTCAGGTAGATTCCGTGTGGTGCCGAACGTAAATATATAATATATCTTTGGACAACCAACACAACGTTATCTGATCCCAAACTAGGCAGAGCCTGCACTATGGCAACCAGACAACTGATAAAAATAGTTATATATGTCTAAATACATACATATTATAGATAAATTACACCCAGACACAGAACAAATGATTGTGCTTATCACACAAAGATTTGTCCTGGGTGGGTATCTAACCCACGACCTCAGCCTTAGCAGTCAGGGTCACTAACCACTAGACTAACAGGCCAGTCACGTAAAGGATAACACCGTCCCATTCCGTGGGTGTCGTAAAAGGCGACTAAGGGACCTTACTAGAGAATAGGCAGCAGCGATCTCTATGCATTTTACCACCATACTGCGATCGCCAACCCGCCTGCCAAGCGTGGAGATTATGGCAAACCCCCCCAAATTGGGGGGCCAAGTAGTGGACGTCTTTCGGCTGAAACGATGATGATGAGAATACATTTATTTAAAAGATTCCTTATTGATGTGAACATAACTAACCCAACATATTTAATGCTTTCAGTACCTACGCCATAGTGATAAGTTTTCTATGAAAAGTGCTAAACAGTTTTATGTCTGGGCGTGAAATAATTACAGAAATGGAACTCATACATAGTTTTTTTATGGGGAAAATATGGATGTTTTAAGTATTTGGGATGGTCGCGTTATTACAGGAATATTATATGAAGTAATTACACTGTCTTAACTATGTAGAGTTACATTCTATATGACAAAAGATAAAATATATTTCTTTAGCGTTACTTTTCTTTCTCATTGTATATTTTTTTTAGCATTTTTTGTCTTTACTTAAAGTTTATTTGCAAAAAATATAAAATTTAAGTGTCTATTCGTCTTGTCAAACAAAGAGCTTTTTACTCAATACATATAAAAGTATACACTGTATTTATAACAAAAAATCATTTACGTTTTTAGTCTGTCTGTTTATTCTGGCTAATCTCCGAAACGTCTAAACCGATTTTGACAGGACTTTCAGTGTAAGGAGTAGCATGGGCTACTTAATGCTCCGGTATCACGTTCCCATTGAATATTTTCCGAAACCCACACGGGCGAAACCGCGGACACATCTAGTACAAAATAACTAAAATTTCACAACTATCACTTTATTATTGATAACTTTTTATAGATAATTATTTTCAGAAACTTTTAGTTTTAAGTATCCACTGGTTTCTAAATTGTCTAAGTATGTTACGCAGAAGTAATTTACTACATGATTTTATAAGTTTTTTTTTTAAATTCTTAACCCATTATTCCCCACTAGCTTCTGCCCGCGACTTCGTCCGCGTTAAATTTCTTGTCCCCGAGCCTTCCCGTCGCGTCGAATCGCCTACCCGTGCGATTTTCCCCGTTTTTGCAACATTTTTCATTACTGCTCCGCTCCTCTTGGTTGTAGCGTGATGTTATATAACCTATAGCCTTCCTCCATAAATAGGCTACCCAACACAAAAATAATTTTTCAATTCGGACCAGTAGTTCCTGAGATTAGCGCGTTCAATCAAACAAACAAACTCTTCAGCTTTATAATATTATAAGTATAGATACGAAACCTTTGGAAGAAGCAACTAGAATCAGTTCAATTTTTTATGTGAATTTTGACGTTCAACAGTGCCTTTTTAGTGCCTATTAGAAATAAATCATTTGACTTTGACTTTCAGGGCTGAACCGCGCATCAAACACAGCATCATCACACTAAGTCAAAAGAAAAGTCTAACATACCTCACACCTCGTAACTGGCGTGAGTCGGTGTAAGGTAGTTACTTCACCTAGTTCTCGGGCGAGTAATTAGCGCGAGTAGCTAGCCCACAATCAAGGCTGCTCGTCGACGCCTCGTTGCGCTGTGACGCTGACTACTCGACTCAGGCACAAGGCATAGGATGCAGCGATTTTTAGCGCTTTATATTTTAATTTAGCTGAGATTCCTGCTATAAAGGGGCAGCATCTATCAAAGTGGAGAGGAGGAAATGTACCATGAAAATGCATACTTATTGGTTTTTCGAGAAATATTTGATTTCTCTGTATTTTGGTAGATCCAGCGATTCTTATTATTCATTGCCGTGAAGGAAGCCTGGGAATTCAAAGCCTATTTGATAAACAATAAAAAGGCAACCTTGGCCAATCAAGATGCTTCATTTTTAAGAAATATGTAGTAACATGTTAAGTAGATCTTTCTATTTTGTATTAATCAATCTGCCTAACCTTTACCAACTATCTTTGGGTCTGGTTCCAGTCTTACCGGAGGTAGCTGAATACCAGTGTTTTATATAGAATGCCTGCCTATCTGACCTTCACAACCCAGTTACTGGGTAACATGACTCCCTTGGCTAGACTGATTGTTAAACTTCTGACTACTCCTAACGAATGACATAAAATTACGGAGGAAAGCCGGGACCAACGGCTTTACGTGCTTTCCGAGGTATGGAGGGAGATCTCGATATATAATGGATAGTCGCCCATCCACGTTCCGACCGCGGCAAGCGTAGCTTAACCTTCGCTCGACCCGTGAGGCAGTTATTATTTAACCACCAGCCTCTCTGTTTAAATCCACAACATATTAGAATACCCAAAATTAATGCTTATTATTTTTTTTTTGTTTGTGGCACTTCAAACTTAGACAATACCAATGGACAAAACAGTTACTAGAAGTTTCCTATTATATTTTCACAATTCGTCGATACGTCTTACGATAACATTTCCTTCTAAAAATAACCCCAATATATTCTTCACACATTTTCATAAACTATGAAAGCCCAATTATATATTAAGGGCCGGGTATTACAACGCTTGTCACTTAGCCCACGCCTTACCTACCCGCCGAACAGACGATACGGAAATATAACAGACCAAATATACTGGATCTGTGAATACACATTCATCTGCCCTGTTCATTATCTTCATCTGTATCGAGGGGTAGTAATCTTACGAAGTGTATATTGGGCTTGCACAAGAGATATAAAGTGAAAAAAAAAAAACAAAGTGCCATGGGACGCCGACCTGTTACGGTATGGTTGACACTTTTAGTCGGATATTAAAAGAAATCGCTGTTACATTTGTTTTGATAATCGAAGAAAAACGAATATAAAAAGGGTATAATCATTTGCTGAATGTATGGTTACAGTTTGCGCATCGATTTCCCTCTGCCATCCTATAGGAACGTGTATTGTTCATAAATAAGCAAAAAATCCCGAAGGTTTTTGAAAATATGGTAATGTGAGAATAATCCTTTGGATAATCTTAAAAGTTGTATTTGAAATGCTTACTGCTCTGGCTTTCAAAATTTTTCTTCAAGAAGATAAACTTATACACACATCTTCAGACGCTCTGAACCACACCTGTTACATGCAGCAATGCAGTACAGGGCCAAATCTAAGAAGGTCGGACGACCTATTTACACATGGAATGACAACCTAAAACAGGACATGAAATACTTCGACAAGGGAATCCAGTTTTGGAGGGACACGGCTGGAGACAAATAAGATCAAGAAAGCGGCTAGTGATATCTACAAAAAACCAGAAACTGATATCAGCGAGAACTCAGAAGACGACCAAGAAAACAACAACACGGAACATAGCGACGCCTCGACATAGAAAAGAGCCAAGCAAACGGTTAACCCCACCAAAAGATGCATCGGTGAAGCTCGACCTGGGTTAACATGCCGGCGACGACGTGAAAAGATAGACAAATATCACCCTTCTCTCCACTAGTCCAATGCTTACTTAAGGCTGCATAGTCGGTAGGCTCGTAATCCTTTCCCATCCTATGGGCACGTCTTCCCTACCATTACAGCGCCCCCCGGTCTACTTCTTGATATGCAATGGCCTATGTAGCACCATGAATCATGAAACTTCAGGGGCTAGTGCAAATCTCGGGGTTCATTCGATTAATCGAGTCTGGTCAAACCACGCTGGGATCGGTGCAATTTATTTCATTTCATTCATTTCAAGAAGATAATCTTATACGAGACAGATATATTTTCAAAGTATCTATTAAACATTTACTAACAAGTTATGTAGCAAGAATGACAGATGCTGTTTTTTTTTATAAACCACATATTAATTAATTAATTGTTCCAATTACTGAGTCTCAGGGCGCCCGGACGTAGTATTCAAGTACGTATTTGAGAAAGAAATATTGCTCTTTGTATAATCAAGGTGTCAAACACATGACAGCGCTCTACATAACATTCATACTCCAACCCCAACTCCAGTACAGAAGGTGAGAGACCAAGTTAACTGGTAACTAAAGTATCTTTGATTATCGACTCGAATAGGCTTTAGAGAACCGTCTCGTTACTTTGAACCCATTAATTAACCGTATATTTCTATGCTTTAGTTAGTGATTGCTTGTTATTACCGAAATAACTGCGGTTTTAAACGTGAGAAGCATTTGTTACTAATAATAGGGAACCGCGTGGTTGTGTGGGTGTTGGTGGCAAAGGTGGCAAAGGTAGCAATCTAGAGGTTTGTTTGAAGTTAGAAATAGTTTCATTGACGTCGGTTTGAGGGCAGCCGCATATCTTAAACATTTACTGATAAATACAATTAAAGTATCTGTTTGTGATGTAAAAAAATAACACCTTATTACTAAATGCATATGCAAGCATATACGGTACTTATAAAAAAAATATATTTAATTGTCTGTCTGTCTGTTTGTTCTGACAAATATCCAAAACGGCTGGACTGATTTTCATAGTTTCCTGCATCCAGCGGATTCTATCGACCTTCCAACATTACGACTACCAGTACGCGAGCGCGACTCTTAAACCTGTATGCTCTATCGACCATCTGTTCTGCGATCAATATGCGATAATATAACTGCTATTTAAATTTAACAATTTTTGGGCTATGCCGGTTACCTTAGTTCTCCTGCAGATCTCTTCATTCCTGATTCGATTACGTAGGAAAACTCCAAGCATAACCCTCTTTATTACTCTTTGGGTGACTTTTAGCCTTCTAATAAGGCCCATTCAAGACATAATTATTTATTTCTCGCAACGATGAAAATTCAAAGTGCACGCTTAGCCCTAAACACAGTAACGCTTTGATGTATAGACGCCAGCACATAAAGCTACTACAATCTGTCAAATTTCTATAATCGATTTTCAACTTTATCGCTAGAGTGTTAAGTTCAAGACTGATTAGGAAAATTTGACAATTACGGGTAGCTTGATGTGCTCTGCGTCTGTACTTATTTCAGTGATAGTAAATTTTTATGTATTTTCCTTTAGAATAGGAGTCCAAGTTCTGCATTGGCGCTTTCGATTATCTTCGTAAAATAAACACAAAGTTTTCCGTAAAACAGTCTTATAATAGACCTTTTACATCCGTTGAATCACCATACAAAGCTATTGTGCAGCGACCTTTATCAAAATGTCGGCTCCACATATGCCAATCCAGAAATGTCGTGATATTTGCGAAGAGCCTATATCACCTACTTCTTTTGGTATATTCAGGTTAGAGTGTGTTTTAGTGTCTGGGGTAGGAATCTTTCTTTTATCTTTTGTTACGTCGGCAAAATGGTAATCTTTTGTGAAAGATTTGGATTTTTGTGTCTATGTGTCCTTTTATTTGGGTAGTTGACATTTTTGTCAATGTACGTACTAAAAAAACAACTTTAAATCGAAATAATTAATTTTAATTTTTTGATATATTTTTCACATTAAGTAATACTATTATACTTAATGAAAAAAGAAATATGATTTGATTTAATGCTTATTTTTTCATAGTCAGATAACAGTTGTCTGTGGAATATATTAAACTGTTATTATACTTTAGATAAAGTAATCCGACTAAAATAATAGTCCTGTTAAAATGCATTGAGTGTAATTTATATTTTTATTTTATTTGTATAAACTGTTTCAGGTCAAAAAATAAGAACGAACAAAAATCTAGAAGCAATAGGAGCAACAGGCAAAACATAGCCCACTTTAGTCCTTATTAAACCAGAAGAAAGGTTTGCCGAAAATACACACTTTATCCAATAAAATAGTTACAAGTTATAAATACTTACCTACATAGTCCAACACACGACCCAAAAAAAATGTCAGCCGAAAATAATAATGAGCAAACTTACCCAATTACTATACTTAGATGATAGACTGAGAAAAAAAAATGGCAGCAAACTTTCACACGTGAGAACTCATGTTAACACTCGAATTGGAACAGTTGGCAACTGTTACACATTTACCCGAATTTATTAGTATTACCCGGGTAATATACTTTGATAAATGGTACCTATGTAGGTGTGAACACGGCTTAATGTTGAAACTTCTTGTTTTGTGATTAATTGATGCTTAATTATTTTGAGTGGGGTATAGATAAAATTACCTATAATTATTTAAACTACCTTAAATGTTAATAAATTACCTTTATTGCCAGCTTTAAAAATATTTTTCTAAAGCTACACGAAATCTAATTAGTCTGTTAGTTAGAACTTGCAACCAACATTGAACGTACTAAAAAATTCAAGCACATTACACAGTATTACCCTTATAAAATATTCTCACAGTAATTACACCTAATTTAGAGCAGCAATACTCGTCTCAGACTCTCCTCATATGGCTAAAATTCCCAAATGCACTATAAAACCACTTTTCACAAGGTGTCACCCCTATAAAGAGCTTTCCCGCGTTAGTTAAAAACGAAATTAATTCAAATATGGCCGACGCGTGGGATTTAACCGCCACAATTTGTATTTCGAACACAAATTGAATTTAGAAATAGTGAGAGACACGACAGACTATCTAACTTAATTTTCTGCTCGAATGGTTTCGATTGTGTTACTATTATCTGCGCAATAAAGTCGAGGATCGTGGTATTTTTCACTTCGTAAACAGCAAAAGGATTGTGCAACCGCTTGATTGTTAAGAAAAACACATGGGGTAACGCAGTAAGGGCTTCTAACACAATTAATATCAATTTGTACATTTGAGGGGGCCTGTACAGAATGGTTAATTTATACAAAGCAAAGAATGCACTGTTACGAACAAAAGTAAAATCAAAATAAATGGAAAACTTCGGAGACGGCTGCAGAAAGCGTACGAATTAAAAAGAAACGTTGGCAGTCTACACCTCGCTTTTTAGCGATATTTAGCGGAACAAAAGCTTCACCTTGCGAAAACAAAAAAAAAGGGAGGACACTAAGACTCGTCGGCGTGACATTCACGAAGAAATAATTAACAAAACATACAGAAATGAACCGAGAAGAAGTGCGCCGACGAAATCTAATTATTTTTCCCGCCATGACAGCAAGATTCCCGCGCTTTTGGC
This sequence comes from Aporophyla nigra, assembly GCA_947507805.1. Classification (NCBI taxonomy): domain Eukaryota; kingdom Metazoa; phylum Arthropoda; class Insecta; order Lepidoptera; family Noctuidae; genus Aporophyla; species Aporophyla nigra. Next base: position 10,299,591 of record OX382316.1, on the reverse strand, counting down.
GCGTCCAAAATGGCGACGAAAATGGCGGGCGAATGGATCCCGCGATGTCAACAACGTAGCGACATTATGAAGCAAGGACACGGTTGCCGACAGCCACTAAGCCTTCGAGCCTCTTATTTATATTTAGACGCGGGAAATATAGAGGTTTGCAGGAAATTAATTCCCATTTTTTGCCAAGAATATTGTTTAGTGTCAAGACTTGCCCAAGATGTTCATTCGTTTATTACGGATTATGTTAAGCTCTTCATATGTGCTTGGAATTATGATTTGGACGTATAAAGCTTGAAGGCTCAGTAGTAACCACAGAGAGACTGTACCTGAGACTCTGCAGACATAACGAGTAGTAATTTGGAGAGAATATTATATTACATATTATGTCAACGTGAAATTGTAAATACCGGTAGATTAGATTCGCCGAAAGATTGTAAACCGTTACATTGTAATCTCGCTAGTTAGATTGTAATCTAACGGTGTTTACAATTTGACGGTGATATATATATATATTTTTGTAAGCAATTAATGCCTTTGATCATGAATAGTGCTGAGGTTGGAGTAATAAGCGTCCCAACAGGTCCTCTAAAACATTTTTAAAGCAATGTAATCAACTAAAATCGTAGTACTAATCAACTGTAAGGTTTCTAACAACCTCAAACGTCCAGTGGGACTCCAGGGAGGTCCTAAAAGAAATTGCTCGCAATTATTAAAACAATAATTCTCTCGTGCTGCATTGCGTTGGCTAAATAAACACGAGACTCCTCCGAATGTCCTCTGAGAGTCATTATGCGTCGCAGAATGTATTAATATGTATGAGATCCCGACCGATGGTGTTTATCGCACCGACTCTGAATCAAGTGTGTTTCGTAATAGAAAAAGTTATTCTTTCAGAGGTTTTGTCTCTGAATTATCTCAGGTAGGTGCGAAGATGGAATTTTTGGGTGTTAGACATTCTGTTATATATGAATGTTGCGTATCAAGATTGTTATGGATGCTGGTAGACAAAAAAGAAAAATCTGAGGAATCAAGACATTGCAATAAAGCGAAGAATAAATGAGACAGTTTCTGAGCTTGTTGCTAAGTAATACCGTAAGGTCTAATAACAGATGTCAATTCCGACCTTTTTAAATCCTAGGATGATAACAAAATAATCTGAATATTTCCAGGAATTGGCTGTCAATCAAGCTTAGCAAAGTTAAAAGATTTGTAACTTGTTACTTTGTAAATAACTTCACAAGTTCGGAGTTTGATTTTAACTACGTAAAACGTGTGTTAGATTTACTTTGTAGTGAGAAGAGCCAATTATTTCTGCGGAACTCTGAGAATTTTTAAGATAGGATATATTCAATGGAAAAGTCTCTTCTCAAAGTTGGACTGTGAAACGCTGTGTTGTTTGAAGTTTCATGGAAATAACGAAAAAATCTGCTGATGATGACAAAAAAGAGAAATGAATTACATTTTAAATAAGACATACAACTATACAACCCGCAACAGTTAAAGCTGATGATAAAGCCTTCCAATACCTTAAAAGTAATAAATCTTCACCAGAAACAGTCATCAAAGTAAAATCTCCCGCCAATCAATCAAACAAAATGGCTGCCACGATTAGTGCAAACGCATTACTACCAAATGCTCTCCGCGCGGTCGGCTGATGTGCCCTTTTGTTCTTTAATTCGGTGATTTGATACAACGATGGCGGGAAGTGGTGATTTGCGAACAGTTTAAATAAAAGATTCCTTAATGTGATGATGGAAATCTCACTGTTTTGTTTTGGTAACTGTATTTTAGATATTTTCATTTACACCACCTGTACGCGTAGCATGACCACCATAGAAAGAACTTTGTGCATTCTTGGTAGAATAGAGATAGAAGTGTCATGCTACTCCAGCATAAAACGGTACAAATCTTTCTACAATTTTTAACCGACTTCAAAAAGGAGGAGGTTCTCAATTCGGATGTTTATATTTTTTAAAAAAAAAAATTTATGTATGTTCGGCCATAACTCCGTCATATATAAACGGATTTGCAAAATTCTTTTTTTGTTCGAAAGGGGTTTATTCCGAAATGGTCCCATGTAAATTTCATATAGATCTGATGATGAGTTCGGAAGACAGACACCGGAACTCTTTAAAAAATGACAGCAAATCAACCGCGATTTCTGCTATCGCATAAATATGCATTGTTTGTTTGGAATTAGTGCGGGGTGGATACCACAACTAAAAATTTAAAAATAAAACTTTTTTACAAAAAAAAACAACCGATTTCCTTAAAAACACTACAAAGTGAAAAATAACTTCAATTTCGGAAGTCGGTGGCAAAATAACCATAAATACAGATCCTAAGACACCGACTTCTGAAATTGAAGTTATTTTTCAATTTGTAGTGTTTTTAAGGAAGTCGGTTGTTTTTTTTTTTTTTGTAAAAAAGTTTTTTTAATCTGTCTTTAATCTTTCTACAATCTGTAATTTTGTCTATTCTTCCGTCGACAAAACCCATTTCTACGATGGTCATGCTACGCATGCTGCAACACGTACTTTATCCTACAATAGAGTTACTCCTCTTGAATGATCACTAGTTTCATAAGTGTCATCTCTAATGTTTCTGCTTTCTCAAAACATAGTTATGTCAGCAAAGATTTTTGTCTCCACCACCCACAGAATTACTTAAACAGATTGCCTCTGCGGTTTCAACCAAGGGTTGACAATCATCCCTCTTTACTTTATCAACCATTATCAAATCTAAATGAAACGTATCAGCATTCTCCAACATCAAGCCAGGTACTCCACTTCCCGCCATGTACTTACTTACACAAAGCACAGTAGGTGGCGTTTTAACAAAAGGAGCCATCGCAGTCTCCCCTAAATCTATGGTGTGCACTCACCCCCTATAATTAGTAGTGAATATAAATGCATTTGAGTGCTAATGGACGTTTTATGCCACCCCTCTCCACGATCCAATTCCCGGGCTTTCATTAGTACATTAATAAGTGTTTTAGGCGTTCCAATTGGTAGTTTGTAACTATATCTTGTTTATAAAGGCTGGCTAGTGATTGTGTCCAGCTTCTGGGGGAAGGGTCACCATTTTGATCTTTTGTGCATTGCGGTCTGATTTAGAAAGACTTTCGAAATTCTCGTTCAGTGTATGATAGATTGAATGGCCGTATTTTGAATTACGAAACTAATTTGAGATTTTTCATTAGTATCAGGCATGGTGGCCAGAGACACAGGTTCGTATAATTTTTTATTTATATATCATATATTGTGCAGCAGAAAATACATTCCAAAAAAGTACACAGTATAATTAACACCATACAACATATAATTGGCGGCCTAATCGCTTTCTGCGATCCCTTATAAGCATCCATGGATAACACATCCACGGTAGACATAAAATTCATGAGTTTATTTTTGTTTTCAGTTTAGTTCAAATAGGTGAGCTCTTCCTTATGACACACTGCCTAATAAAACATTTTATTCTTCTGTTTTATATTTAATCTCTGTTATAAATTTAAATAAGTCTAGTTTCGTCTTCACTTCTCTGTGGCTCTAATATCTATGTCTATGTAGCCAGTAGCTGAAGTCATAAAGGCCATTATAATTATTTTTGCGCTTAGCATAAATGTATACGTCAACATCAATAGCAAAATATCAAGCATTCAAACAACACAGTCTCAATATCTCTCCCTTTACCGAGAAAAGAAATAAAAACACACATAAGAATAATTCCAAACATTTGCATGAGTCCAACGGAATACTCGTATTCTTCATACATTTGACTCTGAATTAACTTTTCGACTTTGCCAAAGGCGTTTCTAGCATAACTCATACCAAGACTTTGAGTTCGTTCACATACTAACTTTACTAATTACAGTTCTAAAATAGAGCCTGAATTATGGTACTATAAAATTTTATTGGTCCCTTATCTTAAACATAGGTAAGACTTGGTTAACATATTGTTATTTCTGACTTCCGAAACCAGTTTATACTGAGATATCGATAGTATTTTGCGAATAACTGGAGATCTGGGAGGTCTAATGAGTCTAGGTGAAGAGGTTTTAAATCAAGATGTGGCAGAGTTGAAAATAAAATTACTTTTTCCTACTCTGTGACAATGTGATATTCAATCTAGATATAAATCAGCCGATAGGGAAATCAAATACGGTGTACCACAGGGGAGTGTCTTGGGACCTCCTCTATTTCTCCTATATATAAATGACTTGCCACGACAGATACGACAACCCATGGTACTATTTGCAGACGACAGTACAGCGATAGTTAAGTGTACCAATAAAGAAAAATATGAAGGGGAAATTAATAATACATTAGAAACAATTATACATTGGCTTGATATAAATAATTTAAAAATAAATCTAAAAAAGACAAAAGTAATGCACTTCTACCAAAGGATACTCGCTGATGATATAAATGTTAGATATAATGGTCAAAAAGTGGATACAACTTGTGTAGCGAAATTTCTAGGCATCCTGATTGACAACAATTTGACTTGGAGACCGCAGGCCGATGTCGTATGTAAGAAGTTGAACAAATCAGCCTATGTACTGTATAACTTACCGCATAAAGTAAGTAATGAAACACTTCTGCTAACTTATCATGGGTTGGTGGCATCAGTGTTAAGATTTGGGATCATATTTTGGGGTAACTGTAGTGAAAGGGAGGAGATTTTTAGGGCCCAAAAACGGTGTATTCGATCTATGTCAAACCTTAAAAGCACAGACAGCTGTGAACCTGTGTTTCGGTCTCTGAAGATACTGACTTTTCCATGTTTGTACATACTGGAGGTGGCAATTTTTGTAAAAACCAATCTGACCTTATTTCCGTCACTGGCTAGTATAAGAATACATAATGGCCCATTGAGATCCCAATACAAGAACTTGCTACATTCGGGTAATTATAAGACAGCACTTTTAAGGAAAAGTATTATGACAATGGGACCTATCATTTATAATAAAATACCTCATCATTTTAAGGACTATGCTGTAAACATTTTTAAATCTAAGGTAACTGCACTACTTTTAGGTAAATGTTACTACTCCTTGAAAGACTTTTTAAATGATACGAATTTATCCAAATTATGAATTTTATAATTAATTGCAAATTTGACTTACATATGTACCTGACTATCATATTACTAATTGACTTCACTTTAATTTATGTTTGGTTGACATTATTTTGTTTGTAATAATATTTTAATTTATTTAATAATTTGCATGCCGTAAGGTAGACTGTAGCCGATCTAATTAATTTATGCATAACATCTTATACCTGTACCTACATTCATAGCAAATAAAGTACTGATTCTGATTCTGATTCTGAATCAATGATATGATATGAAAATCATAGTGTATCTATGACTTAGTTCTTTTTTTTTAAATAACATATTACTGTTCTGATGTTTTAGACTGGCTTCTACGGGTACTTCGTCCGGGTAACCTACATATAGAACTCGGCAGTAGTCTTCTATCAGTAAATTAATTTTAGTAAACGGCTCAGTTCTGCCATAGAGTACCGATCTCTTCCAAAGAAACAATTTTACTTTAGCAGTTTAAATTCTTTCCCAAAAGTATATAATGTATTAGTTTTTCGAGACATTGCCAAGCGGTTGGGCTAGTCTTCTACGTGATCAACGGGCTGGCCTATTTTTTGGCCAAAAAATCAGTATTGCCATACAACGCAGCAATGCTGCCAGTCTTTTGGGCACTATTCCTGAGGACGAATTTTTGATGCCCTATGATTATTTTTTTATACTTCTACATGCGGTTATTTTAAGTCGATGAGTTTTAAAATTATGTAAATGTTTTTAAAATCTAACTAAGATAAAATCCTATAATACGTGTTGTATGTTCTTAAATCTATAACCAAGCTCACACTTCAATTAATATTGTATCAAAGATTACAGGTGTGTGGGCAGTGACAAAATGCGAATTTCACGCTCACGAGGCCTATTCAAACGTCCCCTTTTCTAGATCTTACGGCCTACACAGACTTATGAGCCGTTCCTACCTTCCTACTTTCCTACATACCAATTTCACTTTCATGTCTAGAAAGTTACCCCTACTTTTGAATTGGTTTTGTGTTTTACTTATAGCTTGTTACTTTTAAACTATGTCTTCTCTTTCTCTGTTCCTTTCATTTTACATATTTGTATTGTCAACATTAAAATCTACCTAGCTTTTCCTAAACTATGTTGGGGGCGGCTTCCAGTCTAACTGAATGGAGGTGAATACTATTATTTTTCTTATTATTTTAGTTTTTTGCTATCGACTTCAATAATTGAAATAATTTTGCAATTTGTAGTGCTTTTTTTGTTTGTTATGAAATCGTTTTTACTTTTATGTTATTTTAATTATGGCAGTTATCTACGCTACACCAATTTGTATACCACTACTTGCTATGCAAATAACAGTGACAGGAATTATTAGAACATCTCTAAGATACACAAAGTGGATTTAATATGTATTATCGTAACTAACGCAAAAACGGGAAACGATAATTTTCGAAATTCATCCACAATTTTCGACGATATAGCGAAACATACATACATTATATATTTTTTAAATAATCGTAACTAACGCAAAAACGGGAAACGATAATTTTCGAAATTCATCCACAATTTTCGACGATATAGCGAAACATACATACATTATATATTTTTTAATAAAATAATAAACCACAAACGTGCCAACATTCATTTCTTTTATCTTTTCAGTCCATACAAAGCTTCTGCTCTATTCAAATGGCATACAATCAAGTTAATTTCTATTCAGTTCTCTATTCCAAGCGTTTGCTTTCAGATGGATTTCCGTTTATAGTAACAATTGTTTACTATTCCTAACATCTAACACAGACCTTTGACATTTGCCTCGTGCCTCAAGATTTGTCGACCCGTGAATTGCTTTCAATAACAACTCATATTATGAACGTCATTAGTATTTGTACCTCTAACTGTATACCACGTCTTTATCAACATTGCTAACAGTTGAGGTATTCAAAATTTTGATAAACTAACCCTCGTTTAACAACAGCCTGTATCTAGACACGCGGTAGCGTGTCAAGCCAAGTTCAAGTAACAGAAATGGCGAGCAGCACCGTGTGTAATATTACACGAACCCTTTAGAGCCACTTTTGAACCCCTCATAACTCAAAAACTGTTTCACATTAACGTGTCTAATTTGGTAATTATAAACAACATCCTGTATAAGACTTATCGGACTTCAAGGGAATGTAGTTAGTACTTATGAAAATTGTATTTTTTACTATGTGATCAACAATAAAAGAAAGGAGTGTTGGCCCAGTGAAAATGGCAATGCCAAATAACTCAGACAGGCGTTTAACTTAGTGTTACATTATTTCATTACCACTGCTCTCAAAACGGTGAAGGAAAACATCGTGAGGAAACCGGCATGTCCTAGAACAAAAATTTCAAAGACATTTGACATCTACCAAGCATCTACCCTCTGATTACAAATTGCAAGAAACGTAAGAAAGTTTGTTTTTCTTGGTTTAAACCTTACCAAGAACCCTCCGTGCCTCGGAAAGCACGTTAACTTAACTTTACTTACTTATTTCATTCGCCTTATTCGTGGTACCCACTTCAACTCCTCGTTATTGCAGGATATCTCCTTCATCATCCCACCACCCATTATACACACACTTCGCCCTCGCCAACGTCCCCTGTTCTCGATACCACAAACTAGTTCCTTATCCCTTAAGACTAGTGCATTATACCTAGCCCTCACCCATATTAACAACATTTTGCTGTATGACGTATCATCCGATGTTTTCGCGAATACTGAGCTGAGATTACTGAACACTGCTACTCGATACCTGGAGACCATAGCCACTCCCAGTACAATTTCCATGGACTAAATAAATAAATTGAACTGTACTATATTATTGATTATTTTATGTCAATTTTTTATGTAACTATTTTCTTATGAAATTTTATCTAATTGTTATCTAATTTTACCCTTTTTAAAATAGGTATATAAATACCTATTTTCATCTTATATTTAATTTTGTATAATCCTTTACTTTTACCAAATTTTATAATTTATTAAATTCTGTTATTGTATGTGTATTCTGTCTATGTTATAAATAGTATCGACCGAAAACTTGTATGTGTGGTGCAAACTGTTAGTGTAAGTTGGTTATTAATAATAAATAAATAAATTTAGCCGTTTTTCCCGGCTGCCATTTGTGGATCATTGACAGTCGTTACGGATCATCAGAAGCCCGAAAGTCTGACAACCAGTCTTAAGGGGTATCGTATTACCCAGTAACTGGGTTGTAGAGGTCAGATAGGCAATCGCTCCATGTAAAATATTGGTATTTAGCTGCATCCAGTAAGACTGGAAGCCAACTCCAACAGTTGGGAATTGGCTAGGTAGATGATGATACCTTAGCGTATCCACCTAAACCTAACACACTGTACAAAGTCTTAGAAACTTCCAGTTTTCGAAGGTCGATCACAAAAAGGACCAACCTTTGTAAGGAATAATTATAAAACCCAAAATAGGGTACCTTTGATTCAATTAGTAGATCTTGTTTGGTTAGGACTATCGGTGTATTGGCCACCCTGACGACCTTGGACTATATATTTGACTTATTTTGAGAATTTTCCCAAAAAGATGGTAAGATCTTCGGGATCATAGAAGACGAGATTTGAAAAAGACTGTAGATTTGTAGACCATTGTCTATTTTATTTTGGAGATATATAAACATGTCTTGGTATGTAAAGATAGTCACCCATCCACGGATCAACCGCAGCAAGCGTAGCTTAGCCTGATCGAACGACGCGTTCAGCTGTTATTACTTAGACACAAAACCTCTCTACAACGGAAATTACGTGAAACGGCAGTTCTATCGTCTATTCATTAGCGAAACGTAGATAAAAGAATTGCAATAACTATGGTTGGTATAAATAGTTGTAACGGATTTTTATTTCACCGGTAGATACCGGAAAAACTGCTATCGAATAGACTTAATTAAATATCTAATTGCTGCTGGTTATTTTACGTTATAACACGCCTTTATTAGCTTGGTATGTATGTAAATATGGATCTGGATAACTGGCCTGTTAGTCTAGTGGTTAGTGATCCTGACTGCTAAGACTGAGGTCGTGGGTTCGATTCCCACCCAGGACAAATCTTTGTGTGATGAGCACAATCACTTGTTCTGTGTCTGGATGTAATTTATCTATAATATGTATGTATTTAGAAATATATAAGTATGTTTATCAGTTGTCTGGTTGCCATAGTACAGGCTCTGCCTAGTTTGAGATCACATAATAATGTGTTGGTTGTCCTAAGATATTATTATTATTAGATATTATTATCTATGTAACGGAATATGTAAACGTAATTTTCACCCCGTTCGAAACGTCGAATTAATTTGAATCTTTGCACACTTATATATAATTTATCAAGAACCGATGACAAGACAATAATTTCATTTTGTGCCATTTTCATTCATTGCCACCTGGCAAGAATCAGAGGCATAAAAAAAACTTAAAAGCCACGTTTGTAGCTAGCCGAACTAAAAAGTGGAAAATAATGGAAAAAAGCGTAGGCTGCTTGATATCAATTAAAAATACCTCAAAAAGCACCTCAAGCTATTTTCCATTATTTTCTACTAGCTTTTGCCAGCGACGTCGCCCGCGTGGAGGTCGGAAATTATCCCGCGGGAACGTACTACCGGGATAAAAAGTACCCTGTGTGTTAATCCAGGGTATAAACTATCTGTGTTCCTCTAAATCCGATCAGTCGTTTTAACGTGAAAGAGTAACAAACATCCATACATCCATACATACAAACTTTCGCGTTTATACAATAATATTAGTAGGATTCTTTAGTTTGGTTTTCTATGAAAGCGTGTTTTTTATTTTTTCTGTATAAATATCTATTTATTTATTTTTATTTATTTATTAAACAAGGCACACCAACGACATATTTACAAACATAATAACATTAGGTGATGACGGATCTTTTGTTCTGTGTAAATACATCACTTAAAGGCGTGCACAACATTCTTATTAAAAGGTAAAATACTGTTCAATTACATTTTTAAACTAAGAAACATATTACAAATTGAAATTAAATGATAAATTAAAAATTACAGATTATGGAACAAAAAAAAATATAGATTTTGTCACATTACTCTAAGATAATACAACCATAAAATTAAATTAAATATACACACGGAAAAAAAAACTGAATATAGGATAAAATAACGTATAGAAAAGTGTATAACATATGTTTCTAACTCTAATTAAGCTACATGCAATTGATATATTATTAAAATTAAAATTTGAACTCATAAATACATTAAATGTCTACAAAATTTAATTAAAATTACATTATTAAATTACAATTATATTATTAAGTTAAAATTTCACTATTAAATTAAAAATTACATTACTAAATTAAAATTACATTATGAAATTAAAATAAGTATGTATGATTTAAGATTTATGAAGGCAGCTGATTACAGACAAATTTTAGTTATTTTAGTTTTGAATATTGGCAGACTATCCGAGAAAATATCAATATTGCTGTAAATAATATCAAGATTTATCCGACAATTCATCTCAAGATGATCTTTTGCCATTCTCCGCATTTCTCCATCGCATCATCTATGCACACAATCAAACAATACGCTGACCAAACAACTAGAAACACAGACATAATCTACTACGAACACATGGCAACAGATCTGTCACTTGCTTGATTAATGAATAGTCCCCTTTCTCCCCTCTTTCACCCCGCCGTATCAGATCGTAACCCCGACTCAACCCCGTTTTGATGTCGGTTTTCAAATTTCCTTAATTATGAAGGCGAAATCGCTTTAACCCTCGATCAAGGTAGGTACTGGTTATTAATGTTAGGAGCAGATGGTTGGCTGTATTTATATCTTGAGATTAGCGATCTGAAATTGTAGGTCATGTGATACCGTGTGCTTTTTAGTGGGTGAATTTTGTAATGCAAGCGTTTGGTATTGTCATTTTCTTAGCGAAATAGACCGTCCCTTTTTTACCCGACTAGGGTGAAGCAAAAAAGAGGGTAACACTGTGTACTTGTATGTATACAACAAGTACCAAGACCATGACCTCATACACCCCTAAAAGAGTATGAGTTAAAGCATAATACAATAACCAAAATTTGTTTTTTGTAAAGTTAACTATTATAGTTAAGAAAATCGTGTTGATCTTAGTCATTAATTTTGGCATTTAAATTGAGTCTTATTGCCTTGAAATAAGATTGAATTTACACATGTTTTTTTAAACACCCATATTAAAAGTTACTGAAATTGATTCAGTAATCAATTTTATAAAAAAAAACTACTTTCAGGACTTGCGCTTTTTCTTTTACACCTTGTTTATGTAAGTGGGTAGGTATGTATGTTCATCTGTTCCCTCATAACTACCAAACTACTTATCATATCATAATTTTATTTAACAAATGTCGTTGGAAGTGGTTACAAGCTATGTAACCTCACATTAAATTCAATATAGCCCCCCAATCACCATATTTTTATTATTTACTAGCTTCTGTCCGCGACTTCGTCCGCGTCAAATTTTTGCTCCCCTGACCCTTCCCGTCGCATCGAATTGCCTGCCAGTTTTCAAACATTTTTCGTTGCTGCTCCGCTTCTTTTGATCTTAGCGTGATGTCATATAGCCTATAGACTTCCTCAATAAATAGGCTACGCAAAACAATAATTTTTCAATTCGGTCCAGCAGTTTCTGAGATTCGCGCGTTCAACCAAACAAACAAACTCTTCAGCTTTATAATATTAGTAGTGATTTATTTCAGACTACAAATGAGGTCCATTGTGTTTCTAACAATCTTACTTAGCCTAACTAAAACGGATCTTGTTCGATTGGCTAACGCCCAAACAAGCGGACTATATACCCGGGCGGCTATCGAGTGCAGAATGATGTTGGGACCATACCCTTGACCTCAACGGTAGAGTCCCCTACCCTAGCTTTGGGTAGCCGGGCACTAGCGGCCGTTTATTCTTAGAGCTTGTAATTTTTGGGGGGCAGATTTGCTATAATCGCGACACTTGGCAGGGTCAAATGCATAAAAACCGCGACTGTCCCTAGGAACTTCCTACAGACTTACAAACTACTATTCTTCCGACGCTAGTTAAAATTAGATTATCCGTCCCGGCCTAAAACGATCTAAGTGCCCACATATAAAATTAACTAGATTTCATTATCCACAATTACTACAAATGTTCCGAATTTAAACACGTGATGATACGATTTACCCCTTTGAAAGGGTAATTGCACTCATTACCCTTTTGAACAAAAATAACGAGAGAATTCACATTACAACCCCTAGTTAACTAGACCAATCAGTGTCGCTATCGTTGGAATGGTCCCTTATTTATGTGTCTGCGCATTTTATTGGGTTTAGCCGAATTTGGCCGAAATCTGTCGATTATTGTGGATGCATTTTGTATGAAAACACGAATAAAAACTACTTATAGTAAATATGTCACATCAAGTTAAAGTACACTGTGGGTTTTGTAGATTGTTATCTCTTTCACTCATACGCCAGTGTGATAGTCTCTTTCTTAAGACCAATGTGGTATATTTAGGTACGTCGGTAAAGTACAGTATTTTTATCTCACGAACCGACGCACGCTTTTCTTGTGGTTACCATATTTACAAACACGCTGTGAATGTGTGTGTTAGCATAGGAGTCGGTTGTCGGTACCGAAAGCGGTACCGTCGGAGACAATGGCAAAGTCGGAATTGTATGCGTGTGTGTTAAAGTGCTGACGCTATTCGTCGTCACGCACACATTCACACTTGATTACCACAAGTAAAGAGCGCGTCACTTCGGAAATAAAAAGCTGTACCAGCGTCTCTTTCTAAATAGAAGTCAAGGGCATAGTATCATATTTAAGCACACGTTTACAGTGGTATTTTCTTGCTTACAAAGTTTCAACTTACCTACACATCCTTGAGGTCATTAATTTAGACTTGTTTAGTCTAATTATTTATTTCGGTGTTCTAGTTAATTAATTGTAGGTAATTGGAGAAGTAGGCGGTGAAACTTGTAGGTACATACCTGAAACAAAAAATAAGGGAACATTAGAAATGATTGTATGAAACTAGACACTATGCGGGTAATTAAGAAGAAGAAATAAGGCTAACAGTATTGTTTTGGGGACACACACGGTTATAGATTTTCTTATACATCGTGTATTAGTTAGGTTAGTTTACTAGAGTATGGAGAGTACTGTCTTTCAAAGATCTTAGACAGTCGTTACTAGTCGCCAGAAGCCCGAAAGCCTTACCAAGGGGTATCGTATTACCCAGTAACTGGGTTGTGGAGGTCAGATCGTCAGAGGTCACAGGTCAGTCGCTTCATGTAAAATACTGGTACTCAGCTGCATCCGGTTAGACTGGAAGCTGACTCCAGCATAGTTAGGAAAAGGCTAGGCAGACGATGAGCTTACTAGGGTAATAGGGAGCAGCAGCATTCTCTATGCATTTTACCACCATATTGCGATCGTCAACCCGCCTGCCAAGCTTCGCGATTATGGCGTACCCCCCTAATTGGGGGAGGTCTATCGAATCGGCGATTTATATCCGTAGAACAATTTCTATGACCGTGTCGCGACGCGACAGGTCGCCCCTTCGTGAAATGTCGCGCGCGTTTTCATAGAAATTGTTCTACGGATATCCGTAGAACAATTTCTATGTTCTTTCTTTCTTTTATTCCTATTTTTCTTCTTTTTTTTTCTTCTCTCTTTTTCTTTCTTGATTTATTTGGTATTTCGATTTCTTTTTTATATAAATCGAACAATCGCGTGCGACTGTCGCGTCGTGCTAGTATGCACGAGCTTTAATGTTACCGTAAACCCGTTACTTGTTTATATAGTTTAAGACGTAAGAATTAATTTCACGGTCTGTAAGATACATATAATTCATTTTAGGAATTTCCCTTGAAGTAATACCAAAAAATCAAGAAATAATAGTTAAGTCATGGGTAATGCCCATCAACCCTTATTTACCCCTATATTACGCTTACAGTTTCAATGTAAAAACTGAGCTAACATAACACAACAAAACAAAATGGCGTCGAGTCCGGCCGCACCGGATATTGACGGGTAGCATCGAATATTCCATTTTATATCTATTTTAATTAATCGCTAGCTAGTCCCGCGCCATTGAGCGCTTACCTGTAACTACCTACCTGTCCATTTAGCTTTCTGTATCTATCTACAATAGGTACGTTTATTTTGTACTAGCTTTTGCCCGCGACTTCGTCCTCGTAAATGTCGATTATCGTGGACGCAGATGAAGTAGCGGTAAAATATATAAAATAAAAAGTAGCCTATGTTCTTTCTTGGGATTCAAACTTACCCCGTACCAAATTTCATCAAGGTCGGTTCAGTGGTTTAGTCGCGTAAGCGTAACAGACAGACAGAGTTACCTGAGGTAAAAATATCGTATTATTTTCATACTGCTACTACTAGATATTATACTAGAGGCTTGTGGCTAAGTAATAACAGCTGCACGGGTCGATCGATCAGGTTAAGCTACGCTTGCCGCGGTCGATCCGTGGATGGGTGACCATCTATACATACCAAGACCCCTCCGTGCCTCGGAAAGCACGTTAAGCCGTTGGTCCCAGCTGTGATTTGTGGATCTCAGACAGTCGTTAGTGAGAGTCGTCAGAGTCAGTCGTTTTGGGCTTATGAGGACATAAGCCCTCAAAAGTCTAATCTTACCAAGAGGTATCGTATCACCCAGTTAATCGGTTGTGGAGGTCAGATAGACAGTCGTTCCATGTAAAATACTGATATTCAGTTGCATTCGGTCAGACTGGAAGCCGACCCCAAAATAGTTGGGAACAGGCTAGGCAGATGATGAACTACTAGACATTATACGTTGATTTTGTAGTTAAATAAAAAAAAATACAGAATGTGCTTATACCTAATGTATACTTATAAGTACAGTCAACATCACAAATAAGTAAGAAAAAGTAATAAAAATTCTTGTATTGTTTTTTTTTGCATTGTCTTAATTTATTTTCTGTTTGTAGCCTTTTTTTGTGAAGTCAAATAGATGCCGTACACTGGCCAATGCTAGTCTAGACATTAATAGAAATTTCTGAAGTATTATTTTCCATTTACAAGAACAAACGAATTCGTCCGAAATAACACGATATGATCCGAAATCCTACGACTACGCAACTTGATATTCAGAACGGTTTGGTGAAGAAGTAAAAATGCAGACAAGTTGGCGGTCGTGTTTGTGGTTCTGTTTAATTTTATTGGTGGTTGCGCCTTTTCCCTTGTTTTCTTTTTTAAATCGAATGAGAGAAATAGTAATTGGATTAAAATAATAAATAAGTTTTCTGGCTGTAATTTTGTTACTATTTGTAATGTTGAAAAATAAAACACCATGTTTTCGTAAGTTTTATTTTACAAGTTCTAGCGGAAAATATTTAGAATTGCCTTATATGATTTACTAGCTTATGCCAGAGGCTTTGCCCGCGTATTATGCATATAAATCTTCCTCTTGAATCACTCAAGCCATTAAAAAAACCACATCAAAATCCGTTGGGTAGTTTTAAAGATCTAAGCATGCATAGGGACAGACAGAGGGAAGCGACTTTGTCTTATACTATGTAGTGATTATTTGTTCTAAGCGAAAATAACAACCTACTGGTTAGGTATCAACTATAGATATCAACATTATCTTCTAATTAATTTCATCATATTTCCGTTTCTAAAAATACTTACTTTTCTAGACGACTAATTGTGGTCCGTTTATAAACTAAACTAATTAAAGATAAGTAATTCAATCTAATCTTTAATAATAAATAATATAAGTATCATTTTACTATTATCACCCCATCAGAATAACAACCGCACGCAAAATCTAGTTTCCCTTACATGTTAATATCACCATGACTCACCATTACAAGGGATCTTAGCCCATATGCGACGAAAATTGACAAAATCTAAACACATGCGGCTCTAATCCAGCCGTTATACCCCGTATCGAATCGCCGGCATTCGTACGAAATATCCCCCAAAACAAAGACAAAAATGAACCTTAGTTCAACGAAATAAGAACCAGGAAGGCTTAATGTGTGTAATTAGAAGCAGTATAAATTTTATTAATGGAGTTAAACAGTTGGTGTAATATAAGGAAAATATCTGAGCACATTAACATAATATTGCGTATTTATAACCCTGTTTAGAAATTGTAATGTCTTCTCTTATACAGGTCGGTGTTGTCGGGTTGTGCCTACAGGATAAGATCGTACTTTATGGCACATTCAAATGTCTTTGTAACGGCTTTTGTTGAAGTCTGTACTACTTAGAACTTGGTAGCTATTTCACTAGAGCTTCTAACGTTAATGAACACCGAATTGTAACATTTTTTTTTTTTTGTTGTGAAAAGTACATATTCAGGCAGGGCGTAGACGTTGCGGCAGACCCTGTAGAAGATGGCGGGATAAGCTGGACAAAACAACCGACCAGAGATCCACATTAGCACTGGACTAGAGAATGGGTAGCAGCGTTCTCTATGCATTTTACCATCATACTGCGATCGCCAAGCGTGGCGATTATGGCAAAGCCCCCCAAATTGGGGGTGGCCTATGTCCAGCTGTGGACTTCTTATGGCTGAAATGATGATGATGACGATGATGAAGCGAGCACTGGAAGTTATAGTGAGAGAGGAGTCGTTACCCAGCAGTATGATGATACAGACAGTAACAGCGACAACTAAAGTGACTAACAGTCAAACACTAAAGTTATACAAATAAACACGTTTTGCTTTTTACTCTGAATACTTCACATGCGAACCTAGTTCAAACAGATCAAACTCACATTTAAAACAAAAGCCGATAAAAACATTATAGAGTCGATAATAAAACATGCCCGAGTACAGTAAGCCACGTTAATTGCTTCGTAGGACGAGCCCGAAATTACGTAATATTACGTAATAATTCAAAGAGGGCGCCATAATCTCCGAATTACGCATTTTATCACGGAGCCGATCGAAAATAACGATAAGCATTAGCAGATTGAGCGATTTTCGCTACCGAATATAGAACTAGATGGAAATTTAATGCTCGTGTGTTGAATTTAATTTTGAGACTATCCCAAGCCGAGAAAGGGGTTATTTTGTATTTTTATTTAGAAAAAACAACGTTTACTTAGGTAGATACGGGTTTTTCTTAATATCTAAACTACTATTACTAATTTAACTCTCAAAAAAATTACGTTTCTATTCATTATTATGCTTCGTTTATTTTATATTAGTAAGTCGTCCGCTGCACGCATCTCCAACACATTAAACAAAGAAAACTTTAACAAACTTTTTATTTAACTCCCAAATAAATTTATATTAAAACGTAACACAAACTTGGTTAGCCTATAATTATTTTATAAATAAAAACAAAACACAATTTTCTACCGTCAATTTTCTAATACCACCTTCACACACAATGAAATTATTACCTGTCATTAAAAAAGTGTCACAAATATAAAATTCATTCGATAATAACACTTCTGGGGACGAAAATTCTTAACAGAACATTTTAAACGTCAATTTCGTAGTTGACACTTACGTTTCTACCCAACTGTACCTCCTTCTAACCGCGTCACGCCCTATATTAGCTGTCTCGACTGCATTTTCCGTGAATTTTTAATGTCTTACCGACATTTATGACAGCACGTACAATTTCATATATTTTAAGTAGTACGCTAGCTTGTGTCCGGGAGTTCGCTCCATGGAAACAAATTATTGTCCTTTCGTTATGACTTTGTAGAATAACAGTGTTTGTTTATTAAAATTGGTATTGGTATTGGTTTGGTATACTAATGTAATTAAGGTGTGAAGAATGGGCAGGTGAATGGCGAAAAATAAATCTAAGTTATTTTTCGAAACATTGGAATTCCAATTTCGAATAAAAAATGTTGTCACTTACGCTCACAAAAATGTGCGTTTTAAAATGTCAGTTATTTTTGTTGCCGACTGTAGGGAAAACAGAGAGACATTTTAGATATTTTTACGAATATATCCTAAATTTCGTGCAAAGTAAAAATGTTGCCACTCTTAAAATATGCATATAAAATGCTCAACGTTAATTTATCCATCAAATTATGAAGCTTTTAGGATATTGTTGCTGAAAAATGTTTCACTGTCATGTGAAAATTATGAAAGAATATTTTTGTGGAACTATTTTTGTAGCGTCCGAAAGATTTGGACGGTTTCATAATTATTGCGCTGCGGAATTTAATAAATAATAGCGGCCCATTGCAGGATAACGGGCTCTTCTAAAATAATTTTTGTGCTTTCATTTCCTAGAAAAAAAACAGAATCACTTTTTGTTGGATTACTTAGCTAACTTCATATACACTCAAGAAACTCCATCCAGAGACGAATAAATCCAGCTGCCAATACATACATTACATATCACCTTGTTTCCTCGAAAGGTTAGGCACAGGTGTATCGAAGAAGAAGAAGAATACGAAGCACACCCATATTTCTCCAGTTATGTTTAAGTCCAATGTAATAAATAGGGGGCGAGCATATTGCCATCAATCGAGCACAAAAGTAGACTCCGAGTTGGTCTTTATGGAAAAAATCTAATAACAGTTTTCCCGACCTGGGAAAGAAAGTCCTCATGCTCAGCTTTAGAGCTCACGACTAATAAACAAACAAAGCAGTAAGGCCTCTATCATCCCTTATTTCCACCTTTACAATACATACATACAATCACGCCTTTTTCCCATGGGGGTAGGCAGAAACCACGAAACGCCACCTGCTACGATCTCTACACACTCCTTTTGCCTCGTTTAGGTTCATACAATTGGTCATACCCACACGCCGGTTGCGAGTACTACGCACCTGACCTTTCTGAAGAACATCATCATAACATCGCCTTTACAATTTCGATGTAAAAACTGAACTTAGCTTTCTAAAGTGATTTAAAAGAAAAGAAATACTTTAAAGAAATACTATTTTTGTAGAGACGCTTATATCCAGTGGCTGATTAATTTATAATCAATTAAAACTTATGAGTACCAATATAACAAGCGCTCTTTACAGATCCTGGCGTATCCCAGGAAATTGAATGTCAAACACGCTTCTATAGAAAGACCACCGTGTCGGAGACATCTTTGCTGTTTTAATTAGTTTTATGTTCATTTATAAAGTACTAGCTCTTGCCAGCGGCTTCGCCCGCGTGGAGGTCGGAAATTATCCCGCGGGAACATACTACCGGGATAAAAAGTACCCTATGTGTTATTCCAGGTTATAAACTATCTGTGTGCCAAATTTCATCCAAATCCGTCCAGTAGTTTTTTCGTGAAAGGGTAACAAACATACACATACACATACATCCATCCTCACAAACTTTCGCATTTATAATATTATGGTAGTAGGATATAAATAAGTATAGGTAATTTCATTTTATACTCGTACATCATGACTTTAATGGAACTCCTGAATTAAAGTTTTTCGTCGGTTATTTAAAAGAATAAATAATAGTTTTAAAAAACTAAAAAACACGCTTCCATGGAAAACCAAACTAAAAAGTACAAAATATGGAAAAAAAGCGTGGGGTGCTTTTAAGGTATTTTTTTATTGATATCAGGCACCCCACGCTTTTTTTCCATATTTTGTACTTTTTAGTTTGGTTTTCCATGGAAGCGTGTTTTTTAGTTTTTTTTAAACTATTATTTATTTTCTATTTTTTAGGGTATTTCGAATTTTGAGACGTATGTCAGCGTAGTTTGTGACAGTTTTTTTGCTGTCCTGGTAACCCTGGCAAGGATAATGGCACAAATTTATGAAATTATTGCATTGTCATCAGTCCTTGACAGGTGTGCAAAGTTTGAATGAAATCTGGTCGTTTAAAGTGGGTCAAAATCGCACTATAAGGAGTCGGTTACAAACAAACATACAAATATACAAACATACAAATATACAAACATACAAGTGAAGCTAATATAAAGCGTGTAAAAATGGCAGTTCATTTTGACTGCGTAGGTACTGAACTTTTGTACGGAATTACACGATTTGTTTTTTCAACGTAATATTTAATCGCATGGGTGTTTAGAATCTGCCAAGGACAGAGTTATCGTGGCCCTGGCATAGGCAAATGAAGGAACACGGGTGGGTTTTAGTCAGCAAAAGTCTGAACCGCCCGCCGCTCCGCCCGCGCAAGTCATATGATGTTTTCCCCACGAAAAGAAAGAAGAAATAGGGGTTCAGAATTATGTAGATATTGAATCATTGGTAGGAGGTAATACACCGTTGTCTCAGCCACACTATATATTTAAAAAACTCCTTAGTTTGTACAAAATACCAATGTACAATGTTATCTTATTGTTATATTGAATGTCGAAAATTGAACTCAAAAAACCTTTCAAGATTTTTAAATAAGGAATTTAAGTTCTCAAATTCAAAGAAATAAAAGCAACTCTTACTAAACACATATTTACCCCACCCTATTTTAATTACGAAAAAAATCCAACACTCAAAGATGTCACCCCAGCCAAATTAGGCGCAAGGCACACTATAATTCCAAATGCAAATTGCAGGCAAAATACTAACTGATGAGAAGAAGAATGTGGGACGGGGACAAAAAATAAAAGAAGCTTAAATATTGGGATGCGTTGATAATTGTCTTTGAAGTTGAGGGTAGTAGGGGACAAGATATTTGATCTGTGAGTACATAAGAATCAGTAACTGTCATCGCTAAGAATCCTGTCCCGAAGGACCAACCTTCCCGAAGGACCAAATTTCTCAATGAAAATAATAGTTCTGGTCTTTTGAGTCTTAGCGGAAAGTAAGAGATTATATCTGGACAGTAGATTAATCTGGATTTCAGAATGAAAGTAAGTATTAATTATTTTATGAAAGATGGCTGAAACTTTGAGAATAATTGCTAAGCCTGAAATTAATAGATGTAATAGAATAACAATTTCTAACCAGCTGCGATTCAAATAACTATGAAAAACGAATATTCGTTAGCCTCAACAAATTACTTTACTATTGGAGTATTTAGTTTCCAGACGGTTTTTGTTCGAAAAATAATGTTTCGTAATTGCATTTTGGTGGGCTGGTTGTAGGTAACTGATTTATTTATTATTGGTAGAGTTTTAAAAGTCATTAGAAGTATTGTTTTTGAATTGATTCATATTTTCTGATAGCATTACATTTAAAATTATAGTACTACTAGCTTTTCCCAGCGGCTTCGCCCGCGAAGAGGTCGGAAATTATCCCACGATACCAAACTTTCGGGATAAAAACTATCCTGTGCTGTACACTACCTGTGTGCCAAATTCTATCTAAATCGGTTAAGTTGGTCTTGCGTGATTTATATTGTAACAAATATCTTAACATTCAAACATTCAAATTTATAATGTTAATAGGACTGGGTTGGCATAAAATAAAAAAGTAGAATATATTTCGACCCTAAAATTAAGACATATTTTCTCGGTAGCAAATCTTTAAATTAATATGATACATCACGGAAGACTACAGACGTAAAATTTAACAGTATTTTATCTCAAATAGTCTAGTAAAAACAATGCGATACAACTAGAACTATCTAGGCAATTAAGAAGCAAAATCTTACATTACACCTGCGGGGTAATTGCGTAACACACTAACAGTACGCATGGCTTTCATTTTGACAGTTCAACAACATTCATTGCGTTATTTACACTGTTGAGTAGACACATTTTTTGAACACATGAAGCAATGGTTTAGCAATATTCTTCAAAATGATCCAGCATATAAGATAGCACAATTGTTATCCAATTCTCATTTCAGCCCTTGACCACATCTAATAAAGTAACAACTCTTCCAAAAAACCGTTTATACAATTTAAGGCGAAGATAAAAATGTAAATAAACTAGAAAATTGATTGATGGCCGAATGAAGCCTTTTAAAACTGCAACCGCGTTGTCACAAACCAAAGTTCAATTTGGTATTACATTGTTCGTTTTTGTGTCTACCCTTAACGGATATAGCGAGAACGGGGGACGCATAAATGAATCCAATTTATTTCCTTTTTTTTCTGTTTTTATTTCGCTAAATAAATTGAGCAGGAATGGGGAAATTGTGGATTTCACAATGTTGTGTAATTTATGACGCCGACTGTACCTAATGGTTTCTGCAGTGTGTTAATTTATTTTTAATATTTTTTGCATATTTCCGTGTAAAGTTTAGATTTTTATTTTCTCGATTGTAATTGTTGCTGATATTTAAATTATTGTATTCGTAATTATTTTGATATTATTGTAATTTGTTGTTTTGTGTGGTGCCGTACGTAAACAGTAGCAACATCCCATTTCTTCCCGTGGGTTTCATAAGAGGCCACTAAGGGCTACTTATCACCAAACTGCGATCGCCAACCCGCCTGCCAAGCGTAGCGATAATGGCCAACCTCCCCAAATTGAGGGAGGTTTATGTCCAGTAGTGGTCGTCTTTCGACTGAATTTTGATATGTAATAATTAGTTAGATTTAAAAATACCTTTTTACGTCATATCAAAAGTCAGTACTCATCTGTTATGAAAGCAATATTTATTTTAGCACTATGAATCTGTTACGCGATGGTCCATGACATGGGAAGTTTTAGGGATCCGCAAATGTGTAACTATTTCAGAAGCGTGCGTTGCCTTTCTGTATAGGTAGGCACTAGGCCGCCTGTTCTTGTCTAGGCAAACAAACACGGGTTTCTTTTAGGTATGATAATTTAGTAAGTTTCTTAATAATTTCGCGACACACATTAAAATGTAATTGACAGACTTATGGTGATTTTTTTGAGGTAGTCACTGCTTTTTTTTTTTGGGTGGAAAATCATTAACGGACGTCTTCCGCTCTGGACGGAGCGGGAGGGCGTGTCAGACTTTTACTGACTAAAACCTACCCGTGTTCCTTCAGTTGCCCATATGCCAGGGCTACGGTAACTCTTTCGAACAAATCTCGCGACCCTGGCAGAGATAGACACTGCTTATTTACGTATATGTAATGCACGCCATTGAACTATTTCCAACAAAACGAGTGTATTTTAGATAAATAATTATTTCAGGAGTTTCATAAGAGCCAGAGTCCTATTAACATGAGAGATGTGCGACTTCCTCTGTCTTTATAATGAACACATAAATTATGAACGGCAAAAATTGTTCTAGTTTCCCAGAATGAAAATAATTTTGTTAAGTTTAATTAGATTCGTAATAAGTTCACAAAGAACTCACACACCGAAATTATTGACATAACTGCGTCTTCTCCAGAAAGGTAACTTTGAAACAGAGAAATCAAAATTTTATTGTAATATTATTTTGAATATTTTTGCTAACAGGTTGCTCGTAACAAAATAACTTATTATTAGTCAACTCGCACGAATGATTCACCCGAATCGACACTTTTCAATCATAATCATCATTATTTCAGCCGAAACACGTCCACTGTTGGACATAGGCCTCCCGAAAACAGCGCTACCTCGACCGGATCTGTGCTTCTCGAATCCAGCAGCGTCCTGTGGCTTTCACCAGGTCATCTGTTCATCTTCCAGAGGTGAACGCAGTCGCCACTCCAGAACTTCTGACACTATCAGCCATGTGTTCTGTGAGCAATGAGCTCTGCCTCATTCAAGATAGATATGTAGTTAAAACTCTTCTACGGAACCCACAGAACCAATTTTTCCCATATCGGTACATGAATAATTCCGTTTTGCGTTCCCCATGTATTCAGTTTTTCCTTTTAATATTCGTTGCGAAGATAAATGTTGGGAGACAGTGGCTGATTGATCGCCTGTTCGATTACCAGCTCGGACAGAGGTCGATCTGGTCGAAATAGGCTTTTTTTTGTGTCTAGCTGCCTGTTTTGGATTTTACTTCGAAATGCGTTGTGATGTTTTCGGGTTTTTTTAACGGAGATTGTTGCTTCAATGTTATATATGGTATTTTTAAATGTCCATAACATTTTTTGTAAAATCATCCCCCAAAGGGGTTAAATATGATTGAAAGAATTAGCATTGCCATTCAACATGGCAATGCTGCCAGTTTTCTGGGCACGTTTCCTGATGTCAGTGTTGCGGACGAGTACTTAGACGCCTAAGTGTCCGTTTGTTTTTGTATTTATTTATATTGTTAGTAATTTATTGAATGAAAGGAATAAATAAATAAATTGATTGACGGCAATAGTTAAATAAGGTTTGTATTTAAAAATTACACGTCATATTGAAATTTTCGTGAACCTCTTTATAAGCGATATAAGTGGTTGGAAATATGGTCTGTCTTTCAATAATGGAATTTGATGAAAAGCATACGAATTGGCCATGACCTGTATTACAACAGAATACTTTTTATAGCGGTATTAAATTCCTGTGGGATAGTTACGCTGGCGAAGCCGCGGGCTGATAGTTATTTATAAGGATCACATAATATCACATATGGTATTAATAAGACACACTTGTCTCAAACAATATAATAAAATAATCATTGAATTAAAATTCACTGTTCAAACACTTGACACTTCGTATAAATAAAATGCATTATCTTAACATATAACTTTATAGTTCCTAACTGCTTATTATACTTGATATTCTGCTCAGCCCCAATACCTGCTCGCTTGGCATGAGGATACGAATTCTAGTCTTAATAATTGACAATATCTATTCCCAATATGAACTAACATACTCAAGAACGGTATCGTATTAGAATTGTACAGAAAATAGTAAGAAGGTCTACATAAAGGGTGTAGGTACCAGAAAGTATTTTGTGTGGTCCAGAGTTACAGACTACCAAAGTGAACCACTGTTTAAATAGGAATATCGTCATACACAGGAATATTAATAAATAAATAAATTTGTAAATAGTTTTAGTTAATTTAGGTTATAATTGTTTTTTCTTTATTAATTTATATTCTTGGCCAACAGGGAAGCGGCCCACCACATACCAAGTGATCACCGCCAGTTATAGGCATCACAGGCACCCATATCCGTGTATTATTTTTATCTCACGAAGCGACACGCGCTTTTCTTGTGGTAATCAAGTGTACAAATACGATGTGAATGTGTGCGTGACGGGTAGCGTCAGCACATAACATACACACTCACACACTCTCGACTTTGCCGTTGTCTCAAACGATATTAAGAACTCCTGCGCCTACACACACTTGCACAGCGTGTTTGTACACTTGACAACCACAAGTAAAGCGCTGCGTTAGATAAAAAATACTAAAGATTGTGAACCTTTTGAATCAATTCTTGAATGGCACTACGTAGAAAGCGTTCATGCATCATATTGGTACCTATACACAATGCTATAGCAAACTGGATGCAAGCTGCATACATAATGTTCAGTTTGCATGCGATTATTGCCTGTATTACTTGGTCAATAATAAGAGAAGACATGCAACCAGCGAATTTATATGAATCGCTATTGTGTACTACATTGCGAATGACGGTGGAAGTTGAATATAAAATGTGGGAATATGTTAACGGGTTGATTTCATTATTGTGAAAAAAATATTCCTTTTTGTAAAACACCGTTCTAGATTATTAATCACATTATTTTTACATCTCAGTTATACGTCCTAGGCTTTGTATTGTTAAAATTATTTCAGCACCTAAGCTCTCAAAACAGTGAAGGAAAACATCGTGAGGAAACCGGTATCCCCTAGAACCAAAAATTCGAAGAAGCTACCAAACTGGACCCGCGTGATGGATAACAGCCAATTGCCTCACAGACACAGAAAAACTTCTAGAAATTATGTCATGATTATAATTTATTCCCTTGTAAGTATTTCTTTTTGTAGTATTTACACTCGCTTAGTTTTAGGACTTATTGTTTGACGGTTGAAGTGAATGACATCAAAGTATAATAACGTCATTGTTTAACACTTGCAAAACGTCATAGCGTTCATTCGCCTAAACCATCTAATATTAAATTCATTCATCAGTCGCAAGAAAAACATTCTGACCTCATTCAAGACTATAAAAAGTGTTGCAGGTAACCTGTAGCCCATATTTAATACAAGGTAAGTCTTATTTTGTAGTAAAATTACTCTTATAACGTGTACATACGTTACAATATGAGTTAGCATGCATAGTCACTATAACTTAAGACTGGGCAGCCCACACGTAACTTTGATAATAAATTCTATCCACATCTCCAATGTTGGGAACACTCGACAAAACTGGATGTGGAACTCCTTGCACCCTTATTCCGCTAGTGATAAGGTTGAAAACTGGTTAACAGAGAACACTGCCGACTGTAGGTTCTGTTTCGTGGAGTTTTCTTGGTTCAAACAAGGTCTTAGATTTGGGTTGAAGGACTAATAAATTGGCGAGGAGGTAATGTGGTTGAAAAACAAAACTCATTGCCTCATTTAAGCTTATTTGCTAATAAGTTGTGTTAAAGAAAAAACATTGATCAACTGTCTAGCCTTTTACGTTGGGGTCGACTCTCAGTCAAACTGGATGCAGCTGAATACCAGTAATTTACATGAAGCGACCGCCTATTGACCTCTACAACCAAGTTACTAGGTAATACGACACCCCTTAGGGGCCATCCATAAATTACGTCACATAAATTTCATGATATTTTGACCCCCCCCCCTCGTCCCTGTCACAGCTGGTCACATTTGTGAGACCCCCTCCCTCCCTAGTGTGAAAATATCTAATAATAATATCTTAGGACAACCAACACACTGTTATCTGATCCCAAACTAGGCAGAACCTGTACTATGGTAACCAGACAACTGTTAAACATACTTATATACTTCTAAATACATACATATTAGGTTGGGGGAAAAGTCTTTTCGCATTATAGTATGTATGAACTTGTAATAAAATCTCTTTGGCTATACTATTTGTATCTGGCTGGTTTTGGTATCATTGAACGTTTAAATTTTAAAGAACATAATTCCAAATTCAAATTAGGAAAATGTGTGATTTTCATTTGTTTTTCGTACCGTCAAGATGAGTGAATCTAATGAAGAAATTCGATACATTTTAAAATTTTACTACAAAAAAGGTAAAAATGCAACGCAAGCCGCGTAAAAATTTGCGATGTTTATGGACCTAGTGTAGTGTCTGTGAGAGTAGCACAAATTTGGTTTAAGCGTTTTCAATCCGGAAATTTTGATGTCAAAGATGCACGTCGCTCTAGTCGCCCTATTTCGGATAAAATGGATGCCATTTTTGAAAAATTGGAGCAAGATCGGCATACTAGTAGTTACGACGTAGCTGAAGAACTGGAAATTGACCACAAAACAGTTTTGGCGCATTTGAAAAAAACTGGGTACACAAAAAGCTCGACATTTGGGTACCTCACGAGCTCACTGAAAGAAACCTAATGAACCGTGTACTCATTTGTGATTCTTTATTACGACGTAATGAAACCGAACCATTTTTGAAGAAGCTGATAACTGGTGATGAAAAGTGGATCACGTATGACAAGAACGTGCGAAAAAGGTCGTGGTCAAAGGCCGGTCAGGCTTCACAGACTGTGGCGAAACCCGGGTTAACTCGCAACAAGGTGATGCTGTGTGTGTGGTGGGATTGGAAGGGCATTATTCATTATGAGCTGTTACCACCAGGCAGGACCATCGATTCTGAACTCTACTGCGAACAACTGATGAGATTAAAGCAAGAAGTTGAGAGAAAGCGGCCGGAATTAATCAACAGAAGGGGCGTGGTTTTTCATCATGATAACGCTAGACCTCACACATCTTTAGCCACCCAACAAAAATTAAGAGAGTTTGGCTGGGAGGTGTTAATGCATCCGCCGTATAGTCCTGACCTTGCACCTTCAGATTTCCACCTGTTTCGGTCTCTTCAGAATTCTTTAGGCAGTGTCAGGTTAACATCACGAGAGGACTGCCAAAACCACTTGTCGCGGTATTTTGACCAGAAGTCCCAAAATGTCTATAGCAATGGGATCATGTCCCTACCTACAAGATTGCAAAAAGTTATCGAACAAAATGGTACCTACATACTTTAGTTAAATGTAAATAAACTTTATTAAAAAATGTTTTGAATTTTCTTAAGAAATGCGAAGAAACTTTTTCCCCAACCTATTATTATGGATAAATTACACCCAGACACAGAACAAATGATTGAGCTCATCACACAAAGATTTGTCCTGGGTGGGAATCGAACCCACGACCTCAGTCTTAGCAGTCAGGGTCACTAACCACTAGACTAACAGGCCACTCACTGATGTCACATATTTTGCAATTTTACATCTAGACGTAGAATTTTTTTTAAATTTTTCTTTCATTTTCATATTTCGTGTTTTAATAGTACTTTAAATAAATGTAGGTATATTCAATTTTGAAATGTGACGTCACAAAATTTGGGTATTTCCCACCCCCTTGTCACACAATGTCACAATTCGTAAACCCCCTCCCCCCCCTTAACGTGTGACGTAATTTATGGATGGCCCCTTAGTAAGACTGGTTGTCAGAACTTCGGGCTTCTGACGACCCGTAACGACTGTCAAAGATCTACGAATGACAGACAGCCTGGAGCAACTGCTTAACATGCTTTCCGAGACATGGAGTCTTGGTAGGTGAAGCCATCTTTACCATGACCATTCATCAGAGTAACTAGCCGCAGCAAGGGATTTTTATCATACATCTCAATGTGTGTCAATTTAAGAGGTCAGCAGAGTTGTCAATGATTTTGTAAACTAAGAAAAACCAAGAGATGGAACTAATTCGCTTATTGGTATTTGCTTGGTTGCAGTCACAGTAGCAAACAAAATGAACTGATTCCATTCTCTCATTATTGGGAAGTTTAAACTTCACTATTCTGAGCATGGAATATTTCCAGAATTCATGAATTTTAAACTGTTCTCATAACAACTACAGAGAATGATTTAACAAACTCTATTGTATGGAAAAATTACTACTTATATACTTATAAATCGGTAACACCAATTTTGTACTTAGTGCTTACATTTCCTAAGTAGAGTGGAAAATTCCTTCACCATTACCTAAAGTGGTAACAGGTGTTCTAAGTAGTTATATAAATACCTTTATAAGAATCCTTTTGTATCGGAATGTCTAAAGGTTAAGGTCAAATAGTTGAACTTAGTTCAATGACAGACCCAGTTTCTCCGTCTTCATCATTGTTATTTATTTAGTCTTCAGTTTTTACATCGAATGATCTTTTACCCTTTCTTCTATTGTTTCAATCGCTTCGTATTTCAATTTCGTCTGTACAGGGCTAAGTCTGGACTATAAATACTAAAACAGATTCTGTAATGACGCTTTTGTATCACATTTTATGATTAAAATAGTACTAAGATACAGATGTTCTGAAAGATTATGGATTTGTTTTTTAATTAACACAATTCATAGGGTATTATGAATAAATAGCTTTATAAATGATAATGGTAAATGATTTGATTTGTTTAAGTAGGTTTGTATTAACGGATTTACATGTCAGTAATATTTTAAAAATTAGATAAGGTCAGTGGCGGATCACTTGAAGATCATGCGTCTAAAATGGTCATTTGAGGATAGAACCACAAGATTGAGGCAACACTGTTCAGTCAGTACACACGTTTTTTAAAGACCTCAACGATTCAACGAATGGACGAACCATATCATGTGATTACCTTGATTCTGTTAAAGTCACAGAGGTCAAACGGAATTAAGTTTGTGATATACACTAACGCAAATAGGGAACGATAATAGCAATATCAACTTAGACAATGCAAACAATGAATGTCTGCACACGGAATAAAAGTTTAAAACAGTTAAAAAAACAGACCACAATTTGTTCACTTTTCTTTTAAAATATCCAGCAGTATAAAAGGCTAACTCGTAAATCATGCTTCAAACCCAAAAGAAAAAAGGTAATAACAGAATTTCCCTAAGTTTCCCATATTTTGCACAACTCCACAACTAAAACCATATATTTGGAGTGCAGACAATTCATTTTTCAAACAGCGGACCACTGTGGTTGGGCAAGTTTCAGTCTCGGAACTTCTTAGAAAGTTGTTCATGAACTTTTGATATTCCTAGCCGTTCGTCCGAACGTAGTCTTGGTTAAATTTCTTAATTCGACCGCATAAGCCCCAATAAGTTCGGTGGTTTAAATACAGATGGATAACTCTTAAGGTTAAACTTTATTAGTGGATAAGTAAACAGACTGCCTCGTTAGTCTAGTAGTTGGTAAGCCCTACTACGCATGAGGTCATGCACCATAATTGCGAAACGCACTATTTATCAGAATCTGAATGGGATTGAAGATTATTTCTAAACCATTGCATCATTTGTTCGAAAAAATTGTAAGCTCAGCAACGTAAATAAAGCAATGAATGTTGTTTAACTATCAATATGAAACCAATTCCTACTGATAGCAAGTTACGCAATTACCCCTCTGGGTTTTTTATCTGGAATTTCTCAGAAGCAGTCGGGAGTCTGGAGTTATACCCGGTTGATGGCAATAAGTTCGCCTCCCATTACATGGGACTTAAACATAACTGGCGAATTATGGGTGCACTACAGGCACACCTCAAACAACAAAGATTGATGTTATAGAAACAGTAACTTTCAAAATAATAGTGGTTTTAGAAATAAACCGCGGAATTTCTTCTCACCGAAAATGCCAGCGTGATATTTGCTCACTTGGCATATTACAGCAACAGCTCTTGTTAAACTTATTAGAAACAAGCTTCTGCCCGCAGTTTCGCCTGCGTGTATATCTGAAGATATCCCATGTAAATGTAGTACCAGGATTTAAAGTAGGTACCCCATATGTTAATTCAAGTTATAAACTGTCTGTTGTTGCCAAATATCATCAATTTTATTGCAGCGGATGATAATTGCATTGATGATGCATGATTTTTTCCGACCTCTTCAACAATCATTATCATATTTCAGCCTAAATTTGCTGATTGTTACAAAACCTTAATGAATCATACGCCTTTCTGATTAATCACTTCGTCCATAACTGAAACCCGTATGAAAATGCGTTCGGTAGTTTTTGAGAATATCGTGTTCAAATAAGCAGACAGATAGACGCGGCGGGAGACTTTGTTTTATAATATGCAATGATAAATCAAAATGTCTAAGCGTAACTAGTAGTTGTGAAGTTATAATCGTAATAAATCAAACAATATCGAATTATTACAAATATTGGTATAACATTAATCATTTTGCAATTCTACCTATTGATAGTAAAGAGTCAGGTAATCATTATTTTCAAAATGTTGTGTAAAGCTAAACAAATATCAGCTAAACAAATAATAGATAAAATCCTTTATTGAAAACCAAACGAGTAGTATATGCAATGCAATTTTAACCTTAAAGTCACCTTAAGAACACGTAAAAGAATTAAAGACGCTATCCAATACAACAAATGGCCTTGTTACCGTTCTAACACATGCAAATGACACTGTCATTAATGTTATTTGCTGGTTTCCCGCTTCGAAACACCCTGTATATTCCTCTGGCGACTGTAATACAATTCCAAGAGAATGTTTCTTACAACCGCAGTGGAAACGGAAGTCAAGGAGGGTGCAGGGGCTCGCGGTTTGCGGGTGTCTCGCAGGGAGGCACCCTGAGCCTTGGGTCACGTAATGTATAATTTGGTTTAATTTAAAGCGTAACATGTGTTTAAAATATGTTTTTAAAGAGAGTAAATGTTGTATAAGTAACAGGTGTAGGTAACATTTCTACGCATACATTTGTTGTTGAACGTATGAAAATAATACAACAAATATTTGTAAATTCAAAATCTTTAGTTTAATAAATTCAAAATGATTTGTGAATATTTAATAAATCTAATTTGTTATACACATTCTAAAATAGACCGAAAGACCGATGCCTGCCAAGGTCGCGAGATTGTTCGAAAGAGATACCGTGACCCTGGCACATGGGCAACTGAAGGAACACGGGTGGGTTTTAGTCAGTAAAAGTCTGACACGCCCTCCCGCTCCGCCCAGAGCGGGAGAAGTCATTTGATGATTACCCATCCAAAAAAAAAAAAAAAAGACTCTTTAAATACAACAAAAAATCATTTTTCTTTTCATATTTCAGGCTCATGTAAAAATCTAATTACACTCAAAATTTCAAAAAAAAGAAATTAGCTTCAATGTCATTCAAATGAAGCCAATGATAGCAAGTTTCAGTTCAGTTGACTTAAGTAAATGGTATTTACTTTTCAATTCACTTTAATTAATACTGCAGTCGAGAATATTTATTTAAACATCAAGGTGTTGGTTGAATTGAAAGGGATTGGTCCATCTGATTGCTACTTCATAGCAAGTCGATGCTTCAACTGTTCCTTGATAGTTTGTAGTAACACCGTGATTCGTTTTATGCAGCAAAAGTATCTTGACCTTGTCTTTATTTATTTGCGGTTGGCGCAATAATGTTTTTTCTTCTCTATTAGTACTTACTTACATACTTCTCTATTAGTACTTACTTACATACTTCTCTATTAGTCGTCATCTCGGTAGTCAACTCCTTTCTAGCCGTATCATCTTTCACATAGTCCATTCATCGCTTCTTTCGTCTTCCCCAACTCATAGTCATCCGAATTCATACTCAAAACTCTCGTCGCGATATTTTCCTTATTCTTTCACAGCACAAGCCCATAGCCCATACTATGATCTTCAATTAGCATCATCAACATTGTCGTTGCAGCTGATAGACGTCCACTGCTTATGTTTCCCTCAACTCCGCCACTTCGACCATTTCTGCGCTTCCCACTTCAATTTCAAATTATTTTAATCCTGTCTTAGAGTGTATATTCTTTATTTAGGAGATGACCTGCAAACCCTACTGGAGCACATTACATTGACATCTGTATTCAGTGAATTCTGAAAACTCTCTATCATCTTTAGGAAACACTGAAATACAAAAATGAAGAAAACGAACCTCAACGCAATCATCGTCATCATCAGCCTATAATGTTCCCACTGCTGGGACAAAGGCCTCCTCTCGGTGAGAGGGAGAGGGCCATAATCCACCACGCGGGCCCAGTGCGGGTTGGTAGATGTCATAATATATGTCGTCGAATTTTTGGTTCTCAGACACGCCGGTTTCCTCACGATGTCTTCCTTCACCGTTTTGAGAGCAGTGGCAATGAAATAATTTACACAAAGTAATGCGCCTGCTTGGGTTTGAACTCACGACCTACTACTCGTAAGTCGCGGCCGTTACCACTGGGCCACCACTACTCTACAACGCAATACATCAGCAATTTTCAACTGAAAAAGATTTCTAGACGTAATGTACAGATGAGGTACCTAACGCTTTGGAATAGGAAACTAGCTTTATCTTTCTTTTCGACTCCTTTACGTTTCAAAAGTGCCTGCAACTGATATAATAGAAATAAATGCTTTGAGTTGGTTACACTAACCTAACCTTTAAAACGACATCTGCTAACATAAACCACAAACTCAAATGTCACAGCCAAGACCACACCACACCCAAATCAATTCTTCAACCTAAATTACGCATACATGGCCAAATATAAATCTCACTTGCAATTTAAACACAATCTGTCATCTAAACGTACCTGTACACACAATTTGTGTACACAGACCTGTGTACCATAGTACACAGCGGCCCCTTTGAAGATTACACAGCTAATTAGTAGTTCACAGTGATGTATTAATTTACGGGTGGACGATTTCTCTAGCTCGCAAGTGAATTCGAGTGTGTAAACTCTGTTGCTTTTGAATCGTGATTTATATTTGTGAAGTCTTGAAATTTTGGTGAAGTTTTAACAACACATGATTGTGAAGTGAATTATGATCTGAAACTAAGTTGTTTGGCTAACTTGTCTAACGTTAGGAGTTAAATTTGACTTTGAAACTAACGTAATTCAAATTAGAAACACTCCATAGTAGTATTTAATTGAATTGTTAACAGTCTACTAGGAGACTTTAATTTTTCCAAAATAAACACTTTCAAGCTAAAATAATGAAGAAGTTGAAATTCAAATTAAAAAGCAGCAACGGTATGTATTGAAAAACTAAATAGAAAGAAAGAAAAGACAGAATACCGTTTATTTGGACACAGCTCGTGAAACAAAAAGTACAATAACAGAGTACCTATGAAAAGCGAAAAAAAAAACAACACTGTATGCCTGGCTGCGCCAAAAAGGTTCAGTTCAGTATTCATACCAGACAAATGCTGTCTGAAGATCGTTTAAAATCAAAATCAAAAGTCATTCACTCAAACTAGACTGAGATTCAACACTTTTTGAAAGTTAAAAGTATATAAGGCAGTCCCACAAAACGCACCACTTCCTTCATCAGCGTCCATCAGTACAAACAATGTTTCTTTATTCATAATTATTTATTCTGATGGCTACAATACATGATAAATAATTTTCAAAACGGTTCAAGAAAAACATCGCGACGAAACCGATATGTCCTCGAACCAAACGTGCGAAGACGTGTAACATCCACCAACCCGCTCTGGGCCTGCGTGGTAGTTTCTAGCCCAGTTCCTCTCGAAAAGAGAAGGCCTGTGTCCCAGCAGTGGGATCATTATAGGCTGATTATGCGTGATAAATAATTAATTAATGAAATCAAAATACTATAGTCTAAACTCTAAATGATAATGCAAAACAAAATATTCCAAATACAAGAACGAACATACCGCAAAAGTAACATCAAACTCAAAACTCTTTCAGGTTGCGAAAACATTAAAATCGTGTTGTTACAAACAATACTAGGACCACGAAAAAGACAAACTGAAACCAAGTGTATATCCATTCTGGTTAAATTTGAGCACGAAGAATTTTGTACAATACTGTACAGTCAGGCGCCGATGTTTCTGATCGCATAACCCGTGAAAACGGAGACGAATTATGCGGGAAGGTGGAGAGTGTGGAAGAGGTGGTTTTAATTTAATTAATATAGTATAAGTAATAGCTGTGTTTCTAGAAATGTCAGTAAAGGGTTTTTAAGAGATAAAACCACAATCTATTTACCAGTATAATGTTCACATAAACTAAGACAGAGATTTATGTAGTCAATCCCAATTCATAGTAAAAGAACAAAATAATCAATTCCTCTACGTATCCTGCGATTACATCTCGATTATGATTAACAATCCTAACAGTTAAAACTAATGGCTTCCTTTCATTCCAATTGCCATGACACAAATACAAAACATCAAATGAACATAACTAATTTGAAACGACAAGAATTAAATCATACGTACACAAAAACAAAATACCTTTAGTATCACTAAAGACTCCCAATCACGCAACACAGCTTCCTTTTAAAGACATAAATATATAATTTAAAACCGGCGATACAAACTTTAAAGCTAACTAAGACGCATAAACAAGTTGCGGACATAAGTTGCGCGGTGGGTAGATATATTATGGTGTCTTGTTTATTGTGCCGACTGTACCCGCAGTCTTTTGAAGTACCTCGGATGTTTACTGTCCATTCGGTGCGAGATCCTGTTTTCATACAGCACAACTTTGTATATTTCAAAATAATTCAGCAGTTTTGTCTCTGGAAGTTGGATGTTTGTGAATGTTAGTGATGGTTAATATGAGGTTTAGATTACTGTAGTTATTGCTGTTTTCGTCGTTGTTAAGGCAGCCTATAGCCTGTCGCAATCCACAGCTGGACATAGACCTCTCCTAGGCTTCGTCACAACACACTATCCTTCCGCATTCAGTATGTCCCAGCTGCATTTTTAAGGTTGTCGGTTCAACTTTTGAGGACATTATCCAATTTTATTTGTGAGATTAAAAACTTATGCGAAAAGAACACCATCATCTCCATTTTAGCCGAAAAACGTCCACTGATGGACAATGGCCTTTTCGCCTTCACCGAAATGAACATACCTTGTCACAATTGTGGGATAGAATAATAGTCTGGAAAGTGTCTCTCTTAACAAATAAAAATAATAGTTTAAAAAAACTAAAAAAACACGCTTCCATTGAAAACCAAACTAAAAAGTACAAAATAATGGAAAAAAGCGTGGGGTGCTTTTTAAGGTATTTTTTAAATGATATCAGGCACCCCACGCTTTTTTTCCATTATTTTGTACTTTTTAGTTTGGTTTTCAATGGAAGCGTGTTTTTTTAGTTTTTTTAAACTATTATTTATTTTCTATTTTTTAGGGTATTTCGAATTTTGAGACGTATGTCAGCGTAGTTTGTGACAGTTTTTTTGCTGTCCTGGTAACCCTGGCAAGGATAATAGCACAAATTTATGAAATTATTGCATTGTCATCGGTCCTTGACAGGTGTGCAAAGTTTGAATGAAATCTGGTCGTTTAAAGTGGGTCAAAATCGCGCTATAAGGAGTCGGTTACAAACAAACATACAAATATACAAACATACAAATATACAAACATACAAGTGAAGCTAATATAAAGCGTGTAAAAACAAAACAATTTTCATTGAAAAATTTCTAAGACAGTAACTCAATAATATTTCTTCTAGGAATCTTGTTTTATAAACAAGGTTCCTTATTTCTCGGTAAAGTAATAATATCAAATCTAACAGTATCTTATCTTGTTTGATAACTAAGTTATATTAGAATTATAAGGCCTTGAACCCACTCAGTCATAATAATCAAATTGAAAGGGTACAAGAATTCCCGAAGTTACCCAAATATTTACCTACAGACATCTGATAAAGCTAGATACAAAAGGACGATGTTATCTAGAATTAGTTTCCATTAAACTTGAAGAGAAACTCTATAGGACCCTCTGTGGCCGTCTCAAGGAACAAACAAGTTTCTAAATCAGCGAAACCATGCGAGGAACTTTACCGGATTAATCTGGTTTCGACCAGTCCGTCCCGGTTGTGATCCAGTTTCGTCCGGCCCAAACTGGTTCGCGCCCGTATCTGATTTGAAATAGCCAAACATTTAGGGGCTCGCTTGTATCGGGAAACGGTAAATTCTGATAAACGGTTTCATTTAACAGATGCTAATAGTTGTTTATATCGGTTCCCTCATTAAGAGGTATTAAGATGCCTCGGAAACATTATGTGAATTTAGTTTATGTTGTATACTGTAATGTAGATTTAGTCTGAACGCTATCGACTTAGTAAAACATACGATGAACTTACTCCGTATATAAATGTAAAATTCTCGAGATTTCCGTACGAACGCGAACCCAACAAGAACCACAAACCCACATTAACTTCTAACATACTAACAGGTTGAAGTACTTTTCTCGAGCAATTTTTGCTAAACCGCCTTATTATGGCGTAGTAAACTGATCTAAGCAAGTTAAGAAGCTGTTAATATTAGTGTAATTCCCGTCGAGTTCGCTCAATGGCTGCGATCCCTTATACTTAAAGCTATTAAGTAGAACCGCAACCTCAGCAAGTTTACGTTCTAATGGTACCGACAGACTAATTGGTTGTACCTTACAATTTGGAACGAGCCGGTGGCACGCAGTGTGGTGGTTACATTCTTTTACTTTCATACGTATGATTGAGTTTTATTTCATTGTGCTTTGTTGGATACTGGTTCGTCTAATGCGCTTTTGTTATTGTTTACTGGGGTGGTTATATCTTTAACACTTAGTCCTATAATATACTAGCAGTCCAGCCGTGAGAATTCGGTATTTTCCTCTACAAAATAAATATCAAGTTTAGAGGTAATCTGGCCTCGCGTTAAAACTATTCTTAGGGGCAATTAAAAAAAAAAACTTTATTATTTACGTAGAAAAGTATTCGTGTCAGATTCCAAGTTTATTAATTCAAGGAATAAGATTTTTCTGTATAACCATATCCTTTTTACCACCCAAAAGGTCGAATTTCTAAACACCCCTTCTTAGTGCTCCTTTTATTGTAAAAGGAAGCCGTATGCAATATTTCACGTCCCTCGTCCCAGTAGTTTCGGCTGTGCATTTATGTGTCAGTGTCTACTTGTAAATATATAGATCTGTTATTGAATTGACTAACCTGAACTAAACCATCCTCGGATTTCCGGCAAAGATAATGGACATCTGAATAAAAACTTTTATTCACAGCTGCAGTTTAAAGAACAAATGACCCCATTATTGGCCTCAAATAGATTAGAATGAAAATCATTTAAAAATCAATAGATCAGGAAATGTTGATAAAGATCAT
The DNA here is from genome assembly GCA_947507805.1 of Aporophyla nigra. Classification (NCBI taxonomy): domain Eukaryota; kingdom Metazoa; phylum Arthropoda; class Insecta; order Lepidoptera; family Noctuidae; genus Aporophyla; species Aporophyla nigra. Next base: position 10,261,492 of record OX382316.1, on the reverse strand, counting down.
AATAATAAAGTTATATTTCACGATGAAAAGTGTACAACAGCAAAAGATACAACTATGCTATTATCAAGGCAAAATATACGAGAAACGAAAAGATCCAACAGCCAATAAGAATTTTAAGACTTCATAATATTAAATATATCCTTATTCAAGCATTTTCTGTCTCATAAGACATACTTAGATACTCGTTTTGCTGGCGGAAGCCTAATAACCCTTACCTTTACGAGCCATTGCAGAAATACAAGCTATGGAGATATAATTTATGTGGCAATTGGTATCTGTATCATCCGAAGTTATTTCTGTATCAAATTTAAAAGGAAACTAGTTTAAATTACGTTATAATTTCTGTGGTGACTGTCACATGGATCGGGATTTATACAGAATATTATTGATTTAGCAGGGGCTTATGGCTAATCAATAATAGCCGTAAGAGTTGATCGATCAGGTTAAGCTGCGCTTGTCGCCGTTGGTCCGTGGATGGGTGAAAATCACTACATACGAAGACCCCTCCGTGACTCGGAAAACACGTTAAGCCGTTGGTCCCGGCTGTCATTCGTAGATCTTAAACATTCGTTACGGGTCGTCAGAAACCCGAAAATGTGACAACCAGTCTTACTAAGGGGTATCGTAATACCCATTAGCTGCGTTGTGAAGGTCAGATAGGATGTTGGGGTCAACATAGTTGAAAAAGGCTAGGCAGATGATGATTATATGATTTAGCATAGATAAAGAATGCATCATACAGATTTTATATTTTTCTAACTCAACAGCTTTTGTTATTTTAACAACACATAAAGTCTTCATCAGCATTAAGGTTTTAATAAATGATAAGCCAACAAGAACTTTCAAATTGAAATTACAAAATCCATTACCGTTGATATTATGAGTGTCATTATAGTTATCATTTAGGTACAAGAAGTTGCAGATTTAAATAGATTTCAGTAACGACGCCATTTTGAAGTTAAAGTTATGACAGAAACCTAGATGATTGATTATCGAGAAGATTTATTAACCTACTTACATATAATTTAGAAATAATTTGCCTCACACTCGTTGAATCATTAGCAAAATTAATTTAAATATGCGAAATTCCATTACCCCAACAAAAAACATGTAATAAAATCCAATTGAATACTACATTCTGGATTCAATACGAGAATTAAATCCTTTTCAGGTGGATAGACAGACTATCAACCGAGACACTCAATTTAATCTCAGTTTCATCAATATCTAACCCCGTAACCCAAACAGCGGTTGTAATTCCCCCTAGTCCTTGCATGCGGGTCTTAACAAAACAGCTATGGAAGCCCCGTGGTCTATTGTTAACTGACCCCAGGAGGATCCTGGCAGTGATACCGGCGATAGGATTACTGGATGTGGTTGACGTTTGAAAGTTTGTGGGCTGTTACAGATTGGAAGTGAGCTTATTAATATCGTTATTGTTTATTTTGGGGTTATGTGTTCAGAAAGCAGCTCCATTTCTTAGAGATAGTTTTCAAAGTTAATATATGGAGAGTTTGTAACTTTTTGCTTATGTCAAGTTTTGGTTTTAGGAATGACGTTTGGGTCAACTCATACAGAAATCAATTTTAATATAGACGGACTGGCGAAATCTAAGTTCAAAACTTAAATCTTCGTAACATAGTATTTTGCAAACCAATGACACGCTAAAGAAATGTAATGACAACTAAAAACAGCGCACATAAGTCCTTAATACAATCAAATACTTGAAACAGAAAGCGAGTTAATTCGTCGGGTGATAGAATGCGGGTGTGCCTCAAGGGACCATGCCGAGTGCGTTGATCTGTCTGAGAGCCTGACGTTTGATATTCTTGGAAACAAGTTTATGGTCTGGGAATCGGGTTATTAGTATTGTCTTGAAGACGTCCAGATAGCTATTTTCTGCTTCGTTTGCTTCTAGTTGTGAGGTTTTGTGGTGTGATTCTGTTGTCAGTTTTTGTAACTCCTGGATTTTTAGTATTCATATCTTTAGAGAAAAAAAAGCTTACAACTAAATTAGATTCTGTTAAGGCAATTCAAATATAAAACATATAACAGATAGCTTCTATATTATGTTCACTCTCCGAACTTTTGATAGCTCGCGTCAGCTCAGGAAAAAAGTCATCCAATATCCAAAGTGAAACAATGTATTACCAATTGTTGTACTCATCCAAAAAAGGCAACTAGCGATGGTCGAAACAGACAACGTAGTCAAAACTGGGTCACCAGTTCAGAACAAGAGTAGTAGCGAACTTTACATACAACAAAATTTTCACATGCCATTGAGCTTGCAACATTTTTATTAAACCACTGGCTTTTGTCTGCAACTCCTCTCTGAAACTAAATTTTTTATCGTTCTGGTACTAAAATCTAATAAACTATGCTCTTGTGCATTTATGGTGGTATGAAATTGGATTTTAGGTTAATGGTATGCATCTAGGATCGTAAATGTTCAATGCTGAAGTGGATATTTTTCGCAAACAATACCGCTCGTAGGAAGTTATTGCTAAAATCAACGCGCTTAGTAATTTCATTAATGTTATTGGCAATCTCGATGCTTTTGCCAATCTTATTAATATATTACTTAATCAGCTTCTAGATAAACCACGGAAAGTGATAGAAAGATCTATTTCTGAGCATATAAAAGACCTTCAAGATAAGGAAGATGTTTATGAGAATGTTTAGAAAAGCCTGCCTACAATATTACTACATACATTTAAATAATACATAGAGAAACCTTTGTAAAATGCAACAGGAACTCATATATAGGGAAATTGAGCAGTAGAAACTAAAATATAGCTCTTAGTAAAGCTTCAGCCGATACATAAGGCAGTAAAAATAAAATAGAGGCTCTGTTCCTACATACCAGTCGTATCGAGTTTTGAATTGGTAAATTCTACCGACATTGAGAGGGTTTCTAGAGGAAATATTTAGGAGAAGAGATTATTTTGAATTTGTTATGTGATTCCCAACAAATTTCTAATGTCTACCTAAAATATTTGGATATTTTTCTTTGATCGGTTTAGTTAGTTGATTGTTACATTATGTCTTATACGTTTTCGTCAGCAAACATATAGTATGTTTACGGACGAAAAAGTATCATCATCATCATAATCACCATATATGGTTCCCACAGCTGGAACAATGGCTTCCTCTCGGCGAGAGGGTATACGACATTTTAATTCTAAAGCTATGAAAATCAACCTTTTTATTACATATTATCCACCAAAAAATACGTATTCCAGACACAAACCTAGAGAAATCCTAAAAACATTAGACACTAACATAGATCTTGACACGTTAAAAAGACAAGCCAAGTCGCGCCGAGGCGTCTCTTTCCCAACGAACGGTATTCCCTCGGCAATGCCCGTGAATCGTCGAGACGTGCCGCTATTTCCACAAAATCAATAGGTAAGACATTTGAACCCCTTACACCACTTAAAATAAATCTTGGATGATGGATAAGGCGGTCGAAATTTTGGAATGGAAAGCAAATTCGATTTGGACAGGAAATGTTTTGTAATCTATTGGTAACGACGTTTTAAGTTTGGAGGCTTTAAATGTTTTGGTGACATTGTTTTTAATAGAACAAATGAGGGCTATGGACATTTTAATGACTTTTATCCATTGTTAATTAATTCAGTGATGGTATAATAAAGTTTCTTGCGGTGACATTTGATTCGACTTCAAATTAATAAGCAATAAATATACGAAAACCTATGATCTGATGCTTTTTCTAAAGACTATTAAAGCTACTACAATAATAGAAGAACTTATAGACGCTATTCGTAATTAACTGACATTGTTTTATACTTAAAAATACTATAAACATAATACCAGCTCCAAAAATATTTTCTTCAATCAGAGTGCAATTCAGAACGCTACTATACGGATTGCAAGTAAATTCAATACCGGCAAATATAGACTCGAATTTCTCGAGTTAGGAGTTGTTACCATTGGTAATATAATGACATTATACGATTTGGATATGTGGAAATCCAATTTAGCTATTTTCGCCTTTTGGCGTTTGGGAGGTGTGTTATTTCTAGATATTTCTTTTGATTTGCCGTACAATATAGAACGGGAATATTTTCCGTGTGAAGAATATCTAAATCTAAAATGTTGTCTAATATTCTTTTATGCTTTAAAGTTTCTGAATGTGTATCGATATACGATTTATATTCCAATGTCTGTAGTCGATAAAGTATTCGCTGTAGTCGATCTATTTCAGGTCCAAATCAAGATTATAGGCTCAGGGATGAAATCTCCGCTTTGAACTTTGAAGTCATTCAAGTATGAATGGGACAGGCTCAATAGCGGTGTTCCAGTTTCATCTTAATCGATATCTTGATCTGACTGAGAGGCTTTTGTTTCTAATACATCAACTTTAACGTCCTGATTTTTATCTCATAAGGATAAACAGAAACTATCAGCAGCTATCCTTACTTCTATATTTTTGATTATTACTCTTATAGTTATGATTATTAAGAGTATATTACAACATAAGATTAAAATGACATCTAAATAATTTTCCCTTTGTAATATTATTCTAATGTAAGCATTACCTTTCGTTGCCTTCCGGGTCTACAAGGCATTACTCAGTCCCAGCATGTTAATCACTCTGGTGACTTAACTACTGGTTGCACGTAGCTCCAGTAGTTCATTTTCGATATGTCAGGTGGCGCCAGTTACGCTGGGTCACAATTTATTACATTCGCGTGGGTTTTCTCAAGTTTCCTTGTGTGTTGTGCAAGATTTAATTTGTGGGTATGAGTTTTGAATGACTGTTAATTTGTATTCATGGTTTTGTTAAGTGATTTACTTGTTCATGTGGACATGTTTGCCTGATATTGCTTCTATTACCACCCACTAAGTAGTCTGAGTGTTTGCTGGAAACAGAAGCAGTATTGTCATCATTGAAAAACACTCACTTTTTTTAAACTTTAATGCGCCATGTCATATATTTTCTTTCTTGGCCACTTTTCTCAAATCCTGGTAGAGAGAATGACATGTATAAACGCAAACAATAATACAAAGTTATATGTGCAAAAATATATAAGTTAAAGCTCAACAATGCACGAAACAGAAACAAAAGCATTATAAACGACAAAACTCACAAAAATTCCATATCTGTTTTATGAACAGCAATCCATTCAGTACGAACTGTGTTAACCAAAATATTTAATATTAATAGCTACCATCAATACATGAGTTCGTAACGTCTGCATCGGAAACTATTTGATATATTAATGGTGTTTCGAAATCAACCATTTTATTGTTAAATGGCTCATCAAATTGGCCGCTCATAATTCCTATATGAGTTGGTAATGTCAAATTAAAAGTTGGTGATGATGGATGGCTTGGTATAGCTGTAGAGGATAATATGGGTGAAAGGGGAGATTAAGCTAAGGGATCCCGAAATATCATAAATAATAATCAGGGTGTGACCCTGAATGCTTAAGTTAATGCGATGGTTTGCGATAAAATGATGCGCTAACCACAGACCTGTCAAAAGTTCAAATATAGAACGTCAGTGAGTGTTTGAATTTCGAAACCCAATTAAAAATAAATTGAATACACAAGACTTGAAACTAAAAAAGGTTCTATAACCAGCAGAGGACTGTCATAATCTGTGATGAAATAGAACCACTTATTAAACTCAACATGGTTTACGAAAAGCCCGTCTAACAAAACCAAATTTAGACTTTCAGATCCAACTAGTTCTAGACTAATGACTAACCCAAAACTATCTGTTTCCTCAGTTTAATATAGTGGTACGAAAACAAAGAGGTTTCTCTTTAGTAAAACAAAAGCGGATGGTTAGAAGCAACTAAGAATAAATAGCCAAATCAACATATTTAGTGCTCCCTCAGAGAGTAATGGTCCACTAGAAATGCCACTGCGAATAAGATACGTGTCCCATATTATGCAGAGAGCGTTATCTTCGCGTGATTTTCCTTATGGAAAAAGGTTGGCGGTTGGAAAGTGACAGGAAAATAAGGTCAATTGTGTTGTCCTGTTAACTTACACACATGAGTGCTTATATTGTAAAAACGAAGGAAAGCTAAGGCAAAAATTGCGAGTTTTTTTATTGGTTGAAGTGTATTTGACACAAGTTTTCTTTTAGCCATTGAAACTAGGATTACAGTTACATATAAGATTCGCTGTGCTCGTCACTTCGAGTGCATGTCGGAAAACAAATTGGATTTCAAGGGTTTTTTTTTAGCGCGGAACCCTTATTCCTTTTCCTGAAATATAACTAGCCAGTTAGTAATTGCTCCTTAAATATCGGTCCTGTCAAAATCGGTTCAGTCGTTTCGGAGATTGTTAGCCGGAACAAACAGATAGACTGACAGATATAGAAACAATTGGTAAAAAGCTCTTATTTTAACAATATAAACACACATCAATTTGATATTTATTTGACTGCAAAACTAATATTTTCTTCAAACTTAGTGGAGTAGCTGTCATCGTGGACAGCCACTGCAAAATATAAAGCTAAGATTTAAAAAAGATCAATTTCAAAATAAGTGTTTTTTTTTGGGCAACATTTTTTTCTTTTGGAATTGCGCTCACAATCTTTTCCTAGTGTCCGAACCGCATCTAGTGAGTCAACCCTCTACGTAAGGCCTGTTTGCGTGTTTTCATGCCAAATTAACCAGACAGCTCGCCAGTGCAAGGGTTAAGTCGGCTCCTAAATAGCTAATGTATTTAGTTAGAATCCCGGGGAAAAGGTTTGAATTCATAATTTCCGGGCACATACTAACGCTAAGACTTATGTAATGCTAATTTAAATGGGTCGTGAGTTTAGCGTTATTTTAAGAACTTTATTTCTAATCCGGAATACAATGAAAAATGTAGTGTTTCTGATGGAAACCACCCGGAATTAGGCTTTACAAAGGATTTGGAACCTATTCATCATCATTTTAGCTGAAAGACGTCCACTGCTGGACATAGGCCGCCCCCAATTTGGGGGGTTTCCATAATTGCTACGTTTGGCAGGCGTGTTGGCGGTCGCAGTATGGTGGTAAAATGTATAGAGAACGCTGCTGCCTATTCTCTAGTAAGTCCCTTAGTCACCTCTTTCATAAGAGGTGACTAAGGCCCACCCGCGCGATAAAATAGGATGGTGCTATTATTTTTGTCGAGAACCACACGGTACACCTTGGGACCTAGTACCTATCTTCATTAGATAAGTAATTGATTGATTGGCGAAATGTGGGGGGAGTTTTTTCCTCAAGTAAGTCAGGTGTTATTTTATTCTAAGTTCAACGGGTTTATAAAGAAGGTTTTGATTCGAAAAATGGACAAGGATAAAATAGAAATGAGTCCTTTTCATCTTAGATTTTATTCTAGGAAATCCGTTGAGGATTGCCTAGGAAATTGCGTTGGGCAATTGGGATAGATCTAGGTGATGTTATTATTCCTTAGAAGTTTTCTCTTATAATGTAGATGGGTTTAAGAAATATTCTGTCTAATGTATACAGGGTGGCAGGGCACCGATGCACAATCTATTACCAAAAATTTCGTAGATACACGATTTTAAGTTTTTTTGTCGATTATTTAAAAGAAATTAACTCTGTCTTAGATTTCACCGCGTAAGTTGCAGTTTCTATGAAATAATTGTATTTTTTTTTATAACTGACGAAACATTTCTAAGAGTCTAGAATCATTGGGTGTCGGGAGTCCATAACAGACACCTGGCCACCGTCGGCGCGGACTTTCGGGTAGGACCAGGCCCGGGTCGACGAAATGTCAAAGAGATGTCAGCAGAAATTGAAGGGGTCCGCTAGATAGGGTCACGGATTTGATTGAGAGTTACCGTGGCCCTGGCATATAGGCAACTAAAGGAACACTGGTGTGTTTAAGTCAGTAAAAGTCTGACACGCTCTCCCGCTCCGCCCAGAGTGAGACAAATCATTATTTGATGATTTTCCGCACAATAAAGGGGGTAGGGTCATGTTCTGAATTCATGGTTTCAATTACTGTTGATCTCCCTGCCATTCAGTATTTTCAGCTACCAAAACCTTCCAAAAATTCAGGAAAAGCATATTCTAAACGTTTCTGTTACAATAATAACTATGAAAACTTTTTTTTACGACTAGTGTTATTTACAAGCTTTTTAGCCATAAACTTTTTAAGTAGCGATAAAGTTAAATAAAAATTCTTGAAAGAAAAGAAAACGAAATAAAAATTACGCTTTGCATAAATTAGATTTCACTATCGTCTATACATCGATTTAGTTTTTCAGAGATTTCTTATGTAATCGTGATTAGGGCTTTGTTCTAAGTTATGAACGAATAGCGGGCTTATAAAAAGGGTTTTTGCCTCAAGAAACGTAGAACTGCAGCAGGGCGAGCACTGCCGACTGATAGGCTTGAGTAGACACATTTTTATCACAGTTTAGGAGCGAAATAAAATACGTGACGCAAAAGCCTATCACAGAGACCGTGCTCACCCTGCCGGTAGGCATAACATCAACGAAGAAACTATGTCAATTTTGCATGCTTAAAAGTGACACAGCTGGTATCGGCAAGGGCCTGTCTGGCAGTACAGCCAAGGATTTTTATGCGAAGAATAGGAATATAACGTAACAGTTTAAGAATAAAATTGTAATTTCAATAACACGACATGTTTTACCATCCCGCAGCTTTCTGTTTGTATTGACGTTGATTTTTAGTGTAATTACGAATACGAGTTAGCTATATTTACTCGTACTCGTCACATAAAAACCCTTGGCATTAAATAAAATAAATAATTAATGTACGTAGCTGCCAATTCCCGGACATTCTGTAGTTGTCAACCAAATGCCTGAAAGCCAACTCTCTTATATAAAAACGTTTAAAATCTAGTCACAACCTCATCTCCGTAAAATGTTTGGTATTTTGACAGATTGAATTTAAAATTAGAACGCGAACGCTTTTCAAAATACGGTAATGGCCCTTTGGACAACACCAGACCGCGTCTGTACACTTTACAGGCAAAACCCGCTCTCGCTTATGAAAAACACCAAACACAATTATACTTTACTAAGTTCTAATATTAATGCGCCATTGGCGTGTTCCTTTACTCGCTTAAACAGAGATTAAGCACAACTAACACAGTTCTACATAAACAGTGAGTATATACAACTTAAAGAAACGTATGATTTATGACTCCAAAGATTGCGTACAGCAGGCGATTGTGACTTACGACGCAGATTAAAACTATTGTAGGTTTTCGGGTAATGTCCGAATTGACCGGGTAATGTGGATATTTGTGGTTGATTTTATTGCTCTATTTTCTGTTTTATTCGCAATAAACCTATACGCACAATAGACACTTTGAATGCCTTTTTTATTTCTGGGAGGGGAATCGTTAAATGACGTCTCCCGCACTGGGTGGAGCGGGAGGGCGTGTCAGACTTAACTGACTAAAACCCACCCGTGTTCCTTCAGTTGCGTATCATCATCATCATCATTTCAGCCGAAAGACGTCCACTGCTGGACATAGGCCTCCCCCAAGCTCCGCCACTTCGACCGGTTTTGTGCTTCCCGCATCCAGCGGGTTCCTGCGGCCTTCATAAGCTCATCGGTCCACCTTTTTGGAGGCCTTCCAACTCTACGTCTTCCGATACGCGGTCGCCACTCCAGAACCTTTCGGCCCCATCGGCCATCCGTTCTGCGAGCAATGTGCCCTGCCCACTGCCACTTCAGATTAGCAATTCTTCGGGCTATGTCGGTTACCTTGGTTCTCCTACAGATCTCTTCATTTCTGATTCGATCGCGTAGGGAAACTCCAAGCATAGCCCTCTCCATCGCCCTTTGGGTGACTTTCAGCCTTCTAATAAGGCCTATTGTGAGCGACCACGTTTCGGTTCCATAAGTTAACACTGGCAACACACACTGGTCAAAGTGCGTATGGGCCACGGTAACTCTCGATCAAATCGCGCGAACTTGGCAGGATACTTTAAATGATTGATTTCTACTTATGCTCAAAAAACTGAAAGTTTTGCGTAGTAATAATATAACATCACACCTGGAATTCCCACAGGATTAAGCAGAGGCGTACTTATAGAACAACTACTTTTCCGTAACTGGGCACAAATCCAGATTCTGGGCTGCTACTGAGACATGCTAGATGGAAAAACCCAATCACACTTTGCCTCACCCCGGAATCGAACCCAAGACTTCATGGTCAGCAGTAGCGCTTGAGACTTCTAGGCAAACGAGCCAGTCCTCACTACATTAATTTGTTTATTCCGAAAAAGGAAGTAGGTAATTTCTAGAATTTTTGACTGAAATTGCTTTTACACTAAAAATAACTTAGATTTTTTTAAATGTAATTATAAGTGAAACTTTCTTATTGTATCAGTACTAAAAAATTGCACATACAAATAATCCAAGTGACAGCCGACCACAAAAACAAAAAACGCATCTACCCACAACTCGAAATTCAAATCCCGATTGATACAAAACATTGTCTCGCAGAAGACAAGAAGAGGGAGAGTGGGGTGGTAGTAATTAAAATTAATTCCCTTCGACAACCACAGAGTGAGTTGGGGCGAAATTGAAAGGTGTGATTTGAGTGTAGAACAAAGAGGTTCCCTATTTATTGAAAGTGGAATTTCGAAAGGCTTTCGGTTCCTCCGATAACACCTTTGGAGTAGATGAGGCGAATTTTCGTGGGAAAAGGTCGGGAGCAAAAAGGTTTTTTTTGTTTCTTCCTGATTCTGTTGTCGTTTGTTTTTAAATGTATTCTAATATGTATTGAAGCCGTTAAGGTAAATTCGTTTCCTGTCTTTCAGTAAATTGAGATGGCTTTTCGTAAGTAATTTCTCTTTTGCTTGCATAGAGAATGGCATTTTATCTGTTATTGAAATAAGTTTATTTTTATCAATTTTTTTTTTAATTCAGCAGTTTCTGATTTAACCTTTAAAGTTACCTGCATTTCCGGGAAAATTAATCGAATCCAGTTATCCCGGCAAGTTTGTTTTCAAGTTCAAATAATATTGCTTCGAATAATCTCGCTTCAAATAGAACCAATTCCCTAACAAGCTCAAACTGTAATTGGAACATCAAATGCAGTGAAAGAAAAAGATAAAATACAATGCAGAAAAAGCTGAATAAAGAAATTGGCTGAAATACAGTAAAAAGTAACATAAAATACACGGGAATTTAAATATAACCATTAATCTGGCTGGTGTACGAAACTGTCACAGCAAAAGGTACAGTCAGCAAAATTCTCAACGAAGATCTTAATTAAAATTGTAAAAAAAATGCGAATGAAAATATGATGGAAGTTTTTTTTTATTGTTTTCACGGTAAATTCTTGGAAGTAATACGTATTTCTGTGATTGCCTAATCGATGTTTCTAGTGAATAGAAAATATTCTTAACAATGGTTTACCAAGAAAATAAATACCTTATTACGTTAATATCGTGAGAATCACAGTAATAGAGAAATACACAGAAACATTTAACAATCAGGTTACTTCAAGCAAGTATATTTTCATTACACAAATACAAGAAAAATACTTCGTATTTCAAGATGTCGTCGAGACATTTAAGAGGACTACAAGAAGGCACTCATTCGTAACAAAATGTTCGTGAAAGAAGAATTTTTGCGAAAAAATACAATACACACATCAAAAATAAATTTTCCAAATAACTCTCATTAGTTTTGATACTCGAAAAATATGTGAAATGTGTTACTTTATGATGGCTCGTTGGTTTGAGAGCTTTTAGGCCTGATTCTTGGAGCGATATGTGAATAATGTATAGGCCTGTTATCACTGAATGTACTGTTATTCTCCATTTTTGTCTTTCTTGTGTTTATTTCGCTGATTGGCAATCTTTGGGTAAATATTGCGTGAATGTGGCTTCTTGCTGAAATGTTTAGTTAAAGCTCCAAGATTTTTTCATTGTCTGGTCTTAATAACACTTTACTATACCATATGTGTGTGCAGTTACCGTGTGGTGCCGGACGTAAATAATAACACCACCCCATTTCTTCCCGTGGGTGTCGTAAAAGGCGACTAAGGGACTTACTAGAGAATGGGCAGCAGCGTTCTCTATGCATTTTACCACCATACTGCGATCGCCAACACGCCTGCCAAGCGTGGCGATTATGGCAAAGCCCCCCAAATTGGGGGAGGCCTAAGCCCAGCAGTGGACGTCTTACGGCTGAAATGATGATACCATATGTGGAGTAATACTGTCATTCACAGAAAACTACAAATCAACCCATAACAATAAAACTACTAGTAAAAAAATACAAAAATGTAAAAGTTATGCACAACATTACACAAATAGCCTATTCTACAGCAAAATTAACTGAAAATACGACTATTAAAACAAAAATAACACAAGAACCCTGCTCCCAAGCGATATGAAAACAAAATTTTCATACACAAAAACCCGATCTCAATTTTCATTAAAACAATGATTTCGTTCGCCTTTTACGTTGTCGCTACACCTACCGCTTTCCAAATTAAACTGCCTTATTAATAGATCGGAGATACGTCGCTTTTGTCTCCCCTACTCGTCTCATGGATTTAATAGAAAATTTAAACAAGCCCCGTGGTACTTTGCCTCCTGATTAAAACGACTAGGCTTCAGTCCTCGGCAAATTAAAATCTTAGAACGCGTGGTTTTGCCGGCGGGACATAGAGGTGGCGAGGTGAAGGAGCTATTGAAAGTACTGTTTTGTTGGTGTTCTTGCACACTTTGGGAACAGAGTGTTTTCTAAAAGCTTTGTACTTCCACTGATTTATAGGGAACGAAGTTTTTAAGATAGCCTGCTTGTTACATTCATTTGGCCTTTAATAAGAATCCGAACAAAGCCTGAATTTGAGCCAGGTTGATAACAACAGGCTGGACCTTGAAAAAAGTTGAATCTCATGGAATTCAAGGAGATACAACCTTTCCCAAGGCTCTGACTGACTTAACTTGACAACATGCTGCGAATAATCTTATTCATCTTACTGCTAGTCTTTCCATCTTTGATGAGAAGCTTTTTTGGAGTCTATTGAAAGTTGATTTATTGATGGTTCTAAAATTAATATAACATTTTGATAAACTATAATTATTATCAGATTATTTTCAGATCGATTTCTACGCAATTATTAAGCGCTTAGTTTCTACAAAGAGTTTAAAATTCGGTTGAGCCTTAAATGTATGAAATAACAAAAAAGTTGAAAAGAATATCAATGTTGAATTTGTAATTGAAATATCGATATTAAATTTAAATATCTGACTGTACATAATAAAAATATCGTTAGGTGCTGAATACAGATTCAATAAAATGATCTTTATTCGAACTTAATTTTGATGTAATGTAATCCGAATTTATATTCTAGTGTTCATTGATAAGTAGGTACACTAGGTATAGGGGTAAGAGGACTATATAGTCCTCCAGACCGTATTTCGGCCACGGCGGCCAATCTCAACGGACACTAGCCATCGGCGCGGGAGATATTACAGTGCGCAAGTGTGTGCGCAGACACAGGGGCACTTACTGTTCCCACACTCTCATAGTCCGTTGGGACGGCAATCCGACACGACCGGAGAGAGATCAGGCGTAGGACCAACGGCTTAACGTGCTTTTTATTTGATAAGAAGGTACTTACATTTCGAATTGCAAATTTAAATTTTATACAAGGATTTATTTGGCAGTGTAGGTATCGTTTGAATTTGGAACTTTCAAGTTTGCATACAATATTATGTTGATTGAATAAAAAAGAAACGTGCTTTTACTTTTCGAATAATCGCTTCGAATAATCACTATTCCGGAATTTATTCGAAGTTACGTGATTCAGTGATGATGAACATCATCATGATGATGATGATCTTGATGTCGTGATTTTGTTTGATGTGTTTTTTGTTTTATTGTGAGTTGTGTTTTGTATTGTTTTGTGATGTGTTTATTTTGTAGTTTTGTTATTGTGATTGTTGTATTTTTTTGATATGAAGAATTATTGTGTGCGTGTTATAAAATCTGTAAAATATCATATTTCAGGCAAATAAATGAATCTATCTATCTACCAACACGCATGCTGATTTTAGCTGTAGTATGTCCCACATGTTAACGTTATTTGAATAAGAGATACTCTGTTTCGTCGTTTAAGTGCGAATCCCGCGGAATCATCGCATTATTCGAACTCCGGCTTCCTGCAGATTTACGACGTATAACATTCATTTGCATTATGTGTTAGACTTTAATGAACGTAATTATATTTATGATCGACTCACCCTTCGCCTTTAAGATTGCAAAATAATGAGTTGGCTTACCTGTAAAAGAAATAAAATATAATTAATACTTGTTTTATTTATTCTAATACTGTAAATTAATGTTGTGAAGTACTTAATTTATATCTTAATGTCTAAGAGTCGAAATATTATTGCTAGGAAATAAAATAATAAATTAATATTAATACAGGATGTGAACAGGAATACTGCAATCAATAATCGTAAATTAAATAATAAAGGATTAAGTGTGGACTTAACTAGCTGTTAAAGTGGTCATTCGTTTTTAAAATGCACTTAATATGTTTTATACTTAAACTGTTACTTGCGACGAATATTCGAAGAAATACCATAATGTAGAAGATAATTAAAGAAAACACAGCAAAAAGTTCCTTTTAAGAGTTCCTAAGGAGATGAGTAATTATTAATAATAATTTTATTGGGGAATGGCACCATGGGCTTGTCTATGGCTACCTTAATAAATGAAGGACTCCAGCCAGGGCAAGAACTTAATACTAAAGCAACTTCTCGCTAAGCGGGGGGGGGGGGGGGGGGGGGTTGGCCTTTGCGAGTAGTCGCTTTAGTTATAAGTTTACTGTGGGATACGGACCTCGGTTTAGGGCATCGCTGGTAAAGGGTAGCAAAGGACGAGCTGGTTTTTTTTCCTGGGTGGGAAATCCTCAAATGACGTTTCTCGCCCTGGGCGGAGCGGGAGGGTCTGTCCGGACTTTTACTGACTAAAACCTACCTATATGCCAGGGTGTTCCTTCAGTTGCCTATATGCCAGGGTGACGGTAACTCTTTCGAACAAATCTCGCGACCCTGGCAGAGCGAGCTGATCGGAATGAGATTTCTTGTTATCAGAATCTGACTATCTATATACCTTATTTCCCCCTAGACCTGCTGTTCTACCTACCCCTTCAATTTACAAGCATAACTTTACATTCATGTAGACCACAAATCCAACCCCACAATATATTTAATTTCCACAAATATCAAAGTAAATTATGGTTATAATCTAAAGTATACATTCCCACATCATTTCCTTTAGGCTCTGTTTCCTTATGTTTCAGCGTTTTTTCAGCGAATCCTGAATCCCACGCGTGCTTTCAGAAGTAATCTAGAAAATATATCGTACAATATATTTTGTTGGCTTGATATATGAATGTACAGGTTGAGGGGGAGAAATGTATTTTAAAAGTGTCGTTTTTCACTTTTGAGGAGTTAAGTGTTGGTATAATGTGCCTTGCGGGAGTCGTAGAAAAACTATGACCATCCTGTAGTTTTAAAGGTTAAATTTCCCTTTAAGAGGGACAGCAGTTGTCATGGTAAGAATTCCATTGACAAAAAATTTGAATACCCCCGACCAAAAGTTAAAAAAATACACGTATGGCCCATTAGGTTTCATAATAAGTTTTAGGTAATATTTTGATGTTTGTGCTTGTCATTATTTGGGCGGGAATAGGGGGGGGTTGTCATAATCGCCACGCTTGGCAGGCGGGTTGCCGATAGCAGTATGGTGCTGATAAAATGCATAGAGAAAGCTACTGCCCATTCTCTAGTTAGTCCCTTAGTCGCCTCTTACGACACTCACGGGAGGAAATGGGATGATGCTATGCTTTACGTCCGCGGACACACACCACAGACCTGGTGAAGGAATAGGTTGGATGCGAGAAGCACAGAACAGGTCGAAGTGGCGGTGCTTGAGGGAGGCCTGTGTCCAGTAGTGGACGTCTTTCGGCTGAAATGGTGATGATGATGATGAATATTTTGATCAAAAGATCGTCGTGTCAAAACGGCTGAACCTATTTTGAAAATCATGTCTAAAAACCACCGCTAGTAAGATTATTTTTAAATAATAAACCGCACCTAAATCGGTTCACTCGTTTGAGAGCTACGGTGCCACAGACACGCACACATAGCGGTCAAACTTATAAGACCCCTCTTTTTGCGTCGGGGGTTGAAAAATTAAGTATTCATAAAGTGTTTATGGATAAGTCGTAATATGGTTACTAATTATTTTTATGTTATAAACCTGTATGGATACCCTGCAAGGCAAAGGCGTCCCTTCCCTAATTCCACTTCCAGATGTATTGCGACTTTGGGCTGCTTAATCAAGATAAACTTATTTTACAATCAATCGACATAATAAAAATCTATATCTATACAAATAAATAAAATGGAAGTGTCTGTTTTTAATTTCATATTAACAGTTTTTCACTAAATGCATATGAAAGTATATTTAGTACATACATCAAAAAATCATTGTTTTTAAATTTTGTCTGTCTGTCTGTTTGTTCCGGCTAATCTCTGAAACGGCTGGACCGATTTTGACGGGACTTTCACTGGCAGATAGCTGATGTTATAAGGAGTAATATAGGCTACTTTTTGTCTGAGTAGCACGTCCCTGTGTGATAATTTCTGAACACCACGCGGGTGAAGCCGCGGGCACAGCTAGTTTAGAATAAAATTCAATGATGGTTAGGTTAACATCATCAACCATTCTGAATACTAAGTTCAGATTCCATAAGTTAACCAGTAATTGTTAACAAACAATAACTTAATTATGAAACTAGTCACACTTCACAAACGATCTCAAAATGGCGGCATCATTATTCCAATTAAAATGGCCGCCAGACTCCTTGAGTGGAACGTGCTGTCTGCCTTCAAATTGTTTATTATCTGCCTTACATAACAAGCATGGTGGTAACGAGACATTCCTATGGTTTTTTTATTAAACGTCTTATGGGGTGGAATAATTAAATTCTTGGTAAAGCTTTGAGAATGAGTGACGTGACGTCCTAGTGAGATAATGAAGTTGGGGACTGTCTGTGCTTTGTGCTAGCTACACTCAAAATCTAAGAAAATATATTATTTTTGTCTAGATTGAATGCTCTAGTAGTCAAAAAGCGTCAAAAACATGAGTGGAACTTAAGACAAATGCTTTGCAGTATCCTAATGTTAAAATTATAAGATATACAGGATAATTTTTTATCCAGTGCGCAAACTGTAACCATGAATTCAGCATATCATTCTAGACCCCCCAGCGTAGAAAGTTTTTGTCGGTTATACAAAAAAATCAGCTGTTCCATACATTTTGACCCCGTAGGTAGGTATTGCATTTTTCTATGCAACAGCTGATTTTTTTTTGCATAACCGACGAAAATTTTCTACGCTGGGGGGTCTACAATGATATGCTGAATTCATGGTTACAGTTTGCGCACTGGATAAAAAATTATCCTGTATAGATGTAAGACTACAGTTTTAATTTTTTTATTGTATTTGAGGTACATAGACCACAGTAACTTTTATGTAATCTCTGTTACTTAGTGACCATAAAACTCATTCCTAATCAGCCAGGAGGAAGAAAGAAATATAAGGTACAAATAAAATAGTAAATATTTTAATTTGCGTCTTGGGCTTAAAATATGTAACATCGATAGATGTACTTTAAGGATAACCCCAAAATCGTAGATAAGATAGGAGTACTCTTTGTTACGTAAGTAAACCATAAATATTAAAGACATAGATGTAAACGAGAAGAATAGTAGTATAACAAGAAGATGGGGCGGGGGTGGAGTGACATTAGCTGTTTCAGAAACTCACAATGCCTGAAAAGGCATTAGACAAATCAACATTTTTTCATGAAATAACGTGCCGGATAGGTCAACCGATTCTTATTCGTAGGCGGCAGGTGAAATTGGCCATTACACTTAAGGCATTCTACATCAGATCATCATAATTATTTTAGCCGAAAAACGTTCACTGCTGGTCATAGGCCTCCCCAAATCTTGGGGTTTTTGCCATAATCAGCACGCTTGGACGGTGGGTTGGCGATCGCAGTATGGTGGTAAAATGCATAGAGAACGCTGCTGCCCATTCTCTAGTAAGTCCATTAGTCGCCTCTTACGACAACCACGGGAAGAAATGGGATGCATCTACATCAGATACTTATAAACACAATGCTTTAAATATTAACTCATCCTATTGTAAAAGCCAATGATATTCTTCAATACTAAATCCCCCAACATTTATATAAGTAAACGTTCAATAAGTTGCTACTTAGCTTTGCCAGTTGATCGTCCACGAATACATTTTCCCTAGTCAATACAATCTTCCATTCCGTGAGAAGCGAAACAGCTGACGTAGTTTACGTTTATTTTATAAAATCTATTACGTTTTTGGTGTATTTTTATTCTTAAATATTGTTAAATATTCATAGTTGAACTTAATCCTTTTTTTTATCGTTAGAATCATAAATTACTGTGTAGGTATTCAGTGACTAATTCTTTCATCATCAGCCTCATCTCAGCCAAAAGACGTCCACTGCTGGACATAGGCCTCCCTCAATTTCTGGGGGTTTTGCCATAATCGTCATGCTTGGCAGGCGGGTTGGCGATCGCAGTATGGTGGTAAAATACATAGAGAACGCTGCTACCCATTCTCTGATTCTTTATCTGGTTGAAAAGTTGTCTTTGCCCCATCTCTCTTGCCTACCCTTTTTCGAACTACTTCGGGGTCTTCTTTCATTCTATCTAGATGCACCTGAATACCATTTTACATGAAGCGACTGTCTCTCTGGTCTCCATGATCCCGTACCCTTTAGCAAGGTAAGACTGGTTGTCAGACAATCGAGCTTCTGCCGACAGACTGTCGAAAATCCGGCTGAACGACAGCCGAGACGAACAGCTTAATGTTTTTTCCGAGACGCAGAGGGATCTTGGTATGTAAAAGTTGTCACCCATCCCTAGACCAAACGCGGCCAGCATAGTAGACAACGGAAGTGGATCTCACAAGAATGTAATTAACAAAGTAATTAAGAATACTTGCCAATCGTCTGAAAAAAAAAATAACTCTAAATAAATTTAAAGGTAAAATATGCTAGATCAATAGCTAATGTGAATAGTAAAAAATACTCAGAAACAGAAAACCTTATACCAACACTTGTTAAACAATATCTAATTTAGGTAATGAAACATCAAACATACCGGTTCAGTGGCAAAAGGTAATAAAAACATTTTATTTACATGAACACAAAGACATTTTAATAGTAAGGTTCGGCGACATTGCCTGCGTTAGTGGTTGTCCTATGAATGCTTTATAAACGAGGGGGTTAAGGCTTAAGCGGGCGAGGCATTCATTTTAAGAGTTCTTTTTTTGGGACTTAACGTTTCAATTTCTTTTTTCTTTCAAGATTATGTTTTATGCTTTTCGCCAGGCTATTAAAAAAAATTTCGTAGTTAAATATCTTCAAAGAGGCCACGGCCAGGCCACATCTACTGAGCTCAAACAAAATAGAAGTCAAATTAAGATAAGAAGAATATCTACTACTGCCTCTTAATTTGGCACTTTTTAGTTACGGTACCTAACCACATCAATTCGTATACTTAATACCAGCCAGTACCACAGAAAACCAGCACTGGGACTTTGTCTCGCATAGGGTCACAGCATTATGCTGAGTGATGGCCATTTAGCGTGGATGTGACGCATGTTTTCCCACACCTTATTTTTTATTTTTGTATACTTTTGGTCTTTCTGTGCGTCATGTTTGCCGCAAATAAACATATTTCTTTCTTTTCTTCTTTAATAGGTAATCAACAGTGATGAAAAGAAATGTGACCAAAAAGTCACGCTGCGCCAAAAAATTTGCAAAGTAACGCTTTTGTTCAGGCTACATTAAGAGAACCTTCAGATGTATTACCATAGAAAAAACGTACATACGTATTCAATGGGAATGCCAACTTAATAGGCTAATCCTTTCGTCATTGCCTGAGCAGTTCTCATACAATTAACACCAACAAAAGAGGTGAAAATAAACGACTCTTACTCTCTGCTCACCGCTTATCACTTGGACTCAAACAAGGAAAATGGCCGTAGACTTTCAGTTAAATATTAAGCAATGGTTCTGGAAAAACGGCTGGTCTTGACAGTGATTGCTTTTCAAATAAAAAAAAACAATGGGTTATTTCTAGGGCGGTTTTGTTTTCAGCCTAACTGGCTTGATAAAGGGTAATTCAGGAAATACCCTTCCTCAGTTCTTGATAGGCCAATTATGTTCTGTTGAAAGACTGGAGGAAATGATTATTTTACATCGAGTTTTATGATAAACATTATCAGGTGTAAAAGAATGTATAAGCACAAAAAATGCCTGATATTAAAACCATTAAAAGAATTTAAGGGACTTGTAAGTCATCAACCATTATACGTTCGGAAATAACTGTGAATAACCCTTAAACGTCTTAAACCGTAAGCCGTAGTGTTGAAAATTATACGTCACAACCAAAATATGAAATTATATCTCACACAATTGTGTGTAATAAAATGAAGTCACCCGACAATTAAAGAGGGTAAAAACCAAAATCGAAAATTAATAAAATGATAATTACAGCGCGGTAAAGCAATTCACGCTTTCAAGATTTCATTTGAGATTAATAAAATTTTTACTGTCCATACCGTCAAATCGTCGGCCATTTTGTTGACGTATTATTAATTCAAGATGGCGGTCATAAAATCCGGTGGTTACGCGGCGATGGCCTTAATGAGGGACGATTAAAATTGCTTCAGGAATGGATATTGGAATGCTATTTTTAGTAGATTTATTTCATATTTTGCATAATAAATTTTAATGTGGGTGATTGGGTTTATAATTTGTTCGTAATGACTTTTCCATCATTCATACCTACGCCTAAATATTACAGTGTTACCTACCTGCGCGATTTTGTTTTCCTGTCCGTTTTACATAAATTAAATACGAGATCATTACATTAACTATGCTTGATTTCATTTTGTTTACCGTGCTTATTGATTGCCATTGCTATTTCATCTTTCTTTCCTTAATTAAAATAGAAATTTGATAAAACGGAACAACAAAAGAAACTTATATCCAAACAGAACACAATATCAACGACTACACTTGAAGTACAAAATTAATTATCTTCCTTTGATATTCCATTATTCTCATTCACTAATTGAACTTAATAAACAGGGCTAATGTCACTTAATTGATACTTTATATAATAAATATCAATTAATTAAATAATAAAATATGCAATTATGAAGATCGTAAAACTCTATCACCGTTCGAAAGTCTGTTAAAGGAGTAATTAAATTAATTTCAAATGTAATTCAATTTAATTGTACGCTATATGTTTTCTTACGTGTAATTTCAATTAATTTGAAGTCGTTTTGATTATTGGTTCCCATTATTTTAATTTATAGCGTTTTTCAACTTTAATGTGTTTTTAATGCAATCGCTTTCTTTTTTAGCTACCAATTAATCTGTAGCTACTTTTTAATGTAAGTAGCCGTTCTAGGGTACCAGCAATTAAATGGATTTGTATTTAGACAATATTACAAGACACAAAGGAAAGATCTAGTAGGTAAGAACATCACTAACCGTTTTAACATTAACGTAAGTTGATTCAAGAATTGTGACCAGCACAGAAAACTTCCCAACGGTGAAGGAAAACATCGTGAGGAAACGGGCATGTCTCAGAACCAAACATTTTGAAGACGTGTGACATCTACCTACCCACACTGTGCCCGCGTAGATTACGGTATACTCCCTCTCATCGAGAGGAGGCCTGCGTCCCAGCAGTGGGAACAGTATAGACTAATTATGCTTAAGTCATATGTCAACAAATAATAAAACGACGGTTTACAATTTAAACAACGCCTACAATCATTTAAATGACATGTAATGATGTAATCCATTACGTAAACAATTAAATTACATTTATAAAACCTACCTTTTAATAAATATCGACATTAATAACGTAAGCGGCGTTTAAAGCCCCAATATATCACAAAAATAAAGTCATCAGTGGAATTAGAAATTTGAATAAAAATTTAAAATGGCGTCGAGTAAAAGATATAAAGATATGTACACACGTGCGGTGTGCGCGGGTGGAGATTGATCGCGTTTGTGTGAAATATGTTTCGTTTACTCCGAGCTTAGAATAAGGTAGACATGGCTTTTTTATTTGTGGTTTTTTGTATCTTTCGAAAGAGGCAAATAATTTAATTTATGTTTTGTTTTCGTAATTTTAATTACTTAAATATTATTGTAGAGAATCAAGTTCTTCTAACTTAACAGACAGCTGTGCTGCTGGGGAGTTTGTTGCGCCACTTCTTCTTCCCAGCTAAAGCACTAGGAAGTGGTGTAGGGCAGGTGTTTTAGGGGACTGTCTTATGTAACTTTGACATTATGACTTGAAAAAATGAGTTTTGATTTTAATTTTTGAGGTTAAATCCTTCTTTGAAGAAGAAATTGAAAACGTCAGCTGCGATTCAATGGTATTGTGGTTTCGAAATGTGTCATACTATCTCCAGAACTTTTAAAGTAAACCTAACTTCTGGGATAATACTTATTTGAGCAACTTGTTTTACTTATAAGTTTTACATGACATCACTCTAGAATATATTACAGATAAATTTTGTATGTAGATGAACTCCTATGCATACAAATCTTATGTACAAACTTGATGATAAGTTTCATACACACAATGAAACATGTTTTCAAGTCTTTGCCTACTAAAATACAGCTATTTTTCCGTAACACAGAGGTAACGCAATTTTAGTTAGTCAATAAGAAACACATAGACGTTAAATTCTCTTATAACCAAATCAAATGATTCATAACTAGCTTTTGCCAGAGGCTACGCCCGCGTGTAGGTCGGAAATTATCCAATCGTAACTTATACACTACTTATATAGGGTCATTTTTATTCTGGTATTTTTTATCTAGCTAATAAACGATTCATTTGCAAAACTTCTTCGAAATAACTTTAGCCGTTTGAGTACAAACAACAACTGAGTAACAAACATCTAAACATCCAAACATGGAAATTTTATATTACTAGCTTTTGCCAGCGGCTTGCCCACGTATTAGACATAAAACCTTCTTGAATTACTGTGTCTATTGATGAAATCTACATTTAATGTATCCGTAATCCGTTGCGTAATTAAAAAGATCCAAACGTACAGATGCGGATAGCGAATTTGTTTTGTTTCCTGTTTTTAACCGACTTCAAAAAGGAGGAGGTTCTCAATTCGGATGTTATATGTTTTTTTTTTATGTATGTTCGGCCATAACTCCGTCATATATAGATATATTTGCAAAATTCTTTTTTTGTTCGAAAGGGGTTTATTCCGAAATGGTCCCATATAATTTTCATATAGATCTGATGATGAGTTCGGGAGACAGACACCGGAACTCTTTAAAAAATGACAGGAAATCAACCGCGATTTCTGCTATCGCATAAATATGCATTGTTTGTTTGGAATTAGTGCAGGGTGAATACCACAACTAAAAATTTAAAAATAAAAACTTTTTTACAAAAAAAAACATCCGACTTCCTTAAATGCACAGTTTGGCTTCAGGCCTGGGCTGTCGACTGAAAGTGCCATTATGTGTTTAAAGCGGACTGTCCGGTATTATACGGATAGGAAAACGCCTGTTAATGCGTGCTTCTTAGATCTGTCCAGGGCATTCGACCTTGTGCCTTATGACCAGCTGTGGGATAAGCTAAGGAATGAGAAAAAAGTAGATTTTCAGGTCACGTCATTGTTAAGTTTCTGGTATGAGAACCAAATAAACAATGTTAGGTGGGCAGGGGCTATGTCCGAAGAATATAAATTGAAATGTGGGGTGAGGCAGGGGGGAATCACCTCCCCTCGCCTTTTCAATTTATATATAAACCAACTGATTGTTGAGCTCAGCAATACTGGTGTCGGCTGTCATATTGACGGAGTTGCTATGAACAACATCAGCTATGCAGACGATATGGTCTTGCTGAGCCCATCAATCAGTGCATTAAGACGTTTGCTGAAGGTCTGTGAGAACTATGCGGTGACTCAGGGGCTTAGGTATAATGTCACTAAGAGTGAGTTACTTGTTTTCAATGGTGGTGCCAAAAGATACTTAAATGTTCCTTGCATCTCATTAGCAGGTACACCCTTGAAGCAAGTCTCAAAATTTAAATATCTGGGCCACTGGGTCACTGAGGACCTGTGCGACGATTTAGATATAGAGAGAGAGCGTAGGGCGCTGTCTGTTCGAAGCAATATGCTGGCCCGTAGGTTTGCAGGGTGTTCTTACGACGTTAAAATGACGCTTTTTCGAGCCTACTGTCAGACTTTTTACACCTGCAGCCTTTGGGTCAAGTATACGCAGAAGGCATACAGCGCTCTGCGTGTACAGTATAACAATGCTTTCAGGATGCTTGTGGGGCTGCCGCGGTATTGTAGCGCTTCGGGTATGTTTGCCGATGCGAGAGTGGATGATTTTTATGCCATTATTCGAAAACGATGCGCTTCTCTCCGGCACAGAACAGATACCAGCACCCACGGCATGTTGAGAGCATTGAGTGACCGGTGGGACTGCCCGATGCTTGGTCGATGGGTGAGACTGCACACACAGATCGGCTCGACTAGATAGCTGTACGTGCATTTTATTATATTTCTATTATGTTATTATTATTATTATGCCTATTTGTGATTCTTATGTGTGTGTATTGTGTTATTTTTATTATGTTGTTGTTGTTTCCGATGATGTTATGTCAATATTTCTACTAATTCTATGGACTTTAACGTCTGCGAATAAATGATTATTATTATTATTATTATTTAAAAACACTACAAAGTGAAAAATAACTTTAATTTCGGAAGTCGGTGGCAAAAAAACCATAAATACAGATCCTAAGACACCGACGACCGAAGTTAAAGTTATTTTTCACTTTGTAGTGCTTTTAAGGAAGTCGGTTGTTTTTTTTTTTTTTGTAAAAAAGTTTTTATCCTATTTAATGTACAATGAAGACATCAAAGATACAAAAGAACATGACTCTGCTCAAATGCCGCATCCACTCACAAAACCAACCAGAAACCTCTGTCACCAATAAATTAAATACTTCTCTAATGAGTTAGATTATGACGTTCCATAACCACAGTGAAATGAGCTACGATCTTCCTTATTGTGTGTGGTCTCCCATTGATTAATTAGTTTTTAAACCCGACCCCCACGAACTTCGTTTAAAATCATTTTGTATTGTTCGGCCATTTTTTATTTGTCGCTTTGGGATGAGACCGTCACCCATGTTTGTTGGATGTTCGATAGTGGGTATGTTTAGTTTTCTTTTTTCCTAGTGTTTTTATAAGAGTATGTATGTACCTAAGTTTATGTAAAGGAGAATGCAATTTGCAGATCAGTTTGTATGTTGAATAAAATATGACCTTATTGGTGATGTTCTTCAGAAGGGTCCGGTGCGTAGTATTGGTAACCGGGGCGTGCGTGTATGACCAGACATAGGAACTTAAACGGGGCAAAAGGAGTATTTATTTATTTAAGAACAACCAACATAGCTTACACTAAAATACATGTTATAAAGCACTTACTTATATTCGACATAATATAGCGTAGCCTTAATTAAAGACTGCCACGGCATGCATTAAACATAGAACTAGTTATAAATAGATGAAACTTATTTAGAGTATGTAAGGATCGTAGCAGGTGGCGTTTTGTACTTTCTGCCTACCCTCATGGGAAAAAGGCGTGATTTTATCACATCACACATCACTTCAGCCGTAAGATGTCCACTGCTGGACTTAGGCCTCCCCCAATTTGGGGGACTTTGCCATAATCGCCACGCTTGGCAGGCGGGTTGACGATCGCAGTATGGTGGTAAAATGCATAGAGAACGCTGCTGCCCATTCTCTAGTAAGTCCCTTAGTCGCCTTTTACGACACCCACAGGAAGAAATGGGGTTGTGTTATTCTTTACGTCCGGCACCACACGGTACCATGATTTTATATATGTATGTAAAATATGATTCGCGATCAAAAAAAATATGGAAAAATATTGTATAATCATTATGATCATCAATACAATCCTCTTAGTAACATAACGTTCCGAGTGGTGTCGAACGTAATGAATATCGCTATCCTATTTCTTCCCGTGGGTGAACTCACTGACACTTACGACATGGGGTCTATGGGTAAAAGATAGCACATGACCCACACAATCCCCCAAAAAATTTTGTCGGTCCATGCGCTAAACTCCCTGTATAGCCGCTGTGTTGCTTCTGGAAACGATCGTTTCCAAACAAAAGAACCGAAATTTGCTTGTGGAAACAATTGTTTCCAAGTCTTCATTTTTGTTAAACAACTTAAAACTCTATTAATATGACCTTAGAGTCCTTTCAAAACCTCTTGAAATCATAGACTAGGAACAGATTTACCGAATGAACGCAAATTCACAACACCCATAGACAAAATTATATTTAATCTGTTGAAGTGAAATTGAAGTCACCATTTTATAACTTTCTGTGATCGAAGTTAGTGAGTGCTCCACGAAAAAATGCCTTAGGTATCGAAATTTATTGTTTATTATTTAATTTAAGGTACCAAATTAATGTAGAAGATGTATGCTCTGATATTTTAATCTTTTATTTATCTAAACTTTTAGTGAAATGTGATAAAATCCAAAGAATCGAACACGCTTTTTTGTTGTTGTATGTTTACATGTTTTAAAGTGGTAATTTATAGTGAAACTACTTAAAACTACGGAGAATTATGTGTGAAATAGTAAAGTTAAGACACCGCTTTGATCATAAGTACTTTAATATCATATTAATATCTTGTAGAACAGCTGGATTACGTAAATTTTGGCGCCAAGTAAGAACGTAGTAACAAATTATTGCACTGGCGACAATCGTTTCCAAGAAGCAAAGTAAGTTTTAGTGTTAGGGTTGGCACGCGGTGTCTTTAACGCTTGTTTTTTGATCGAAATAAAATGTAAGGGTTTGAGTGGTTTTTCGGTTTGGTTGATAATTTAATAATTGAATACTTGATAATTTTATACTGTGCCATACGGTCATTTTTTTTTTTACATAGCATGTATTATGTTAATATTAATTGTATTTTTGTATTAAAATGAGGTTTGGGCAATACTTATTACTTGGTTCATTAATTACTTAATAATATTACATACCATATTTAATATAATACTACTTTCGCCCGCGGTTTCACCCGCGTTGTTCCCGGTCCCGTGAGATTCTTGGGATAAAAACTCCAAGTGTCCGAAAAAAGTCTCCAGGGTCCCAATTATCTCTGTACCTATCAAAACTGGTTCTGCACTTTAGGTGTAAAGACGTAACAAACATAAAAACTTACTTTCGCTTGTATAATATTAGTAATTTATTGGTGTGTGTTTGTTCTGTAAGTGGTGGTGGCTCTAGTAGAGGAAGAGGGTATGGGGGAGAAAGTGGAAGAGGGGGAACGGGAAGTAAAAGGGAGGGTATGGGGAATGGAAGTGAAAGGGGGGTAGGGGGAAGGGAAGTGAAAGGGGGGTAGGGGGAAGGGAGGCCGATATTCGAGGATATTCGAGGACGTCGTCGATTGATATTCGAGGACGACGTGACGTTAGATGATAAGATACCTAAACATTATTTTTTAAATTTATGTACAAAATAAACTAAACGAAATAAAAAAGTATTTTATTAAATCATCCGACAATAAAATTAGGACGACGCAACCCTAGCGCTAGCGCTAGACGATAAGGGCAGCCATCTTGCATTCCGAAGGGCTCGCTGTCATAAATGTGCATTGTTAGGTACTCAGGTAGCGTATGTATTTTGTTTTGAAATAATTATAATATTCTTATTCATTGCAAGTGTCGTATATTTAAAAAAACTACATGATTTACTGATTCCATCTATACCTTTATACAAATAAAGTTAATATTATAGTTTTCTGTAATCTCCACCTAAATACGACATGTCATTTATCCCAAATTTGCGCACTAGCCCTCTTTAATTAAAGATTATGATTATAAATTTATGTATATATGTATATATTTCTATACAAAATTAAAGTTTAGTAATCTACCTACAAGTAAATACTAATATTTTTGTCCTATGACTTATGGTTATGGTGTAAAATTTACTTTGATTACATGTCGCAATTTGGCAGTGAATTACGCAGACCACAAAGTTTTCGTTCGGTTTTACATTTTTTTTTACCAAATTATTATGTCTTTTATGAAATTATTTTTGATTAAAACGATGAAATAACTAAAATACTTTATGAAAATTAAAAAAAAAGTACACTTATCGACCTTGTTTTGCTATAAAACCTTATATTTTAATAGAAGTAGGTGATATGCTTGTTCTCAAATTTTCTGGTTATTTATAAATATAATTATATTAAGAACTCGAGAAAAAAGTGACTAATATATAATGCATAATTCATTGGCTACACAAAACAGTTTTTTTTTTTACAATAAAACCTATCCAATCGGTAGTAAATTAAGTTTTTGTTACCACATGTCACAGCGCGTTACGCGAAGGAATGCGCCGAGCAAAGTTCGGCGACTTTTTTGTTTTTGCAAGCAATCGAGCGGATAGAGAACTGAGTGTCATTTTCTATTAGGACTTGCATACATTCAGCGACAGTAAACTGCAAAGGCATGACATAGACAAAGCTCATTAATAGAAAAGTCCATTTATTATGCACCATAACTTTTCTTAATCCTTCCACTATTTTTAAACACACACGTCATTTACCCACCCAATTAAATGAAAACACCAAAAAGTTCTGAGCTCCATTCGACAATCAAGCGAAGAACGTGATATTTATATGCATGACCTGTCGAACAATTGCTAAAACTCAAAGATGCCATATTAGGCCTAAGAGCTGAACCATGTAGGCTATTTTGAGGCCGTAGAGTCTGGAAAGTTTGGCTGAGAAATATAGCATATTATTGAACAGGTTATTTGAAAGCAGGCTTGACTTGGCAATCGATTTGAGAAGATTCTAGGCAATTTTGGGCTGTAATTGGCCTACTGCTGTAAAAGAGTTTACGTAAGAAGGATGGAAAATTTAGATTTTAAACAATGTCTTAAGTGTAGACTTAGTAGGCATTGCTTAAGTGCAGTCTCTAAAAATGTAATTTACCAGGACACACTCTACTCTCTCATCACGAAATCCGTAGTTTCGGCCGAAATTACGGGCAATTTCTACTCCGTACATAAGGACATAATTATGATTCGTTTGTGGTGAGGCCTGAACTAAGAATTAATGAAAACGCAATTTGATGGTTATCCCTCCTCCGTGTATTTTTTCCTGTACAAAAATTGTATCTGTCACTCGACGGAACAACTAATTATGGACGGACTCGTATCTTCATTGATGGACGCAGAGAGTAGCTTCCCAACTCGTCGGATATATACAGTTGAAGTTTGATAAGAAAACGATCAACGTTTTCAAATGAACTTTAATGTGATAAATGTACTGTGTTTTCTATTAATTAGCCAAATTTAATTTCATTCGAAAACGTGCATCGGTTTCTTACTAAACTTTTTTCGTTGACCCAGGTGACTTGTCTTTTGGTTACCGTACATACTTTTCCACACTCTTTTCTGCTTCAAACTGTCCACCTCTTTTTCCTTTCTTCATCTCACAGTCTGAGATCATATAAGCTTGAGTACCCACGACTGACACTTACCCAGAATCTCCATTATATTCAAGAAATATAGAAAACCATAGAAAAAGAGTTAGCTTTAAAACTTACCTTATATGAAATTCTGTTCTTACATAACTTTATTATTCTCCTGCATTTATTCCAATTTAGGTATTTGGGGTCGGCGCAACATATCTTTTCACATAAATCTTTTCTTCCACACTTCGCTATTAAACGTCATCTCGGTAGTCACCCCCTATCTAACCATATCTCATCTTTCACACAGTACATCCATCTGTTGTCTGGTCTTCCCCTACTCTTATATATAGCCCTCCACATTCATACCCAAAACTATCCCAACGACTGAGTTCTAAAATAACAATACGAATCAATAACCCAATACCCAAAACAGAAGCACTCACCCAACATTCCCACAGAAACGAAACTTCCCAAAAATTTCGCAGACGGCTAAATCCATCAGAAATAATGGCGTGAAAGTTAAAACTAACTAATTTACAATAACTAACACGATGGAAGTCGAACAATAACGAGGCAGGTTGCTACAATTGCCTAAACATTGTAAAAGTTTGAGAAGTCTCGACGAGTCCATTACGGGCGTGCCAACGCGTTCTAGTCCTCGGTACAGAGTAGTACGAAGACAGAGGTTGCAGTTTGGATTTTATTTATAAACGTTGCTCAAAGTAATGAGCAAATGTGTAAAGTGGGAGCAAAAGTGGCTCAGTGGAAACAGCCACGACTTACAACTTGAAAAGTCGGTGGTTCGAACCCAAGTAGCTACGGTTTACTTGGTGTAAATTATTTTATTACCACTGCTCTCAAAAAGGTGAAGGAAAACAGCATGAAGAAACCGGTATGTCCTAGATTCGAAGTCATTTGACATCCGCTATAAGCCCGCGTGGTGGATTATGCTCCACTCCCTCTCAGAGAGGAGGGCTTTGTCAATGCGCCTCAGACCGATTTTTAATGTTTTTTTTTTTGTATTTTTCAATGGGATGACGTAACCAGGGCAGATAGCCAACCATCGGACCATCAACCGAACAAACAAAAGGTGATCTTTTGCTGCCTCTGCACTAACCCTACTCTGTGCAACCCCAAATAAATGTGGAAACCAATAATGTTGATAATACTGAGTCGTGCGAACTAACACGCGGCGTGAACTTGCACAAAAACGAATTAAACCTTCATTTGAAACCTACTAATGTAGTCCATTTATGTTTAATTATAATATCTCCATGTTTAATCGGAAGGAAGTATAATTAGAATCGCTTTTTCATGATTGACAACACGTGTTAAAAGTTTTCAATGGGGTAGTTACTGATGTTACCTTTTTTTTTGTGGTTGGGAAATCATCAAATATAAAGTACCAAAAAAAAAATACACGAGCTTTCTACATAAATAAATATAGAATCAAAGAAACACTTCGGCGCCGATCGTCTGCACTGTTGTCATTCGGAAAAGTGCAAACCGTTTTACTACCACATTCCTACCTTGAAAATGACCATAACAATAATCGCAACCACAATTTCACCCACTATTTTAGAGTCGTAAAACTTTTCACAGGCTTTTCCTATAACCCTGCTGATGCCGCGGCTTAAAAATTTAGTTGGAGTGCCACCTTCCCCCGAGGGTGCTTCCCGTATCGTCCGAGATCGGTTTTGGTACAATAAATGTACCAGCGAGTGGAGGGTTACCATTGATTGTATGGGGTTACCCTGTTTTACGGTTATTGTACAAGTTTTGTGTTACGTTTATCGCGGTTGGTCATTATTTTAATTGGCAACGTGGTTTGCGGTGAGAAAAAGTTTTTTTTTTTGGTAATAAAAAGTTTGCTGGAGTGATTGTTGAATTATGTTGAGTTAGACGTATAAAATAATGAGTTAGTACTTGATTTTATTGAAGTACACACGCCAGCACATCAAGCTACCCGAAACTGTCAAATATTATCAATCAATCTTGAACGTTATGTGATAAAGTTGAAAACCTATTTAAAAAAAAAAGACAGATTGTAGTAGCTTTATGCGCTGGCGTCTGTACGTACAGAACAAATCTAATTTTTAAATAATTCTTCCTCGAAACAACTTTATTCGTATTCTAACCTTAATTGGAAGAATTCACGTGACTACACTACAATACACAATTTACAAGCTAATTTCTGCACTCAAAATAAACCAGAATTAGACACCAGCGCTCTCTCGCAACAAATCTAGCAATTACCTAGAAAAACACAGTATACAAACACAACAAAAAAAAAAACGAAAGCGGCCATCTTCGTCCGCATGGACGGTGTGAAGTGGACAACAAACAAAGCTCAGTGAAAAAGGCGGAGAACACTCCCGACGGAGCCATCGCAATAAACTCGACGTATCGGGGGGAAATGGGAATGTGCGAGTGGGGAACATACCTAGAGGTACAGCTGACCAGGCAGACACGAACAGTGTTGAGGTTAGATTAAATTAATATTATTATTAGATGAATAGACACCGTGGATCAAAAATTGAATGAAAAAAAGTAACGCACTTTAATCCTGAAAAATTTGAAAGATATTCGCCACAAGAAACAATTCAAGAAAATTAAATCTTATTAGATAACTCACTTTGGAGGGGATTGGGGGGCTAACTAATAACAGTAGCACGGATCGATCGATCAGGTCAAGCTACGCTTGCTGCGGTTGGTTTGTGGATGGGTAGTACCCATCTTTACTTACCAAGACGTCTCCGTGCCTCGGAAAGCACGTTAAGCCGTTGGTCCCGGCTATTATTCGTCGATCTTAGACAGTCGTTACGGGTCGTCAGAAGCCCGAAAGTCTGACGACCAGTCTTACCTTGCTGAAGTGTAACTGGGTCATAGAGGTCAGATAGACAGTGAATGGAGGTCCATGTAAAGTACTGGTATTCAACTACATGCGGTGAGACTGGAAGCTGACCCCAACATAGTTGATTCTTTAAACGAAGCTATCAAGTTTAACGTGAAATCTTATGAAAGCATTGAGATTAGCATTAGCTTGAAAAGTCTGACACGATGATATCCCATCCAAAAAAAAAAGTAGTCACAAAGAAAATAGCCGTGCAGCAGATATTCCACAAAAAACATGACCTCATAAATTATCCAAAATCAAAAGCAAAAATTATTCAAACCCATGACCGTGAAACCGCCAAAAAACATTAATGCGTCCATTAAAATTGGAAAATTCATTAAAAAGCCTTTCGAACGCCAATGGCCGCTAATATATAAAGACCCACTGAGCCGTAAATTCGTTCATAACCAATGTACCGAAAAGATTTCACAATGAAAACTCGCTTCAGGAAAGAAAGAAAAGAAAGAAATGGGAGGAAAAAATCCCATTACTATTTACTGCGTCCTAATTTGCGTTTTTCATAATTGAATGTTATCAAAATGGAACTCAAGACGAGTTTTCTTTACAAAAATTATAGCCTAGTTTGACAACGCTTTTCTCTCAAAGTAACTTTGTTGATTTGAACGAGAATGTATTCTAAATCTGAGTAACTAAGTCTCAAAGTTGAGTGTAATGTGATTGTATCAAGAAAGTATTTTTTTATTGTCTTTAATTATTCTGTTCTTTAATGTTTGTCCGGATTCTTCGGATAGATTGTTGGCAACATTATATTTTTATTAATGAGGACCTAATTTATATCTTTATTATGTATTCAAGAGTTTTTACGAGAGAATGAAAAGCCAATCAGAGTAGGTAATTATATGTGTATATATATATATATATGAGTACTTAGGTAATTTACATTGCCTGTTAGTCTAGTGGTTAGTGACCCTGACTGCTAAGACTGAGGTCGTGGGGTCGATTCCCACCCAGGACAAATGTTTGTGTGATGAGCTCAATCATTTGTTCTGTGTCTGGGTGTAGTTTATCTATAATATGTATGTATTTAGAAATATATAAGTATGTTTATCAGTTGTCTGGTTGCCATAGTACAGGCTCTGCCTAGTTTGGGACCAGATAACAGTGTGTTGGTATTAGATATTATTAGATATTAATTATCATCATTTCAGCCGAAAGACCTCCACAGCTGGACATAGGCGTCCCAGCTAGTACCGCAAAATTGACCGGTATTTTTTTATAATAAATAAATAATAAAAAATAAAAATAAACTTTATTGTTCAAGAACTGCTATGTACAAATTGAAATAACACTAGCCTCCACACTAGGATTCCCTGTGTCGTGGAGGCCAGTCTCCTTCGTCTTACACTATTACATCACAGTAGGGAGGCACATATGTAATGTTGGTTGGAACGATAACAATAACCAAATGCTATTCCTAAACAATAAATTAGCAAAGTTAAATGAGTGTTGAACTAAAATGTTTTTAAAAGGCGTGTGTAGTGTATTATGTACGTGTATGGTGTGAGTGTGTGATGAATGAGTGTGTTAAGATGGATTTGGACCAGACGAGGCCAATCAGAGCACGTATGAGAGCACTCCCTGTCAACCCTAGGCTTCCCCTAGGCTTGAATATCTATAGGTTTGCCATGATTGCCACGCTTGACAGGCGGGTTGGAGATCGCAATATGGTGGTAAAATGTTTAGAGAATGCTGTTGTCCATTCATTCATTACGTAATCTATACTAATATTATAAGGCTGAAGAGTTTGTTTGTTTGTTTGATTGAACGCGCTAATCTCAAGAACTACTGGTCCGAATTGAAAAAATGTTTTTGTGTTGGGTAGCCTATTTATCGAGGAAGGTTATAGGCTATATAACATCACGCTACAACCAAGAGCAGCGGAGAAGTAATGAAAAATGTTGTAAGAATGGGAAAAATCGCACGGGTAGGCGATTCGACGCGACGGGAAAGGTCGGGGAACAAGAAATTTAACGCGGACGAAGTCGCGGGCAGAAGCTAGTGTTAGCTAAATAATTGGAATTGGTAAGAAGGTTCGTAGTGTTCCTACCATAACTTTCAGACATAAATCATATTTTTTTGAAACTAGATGAGGTTGGATTAGAATCATCATCTCAGGAGTAGGCAGTGTTAGGTCGCTTCCTACTTTTGAGATGAGGACTCGGTGCGTCCCTGCCTAAGCGGCACACTCTGCCAGGGTATACCGTGCCGTGTCCTCCCTGTAGTCGTTAAATAAAAAACCAAACCAAATAAATAACCTAACCTAACACAACTTTTGGATTACTTTACCTTCAAAAATAAGAAAAGAAAGAAAGAAAAATTGTTTATTCTGCACAAACAAAACGCACAATATGACAAATAAAATAAAATAGATACAAAAATTATTCTGGGGAGGCCTATGTCCAGCAGTAGACGTCTTTCGGCTGAAATAAGTATGATGATGATGAGATACAAAAAAAAAAAATGCAGACACAATTCCCGTATTCAAGTATAAAATAGTTTTACAATGTTGTCGTCCATAGCTGTTGATGTCATGGCTAAGGACCAAAGACAATACAAATAGGTCTGCGTGACGATATTGACAATTATGTAATTGTAAATATATAATTAAATGTGGTGCCGGACGTAAAGAATAACACCACCCCATTTCTTCCCGTGGGTGTCGTAAAAGGCGACTAAGGGACTTACTAGAGAATGGGCAGCAGCGTTCTCTATGCATTTTACCACCATACTGCGATCGTCAACCCGCCTGCCAAGCGTGGCGATTAAGGCAAAGCCCCCAAAATTGGGGGAGGCCTAAGTCCAGCAGTGGACGTCTTACGGCTGAAATGATGAATTAATTGTCTTTGGTAATAACAAACAATACAAAATAAAAGAATTATTCCTATAATAGGAAAACAATATACCAGATAAACTCCCACACATAGCGCTAAGCTACCTACAAAGCAATCAGATATATTCTAAACTGAAAAACTTAAGTACAGACGAAAATAAAGCCGAAATAAATGCCGTCAATGACGTCATCAAAGGCTGCCTTCCAACGAAAATCCGTACCACATTGGCACACAATAGAACATTTCACAAACAAAAATCTCAAAACAGGTGTACCGTATTTCACAATGTTATAGTATAAGCATTGTACCAATTGTCATGCAAATAGTTGACACATAAAAGCAGAAAAAAACTATGGAAAAGAATGGGGTCACTATGCAACACAATACCGACTTCATTCACCATCTGTTATGGACCAACAAAATGGACGTATAAAAATGAATTTTGAAAACGGATGTTGCGAAATTTGGTATTTGTGTTATTTGAATCGTCATGGGTATAATAGAGATAGGGAAAACAAAAATATAATTAACAAGTAGTGTTAGGGAGTGGTCCGACCGCCGGCGAGAAAACGACTAACTATCGGCGATTTTCTCTCTCAAGAAACGTACAATAGATATACATTCCGTGTCAACAAAAGAGATGCATTTATTAATAGTTGATCGCTGACTGTTCACACTGCCAGCGAGGACCCGCTTCAGTAGTTTATCGCTGAGCGACAAGAGCTATCAAACATAATACTCGCACAGCGATACTCGTTCAGCGATGCTCACTCGCTTGATCATTTCTTTACAGTGCGGCATTGGTTGGTTGGTTGGTTTGTGGCGTGAGTAATCGCTCGTCGCACTTGCACACTCGCTTATAGCCCGGCGACAAAACTATCGAAACTAACACTCGCTTCCCGCTGATCGCCAACTCGTTTATAGTTTCTAGTTCTACTCGTTTCTCGTTCATCGTCGGCGGTCGGACCACTGCCTCAAGGAGAAACTATTTTACGTTTACGAAGTAACTTGCTTTCAAGATTGGAAATTATCGCACGGGCACGTACTACCAGGATAGAAAGTACCCTATGTATTAGTCCAAGCTATAATTATCTGGGTGCCAAATTTCACCCAAATCCGTTCAGCCGTTTTGGCGGGATAGAGTAACAAACATTCAATCATACTTACTTTCATAGGTTATAATATTATTGTGTAGAAGGATTATTAACCTTGTCTTTACTTAAATACGGGGCTTTTGGGCACTTTGTACGTGTGTATTTTTTTTATTTTATTCCTCATAATGTGCGTTTTGTTTGAGCATTTTTTCTTTCTTTCTATTAATTGACTTAATAGAGGCGCTCATAGCTTATGATAACAGCTGCTGGGGTAGACAGATTGATTTCTGATTCTTGCATTAATTAGAATTTTGTCCATATCATCATTATATCACCCTAGATCACCCTAGGTTCAGACGTCTGTTCTTTACTGCCAGTGTTCACGGTTATGTGCGCTCCTAGTACGTGTGTTTACTTTCAATTTGAAAGAAAGAAAAGAAAGAAAATACGTTTATTTGCGGCAAACATGACGCACAGAAAGCCCAGAAACATACAGAAATAAAAAATAAGGGGTGGGAAAATATGCGTCACATCCACGCAAAACGGCCATCACTCAGCATAATGCTGTGACCCTATGCGAGACAGAGCCCCAGCGCTGGTTAGATGTCACCGTCATCATCTGATCAGTAATGACATCATAATATTGTATTGTCATCAGAACTACATGGGTACGCCGAATTTCATCTCAACAGGATTACTGGAAGTACATGAAAAATCGATACAAAGATTTGATCCAAGCTAAGTGTTAAGTATAAATAAAATTGTTTGTGTAACATTTTTGGGGTCCTAATGATGATTATCCGTTTTCTATTTATACGTGACCTTTGGAAGACAATACCATTATTATCAGGGAAATTAGTGATAATTACAACATTAATAATAGACAGACAGGTAGAAACTACGAGTCATCTTATCCCTTAATCGCCCCCTTTACGATCTCAAGGAAGAGGTTTTATTTTTAGAAATAATATACTTAATCGGAATCGGAATTGAATCCGGGACCTTATATTCATCAGTTGCGCTTGCGACCAATAGTCCACTATTGCAATTTGCCACCAATACTAAACAAACCGTCTAATAAAAACGCTATATAACCTAGAAACCAGGTTTTGCATTTCGAACTTTATTTCGATTTGGGTTAAGTTCTTTATACAAAAATGACATCTGGCATCGGACTAATTTGTCAGTTTTGTAAATAGAACTGCATTTCTATACATGTTGAGTTCTTAATTCAAAACCTTTTGCCCAAGTGTGGGTTCGCTTTAACCATCTCAAGGCATTGATCGCGTTCGGCGTTCGAATTGGCCCTGGATTGGTGAAAGTCAGTGTTTGAATTAAGAACCAAACCCTGTTCTCTAAATTTAAACCTTGTTGGATAATGTGAAGTGAGAAACAAAATCCGTAGTTTATTTTTTTGTAGCGTGATAAGCCTACATACAACCAGCTTTACGAAAACTACATTGTTTTTACGAGATTAGTAATGAACTATGTATCATAAACTTGGTTTCTTTTGCCAGCACATAAAGCAAGTTTTTCCTCTCAGTTGACTTTTACGACTGTCGACGAAAGATGAACATTACGATACAATTTTTTCCACTATTTTTTATCCTCAATATACGAAAATCTGGTGAATGTTCCCGGAATGATCGAAACCATATATCGTAGCGTGTTTAGATCATTTGGTTTTGCGTAGTAATATTATTTATCAGCTCTAAATTTTCGGGGCAGAAATCTTCCATATCCTTTTTAGGGTTCCGTAGTCAACAATATTCCCTAAAAATCTCAGAGGCTCCTAGTACTAGAAAGCTGTAATTTGGCATGAATGTAAATATCAGTCACTGAACTTTTCTTTTCAGCAATTTGAAAAGAAAATCTTAATAGTACCTCCATAAACGTGAAGTGGGCGTGAAGTTTGGTGTGGAGTATCGCTGGATATATAATATCGAAGCTTCAAGGAAAACTATCACTATCTTTAACGTGTTATTGTCGACCAACTAATGCGTTGTAGTGTATGGTAGAACATGTTTTAAAATCACAATGTTAACTTTGATCTTGGAATAAATTCATCCCAATTACGGTACTAGAATCCTTCATTGTGCATAGTCTGACTCGCACTTGGCCGGTTTTTCTAATTAAATGTCAATCAAACTGACAGTTTAGGTATGAAAACATATCATCGAACGCATTAGAGTCAGTTTCGCAGTCATATTGTGAAAAACATTACTATAAAGAAAAAAAAAACATCACAACTCAAATCGAGTTGAAACACAAATCTAACACGATTAAAATCAGCAGTAACTGTATTTTTTAATTCCCAGCTAGACATGAAAATCGCATTAAAACAGTCTGGATTTACACCTCTAGGAAAACGGTTCAGTAATTCCGGAGGTAAAGCGTATAGACCGGCAGACGTGCGAAGATAATTCAGTGATAAACGGACAGGAGGACCCTTTCATTAGCGCTGATTGTGAGGACGAACAAGGATTTTCCTTCCTTCTATTTTTAGACGACTTTAAAATGGAGAAAACGATTCTGCATGGCGACTTTCAAAATCATTCAGATTTTGAGGTATTTTTCTTTCTATCTAGAGTTTAATAAAAAGGTTTTAATAAATAAGGTTTTGCTTTTGGTATCCAGGTTAAATCCATCAAGAATGGTTTTGAAATTAGAATGAAACATAAATCGAATTGTACAGTTCTATTTACAAATCTGACATCTTTCCGATGCTAAGTTGTTTTTTTTTTTTTTGTATCTAGAACTGTAATTCGATTTCGTTATCGAAATATACTTGGAAATACTAAAACAGCCAGTTTAGGTTTTTGGCTTGAACTAAAATATATTTCATGGTACTGTACTATTTTTTCCGTAATATCATGGAAGAGACATTTTTATTTTACCACGAATTTCTGAAATTAATTAAGTATATTTTCTTTCGTTGATTACAAGTCATTTGAATCTTATCGAAAATATTTTATTAATAAACACTCCTTATTATATTTCAAAGCAGATTTCGGTTTCAATTCTGGTCTAACC
The DNA here is from genome assembly GCA_947507805.1 of Aporophyla nigra. Lineage (NCBI taxonomy): Eukaryota > Metazoa > Arthropoda > Insecta > Lepidoptera > Noctuidae > Aporophyla > Aporophyla nigra. Next base: position 10,221,963 of record OX382316.1, on the reverse strand, counting down.
AAAACATGTTTACATCCAGTCGTCCCGAGATTGGTTTCCAAAACTCATCTTTGCGACCAATATTTGCTATGTCAGCGTGGTGCTGAAGCTCGTAAATATTATTCCAGCACATGAATAAGATCCAGTCTTTATTAACATTTTCTATTTGCTCCTAAGAACCCGAAATAGAATTACTTTTGGGCCCATTTCTGTGTAATTTCAAAACGTATCAGGACCACCTTAATGAGCTCTTTCGCAGCGTTAAAGACACGTAAAAGTAAAAGGTAGAAAATGAGGAACATCAAAACCCACCTTATTTCCATAATCGAATGAAACTCGGCAATCAATGAGGAAAAGGAAAAAAAAAGCCCATTAGAAAAAGGGAAGCACTTATTGTATCGTCACATAATCTTGTTAACGGTACATTTGGAAAATGAGACCCTAGCTCATAAAGCTTACAATCCATTTTTACTAAACAGATAGAGAGTAAAACAAGAGAAATGGTTTTCTAAATGAAGACAAAAGGATTCAACTCGAATTGTATAAAAGCAAGCCAATGAAAAGTGACAAAAATGATATTTGACAACGCAACCAGGATTTGCTTTGTAGCTTTCTTTTTTATTAAAAAGGTTTTGTGTTGGTTTAGAAGGAAATGTGGACTAGTTTATTATGTTTGGGTGAAAAGGTTTTACATAGGTATTATGTAGCGTTTTTTAGTAGGACTACTTGTTGAGAGCTTACTTGAATAAGAGAAAAAAGGGGTCAAGAATGTTAGGACTACAAATGATGTTCTGTTTAAGACCTTACGAATTCTTTGTTGGTGTCCAAATGAAGAAATAATCTAAAAATGACTAGATTTCTCTCAAATTAGTTTGAGCTAAGCTAACGTAATTTTATTTACCGAAATCTCTTCCATTCGCTGCCCAAACACAAATGTGGAAAACTATTGAGATACCTTTTAGAGCTGTTAAATAGTCATAATTTCAGTTTTCGCTCTGCCCATTTAGGCTTTAGCGACACATATCAATTCTTTCGTTGTTATTTTTCTTCTAGATTAAACTTGGCAAACTATATCGCTACCTAACCACAGAGGAATTTATTTTCAAAACTTAATATAAACATTTAATTATACCAAGACATGTTGGAAGCTTCGTCGGTCCCAAGCTGAAACTACTTCATTACACAGTGTAACAAAGTTTATAATTTTATGTGCCCCAGATATGAACTAGCAAAGTTGACCCACTGAAGTTATTTAACTACTTAAACGCAGTGAAAACATCGTGGGAACCGCATTTCCATATCAATCCTGCGACGTTTGCCGACACGACCGCCCCGCGACTGGCCCAAAAGCTAAATGACTGTAAGAATCCATCCCAGTTTCAATTTATCACCGAGAGATGGCGTTGAATGTATGAATGAATTGAAAGTTAGATTACACAATTTAAATTCCCCCTTCATGCAAAATAGGGATGGAAAGATGAGGTCTGGGGGGTGTAGAATACATTATACTAGAGAAAGCTGGAGGGGAGGGTGAAATATTTACCTCGCGGGAGTTTGGAAGTGTGTGCGTCGAAGCGGAGCGAAATCTTAATGGATTATGGTATGATTGGACTACTCGGCTTACCTGCAGATATTTTGCAAGTCTTTTTATCCACAATCCGCCTGTAGATTGGTTTTTATAGAGTATTAAACGTATTCCGACGCAATGGGACTTTTTTTATTACGTCCCTTTGAATCGTGGCGAGCAATTAGGGAAAATAACAATATAATTTTTTCAGTCGATGTCTGCAGCTAATCCAATTTGCTTCGTTTTTTTTTCGTATCCGATCGGCTTTGCGAGCGGATCGATTAGCGAGATGAATGAAAGGGTTGGTCATAATATTCTGTTTTGGATATTTTTAAGATAAATATAAATATTTCGTAAGCCATTTAGAATCTGTTGAACAGAAAACCTAGTTAAACAATAGTAGGGCTCTAGACATGTTTCCAAAACGGCCTGTTCTAGAACCACACATGGTATTTATTTTTATTGCTACATGGTTTTGCTATTAACCTTGATCACGTCTGATGAAAAGCGATTGATAAGGTCAACGATGATGGAACGAGCGTTTCCAGAAGATGCCTGTTCACTCCTGTTTTTTGGGTTAAATTTGGAAGAGAACACAAACCCTGGCAGCTAGTTCTACCCGTTTAGGTTTTTGCTATACATTCCAATTCCTTCATTTTTAAATGTTATTTTGATGTTTAAAAAGTGCTTAATTCTCAGTCTACTTATGAATAAATGACTTTTGATTTTCAATATTTTATTTTTATTGTTTAACTTTTTTAATTGTCTAACAAATTGTTTAATATTTTAGTTTTATGTGCTGTTTAGTACAAATTAAGGTTTATTTTAATTTTTTATAATTTACGATTTAAATTTCAGTTCCACTTTGATATCTCAATTTAGTTTTGGAAAACTAGTGGAAAACTGTATTACGAGATGTGTCACAACTCTGGACCCCAAGATACAGGCGCCGCCTAGTTTGGGGTCCGCCGTAAAGATCAATATAAATGTTAATAGTTACAGACCACCATTAAGTTAAGTTAATAATAAGGTAATAATTTTAACATTGGACTAATAAAATTATTATTATTATTAATAATACTTGATTCTTTAATGTAAGCAATATTAACACTAATAGGCCTTAATTAAAGTTACCTTCATGGAGAGGAGTTAGACCACCTATCTAGATATTTTGACTGTCCAGTCCTAACATAATAAGTACCAAACATCTAAAACTACTGCCACTGATAGTCCAAGACATAGATACTTGTAACTAAGGCACTAAACTTAACAGAGTTAACAATTGCTTTCTATATACTTCGCGAAATGTTGTTGAGAACTATTGGCATGTTGTTTTAATATCAGATAGTTCCAGCTTCCCTGTTATTGTTTCCAGGGTAAGCAGAGAGGTAACTTCAGGTAGGTCAATGGGTAAAGTGGTTTGCGGCTTTTCTTGGTATCCACGGTCCTGTTATTGTTTTGCTAAGCATCAGGTGTAGACTAAGTCGATTTCAATATAGATTTGTATAACAGACTCTTTATAATTTTACACTTACATTACATTTTAATCTTGTTAAGTTAGTAAGTAGGTAAGTTTGAATTAGTATGTAATTTGAGAAACCATTGCATCTGTTGCCTAATTAAAACCCAACTGTGAACCACTACGTGCACTTATATGTGTCATCAATCACGAGGATACTAGATCCCACGACACAGGGTATCCTAGTGTGGGGTCTAGGGTTACTCCATTGCACACAAATTACTCTCACGATCCAATCTTTGTGTCTTAATTTCATTCTGTGCTTATCGCGTCTGTTAACTTGTTCTTAATTTTACTTTACTTATTTACTTTACTTTACATAGGTAACATAACATTGCGCTTATTTTATCTACAGGGATAGGCAGAGGTATACCACATCATCGTCTACTGCTGGACATACGCCTCCCCCAATTTGGTTACTTTGCCATAATCGCCACGCTTGGCAGGCGGGTTGGCGATCGCAGTATCATGGTAAAATCTATAGAGAACGCCGCTGCCCATTCTCTGGTAAGTCCGTTAGTCGCCTCGGGAAGAAATGGGAAGGTGGATCTACTGATAAAAATTGCATTTTTTTGTTTCTTATTTTCATGTAGTTTTACCGAAAGTTAGTCGTATGCTTATTTATGAAACCGCGCTTAAAATAGACTATCATACCTGTTTGTGAAGGAGATGACGCTCTACGAAACCGAACGTTTTCTAAAACTCGATTTGGATTATTATTAACCCGTTATTTTAGTCTCATAAAATTACGCCGACAACCCCGAAAGGTTGGGCTTTAGAGGTACATCCACATTTCAGTTGTTATGTTTAAGTCCCATGTAGTAGGGGGCGAGCCTATTGCCATCAACTTGGCACGAATCCAGACTCTGAGTTACTACTGAAAAATTCCAGATGAAAAATCTGGTAATACTTTGTCTCGACCCGGGAATCAAACCCAGAACCTCATGCCCAACAGTAGCGCTTGCGACTACTAGACCAACGACAAAGCCTTTATCTTTTATCCATTAATTTTTAATACAAATATCCTACAATAGCTACTCGTAAATTCCCCTTTTATTTAAATCGTTTGCAACTTCAGAAGTCGCTGCAAGTGGTCCTTGAAAATAGCAGTCTCGCGATTTAAAGTCATTCCTTGTACTGTTTCTATATGTATACCTTATACATTCACGACTCGCGTATAAAGAGCTTGGTAGAATTAATTACCATCGTTTTGCACGATGTATTTTATATATAAGAGGTAATTTATTGTACGGTTTGCTATTTATTCTGAATCTTGGGTGGAAATGTTGCAATTCATTATGTGTTTACAAATTACTAGAAAATGCTTGTGTTGAAACTCTTAGAAGCAAAATTTGCGTATTGTCGGATTCTGAGTCCCTGGTTCGAACCCTAAAGGCACTTTGTGTAAAGTATTTCATCGACACTGCTCTCAAAACGGTGATGGAAAACATCGTGAGGAAACCAGCATGTCATAGAACTAATTCGAAGACATGTGACATCCACCAACCTGCACTGGGCCCGAGTGGTGGATTATGGCCCATTCCCTTTCACAGAGAGGAGGCTTGTGTCCCAACAGTGGGAACATTATAGGCTGGTGATATTATGTATATGAACTTCTAGTTGTACTTACACTTTTGACAGTAATTCCCAGTAAATTGAAAGTTAACTTAGGTTGAAAGTCTAGACCAATAAGTAGACCTTGTGTTTTTATGACGTGCAAGTCGTTACGGGTATTCAGAAACCCAAAAGTCTGGTACCAAAGGGTATAGTTTTACCAAATAACTGAGTTGTAGAGGTCAGATAGGCTGTCGCACCAGGTAAAATACTGTTATTCAGCTGCACCCGGTTAGACTGGAAGCTGACTCCAAAAAGAGTTGGACATGATGTGCCAGTTGATCTTAGAGTGGCTTTTCCTATTATCTGTTTCGTCATACAAAGAAAAAACACAATTGCTAAGCCGCCAAGTTTTTGCTAATTATTCTTAATTCCTTAGTAACCAAAAAATCTTGTAAATACCAAGAAATCTGTTAATTCAGTTTGAACTAAAACATGCTAATTACTAAGCTTACTCATACAAGGTAAATCTTTTGTTCCATTGTAGGTAAAACTTGGGTTTTTTACATGTATGTGGTCGTAAATACAGAATATTTACGATTACTCACATTTTCTTTGTTAGTTTAGATTTCATTGGCACTTGTGAATGAGTAAGGATCTTAGTCAATGTTTGTAGTTATTGTTAATCGTAAATACGGTTATTTTGAAAGTTACGGTATTTTATACTGATTTGAACTTTCTCTTAGTTGTTTTGTATTACTCATTTAGAAGTTACATATACTGTACTAGTGTTTGCCAGCGGGTTTACCCGCGTGAAGGTCGGAAATTCCGTACTTCTAGGATAAAAAGTATCCTATGTGTTAATTCAGGTTATAAACTATCTGTGTGCCAAACATGCAAATCCGTTCAGCAGTTTTTGCGTGATTGAGTAACAAATATCAACACAAACAATAAATTATTATTAACTCAAAAATAGAAGGCTGTAAGGGTGAAGTACATTAATTAAGAAATTATGTTATACCTCAATTTTGGCAGTAATTTTGTAAGCCCCATATATATATTACTCATTATATTATACCCCATTATATTATAGATAAACATGCCCATTTTAAGCTGATTTTTAAGAACTGATATCTAGGATAACCGATGTCTTCCTTCTAACATTATCCAGGCAAGTCAAAAACACTCACTTAACTCCCATTACAACCTAGACGATTAAACATTTAATAATCACTACAATGTAAAGCGAAAGTTAACAAAAGAAGTCGCTGAAAAAAGTGGGACTTCAAAAAACTTCATTATTTTTCCGGTTTTTATCCCTTTTGATCGACAAAGAGAATATTGCCAAAAAAAATGTCACCCATGCAAAAAACTTAGTCACTAATCAGTTTCTTTACACAAAAGTTGATAGATTTAGTTCTAGTAATTTTATTCGCAACAGGAGGTGCGCACGCTTCTGTCGTGTTGCTAATTTCTTGACTAGCAATGGTTAAGGCTTTAATATGACATTAGACGATATGACGATAGATGTTGAGATTAAATTATGATCAATTAAGTAGAATAGTAGAACTTTGAAGATACTTTTAGATTAGAGATATTTCCATGAATTCTAATGAGCAGTTAAAGCAGGTTTTGGCCTCGAGTTCCACTACTAAGTCTTTTAAATAAGGGTACACTGTCCCACTGTTGAGCTAAAGCTTCTCTCAAATCCCTCTAGGAATCCTTTTCCAGGGCCACCTGAATTCCACCCTTGCAATACGCGTCTAGGTTGTCTCACCACCTTTACTTGGGTCGGCCTCGGCGGTGCCGGAGTCGTCCATCCTCAGATACCCACTGGGTGGAGACTATTGCCCAGTTGTCATTGTGCATGAAGCTGGCATAACCCACCCAGTATCATTTTAGCATGGCAGCCTTTATGCCTACGTCTAAGATTCCCCTTTTGGAGCACAATGTGGTGTTTCGTATTCTATCGGTTCATTTTACGTCTACTTATCTTAAGTATAATTACAGAATATGATGAAATACGTAGATTATTTATTTATTAGCTTATTTCAGACACAAAAAAGCTTCTCCTGAAATGTTATTGTTGTCCTTCTATTGGTTGGTATAGCCTCAATGATTATTCTCAGTGCTCTTATCAAAGCCAATATGTAACTGGACTTTAAATGCTGATTTACACGGTAAGATGCACTTGCCTGTGGAATACCATGCTTTGAAGTAACAATGATGCAGTATTAAGACGATGGAAGTCATTTGTGAGAGTGATGGAGGTGGCCCAGTGGTATCGGTTGCGACAGTCACTTTACTTCGTGTAAAATACTTCATCACCACTGCTCTCAAAACGGTGAAGGAAAAAATCGTGAGGCAACCGGCATGTCTTAGAACCAAAAAATTCGAAGACATATAACATCTACTAATCCGCACTGGGTCCGCTGTCCTAACAGATACCTAAGTGATTTGTAGCTTCAAATTGATTGTATGCCACAGACAAGAAATTTGCATCGTGCAAACAGAGATTTAACGAAAAAGGTATTTTTTATGCATATACAGTTAAATAAATAGTTGAGAGACACTCACCTGAACTCCTGGCGTGCGCATTATCAACAATCACATGAAACACTAATAACAAAAACATGACAGTTTTAAACCTACTAAAGCACCACCCACCATTACTAAACTTTTCATTCACTACACTAAATTCTTTACATTTATTGTCATAACTATTACTGCTAATTGTTTCTTTATATCCTCTTCTTTTATACCCTCTATCTTCTAAAAGATATTTGAGGTCTTGTAGACTCTTCTTTTTTGTCGTTATTGGGTTTCCAGAAGGTTCTAGAACCGGGTCTAAGTTTGGGTGGCCTGACATGGTTGGTGGTGTTAGGGTCTTGCTAGAGATGTTGTGGTTGATTGTGGTCAAATTCCGGGTTCATCTTGGGTTTGCATCTGTAACAAAGAGATATATATGAAAATTTGTTATTTCAGTGGCTGCTAAAGTTGATCAGGTTCAAGTAAAAGATGTTCACTACTGAGCATAGGTCTCCCTCATTATTATTATTTAGATTTGTAGTGTTGCAGATGCGAAAACCTCAAACGGCGCAAATATTCCAACCTAATTGGAAATTATACGTTCGAGGCGTTTGGGGTTGACACTCTGGGACCACGGATTCCGAGTGCCTACTTAGTTTTCCGATACATTGCCAAGCGGTCGGTCGACTGCTCACGTGACAGGAGTGCTGGCCTATTTTTTGGCCAAAGATTCAGCCAGCCTACCAGCCTTTTGGACACTTTTACCGTTGACAACGATACTGACGAATATAATTTTTTGATGACCTGTTTCTTTTCTTTTTTATATACTTGAACATATAATTTATTATTTTAACACCGTTAGATTTTAAATGAAGCAAAGATTCTTAGTAACATACAATGTTCGATAAATAACATACTAGGCAGAACATTCCACACGTTGCGGTGTGCAGAGTTGCAAAAATAAATGTTGAAAGTTTTATTAAAGTGTTAATTTGATGTTTAATGTACGTCCATGAATACACACGTACCTACGAAAAATAAAGTGCATCTACGCTCACACGAGCCGATACTTATATTATAAATTCTTTATTGTGTAAAATGCTGCACATTTTTATGCTCAATATAACACTATTATGGTAGAAATCCATAAAATATTGCCTGTAAAATTATTAGACCTAAGCGCGATGATTGGCAATCCATTATTTTTTTATTGCTCATGCCAAGCCAACACCACACCCACACATAAACACCAGTTCACAAACACCAAACAAAAACACTAACAACTTAATAGGGTAAACGCACCAACAATCGGCCGCCAATAAATTTCTTACACAAAATAAAAGACGGGATTATTGGAACGAAAATAAGCACAAAACGGGAATGCCGCCGACAATCTAATAAGCAATTCATCAAGGGATGTGACAGTATGTGTTATCGTGGGACGTAAACCCTGATGCGGAGGGGGGGGGGGGGGGATGCATTGCAGCCACCTGCGGCCCAATGACGAAGATAAAGTCTGTCTGAGTAAGATGAACTTGTTTCTTAAAGCCGGATTAAAGACTGGACAAGTCTAGTCTTCTCCTAATGAGTCGGTTTTGTTCGTTCTTTGTCAAGTTTTCGATAACGAAAAGATTTTTTTTTTTATATCATTCTCCGCTGAACTCTTGAGCACGTTTGAGCAGAGAGGTGTTAAATTGGATAAGATTTTGTTATTGCTTAGTTTTTACGGCGTGCTAACTTTACTAAAGTCTGAAGATTTGTGTCTGGAATGTTCGTGAAAGTAAACTGTCACTTTTTTTTTCTTTAGAACTTTTGCTAGTTTTTCTACAGGTTAGATTTATTAACATTCCTGATGTACATAGTTACAGCAAGTGCCGAGGCGTTATGTTTAGAGGTACATAAAGAATTGATAAACCGCAACAAATTAATGAAAGTCTACAAAGCTGTTATTCTGGTAAAAGCTTTTAATATCACTGATAATATTGTCTACCATAGAAACTAAATACCTGATACGTCTGCTATTTCACCAAGACTGCTTCTTAACGATAGAAATAGGCATTCCTACTTTCTTCATCCACTTATCCTACAACTACTTTCTGCCCGCGCCTTCGTCCACGTAAAATTTTTGTTTTAATATAATATCCTAAAGCATCACATCGCTTGACCGCGATATAACTCCGTTTTCTCTTTGCGTTATTTGTTTTTTTTTCTTTGCTCTTTAGGGTGGTAGCGAAACGTTGAATAGCCCATTTACCCTTTTTTTAAATTGGGTTATTAAATGCATAAAGTTTTTTTTTAAAACTAACTGGTAGTTGCAGACATTACCTCCTATATGCAACAAAATTTACCTCTTTATAATATTAGTACAGATATAGAATATAGAAGATATACCTAGATATTTTACAGCAGAACACAGCAATTTCTAAACTACTAACAAAACAAACAGCTCCCTCTACCAATAGTTAAATAACTATTCCCCATATATCTTTAGCGCCGTAAAACGTGAAATTCCGAACTGTTTACACACAAAACAATGCACAGCACAACCGGCCGGTTCAGGTGTGCCAATCCGGGCTCAAAGCTAACTCATTAATCTTCCCAGCAACTCCTAGTCCAGTGTGGTAACGGATAATGGAATATTTCGGTTACGACGGTATTTGTGAATTTTGGAATCTATAATAAATATCATTGGAATTGGCGATGAAAAACGTTGACGAAGGTATTGACAATTTATTTCTAATGGTTAGTAATGAATTTAGTGAAAAACATTAATCTAATCGAGATGAAGTAAATATAGCAGATTTGCCAGACATCGGATATTAAAATACTTTGGCTTTTATGATATCATTGGCATTGAGGATGTTTTTTTTTTTCTGACGAATCAAGATGAATTAGCCAGAGAAGGTAAAGATGTTAAATTCTATAGGACAGACTGGCCCAATTGTGGGACTGTATAAGTTAAAAAGCATCGATATTAATAATTTATTTGAAGCACTATTCATAATAAATCTGGTAAAGAAAATGAATCTAATTCAAATGATATAGTACATATAGTCTATTTGTCGGCCATATATTCAGAATCGGACTCTTAATATCCTGCATAAGTTATGATAAGTGAAACTATAGTGCCCCTAAGCGGAGTTATTATCATTGCTTTCAAAGTTACAGAATTGAAACCCAGCAAATTATCGTTGTGCTATTTAAGATATTGCCAACCCTAACGCCGCAGGCAATGCTGTTCATTCAGTAAATAAAACAAGCGTAATATTAATGACAGTAGATCTTAATCTATAATCAAATGTTCTTCTTAGAACTGACCAAATTAAACCAAATTCAGTAAGCATTTAATATAAACAAGGCCCAAGCTTTACATTAAAAAAAACGTTTATTAAAAAAGATAAACATAAAAAGGGTTGTAACAGGGTAAATGTCATCATTACACACCATTACAGAAAAATAAAAGGGAATAGCCGATCACGGGATCAATGAGCCAGGGATGAGAATAATTCTCACGTCTCGGCGATATTTCTATGCTTAACGACGTCAGGAAATTCGTTCGGACTTGTCCGACACACCGGGTCCGTAGATCGTAACTGAAAATTGTTTTAGCCCCCCGGGACAAGCTGAAGTTCAGGTGGACTACCCACCCTGAGATCTTACACAGGTGCTATCATGAGTTATCGTATACGTTTTATTAGAAAGGAGAATTTTATTGGTTTTCGTACGAGTTTTCTTCAATGCTCTTGGGGAGTTACAGCAAGTGTATCACTTGCCTATTTTTTTTTTTAAATGTTGGTACCTTATTTCCCGTCTTTGTTAATTCGAAATTATTCTTAATTTGCTTTCGAATTGCTACCATTTTATGTTTCCAATATATCAGTGTGCATTGTGCAGTGTAATAAACCGTACTGAAACTCAATTTATAATTAAAACCATATCGTGAACATGGGACTCAACTTTTTCATTCCATCCAATAAAGTTACTGAAAAATATTTTTTTATTATTCTGTACTCCATCTGGGTTTGTTAGCTCGTTTGAATTTAAAATCATCACAATTTTATACTCAAGTTTAATTAAATTAAAATACAATGCAAAAATTTTAAATCCGGTAAAACGAGCTTGTTGCGGATCGAATTAAATTTGAATAAGTGGCTTCAGACAGGTCTGAAACGCTGAGAAGAAATATAAACAGTCATTTATCGTAACAATCCTGAGGTCCATTCCTCTTTAGCCCTCTGGAGGGAGGTTGAGCTCAGGTGCGGGGCTGCGGGGGATGAACGCTCCCCCCTCTTGACTGATTGTTTGTTTTGCCATTCCCGGTTTCACAGTTTGTTTTGCAAAGGAATTTGCAGTTGCAGCAGAGTCGGACTAAAAACTCAACGGGTCATCAATTTTGGTGTAAGTGTTGCTAAGATGTCTGTTAAGGATTGTGGAAATTGTTGAGTAGTGGTTAAAACAATGTGTTCGTTTCTGGCGGTGTTTTGCTCGTTACCGGTGCTAAGTAGCTGGATTTGAGTAACAAGAATGTTTAGACATCTGTAAGATCAGTTAACGAGATGGATACAAATCATTTCGAAAATGCAACGACTAAAATAATAGATACTCTCAAGACTAATTAACACAACAAATCAGCTAAAGACATAAAACAGGACAAACGACACAAAACTAAAAAGGCAGCGTTAGAAAAAGCTACCCACATAAAAATGAATATTGAACACGACAAAAAGAAAATGGCCGCTCATTTTTCACGTACGCAATTAAACGTTCATAATAACATCCAAGATGGTTAGTTATTCTTTAAAAGGAACGTTGGTTATGTCCAATTTAAATTTAGAAATGGCCTGAGTGGAATGGTCAGTGCATTCTAGTGGACATGGGCAAAGTTTGTAGAGGAGAGCGGGATAATTAAATAATAATAATTAGTGTTTTGAAAGGCTTTGGAAATAAAGCGAAGTGAAATGTGAAGTTGGGAAACTTAAAGCTAATAACGGAGTTGGAATAGTCACAGACTGTTTTCAAACTTTTGATAGTAACTTAGTGGATGTTTTTATATCGCATTGGTAATGAAAGGACTTCGTACAAATGCTTTGGCACACTTAAATACACCACTCTGGATTTCTTCACATATTCTTTACCTTCAACACTTTCACCAATTTCTAAATCAACATCAACCACAACTTTACTATCATGTACAGCCTTTACACCATTAATTCTCACTTAACACCCTCTGACCTTTCAAGAACCAAATTCATCAGTGCAATCTATTACCAAGATCGCATCAGCTAAGCCTTTACACCACACCCCACCTAACCAGCGTTGCGTCGCAGGCGGGGTTAAAATTTCATGGCCTTAAACAGGTCGAGCCTGGTTCCACCCTGTTTCCAGGCAGTGGGACCAAGCACAGTACTTAAAAGAATTTTTCCACTTAATGCTAAGAAAGTCGTTTTAGCATCAACACTGGTTGGATGTGTGTTCGATACTTTTAGAGAATATTTATGGGTATCAAGTGTTTTGTTTTTATGATCGATCGATCGATATGTTGCAGGTTGTCGCTTTGTTGTTCTTGTTGTCTAGTTCAATATTGTTTTTATTATTTATATCTGTGATTGCAAGGTTTTGAATGATAACATTATCGTTATTAGCTCTAGTTTCATGAGTATCTTTACAGTCTGTAGCAATCATTCTAACAAATGCATATATATCTTAAACTAGTCGAACAATTCTCACGATTATTCAGAATTATCAGATCAGAATAATACTTTACTAAACCTAACCTAACATTTGACTTCCTGAATTCCAAAGCCATAATACTTATATAAAACAAGCTATCTACAAAATAGAATGGTAATGTAACAATTTCGTTGGAAATATTGGCATATTCAAGCCGGCAATATTAAGCGTTCTGTGGCATAGTCCCGATTTCCCTAAGTGCGATAAGGATCTAGAATCTAGACCATTTCCCGTCCATTCTAGACTAAAGCAGGAGCTACGAAGGAAATAGAGTTCTGTGGTTTGCTTACAATATTCAACTACATGAAATAGTGTAAATGTGTTTGGTATTCGTTATGGAGATATTTATGACAGAGATCTAGAATCTAGAATCTAGATCTTGATTATTTACAGACTAAAGTTTAGGCTATGGATTTATTAATGTACAATAAACTATTAAAACGTTAAATCGATAACATCGCACCACTGGGTATTCGAGCTTTTAGGAACTACTCTATTATTAGCGGTAAATGTCGTTTGCTTTACAAAATGTAATGGAAAGAAATCTATGGTTTCCCACTACAATTTAAAGAGTAAGTCACAAAACTTTTACCACAAAAATTCAAGACCTAAATAAAACGTGGTGAATAAAACTTCATTCAACTATTCAGTGAGGTGAGACCCCCAGTTGTCGGCATCGTAACTCCGCGTCGGCTACAATTTGGCGAATGCATTCCCCCACTAAATCGCCGTTCAAGTATTGAAGGCGCTGTGAAAATTTCATACGCTAAGTGCCTATTCGCGTGGTGTCTCGTTAAGGAAATACTCCACCTCATGTTAGCCTAAAATCCCTCTTAATATAAAAGGTCATAAGTTGCTGTAGAGTGGTCTGTAAAGTTTTCACATTATTGATTGTTACCTGTCTTAAGTTTAAACTGTTATGATTATAATATGATGATTGATGATGTTATAGACCTACCCTTTTTTTTGCATGGGAAATCATTAAATGACGTCTCCCGCTCGTGGGCAGAGTGTCAGACTTTTACTGACTAAAACCCACCCGTGTTCCTTCAGTTGCCCATGTGCCAGGGTCCCCTCGAATGACATATTTTGTAATCGATAAAAAGGTATGTAAAAATGCCATAGCTTAGTTTTAGGAAATGAAGAAATCAAAAATGAATTAGATATTGCTTCTCGTATTTACAGAGAATACTGTCACTTAAATTTATGTAACCTACAGAGATAATAAATTCACAGTTGTGATGAAAGCGATCTATATCTGGTCTCCCAAGAGTTCTGCTACAATCTAATACTCCTAGCCTTGCCTTTGCAACTATTCGACTTGTTTAGTATCCGGTTCTTGTCTCATTAGCAAGTACAGAACCAGTTGATTCATCCTAGCCTGTTGTTCTGGTATTATATGAATAGACAATACGTCTGCCTTCAGAGAATATTCAGATAATCTTATTCTGGAGTTCTCGCTTATGACAGTCTCTGGGGTTTATTTTAGGAATCTTGATATATTTTTCCGTCTAGACGAATTTGGATTTAGGCCTCTAAGGACATGTGTCGCTCAGCGGTAAAAAAAGGCTCCTTTTCATCATTACCATCAAGTTTTTTTCAACTTTTGACGAGATCAGCTTCTTGTCCAACCAAATGTGACTGGGTATCAATACTGGTACAATTCCCATATAAATAGATTCAGCCCAATGAAACAAAATATTATAATTCGTAAAATACCATTAAACCCGAAAATCAAATTAAATCGGTGCAATAAATTATGCTTTCTCACAGAAATGAATTTTACCGAGACGTTATCGAGATTAAAACGAAATGAATCGGACCGGGTAAATTAATGACAGCCCAAGTGTAAGGTTCTCAGTTTACAGTTAAGTCGGATGATAAGCATTATACGTCAGCCACTTTAAATTTCAATTTACCATGCTCTAGGATTACAACCCTTAATTCTATTACACATAGCTCAGATTTCAACGCATTCAAAATTGTTTTATGACCTTTCTTTTAACATATGTCATTAGAAAATGAACCTTTTGCTTATGTGTTAAAGTTGGAATTAACGTTTGATGCAATGTTATACTGTCTCATTTTTATACTGCCGTCAGTATGTGTATATGCTTGATTTATATCCTCCTTTGAAATATTATCGGTAGTGTATTCATCAATCTAATTTTAGAGCGACTTTAAGTACTTCTTATCTTTATTGTGTTTGACCCTTGTTTTATTTGTATCGTTAAAATTAAGTTTAAGATGCAGGTTAATTTATAATAGGCACTGATAGACAGTTGCATCTGGTGCGACGAACAGACTGAATTAATTTTAGAATCGTCTACGATCAGAACTATAAATACTGTTACTTTCGGGAATCGGCTTCTATGTTTGGAGCCAAAGTATGGATGAAATATACTGTCATGATACAAACATCTTCCATATAACATTACCATCCATAATAACCTTAGTAACAAATACCGACTTGACGCACATTAACAAATTCAACATTAATTACCACAAACGAAGGGAAAATAAAAGAAATGCTAGACTCATTAACCACTGGTAAACTAATGGGATTTGATGGGAAGGCGAGCAAAAACGCGAACAATCCCCGGAGGCACGGTTAAGCATGATTTATCGTGGCTCCCTCTGTATGAGAGCGAGTGAATTATAAAATGAAACACACCTGACTCTGTTGATGACAATTGATGATTAATTTTTTGTTTTGCATATTGAATAGGCAGTGAAAACGGAGTTTTTGATGTAGGGGTTTTCTTTTCTTTGAGTTTAATTGTGTTAATTCTTCTGTCAGTGGCTTAAGATAATTAATAAAATTGGGGATGATGAATGGTTTAGCTGTACATGTATTTGCGGTGAAGATTGGAATTAATAGGATACGCACATAAAAACGGTCAAATTCAAGTCGTAATTTCTTTTTAGCGACCACCACTGTCAAAAAAAAAAAATGACAAAAATGTTGGTAACTCCGGGACTTCTAGAGTGATTAAAACGAAATTATTATACTGCGAACAGTCTTTAAATATGGGAATTGCCCCTCTGGTTTGAACAGCTTACTGTTGGTCGTCTTAAAGTATTCAAGCAAAAGTGCCAATGAGAACAAGACAGTTTCTTTAAGCGCGACTTTGACGATATCCAAGGAAATATAATCACACGAACAAGCATTTGGATGACAAAGTCGATGTGCAAAAAAGAAATAATAACTTTACTTTCAGTAGCAAGTTTTATCACACGTACTTTAACAAGGATAAAATAATAAATAAACAATCGTTTTTCACAAGTTTAGGTTAAACAACAAAGCGATGCATACAACAAAAAAGAAACTAAAAAATGCATACCTACGTTCCGCCGCAAAGCATAAACCACGAAAAATTTCATATCGTTGTGATAAAAACTAAAATTCATATTTCTGCATCACACTAAACCGCAGTTGTACTAAAACTTTATGCTCACGAACATACGAACAAACATAAACACATAAATTGTACGTTGTATAGTAAAAACTGGATTGGTATGACGTGGAGAAATGCGGTGTACGGGTGAAACACCTGGGGGCCCGCCGGACAACAATTGTGCCGTTTACCTTAGCGTTCTTGGTCATTTGCGGGACGTTGACGGAAATGGGATTTGTGAAAATATAATCGACGTATTTAGTTGGACGACAATTGGGACTTTTAACTCGGTTTTTTGTTACCGTTATGAAAAGGGTAAATTGTATTATTTTTTCACTGCGACACTCGGTTTCAATTATTTTGTTTTTTTAGACGAATTTTCAATTTCTGGATTCACGCGTGGAAAAACTGACTGGTACTTTACAAAGTACTGGACTTTGATGCCATAGCTAAGTTTTCTATCTTAAAAGTTTGGGGACTCAGACTTAAATATTTTTGGCCTACCGCTTATCTAAATGTCATGAATTACTATGCAAAACATCTTACATAAAATTAAACCGCCGAAAAAACTGAAAAGCAAAAAAGAATAAACCTTTCAGTCATTTTGAGTCGGCGCTTTGAGTGATCTTTGTTCATTGATTGTTTGGCGCCGACTCAAAATGACTGAAAGGTTTATTATTTTTAGGGTTCCGTTGCCAAATGGCAAAAAACGGAACCCTTACAGATTCGTCATGTCTGTCTATCTGTCTGTCTGTCTGTCCGTGTATGTCACAGCCACTTTTTTCCGAAACTATAAGAGCTATGCTGTTGAAACTTGGTAAGTAGATGTATTCTGTGAACCGCATTAAGATTTTCACACAAAAATAGAAAAAAAAAACAATAATATTTGGGGTTCCCCATACCTAGAACTGAAATCAAAAAAAAAAAAAAAATCATCAAACCCATACGTGTGGGGTATATATGGAAAGGTCTTCAAAAATGATAGAGGTTTCTAATAACATTTTTTTCTAAACTGAATAGTTTGTGCGAGAGACACTTCCAAAGTGGTAAAATGTGTCCCCCCCGTAACTTCTAAAATAAGGGAATGATAAAACTAAAAAAAAAATATATGATGTACATTACCATGTAAACTTCCACCGAAAATTGGTTTGAACGAGATAAGTATGTAGTTTTTTTTTAATACGTCATAAACCGTAAACCACAATTTACCTTTCATTCAGTCAACTCAAATATAAAAATTTTAAAAAAACATTTCGTTTCATAAACATAAAACTTATGCATAAACCGTGAATACCTGCAGGTTTGTACGGAACCCTCGGTGCGCGAGTCGCACTTGGCCGGTTTTTTGCTTTTCAGTTTTTTCAGCGGTTTAATTTTTTGTTAAAAAGTTTTTATTTTATAGTTTTTTCTGGCTATAATCTAATAATTACTACATACTTGCAAAATCGGACTATTCTGTAAGAAGTTATGCATTACAATCAATGAGTGAACAATCAATCATCCCCTGTTTTCCTACCCTTAGGATTGGAATTTTCTTTCCAAATTTACATGGGACCACCTTCGAGATATACAAACAAAGAATTATCAAAATCGATCCACTCTGTAATAAGTTGTGTGTGGTCACACATAAAAAAAAAAAATATCCGCGTCGAATTGAGAACCTCCTCCGTTTTTTTTCGTTGGTTTAAAAGGCTGTGCTATCAACCTAAACCATCCATTCCATCTTTGGCACAGAATATTTTCATTTTTATCAAACTCAGCCTGTCTAGATTCTACCGCTCCTAATTTTGTAAGCTCATTAATCAGTGTAATTTCTTAATGAAACAGTCAAAGACAGATAGGCTCCCAAGGTTAATTGAGACCGTATCTTTATTAAACCTTAGGTCGAAAACTTTCATCATTCATTATTTCAGATTTGGTGTATCATGATCATGAATTAATCTATACTAATATTATAAAGCTGAAGAGTTTGTTTGTTTGGTTGAACGCGATAATCTCAAGAATTACTGGTCCGAATTGAAAAAATATTTTTGTGTTGGGTAGCCTATTTATCGAGGAAGGCTCTAGGCTACAATCAAAAGGAGCGGAGCAGCAATGAAAAATGAACGAAAACTGGCAGGCTGGCTGGCTTCAATGCGGTGGTAAGAGTCGGGGGAGCAAGAAATGACGCGGACGAAGTCGTGGGCAGAAGCTAGTGATAGATAAAAAAGAAGTAAAATAATAACATGCCATAATATCACGCCTGTATTTTCCAAAGGGTTCCCACATTTTGCCAGATATTTTTAGTCCCATGTAACAGGGGGGCGAGCCTATTGCCATCAACCAGGAATCCAGACTCAATGCAACTGTTAAGAAATTTCAGATGGAAAAATCAAATACTACATCGCCCGACACGGGAATTGATCCCAGTGGCACATTCTCAACAGTAGCACTTGTGACCACAAGACAAACAACGGGAAGTGACTGACGGGTGCTTTGCCACTTTTGATTTTAAATCTTAATCAAAGAAAAATCTGTTCAATAAAACGGAATGCCATCATCATTTCACTAAAAAAAAAAAACGAGTGGTCATAAGCAAGGATCAGGCGTCACCACATACGTTCCTGCACCCTTAACCAGGTCTTCAGTCCAACAAACTGAACGTAGAATTCGGAAAATTGGCGAAAACGAACTATAAGAAAGATATATGAATCAATGAATACCCCCACGTTGTAATTAGAAAAACAACGATAACCAATGAGATGAAAGCCGCAACAAACTTAGACAGGTGGTTCGTACTCTGATAAGCCACAATGCAACTGTAGAGATACATAGTAAACTATGTCCCACCTCTTGTCGTTGTCTCTGAGAACTTTGGAAGATCTAAGAAAGCGTATTCAAAAGAAAAAAAAAAACTAATGAAACCATCAATAAATTGAAAAAGAAGAAGCTATAAAACAACACAGAAGTCAAGATATACTGCCAAACGATCACCAAATCCCATACACCATATAACCAACCACCCAAAAACCTAATAACATTGCGGAAAAAAGGACCACAAATCTCTTTACATCATAAAACATCTACGTGTGCAAAAGAAGAAATATATACAACAAACAAAAAAAAACACGGCTCGGCAGTAAAGAAATATTTGAGTCATTTAAATATGTATAAAGCTGCCACATCAAACGGATATCATTTTCTTCAGGATCGAAGGCATTATGTGGCTAAAGTCGATATTCTGTGGGACTATGGGACTGAGGGACGTTCTTGTAAATCATTTTCAGTTTTGAAAAGGATTTTATTCCGGGTTGCCTGTTGTGGTACGTTTTTTGTACCGAAGGAGCATATTTTTTGTAAATTATGCATCGGTTCTGAAGATCAATGTGTTTTGCGATATTCTGTTGTAGAAGACCAGATTTGATAACACTCTAGTAGTTCTTAAAAAGTCAAATTTTATTGTGCTCCTGGGATCTCGGCTAGTAAGAATTTTAACATTAGTACCAGTTACAATTAAAATAGAACCTTTACAAAGAAGGTCTTAAATAAGGCTATAAACAGTCTTAATTAAGTGTGACTGGTAGGTACACAAGTGTCACGATTACAGTCTAATTTAAGTGTTACTGGTACACAAATGTCAGGAATTTATGTAGGCTATATTACTAGCCAAGATTCCAGGAGCTCAATCAGTGTTAAAGCAAATTTGAGAATGTCCTTAGTTCAACTACAATGTTCGGCTCAAAAATAGTTCATAACCAAAAACATGAGCACCCATCAAATGAAAACTTATAAGTCAATCACGAAGTTTAGCAATCAACCATCAATATTCATGGATGGGACAAAGACCAACTTCTCTCGTAAGCCCTATAGGCAAATAAGCTTATGTAGTCATCAAAGGGATTTTGTCGAACGAAACGACGAATTCGAGAACAATTCCCTTCTATTGGCGGAGGATAAAAGAAATAATTTAGATACATTATTTTTTTCTTACGGACAAAATGTCGAGTAATACTTTCCTCCGTTTATTGGTTTTATAGGGAATTGTTCAGAGAAATGCTTAAGCAGTACCTTCTGTGGTTGATGTAAGGACCTTATAAAGTGAAGACGTAAGGGTCGTTTAAACAGTTTATTCAATACTAGGTTTTTCCCGCGACTTCACCCGCGTGATTTTTTATACCCATTAACCTAGACGTAAGTGCTAACAATAAGTCCACAAACTTTTATCGCAATCAGATTAAAGGTAGTACCTAGCATAAACCACGAACAAAAAAGAAACATTGTATTTTTATATACTAGATTGGTTTCGCGTCTATCTTTCTCAACAATGAAGAAACCAGATTTCTTTATTATAATTGGATATTGATACTCCATCCATCATCTCCGCTGCTTACGTTAAACAGATTTGCTGTCGTTTTCGTATGAAAAGACCACACAGAAAAACCAGTACACCACACTTCAATATTATATAAACAGCGTACAAACGATTCAGCATATGTAAAATCAAACAATTCCTCGAAACGCCAAGTAAACTAAAGGTATGTGTGTTTTATATTGAAAAAACACGGCTGTTTGCGCTTTTGGCGACAAACATGAAGAATTGAATGCGTCCCGGCTGCCTACATAATGTATATTAAGTTTATATTTGCTCGGTTAGACCATGTTTGTCGCTTAGAACATGTTTGTCGCTTAGCCGTGTTTGCCTCGCAGTGTTAATAAAATCATTGCATACGAGAGCGTTATGGTTAAATGAGTTACACATTTTCATTTTTCAAGATTTTAGAAAATTATTATTTATTTGATAATTGTAGGTATAAATTTGTAGAATAGTGTATTAGCTCTTAGAAGATAATCCTCGATTCAGAAATTACGATTTAGTAGACACAAAATTATGTCAACAGATTTTTCTACACCTACGCTATTTTTAACAAGGATCAATGACCAAATTAGAGACGCCCTTTAAAAGGACAAATTCTAGATAAGTCGAAAAACTGAAGATAATAAAGCTACAGTATCTAATTTGAACTCTGAAACACGTTTTTATATTTGTCAAAAATAATTCAGTAATATAAAAGATGGATTTCAAGTAGTAAAACTTAATCTTAACGGACTAAGTATAAATGCTGCATCAGTAAGAATAAACATGACATGCATATTAATTCAGAATTTGAAACTTAAATCTTTACTTTGGGATTAACTGTAGCGTTTTTTAAAATTACTGCAATGCGGGCTGCATTATGCCAGAGGCTTAACTTAAGTGTTTTAGATAATCAGACTTAGAAGTTCTTTCTAGATCCGAAGATTGAAGAATATGAAGCCAAATATCATGAAGAAAAACAAAAGAAAAACGAAATTTTGGAACTCATAATGGTAATAGTAATTTGAATCTAGGCTCAATATGACTGGCAGACAAAGGAATACAAAAGACGTTATTAATATTAAATGACCTTTCAATAGTCTTTTACTATTAAATGAAGCCGAAACTGACCCAATATAGTTACACAAATTATATTTTTCTATGCCTTCTTTCTGACGAAAATAATTCCTCGAATTATTACTTGTGTTACTATATTTATTTGTTTACGAGGGGCTCGAGGCTAAGTAATAACAGACACACGATTCGATCGATGAAGATAAGCTACCCTTGCCGCGGTCGGTTCGTGGATGCGTCTCGTTGGTCCTCGCTGTCATTCGTGGATCATAGACAGTCGTTCGTTACGGGTAGGTAGGCAAAAAACCGAAAGTCTGGCAACCAATCTTACCAATGGGTATCGTATTACCCAGTAACTGGATTGTGGCGGTCAGATCCCTCATAATGTTTTCTTTCACAGTTTTGAGATCACACACCGTGATAAATTAACAACACAAAGTGCCTGTCTGGGTTTAACTTTTGGCCCACCACTGTTCACAATTTTAAGTGACTAGGTAAGAATCCTTTGTTACCACAATTCTTTTAAACATTTAAGTCTCAAACTAAAAACGCAAACTGAAAAGTATTTCAGCCACCACTTTTGTAAAACATTTCAATAAGACCCACAAATCACTATTTCAAAATTCCTCCAGCACTCTTATTTAAAAGGCACAATTGAAATTCCCTCGCAAAAGTTTTCCAGTATTCCTTGAAAACTGAACACATCTCCGTTATCTCAGTGTAATATATGCGCATCCCAGTTGCAAAAGGAATTTATTTCGTTTACTTTTATTTATTGAGAACCGTTTTCAGGTAACGCTGGTTCTAATGTTGGAATTTGCAAGCTAAGTAATTTACTTGCAGTATTCATTACGATATCCTTGTTTTCTTGTAACGCTGTGTAAATTATGCTGCTTTGTTTCAGAAGCTTGGCTTTTGAATTGATTTTAATTGTTACTGGGGACCAACGGGGAACAAAAAACGGATAGATGTGTGATGATATTAAGGGCTTGTGGCCAAGTAATAACAGCCGCACGGGTTGATCGTTCAGGTTAAGCTACGCTTGCCGCGGTTGGTCCGTGGATGGGTGACCATCTTTACATACGAAGACCCTTCCGTGCTTCGGAAAGCACGTTAAGCCGTTGGTCCCGGCTGTCTTTCGTAGATCTTAGACAGTCGTTACGGGTCGCAGCTCTAAATAAAGTGTGACAACCAGTCTTACCAAGGGGTATCGTATTACCCAGTAACTGGGTTGTGGAGGTCAGAAAAGCAGTCGCTCCATGTAAAATACTGATATTCAGCTGCGTCCCGTTAGACTGGAAGCCGACCCCAATATGGCTGGGAAACTGCTAAGCAGATGATGAGATGTATGATGATAGATGTAATCTGTGTGGTGTTGTACATAAGGAATACCACCATCCCATTTCTTCCCGTGGGTGTCGTAGAAGGCGACTAAGGGACTTACTAAAGAACGGGCAGCAGCGTTCTCTATGCATTTTACCACCGTACTGCGATCATCAACCCGCCTGCCAAGCGTGGCGATTTTGGCAACCCCCCATCGCTTGGGGCGAGACCTATGTCCAACATTGTTTTTTTTTTTACTGAAATTATGATGATAGTGAGATGTGTGATGAGAAAGATAGATTTCATAAATGGATGCAGTTTAAAATGGAACAGGAATTGATTCGCCTCTTATGTTCATAAACAGCTATAATAATCTCACTGCTGGGACACAGGCCTCCTCTCTGTGGCAGAGAGAGGTCCGTAACCCAGTGCAATGGAAAACCCCTCCAAATTGAAGGAGGGCTAAGTACAGCCGTGGACGTCATTCGGCTGAAATGCAGATGATAATGAATAATATTCTTCTACATCTTTGCATTTCATCAACCATCAAGATTGTTTACTCTGAGTACCAGGCAGCTAAGTTTCGAGTTACAAAACTGAACTTTGTACACTGGTCAGCACATTGTTAGTACATATTCGTGCACAAGTGCTATATTCCAACTTGATACGAGTACAAACGTCTTAGTTGTAGAAATGGAACACAAACATACATTGTATCAGCTGTTTCTGGCTCGTGAGAAGTCTAAAACCCTCACAACCGTATTAACACAGTTTAAGGAATAAAGAGTTACTTTAAGCAGTAAAAAACTCTATAAGTAATAGGCAATCTCCCCACGTCACGATCCAACACTTCTGTTCGCGACTGTCCCAATCCCAAGTCAAATAAGGAACAAAGTACCTTGCAACCCCGTGTAAATTAGAAAGGTAAGTACCAACAAAACCGATTTAGTTTCCAAGCAAAACTCACCTTTAAGAGCCAACGTAGGGCAATAAATTCTGCGTTAACGTCTCACGTTCTACGTAAGAAACGGTTGCTTTATAGAAGAAAAAAAAAAACGGTAAAATAAACGATTTGCTACACCCTCGAGCGTCTTCGAAAATTTTTACGCGAATATAAAGTTCACTCGTTACTTCGTATAAAAACATTTTGTGTTGTGAATAGGACATTTTAAATGTAAACGCGATTCACCTTTGAATAGTAGTCTTTATGTAATCATTCGGTGAATTAGTGTTGTGCTTGTTAGTCGATAAGTGTGACTGACTATTGTGGTTTGTCGAATAGTGAAGTGTTCTGAGTGTCGTAACTATTTCCATTTTAATGAAGTTAGCGAATACTAAGTATGAATATGAACCATAGGGTTAAATTAACTACCATGAGGAAAACCAATATTTTCTTCCGAAAAAAACGTTTTCTTTTCTAAAATGGTGCGTCAGTCATGCTATTCCTAGCCACATTAGAATAAGCTATGAATAAGTTGTTTTTGCTCAAAACGGTGAAGAAAAAATAAACAAACATTCGAAGACATGTGACATCTACCAATCCATGTGTCTAGGCATGAATTAGCTCGCGTAGTGGATTACCACCCACTCCCTCTCATCGAAAAGAGGCCCGTCTCCCAGCAGTGGAAGGAGTGGAGGCTAAAGGCTGATTATGTAGTGTATGTTATATGTTAGTATTTTGCGAGAAGAATACACCAGACCATCGTTAATAATGACTAGGCAATACCAACGTTTCGTGTGGTACCGGACGTAAAGGAGAGAACCACCCCATTTCTTTCCATATGAGTTAGAAAAAACGACTGAGGCAGTTACTAAAAGATGGGCTAATCCTTTTAGCACCATACTGTAGTCCCCAACCCACCTGCCGAAATTGAGTCCAATGTCCAGTAAACATCTCTAACATCTTTAAGCTGAGTCTGTTCAAAAAGAACGGTGACCAATCCACAGACTGGCCGCAATAAGTTCAACTTCACCTCGATAAAGTTACACCTGGTTACTATTTACCCACGGCCTCAATTTCTATTATACTTCGTGTGTATAAGAACCACCGTACCTCACCTACTTAAAAATTTGCAAAATTCATTAATTCTTTGAAATGTTTCATAAAGCGTTCCCGGGGGATGGCGAACTTTTGCGTACAGGTCGTTTAATATCGTAACGTGCAGTTTTATCGCTGCCAACTTTACTTACAAAATAAACTTTCTAATTATTATTATGAAAACCTGGTTCGAAATCTGTTGAACGTTCCGTGAGTTTGACGGGCTCATTTTCGGAGAATCGACGTATGAAATATTGGTTTAGTCGAATCCTTATTAATTTGTTTGCTTAAGATTATAAGGTCGATTAGTCGCCTCGGAAAGCATGTCTAACTGTTGGTCCCGTATGTCACTTGTAGATATTTGACAGTCTTACCATGGGTATCGTGCTACCCAGTAAGTGGGTTATGCAGGTCAGATAGGCAGTCGCTACATGTAAAATACTGGTATTCAACGGCATCTGGTTAGACTGGAAACCGACCTCAAAAATAGTTGAAAAACGGCTAAAACGATTAAGATAAAACTAGCTCTGTATTTTGTTAAAGACTTTTTTTCTAACTTACTAAAACAATAAAATAAATTTAACTTACAGCAGCTTAGTCCATTCACGCTTCTGTATTACAATCGACTAAAACAACTGAAGTTATCTTTCACATCACTAAAGTTATTTCTGGATTCAAATGCATGAAACGTAATGGACATTTAACGTGTAGATGGATTTTTGTTAGGGACACTAAACCTAGTCACTTCGAAACATAACGGTTAAAAGCCCTTTTGTTATTTCGATATGATAAGGTATACTTAGTCCAATAATTTCAACAATAATACACAATTACTATTGTTATTTGCCAGTTATTTTTTTAATACAGAGTATACATCACTATAACGATATCAAAAGCTACAAAACACAGGATTTTTGGATTATTCACTTACGTGTAACCATGTCTCTCTCCCCAACAAAATAGAGACATAACGAAAAATGACGTTACAAAGCTGACAAGATACATTCAAATGCAAAAATAACATTGTCGTCTCATCCCTGTAACCTCATGGTATAACGTAATGGCAGCCCTTACATGACAATTCCATTCGCGCAGGGCTGTCACTCATTAGCATATGTACATAAAGAGTCGCTCATTGGCTGGGCCCCGGGCCGCCATGTTTGAATTGCAGAAATTCCAGCCGCCATTTTATTAATTAAAAACTCCCGCGTTTTTCTCTTGCCACAATTATTGTTTGTGAAGTCATCTTAATGTTTACTGCGTAGATTTTTTGGGGTGGTTTTATGATATTCATAGTGGTTTATCAGGTGTTGTCTTAGCACGAACATGCAACACAGATATTAGTGAAAATTCGCTGTATTGCTCACAACGTGAATTTATTTTTTGCAGTAAAAAAATTAGTTTTGGTCGTATGTCAAGAAAGCTTATATGTACGCAGTTGAAACAGTACCTATTTCTTTCTGAAAATCCAATGACATTTTTCCGCAGTTTCTAGTAACAGAACTACTACGTTGTTTTTCCTAATACTAACAATACTGCATGGCGACTAAGTTATCTATTATTATAAAATTTGTTAAATCTTCTTTACCATTAACGATTTTTATTGCGAGTTCGAGTTGTAATCTTGTGGGAACATTAATAGTCGTGGGTAGTCTAAATCGCATTATGTTCGTTATTATAGTATAAAATAAACTTCTAAGGCGAACGCTTTAAAACTTGGAAATGAGTTTCTTTGTCCAATTAATGTTGGAGGTTTATATTGAACATAAGTTTTATAAAGTGCATCATTTCTCAGACAAAAGCACTTCAAATGACATAAAAACCATGGCATTTTAACATTCCAAATACGAAAAGTGTTCCATTGTTTAACATTTTAAATATCGAACATTTCCTCTTAGTAACGTTCCGTTTTTAAAATATGCGCAAATTTTTTTAAGACCAGACAGCGCGTTCATAAAATTTAAAATTTTCTAAAAAAAAACGTTAAAGAATAGAGATGTGATGAAAAATAACGTATTCCACGGTCGTTTTACGTGCGCGAGACGGTAGAACGTAGTGAACGCGCGAAAGCTTTTCCTTTCAAGTAAATAAATATAGTCGAATATATTGAAGTCCCACGGGATGGCCAATAACTTCAGTTGGATTTGGCTCTGTGTACGTATGGAAATTCGGCGCACCGGGTGCGTTTAGACGAATCCCGGGATGGACATCGATAGTTTTGGTGCCAACACTAGCCATCAATCGAGAATGGATCGTTTTGTTATAAGTATTGCTTTTAATTAGAGCTAAAACGCCTCCATTGAAGTAGTCTTCTAAATTACAAAATAGTTTTGATGGGCATTTACAGTTCAGTGACCAATGAAATCGTTTAAGTAACGAAACTTTCTTTTTATTTTATTTTTTTTACTCCAAACGCTTCTTATTTTATTGCATTCATTACTACAACATTTTTTATAAATAGGTACATAAAGATAAAATAATATATAAACAATTTTTCACCAAAAATGTGTAATTTACCTGAAGAATTGCCATCCAAATATAATGGCAATATATACTATGATCAGTCAATAACGTCTTACAATTTCTTCTATCGATAAAAATGCTAATGTCTCATCCCTTCGCGGGGGGATCTCGGGAGGTCCTAGAGGAGGTCCAAAGTGATTGCATTGGATGCCTCCAAGTCTCCGGTAAGTAGATTCAGATACTGGTGCTTGAACAATGGCGCTTTCTTGACTTTATTCTGAATTTGCAGCATGAACTCCTTTTAAGATTTGCGAAGAATTCGAAGATATTTTAAGAAAAAGTGTTGAAATATTTTTTGGGCATTCCGGTGTGAAAATATTCCGGAAGGCGTCAAGTATTCTAAGATATTTATTGGAACGATTGAAGGAATTACTGCTGCCATGGAAGGTAAAACAAAGAATATAGCTGTTTAAACACCAAAAGCTATAAAAAAATGTCTTTACGACCAACATAATTAAACAAAACGAACGAAACACAAACAAACAAAAAAAGAAACCATCTTGAAAAAACAACACGCAACGAAACACTTAAAACAGAAAACTTTTCACAAATGCGAGAAAAACTGCGAAAAAGAATTAAGCAAATGTTACCCGTAACTTGTTAACTTGAAGATCGATCGCATTATTGAAATAACGCCCCAGTGGCCCATCATGGCCCGTTCTGAACTGAGGGGATGGCGCTGATCATGGATTATACCTGGGATTAAGGGCTCAGGGAACTCAAAGTTATGATAATGTGAACCCTTGGAAGCTCCACGCAGCTTTGGGCGGATCCAGGATTTGCTGAATCCAGGTAAAGTTTAAGTTTGAAGTGTTTTCCGTGAACTTGATTAAGTTGTAAATGTGAGAGAAATGTTTTGGGAGTTTATGGTGTGTTGAGAATAATATATAAACCATAGAGTACTTATATTGCAGACTTAACATACGGTTTGCAAGAAAACAAAAGAATACAATATTCTGAGAAAACATAGTGTGGTCAAATACTATTTAAACATTTAGATCTGATAGAGAATATTAGACATTAAATAGTTTAATGATAAAGAACGACGCATCATCATTATCTGCCTCGCCTTTACCCAACTATGTTGGGGTCGGCTTCTAGTCTAACCGGATTCTGCTAAGTATTTTATATGGAGCGGCTGCCTATCTGACCTCCACAACCCAGTAACTGGGCAATATGATACGATAAAGGACGACGCAAATGAAACTGAAAACTACACATATAAGAAATTCTGTAGAAATCCAATTGTTGACAGGTAGCCAAGCAAAAACCTACGCGCCCCATAGCAACAGTTCCCCTCCGAAAAGTTTTACAACTTGGCAAGCAGGTACCATGTTTTTCACTCCCCGATCCCTACATCCCTTTTATATAAACCTAGCCTTAAGTACGTAGCCCAGAATTTTGCCGTAGTCATTATAGTACAAAAGCTTTATGAAACTTCATATTTTAGTTCATAAAAGAGCTCTTCGTTCATATTTTCCTAGGCGCTTCCATTACACCCAAAATTGTCTAGTATAACAGAATTATATCTTCCATCGATGAAAGACCTAACATTGATTACATTAGCGAATGAAGCGAAAACATAAAATTGGTAGAGTCACCGACTACAGAATATGCATAGCAAGGTAATATATGCAAAATAGTAAAAGTACGATAAGTACTGTATATCACGCGAACCCGACATTTTGTTAGCATTTATATAAGGCTGGCAACACTCCTACAGAAAACGAAACATCCTATATCCACACCAATGATCTGTCAAACAGGACTTACTTGCTACACATTAAGGTTGAATTTGGATTGGATAAACAAGTGATAAAAGATGTTTTTTGGATAGTAGAGGTTCTTTAGCTAATAGTAACGAATGATGGGTCAAGGGTGAAAGTAGACGAAAGAATCAAAGAAGAAAATTAGGTCTATATAACAAATGGTTCTGAATAACTGCTTACAGTTGTATTGTTGGTGTATTATTACTGACTTGGATTTATTTTCTTTGAGGATTTTTATCGGTTGTTCCATATTTCCAAGCTAAAGTAAGAATGTGAAAAGTTGAAAGAAATGAGGAGAATTAAGAAACGATGGAACTATTGTGAAAGATGAAATTGCTAAAATGAGGGCGAATTCTGAGATGACGGTTGATAGACATAAGGAATAAAATTCAGAAGAAAAAGATATGCTACGAAAAGAAACTTCTTCCAGAAGGGGAGAATCAACAAATGATGGATAGTTTGGAAAAGATAATATTCCTAAAAAGGGGGTGAATACTGAAATGAAGCTTGATTAAGACACAGAATAGAATTCAGAAGAAGAGAAAGATATGCCACGCAGAGAACTTTCTTTCAATATGGTATATGAGAAAGACATTGTAAAAAATCTGCTTGTGGTTCGGATGAAAGAAAACAATAGACGTCAAGAAGGACGCCATTGAAACGGCAGGCAACTATCTAGTACTCATATAATAGCCATGTTATATGTATGGGTAATAGATAACTTGCCGTAACACATTATCAATCAGAATGAGGATCATTATGAAGGATATTGCTATTGGTAATCCATTACTTGATATGTTCGAAAAATTTATCTGCTTAGCGACGTAAATAACGCAATGAACATTGTTCAATTGTCAAAATCAAAGTTATTCCTACTGTTAGTGTGTTATGTAATTATGCCTTTCTAGGAAGCTATCAAACCAAAACCTTTTAATTTCAGAGTAAAATGAAAACGAATATCTCGCGTACTGATTTAATTTCGGGTTTCAGC
Source organism: Aporophyla nigra (assembly GCA_947507805.1). Taxonomy (NCBI): domain Eukaryota; kingdom Metazoa; phylum Arthropoda; class Insecta; order Lepidoptera; family Noctuidae; genus Aporophyla; species Aporophyla nigra. The sequence continues at coordinate 10,191,636 of OX382316.1, read as the reverse complement.
AGAATCACTGCATCGAACCACAGCTTCTGGCGATTTAAGTGTACTTAAAACGACCCTATTTGAATAAAAACATTTCGATATTGAATTCGTTTTCATTGCTGCTACAAGAGGTTTTTTAATAACGAAATGTTTTATTATTCCAAATGGTTCGCATTTCATTTATTGTGGGTTTTCGTTTTATTATTAATAATATCTAATAACTAAATAATCATGATACATATTTTTTTATTTATTGTAACTAGGTGTGAACGTACACCACCCCATTTCTTCCCGTGGGTGTCGTAAAAGGCGACTAAGGGACTTACTAGAGAATGGGCGGCAGCGTTCTCTATGCATTGTACCACCATACTGCGATCGCCAACCCGCCTGCCAAGCGTGGCGATTATGGCAAAGCCCCCCAAATTGGGGGAGGCCTAAGTCCAGCAGTGGACGTCTTACGGCTGAAATGAGGATGAGGAACTAGGTGTGGGAACGAATCTGATGCTGAAAACATAGTTTTTAGAATTTAATCGGTTTGTTTGTCTTCATGTATATTCCAGACTGGCGCAAAAATTAGGTGAACGAATTAAGACAAAATTTGAGACAGATAGTCTACTACCTGGATTAACATATAGGGTACTTTCAATCCCAGAAGTACCTTCCTGTGGGATATTTTCCGACATCCACATGGGCAAAAGCTAGTTTATTTATTTAAAATGGCGTCCTGCATATACAGCATACACCGAGGCATTATCAAGACAACAATTTAGCTTAAAAAACATTTATCATAGATTTATTCCTATATAAAACAATGTCAATATTCAGCTCCTGGGCAATCAGAATCTGAGCGAACAGCGGAATGATCGCCTAGGTTCTGCTTGTGGGCGTATATAATTCAAATATAGTTACAAGATATTATACGTATTTTGGGAGACTTGTGTGGATGTTCTGTAAATATAGGACCAGATAGGTATACAAGGTTCCAAGGATATCTACACAAAGCCTGTAATCATGGATTCAGTAAATTATTTTGGATTCTTTTCTAAGTCTGTCTGCCGTGTTATTAAAAAACAATTGCAGTTCCGAGTGGTGCGGGACGTAAAGAATAACACTACCCCATTTCATTCCGTGGGTTTTGTAAGAGGCGACTAAGGGTCTTACTAGAGTATGGGCAGCAGCGTTCTCTATGCATTTTACCAACATACTGCGATCGCCAACCCGCTTGCCAAACGTCGCAATTATGGCAAAGCCCCCCAAATTGGGAGAGATCTATGTCCAGCAGTGGACGTCTTGTGGCTGAAATGATGATGACGGATGAATTGCTGTTTCATACATTTTGAGCGCGTAGGTATTGCAATTTTGTAGGAAACATCAGATTTGAAGGGTCCAGAATCATAACAGGTTCCACATTGATGTCCCTGCCTCCTTATTAGTTGTCCTATTGGCTATCGAAAGTTTTATTCCTCTGTGGGTGTCATACCTACTAAGGTACTAGGAATTATTGGTCCTTCTTTGAGCTCAAAATAGCACCGGTAACTAACAACTTGAGCTCCAAAGATAATGCCAAGTTATTTAGGGACTCACGTTGAACAGTGGCCTTTTATCAATGAGGGTACAATTTACTTTTGAAACATGCAATGCAACAAAACATTGTTACCTGCGATCGGCTTACTAGTCGAATAGCACGAAATAACTCCCCTAAGCCGGGTGAATCGTTACTTTTAAATAATGTAATATTTTTATAGGCTACTCGCTCGTAGTTAGTTTATTAGTGGGCGAATCGACAATTACAGAAGTGCGTATTATTATGCCACTGGCAACTTCGTACCAGTCGACAAATACCGACCTCTCTTCGAAAGAGAATGGGTCTAGGGATAATTATGTACTCCACCACACGGGCCCAGTGCGGGTTGGTAGACGTCACATGTCTTCGAATTTTTGGTTCTAGGACATGCCAGTATCCTCAAGATTTTTTCCTTCACCGTTTTGAGAGCAGTGGTGATGAAATAATTTACATAAGTAAAGCGCCTGCTTGGGTTCGAACTCACGACTTACAACTCTACTTACTACTGGACCGCTGCTCTAATATTGTAACATATACCAAGAAAAGTATGAATATTTCAAATATAAGGTCTTCGTTACATGATATATAAGTAATTAACCGTAACCATAACTAAGTTTAAGTGGAAAGTTAAATTTTAAACTGCCATTAAATTATCTAGGGGGTTGTTATTTGAAAAAGTTAAAGCAGCCAAGGTGAAACTTAATCAAGTTAATAACTAATTGGTTTAAAATTTTGATTGATTTGACTTCTAACTTTTGATCTGCTTATTATTTGGGTCAAAGTTTTGATTTAGGCAATTATGATTGATTGAGGGTGATTATTATTCTTAGATGAGGTACTTACTTATGGAATATTTAACGGTTTCTTGAGAATTTGTGTGGTAAAATTTGGACTGAAAGAGGTATTCGTTTTTTTCATTGATTTTTAACCGACTTCAAAACAGGAGGAGGTAAATACAAAACCGAAGGCATTGACTTCAGAAATTAAAGTTATTTCTCACTTTGTAGCAGTTTTTTCAAATACTTACATTTTTACTATTTGTGTTTTTACCGAAATAAAAAGTACCTTATTTCTATATAGCCTAAACACAATTCTTGCATTTATAACTTTATTTCGATTTGGGTAAAGCTCATACAAAAATGACAACTAAACACCGGACTAAGTTGTCAGTTTTGTAAAAAGAACTGCAGTTCTATACGTTTTGCGTTCATAATTCTGTAACTGGCTTGCTTGGTGGTTAAAACCGCATCTTAATTAAAACTTTATTTCATAAAAACGGGGGTATATCTTTATGGTTAAATTGACCAGCACAATAAGTTACTGTGGTCATGGCTTTAACTACGCTTGATAAACCGAATAGTAACCAAAATCACACAGACATTATAAAGTGTGCTCTCTCCATCAAAATTCTCACGAAAATGCTAATAAAGTTTTTCCTAACCCCACAACTCTTGCCTAGTTTTATTCAAATATTTATTTAACGGTCGCAAGCGCAGCATATTTGCTATTCCCAAAAACGCTTGAGTCGTCATCTGGTGTGCGGCCGCATTTGACAGCTATATGCAATGTCATCAGTCCGCGGATGAGATAGGGAGCGGTCATGGTGCGAGAAGAAGCGTTTTTAGACGGTTCTTTTAACAAGAAGAGGTCCATCGATCAGGTTAAGTTACGCTACCTGCGGTCGGTCCGAGGATGGGTGACCATCGTTACATATCGAGACCCCCAGTTTTGAGAAATATGTGACTAAGAATTTTTTTAGAGTTGATTTACTATGATTTTATTTTATTTTAGTAAAATATTTTTGAATAAGTCTTTTATTTTATATATTTAACAATGGACTCACTTTTTTCCTGAAATTAAAGAAAACAGCGTTTTACGGTATCCTACGTATGGGCAGCTCTTTAAGTCAAATTATAATAGTATTTCTTGTTTGGTAAATAGGAATCTCAGATGTTTTTCTCTTGAGTCAGAGATAAACTAGAAAATTTCATGAATGTAAACAAGCAAATCTATAATTTATGTGATAACATATCAAAATGGCTCAAATCGAATCAACTTTTATTAACATTATCAAAGTTAACATCTAAACTCCAATCTACATTCAAATCTACCAAGATATAAATGTTAAACTTAAGTACTTCTAACCTTACTAATCTCCTGTGCCTTGTACCAAAGTCTAAGTTACAAAATTTGCATATAAGATTTACTTAGCCCTTCGTGTGGATGGTAAGTTTCAAGTTTATCAGCGATATTACAGACTATTTGACTGAAATAACTAAGTTGCAATCGTGGGGAGAAGGGTTAGAGTTTTAGTTTGTTGGTGTTACGGTTATGGGTAAATGTGGCGAGGGTTGGCCCAGGTATGGGCTTACAGAGGGTTTAAAAAAAAAATCAAGTTCAAAACTACAAATCGACTATTGAAAAATCACGCTCTGAAGTATGGAACAAGAAAATATTCTCATCTGAAAGTTGTGGTCGTATGTCACTTTGTTATAAAGCTTATGATCGCTTACTTCTGTGAGAAGGTTTGATTTGAATGTTTAATTTAATGAGACGTCACATAACCAGCCACATAACCAGATACCTTATTTGTCAAAGAGGAATCAAAGCATTTTTATGTTGCAATAATAATTACTAGCACAGGATCTTGAGAAACTTGCAGATTAAAAACGTTATAAAACACGAACTGTGCAAGGGTTTTGTGAAATGATGATAAGTCGTTTTTAGAAGTTATGACGGAACAGATGAACATACGGTTAGGTACCGTGTGGTGCCGGACGTAAAGAATAACACCACCCCATTTCTTCCCGTGGGTGTCGTAAAAGGCGACTAAGGGACTTACTAGAGAATGGGCAGCAGCGTTCTCTATGCATTTTACCACCATACTGCGATCGCCAACCCGCCTGCCAAGCGTGGCGATTATGGCAAAGTCCCCCAAATTGGGGGAGGCCTAAGTCCATCAGTGGACGTCTTACGGCTGAAATGATGATGATGATGAGATGAAGTTTGTTGACATTTTTATTATATTTTATTTAAATAATCGGTTCTTGAACTGATATGCTTAGACTATTAATTATTATTTTATATTTTAATTGTTTTTTAATGTTATGGATCTTAGTTGCGCATTGGTTTTAGCTTGTATGTGATTTCTTTATTGTAAAACATTCAGACACAGTTTAAAATTGTTAATGAATAAATGAAATGAAAATGAAATGATGAACATACACAACAGTCAAAATCATAGCCCCCATTTTACTTCACCAAAGTCAGTTAAAACATAGATAGATAATGTTTTTAGCATGTATACTGTTCAATTCTTCAGTTAGGGTTGTAACAAAGTTGTTTCTTTGGACATCATCATCATCATCATTTCAGCCGTTAGACGTCCACTGCTGGACTTAGGCCTCCCCCAATTTGGGGGGCTTTGCCATAATCGCCACGCTTGGCAGGCGGGTTGGCGATCGCAGTATAGTGGTAAAATGCATAGAGAACGCTGCTGCCCATTCTCTAGTAAGTCCCTTAGTCGCCTTTTACAATGGGGTGGTGTTATTCTTTACGTCCGGCACCACACGGTACAAAGAGCAAATCGTTGCAAAGAGCATCCAATCATATTTTTATTATCGAAAAAGTAAAGACGTTCCCCAAAAATAAACTTGGCATTCAGCCTTCAAGAAAACCTAAAATATTCGTATCTGAACTAGAATCCTGACATACTCAGTCGTCCTAGAGTCTAAACAAAACATTCATCTACATATAAAACTACGTACATTTGAACCTAACGCTCTACTGGGACCCATATAGTTGGACTGAAACATACAACGAAAGCCTTTCTCAGTCTAAAATCTAGGTAAGCAAGCTTACGACCTAGAAATAGGACCTAGGTTACCATAAACATGCCTAGATAAGATTATCGTGGCACAATGGGTACTTATCTAGAATTTTAGCTCGAAAAGGTGTTCTTAAATAGAATGTTATCTTCCTCACGGTTTTGCCTAAACAAGGTTAGTAGAGATTGAACTTCTTGTATGCGATTCGGTTGCGTTTGAAGTACCTAATGTGTGTTCCGTGTGTGACGGACGTAAAGTTTAGTACAATCCCATTTCTTACCGTGGTTGTAGTAAGAGGCGACTAAGGGACTTACTAGAGAATGGGCAGCAGCGTTCTTTTCAGCTTCATTATTTTACCACCGTACTGCGATCGCCAAAAGGGGGAGGCCTATGTCCAGCAGTGGACGTCTTTCGGCTGAAATGATAAAGATGATGATGATGATAAATGTGTGTTAATCTATAAAGGGTATTGTTTCGGAGAGATCAATAGTTTGACTCCCGATCAGGGCTAAAAGAACACAGGTAGGTAGCGGTTATTGCAATGTCGGACCCTGGGTATCGGTTCCAGACGGGTACCGGTACGTGGAATAACTTACCAAATTCAGGTTCCAGCGAGTACCACTAATCTCATTTTGCGACTGCCTATCTGACCTCTACAACCCAGTTAGTGGGTAGTATGGTACCCACGGTAAGACTAGTTGTCAGACTTCCTAGCTTCTGCCTATACGTCTCGGATTATCGAGTTTTACGAATTGGCTGGCCATCGAAAAAACATCACTAAAATGCTACGCAGATACATTTATTTGTGGCAAACGAACAGAATATATTGTTCTTAATCTCAACACGCATGAACGGTGTTCACCGATCAGTACCTACACTCGAGCCCATCAGTCACTAACAATAAAGCTCAAAGTTGCGTGTCTATCTATCTATACCACAGAAGATTTAATATCACACAGAAGCGAAACTTGTTTAATTACAACTCCGTTACTACCTCATGCCCTGGTACAAAAGAAACGTAACGTAACATTGAAAGAGGTTTCATTCAAAAATAAATTCTTAAGCATTTATCTAGCAAGCATAATAAGAATCACCCAAAGATATGAAAAAAGTTTTAAAACGAAGTAAATAATAATGTGTGACACGGATAGTTTTTCTATTTGTAAACTGTTCGAATTTACTTACTTAAAGATTACTCGTGTTCGTGCGAGGCTCACTGCACAAGCACACGCCAAGACATCATCTTCTGCTTGCCCTTTCCTAACTGTGTTGGTGTTGGCATCAAGTTAAACCAGATGCAGACCTGAATACAAGTATTTTACATAGAACGACTGCCTATCTGAATTCCACAACCCAGCTACTGGGTACTACGATACCCCAGGGTAAGACTAGTTGACAGATATTCGGGCTTCTCGAGACCCGTAATGACTGTCAAAGATCTACGTATGACAGCCGGGAGAAACGGCTTATCAACAGCTTATTTAGCTTTCCGAAGCACAGAGGGTGTTGAGGTTGCTTGCTAATAAAACCTTCGATGGAACTGTGGCCACGCTCGTGCGCCGGCTATAAAACATAAATCAACCGTGTTCTAACAAAACCTACCTACAAAGACTTTCAACAATTCTGTGTCAGTGTTAATTGTCATATCAGGGACGTCCCTAGACTGTGTATGGGAACGGTGCCACCGAAAAACCGTCGATTGTAAAGACCCGTGAGTACATCTCTTTCAATCCCACTTGTTCAAGTGATTGAGCATGACTAAAGGCTCGCCTATGGCCACAGTTCCATCGAAGGTTTTGTCAGCAACCAAGCAAGCAACCTCAACAGAGGGGTCTTGGCATGTGGCTGTTTAAATTGACTCCGGACTCAGGTAGGCAGAAGAATAGAAAACCTACTCAGGTGGAGATTCACAGATGACTCCGCAAATAATGCACTTGATATTTTGTCCAACGTGTCCTGCAGTTTGCAGGCTATAGGAGATGATGGACGCTACTAAAAGTACTAAGCTCGTAGACAAACTCTGGGCTGACTTTATTTAGATGGCTGTCGACACACTAAGAAGAAGTAACAGTAGGCATTTAGAATGCGTTTGGAAGTTTCCCTTCTATATTCTTGTTCTATGTCTATACCCACACAGAAAACAGGCCAGCCACCGTGGTTCACAAAACACTCAAGGTGTGAATGTGATTAACATAAATTTTACATTTAAATTATCCGGGGAAATTCTCTTGCTGAAGCAAAATAGTTGAACCAAGGTACGTGTTGCTTGGAAATTGTGGGTACTAAGATTTTGCTGATCCGTCACTTGATGTATAAGGCGGATGGTTTATTCGAAAGTGTAGGCAGCAAACTGGGATTTCGTGTCTTGAAGGAAATGGAAATTAACTTTAAAATCCTTGCAACAAAATGGTTCAAATTCGTAGATTCTGGGAAAATGAGCAATGAGCACTTCTTCAGTATGCTTTAGCCTTTTCCCAAATATGTTGGGGTCAGCTTTTAGTCTAATCGGATACAGTTATACCTACCAATATTGAAAATATGTAGAATTGATCTTGAAACGCCAGCCGAGACCAAAGGTTTAACTTGCTGTCTGAGCAACTGAGATATTTCCATTAGTATGAGCGGAAAGCGTAGCCTTTAATCGATTCGTGCTCTAACTCGTCTTGCTAGAGTTTTTCAACAAATTATTATACAGTACTAGCTTCTGCCCGCGACTTCGTCCGCGTTAAACTTGTTCCCCCGACCCTTCCCGTCGTGTCGAATCGCCTACCCGTGCGATTTTCCCCGTTTTTGCAACATTTTTCATCACTGCTCGGCTCCTCTTAGTTGTAGCGTGATGTTATATAGCCTTCCTCGATAAATAGGCTACCCAACACAAAAATATTTTTTCAATTCGGACCAGTAGTTCCTGAGATTCTGCTAAATCAAAGGATTTTCCTCATTAATTGAACGACTGACAACGACGACGATACCACGTTACTGATTAAGATTACCAATTTTAATATATCTACTTATTTTAAACTACTAAACCTCACCGAAATTTAAAAAAATCCAAGCACAGTTTTGCTTCAGCCATTAAATTGAATCCAGCCAATACCTGGAACAAACAAAAACACACACGTATAAACAAATAAACAAACACTAGTGCAAACCTACCAATCGACCATTAAGGCAAATATTGGCCCCAAACTATCAAACATTTGAACACACATTGGCTGTAATTAAAAATGTTTTTTTTTTTTTCGCAAAGTCAACACCATTAACTGTCACTTCAAAGGGTTTTTTTTGTGAGCACCCTAAGTACTGTCGACGTAATAATATTATAAATGGTTTTATTTGCGAAGAAGTAACTATAACTCATTTTACGATGAGAATTGCACAAAAAATGATTATGGAAGAATAAAGGCTCCCGCAGACAGACGCGTCTCTTGAAGAACGTTTCTTTTGTGAACATTGTTGTACCTGAATTTTGCCTTTATGAAACAAAGCAAAATATTATTATTATGCTCCCTTATTTATTTCTACAATCCTAAAAATCGAGATTTACCCAATTTTTTAAACTCTTAGCTTTTTTATGTTATTAACATCTTTGTATTGTATTAATTTATAGGCTAACATAGTGTTTAAGTAGTCCTTTACTAACAAATATGTACTTACACTTAAGGAATTTTATTCTGAAATAAAGAGATAATAATAATAATATAATTAGCATGTAAAACTACTTGACATTGTATGTTCTTAAAACGTAAACTCTTCCTATTTTTCTTGTCAAATTCAGTAGTAATTATTTCATTTCTACAGCCATATATCTCAATAAAAGAATTAAAACCCACATCATTATAACCTCTTATTTGATGTGACGGTACATGATTCCTTTTACAAAAAAAGAAAGCCTATGCAAACGCTGACGCGTGACAAAATCGCCCTGTAATAACCCTCGACTGCATTATCATTATATTCATGGGGTCTTTAATCCAAAAAGAAATCCACCAGAATCCCAAATCGTGGGTCTTTTGAACGACTTCAAAGTTAAATAACCCCTACGCAAAGTTGACGGGAATAGAGAACAAACACATTCAATTTCGATCTTTAGTGCCGAAAACACAGAGTTGCTTTCAGCTCGCGTTAAACACAATTGAAGAAACAAATGTTCACCCGTGCAATTTAGACTGTATTTCCGGTAACATGGGTTACATTTTAAGTTAACAAATATTTAAATTTATTCATTGTTGCGTGCATATAAAAATCGACTTTAATGCTTTTATTTTAAAGATTGAAACGTTTTGTTTGTTGACGGTACATGCTAGGGGTGGTACAGAACGGCGCGATTTTTCACTGAGTTGGTGAATGACGTTTGTATATTTTACTAGTTAAGTGACAGATGCGCTAGGGTTGCCAACTATTTATTGTGCGATTACGGCTTGCTTGCCAGATACAAGGCAAGTCCCTGACAGATCAGGATTACTCTGCTTTCTGTAACAGATTATCATACAATAGTATCTATCTATTTACCCGTCTGTTGCAACGGGGTGGCGTTATTGCCATTTTATTCGCTGCGTATTGACGGACCGAAAAGCAATTTATTTTTATTGTTCCGAGCCCGGTATAAAATTCAATCTATTTATGATGAACGTAAACATGAAAAGTTGTGACATGTCTATTGGAAGATTGAGTTTTTAGGGTTATGTTTTCTTGGTGTTTTGAAAGATAGCGAAAAATCTATAATAAATTGATAACAGAGGAAATCAAAAGGATTTATCAGATAACTGTTGAAAGTTTATTTAAAGTTTCAAGTTTTTATAAACGACTAAATAATATTGTGCTATGAAGGTTGGCAAGCGTAGCGTGGGATGCGCCTTAGCAATATGGACCGAGGATCTATAGAAAGTGGCTGGCATATACCGAATGCGGCAGGCGAAAACCAGTGTTTTGTTTCAAATAACATCACTAATAGGTATGAGAGAGCAGTGTAGGTCTGTCAACAAGTACCAGGTACTTAACAAAATAGAAAATGGTTTACAAATCTACGATCTAAGATTTGTTCGGAAGAGTTACCGTGGCCCTGGCATATAGGCAACTGAAGGAACACAGGTGGGTTTTAGTCAGTAAAAGTCTGACACGCCTTCCCGCTCCGCCCAGCGAGAGAGACGAGACGGGAGATGCCATTTGACGATTTTCCACCCACAAAAAACAAAAGAACAACAGCAAGCAACTGATCTCCTTCGATACATGTCAGTATTCACCTCTTCCTTACCATAATCACCGAATTTGTCCATTGGTCTGCTCTTCCCCCATTCATTATCATTTCAGCCGAAATTCCCCTATTATCTGCTCATAATTATAATGATTTAATGATGAAAACGTCACCAACTGTAACACTCCCATTAGTACGCATGACACGATCTCCTCTCGCGGTAATGTTTGGACATGTCCAAAATTACAAGTGTATTGATAACAACACAGCGATTTAATAATTTAATGATATAATCGATATGCAAACTGATTCCAGTATCTGTTACCACGGGAACGTTGAGTTTGACACTAGAAAAGAGACGCCTAGCAAAGGAGAAATGAAGAGACCTGCAGGAGAATTTAATTTAATATCTTAGTATCTTAATATCTTGTATCCAACACAACGTTATTTGATCCCAAACTAGGCAGAGCCTGTACTATGGTAACTAGACAACTGATAAACATACTTATATATTTCTAAATACATACATATTATAGATAATTGAATTGTTATTGTATACAAAGGTTTTTTGTGTCAATAAAGTTATTTATTATTATTTATTATTATTATAAATTCCGCCCAGACACAGAACAAATGATTATGCTCTTCACACAAAGATTTGTCCTGGGTGGGAAACGAACCCACGACCTCAGTCTTAGCAGTCAGGTTCACTAACCACTAGACTAACAGGCCAGTCGAAATACTACAAATGAATATTCTACAAATAAATTGGTTTTCGATTTTCCAAACTATATACACTATACGAGTATGTAACTGAACCACAAAACGGGTTCATTGTACAGTATATAACAATCGTATTGTAGATAATGTAAAGCCTGGCTGCTTCCATGAATTATGTGACAGGTAATTATTATCCGTAATAATTACCTATATTATTATTTATATTAATAATAAAGTCATAAGTCATTATATTAACTAATTAAGCTTTTCTGTAGTATATAGCAATGTACCTACTTCATTGTATTTGCTATACGTATTAAGAAGTGTTATGATAATCTTAATAGGTCTAGCAATAGGTTTAGGTCAAGATGAAATAGTAAATAACGATAAGACTGGAAATTACAATTATTTTCAATAATTATCATCTGCCGAAACAAATATGTTGGCTTCGGCTTCCAGTCTATTGAAATGCAGCTAAATAACAGTATTTTACAAGGAGCGACTATCTAACCTCCACAACCAGTAACTGGATAACACGATACCCCTTGGAGAGACTGTCAGATTTTCGGGCTTCTGTCACCCCGTAACGACTGTCAAAGGTCTATTGAATGACAGCCGTGACCAACGGCTTAACGTGCTTTCTGAGGCACGGAGTCTTGGTATGTAAAGATCGTTAACCATCCACGGAACAATCGCGGCAAGCGGCACTCATCAACAGCCCAGAAGCTATAAAATACAATGGAACAACACAAAAATCATCATTATCATGTCAGCCGAAAGTCGTTCACTGCTGAACATGGGCGTTCCCCAAATTTGGTAGGGTTTGCCATAATCGCCATGGTTGGCAGGCGGGTTAGCGATCGCAGTATGGTGGTAAAATACATAGAGAATGCTGCTGCCCATTCTCTAGTAAGTCCCTTAGTCACCTCTTACGATGCCCGCGATAAGAAATGGAAAGGTGCTTTACTTTACATCCGGCAATGCACATCAATTTCTAATTACCATGCCTCCAATGAATTTCCCCTACTCCATCAAAGCAAAAGAAAAGAGAAAACAATATATTTCTATCCCCCTGACTATCTTATTCAAATTCTAACAAACGTAAGCAAATTCCCCCTTTTGTATACACTCAAGTAAATGCAAATACTTGGCTGGGAAAGAAATCTCTAAGAATCAGGAGAGATTGCTTCTGGCCAAATCAATTGAAAGCCACTGTGAGCCCCTGGTGATGGTGCAAGGGATTGTGGACTTAGTTGTGAAGAGACAGAGGTGATATTTGTTTTTGTTTTGAGTGGGGCTTTGAAGTCAGCGGATGGTGTTGATGATGTTCATGTCATTGTTTCATATGATATCAGAGAAGATAATCTATACAAAAAATAAATAAAGTGCCTGTTTGTTATGTCGGAATAACAGTTTTTTTATTAATGCATGTGAAAGTATATATATACAGTAATTATAACAATAAAACATATTTTCAATTTTTCTATGTTTTTCTGTTTGTTCGGGCTAATCACTGAAAAGGCAGGACCGATTTTCTATGGTAGATAACTGATGTTATAAGGAGTAACAATAAGCTACTTTTTGTCCTGGTAGCATTTTCACGAGGGACAATTAACGACATCCACGCGGGCACAGCTAGTACAAAATATGATATAACGGTTTTACGAGTTGCAGTTATTGTTCTTTAGATTTCTATTATAGTTTTTACAGGGGAGGTGCTGGATTAAGCGGTTCGCTCTAATGCGAAAAATATCAGTTTTCTTCTCGACAACTCCAAATATGAATACTCTGGGATTCTATTGGAACAACCAAATTGACAACTACGAAACAATATTTAAAGAATTATCACAACCATCACTTTATAAAATACATATTCATGAATTAAGAAACATATAATTAAACCCTTATATTAGTATACAACACTTTTGAGGAAAATGTGTTTTTTCTACTCACAGAAGATTAAATTTCGACTACTTTATATTTAAACCGATTGTGAGGAAAGTTTTGAGTATGAATCTCGCTGGCTATCACAGTACAGGCTATACAGACACCAAAGAAACGATGATTGGACTGTATGAATGATTATATGGATAGAAAGGGAGAGACATGTTGCGCCGAACCCAAATAAATTGGGATAAGGGCAGGATAATAATAATAATAGTTTATAAGAGTTGCAAAGAACCATCTAATTTGAAGCTAAATTTTGAAGCTAAATTTTAATGCTACTGATAATGTATTGATACTGAGTGGAAACACCGGGAGGGGACGCCCTAGGAGGACATATAGTGACCTTATTGGTGATGTTCTTCAGAAAGGTCAGGTGCGTAGTACTCGCAACCGGCGTGTGTGTATGACCAATTGTATGAACCTAAACGAGGCAAAAGGAGTGTGTAGAGATCGTAGCAGGTGGCGTTCCGTGGTTTCTGCCTACCCCCATGGGAAAAAGGCGTGATTGTACGTATGTATGATAATGTATTTAATATTCTTGGGAACAGAAATAAACGACTACCAAAAAACACTGTCAGTATTTTCTCATGTATACACTTTTACAGATAGTCCTTTCTTTTCAAATCGCTTTCCGCCACCTCTCCCGCTGTTTTCAGACCCTCATCCCTATTCTGATGTCTACTATCAGTTCCGAATGAGTGACCCACAATGTCATTACCTCAGAACCCTGACATTCATTAATTTGACGGCCAGTTTGACAGCTGCAGATACGTTTGTCCCGAAGCTATTAATGTTCTTCTTAATGCAATTACTTCTACATCATTTAAGATATACGAAAATGGATGGAAAATACCAAATTAATACTGGTTTTGTGTTTATTGAGAAAGAACGGTATGATGTATTGTTTAATATTGGAAATGAAACAAAGATGGCGTCAGTGTTGAGTGTTTTTTTTTTTATTGATGCTTTAATATGAATTGGAGGGAGCTAAGTAATAACACCGTACCGTGTGGTGCCGGACGTAAAGAATAACACCACCCCATTTCTTCCTGTGGGTGTCGTAAAAGGCGACTAAGGGACTAACTAGAGAATGGGCAGCAGCGTTCTCTATGCATTTTACCACCATACTGCGATCGCCAACCCGCCTGCCAAGCGTGGCGATTATGGCAAAGCCCCCCAAATTGGGAGAGGCCTAAGTCCAGCAGTGGACGTCTTACGGCTGAAATGATGATGATGAAGTAATAACAGCCGCAGTCGGCCAATAAATGATGGACCATCTTTGCTTACCAAAACCCCTCCGTGCCTCGGAAAGCACGTAAACAAGTTGGTCGCTGCTGTCATTGGTGGATCTCTGACAACCGTTAAAGGTCGTTAGAAACCTGAAATCTGATAACCAGTCTTACCCAGTAACTGGGTTTTGGAGATCAGATAGGCATTCGCTCCATGTAAAATTCTGGTAATCAGCTATATTTGGTTAGATAGTTATATCCGGATAGAATTTCAAAGATGCACAAATACTCACGACACACGGTTTAACGTGCTTTCCGAGGCATGGAGTTTCAATAAGTTACGAATGGTCACCCATCCACGAACTGACCGCGGCAAGCGTAGCTTAACTTTCAATTGACCCATGCAAATGCTATTATATTTAGCTTCAAGCACTTCAATAAAATATGAATACGTAGGTAAATTATTTAATTTCACATTCAACGAACTCCAAAAAGGTTTATTAATAAAAAAAGGTCTGCTGTCTACAGGAATATGGGTAAAATAATCCTTTTACTATTTTTTTTTCGATACCAAAAAACATTAAGCTCCTTTGTTCTGAATTTTTCGAAGGAAAATTAAGCTCTTTTTGGCAATTTCTGGTGTACCAATTCGATGAATGTTACTTAAAAAATATTCCACAAAAAACTATAAAAAAAACCTTTCATAATTAAAAGAGGAATTATTTCTCTTCATCAGTTTTAATAAAATGTTTTTCGCACGAGCGGTCATACCTGTGAAATTCAGGTTCGTTAAATAATAAATTTTGATGAAACCAGCGGATATAGTTTACGAGGACTGAGATTCTGCCAGGGTCGTGAGATTTGTTCGAAAGAGATACCGTGGCCCTGGCATATGGGCAACTGAAGGAACACGGGTGGGTTTTAGTCAGTAAAAGTCTGACACGCCCTCCCGCTCCACCCTGAGCCGGAGACGTCATTTGACGATTTCCCACCCACAAAAAAAAAAGAGGATTGAGAATGACCGAAAACAACGAAGACAAAAATATAAGTCAATCAATCTGCCAAGGCTTTTCCCAAATATGTTAGGGTCGGCTTCCAGTCTAACCGGATGCAGCTGAGGACCAGTATTTTACATAGAGCGACTGCCTACCTGACTTCTACAACCCAGTTACTGGGGTAACAGGATACCCGTAGGCAAGACTGATTGTCAGACTTTCAGGGTTTTAGTTACCCGTAACGACTATCAAAAATCTATGAATGCCAGCCGCGACTAACAGTTTCCGAAGCACTTAGGAGTCTTGATACGTTATGGATTGACACT
Source organism: Aporophyla nigra (assembly GCA_947507805.1). Classification (NCBI taxonomy): domain Eukaryota; kingdom Metazoa; phylum Arthropoda; class Insecta; order Lepidoptera; family Noctuidae; genus Aporophyla; species Aporophyla nigra. The sequence continues at coordinate 10,175,855 of OX382316.1, read as the reverse complement.
CATCCCCGAACCGACCGCGACAAGTCGACCCGTGCGGCTGCTATTATTTAGTAACGACCTATAGGTACGACAGAACTATAAATGATAAATTATTTTATTTCTGTACGTAGGTTTGTACAAATAATTTTACTCGTCAGTCATACCTATTTTAGAAACTAGCCGAGGTCGGTGTTTCCTATCTGACTACTCTGAGAAGACAGGCCGAAACAAACTCCAAGATCATAGACTCTTTTAAAGTACAGAAATAATTTTGGCAGATCATGTGAAGACCATACACATTGGTGCCTGAAATCGTCTTCTGAAGGAAGACCACAGAGATTGAAGACCTGTCCAGTCAGTGCATGCATTTATCAGTACTAATAGTGGTGTGCGAGTTGACAAGAGCGGCCTCAGGCGGCATGGCGCAGCTCTCTTGACCATCTGACATCGTGCGGGCAACAAGTGTCTAGAAAGTGTCCATCGTTTCGTTTGGCCAGTACAAATTTATCCTTAAAATCAATAATCATCTTCAGAGATTTTCTTTTCACCCGCAACACAAATATACGCCCAGTAAAATATTCAACGGTGAAGAATCCAGCTCCAATAAATTTATTTCCTAGGCTCATAGAATTATAAGTAATTTAATCAAAGTAATCAACGCTAGTGGCTATTCATAGAGCTCCAAAGTTGTCGCATTCAAATTAAGGGATAGTGATTAATTAATCAAAATAACGGTGAAAGGGTATCAATGAATAGGATAAGCTAACTTTGAATTTGTGTGAAAACCTAACCACAATTATTTATGGCTTTTCAAAAGTAGTTTCTGAATTATGATTTATTGGCTTCAACTTAGCTTTCTGGGTCAATTTATTCGAGTTATTTTCACCTCTATTTGGTACAGTAATGTCTTGAATAGTTGATGAAATATATACTCGTATGACATAAATATTTATGTTGATATTAATTTATTAGACTGTCGCAAGAATGTTTTTGTTCGAAGCATTTATACATAGAAGCCTTAACATCAAAAGATTCATCGATTCTGTGTATGTTTTTGACATGTTCTAAATTGGAAATATAAAAGTATTTTTTATTAGTAATAAAGATATAAAAACCTATGAAATAAAATAGGTCTTTATAGTTCTTCTCACTATACAAGATATTTTCTTATATCTATAGGTACTCTAAAATAATCGTTAGCAACTTTTTTAAATACCTATAGGCTATTTACAAAGAGTGTTTGGTTTTGGACGTCCTAAACTCAAGACATTTATTTCAAACTACATATTGTATTTTCTGCCCGCGGTTTCTCCCACGTGTATGTGAGATTCATGAGATATTTTTTTTGCGCGACACCCTGGGTTCCCAGTCCTTTTTCTAAAATAAAAGTTTTTCTTTATAACATCTGCCAGTGAAAGTTCCTTCAAAATCGGTCCAGCCGATTAAACATACCAAAAAATAAATATAGTTTGTTTTTAATATTCATAAAATTGGTTACAACCAATTTTATGAATATGTATGCATTTAGTAAAAAACTGTTATACTGACATTATAAATAGACACTTAAATTTTGATAGTTTGTGTAGATAAAGCATTTACAGGCACTTCTGAATTAAAATGAAAATTATTAATATAATTATTAATTATTTTTGAAATTATCAAGGGGTAGGCCAGTCAGGTTTGTTTGTACATGTCATTGTCATTTTACCACCATACTGCAATCGCCAACCCGCCTGCCAAGCGTGACGATTATGGCAAAGCCCCCCAAATTTGGGGAGGCCTAAGTCCAGCAGTGGACGTCTTACGGCTGTAATGATGATGATGAGGTCAGTCAGAAAGCTAAAGCCCATTAAAAAGCGTAGTAGGTACCTCCGGAAAAGAACAGGCAAGAAACTCCAACATAAATGACTCCTCAATTACCGATACCTCTGATATTTTCTTTAACAAAAATAACATCTCCATTTTCCAATACCGAAGCCTCTTTAGAACCTCTCAAACCTTCGCTAGTCACGTTAATATAAGCACTATTAGTATTACTATATGTATTTCTCTATCGCCTCGCCCTGGAGAGAGTGTTAAACTAATTTAAACTAATAGTACCTACGTACCAAGAGAATACTAGAACATATATATCTATTAACGTTCTCTCTGACGACTATGTGTGATTGTATTAACTAAAGGTGGTACTGCCATGTTGGAAATTTAATTGTTTCGATTTGAATCAGGCTTTAGACTTGGTTATAATTTGTTTTCTTGTTGTGTAGCTGATAGATTTGGTTATAAAGGGTCTGGAAGTTACTTCTACAAGGTCTTGGTATCTCTTCTAGATACGCAGGAGTTACATTGACAAATGCGTGCACTGACTCGACAGGTCCACTCAAATCTTGTATGGTTCTTTCCTCAAAAGACCATTTCATACACCGATCTCAGGATCTTCAGGATCATCCTGACATAATCTGACTTTAAAAGAGACTGTGACCTCTGAGTTTGTTTCGGTCTTTTTCTCAGAGTAGTCAGATAGGAAACGCCGACCTCATCTAGTTTGAAAAAATATAATTGACGTGTAAAAGAGTTTGTACAAATCTAATTACAGAGATAAAATAATTTACCATTTATACACCACCTCTTTTACGGAGCTATAGGGGGCACAAATGGATCATCTCTGATTCAAAAATGTTTTATTTCATTAAATTATTACACGTTGTACATTAGACAGTTGGTGGCGTCTCCTTTTAAGCATATAGATGCCTGTCCCAGGAGGCGCCGGTCTTTTATATCCTTCAATTAGTGTCTAGAGTCTGATAGAACAATTGTAGCCAATACGACTGATATTGTGGTGATAGATTGACGAGAGCGTCGTGCAATGAGTTGATATCGCTGTCCCTCATGACGAGAATCTCGTCAAACTAAGCCAGTCAAAAAAAAAAAAAAAACAAGTAACTTGACTTAGCACACAAGGTTGTCGACATGTGGGCCGTCGACACAGCAATCATTGTACCGATAATCGTTACAGTAAATGGCTTAATAGCGAAGAGCCTAGACCAAAACCTCGGAAGGCTTTTATTGCGCGGCTGACTCGGGGGCTTGATTCAAAAACCAGTAATCCTGGACACGGCACGCATAGTCAGGAGGTTCCTCTCTCCAGAGCCCTGACTTCCGGCAGATTGAACCCTGCTCCTCATGCCAATGGGCCTCTATTTTTAATCATTAAAAAAAATATATATATGTAAGAACATAATAAACGGAAAAAATTATCTCAATATTAATCTCTTATGGACTGCTAGTGCGCTAAATTATTGAAACGTTGAAACTAACGAAGGATGTTTGATGTTAAATTCTGAAATTAAACTTACCAGTCTATTTTCAGAATACAACGTTTTCAGGATGAACTTCAATTTAAATAAAATATTCATGTCTAAGTAGACAGTCGATTAATTTTAATTGACATTCGTCATGTCACTTTAATAGACCCTTCAAATTTTAATGATCAAAAATTATATAACAAACCATTACCCGATTTTCATAGCGAGTTCAATCACTAGACCGAAACAATTTATTTATATTTAAAATCTTAGGAAATCAACTTTGAAAGCAGTCATTTGAGTAAAACGATAAAGGGGAAATCTTAATCCCCCACCAACCCCCTTGCAACAGCCAATCAGCGAAAACGTACAGCTATGGCATACTAATTATTGCAAAATACATTTGCAGTTTTCAAGCACCTTAGTGTAAAAGAAACATGGTGCATTTTCGCTTGACACAGTGAGAGAGAGGATATAGATTAGATAATGTTAGTGGAAAAGTCACTTGGTGTGACATTCGGGGTTCGAAAATGTTTACAGCTAGGTCCCTTTACGATTCGGCGTGAATATTTATGTTGTAGACGCTTGCAGTGGCTAGAGATAGTAGTAATTAATTTAATTTATTAAAATCTTATAAGGTGGGTGGTTTATCTTATGATCTTGTGGTACCTACAAGCGAAGACTGGAATTTGTACTGGGTTTAATGGTCGATTCGTACGAATGACTTGCCCGAATCAGGCGAATCGACTATTTTAAATAATATATTATTTTCTTTAAGCGAACTCGCATAAAGTTGGTTTATTCGTGGGCGAATCGACAACTCCAGAAATTCGTAAAAGGCAATTGACACGTTTGGAAATTTATACATTTCATTGCAATGAAATTTTATCATAACCTTCGCATACAGTAAATTTGTGCGCAACAACTAATACGCATTGTATTTTCGTTTGGTTTCCTCCTTGAAGTTATAAAATATAAGTACCACACAGACGAGACAGAATAATTGGTCCACATTTCTTGACCAAACATCATTTTCACACCTGCTTTACACGGCATTTACTTTCAATACCAAAAATAATGCAACAAATGAACGGCATTTTGAAAAAGAAAAAAACTGTCAAACCTTTTATGAAACCATTTTTTCCTGTATTTCATTTTCACTATTTAAACTTCATTCATTGCGCTCTACAACCAATTCACACCCACTCATTAGGAGTGGGTCTTCTGAATCACAAAAACTGTATATAAAATCCCTCAAAACATCCATTTAACCAAACAATTAAAATCCCTTTAAAACCCATACATCAACATCCATTTCCTCTACCCATACAGACGACGTTTTTGAAATTAGCACATAATAAGGTGCACCTTACACTGAACAAAGGGAATAAGGGTAGGTTCACATTTACGGATCCGTAGCCGTCCTTTCCGGATGCCATGTTTCAGCCGTTAAACTACGCACGTGAATTCACTCGGATCCGTTTCCGGTACAGTGTAACCGTTATAAATTGTTCAGTCGAATGGCAGAATTTGACAAGTAAGATGGCGGTGTGAAAATTATTTGTATCGTGATTGGATTTTGTTTGGGCAGGTAGGTGTGTGAAAAGAACCTGTATACAGATTTTGTGATATTGGAAAACTTTCATTTTTGTAAAACAGCAACTCAAAACCCTGATAAACAGACTTACCAAGGGGTATTGAGCTGTCCAGTATCTGGGTTGTGGATTTGATGATTGCTTTTGTTGACAGCTGAAAAACTGGTAGTGTTGAACTGCCTACCTGAACAGGCATTTGCTCCAGGCACACCACTTAAGTATTCAGCTGCATTAGGTTAGTCTGGAAGCCACCTCTTATATAATTGGGAAAATAATGATACACTTAAGAACACCTTATTTTGAGTGACTTCTTATTCATCAACCCAGTTTTCACTCAGGTTTTTAGCGTTCACCAAAACAGATCTTGAAATATAACAAACGACATCACAATAACATCGAAATTATATTCCCAAAGGTATACTTTTCCCTACAATTTACAAATCAGCGGGCATATTTGTTCACTGAACATAAAAACGAAACGCTTGACAGGTACCCTGCCCCAGGATGTACCCTGGAGGGTAGATATCAAATATAATCCGCGGATCTGGAGGTAACTGGCATGTCCGCCATCTTGGCGATAAAAATGTAAGCTCGCTCATACATAAAACTATTATACAGTGTAGCGCACTTTTTGTATTTTATTTGAAAACAAAATTTATTTTTTGGGTCAATGTATTGTGTTTTTTGGGTAGTGCAGTTTTAAAACGACTACGGATTTATTTAATTAACAAGCTTTTGTGAGCGGCTGAATGAGGTAACATAATGCAAATGCATAGAGAACGCTATTGTCCGTTCTCTAGTAAGTCCCTTAATCGCCTCTTACGACACCCACTGGAAGAATTGAGATGATGCTATTCTTTATTTTCGGCACCATAAAGGTTCCAATCTTTGAAAGTCACCAATCTAATAAGCGATAAAAACAGAGAATAAAATCAAGAAATTCAAACTAAAACTAAAGCAATGCTATCTTCTAATGCTATGCAAATCTCTGGATCAATCTTCTAGACTCCTTCTAGACAGACACGTAGCTTAGACCGACTGCAACAAATAGTTAGAGAAATGAGGATTTTATTCAGCCAAAGTGGAGTATTATTCCGCAGATTTACTGGCTTATGATAAGATTTTTTGAGGTGATACGAGTGGGAAATGGATGTGGGATAGTGGAGCAGGATTTTCGAGAAAATTCTCTCGAGAAAAGAACGAATTTAGAAAAGTTGTTCGTGAAAATGTATTTTGAATTTAGGTGGGCTAAACTTTACATTAGTTTAACACACGGGTATGTCAGATAAATTATGATAATCATGATCAGCCTATAAACGTTCCCACCGCTGGGACACGGGCCTCGTCTTGATGAGGGAATGGCCCGTAATGCCCGACACGGGTCCAGTGCAAGTTGGTAGATGTCAAATGTCGTCGAATTTATGGTTCTAGTATATGCGGGTTTCCTCACGATGTTTTCCTTCACCATTTTGAGAATGCAAAATGGTGAATGGAAAACATCGTTCATACAGCCTGCTCCTGTTGCCAACTTAGGACTCTCTCTACGCTAATTGCACGTTATTCTTTTTAATTCCATTTATGTGATCTTATAATCCGTGAAAATGACCTCTGCGCTGCAGTTGTTTAAATACAGATTGCTACAAGATGCTATTTTAGAAATTTGAGAATAAATCAATAAATAATAACTTTTAATGAAATCAAAATATGTTCTAAAAACAAAACGCAAAACTGTAAACGTGCTAAATTAACGCCGCCATAAATGCGTCACGCTGTATAAATTTATTATTTTGCGGGCTATAGGCCAATGCACTTTCTGCTTTGTCTTTCTTAGTGTAAATTCTCGAAAGTCTTTCAATTAGTATTTCTAATAGTAATTAATACTTTGACTGACACTTTGAGCGTTATAAATGCATTCTAAAATGTTAATGCTCTTTAAGAATTTATAAGCCCTAACTTCAACATGGTGGCAGCTGACAAAAATCTACATTTAAAAAAAAATCACATGTCCTATCAGTTCAAGTCCCTTATAATTCATCCAAATCCGTTTAAAACACTTAATAAAAGGAGCCACGTGCACGTACGAGCCACCCCATTTCTCAGGGGGGCTACAAGTGGGTAAGGGTTAGAATCACATGCATACCCGAATGCAGCCACATGTACACTCGTAACTATGAAAACTTTCGTCCCTAAGGGTTTGAGTACACCCTCGACTTAACATTTTGCATACCAATGACAGTTGCGCAGTTTTCTGACTGTCTGCGCTAAGTCTTAGGCTTTGTCTATACAGGCGCGACTTGGACAAAGCGCGATTCTTTTTTCAAACGCAGCGAACGCCACAAGTCGTACTAGCGGGGCGACCACGGGCGAACTGAACATGCGGTTTTTTTTTGGATGGTATCTCCCTGGTCTACCCATGAGGTTGTCGGCTGCTTAACCGGACTTGCCTGTGGCTACCTCAATAAATTAAGGCCCCAGCCAGGGCTTAAAAACTTAAAACTAGAGCGACTACTCGCTAAGGGCGGCCCCTGTGGGGTACGGACCTCGGCTTAGGGCATCCATGGTAGAGGGCAGCGAGGGACGGCCTGGAATGGAATGAACAGAACACGTGATACATTATGTCATGTCTCATAATAATAACTGTCTTTCGCTTTATGTGAAATACTGGTATTTAGCGATATCAGGTTAGACTGGAGGCGGACCAGCGCAGAAATGGCTAGGCAGATGATGATAGCATTTAGGGTTGATTTCCAGAGTTTAAGTTTATAGGCTACATAGTTTTAACCCTTAAATGCACTGTGATGAAAATTTCCATCAACCAATTCAATGTAATTTTTTCGTTTCCGTTCGTCATTTTTTGTTTTTGTAATTGGAAAAAAGTGGTTTATTATCTCACAACACATTTTGTTTTCAGTAGGTTAGTTCTGATTACATAAAGATGTAAATTTCCAGCAACCCATTTATAAAAAAAAAGTATTTTTATGAATATATATTTTTTAAATATTTTATCCTTACTATATAGCTAATTTTGTGGCTTTCTTGCTTTTTTTGGAAAGCCACAAAAATTAGAAATATCACCAAAGTGGCAGACGTCAAATTAAAAATAAGAACACTGAAGTGGAAATGGACAGGTCATATGATACGAACCAAGACGGAAAAATGGACCAAAAAGGTCACAGAATGGTACCCAAGAAATGGAAAAAGACGTAGAGGAAGACAAGTGAAAAGGTGGGAGGATGATCTGCCAAAAGATTGGCGGAGAATAGCTTTGGACAGGAATAAGTGGAGGGAAATAGAGGAGGCCTATGTCGCAAGACAGCCTGACCTGGAAGCTGATTAACTAATTTAAAAAATATATATATATATACAAAATACATATTTTATATAATATTAGGGTTAAGCAGAAATACTTTTAGTTAAATGTGCTTTGTTATTTTTTTATTTTATAAGTAGTAAGTAGGTACAGGAAGAAAAAAAAAAGTGTTATAAAAAATTGTGTATGAAGGTCAGAGGAATTAAAGGCTATTTTTATTTATTTTATTTTTATATAGCTAATCTTACATCCAAATAAATTTAATTTGGTTAAAAAGTAAAAATCATCCATTTAAGGGTTAAAAATGTATCACTTGTATAGATAATAATAAAAATAAAGTAGCGCGAAACTTCTTAGAGACGTAGGTAATATCAAAAAGTCATGTCGCGAACTCGCGACGCGCCTGTGTGGCTTCCCCTTTTCAAATACTTGAAAATCATTTCAACCAAAATAAATACATCCACTATTGTCCACCACACAATGTGAACCATAAATCATACCTTCACTAAAGGTCTAAGGTTCATTCCCGACCCTCAGAAATACCAAAGAATCAGCACAATAAATTTCGAAATTTTAGTTACACCTTGGCTTATGAGTACTTTTAAAATGATAATCAAAATTTTTGACTTAAAAAGTTAAATTAAACTTTACCACGTTGGTTTAGGGTCGAGTTTTGCGTGTGCAATTTAACAATGGAAGGTCAGTGAACCCCCTCCCTTGTATAGGGGTGTGAATCCATTGTTTCGGGGCTTTAGTATCGGTGTTAAAATTATATTATGTGGAGATAGTTGTATTGATTAGTCTGGTTATTAAAACATTACTATTGTGGGGACTTGTGCGATGGCAATAACTGCCGGGTTATATTTGATAAGTGCACATGATAAGAGTTATCATTTTCAAAGAGGAATGTCTTAACAGAATCTGCCTGTTATATGAGGTGCCGGACGTTAAGAATACCACCGTCTCATTAATTACCGTGGGTGTCGTAAAAGGCGACTAAGGGACTTACTAGAGAATGAGCAGCAGCGCTCTATGCTGCTCTATACATCATTACCGTGGGTGTCGTAAAAGGCGACTAAGGGACTTACTAGAGAATGAGCAGCAGTTCTCTATGCATTTTACTACCATACTTCGATCTTCAACTCGCCTGCCAAGCGAGGCAATTGTGGCCAACCCCTGCGCTACAGGCTACAGTTTATACTTTTGCAGCTACCATCGTTTTACTTGTCAATCTTGTCCTGTGTTATTATTCCGAAAAAAAAAAACTTTTAAACCCCTCCAGCCCGATGTCCAGCAGTGCCATTATAAATCAAGATTATGAAACAGCCTATAACGTTTCCACTGCTGGGACATAAACTTCTTCTCTGTGTGAGGCAGTGGGCTACCACCCAGCCATCCACCATACCGGCCCATTGCGAGTTGGTGGATGTCACAAGCCCCCGATATTTTTGTTCTTAGATATGGAATGCCATTTGTTTTGATTCAGAGCCCACCAAACAAGGCTTGATTGACCATTGCAGAATCGCAGTGTTCTTTTGCTGAGTGATATATTAGATATTAGTAAATCCAGAATTCCAAACCTATCACTTATTTGAAGATGTTTCTTCGTTTTTTTTTTTTAATAAAAACATACATCAACTCACGCCTTTTCCCCATGGGGGTACGCAGCAACTACGGAACGGCACCTAAAACATCCTTACATACTCCTTTTGCCTCGTTTAGGTTCATACAATTGGTCATACACACGCTGGTTGCGAGTACTACGCACCTGACCTTTCTGAAGAACATCACCAATAAGGTCGTTTTTTTTCCCTATCGGTATACAAAACAAAACTAACTCGTATGGCACTGTAATTTCAACGTTTTTTAGGTACCTTTACATGTATATAAGTACATCAAATTACAATTCAATGACATACTTGAAAGTCACAAAAACTTTTTCTTTAGATCTTTCAAAGAATGAAATATTACAACTTGTAAATCAGCTATACAGGGGAGCATCTTGAATATCTCGTGATTAGTAATATATTCAAATTGTTGCGTATTTCTAATGCACATTATTTTCTTTGTAAGTAAGTATTGGGTTTTATTTACTTTGATAAATTCGTTAGGCTTGTAAGAATTTACTGTCTCGAAACGGGCGAATCGATATTTAAAAAAAATTATATATTATGGTCTGTAGGCTATTCGCACGAAGTTCATTTATTTATGGGCGAAACGACAACTCAACATATGCGCATAAGACAATTGGGAAGTTTTGAATTTCATGCAAAATAGTAAAAAAAAAAAAAATGATATACTATACGTCTTATTAGGAGAAAATCAAACGAATGTAATTACTTTATGGGATAAAATTTATAACGTGCCAATTAACTTATTAGCGTTGGAAGGCCTCCCACAAGATGGAGCTGGTAAAGGCCGCAGGAATCTGCTGGATGCGAGAAGCACAGAACAGGTCTAAGTGGCAGTGTTTAGAAGGCCTTTGTCCAGCAGTGAACATTTTTCGGCTGAAATGATGATGATGATGATGATGTTGAATTGCCTTATACGTATTTCTGGAGTTGTCGATTCGCCCACAAATAAATAAGTTAACTTTGTGCAAATCGCCTACACCGTGTGGTGCCGGACGTAAAGAATAATACCACCCCATTTCTTCCCGTGGTGGGTGCCGTAAAAGGCGACTAAGGGACTTACTAGAGAATGGGCAGCAGCGTTCTCTATGCATTTTACCACCGTATTGCGATCGCCAACCCGCCTGACAAGCGTGGCGATTAAGGCAAAGCCCCCAAAATTGGGGGGGGCCTAAGTCCAGCAGTGGACGTCTTACGGCTGAAGTGAAATCGCCTACACAAAAAAAATATATATATATATAAATTATTCAAAAGTGTTAAGATTCACCCGTATCAGGCTAGGTATTTCATGCGAATCAACTAAATAATCCTTTGAAATGCATTTTCAATAGTTATCGAAATTGAACCAAAATGATTTTCAATTCAGTAAATGCTACAATGTTTCAAAAGTTAGCAATTTTGAGTGCATAGAACAGGTTTATTAATTTACCAATTAATTAATTAATTATTGCCACAAAATAAACGACATTTATTTACCTAATTTGATCAATTTGTATCACTAATTATGCACAACTAAATTGAAGATACTATCGAATATTCAATTTGTTTTTGAATTTTGTGTATTTGTTAGGTATCTGTAGGGCAAAATGTTATTAGGATTTTTTAATCTGGAATTTCTTAGTAGCAGCCTGCACCCTAATTGCGAAACGCACAATTTATCAGAATCTGAATGGGATTGAAGATTATTTCTAAACTATTGCGTCATTTGTTCGAATAAATTGTCGGCTCAGCAACGTAAATAACGCAATGAATGTTGTTTAACTATGAATATTAAACCAATTCCTACCGATAAAAAGTTCCGCAATTACCCCTCTGGACTCTGGAATTATGATCGGTCAATGGCAATAGGGTCGCCCCCTATTACATAGGACTTAAACATAACTGGCGAACTGTGGGTGTAGTAGAGGTGGTCTGTAAAATACGACCTTATGAGATACAGTAGGTAATAGATAAAATTGAAGAAAAAACAGTAGGCAAGTGACTGGCCTGACAAGCCGAGATGAGAAATATAAAAATAATATTTAAAAAAAACTAAAAAACACGCTTCCATTGAAAACCAAACTAAAAAGTACAAAATAATGGAAAAAAAGCGTGGGGTGCTTTTTAAGGTATTTTTTATTGATATCAGGCTTTTAAACTATTATTTATTTTCTATTTTTTAGGGTATTTCGAATTTTGAGACATATGTCAGCGTAGTTTGTGACGTATGTCAGCGTTGTTTTCGAAAACAGTTTTTTTGCTGTCCTGGTAACCCTGGCAAGGATAATGGCACAAATTTATGAAATTATTGCATTGTCATCGGTCCTTGACAGGTGTGCAAAGTTTGAATGAAATCTGGTCGTTTAAAGTGGGTCAAAATCGCGCTACAAGGAGTCGGTTACAAACAAACATACAAAAATACAAGTGAAGCTAATATAAAGCGTGTAAATTAATATTCGAAGAACGACTTACAGGAATGGTTAGTGTAATTCCTCAACAGACGGTGTTTCTTTATGATGAAGAACTTAAGTTTCTTGGATCTTTGACAGACTTTGGGGGTCGTCAGAAGTCCGAAAGTCTGACAACCAGTCTTTTCAAGGGATATCGTAGCACCCGGTAACTGGGTTGTAGAGGTCAGATCGTTCCATGTAAAATAGTGGTATTCAGCTGCATCCGGTTAGACTTAAAGCCAACCCCAACATAGGTGGGAAAAGGCTAGACAGGTGATGACTTCTGTCCAACCCTCTGGGGAAACAAAACGTGGTGTTAGGTCATGTTAACAATGTTACGTAAAGAATAACACCACCCCATTTCTTCCCGTGGGTGTCGTAAAAGGCGACTAAGGGACTTACTAGAAAATGGGCAGCAGCGTTCTCTATGCATTTTACCACCATACTGCGATCGCCAACCCGCCTGCCAAGCGTGGCGATTATGGCAAAGCCCTCCAAATTGGGGGAGGCCTAAGTCCAGCAGTGGACGTCTTGCGGCTGAAATGATGAGGTCATGTTATGCTCAATAATACACACAGAGTATACACAGGTATGCAGGCTCAGGTATTCAATACATCTGGCGTGAGCAGACCTGTCATAAAATATTTTGCTAAATTCTTCTCCCCGGTCCGCGCTGCTCAATTGAATGCCTACATCGTCCGTGCATTCACTACGTTTAGGATATGGTAATTCTCGTCGAATTCCTTTTAACGTTTCTGAATGTTATGTGGTATCAATCAGGACATAATCATACAGATTTCTAGTTTGTTTTGGGATGAAATTGCCTTGCAAAATTAGGCGATAGTGCAGGTTTTTGAGACGTGGAAGATTGATTTCCGAGTTGTAGGTCTTTTTTTTATTTGGATGGGAAGTCATCAAATGATTTCTCCCACTCTGGGCGGAGCGGGAGGTGTCAGAATTACTGAGTAAAACCCACCCGTGTTCCTTCAGTTACCCATATGCCAGGGCTACGGTATCTCGTTTGAACAATCTCGCGACCCTGGTAGGCATCGGTCCTAGCAGACCCCTTCAGTACTGCTGACATCTCTTTGAGGCGCGCGTGGAACACTACGCGCCGTCGACACGGGCCTGGTCCTTTAGATTTTTTTCCTTTAGGTTTACCTTGCTCTCAAAACGGTGAACAAAACCTCGTGAGGAAACCGGCATGTTCTAGAACCAAAAATACGAAGACCTGTGACATCTACCAACCCGCACTGGGCCCGCGTGGTAGATAACAGCCCACACTCATCGAACCCAGGCCTGTGTCCCAGCAGTGGGGACATTATAGGCTGATTTTGCAGATTTTCATTGGTCAAGGGCTGGATAAAACCTGTCCCCAAATTGTACACTATCAATCAGAATCAGCATCATTTTGAAGTAAATTGCGAATTCATTGCTTCACATGTTCGAATAATGTGTCATAATCATAATCATAATAATCATAATCATAATCATTTATTCATTTGTAAACATAGGTTTAACATAGATGGTATTAAAATAAAAAATAAAAAAATAGTAGCTCTATGTTTTGCTTCATTGGCATACAAATGTTTTTTGTTGAGAACTTAATAACTAGATTCACATGCTTAGATAATATTAGTACAATAAATTTAAAATATGATTAGGAACTATTACAGTAAGGTTTTTAGTTTTATAATTATTTCTCGTTTAAAAATTCGTCTACTCTGTAATAACATTTTTCGGTTAAAAATTTCTGTAGAGCTGTTTTAAATTTAACAATTGGCATGTCTTTTATGCCGTTAGGTAATTTATTATAGATCTTAGGAGCTAATCCAAAAAAACTCCTGGACATAAGAGCGGTTTTACATTTTAAATTACATAATTGATTTGCTTGTTGAGATCTTATTGGGTTTTTCTTTACTGCTGAGAATTTAGGGAACAGATTCGGATTCATTTTTACAAACAGCGCAGTTTCTAAAATATATAATGACGGTAGAGTTAATATTTTCAAAGATTTAAAATAAGGAACACAGCTATCTGTTACTTGAAGACCGCACATTGACCTTATGCAACGCTTTTGCATTCTAAATACCGTCTCACTGTTGGTCGATTGACCCCAGAAAATAACCCCGTAGCGAAGGACTGAGCCAACTACTCCGTGATATGCTGTGTCAGCTCAAGAACGTAAATAACGCAATGAATGTCGTTGAACTGTCAAAATTACAGCCTTTCTTACTGTTAGTGTGACGCATTTACTACTCTGATTTAGACACAACGGCCAGAAAATTTCCACTCCAGCGCAGATGCTCATTTTGAATCAGAGATTTGATGCTCACTGAGTCTCGTAATTGATTCAAAAGGTATCTTGGATTCAACTTACAAAAATAAATGGTTACACAGAAGGGTCTCAAGTAAACCGTTAAAATCACGTAAATTTTGATAGGTACTAAACACTAAAACATTCATTTTTGTTTATGAAGTTAAATCTATACTAATATTATAAAGCTGAAGAGTTTGTTTATTTGTTTAATTGGTTAAACGCGCTTATCTCAGGAACTACTGGTCCAAATTGATTTTTTTTTGTGCTAGGTAGCCAATTTATTGAGGAAGGCTATAGGTTATATAAGATTACGCTACAGTCAAAAGGAGCGGAGCAGCAACGAAAAATGTTCGAAAACTAGCAGGCAATTCGATGCGACGGGAAGGGTCAGAGGAGCAAAAATTTGACGCAGACGAAGTCGTGGGCTAAAACTAGTGTTTAAATATGTAAGTAGCTCTTATAAGACACTTTTATACGTCGATATTTCGTTGGTCAATATTTTTGAAACTAAATGGCTTCGGCATTTCCTAGCTGACTGTTCCCTGAGAAGAAATGCTGAAACAAACTTAAAGGTCACGGTCTCTTTTAAACTCCAAACATTATATTAATATTAGAATTGTATGTGTCTGAAAGAGCCTTTTGAAGAAAGAGCCATTACAGCTTTGAGCTGACCCGTCCCAACAGACGGTATATGTATCAGTAATCTTGTAGCTCAACCCTATTTTAGGAAGCTCAACGACCCGACACAAAATGCTACCAGATCTGCAGGACATTTGCATACTCAAAATCGCTAGACAGTTATATTAAAAGAAACACAACAAACTAATACTAAACTACAACTTAAACTTTAAACTAACGGTACAGCAAAGGTTCAAAAGTGTTAAACCAGTCGGCGTCCCAAAGCCCTTTCAACAGTGTGCATAAAACACGAAATAACATAAAACGTAATGTAAGAATCCAAGAAAACCACTAAACTTGCTTATTTCAATTGATTCCAGCAACTTGTGAAAGAAGACAAACATAGAATCGTCTTTATGAGTACTAACGGGTTAACAGAAAGGTCAAAGTAGTGCTTGGGAGTGTTTAGTGTAGCTTTGGAGGGTTAGAACTTGGCTGAAATGCGGTTTGTAGAAAACTTAGATCCGAATGCGGTCAGTTCCGTAAGAACAGTCAGGGCACTGATCAATGTAAATTTTCTTATTGGACGCTTTTGTGCAAATGGGGTTACTTCTGATGAATCTACCTACATCCACTTATGATCTGGCTAACCTTTTCCCTAATATGTTGGGGTCAGCTTCCAGTCTAACCGGATTTCCGAATACCAGTAATTTACATGGAGCAACGGCCTATCTGTCCTCCACAATCCAGAAACGATACTCCTTTACAAATAAATAAAATGTTATATTCGTAATGTCAAAATAACAGCTATTTACCTAATGCATATACAATTATATAAGTACAGTACTTATTTTTTTTTTTTAATTGTCTGTCTGTGTGTTTGTTCCGGCTAATATCCGAAATGGTTGGAGCTATTGTGACGAGACGCTCGGTGTCACAGAGGGTCGTGTCTAAATAGCTAGCAGATACTTAGGTGAATACAACACGCTATAACTTTTGAAGTTTCATCCCCACTTTTCGGACGTCACATAAAATAGTCACCAAACTCCCCAGCAGCACAAGCTGTCTGTTTAGTTACATACACTGGATTATATACAATAGTAGGTAGACAAAAATTACCATTACGAGAGACAGAACATAAATTTAAATCATTTGCTATTGTCAGCTTGCAGCTTGTCAGCTTCATACTTAAAAAGTTTGTTGACCCAGGTCGCCTTAACAATAACAATATGGATACATAATCAAATAAACCAAGATTAACCTTGAAAACCCATCCGATCGATAATACAAACCACTCAAGGAAACAGTAGTCAAGGAAATGAGGTCAAATATAAAATTATATACAACCAGTAAGGCATAGATTGCATTAATATAATATACATCGTGAAACAATGCCATATCCATAAGGGTTATTATCATTAGCCCACGGTCAGGCGGTGTGAGAGGAAATTTGCCTCTGATACACGTAATTGCACCCCCGGGGCATCGAACTGGCTACCGTACGGTATATCATTGCTTAGTGGAGCCATTGGCTATATCAATATTCTGTATTATGTAGGATATGGGATGTTACACTGTGTTGTGTAATAGGATCTAGTAAAGGTTTGTTTTAAGTTACTAAAGATTGATTTTAAGTTCGTAAAATAACAGTTTTTTTTTTTAGTTTGGCCGCTATGTGTTTCTGTCTGTGGCACCGTAGAGCTCTTAAACGGGTGAAACGATTTTGGTGCAGTTATTTTAAACGGCTTTCTAGTGGAGTTCTAAGACATGTTTATCAAAATCGGTTCAGCCGTTTCGACACGACAATCCTTTGATGAAAATATTACCTACAATTTTACCATATTACCAAAAAACTACTTCTTAATAAACTTAAAGGCCAATACGTTATATTTTTTACTAGAGGTTTTGATCGTGGGTTTTTAAAATTTTAAAATTATCACGTTGAGTGCCGAAAATAGATTGATGGTAAATCCCATATGGCCACAGATTTAGAGCGCATACAAAATTGTTAGCGCACGCGATACCGCGTGATCGGCCATAATGCAGAGCCGACTAATCACGCGATATCGCGTGATCGGCAATCAACGTGTTAATCCTTGATGTGGTTGCCTGTGGAAGGATGACCAGCTTTACATAACAAGACCCCTCCGTGCCTCAGAAAGCACGCTAAGCAGTGGTCCAGCAACCCAAAAGTTTGACAAACCAGTCTTGTCAAAGGATTTACCTACCTAGTAACTGGGTTTTAGAGGTCAGACAGGCAGTCGCTGCACCCATAAGTTGGAAAAAGACTAGGCTTTTTTTTTGTAGATTAAACTTTATTTTAGAAAAAACAAATTATTTTACTGACAGCTTGGATAGCGTACAACAGTAAAAAAATATTATCCAAACAAGTACTTCATGCATATTTCGAAAAATTCAAAACATAAAATCAGCCGAACCCAAAAAAAAAAATTGTTTTAAGCCCTATAAAAATATGTAGTTTTAAACAACACTTTCTTTAAAATTTATAAAAGCATTTTTTACAAACACTAAAGTATCGTCTACAAATCAATAGCGAGACAACCCTAGCGACAAGTCGGCGCGCTTTGATGTTTCACCGAGCGCTGAATTTGACGCCAATTGCTTGAGCTAGGGTTGCCACAAGCGTTATTTATTCAAATACGTTTATTTGCTCCTATTCAATTGATTGGAGGGACAACTAGCAGGTTGCATGAGGCAGCGTATTTTTATTTAGATTTTGTTGGTGCAAGTATTAAGTTGGGGTAATGTGGTGATAGGGGAATATATTTCTAGTAGAGTATTTTATAAGCCACGAAATGTATAAAAAAACAATTTAAAAGAAATTAATGCTATAATAAACCAGTAATTATATATTGCTAGCTTTTTCCCTCGGCTTCGCCCGCTTGGAGGTTGGATATTATCCAACCAGGTAGGTACTACCGAGATAAAAAGTATTCTATGTATTAATCCAGGTTATAAACTAACTGTGCGCCAAATTTCATCTAAATCCGGTTGGCCGTTTGGACGTGATTGAGTAACAAACGTGCAAACATGCGAACATCTAAACATTCAAGCATACAAACTTTTACATTAATAATATTATGGTAGGTCATCTATTAATAACAGAAGCAAATTAAATATTGCTTTCCCATGAAAATTAAACACAACAAAACTCTCAATGAAATGTGACACTTAACTTCATCTAAATAAATATGAAAATTCAACACCAACAGTTTACTTACAACATAATCACAGTCGACGATCATATTCTCTTTTTAAACGTGTTTTGTTTAAAAATAACGGTCTTAAAAGGGACCCATGTCCTAGCTATTAAAGTTAACTTTTTTTTTTAGTCTTTGTCTGCCTCTTAAATTGGCCGCAACGTCTTGTGACATACAGACAAACTTGTTATTTACCATCGATTTTTGAATCAAGGGATTTACAACCCTGTATTTAGTGCAGTAGAGTTTAATTTTGAGTCAGTGTTGTGCACAAAAAGATTGACATATGGGGCTGTTTGGTTTTTTTGTGGTCATTTTCCTGGCAATCTATATTTTGCTGGGGTAATGAGGTGGAATAAAATGTTCGAAGACGGATTGCAGTAGTTTGAATACAATAAACTTTTCGTTGGAGTAAGTAAGACAGGGGTTATTTATTTTATGTATAATTAAGACGTACTTTGTGGGATTCAGAAGGAGTTATGAGGAGAATAAACTTAGATGCAATTTCGAACTGCATGCGTAGCATGACCACCGTAGAAATGGGTTTTGTCGACGGAAGAATAGATAAAATTACAGATTGTAGAAAGATTAAAGACAAAATCAAAGATTGTAGAAAGATTTGTACCGTTTTATGCTGGCGTAGCATGACAATTCTATCTCTATTCTACCAAGAATAGACAAAACCCATTTCTACGGTGGTCATGCTACGCGTGCTGGTGTGAAAGATTAAAATAATGGGTTACAGTTACCAAAGTTTTTAATTTGTTGATCTTTTAATGTCCGTCTTACCAAGTAACAGGGTTGTGGAGTTCAGATAAGCAGTCGCTCCATTTTTAATACTAGTAGTTAGCTGGATGCGGTTAGACTGGAAGCTGACCCTAATATAGTTGGGAAAAGGCTGGGCAGATGATGATGATCTTTAAAAGAGGGATAGGAGGCCTTTGCCTTGCAGGAGAGGGACAACACAGCCTTCAAATATTACTCTGGCTTGTCTGTATTGAGCGGCTAGAGTGAACACAGACGAGGAACAGAGCTCCCACCTCTTTCTCGCCTTTATTGGCCGGCTTGAGTGGAGAATTGCAAGAGCAAACGTGCTCGGAGGAAGTAAATAATCCAGTAAGCCCTTGTAGGGATCTTGACCATCTTCCGGGCTCTGAGATGATCCTGACACCCATAGAATACCCATGCAATCCTCAAGCAAGTCGCTACATCACCAAGAGCTAGCGACAGTTTCTGGGGGCCTATTATTGAGTGTGCAAATCACCACTGCATTTTGTTTCGTGTATAACAAAACATTGATCAGGCACGGGCCATAACCAATGTAGCCATCCAAACACATATTCCAATATCTTTGGAAGTTTTGCTTTGGTCAATTTTTGGCGGAGAAATAGATGAACATACATTTAAAAAAATACATTGGAACATAGAACCTCGGCCTTTTTTAAGTCGGTTAAATACTCAAAAAGAAGTATGGTTATTAACTTCTGACAAAGAAAAATCATGCGGGCACTAATAACCCAAAAAATAACCATGTCATCCAGATGAAGATTAATTTTGATATGAGGGCGTGAAACAGAAATGTTCACGACCATATACAAATTGGGTACAGCCAGAACTAACTGGAGAGCTCTTCATTAAGGCATGAGGATGTAAAAGACAGCTGTCATCTTGTCTTGTATAATGATACTTAAGTTGGGGGAATTAGATTCGCTTTTCAATATTTCGGTAATTTTAAATGGGTTCTTGATTTTGGTGTGGGGATTTTACACGGTGTAGCAAAATAAACGCAAGTCCTGAAAGTAATTTCTTCATAAATGACTACTGAACCGATTTCAGTAACTTTTGATATGGGTATTATGTTTTTAAATTATGTATGTCGATTGAGCCAAAGAAAAATCAATCTTATTTTAAGCCAGTATGACTTAATTTTAAATGCATAAAGTAATGATTTTCTTTTTTTTTTCTTAACAGATAGCTTTAAAAAATAAAGTTTTAGTCATTGTATTATGCTTTTAACTCAATACTCTAATTGGAGTCTATGAGGTCTTGCGTTAATTGATGTTAAATGTTGTATTATGTTTTCTAAGGCTTATATTAAAGAAAAAAATTGAAATTGAAATGAGTCTCCATTATGTTTCTTATCCATTTGACTTTGGGTAAAGCATTTTTCAGTTTTAATCAAATACAATTTTATTTCTATGAAATATTTTTGAATTAGTCTTTTTATAACATTTGACAATACAATCAAATTTTTTCTAGCTTGTAATATGTTAATACGCCTAACCGTGCTACAAAAATACAAAGCATTTTACGGTGTCATAAGTTACGGGCAACGCCTTAATACAAAATCTAATTGACTTCATTCGCAGACCGATAAACCAATGCATTTGGAGCCACCTTTTCTTCCTTTTAACATACAATTCTACTCACCCACGAATAAAACAAGCGTACACATACAACATAAGCATAACATATATCTCTAATCCAACTAACTTACATTAACGGACTATTGTAGAAAACTTCCAGAATCGACCTTCACGACCTCAATAGGGTCGTGATTGAGAAATATCACCATGGAAGAGACGAATCAATGGTAATTGTTATAAATGGCACCATGGCTTTTTAGGGTAAGAGCTTCCATAGAAATTGTGGAAGAGATATATTTTTTGGCCTTGTGATATAGGTACGGGAATAGTCGCATGTGGTATTATTTAACTTATAGTATAACTTATATTGATAATATATGTTATCAATTAATAAGTTTAAATTTAAAATGTTTGATTGGCTCTTGACATGTTTTTATGCCGTGAATGAATTTTTAAATCATACTTTTTGACATATAGGTATATGTCAAAAAGTATGATTGTAATTTAGATCTTTAAAATTCATAATAATGTCACAAATGTCATTAATTAGTGTATATACTTCGGATTAATAAAAATGGCCGTTAAAAATTAAAAATGATAGAGTAACGTAAAGATGAATGATACCCCATTTGACATAGTTCGGCGCCTTTCATTTTTTCCTTTTTCACAATATGGCGTCTTGTAGTCGCCATTTTGAATTTTGATTACTCTCATGTCTTTACTGACACTTACATAGGTTCCTTTGTGTCGTGCAGTCCGGTAAAGAAATATTAACTTAAGTCGAAAAAATATCTGGCCAGTTTCCAACCTTTACCAAATTATTTACTGTGATTACACTCTTTGATGTTGACAGAACATTAAATTAATATAATAAAGTTTAATTTCGCAGCTGTCATTCTGTTTTGGAGGACCTAAAGTGAAATGTTCCCATTTCCGATAAATTTCGCCGATCGAGTCAGCCAATTGATATTTTAAAATTGTTTTTCGTCTGTCATTGGAATGTGACAATTCATTTTCAGTGGGAAATTGATTTTCTGATTCTTTAGTAGTAAGTGTGGATAGATTTTGTCAATGATTTGAAGTTCTTTCACGAAATATTTCTTTGAGAAAAACTATTTTAGTTTTTCGAAGTATTTAGATATTTACGTCTCGGTATAAAAAGCATTTTTAGTCCCCTCTAGACCGTAATACGGTCATGGCAGCCAATTTCAACGGAGAATAGCCATCGGCGCGGGAGATATTATAGTGCTCAAGTGTGTGCGCAGACACAGGGGCACTCACTCTTCCCTCACTCTCATAGTCCGATGGGACAGCAATTCGACACGACCGGAGAGAGCTCAGGGCAAATTACAAACACCGGGATGTTACTAGGAAATTCCTGTCGGAAAAACACAATAACACTTTGCACGACCTGGGCATCGAACCGAGGACCCAAGGCTCAGCAGTCGCGCAAGCGACCACGACACCAACGGGGCAGTTAAAAAGCAATCAGCATCAGCAGTTACACATACTCAGAAAAGCCTATCTCTTCAGGGGCGCATCTAAAGTCACAACCTACCCACATTTCGGCAGTAATGTTTAAGTCCCATGTAATTGGGGCTAGCCTATTGCCAGCTATCGGACACATCCAAAATCCGGGCTGCTACTGAGAAATCCCAAATTGGGTTTTCAAAAAAATTAAACCGCCGAAAAAACTTAAAAACTAAAAATAATAAACCTTAAAATTATGAGTCGGCGCTTTGAGTGATCTTTGTTCATTGATTTTTCAGCGCCGACTCAAAATTTTAAGGTTTATTATTTTTAGCTTTTCAGATTTTTCGGCGGTTTAATTTTTTGTTAAAAAGTTTTTATTTTATAATTTTTTGTGGCTTTAATGTACTAGTAATACTTGGCAAGGTATACCCTATCCAATGAAAAAAGAATGATCAAAATCGAACTACTCTGTATAAAGTTATTCGTGGTTATACATTACAATCAGTGAGTGAACAATCAATCATCCCCTATTTCTGCCCCTTAGGGTTTGATTTTGTGTTCCAAATTTATATGGGATCACCCTCGGAGTATACCCTTTCCAATAAAAAAAGAATTATCACAGTCGGACTACTATGTAAAAAGTTATGCGTGGTCATACATAAAAAATAAAAAAATATACGCGTCGAATTGATAATCTCCTCCGTTTTTTTTTCATCGGTTAATAACACTTTGCTCGACCTGGGAACCGAACCCAGTCGATCTCATGTTCGGTATTTATAGTGTCTAAGTATAAAATATAGGTTTGTGTGCTTACTGTTTCCTTGTGCCAAAAAAAATATTGTTGATGTGGGTGTGAAAATTACCTGAAAAAATTAAACACATCGTTAGTTTAATGGCCAAAAACAATAAAGTGCATTTTACAGAACAGCTTATTTACCTGTAAGATCAATTGGCCTATTGGGCTAAAATTTCTTCAAATTAAAATTTTAAACAAATATTATTATTTTGGGCGTTAGGCCTTATTATAAGGCTGAAAGTCACCCAAAGGGCGATGGAGAGGGCTATGCTTGGAGTTTCCCTACGCGATCGAATCAAAAATGAAGAGATCCGTAGGAGAACCAAGGTAACCGACATAGCCCGAAGAATTGCTTAACTGAAGTAGCAGTGGGCAGGGCACATTGCTCGCAGAACAGATGGCCGATGGGGCCGAAAGGTTCTGGAGTGGCGACCGCGTACCGGAAGACGTAGAGTTGGGAGGCCTCCAACAAGGTGGACCGATGACCTTGTGAAGGCCGCAGGAATCCGCTGGACGCGGGAAGCACAAAATCGCTCGAAGTGGCGGAGCTTGGGGGAGGCCTATGTCCAGCAGTGGACGTCTTTCGGCTGAAATGATGATGATGATGATTATTATTTTAATAAAAGCCTATGATGTCTCACTGCAACCACGAAGCAGTTCAGGAAAACATCGTGAGGAAACCGGCATGTCCTAGAACCAAAAATTCGAAGGCATGTGACATCTACCAACCCGCACTAGGGCCTGGTGGTGTACTACGACCGATTCTCTCTCACCGAGAAGATGCCTGTACCCGCTGTAAGAACATTATAGTCTGATTAAAAAATAAATAATAGTTTAAAAAAACTAAAAAACACGCTTCCATTGAAAACCAAACTAAAAAGTACAAAATAATGGAAAAAAACCGTGGGGTGCTTTTTAAGGTACTTAACAGGTGTGCAAAGTTTGAATGAAATCTGGTCGTTTAAAGTGGGTCAAAATCGCGCTATAAGGAGTCGGTTACAAACAAACATACAAACATCCAAGTGAAGCTAATATAAAGCGTGTAAAAACCAGATCTGTTTGAGGAAGTACAGCTCATCCCGCCATCTCTGTCGGGGCTTACGATGTCGCTTTAAGAGGAACCCATAGGGTCGTAAATTTGGCTCATTGGTCTTCTGACATGCGGTAGATGTGCCCAGCCAAATTAAGCATTCTCATTTTAAATGTGACTGAACTGGTCACATTTAAAATGAGAACTACTACTAAACGCTTATTTCTTAAATAGTAATAGTAGTTGTTCTTATTTTGAATGTGACCGATTGGTCATTTTCAAAATGACTATAACTAACCGCGTATTTCGAAAGTAATAGTAGTAGTGATCGTTCTTATTTTGAAAATGACCAATGGGTTATTTTCAAAATAAGAACTACTACTAACCGTGTATTTTTTAAGTAGTAATAGTAGTTGGTCTTATTTTGAATGTGACCGATTGGTCATTTTCAAAATAAGAACTACTACTAACCGCGTATTTCCGAAGTCCCATTACAATGTAACCTCGCGCGCGATCAGGAAATGCATGCTACGCGCCAACGATTACGTCATTAAAATGTAATGTGTTGCAATTTTTCCGATCCTGCATCGTCTGGGAGCTAATGCATTGTAATCATACCGCGCTTGTGTAATTACGAAGCTTATTAGTAATGACTTACGGCTTGATAAAGGGAATTGTTTGAATTGTACAATGCAGATGTCACTTTTTTATGATGTGTCATTATTACATTCATGTGAGTACCTGCGTTTCTACTTTTAGAAGCGTTTCGCGTTCTTTTGAAGGCAGCCGATGAATGTTTTATTAAATACCTTGATGGAACGTTGGTTATTTTCTATTCTTATTTCTAACAATTAACAGATAGGTATTTGTTAGTTGACTTGATAGTATTTAAGAGCTTGTATAGGTTTTCAAATAGGTATACTTTTTTATGTTTGGCAAATCTTCAAATGACGTCTCCGGCTCTGGGTGGAGCGCGAGGGCGTGTCAGACTTTTACTGACTAAAACCCTCCCGTGTTCCTTCAATTGCCTATATGCCAGGGCCACGGTAACTCTTTCGAACAAATCTCGCGACCCTGGAAATAGGTACAGTTGCCATATATTTAATCATAATAATAATCATCATTCATCACCCCTTGTTCAACTTTCACACGGACGTAAAAATATCGTGGCGGGATTTTATCGCGCACTGAATTTTCAACTGTCGGTGTTGAACCGAGGATTGAGAATCCAACAGAATGAATGTCACCGTGTCGAAAAACAAAATATTCGATTTTCAACCGTCAAATGCGGACTTCTAAGAATATAACTGCTGATGGTGCAGCAGAAAATAGCAAAATAATTCGACGTAGGTAAGCAAAAACGATCCAAACTGATCCAAATTATATATACTACGGGTTAGTGAAAACGACCTAGCTAAAAATAGCTTAATTTTATTTTTTATATACTTAAAGTTTAGAACCAATGGTATGGCACTTCTTATTTTTTTTTTTAGGATAATCAAATCAATTTTCTGATTCTTAACTAGTATTTCTAAGAAAACGTGTTAATATACCTCATCAAAACAGAACGTGTTAATATTCCACTGACAAAATAAAAATAAATGAAAAAAAAAAACATTTTGAACTTCAAACGTCAATTTCTCAAAAGTAACTGGATGTGGATTGGATCCTTTTCGCTTAACTACTTCCAATTTTACATACTCAGAATATGGTGAACCCCATCAAACCCTTTCAACGCAGCACGCATGAAAGAAAATATTATATTACCCACAACCTCATAAGGATTCCAACCACGGAACCATTGACATCCAATAGTTATTTGACAAACCGCAAAATTTCACTAACATTATGATCCGCTTAGTTCGACCCTCACCGCAAGATGTAAACTTCGCTTTTCACGTTTAATTCGACAAAGTTTACATTTCATGCCTTGTGGCTTACAAACTGGGGCTTTGGTTTTGACCATGCACGACAAAATGTTGTCCTTGCATTATCTCGCGTTAAAAGTAGATTTTCACTATGTTTACGCATAGCGGTGTCGTTACAGCGAGAGTTCGCGTGACGACAAAATTTTCTCGCACTCGATGTATCGACAACCGAAGGACGTCGAAACTTAGGAGATGTGTTGTAATTAGGTAGGAAGTTTTCGAAGTTTTGTGGGTCATTTACAAAGTTTGATCTAGTTTCTAGGTATTCTGTATGTAGATGGATGTTCTGTAATTAAACTAATTAATTAGAGACTTGATTTATGAGAGCGCTTAGTTAATTTGATTTTCAGTTAAATATAATTATCTGAATATACAGGGTTATGTGTAAAACACCGGTAACCTTTCAGGACTATGCTACTAAGATCACAATCAACAACTTTTGTTCTACGACTTTTAAAAATTCATCATATTTTAGTTGATCAGATTTTGATACAAAAATAAAAATATTTAAATTGAATGCTTGTGAATGTTACGAAGTCTATGCGAAGCAAAAGAAAGCGACAGTACATTAGTGAGCGGAGCGGGGTGAGGGCGGCGGGGGCGCTTGAACTTGACCTATTACCGGTTGGCCGATTTCTGTATGAAAATCTGACGAACTAAAATATGATGACTTTTTAAAAGTCGTAGAACAAAAGTTGTTGATTATGATGTTAGTAACATAGTCCCGAGAGGTTGCCGGTGTTTTACAAATAACCCTGTATAGGCAGTTAATTTTGGAACGCAGGTAATATGATCTGTAGTAAAGTAATGGAAATACTTCAATAGCGCACATTTTTTATTCGTCATCTTCATTTCGGTTGAAAGACGTCCACAGCTGGACATAGGCCTCTCTCAATTTAGGGGGTTTTGGTCTATAATCGCCACGCTTGGCAGGCGGATTGGCGAACGTAGTATGGTGGTAAAATGCATAGAGAACGCTGGTGCCCATTCTCAGTAAGTCTCTTAGTCGCCTGTTACGACACCCACGGGAAGAGATGGAATGGTTATATTCTTTACATCCGGCACCACATGACACTTTTTATTTGTTATTTGAAATGAACCGTGGGCCAAAATCATCACTATGTGGAGCCCTGACACCGTAGAGGCGATCGGCGGCGGCGACCTCTCGCGTCCGGCCTTGGTGCGAGCCATGGTACGGAGCGAGAGGGCATGGGAAACCGTCACCTCCTTCTGCGAAGCAGTAATGCTCGCGAAGGAGGAGGCGGGGCGCGTGAGGGAGTGGCAGTCTCTGCGCCCTCACGTCCCTAGCGGCCGCAGGAGTAGACGCCCCGGGCGTCGGGAGTCGATAGCTGACTCCCGGCCACCGTAGGCGCGAGCTTGCGGGCGGTGAGCAATGGGTAGCTCGCCGCCCGGTAAGGACCAAGCTCGGGTCGACGGCGCGTAGTGTTCCACGCGCACCTCAAAGAGATGTCAGCAAAACTGAAGGGGCCTGCTAAGACCGATGCCTGCTAGGGTCGCGAGATTGTTCGAAAGAGATACCGTGACCCTGGCACATGGGCAACTAAAGGAACACGGGTGGATTTTAGTCAGTAAAAGTCTGACATGCCCTTCCGCTCCGCCCAGAGCGGGAGAAGTCATTTGATGATTTCCCATCCAAAAAAAAAAAAATGCCCTGACACAGCCAGAAGGCGTCACGATAGACTCCGTAGAAGATGGCGAAACGAGCTGGAGAAAACAAAAAGCCAGTGGTTCAATTTAGCCCTGGACCGAAAGAGCTGGAAATCATGGAGAGAGACCTTGCCCAGCAGTGAGTTGATGTAGACTAACAGTAACAATTTTATTATCCACTTAACCTAACAAAAATAAAACAGAAACTGCGTTAACAATAACAGTGTTCATGGAATAAAAAACTACTTTCATTGAGCAAACAGCATTATAAAACAAATTACCGTAAGCAAATTTACAAAATACGGATATGAAAAACGTCAATACGCGACACGGGTCATATTTTAAACGTGCTTAAACAAAATGAGCTAGGTGTTTATAGGGTTACCATCTTCAATGTCTTTTACCGTAAAAGTAAAGATTATTAAATTGCTTTAAATTATATGGTTGCAAAAAAAAAATATGTGCAGTATTGTCTACGGATGACCTCTGAAAAGCTAGAATCTGCAGGTGCTGGGGAGATTCATCCACTTATTCCAATGACGTGATTTTTGGACAAGACTGATAATTATGATATCATTTAATTACTTATTTGAATTTTATTATGTGCGATGATTTTATTAGATTTTAGTATTGACAAACGTAGTTGTAAGAACTTTGTTACTAATAATTATGGACAAACAATTGGTCGGATATAAACGAATTTAATCGCAGAACTTACCTACCTACAATAGAAACGAAGTTTTTTATCATGTTTTTTGGTTTATGTGAACACTTCAACTCATAAAAGACACACAAATTATATCATCATACATTTTATAAATGTATTTGTCTCTTTTTAGTGTCTGTCTGTGTGTGATTTTCACCATCATTTAGAGAATTTATTTCGGAGGATTTGTAAGTATATGACATTAATTTGAAACTCAGGTATAATACAAAAACTTCGATGTTTTGTGAAGTCCCAAAAACCAAGCGAAGCAGGGGCGGGTGCTTAGTTCATTATAACCGTTCCACAACCACAAACAGACAGAATATCATACATATATAATACTCAAGATCATAATTCACAAACGGGCCATTTGGATAAAATTAAAGGGGGGTTTCAAACTCCACGTGCCGGTCTAATGATTTAGACAACCCTAGGTATAGACAGCAATGTTGGAGCACCGGTAAGTTCCGGCTATCCATCATTGGTACGGTTCCTGAACGTAATCGCAGGGGGGAAGGGGGGGTAGGTAATGCGCTGGATCGGGGTACGTTTCCCATTGTACGTTGTATTGACAACGTTTCTCAACGCTAAATTATTGAAGTGGAAACGTGTGATTTTTTTTCTCTTTGCTGTGTTTGTGAGAGTGGTATTTAGAGTTGTTTTTGTTTTGTAATGAGTGTTCCGTCTGGTTTCGAATGCAAAAAAAAGCGCCATCCTATTTCTACCCGTGGGTGTCGTAAGAGGCGACTAAGGGACTTACTAGAAAATGGACAGCTTCGTTCTCTATGCATTTTACCGCCATACTGCGATCGCCAACCCGCCTGCCAAGCGTGACGATTATGCCAAGCCTTCCCAAATTGGGAGAGGCCTATGTCCAGCTGTGGACGTCTTTTAGCTGTAATGATGAATGAATGATGGGATGAGTCTGGTCCATTAATTCAAATCACTCAGCGAGCTATACAACGAGCTATGCTTGGAGTATCTCTGAGCGAGAGAATCCGGAATGAGGTGATCTGGCAGAGAACAAAAGTTATCGACATAGCTCACAGAATTAGCAAACTGAAGTGGCAATGGGCCGGCCACATTAGCTGTAGAACAGATGACCGATGGGGTAGACGTGTTCTTGAGTGGAGACCGCGAATCGGCAAACGTAAGGTAGGACGCCTTTGGGCTAGGTCGAGCGACGATCTTTCGCATGTAGCGACTGCCTGGCTGACCTCAACAACCCAGTTATTGGGTCAACCGATACGCCTTGGTAAGACTGGTTGTCAGACTTTCGGGCTTCTAATGACCCGTAACGAACGTTAAAGATCCATGAATGACTTTCAGGACCAACGGCTTAACGTGCTTTCCGAGGCACGGAGTAGACTTGGCATGGAACGATGGATACCCTTTCACGGACCAACCAAGCATTGCCTAAACCTGCACCCTAATTGCGAAACGCACAATTTATCAAAATCTCAATGGGATTGAAGATTATTTCTAAACCATTGCGTCATTTGTTCGAATAAATTGTCGGCTCAGCAACGTAAATAACGCAATGAATGTTGTTTAACTATGAATATTGAACTAATTCCTACCGATAAAAAGTTTCGCAATTACCCCTCTGATCTATCGGCCCGTGCCGCTGTTATTACTTAGCAATGTTATATATCTATATTAATACGTGAAGCAATCCCTTTGTATCCCTTTTTATAAAAATTACGCGGACAAAGGAGTAGTGAAAAGCACAGTTAAAGTTTATATGAATGAAGAAGGAGTGCAGAAAACGAATCTATACTAATATTATAAAGCTAAAGAGTTTAGTTTGTTTGAACGCGCTAATCTCAGGAACTACTGGTCCGAATTGAGAAATTCCTTTTGTGATGGGTAGCCTTATTATCGAGGAAGGCTATAGGCTATATAACATCACGCTACAACCAAGAGGAGCGGAGCAGCAACGAAAAATAGACGAAAACTGGCAGGCAATTCGATGCGATGGGAAGGGTCACGGTAGCAAAAATTCGACGCGGACGAAATCGCGGGCAGAAGCTAGTATTTTATATAATAATGCATGCACAATAAGTTTAATATCAATTATGATCGAATTTTGTCCACCAGAGGGGTAAATGCGTGGCTTGTTATCAGTAGGAATCGGTTTAATTTTGATAGTCAAACAACATTCATTGCGTTATTTACGTTGATGAGCCGACAATTTATTCGAACAAATGACAATGGATAAGAAATAATCTTCAATACGATTCATATTCTTATTGATAGTGCATTCGTTCAGATTAAACTGCTTCGCAATTTGACTACATTAAATCTGAGACAAGACGTATGACTCCTGCAAATATAGACCACTATTATTTTAGTCAATTAAGATAACTGAATGTTTAATTATTGTGACTTAGTGACTTCACGACCTATATTTGTTTATCAAACTAATCACCATGAAGTCAAAGGACAAGTCGTGAAGTATGTATAGTAAAATAGCTTCTGCCCGCGACTTCGTCCGCGTCAAATTTTTGCTCTCCTGATCCATCCCGTCGCATCAAATTGCCTGGCAGTTTTCGTCCATTTTTCGTTGCTGCTCCACTCGTTTAGATTGCAGCGTGATGTTATATAGCCTATAGCCTTCCTCAATAAATAGGCTACCCAACACAAAATGAATTTTTCAATTCGGACCAGCAGTTCCTGAGATTATCGCGTTCAACCAAACAAACAAACTCTGCAGCTTTATAATATTAGTATAGATAGTATAGATTAATATACAGGGAGTTTGGCGAATGGACCGACAATTAATTTTTGGCGATTGGTTGGATCATGTTCTATCTTTCATCCATTTTTTTGGGGGATTGACACTTAGGACATGGGGTCTTGTCCTAAGTGTCAATCCCCCAAAAAAGTAGATCTTTGGCAGTCGGTACGGGCCCTCAGAAGTTCTTTCTTTTTCTAAATTCATCTGTATCCGGTTAGTCTATAAGACGATTCCAAAATGTTTGGAATAAGGCTAGGCAGATAGATTCGGTGATAAGCTAAATGATATACTAAAGGCACGGTGGCTTTTGACTGGCTACTTACTACGAAACCTCTACATCCAGATGTCAATAGAATGCCTTCACATGGGCCGAATGTTTTTCTTAGCCAAAATATTTTAAGAAGAAAAGATATGAATTTGTATATTTTTAGGGTTCCGCACCTCAAAAGGAAAAAGCGGAACCTTTATAGGATCACTTTGTTGTCCGCCCGTCCGTCCGTCCGTCCGTCCGTCCGTCTGTCTGTCAAGACCCTTTTTCTCAGGAACGCGTGGAGATATCAAGCTGAAATTTATATTGAATACTCAAGTCTATTGTCCCTTGGAGCTGTGAAAAAATCAAACTTCTAAGCTAACGTGATCAAAAGATATAGCCGTTTATGCCGCAAATTTCCGCAAATTTTCGAAACTCGCAAGGGAATCAAAACCTAAAGGGTACTTCCAGTCGATCTAGAAAATTAAAATTTGGTACGAAGCGACGTCTTATAGCACAAATAAAGGGAAAATTGCGAAAACCATAAATGTTTAATTACATCATATAATAAACAGAACAAAACACAGACAGAAATAAAACCAAGCCAAGAAACAGAACAGAACTACGACTCGATTGTCGTGATGGGTGAACTTTTACTTATATACCTACAGGTTTGTACGGAACCCTCGGTGCGCGAGTCCGACTCGCACTTGGCCGGTTTTTATAAGGTTTTCACGCTAAAACGTCTGAACGGATCTAGATGAAATTTCGCACATAGGTAAACTGTGACCTGGATTAGAACATAGTATACTTTTATCCCGACATTAATAGTTGTGAAAATATGCGTAGTAGTCGTTCAATGTTTAAAAATAAAATAAAGTGGTGTCAGAAAAACGAAGATAGTATAAAAATGAATATTTTGGCCTTGCATAGAAAAGAAAATAATTTCGTGAAGTTTTGGAACGCGACAAAAAAGTTTAATTTTAAACAAAGTCTACCTGTCTCTGTTGATGGATTGCAGGAGAAATGTAAAATAGCAAATTTGTTTGCCAGTAAATTTAAAGTTGACCCCCTACATGCGGATTGTAAGCTCAGCAATGATATCATCGTGACTGAGTCACTACCACCATTTACGCAAGAAGATGTACTATCTGCTGTGATGAACATGAAGCGTGGTAAATCACCTGGACACGATGGTCTCAGTGTGGAGCACCTCGTCTGGGGAAGCGCCAACTTATTTCCTCACTTAACTTCGTTTTTTAACTTATGTGTCAGACACGCCTATTTGCCGAAACTTTTAATGAAAGCTGTGGTGGTTCCTGTCGTCAAAAATAGAACTGGTGATTTAAGTCAATCCAGTAACTACCGACCAATTACACTCGGTACGGTAATAGGCAAGGTGCTGGAGCGTCTCATACAGCCTGAACTGCAGAAAAACATAAAAATTGACGATGCGCAGTTTGGTTTCCGTCCCGGGCTCTCAACAGACTCTGCAATTATAAGCCTTAAGAGTACAATAGCTTACTACACTCACCAGAGAACCTCAGTGTATGCTTGCTTTCTAGACCTGAGCAAGGCTTTTGACCTGGTAAATTATGAAATCCTCTGGGACAAGCTAAAAACGTCACAAGTACCACAACAAATTGTAGATCTGTTGAGATTCTGGTATGGGGGCCAGACCAATCAAGTGAAATGGGGTGACACGCTATCTAGTAGTTACAGGCTAGATTGTGGTGTTCGCCAAGGGGGGTTGACTTCTCCGGACCTGTTTAACCTGTATATCAACGGCCTGATTGCGGAACTCAGAAGAACCCAAGTTGGCTGTCACCTAGGCAATGTCTGTGTGAATAGCCTGAGTTATGCTGACGACATGGTTCTTTTGAGTCCCTCGATTAAAGGCTTGAGGAAACTGTTGTCTGTCTGTGAGCATTATGCTGATGCTCATGGACTGAAATACAATGTTCTCAAAACAGAGTCTATGGTATTCAGGTCTGGGACGGGTCCGGGGAACATACCCAGTCTGTATCTAAATGGTGCGACCATAAAGGTCGTAAAGCAGTTCAAATACTTAGGGCACATTTTGACGGACAGACTTCAGGACGACTGTGACATTGAAAGAGAGCGTAGGGCCCTCTCAGTGAGGAGTAACATGCTCGCTCGCAAATTTGTGAAGTGCACCAGAGACGTAAAGAACACTCTGTTCAGAGCTTATTGTTTGTCAATGTACACCTGCCAACTCTGGTGTAACTTCACAAAAAAGATGTACAACTCATTACGGGTTCAATACAATAATGCTTACCGAACCCTTATGAAACTACCAAGATATTGTAGTGCCTCCAGCATGTTTGCCGAAGCGAGGGTCCCGGACTTTTACGCCATCATGAGGTCGAGGGTCGCGTCTTTTTGGCAGAATTTGAGACGCTCCAGTAATAGCATTTTGAGGGCTGTCTCGGGTAACCTGGCAAGCCCTATATATTTGCACTGGATTTCTGTTCACCTAAGCGGGAACAAAAAATGAAAATTTTTTTGAAGAATACATACCTACTTTCTATGTTTTATGTTTTTAATTTTGATTCTGTTTTAATTATGATATTGATTTTAATTTTAATTTTGCATTTATTTTGATTGTGATTATGATTTTAATTTTGTTTTTTGATTTTGATATTCGTTTTTATTTTGAATTTTTCATTGCAATCGTGATTGTTTTTAATTTTGATTTCAAATTTTAGTTTTTATTGATTGTGATTTAATTTTATTTATTGTAATTTTTGTATATGGGTACAATGCCTGAAATAAAACACTATTTATTTTATTTATTTTATTAATACGGGACCGATACTTATACGAGTGAAACCGAGGGACGTAACTAGTTTATCATAATAATATTTGAACGTTCAAATAAAAAAAATCCTTCTTATACAGATTGGAACTTTTTCTCACTGATTCCTTATACTAACAGAAACGCTGTTTACCCATTACAGAATTAACTTTAAAACAAAGCCGTATTTCAGTGCAACATTTCACGTAGCTTCTAAGGTAATTCCGTAAGATTTATGTTACCTTGCATCCGTACTCTACATTTAATTACCATATGATTACAGCCTTTGTTAGTTGATGATGCAGCCCACTGTACACGTCCATGATTGATGATGCTGACTGTACATTGTTTAGTATTGGCAAATTAGGTAGCGTGAATTTTGGGAGCATAGAAATTGATGCATCGGTTTAAAATGTATTTTAGGATATGATTTTGTAAGTTTTTGAGGTGTTTCAGATCAAATATGGAGTCAGAAGGTTGACTGCAAAATCAGGCCACAATATTCCCACTGTTGACACGAAATATAAGCCACTACACGGCAGGCGCGGTCGCAGCCTAACATTTTGGGGGGGGGTCACCATGAGTACTGAAGAATATTTTTAGGAAGGTAAATCCTCTTTGGTCTAGTAGTCGCAAGCGCTGCTGATCAGAATGATGTCCCGGGTTATAATCTTTTTGCAAATGTCCATCGGAGTCTCCGTGGCTCAAGTGAGAACAATTTTAAGATAGTAAGACTGGCAAATCGTTCGGGGTTTCGACAGCATAACTGTCTTTGGGGAGGGGGGGGGGGGGATCATGACCCCTTAAACCCCCCCTCTCGGACCGCGCCTGCTACACGTTCAGTGACTATTGCAGGCGGATTGGCGATCGCAGTAAGGTGGTAAAATGCATAGAGAACGCTGCTGCCCATTCTCTAGTAAGTCCCTTAGTCGCCTTTTACGACACCCACGGGAAGAAATGGGGTGGTGTTATTCTTTACGTCCGTATCTTATATGTATATTACTAAATTTAACTTTTTTCTTTCAATTCCACTTCACAGTAGTAAATTGAAACAATAAAATCATTCATTATATGTCTTTTCGTGAGAATAAAACTAAATTAACTCATAAAAGTAGGTAGTAGGTACTTAGTACAGCCATTTTGTAAAGATATCTAATTTTCTACACAATGATGCGTTACAATGCATTTTATTTGTTAAGGCAAGGTGTGAAGCCAATTTAGAATAAGACATTACTAGCTATTGCCAGCGGCTTCGCCCACGTGGAGGTCGAAAACTATGCCGCGGGAACGTGTACTACCGGGACAAAAAATACCCTATGTGTTAATCCAAGTTATAAATTTGCCATTGGCAAATTTTATCCTAATCTGTTCAGTAGTTTTTGTGTGAAAGCGTAACTAACATCTATACATTGTAGCAATTATCACATTTATAATTTTATTAGGATTTAATTAAGCCTATTTATAAACAAAATGCAATATTTAGTCTTAATATGGAGATTTAAGTAAATCTGATGTTGTTTTTTTTTATACTGTCTTCCTGTGGTTAAGTAGCTGTTATGTATCTTTCACTGTAACAAAAATAGTTTATTCCGAACCTCAAATAGTTTTAAAAATTTGTATATATTTTTTATTTATGCGTAAGCTGTGTACTTCTCTAAGTGACAAATTCACCATACTAATAGATATAAGTTAGTAATAAGTAACATGTTATTAGTGAAGAAGTCGTTGGAGTACCTTATATAAATAAACAAATATTTTTTTATTTTTTTTAAATGCTAAGAATAAAACATCTGTTCCAGAAAAAAAATGCTTAGAAATTTTGTATAAATGAGAATAAATATCAGCCAACATATAAACCCTCTCCACAATGATTTCCTATAATTATAAAACAGATTAATCTATGAATGTGAGACTACATTTTATAGTAATTATATCTTATTATACGTCGATATATATATATACTTACGGATAATTGACAATTATTAAGTTGATCTATTCATAGCTCTGACTCGGCTATTTTATGGATGACTTGTATCAATTTGACAGGGTAATGTGAGACTAGATAATTAGGATAATATTCTTAAAAAATTTCTTAGGTTTTGCTGTAGGTAAGTAGTAATATGGTGAACATTATTTTAATATTAAAGGCAAGCCAAGTCATAGGCCATTACATTTCTTCCCGTGGATATTGTAAGAGGCGACTAAGGGACTTACTAGAGAATCGGCAGCAGCGTTCTCTATACATTTTACCACGATACTGCGATCGTAAATCCGCCTAACAAGCGTGGCCATTATGGTCCAGCAGTGAACGTCTTATGGCTGAAATGATGATGAAGATGAAGTCATAGGCAAATATGAATGACAGTTGGTTTACACACAAACCATCACGCCAGTTTTTCTCGAGGGGCAGAGATGTACCTATAGTAGATAGGGGTGTTCATATTATAGGTATGTACCTAATTGCCTAAATTTGGGTATATTTGACATAATATTGTTTGTGTTAATCCAGGACATTATCCATCTGTCGAGAGCAATGGTATCGGCCCCGACTTACGAGTTTTTAGGTCGTGGGTTCGAACCCAAGCAGACGCTTTACTTAGTGTAAATAATTTCATCACCACTGCTTTCGAAACGGTGAAGGAAAACATCGTCAGGAAACAGGCATGTCCTAGCACCAAAAATTCGGAGGCATGTGACATCTACAAACCCGCACTGGGCCCGCGTGGTAGATTACGGCCCACTCCCTCTCACCGAGAGTAGGCCTGTGTCCCAGCAGTGGGAACAATACAGGCTGATTATGATTTCGATCACACTTATTACCTACTTTTAGTGGTAAATTGGAATGTTCCAAAATAACAAAACACTATCGCAAGTTATTAGACCCAGTTCATAGAGTCGAAGATAAACTTTTGCCTGAAATAAGTCAATTGTAAATAGCCAAGGATAAATAAGTGGCAGACGTATAATTATTTGTCCCCATTTATCATCTCGAGCAAATCTTAACTGTCTTCAAGGAAATGGGTTGGCAGTCGTTAAGTGCAGGAGAATGTCGACACGCACTTAATTATATTTTATTGCACTTACTTATGACTTTGTGAATGTTGCACTTTGTATTTAAAGATAGAAGTGACCTTTAATTTATTTGATGTGATATGTTTACTATATGTATTGATTTGGTCATGTTGAGAGGATGAATGAAGGACGGCTTATAAAAGGTATTTACAAGGCAGATGTGAGTGGAAACACCGGGAGGGGACGCCCTAGGAGGACATATAGTGACCTTATTGGTGATGTTCTTCAGAAAGGCCAGGTGCGTAGTACTCGCAACCGGCGTGTGTGTATGACCAATTGTATGAACCTAAACGAGGCAAAAGAAGTGTGTAGAGATCGTAGCGTTCCGTGGTTTCTGCCTACCCCCATGGGAAAAAGGGTATGTTTACTATTGGCTACTGTGGCTAACTAAATTCGGAAATTGATTTTCGATAAATAATTAATTGAATAAAGAACTACTTAATTATCATATTTTGTAGATGTCACTTTTTTGTTTTATAAAAAACTAGCTTCTGCCCGCGACTTCGTCTGCGTTAAATTTCTTGTTCCCCCGACCCTTCTCATCGCGTCGAATCGCCTAGCCGTGCGATTTTCCCCGTTTTTTCAACATTTTTCATTACTGCTCCGCTCCTCTTGGTTGTAGCGTATTGTCATATAGCCTATAGCCTTCCTCTATAAATAGGCTACCCAACACAAAAATAATTTTTCAATTCGGACCAGAAGTTCCTGAGATTAGCGCGTTCAAACAAACAAACTCTTCAGCTTTATAATATTATAGATAAAAAAACAGGCCAAGGGCGAGTCGGACTCGCGCACCGAGGGTTCCGTACAAACCTGCAGGTATTCACGGTTTATGCATAAGGTTTATGTTTATGAAATTTTTTTTTTCTTTTTCTTGAATGAAAGGTAAATTGTGGTTTACGACTTATGACGTATTAAAATAAAACTAATTACTAGATCTCGTTCAAACCAATTTTCGGTGGAAGTTTACATGGTAATGTACATCATCTATTTTTTTTTAGTTTTATCATTCCCTTATTTTAGAAGTTACGGGGGGGGAGGGGGGACGACACATTTGACGACTTTGGAAGTGTCTCTCGCGCAAACTATTCAGTTTAGAAAAAAATGATATTAGAAACCTCAATATCATTTTTGAAGACCTATCTACAGATACCCCACACGTACGGGTTTGATGAATTTTTTTTTTTTAGTTTCAGTTCTATGTATGGGGAACCCCAAATATTATTGTTTTTTTTTTTCTATTTTTGTGTAAAAATCTTAATGCGGTTCACAGAATACATCTACTTACCAAGTTTCAACAGCATAGCTCTTATAGTTTCGGAAAAAAGTGGCTGTGACATACACGGACAGACAGACAGACATGACGAATCTATAAGGGTTTTTTCCGTTTTTTGCTATTTGGCAACGGAACCCTAAAATGGTATATTTGGATGTCAAATATTTTCTATCAATATTAATATTTGCAACACAAAATATAAGTTATATGTAGGAGCATATTACTGGCTCATGGGTGAGTAATAAAAGCTGCACAGGTACCTATATCGATCAGGTTATGCTGTGCTTGCCGCGATTTGTATGTGGATGGGTGACCATCTTAACATACCAAGACCTACATATCCGTCCGTTCTAGGTCTCGACTGTCATTTGTAGATATTTGACAGTCGTTATGGGTCGTCAGAAGCCCGAAAGTCTTACAACCAGTCTTACCAAGGGGTGTCGTATTACCCAGTAGCTGGTTTGTGGAAATATGAAAGGCAGTCGCTACATATAAAATACTGGTAGTACCTGCATCTGGTTCATTTGGAATTCGACCGCAAAATAGTTGGGACAAGGCTAGGTTGATGATGAGATATCTTCCGCTCACCCAACCCGCAGCAGGCGCACCGAGCGTCGGCGGAGGGTGGACAACGCCCTCTTCCAGCCCCCCTAAATGGGTCCAGGGGCGACGGATCTGGGGACATCCGTCACTCCTTAGGACCCGAAATGGTGGCGTGTAGTGTTCCACGCGCGCCACTCTGTGATGTACGGGGGAGGAGCTTAACACCTCACTTCCCCCCCAACGTGAGGAGGCCCGCAATGGCGGTCCGGCACCAGTCGGGAATCGCGGAACACATATTGGTTCCCGTAGTCCCCGACGTAGGTGTGGGACGGAACATCGGGGTGGTTTTAGTGAGTAAGAGTCTGACAGACCCCTCCGCCCACCCCAGGACGGCGGACATCCATGAGGATTTCCACCTCGAGATAAAAAAAAGGCTAGGTTGATGATGATGTAGGTTCATATTAATAATAGCATATCTACTCACATTATATCACCTACTCATCAAATTATTTATCCTTTTACTCGCCATTTTACCCAGAACCGCTTTTCCTTATACACCTAACCATATTTACACATATTTCCCACAGCCTGTATATAGAGACATAAAAATAAAGGTATAATGTCATAAGCGCACTAATGATACAAGATGGCTGCCCTTAATTATGTAAATGTAAGCTCTACGGACGTGACGTCACTTAGACGCATAAGAATATTTAATAAACTACCCTCTTTTGGTCAGTTGTTGTAGGTACTTAGGGAAGTGTTGGTCAAAAATTGGGGTAGAAGAGGGTATGTTAAGTCCCGTCTGGTTGTAAGTGAATGACATAATAAGGTTC
This sequence comes from Aporophyla nigra, assembly GCA_947507805.1. Classification (NCBI taxonomy): domain Eukaryota; kingdom Metazoa; phylum Arthropoda; class Insecta; order Lepidoptera; family Noctuidae; genus Aporophyla; species Aporophyla nigra. The sequence continues at coordinate 10,135,948 of OX382316.1, read as the reverse complement.
TTGTTTTGTTAGAAGAATGAAGAGTAGTGTTTTTATTTTTTTTACAAAATAAGGTAGATGAAAAGCCGTTTTATCAATCTACCCGCTAGGCAATTCAATGTACACACGGCTACACATTTCCAGTTCAAGCTGATCTCTCATTATACGGAAATCCCATACATTGTGAGAATAGTTTATGAAGTGCATAGCTTGATGTTAAGCGTGTATATATACTTATTATATACTTAATTTAAAACATAAGGTTTCAGATATAGATTTAGGCTGATTGTTTTCTTGGTCTTAGCAAGTTAGAAGATCTCTAGATGTGGCAGTTAGCAGAAGAATATTCGTTATTTTCTCAGGTCTACGAACCTCGCATAAAATACAACAGACCAGATTTTAATGGGAGATTGACAAAGACCACGCTTGAAGAATCTTGAAAAAAATGCTCTTTAATTGTAATATTATCGATGGAGCGTATACGCCATTTTGAAAAACAACAGAATATACTGTCTCTATCACAACCACTAAAGTGTAAAACCATCTATAACAAAGTATTAGCGAAACTGTCAAGTTGTCGCGCCATCAAACCATCATACATGTATAACGTTAGCCTGATGCAGGGTCCCAGGTGAAACCCGACCGCACTTAATACTGCCGTGTACATCACCCTGTATTATCGTCTAATACCTTTTATATGTATGCTTGAATTAAGTTAAAAGGATGACACGTTCGCAGGTAAAGGTTTGGAAGTAGGTTTGGGCTAGAAATACAAGGCGTTAAAAACATCAGCCTGTATTTTTTTCCAATTGCTGGGTAGTTGTCAAAAAGAATTTAATTTGAATTTCGAAAATGCCTCTGGTTAGAATTAATCATCTACCTTATTTTTAGAAAATTTAGATTTAAGATGCTAGCTTCTACCCGCGGGTTCGCCCTCGTGATTTGTCTATAAAAAGTAGTCTTCAAACTATCACCGTATCAAATTCCATCACAATCGGTTTAACCATTTACCGTGTAAACATAACAGACTAATAAACTCACATTCTCACCCATAAATTTCTAACGACACGAAAACCATGGGGTGGCTATGTTTGCCAAAGGACCGATGACCGGTAGAGCAGACGAGTCCTTCAGTGGAGACCTATCAGCTTCGTGTTGTGGGATGCCCCTGGGGGGCTAGATGAACCGACGAACTCAAAAAGGTGGCTGGGACAGACTGGATGCGGAAGGCGAAGGACAGGGTATTGCGCCGCAGCCTTGGGTAGAACTTGTCCAGCAGTGGACTGAGTTGATTGATTGACTGAACAATAGGTTAAAAAAAAGCAAGACCACATTTTTTTCCAGATTTAGTCATTTTCATTCACCCCTCTTGCGGTCTGCGTGTAGGTTATTTCAGACTATCGAAGTATGAGGCCCAAGTTCCCTCAGGATATTTTCCGTCACTCTAACTCCCCCTGATTTAGAGTAAAGGAAAATATCCTGAGGGAACCTGTCCACGATCTGATATCTGTCACATATCGTTTGAATGAAAGACGGCTTACAAAAGGTATTTAAAAGGCATATTTGAATGGAAACGCCGGGGCCTCGACGCCCTAGGAGGACAATATTGTGATCTTATTGGTGATGTTCTTCAGAAAGGTCAGGTGCGTAGTACTCGCAACCGGAGTGTGTGTACTCGTCTGACCAGATATATGAACCTAAACGAGGCCAAAGGAGTATGTAAAGTTGAAGAACGGAGAATGTATGGAGTCGTTCCATTCCGTAGTTTTTTCCTACCTTTATGGCGCTAGTTTATGTATATATGTATTAATGTTTCCATGTTTTGATAACCTCAATTACTAAGGTCATGCGGGAGACGACCCAATTAATTGTAACGTCTGTTGAAGATATGTAATTGTTTAATTTAACTACGGTTATATTGTGCCGTGGGAAGTATAGTAATGAATCAGATATGCCAATAAGATTTGTTAGAATTTTTAAACCGCTTCGTTCGGGTCATTTTACATTTGCACGGTTTAAATGGTTATTTGAGATACTCGATTCTTCTGATTTTATTAGATACTATCGTTTTAGCTTTGTAAATATTTCTTTTAAGGGGATTACCTCGCTCAAATCTTGAAAATACGGTGTGTTTAAAGAAGTTTGTAGATGAATCCTTTTGTGCGTTTTCAATATAAAAAATATATGTTAAACTAAAGGTCATCACAAATACATTGTATTGTTTAAAATTTTATCAAAAAATAGTAACAAATAGGTCCTTTTTCAACCTAAATTGAAAACTTTCTCTATAACGGCTCAATAACTCGGCATGAATGTTATACCAAAAAATACGTAATGATGTATTTAACAATTTGTATTGATTTTTTTTCTCTTATTTCTTTTAATATTTTAAAATATTTTATGAAAACACGAAATTTCGCGAAAAGCACTATGTCACTCCCGCACTCGTCCCTCTCTCTCTCTCGTCGTTTCGTCGTAAGTTAGTACGGGGCAGCATGCTCAAGATCATTGGGCAATGTAATGCCCTTAACTAGCTTCTGTCCGCGACTTCACCCGCGAAATGTCTTGTTCCCCTGACTCACCGCGTCGCATCGCATCATCTGCCCATGCTATAACTTGTATTCTTTTTGCTCAGCTCCTAAGGGATATACCGTGGTAGTAACTCAGATAACGATTTTTTTCAATTCCGACTGGTTGTTACATAGATTAGCGCGTGCAAACAAACTCTGTAGCCTTATCTATACTTAATATTATAAAGCTGAAGAGTTTGTTTGTTTGTTTGGTTGAACGCGGTAATCTCAGGAACTATTGGTCCGAATTGAAAAACTATTTTTGTGCTGGGTAGCCTATTTATTGAGGAAGGCTATAGGCTATATAACATCACGCGACGATCAAAGGGAGCGGAGGAGCAACGAAAATGGACGAAAACTGGCAGTCAATTCGATGCGACAGGAGGGGTCAGGGGAGCAAAAATTTGACGCGGACGAAATCGCGGGCAGAAGCTAGTTATTAGTGTATAGATACAGGTTGATTCTTAGGTACAGTTTACATAGTGCCCGTATTATACATGGTAAAATTTGGCAAACGTATTTGAATCTCGAAAGTAGCAATATTAAGGTACATATATATTTTGCTCAATACCATTGGGCCGTCACTGCTCATTGAGCAGAGGTGGCCGAATGGTATCGCCCCGACTTACGAGTTGAAGGTCGTGAATTCGATCCCAGGCAGGCACTTTACTTTGTTTAAATAATTTCATCGCCGAAGGAAAACATCGTGAGGAAACCGACATGTACTATGAATCAAAAATTCAAAGACATGTAACATCTATCAACTCACACTGGGCCCGCGTAGTAGATTGCGGCCCACTCCCTCTAAGCAAGGGGAGGCCTGTGTCCCAGCAGTGGGAACAATATAGGCTAATTATGTGTATATATTTTTTGGTTCTGAGGATTTACTATTTAAATACTAACGGAAAGCTCTGAACAAACTTATATTTTTCCATTTACAACTTAACAAAGCTACAACTTTGTTCTTACTTAAGTAAAGGTTCAATGAAGAACTGTGGTTTCTCCAGACAACCTTGAAAACTTATTTATTGCTAAATAGAAAACTTTCTAGTTTATTGCTGCAAAACCTTATATTGACTTTGGAAACTTACAAAAAAACCTACTAACCTATATATTTAGACTTCGTAACTCCAGGTGGAATTCTTATGAGAGATATTTGATCAATCTAAGTTCATGGAACCCGGCTGTCATTTGTAGTTTTTCGACAGTCGTTACGCCCGTAAATCTGAAAACCAGTTGTCCAACACGACTTCCCACAGTTGGGCACAGGCCTTTCCTTTTTTACATGCTTTATATTAACTTCACTTGTATGTTTGTTTGTAACCGACTCCTTATAGCGCGATTTTGACCCACTTTAAACGACCAGATTTCATTTAAACTCTGTACACTTATCGAGGACCGATGACGATACTATAATTTCATAAATTTGTGCCATTATCCTTGCCAGGGTTACCAGGACAGCAAAAAAACTGTCTTCGAAAACTACGCTGACATACGTCACAAACTACGCTGACATACGTCTCAAAATTCGAAACACCCTAAAAAATAGAAAATAAATATTAGTTTAAAAAAACGAAAAACGCTTCCATAGAAAACCTACTCGGTCGGTTAAAAAGTAGAAAATAATGGAAAAAAAGCGTGGGGTGCCTGATATCAATAAAAAAATACCTTAAAAAGCACCCCACGCCTTTTTTCCCTTAATTTTTTTAACTTTTTAGTTAGGTTTTCTATGGAATCGTGTTTTTTAGTTAGGTTTTCTATGGAATCGTGTTTTTAGTTAGGTTTTCTAAGGAATCGTGTTTTTTAGTTTATTTAAACTATTATTTTTTCGTACCAATCACCACGCTCCTGTGCCAGCCTCATCCAGAGGGATAATTGCGGAACTTTTTATCGATAGGAATTGGTTTAATATTGATAGCTAAACAAAATTCATTGCGTTATTTACGTTGCTGAGCCGACAATTTATTCCAACAAATGACTCAATGGTTTAGAAATAATCTTCAATCCCATTCAGATTCTGTTAAATTGTGCGTTAAGCAATTAGGGTGCAGGTCTTATGCGCGATGGCAAAAATGCCATAGCGTCCTAATTATATACAATGCGGTCATCTGAATGCCGGACGACCGACATCTCGTCTACCAGCCCTTGGACCAGCCTTACTGCACCTGTCATCACTGCCAGGTGTCCTTTCTCACATTAAAGCTCCGTAATACGCTTTCCGATATCAAAGACCTTCGTACGTCTTCGTGTCTCAACGTTTGGAACTTTCCAGAAAACCGGTCTTATTAACGTATATCGCGTTACTCAGTAAATGGGTTGTGGAGGTCCGTAAGGCAGTCGCTCTATGTAAAATACTGTTATTTAGCTGCATACGATGAGACTGGATGATGACCCCAACATAGTTGACTGGCCTGTTAGTCTAGTGGTTAGTGACCCTGCCTGCTAAGACTGAGGTCGTGGGTTCGATTCCCACCCAGGACAAATGTTTGTGTGATTAGCACAATCATTTGTTCTGTGTCTGGGTGTAATTTATCTATATTATCTCTATTATTTAGAAATATATGTTTATCAGTTGTCTGGTTACCATAGTACAGGCTCTGCCTAGTTTGGGATCAGATAACGTTGCGTTGGTTGTCCTAAGATATTATTATCATAGTTGAGAAAAGGCTAGACAGGTGATGATGATGATTTTCAAAGATTTATCACTTCTGGGAGTCTTCTGCTGAGAAAAGGCTAGACAGGTGATGATGATGATTTTCAAAGATTTATCACTTCTGGGAGTCTTCTGCCCAAGCATAAAGTACGAAATTTTGGCTGAAGTTACGAGTTTTTCCAACTCCGTATCACTTATCTACTACTGGGGCCCGAATTAAGAACTACAACACGATAATCGGGTGCCGGAACGGCTGTCAAATCTATACTAAAAATCTATACTAATATTATAAAGCTGAAGAGTATATTTGTATCTTTGGTTGAACGCGGTAAACTCAAGAACTACTGGTCCGAATTGAAAAAGTCTTTTTGTGTTGGGTAGCCTATTTATTGAAGAAATCTATAGGCTATATAAAATCACATTATAATCAAAAGGAGCGGATCAGCAACGAAAAATGGACGAAAACTGGCAGGCAATTCGATGCGACGGTAAGAGTCAGGGGAACAAAAATTTGACGCGGTCGAAGTCGCGTGCTTATAAGCATGTCCGCCAGAAAGAATAAATTGAAGGCTTATTTTGACGGATCACCTACTCTCGGATGGGTTGAAACCAACTCTGTAAGATAATTTATTCAAATTCTACGCACGGCTAATTACTAAGTCTACAAATTGACCTTAAAGGTTAATTCAAACTTAAGTAATTAGTGAATGAAACAAAAATTTTCAGCAATTTTTTTGAAGAAGAATAGACATTATATTTTTTATCGATAATGTCTGGAATTTCTTCTCAAGAATGTCTTGGAGAAAAAAAGTTGAAATCTTGCAAAAGATCTAAGATCTTTATTTATTTTGGTATAAGTACTTTTCAAAACGGTAAGATTTTTAAATTAAGAACAACTATGTGTGCAATGTATGGTATGGTTCATCGAAGACTTACGGAAATGTAGGTCTTTTTTTTTTTCTTGTTGGGAAATCATTAAATGACGTCTCCAGTTCTAGGGTGGAGCGGAAGGGCGTGTCAGACTTTTACTGACTAAAATCCACCCGTGTTCCTTCGGTTGCCTATGTGCCAGGGCCACGGTATCTCACTCGAACAAATCTCGCGACACTGGCAGGGAATTGTAGGTCTGACGTTCGAAATTTGACTGGCGCTTTACTATGTGTGATTTATTTCATCTACCAACCCGCACTGGGTGTGGTAGGTTACGGTCTAGTCCCTCTCACAGAGAGGAAGCCTGCGACCCAGCAGTGGGAACGTTAAAAGCTGATTATTCTACATGTAATATTTGTGTGATGAGCTCAATAATTTGTTCTGTGTCTGGGTGTAATTTAGCTATAATATGTATTTAGCAATATATAAGTATATTTATCAGTTGTCTGGTTGCCATAGTACAGGCTCTGCCTAGTTTGGGATCAGATAACAGTGTGCTGGTTGTCCTGAGATACCTATTATTACGTCATTTCGCTAGTTATGTTTAAGTCCCATGTAATAGGAGGCGTACCGTGTGGTTGCGGACATAAAGGATAGCATCACCCCATTTCTTCCCGTGGGTGTCGTAAAAGACGACTAAAGGATTTACTAGAGAATGGGCAGCAGCGATCTCTATGCATTTTACCATCATACTGCGATCGCCAACCCGCCTGCCAAGCGTGGCGATTATGGCAAAGCCCCCTCAAATGGTGGTAGGCCCATGTCCAGCAGTGGACATCTTGCGGCTGAGATGGTATGGTATGGAATATCTGAACTACTGCTGAGTATGAGGTCCTGGGTTCGATTCTCAAGTCAGACAGTGTTATTAGATTTCTCCAATAGGAATTACTCAGTGGCAGCTCGGAGTCTAGATGTGTGCCCGGTTGGTGGCAATAGGCTCGCCCCCTATTTCATTGGACTTGAACATAACTAGCGAAATGACGTAATAATATCTCAGGACATAATATCTCAGGACAACCAACACACTGTTATCTGATCCCAAACTAGGCAGAGCCTGTACTATGGTAACCAGACAACTGATAAATATACTTGTAATATAATATAATATACATAATAAAATATGTTTGTATTTAACAATATATAAATATTGTTAAATACAAACATATTATACATAAATTACACCCAGACACAGAACAAATTATTGAGCTCATCACACAAACATTTGTCCTGGGTGGGAATCGAGCCCACGACCTCAGTCTTAGCAGTCAGGGTCACTAACCACTAGACTAACAGGCCAGTCAATAATTTAATCGTTAATCCTTAGTAAAATGTCCATCACACGTGGTGTATATACTTAACATCTAAACCTCCAAAAAACATTTACGGTATTTACAGTAAAAATGTCAGAATTCCCGAAAACTACATTACAAAATACACGTGCCAGGATCCATAATGATTGTACAGCAACGTATCCAGGTTGTCAGCTTGACAAATGGCCGGGGAAGCTGCATCTTTGTTGTTGAGATAAAACTGGACAACACAGCGAATACAGCTTGTATATAGCTATCGGATACAACCATTTATCTCCTCCTAAATGATGTCAAGTAAGATGTATTGTTCGGAATGTGTTTTGAGTATGATGCTGGTTTTTTGAAGATGAATTCATTTTTACACGCTTTATATTAGCTTCACTTGTATGTTTGTTTGTAACCGACTCCTTATAGAGCGATTTTGACCCACTTTAAACGGCCAGATTTCGTTCAAACTTTGTAGGCTTATCGAGGACTGATGACAATACAATAATTTCCTAAATTTGTGCCATTATCCTTGCCCGGGTTACCAGGATACCAAAAAAATACACAAACTACGCTGACATACGTTTCAAAATTGGAAACTCTCTAAAAAATAGAAAATAAATAATAGTTTAAAAAAACTAAAAAACACGCTTCCATTGAAAACCAAACTAAAAAGTACAAAATAATGGAAAAAAAGCGTGGGGTGCCTGATATCAATAAAAATACCTTAAAAAGCACCCCACGCTTTTTTTCCATTATTTTCTACTTTTTAGTTTGGTTTTCTATGGAAGCGTGTTTTTTAGTTTTTTTTAACTATTATTTATTTATTTCGTTCCTTATGGTTAAACTTCCACGGTAGATTGCGGAATTAAAATTTTGTGACGTTTTTTGCAACCTGCTAGTGCATGGTTGTATGTTGATGCTAAGTGGCTGTTTTTATTTTTACTGTCTTATTTTTTTTTTTATGATTAAGTATCTAGGTCGTCATTTGTGATGCCTATGCCAATCAGAATAAATACCTTTTTATTTTCTCTTGATATAAATACAATTCCCAACCATAACATATTAATAGATATGTAATTAATTATAATGAATACAATCCTAATCCTATGAATAACTATTTCATGAAAAAGCAATTAAATGAACTTGAGGTTTGTGAACGTAAAAAAAAACATCGAATTTCACAAGTTAGCCTGGAGTTTTCACCTAAAGAAAGCCGATTAAGAAAAAGTCCTTATTTTTTTTTTCCTTTGGATAAATCGGTAAGAAAAATTACAATAATTAAAGAAGGACACATGCACATAAAAAAATATTTATGTTCATTCATATTTTTCACGTGAATCATGAATCCCTCTTTCAGTACTTCTGACATGCCAATTAAATTTTCTTTCATTCATCCGCAAACAGATCATTTGTTGGATTTGCAAGCAACGAGATACTCCACTCCTATATTATTTTTTTTGTATTTTTGTATATGTCTATACCAGAAAAGCTCCCTGTTGAAGTTCCTATGTATAATCTAGTATTCCTATTTTAAAAACTTCATTTGGAACCTCACACAAGTGCGAACTCATTTCTTTTAAATGTAAATCTTCGCAGATTCAGAACAGAATACCTTTCGAATTTCGAAGTGCAGGGGGTCTATTACGAACTCTTATTTCCAGGCAGTTTACGGCGAAAACTGAACTGCCTTGCAATTTCGTATTATGAACTCGCCAAACAAGCCAGTCAGCGGTCACGTGACACCCTGGCCGACTTCTGACCGAATATTGCGTGGCAATACCGTAATACGACCGTTCGTTTGACATTTCTTTTCGTCTTAAAACTGTCAAAAAGTAACGTCACAATCCATTTTGTTTACGCTGCGTCAGAGGAGCTTTTAATTGAATTGTTTTGAGTTTACTTGGCGAAATTATTCGAGTATTATCTAGATTAGCAAAAGAAAATATCATGTGTGATGAATATGAACTATTTGAGTTCCTAGAAAGTGACTTTTCTCATCAAAATAGAGAATCAAAGAACAAAAGAAGACGACTTCGTGATGAATGTAATGCCTTCGACATGGATGATGTGCAATTTATTCAAAGATATCGACTTAGCAAAGACTTGGTACTGAATCTTTGTGAAGAGTTGAGACCTCACATGTCTGAGCCTACAAAATCCACGGATTTATCAGTGAAGACTAAGGTATTTGTTTTTAGTAGACAACCTTAACATAACATAGGTAATTATGAACTTTACATAAAGTTTTAACTAAACATTATACTCATTTTAGGTTTTGGTAGCATTGTCATTTTATGCCACTGGCTCCTACCAACGCCCCACTGGTGATATAGGCTCTCATTCAATATCCCAGTCAACAGTTTCAACAGTAATTAAGCAAATCACAGGGATATTGAATTTGCCGCATATACAGGCAAAATATATTAAGTTTCCAAGCACATCTCAAGAACGCAGAGGTAATGTTGTAAGGTAAAAAAAAAAATGTTATTCTCAGAATTATATTTTTTTGTCTTGCCTTTGCCTAAATGCATAAATTTCTTTTAGGTTTTTTAATAAGTTTGGTATGCCCGGAGTGTTGGGCTGTATCGATTGCAGTCATATTGCCATCATACGCCCAACTGAGAACGAAGAGAGATTTTACTGTAGAAAACAATATCACTCATTAAATGTACAACTGGTAAGTATTTACATCTTATAACTTAAAAATAAAATAAGAGGATCATAATAACATGAATCATGAAAATTAAAAATATTTATTTCCAATATACTTATATTTAATCAACCAATCAATCATAAACAAACTGTTCTTCTGTCTTCCATCTTCTTTTAATTATTGTGTGAGTGAGAATAACCTGAAACAAATATTTTAGATTAGTAATGCAGACCTTGAAATAATCAGCGTGGATGCTAGCTATGGAGGGGCTACACATGATTCCTTTATTTGGGGTAACCATCCATTGAAGCATCACTTGGAGGAGCTTAGTCAAAATGAGTCCATATGGTTACTTGGTATGTAAAAAGTTTTCTGTTAATAAATGTCAATAATTATTTGTTGTAAGTTCATAATAATATAAGCCTAAGTCTAAAATATAGGACTTGTTGTTTAAAATAAAAAGATAATACTTAATTGAAAACTTAAGCCAACCATTCTATTTTTAATACTAACTACACATTAATATTCCAACACAATTGTAAAATGTTATTTTGATTTCAGGTGATTCTGGTTACCCTTTGAGGAAACACATGATGACTCCAATAACAAACACTGCTCCGGGTACCCAGGAAGCATACTATACTGGAGTACATGTGAGGACTAGAAATGTTATAGAAAGAACAATTGGAGTCCTTAAAGCTCGTTTCCGATGTTTACTGGTGCATCGAGTTCTCCATTATACACCACAAGTAGCAGCAACTATAGTAAATGCATGTGTGGTGCTACACAACATGAGTGTCCGGTCAAATCTCCCAGTACTGCAGCTCACTGAAGAAGAGGCTGCACAAGAAGCGGCAATGCAACAAATGGATGGTACTCACCATGTCAATCAGCAATCGTCTAGCAGCAACAGGGAGTTGAATGAAGGTTTAGCTGTCAGGCGCGCCCTCGTCTCTCGCCTCTGGTCCTCCCACAGCCCTTCAAATTAAAATAATCAAAATATTATGTATAAGTTTATTTTACTTTTGAGTTACTCTGTTTTAACATTTCTAAGGTCTATTAACTAGGTTCCATTTTATATCTAGTTATGTATAATTTAAATGTAGAAATGCCTTTAGGTCTGCTATATTAGTGGTGTGTATTAGGAAGTGGTGAAGGGCGGGCGTTTTTGGGAGACTGTCTTATGTAATTTTTGACGTTTGAAAAGTGTTGGTTGTCAGCCTAACTTGAATAAATGACTCTTGATTTTGATTTTTTGTAAATACAAACCTATCATCAATTTTCTCCGCTATTTTATTTAATGCATCTAGCATTTTCAGCAAAGTCTGGCTGTTCTTGGTTTCTAAGTCCAATCTGGACTTGCTGATCTGTATAAGTGTACGCCGGGCCGCCTCTTGACTGATGTGACCTTCTCTGCGGCGTCGCTGACGTACAGGACGTGAAGTAGTAGCTTCACGTATGTTACTGGATGAATTTTGGGGCTGTGAATGCTGAGGTGTTTCCGGTGGTGCATGTGACTGTGGAACCTCGTCCTCAACTGGTGGTTGCTCTGGTAAATGAGGGTCTACTGGCTCACTACTACTAGGAATAGTAATACCAGCTTCTAATACTCCAAGTTCACCAGTGCTTGAGGTCTGTGACAACTGAGACAAATACATTACACATAATAATATATACCTACCTACAATTAACATTATTTAAGTTTATTTATACTTTAAAAATACTCACAGCTAGGAATGGTATAGGAACTTGAGTATTAGGCATGCCAGTCCCAAAACCACTTCCAAGGAGACTTAAAATTTTTTTTTCTATTTCGTTAAGGGGAGGAATATCCGTAGGTCCTCCTCCAGTACGGTTTAAGGCTGATCGAACTGCTGCCGCTCTTTTCTTTAATTTAGCTTTATAATCAATCCAATACTGCAAAAGCATTAAGTTTTAGATATTAATGCATAATAAATTGCTAAAAATAACTTATTGTTTAATCAAAAAATACTTACGCTCGACCACCCTTTGCAATCTGTAATAGCGCCTTCTCCTTGGGAATTCAGGGCCTCAGTGACAGATTCCCACATCCGCTTTGAGTATTCGCGTGCTTGGGCAGATTTGTTGTACCCAATCGCCACTTCTTTGTGGGAATTTAAGAACTCCCACAATGTTTCCAGCTGCACATAAGTTACTCGCCGACGACGGCTAGAACTGTCATGCACTGAACTATAATAATTACAATTATATTAATATTATATCATGTTCAAAACTGAATATTAATTAAAAACACTCAATAACACGCCATAATTTTGTTTAAACTCCGAAATTCTTACGAATGGAAGACAGTATCAAAAGAACAATACGTTATCTGTCCTAATGGTGGGATTCCCTGGAATTGTTGAGTACGTTCGGAAACATAATCTCGAGTTACAAATTACAAACAGAAAATGAATTAATAATGTATCACAATAAATATTGTGTTTATATTTTCACCTACTTTTATACTAGTGTAACTAGATTATTATTTTTATCATAAAATAAATGATTTAAATAAAACCGTATCTTACCGATAAATATTTAATTGTATTTCTGAACGTTGCGACGGAGAATTACAAGCCAGCCATAGACAAACTAGCCAGCGTCAAGTCGGGCAGAATTAGAAATGTCATAGTACGAAATTTAACCAGCCAGTGAAATGAATTGCTTGGAACTTGCCTGGTTTTTTAAAAGTTCGTAATAGGCCCCCAGTTTCGAAATTCTTAGGCTCATTGCGTACGTTACTTTTGAGTTATTGAGAAGCATTGTGGACGATGGGCCTATACTAAACATTAGAGGATACTCCTTGGTGGCAAACCTTCATTTGTTTTTAGATATGAAGTGACGAAATAAAATTAAAGTATTTCTTTAACAAGTCTTCTATATAGGAAGATTCCTTAGAGAAATGCTTAGGATCCTTTTCTTTAAAAAAACACAGTACTATAGCATTTACGTCTGGCGCTAAAATTACGAATTTTCCTTTTAAATGTCCACCCGCGCAAAATTAGTTAAATATTAAAATGTAACCTTTACAAATAAATGTTTGAAAGTCCGACTGAATTTATATTAAGTAATTTTTACTTTGACAATTCACTAAACTTTGTCAAAGCTGATCATTCAGTGTTGATAATGTTAATTCAATTGAATTTAATGTTCTTTTTAGTCGAAGAAGATCAAACTTGTTAAGGTTTAAAAAAAATATAAAGATATTATTATACTTCATTATTTAAGGCACTTTTAGAGTGGCATTCATGTTAATAAAAAACAATCACAAATTTTAATAACAAGCCACCGACATTAATCCTATTATTCTACTAATAGTATAAATGTGTATAAACCCCCAAATTGGGGGAGGCCAATGTCCAGCAGTGGACGTCTTTCGGCTGAAATGATGGAAAGATCGATGTTTGTTGTTCTGGCACGCATAAATGACAGAACAGATTTGCATGAAATTTGGCACACTGATAGTTTATACCATGAATTAACACGTAAGTACTTTTTAGGGTTCGGTTGCCAAATGGCAAAAAACGGATCCCTTATAGATTCGTCATATCTGTCTGTCCGTCCGTCCGTATGTCACAGCCATTTTTTTCCGAAATTATAAGAGCTATGCTGTTGAAACTTGGTAAGTAGATGTATTCTGTGAACCGCATTAAGATTTTTACACAAAAATAGTTTTTTTTTTTTCATTAAACGTGTGGGGTATCTATGGATAGGTCTTAGAAAATTATATTGAGGTTTTTAATATCATTTTTTTCTAAAATGGATGGTTTTGCGAGAGACACTTCCAAAGTGGGAAAATGTGTGCCCTCCCCCCCCCCCCCCGGTAACTTCTAAAATAAGACAATGATAAAACTAAAAAAATATATATATGATGTACATTACCATGTAAACTTCCACCGAAGATTGGTTTGAACGAGATCTAGTAAGTAGTTTTCTTTAAATACGTCATAAATCGTTAACCGCAATTTACCTTACATTCAACCAACACAAATATAAAAAAATTAAAAAAACATTGAATTTCATAAACATAAACCTTATGCATAAAACGTGAATACCTACTGGTTTGTACGGAACCCTCGGTGCGCGAGTCCGTCCATTTATTACAATGGTGCGTTGCGAAGACTTCAACGTAAGTTCAGAATCAAATAACTAAATCCATGGTAACAGGTTGAAGGACCAATCCTTCCTGTAAAAGATCAACCTGAATTTTCAGCGGAAATCAAGCTTTGCCCTCCTATAAATAACTTCCACGTACAAACTTCACGTCTACATATTCAAAGGTCCTCCCAAAGACGTTTATTAAGCGGTTTTCACCAACTTCCCGAACACAAAACTTCGATCCATTGCTCTGTCAAAATATCAAATACACAATGCGAGTCTCAAACAACCTCCTGAGAACTTTTATTGAGAAATTTAAACATCCATTCAAAGTAATAGCAAAAGTTTTGCACCGCCCCCCCACCCCATACCCCCCACCTTCCGTATAAAGGTAACATTAATCACACGTTGGTAAAAAAGTCACAAATTTAACAAAAGTTTTAAATTACATGAATTTTACACGCCCAGTGTGGCGAAGCACTATAGTAGTTGGCCAAAAAACTGACGGCTCGGTCAGCCCGTAAATTTCCGAACTTGTTCTATTCCAGACATCTGTTGTCTCTGTCTGACTGCCCCGATTTATAATTCCGCCTCTCGCTCAAGTTTTTCCGACGGAGAAAACGCTGAGACTGCAAGCTAAGCTGCAAGGTCTTGTTGAATCATAAAAACGTTTGTCAGGTTGAAACATTGTTCTATTTGAACATTTTTTGGAACAGCAATAAACAGCAAGATATTTTTGTTCCGCAACTTTTGGAACAAACGTTATATTTTTATTTTTGACAAAGTAAAGGCAATTTAATTTAGTTTTTACGGCTGTACGTGTATTTGTTTCTGAGAACGGCCATTCGTAGTTGGCTTATGTTACAAATAAAACAAAAACTAAGTCCCTTGAGTGTAGTTTCTTGAAAATGCAGTTTTGGTAGTGGACGCAGGTGACAATGGTTCGCGAAACGTGATTTCTTTAGTTTGAACTTTTGTCGAGAGTCGTTACTCGTTCGTACCACTTTGCAGTTTCACGTACGTGTTGTTGGTTTGCGTTTAAATGGAAATATTTTAGATTTAGTTTTTGTGTAAAGGATACCTGTGGGGTGGAGCAGTGTGCACTTTGTGGTAATGAAAAAAGTTGATGGTTGCGGAAGAGAAACAATGGCTGACCTAGATTAGACGAGCATAGTAGAACCTTCAAAGCTTCATTCTTATTACAGAGAAACATCACAAAACATTACGCTTGCATTCCACAAAGGGATAGGTAGAGCAGTAATTATAGTACACCCACATTTCGTTAGTTATGTTTAAGTCTCATGTAATAGAGATAAAATAAAAAATAAATAAATATCTTAGGACAACCAACACACCGTTATCTGATCCCAAACTAGGCAGAGCCAGTACTATGGCAACCAGACAACTGATAAACATACTTATATATTTCTAAATACATACATAATTATAGATAAATTACACCCAGTCACAGAACAAATGATCGTGCTCATCACACAAAGATTTTTCCTGGGTGGGAATCGAACCCACGACCTCAGTCTTAGCAGTCAGGGTCACTAACCACTAGACTAACAGGCCAGTCAAAAATAAAATATAGAGGGCGAGCCTATTGCCCTCAACCGGCCCAAATCTAGACTCCGGGCTACTACGAAATTCCAGATGGGAAAAACCAATAACACATTGCCTGACCCCGACATCGAATCCAGGATCTTAAGCTCAGCGGTAACGCTAGGACATCGAGGCAATACATAGAGAAAATTTATACAAAACACCACAACAGTTTACAGTTGTGAAAACAAAGTTACATCTAAGTTAAACAGACATTTTCACAAAATGACAAGAGGCGGCACAACTTATAATTGTTGTCTACGCAACTTAGATTGGCTTGACGAAGCAAAACATCCAGAACAATAACTTAGAATATCGAATTAGTTGCAGAGGAATTGTCAAGTTAAATTATTGTAATTGAATTTGAATCTATCTACCGAGCCTTTTTCCAATTAGGTTGGGGTCAGCTTCCAGTCTTACCGGATGCAGCTGAATCATATTTTACATGGAGCGACTGCCTATCTGACCTCCACAACCCAGTCAGCGGGTAACGCGATACCACTTGGTAAGACTAGTTGGGGCACCTGATTTATTTGTGACGATTATCAAAGTTCTACGAATGACAACCGGGACGTGCTTTCCAATGCACACAGATTTTTTTTTTCACCCACAAAAAAAACGGAGGTATGTAATGTGCGGTGAGCAATGGGTAGCTCGCCGCCCGGTAAGGACCAAGCTCGGGTCGACGGCGCATAGTGTTCCACGCGCGCCTCAAAGAGATGTCAGCAAAACTGAAGGGGTCTGCTACTACCGATGCCTGCCAGGGTCGCGAGATTGTTCGAAATAGATACCGTGACCCTGGCACATGGGCAACTGAAGGAACACGGGTGGGTTTTAGTCAGTAAAAGTCTGACAGCCCTCCCGTTCCGCCCAGAGCCGGAGAAGTCATTTGATGATTTCCAATCCAAAAAAAAAGGTATGTATGTATGGTCACCCATCCACGAACTGACCGTAGCAAGCGTAGCTCAACCTTGTAATTTAGCCATCAACTTCTATAATTGCATTTAAATCAGTTACGGAATCAAGAAATCGTTTCATTGCGCAGTTTTGTGCCTAGTTTTTCTAGCTTAATGCGTAATAGAGAAAATATGGGTCATTTTAATAAGAAATAAACTGTATTGATTTGTCATACTAACTTGATTTAATAGTAATTGCTAGTTTCTGAGTGGTAATGCCTTAGTGGAGATACGACGAATGTTGACGTACCTGTAAATAAAGAAGACACTGGGTTAGTTCTTAGAATTTAGATCACAAAACAAGAGGGCTAAAGAAACATAACTTAGACAACTGATAGGTACAATTCTGTAATAAATGACATAAAACTGTAACGTAGGCCCGAGCTTGCGGGCGGCGAGCAATGGGTAGCTTGCCGCCCGGTAAGGACCAGAGAGGTAATTGTGGAACTTTTTATCGGTAGGAATTGGTTTAATATTCATAGTTAAACAACATTCATTGCGTTATTTACGATGCTGAGCCGACAATTTATTCGAACTAATGACGCAATGTTTAGAAATAATCTTCAATCCCATACAGATTCTGATAAATTGTGCGTTTCGCAATTAGGGTGCAGGCCCGGGTCGATGGCGCGTTGTGTTCCACGCGCGCCTCAAAGAGATGTCAGCATAAATTGAAGGGGTCCGCGAGGACCAACGCCTGCCAGTGTCGCGAAAGATTAACCGTGGCCCTGGCATAGGCAACTAAGAATAGGGTGGGTTTTAGTCAGTAAAAGTCTGACACGCCCTCCCATTCCGCCCAGACCGGGAGAAGTCATTTGATGATTTCCCACCCAAAAAATAAAGGTACGAGCTTTTACAGAAATGTCAGTACTCATTTCTCTTGATTTACGAATTGCGAGTGTTGCCAATTACGACTTCTTGACAGACAATTGCAGTGTTGCCAAACGTAAAAATATGAACCATCTTGTAATTATTATGATGTGGCATTTTTATGGGAATTTACTTGTTGAAAGTGTGAAAGATGGTCCGCAGTATATTTCTCCATTGTTTCCTGCCAAACTTTTATGGTAAATACTACAATTATGGAGTTTAAAGACCATTCTTTATGCGTACTTAATTTTGGTGGAAGTTATAAGCAGCGGTTCATTGTTCTGCAGATGTTTTAAGTGCGGCCTTGTTATTTGAACTTGACAAATAGGTTGAAATTTTACTGTGTTAAAATTAAGTTATGGGTACGTTAGCGAAAGAGATTCCGTTTTCAAAATGTGTCATTCCAAATGTGACATTTCATTTCTGGACTATTTGAAGTCAGGGCACGTTCGGAAATATACAAAATAGTGCTATACTATCACGCCGAATTTCAACGACTATTTATTGAGGTGTTCTTAAGTTAAAAAATCATACTTTATATATTTTAATAAAATATGTAACTTTCGATAGGCGAAAATAAATGATATTTAGTTTGATAACCTTGATATTTAGATAAAATCCAAAAAAAAAAAATAGGAAAACCTAAGAGGTTTGTTTTATAGTAGGTTATACTTGTTAAAGATGAAGGAATAGTCGTAGGGTTCGGTGCAATAGTAAAAAAATTATAAGAAGGATTTCACCAACTAGGATTACACATTTTTATTCGCTGTAACACTTTAGATTCTTGGCCCAATATGGCTGATCCCCTTGATACAATAACCCTGTGCATTTTCATTGTACTACACATAAAAATAATGAAATTAAAACCACTCGGTATAATAAAAGCTTGTATAACAACTTCAACAAGTAGTATAAACTCCAGTTAACAATATAAACTTCGTAAATGACGCTTCTAGTGTCAATCCAATTAAATTTAACTCACATTGTTGGTTACCGGCGTTAAATTTTCATCTGTTTACACTCACTGTTATAGATGAGTGTTTCGGGTTATATTTTAGAGCATTAAATGAAATTTTGCGACGAAACTGTGCTGTCATTGGGGCAGATATTGTGTGAATGAAAAGTGGGGTTCTAATGTTGGAGAAAATAGTTTGTGTTGGACGCTTTTAGCACCAGGGCTATTTTAGTAATCAGCCTGTAATGTTCTACTGCTGGAATACAGGTCTCGTCTCTATGTGAGGGAGTGGGTCATATACACCGTGACTCATTTCATATAACCAATGACTACTACACATCCATAAGAAAAAAATGAACATTTGAATAAATAAAAATACTATTCATTATGATGACGCATGACGTAGTGTAAAATTGATATTTTGTCTCATGGAAAATGGAGATGGAATGATCTAGTTGACACGTGCGCTGGGTAGGTATGTTCTCTTCCGTCTGATACATAAACATTATTAACAGGATGTTTGCATTATTTATTTTTCTTAGTACCTATTATCTTAAATAATGGTAACAATTTTTTAATCACGCCTAGAGGTATATTATGTCGGATACATTGAGTGAAGAATCTTTGTATGACGACTAAAATATCACAGTGTATATTGGGCTTCGGTTGCTGATTTTTTTTAATTTTTTTTTTGGATGGGAAATCATCAAATGGCTTCTCCCGCTCTGGGCGGAGCGGGAGGGCGTGTAAGACTTTTACTAACCAAAACCCACCCGTGTTCCTTCAGTTGCCCATGTGCCAGGGTCACGGTATCTCTTTCGAACAATCTCGCGACCCTGACAGGTGTATATTGGGCTTCGGTTGCTGTATCGAGTCCTACCCACCGTCCAAGGCATGAACGTCATGCTGACTGGTTAAAAGGAAACCCTGGTTCTATATTACACAAGATAGAATTTATAACGTATTTTGTTATGACGTAAAGAATAGCAACATCCTAATTTTTTTAGTGGGTGTCGTAAAAAGCGACTAAGGGATTTACTAGACAATGTGCAGCAGCGTTCTCTATCATTTTACCACCATACTGCGATCGCCAACCCGCCCCCAACCCAAGCATGGCGTTTATGGCTAACCCCCCCCCCCCATATTGGGGGACGCCTATGTCCAGCAGTGGACGTCTCTCGGCTGAAATGATGATTGACGGGCGTATGAAAAAAAAGATGTAGGCTCCTGCAGAAAGGCGCAACGCGACGATGCGACGCGATTCTGATAAGCCAATTTCGACGAAATTTTCATAAAATTGTTCTACTAGAATCGCCCAGTAATTTACACCTAGCCTAATGAATTACTTTAAACAACTATTAGCAACAAAACAGTTATAAAACCAGTTATATTTCCAACACACTAATAAACAAATTGTCCGGAATCAAAGCAACAAGATTTATTAGTTTCTATTTGGCAAAGAGTAATAAAAATTGAAAACGAGCGCGGGCAATAAAATACTAATTTAGTGAGGCGAGCAAGAGGGCAACACTGAGGTATTTATTTGCACCTCGAGAAAGAATTAGACAAGGGTAAAGTTTAGAGCAATTTATCACTCAATATCGAGGTGAAATTACAAGTAATCTGGAGCTATTTAGTTTCATGTACAAATAGGTAATTGATTTCACAGATTTTTGAATGTTCAAAATAAAATGTGAGTAGATTTTTTTTTTTGTTTTATTGGGATTTTAGAGCAATCTATGGAGCAATATTTTGTCAATAAGTCTATTTAACTGTTTAGTTCGAATTTGGTTCGGTCGGGTTTTACCTATTAATTCATTGTTCTGCTAATTAATAAATACATCAGTCTTGTGACAACTTGAATCCCTCCGCAGATTCAATTCAGAGTTCCTACAGTCCTTTTTTTGTAATTAATTTACATAAAAATTTGCATCATACTGATCTTTATTGTAGTTACAATTAGGTTGTTGTGAGGTTGCTGCTAGAGACAAATCTGTCAAATTACAGTAATCTTTATTCCCGTTACAATAAGTTTGCTGTTGGGTTACTGCCACTGACCAGTCTATCAAAACAATAATTACACAGGCCGACAAAATTTGTTCCATTATAACAGAACACTCTTACCCAGAAACCAGACTATACTTTTCATCATCTTAATTTACTTATAGAAAATTAGTTGATTAAACTTGTTCTACCCAGAGTTAGGTGGGTTAGTCTGCTTAGGGGTTATTGCGGGTGGTTATTCAGGGTTGTAAAGGTTTGTGGGCATGAGATTCATCAGGGTTAGAGTGGGCTGACCTATCCATCTTGAAAACTTTTATTTTTGATTTTCAGAAAAATATTGTATTTAATTACAACGAGATCAATAGACTGTATGTGTATGAATTCTCAAACGTAGAAAAATCCACGGATATGAAAATTTCAAAATGCGATATCTCAGCGAAAAAAAAAGATATTTGAGTAAACTCAAAGTTATAGAGGAAGACTAGTCCCTTGAAATGCTATCAATAATTTTTGAAAATAACTAGGATCGGCCGTGCTACATAACCTCAAATATGAGAAAAAAAACCGGCCAAGTGCGAGTCGGACTCGCGCACCGAGGGTTCCGTACAAACCTGTAGGTATAAAGTTTTTTTTTTTAAATATTTTTATTATATGATGTAACAAAAAATTTACTGTTTTCGCAATTTTTCCTTTATCTGTGCTATAAGACCAAAGTTCCAAGTACCAAATTTCAACATTCTAGATCCACTGGAAGTACCCTTTAGGTTTTGATTCCCTTGCGAGTTTTGAAAATTTGCGGAAATTTGCAGCATAAACGGCTATATCTTTTGATTGCGTTAGCTTAGAAGTTCGATTTTTTCACAGCTCCAAGGGACAGTAGACTTCAGTATTTGATATCAATTTCAGCTTGATACCTCCACGCGTTCCTGAGAAAAAGGGTCTTGACAGACGGACGGACGGACGGACGGACGGACGGACGGACAACAAAGTGATCCTATAAGGGTTCCGCTTTTTCTTTTTAACACGTTAACTGCCATGTCGGACTATGTGTCTGACACTTTTTGTTCCATTCAGGCCTTGTCGGACTATATGACTGACAACACATATAAAATTTGAACTTGTCATTGCTGCCTGGCGAACATGTTTATGGAATAAATAATGTATTTATGGAATAAATAATCTATATAAATTGAAATAACACTAAGTACATTTTTTTACTTTTTCTGATTTTAGCCATGGCAGTTAACGTGTTAAGGTGCGGAACCCTAAAAACGGTATTTTTTGCACTTTTAGGTTAGGATATCTCGAAACCCTGACGTGATAGAGCAATTTTGAGGCCAGATTTGAATTCAGCGCGTCAAAATCCTTTGGAAAAGTATAGTCTGGTTTCTGGGTAAAAATGTTGCCGGCCTGTGTTATCTTTATTGTCATTACATTAAGGTTGCTGCTGGGCTGCTGCCACTGCCTAGTCTGTCAAAATTATTATGATCTTTACTGTCGTTACAATAAGGTTTCTGTTAGGTTGCTGTCACTGACAAGTCTGTTAAAATTGTCACTTGGGTTGCCGTCAAAGGTTATAACTATGATATTATTATTTATTTGTTTTTGACGTTAATTTCGTTTGGAGAACTTCTTTTTTCCTTGGTGATTCTGCACAAGAGCTCTACATCTTTATTCAAACTCTCGGCAAAACACTAAGATATTTTCGCACTTTTGTAGTGTGAATATCAATAGATACATTTATGGCTTACTTTGCATTTTACACTTGATTTTATGGCAATGAAAACTAATTAAATATCTATTCAGTTTAGTGGTCATTCGATGTTAATTTATTGTACTTTTATTGTACCCTGTTTCATGAATAATGCGTGCTTGATTTTTATTAAATTAGTCATTATTTTAAAAGTAATTAACTTGAAATTTATTGCATCAATTGTTTTTGTTAAACACATATATTACATACGTATATTCTATTCTAGGTAATTTTGGAGGGAAGTAAAACCATTTTCATTAAGAGTAACTATTGAGCTTCTTGCCCAATCTTCTCCACACTAAATTACCTTGAAAAGGGAAACTAGAATAAATACTGTGTCTTTCTTGTAATTTCTGACGTTCAAAAATGCCTTGAATTGTTTTAACTGACAAAATTATAACAAAATATCACGCCTTGTCACCCGAGAGGGTTGGGCAGAGGTGTACCTCAACACACACAAAGTTTAGTACACAGAAATTTCGCCAGTCATGTTTAAATTCCATGTAACAAGGGACGAGACTATTTCCATCAACCAGACAATCCAGACTCCGGGCTGCTACTGAGAAATTCCACCAAGAAAAACTCAGTAACATTGCTCAATCTGGGAATCGAACCAAGGACCACTAGAGCAATGAGTCAGTGGAGATAAATGTCTGGCCTAGCCTGGTCACAGTCATGTCGCATCTGAACTATTCTAAACACGTCATAATCTGTGACGCCTGTCTACCAAACTATTGCCACTTCGTTACCAAGCAGATTAATATTTCGCAACGGTAAATACTAAATACGTTATTCGCTGGACACCAAGCCAACTTGTGCCAACACTACCAACCAAATTGTGGAAGTTGGCAGCCCTAGGGACTCGTAGAGAACGTCACAGGGCTGTGCAATTAAAAAATTAATTAATTCGATTCGATTAAGTTATGTGCGCTAATTGGTTGAAGTTGTTTTAAAATGATAAGCTTAATTTGGTTATGTTTTTATGTCGGGTTTTAATTTTGTAGTGATGTGTGAAGTTTTGTTGTGGTTTTGCACGTCTATTTAGTCAAGTAAAGGCTATTAAAAGTTTTTTTTTTCTTTTTTATGGCAATGAAATGAAATGAATGAATGTTTTCTCCTTTTGGGAATGACATCTCGCTGGTGAACTTATGAGGTTGTCGGCAGGTTAACTGGACTTGCCTGTGGCTACCTTAATAAATTAAGATTCCTAGCCACGGCTTAAGAACTTATAACTAGAGCGACTATTCACTAAAGGCATCCCCGGGGGTACGGGCCTCAGCTTACGGTATCGCTGGTAGAGAGTAGCAAGGGTCGGGCTGGAACGGAATGAATAGTTTTTGATTTTGTAAAAAAAATAAAAAAATATTTGGATTTAGAACACGTGGAGCAGTATACCTCTTACTTCTTCATCGTGAACATCCGTTAACACATAATATCTTACATATGGTAATTAAGTTCATCATCATCATCATTTCAGCCGAAAGACTTCCACTGCTGGACATAGGCCTCCCCCAAAGGCGGGGGGGGGGTTGCCATAATCGCCACGCTTGGCAGGCGGGTTGATAGTCTGCAATGCGTAGAGAACGCTGCTGCCCATTCTCTAGTATATCCCTTAGTCGCCTCTTACGACACCCACGGGAAGAAATGGGGTGGTGCTATTCTTTTCGTCCTAAGCCACACAGTACGTAATGTAATTAAGTTGATTAAACATTATCAACGTGTCTCTGTCAATGGTAACATCAAACTAGACACCACAAAGCGGTAATATTCAAATATTTGACTAGTTGATTGAACCATATAACACTATGCACCCTTTATCACATAATTATCATGTAGATTCCTCTATGGCAACCTGTTATATTAAATTTTCGTTCTAACAAGCTGACATATACTTTTTGCCTCAAAAAAACATTGGGCTTTGCACCTACCCGTTGATTTCATCAAGACTTAGGTCTTTTTTTTTTGGATGGGAAATCATCAAATGACTTCTCCCGCTCTGGGCGGAACGGGAGTGGCGTGTCAGACTTTTACTGACTAAAACCCACCCGTGTTCCTTTAGTTGCCCATGTGCCAGAGTCACGGTATCTCTTTCGAACAATCTCGCGACCCTGGCAGAAGACTTAGGTCTTGATGTTGAACAGTTTAGTTGAACAAAATCAATCTGCGTCGCCTTTTTCCAACTATATTGGAGTTGGTTTTAAGTCTAAACAGATGCAGCTGAATACTAGTTTTTACATGAAACGACTGCCTATCTGACCTCCACAACCCAGTTACTGGGTGACACGATGCCCTTGTTAAGACTGTCTGTCAGACTTTCGGATTTTTGATGACATTCGGGACCAATGGCTTAACGTGCTGTCAGAGGCACAAAAGGGTATGGGAATTTACAGATGGTCACCAATCCACGGAGCAACCCCGACAAGCGTTGCTTTACCGGATGCATCGACCCGTGCGGGTCTTATTACTTCACCATGAACCCCTCCACGGACCTTGCAGCCATTTACTTGACAACTAATTTTCGAAAGCGATTTGTGACAGCCCTAGAAAAGACAAGCTAGGGTTGTTCCTGACGTGTTACACGTCGAAGTTGATCCGAAATTAATTCACAGGTAAATCGCCACTTCCCGAACGCTAACAATGTATGAAATTTAATTAATAAACATCGACAGAGGATTGTCGGATATTTTAGAGGCGTCGATCGATGGCACCTTTGTTTATTTCTGTTTTGTTTCTTTTTATGGGATTTTGATAGGTTTTTTTATGGAGAAACTTGACGTGGTATACTCAGTTAAATTTGCTTGTTTTAAAATTGCTAAGCCTACCTTGAATGGGGACGGACTGTGAAGGAGATATACTAAACTTAACCGGGTATGCATTCTTTCGATTTTAGTTGGAAGAGATTTTAGAGCAAGTATAGGAGGTGCCTACACTGGTTACTTTTGTGGTGATAGGCGTCTCTTCTCTTGTTAAAAACTTATAAATTTCTCCGAGTTTGATCGTGCAGAGTCTGAAAGTCTTACTGACGAAGACATCACTATGTGCCTCTGAAAGACTGTATCCTTTTTCACTATGTAGGTAAGAATCAGTTTCCAGAAACTATCATTCCGCTTTGTTCCGTTTGGTGACGGACGTAAAGAATAACACCAAACCCATTCCTTCCCGTGGGTGTCGTAAGAGGCGACTAAGGAACTTACTAGAGAATGTGCAACAGTGTTCATTATGCATTTTACCAACATACTGTGATCACCAACCCGCCCGCCTAGCCGTCTTCTGCTGTAATGATGCTGATGATCATCATTTCGCGGCTGAATCAAAATTAAACATAAAGCGAGTTTTAGATAAATGATAAACACTGCAACTAGCTTCATTATCTAATTTCAATTAATTCAAACCAGTGTTAATTTCAACATAAACAGTGCTTTCAAAATATTAAATATTATTTATTGAATCCACGCATATCAATTTGGTTTATGTCCGTAAAATCAATTGTTTTAACGAAATATGTTTTTGAAAGCCTTAATTTACATTATATACCACAAATTTATTTACTTCACTAAAATCATCAAATCTGGCTAGCATTTTCCCGGCTAATCTAAATGTTGGAGTCGAATTCCAGCTAAACCGGATACTGCTAAATACCAGCATTTTACATGAAGCAACTACCTATTTGCTTATCTGGCTGTGGAGGGCAGGCAGCCAGGGCCACCTCCTCCCGCACGAGCAAGTGAAGAGGCGATGGCCCGAGCATTGCCTGTAATGCGGCGGTGGGTATAATCCTCATGCAGGTAGTGATTGCTACACAAGCGAACCACTGCACCTTTTCGAGGGGTTTTTGGGCTATGCTGAGCCACCAGTGGCTGTACTGGGTAACACGATTCCCTTGGTAAGACTGGTTGTAAGACTTTTGGGTTTTGATTATCCGAAACTACTGTCTAAGATCTACGAATGACAGCCTCCATAAACTGCTTTCGAGGCATTGAGGGGCCTCGATATGTATTGTATTGTCACCCATCCTAAGACCGAACGCGGTAAGCGAAGCTTAACTTTTGTTCACTGAGCCGCTCTACTGCGACTATTTCATCATGATCATCATCATTTCAGCCGTAAGCAGTCCACCGCTGGAGACAAGCCTCCCTCAATTCGGGGAGGTTTGCCGTAAACGCCACGCTTGGCAGGCGGGTTGGCGATCGCAGTACGGTGGTCAAATGCAGAGAGAACGCTGCTGCCCCTTCTCTAGTTAAGCGATTATCACACGTCACCGCGCACCGCCGCGGAGGGCGGTGGCGGTAAAGCGTATTGACCGCGCGGTCGGTCGGTGTACGTGTGTTAGGCATCAACGGATTTAATAGAGGGCAATGCGACATGATATCACCGCCTACCGCGGCGGTGCGCGGTGCAGTGTGTTAATCGCTTAAGCCCCTTAGTCGCCTCTTACGACACACACGGGAAGAAATGTGATGGTGAAGTTCTCTTTGGAACACGGAACAACTATTTACTAAAATATAATAAATTATTATTATATCCAAGTTCCTGTTTTATCGTGAAATGCTTTGCAAATATTGTTATTTTGTTAATCCGTTCGTTAAAATAAGGATTATGTTTGTATGATTTTAATTTATGTGTTCGTGACGGTTCAGCTAATTCGGGTGCCGCCATTTTGGATTTTGTCGCATAAGGAGATATTACCCCTTTACCCTTGGAAGGGGTACGTTAAGAGTGTATCTTATCTGATAGGACTTTTTACATTCATAACACATAATTCACGCATTCTTCCTATGGAGTTAAGTGTTTATCTCTCAAGTTTTTTTTAAATTTATTCTTCTCTGAATTATTTATATTTTAACCATTTATGTACACACATATATAAACAGACAAGAAGAAAAGAACAGAAAAATTAGTACAAAGGTGATGCTTATTTCTAAAGAAATCTCTTCCAGCACACCTGCGATAGGAGAGAAGATACAGAAATGTAGACAGCGTGTGTAAGAGTATGAGAAAATGAAATATATATAAACAAAAACTATTAACTTAACAAGATTAAACAAATAATATAAGAATATACTTACATACATACAGACAAACATACATACATAGATACATACATACAAACAAAGATACAAACATACAGACTACTAAAATAAATAACATTAAATTTTAATTAAAACAATAAATACAAACACAACTATGTCGATACGGAAAGATAGTGTTCTTAATTAATTTCAGTATTAAATACAGAGTTACATATAAGTAAAAAATATAGTTAACGTTTTTCTGTCAGTTTATCAATAATTAGAGAGAATCTTTTCTCAAATCGGCCATCAACTATATTGGAATAGCTTATAGTAATAAAGATTTTTATAGTTAGAAAGCAAAGTGGTAAGCTTCCCGCAGATAAGCGCGACGCAACAGTGCGATGCGTTTCTGGTAGAACTATTTCCATAAAGTGTTCATAGAAATTGTTCTAATATTGTACCATCATGCTATCGCGTCGTGTTTGTCTGCTGGAGCCTTTCATCATCATCAGTACTGCCGAAAGACGTCCACTGCTGGACATAGGCCTCCCCAATTTTGGGGGCTTACCATAATCGCCACGCTTGGCAGGCGGGTTGGCGATCGTAGTATGGTGGTAAAATACATAGACAACGCTGTTGCCCATTCTGTAGTAAGTCCCTTAGTCGCTTTTTACGACACTCACGGGAAGTAATGGAATGCTGCTTTTCTTTACGTGCAGCACCACACGGATTAAGCCACCTTGCCCAGGCCGGGGCTAGGCCGACTCCGGGTTAGCCCAGGCTAACTGTACTGGAGGTATCTTTCGCTCACCCAGCCCGCAGCAGGCGCACCGGGCGTCGGCGGAGGACGGATAACGCCCTCTTCCAGCCCCCCTAAATTGGTCCAGGAGTGACGGATCTGGGGACATCCGTCACCCTCTATTCCTTAGAACCCGAGATGGTGGTGCGTAGTGTTCCACGCGCGTCTCTCTGTGATGTATAGGGGGGAGTTTAACACCTCACTCCCCCCCAACGTGAGGAGACCCGCAAAGGCGGGCCGGCACCAGTCGGGGACCGGGGAAGACATATTGGTTCCCGTGATCCCCGGCGTAGATGTGGGACAGAACACCGGGGTGGTTTTAGTCAGTAAGAGTCTGACAGACCCTTCCGCCCACCCCAGGGCGGAGGACATCCATGAAGATTTTCACCTCGAGATCAAAAAGAAAAAAGGCTAACTGTACAGAATGTTCATTTTAGTGTCACTACTCAAGAAGGCCATATTTCAATATTCTTATTAGTTTATTAGTTTCCTCTTTTAACTAAAACATGGGAATCCTGTAGTTACAAGAATACCTTCATTTCCTGATGAGCAGCAGACATATAATTAAAAAGCAAGTTTAAACAAGAATTACGCCCTTTCTTTGCAAATGACCTTAAATCATTATGGAGTCAAAAACCATGATTAGTACCGGAAGAAATAACTCAACTAAAATGAGGTGGAAGTAGGCAATAGTCTTAGAGTCTGCTTTAATTTATGTCGCGTAGTAGCGACTATAGGCGGGGAGCTCACCACATAAATCAAGTAAGAGAATATCATTAATAAAATTTATATGTGGAGTAAATTTTAAAGTTATTTGAGGTAAACTCCTATTATTCTTCAACTCGTAACTACTATTGTTTAGTGAAGGCTTGCATGCCTGTTTATGGTATAATTTATTTCTGTGGAAATGAAGAGTTATTTCGTAATAGTAAATCTTCATCATTCTGTTGGATTATCCTGTCAATAACTTAGCTTATGGTGCTTTCCTATTTCTGGTAGACATAGGTTTTTTTTTTATACCAGCACGCTACCACAAGTGTTAATACCGAGGTCGTTAAGGGGGATGCGCTAAGGAATGTCGCGAAAATCAAATTTAATAACGATTTTTGCAATTTGCAAAAAACACTAGCTTCTGCCCGCGACTTCATCCGCGTCATATTTTTGCTCCCCTGACCCTTCCCGTCGCATAGAATTGCCTGCCAGTTTTCGTCCATTTTTCATTGCCGCTCCGCTCCTTTTGGTCTCAGCGTGATGTTATATAACCTATAGTCTTCCTCAATAAATTGGCTACTCAACACAAAAATAATTTTTCAATTCGGACCAGTAGTTCCTGAGATTATCGCGTTCAACCAAACAAACAAACAAACTCTTCAGCATTATAATATTAGTATAGATTATCAAACAAGATTTATATCTAGACCGGGTTTAAACCAGCTAGCTAGTTTTTGAATTAATAACCCAATATGTATAGAAACGCACTTGTTTTTACAAAACTGACAACGTAGTCCCGTGCTTGTCAGTTGTCATTTTTGTATTAAGAACTTTATTCAAAACGAAATAATGTTGGAAATATAAAACTGGCGCAGAACTTTAGGCTAGAACAAAAGTTAGAGCGCGTTTCATAATAAGACGGTAACGTTTATATTCATAATTTTAGGGATTATAATTCTGTAAGCAAATTCATGAGACACAGAATTCCGTGGGCTACCTAAACGTATGTCTCATAAGTTGGTGGGCAGACAATAGCCTACCAATCAAAGCTTAATTACAATATTCTAAAGTGTCAGGTAAGCTTTAATACTCAATAACAAGAAACGCAACCAAACCGTTGTTTACTGACACCACAAAACGAATTCACATACTCAAGAAATGGAACACCGAATTACAGAACCGACCATAGTAACTTGACATTAGAGGGCGGCGCCACCGTCAACGCCAAATGTCAAAACTCAGTACAATTTCAAATTTAGTTCCAGATTTCGCCGCATGTGAAATAAAAATGGTGATATTTCGATTTCTTTGAACACGATCTTACTGATTCAGTGTTACGAAGAATGATTAGTCGTTTCGTAATTAAAAACAATGTTATGGCGGACCACCCATTGTATTAGTAATGAATGATATCGGATTTCGTAATGTTTGATGAAGTCATAGAGGTGTTATGAGCGGGAATTTGCAATGAGTGTTGATTTTCTCGTGGGTGTGAATATGTTTGTTTTGCTTGATTAATATATACGTAGGGTTTTGCCTTTATTCATCATACATAAGGTACTGTATACTGTAAGGATTATTAGTCGATTCGCACAAATTTTTCTGCCGAAACATGTTTGGTTTCCGATCTAAGTCCTAAAAGTGGGCAATTGTGCGTGAGCCTAGAGCCAATTGACACTTTTACCTTTTTTTAACTGTCGAAAAAAGGGTCGAATCGACACTTTTAGATAATAGATTAATTTATTTAAGAAAGTAATATCATAACCATAAGTCTAAAAATGTTTTATCTCGTCTAGACGAGACGATCAACATTCAACACCAATTTTTTTTTTCTGCCGGGGTCGCGTTATTGTTCGAAAGAGATACCGTGACCCTGGCACATGGGCAACTGAAGGAACACGGGTGGGTTTTAGTCAGTAAAAGTCTGACACGCCCTCCACGAGTAATTTCTATTGCTTTTGCGAACTTATCAACTTATGACCACGATAGTTTAGCAACATAACAGAATGAGTCTTGGCAGTCAAAATAATCCCCTTTTAATGGTCTAGCCCTTTTTTTTTTTTTTTTTTTTTTGGATGGGAAATCATCAAATGACTTCTCCCGCTCTGGGCGGAGCGGGA
Organism: Aporophyla nigra; assembly: GCA_947507805.1. Classification (NCBI taxonomy): domain Eukaryota; kingdom Metazoa; phylum Arthropoda; class Insecta; order Lepidoptera; family Noctuidae; genus Aporophyla; species Aporophyla nigra. Next base: position 10,104,958 of record OX382316.1, on the reverse strand, counting down.
GGGCGTGTCAGACTTTTACTGACTAAAACCCACCCGTGTTCCTTCAGTTGCCCATGTGCCAGGGTCACGGTATCTCTTTAGAACAATCACGTGACCCCGGCAGGCATCGGTCCTAGCAGACCCCTTCAGTACTGCTGACATCTCTTTGAGGCGCGCGTGGAACACTACGCGCCGTCGACCCGAGCTTGGTCCTTACCGGGCGGCGAGCTACCCATTGCTCGCCACCCGCAAGCTCGCGCCTACGGTGGCCGGGAGTCCGCAATCGACTCCCGGCGCCCGGGGCGTCTCCTCCTGATGGTCTAGCCCTCACACGCCAAGCATGCAGAGAATAACATGCGATTAGATTTTTTTTTTATGAAACCAAACCCACGCTCAGAATACCTACAGTTACAACAATCAGCGCCAATCCACGTAAAAATACCGTGGAAAGATTTTTTACGCACTGTATCTTCAACTCAGTCCTAAGCGCCGAAAATTGAAAATCGTACACTGTGTTCCTTCGACGCACTAAAAAGCACTCTTTAGGATTATCAATGCTCCGTTTAACACTGAGATTTGAAATTTCAGTGCGTGCTAAAATCCTACCACGATATTTTTACGTCCCTGCGAACATAGTCAAACTTTGTGACGGATTCTCATTACCCAAAGACGAAATATTCCATTAACCATTTTCTCTTTTCCTTTTCCAAAGAGTACCCCATCAAAAGCCTCAGGGAATACAAAGGGAAGTCCAGTCACCTGTGACCGGGAACTTCATAATGAAATCAGCATTCGTTCCTGCCAAGTGTATTGGATTTGGCAATATTCTCCAATTATTGTCTGAAGAGTCTTTGAGGGGTCTAAAGTTGCATTTAGTGTCGGACACTTGTGTCTGCAATTATTTGGCTTGTACTATTCTGGCCATTAACTACATGAATACTTGACATCATTATGACAGAGTTTTTTTGTAAGACTTGTGCTGACATGTTCCGTGTGGTGCCGAAGTAAAGAATAGCACTATCCCATTTCTTCCCGTGGGTGTAGCAAGAGGCGACTAAGGTACTTAGTGAAGAATAGGCAGCAGCGTTCTCTATGCATTTTACCACCATACTGCGATCGCCAACCCGCCAGCCAAGCATGGTGATTATGGCAAACACCACCAAATTAGGAGAGGCCTATGTCCAACAGTGGACGTTTTTCGGCTGAAATGATGATGATGATTTGCAGACATATTTTAATAGCCGTAATGGCGTCGAAACGAAACAAACACGATTTAATTAATGCATTTATCTTCCTGAAACATTTTAAATTTTTCAACTTCGGTAGTTAGACCACCATTGCACGGACCCTAAAATATCGTAGCGGTATTTTATCGCGCATAGCATTTTCAACATTCGGTGTTAAACTGAAAATTGAGAATCAAAACGCGTCAAAAACACACTGTTCGAATTTCAAATCACGGCACAGTTCGCGATAAAATACCACCGCAATATTTTTAAGTTCATGCCGATCGACAACATAAAACCGTCGAAACCTTGACAGACAAAAAACAACTTTCTGTCTAAGACCTCCATATTACCCACAAAACATGAAAGCTTTCTATTGATGCAAATTATCTAGCTTGTCCCAGTACAAGGTACTAAAGTACATTTTATTGTCCATTCATTACATTCTCAGCCGATCGCAGACTGTTATTTACCCAGGCATCCTAATTATGTCATCAATTCAAAGCACTACGACCTATCTCACACCTCAACCTGTCCCTCCCTTAACGCTAAGTTATGTTAAACACGGCCCAATTCTGCGATCCCCGAACCCAACATTTCAGGCCCACCACCCTAATATACAGGGTACATAAACTCGACAAAAGTCTAGCCCGAAAATCATATTTACGGCAGAAATTCACACCCAAAAAACGTTTTTATAAATCATATGTAAGCAGAATACAGGTAGAACAAGGGAATGCAATATTATTCTCGCGGCGTACTAAATCAAACACCTTTGCCGACCCGCGTGGTAGCCCTGGATTTATGTGTGAAACAACATACGTGTATGTAGGGCTGTCACTTTCTTTTTTTGCTTTACGCTAGATGTGTTTTTGTGTTTCGTAATTCGGTTTTTTCGGTCGCTGGATTTCGGTTTGTACATGATAACATGATAAATCTTTTCTGTCAGGTACATTACTACTGTTACTGATAGAGGCAGCCACTTTCCCAATGTAAATTATTTCGTCACTACTGCTCTCAGAAGATGGACACCAGCATGTCCTAGGGCCAAAAATTTGAAGACATGCGACATCTACCTACCAACCCGCACAGAGCCCGCGTAGTGGGCCATGGCCACTCCCTCATAGAAAGAAGGCCTGTGTCCCAACAGTGGGTACATTATAGGCTGATTACTACTAATATGTAATGTCTAGTTAACATTTTAAAGAAGTAATTAAAAGGAAACTGTAGAAGCGTATCTAAGTAGTAATAAAAAGGCAGTAAACCTGCTTACACAATTGCAATCACGAAGAACTAGGCTGTGTGTAATTAGACATGACATGTCTAATGAATGGTACAAAAAATATAAATAACCGTAGAAAACGGAAGTGCACAGGTAATAAACTAGACATTTTATTGGACTTCTTTATCAATCTCTATCTAGGAATAACATTACCTGGAAAAATATAAAACGAAGAGTACATTACTTTCTAAAAAGCGCACTTTTTTTCCTAAGATAAAAGAAACTTAATTGATATATAGCAAAAAAAAATATGTTTCAATAAATTACAAACGCAGTGTGCATTGAAATCTTTTTTTTTTACAGTAAATAATAAATAATTCATTATGGTACAGAGCGTTTAAAAAAAAACACATTTTTTCTTTCCTACCAGCCCTACAAGTAACGCAGAAGCTTATAGGAGCAAAGGCAGTGGAGTGTGGCGTCTACACAATGCTAGGAAGCGAAGGAGGGCAAACGAACCCAGGCGGTTTACATTAACGATAATGTTATGAAATATTGCTATTACAATGACACAGTGTGTGTGTATGTGTGCAGTTTTTGTCTTTCGGTTGGCTTTTGAACTTGAAGACTGTAACGGGAATGTTATATATCTACTCGCAACTTGAATGGATTTGCCGCTACAGATCCTGGTTTCAATTCCCGTGACTATTTTTATTTTTATCATCAGAATTGATCTGTGTCTTAATGTTTGAGCACACAAAATTTGAATTCTAAATTTAACTTTTAGATGATGATGGTCGTCAGAAGCCCAAAACTCTCAAAGGTAGTCTTAACAAACGGCATCAAAGGTAAAATTATTGATATTGAGCTACATTCGGTTACACTGGTAGCCGACCCTAGTTCCAAAAAGGCTAGGCATATTGTTAAAATTTAATATCATAATCTGGGAGTATTCAATCAACAAAAATGACTATCAAACCACAACCAAAACAATACTAGCTAATCGAAACATAGAATTAGCGATAATCCTTTTCAATAAACGTAATTAAATGCAAAACAATCAAACTGAAAATCAATTAGGTACGCACAATCAAATATGGCGCCCGTATTACAAACGTTGGAGGAATTCAAACAATTTGAATGGTATTTGTCGTAACGGGTTGGTACAGTCAATGAAAACAGTCGCTGATCTTAATAATGCGTCTATGAGACGCAATATTTCGAAAAGTCAAAGATATGTGAGTCTACCAACACGCAGTGGGCCCACGTGGTGAGTTAAAGCTCCTTTTCAGAGAGGCCTTTGTTTTGTCCGAGCAGTGGAATCATTGTAGGTTAAAGAAAGAAATTAAATACTTTTATTTGCTGACTCCGCAGAAAAAGAACACAAACACAAAAAGGAACAATTTCGAGGTAAATATGGTTGTTCACGCTTATGCTATTCTGGCACATTCAATAGGTACAGCCTTGCAACCTTGGTGACGGTATATAATTCTACCACGACAAATATTCTCAAATAGTTTAGACAAAACGACAGAAGCATTTCAGAATTTGAAAATGATGATGGCGCCTTGTTTAAATCAGTACCAAAGAAACGACGGATTGATGGCGTATAAGAAGAGAAAACGTGGATGAAAAGGGAAATAAAATAAAAAAAAGTGTTGGCGGAGTACAAAACGCTTTTAAGTGATTGACACTTTTCTAGGTCCTAAGTTCTAACATACCCCTTATTGGTAAACAAAATTTATTTAAATCAGGTATAAACAGCGATGTAATTATTGTATTAAGAACTTTACTTAAATCTAAATAAAATAAAAAAGTCAAAAACTGGCTCACAGTTTTAGGCTAGAAGTTAAATTAGATTTTGTTTGGTATTAAAGGTGTCTTCAGACAGCGAGCGGGGCGTGACGTGACGCGACGTGGCGGGGCGCCGGCGCGACGCCGGCGCGGCGGGAGCCTTCACACTGCGGGCGCGATCACGTCCCGTCCCGCCGGCGCACAGTGGATCGTCCCCATACAAGAGGTCGGACATAGAATCAAAAATTGAAAAAGTATTTAATTTTAAAAAAAATCAAAATATACAGTTGCATTCCTCTATTAAAGAACAACACACATGTGCAAAACACACAAAAATAACTATAACTAGCAATGAATTTGATAAGCTAATTATGACATGAGCCAATCACACTGCAGAGCTTAAGGGCTGTGAACATAGTAATTACAATAACTCATTAGATTAAGCAAGTACTGGTAGTCGTTACTTAATGACTCATTAACGCTTTTGTTATGTTGCAACAAAAGCGTTCATAAGTCATTAAAGTCCTCAAAAATGCACCTGTTATTTAAGGAACTACTTAGTGATGACTAATTCTCAGTAATAAGTATACTTAATGTACCTCCATTCCATCAGTAATACACATACAAAGATAGTTACTATAGGCAAAATATCTCGAGGCACTCTGGGGGCACCATGTGTCCTTGAAGAAAATGTGGCATAAAATGGGTAAATAACAGTAGTGAAATCCACAAGTCGAACAAAGAGGGAATCATGTGTTCGTTTCCATACAAAAATAAAAGTTTTCATCGAATAGCGCCTAAAGTGCTGGTCAAATAAAAAAAGCGTAGAACAATTTTTGTTGTTCTTTAATAAAAAAATGCAACTGTATATTTTGTTTTTATTTTTTAAATTAGATACTTTTTCAATTTTTGATTCTATGTCCGACCTCTTGTATGGAGACGATCCACTGTGCGGCGCCGCGCCGCGATTCATTCATTGAAAAAATGTTGAGCGATTCAGACGTGGAAACGCTCTTGCTCTTATTTTTTAATGAAGTATCTAACTAATATCACAAAAAAAATAATTTTATGGTTAAATGCTTTAAATATGAGTATGCTTAGTCAAGTTCACAATATTTTTTATACTATAAGCCAAGACAGTCTAAAAAATCACAAAAGTTCGTTTCACTAAATTGAAATCACATGGTAATTATGAATTACCTTTCTTATCTCGCGATTTGCAACCCACTGTGCGGCGCCGCGCTGTCTTGTCACGTGAATGATCAAAAAGTTACAAAACAGAAAACCAAATCATTTCAATTGTTAGGAAGTTGGTCCTATGCTTTAAACCGAACTGTTTAATTTTTTTTGCCTTTTCAATAAGATTTAACGGGTTTCTTAGATTAAATGTATCAAATTATACACTTTAAATTAATTGAGTTTACTTACTAAATAAAGGATACAGTCATTGTAATAAACAAGCTTGCGTCGTGTGACTCTGATCACATTGGCATAAAGTTCAAATTCAATTGATGCACGTGCGCTAGTTGTTTGAAACTGTACTCGTAATGAAAATGTTTTAGTCAATCACAGCTAATGTCGGCGATCGCTCACTTTCATTCACTATCCATTACTCGTATCAACTAACATACAAAAATGTTATTAAATGTAAGACGCAGTCAATCAATTTAAAACTTGTGATACTTCTGCAATTTATCGCCATCCTGCCGACGCTGCGCTCGCGCCCCGCCCGCGGCACGCCGGCCTCTGAGTTGTATTCCGACTCGGCGCGGCGGCGGCGTGGCGCGTCGCGCCGAGCGCTCTGTGTGAAGTCGTCCATAATATCTAGTACATTACAACTACTCAGCGTCGCGTCGCCGCCCGGTCCCGCCGCGTCGCGCCCGCTGTGTGAAGACACCTTAAGACGAATTACGTACCTACTTTCGTTTGTGACTGTACACTCGGTATTAGCCGTATATAAGCCGTTTGTGTTGGGATGCTGTGTGTTGCGGATTTCCGATAGTTAGAGTCAATACTGTATGCGGTAATGGTATTCTATCAATGGAGGTTTAGTTTTCAGGCTTGTATTAATTAGACAACGTTTGAGCGAAATGTAATTAATTTGAGTTATGTTAGGCATATTGTGGAGAATTGAGACATTAAGAATATTTGTACCTGTAAGTTTAACGGCAAACTTTGCAACCGACTTGAAAACGGGGTCGTAATTTACAATTCGGCTTTATTTTATTTTATCTTCACTATAATAATATTATAAAGAGGAAATATTTGTATTTTTGTTTGTAATGGATAACCTCAAAAACTACAGGACCGATTTTAAAAATTCTTTCATCACTAGAAAGCTACATTATCTGCGAGTAACATAGGCTATATAACATCACGCTACAACCAAGAGGAGCGGAGCAGTAATGAAAAATGTTGCAAAAACGGGGAAAATCGCACGGGTAGGCGATTCGACGCGACGGGAAGGGTCAGGGGAACAAGAAATTTTACGCGGACGAAGTCGCGGGCAGAAGCTAGTGTTGTATAAATTGTTTCCTCAGAATTTCCAAACAGTCATCAGTTCTGCTAGCAATGTGCCCTGCAAACTGCCACTTAAGTTTTTCCATTCATCTTTATTTTATTTTCAATATCATAAAATGTGAAATTAAATTAACTTGAATAAACAAGTTACAATAAAAACTCTTTCGGGAACAATATATATATTCAAGATATTATCCTAAATAAATGAAATCCTAGCTTCAAATTATTTAAGCCAAAATCATTATTTTTCTTGAGAAATTCCACTCCTGAGATTGGCGGCATGCCTAAAACTAACTAGTTCTCAAGAGACAAAGTTCACTTTCCACCGGTACAATAATGCACTGGATTTTCAACTCTGTGTGTTAGACCGAGCGCTGAGAATCCAACAGAGTACATCCCAGCTTGTCAAAAAAACATACTGTTCAATTTTGAACTCTAGGCGCTGAGCAGTGCGTCGAAGATCCAGTGCACGAGTAAATCCCGTCGCGATATTTTTACGTCTACACGAACGTTAATGCTTTTTTTGTGGAAGGGAAATCATCAAATGACGTCTCCCGCTCTGGGCGGAGCGGGAGGGCGTGTCAGACTTTCACTGACTAAAACCCACCCGTGTTCCTTCCAGTTGCCTGTGCCAGGGTTACGGTAACACTTTCGAACAACTCTCGCGACCCAGGCAGGCATTGGCCCCATTTGCCTCTTCAATGTCTCCTGACAGCTCTTTGAGGCGCGCGAGGAATTTAAACCTTAGGCATAATATGAACGTGGATGCCTCAGGTTTATGTTACCTTTGCCTCGATATTAAATCTAGCATTTAACCATTAAACTTAGAAAGGTTGCATATTTCTAAACACCCAACTAGTTACTGCCTCTAAGACTATAAAACGATTTTAACACTACAAAATGCTTGGTAGGGTTACCATCCTTTCGTATATCCACATAACATAACGCTTGTTGTACCCAAAGCGTCAGGACAGAGGTCTACCAAAAGCATACTCACATTTCACCAGGTACATATGTTTTAGTCCCATGTAACAGGGTGCGAGCCTATTGCCATGAACTGGGCAAAAATCCAGACTCCGGGCTGCTACTGAGAAATTCCAGATAGAAATTAAATCAAAATAAAACTTTTCTCGAACCGGGAATCAAACCCATGACCTCTTGTTCAGCAGTAGCGCTTGCGACCACTAGACCCACGAGGCAGTTCGTACCGGATTTTACCGGACTTATGATCTATTATCCAAACTTTGCGAGAACTTTTCATTTGTTAACAACAGAATGCTAATTCTTGTAAACAAAAACGTTCAAAATCTAGTCGCAGTCTCATCTCGGCGACAATCAAATGTCGAAAACTTGTCTAAAATGTATGGAAACTCAATGTATTTTTGACAAATGGAGACTTTGCTCAGAGTTTAAACGTTCTTAAAATTACGAGAAAATTTCATTATAAAATGTTCACTTTATAACGTACTAACTTGAATAAAATTACGAGACAAATTGCCCTCAGATATATCCACCAAAAGCGATTTATTTTCAAACAGTTTTCTTAAAATGTTTCAGTATAGTTTTTTGTCAAGACTTTCCAAATTTGAAAATGGTAGGTAGGTAACCCTAGTTATGGGGAAACAATTCCCGCACTAACACATAGGCAGGCAATATGGCTATAGCAAAGCGTTTCGGTCTAATTGCCTATCGTAGCCCGTATTTATGGGCCCCGCGAATGGCCCATACTTCATAAGACCCTTTAATGAGCAATAAATAGCTATTAACAATAGTTGATTAAAGGCCCATTGTTAGCTCGGATTGATTTAGAAATTTTAGATTGTTTTGAAAACGACGTGAAAATTACGTGTTGTATGTAGCCACTAGCTTGAGCTTCTTTCTACTCGCGGTTTCGCCCGCGTGGATGTCGAGCAGGATAATCGAAAAGCATTGTGTAAAATCAGTGCAGCCAAAAGAACGGATGCTGTGTACTTTTTAAAAGGTATCAGGAAGTAGACAAGATGCAGAAAGCAAGATACTAAAGACAACCTGTCGTATTTTCTCTCATTCTCCCTTTAAATTCATCCAAAAGTTGTCTTCAAAACATAAATTTTAACGATAGTACCGCCCCTTGGGTCACTCCATATAAAATAACCACATTTAAATCTGTAATTCTATTCTGTTGTATTCTATTCTCGGACACAAATGCTACTAAAGATACAGTTTATTAAACAGACACAAATTTTATAAACATGGAACCAACAGATTCCGTGCCAAACTTGGTTTCAATTTGAGCTGAGGCGTTGCCAACGCAAAACTAGGAAACCATTTCCTTACTTCACACTAAAAAAGGAACTACACTATTAGAAAGGTTTGTGGTTAATTAATAACAGCAATATGGGTCGATAGATTAGGTTAAGCCACACTTGCCACGGTTAGTCCTTGGATAGGTGACCATCTTTACATACCAAGACCCGTCCGTGCCTCGGAAAGCTCGTGAAGCCGTTGGTCGCGACTGTCACTTGTGGATTTTTTGACAGTCGTTACGGGTCGTCAGAAGCCTGAAAGTCTGGCAACCACTCTTAGCAAGCGGTATCATAATACCCAGTAACTGGGTTGTGGAACTCAGATAGGCAGTCGCTCCATGTAAAAATGTTCAATTTTCAACTCTAGGCGCTGAGCAGTGCGTCGAAGATCCAGTGCACGAGTAAATCCCGTCGCGATATTTTTACGTCTACACGAACGTTAATTGTGGAACTCAGATAGGCAGTCGCTCCATGTAAAAATCTGGTACTCAGCTGCATTCAAGGTTACAGTGGATGCAGACTCCATCATATTTGGGATAAGGCTAGGCAGATTGACTTCACACTATTAAAAAACGATAAAATTTAATTAAAAAACATGTTTTCTTGTTACGACAACCTTTTATAATATTTTACTAGTATAGTTTGTGTAGAAAATCTCGTATAGTATGGGTTATCAGTTAAATAAATTGATTATGCAGAACACAATAAGTGCATAACTCAGGACTGATTGCAAAATCAATTATGGCCTTTAACATCGTAAAACAGTACTGGTGTGTAGAAAACTACGTAGGTAAAATACGCTAAATTTTTAACCGACTATAAAAAAGGAGGAGGTTATAAGTTACAGTTTAAGTTGTTTTTTTTTGCGACCATGAGATCAACGCTGCAGTTAGACTGTTGAGCGTGGGGTTCTATTCCCAGGTCGGGCAAAGTGTTACTGGGTTTTCCATTAGGAATTTCTTAGTAACAGCCCGGAGTTTGGAAGTTGGCGGTGTGATACCCCCCGTGCCTCGGAAAGCACGTTAAGCCGTTGGTCCTACGCCTGATCTCTCTCCGGTCGTGTCGGATTGCCGTCCCATCGGACTATGAGAGTGAGCGAAGAGTGAGTGCTTCTATGTCTGCGCACACACTCGTGCACTATAATATCTCCCGCGCCGATGGCTAGTCTCCGTTGAAATTAGCCGTCGACGCCGAAATAGGGTCTGGAGGAATATATATACTTTTTTTATGTATGTCCACGGATTTTAATTGTAGTTTTGTAATAATAAAACATGCCAGCATTCCCAGAAAGATAATCAGAGAGAGGTGTACCTACATTTCGCCAGTAATGTTAAGTCCTATGTGAGTGTGTAGCATTTTTGACTAATTGGTCTTCGAATACGACTAACCGTGCAGTCCTCCACTTTAAAAAACGGTTTAAATTTGGGTTAATAATTTAAACTATAAAGAATGAATAAGAGAAAATGCATTTTTTAGGGTTCCGTATAGGGTTGCCACCTTTTTTTCTTGCAATTAAAGTACATTGGTTATTGGTTATTATAGGTAAGAAAAAAAAGGTACATAGTATAAAAATAACGTATGATTTATTTGTCTTTATTATTAGGTGTATTTAAAAACCTATTTTTTATTTCTTTTTACAGTTTATATCACATAAACTTCGTTTAACAAAAAAGTACTTACAACAAAATTTTCAAAATCCCAAAGAAATCAAATCTTGCAAAATAAAGTAGTTTCGTGTACTTTATTGTTCTAATAAAGTATAGAGTACAATTTTATATGAAATAACGTATAATACTTTATTATAAAGTACAGGTGGCAACCCTAGTTCCGTACCTCAAAAGGAAAAACGGAACCCTTATAGGATCACTCTGTTGTCCGTCCGTCTGTCTGGTCTGTCAAGACCCTTTATCTCGGGAACGCGTGGAGGTCTCGAGTTGAAATTAAAACCTATATACTCAAGTCTGAAGTCTCTTGAAGCTGTGAAAAAACCAAACTACTAAGTTAACGTTAAAAAAGATACGGCCGTTTATGTAGCAAAAAACGTTTATTTGGACACTCTCAAGAGAATCAAAATGTATAGGGTATTTCCCGTTGACTTAGAACTATGAAATTTGGCAAGTTATACCCCTTTATACTACAAGTATGGGGAAAAATCTGAAAAATTGATATTTAAGTAATTAAAAAACTTTTTTTCTTAGGCTCGCCATTTTTACATGAGACTGAAACATAACTGAAGAAATTTGGGTCACCTCTGCCAGACCCTTTAGGAAAAACAAGGGTGATGTTTTGTTATATATTTGAACCCTCAACTTGCTCCAATCATACTCTCGTTTTATAGAAAAAGAAACAAAATAAATGACACATTTCCCGCAGACCATTAATAAATAAACAGATACAAATTACACGAATCAATCAAACCACTTTTCTCCTCAACCATACCATACCGATACATCGAAAACAACAGGTTTTATCGATAAAAACGTTTTCGAGTCGTAAAAACTAAGAATTAAACGAACGTAGACTTATACTTAAGAAAACGAACCGTTGATTTGGTAACGAAGTTAAAGTATCGTCGACAGCTACCTGTGAAAGTTAGGCCCGTGATACACTCACTGTTTTTGCCGTAAAAAGTACGGATGAATCGCCTTGTGCACGCGGTCGTTAGTAATTATTTATTACTATCTGTTGCCCGCGGCTTCACTCATTTGGATGTCGGAAAGAATCCCGTGGGTGCTACTAGGACAATAATGTAGTCTATGTTACTCCTTATAACATCATGTATCTGCTAGTGAAAGTCCCGTGAAAATCGGTCCAACCTTTTCGGAGATTATCCGCAACAAACAGACAAACAAAAATTTTTGATACCTGTTTTTTTTTTGTTATAGGTACGTTACAGACTTACTAGAGAATAGACAGCAGCGTTGTCTATGCATTTCCCCACCATACTGCGATCGCCAATCGGCCTGCCAATCGTGGCGATTGTGGCAAACCCTCCCTTGGAGGAGGCCTTGGATGAGGCCAGTGTACCTCTTTCGGCTGAATTGATGATGATCTGGCTAGCGCGCCGTATCGTAAAAACCGTGCCGTGTACAACGGGCCTAATATTCGGTAAATGACGGTAACGAATGTTACCTATTAAGAAAAAACACTTCCTATAGTTTTAAGTAGGAAGGTACTCGTGTTGAGAAATTTTGTGTGATTTTACGCCTTTGTACTGTGTTGTCTTATTTTGAGTTAATCGGTTGTTGTTCTATATAGAGAATACGTGTTGTGTGTACGTTTATTTAGCTACCTACGTACGCGTTTATTTTTTGTTGTTAAGGTTACGTAAAAGTAGGTACTTAGTATTTTTATTTTGTAAGATAACGTTTAAATATAGCGAGATATGATGAGAGATGAGACTGGCCTGTTAGTCTAGTGGTTAGTGACCCTGACTGCAAAGACTGAGGTCGTGGGTTCGATTCCCATCCAGGACAAATCTTTGTGTGATGAGCACAATCATTTGTTCTGTGTCTGGGTGTACTTTATCTATAATATGTATGTATTTAGAAATATATGTAAGTATGTTTATCAGTTGTCTGATTACCATAGTACAGGCTCTGCCTAGTTTGGGATCAGATATCGGTGTGTTGGTTGTCCTAAGATATTTATTTATTATTATATTTATTTATATCGAAAAGAGCAAATGAAAGTCGACTTTTGGGGTCATACTTTTAAACAACACCCTTATGAACAGTTAAAAAAATTGCAGCCTATGTTTTCAAAATTATAATAGAGGCAAATAAACATCATTTACATCATCATTAGATGGCCTAGCTTTATACCAACTAATAATAATAAATAAATATCTTAGGACAACCAACACATCGTTATCTGATCCCAAACTAGGCAGAGCCTGTACTATGGCAACCAGACAACTGATAAACATACTTATATATTACTAAATACATACATATTATAGATAAATTACTCCCAGATACAGAAATGATCGTGCTCATCACACAAAGATTGGCCTGGGTGGGAATCGAACCCACGACCTCAGTCTTAGCAGTCAGGGTCACTAACCACTAGACTAACAGGCCAGTCAAAACTGTGTTGCAGTTTGCCTCCACTCAACTGGATGCTTACTACTATCTGAATTCCACAACCCAGTTTCTGGTTAACACAATAAATACCCAGTGATAAAAGTGGTTGCCAGACTTTCGGGCTTTTGTCGACCCGTAATGACTGTCAAAGATAGATGAATGACAGCCCACGGCTTAACGTGCTTTCCAAGGCATACAGGGGTCTTGGTATATAAATATGATCACTATCCACGGATCACCGCAGAAAGCGTAGCTTAACCTGCACTCTAATTGCGAAACGCACAATTTATCAGAATCTGAATGGGATTGAAGATTATTTCTAAACCATTGCGTCATTTGTTCGAATAAATTGTTGGCTCAGCAACGTAAATAACGCAATGAATGTTGTTTAACTATGAATATTAAACCAATTCCTACCGATAAAAAGTTCCGCAATTACCCCTCTGTTTGATCAAACCGTGCTAACAACTTAAATTTCCAAAAAATCAGCGCCATTATAAATCCACAGTTCTTTTACTAAATCATTTACACCAAACTTGAAGTAACGCTATCAACTAATTTCACACTTCAAAAACACGAAAGAAACGTTGACATCAACCCATTAGGCACGGTCTACACTACCTACAAACTAACACAAAAATTACGAAACTAGCAAATCGATTCTCGACCGAACAGTCGACTATCGATTACCTTACGAGAATCGAGTACAAAAGAATCGCTCACAAAGCCTGTCAATGACAAATGAAATTCGACGTTCGACCATAAATTGTGACTAGGTATAATAAAAGATTATCTATCTCTGAAATAAATACAAGGGGAGGACAATAGGGCCTTTATTAAGGGATGTATAGACTTTCCCCCTGTGGGATTGTTCTTTGGACGCGTGTATGATTCGCATCTGTTCTGTTATTGTTTTACATGGTCAATTCGATTTTGGTTTGAGTACGATGAAATTGCGTTTTTGGAACTTAATTAGGCAATGAAAAGAAATGTTCATACATATATGTTAGTAGTTTATTTAAGGCGCTTTGACACGTCGATATTTTTTTCAAATCAAATCAAAATATTTTTATTTCACATAAACCAACATGGGTACTTATGAAACGTCAGAAGCTAGGTGCACGGTTCCAAATGATTGATTCCTATGGAGAAGAGCCGGCAAGAAACTCCACGGTTACTCTTTTAAAATAATTGGCTTTTACAATGGTTTTAAATTACAGTATTAACGTAATTGTACGTCATCATTTGAGATTTTGATACGGCACAACGTATGATGACGTTCAAAAATAGAATATTATTTATTTAATACTTCACGCACACAAATGTACAGAGGCGGACTTAATGCCATAGGCATTTTCTACCAGTCAACCTTTATGTTTAGAATATTATTTACGGCAGGACTTTGATTTTCGTCCGTGTTTATACGTCAAATTTATTTGTATGGCAATTTATTGTGTCATTCTAGAACACAATTTAAACTGAGACCGTTCGCGAAAGTGTTAATAGGTATGGGAGAACAGTGTAGGACTGTCAACAAGTACCAAGTACTTTTAGTCAATATTATACTAAATGGAAATTTCCTAACTGACTGTTCCTTGAGAAGAAATGCTGAGACTTACTCAGAGGTCATGGTCTCTTTTAAAGTCTAAAAATGATATTAGAATTTTAGGTGAGTCTAACAACGCAGGATAAAATAATCGTTTAAAAAAACCAAAAAACACGCTTCCATTAAAAACCAACCTAAAAAGTACAAAATAATGGAAAAAAAGCGTGGGGTGCTTTTTAAGGTATTTTTTTATTGATATCAGGCACCCCACGCTTTTTTTCCATTATTTTGTACTTTTTAGTTTGGTTTTCAATGGAAGCGTGTTTTTTAGTTTTTTTAAACTATTATTTATTTTCTATTTTTAAGGGTGTTTCGAATTTTGAGACGTATGTCAGCGTAGTTTTCGAAGACAGTTTTTTTTGAAGTCCTGGTAACCCTGGCAAGGATAATGACACAAATTAGTTTTTGACGTGTGTCAGCGTAGTTTTCGAAGACAGTTTTTTTGCTGTCCTGGAAACCCTGGCAAGGATAATGGCACAAATTTATGAAATTATTGCATTGTCATCGGTCCTTGACAGGTGTGCAAAGTTTGAATGAAATCTGTTCGTTTAAAGTGGGTCAAAATCGCGCTATAAGGAGTCGGTTACAAACAAGCATACAAGTGAAGCTAATATAAAGCGTGTAAAAAAGGGAAGTCAACGGATTTTGTTTGTATGAGTATTGTTGACGTGAAATGTTAAATAAGGAGTTTTTTACCTGACTGTGCTACGCCCAGGAGGGTATTGTGATTAGCCTATGCAGCTATGTATGTATGTTTGTTACTTTGTGGCACTCTAGAGACCGAAACGCGTGGAACATTTTTGTTGATTCTTACGCCAATGTCGCGAGTGTCACTAAAGACATGACAATACTCAAAGTTCAATAAAGCGACAAGCGACAACCGCTATATTGGGGGAAAGAAAAAAAAATATAAAGTCAACGAACTTTGCAAGTGATGAATAAGGTATTTGAAAATCATCTATTGGTTTCTCTAATAATTTTTCATTTTGAATACCATTTTTTTCTAAAGCATTTCTCACGTAAGACGTTTTCTGGCTTCAACGCATATAATAAGCATTTATATCAATTTCTTACTAATAAAAAATACCACACAAAACAGCCATTTTCGTTAGTTTCAACCTTCACTTAACAAAGAATAAATGTTGTATTATTTTCAGACCACTAAACAACAATATGGACTAGATCCGAATCTCATTTCAATCTAAAGGACAATGCCATAATTCACTAGCCATCACTAAAAATATAATCTAATAGAAAATAAACGGATATAGACGATTACTCGCATTATAGCTGAGTTCTGATTCAATGGTTCTAACGCCAAAAAAATGGCAATGACTGTTGGTAATATAAACAGTCCGTGCGAACCACGCGTTCATAAGTCGCGTGCCAGGGTTGTCACTAACGCATTTTATTTATTTTTGTTAACTTTGAAAGTAGGGTTATGTGTGCCGATGAATTTCTTGTTTCAAAATCATCTTGATTTGTATATCTATCACCATTTCAATCTTATGACGTTTAGCGTGTTGGATATGGACATTTTGTTAAAGAGCGGAGTGGTGTTGGAGTTTTAAGAAAATGTTACGCAACAAGATTATTACTATAGCAAAAGTACGAGGCAGCTGAACTTGATATTGAGACTTATGGAAACGAGATCCTGTTACCTAAATATCCAAAATGAGGCTAAATGGACAAAGAAGATTAAGTCAAAGGGCAAATAAAGTTTTACAAGTAAGCAGAAATGAACATACGTAAATAACAATAGACAGATTCTCAATACTTTGTTTTATAATTACGGTATGAAAACAATTATAATAATAATATCTACAAATTTTATATCCATAATATTTCGATTCCCAATTAATTCATAAAATACCTATTAAAACAAAATTATAGTTATGTCTTTCTTAAAACTAATGAGACGTATTAAAATAATTGGTAATTAATTATGCATAATAGATTAATACTAATTATGGAAATTATATGTCTATCGCTCTGTCTTTGTGTTGTTGACCTCTAAATATAATTATATTATAGTAATATTTAAGATATTTTAATGATGCCTAAGAAAATGTGCATATTTTCATATCGGTAATAAAAATTATCTGATCTATAAAGGAGCATAACTTAGTAACTTAATCGAAAATATCTACCGGACTTGACATTTTAATCCACTATGATATAATAAAGAAAAAATGCGTTAGCTGTTTTTTTTTTATATTTTTGCTAGGCCATGAGGTTGTTTTTTTTTTAATATACTTATTTATCCGCCAGCTTTCGACATGTTACGGCTTTCAATAGATTTTATATTTAAAAAAAATGTTTTTCCTAATATTTCTCTTCAGCACAGCCCTACGCAAGTCCCCTGTCGGATCGATAGAACATTTTATTTCTCTCTATTATAAATCCGAGGGGAGCATTATAAGGAGTGTCGCGTGCGTGCAGTTACCGCCACTGTGCCATTAAGGACTGCCAGCAACTGGCAACTTTCTATGCAACTTTTTTTTTCGTTCCTAATTCAAATATTATGTTTGGATAGTTACATTCTGAATGGGAACAATCCAATAGGGACAATTGAAATAGAAAGCCCTACAAAATGTTAAACCAGCGATTAAATGCACAGGAGAAAGATTAAATTTTATATTTTTGATTTAAGGCTGATTTTTTTTTGTGATAAGTTGTATCTGAGGAAACAATAATGCGGTTTGACAGCTTTTATAGAGAAAATAATTATGACAAATTCTCATAATTGTTATTCAGATAGAGTAATATGACTATTATTAAAAAATCTGCCTTTAATTGAATAAAGGGTTATATAAAATTATGTCCTCTTAAATAATAGATAATTGTTGTAGTTCAGTCTTGAAGAAAATAATTACAAACTATCAGCCATTTCGAATGACGCCATCTTTGACATTTTTTACGTCAATTTTATAGAGATACCTGTGTCAGAGATGTTTACGATACCTTATATACATAGAAAACTACTCAAAAGTGTGCGCCCATATTTCATTTTTTTTAATTTAAATTATCCATTAACACTGTGTCTGTTTTACAAAAAAGGAATTGCATACAAGCTAAAAGCAATTCACAACTAAGAAGTTCCAACAAATTATACGAAAAAAAATATATTAAAATATAAACCTCAATTCTAGAGTTACAGTAATCTCTTTTACACATTTTTTCACAGATTTATATATTTTTTTAATTTGGTCACGTCATCATTCAAATAATAAGCAAAGAATCAATAATTTAATTGCCTGCAGACCTGGCATTAGGTAAAAAGCTAAACCCACGTGATTAAACGACACGACGACATAAAAGACACAGTGGGAGGCAAAATAAGGGCGTGCGCATCATTAAAATAAAAAATAATAATATAAAAACAAATATAATCGGATTTGATGAAAAAAAAATAGTGCAAAAGAAATCAGATACAGTGATTTACGATCTATTGTGATTATTATATTTATCTATTGAACTTGGCTATAAAAGAATTGCCTTCTATCATTTTCTATTCTAGCAGCCAAAATATATGTCTAGCGTTTGTTGTACTTAACTTTAATAGAATCGGCTTCTATGATATTCTATTATCTAAAATAATATATGGTTCTGGTATGTTTTATCAAAGCTTAGTAATTTTTCGTGTGCTTCGTTTGTACTTTTGTTATGAATGACCTTGTCTCAGCTATAAACACAATGAAATAATGCGTGTCATACATGTATGTATGCTTAAGTATGTGTATTATAGTAATTTTATTTCTATAAAGATTCTAGACTTTATTCTTTGCTAGTCACGACAGGTAATACAACAGTCTATTATTATTTATTATTAATGATGACCGGCTCGTAAGGTCAATCAACCACTATTGTACGTTTTCCAATATTTAAGCGTATTTAGTTTTTTTACATACCATTTACTCGCGTTGCTAATGAAGCTTCCGATTTTTTTTTTTTTTTGTAAATTTCTGTCAACTTTAAGTACTTAAGCAAAACCTTGGCGTATATCACTACCCTAATTTCGATATTTAACTCTAACCTGGAAGAGGATTAACATATGATGCGGTGGAATGAGGAAAATGTCGTCAGGAAAGTTTCGAGGATGGCTATACTTGTTGAGGAAGACCAAAGAAATGATGAACAGACTGTGTGAAAGATGATTTGGCTAGAAAGGAAGGAACTATCGAGCTGACGGCTAAAAGAGAAGTATGGAAGAAAAGACATCAAGAAGGTGATGGATGACTCACATCTCAAAGAGAAACCATCACAAAATTCTATAAAAACACACACAAGAAGACCGTCACGGAAATAACATTAGGTACTAATAAAGTTATTCTACAATACAAGGATTCTACAATTTCAAAGCTGTGTCCTGTCTGTGAGCTAAAGAATATAATATCGTGAAAATAAATAGAGTTGCATTGCGTCGCAAGTAAAAGTAACGAAGTAAAAGTTTATATCCCATCTCGTAGATGTAAACGTGTTAGAAAATGACGTATTTGTTGTAAGATGTTTACGCTTTTGTAAATGTAGCTTTGAGCTTTGGGATTAAAAAGAAAAAAAGTTAAAATAAATCCATTTTGACTGACTTTTTAGTGTAGTGGTTAGTGACCCTGACTGCTAATACTGAGGTCGTGGGTTCGATTCCCACCCAGGACAATTGTTGTTTGATGAGCACAATCATTTGTGTGTCTGGGTGTAATTTATCTATAATATGTATGTATTTAGAAATACATAAGTATATTTATCAGTTGTCTGGTTACCATAGTACAGGCTTTGTCTAGTTTGGGATCAGATAACCGTGTGTTGGTTGTCCTAAGGGGGCGTCCATTAATTACGTGAGTTGTTCTAGGGGGGAGGGGATCAAGCTAAATCTGTCCAAATTTCACTTAGGGGGGAGGGGGGGTGGGTCTTAGCAAATATCACGTAATTATTTTTCTCGGTGAAAGCGGTGTAAAATTGCGTGAAAAATTATTTCTACAATAAAATATGGCCAAATCTGAGACAATAGTACACTGATAAAACAATTAACTTGACTCAAGAGTCAAAATCTTGAACCAAGAATACCATTTTGAAGAAAATGACTTTCTTGAGTCAAGAGAATAAATTCTTGAGTTAAGAAATTATTCTTGGTCTAAGAAAATTTTCTTGGTTTTGTTTTTTTTTTTCTCTCAATAACCCAACACGTTTACAGCCCAAATAGAAGTTTTGAAGAGTCTCGCGTGAGATTAGGAGAGAGGGGAGAGAGTTGAGGAAAATCTTACGATATCTCACCAAGGGGGGGCGGGGGTCGAAAAATTCTCAAAAATGCCTCACGTAATTTATGGACGCCCCCTAACATATTATTATTTCATCATCTTTAACATCGGGTTAGGCAGAGGTGAACCTGTACACCTGTTCACCAACATTTCACCTGTTAAGTTTAAGTCCCATGTAATATGGGGCGAGCCTATTGCCATCAACCGTAGTCCCTATATAGTCACATACCTACCCACCATTCTCAAGCTCTTTACATAAAACCCTTAATAAATAAGATTTAAAGCACCTCCGTTTTTGTCCTTAAATAGTTTTACAACCACAACGTCAAATTACAGTGAAATTGAAATAACTAATATAATATATTTCAATTGAATAAAGCATTCACCTATTTCTGCCATAGCAAGTTCAAAAAACCACTAAAATATGAAAATCCTGGAAACACTCCATTTCCACGGAACACCTCATACAATCCAATTAACCTAAAAAAAAAGTGGGGCAGGCAAAAACAGTTTGTAGCAATCGTGAATAAAAACAAAGTTGCACCTTCGCATGGTGCCGAGTAGCTCTGGCTCCTGACCCAGTTTCCTACCACCCATTGTGGCACTGGAGTCATATTTTCTGGAGTGGCTATGTCATTGCATACGTTTTTACACAATGCCCTTTTTTAAAGTGGTGTTGTTCGTTAAACATCTCATTTTGAAATTCGAACGGTGTCAAGCGGCCATGATTTATTTTTAAACGCAAATGAGTTTGCATTCGAATTGTGGCAAAACAAAAAGTGAATGTATATGAAAAGCTAGATCGAGACATAGTTTATTGTAATCTCACGAAACTTGCTTATGTATACAATACACAATATTGGCTGAGAAGGCGATAGAAAATGAGATACCTAGCGTGTAAAGACATTTCCACACATAGCCCTTTTAATTAAAAAAAGTCATACATTTTGTTCGCAATACTTTGAAATTCGAACGGGTGTCTCGTTGTGAAACTGCAACAATTAAAAAAAAATATGTCTTAAAAAAAAAAATAAACAAATGAATTCGCTTTCGAATTTTGTGCCATCTCTTGAATTAACATTTGGAATAAACTTAAAAAATAAAACAACTGATTTCAGAATAAGCTTCCCGTTTTTAGAAAACGACTTTTTGAAAACTAGGTCAAGGATGCGCGTTAGTCCTTATTGTAGGTAGTATTTTTAAGCTAGATTGAATGGAAAAGAAATCAGGTCAAGTGGCACCTGCATTTATTACTTACATAGTGACTTAATGCATCATAATAAAGCATAATAGTAGGTGCGACTAGAGTTACTGTAAACTAAATCCCATCAAAAACATAAATGTGAAATGAGAGCCAAGTTCAATATTATGATATATGCCTTGGTTGTTGACTTCAACGACAAAAGAAGTGAGATCTAAATGGGTGCCAAGTTAATATATTGTAGCCTAAGGTCTGACTTGGCTAGTTCTCATATACGAATTATTATGTTCGATGGCTAGTTTCTACCAGCAAGCCAAATTTTCGGAATAATAAAATAAGACCGACAAGTAACAGGTTTAGAACTTGCGAAGGCTATAATATAATTCGTATATGAAAACTAGCCAAGTCAGACCTTAGGCTACAATATATTAACTTGGCACCCATTTAGATCTCATTTCTTTTGTCGTTGAAGTCAACAACCAAGGCATATATCATAATATTGAACTTGGCTCTCATTTCACATTTATGTTTTTGATGGGATATCATTACTTTTTGTACATAAATTATTAGTAGGTACTTATTTACAACAAAATTAATACCAAATGATTTTTGTTATAAGAGTTCCTAATAGAATCAATTAAGTGAAGAATTATAATAAAATGATAAAAATTTACTAGTTTCTGATTTATTCCTTTGTATTTACCTAATTACCTATCTGCATGCCAAATTTGAACTTTCTAGGTCATCTGGAACTGGGTTAGAGTTTTGATCTATAGGTCAATCAGTGATAAAAATAACGATTTTTGGACGTTAATATCTAAATAACCGTTTGAGATGTGTTTATGAAATTTAGAGCACATATGTATCTTGCAAGTCCCAATATATGAGCCAAATTTGACACATTTATGTAAAACAGTTTTTGAGTTATGAGGGGGTCAAAAGTGGCTCCAAATGGTTCGTGTAATATTACACACGGTGCTGCTCGCCAGTTATGTTACTTGAACTTGGCTTGACACGCTACCGCGTGTCTAGATATTTATGGTAGTACGGCTTTAAGCCTCTCACAGACAGACGCGACGCGACAGCGTGAAGGTCCTTTAATAGAAAAAAACCTGTGAAATTTATCTACTAAAGACGCGTGGCGCTGTCATGTCACGCCGGTCTGCGGAAACCTTTAATAGATATAACTTTAAATCCAAATGTAGATGATACGTCCGTACCTACTGACATATTTATGATAGCTTTTTACAAACAAAAATACTAAGAGTTGAACACATTTATTAGCTATGGCAATAATAACAATCGTGAATTATTCCATGTATAAGGTCCTATAAGTTAATCATCTTTTAAGTAGGTATTTAGATTTTGCATGCAAAAGACATGATATAAGTTATACAAGTCCACTTTCGACCCCGACGGAGCTGGTTTAGTTAGAAACCATCGCATATCCTTTCTAATCCCAAAAACTAGTTCAAAATACAAAACTAGAACATTATAATGTAATTTATCTAATAGTTAACTAAACTAAAGTCAATTACTAACATTAATTTCGTACAAGCGAATTCAGAGCTGCATCCGTGTACTATGCGCCAACTATGACCTAATTCTGGAACCGTCATGCGAGACTGAACCAAACAATACAAAGGCATTACTAAAAAGGTTTTTATTACCCGTCTTGTTTGAGGAAATTAAGTTTTATTTTATACAGTTTTCTGGTCTTTGCCTTTTCTGGTGAAAGTTAGGGTTTGTGTTGGGAAATATTTTAGTTTAATCTAAACATAATTATAAAAAAATAGTTTTCGTGTGTTTTTGTGATCGCGTTTGTCTTCTAAACTACGCAACGGATTTTGATGCGGTTTTCACTACTAATTAGGAAATTTACTTAATACTAAACATAAGTTAATATTTATTGAATGAATAAATAGAGAAGTGTAAATAGAATAAGTGTAGAGAAATGTTGATGTTTCCTTAAGTCGCTAGTTTAATTTTTTCACAATACCGAAATTCGAAAATAGAATCATAAAACGCTTTTTTAATAGCAAAATAATGTTCATTTTTTTTCCAATACGATAAAGGGCAAATCCAAGAAGTTAATATTACCAAAGAGTCTTCATCAATATTTTTTCTTAGGGTGCGCCATTTTTAAAGCATTACAAAACTACTTACTCTTTTAACTTTGATCTTTTATTTAGTAGGTTCAATCCCAATGTACCTATGAGAGTAGATAAAGTAGTGTATGAAACTGCACATTACTAGGTATTATTACACTCGTGTGATATTTAATAGCAAAACAATGTTCATTTTTTTTCCAATACGATAAAGGGCAAATCCAAGAAGTTAATATTACCAAAGAGTCTTCATCAATATTTTTTCTTAGGGTGCGCCATTTTTAAAGCATTACAAAACTACTTACTCTTTTAACTTTGATCTTTTATTTAGTAGGTTCAATCCCAATGTACCTATGAGAGTAGATAAAGTAGTGTATGAAACTGCACATTACTAGGTATTATTACACTCGTGTGATACTATTAAAAAACCTCGCCTACGGGTCGGTTTTAAAATACACACTCGCGTTTTAATTCCCGTCATTATGCAACAGTTTCATTAACTACTATTACAGTCAAGTTTTTTCTGTACCTTTCTGAACAGAGTTTTCTCACACACATTCCTTAATAACAAGGACACAAAACCAAAAGGAGTACAAGAACTGTCAACTTTAAAACGCCATTAACCTATATTTCTAGTTTTAAAAGCTAATTAGTATACTTTAGTGTTATTATTATCCCCCATATTCTAGCATTTCTCAGGATTAAGGTTGTGAAGTCAACTAAACCAGAATTAGCATAATAGACACAGAAGTGTTATATTTAGAGGTATGAAATATAAACCGCGGTACATAATTGTGTATTATTACCCACCTTTTCACACTAAACTTACGCTGTGTACTAATAGAGGATTTAATACGTGTGCCATTAATGTAGTAAGCGTTGCATGGAATTCTGCGGTCTCATTTGTGAAGATTTATTTCACAAGTGAAAATTACACAAGGTGGCAAATGGACACACAAACCATAAACTCAGCACATGATTCTAGACCACCTTTTTTTGCATGGGAAATCCTCAAGTAACTTCTCCCGCTCGTCGCGTCTTTTACTGACTAAACCCCACCCGTGTTCCTTCAGTTTCCTGTGCCAGGATAACGGTAACACGACATTCTAGACCAAGTAGCGCAGAAATATTTCGGCAATGATAAAAAAAAACTGCTATTTCATTGAAAACCTACGCGGTCAAAATGTTTTAGAGCCGATTTTTTTATTTTTATAATCGACTCAACTGGATTCAGAATCATGTACTTACTAAATCCATGGTAACAGCTTGCTGGTTAATGTCCCTGCCACCCTCTATGTCCTCCAATTCCTATTCGAACCATCATAGTCATCATCATTCAGCCGAAAAACGGCCACTGCTGTACAAAGCAGTTCTGTTTGTATCAAGAAAAAAATATTATGGCACTCATTTATGCATCAAGAGAGATCATATTATTTCATATCTAAAACTCGCATTTAATCATTTCGTTGCGAAATTGTCACAATTATTATCTTCGACCAACCCAATACTTTCAAATTAAGTCATGAAAACGGATTTGTCAGAATAAACCCAATCTCCGGTCAAAAAAAAAAGACATTACTTGCACGATCTTTCATTCCGCCATTCAAAGCAAAGATTGTTTAGTTTACCTTACCATCAATATAGCAGAAACTAATACATTGGTCACGTTCGTATTTCTGTATATATTATTATCGTTGCTAACTCCGTAACGTATATACCGCCATGTTTATAAAACAATGCCAATGTTCCACCAAGTACTTCCATTGATTTATGACTGAATATGCCTTTGACAGCTCGGTGTTGCCATTCAAAAAATATGTATTTATTTTTGTTACGTTTTATAGGGCAATAATTTTTGAGGGAATAGTCGTAAAATTTGCTTTAGAGTTTATGGTATTGTTTATTTATGAAAATAGGGTTTAATTTTTTATTTTGTGTCGACGGCTTTATTTGAAATTTCATAGCCAAGCTTTTTCTCTCAATGACCATTGAGTTAATTTAATGCCTTCTGTGTGACAGGACTATTTCAAGTGAATCTATACAAACGACATCAGATCACAGGAACAACGATGCTAGTCACATTCAAACGGCATATTCTATGCAATTTATCAGAGGACTCCAAAATCACAGAATACAGCACGACAGAAACTGTATTTTGGATCGAAGGACCAAATATACCTACCTAGCATCAATATTTATAGTTCAGTCCTCAAGTTTTTAAACCTACCAAACGTCAACAGCTGAACATAGGCCTCGCATTGATGACTACTACGATCTCGAATCTCAATTACTAGAGTTTTGCAAATTGATCTTATGACGGGCCGGAGAATATATTACTTATAGCTATTAAAACACCTGTTGAATACACTACACCTTTATTTTATTTTTTTATCTACACTACACCTTATTCGCGAAACACTGCTATAACTGACAACAGACACAACCATTTACTCAGCCTATCGCAGTCCACTGCTGGGCATAGGGTTCTCTCAGGCTGCGCCACAACACCCTGGTTTCTGCTTTCTGTCGGACCCAGCCACATTTTAAGATCGTCGGCCCCCTAGGCAGGGGGTGTCCCACACGCAATAGTGTTGTCGAACTGTCAAAATGACAAATTTTCATTAGGAGTTCGTTTCACAATTTGTTAGGGTACTGTAATTTTAATTTATGTATAAGTTTCCTTTTACGACATCAGAGAGCGAAGAATTAGTAGCATATTCTTAACCACAAGCAAAATGTAGCAAGCTTCATAATCTCCAATTTAAAGTACACCTAAAACGTTTCTTCAAACTTTCTCCACAGAATCCTACAATCTACAATTCGTGGTACTAACTTGTAAACTTACAGAATACACCGCTAGATGGCGCTGAACTTCTTTTGTTGCCAGTGTTGCCACTGTTAAATTTACTGCAGCGGAGTGGAGAACTTTGTTGATTACCGCACTTGAGGAGTGAGTACGTACCTGAAAAAAAAAGTTCCTGTTAGTTACGTGTACAATAAGTAAAGTTATTTTAAAGCTAGAATGTAGCTCACGGGAGCAGCGTGTAGTTTCTCGTTTTTCGAGATGGATAGGAGTATAACTATTTACACCATAAAAACTACGGATATAAATGTAGGAATTTTACGTAGGCAGTGGGCGTTCTTATCGCTAAAAACGATCTCTGGCTGGGTTAAAGGACAAAGAAGGAGAGACAATACTGCAAGTAATCAGTGGAGTACCGTTTACGTATATAAAACACATAAAATATTACAGATATTCAGGATTAGTTTTTATCCAGTGCGCAAATTGTAACCATGAATTCAGCATATCATTCTAGCCCCCCTTGCGCAGAAATTTTTCGTCGGTTTTACAAAACAAAATCAGCTGTTTCATAGAAAAATGCAATACCTACAGGGTCAAAATGTATGGAACAGCAGATTTTTTTTTTTATATCCGACGAAAAGTTTCTACACTGGGGGGTCTAGAATGATACGCTGAATTCATGGTTACAGTTTGCGCACTGGATAAAAACTTATCCTGTATAGATATATAAAAATGAAGTAAGAGCAAGGAATTATATTTAAGATGATGTTTAAGCAGATTTCTGGTATAAAACACACTTATAAATTAAAGCCTTCCACTAAAAGCGGAGACGCGATTCTAGAAGAACAATTTTTCGAAGTTACCATAGAAATTTTCGCGTCGCTATTGTCTGTACCTTTCATCATCATCATCATTTCAGCCGTAAGACGTCCACTGCTGGACTTAGGCCTCCCCCGATTTGGGGGGCTTTGCCATAATCACCACGCTTGGCACCTGCCGCTGCTGCATGCATTTTACTACCATACTGCGATCGCCAACCCACCTGGGTTGGCGATCGCAGTATGGTAGTAAAATGCATAGAGAACGCTGCTGCCCATTCTCTAGTAAGTCCCTTAGTCGCCTTTTACGACACCCACGGGAAGAAATGGGGTGGTGTTATTCTTTACGTCCGGCACCAGTTTATTACGGCTGAATTCTGAGACACAAATTAATTTGAAATCTCAATCGCAAGAATACGTCTTAAAATTATCTAAGTGCCATCTTGTCTCAGAATCCAGGACTAGTTTTCATACTTTAAATTGAAACAATAAACCTTCCAGAAACTAAAGAGAAGCCGCAGGGCAGAGCTTGTAACAAGATACTTTGATACTATTCAGACATTCAATTAGTAAAAGGAGCTGGCTATCAAATAGGGTTTTCGCACTAATTCAATCAGACTACCAAGATAAGCGTGGCCCAATGCCCGACTTAGTCATTCTGAGAAGAGGTAATGTGCTTTACAAATATGAAATGTGATCCTAATATAATATGTATCCCTACTAATAATATAGACTAGCTTCTGCACGCGACTTCGTCCGCGTTAAATTTCTTATTCCCCCGACCCTTCCCGTCGCGTCGAATCGCCTACCCGTGCGATTTTCCCCGTTTTTGCAACATTTTTCATTACTGCTCCGCTCCTCTTGGTTATAGCGTGATATCATATACCCTATAGCCTTCCTTGATAAATAGGCTACCCAACAAAAAAAGATTTTTTCAATTCGGACTAGTAGTTCCTGAGATTACCGCGTACAAACAAACAAACTCTTCAGCTTTATTATATTAGTGTAGATATGAAAGTTTGGATGTTTGTTACTCAATAACATAACATGGCTAACTGGATTTGGATGACATTGGCACACAGATAGTTTATAACCTGGAACGGACAAACGGATTTTTATTAAATTGATCCGCGTGGGCAAAGTCCCTTTCAAAAGCTTATTTAATATATTTATTCTTAGAGCATTGCCGAAAGGGCAACACAAAAACTTAACATTTAATATTGGTATAACATTTTATTGCACTAGGATAAAAAAAAAGAAAATATATTTTCACTGAACATAAGTACAGTCAGGCACATCAAAAGAAAGACATGCTACCATCATCGATCATTCCTTTCATCTAATCCAAAAAAAAAAGCCAAGAAGGACCAAATCTATACATTCCCCAACACTGTACTAGTTATTAGGAACCACTTGAATTATTCATTGGGTGAGGGTAGACGAAAATCTTAACTTTCAACAGCAACTTTCAACTTTAACGGCTAGAAAATTAAGCCCAATTTGGAATGGTAACTTCGTCTGAGAGTTCAATCTTCGGATTTCAATCAGAACATTTAAATAGAGACGAGGTCTTAACTGTGGACTATTGGTTTTTGCGGGACCAAGTTTAGTCAACTAGTTTCTTGGTCCTTTGATCTTTTTAGTCTGTAACCTCAATGTTCTGAAGGTTTTGGGCCGTTTGTACTCCAAAGATATATGAGTATTTAAATGGTTTAAATGCTCACATATTTCTTTGATACTTTCTTATTATCAAAAACATTTGGCTAAAAACCAGTCCCTTACGTCTTGCATTTGATACATACATGACTTGTTGTTTGTTGCAATGAAAACATTATTTTAGTAGATTAAATATCTAATACAGTTTTTAAGATCACACATAGAGGTTTTTGAGAACAATCTTTGCTGCTAGAGACAATGTAAAATAATGAGGTTTCGGCTTATGTGCACCTAGTAGGAAGACTGTCGGGCTTCTGACGACCCGTACCGACGGCAAAAGATCTATGAATGACAGCCGGGACCAACGACTTAACGTGCTTTCCGAGGCACGAAGGGCGATGTTGGTATACAAAGATGGTCACTCATCCACGGACCAACCGCGGAGAGTGTAGTTTAACCTAATCGATCGATCCGTAAGTAAATAGGTACATATGTATGTAGATACTTAATGCACTTGAAACCACACAGATGTATAGTATCATGTGAATGAATGAAACAGCTTCTTAGATATTTGATAATCTTAAATCATCTTTTATTTTCTTATTATTACTTTTTCATTGTCTCAAATATTATAAGAAGAAAAGTTTATAAGAATTGCTTGAACGCTTGACTGTTATTTTCATAGAGAAACTAAAATATTATTTCTATAAAATCCATTCAGCAAAGAACATTTTGCGTTAATCTTGAAATAATGACTTAAGGATTTCAAATGCACAGAAGAAAATGAATGAATGATTTAATTTTTATGAGAAATGACCGGAGCGGTATAACTATTCATTCAGTCTATGATTTGTGATGAAATAAGATTGAGAAATGACCGAAGGAAAAATGTAATTGAAATAGGGAACGTTTTATTTCATTTCAATCTTGATTGCCATTGAAAAAACCATCCATCTTAAGAATAAATGGTCCTTTTTGCTTCTTTTTTAAGATTCTAATTAGGTTTTAAAGATTTACATTAATGATTATGAAACTCGAAAACATTTTCAAGACTTCCCCAGAAGGGTAAAAGTAAAACTCGTCTTACACTGGGAGTTAATTCGAATTAAGTTTTTATGCGGTCATAAAAAACCCGGAGTCCACGTTAACGTTTAGCATAAATCTGCAATATTTAAGGAAGTTGCCCATCGGGAGGACAGTTTAAAGTGTTCGAATAATATATTTATGCTCGGTGTGTTTCTCCCCTTATCTGGGAACTTCGACTCTGTCATAATGTTTCATTATTATTGTAATAATTGTGTAGGGGATCACTTTATCGACGGTTGAAATTTTGACAAGATTTTTATTGAGTTTGTGAAATATTGGTGGCATTTTTTTGCTTTTTATGTTTCTATTTCCATTCGCAACATTAGCAAATGATTTTGTAACTGTCCCTGTGTCTCAAATTTAATGTCTTCAATTGATGAGTTGGCTTAGCTTTTAAAGCATTTGTTTGTAAAGAACAATTAAGTTTAAACAACGAAAATTCATGAGAACAAGACCATTAATTTTATTTTCAAAGTCGAATATGTAATTTGAATAAATTTGTGTATACACAAAGTTACGACACATACAAATGCATGTTTTGTTTCAATCTTCATTACGAATTACTATATTTTATGTCTTTGCTCAAAAATAAAGCGAAACACGCATATTTTACGAACAAAACAAGCTCAAGATAATGTATGCAGACTTAAAATATCAAAAGACAAGAAAATTTATTCAAACATGAACATTACAAGAATCAAAGGCGTTCTGACAACCAACATTAGCATTCTACCAACTGTTATATACAAATTAGTTATATTTTTATGGTTTAAATGATCAAAAATCGATTTGATCCAAATTATTTCGCCGATTCAGAACCTTAATAGACTAATTACATTACCATAAATGTTCAACTTAATTTATTTACAAGACATTTTAATACTTCCTGAGTATAAAATAAAAATCTGAAAACGATTTTAAAAATTTAATTGAAATTTTCGTCGCTGACTGTACTTTAAAGGATAATGAGCTTAAAATGGCGCTTTGAATAGAAATTCGAAAAGGGTGATTCTGATTTTCTTATAGAAATATTATTAAGTGACGGGGGATCGATTCTGTGCAGACAAAGGACCAATTGGGGGAAAAAGGGGGAGAATAAAATTCCCTTTTAACTTGTTTGGGGATTGTGTTTGTTGACACATTATGCTGTTGTTTATGCCCGATTATTAAATTCTTAATATTGGGAGTGCAGATGATCAAAGAGGTATTCAATGGGGGGTAAAACGGTGCCCCGTTTTTGGGGATGGCTTGTTTTGAAGTGACACTTAGTGGTATTTATTGTAATTACGGGTTTTTTTGACTGAATAAACTTGCTGCCTACACAATTTAACTCCGTTTCGCGTCTGTTTCGGACAGGCGAATAACGGCTTTTAGTTTTAAGGGTTGCACGTAGATTACAGTAAGTTAAATTTATTTTAGCTTGAATTTCACCTGTCACAGTTTTAGGATTAAATTACTTACACACCATGAAGGCTTGAGGTTAATGAACTCTAGTTTTAAGCACCAGATGGCATTAAAACCTGTCACTTACCTATCGGTATGTTTTTAAATGACATTATGTAGCTTTGAAGTGGTTACTTTAGGGGGCTTGTAAATAAAAATACATCTAGATAAAATATTTTCAAGTGTCTGATAACTCCCCCATACCTGAATTGACGGTTTATTGGTCTAATCGTACAAATTTACTCGCCCTTTCTCCGGCGGATCAACACATCCGAATCAATATATTATTTTTCTAAAGGCTACTCGCATGAAGTTAATTTATTTATTGCATGTACTTGCAGTGCCCTTTTCTCTTAACTTTAAAAAAATCTATTTGAAACGAGCCAACTGCCTAATATTTGTTTATGGAGTTGTCAATTCACCCATAAATAAATTAACTTCGTGCAAGTCACCTCAAGAAAATAGTACATTATATTAAAGTGCCAATTCGCCGATCCAGGCGAGTAAATTCGTGCGAATCGACTAATAAGCCGAATCGGCGTAGCAATAGCAGTCATTTCAAAAATTGAAATAAAGTCCGTTAACGTTCTAAATCAATATCTATGATCTTCAAAATGTTCCAATAGCGAAAAACCATACAAAAATCAGTGTATGGGTTTCTACAGAGAGATATCAGGGAAAGGGCAACGACCCCTATTGCCATGCTAAAGCGATTCGACTATAGTTAACAAAACTGAGCATCGCGATCCAACATAACACAATAAGCGTCTGAAACGAAGGGATAGCGACGCAATACTAATTAAAAATTAACATTTTGGAAGGATGTTTTAATTCATTATTAAAATTTTGCGGTTGGAGTTGCTTTAACGCGAATAATTCACGTCAAATGACGCATTATTATTCGGTATACACGGTAGGGTTGTCAACATTTTGTTCGATAGAGTTACGGTGGCCCTAGCATATAGGAAACTGAAGGAACACGGGTGGGTTTTAGTAAGTAAAAGTCTGACACGCCCTCCCGCTCCACCCAAGCCGAAAGACGTCATTTGACAATTTCCCACCCACAAAAAAAGGGTTGTCAGCATTGTACTCAGATACAATTAAAATAAATAGCAAATCTAGAAGTGTTGTCTAGCTATATCAAATATTTAGATACCTTCCAAGCTGAGGGAGTTAAAATTAAAATACGACAAGAAGAAATTATTATCACCACAACAATCGCCGGAATTAAATCAGCAAATTCAACAAAAAATGGTCGTAAAATAAATTTATTGTTTCGCTCCTTTCCACAGTGACTCACGGACGAAACCTTAATTTAATCTGCGATAATAATTATGTATGCTGGCCACATTTGGCTGAGATCATCTTCCGATACAAAATATGCGTATCCGCGGTCGTAAAAATGTGCTACCTGGGTCCTAATGGCTCGAAGGACCAAATTAATAAGTTCTTATGTTTGTTGTCTTTGCTTAAAAAAAAACTAATGTATACCGGTTGTTTTGTTTTAATTTAAATTCTAAACACTCTTTTTTAAACTTGGTCCTAAATCCTTTTTAGATTCTGACAACCCTAGCCTCGGTTGGGGTTCCGTTGGTAGCCATTGTTTTATTATGTAAACTGGCCGAAAAAGGTCTTTTGTCCTTAATTCTTTGGACGGAATCTTTTCTAACTTTCATCCTAAATTATGGTGTTCAGGCATAATCACTTTCGACCCCCGACACTTACTGAAAGGGCAAATTATTTTGTGTTATATTTTTTCATTGTATGTCGTTGGCTAATGTTTTAAAAACGCTAATTACTTTTTATTAAACAAGGTTAACAGTGTGTTGACCTCTGACAGGGTTGTCTGGTTAATTGTTGAGTATTCTAACATAATGGTGAAAATAATATTTCACACATAATATTTTATTTTTGGTCGGGGAGAAATACAAAAATACCAAAACTACTATTGTTGCTGTTTTCTTCGTTGTGAAACGTTGATGTTATTTTATAGTAACATTTTTAAATACATTATGCCATTTATTATACAGGGTGGCAACATAGAAGCCAAACCGAAACCATGAATTCAGCACATGACTCTAGACTAGTGCAGATTTATTTTGTCGATTATAAAAATAAATCTGTTGTTTCTAACCATCTGTATTACCTACGCGGTACACTACAGCTTTTTTTTTAATAACTGACGATAAATGTCAACACCGGGGCGTTCAGATTGATGGACTGAAACAAGTTGATACTGATAATAACAAGTTGTGCGTAGATATCCCTGCCACATTGTATAATTTGAAATGTTAACTTTAACACCGAATCTAAGTAGGCATTTGCGTCTTTGCTATTTCTAAATAGTATAAAACAAAGTCGCTTCCCGCGTCTGTACGCTTCTACTCCATCTATAAACAATTCCGTTTCAAAATTTTGGCACTCCATTTCTCCCTTGATACATGCACTCGCTCTGAAGTTCGCGCGTCAACTGGACACAATAAGGAGTCTCTAGTATCTCGACACGCGCGCAATACGTGCGCATAAAGCGCGAGTCGAGAGTCTAGACGAACTGCACGCGATTTACGCGCGTATGTTTAAATCGCGCGATGCTTGTGTACCTACGCGATGTATTGGCGTCTCGTATCTCGTTAACGCGCGAATGAATTCGCACGAAAAGTTTCGCGGCGAATTTGCTCCTTCTGGACAAGGTCTTAGATCTTTTAAACTACGCAACGGATTTTAATGCTTCCGGATTTAATGGTTTCCGTCAAGAGACAGAGTGATTCAAGAGAAAGGTATGCATGTAAAATAAGCGTGCGTATTTTACTAGAATACAAGCCTATTTAGTTTTTAGTACTAACCTATAAAGTATCGTTTCAACTGCTTTAACCTCACTAATTACCCGTCACGATAGATTAACTTAACACTAATAATGTCCTTAGAAAAGCGAAACTTAATTGCCCATTGTTTTAAAGTCTAAAAATAAGTCTTCCCCTCGGTTTGGTCTTTATAGATTTTAGCTGAACAATATTTCTAAGGCACTTCATAATTATTCCAGACTAAGATTTTACGAGGTTGAAAGTTATAATTTCTGATTTTATATTCACGTTCTGTGCTGTTAATAAAACTGTTAATGAATGTAGATTGGAGTCTGAACAAGAAATCGATAGTCTTTCGACTTAATTAAGTCGAAAGACTATCGATTTCTTTGAAAGTTTTGGGTACCATAGTACCCTACTCTCAAAACTTTGGAGGATACTAAACGCCCACATGCGTAATATCAATAAAACTTCTATTGAGTCTCGTTCAGTGTCCTTCAAGCGATTAAAGATCTGATTATGAGATGATCAAAGTCATCTCATAATCAGATCTTTGCTCACATAGTTTCTTCCCTACTCAGTTATAACTTTTTCCGTGCCTAAGAGCGTGGGACATGTAGCTAAGTAATAATAGCCATACGGATTCATTGACATATCAAGACTTTTTCGTGCCTCGGAAACCACGTTAAGTCGTTGCTCGCGGCTGACAGTCGATATGGGTTGTCAGAAGCCGAAAGTTTAACAACCAATCTTACCAAGGGGTACCTTGATACCCAGTACCTGAGTTGTGGCGATCAGATAGGTAGTCGTTCCAAGTAAATAACTGGTATTCGGCTGCATCCGTTTAGGCTGGAAGCCGAACCCAATATAGTTGGGAAAAGGCTAGGCAGATGACGAGCCACCAACAGATCGATAGAAAACCAACAAACTATATACTTCAACTTCCCCGTAACATTGTAACCGAGGTTCACTGACCAGACACACCATTGACGCCAGAAGTTTTCAATAAAAAAAAGTGTAGGCTACCCATCGACGAGTTGAAACTCGGCAATATTAATATCGGAATGAAAGCCTATGCGGCCTATTGTCAACACAGCGGTATCTTATCGCACGCGAAATATAGCGAGCGGTATCGAAATCATAGCCAGTCCCAGATGGCTCGAGTTTTTGTTTCACTTTAAAGGTAAATATTTGATGTTGGTATTTAAAGTTTGAACACGGAAATGGGCAGGTTTGTTGTAGTGATTAACGATTGGATGTGATTTAATGAGGTTGCTGAGAATTTTGGT
Organism: Aporophyla nigra; assembly: GCA_947507805.1. NCBI lineage: Eukaryota > Metazoa > Arthropoda > Insecta > Lepidoptera > Noctuidae > Aporophyla > Aporophyla nigra. The sequence goes on along the minus strand of OX382316.1, from coordinate 10,069,781 downwards.
CTTTTGGTCCTAAATTCCGAACGGAATACTGTGTTGTGGGAAAGTAGTGCTTAACTGAGTGATGTTTTAACACACATACACATGTACCGTTAACAGAAGATATAATATCAGTAACATATGTATGTGTACAATAGGATTCGGGCCAAGATAGAAGTTTCGTAAATTGTATAACATAGAATCGGTTTCGCAGTGGGCGGCCGATTTGACAGACGTCTGACGGCTGGTGCCAGAACAAATGCGCCCGTGATCTGTTTCATTCAGGAACCTCCTGAATGTTTTAGAACGTTCGACTCGCCTAAATTCGCCTAAAATGCGCGGATTCCAGCGAGAGCGGTTGAAAATAGGTTTGCGTAACAATGTTTAAATACTTAACAGGAAATCATATACGTACTAAAACTTAGAAGTCATTAGCATATCTCAGCAATATTCAGCCGAAAACGTAAGCTCTGCATTAAAATTTCGAACTTACCTTCCCACAAAACCAATCCTCTATTTCATATAGGTGCAATTTCAATTTCCAAGAGCGAGCGGTTATGAAAATCGGGGCATAAAGGCTTACCCCCACTTGTTAGGGATTAAGGTATCCTTTGTAAAAAATATTGCTGAATGTACGTTTAATCTGGAGTGGGGGCCATGCTTCGGTAGGTTTTTTGTAAAGCCTTTTTTATTCTTATTCATGATAATCTAGGAGCAATTTTACTGGAGATCTCGGTATTAGCATCTCTTGCTACGTTGCAATTTACCCTATTTGTATATAGCTAAATGATAGTTAAGTCTGTGTTTACATGAGATTTTTATGTTTTCTCGCAGATTACTTTCTTATTTATTGGTCCTTTTATACGAGGTTAGTCGATGAGTTTTTTAGATTTAGATTTTTTATATGAATACATGCCATATTATAAATCGACACAATTGATGCTGGTTAGTGTTCGAAGTTATGTATCTCTCTTTCCAACTTTCCCTGTTCAGAGCTGTGAAGAGCAGTGCTGGCCTGTTGGTATCGGATCCCATTTACGAGTTGTAAGGTCGTAAGTTCGAACCCAGGCAGGCGCATTACTTTTTGTAAATAATTTGAGGCCTGTGATCCAGCAGTGGGAATATTATAGTCTGATTATGCAGTCCAGAGCTGCCCTGGAACAATCTTTATAAAAGGAATCCAGCTCATACCGCTACTTCCGAGCTTTCTTCAATTAAGGACAAACCAGATGCTGGTTCAAAACAAACTATCATAATAGTTTGCAGTAAAAAAACTTTTTAACAAAAAATTAAACCGCCGAAAAACACAGAAAAGCAAAAAAATAATAAACCTTAAAATTTTGAGTCGGCGCTTTGAGTGATCTTTGTTCATTGATTTTTCATCGCCGACTCAAAATTGTAAGGTTTATTATTTTTTGCTTTTCTGTGTTTTTCGGCGGTTAAATTTTTTGTTAAAAAGTTTTTATTTTGTAATTTTTTGTGGCTTTAATGTACTAATAATACTTGGCAAGGAATACCCTATCCAATGAAAAAATAATTATCAAAATCGGACTACTCTGTACAAAGTTATGCGTGGTTATACATTACAATCAATGAGTGAACAATCAATCATTCCCTGTTTTCCAACCCTTAGGGTTCGATTTTGTTTTCCAAATTTATATGGGACCACCCTCGGAGTATACCCTTTCCAATAAAAAAAGTTACGCGTTGTCATACATAAAAAAAAAATAAAAAAAACAAAAAAAAAAAATATACGCGTCGAATTGATAATCTCCTCCGTTTTTTTTCGTCAGTTAAAAAGAAATTATTTTTACAAAAAAACGGATGTAGGTACTATCAAATCTATTACAATCTTCAAGTTGTGCTCACCCCACAAACAATGTAACATCAAGCATAACAGTCGACTGATTAGGTATTTGTCATTTATCTCAACGTTGGCAGAACGGAACTTAATCACCTGAGCTTGTCGGTATCCGGCGCTGAACAATACATACATATACACTGTATCTACATATACATACGTACATATACAACACATCCTGAGACGGATGTGTATGTATTTATGTAAATTGATTGTGGTATGTGATGTGTGGGTATTTGAAAATTAATAAATTGCTTTAATGTATTGTTTCTTTACGATAAGCAGAGTTTTGTGTTTTTATGGTGAACACACTTATTCGCGCCGAATTCAAGAAAACCATTTTTTTTTTTCGGAGAAGAGTTTGATTCTTCCTTCGGCTTAGATAAGTGTGCTTTTATCTTTAAAAGAATGAAAGAGCGAGAAATTACGAAAATTAATCATCCGCATTTTAATTAACTCATCATAACCTACAGGGTGTCCAGTAAATAGCACGACATACTGCAGGGGGTGATAGCTTGGGTCACTACCTATCAATACAACACAATATATGTTCAGCAAAATCTTACGGATTTACAGTTTTACAAAATTTTCCGAAATACCGAAAAATCTCTACGTTGAAACAGATTTTTAAGCATCTCGTAATGAAAAAATCCTTTTCTAGTACTTTTTTTTACATCAAATTATTCGTGAATAGTTACTTTACTCATTGATAAGTCTTTTTTCTATCAAAGACAAGAATGTTTTCAAGAAATACTATTTTTTGTTTAAATTTGCACAGAACTATTTTCTTATCACTCAAGTTTAACCTACAGTGGTGAAAAAAAAATCCGTAAGATTTTGCTGAACATATATTGTGTTGTATTGATAGGTAGTGACCCAAGCTATCACCCCCTGCAGTATATCGTGCTATTTACTGGACACCCTGTATATGCACCACATGGGCCTATTCGATTGCCCGCTATTTAACTCAATCCTCAGTCACTATCACCTAGCGCCTTATTTCCCTAAAGGAGGAAAATCCCGCAAAATTAAATTTTCATACATTTTTCTACAATTTGCAGGCTGAATGTTGAATAAAATATAATCTATGTCCGTAACACGTTTGTATTTCCAGAATTATAGTAATTAGAATCAACAATAACACCCTTTTTTTCGTGGGTGGGAAATCATCAAATGACGTCTCCCGCTCTTGAGCGGAACGGGAGGGCGTGTCAGACTTTTACTGGCTAAAACCTACCCGTGTTCCTTCAGTTGCCTATGTGCCAGGGTCACGGTAACTCTTTCGAACAATCTCGCGACCCCGGCAGGCATCGGTCCTAGCAGACCCCTTCAGTGCTGCTGACATCTCTTTGAGGCGCGCGTGGAACACTACGCGCCGTCGACCCGAGCTTGGTCCTTACCGGGCGGCGAGCTACCCATTGCGCGCCGCCCGTAAGCTCGCGCGCCTACGGTGGCCGGGAGTCCGCAATCGACTCCCGACGCCCGGGGCATTTAATCCCATTGAATGACTGTTTAATTAAAAAAAATATATCCTACTAACTAATATTCTAAATGAGAAAGTTTGCGAAGATGGATATTCGTCACTATTGCACGCAAAAACGACTCAACGGATTTGGATGAAATTTGGCACGCAGATTGTTTCTAACCTGGATTAACAAATAGGTTACTTTTTATCCCGGTAGTACGTTCCCGAGGGATAATTTCCATACGAGCGAAACCGCTGGCAAAAGCTAGTATGATAGTAAAACAACATTTATTACACTCGTGAATCATATTTAGTTCTACATACAACCTGATATATTGCAAATTGCAAAAAAACTTAAGAAAACTTGAATATCTCGGGCGATTTTAGCGAATTCTCCATAAAGAGAATAATTTAACAAAGACTCTGTTGTCTTTGGTCAAATAATACCATATTTCAACGAACTATATCATATTTCCGCCAACTCTATGAAAAGTTTAGTAAGAAGGTAGTAAGTAGCACAATAAAGGCGGGTCTTCACTGTCGTTCACCGGCTTCGAAAATCTGGCCTGAATAATGTATTATAGCACGAACAGAAATCGATTTTACTTGAAGAAATAAATTCGCTATCATAAAGGGTATGAAATTCTGTGCGACGACGTGCGACGTTAAAGCTTTCCCTTCTAAAGGGTATGTTTTTCAATATATCATGTGTTCAGGGGTTTTCTTTATGGTATATTTTGTCAAATATGTATGGTGGAAGAATTGATGATGTGAGCCCTGAGCCCTATGGTTTTGTATCGGAATTGCTGTGTGAAACCGATAGTGACTCTAATATGTTTGATTAACTGTTGTTAAATGAAAATCTTGTCTTAAGCTGTAAAAGGGATTCAAGTTTATTCGGAAAATCTTTAATTGCTCTGTAATTTTTTAACCGACTTCAAAAAAAGGAGGAGGTTCTCAATTCAAGCGTATATTTGTTAGCTCATAACTTTTGACTGGGGGAACCGATTTTGATGATTCTTTTTTTATTAGAAAGCTGGTGCTTCTCGTGTTGTCCCATTTTAATTTGGTTCCATTCTGATAATGGAATCTATGTGAAAACCATATAAGTCTTAAATTTGCATTAAGATTTGCGCAACAAATGAACGAATAACGCGATTAGATTAGTGCGGGGTACATACCATAACTAAAAAGTTAAAAATAAAAACTTTTTACAGTGTTACAACAAGTTTTTTAAGGTGTTACAACAATGAAAAAATTCACACACATTATGACAACATCCATTGCGTTATTTACGTTGCTGAGCATACAGTTTTTTCGAACATATGAAGCGATGAATTCGCAATTAATATCTTTCAAATCGAATTTGAGTGAGAGTGTGTTACGAAGGTAAACCTATTTTAATAACCACTTCTAATTAGATGGTTTGGTCATATTGAGAGGATGAATGAAGGACGGCTTACAAAAGGTACGAGTATTTATAAGGCAGATGTGAGTGGAAACACCAGAGGGGACGCCCTAGGAGGACATAATTATAGTGACCTTATTGGTGATGTTCTTCAGAAAGGTCAGGTGCGTAGTACTCGCAACGTGTGTGTATGACCAATTGTATGAACCTAAACGAGGCAAAAGGAGTATGTAGAGATCGTAGCAGTTGGCGTTCCGTGGTTTCTGTCTACCCCCATGGGAAACAGGCGAGATTTTATGTATGTATTAGATTACTCCAATATAGCCTATGCACTATCATACAGAGGGATTGACACACACACAGACGGGCCAGGCTATAGAAGGCTATAGACGGCTATAGGCCCCTGTCTATTGATGCAGTCCCGTCAAGCGTACCTGTCGACGAGATAAGACAGCAGTAGGGCTGTCCCAAAACAAAAAAAAAAAAAATGTTTTGCTATTGTATTTTTTTTGTTTAAACCTTTTTTTTTGCAGTTTTGTTACTTTGAATATGGTCCTGGCTTTTTTTTTTGGGGTGGGTAATCATCAAATGACGTCTCCCGCTCTGAGTGGAGCGGAAGGGCGTGTCAGACTTTTACTGACTAAAACCCACCCGCGTTCCTTCAGTTGCCTATATGCCAGGGTCACGGTAACTCTTTCGAACAAATCTCGCGACCCTGGCAGGCATCGGTCCTAGCGGAACCCTTCAGTTTAGCTGACATCTCTTTGAGGTGTGGTCCTGGCTGGCTTGGTGATTTGAGTTTATTTATTTATTTAAATATTAAAAAAGCTTTCTGCTAAAGTCCGATCACGCATGATTACTCGAATATGAAAACTAGATACATTTTTAAATCCGAATTTGCAGTTAGTAAAAAACTATTTCACAAAAAAAAAACAGTTAACATATTCCCGGTAAAACAGCTCCAATATATATCTAAAAAACCTGCTGAAAATTGAATCATTCTATAGCAAAACGTTAGCAAAAAAATTGTATGTAGTAAATCCACGCACAAAAATAAATATTGGATCCGTCATGGCCGCAGGAATAACAAATGTGTTCAGTGTAAGAGTGATGAAACGTGTTTCGGGTTTTTGTTGCTTTATAAATTCAGTAACAGATAATATAATGGCAACAAATAAATATAAAAACCTTTCAGTTTAACATTTTGATTCGTTTTTTGATTAAACCTTTATTGCTGATAGTAAACATTACGTTTCTTTTACAACATGTAACATAATTAACGCTAGACCTTATACGGTCATTAGAGTATTCAGTAAAAAGTTAAATACAATGAACAGAACTTCTTTATTAAAGCCAACTGCTAATTGCAATAGCTAAAAGCTAATTGTGTTGACCCTAGCATTAATTTTATATTAATAATTTATGCATTTAAAATTGAGTCTTTATTGCCTTCAAATAAGACTGAATTTTCTTTGACTCAGTCGGCGGTAGCTATGGCAAGATATAAAATATTTTTTTAAAGATACTCAAATTAAAGTTACTGAAATCGATTCAGTAGTCAACCGGCGTCTATTCTGTTACAACTTGTATATTTATAGTAATAATCTGTTTCAACTTATAATTAAGGCGGATTTCTCAGTTAATTGTTCTGCGTGTCCTGTGACACATATGCCTTTTCCAGCTGTTTCTTCTCTAATTTTAGCTTTTCTTTACTTATCATCCCTTATGTGAAACTTTTTCATTTGGCCTTTGCGCCCTTGTGAACAAGTGATTGATTGCTATTAATAATTTTTCTTTCTTTCTTTCTTGCTTTTATCAGTTTGCAGACCTTTTCTGCAGGGAAGAAATGAAACTACCACCACAATCAGTCACTTTCATTCTAGGTGCACTAGTGACGTTTGCTTGTGGTGTTTTCTTTCACATTTAATTTAAAATAATTGGAAGTCAATAAAATCGATACTGCCAACCCTGAGAAGCAATCTAGGTGACCGGCTCGAACCCTGAGACGTGCTCAGGCAGTGGCACGACATGCACTCAAATTTCGTATTTACTACTATCTCCTTAGGCTCAAATTTTGAGTAATTACATCACATTGGGGAATATTTTCTTGTTGACACAGTATCCCAAATAGGTTATAATAACATTTGGGGGTCTTGAACTTTTAAAATGTAAAAACTGACCGACTTATCCATTTCGTGTGGTACCGGACGTAAAGTATATCACCATCGCATTTCTTCCCGTGGGTGTCGTAAAATTCGACTAAGGGACTTATAGCTATTCGCGAGATTGTTCGAAAGAGATACCGTGAACCTAGCACATTTGCAACTGAAGGAACACGGGTGGGTTTTAGTCAGTAGAAGTCTGACACGCCCTCCCGCTCCGCCCAAGAGCGGGAGACGTCATTTGAATATTTCCCAACCAAAAAAAAGGGACTTGGCAGCAGCGTTCTTTAAGCATTTTACCACTATACTGCGATGGCCAAACCACTTGCCAAGCGTGGCAATTGTAACGAATACGAAGTACTCGCATGGGCAAGCGATTTGATGCGACAGGGTGGGTCGGGGTAGCAAGAAATTTAACGCAGACGAAGTCGCGGGCAGAAGCTTGAAGGTAGCAAATAATGTGGGTACATTAAATAAATTTACACCTAACTATTATAGAACGTGTACTAGAAAACGTAGCGTTGGAAGGTCTCCCACATGATGGACCGATGGACCTGGTGAAAGCCGCAAAAATCCGCTGGATGCGAGAAGCACTGAACCGAAGTGGCGGTGCTTTGGGGAGGCCTATGTCCAGCAGTGGACGTCTTTCGGCTGAAATGATGATGACGATGAACTATTATAGCAGTAAACATCTATTAGTAAGTACTTAACCAACATAAGTCACTGGTAATGCTTAGAATCTTGCTTGCAACTTGGCCGCTTTTTAGAAACCGATTAGATAGATATATATAGCTACATACACTCAACCAATCTTCTTCGAAACGCGAAAGCAATCTAAACATGGATCACGAAAAAGTGAAAAAAAAAAAAACGTCTTGTGCCACCCCTGCAGTGAAATCTAGGACGAGTAACATCCCCAAGACGCTGAGTAAGCTCAACATATGCTCAAACTCCTATTTTACTATGTAGGTAGTCGAGTAGAATTTTGAGGGATGATTTTGTTCATTGAACATTTACAGTACAAACTTGTATTTATACGAAAGTGTGTATAGGAAGAAAAAAAAGAGCAAAGATGTATTGATCATAACAAAAATACCAGCTTGTAACTGCCCCACAGCATGGCAACGACCTCTTCTTAAACACAGAAGACACGAACATTGATTATCACGCTTGCTCAAGATGGCTTGGCTATTACAGAGTTATACCTTCCTTGTCCTTACACAGTATAAAACAGGGTCGCTTCCCGCGTCTGTACACTTAGATCTTTTAAACTACGCAACGGATTTTAATGCGATTATTCCATTAATAGACAGAGTGATTTCAGAGGAAGGTTTATATCTATAATACGCGTGACTAGCCGCTGGCAAAAGCTAGTTCAGTATAAGTCCAGGGAAAGGCTGGTGGCTAAGTATTAACAACCGCACGGGTCAATCAGTCAGGTTAAGCTACGCTTGCTGCGGTTGGTCCGTGGATGATCCTTTACTTACCAATACCTCTCCGTGCCTCGGAAAGCACGTTAATCTGTTAGTCCCGGCTGATCATTCGTAGATCTTTAACAGCCGTTACGGGTTTTCAGTGCGAAAGTCTTATAACCAGTTTTACCAAAGGTGTTACCCAGTAAGTCGGTTATTGCGGTCAAATAAGCAGACGCTGCACGTAAAATGACTGGCCTGTTAGTCTAGTGGTCAGTGACCCTGACTGCTAAGACTGAGGTCGTGGGTTCGATTCCCACCCAGGACAAATCTTTGTGTGATGAGCACAATCATTTGTTCTGTGTCTGGGTGTTATATATCTATAATATGTATGTATTTAGAAATATTTAAGTATATTTATCAGTTGTCTGGTTGCCATCCATCGTATCTGCCTAGTTTGGAATCAGATAGCGGTGTGTTGGTTATCCTAAGATATTATTATTAAAAAAATACTGTTTTCGGCTGCATTCGGTTAGACTGGGAGTCAACCTCAACATACTTAGAAAAAGGCAATGCAGTTGATGATTAAGTATATATATCTTGCTCCAGAAGTAAAGGGTCTTGGGTAAGGGTCGTATGTATACTTAGGTTAAGGTATTTATCTATGGGTCTTTGTTACCTGAAAATAAATGGTTTATTATTTTTATTATTAATAGGATTTTGTCGACGAAAGAATAGACAAAATCACAGATTGTCGAAAGATTAAAGACAGAATTAAAGATTGTAGAAAGATTTGTATCGTTTTATGCGGGCGTAGCATGACAATTCTATCTCTATCCTACCAAGAATAGACAAAACCCATTTCTACGGTGGTCATGCTACGCGTGAAGGAAAGTCCAAGAATAACAAATAAAATACACATACACGTGTCTGCAAAATGTAACAAAAATAACCAAAACTTTCTAACTTAATCCAACTTTCTTAGGAAGAGAATGAACTTCGACAAAATCTACTCGTGTGAGCCAAAAATAACTAAACAAAAAAAAAGTTCTACATTAATAAGTAATAACACATTTTCACGAACATCGCAGACATATTTCCTTAATAGTTGGAAACTAAAAGAAAATAAATACTGTACATGAAAAACCTATCATACTTTTGCTGTACATATAGCGAATGTATACGTTGCTATAATAATAAATATACAATTTTTATGAAACATGCGAGTATTTTTTGTTCGTCAAAATTGTTCGATAAACTTTAGGGTTCGTTCTCGGATTCCATTAGAAAAGTTTCGGAGGTGCTGGGAAGGCTACCTGGGTTCCAATTCGGAATTAATGTTATGTTTCTTTTGAAAAAAGTGGAAATTATACCGGCTCTGCTCGCAAAAATAATTTTATTGATAGGTAAGAGTCATGTCCTGCAGATCTGTTAGCGTCTCGTGACGGGTCGTTGAGCTCCCTAAAATAGGGTTGAGCTACACGATGACTGATACATACATGCCGTCCGTTGGGACAAAGTTGCAAAGGCTCTTTTTTCAAGTGGCCCTTCCTGACATGGCCCGATTAGACACTCATAAAATTCTATTAATATAATGTTTGGATTTCAAAACAGACCATGATCTCTAAGTTTGTTTCGGCATTTCTTCTTAGGTAACAGTCAGTTAGGAAATGCGCCATCTAGTTTTTAAAATACTGGCGAGTAAAGTGTCTTATAAGACCTGCTTACATAAATAAACATTTCATTTCATGTAATAATATAGTAATACGTATATTATTATGGTCTTAGTTGCTTATTCATTCATATATTTTCGGCTCAACTTAAATATTAATAGCCTCATTGTTATAACAATTTCTTTTTCATGAAACCCACAATTCAATTACACTCTGAAAGAAAAAGTTCTTTCTTCATCTCTTTCTCTTGTAGTACCATCCAACTAACAATGATATTCTGTTTGTAATATTAAGATAACCACTTTTTACTAACTGTTTATGGATGTATACACGGTACATATACCAAAACAACATTTTTTTCAATTTTTGTCTGTCTGTCTGTCTGTTTGTTCCGGCTAATCTCTGAAATGGCTGGACCGATTTTGACGGGACTTTCACTGGCAGATAGCTGATGTAACAAGGAGTAACTTAGGCTGCTTTTATTTTAGAAAAAAGAATAGGATCTCACGAAAAAAATAAAAGTAATGGAAAACTTTTTTGTTAAATACCACGCGGACGAAGTCGCGGGTAACAGCTAGTATAATGAAATATAGTTGCTCAGGGATAAGGCATCGGGGTAGTGTTGGCACAGTACTATCGGCCTCGACTTACGATTTGTAGGCCATGAGTTCGAACCCAGGCAAGAACTTTGTGTATTTAATGTCATCACGGTTACAGTTTTGATCAGATGCAATCAATAGACGGAGTGATTCACGAGACAGCTTTACATGTAGAATACACGGGAAAAGCCGCTGAGAAAAGTTAGTTCAAATTTGAAAACATTAGTTTTTAATGACCACCAACAAAACAGGACCAAAATATAAAATTTTTAGTCAATTACGTCCGTGTATATTTGGTCCTTTTGGCCTTAAACGAGTGCCCAATAAAAACGAGTCTAAATGGGAACTGTGCCCCAATTTGCATCGACCCTTGGAGACAATGTCTTTGGGTGACATTTCTTTGTCTCTATTCGAGCGTATACCCTGGATATATTGTGATTTGTATAGGTTAAAGTCGCTTAGAAGAAAATAAGTCGTAGTTTTTGACAACAATTTTATGAACATCATCTCAATCTAGGTAGTTTTTCAAAAATACCAGCACAAACTTTATTGCCATCGGTCTTATTCTTGTATTAAAGGCCCGTGATTAATTAATAATAGCCGCACAGGTCAATCGATTAGGTTAAGCTACACTTAGTTAAGTCAGTGGTTGGGTGACCTATACACAAAGAGACACCGCCGTGCCTCGGAAAGCACGTAAAGCCGTTGGTCCCGGCTGCCATTCGTAGATCTTTGACAGTCGTTACGGGTTGTCAGAAGCCCGAAAGTCTGACCACCAGTCTTACCAAAGGGTAAGAAACTGGTTTATGGAGAGTCGCTCCACTAAAATAGTATTTTGAGTTAGGCAGATCATGGTCTTATTATTATCTTCTTAATACGTGAAGCAAAAACTTAGGACCCTATTTTATGTAAATTACGCGGACGGAGGAGAATGAAAGGAGAACACTCATTTCGCACAGTTGAAGTATATATCGAGAATGAGTGCAGAAAGCTAATATTTTTTTTTAAATATTGCTTTCGAAATAAATAAAAAATTTAAATGAATTATGGTCGAATTTCGACAACTAGTTATATTAACCGTACAACGGATAATACACACTTAAGTTATCAGGATCAAAATGTCTGGTCCTTTTTTTTTGTGGGTCAAATGACCGCTCCCGCTCTAAAAGGAGCGGAAGGGCATGTCACACTTTTACTGAATAAAACCCACCCGTGTTCTTTCAGTTGCCTATATGCCAGGGCCACGGTAACTCTTTCGAACAAATCTCGCGACCCTGGCAGGAAATGTCTGGTCCTTCCATACGAAAGCAACAAAGATTGATAGAAGCTGCTACCCATTATGAATTTCACGACTACCACATTTCAAAATGTCAAAAGACTATCCTAAACCAACAGATGTTATTAGTATCACCGATAAATTAATGCTTACTTACGACATCGGCTTCCACAGGAGAATGGCCGCAGCGACAGGTGTGCGCCATGTCACGCCTGGAAAGCCCGTTTGGTTACGTTCACTAAGATCATAAGATATTTAAACACCCGGCACCACTTGTGTTAAGAGCTAGTTTATGTATGTATGTCAGTGTAAGACGTGTACTTTACATGTTAGAAGGGGTATTATTTTTATAGAAAAAGAACTATATCGTCACATCCACGGCAAACTTAAGAATCTGCAGTTTTGGTAAAATCGATATTATGATGAAAATCTGTTCGTAATGTTTGAAATATTGACAATCCGTTATTCATTATATAAAAAAGTACCATTTTAAAAACCAAAATGTAACATGGTACCTATATACCCGTTAACAAAAAAAAAAAAGAAATCGTTGATGTTTACTTTCAAAACGCTCCCCTGTAAAATACATTTTCTTGCAGATTCGTAAGTTTGCCGTAGATGTGACGATATCTGGTACTAGCTTCTGCCCGCGACTTCGTCCGCGTTATTTTCTTGTTCCCCCGACCCTTCCCGTCGCGTCGAATCGCCTACCCGTGCGATTTTCCCCGTTTTTGCAACATTTTTCATTACTGCTCCGCTTCTCTTGGTTGTAGCGTAATGTTATATAGCCTATAGCCTTCCTCGATAAACAGACTACCTAATACAAAAATATTTTTTCAATTCGGACCAGTAGTTCCTGAGATTACCGCGTTCAATCAAACAAACAAACAAACTCTTCAGTTTTATAATATTATAAGTATATAAGTCTAGATTAAACGAGTCACTAAACCCTCCTTGGGGAGGCCTATGTCCAATAGTGGACGTCTCTCGGCTGAAATGATGATGATGATGATAACATCTGGTTTTTGATCCTAACATAACATAAAATCAGGTGTACCTTCAAATTTCGCCAGTTATGTTTAAAGTACCATATAATAAGGGCTAACCCTATTGCCATCAACCGAGTACTAATTGAGACTCCGGGTTGCTACAGAGAATTTTACCCGACCTGAGAATCAAACGCAGAACCTCATGCTCAGTAGTACCGTTTGCGATCAGTAGACCAACGAGGCAGTCAATCTTGTAGTCAGTATTAGTTCACAGACTAAAATTGAGCCTGGCTAGGTGCTGAATTGCTATGATCTAAAATGAAGCAAACGCTAGCCGTTTTTATGTCTAGGCATAAAGTATATTGGATACTTAAATTAATGCCTTCATACGCAGTCATAAAATGTTCTGAAAGGTTACTTCTACACAACGTTTTATTTAGACGAAAACGTATTAAAATCTCAGAGGCACTGACACTATCGCAATCTCTAAAACAAATTGAGTTCTGCCTACCCTGCGAGTTACGAAAGTTTCGAGGGGTGAAACTCCCTATAACCGGCCGAGTCATTTCCGTGCAAAATTGTACATCTTTGTTACAGAAGTAATGAGAGCTAGCCCACTCGTTACAGAGCCGCTTTGTGCGTCTATTTCCGTTTTCATGCCTTTGAAAAGTTTTTTTTTTTTTCTTAAAAATATCCCTAAGTGCAAATGTCCGACATGGTTTTTTTAGGAATAAACGTTTGGATTTTTTCTTGCTGAGTATGCAATCGTTTTGTTTCTATGATAACAATTATGTATAAGTATTTATTTAATGTATCGGCTTCTCATTTATAAGCTTTTACACTGTGAATTTATTTGTCTTTATTACAATATAAAACATAAACAACCAAAACGGTTTAAAAAAATTCCACCAGAAAATGTCTTCATCCACAATTTCAGCTTTATATAGGCATTTAAACGCCTCATCTTAACTCAACTTTTATGCCTCAATAACAATTTCATAACGACGACAAAAAAGGGAATAAACGACGTAAATATTTACCTAAGAAAATCGATATTTACTGAAGTACTTCGCCCCTCTTTAAATCGCCCAAGATCGGAGGGGGCGAGGGCCGTTATTGGCGTAAATGATTTCCGTCTTACCGGCGAGGATTGAGACGTGTCTGCGAAATAGTGCCATCGAATATATTTACGCCACTTTACACATGGAACATCGAGTGTATAGGTATTATTCTAGGGTTAGGAAACCCTATTAGAGAAGGCCTTTTTGTCAATCGCTATCAAGGACAGATAAATCGATTGAGATGAAAAGACTTGGTTATGTAAAATAGTGTCCCTTTTTCTTTGATGATAGGGTCGGTTTTGTAGGGACACAAACATGGCAAAATTAACTTGTACCATTTGAGGGTCAAAGGACCAGATTACTTGGTCCTTTAATTATATAACACGTCTAAATCGTACAACAAATTATTCTAGAAAGACAACAGAAAACAAATCCTTTTTAAACATTGAATAATAGCTAGATTTCCTCTATACTGAGAGAAAGCTAGTTGTTTAACAAAATGGAAAAAAAAGATGGCCGCCGTCAGTCAATCACCGGGCAGAAAAGTGACGCGACGTAAATCCAGCGGCCAATAATTGGCGTCCACGTTCCACGCTCCATTGCATACTGAGCTGTATGGAGCAGAGGAGCAGACGATTTTATTTTGTTTTATCTCGCAGAGGATGCGTTTCTTTGATATCGATATGTATTTGTTTTTGGGCTTTGTGCGTTTTTGGTTTATCGCTTATACCTTTGACTTTGACGATGGATTTGTTTTTTGTTCTTTCTATTTTTGTAAAAGATAAAACTGCTGTCTAGTCGACTGTTTGAAACTGACAAATCAAACTCCCAAAGATAGATATTCCACAGACAAAAACTATCGTCGAAATTGAATGTTTCATTCATTTAGTCTGCTAAACGACGAATCCTATTGATTCTACACATTTAGCTAGAATCAGTGGCTTAATTAGTGACGACAATCAACAGTGAATTAATCAAGTGGGATTACCCTCACACGCGGCAAATACAGTGGAGTTGTGAGTCGAATCAACACCTGAGTGGGTAAACAAAAAACCCTCCGACAAAGGGTAGTGAAATGCAATTTCCACATCGGACACGCCCATAGGTCTTTGTAGCCGACTCCTAACTGGTAGGCTTTTGCAGTTTTCGGTCAAAGCTTTGACTGTTTTCGAAGACGAAAATAGGGTAGATGTGAAATGTCGAAACGGCATTTTTGAATTTGGAACTGAAGCGAAGATCTAGCTCCAAATTAAAAAAAGCACGTAGTTGGTCGATTTTGTTTCGTTGTTCTTCTGTGCCTGCAACATAGTCCTGGTTTCATATTGTTTTGTGTTTCATGTAGTCAATAGGATTGAATGAGTCGTTTTTTACGGGAGCTCCTAAATTCCATTGTAAGGGATTCGTAAACACTTCGTATCTTTCTAGGCCATCAAACAAATCTTTCCTGTTTATGTAACAAAGACCTCTTTATGTTGTTGGAGAGTGTTTTTTACCAATGTTTTGTACTTCACCCTTTGAAGAAGTGATGTATTGAATAATGTGTTGGAAAAAACCTGATACGCTCCCGGTTTGAACTCACGACATCACGATAACTCGTTACTGTCTGATTCCCCTCATTTCATGGTTAGTTATGCACTATACTCGAATCGCTTTAATGTTGTATTAATGGTCATTGACCCGCCTATATATTACCTAGCACACCATGTAGCATTGACGTTAGAACCCTAGTTTTTAACCCCAAATAGGGTGCCAGGTTTTCAAGAATTGACAGGAACTATCAACTGATGTGGGTTTTTAAATGCTATATGTTGTTTTGAACACATTTACTACTTAAAGGTGCTTGTAAATAAATATACATATAGATATATTGTTTTTAAGTTTCTGATAACTCAAATATAGCCGAATCGGCATGGCAATAGCGGTCATTGACCCACCTAGATTTTGTTGCAGTCTTCATTTTAAAAAACTAAGGTAAACTTCGTTTACATCCTGAATGCATATCTAACGTGATCTTCAGCATGATTCAATAACGAAAAACCACACAAAGTTTATTGTTTGGCTTCTTACGGAGAAATATTAGGGAGGAGGGCAATGACCGCTATTACCATGTTAAAACGATTTGAGTACATAATTTTTTTTCCCTTATCCAATTTTTTTGTTGTATCCATGGAGATAAAACCACTTAGTACAAACCTCTGGATAATCCCTTAGAGGTAGGAAAACTCATAAGGATCATAATATCACACACTATTATTAACAATACCGCGCAAAAGTGTGACATTGGCACATGACACCTAAAAGCATAGGGTACCAAAGGACCAGTTTCTCTGGTCCTTCCATCCCCTCTCACGTTCAATTAACAAAAGAAAAAAAAAATATGCGATGAAAGCTCAGAGGTCTTTATAATTTGGTCAGCACTTGCGGCTAATAATGTAAACACGTGCTGGCCACGTGTGTGACACTGATTGCAGATAATGTTGGAAAGGGAAGTAGTAGTCAGAATTGGTCGTGTACAGAATTGTACGAATTCAGCGTTTACTGCGACATGTGGTTCTGAGATCGCTGACTAAGTAACAGACTGATTTTATTTTTTTCCGAGAATTGTTAGAATTATTGGGACATAAATGGGTAAATTCTTTCTTTCGGAATTAGATACATATCTAAAGTGCTTTAATATTCTAGTCAATATTTTCTTTTTTAAGTAAGATTCATATAATGTAAAGGTATCTTGACAACAACTTCATTAATATAATTTTGAGTGGCAAAGGTCTTGAAAGTATGTTTGTCAATAATAAAACAAATTAAGTCATCATTCACAATAAAAAAAGAAAACAAATAAAAGCATAAACAAAATGTCCAAATATATCGATAAAAAAAAAAGTTATGGAACTGATATTTTGACGCATTTCGATATAATTTTAAATTTTTATTTAGTAAAAACAGTCAGATAGCTGAAGATTGATATTTAAACAAGCAATGTAATGAAAATACAATTAATCACGTCTTGAAAGTCTTTTTCTCCAATATTATTTCGAGCCAAAGGGTCCTGCCCACTCCATAAAACTTAAAGATATTTCCGGAATTGTATGTCTGTGTCTCCCACCTAGATATTTTTGGCATATTATTTCTGTTACCCTTGTTTTTTGCGGTTGGGTTCCGAAACAATTTAACTTTTCATGACATCCTATCTCGAAATCATTGGTTGGCCCGTAGTCTCGTACCCTTGTTACAGTTGTCCTTGTTTTTAAATAGATATTATTTATATAAACAGGTGGAATATTAAAGTAAAAGGACAAAAATAGCAAGAGGACCTGATACTCTCGCACAAAACTTTATTACAAAAAAAAAAGAAACACCCACTTCAAATTAAAAATTCAAAGGTAGAAAAAAAGTTTTTTATTTGTCACGTTTTGGTCATGGTACTTTTCCCATATCTAAGGGTTAAACAACAGTGAGAGAAAGTATGAATATATCAACATAATACGCAAAGTGGATTACATACGTATTTCGAAGGTAACGCAAAAACTATCCCATATAATGTATAACTATATAATATGGGACCACTCCTGCACGCGTAGCATGACCACCATAGAAAGAACTTTGTCTATTCTTGGTAAAATAGAGATAGAACTGTCATGCTACGCCAGCATAAAACGGTACAAATCTTTCTACAATCTT
Source organism: Aporophyla nigra (assembly GCA_947507805.1). Taxonomy (NCBI): domain Eukaryota; kingdom Metazoa; phylum Arthropoda; class Insecta; order Lepidoptera; family Noctuidae; genus Aporophyla; species Aporophyla nigra. The sequence goes on along the minus strand of OX382316.1, from coordinate 10,052,221 downwards.
TAATTCTGTCTCGTATCTTTCTACAATCTGTAATTTTGTCTATTCTTCCGTCGACAAAACCCCTTTCTACGGTGGTCATGTTTCGCATGCTGGGGCACACCCTATCCATTATAAAGAATTTTTGAAAACGATTTACAAATGCTGGTGATATTTAGATTTAAAATTTTATAAACCACCGAATTGATTGAGATTTGAGAAAATTTGTTCTTCAAAAAGGAGGTTGTCCTTTTTGAAGAAAACATTTTCTCAAATCTCAAAATACGATCAATAAACTGTTGAAATATGTATTTTTAAACCTCTTTTAAAACCCGCAAAGTACGTTGCTACCAATCCCGGTTTCCCCCTCACAAGTCAAATAAATATTCTCCAAACGGGGGCTTACAAAACGAAGATGATATCTAAATCACTCATGCAGATTCCCTATAAACCATTCCCTTGTATCTCTGCTGTTCCGACGGTACCTGACTGTAAATCTGACTTATTTTGCTTTACGGCCCCCAAACCCATCCTATTTGGGGGACGACATCTAAGAATTGTCGAAAGAAATAAAGCATTTCCTAGATATTGTTCCGTTTTGATTAAAGTTGGGGTTGCAAGGTAAGTCTCTTTGTGAAAGTAAGGTTTTGGAGTTACAGGTCTAAGTTTTTGAGTAACTGACATAACTAGTGACAGTCTTCTAGGCGTAGTCTAGATTCTGTTGTAGTTTATTACTGAGATTATTTGAATACATAATTGTCATAGAGCCTGACACTGAACTACAAATTGTCGAAAAAAGTGAGAAAATTTGAATTTAGCACAATTCCCTTTAAGAATACTACATATTAATAACTGTCTCTAACTAAAAGTCAATCTTACAGAATTACAGAAGTTTCATTCATAAGCTTAGTTTGCAGTCCGTTAAAAACCTAATATTTGTTGAAAGAATAAAAAAATATTATCTCTATACAGACTGCCTTGAGTGGACTGTGGACTGACTCTAGTGGTCGCAAGTGCTACTGCTAAGTATGAGGACTTGGGTTTGGCTCCCAGGTCGGGCAAAGTCTTATTAGGTTTTTAGGGTTCCGCACCTCAAAAGGAAAATGCGGAACCCTTATAGAATCACTTTGTTGTCCGTCCGTCCGTCCGTCTGTCAAGACCCTTTTTCTCAGGAACGCGTAGAGATATCAAGCTGAAATTTATATCAAATACTCAAGACTACTGTCCCTTGGAGCTGTGAAAAAATCAAACTTCTAAGCTAACGTAATCAAAAGATATAGCCGTTTATGCCGCAAATTTCCACAAATTTTCGAAACTCGCAAGGGAATCAAAACCTAAAGGGTACTTCCAGTCGATCTAGAATTTTGAAATTTGGTACGAAGCAACGTCTTATAGCACAGATAAAGGAAAAATTGCGAAAACCGTAAATTTTTAGTTACATCATATAATAAACAGAACAAAACACAGACAGAGAACAGAACTACGACTCGATTGTCGTGATGGGTGAACTTTTACTTATATACCTACAGGTTTTTACGGAACCCTCGGTGCGCGAGTCCGACTCGCACTTGGCCGGTTTTTTTTATTTGGAATTTCTCAGTAACAACCCGGAGCCTGGAGTTGTGTCCATTCGATGGGAATATTACATGGGACTTAACTGAACTGGCGAAATGTGCGTGTTCTATACGTACACCTGTGCTCAACTCATCAGGAAAACCAGGCGTAATATTATATTACAAAGAGTCGGTATTTAGTTAAAACAATGACAACAAAACAGACAACCCAATATGAAAACTAATAACCATCATAACAGGCCATGACAAAATTAAAACAAAAGATCCCAGGAAATTGAATGTTCACAAAAATTCCATTATTAATAATAAAGAAAACAATAAATTCAATTGTTTTGATTAAATTTTAGAACTTGGATGGAATCACAATACGAAAATTCATTTGTAAAATGAAATGCAGAGCAATATTAAATATCTTCGAGTTGGTAGGACTTCCCGGGATTCTTAGTAATATTTCAATTAGAGAAAGGAGAGTTATTACGAAAATATATTTCGATTACTATTATCCTTGGATTAAATTAGAATTGGATTCTGAATCCTGGATCTTAGAGAGTATTAAGTCCCTTAGGTTTTGGGCTTGAGTTGGTAGGAGTGGCATCGCTTAATCTAAATTGTAATCCTAATACATTGATTCACTTGAGTGTATCTATTGAAAACAGTTCTATATTTAGAAATCTAGAAACCAATCTTTACAGCACGGAGTTATCAGAAAATATACATAGAAAAACATTAAACAAATGCAGGGCAATGTAGGTTATGAAAACATTATTAAAACCGGTTAATGTTGGTCCCACAAGAGTCATTACTCATATCTAAAATTTCCATAAAGCATTTACAGTGACATCATTTAAAACTGCATCCTATTTTTTGCAATTATAATTACGATTGTATCAGCACAAGCGTAAGTTATCTAACCATCTGATAAAACCCCACCATCTTCTTTCACGATACCCTAGGGATGTTTAAGAAATATTAGAATAATTTCCGACAGAAACTTGAGCAGTATAATTATTAAAACCAACAACTAAGTTAGCTTGGAACAGAGCAAATACGTAGGATAAACTAGACACTCCATTCCACAAGGGTGATATAGACTGGAGGGTAGATACAGCTACAGCCAACTAAAACAACGACACCGCAATACAAAAATACGGAGTATTTAACCAAAAGACCCCAGGTTCTTTGGCCAAACAATAGACCATCCGTTGGGACTCGCAAAAAGGGCACCATATTTGCACACACACATGGTTACTATTTGCTTTACTACGATTCCCCGTTCTACGTTCGTCCTGTGGTTAATCCGAGGGTACTATGAAAATAAACTCCACGAGACTTTCATTTTCATTAAGAGACGTTGTCGTAAAGTGGTAACTTAGCAACACTTACTTTATACTTACCTTTTTAAGTTGTACTGTGTTTTTTAGAAATAATTTCGCCAAAATTTTATAGAGTTGCATAATGTGCTGGGACTCTTAGGGCCAAGATGAATATTAAAGAGTTGCTTATGTTAATTTTTGGAGTGTGTCTGCTGAATCATATTGGTGGGTAGGTACAGTTGAATCGATAAATATGTATTTTATCGTTGTGAAAATGGGTCGTATTTGCACATGTATGCTGTAATAAGTTATGCACATTTAAGCAGCTTTAATGTCCATAGCTTTTGGTGGAGTGAGAGCTGAACAGCCCAAACTTTATGTACCAACAAGAATTATAATTATGCAACCGATTTTCGATAAAAAAATTGACGAGCCATTTTTTCACGTGTTAAATTGACATGAAAAATGATGTAGCATCATATTTGTAACGACAAAACCTGATCAATTTTTTATATGAGCTGGAGTGTGGTCGCGTCTGGTCAAAATTTAAGCCGACCACTAATTAAAAGAGACAATATGAGAAAGTAAGTTGATAGTGTGAAAACGGCATGTGATAGGAATGAGAAAAATGTCAAGCAGAAAGTTTTGAGTATGAATGTGGATGGCTATAAGAGTAGGGGGAGACCAGAGAAACCATAGATGTTTGAAGGAATGAGGAACAGAGTGTAAAGTTCACTCAACCTCCGTAGAGGGAGAATCGTACGAACACACGGGTGTCATGTCTGATGGGCAACTGCCTGGCGATTGATGTCAACACGGTGTATAGTTGCGCGGTAAATTCTGCTTGTGCGATGCAGGATTTTTCATGAATGATGCGTAGTTCGTATGTTGCATATGGCAGTGTAAAAGTTGATATGGTTAGAAAAGGGGTGACTATCGAGATGACGACTAAAAGAGAAGTGTGGAAGAAAAAGACATGTTGCGCTGATCCTGAAATAAATTGAAATAAGGACAGGATAATGAAGATGATCGTATGAAAAACTGTTAAATAAGTACTTATAAACTTCATACGCAACTTTCATTAATACAGGTTACACGTTCTACAAAAATAAATCAATCACACTCACAAACACACAATACAGTAATTACCCAAGACAGTTAATTAAGAAAACTAAAAGAAATCGTAATTATAACTCGCCTAAAAAAAGCCTAATTCCACACCGATGATTAAAAGAAAATTGTTACTTTGACAATAATAGCTTCGGTTTGTCGACAAACTTCCTTAATAACTGGGTTCTTGTTTGTGTCAGAAATAAAGATCTAAATAAATAAATAGATGTCTTTTTGTCGGGTAAAGATTTTGAAGAGTGTTGATTTTACAATTTTAGTTATTAGTTAGTTGATACGGGAGCCTTTATACTGATAAAGGCTCCCGTAGACAGACATGACCCTTTTTTTGTGAGTGGGAAATCATTAAAATGACGTCTCTCGCTCTGGGCGGAGCATGAGGGCGTGTCAGACTTTTACTGACTAAAACGCACCCATGTTCCTGCAGTTGCTTATATGCCAGACGCGACTCTGGTACAGCAAGTTATAGTACCATAAAATGTTCATAGATTTTTTTTTCCACCAGACTGTCGTCGCGCCTCGCTACGAAAGCCATAAAGCATAGCACCTCTTAGTTTTTAAAATTTTAGACTCATTAAGGAAGAGGAGGTGGAGGTGGAGTTTCTTTCCCATTCTTCTCCATACGAAACTATCTTTTGGAAAGGGCAACTACCAATTCTATTTTTAACCGACGAAAAAAAAACGGAGGAGTTTCTCAATTCGACGCGTATATAATTTTTTATGTATGTCCACGCATAACTTTTTACATAGTAGTCCGATTGTGATAATTATTTTTTATTGGAAAAGGTTATACCCCGAAGGTGATCCCATATAAATTTGAAAAAGAAAATCGAACCCTAAGGGTCGGAAAACAGGGGATGATTCATTGTTCACTCACTGATTGTAATGTATAACCACGCATAACTTTATACAGAGTAGTCCGATTTTGATAATTCTTTTTTCATTGGATATGGTGTATCTTGCCAAGTATTATTAGTACCCTCAAAAAATTATAAAATAAAAACTTTTTAACAAAAAATTGAACCGCCACAAAAACTGAAAAGCAAGAAATTACAAATCTTAAAATTTTGAGTCGGCGCTGAAAAATCAATGAACAAAGATCACTCGAAGCGCCGACTCATAATTTTAAGGTTTATTATTTTTTGTTTTTCAGTTTTTTCGGCGGTTCAATTTTTTTTAATACAAATGCCTAGACCAGACGTATTCTTGTAACCAGATATTAAGGCTTACAAAACTGCGCTACTTACTGTTTTGATTGTTCTTACAATCATTATCACTTGTAAGCTTGGCCGTTCAATTGAATTTCTCATTTCATACAGTAAACAGTTTAAACCAAAAACATAATCCCAAAAAATTACATCAACAACGGTTGAAATTCGCCATAAGCCGCCATTGCCCATTACCGTTACAAACAAGTATAAAAAATAAGTATAAATACGTCTAAATTGGACACGTAATCCAAACAAGTTTAGGTAAAGTCCGGACGGGACCGGACAGGGCCGGACAGACATCGTTACGACACGGAAGGGTGCTCCGGTACTCACGACGAATTTAATATATTTCCCGATACTAACTAAATGATATTAACATTTACTAGAAGTGTCTGTGCGTAGTTTTGTTTGTCAGTTTGTTTGGTACAATTTTACAGATAATTAATGCCTAGTTTTTGTTGACATGTAAAGTTTCTAAAGATTCTTAATAAGTGTTTATTCGATAGCTTAAAGAACAATTTAGCTATTGAGGATGTTTCTTATAACCTCATAAATATCAAGGAGACTCATTAATTGGTAAAACTCATTGTATTGCGATTACAGTCGATAAAATCCCACTTACAATCTTGGTAATCCTTTGTAAATCACGTCGACTAAACTTCGTTGTAGTTTTCATCGAAACGAATATTTATGAACAATTTCTAATGCGGTGTGTTGTGAAAAGAAAACTGTACCTCCATATTTGTACCTAAATATACCTTTTGTACGCGTTAAGAGGAAGAAATCCTATCGTTTATTGAAGACCATATTGATGCATAGATTAACTGCATATTCTGTGTTTGATAAACATAATACGTAATCAATGACAATACATTTTCATCATCATAAACATGATGTCGAACAGAACTCGCAAATCGTTGTAACCATATAAAGACGTCTAAGAACGCCTTCAAAAGCTCAATCTATTGCTTAAAAGCTGTAATTAAGTTTCATAATATCATATTATTAACGTGTAGTAAATAATACATCATATATAGATAGTTATCTCGGATTAATTTAACAGAGCATGTTTCCTGTATGAAACATTGCCTATCACAGTGCTTTTACATTGTTTTGATTCGGTATCTTTTATTTTACACTAGCTTCTGCCCGCGACTTCGTCCGCGTTAAATTTATTGTTGCTCCGACCCTTCCCGTCGCGTCGAATCACCTACTCTTGCGATACTCCCCGTTTTTGCAACATTTTTCATTACTGCTCCGCTCCTCTTGGTTGTAGCGTGATGTTATATAGCCTATAGCCTTCCTCGATAAACAGGCTACTCAACACAAAAATATTTTTTCAATTCGGACCAGTAGTTCCTGAGGTTAGCGCGTTCAATCAAACAAACAAACTCTTCAGCTTTATAATATTAGTACAGATTAACATGTGAAAATGAACCCATAAATTCAACGCTTGACTTAGTAGGTTAGCTGTTTTTATGATATTTTATCGATTTTTGTTTGAAAAACCAAGACCAAAAGCAAGATTTCTAAGGTCCTTAGATAAACGGACAAATTACCTATTGATTCCACAAAGTCATTAATTTGAGGTGGACGCGTTCATTTCATTTTCGCTGGCCTGTTAGTCTAGTGGTTAGTGACCCTGACTACTAAGACTGAGGTCGTGGGTTCGATTCCCACCCAGGACAAATCTTTGTGTGATGAGCACAATCATTTGTTCTGTGTCTGGGTGTAATTTATCTATAATATGTATGTATTTAGAAATATGTAAGTATATTCATCGGTTGTCTGGTTGCCATAGTACAGGCTCTGCCTAGTTTGGGATCAGATAATTGTGTGTTGGTTGTCCCAAGATATTATTATTTATTTATTTAATGCTACTGAAAGACTATTTCATGAAAAAGTAATTCAATGATTAAAAAAATAATTCGATAATTTTAATAATTATAATTCTATAGAGCAGTGATGGTCCAGCGGTAAGGGCAGGCACTTTACTTTATGTAAATTATTTCATCACCACTCTCAAAACGGTGAAGGAAGACATAGTGAAGAAACCTACATGTCTTAGAACCAAACATTCGAAGACATGTGACATTTACCAACCCGAACTGGGCCCCCCGGTGGATTAAGGCCAACTCCATGTCACCGAGAGGAAGCCTGTGTCCCAGCAGTGGGAACATTATACGCTGCTGATGATGAAAGCCATATTTTTTTCCAGTCGTGAATCTTATTTAAATGAACATACAACCGGACTTTGACTTGCAAATTGCAAAAAAATGTAAGAAAATTAGAATTTACGGGCTAGCTTAGTGCATTCACCAACAAGCCTTAGTAAGAAATATATCAACGTAATTTAGGTATAAATCACTTGATTTTGACTGTCGTTTCCAGTGTAATAGTATCAACGATCGTATAAGATCATAGGGCTGGGACAAATGAGAAATTTCCAAAATATATTCCGTTCTGAAAGGGCACTTATCGACAACCCCTCGTCATTTTAATTTAACTTATTTCTACCACAGACCGTTTATTCATATTTTATTTTATAAACGCTATCGAAAAGTATGTAATTTTAGGCCCGTTTTAACAGTGAGTACGTTACTTTTGATGGTAATTTGTATTGCTGTATGTATATAAATCACTACGATTGGTGGCGTTTTAGGGACTTTGTCGTATTGTGTCGTATGTAGGCTGCCAAAAAGTGTGGGTATGTCAAATTACCATTGAAATACTCAGGTCAGAGCAACTTTAGATATAATTCGTGTTGGCTTTGTTATAAAACATAATATAACGTTTATACGAGACGGGCAGAGATATACGGCGTAGCTCTATTTTCAGCATTATTTTTGGCCAGCCTCTTGTCATTTTAACTGACCACAAAACTAAACTATCAAGAAATTCCTAACGTAGAAACCTAATGAAATTCCACCCGACCTAGGTTTCTAACCCATGATATCTCGCTTTAGCAGCCAGTCTTGCATCCACTGGGCAATTTTGTGTCTTTTATACAACTTTTGCCGCAAACACACGCTGATTTTACCCAATGTTTAATTCAAAAACCCTTTGTTTTATACAATTTAGTGTGTCACCACTGATCAATCTACACAGTATGTTAATACACCCTTTGACAAAGAACATCTAAACCAAAATCAAAGCATTTTATGCAAAGTTCACGCATAATCTGACGTCTTACTGTAGACGGCGTATTGAAATTACACCTTTACGTCTTGTGGTACGCCGGAGTACGCCAGTACGCCTTTCAACCCGGCCCCGCCCTACATGCCTTGCCGAGGTGATTTTGCCTTTGACAAATATTGGTGGAGCGGTATATATTGGTAATATTGGCCGTAAGACGGATTTAGCGTTTTATTGGAATTCGGATAGGTCTCGTTTTGATGTCTCTGTTGAGATTTGTGAAGAGGTTATTTTACGATGTTAGTTATTGAAGTGAGAGTTATATCTTTCTGACAGATCATTAAGTACGAGCAAAGTTAGAAGCTCCGTGTTCTTCGCCAAATCGAAAGACTACGTTTTATTTTTTAAACTTTAAAAGTGTTTCCAAAACCGGTTCTGACTGTTTCGTTGGTTTAGTGGTCTGCAAGCGCTACTGTTGAGCATGAGGTCCTGCACCCTAATTGCGAAACGCACAATTTATCAGAATCTGAATGGGATTGAAGATTAGTTCTAAACCATTGCGTCATTTGTTCGAATAAATTGTTGGCTCAGCAACGTAAATAACGCAATGAATGTTGTTTAACTATGAATATTAAACCAATTCCTACCGATAAAAAGTTCCGCAATTACCCCTCTGGATTCGGTTCTCAGGTCGGGCAAAGTGTTACTGGGTTTAGTTTTCTGGTATTTCTCAATAGCAGCCCCGAGTCTGGATTTACGCCCGGTTAATGGCAAAAGGCTCGCCCCCTATTACATGAGACAAAAATGAAAATCACCCATGGCAGCTATTTCATAATTAGCTTATATTGTTCCCACTGCTGGGACACAGGCCTTTTTTTGGATGGGAAATCATCAAATGACGTCTCCCGATCTGGGTGGAGCGGAAGGGCGTGTCTGACTATTACTGACTTAAACCCACCCGTGTTCCTTCAGTTGCCCATGTGCCAGGGTCACGGTATGTCTTTCGAACGAATCTCGCGACCCTGGCAGGGGGTCACAGGCCTACTCTCAGTGAGAGGGAGTGGGCCGTAGCCCACCACGCGGGCTCAGCGCGGGTTGGAAGATGTCACATGTCTTCGGATTTTTGGTTCTGGAACATGCTCGTTTCGTCACGATGTTTTCTTTATCATTTTGAGACCGGTGCGGTGGTGATAAAATAATTTACACAAAGTAAAGCCTGCCCGCGCCCTCTCAGACACGACCAGTCCCAGCTCCATTGCTTCTATGAGAGGTTCAAATGCAAGAGATTTACTTATACTGTATTATATAATTTTGTAGGATAGTTTCACAGGTGCGTTTGTCTATCAATACTTTTTTTTTTTTTTTTTTTTGGATGGGAAATCATCAAATGACTTCTCCCGCTCTGGGCGGAGCGGGAGGGCATGTCAGACTTTTACTGACTAAAACCCACCCGTGTTCCTTCAGTTGCCCATGTGCCAGGGTCACGATATCTCTTTCGAACAATCACGCGACCCCGGCAGGCATCGGTCCTAGCAGACCCCTTCAGTGTTGCTGACATCTCTTTGAGGCGCGCGTGGAACACTACGCGCCGTCGACCCGAGCCTGGTCCTTACCGGGCGGCGAGCTACCCATTGCTCGCCACCCGCAAGCTCGCGCCTACGGTGGCCGGGAGTCCGCAATCGACTCCCGGCGCCCGGGGCGTCTCCTCCTGCGGCGGCTAGGGACGTGAGGGCGCAGAGACTGCCATTCCCTCACGCGCCCCGCCTCCTCCTTCGCGAGCATTACTGCTTCGCAGAAGGAGGTGACGGCTTCCCATGCCCTCTCGCTCCGTACCATAGCTCGCACCAGGGCCGGACGCGAGAGGTCGCCGCCGCCGATCGCCTCCACGAGGACACGGCGGTGCTCCGCCCAGGCAGGGCACACTTCCACCGTATGCTCCACCGTGTCCTCTAGACGATCCTCACAATGGAAACACCCGGGCGTTTCCTCCCGGTTTATCCTGAACAGGAACCCACCGAAGCACCCATGCCCGGTGAGAACCTGCGTCAGGCGGAAGGTGAGGACGCCGTGGCGCCTCTCTATCCACTCCTCAAAGAGGGGACTTACCGCCGCAATTGTGGCGTGCCCTGCGCTGGGTTGCGACAATCGTACCCGCCATGTCGCCATGAGATCCTGCCGGAGCTCTGTCCGCCGTGCCGCGATTTGTCGCGGCAGCAGAGTTTCGCCCCGGCGTTTCGCATCCTCGCGCCACTCCCACACGTGGGCGAGGACCTTTGCCTCCAGATCCCATGGCGGCACTCCGGCAAGGAGGCTCGCCGCCTCGCAGGAGACCGTGCGGTATCCCCGGATTAACCGGATGGCCATGACCCTCTGGGCCGCACTCAACCGGCGCGCTGGGCGCAGCCTCAATGCGGGCGCCCACACCGGTGCCCCGTAGAGGGCCATGGACCGCACGACCCCCGTGTAGAGCCTCCGGCAGGAGGCGTTTGGACCCCCCAGATTGGGCAGGAGCCGCTTTAAGGCAGCCCCAGCCCGCTCCAGTCTGGGGGCCAAACGTCGGAGTCTATCAATACTTCACAATGTAATATATTGATGGCCAACCGTTAGCGTTCGAGATGGATCATCAACACCGTACGTGAATAGAAAAATAACATGTGATTGGTTGAAAACAGATATGGAAAATCTTGACAATATTTTTTTACTATCGAAAAGCAAGTAATGGGCAACTGTCTGACGTTTCGTTTTATTGTAGTGATTTTTCACAGGTCAACCTAGGAGGTTTTCGGTTGCTTAACCGGACTTGCTTTAATAAATTAAGGCCTTCACCCTGGGCTCCCAACAGTTCATGCTGGGACGTTGTTCCTAAATAGGTACTAGATGCGCGGAAAACTTTGCTTGCGCGATGCAGAATTTTGAATGACGTCACTGTGCTGCGTAGTTGACATGTAGCGTTATAGATGGCGCCACATGATTATTAACAAACAAGGCAAGTTAACGTTCGTTTTATTGTCAAAGAGTAGGCTGGGCTCATTCCGTATCGGAGGGGAGAGGGGGCATATTATCACGTAACAAATTGGTTTCTGCTACCTTTGTTCAGTAGCAAGCCCTTGCGTCGGCGAGACGAATGGGAGTACAGTTAGCAGAATAAATTGGGTAAGTTGATGTTGGTGTTGGTGTTGTATGTAGGATTTTACATGTGTGTGTGTTTTAAAAAGTGTGGCAAGCGGAGTATCTTGCCGGTACTTCTGCTTAGGAAACAATTGGCTGTGTACCTAGTTTCTGACGTTTCATAAGTCCCCATGTAAGTTTATGTGAAATATTTTCATTTTGAAAATGTGTTTTGTTGTTACTAGTGGAGATAAGCCAGTGCAGTGATGGTTTGTACGCACGGGTACACATCAAGCTATGCAGTTCCAGTTTAATCTGATCTCGCATTCTATGGGACCTCCGTATAATGAGAGGTCAGCTTAAACTGGAATTGTATAACTTATTATATAGCCGTGTGTACTTAATTTGGACGGTCGTAAATTCGATTCCCGGTTCCACAGAAAAATGTTGTTTTGATTTTGTGAGATTTATATCTTTACCTAGGTGGTAAAGGAATTATCCTACTCTCGAGTAAAATTACGAGTAAATAAGAAAGGAAAATTGTAAGTTAGCTTCATAAACAATTCACCAATAAAACTTACAGTTCAATACCGCTGACTCCAAATAAATGCCTCCAATTCAATACAACGAACATTCCTTACCTGTAACAAAAAACGAAAACATCATTAGCAAAACAAAAGTAAGGAACATTTCATAAAACAACGCAATCGAAACTTTGTCTGCTGACGGTACATTTCTAAAAACCTTTCTACTTAACATGGAAGAGAAAAAGATTCTTTTGTAAGGAGCATCTCGAGTGTAATACCTATTGAGACGGCAGTTCCCGGGGTAAATATAGCCTTTTTTTGTGCACCGTAGTTACGTACTACAGTCACAGCAAAAATACATTTCTCACTTTAAAGTGTCAATTTTTGTTTGCTCTGTGCAATCTAGAATTTAGAAAGAAAGAAAGAAAATACGTTACTTGCGGCATACATGACGCAGAGAAAGAAAATCTTTACCATTATGTCAATATCAGAATGACAGTCGGTTAATAATCGAAAATGTATATCTGACAATTAAATAAAAAGATTTAATTTATATAAAAATTTGATGAAATGGCCAGTCTATAGAAAGTTTTATGTCAATTAGCCATTCGTTAAACGTTTATTCTATTTTAATCGTTGTTTTCTAGTGATTAGATAAAGTGACCGATGGCCTGCTGAAGGCTGCAGGAATCCGCTGAATGCGAGAAGCACAGAACCGGTCGAAGTGCCGTTGCTTGGGGGAGGCCTATGTCCAGCAGTGGACGTCTTTCTGCTGAAATGCTGATGATGAAGATGTTTTTTTTTTTTTTTTTTTTTTTTTTTAAAATTGTTGTAGTGAGCTAAATGACGCAGCATCAAATTTCAAAACGCATAAATGCAAGGACTTGATAAAATAATGAATTTGAAAACCAAGGTTTTGTTAACTCGACTGTACAATCTAACCACGTTAAGCGAGCGTTCGACTTTTTTTAACGAGTGAGTTCAAGATTGACACCGTTATGTTTATCAGAGGTTGTAAACTTTTTTTTATAGTTATAGTAGGTGGAACATAATTGGTCAATGGTCGAAGGTTTTTTTTTACTTGTACAATGATAGTTGTTAATGGCAATTATGTCGTGTTGTGTGGTCCTGTTCCCGTTGTGCGTGAGAGCTCATATACACTTATTATACTTCGACTTATAATCGTATTCAGTAACTTGACAGTTCACAGAAAAATAATGATACCATACTAAAAAGTGTTGGGGTAAGGAACGATTTCGCGTAAAGAACGAATGATAAGAATGGTTTGATTTAAAAAAAAACTTTAAAAATACGTTTTTAAGATGAATATAAGAATAATTGAAAATTTTAATAACAAACAAATAAATCATGTTATTTTACTTTTTTTTTACATAAGTCATTATATTTCATGTGGCAACCATAGACGAAGTATCGATATAATACATATATCATGTCTTAAGACAACTTATTAACTTTAAAATAAAATGTTTGCATGTACGCACATTATTTCATTAAATTTCGTTCATTCTTGCATCACGTCATTGTCTTTATTTTTAACCGACGAAAAAAAACGGAGGAGGTTATCAATTCGACGCGTATTTTTTTTTTGTTGTTTTTTTTTTTTTTATGTATGACCACGCATAACTTTTTACATAGTAGTCCGATTGTGATAATTCTTTTTTTATTGGAAAGGGTATACTCCGAAGGTGGTCCCATATAAATTTGGAAAACAAAATCGTACCCTAAGGGTCGGAAAACAGGGGATGATTGATTGTTCACTCACTGATTGTAATGTTTAAGGCTAGGTGATTCGACACTCATACAGATTTGAGGGGGTGAGGTGCGTGGAAATCCGCGGGGCGCCTCCCGCGCGTCCTTCTTGTCGAACACGATAGCGCGCCAAAAGTTCGGGCGGCGCGGCGGCGGCGGGCGTAGCACAGACAGGTCATAGTGTAGCGACATCAGTATGTCCACAGTATTAGAAACCACAGAAGAAACGATAATACAAGACTTATATTATAAATGCGACAGTTTGTGAGTATGGATGTATGGAAGTATGGATGGATGTTTGTTATTCTTTCACGCAAAAACTACTAAACGTATTTGGATTAAATTTAGCTTGCAGATAGTTTATAACCTGGACTAATATTATAAATGCGAAAGTTTGTGAGTATAAATGGATGTTTGTTACTCTTTCACGCAAAAACGAATGAACGGATTTGGATGAAATTTAGCACGCAGATAGTTTATAACCTGGAATAATACAAAACACACAAATAACTTACTTACACAAAAGACTTAGTCACACAAAAAATAAAAAAAAAATTATAATTGCGAAAGTTTGTGAGTATGGATGTATGGATGGATGTTTGTTACTCTGTCACGCAAAGCTACTGAATGCATTTGGATGAAATTTAGCACGCAGATAGTTTATAACCTGGACTAACATTATAAATGCGAAAGTTTGTGAGTGTGGATGTATGGATGGATGTTTTTTACTCTGTCACGCAAAAACTACTGAACACATTTGAATGAAAAAAAAAAAAAACTTTAGAGGTGTCAAGGGACACCCGGATGGAACGAAGTTCCTTTCCAGGATTCATAATTGTTATAATTTTTTTATTATTTATTCTGTACAAAAAACCTGTATACACTCAACAAAAATATTCTCTCTCTCTATCTCCCTCTCTTCCTTTCTCACTCTCTCTCTCCCTCTCTCTCTCTATCTCCCTCTCTTCCTCTCTCACTCTCTCTCTCCCCCTCTCTCTCTCTCTCTCTCTCTCTCTCCCTCTCTCTCTCTCTACTCACAACAAAAAAAAACAACAACATACAAACAAATACAAACAACAAAATATATACGGTCGAATTGAGAAACCTCGTCCTTTTTTTGAAGTCGGTTAAAAAGTGTCGTTATAACTTTTCGTGAGTTTTTTTTCCGTCTAAGCCCCCTTTCACAATGCGCGATAAGGAACTTCGTTCCAATTAGCAAGCAGATAGTTTATAACCTGGACTAATATTATTATGAAAGTTTGTGAGTATGGGTGTATGGAAGTATGGATGGATGTATGGTGGTGTATGTCTCTTTCACGCAAAACTACTGAACAGATTTGGATGAAATTTTGCACCAAGATAGTTTATAATCTGGATTATCACATTGGGTCCCTTTTACCCCGGTAGTACGTTGCCGCGGAATAATTTTCGACCTCTTTCTATTCACGCCTACCAAGATACTCATCAAGACGAATCAAACGAGCCCAAATTTGATGGGGTTACATCGTTTAATTACGGAGTTACTATAGCCACCTTCAAGCTCCATCATCAGACCCTGGTTACCATATAGTATCAAAGTACTCGTCAAGACGAATCAAACGAGCCCAAACTCGATGGGGTTGCGTCGTTTAATTACTGAGTTCCTATGGCCCCTTCCAACTCCATCATCAGACCCTGGTTACCATATAGTATCAAAGTACTCGTCAAGACGAATCAAACGAGCCCAATCTCGATGGGGCTGCGTCGTTTAATTACAGAGATCCTATGGACAACTTCCAGCTCCATCATCAGATCAGCTCTGTCATAATAATATTGCATTGGATTGCAACATTGTTTTTAAAGTTTTACAAATATTTACACAATGAGAACCACACACACAAAACAAAAGCTTAACCAACTATGGTCTATATAAATTCTTGAAAACAATATGTATTTACAATTTATTTTGTTTTCTCTTATTATTACTTACGCAGCAGAAAGGAAGCGCGCGCGCAAAAATTTGTCACAGGTCTCACCTCGATAACGTCTCGCAGGACACTGGCAAGTAGTGGCAAGCGACGCGCCGATCAAAAATCACTTGAACGATCGATATTTTTTTTTAGAAATAAAATGAAAAAAATTGATCGGGTTCAATCGATTCTAAAATAAATTACCTATACATTGATACTAATTATAGAAAAATAGGAGTATTAGTACTTCTTTAAAATGAAATTAGGCTTGTTAAAAAACTGCAAATCGAAGTAAGTTCGGCTTTTTTTTCTATCGAGTAAATTTGATTGTATCGTGTTTTGATCGGGTACAAGCTAAGGAGAAAGAATGTATCTTAAATATATATTTTTTTCAGATTCTGGACGTAATAATTTGCTTATTAAAAACCAATTCTAAAACAGGTGAAAACGGTGCCACCCGGCCTTAACCACGCATAACTTTATACAGAGTAGTCCGATTTTGATAATTCTTTATTCATTGGATAGGGTATACCTTGCCAAGTGTTATAAGTACATTAAAGCCACAAAAAAGTATAAAATAAAAACTTTTTACCAAAAACTTTAACCGCCGAAAAAACTGAAAAGCAAAAAATAATAAACCTTAAAATTATGAGTCGGCGCTGAAAAACCAATGAACAAAGATTACTCAAAGCGCCGACTCATAATTTGAAGGTTTATTATTTTTTGCTTTTCAGTTTTTTCGGCGGTTAAAGTTTTTGGTAAAAAGTTTTTGCCAAAATCTGGTACCCTTCAACTGTCAAGTTACTGAATACGATAAAAAGTCGAAGTATAGGTGTACGGCGGGCGTCATTACATCAATCGAGAGGTTGGTGCTGAAGATCAGCGCTGTTGACGATAGGATGCATTTTCCAGAGTTGATTACACATTTTTTTTAACTAAAAAGGTAACTTTAACAAATAATTAAGTATATTAGTTCAGTTTGACATTGATTTTTTGGACTACTAACAGGACTTAAATGATGACAGTATAACTATATTTTTCCCATAATTTTCTAGATCTTCTAGAAATCTAGTATTTACAAAACATTTTTGTCAAATTCACCAAACAGTTAATATAGGCACACTAAGCGCCTCCCACTAACCTCTCTCCATTAAAAACCAAACGCTATAAAATCAACTCCAAAAAACCCGATAAAAATTAACACTATCCACTGCTTTCTTTTACGTCTATTTAAGCATTCCAAATAAGTAGTCATTCAAAGCTTTGTTCTACCCTCAATTGGCTACCATCCCGCCGGGATCGGCTCGAGCAAATAAATCAGCCGTTCACTCGTTCACTCACTCACTCATTCGTTCACGGATGGGCCTGTAGACACTGACCTGTTACATGGTTAATTTAAAAATTAGCATTAGAGAGGATTATAATTTCTGGTTTTTTGGGATGGTTTTTAAGATTTTGTGTAGATCAAGGGTAAAGAGTGTTTCAATAAGTATATTGGTCACCATTGGGTGTTAAAATTGAATTTTTCTGTTTTCAGGTCAGTATCAGATTTTATGTCTAAGGCCTTAATTGGAGATTAGTGGAGTTACAGGAACTTCAACTTGACTTATTAAAATAACAGAATTTACTGTTAATGAATGGATATACATTAGGTACCTAAATACAAACAAAGCTGCACATTTAAACGCAGTTTTGTCAAGCGCGAGGTCTCCTTCTCAGCGTCTCGATAACAAAATAACACGAAAAAATACATAAGTATAGTTTTCAAATTAATTTGGCCCAAAATTCAGCGACACCAATACCGTTCGCTGACGAAACAATTAGGTCCTAACGTGTGCTAGTGACAAGGTATGCGGTGCAAAATGGGAGGTGAACCATTGTCTGTGAAGAGAATGAGGAGAGACCTTATAATTATCGTATTTTATGTAGACAATCATTTAACAGTAAAACTTCCGAGAAGAGGTAGACATCAATAAATCAACTCGTCATCACCAATGACGGGCATTTACTACAGCCAATTACATTCGCCATTTAAATAATCTAAACAGAAGACTCAACTCAAATTTAATTTTGACATTTACTCTTAAGGAAACATAAATCCAGTCTTATACAAGGACATCCTGTTATTATTTATCTCTTAGTTCATTCAGGGTAAACTCAGGAACGACTAATCGAATGTTTAAACATCGTAAGTTCGAATGACCGCACTTATCCCGGTCACTTTCAGCGGAGCGTGCGGAATCATTCACCCGGTCATTCGTTCACAGCTCGTCCATTCGTTCACTTTGATGTCGTTCATCGTTGCACGCACCTTACGCTGAATGCACATTGTTATAAGCGTATTATGAAATTACTTTCGCGTTACAGGTTTAAGTTTAAAAATATAAAACAGTCTAGGGTATTTTTATTTTGCATAAAATGTAGGTTAAAAAAGAAAATTGTGGAAAATTATGTCACTTTGAAAAGTTCTTTGAGTTGGCTGAGCATAAATTAGCTTTGTCAGCTTTTAAAGTAAAAGACTGCAGAGATACATATTTACCCTTTTTTTTAAATAAAAGTCAGCATAAATATTTACCCTTTCTTTGCTCAACATACTCGGGTAATATCATAAAATGACTTGGTATTTAATCTGCCATAAACATTCAAAAACTTAGTCTAATCCTTTCATTACATAAAAACACGGACTGTGCAATGATATTAGACTATTTATAATATTATTATGTCAATAGATAAAAATACTCCTAATTCTGTAATTCATAATGCAACCACTATTTTTAGCGTATTAACCAATGCCATTATATTTATGTTGATGACATGGCTCAATACAAGTACGGCACAATTTACAAGATTTCAGCGTTTATCATCGTTATAATTTAAACCGAAAGACGTCCACTGCCGGACAAACGCCTCTCCTAAGCTGTGCTTCTCGTATCCAGCGGATTCCTGCGGCTTTCACAAGGTCTTCGGTCCACCATGTGGGAAGCCATTCCAACCCTACGTCTTCCGGTATGCGGTCGCCGCTCTAGAACCTTTCGGCCTCATCGGTATCTGTTCTGCGAACATTGTGTACTGCACCCTGTTTGTTTTCTGCGTTATTGGGAAGGGAGGTAAGCAAACAGGCAATTCATAAGATAATAAGCGTCGAACTCCCAAACGTATTCTCGACACAAAGGACTGTAAAATTATTTTCAGTAAAAACAAATTTATAAAAAAACTCTCAGATCCTAATTGGTTTCTGGTCGTTGGGTTACCTGGAACCAATAAGGTTCCCAGGAATTCTATGAATAAACTAAATAATACGAGTACTTTTAGGATTTTATTTAATACCAGCTTCTGCACGGGACTTCGTCCGCATTAAATTTCGTGTTTCTCCGACCCTTCCCGTTGCGTCGAATCACCTACCCGTGCGATTTTCCCCGTTTTTGCAACATTTTTCATTACATTATATAGCCTATGTTACTCGTAGATAATGTAGCTTTCTAATGGTGAAAGAATTTCTAAAATTGGTCCAGTCGTTTTTGAGTTTATCCATTACAAACAAACAAACAAAAACACAAATTTTTCCTCTTTATAATATTAAGTGTAGATTTGTGCTTGCAAGGGCTAATTGATATTTCTCTCTTATGAAGTAGATTTAGGAAAATCCGCTTTGCTTTTTGCTAGATTTTCTTTTACGATTAAGATCTTAGAAATTAATTCATAAATTGCGAAAAGGTCTTTTCTGGTGTTTAAACTTGATGTGTTTATCGAAGCTCTTCATGATAAGCACCATGTTAATTGATAATATTTAGCATTTCTTTTACGACACACTTTTTACTTGGAAGCGGCTATATATAATAGACTGGGTATTTTCACTATTTCGAATTTAAAGCAAAGACATTACTTGCTTAATCATTATATGAATTTTTCCTTACCCCTCTCTGATACAAGTAAAGAGTATTTCATTTCCCACATAATATTATTTAAGATATTCATATCTATGGGTTACAGTAATTCTGCCAGGATCGCGTAATTGATCGAAAGACTGTGGCCCTGGCACCGGCAGCTAAAGGAACACGCGTGGGTTCTAGTCAGTAAAAGTCTGACACGCCCTCCCGCTCCTCCCAGAACGGGAGACGTCATTTGATGTTTTCAGATTCAGAAAAAAAATGGGTTACAGTTATTATGCTAGTTCGATTCAAAAATCGTTCAAATTTACGCTACGATAAAGTTACGTTACGTTTCGTAAACGTCACACATACGAGCTAGGGCCTTTGTCCAGAAAGGAGACGGGCATTTCTGGGCCAAAATGTAATAAGTGGAGTAATGGTTTAAAAAAAAGCTTATATTTTTCTATATCAAAATCTGAAAAATCAACTCAATTTACAATCTGGAAAATGAGAAATCCTAAAATTAAGTTTAGGTTCCCAAGTAAATGGAATATCGATTCAATTATAATCGATTAACGTTCATACTATTTAAGAAGATGCCTTCACCAGATGATTAATTCAATTAAAATAATTAAATCTATTAGAAGTAACATACTGCACAGCTTAAACCAATTAAATATTTATATAATTAACATAAATTGATCCACGCTGGTTAATCGACTATTGTATGTTTAGTCTGTGCTAACTCTGACATGACATGCATGACATAACGCTGACACTCACTCGTTTCATATTGTTTATTGCATGTGCGTATCGTTTTCCACCCATAGTTTTTTTGTTCCTCAACCCCTGCTTTCATTCTACGGACTTCGGAGCTACTTTCTTGTATGACCCTTGCCTTGCTACCATACCCAACACGGAGAACCCCGCTTAAACGTTGGACTTGAACTTGTCATTTTGGATTCTACGAACAGCCTACCGATTGGAAAGCGACACCATGGATCGTTGTGTAAATTGTCGCATAGCGACTAATGGCTGTAATACAACAGATCGTCGAGATTTGGATGACGAAATGATATTAGCAGTAATTCGTCAATGGCGTACACCACAATCTGTAAGTACTTACTCACTTCTTGTTTACCTCACCAACGTCTACCACGCTGGCTTGCAATCTTTACAATATTTTTTCCTTCACCATTATACTAACAAAATAATAATAAAAAATAAAAGGTCAGTGGGTCGTTTTAGGGGCAACATTCTTATTTCTAGTAGCACAATAACAACCTTAGGTACAATGTACATGTATATGTACGTATAAAAAACAAACAAATAAGATGTCATATCAAACGTAAATGGTTGTTTGGTTGTTAGAGAGTAATTCACACTGACCTCTGTACTACATCATAGTGTAAACTGTATCACGGTAGAACAGTATTCCTCGCTTTTCAATAATCACACATGTTATCAGTGAACATAATATTTGAGATATTTAGCAGGTAGTTCGGTATTAATTAATATAATAAAGTATAGGTAAACATTTAAAAGGCCCATGTAGATACATTATATAGAACTAAGTAACTATCGGACCAAGATTTTTAAAAGTACTTAATCGTGTTATCTGTTATTAACCACTTTTTACATCTTTTAGGTAAAATGCAGTGACCATGTTTGCCAAGCTTGCTGGTAGTTGGATCAAAGACCACCTCTTGTTATGAAAATAATATGGTACCTTAGTTGGGCTAGGTACCAAGATAATATAGTACCACCTGTACAGTTTCTAGATGTCAATTTAATCATAATTGAAGATAAATAAAAAATATTACTAAAGTACATTTTTATTTTCTCTCCCTCACTCTAGAAATACCTATATAAATTATCATCTGCTTAGCCTTTCCCCAATTATGTTGAGGTCGGCTTCCTGTCTAACCGGATGCAGCTGGGTACCAGTATTTTACACGGAGTGACTGCCTATCTGAGTTCCACAATCCAGTTACTGGGTAATATGATATCTCTTGGTAAGACTGGTTGTCAGACTGGGCTTCTGATGACCCGTAACGACTGTCTAAGATCTACGAAAGATAGCTGGGACCAACGGCTTAACATGCTTTCCGAGGCACGGAAGGGTCTTGGTATGTAAAGATGGTCACCCATCCACGGACCAACCGCGGCAAGCGTAGCTTAACCTGATCGGTTAACCCGTGCGGCTGTTATTACTTAGCCACCAGCCCTTCTACAAATACTTATATAATGATTAAGAATTGTAAAGAATAGCACCATCCTATTTCTTCCTGTGGATGTCGTAAGAGGTGACTAAGGGACTTAGAATTGGCAACAGCGTTCTCTATGCATTTTGCGACCACACTGCGATCGCCAACCCCGCCTGCTAAGCGTTGCGATTATGGCAAACCCCCCCCGAATCGGGGAAGACTTATGACCAGCAGTGAACGTCTTTCAGCTGAAATGATGATGATGAATTATAATTATATTCTTTATATTTAACACCCCAACTGTATTTTAAAGAATGGGAATCGCATTTCAAAAATCAGCTGTTATGTGTAGATTGTTACGTAACCTCACTTTTCCTAAATCTTATTTAACTCGGTTCTCAGATTGCCAAAACCTGCAAAATTTTCAGTGATTGTTTAATAATATAGTACCTATCAATAGACACCAATTTCATCTTTTTACATCCAGGCCCAAGATTGTATGAAAGCGTATCCGTCTCCTTTGTATAGGTCAATGACACAGCCCAAAACAATTGACTAATCCGCTCTCTCCTCAAACTTGTACCACCACTCATTATACGAATTTAGATCGGGTGAAATCACAGGTGGTCGTAGTATGACTTGCAACTATATATAATTTATTTTTATTTGCTTTTCACACGAAATCATGCAAACATGCTTTTTGGTGAACATTTTTGTATTGACGGTAGACGGCATAATCAGCCGATAATATTCCCACAGCTGAAGCACCGGCCCCCTCTCTGTGATAGTGAGTGGGCCATAATCCACCACGCGGGCCCAGTGAGGTTTGGTGGATGTCACATTTCTTCATATTTTTTGGTTCTAGGACAGGCCGAATTCCCCAAAATGTTTTCTTTCATAGTTTTGAGAGCAATGGTGATGAAATGATTTACACAAAGTAAAGTGCCAGCTTGAGTACGAATCCACATACCGGTACCTCTGCTAATATCCTAACTATATTATTCGGATGTGAAAAAAATAAAATATCAATTATTCTTAAAAAGTAGTAGCAAGGGCTACCGCTGAGTTTCAGATCCTGGGTTCGATTTCCACGAAGGCAAAGTGTAATTAGGGTTTTTATATCAGGAATATCTCAGCCTAAAGTTGGTATTTATACCCGGTTGATGGCAAAAGGCTCACCCCCTATTACATGGGACTTAAACACAATTGGCACACCTCTGCTTAACCCTTCAAGAAATATAGGCGTGATTATATAATCTTACATCAAAATTTCCATCATCATCATCAGCAGCCTATAAATGTTCCCACTGCTGGGACACAGGCCTCCTCTCGGTGAGAGGAGGTGGGCCATAATCCACCACGCGGGCCCAGTGCGGGTTGGTAGATGTCACAGGTCTTCGAATTTTTAGTTCTAAGACCGGTTTCCTCACGATGTTTCCCTTCACCGTTATGAGAGCAGTGGTGATGAGATATTTAAACAAAGTATAGCGCGCCTGCTTGGGTTCGAACTCACGACCTTACTACTCGTAAGTCGCGGCCGTCATCACTGAGCCACCACTGCTCTAAAAATATCCAACTATTTTGAAAATATTTAGTATGCAGATTTCTGAGCACAACTACATTTATTTGAATTGCAAAGATATAAGTATACATAATAAATTCATTATTATACAAACGCCGTATTAAATTATTTATGCAAAAGTATCAATATGATTATTCATGAATAACTAACCCTGCATTTGAAATTAATATATTGAGATTATAAATTGCATTCTCTATTCACGAGAAGAAAATATCTTATGTACAGACGCCAGCACATCAAGCTATCCCAAACTATTAAATTTTCCCAATTGAACATGAGCCTTATACTTTTGCATTAAACTTGAAAAACTATCAAAGAAATTTGACAGATTAGGGTAACTTGATGTGCTGGCGTCTGTACATTAATGCTTTACCCGACTTCAGAAAAATGTGTGATTTGTATGACACTCAATCAATCTGTCTAGTCTTTTCTCAACTATGTTGGGATCGGCTTCCAGTTTACCTGGTGCAGGCGAAGTATCAGTATTTTACATGGAGCAACTGCCTACCGCCAACTGTACCGTGTGTTTCCGTAACATCAATAGCACCATCCCATTTCTTCGCTATGGTGTCGTAGAAGGCGACTAAGAGACTTACTAGAGAATGGGCAGCAGCGTTCTCTATACATTTTGCCACCGTACTGCGATCGCCAACCCGCCTGCCAAGCGTGGCGATTATGGCAAACCTTCCCTTTGTGGGCGGCCTATGTTCAGCACTGAGCGACCTATGGCTGAAATGATGAACTGTCTACCGGAATTGCAGAACCCAGTTAATAGGTAAGGGGCCATCCATAAATAACGTCACACGTTAAGGAGGAGGGAGGGGGTCGACGAATTGTGACATTGTGTGACAAGGGGGTGGTGGTAAATTTTGTGACGTCACATTTCAAAATTTGATATACATATTTCAAGTACTATTAAAACACGAAATATGAACTGTGAAAGAAAAAAAAAATCAATGTCTAGATTGAAAATTGCAAAATATGTAACGTCGGACTAGGGAGAGGGGGATCTCACAAATGTGACCAACTGTGACAAGAACGGGAGGGGGGGGGGGGGCGTAAAAATCATGAAATATGTGTGACGTAATTTATGGATGGCCCCTTATGAGTGTCTAAAAGTAATCCTATGTTTAAATTCATGCTTCAATTAAGCAGTATTTTCATTTCCTTATTTTCAGACATATGAAATGAAATGTTTATTTCTGTAAGTTGATTTTGTCAGACACTTTTACACGTCAACATTTTTTGGTCAATGTTTTAAAAACTAGATAGCGTCGGCATTTCCTAGCTGACTGTTCCCTGAGAAGAGACGCCGAAACAAGCGCAGAGGTTATGGTCTCTTTTAAAGCCCAAACATTATATTATTAGAATTTTATTTGAGTCTAACAATGCAGGGCAATGTCTGGAACAGCCTTTTGAAGAAAATATAAGATAGATATAAGACAAACTTAAGCAATAAATGTAACAGAAAATCTTCATAAAAATGTATAACACTACCAACCGGCGTCGCCCTTACAAAACTACCCTTCTTTCATAGTAAACAGAACATAATCATAAGTACAACTGAGTGAGTACAACTTCCGTTGGGGTGGGTAATTAGTTAACTAGTACTTAGTTAACTTAGTTAAGTATAAAGCTGTATGCATACTAAGCAAAGTAGGTAGATGAGGATAACGGGTTAAATATAAAAAAGTCTTTAGCAGATTGATTTTGTGGGTCTGCGTTTATTTAAGTAAAATGTGTGGATGAAAAATAAAAACAAAGTTATGTCTACTCAGTGCCATATGATGACATATGGCACTGAGACTGGTCGCTCACAATGGGCCTCATAAGAAGGCTCAAAGTCACCCAAAGAGCAATGGAGAGGGCTATGCTTGGAGTTTCCCTACGCGATCGAATCAGAAATGAAGAGATCCGTAGGAAAACCAAGGTAACCGATATAGCCCGAAGAATTGCCAAACTTAAGTGGCAGTGGGCAGGGCACATTGCTCGCAGAACGGATGGCCGATCGGGTCGGAAGGTTCTGGAGTGGCGACCGCGTACTGAAAGACGGAGCGTTGGAAGGCCTCGCACAAGATAGACCGATGACCTGGTGAAGGCCGCAGGAATAGGTTGAATGCAAGAAGCACAGAACAGGTCGAAGTGGCGGTGCTTGGGGGAGGCCTATGTCCAGCAGTGGACGTCTTTCGGCTGAAATGATGAAGTCTACCAAAGGGAAAAATGCTGTTGGTATAGCATATGAAATCATCACTGGGCATCAATGAATTAATCGCAAAATATAAATTTATTTATAAAATAAGAATTTTATTTTTATAATAATAATATTATTTTATTTCATTAAATTAAATTAAAAATTATTTAGAATTAATTTACTGGTTTCAAGACAGTCTTGTAACTACTTTTTTTTTTTGTTTAGGTACCGACGTAAACTTTTTACGCTACGAAGGGGTCTAAAATCATGCGCTGAATTCATAGTTACAGTTAGTTCGTCTATATGCCTGCCACCCAATATCAGAAAAGAGAAAATCTTCCCTTCCAATGAAAGTCATCACCATCAAGTTTTGGGCACGGTCACACCATCAAATGATATTGATCTTGATGATCTTGGTTTAAATAGACAATTGTCACACTGTGAACACACCTTTAAAAAAAAATGGCAGACATGATATCCGTTGCTGTGGTTAAAATATAATTACATAGCGAATACCAATTTATAATTAACTGCCACTTCCATGCTACTTACAACAGTGAAACAATAACAGTAATTATTTGCATGGTCTAATTTACAATTGATATTTCGTACTTTTTAATTAATGAAATCGTTCATGGTTTTCAGATGGTGATAAGCTCTCGGAGTCCTTTTAAAAGCAACTAAGACCAATCGATCATCATCATCATCATGACGTCAGACCTTACGGGGACGTATCGACTGCCCAGAGCTCCATGGCCTTTTCTGCCGGTTATATGTGCCCGATAAATACATCGGACATCGTCAGAACCGCCGACACAATCTTTTTGCGCAACTGCCATATAAGACTGTAGCCAGAGCCGAATCCCCTGTCTGTCGTACATTAAAGATGCTTAATGCCCTTCTGACTACGAACCCTGAATGTGATGTGTTTGTTGATGAATGGAATAAAATTATGCGTATATGTCTGGGGTTCTGTGAGAGAAAGTATGCAAGGGAGTCCTCTGTTCCATATTAGTTTTTGATTTACGTAATTGTTTAAATTTATATTAGTATTGTCAACCTACATGTTTCTATGTTAATTAATGTAATTGGTGTTGTACCGCTTTAATTAACTATAAATAAATAAATCATCATCAGCAGCAATGGTGAACCAACCAGGCGTTTTACTTTGTGTTTATTTCATCACCGCTGCTCTCAAAACGGTGAAGGAAAACATCGTGAGGAAACCGGCATGTCTTAGAACCAAAAAATCGAAGACCTGTGACGTCTACCAACCCGCAATGGGCCCGCGTTGTGGATTATGGCCCACTCCATCTCACCGAGAGGAGGCCTGTGTCCCAGCAGTGGGAACATTATAGGCTGTTGATGATCATTTGGTCAGTCCATGTAAAATCTTCATCATTGATCATTCTCCCGCCACTATCCCAATTTATTTGAGGTCGTCGCAACATCTCTTTTCTTCCACACTTCTCTATTAGTCGTCATCTCAGTAGTCACCCCCTTTCTATCCATATCATAATTCACACAGTCCATCTATCGTGTCTTTGGTCTTCTTCTGCTCTTTTAGCCATCGACTTTCATACTCAATATTTTCCTCACGACATTTTCCTCATTCCTCCGTATCATGGACCATACCATGACAACCGATTCCAACTTTTCAGTTATCGGTGCCACTTTCAGACTTCCTCTTATGTAATAATTTCTTATTTTATCCATTCGTGTAACACCACACATCTCCTTTAACATTCTCATCTCAGCTGCATGCAATTACCTTTCATTCATGCCTTTGTGGCCCAACATTCTGACCCATATAAGACAGCCATACAAGTCCATGTAAATACTCAAGTAAAAAATCCGGCCAAGTGCGAGTCGGACTCGCGCACCGAGGGTTTCGTACAAACCTGCAGGTATTCACGGCTTATGCAATGGTTTATGTTTGTGATTATTTTTTATTTTTTTTATTTTAGGTTTAAAGAAACTTTATTCTCAATAAAGACATACGTCACTCACTTGAGAACAATATTAAAACATATAGGTACATAATTTATACAAGGTTCGTCGTGATCAGTTACACAATACTAAAAAATTCATTAATTATAGAGAGCTCGTTGTCATCAGTTAAATACTAGATATTATATATTATACATACAATGCTCTCATTTCTCCAAAAGAGATCGATCCGCAATTATATACTCACTAAGTTGAGTTTTGAACATACTGAAACAATGTAGATTTCTTATACTAGCCGGTATTCTATTATAAAGTTGTGCTCCTTCAAAAGTTAGCATTTTTTTGCCATACTTAGTTCTAGTTTTGGGCAGAACTAGCAAGCTAGCTCGCCGGGTGCTACGTTGACTGATTTGTTTGTATTGGGTGAGTGTTATGTTCGTGTGAATGCTCTTATTAAGAATTTTTCTGATGATAATACATGTACTGTAAGTATAAAGTTGTTTAATATTCATTATTTTTGTATCGCTATACATTTTACTGGTAGATGTTAAATAAGGATAATTGAACAGTATTTTTATGAGTTTATTTTGGGTAATTTGAAGTTCTGACAATTTTGTTTTGGCAGCGCTGCCCCAAATTTCGATCAAATAAAGTAGATGCGGCTTGACTAGGGAATTATAGATGGTGTAGCGTAATTTTGATGAAATGCAACGAACTAAGTTACGCAGTGACCCGGCAAGTGCTGACAGCTTGCTTTTTATATGATCAACGTGAGCATTCCACGTAAGTGAGCTATCGATTCTCAGTCCGAGATATTTTTCACACGTTTTTTTCTGATTTTTATATTTGAGTTGACTGAATGAAAGGTAAATTGTGGTTTACGATTTATGACGTATTAAAAAAACTACTTACTAGGTCTCGTACAAACCAATTTTCGGTGGAAGTTTACATGGTAATGTACATCATATATTTTTTTTAGTTTTGTTATTCCCTTATTTTAGAAGTTATGGGGGGGGGGGGACACACATTTTACCACTTTGGAAGTGTCTCTCGCGCAAACTATTCAGTTTAGAAAAAAATGATATTAGAAACCTCAATATAATTTTTGAAGACCCCACACGTATGAGTTTGATGAATTATTATTTTTTGAGTTTTAGTTCTATGTATGGGGAACCCCAAATATATATTTTTTTTTTTTGAGTGAAAATCTTAATGCGGTTCACCGAATACATCAACTTACCAAGTTTCAATAGCATAGCTCTTATAGTTTCGGAAAAAAGTGGCTGTGACATACACGGACAGACAGACAGACAGACATGGCGAATCTATAAGGGTTCCGTTTTTTGCCATTTGGCAACGGAACTCTAAAAAAGATATATCTATATTAATATTTATAAGCTGAAGAGTTTGTTTGCAGGAACTACTGGTCCGAATTGTAAAATTATTTGGGTAGCCTATTTATTTAAGAAGGCTCGCAAGCATCACGCTATAATCAATAGGAGCGGAGCAGCAACGAAAAATGGTTGAAAACTGGCAGGCAATTCGATGCGTAAGGGTCACGGGAGCAAAAATTTTACGCGTACGAAGTCGCGGGCAGAAGCTAGTTATTAATATAATTTAATAAATATTGATACCTAGTTTCAAATTGAATATAACAAATATAATTATTATACAACGTGAACAAATCCACAGCAAATAGCTTATCTTATACAGGCTGTTTGACATTTCGCCTTTTCAGTTCAAGCGATATTCCAATCTTGATTATAAATAATAATTTAACAGATTTGAAATAAGAACACAATTAATAATAATTGCGTGTTCGAGTCGCGTGGTTTACTACAAATGTACAGGAAATTCCTTTATTTATTACTGCTAATAGGTATTCTTTGACGTTTATTAAACAAATGAGCTTACATCCTGTATGTGCACGATCGTGCTTGTTGGGAAAAGAGAAAAGATTAAAATGACGGGCCACGCGATTTATTGTTTTTCTAATTGCTAAAAGTATTTTTCTAGGGTTCAGTATTGAAATTGGGCTAAAACATTGCTAATTACTATATAATTAGCTTGCTTCTGCCCGCTACTTCGTCCGCACCAAATATCTTGCTCACCCGATACGTCCGTCGCATCGAATTGCTTGCCCGGTCTTCGTATTCGTGAATTTTTTTCTTTTTGCTCATCTCCTTAGGGTTTAAGCATGATGTTATGAATGAATGAATGAATATAATTTATTTCAACCCACATCGAGATCATAATTTTTACAATTTAACCACAATAAAATATAACTATTTAAAAATAATTACAATAATTATAATTACAATAATTAATCATTATAATTAGTAATTATAACTAACAATTAATAATTATAATTAATTAATCAAATAATAAAATCAAAATCAATACAATTAAATTAATCATTTTATTAATCTTCTTCTTGTTTTAAAATCAGCCTGTTTGACCATCTGGGTCATGGTTCTTAACCGTATTTTGTCCCCTTTGAGTTTTTTTTTCTTTTCTGTAGTCCGTATTTTTTTTACTTAGTGTCTGTCGCGAATCTTTAGGGTACATAATTGTGTAATACATTATTAGTATCAATGGTTTTCATTGTAACAGTTCATTGCGTTATTTACGCAGTTAAAAAGGCAAATTTTTCGTACATATGAAGCATTGTAGAAGTAATATTCTTCAAAACGATTCAGATGATGACTGGTAGATACTGTAATCTACAGTATGACATCAAAATTGGACTCTCTAAATATTCTCTACTTCTACCGCATAAAGCTCGTAAAGACTAGCGCGACACGACGTCGCGCGCGATTCGGCGATTTATATCCGTCGAACAATTTGTATGACCGTGTCGCGGCACGACAGGTCGCCCCTGTGTGAACGGTCGCGTGCGTTTTTATAGAAATTGTTCTACGCATATAAATCGCCGTCGCGATCGTGGTCGCTCACAAAGGCCTTATTAGAAGGCTGAAAGTTACCCAAAGGGCGATGGAGAGGGCTATGCTTGGAGTTTCCCCACGCGATCGAATCAGAAATGAAGAGATCCGTAGGAAGACCAAGGTAACCGACATAGCCCGAAGAATTGCTAAACTGAAGTGGCAGTGGGCAGGGCACATTGCTCGCAGAACAGACGGCCGATGGGGCCGAAAGGTTCTGGAGTGGCGTCCGCGTACCGGAAGACGTGGAGTTGGAAGGCCTCCAACAAGGTGGACCGATGACCTTGTGAAGGCCGCAGGAATCCGCTGGATGCGGTAAGCACAAAACCGGTCGAAGTGGCTTGGGGGAGGCCTATGTCCAGCAGTGGACGTCTTTCGGCTGAAATGATGATGATGATGGTATAAATCGCCGAATCACGCGCGACCGTCGCGTCGCGCTAGTCTGAACGAGCCTTAATATGAAATGATAAGCTGTTAAGCTCGTAGCTAAATTCTGAGCTGACTATATTTAGATTCCACTCTAAGAAGAAGATGATATGAAGTGATAATAAAGGGTCAGCACCACAATTTCTAAAGCCTAACGGTTTCTACCACTCGTCAGTTAAGATTACCGGTATAAACCCAAAGCTGAACGAATCTGCCCACAGAGCGTGGTAAAAGCATTATTTAAATATTTACCATCAAGTAACAAAAACTAGACCATCGTGGAATCGAAAGTATGCAAAACCACCCGACCATGGCGGGAATTAATAAAGGAAGCAATAAATACAATAAAACTATTGAGTTTAGTTTTATTTAAGTATTCCAGATTTCCTGTCTTCCTTTTATCAAGAAAAAAACATGACAAATAGTGAGGAGATCCGTAAAGGTGTAATATATCTATGGGGGTCTCC
Organism: Aporophyla nigra; assembly: GCA_947507805.1. Taxonomy (NCBI): domain Eukaryota; kingdom Metazoa; phylum Arthropoda; class Insecta; order Lepidoptera; family Noctuidae; genus Aporophyla; species Aporophyla nigra. The sequence continues at coordinate 10,020,896 of OX382316.1, read as the reverse complement.
ATTTTGTCCCATGCCAAAAAGCAGTAGTAGCCGGGGGACTTAGGCGATTATCACACGGCACCGCGCACCGCCGCGGAGGGCGGTGGCGGTAAAGCGTATTCACCGCGCGGTCGGTCTGTGTACGTGTGTTAGGCATCAACGGATTTAATAGAGGGCAGTGCGACATGAGATCTTACAAATTGTAGGTCGCAGGTTCGAAACTCAAAATCCACAGCCCTTTGAAGTTTTATCTTAAAACATGTAACTAGTTTATGCAATATGTCTAATCTAATAAAGGCTCCCACAGACAAGCGCAACATGACATCGCGAAAAATTTTTAATAGAATTTTTTTTATTAAAACTTCTTGAAAATTGATTCGCGTCGCGCTGTCTGCAGGAGCCTTAACACTATACCCATTCGATCCAATACCATTCTAACTTAAACGGCCAAATATTTCGAAATGAAATCTATTAGTAACAAAACAAACAATTAAACACTAAATCACCTAACCAAAACAACACCACGATTCCGTCAAACGCTCAAGTTAAATAGCCTTCAAACACACGGTTACAAATCATACATTCACCGCACAGTGGAATAAATCTCCAACTGCTCTGGACAAAATTACAACACATAAATTATACAATTATTTCTTCAGCCCAGCCTTGCCTCGGGAGGCATAAAAACTGTTCACAATGCCCCATAAATATTTTACAAGTAATTATAATGAAAAATTGCTTCAACAAAAACACTAAACGTTTCCGGATGAAGTTTTGAATATAAATTAAACTGTTATTTTGTGATAGCGAGGTTTACAATCAATTTGTAATTGGTCTATTGTTGGGCAAGTGATTTAAGTTGTAACGATGTTTGGATCCCGATATTTGGAAGCCCGGTATTCAGAGGGAAGGAAGAGATATAATTTAAAGTGGTTTTAGAGTCAAAATTTTAGAAATGTCATTTAAAGTTTCTTTATGAATATTTTGACTGTGACAAGAGCAATCAATTTCTGCGAGTTTCTGTTCAGAGACATTGCAAAGGAGCCCGAAATCTAATTTAGTATTTTGTTGGATAATTAAGCATTTACCAAACCACTTATAAAAATCCGATAACATAACAACATGACGCCCTGTTTGGTGGGTTGGAGGTGTAAGGTACCTTTAGTGCACCCATATTTCGCCAGTAAATTCTAAAACCCATTTAATAGGGAGCGAGCCTATTGCCATCAACCGGGAAAATCACTTAGACATTTATCTGACACCAAAAGACTTCACTTTAAAACACAAGTCTATATAGCGAAACTTTTCCAACAATTTCATTCCGACCCCGCCAATCTAATTCCAGTCCAACTTGCTCTAAATCTAAATCACATTTTTTGTCCACCGTTCATCGCACTGTGCGGCTGGACAATAATAAATAGCGGCATTGTTCTACCTGTACTATAAACTTGTGTCACAGGACGACCCCGTCTGAACATGTTAGCAGGTTGTCATCATAACTTCACTTGCTGAGTAGCACAGAATAAATAGATACAGAAGGTTGGCTCCGTACAATGAGCGAAAACACACATACAAATTGACAGGCTTCAAGTATACACGGCTACATACCAAGCTATACATTACCAATATAAACTGACCTCTCATTGTACGGCATATGCATACAATGCGAGCTCAGCCAAAAGTGGAAATTTATGGATAATGTACGTGTGTACATCGAGTACTAGCAAACTTGCGAGCGCGACTGTCATTTGTTATTACAGTGTGATGCCGGACGTGAAGAATAGCACCATCCCATTTCTCCCCGTGGCTGTCGTAAGAGGTGACTAAGGGACTTACTAGAGAATGGGCAGCAGCGTTCTCTATGCATTTCACCAGCATACTCGATCGCCCATCAGCCTGCCAAGCGTGGTGATTATGGCAAACCTCACCTAAATTGGTAGAGGCTTATGTTCAGCAGTGGACGTTTATAGGCTGAAATTATGATGTACAGCGAGTGCAAGCGACCTTGCGAGCGTGACTGACATATGTCAGTACCTACGTAGAAGAAAAGTTATAGCTAAGGTTGTCAAAGAAAGGTTACTCAATACTCAATATCTTTATTGCTTTACCATAATGTGAACTTAGGTGGTAATTATATAATTTAGATCATTATGGACCCTGTAGGGCACAGCAAAAGGATAGGGGTTAAGCTACGTTTGTCGTGATTGGTCCGCGGATGGGTACATTCTCCACGATGACTCCTCGGTGCCGTTGAGAGTACATCACCGTTGAGTGAAAAGTTGTGTGCGGTGATATTGGATGTCATGGTATGGGCATGTGATGTGGAAGCCTTGAGGAAAGTTTTGGTTATGGATTCAGATGAATATGAGAGTAGGGGAAGACCAAAGAAGCGATGGATGGATGGACTGTGTGAAAGATGATATGGCTAAAAAGCGGGTGAAGAAGATGACGACTAAGTACTAGAAAAGTATGAAAGAAAAAGATATTTAGCGCCGACCCCAAATAAATTGAAATAAGGGCAAGACAATGTTGAGTTTGTGATCGCGCCGTAAGTTCTTGAATGCGTCTGTATGTGCGTGCGTGCACCTGTTTCCACTCGTTGTATGAGTCAACCTTCTGTATCTATCTATTTACTGGTATCTATCTGTTATAAATCTCGTGGGATTCCTCGTACTGGACTTTGAATTCAATTGTTGGGTAAATAAAGTGTGGTCGGTATTGCAGTGTTTTTGTTAAGACCACATGATTGGTTTTTGACCACGGTTTGGTCAAAGGTTTTGCTGATTTTAAATGAGTTATGGTCATGATTTTAATAAACCTTTATTTAATTGTTTCATGACTCTTGCAGTTATATTGGTCAAGTTGTTGCTTTTTGTTCTCTGTTGAAAAGCTTTACATAAATAAAGTACCTCACACCAAATTTCTATAAAACTAATCTTACTAATATTATAAATGTGAAAGTGTGTATATGTTTCATTACCTACTCAATCACACCAAACGGCTAAACGGATTTGTATGAAATTGGTGATATTCCTACGGGATCAAGACCTATGCGGGCGTAATCGCCCGGTGCCTCTAGTTAGTCATGTGACTGCATTCTCACAACTAAGTTTAAACCTTAAATAAACTGCTCAATTAAGCAAAGACACAACCAATCTCATCGCATTAAAATACTCAGCAATGCAAACCAACAAAGACTGACGCACCATCACTATCAAACGCTGCCATCGCTCCAAATATGAACCCTAATACCCCACTCGATCAATTTAATCTCAACACCTCGAAATTAAGTCCTAACGACCACAACCCGGCGAAATCGAGAAGCTCCTTTACCCGTCTGTTGACCTGCCAACTCCTGTACTCCTTAACTGGTGGTAGTTCTACGTCTAATTGGCTCCAATTGGCTGAACATGGCTCAGAGATAGGAGTAATTAATACGATGGCTGAAGGCCTACGTCGATGCGACGCATACAATAGTAGGTGTTATCTCAAGATGCTCCAATATTGGGCCTTGGTGCTAAAGCTGGGCCAAATGTTTGGTGTCTTGATATTAATATGTTTGAAATATCTTGCTAAAGTATTACGTAAAGATATCACCATCCCATTTCTGTCCGTGGGTGTTGTAAAAGGCGACTAAGGTACTTTTTTTTGTGTGGGTTGGAAATCATCAAATGACGTCTCCCGCTCTGGGGGGAGCGGGAGGGCGTGTCAGACTTTCACTGACTTAAACCCACCCGTGTTCCTTTAGTTGTCTACATGCCAAGGCCACGGTAACTCGAACAAATCTCGCGACTCTGGCGGGACTAAGGTACTTACTAGAGAATGGGCGGCAGCGTTCTCTGTGTATTTTACCACCATATTGCGGTAGCCAACCCGCCTGTGGTAAGACCCTCCCCAAATTGGGAGAAGCCTATGTCCAGCAGTGGACGTCTTTCGGCTGAAATGATGACGATGAATGGAATATGCAAAAAATCTGACTACTAACTTATAGTAGAACGGTTGTCAGACACGAAAACACTTTGTATCAAGTACTACTACATCCAGCGAATTATCTAACAAAGCGATTTAAGAAGTTAATTAAAACTTAAATTAAAATCTACAATGAGATTGTATCTTAATGATAACTTAAAGCTTCGTTCTTTATGTTCACATCCGTGTAATTCAATAAAAACTATTGCGAATTCATATTTATTGTAAACTAGCTACTGCCCGCGACTTCGTTCGCGTGAAATTATGGCCCCAGTACCCGTTGCGTCGTCTCCCATCGCCCGTCCACTCTATTATTTCGTGTCTACATGAACGTTTTTCGTTTTGAGCATTGACAATCACCTGCAGGCCAGGTTTTTTTTTTTGGATGGGTAATCAAATGACGTCTCCCGCTCTGGGTGGAGCGGAAGGGCGTGTCAGACTTTTACTGACTAAACCCACCCGTGTTTCTTTGTCTTCAGTTGCCCATATGCCAGGGTCAAGATATCTCTTTCGAACGAATCTCGCGACCCTGGCAGGTTGTGGTAGGCTTGACTCAGTCATTATATCATGGATTTTGTTCCCTGTGATAAAAATGTGTGACTCAAGCCTATCATAGTAGGCCGTGCTCTCCTAAGCAGCATTGTCTGTGCTGCGCGACTGAATCTCACAGCATCGAAAAAGACGATGTTCGACTTTCAACTCTCGGCGCTTATTATCAGTGCGTTAAAGACTCGACTCGGAATTTTTTCATGACCTGGATCTGGTGATTTTATTCCGTCTGTGGGATCGTAGACTTGCAATTTTTTTTTATGCAAGCTCATATCGTCACCCTCCCCGCTAACTGTCGTATCTCACAAACTGACGTATCTACACGGACATTACCTACGTGTTCATAACTTTGTTTCGAAAAGGTGTCTCTAGTCCTCGTATCTCTATTGTTTACCGTTTAGAAGATAATCAAGTTTTTTTTGTAGCGTATGTGCAAAAGGAGGGAAACAATATTCTCACTATCTGTCGTATGTCGTATACTACAGTTAGTAAGATTTAATTTTTTTCGTCCTGATGCAGAATTTTTTTCAATATGTTTACTAATTTTTTTTTGCATTTACGTCGTTTAGAGATCAAAGCTTTTTTACGAATAAGAAGCTTATTGCCATATCATTAAGTCACACTGCGGTATGCACGGGGGTGGGGTGCGGGCGGTTGGACACTGAATGAGCAGGGAATCAAATCTGTTTAGTCGACCAATTCTTCGTAGAGTGACAGGTCGCTCGCAATAATGATCGAACAGCACATTGAGAGATTCCCGAAGGTTGAATCTCATTACTGCAGGGACCATTCTTCTAGAGAATACTTACATCGTGAACTGACGCTACCCAAGATGTACCACATGTTTGAAGAAAAGATTAAAAATTGTTCCGTGAAGCCCAGCTTATCTTCATTTCTGTATGAAGAAAAGCTGGTCTTCACGGAACAATTTTTAAGGGTTTTTAAATCCAAGAAATTGTCTTTCCTTCGCCCGAAAAAAGATCAGTGTAGTTTGTGCATGACGTATTTAAAAGGTTCTGAAGAAGAGAAATTAAAGATTTGCGAAAAGTATAGGAAGCACCAACAGGAGAAGACTTTGTTTAGATCAGAAAGAAATAAATGTAAACTAGCATCACAGCAAAACCCAACCCCAATACAATTACTACATTTGACCTCCAACAAGCCATAAGCTTGCCTGTTAGCAATGAAAATGCTGTTTTTTATAAACGTCGTCTTTCGGCGTACAATTTCACAATATATGATACTAGCTTCTGCCCGCGACTTCGTCTGCGTCAAATTTTCGCTCCCTTTCCCGTCGCATCGAATTGCCTGCCAGTTTTTGTCCATTTTTCGTTTGCTGCTCCGCTCCTTTTGACTGTAGCGTGATATTATATAGCGTTCCTCAATAAATGGGCTACACAAAATAATTTTTCAATTCCGACCAGTAGTTCCGCTGCTTCTTGTCATTCCCCTTTTCGTACAAACTTTCATCCCCTATTACCTATTGTTATTTTACCCGCTTAAGGGTAAAAATTTAACAAACTTTAAATATAATTCATAAATATATATTATGTAATAAAAGCCAAATAAAAAAGTTTCATCATTCTAGCATTAAAAACGACAATACTTCCCTACCTTTCATCCTCCCTTTTCCGCAATAAAAAGTAGCCTATGTCCTTTCTCAGGCTCTAAACTATGTACCAAATTTCATTTAAATCGGTTCAGTAGTTTTAGCAGGAAAGCGAGACAGGCAAACAGAATTACTTTTGCATTTATAATATTAGTGTGGATTAATAGAGTTTTATTTATATTTTTATATACCAAACAGTCACGTCGTAACAGACACAAGTTGAAAAACAAAGTTCTCACAGAGTGACGTATCTGCTTCAAATGAATATAAATAAATAAATAGATACCTTAGGGCTTTAGGGCAACTACTAACTTAAAGAGTACGCCAAGAGCAATAAAAAAAAGGAATTAATTCATAAATAAAGCCACAGCCAACGTAACTACAGTAACATGATTGTAGCGTCCGACCGAAAAACTGTTGCCCTGATAAATTACGAATTGCTAGATAAGACAGTTAGCGCGGAGGGTGACGATATTAGATATTTCCAAAGTGGCGGTGGTCGGGCGAGGCCGGCTGTGTAGCAGTGGACGTCTTTCGGGTGAAATAATGATGATGATAATGATGTTCTTATTTATCGCGGCAGGCCTAGGAGAAAATGGTGGGACGAGCTGGACTCTTACCTAAAAGATTGGTCGACACTAGCAAGAGACATAATTTCATAGATAAAGTATAGGAAGACCTTTGCCAGTGGGACAATACAAAGCGATAAGGCCGCCCATTGTATGTTTTTTTTTGTGTTAAATGTTCTTGTTGTTATGTATTTTCTGGTGTACAATAAAGCATTATATAAATAAATAAATAAATAAATACTGGCTAGTTAGATAGATGTTCAATTGTTTTTCCAACGCTGACAGTTCGGTCACAGTTATTTTACCTGTGACAGTAGGAACCCAACATCAACCTTATTGCAACGAGAATAAAGGTCACTATGATATTGATAGATTGATTAGTAGCAGCATTCCAATAGCAGCCTTATTGCAACGACATCAAATATCACTTCGATACTGACAGTGACAAAAAATATGAAATTAAAATAAGTGTGAACGGACTGTTCTTAATTCAAAAATTATCACAGAAAAATGGCAGCAACCCAAATGCAACCTTGTTGCAACGAATACAAAGATCACTTCGATTTTTAAGCAAAATCGTAGATAAAATAAGTGTAAACGGACTGTTCTTAATTCAAAATTATCACAGAACAATATGTAGGACGAAATGAACTTTATTGCGGTATAATCGTCATAAGCCTAGTTCCCCACAGCGCAGCGTTGCTAAAGCGAAGCGAATTCATTGCAGCAAATTGTGCTGAGATTTATCGCCGAGCCGAATCGATGCGCGGCCTGTGCGATCGCGAGTATGTTTTAGAGCTAGAATTGTTTTTTAACCGACTTAGGTAAAAAAGGAGAAGATTTTCACAAGAACAGTTGTTTTTTCAAGACTATTTTTTTGTGTCAAACTGATACAGCCCGTCCCTTGCTCTACTAGTGATGCCCTAAGCCGAGGTCCGTACCTCACAGGAGGTGCCCTTAGCGAGCAGTCGCTCTAGTTTTAAGTTTTTAAGCTCTGGCTGGAGACCTTAATTTATTAACCCTAGATTACTAAACTATCGTATAATTTACGACGGCAAAATCATGGTTCCTGGAAAAAACAAAGTTCGCGTCGTGCCCGCGTCCCGTTTAAACTGTTTAGAGCAAAAAAAAAAATTAACTGTTTTCATTATTATGTGATCTCTTAAACCCAAAGAATAAGTAATTGTAATTTCTAAAATAACTAAAATTTATAATTCGTAGATGTATTGTTTTATTTTCCCGTCGTATTTTTTACGAATGTTTAGTAACAACGTCACTTTTAGGATAGTTTAGTAATCTAGGGTTAAGGTAGCCACAGGCAAGTCGGGTTAAGCTGCCGACAACCTCATAGAAAAACCTGTGAGATGTTATTTCCAAAAAAAAGACCACTTGGACTTGATTAGATGCGACAAATTAAGGTACGCACGGCTACACATCTAGCAATGCATTTCCAGTATAAACTGATCTCACATCGTATAGAATTTCCGTATAATGAGAGGTCAGCTTAAAGTGGAAAATAGGGCTTATAAATTTCACGTATAGATTTTTTTTTTCATTAAAATATTTTGAAAGAAAGCCCCAACCAGTAACTGTTTTTAATAAAACCTGTTTTTGCAGAACTGTCGATATTTGACATCAAAAACAACAAGTTGTCTTCTCCTTCCTTCCAATTTTCTATGAAACTTAAGGATATTAAATTACTTTGTTACTGTCATTAACTTAGTGGAAAATCATAACATGTTCCTAAGTATAACGTAAAATGATAAGAGCATATACCAAAGTGCAGTATCTAAACATCATACTATGCATTTCCAGTATAAACTGATCTCACATTGTATGGGATTTCCGTATAATGAGAGGTCAGCTTAAACTGGAAATGTATCGCTCAATATGTAGCCGTATGTAGTATTACATGCTTAAATACATAGCACTGTCACATAATTAATAATGTTCTGAAACTACAAAGATAGTTAATATTCTAGTATACTACACTTTGTGCTCGAAAATAAACAGAAACAAAAGCTACACGAATATGCACGGAAGAATTCATCATCTGCCTAGCCTTTTACCAATTTTATCAGGTCAGCTTCCAGTCTAACCGGATGCAGCTGAGTACCAGTATTTTACATGGAGCTACTGCCCATCTGACCACTACAACCCAGTTTCTAGGTGATACGTTGTCAAAGTTCTACTTCTGGCGACCCGTAAGGGGCCATCCATAAATTACGTCACACAAATTTCATGATTTTTTGACCACTCTGAAATGTAGGGCCCCCCTCCCACCCCCTTGTCACACAATGTCACAATTCGTAGACCCCTCCCCCCCTTAACGTGTGAGTGTGACGAAATTTATGGATGGCCCCTAACCACGGTCAAAGATCTATGAATGACAGCAGGGACCAACGGCTTAACATGCTTTCCGAGGCACGGAGGAGTCTCGATAATTATGTAAAGACCCACGGACCCATCCACGGAACAACCGCGGCAAGCGTAGCTAAACTTAATATGGTTACGAAACATTTGCAGTATCTCAGTTGCTCTAAATAAAGATTTATTACTAGTTAATTACTAAAACATAATTTTATCGGTAAAACGTAACAAATGAAAAACAACTTGCGAGGAAAGTTTTGATGAAAAATGATTTTTTTTGTTTTTACTTACAGATAAAAAGTATTGATACAGCAAAGTTATCTTCAAAAGTCTAAACAAAGATTTATTTTTAATTAAATTACGAAAATCAAAACATATTTAATCAACGATTAAAAATAAACAAATTCATATAATAAATACAATTTAAATCACGCTCTGCACACTGTAACAAATCACGTCTAATCAAAATTCGCGTCAAAAATATTTCCTCAAGTTACGTCAACTTAGCTCGAGGTAACACGTTTAAAACTCCATTTTAACGAGTGAGACAAGAAAAAGGGCGTTTCCTAGTCCTTCACATGAGTCCACGTTCCTCTCATAACGACAAGAAATGACTCCTCACATCCTCCCTCAACCTACTTAACTTAATTAAAAGTCTTAGGAACTCCAGTTTTTAAGAAATTATTAAACGTGGTAGCAGAAACACTATATTTTCTTGAATTTCGAGAAGTAATGTACGAAGTTAGTTGTATAATTAAATATGATTGAACTTTAAGTTTGCGCGTGTGCTAAGTTAGCTTTAAGTTAAGTTTGACAGTGCTTAATGATTACTTTAAATGTTTTGTTGTTAACTTTGTCAATTAAAGCCATTCTGTCTACTTTATATGGTAATTAGTGTTCAAGACAATCTAAGTTAGTCTAAATTAAGAAATGATTTCGAAAGTTACTGAAGTTACACCAACCGGCCGAGTCCTTGAATACTAAAGTTAATTGTTTTAATCCAAATTCTGATAGCTAAGTTAGAAGTAAGTTATTCAGAAAAATAAGTCGACATTACATGTCAATTGTTATAATTCAAATTCTGACGGCTAAATTAAGATTAAGTTATTCAGAAACATAAGTTGACATTACATGTAATAAACACTTTTAATTAAAACACCCAAAACAAAATATCAAACTCTATTGCCTCCAACCGCTGTTTATCTCCATTTTCAATCGGATTTTTCCGGAAAAATATCTACCTAATCCCTTCGTAATTAATTCCGTGCCCTCGCCCCAAAAATAAATACACCACGTGACCAACTTGTTCTGACATGGCGTCCATCGAATTCAGTCACGTAAACCGTAAAACTGTGACTGACAAACGCCTCAGCTTCGCTAATTAACCCTGTAATTGCACCATTACGGTTTTATGCTCAAGTTTTATGACTGACGAAGTTGCGGCCTTAGTTGCCATCGAATTGTAAGGATGTAAAAGCATTTGTGGGATATTTTGAATAGAGAACGCTAAGGTTTAGTGGGCTCTAACTTATTGTGACGGTTAATCGGAATGTTTACGATTCTGACATGTTAGTAAATGCTGCAGATGTTGTAGGGTTCGTGTTAACATGGGAATGGGGGACTTACTGTATATTTGTATGTTTAGATTTGAAATGTAGGTAAAGCCTATTTAAATCATGTTGTTAGCTGGCTTTTGTTCTACAATTATTCAAACTATTATGTTCCAGTAACGTAGTAGCAAATTTCAGTTTAACCCTCTTACGACCCATTTTATTTTCCCGCCGCCATTATTATTAAAGAGAACTATTATAATATCAGTTTATTACAGTTTCTCATTAAATTGTTCGCGTTAACAGCCAAGGAAGGGGTAAAATGGCAAAAAACGTCGTTCACGAACGGCTGCCGCGACTATTTTTACGCTTTTAGTACAAAAATTAAAGATTCTCAATTAATACCTCGTAATTTATTTAACGATCGTTTTACGTTTAATGTTTAACATAAAAAACTGTAACGAATGAATAAATCTGTGGTTAGCTGAGAGAAAAAAATGTTATGACCATGTAACATCACTATTCGGCCCACTGTGCGGTCGGACACGCATTTCGGTTGTCTTGAACACATTCATTTGTTGTCCGGTGTCAAGTTACACGAGTTTATAAAAATTGATGGCGTGTAATAAATGTTTTTTGGCTGCACCGATCTTGTCTCGCGATCACCGGGCTATAAAGTATTGCAATCTCTTTTTTATTGCATACGAGTGAAAGGGACGGATGTATAAAAGACTGTGATTGTTTCTTACAATTTTAATACCCTTGTCGATTTGTATTACGTGTTCAAGAAGAGGAAGGAGTATTAAAATACAGTTGTTGAAAACAATGTGTTAGTATGTTTGTGTGGTTCGTGGCAATGTCAAAAGTATTAGAAGCTAGTCTGGTGGAGTTTAAATACGTGGGAACAAACAGTGTTAGTGTTTTTTTTTCTTGCGGTTATTTGTAAGTAACAATTCAGGTTGTAGCAATTATGTATTGCAGACTGGTAGTTTGAGCTATTATATTTTTTTATGCTAAAGTTATTTTTATATAGTTTGGCAATGATTAAGTTATCAATTTGTAACGCCTTCCTGCGTGCGGTTCCTTAGTAAATCTTGGGTAGGTTGGATACTAAAAACAGTATGTACGTTCAACAAAAGAGATACGTAACTAGGGTCATCGGATATATGTAGTTGAATCTTCAACTACATATAACAAAAGTAAGAAACCAATGGATGTTTTCAAATATAATATGATTTAATAATTAATCTAACACAAACAGTCATTTATCAAATTAAATTTCATTCGAATACATCTGAACCTGGTTACTTATCTTTTGGTGACTGTGCATTGAATAAAGAGAAATACACAAATAATAAATTTCAACCTCTCTCAAAAGCAATGAAAGCCAAATTATCGGAACACTAAATTGTACCATAATCGACCATTACAAGATAAAAAGCAAATATATTACGTCTTCAATACCCAAATAAAATGAAAATTACGAGAACAACAGGTTGCTCATTTTCCTTAAACTTTTAAGTTACATACAAAATAATATTTATTTCTCCAAGACTAACATTTAAGTTTGCCTTTTACTTTTTGTTCTAACTTGGTAACGCTTTTGAACACTGTGCTCACCAACATCTGCCTAGCTTTTTTAACCGACTTCAAAAAAAGGAGGAGGTTATCCTCACTAAGTTGGGATCAGCTTTCCATCTAATCAGATGAATGGTAAAGAATACTGAAATCAGCTGCAAGTGAATATATGATACAATATTCCCATGGATTCAGTGCATGATTCTGAAACCCCTTTTTTGTGGGTGGGAAATCATCAAATGACGTGTCCCGCTTTGGGTGGAGCGGAAGGGCGTGTCAGACTTTTACTGGCTAAAACCCCTCCATGTTCCTTCAGTTGCCTGTATGCCAGGGCCACAGTATCTCTTTCGAACAGATCTCGCGACCCTAGCGACCCAGAAACCCCTGTTGACATTTTACGCTAAGGAGTCTAGAATCATTTGCTGAATACCTGGCCACTGCGCGTTTACGTTACTCTGTATTTTATGTTAAAACCAGATATTTTAAAGGCCAAAGGCTGATCTTCATATATTTTTCCTCTACTAGTTCACCTAGTTTTGGAATCAGAGGTTGAGTTTCAGCGTCTCAACTAGCTCTTGTAATTTATAACCCAGTAACATCTGTATTTACAACATTTTGTTTCTCTAGAACTAGGAGTATCGCACTTTTACTCCGCCTAGAGTTTTGGACTGCCTCATTGGTTTAGTAGTCGCAAGAGAAACTACCGTGCATGTGGTCTTTTTTTTTTGGTTGGGAAATCATCAAATGACTTCTCCCGCTCTGGGCGGAGCGGGAGGGCGTGTCAGACTTTTACTGACTAAAACCCACTCGTGTTCCTTCAGTTGCCCATGTGCCAGGGTCACGGTATCTCTTTCGAACAATCTCGCGACCTTGGCAGGCATCGGTCCTAGCAGACCCCTTCAGTGTTGCTGACATCTCTTTGAGGCGCGCGTGGAACATTGGGCGGCGAGCTACCCGTTGCTCGCCGCCCGGAGCATGTGGTCTTAGATTTGATTCCCAGGTCGGGCAAAGTGTTATTTGGATTTTCCTAGCAGCCCGGAGCCTGGATCTGTGCCCGGTTGAGGGCAATAAGCTCGCCCTTTATTTCATGCGACTTAAATATAACTGATCAAATTTGGGTGTTCCTCTGCCTAACCCTTCGAGAAGACAAGTCATGACGTTATACATAGCAAATGGATTGAGAATTAAAGTCCACAAATACATCAAATTTTATAGCTTTTCGAGAATCTTTCTCTACACATATAAATTTATTATTATTTTACACCTCTCGAAGTCTCGATGCAAAATCGTCTAACACCATACAAAGCTGCTTTGAAACTCTTTACCTTATACCTTCTTACGATCGAAAACAACAATGGATAATAAACATCGCAATATTAGCTAGCAAGACGCCGAGCAATAAAACCCTGCGCGAATCGGTAACGATAAAATATAATGCACAGTGTGCCTTAATCGCGACTCTGGGGAAAAAACAATTCTGTTCATGTTCTAGTGTTGTATATTGTTTTTTTACTACAATGCAACATAAAACATTGAGAGACAATTTTTGCACGAGAGATATTTTTGTTGGATATCTTTAAGACATATAAGTTAAGTGGTAACGGAAGCGACTACGAGTTGTAGGACGAAGGTTCGAATCTAGACAGGCGATTTGAGTAAATTATTTCATGACCACGGATCTCAAAATGGTGAAGGAAACCATCGTGAGGAAAATCGGCATGTCCTAGAACCTAATTTGAAAACATTTGTGAAATTTACCTGCACTGGGCCCGCGCGGTGCCAGGGCCACGGTAATTCTTTCGAACCGATCCGCTACCCTGGCAGGAACCACCGGCTTAACCGGATTCCCGAAGCACCATGTTCCGTGCCTTTCGTTATGTCAAAATGGTCATCATATCTACGGGCAAACCGCAGCTAGCGTAGTTTAACCAGAGGGGTAATTGCGGAACTTTTTATCGGTAGGAATTGGTTTAATATTCATAGTTAAACAACATTCATTGCGTTATTTACGTTGCTGAGCCGACAATTTATTCGAACAAATGACGCAATGGTTTAGAAATAATCTTCAATCCCATTCAGATTCTGATAAATTGTGCGTTTCGTAATTAGGGTGCAGATCGAACGACTTGGGCTGTCATTTAAACGTCGAGAATAAAAGATAAGATAGATGTTCCTAAGAACTAGACTAGCGACTGTCTAGACCCCGAGTTCTTCCCGTGGACGTCGTAAAAGGCGACTAAGGGTCTTACTGAAGAATGGACAGCAGCGTTCTCTATGCATTTTACCACCATACTACGATCTCCAACTCGCCTGCCAAGCGTGGCGATTATGAGAAAATCTCCCAAATTGGGGGAGGCCTATGTCCAGCAGTGGACATCTTACAGCTGAAATGATGATGTTGATGAGGACGATAAAACGTAACTTGGGAGATGTGGGTGTACAACTCTGGAACTCTGGAAGTGTGAAAGTACAACTCTGCCTCACCATTAGACAATTTAAAAAAAATGTCGACAAGAACGTGACACACAGCTATTTTATGACTCCTAAAACAGCTCATTTCGAACGAAAGTCCAGCTGACACCAATTCGGCTATCACCATTTAAACTAGTTATACCTTGTTCACCCAAATTGGAACGAGGAGCACATAAATAAAACGAGAAGTTCATTTTAACTGCACTATTATCGCCGGGATATATTTTGTTTAACACGGTGCCATTAAAATTATGGGCTGCATAAACTATAAATAATCTAGTTAACAGCTAATGTCGAATAATGGCTTGTGACAACTGCATATTAGTTTTAATGTGAGTTTAAATTATGATATTGTGTTTCTGTATTGTCTGAGATGCTTGTCAGTTGAACTTTAGACCAGAATCAAAATTTTTAACATCATTCCAACCGAAAGACGTCCACTGCTGTATACAGGGTGTCCTAAAAGGTTACGTAGCTGGGAAGGGGGGTGATAGGGGTGGTCACAAGGGTCACCAGAAAAATAAAAAAATAAATCCCGTCTGGGTATTTTAAAAAATAAATGGCATTTTTTATTAAACTAAAAAATTTACACCTTGTGGGGCTATTTTGCTAACTGTACCTACAAATATTGCAAATACAAATATGCTGTATTAAAAAAAAATGCTGTTATGTAATCGTCAATAACCCTTTATCAAATTGAAATAAAAAAAAACAATACATATCTAACCAAGATTTTAAAGAAAATTAAGTTCTTGTCCAGTCAAGGACTTAGTAATTACGATTTCACTCAACTTCCTCCAAGTGTACTGAAAAAAAAAAGATATTTTATTTTATTTTTCTGGTGACCCTTGTGACCACCCCTATCACCCCCTTCCCAGCTACGTAGCCTTTTGGGACACCCTGTATAGACATCCCCCAATTTGGGAGGGTTTACCATAATCGCCACGTCTGGCAGACGAGTTGGAGATCGAGGCATGGTGGTAAAATTGTTAAAGAACGCTGCTGCCCATTCTCTAGTAAGTCCCTTAGTCGCCTCTTACGACACCCGCGAAATGAAATAGGATGGTGCTATACTGGGCTGGGATATTTATGTTTAAGTACCATGTAGTAGGGGGCGATACTTTTGCTAACAATCGGGCAGAAATCCAGAAGTTTTTTTTGTTTCATCAAAATCTGTGTAATTAAATCAAACAAGTCAGGAAAACTAAATAAAACGATTGCACTGAAGTTTCAGTCATCCTAGAAAAATAAATAAAATTGGAGTGTGTGTTTGTAATATTAAGATAACCACTTTTTACTAAGTGTATATGGATGTATACACCAAAACAACATGTTTTACAATTTTTGTCTGTCTGTTTGTTCCGGCTAATCTCTGTAATGGCTGGACCGATTTTGACGGAACTTTCACTGGCAGATAGCTGATGTAACAAGGAGTAACTTAAGCTACTTTTATTTTAGAAAAAAAAATAGACTCTCACGAGAAAACATAAAGCGAATGAAAAACTTTTTTGTTAAATACCAGAATTAGAATTATTTATTTGTGAAACATAGGTTACAGTTCAAGGTGTTAATAATTAAATTATGCGCTATGTTTTGCCATTGATGACATACAAAATTATTAGTGAAGATTATCATACCACGCGGACGAAGTCACGGGTATCAGCTAGTCTTAAATAATCCTAATCATATGAAAGACAACTCAGAATCTCTTTCAAATAAAATTACATTTAATACATAGTAACAGTAAGCCTCACGCCCCACCACTAACCCAAATCGACCATACACAGTGGGCCATTCCACCAAAATTATAATTTTATGGACAAAATAATATTGCGTCTCATGAATTTTAAATAAAATCACAATTGTTCTGCGTTGTAACGTGTACTGGGTTTAAACACCATGGAATTGGATAGGATAGCATGGCAAAGAGTGGGTGAAAAAAATTTGCTGCTACGCGCCGAGTATATTAAGGAGGTCATTGAACCATCTTTTGGAAGATTTGGCCTGCTTTTTCGAGATAAATGGCAGTATTTAGATGCAAGATAAGTTTTTTGTAAGGATATTTTCATAGATTTACGATAAGGTGACGTTAAGTTGCATATCAAATTCCTTTTCTAAGATTTCGTACACGATATGTTTAGATTCAAATAGTCTGGTTACAGAGAAACAGCTAGAGGCATTGTAGGAGAACTGAAAACCAGCGCTGGGGCTCTGTCTCGCATAGGGTCACAGCATTATGCTGAGTGATGGCCGTTTTGCGTGGATGTGACGCATATTTTCCCACCCCTTATTTTTTATTTCTGTATGTTTCTGGGCTTTCTGTGCGTCATGTTTGCCGCAAATAAACGTATTTTCTTTCTTTTCTTTTCTTTCTTAGGAGCAATAATCAAGATTTTTCGTGGAAAGTTTCAACAGAAAACATTTCCTAAAATTAACTCGAGCAGGGAGGACGTTCCTTTTAGAAGTTCTCGTTTAGGGCCTAAATTCCAGGAGTCTAGATTCTGGAAACTTAGTAGCAGCATTTATAAGCCACCGCCAAATAGATCCACTAAAATAGGAAGCAAAGAAGAAACTTTTCTAAGAATTATATTATCAAAGCAGAGTTCCAAATATGTACCTAAATATGAAGCTATCAAATAGCACTCTAATTGCGTAACCATTGCTTCATATGTTCAAAAAAAATGTCTGCTCAAGAACGTAAATAACGCACTGAATGTTGTTGAACTGTCACAACCATTGCTACTTTTAGTATGGTACGCAATTACCCTAATACATAGTCAATTCATTCGAAAATATCTTCCCTAACAAATCTTTCGACCAGAATATAAGAGTACAAAACAAAAGCATGGCTAAATGGATCAGTGTGTTGATGTCATTACTAACTAATGTGATTACAGTAAATTGTATTACGACATAGAAGGAAGTTGGAATAACAGGATATGAGATATTATGATGTGTTATGTGGCCACTGACTGAGTTGTGGACGCGTCGAATGCTTTGCTTGTCTGTGGTGAGACACCACAGATAATATATTGTTGAAGAGTGAATGATTTGACGCGATTTAAAGCTCAGAAATCAGATTATCGTGAACTTACTCTTTCGTAATCATTTTTTTGCATACATGTAAGTGATCGGCTTTTGTTTAAAGAATCTCGCCGGCAGATTAAATAAAGTGATTAATTCCCTTTGGTTTTAAAACAAGATTCTTTTAATGCATACTACAAAGTTGTTATATTAAACCATTAAAGAACTTAAGAGCAGTAAAAAACAAAATCCAAAGCATATATCTTTTGAAACATCCGAAATATACAGGTAAGACAAGCATTAATGGATTTAACGACACAGCGATTCCGATAACGTTATTAAATAAGACTCCCGGTATAAATAACCCTATCTGGGGGCCGTAAAACTGCCGAATTTGGCCGTAACCTCGCGTGTTCGGGGCTTTTTAAATCCGGAATAACTTGAGATTCATGCCACAACACCATCTCAAAAAGCGACCAAAATAAAATCCTCTGCGGTTTACTCTCCCAATGTTTTTCTGCAACTTGTAACGTTTTTTACAAAACAAGATGCAATTTAAAGGCTTCAAAGCAATATTTATTCGCATCAGCGATGCTAAAGACGTGTATGAGAGCATAAATCTACCGATCTCATGATACTAAACAGGACGAACTGCATATCTAGTTCCCAACTCGGATGCCACACAAATCACAATAAGCGCTCTTCATTATCCGCATTTCAGTCTGGCGGGGCCCGTATCTATCGGAATGCGCCCACAAAGGAGTATCCATAGCGACTTACTAAGTCGCTACACTTTGTCCAACCGGCTTCGGTTAAAACCAGTCCGCCTCAGGCCGGTCGCACACCTCCAAACGCAGAACGGCCTAAACACCAGTTGACTGACACTTAAATGCCACTTAGGAGTTCTCTCTCCAATTTTTATTGGTAATAAGTAGCCTGGCTAAAGTTTTTTGTTCGTGGCCAGTAGGCCCGACACAATGTCTGTTGACCTCTTTCATTCATAGAAACAAAAGGCCACTGGAACTCTCAACTCTCAAAGGTTTCAATGCTTCGTATTTAATTATCTCTGCAAACTAGTTAGTGTAACTATGAAACTATGAAAAGTTTCTTAACAGCGGCGCAGTGTGCGGACGCGGTTCATTAAAGCGAATACAGTTGATAATCGCTCGCCACCCAGTGGCACTTACGTTGAAGTTGCGTGGACAAAATTCCAAGTAAGCGACGGGATATTTTAACTCTCGTATACGCTATACAGTAATTACAGATGTGCCATCGAGGTAAATAGCCTGCGTTGCCTCTCACTCGCTCCTTACATCGACTCATTCTTGTCATTTGCTCTTTGAAGAACACTTTATTCCAGTAAATATTGAGGGGCTCGCTTTTACTTGTGGTAGATCCTTTTATGAGATTACACCAACCAATGACCATAATGTTCGATGCTAATAGCTTATACCTAGCAATTTCTGTAATAATACGGCCATCTTCGGAGAAGATTTCGATTGCTTTAGATCTTACGTAGTGAGGTTACATAATTTAATGTCTTTATCGTACCAATCTAGTTTTATCCGTTAATAAATAACGATTAACATATCAAGAAATCAGGAAATATTTGTTTAACAAAACGTTATGAGTTGGCTACATATAAAGGTGATTTGTCAGGCAGCTCGTTCTGTTTACTTAATTAGGCAGTTAATGTCACATCTATATTCTGAATTTCCGCTTTAAATTGTAGCCATTTCAGCGTTAAATGTTGTAGGGATTTGAACAAAGAGTTATTTGGGTCACAAATATGAATGTGACAAGGAGAATGCATGTCAGCGAGGTGTTTGCGTAACACACAAATAGTAGTAATGGCTTTCATTTTGACAGTTGAACAACATTCATTGCGTAGTTTACATTGTGGAGCAGACAAAATGTTCGACCGTATGAAGCAATGCTAAAAGACATAATCATCTGCTTAAGTTTTTGCCAACTATATTTGGGTCGGCCTTCAGTCTAACTAAATACACCTGATTACCAGTATTTTACATGGAGCAACTGACCTCCACAATATAACTAGTGAGTAATGCCTTTTAGTAAGCCTGGTTGTCAGACTTTTCGGGCCTCTGACGACCGGTAACGACTATCAAGGATCTATGAATGACAAACGGGACCAACTGTTTAACTTGCTTTCCGAGGCACGTATAGGTCATGGTATGTGAAGATGGTCACCCATCCACGGACCTGCGGCAAGTGTAGCTTAACTTATTTAGCCCCAAACAATGTCTTTTAGAATTATTCACATTGTGATTGATGTTGTGTTACACAATTAGGGTGCAGATTAGCTTTTATTTGATTTCTTAGACGTTTGGCTGTGATGCATGCCGAAGATATGAGATGGCTCAACAAAGGAGTAGCTCGCCTCACGTATATTCCATTTTTCTGAAATATAAACCCCCTGAAAAGGCGCCCGTAGGAAAATAGTAATTACAAGTTCTCCTTTCTCGCGGCGTGCCATTGTGTGGCGGCCACAATGCGGTGGAATCTTTTTGTCCGCGCTATCGGCTGTTTGCACCCACTGTGCGCCCGGTAGCACGGAGACATATATTTAGACGTTTACAGTCCCACTTGTCGCCATCAACTTGAATTTTTGGTAAAAACATTTCTGCGATAAAAAGGAAAATTTGAAGTTTAAGTCTCTAGAATTTATTCACCTCTCCCGTTCATTAAAATAACGCCTTGAATACAATTAATTCTATAGACCCTTTGTTATATAATCAGGTATCCCGGACCACTGCAGCTTCGCCTTTGTTACTTTATCGGGCGCTTGCAATTTCTTCTCAAAGTGACATTTTTCAAATATAATTAAAACTCGATGTTGTACATTTAACGGTAACCGTTTGCGTGTAACGTATATTTTATCTAAGCTGAAATTCTTAAGAAACTTTCTTCGGCAAACTCCGAACAATTCAGAAACAAGCAGTTTTATTAACGCAACTTGTTCTCTTGTTTAATCATTCACCGTGTAACGTGGGGAAGTTTCCAAATAAATTTCGTGCAGAGTAGCCGAAGTAATTTAGTTAGAGTGCCTTAGGTATCCAACCTGTGTCTGCCTGGGAGGTAAGTTCGACCCCCAGATTAAGTAAACGTTTACACTGGCGTAGAAATATCGTAGCGGAATTTTAACCAACAAGTCATGGTATTGAAAACCCAACAAAATGCATCTCAGCTCTTCGAAAATACGTACT